>CM057449.1:542995000-545503750 GCA_016271365.2 Neoceratodus forsteri
CCTGCAAATATGTATATCTCTGGTGCTCACATTCCCCTCCTAGCTCCACACTAAACCTCAGGGATCGAAGGTACCCAGCTGCATTCTCCCTCTTTCTCCTCACTCTCCTCATAGCAGGTGACATGATCTGAACCCAGGACCTCCCATGACTTCTCAACCACCCAACTCTCTCAATGGACTAAAAATTTTCCACATGAATGTCAGAAGCCTCCTGCCAAACATGGATATTGTTCTATGCTGGATAAAGCAACACTCCCCAGACATGCTATGTATTATAGAAACATGGCTAACATCCAAGACCCTTGACTCCTCCATAAAGATCCCTGGATACTCCATTTTTTACCAGAATCACAGTAAGCAGAGAGGTGGTGTAGTACTCTACACCCATCACTCACTCTCGTGCTCCATCATCACACGTGACTCCCACCTGGCCTCCTACGAACTAATGCTTGCCCGACTGTCCCTCCCATCTGTCCTACCCATCTTTATTGGAGTAATTTACACCTCCCCTCAGCTCACCCCAGACTTACTCATCTCATGCCTGGCTACTCTACAAACCCAAGCTGCCAACAGCCAGTTACTTCTATTAGACAATTACAACTTAGATTGGCTATCCCCCTCATCCAAGACCTCCCTTTCCAAAGTCGAAGCCCTCAACCTGACCCAAGTGATTAAGGAACTCACACAATTCAACCTCCATTCCCAGAACCACTCACTCATAGACTGAATTCTCTCTTCCCACCCCCACAGAATCTCCATCGTGGGGGTTCTGCCTGATGCATCAAGTGATCACTGTGTCACATACTGTGTCAGGAAAACCCATCTCCTCTCACTCAGCCCCCACATACCTAATCATTCACCCATTACGCTCTTTAAACCCTGAAGCCTTCCTACATGACCTGAGTACAGCAGACAGAACTCCCTGCTATTCTGCACCCGATGTGGACTCTGCCCTTACCTTCTTACCCACACTAAGATTTGGGACTATCATACCCCCAGTCAAAACCAGAGGATGAAAACGACACTACTCTTGGATCTCTGTAGCACTGCTTGACCTGTGCAAGGCCTGAGACAAGGCCTGGTCACTCTATAAATCCTCCCTATCCCCACAAGCACAGCAAAAATACAAATCATTGAGGAACAACTGCACCAAGGAAATTTGCCATACCAAGGCTGAATATTTCAAAAAGCACCTTCAGATCTCTAACTCAGCTCACTTCTGGAAGACAATCCATGCTCTGATCGACCCCCCCCCACCCAAAAAAAGGCCCTGGTCTTAAAACAAAACAGTCAGTGTTTTTTGGACCCCCACAGTATTGCTGATATTCTAAATAAATTCTTTACAACCTGTGCCCTCCCCGACCACCCATCGCCCTCCTCATCCCAAAATAATTTTCTTTTCTCAGCGGTCTCAACTCAAGAAACACTATGTGCTATCTCTTCACTAAACACCAAAAAATCTAGCCCTGACGGGATTCACCCCAAACTTCTGCATATTTCTGCACCAGAAATTGCAGCTCCATTAGCCCACATACTTAATCTCTCATTCTCTTTAGGAACAGTCCCTCAGTCTGGGAAAACTACTACAGTGATTCCTCTTCACAAAGGTGGAGACCCCACAGTCCCCAGAAACTACAGACCAATCTCCCTCCTCCAAGCCCTTGCTAAACTGCAAGAATCACTAGTCCACTCCAGACTGACAAAGTATTTCTCCTCCACCAGCTTTCTATTCCAATTCCTATCTGTTTTTTGCAAACACCATTCAACTATCTCACATCTACTGCGAATCACTGAACACATCCACTTTGCCATTGACCAAGGCCAACTGACAGCTGCCATCTTCATGGACTTGGCCAAGACATTCGACTCAGTCTCCCACCCCCTCCTCCTCACCAAGTTAGGCACGGCGGGACTAGCATCCTTCTCAATAGCTTGGTTTACATCCTACCTCAAAAACCAGCAGCAGGCAGTCAGGGTGGGTAACTCCACCTTCGCCCCTACCCATTCTTGCAGGGGTACCACAAGGGTCTATCCATGGTCTCATCCTGTTCTCAGCTTTTGTAAATGACCTCCCTTCAATATGCACCAACTCACAGATACATATGTATGCTGACGATACCATTCTTTTTGTCTCAGGGCACACTGTCCCGGACATCCACACCCCATTACAAGACCTACAAGTGATGCAGTCCTGGTTCCTCAATAACAAATTAAAAATAAACACCTCCAAGACCATGTCTATGATATTCGGTTCATCCAAAAAATTGGCAAGGTCACCCCCCCCCAGCTTTCAAAACCCTAGATAGCACATATTTTGACAATGTCACAACTTACAAATACCTAGGAGTCTGGTTTAACCCATCTTGACAATGTCACAACTTACAAATACCTAGGAGTCTGGTTTGACCCTCAACTTAACTTCTCAAATCACATAGACTCTATCATCTCTAAGCCACACCCAAAACGTGGCTTTCTGTAACACAATAAGGAGTCTCTTCCTTTCTCAACCTGCCATGACTTAGTCTCTAAAACAATTATACCAATCTTTGACTATGCTGATATCATTTATAGCTCTGCCCCAGCCTCCTTGCTCTTCCCCCTCAACACCCTGCTTATTTCGTTCTGCCACTTCACTTCTAACTCCCCCCATGGGACTCATCACTGCCAACTCTACTCCTCCCTAGGCCTTGCACCTCTATCACATAGGTGCATAATCTACACCCTCTCTCTCATAGCCAAATATTGGTTCAACCTTCTTCCACCCTACCTATCACATATACTTTCCCCAATAGCCATCTCACCTTTCAATCTATGTGACAGGGACGACCGCACTTTCTCCCTCCCCACCCCCCCTCATCC
Organism: Neoceratodus forsteri; assembly: GCA_016271365.2. Lineage (NCBI taxonomy): Eukaryota > Metazoa > Chordata > Ceratodontiformes > Ceratodontidae > Neoceratodus > Neoceratodus forsteri. Next base: position 542,997,860 of record CM057449.1, read on the forward strand.
TCAGCAGGTAAAGCTGCCTTCTCATACAGGCTCCCAGCCTTATGGAATATTCAGCCTCCCCAGTTTCAGAACCTGCCTTCCCACACCTCCATCAAACAACACTTGCGCACCCTAGCCCCCTCTTGCTCGTGTTCCTAATCATCCCACTTCCAAACAGCATGATTCCCAGGGTACTTGATAGTAATGACGCCATGACCCAAAGCGTCAAAAAACTATGATGTAAATATGCATTTTGTTTTTTCTCTTACTGTGACTACTCTGTATATTTGCCTGTAAGCAACCTGGTGCCCTGGACTGCCCCTGACCAGGGTACAGTGCTCAGCTAGCAGTCACGGCTGGAAGCACCAGCCACCCACTACACCCATCCCCTGCCTGCTGACAAGCTCTCCTGACAGGGTCTGTCCCTGACCAGAGCACAGCTCTCAGCTGATGGTCATGGCTGGAAGCCCCATCCTCCCACTACACCCAATCCCTACCTACCGGCAAGCTCTCCTGACAGGGCCTGCCCCTGACCAGGGCACAGCACTCAGCTAGCAGTCATGGCTGGAAGTGCCAGCTGCCCATTGCACCCCTCCCCTGCCCGCCGGCAAGCTCTCCTGACAGGGTCTGCCCCTGACCAGAGCACAGCACTCAGCTAGCGGTCATGGCTGGAAGCACCAGCCGCCTGCTACACCCATCCTCTGCCCACCAGCAAGCCCTGTTGGCAGGTTCTGCCCCTGACCAGGGCACAGCACTCAGCTAGCAGTCATGGCTGGAAGCACCAGCCGCCTGCTACACCCCTTCCCTGCCCGCCGGCAAGCTCTCCTGACAGGGTCTGCCCCTGACCAGGGCACAGCACTCAGCTAGCGGTCATGACTAGAAGCACCAGCCACCTGCTACACCCATCTCTTACCCGCCAGCAAGCTCTCCTGACAGGTAAGAACTCAAGGCTGAGCCAGGACTCTTCCTAGGACTCCGATTGGCTGAGGCACAGAACTGCTCTCTGCTAATTGGAGCAAGCCCTTGATGCTTTCCCCTGGACTGCTCCTTAGTGGGGTTTTTTTTTAACTGTTCTCGCTGGGGAAAGTCTGCTTTGGGGGAATATTTTTATCAGTAATAATTGCTTCTGGGGACTTGGAAGGCTTTCTCCTGGGGAAAATTTTCTCCTGCTGACCCTTCCCCACCCCAGCCTTATTAAATGCACCTTAGGTCCATCTTTTTCCCTAAGTCCCTCACGACTGGCTGCCTAAAGTTGCTGCACACTGTGATTTAAAGTTACAGACCTCTGTATTACATTTGCAGTGATCCCTGCCCATGTCTGTTCCCAAGGTTGGTGCAGCCAGATCCAACCTCAATCCCTGTACCCATGGAAAGTTAACCCCTTCCTGTCTCTCCGATCCTTACCAGCTACCCTACCCCAGTGGTCTTTTACTCCAGTCAAATAACAATGGGTTGCACTAGCTGGCTAACGATCCTGTCCTGCCTTATTATCTACTGTTGTTCTGACCAGTTTATTGCCTTATCCTTAAAGGACCTCCCTCAAAACAGTACCCCCCTTGCTATATCCGGTATGACTCCCTCCTGTCGCTACTTTTCATCCCTTGTCTACCCAAGCCTGACACTGCATTACTCGGGCTATGGCTCTGAAGGCATCTGCGCTTACCCACCCTTACTGCTGCCCGTGGTGCTGTACCCCCAAGTACCTCTCTCTCTCTCTGTCTGTCTGACTGTCCTCCTTCTGCTAATCTGTGCAGGGGACATTGAGCTTATCCCAGGGCCTTCCTGCCTCACCCCTGCTTACACCCCTATCTCTACTACACAACCCCCTCCAAAAGGGCTGCAGATTATGCATATGAATATCCACAGCATTCGACCCAAGATTGCTCAGTTAGAAGCATGGATTTCTCAGAAGGCCCCTGACATTCTGTGCATCACTGAGTCGTGGCTTAAGCCTGCTATTAAACAACATGAAGTGGCTATTCCGGGCTTTAACTGTTTTCGGAAGGAGAGGTTGTGCAAAAGGGCTGGTGGTGTTCTTATCTACACTTGGTCTGACCTAGATGTCACTGAACTCCCTGAGTATGCGGCTGGCCCCTCCAGCATGGAATCCATTTTCCTATCACTGACACTAGGTAATGTGAAAAGGCTTATCCTTGGATATGTCTATCTACCACCTAACAATGCTACAACATGCCTCCCATCCTTCCTTACCAGCAGAATTCAAAAATTAGTGGCACACAGTCCACGCTATAAAGTAACCAAATGAAATCACAGAACACAGAAATATCAAGTAATCCTTTTTTAATCTGCAATATGGTAATTCCAACATGCACAAATGACCACCTGGTGCTTCAACTCCTCACAACTCTTCCTCAGGGGTGTGATCAAAAAATATGGGAGCAACTTAAATGCATATAGAATTATGACGTCATCATCCTCTTTAGTTCATTAAAGTGAAACATCCCCAAAAATGTTTTTCCTCTTTCTTTTTCAGAAAATATTCAAAAGGCATAACTATAATCACAGTCATATCTAATCTAAAAGAAGAATTATATAAATATACAAAATGTATCTAATTATATCTTTTGTAAGCTATATATACATTTTCATACATGCTAGCAAATTGGTCTAAATGTTGTTGCATATTTAAAAGGAACATAAACAAATGTTTAAAAAACATTTGGAAAGCAGAGAAAAATACAAAGAGCCACTAAACAGCGTTAGATGCATATACTGCCAAAATCACATACATTTCTTAATGTTTCTTAATGCACAATCACTATGTAAGCATGTATTCTAAATGGGGAAAAAAGGGAGCACAAAACAATTATCTTGAATGGCTCCCTCCGGTCTAAGGCCTTAAAAATCTCTGTGGCTTGAACCGGAGACCAATATCCCCAAATATACATACAGGACACGACCTGAAGAGAGAGAAAAAAAAGAAACATAAGCATGTGTTAACAAATGCTGTCTACCTAAGTTATAAGCAATCTAAACAGTATGCTGAATAACAAAATTAAGAATTCATAATAAAAAATGCTAGCTTAGAATGTAAAGATGGTTAAAGTTTCTAATGCCTTCATTTTAAGAAGGGCTTAAGGTCCCATCTATCATTTAAGCCACAGGGTTTAACACTTTCTCAGCTTGTAAATCCATTGACTTTCCTTTACGAACAACAAATTAGTTCTGTCCCCTCAATGCCAATGGTGGTATCCATTCTATCCCCATAAAACTAATACTGTCTGGTTTTGAAGCATGATGCTGACTGAAATGCAGTCCCACCAGAGTGTTCTGTCTGCTGTTCACAATAGAATGAACATATTCTTGAATCCTTGTTTGTAATGAATGCACAGTTTTCCCCACAGACACACACTTGCAACTGCACCATAGTGCATAAACTACGTAATGTGTATCACAAGTAATCTGTTGTTTAATATCTACTTTAATGTAAGCAAAATTGGGATGTTGAAATATTTTCCCAGGTGTGCAATATTTACAAATATTGCAACATGCACATTTAAAACAGCCATTAGTCCTGATAGGTAGCCAGGTGGATCTCTGATTAATTGGGGTTTTGATTTTGTTATGTACTAGCATATCTTTAAAATTCCAAGCCCTATTAAAGGTGACTCTAGGCTACAAATCCAACACTTGCCCTACTGTTTTGTCACTAATCAAAAGGGGCAAATTCTTATAAATGATGTTTCCAATTCTACCGGCTTTATGATTGAATTCAGTGATGATTGTACACGGTTGTGTGCTAGATGTGTGAGTACATAACAGACTCTGACGATTAATAGCTTTGGCCCATCTTTTTTGTTCTTGCAGAAGAGTTAGTTCATAACCTGTTTCCAAAAACCACTGTATAAGTTCATCAGATTGTTTTTTGAACAAAGCATCAGTGCTGCAATTCCTGCGTATTCTAATTAACTGACTGTATGGTATTGAATTTTTCAAATCTGGGAATGGGAACTTGTGGCATGCAAAACAGAGTTGGTTGCTGCGAGCTTTCGATAATACTGTGTCTCTATGTTATAATCATCAGTGTTAACTGTCAAACACAAATCCAGGAACTTTAAATTTATGCTATTTGTTTCATAGATGAATTTAAGATTCAATGTATTATTATTTAACCATTCAATGAAATTTGGCATTATTGCAATATCCCCTTGCCAGATGCATAATACATCAGCTATAAAATGATGCCAGTATTTTATATGTGCTCTGTAGGGGTTTGTTCTTTCATCAAAAATAATAGTGTGCTCCCAAAAACCTAGAAACAAATTAGCATAACTGGGGGCCATAGCCGCCCCCATTGTGGTACCACACTTCTGTAAATAAAACTGATTTTCAAACTTAAAATAATTATGATGCAAAATGAACTCTAAAGCTTGTAAAATAAAATCATGTGGCACCTCCTCAGTGTTTCTTAATTCCTGTTAAAAAAATTTAACTGCTGAAATTCCCTGATTACAGTATGTGCAATTGAAGTATATAGAGATTCAACATCATCTATGCCTAACCAGCAGGAATCAGTTTCCCATGTAACATTTTGAAGTTTTTGTAACAAATGCTTTGAATCTCTAATATATGAACCAAGGTTCAAAATGCTGTGCTGAAGAAAAGAATCAATGAACTTGCCAAGAATCTGTATCATGCTGCCTGAGCCTGATACAATCTGGCACCTTGAGGGGTCCAACCTATTCTTGTGAACCTTTGACAAGATATAGAATCCTGGTACAACTGGATGTTCATTCCAAATGTACTGGAATTCAGCTTCTGAAATCTGACCACTCCGTAGTCCCTGTGACAATAAAACATGCAGCTCCTTTTTAAATAAGAATGTCGGATCAAAATTCAGTTTCTGATAATTATTTTCATTATGTAGGAGTGACAGGGCTATGGACTTATAGTGGTCTCTGTTAAGAATGACAACATTGCCCCCTTTGTTAGCTGGTTTGATAACTGTAGTGTCCTCCTCGGACAATTCTCTAACAGCTTGACATTCCAGTTTTGTTAAATTAAACCTGGGAGTAATATTCTCACTCAAAACAGCTTCTACTTGCTGACACACCATTTTTTCATAAGTGTCCATAGCGCTGCTATAAAAAAAGGGACAGAAAGTAGAATTAGGTTTAAATTGACTCATTCTCAATCTTTTAATATGTCCCCCAGCGGTGAGCAAACTGCCCCCTCTTTAAATGAGGGAAGTCGACAGGTCACCTTTAATGAAGTTCTCCTGTAGCAACGTTTCCAACGCATCAATGTCAGTGGAGAGTAAAGGTTCAGTTCCTGAAGGGGAAATACTTTGTAATGCTGATATATCCATAACATTTGAGGTAGACACTATTACTCCCAATAGATAATCGATATCCTCATCTGGTGTATTCTCAAAGTTATTGCCTCCCATGTTCTTCAGTTTCCGATCTTGAAAAAACAGTCTCAGCCTTAATTTTCTGAAAAATTTAAATAAATCAACAAAAATCCGAAACTCATTGATGGGAGGTGTAGGAATTAAACTTAGGCCGTGACCTGATACCTTCTTGTGTGTTTCGGATAAATTATAATCAGAGAGGTTAATTATTTGGAGCTCTTCTTGTTCCTGCCCCTCAATTTGCACTCTGCGGTTACACTTGTCCCCACACTTTCCTCTCCTCGTCTTCCTCCATCTGCCCCATTTTTTGAAGGATTATTAGTATTGGCAGAAGTGTTAGCCTAAATGGCACAATTAGTATCACAGTCAGTTTCTAAAGGGTTTGTATGCTTACTGCTGCTTCGTTTCTTTCCTTGTTTATTACTTCTGAAACAGACTCTCAATCTACCTCTGCTCTGGGAATGATTGCTTTTGGGTTTTGACCAGCTAACAATGTCATCCCTTTCAAAATCAGAATTATCTCTTGAAAGTTTATTGGTTTTGTGTTCAATTATCGTGGCCTCGTACTTAATTAGTTTACTCTGTAGGGCTGTGTCATTAAATAATGGGTTCCCTTTAAAGCCCAGAACCTTATCCTTTGCTGTCTATAATTCTTTTAAAGGTTCATCATACTTCTTGATATCACTTTTTATGAGTAGCTTAATGAAAATGTTAGAACATTCTAAGGCAGCCTGTATCCATTCTTCCGTAAATGGAAATTCTGATATGCCACTTGAGGGAATTATTGTAATTCTTAACCCTCTTGGGGCTTGTTCCCTGTTTAGATACTCTTCTAATGTAGAAATGTTGAATGAAATATCAATTTCCTTAAACAGCAGTCTCTCTAATTCAAAGAAAACAAGTTTAGCAGAATTGGCAGTCTCAGTCAGTACCTTAGCTCATTGCAGGCTTTGTCTTACTTTCTTTCTTTGGTTTGCTAATCCTTGTATGTTTTCTCAATCATAGCTACTTGATGCTTCTGTTTGCACTGCATCTGAAGAGAGACTCATTATCCTCTTCAGTTAGGAATGGAAAATCCAGATATGATGTTCAGAAATAAATCCAATAATTCCTGTGCAGCTATGAAAAACAAACAAAGAGCTATGTGCAACGTGTTAGAATTAAAAAAAGCTTGTTGGATCATGAAGACACAGCAAAAAGCCATGCAGCGGTCTGTGGCAACAGTGGCAGTTCAAAAAAAAAAAAACTGGTAATGATGCAAACCAAGCCTCTTAGGAAGGTGCACACTCACAGGTAGTCTGTTCTGAACACATATGTAGAAGTCAAAAATTAGTGGCACACAGTCTGAGCTATAAAGTAACCAAATGAAATCACTGAACGCAGAAATATCAGGTAATCATTTTTTAATCTGCAATATGGTAACTCCAACATGCACAAATGACCACCTGGCACTTCAACTCCTCACGAGTCTTCCTCAGGGGTGTGGTCAAAGAATAAGGGAGCAACTTAAATACATATAGAATTATGATGTCATCAACCTCTTTAGTTCATTAAAATGAAAAATCCAAAAAAAAAATTCTTTCTTTTTCAAAAAACATTCAAAAGGCAGAACTACAATCACAGTCATATCTAACCTAAAAGAAGACTTATATGAATATACAAACCTTCCTCGCCATGACCTTATACTTTGCAACGACTTTAGTGTTGATTGGCTCAACCCTATGACTAATAAATTGTGCTCATCCTTAGCTGACTATAATCTGAGACAACTCGTCCAGGACCCTACACACATTGACACCAACATAAGTAAGCACTCTCTGTTAGACTGGATGGTTAATAACTGGCCACTAAAGATTAAAGCTGTGGGTGTACTCTCTGATTGCATAAGTGATCATTCTTCCACCCTTTGCGTTTGGAGGAATAACTGCCCCAACCCCCCAAGATCTCCCTTGTTCATGACATGACCCGACTTGACACTAATAACTTCATCAGCTCAATCTATAATACTGACCAGAACCCTATTAATACTCTACCTGGTGTCAATCAAGCCTTGGATGATTTCATTTCCACCTTCACCCAAACTGTTGATAATCATGCCCCCCTTAAAAATTGTAGCTCCAAAGGTGTCAAGAACCCATGGATCAATAAGGACATAAGGAGGCTCATGTCCTCCCGTGACCATGCCTGGCAGGTCTACAAAAGAAAATGGTCTGCCATCTGACTGGCAACTATATGGGCAACTTAGAAATAAGTGTAAACACTCCCTAAATAAAGCCAAATGCCATCATTACAAAACAATGCAGACTGAACACCTAAATAACCCCAAGTCATTTTGGAGGCAGATCAACTCCTTACTCAAGGGAAAGATTGTAGAACCCCCGAACTCCCTCATGGCCCAAGGCACTGCCCACACTGACCCCCTTTCAATCGCAATTTGTCTTAATGGATTTTTTACCAACCTAGATATATACACCTTGCTCTTTCATAACTCTGACTTGTCTCCTGCAGCCCCATCCTCCCCTGACCATAGGTGTGCTAGACCCTCTTTTCACTTAAAGCTGGCCTCTCTCAAGGAGGTTCAGAAGCTTCTTGCTAACCTAAAAGCTGATAGCTCTCCTGGTAATAACATCCTTGAGCCTTAGTTCCTTAAACTAGGTGCCCCTGCCCTTGCCCACCCAGTACGTGACCTTTTCAATAGGTCCTTCTTCACCTGCACTGTCCCTGACAAGTGGAAATTAGCAGTAAGTGTGCCTGTACACAAGGGTGGGTCAACACAGTGGCTGAAAACTTTCAGATCATTTCTAATTTTTGCCCCTGCCCAAAATTCAGGAATGCTTAGTCTATAATCACCTCCAGAATTAGCTGGATCACCATAATCTGTTATCCCCCTACCAACATGGATTCCACAAGAATCACAGTACCCTCACCTCCTTGATAAAGGTAACCACCAACATTTACCAAGCTATGGACTGAGGTTCTAACACAGGTGCCATCTTTGTTAACCTTACTAAAGCATTCAACCTGGTGAATCATGCTCTCCTGCTTCAACAGCTACATACTCTTGGTTTAGATGCCAGTGCACTGGGCTGAGTCCATAGCTACCTGTCCTGCTGCTCTCTGAAAGTCAAGTGGGCTGATTCTGTCTCCAGCCTTAGGCCTATAACACATGGGGTGCCCCCAGTAGTCCATACTTGGGCCTATCTTGTTCTCACTATTCATTAATAACTTACCTAGCAACTGCGGTGCAGCATCTGTACACCTCTATGCAGATGATGCAATCATCTATCGCTCATCTCCTGATGTTAATCAGATAAATAGTGACCTAGCTGCTGACATTGCTGCCCTGGAAGGCTGGTTTAATTGTAATCAGCTTGTTCTTAACAGAAAAAAAATGAAAAGCATGCTTTTCTCCAGACTTCCCTCCACTTCTGGCACATCACCTCTGCTCCATATTACCTCCGCCAAGAGTAACACTTTTGAAGCTGTCCACACCTTTAAATATCTGGGCATTACCTTGGATGCTTTGCTTTCCTTTAATGACCATGCATCCCACCTGATCAAGACCCTGAATCTTAAGTTGGGTCTCCTCTATTGCATCCGCCCCTTCCTCACTTCTGTCTCATGCTTTAAGATTGCCTCCTCTTCACTTCTCCCAATCCTAACCTATGAATCTCCATTGCTACGCTCAACAAATATTACCACCCTATTTCTCCTTACACAAGCCTACCTTAGGGTGGGTAGGTTTGCCTAGGGGGTTAATGCCCGTCACCACCATTGTGTTGTTCTTTCTTCCCTAAGCTGGCTACAATATGAAGCTAAGCTAAGGTACTCCACATTGAGTTTCATGCACAAGCTGGTCCATAAGTATACACCTCCATGCCTCAGTTATATCACCCAGTTAAGACAAGCTCCCCGGGCCTTAGGTTGGCCTCCCTCCCCCTCCTCATAAAGCCTAAGCTCTATCTTGCCTTTGCCCAGAAGGCCTTCTCTTTTGCAGCAGTGTCAGATTGGAACTGCCTCCCTCCTTCTGTCTTGTCCTACATCTCCCTTCCTACTTTCCAAGCTAACCTGCATTCCACGCTATCTGCTTCTGCAACCTGTTCCTGTTTCTACTGATGCATGCTACTCTCCCCCCACACCCCCACAGCTCCTCTACTACATGGACCTTGCTGTGTCCCCTCTAAAATATATTGAATAATCAATCTGTAAATATGCTAGCCTGTTTATTACTATGTTTATGATGTGACTATGCTTGTATTTACTGTCTGATGTTTTATATCACCTACGTATGTCTCTGTATTATGGCTTCTAGTCATTGCTAATTGTGTAACTCACACTGTACTATGTTCTTTGTTGATCTCCCAGGTCACCTCTGAAAAACGGCATGCCTACCCAGTTAGAATGTGTGGCTACCTGGGGTATCATGGGTTGTCTTACAATGTCTATGATTTGGTCTAAAAAGCTGTGTGGGGATTTAAGTTGGCCTTGCTATTATTACAATCTGGTGATATTGAAAGAAATCCAGGGCCACCAAGTTATTCTAATGTAGGGGTGGTCTAGGAAATTGTGCATTGAATGCTTGCTCAACTGCTCATGGGTTTAAGATATTACATCTTAATGAAAGAAGTCTAGTTCTGAAATTAGCAGAAATTGAACATATTATTGAAATTTACAAACCTGATTTATTTATTTATTTATTGAAATATTTTGCCAGGAGGGCACACTGAACAACAAGTTGCTCATCTCATGGTGCGACCTGGAGTGAGGGGTTACATAGCGTTGTGCGGGATGATCATTTACAATAGTATGTGGGTAGTACAAACAATACAACATTGTAAGATTGTGCAACAGTTGGAACACAAGGTATTGTACAATAAACAGTAGTGGAACACTGGCTTTATCTGAAACATGGTTAAAACCTTTTGTACCTGATAATTTTTGTTTTGTCTCTGGCTATAACTTTCTTAGAGATGACAGGAAGGGTAAAAAGAAAGGAGGGTGGCAGTTTATTGCAAAAATACCTTTCAGAGAAGTGTTATAAAACTAGTAGTGATGGGTTATGTCAGACTGATTGGTTATTGTTTCGGGTATTGTTGGGAGGAGCAAAACATCTGATTGTGGGAAGTCTATATAATCCACTGAGCTGTGGTCCTAAGGGGGTAAAGCAGTATCTTGAAATTGCTGCTCCTTAAATACCGCAGCATAACTTTGCTCTAGTTGGTGACATAAATTTGAACTAGTCGTTAAGGATGAAACTGGGATTGGAGTCTTTATTAACTGCATTTGATTTATCTCAATGTATTATTGAACCAACTCGTTTAAATTCTCACTCTCTAAATCATACCATTTTGGACTGGGTTATAACCAACAGGATGTGTCGTATAGCTGCTTCAGGTGTTTTACCTGATGAGTTAAGTGACCATATGGTAATATTTGCAGTATTGAGTTTTGGCCATAAGAAACTTTCTCCTTGTTTGGGTCAAGTTAGATCATTTAAAAATGTAAATCTTGATATCCTCAATATTTGTTTATCACAGACTGACTGGTCATATCTGGATTGTAATCCAGATATAGACTCTGCTATGGATTTTTTTCTATAGACAACTTCTTCCTATTCAAGATACTTTATTTCCTATTTGTACTTTGAGGTTAAGAGGGGTCCCTAATCCATGGTTTACTCCCACTATCAAGGCACTGATTAGAGTTTTAGAGAGTGTAACATTGCTTGGGGTGCTTACAAAATGAATCCTCCTGTCTCTCTTCTTAATGAATATTGTTGTATTAGGAACAGGGTCTCTGATTTGGAATGAAAAACTAAAAGGGATTGTTATAAAAATAAATTCCAGTCAAAGTGGTCTAATCCCCCCCAAAATTGGGGATAATGTGAACTCTTTACTTTCTCCCCAATCCACCTCTACAGTCAAAAATTTGTTGGTAAATGATGTTGATGTTGAAACTGCTAATCTTGTTAATAAAACATTTTCTGACTTATCTAATTATCATGGGATAGGGTCATGGAGGGACATTCAGGGCTTAAATTGTGCTTTACCTGTATTAAATAGACCTGAATTTATGTTCAGTAAGGTTTCTATGTTAGATGTTTATAAATTGTTTAGTACTCTTCCCAATAGATATACTAATTGTGAGCGTGGGCTGGATGGTCGATTTTTAAGGTTGGCAATTCCATTTATAGTTAAACCTCCCTGCTGCCTTTTTAATCTCTCTCTGGAATCTTGCCAGTTCTCTACTGACTGGAAACTAGCAAAAGTTGTGCCACTTCCAACAAGCATTTGTCAATGCCGAATGTTGTCGTGCTGGCATTGGCTTTGGTAGTGCAGTGCAGAAACACATTTTGGGCAGGATGTGAAAAATGACAGCTGTACTGTTCATAAGGAGGTGTAAAAAAATGGCAGTGGGGAAAATGTGGCATGTAAGTATTGCAAATATGCAAAGTTACAAGGGTGCATGGGAAATGCGCAACGCAGACTTGTAACACAGTCATTTTATGGAGTTCCGGTACCAAATTTTCAACATAGACATTTTAGCACCTCTGCTCATGTGCAGTGTCACTGTCATGTCCTCAAACTGTCCCAAAAAGTGATTTCACACAGCGACTGCGCTATTCTGCGCCGGACGTGCAAAAACACATTTCAGGCAGGATATGTAAAATTACAGCTGTACTGTTCATCAAGAGGTGTGGAAAAATGCCAATGGTGAAAATCCAGAGTGACAATATTACAAATGCACAACATTACGAGCATGAGTTCAAACTGCGCAATGCACGCTCGTAACACAGTCATTTTATGAATATCGTCACCAAATTTTCAACATAGGCATTTTATGACCTCTGCTCATGAACAGTGTCACTGTCATTTTCATAATCTGCACCGAACATTGATTTCCCACAGCAACCACGGTATTGTGTGCTGGAAGTGCGGAAACACATTTCGGCCAGGATGTGAAAAATGACAGCTGCACTGTTCACAAGGAGGTGTAGAAAAATGACAATGTTGAAAATCTGGTATGAAAATATTCCAATTCGTGAAGTTACAAGAGTGCGTAGCAACTGCGCAATGCACGCTTGTAAAACAGCCATTTTTGGGATTTTTTCCACCAAATTTGCAACATAGCCTTTTTTGAGAGCCCACCTTATGAACCCTGCCACTGTCCTTGCATTAATCAGTCCCGAAAGGTGATTCTGCACAGTGACTGTGAAATCACCTTTTGGGACCGATTCACATCATAACTGTGACAGAATTCATGAGGAGGGGTCCCAAAACCCCCATGTTGAAAATTTGGTGCAAAAATTCCAAAAATGGCCAAGATATGCATCAAAGTTGGAAAAACCCTATTTATCCCATTATACAACTTACTGGCATTTCCTCAGTTCGTGGTCAGCTTTGAAGAGTGAAGATGTGTTCCCGGTCCACCGAAGATCATCGTACCAAGCTCCAGAGGTAAGTATGGGGTGAGGGGGTGTGTGGGGAGGCAGAGTGCACATTGGGTGGGTGCGGGTGGTGGGTAGGGAGACTACGAGGGACCGTTTTCTGCTTGCAGGTACTAAACAAAACACATCACGGATGTTTTTCTTTTTTACAGGTGGTTTCTTTTTGGGGGGGTACAGTAGCCAACAGGGGATTGGGCACCCCAGTCAGCACAGAAGAAGGGGGGACATCATGCCGATGGGGAGTGGCCTCTCCCGTCAGCACATTGCAGAGGGAATGGGAGAAGATGCCGCGATCGGACAACTCTGGCTGCAAACAACGAAGTGGGTGGTTAACATTCTGCTGACGGGAGTGGGCTCCCTTGTCAGCACATACTTTGTAGGGAAGAAGCCAACCGGGGATTGGGCACTCTCAAGTCGGCAGTTTAGCAGCCAGTTAGTATCTGGCAGCACGTTGGAAGGATCCGCTAAGGTGATGAGCTTTGCTCGCATTGCAGCTGACCGTTCCTTAGATGTGCTCACCATATTACTATGCATGGTGTAGCGCCAGCATGCAAGCTAATTGTAGAGTGAGGGACGCACCTACTGGTGCGTGCCCTGCATTCGCCCAACAGCGACCGCACCTCCAAATCCCCACTGCCACAAGATGGCTGTGCAAGCGCACCAACATAAAAAAGACTCATTCAACTGTGCTTGAAGATTTTAGTCCCATTTCTATTCTCAATCCTTTAAGCAAGATGCTGGAAAAAATTGTAGCTAATCAATCAATGAATATGTTTCCAGACATGGGTTACTTTCTTCTAATCAACATGGTTTTTGTAGGAATTATGGAACTGCCTTAGTCAGGTTCACAAACTCTGTCCTAAGGGGCTTTGAGAAAGGCCTTATGACTGGGGCAGTGTTTGTGGACCTGACCAAGGCATTTGATTTAATTGAGCATGATTTGGCCTGCTCAAAGTTGAATGCACTGGGTTTTTGTGATGCTGCTGTGTCTTGGATAGGGAACTACTTCATGGATCACACACAATTTGTTACTGTTGGTTCTGTTGTGCCTGAAATGTCCAAGATTACTTGTGGTGTCCCCCAAGGGTCTATTTTGGGCCCCTTATTATTTTCTATTTTTGTAAATGAACTCCCCTCTTCTTGTATAAATTGTGAACCCATCCTTTATGCAGCTGACTTGATTCTTTTTTCTCAAGGGGCTCTCTCTCCGAGGTAACGGCAGCTTTGAATCCTGACTTTGAAGGAGTTTGTAAATGTGTTTTGGATAACTCAATGATTATGAATTCTAACAAAATCAAATCCATGATTTTTGGTACCTCTTCTATGCTTGGTGACAATCTGTCCTTGTGTTTGTATGATCTGAATGGTATGGTCATTGAACAGGTATACCAGTTTAAGTACCTTGGGATCATTCTATACCCTGGGTTAGCTTTTTCACTTCAGGTTCAAGCAGTTGTTTGCACTATAAACCAAAGGATTGGTTTGTTGTACAAATTCTAAAGTTTTTTTTCTTTTAAAGTCAGAAAATTTATTGCAATTGGATCCCTGTTACCTCATTATGATTATGTTTCTTATATCTATTTACATCTTGGGAGTAAAGAGTTGCATTCTTTAAAGGTTGTTTACAATAACATATGTCGATTTGTTCTCCAGGTTCCCATATGAACACATCATTGTGTCTTGTATTCTCATTCAGGCTGGTTGGCCCCGATAGCCAGAATTTAATATTTTTTTGGTTGTGTAATTTTCAAATGTGTCTTACTTACATCATTGTTTCCCCTATACAATCTTGTAAAGTTACGTACTGTTCTTCCCAGCTTGCGTTTGTCAAATGGTATTCTATTAGATACTGTTAAACCTAAACTTAAAATAGCATCTCATGCTTTTTCTATAGCTGCCCATCAATTTTGGAATGTACTGCCCCTCCCAGTACATCAGGCTTCATCGTTAACTGGCTTTAAGACAAAATTGAAAAAATGTTTACTGTCGAAATTTTCTTGCAGCTGCTCTTTGTAATTGATTGTTCAAAGTTATGTATTGTGGTGTATTATCCTTTTTATGTTGATTCCGGGTCAGACCTGAAAAAGGGCCATTGGTCCAGTGTCCTTACGTAGTTAACAAATGAATAAATAAATACATTGTCTCAGTGAGTTTACCCAGTTACCAAAATTAAATAAATAAATAAATAACCAAGCCTGTTTGCTGTGTATAATTGTATTTATTGTATTGTACTGTACTTTGTGTTTTCCATCTGTAACCCCAACCCCAGGTCACACCTAGAACCAAACCTTGGCTCAGTGTGCTTTTCCTGGTAACCAAATTTTAAATAAATAAATAAATATCAATCTGCAGCTTACAGGTTTTGTGTTTGAACTGGTTGTTATTTTTTCCCCACTTTTGATTCTTGCTCCACTCCCAGTAACCATATCTGTCACAACCTCAGTCAGTTCTTTGGTAGATACCTTACCCAAAGCTGGGCAAAGTGGTTTACACAGAGACAGAGAGAGTTCAACAGAGACAATTGAGCTGAGGAGATATGGGGCAGTGCATGTACATGAAAGCAAAAGTGCACTTGTGCTCGCAGCCATAAACTCAAGTTTACATTTGTGCTTTCCTCTGCAGCAACAGTGCAAAAACTACTTTCAACCATCCAAGCAGTAAAGCTTTTTTTTTTGTTTTTGTTTCAATATTTAAAAAAAGAGAATGAAACTGTCATTTGCCATTTTCTAAGCACCAGAAGGCACTACAGGGTGGGGAGGTTTTGGTCCATACTTGCATTTCTAGGGTCTGTACAATTTGGTTTCAGAGCCATTGTACAAAACTAAAAAGGTCCCATCACCAATCTCAGTATTTGATAGTGAAGAACAGTTTCACAAGCTTACAGGAATAGATCATATAGTCAAATTATCAATACTGGAGAAACTTATGGTAAATTGTTAGGATTCTATGTAAGCAGTAATATCCGACAGGGTGGGCAGTATTGGGGCATACCGGACTGCCCAGGGGGGTAATGAGGCCAAATGCCACAGGTGGAGGGCCTTATAGCCCCTAGAAGGTCTGGTATTCCCCAATGCAGCCCACCCTGTCAGGTATTATCATGCTTAGAAAATGACACTGTAAAAAAATGTTCAGTTAAAATTTGTTAATAAATAAAATTGTTTCATATAACTTTTGTAATAAAATAGGAGGCAGTATAGCACAGTGGTTTAGGGCTCTGAGCTGCAAACTTGGAGACATGGGTTTGAATCCCACAGCCCCCACTTGCATACTGTATGACCCTAAGTAAGTCACTTAACATCTTTGTGCTCCCAGGTCGCACCTGGAAACAAGCTTCAGCTTAGTGTGCCTTTCCTGGTTAAACAATTTCCCCTAGTTTCTCCGCCTTGATTAGAATGATGTGTTTTTTTTTTGAGATGTGGACTTTTTGTTATGTTGGAGGTTCTGTATTTAAGAAAAAAATGGTAGAATGCAGTTAACATCCCCCCGCCCTCCATCACCAAGTAACAGAGAGAGAAAGTTAGTGTGGTCGGCAGTGGAGTGTAATTTATGAAACAAGTGAGATTCTTCATGAGAGATTATTTTTTCAGTCTCCATTTGTTTTAACAGTCGTTCGTACCTGGGAGAAGAATGTACAGTCTTATAACAATGTGTGCGGTTGGGAGACTGAGCGTGGTGGCGGAGACTGAGAAAAAAAGGATGTACCTTTCTTATTGCTGTTGAGTATGAGAGGAGAACAGACAGAGGAGCAGAGGCGGCAGTCTGCTAATTCTTGGTTCATGGTAATCCCCAACCCCCACCAAGCCAAACTCACAACATGGCTGTGGTACTGTGTATAGGAGAGGAATCTTTAATCAGTTAACTTTTTCTTTTAATTTATACGCTGTGTTTATTTTGGAAGGAAGAGGAGGCTCGGGCTAGCTTAGGAAGCAATTTGTAAGGGCTGTATGACTTCGCAGAAGGAGAGAGAGAGGAGAGTGAGCTATCTCCAGTAGCGCTCTGTGTTTGAGAGGGGTGGTACTTTCTTCATTTCCTGTACCCCACATGGACATCCATCTGTGATACAGAAATCAAAGAAAGTACCAGTGGTCTCATACAGCGTACCGCTACTGGAGTTACCGGGCTGTGTCTGTTGCTGAAGAAGACAGCAATCAGAATAACTGCGCCTGTGTGCCTGCTGTGTATTTTTTTTTTATTTTTTTTTTTTATGAACAACGATAAAACAACAAATATACTCATGAAGGGAGGGTGGGTGGTTGGCCAACTGGGAACTCAGATGCTAAGCAGGTGTCTGTTAGTGAACAAGAAGCCAATCAGAGTAACTGTTCCTGTGTGCCTGCTCTGTCTTTTCTTTTTCTTTTTTTTTTTATGTACAAAGAAAAAAAAGAGACTCGTGAAGGGAGGGTGGGGGTTTGGCCGACCGGGAGTAGGACGTTAAATGAGGGGAAAATGGCAGCTTCGACCATGAACATTCGGGGTGCCCAATGATACCCTAAGTAATGTGGCACCCTGAATTGGCACTTGTTTTTTAGTGGGCTCTATTGAAAAATACCCACCCGCTAAAGCAAGAGTACTGACCAATCAAGATACTAGAATCAGCATACCCATTTTCTATGGGGCAGATCACATCCTGCATATGCCCAGGCCACAGTTCATTACCTTCAGGAATTTAAAACATTGTGTAACTCTGGACCTCGGTAGTTCACCATTTCCTCTAGATTTAATTTTTTCTTTTTCATTCTTTGACTCTTGTGTCAGCCAGAGGAGGCAGCCAGCTCAGACAAATACTTTGAAGAACAAAGGAAACATACAAACTACCAAACTATTGTAATCATTGATATTGCTTAATATTTAACTGCCTAGTAGTACTAAAATACAGGTGCTTTTTCTAGGAGGGTGTTTATGTTTTAACATGTGCCTGCAGGGACCGCAACTAGATGGTCTAAGTCAATAGGTAACTTGTATCTTGCCGTTTGGGCATTTTTGCTTACATACTCACCAGTATAAAATAAAAATTGATTGATTGATTGATATCTAGAATACTAGGTAATGGGATTGTCTTTGAGTTTTAGCTTTCTAACCCTAATCCTGACCTCTACTGCTCACACTCTACTCTGAGTAGACTAGTGGTGCCTGTACCCCGTTTCCCTCATTTTTTCCCTTCTGCCTCCTCCAGGTCATTAGGGGACAGGAGCTTGGCCCTTATGATAACGATGCTTGGTTCCTGTTTTGCAATAGGGGTGGGACTTCCACTAATGCTTGCCGCTGTTGACCTCTTAGTGGTCCCAGCTTCTCACTGCATCCCATGATGTTAAGCTGCTGAGCCTTCTATCACTTACTCAAACCTCTTTCAGGGAAAAATTACCCTTCCTTGTAGCCACATGTACCTGAGTTCATCAGTCCTGTTCATATATCGTACTACTTCTCCTTTACTCCCAGTCTTGCTTCTCAGAGGTGCTCCCAGCTTAAATGGTATCAGGAAATCTGGCTCTACTTATTATGGATTTGTTTGGCAAGAGATGTTGAGTCAAACCCATGTCCTCCATTTCTAGCTTTGCCTCAAAACACCTCCACAAGGTTTTCTTGAAAGGGTCTCAAAATTGCGCATATGAAATTTCACAGCCTCACCACTAACTTTGCCAAATTGGAAGCCTGGGTTGCCCACTATTCCCCAGACGTACTTGGCCTCATGGAGACCTGACTCAGACCTACAATACCAGATTCCCTGTGTGTACTAAAAGGTTACAAGTTCTTGAGGGCTGATCGCTCCACATCTAAACATGGGGGTGGCATTGTGCTGTACTTTTAAGAGCACTTCTCAATCAACCTCTCTCCAGACCAGTCTCCTAATGGCTGTGAGTTACTGCACAACATGCTCCTTCTGGGAAATGCCAAGAAATTGAGCCTCATCTGCTGCTACAACCCTCCAAAGAATGGATTGAAAGGATTGACTGAGGTCATTCAATACATTACACTGCTGAAGGGGAAGTCAGAATTACTCCTCATCGGGGATTTTAAACTTGATTGGCTTGGGCACAATATTGGCTCATTGGAGGAAGTCATAGGCAAGCTCCATCTCTCTCTCAAATGATAACAAGTCTGACTAGAATTGCTCCCAATAATAACCATCAATCCCTGGATCCTCACAAATGGAAGGATAGGATAACAACTGCTGGGATGCTGTCTGATGCTATCAGTGCCCACGCGCCTGTCTTTTGTATATGGAGTGCTCGCTCTCATAAACTTCCTCCCAAAGAAATTCAGTTCCGAGACTTCTCTAGCCTAGACTATGGATCCTTGTCTCAGGCTGCCCAACTCATTGACTGGTCCCCACTCTATCATATTACTGCTGTAGATGAAGCATTCAACTTCCTACATACCACCCTTCTTAGCCTCCAAGATGCATTTGTTCCCCTCAAGAAATGGCATATCAGAGGCTCCCTGACCAGATGGATAAACAGTCAACTATGTACACTAATGAAAAGGAGGGATAAGGCACGGTCCAATGCTAAACGCACCCAGGATCACTTGGACTGCACCACATACAGACAGCTCAGGAAGGAATGCAAGAAAGCTATCCACAGTGCTAAAAGTGCCTACTGCCTACAGCTCCTTCACACATCTATTCGTGACCCCAAAGTTTTTGGAAGTGTGTGAAATCCTGCATGGGACAAGGTACTAATTCATCTATAACCAACATGATCCTGGATGGCACCAACTGCAATAACTTAGTTAACATTGCTAATGCCCTAAATGCTCACTTCTCAGACCTATCCCATTTCTCCTGCCTGTCTGATCATGATTTGACCTCTTCCGTGCACCCCAAGTACCCAAGCTCCCCATGCCTCGACCTCAAGCCGGTCACCAAGAAGGAAGTTTTTTGAGTTCTCAGATCCATCCCTGACTGTGGCTCTGCTGACCTGGATGGGCTCCTACCAAGGTTTCTTAAGCTGGCCATCCCTCTCATAGTGGCACCCATCACAAGACTGTTCAATCTGTCCCTTGCCTCAGGGTCTGTGCCTGCACTCTGGAAAACAGCCTGGGTAGTTCCTGTACACAGAATAGGTGACACCAGATGCATGGATAATTATTGGCCCATTGCAATTCTCTCCACCTTCAACAAACTTCTAGAGAAAATTGTCACCTCTCAGGTTACAGGCTTCCTGCAAAAAAAACTAACAGATTACTCCATACCAACACGGTGTCAGGAGTGACCATAGTACCACTACAGCTCTCTTAAAACTGACTAGTGACATCAGAACAGCTATGAACAAGGGGATGCTCACAGGAACAATATTCATAGACTTAACCAAGGCATTCAACCTGGTATATCACACCCTGCTGTTAGAGAAACTGCTTGCTTTGGGCTTCTCATCTTCCGCACTGTTTTAGTTCAAAAGCTACCTGTCTGGTAGATGACAATTTGTCAAAATAAGTGGTGCCAAATCAGGTCCTGCCTCCATCAAGGTTAGAGTTCCCCAGGGGTCATCCTTGGGCCTCTACTATTCTCTATTTGTCAACAACCTGCCCAAATCCCTTAGCTCCTGTGAAGCCTTCTGTATGCAGATGACATGGTCCTCTACACCAGTGCTGCCAACATTATTAACATCAACAACAAACTCAACCTGGATTTTGCCACTGTCCAATCATGGATACCATGCAACAAGCTTCTTCTCAACATGAACAAAATAGTCACCTTGCTCTTTGGCTCAGTGCCCAGACTCAGAGCCTGCCCTTCTATGCTTACTATAAGGGGGCCTGGAGGCTACTCTCTTGACATGGTGGGCTCATTTAACTATCAAGGCATCATTCTTGATCCATCTTTTGGCTTAAACCTTCAATCAGTAAGAATAGCGAATGCCACTACCTCCCCCCTCCCTATGACAACCGGTGTCCCTCAAGGATAGGTACTCGGCCTCATTCTGTTCTCCATTTTCTTAAATGACCTGCCACTAATCTGCTCATCCCCATCTATCCATATGTATGCAGATGACACCATCCTATTCATCTCTGGCTCCTCCCTGGAAGAGGTAGCTACCAACCTCCATGCCGACTTTAACAAAGTTCAGCACTAGTTCAGCTCACACCAACTCTCCCTCAATGCTATAAAATTGTCACCATGACCTTTGGTACATGGCAACGCCTGTCAGGCTCCCCTCCCCCCTCCACATCCTGAATGGGACAACAGTGGAGGACATCATTACCTTCCGATACTTAGGGGTATGGCTTGACTGCCATCTATCCTTCTCTGATCACATTGACGCTATCTTGAAAAAACTGCCTTAAGCTTGATGCTCTCTATAGGAACCGTAATAGCCTCCCTCTTACCATGAGGCATGAGCTAGTGCAGAAAATGATCCTACCATCATTTGACTACTGTGATATAGTCTACAGTTCCACTCCCAAGTCTACCTTATCCAAACTGGACCCCCTTTTCAATGCTTTCTATAGTTTTGCTCTTGACACCTCACCCATCACTGAGATCTCTACCAACCCTTTGCATTCCCATCTCTCGACAATCGCCACATACTTCACTGTACCAAATTTGTCTCAAAATTCTGGCTTGGCACCCTCCCATCCTTCCTTTCCTCCAAGCTACTGCCAGCCCCCACTCCCACTCATTCCCTCAGGTTCCTTGACTCTCATCAATTATTAATCCCTAGGCACAGGACCAATGTTGGCCAAGCAGCCTTTTCACACTGCTTCCCTGAACTATGGCTTGATGTTCCCCCTCAAATTCACCACACCTCCTCCACCTACTCCCTATCTACCATGCTGGCAAATTACCTCATGGTAAATTGCTCCTGCACTTGATACCCACATGTACCAACCCATATCCCCTCACCCCCCAACTGCCTAACCAGCGGCACCTAGCTTACACTATGGAAGCTGGCTTATCTTGACCAACTACTGCACTTACCTGTCTCATGCTCTCTTGTTCTGTCCTAAATTGCACTTGTTATTCGATGTTTTAAACTGCCAGGACCCTATTCTATGTGCTATGTTCCTCAGTGACATATATTCTATGTGCTATGTTCCTAATTGTAGCCAAAGTGTTATCATATCTTTAACTTGTACAAAATGTAACCTCATCCCACTGTAAAACTTGTTCAAATGTAAGCTCATGCCACTGTAAAACTTGTTATATGTATATTACTTGATAATCTGCGTGTTATCCTCCCACTGTACCCCCTCCCCACCAGGTTGCACCAGAAGATGAGCATCTTTTGCTCAGTGTGCCTTTCCTGGTGAAACAATTCAATAAATAAATAAAAATATTTCAACTGTATGCAGATCTGTCCACATTTAGCTTGGCACTATGTATAAGACTCACCACAACCTTACCTCTGCTGCAAGACTCACCATCGCTCAGGGTGTACTAAGGCCTGGCTTCACATATGGCCTTTTATCATACATGGATGCAAATAAAGCTGTTCTAAGCAAATGGGAGACCTGTTATAATTAGTGTTGCTCAGACAGTGTCCTAAAAATTAGGATACCAACAAATACCTCCCATTTGACCTGAAAGTTGCTGTGGTAGGGTAGCAGTGCTCTCTGACCATGAATCCTACCCTCTAGGATCCAATGCATGAATCCTACAAATATTGTGGATCTTGTGGATCCTAACAACAGATCCAAGCTTGGACCCTAACTATATGACCTAGGATCCCTGGAACTGACCTAGGATCCATCGCTATCTGACCCTGGATCCTAACTATCTGACCTAGGATCCCTGGATCTGACCTAGGATCCTAACTAGGATACATTGCTATCTGACTCTGGATCCTACATCTGTCTTTGGTAGGATTTCTGGTAGGATCAAAGGTTGGATACCAGCACCATCTGACAGATAGTGGTAGGATCCACACAAGCATTATCTGAGCAACACTACTTATAACAGTATCTATAATTTTGCTCTATCTATGCCAAGGCACACCCACCACTGTGTGCTCTATGCTGACCTTGGCTAACTGTCCCCTCCCTCATACTGTACATATACCACTGGTTGCACCATAGACAATATAATCAGAGAAGGCCTTCCTGGGTCTATCACTTGCTGGTTCAAACCTCCCTTACTGACCTACTCCCTGCACTTGATGGACAACTCTCTACTGGATATCCCTAAATGCAACACTAGAATTGATGAGTACGCCTTTGTGGTGCTTGAACCTAAACTCTGGAACTCTCTCCCTAAGGAACTGAGACATGCGCAGTTCCACCGTATCTTTAAAAATGGCCTCAAAAGCCACCTACAAATCAAGGACAAATGCTCTTGCCCCAAAACTAAATGGAGTACTGACCTGGTTCATGTCTCTCCCCAAGGCACCACTGGCCCTTTTGGGACTCCCCTATCCCAGCTCACTGCTCTTAGAACCTTGCTGCTAGCCACTTACCCTTGACTCTTTAAACTGGCTGCACAACAGGACGCAGAAGTAATAGTGAATGGAACACATTCTGAAGAAAGGGGGGTTACTAGTGGAGTACCTCAGGGCTCAGTACTGGGTCCCATCCTCTTTAACATCTTTATAGGTGACATTGCAGAGGGTCTGGAGGGAAAGGTATGCCTCTTTGCAGATGACACAAAGATCTGTAACAGAGTTGATACACAAGGGGGCTAGAAAGGATGAGAAGGGTCTTGGCAAGGTTGGAGGAATGGTCAGACATATGGCAACTTAGATTCAATGCAAAGAAGTGCAAAGTAATGCACATGGGAAATAAAAATCCAGGAGAAGAGTACACAATAGCAGGGGCGATACTAACAACAACAAAAATGGAAAGGGACCTGGGAGTAGTCATATCAGATGACCTAAAGGTGGGTAAGCAATGTGAAAAGTCGGTAAGGAGAGCCAGGGGGATAGTGGGATGCATAGGAAGGGGTATCACAAGTAGAAAAAGGGAAGTGGTTATCCCTCTATACAGATAGTTGGTGAGACCCCATCTGGAGTACTGTGTGCAGTTTTGGAGACCTCATCTACACAAGGACATAGACAGGATGGAAGCAGTCCAGAGGAGGGCAACTAAAATGGTGCAGGGTCTGCAGCAGAAACCATATGAAGAGAGACTGAGAGAGCTTAATATGTATACTCTTGATGAAAGGAGGGATGGGGGGACATGATAGAAACTTTCAAGTACCTCAAGGGAATCAACAAAGTCCAGGAGGGTAGCATCTTTCAGAAAAAGAGATATGTAAGAACAAGGGTGCACAATTTAAAGATAAAGGGGGACGGCTCAGGGGTAATGTGAGGAATTTTTTTTCACAGAGAGAGTGGTGGATACATGGAACCACCTTTCTGAGGAGGTCATTGGGTCTAAAACTGTGGGGGAATTCAAACATGCATGGGACAGACATAAGGCAATTATAGTGGGGGGTTGCAGGAAGTAGGCTGTTGGTTAACTAGAATCTGCAGCTTATCCAGTAGGTAGGGAAATGGGCAGACGTGGTGGGCCAAGTGGTCCTTATCTGCCATCAAAGTCTATGTTTCTATGTTTTTATGACTCCCCTATTCGTCCTCTGGGTAATTCTTCCCACCCTTTGTTTCATGGTGCACTCTGTACTTACATGTGTTATGTTTTTTCCTTACAGTGATGATTGTCTGTTGAATTCCTTGTACTCTCAGTGTATATTCATTGTATACCATGTGTTTACAATGCACCCCACTGTTTTCTGTGCTGTATGCTGTCTGTAACTTCCCTGTTATAATACACTGGTATTGTCTGTAACTCTCCCGGGTCATGCCTGAAAATAGGCAATGTTGTTGCTTAGTGCACTTACCCGGTCAGCAAAAACTAAATATTTATTTATTTTTATTTATTTATTTGAATCTATGATCACAAGAACCTTTGAGCCAAGGTTCTTTTAGAAAGGTTCTATGTCAATAGAAGTACAATACAAAGTAAGACAATTGAGCAAGACAGGCAGGAATAACAGGTTTATCAGGCAGTTACAAAGATCCATACAACTGGGTTAAAATTACTCCAATGGCATTTTCAGGGCACACGTTGTTTCAAGACAAGACAAGGATGAGATATGTAGAGCAGCCAAAGGCATTGTCAGATCACAAAGAGAAGTGTGAGGGGTGGATGGAGAGCTGTGTGGAAGGGAAGGGAGAGAGGATGGGGGGAGGGAGGGGTGGTGGATACAGGAAGATGGGGCAAAAGTGCTAAGTTGGAGGGCCATAACCAAATGAGTGGGGAGGCAGAAGGAGGGTTATATTAGAGAAGACAGTCACAGGTGCTAGAGGTAGAAAGGAGTAGACAGAGCTTGTATTTGAAAGTGCCAAGCAAAGGTAAGGAGGCAATGTCACTACTGAGACCATTCAGCCAGCTAGGGGCCCGGTAAGCAAAAGATCTTTGGCCCTGAGTGGTATGGCATCGGGGGACTTGAAGGAGCTGTGTTTCAGAACCCCTGGTGTGGCAAAGGTTACAAATTGGGCAAAGGAACACTTGGACTCAAGGAGGGGCATGGCCCAGTGTTATCATCTTTGCCATTAAGCACATTTGGTACTTTATGTGGTTTGAGAGTTGAAGCCAGCCAGTTTGAGCATAGAGTTTGCAGATGTGAGTGAGGCAGTGAGTACCAGTGATAAGCCGACAAGCCTTGTTGAGAGTTGTGGATATATGTCTAAGTTCAGTTACAGTAGCAGAGACATAAATAAATAAATAAATATTTATATATAGAGGATAATGTATGGGCCACCTTGTACAGCACGGCAGTGCTTCCATCAAGAAGTTGTCAAATCAACCAGATGACCTTGACAGAGCAAAGGAAGTGCATTCTTGTCTGTGCATGGTGGCCCATACATTGTTCTTTATAGTATATAGAGGATTGTGTATGAGCAAGCATACACAACAAGGCAGTTGAGATCGAGAGGTTTCCATGGTAACCAGAGACCTCGAGAGCATAGCTCGAGAGGTCCGTTACCACGGAAACCTCAAGATCTCACAACTGCCTTGTTTGTGTATGGTCTGTTCTCATACACAATCTTTTATAGTGTATGGGCAACTTAAGCACTGTGAACACAAGAACAAGTATATGTCAAAAAGCTTACTTCTGTTTCTGCCGGGCATGCTTGCTTCCTGCTGCTATGCGCCGCTCAATTGCGCATGCGTGAATGTGTTCGATCTTGTTGTGCTGCACCGGTGACGTACTTGGTGCAGCACAACAATATCGTGAAGCACCGAGTGCAGGACAACAATGCTGTTCCAGGCATGGATTTCCATGCGGAACAGCGTTCCACCATACACTATATGGGCTATTTCATATGTTTCAAAACTGTTTAAAAGTTGTCAACAGAACATCAGAACTGTTTAAAAGCTGTCAAAGAACATCAAATATGGAAACAAAGTATAGCCATAGAAACGGGAATTTACTGAGACATTTCAAATATTTTTATGGAAACATTTTTACAGCAATACCTTCAGTCTCATAAACTGTAACCTGCTGTCTTCATCCTTTGAAAAAAATGCACCTACCATAGTCGATCGCTAGCTTCATCTGAAACTGACAGGGAAAGTGGCAAGCATAGTGCATGAAAGAGAGAGTGAATGAAACTAGCAATCAGCTGTCCACGTGGTTGTTTTAAGCAGAACTTTAGATCATGTTGGGGGTTTGATGTAGTTGTAGTACAGTAGGGACGTACTCAAGAGGGTACAATAGCTTCCTGATGTCACTATTATACTATAACAGCTCTGGGACTGTTGCTGTTTTCTATCTATAACAGAAATCTTCTATACATTATATAGAGGATAATGGATGGGCAATAGTGAATAAAAATGCTGTGTTCACTTCTAGAGGTTGCCATGACAACCAAGTAGACCTCAAGAGCAAAGCACAAGAGGTCTGCATTGTCATGACAACTTCGAGCAGTGGACTCAGCATAGTTGTTTACCGTTGTCCACCCATCGTCTTTTATAGTGTATGGGCAGCAGTTAAACAATATCAGAGCATTTCATCAGCACAGCTCTCTGAGCATTTTAATGTACAACAGAAGAGGACAGATTGTGAACAGGCTCTTACTGTTAATCGTCGGCATGTCTACTTGCTCTTCTCTCTCCATTTTCCAGATCCTTCTGTCCCAAGTCTCTGTCTCTACATTGATTAACTGCCTCAATTTTGTTTAAAAAAGGAAAACAGCAAAAGTCAATCAGTTGGTACTGTTTAGTACTGTATAGGTAAGTGTCATCTCTCCATGTCTAGGTCCAGGATTCCCGTTCACTAATTTGCTCTGTCATTTTCATCTTTTTATCACAGCACCATGTTTGAACATTAGCGTGTGCCAATATTCAAAGCTGTTGTAGCATCATAATGACATACTCAAGAGGGTACAACAATCTCATGATGTCACAACAATGGTACCACAACATTGGGAATTCATCGAATTCAGGTAATAATAGCCTTCTTCCATACACTATATAAAGGATAATGTATGGGCCATCATCAGTCAAAACGTGGTGAGCCATCGAGAGGTTACCATGATGACCATTTAAACCTCAAGAGCAAAGCTCGAGAGGTGTCAGTGCCATGGTAACCTCAAGATGGCAACACACATTTTGTTGCTGATAATGAAACATACATTATATTTTATAGTGTATGGTCCCCATAAAAAGTAAAAAAAAAAAAAAACAAAGCTGGATCCCTACTTTATGGGGTGTTTTTTCAGTCACCACTGCTCTGCTCTGCTCTGGGTCCAGCTCTCACACCACAGTCAGTCCAGGAAGGCCAGCTGTTCTGGTAACATGCATGCGCAGAGTGAACACTGTTGTTATACCACCAATGTGACATACCATTGATGGGTTAACAACATCATGACGTCACATTGATGGTACAACAGTACTGTAAAATGTTAAATTTATGGTAGTAACAATGTTCTACCACACGTTATAAAGTAATACTTTGGTTACACGTTATTAGTCCACTCAGAATTTGCAAAAACATATGTTGTGCAGACTGTTTTGATTTGAATGTAAAGTCCTAGTGTGTCCTTCCCTCTGTCTGCTATTAGGAGTTTTTCCTAAATTAGCTTGCTAGCTTTGTGGTAGTTTTACTTCCCCTGAGGCTCTCCATCACAAATAGATTTATTGCCTTTCTTGCTTCTACAATGCATCCTGTCTCATGTGACAGTCATGTAGCCGAGCCCATAGATTTAACACATGCACTGCTTTAAAATCAGTTCACAACAGCAGAGCTGTGTAATTGTTCTCATCCAGTGAGCACAAATGGCTACTGTTACAGTTTAGTAGATGCCTGAAAGCTAGCTATGGGGTGTTTCTGTAAGCAAACAGCTACTAAATAGCTCTAATTCACTACTTTTGTTTTCTATGTACATCAGGTCTAGCTAGCACAAGTGTCTTCATTTTAAAACTTTTAATTTCATCAAACTATACACAACCATAAAAGCACAGAAATTGCCCTGATCATCAATGCTATAATTAGTACAGACTGTAGCTGTTTTCTTACAGAAAACCCACTCAGTTAAATTTCAAGTATTTGCTAAACTGTAATTGTAGATATCAGCATTATATTAGATAGAACTGGCAGTTACTGTTGATTTTGCTCTGTGACATGATTTAAATTTGTTTTACAAAGTATGTTTCTAATAACGTATTAAAGTATGTACAGTATGTGTGAGTTATTTAATTAGATTGGTGAATAAAATATTAAACAATTGTTATTTTATCATTTGAAAAAGTGCAATACACTAAGTTTATAGTGCAGTGAACTATCGTGAAATGGAAACAAGTGTGTAGCAGAAACAGTCACTGTCAATTTGGCATTCTGTTGCTTTCGTGCCATAGCACACACAGGAGAGAAATTGGCTTCAAAGTATTTGGCAGTTTCGAGGCTGCAGATTCATACTAGACACTTCATATATTTGTTCAGTAAAAATGTATGAAATAGTCCTGCCCAGTGTTGCTGAGGGTTGAGGTGCTGGATGCCAGACTTCACACTGTGCCGTGACCCAGATTCGGGAATGAGCCCGGAATGTTGGGGGTCAGCGGGGGGAGAGGAGCTGGACTGAGCTGTCATTTGACAGTTCCCCTCTCCATAGGAGGGCTTGACACTGCACTGGATAGAGGATAGTGGTGGTAGGGGAGGGTGCTGTTGGGTACTTGGCAATAGCTGTGTCTCCACAATGCTTCTTGCCTAGATCTTTGTACTTCAGGCTGGAGCCCTCTGGAACACTTACAGACCATGACGTAGCTTACAAACATGGGAGAAAGAAGTGAGAAAAACAACTCCCTGGTGTTGCACACTATGATGCTGGGATCATGGTCCACTAGGACCCAGCTGAATACCGGGGATGGTGTAGGTACCCCCAGCACTAGTGACAGGGAAAGGGCAAAATTAAAATTTTAAACCCTGCTAATGTTTAAAGAGCTGCTGACACCTCCAAGGAAACTTTGAAAAACATAATATTTAGGTACAATTCAGCTTGTATTCCATATATATATTCTATTACTGAGGAAATTTGCATGAATACATGATCTTTATACCTCAGAGTTCATCTGCCACTGTAGGTTACTCCTTACCTAAAGTCATAATCCTCTGTTGTGACATCACAATACGTTGCCATGGGAGTAACTGTGATGTCACAAGCAGTACATTATGACTTGAAGTAGGGAGACAGCAATAAGAATAAATAAACTTTTCAGGAGCAAGCATCCTGTTTTCATGCAGATCACATCAGTAATAAATAATAGGGAGGAGGAATACAGACCTAATGTGGAATACAAGCCAAACTATGTCTAAATATTACATTTTGTTAAAGTTCTCCTGAAGGTGTCAGCTGTTCTGTAATAGGGCACTAAAACAGCTATATGACTGAGGGGCAATAAAGGAATAAAAAGGTTTATATTGGCTGAAGCAGGACATGGAAGGGGGACAGTGTATGAACTGCAGTGGAATTAATGAATGTGCTGCCTGTTGACAGGCTAAAACAGCAGCAACAACAGCAAGAGGACTGAATAAAAATGTTACATTGTGCAGTTGTTTTGAAGTGCACAGGGACTGCTAACAGACATTGGGGGCAAATGAAAACAAAAGTGTTTCTGCTGGCTGCATCAGGGCATGAAAGTGGGGGCATTGGTGGACTGAGATGGAAATTGTTATTCAGCAGCCTTGTTTGCAGGTTTTGTCTCTAGTTTTAGCCAATCAGAGGGTCTGGATTGCTGCGATGGACTATAGGACCTTTCAGAGGACTTATGGGGGAAAAAGCTAGGGAAATATTGGCGCTCTTTCACATGACCAAACAGGCATCAAAGGAGATTCATACATATTCATTTTTGGAAGGGACAGTGATTTCAGCAAATGGGGAGCTGCCAGAGTTCCCAAAAGCCCAAGAACTGTGAGTTCTAGTTTTAGTTCAGAGGAGAGGGGGTCTCCAGCTGCTATGCAGAAAATGGGGCTGCAAGGTTGGGGAAAGGACCTTCCTGTGGGTTGCCAGCTGTCTGTCCCCCAGGACCTGTGCTTGCCCTCCCCCAATTGTGGAGAAATTTGGTTTAAGGAATCCAGTTTTGCAGTTTTAGCTGGAAGAGAGGTGCAAATATGTGAAGGGGCAGTGAGAGTCTACACTTTATCGGTGGGAAGTTGTGCTCAAAGATTTCAGTAGTCTGGTGTCGCAGTTCTACTGAGAGAAAGAGAAAGCTGCAGTTTGAAAGGGCAGTGAGAAACTCTACACCTGAATGGTAAGAAGAGAAGAGAGCAGTTGGGTGACAACTCAATCCAGCCCCCGATCCCTGGCATTCGGTTCTGCTTCGAATCTGGTCACCTCAGAAGCACAAGGTGGCATCCAGCACCTCAACCCTCAGTGCTGCAGGGCCAGCCTATTTCATACAATTTTACTGAACAAATATATGAAATGTATGGTATGAATCTACAGCCTAGAAACTGCAAAATACTTTGAAGTCAGTTTCACTCCTGTGTGTGGTATGGCATGAAAACAATAGAATGACTGAATATTTCAGCTACACATTTGATTCCATTTTACAATGGTTCACTTCACTACACATTTAGTGTATTACACTTTTTCAAATAATAAAACAATATTCGCCAAACTAATTAAATAACTCACACATACTTTGTTATACTTTATTAAAAAGATACTTCACATTTGTAACCAAAAAAAAAATTGAAAATCATGTCACAGAGAAAATCAGCACTAACTGCCAGTTCTACCTAATAGAATGCTGGTACTTAGTTATAGTTTAGCATAATACTTGAGAGCTAATTGAGTGGGCTTTCTGTAAGAAAATTGCTACAGTCTTTACTAATTATAGCACTGATGATCTGGGAAAAATTCTGTGCTTTTTATTGTTGTGTGTAGTTTGATAAAATTAAATTTTAAAATGAAAACTATTACTACTGCTAGCTAGACAGTACAGGGCTTTCCATGCAAATCAAAACACTCAGTACAACATATGTTTTTGCAAATGCTGAGTGGACTACTCCTTTAAGTGTCTCTTTCATGCAACAACTCTGTAAATAACATTGTAGGAAATAATCAAAGTGTGCGGAAGGTACTACATGAATGCAAGAAACATCTAATAAAATGGATGAACTACTAGAAATATTAGCATCAAAAAGTCTCGGCATCATTGCCCTCGCCAAAACATGGCAAACCGTAATAGCAGGTGGAACTTAAAAGTCCAGGACTACATTATGGCCTAGATATTCAAAGGGCTACACCTGGCACAATCGAGTTGCGCCAGCACAACCCTAGAAATGTACCCCGGTGCAATATTCAATAGAGGAACTTGTGCAGCACAAGTTCTGATGCACCGGTGCACAAAGATAATGTATGCGGTGCATCATCAGGGGGCGTGCCCATGCAAATACAGCACATCCCGATATTCAGCCTGGGATGTGCAGCACATATGCTGGCACAACCCCGAGATGCGCCACATACTGGGGCACAAAGTTGAGCCCAAAATGAAGGCTCAAATTGTAGCCGTGGGCCATTGTAGTCAGGGAGCAACACAGCAGTCACCAGCTGTGGGTGGCTACCCCCAGACCACTGTTCACAAGCACCCACATAACTCCCTGGTGGTCCAGTGGTACCCCGCTCCCTCCCCATAGCCACAATCACTGATGAATAACTTTTTAAATATTCCCTGGTAGTCCAGTGGTATCCCCCTCCCTCCCCGTAGCTGTGATCA
Source organism: Neoceratodus forsteri (assembly GCA_016271365.2). NCBI lineage: Eukaryota > Metazoa > Chordata > Ceratodontiformes > Ceratodontidae > Neoceratodus > Neoceratodus forsteri. The sequence goes on from CM057449.1 coordinate 543,029,812, forward strand.
CTGATAAATAACTTTTTAAATATTCCCTGGTAGTCCAGTGGTACCCCCCCATATAGCCTGATTACTATAATATAACTGTATAAATATTCCCTGGTAGTCTAGTGGTCCTCCCACCCTGCCCATACCTCTGATTGGCTTAAAATAACATGTCGGTTATTCCCTGGTAGTCTAGTGGTGCACCCCACCACTCCTGATGCTCTGATCACCATACTGTAAATGAAGTTATTCCCTAGCTCTGGTAGTCTAGTGGTACCCCCACCCTGCCTGTAACTCCAATTGGCAGTAAACCCTACAGAAATAAATCCCTGGTGGTCCAGTGGCACCCCACACCTACACAGGACACCCTGCCAGCTCCCCCCCATCATCGGCAGGCAGCAGCAGATCCACTGCGTGCCGCTGCGGCTGCCCACTGAACTGACAGCTTACAGAGTGCTGTAAGCCTTTGGTCCACTGTGACCAATGGGCTTGCATTGTGATCATTGGCTTACAGTGCATATTGTAGAAGTCCTCACAAATATGTGAATGAATTCATATTTGTGAATGACTATTACAGTATGCACTGCAAGTCTATTGGTGTACAATGTGGACCAATGGGCTTACAGCTTATACTGTAAACTGTCATTCAGGAGCCAGGCATGGCGGTATGCGGGTAGGTTTGCTGCTGCCTGCTGATGATGGGGGGAGCTGGGGACAAGGGTCCTGTGTGGGTGGGGGGTGTGGGCTGCCACTGGACCACCAGGGATCGATTTTGTAGGGTTTAACAGTGATCAAGTGGCAGTGGAGGGTACCACCACCACCAGGGCTATGGAATAACTTTATTTACAGTGATCAGAGCATCTGAGGTAAGTTACCACTAGACTACCAGGGAATATTTATACAGTTATATTATGGTGGATCGGGCTACGGGGGTACCAAAGGACTACCTGGTGATATTTATAAAGTTATTTATCAGTGATTGCAGCTACCACTGACTACTAGGAATATTTATAGTGTTATTTATTGGTGATCACAGCCACGGGGAGGAGGGGGTACCACTAGACCCCCTCCAGCACCACATACTGTGCAGAGCGCCATAAAGATTGGGCTGGCCAGCCTTGCATTAACTTCATGAAAATGGGGGCTTACAATGACATGCAATGGCCCCATTTGCATCTTGCAAACATTATGGCCCTGTTTGCAAACTGCTGGCTGAATATCAGGAGGTTGCACACAGCATAACTCTGTTGCACTGGCAAAGTTCCATTCCTGGTATTCAGCCCTGTCTGGGGGGGATGCACCAGCCCGTCATATTTGCACAGTGCGCATTACCTGATATATTCAGAGGAGATGCACCATTGCTCATCTCTTTTGAATATATCCCTATGTTGCACCAGAGCAACACAGTTGCGCTGCACTACCACATGCGCCATTGCTGGGTGCGACTCTGACTATTGGGGTCAATACATACATACATACATATATTTTATAGGGGCACCCCTATAGTTAGGGTTGAGTAGGCACTTCAATGTTAAACCCGAAATTTTGCACTTTAATAAGTTTGCAACCATTCAACGGATTTGCATGTAAATTGGTATACACTATCATCCATGGTATAGCTCTGGATGTGGCAAATTACGTTTTAGTCGCATGTGCTGATTCTGTGTTCTGGAGAGGTAAGAAACACATTTTGTCGCTCACTGACTTTGCTGGGATTTTTCTTTGAACTTGCCTACTGCCCAGATGGTTTGTCTTTTTTTGGTCAGAAATGTTCAGGATAGAAAGGGAATAGCCCACAGATGTGCCTTTTGTTAGTCTTGTGAAAAAATAATAAGCCGTTTTTAAGTTATTGCAATTTAAAAATTTGAAAAAATGCTTTCTGAGCATGCTCAGTAAGCACTAAAAGATAGCTGTATGAAGCAAAAAAAGAATCCTGTTTCGTATGTGAAAATTCCTTTTTCATTTGCCGCCATCTTGTTTCCATTTTTTCTTTAAAGATTTTTTTCAAAAGCCACAAGCCTGGAGAGAGACCACCACACCTAGCTGGCTGATTGGGACTCTGTTAGGTACAATTTAACATACAAACATACTAATTGCCAGCAGATTAGGCCTTATGCTCTATCGAGTCTGCTTGAACCTCAGATCCCTTTGTGTTCTGATACTCCTTTCTGTATCTGTCCCACACTCTCTTGAAGCCCTCCACATTGGAAATCTGGACCAGCTTGCCAGGCAACATGTTCCAAGAACCCACCACCCTGTCCATGAAAAACCTCCTCCTCTTTCCCCCTGATCCTTCCTCCTTCCAGCTTCAAACCATGCCCTCTGGTGATACTTCCCGCCTTTAGTCTAAAGATTCCCTCCATGTTTACCCTATTTATTCCATTGAGGTACTTGAAGACCTCAATCATGTCCCCCCGTCTCTCCTCTCCTCCAAAGTATACAGGCCGAGCTCCTCAAATCTCTCCTTGTATGTCAACTCCCCCAGACCCCGAATCATCCTGGTAGCCCTCCTCTGTACCCTCTCCAGGAGCTGTATGTCCCTCTTTAAGTGCAGTCTCCAGTACTGTGCACAGTACTCAAGGTGTAGCCTCATCAGCCTATTGTACAGTGGCAGAATCACTTCCCTGCTCCTAGAGGTGATCCCCCTTACAATGCATCCCAACATCCTGTTTGCTTTGCTAGCCACTCTCCTGCACTGCTCAGAGTTATTCATACATGCATCCACCATGACCCCTAGGCCTTTTTCCCCAGACAAGGCCTCCAGCACCACCACCCCCAGGGTGTACCTGTGTTTGGGGTTTCCCCACCCAAGATGAAACACCTTGCACTTGGTTGTATTGAAATTTAACTTCCCTGTGAGAGCCCCACTTTCCAGGGTGTCCCCTTGCAGGGCCAACCTCCCCTCTTCCCTCTCAACTACTGCTCCCACCTTGGAATCATCAGCGAAGAGACTCATCTCACACCCTATACCCACCCTGATGTCAGATATGTATGCATTAAACAGGATCGGCCCCAGGACTGAGCCCTGTGGAAATCCTCTACTGACCTCTCTAGGGTTCAAGAGCTCTTCATCGATCACCACTCTCTGTGTGCATCCAGCTAGCCAGTTTCCTATCCATCTGACCATCAAAGGGCACACTCCCAACCCCGTCAGTTTCTCCACCAGCCCATTGTGGGGGACCAAGTCAAACGCCTTGCTGAAGTTCAAGAATATTACATCTGCAGGCTTCCAACTATCCAGTTCCAAAGTTACCCATTCGTAGAACTCCACAAGGTTGGTTTGACATGATCTACCTGGCACAAACCCATGTTGTCTACTGTCCAGCCCTCCCTCCTCCTCCAGGAACAACCCCAGTTGTTCCTTCAGTATACTCTCCATTACTTTTCCCACTACCGAGGTCAAACTAATGGGTCTATTACCTGGTACTTCCCTTGACCCCCCTTTATGGATTGGCACCACATGCACCTCACGCCAATCCTTAGGTACCGTTCCTGTCTCAAGCAACCTATTGAAGAGCTCCACCAGGGGCCAGTACGTCCGCCAACTCCCATAGTACCCTCGGATGAATGCCATCTGGCCCAGGAGATTTATCTTTCTTCAGGGCCTTCAGGACTTGCTACACCTTTTCAGTGGAGATAGCTTCGTCCATCCTCCCCTCCTTGCTGGCCTTTCTATCCTTGTCCTGATGTGAACCCCAAGGGGTGCCTCTCCTCCCTTATGCTCCCCTTCTGTTACTCCCTGATCCCACTCAATTTTGCTTCATCCCTAGCTCACTCTAGCAAATATCCCATCCCCCTCCCTAGTGAACACCGAGGCGAAGTGTTCATTTAATACTTCCGCCTGCTCCCTTGCCTCTTCCACCCATCCACCATCTATTCTCAATCTGCCAAGATTGCCCTTAGTTTTTCTCCATTCCCCGATGTACCAGAAAAAAACCTTTTCCCCTCCCTGAATCTCCTGTGCCAGCCTCTGTTCTTTACTGGACTTTGCCCCCCGCACCATCTGGGTGACTTTTCTAGATGAAAGACGGTACGTTTCCCTTTCCCTTTCCCCTCTCGATGTTTTGTATTTTTTGTAGGCAGCCTTCTTCTCTCTGACCACTCCCTGAACTTCACTGGTCCACCAGCACGGTTTATGTGACCTTGCTCCCTTGTGCTTTACCTTAGCACAGGTCCTGACTGCCTCTTGAAGTCCCCGTTATATGACCTCCCATCTCTTTTCCACATCCGTCATTGTTGCAATCCCTTTCATGTGATCCTTTAGAATATTTCCCATGCCCATAAAGTCTAGTCCCCTGAAATCCACTGCCAGTGTCCTAGATCTCTCCACCCCTCCCCCATGCTAATTTGAAACCAGACAGCGTCATAGTCACTCCCAGTCAGGAGATCCTCTACAACATGGTCCCTTGGTGTCAGCGTGGCGTTGTTATCACATCTGCCTCTGGACCAGAAGGTCGTGGGTTTTCGTCCCACACCGGGATTGGACTTGCACCTAAAAATCACTGGCATCCGAGTGCAGTATTGGGAGGTGCTGTACTGCTGGGTGTGCCGTCCTTCAGATGAGATGTTAAACCGAGGTCCTTCTGCCCATCCTGATGTTGTCCTGGTGGGTGTCCAGGTGGAAGTAAAGACCCCAGAGCACTCTTCTAGAGAGTAGGGAACATTCCCGGTGTCCTGGCCAACATACCCCTTCCCATAAACCAGTTCATGCAATTATCTAGGCTGTGTGTGGGTGATGATGTGCGATATGGCCGCCACCACACATTCAGTCACTTCACTACCAGTCTAGCATTGCTTGTAAAGCACTTTGGATGTATGAAAAGCGCTATATAAATGCTGATTCTTCTTCTTCTTCTTTTCAGATCCCCATCTGCCAAAACCACGGTCCAGAACATGGCCTTCCCTCATGGGCTCCCTCACATGCTGTGTTAAGAGCACATCCTGGAAACCATCTAGATGCCTCTGCTCCTTGGCCACCTTAGAGGACATGATTTCCCAGCTTTTCCCTGGCATATTAAGATCCCCCCATCAACACCACTCTCTCTCCCCTTTTGGTCTGCACTGGGCAATAATGTTGTCCAGCAAACCATCCTCCAGAACATCACCCATCCCGTGGGACCTATATACTACACCCAGCTTGACCTTGCCTCCTGTCGAGGTTTATAAGGTGACCAATAAGGCCTCCACATTTCCCTCTGCCTCTTCTACCCTAGCAATTTCTATGCCTTCTCTAATGTACATAGCCACTCCTCCCACTCTGCTCTTCTTTCTATCCTTCCTAAGCAAAAAGTATCCCTTCACATTTAGGTCGCAGTCATGGTTGTTGTTGGCCAACGTTTCCATGACCGCTGCCACATCCACCCCCCTTCCCTTGAACAGAATAGCCTGGAACTCTGGTAACTTGTTACCCGAGCTCCTGGCATTTTCTAACACAACCCCCCAACCCTTGTCCATGATCCCCTTTGTCGAACCACACCCAGGTTCCTTGTGCCTCCTGCCACCATATGCTCCTCCTGGAACCTCCTACCCCTGACTATTTTCCCCCTCCTCCACTTGGGTTTGATGGCTACTCCCCTCATCTGGAGGAGGGGGCCTCAGGCCAGCCCCTCCCATGTCCCGCCTCCCCCCTCACAAGTTTAAACTCCACGTTTCTTGAATGTAGTCCGCCACCTCCCTGGTTACGGATTTCCTTCCCTAACCAGGTAAGGTGCAGTACTGGAGGCCACACCTTCACAAGGACATTAACCAAATTGAGGCAGTCCAGAGAAGAGCAACCAAAATGGTGCAGGGACTGCATCAGAAAACATATGAGGACAGATTAACTGACTCAATATGTATTCTCTAGAGCAAAGGAGGGAGAGAAGTGATATGATTGAAACATTCAAACACCTTAAGGGCATTGCCAAAGTGAAAGAGTCTAGCATGTTTCAATATAAGCAAAATAGCAGGACAAGAGGACACAGCATGAGATTAGAGGGGAGGCCAATTAAGAGGTAATGTGAGGAAGTTCTTTTTCACAGAAAGGGCGGTGGATGCACGGAACGGCCTACCTCAGGAAGTGGTGGATATGAATACAGTGCAGGGCTTCAAACAAGCATGGGATAGGCATAAGGGGGAAATACAGATGAGAATGAATAGATAGGCCATTGACAGAGCAGAGGCCTATGGCACATTCATAAGGTAGAAAAAGAAATGGGCAGACTGGATGGGCCTTGAGGTCCTTATCTGCCGTCAGCTTCTATGTTTCTATGTTTCTATGTTTCTGTCCTTTGCATACAGTCTCTTATCCTCCTAAACCCCCTCCCAGTAACCTTACACCCCCAATCCCTTTTCTTCCACCCACTTCCTGAGCCAGTCATTTACCTCTGTGATCTTCCTTTTTGTTCTCCACTGAGGTCCTAGGTACCAGCAATATTTCTGAAAAGGAAATGTTGCATCCATTATCCTGACAGACTCTAGCAAGTACTCAGAACCTTGCTTGGATTTCCAAGACACTGTGCTCCTCTATATCGTTAGTCCCCCAGTGCACCAGGAAATCTGGTTTTTCTCCACAGTCCCTAACCAGCTCATACACCATGAACTTGGCTCTGTGCACCATCAGCACAGAGATACTCACTATCTTCACCTGGTTCTGGCATTCCATCCCCTGTCCCTCTCATTGTATACCCTATATCATTGAGTCACCCAGTAACAGAACCTTAACACCTCCATCATCCTGCCATGGCTTGGAGGGACAGGAAGCGCATCCTCAGGATCACGAGAACAGCTGCACGGGAGTCTGAGCTGGACATCATTGTCCACCTAGGGACAAATGGCTTGGCTCAACATGAGATTAGAGCAGTGCAGAAGGACTTTGTAGAACTGGGGAAGGGCCTAAGACAAGTAGCACACACAGTATCCTTCTCAGAGGTGCTGCCTGTCAATGGCATGAGTGAGGCTAGGGTACTTTGCACCACGCAGTTTAATGAATGGTTGAAAAAATGGTGTGGGCACAGGGGTTTGGCTTCATTGGGGACTGGGGTTCCACCTGGAGGGACACCAGCCTATACTGGCAGGATGGTCTGCATCTGTCCAGGAAGGGAACAAGTCTTTTGAGCAATCGGTTTAAATGCTTGATTGGCAAGCTTTTAAACTAGTCAAGGGGGGAGGCACTGATAAGCAGCAGGAAAATCCCAGCCTCTCCCTACAAAACAGGGTACTAAATGAGAAAAAGACCAAGGTAGAAAGGTCAGTGGGGGATGCTGCAACAGAAGGTAAAGCCATCAAAAAATGGAGAGCAATGAGTACCAATGCCCGTAGTCTGAGTAACAAGCTTCCTGAATTAGTGGCCTTGATGGAGAAGGAACATCTGGATATCGTGGCAGTCACAGAAACATGGTTCACATAAAACCATAACTGGGACGTAAACATACCAGGATACACTATCTACAGGAGGGACAGAGAGGGAAAGAGGAGGAGGAGTAGCTCTTTACATAAGGGAAGGAATCAAAGCAACAGAACAAAAGGGAAAATAGGGAGGAGAAGAAGCACTGAGGGTAAATTTGACCGCAATGGCACCACAATCCGCACAGGGTTAGATACAGACTCTTCTCAGGGGGAGAGGAAACGACAAGGAAATGATAGAAAGTATACTTAGTATGGCAGAAAAGGGAGATATTGTTGATGGGTGATCTGAATATGCCAGATGTTAACTGGAGTGCAGTTGCAGCAGCCACTTTGAAGAGTGGGGTTATTCTAGATGCCCTACAGGGGCATGCCTTAGACAACTAGTATTGGAGCCCACTCGAGAGGAGCAATCTTAGACTTGGTTCTCTCAAATGGAGATGAAGAGGATCACAGATGTAGAAGTGGGTAGCCATCTGGGAACTAGCGACCATCGAACAGTGCACGTTCACAATAAACTACAGCAATAGAGTCAAGCCACACAAAGGCAAAGGTACTGGACTTTAGGAGGGCTGACTTTGCTAAAATGGGTAAGTGCTTCAAGAAATGTACTAGCAAATGGGCAGGAAGGATGGGTGGAAGAACAATGGGGAATAATAAAACTGCCATCACAGAGGTAACAAGCCTTGTGTGAAGCAAATAAACAAAACTAAACGATGTAAGAAACCACTATGGTTCTCAAAGGAAGTGGCAGTGAAGGTTCAAGAGAAAAAGAAAGCTTTCAGGAAGTACAAGGAATCACAGAAGGAACAGGACAGAGAACTGTATCAGTTCAAGCAAAAGGAAGCTGGGAAGGCAGTCAGAACAGCAAAGGCTCAAACCGAGGAAAAGACAGCCAACTCGGTTAAGAAGGGGGATAAAACCTTTTATAGGTACATCAGGAAGCAAAGGAAGACCAAGGGAGGGATAGTGAGGCTTAATAAAGGGTAGGGAGGGTGGGCAGAGGGTGACTGTGAAAAGGCAGAGATACTAAACAAATATTTTTGCTCAGTATTTACAAAGGAAGAGGGGGAGGTACCTAAAACAAACAGTAGAAACACTCTGGATACAGAAGTTGATACCAGCCCATTTACAGAAGAAAGGTTTCTGAAAGAACTCTTAAAACTGAAGGTGAACAAAGCAATGGGGCCTGATGGGATTCATCCCAGAATTCTAAAAGAACTAAGGGTAGAATTAGTGACACCACTGACTACCCTGTTTAACAAATCATGGGAGGATGGGGTGGTACGCGAGGACTGAAGGAGGGCAGATGTGATTCCCCTTCACAAAAGTGGAAGCAAGGCAGAAGCAGGAAACTACAGACCTGTTAGTTTAACCTCAGTGGTAGGGAAAATGATGGAATCACTTCTGAAGGAAAGAATTGTCGAGTATCTAGAGGCCAGAGGGGCACAGGACCCAAGGCAGCACGGATTCACAGCAGAAAGGTCATGCCAGACAAATCTGATAGATTTCTTTGACTGGGTGACCAAAATAGTAGATCAGAGAGGGGCTGTGTACATGGCCTACCTAGACTTTAGCAAGGCATTTGACACAGTCCCACACAAAAGATTAATATACAAGTTAGCTAGCCTGGGAGTGGGTCCCAAGATGACATCCTGGGTAAAAAATTGGCTGGAGAATAGGACACAGAGAGTAATAGTAAATGGAGTCCACTCTGAAGAAAGGGGGTTACTAGTGGGTACCACAGGGTTCAGTATTAGGATCGGTCCTCTTCAATGTCTTTATAAGCTGACATTGCAGAGGGACTGGAAGGAAAAGTATGTCTCTTTGCAGATGACACAAAGATGTGCAACAGAGTTGATGCACAAGGTGGGGTGGAAAGGATGAAAAGGGACTTGGCAAGGTTAGAGGAATGGTCAAATGTATGGCAGCTTAGATTCAATGCTAAGAAGTGCAAGGTAATACACCTGGGAAACAAAAACCCAGGGGAAGAGTACACAATGGGGGTGAGATACTAACAACAACAAAATGGAAGGGACCTGGGGGTAGTCATATCAGATGACCTAAAGGTGGGCAAGCAATGTGAGAGGGCAGCAAGGAGGGCTGGGGGGATACTGGGATGCATAGGGAGAGGCATCACCAGTAGAAAACAGGAAGTTATTATCCCTCTGTACAGACAGCTGGTGAGACCCCATCTGGAGTACTGCATGCAGTTCTGGAGACCCAGTCTTCGAAAGACATAGACAGGATGGAAGCTGTCCAGAGGAGGGCACTAAAATGGTGCAGGGTCTGCACCGAAGACATATGAAGAGAGACTTAATGAGCTTAATATGTAGAGCCCCGAGGAAAGGAGGGAAAGGGGGACATGATAGAAACTTTCAAGTGCCTCAAGGGAATCAACAAAGTCCAAGAGGGTAGCATATTTCAAAAAAGAGGTGTGCAAGAACAAGGGGCACAATTTGAAGATAGAGGGGGGTGCCTGAGGTAATTTAAGGAAGTATTTTTTCACAGAGAGGGTTGTGGATGCATGGAACGGCCTTCTGAGGAGGTCGTGAGTCAAAACAGTGGTGGAATTCAAGCATGCATGGGACAGTCATAAGGCAATTCTAGGGGTGGGGTAGGAAGAAGTAGGCTGCTGGTTAACTAGGATCTGCAGCTTATCCAGTAGGCAGGAAATGGGCAGACTGGGTGGGCCAAGTGGTCCTTATCTGCCTCAAATTCTATGTTTCTATGTTTCTATGTTTCTATCCTTATGGTTACTTCCACTACCTCTCTGCGCTCAACCCCCCATCCAAGATCCCAATGTCGTGGGAGTCTTCCTGCCTTATTATGAGAGACCCCCTTGCCATCCTCCCCTTTTTGTCTCCCTTAACATTTTGCCCACTTGGCTCAGACCCCCCCTGCATAAGTGTCCCCTTAATCACACTCATTTACAGGCCATTTATCCTGGCCTTTATCATATCCCCTTCTCCCACACCATCATCCTCACCCCCTTATAATGGTACCCCTACCTCCAGAGGCCCCCTGTGGGACCCGTTCACCTAGGTCCCCATCCTTGGGACAGGCCCCCTTCCTGAGGGGGTCTCTCCCCCACCTCCTTGTCTTCTAGATTCTCTCCAGTCCTGTTTTCCTCCCTCGTTTCTGCTATATATTGCATCTCCCCTCTCTGCTTCACATTGAGGTTTCCCCTTCTCCCCTTGGGACTATTTCTATCCTTTCCTTTTCTGACCTGTGATGCCCTATGGTAATCCGACACCCTCCCCATGGTCTCTGTCCCAGTTTTCAAATTTCCACTAACCCCTTCCTCCCGCACTAGGTTGCTAAGCAGTTCAAATTTATTACGACACTCTATGCCAGCCTCCATTACCCGACCTGAGTGCCCCCCGACTGGCCCTCTAAGCCACCCCTGTTTCACCCCTCTTGCCCTATCCACCTTCAGAGCTCCCTTCCCACTGTCTGCTCTTCTAGTCTTCCCCCCAACAGCCTCTTTTGACTCTTCTCCCTCCATTCTCTTTTACTTTCGGAGTGTTCGCCCCACAGGTTTTCCCTTTCACCTCAACATCCCTATCCATGGGTCCTCTATCCCTAATATCCCCCTCTTACTTGCTATAATGTGTCCTACTCTTGGTTCTGAGCATTCCCCCTGCCTCCCCTCATCTCCACCCCTCAGCCGACCATACCCCCACCCCTTGTCTCTGGTCGCCCCCCCAAGTCTCCCAGCTTACTCCTTAACCAACAAACTTCACTCCTAATCCGAGATAACTGCCTTCAGAGTGGGTAGCCTCACTCTCTCCAGGCCCACTTTAGAATTATTGCTGCCTCACAGCCTGTGCATCCTACAACCCTTCCGAAGACGCCTGCCATAGTGGAAAGCGACCACCCTGTTTGTCCTTCTCTATTCCTGATAGGCAGTTCCTTTTTTTCCCATTCTCTTCCCCCTGGATTACTACCCCTCCTTCCCCTCCAAGTGGCCATACTGGGGTATCCTAGGTCAGCCTTATTCATTTCAACATACAACCCAGCTCAAGGTTGTCACTTAAACTATGTCTCATGATACAGGATAAACAGGCTTTTAAGCAAGACACTTAATCACTAATTGAAGATACAGACTAGATCAGTCATGTTCGCTTCAAACAAACAGCCCTGCTCTAAATAGACACTTAAACTCTAACTGACGGGACAGGGTAAAACAATATCTAAATAGACGATTTGCACTATAATGTTAAACATATGCCCTATAATTGTGTTTTATTTACTGTTATGAATCCTTTATTGTATCACAAGTCATGAAAAAGGATCCTTTTTTGTGACTCGATAATCTTTGCCTGTCTTTTGCATTGCCATTCCCCCACTAACCTGTTCAGGATGCCCGACCTTCATGTCATGATCCTGTCCTCCCTCCCGATTAGCAGATTCGTGTGAAGTCTGACAACAAAATGTTTTCTTGTACTTCTTATTTTACAGAAATGCAGCGGCGTCATAAACACATCAGAAGAGTGTTTCAGTGCCACAGGAGGCAGACATCAGTGCAGTGAAGTAAGCTAGGGAATGACTTTGTCTACTGCTTGTACCTCTTTCCCAATATGAAGCACATGTCTATAGTGAGTGAGGGTGTCATATGTTGTATCAATGGCATCTAACCTTGCTAATAGTAATGTAGAGCATGCAGATTTATCTGACAACTCCACCATGCCCTGTAGGCATAGAAAAAAAAAACGTGTTCTCTTATTAGTTCCTCCCACCATTTCCCTGCTTTCAAATGGAAACACATAACTTGACATCTTTTAGTTGGTTAAGAGAAAAGAATTTATGTTCTACAGTATTTTTGAAAAATAAGGCTGAGTATATAAGCAGTTGGTGAAGTTGCTCTCACACGGTGAAGAGCTAAACCCCTAACATACTGGATCTAACAGAACTTGTAGAATGTAGTGCATCTTTCAAAAAAAAAAACAATAATTTTACTCCAGAAAGTAAGAGGAACTACAGAAAAGTTAATCTGCTACAGACTCCTACACAGTGCCACTGAAGTACAGTGTTAGATTAGCACCCAACATTTTTATCTACATATTCACAGGGCCAAGCAACAGGGAAGCAAATCTGCAAGCTTGGATCTGGGAATGCTTCTAAGTTTTATGCACATAAACCAAACTTATAATTAAAATACTCATTTGCTTCAAAGTAACACACAGGCAGTTTTTTGACAAAGAAGAAACCATTTAAAAATTGTATTCAACTTAATAAAATTTTGCATCTCAAAAAAAAAGCATGCACTCTGACGTGCCTTTAGGAAGGAACTTTTTTTTTCCAAACACAGTTAGAAAGCGCACAATACAACAATAGGGAAAAAGAAAATTAATGCAGAGTAAAGGAAGCAATAACTCTCTGAGAAGCCTGTTTTCAGCAAGTACCTTTGAATATCAAGCTCTTACTGAAGGGAGGCCAACATGTGCTGCTGAGCCTGTAGAATCAAGATAAAAAGAAAATGAAGACAACACAGAATTGGAAAAATGCACTAAAACGGAAAAAACAGCTATTTAAGACCTCAGTAATGGGATAACATCAAGTGGCTAACAGGCTCTAAATAAATAAAAGTCCCCAAAGTGTATACCTGTTATGTATATATCAGCAAACTACAGATTAGTTTAAGTATCTTTTATATTTGAAATATTAGCGGAAAAGTCACTCCTTGTATTGTAGAGCTGTATTGACACTAGCTCCTGTGCTGTGAGAACTCTTCCCAACATGATGTCATGCGCAGGAGTGTGTCTGTGAATGGTCGTGGGAACACGCAGCATGTAAACATGAATAAAATATTAAAAAAACTCTTTTTACTTTATGCATGTTAACAAAGAATGGACCATGTAATTCTAAACAGCAAAGCCAATCAGGATGTGGCATGTAGTATGTTTTATGTCAGCTGCTCTTTAAAAACAAGGTGATTAAGTAAAAGTAGTAAGTGGTGTGAATATAGTCATTTTAAAATAATCCTCATGGTGAAGGTAATTGCAATGCAAGTGCTTTAAACTGTATAAAGACAAAAGTATAGTGGCACCCCCCATCTGCTGATCATGGGTCCAATATATTTCCCTGGTGTCTAGTGGCAGCCCCCACTCACTGATCACTGTCCCCCTTCTGTACGTATAAAATAAAGTTAACCTGAAATAAAGAAAACCATCCTCCATGTTTTTTTTTTCCCTTTTGGTGGCAATAAATGGTCGCTCGCCAATCAGTGCCCCCCCACCCCACCACCCACTCAGTGCCCACCATCCCACACATCCCCATACACTTCCATCCATACTCGCTCAGTTGAGCAGGTCCCAGGTTTGAGATCTACTCTCCGATTGAAGACACATCTTGCTGCTGGAACCAGCTACAGCAATATGAGAAACTAAGGTAAATGCCATTCAATGTATTTCAATGGGGGGGGTTCAACTTTTATTCATAACTCGGCCATTTTTTGACATTTTGACCTTGCATTTTCAACATAGCCTTTTGGGGACTCCACCTCATGAACAATATGACTGTCAGTACACAACTCCTGTCCAAAAGGGGAATTCACAGTTGCTTGGCCTTTGCTTGGCTAGTTCATCTTTTGGGCAGGATTTGTGTAATGACAATCATATTGTTCATTAGGTGAGGTCATAAGAAGGCTATGTGGAAAATTTGGTGTCAAAATATTTAAAAATGGCAAAGTTATGACCATCCATTGCAATTTCACTACACACGCACGTAACTTTGGAAATTTTAAAGACTTTGACCCCAAACTTTCAACATAGACTTCTTATTACCCCACCTCATGTACATCACAGCTGTATTTTTTTAAATCCTAGCCAAAATGTGTTTTCACTCTTGTGATGAGGCATGGTGTTGTAGTTGCGCAGAATTATGCTTTGGCAGGGATTCTAAAATGTTCTGTACCAAGTACATGAGGTGGGGTAATAAGATGGTTATGCTAGAAATTTGGTCACTGTCATCCTATAAATGGAAGTGCAGGGCCCTTTCACAGCGACATACATATACGCATCTATGCTGGGATGGGAGGGCAGGGCTATTATATCTAAAAAACTATAGATAGGTGAGAGCACTGGCAAATAAGGCTACGATTACATTATTTCAAAAAGTAAGGACATTCTTTGCAAAAAAACTATGTTAATGCATCAGTTAGGTTGCTATTAAACTGTAATAAGGAAGAAAATATGATGATAGGGTTTCCAACCTTAACACCCACCCCCATCCTGCATACACCAGCAGGCGTCGGGGGATACCTTGGGCTCATCAGCCATGACGTTCACCCCATTCTCCTATATTGTACCCATCTCAGCTTATTTAGTTATGGAAAGGGGTGCACCTTATGGCTGATGACCCCAAGGCACTCCCCCAATGTCTGTTGGTGTGTGTAGGGGAGGGGTGGGTGTTAGGGTTGGAAACCCTAACGTCATATTTCCCTCCTTTTTCCAGTTTGACATCAACCCTAACTAATGCATTAACATAGTTTTTGCAAAGAATATAGATAGATAGACAGATAGATAGATTTTAGATTTATTTATTTATTTAAAATTGGTGACCGGGAAAGGCGCACTGAGCCGAGGCTCGTTTCCAGGTGCGACTCAGGTACAAGCTGTACACAGAAAACTAAGCAGAGAAATACATCAATTTCTTGTTACAGAATGTTAAGTACAACAGCAGGGACCAAATACAGGGGTATGCAGAACAGCGCAGCTAATTTCTGTTCGGATGTGGGTTTCAGCATTCAGGAACATTACATGTCTAATGACTGCGTAATCAGCAAAAGTCAGAGTTTGTATATGCAGCTTATATTAATGGTATCATGATAGAGTGGACTAGCACCATGATTGGACAGTAAAATTATCAGTGAAACGAAAGGTGGGGCTGACTGGAGCAGAATATTACCATCCGAGGCCAGCCATGGTAGGCTAGGCCTGAGTTGGGGTGGGACCAGATGAGCTACTGGGGAAAGAGTGGGAGGGGAGGAGCCTGAGGAGTAGTTTTGTGACTGTGAGGGAGGGGGCCTGATGGAGGTTGGGAGGGAGATTGTTCCAAAGGAGGGGGAGACACTAGGAAAAGGCTGCCTGTCCCGAGGCAGAGAGGGGGCATGTGAGGTGGAAAATGCATGCATCTCTGTGACGGAGAGGGTATCCAGAGTAACTGGCTGGTGAAAGGTGGGAGCAGAGGTAGGGAGGTAGGGAACCTAACCAGTATTTAGCTAAGAGGGAGACACTGTGGATGGTCCTCCTGTGCAAGAGTGGGGTCAAGGATAGAAAAGAGTAGAGGAGGCAGTGGTGAGTAAGTGGGGGAGAGGCAGTGGTGAAATGACAGAAGGAGTTGAGAAGGATGTCAGTCTTGAGAGGGATGAGGCTGGGGCTATACCGTAGATGATGTCTGCGTAGTCCAGGACAGGTAAGATGGTTTTACGTACGAGTTCGCTACGAGTGGGGAGGAGAAGGCTGGCTTTGTGGCGATAAAGGCTGGCCAGCTTGGGCTGGAATTTGGTGCAGATAACCTCGATGTGGGAGGAAAAGTTGAGGTGACTATCCAGCCAGACTCCCAGGTACTGGAAGGGGGCACTGTCTCGAAGGAAGATCCTTCCAGGGTGCAGATTGGTGGGGGAGTGGGTAGGGAAGCGAGCTTTTGCCTTGTACAGAATACCATGGTAACCATTTTTTTGGCATTTAGTTTGAGCTGTTTTTTTTGGGGAACCAGGTTTGGGCACTGTTAAAGTCACTTTAAAGATCTAGAAGCACACTATCGTGGGAGGGGCCTGAGGCAAAGATGATGGTGTCGTTGGCTTATAGATGCATGTTAGAGGACAGACAGGTGGAGGGGGGGTTGTTTATGAAAAGGGAGAAAAGGATGGGGCTGAGGATAGAGCCTTGGGGGATGCCTGAGAGGATGCGTAGCGGGGGCCGGGGACAGAGTGTTCCCTACTTGAACTGACTGCTGCCTGTTCTGGAGGTAAGAGCAGAACCAGTTGATGACAGTTGTTTTTTTTTCTCTTTTAGATATTTCCTGAAGAAGACCTAAGGTCGTAACGTAGATTTTTAACTCTATTTTCTATTTTCAGCATGCATTTAATATAACCCATTTTGTTTTGCAGTTGATGACAGGTTGAGCAAGGCCAAAGGAGCTTAATTTGCAGAGTGGCAGGAGGTGGGAGGCTGAGTCAAAGGCTTTCGGCAAGTCAATGAAAATGGTGGAGGTGGTTTGGCCTTTGTCCATGGCAGTGAGAATAGAGTCAGTTACACATGGCAGGGTGGTGATAGTGGAGTGATGTTTTCAAAACCTGATTGAAATGGGGAGAGGGAGCTGTTTGTGGTGAGAAACGCTGACAGTTTGGATAGCATGAGGGATCTTGGAGTTTGGCGAGGGAGGGGAGGAGATAGATGGGTCTGCAGTTTCCTGCTTGGGAGGGGTCTCCACCTTTATGCAGGGGAAGGATTTTTGCCAGTTTCCAGGTGGTAGGGACCGTAGCTCTGGAGTGGGAGAGGTTGAGTAAGTGTGTTAAGGGAGCAGTTATGGCTGAGGCAGAGATGTGGAGCATTCTGGGGTGCAAGCCATCAGGGCTGGTTTTGGAGTGGTTTAGAGTGGTGAGGGCAGAGTAGACCTCCAGGGGCGTGAAGGGGGGGAAAGAAGAAGCTGGAGTTGGAGAGGGAGGAATTTGTGGTGTAGGATGGAGGGGCTGAGTATGGCAGGGCACAGGAGATGAAGAACAAGTTAAAGAGTTCAGCTACAGAAGCAGGATCAGATACAGTTCTGCCATTAGGACTGGGCTGGCTTGCTTAGTAGGAGGGTCAATAAGGGAGTTTTGGATCTTCCAGAAAGATGCAGGGGAGGCTTGGTTACTGGTAAGTTGTGCTTTGAAGTATGAGGCTTTTGATTTCCGAATTGTGTTGGTGCATTTGCTTCTGAGTTGTTTGTAGGTTCGGAGGTCTCAAGGGGCAAGGGAGGCTTTATACGGCCTCCATGCCTTGTCCCTGGCCCAACTTAAGGTGATGAGGTCTAAAGTGATCCAGAGGTGATGGTAATGCTTAACTCTGGCTTTCCTGAGGGGAGCGTGGTGGTCCCAGGTGCTTAGGAGGATGTTGCAGAAGTGGGATAGGGCGAGGCCAACATCTTGGGAGGCAAAGACTGGGAGCCAGTCTGTGTTAGATAGGTCATGCTGTAAGGCGGATTTGTTGAGGAGGTGTAGTGGGCGAGACCAGATGAATTTGAGGCCGGGTTGTGGTGAGTGGATTTTGCGGATGCAGTAAGTGATGCAGTGGTCACTAAGGGCATCGGAGAGGGTGCCCGAGGCAGTGATTCTGTGAGGATAGGAGGTTAAAATCCAGTCCAGAAGGGAGTGATTCTGAGACCAATAGTTTAGGCGGGTGGGTTCCTGGATTAGTTTGGAGAGGTTTAGAGCTTTGATCCTCAGAGCGGTGGTTTTGGTAGTGGAGGAGAGCCAGTCAAGGTTGAAGTCACCTAGTAAAATGAATTTGCCATTTGTTGTGACTGAGGAGATTGCAGTGATTGCCTTGATGAGGGAGTCAGGCGAGGTCTTTGGGGGGGCATATAGAACCCCAATGTAAAGGGGGAAGGACAGCTGGCCCGTCGGTGCAGCGGTGAGATTTCTGCTTGTGACCTTGGCGACCGGGTTCGGGAACAGATCCGGGTTGTCGGAGGGCCGGCAGGGGAGTAGGTTCAAGCGTCCGCTGGGCAGCTCTCCTTCTCTGGGGGGTGGGTGTGGGTAGCATTCGCTGCACTAGGGACCCCTGGTGGAGGCCGGGAGTTCCCACGCAGCCGACGCTTGACAACCCATTGGAGGCGGGGCGGATGGTGACATCGTGGCATGACCCCACCTCCCCAGAAAAGCGGAAATGGAGGAGCTGCCTGCCGCCGAAAATGAAGCTCACCGCGGCTTCAATGTGCTCCCCAGGCCAAGCCCCGCACCTAATCCCAGTGCCCGCATATGCTGGGAGGCTGCAGGCCCCACCGTGGGGGGGCAAGCCATGGGGTATCGAGGGCTGTGGCTGATTTGGGGTGCA
The DNA here is from genome assembly GCA_016271365.2 of Neoceratodus forsteri. Taxonomy (NCBI): domain Eukaryota; kingdom Metazoa; phylum Chordata; order Ceratodontiformes; family Ceratodontidae; genus Neoceratodus; species Neoceratodus forsteri. Next base: position 543,048,213 of record CM057449.1, read on the forward strand.
GAAGCCGGTGGCCCATGACCGGGCTGATAATTGGGCGGCAGGTAGCTCGGGGGGTAAAGAGAAAAATAAAAAAAAAATAAAAAAAAGGGGGAAGGACAAGGGAAAGGATAGGAGGGCTACTAGAGAGTCATGGGAGGCTGGGTGGGATTCCTTGAAGCTGATGGGGCAAGTTAGATATAGATATATAAAGTAATTTCTTGGCATAAAACTTTGTTAATGCATCAGTTAGGGTTCCAGCATCAAACATTTGGAAATGTGCTTAGGTTTTCCAGCCCTAACACCACACCCCACCCGCACCCTTCACGCACCAACAGGCATTGGGGGATTGGGGGTGCAACTTGGGTTGTCAGCCCTAACATTCACCCCATTCCATGTGTAAGGAAGCTGAGATGGTACAATATAGGAGAATGAGGGTGAGCATCAGGGCTGATGACCCCAAGGCACACCCCTGATGCCTGTTGGTGTGTACAGGGTGGGGGGGTGTTAGGGTTGGAAACCCTAACAGCACCTTTCCAAACTTTTGATGATGGAACCCTAACTGATGCATTAATGACATTTTTTTGCCAAGAATATTCCTACTGTTTGAGATAGTATAATCTTAGCCCTATTCGCTTGTGGAGGGCCCTGCGCTCCCATCCCTCCATACATGCATATAAGTATGTAGCTTCGGGCCCTGCACTTACATTTGTAGGGGAAGAGTGATGAAATTGTCAACTTGGCCATGTTATTACCCCACCTGATGTACCCTGTACAGAAAATGTTTGAATCCCCACCAAAACGTGATTCTGCACAACAGCAATGCCTTTCTGAGCCACAGGCGAAAACACATCTTGGCCAGAATTTGAAAAATGACAGCTGCAACATACATTTAGTGGGGTAATAACAAGTGTATGTTGAAAATTTTGTATCAAAATATTTTAAATTTACAAAGTTACAAGTCTGCATAGCAAAATTGCAACAAACGGTCATAACTCAGCCATAATTTAACATTTTGACCCCAAAATTTCAACATGTCCTTTTGGAGACCCCACCTCATAAGCAATATGACTGTCATTACAGAAATCCCACCAGAAAGGTGAATTTGCTAAGCGACTGCAAAATCACCTTTCGGGCAGGACTTGCGTACTGACAGTCATATTGTTCATGAGGTGGGGTCCCCAAAAGGCCATGCTGAAAATTTGGGATCAAAATGTCCAAAAATGCACAAAAGTTGAACCCCTCCATTGAAAAACATTGAACCACATTTACCTTAGTTTCTCATATTGCAATCACTAGTTCTAGCAGCAAGACGTGTCTTCCATTGGGGGAGTGGATCTCGAACCTGGGACCTCTTCAGGTGAGTGAGGGTGTGTGTGTGGGTGTCAGGGGGGTGTGGGAGGTAAGTGCACAGTGGGGGGTCAGTTGGGGTGTGGGTGTGATAGGCGAGGGACTTCTTTTTTTACAAGTTTTAAAAATAAAAAAGACATCAAGGGACGGTTTTCCTGTTTCAGCAGAAAATGGACATGGGAGGGTATGGGGGATGCCACTAACCACCAATGATGCAAAAAACTGGTTCTAGGAAACCAATAGGATTTGTGTCCAATAGGATTTGTGTCCTGGACACCATCTCCACCTGAATGAACGTATTCTCAGTGGGGGGGGAATACTAGTACTGGGGGATTCAATACTAAGGAGGGTAAGTTGAGGTAGCAAGAAGGAAAAGCATAGTTGTATATGGATGGAGGCCATGCAAGGGATGACAGCTGAAAGAGTGGGACAATCAGTCCTGAAATATGCTAGAAGGGGAAGGGAGAGACCTCATTTAGTTCTACATCTGGGGACAAATGACCTGGCTGATAGTACAGTAGAGGTAGTCCAAAAGGGGTTTGAGGAGCTGGGACATTTATGCAAGGGGGAAGGTAGAACAGTAACTTTTTCTGAGGTGTTACCAGTGCCCAAGGCGAACATGACTAGAAAACAAAGAATCAAGGAATTTAATGAATGGCTGGGCAAATGGTGTCACACAAAAGGATATGGGTTAGTGGGAGGGTGGGGAAAGACCTGGGAGGAGAGTAGTCTTTACGATAAGGATAGACTTCACCTAAATGAGGAGGGCAAGAAGGTGCTGAAATGGAATATTGGGGAGTATATTGAGGTAGCTGGACATTTAAACTAGGAGTGGGGGTGGCAGGTGGAGGAAGGGCACACAGGGGCCACAAGATGGGAATCAGAGAAAGCTTACCCCCCAGAACAAGGGAGATGAACTAGGTAGAAGCAATAGAGGAGATGCTGGAAGTTGAGGGCAGAGGGAAGGGAGGGGGCCAAGGGATGGAAGGTAGTCACCATGAATGATAGGAGCCTGGGGGATAAAGTGAATGACCTTCAGGCCCTCATGGTGTTGAGGGAGGTGGATATGGCAGCCATAATGCAATCATGGGCCACCCAATACCATGACTGGGACCTGGCAGTCCCAGGATACAGAATATTCTGCAGGGATAGGAAAAACAGGAGGGGTGGGTGGCACTATACATAAAGGAGGGGCTAAAGTGCATTAGGGAGATGGGGGAGGAGGGAGAAACAGAGTCATTATGGCTGCTAATCCAGGATTTCAAGAATAGGACTCCACAGATGGGAATGGTGTTATGGCCACCATCCCAGTCAAAGAAGTTGGACAGGGAACTTGCAGGGCAGATTAGAAGGGCATACGGGAAGGGGAGTGTGGTGGTGGTGGGAGACTTCAACCTGCCGGGGGTAGATTGGGGACCCCAGCCACCAGCAATAAAAGGGAGCAGGTACTGCTGGACACCTTTCAGGAAAGCTTCCTGACACAGGAGGTCAGTGAACCAACCGGGGGGGAAATGCACTCAACCTGGTGCTCACAAATGGAGAGTCGGTGAGGGATATCAAGGTGGATGAACCACTATTGGGGTGTGACCATCACTCAGTATCATTCAGGTTGATTGTGGGCAAAAAGGGGGTGGAATCCAACATGAAGGTACTGGATTTCAGGCAGGCAGATTTTGCAAGGATGGGGGAGGTAGTGAGTGGGTACCTGGCCAGTATCCAGCCTAGTATGAACATGGACCAGAGATGGGAACTCCTAAAGAAGGGGATACTAGAGGCTGCCAATTCCTGTAGCAGGACTCAGAGTAAAAAGGCCAGGGTGAAAAGGCCAAGCTGGATGAGCAGTGGGGTTGTGAAAAAGGTAAGGAGAAAAAGGATGGCCTTTAGGAGATACAGAGGAGGAGAAGGATCTAAGAGTGGTTATAATGGGATCAATGAACAACTCCACACAATGTAGGAAGGCAGCAGCAAGGGACAACAAAATGCTGGGTTGCATCACAAGGGGAATAACCTAGAGGAGGGGAGAAGTAATTCTGCCACTATATAGATCACTTGTTAGACCTTCTCTCGAATACTGCATGCAGTACTGGTGACCATACCTGAAAAGGGACATTAAATTACTGGAAGGGGTGCAGCGCAGAGCAACTAAGATGATACAGGGACTAGGGGACTTACTGTATGAAAGAAGGCCAAAGGAGTTGAACATGTACTCACTGGAGGAGAGGAGGGACAGGGGGGACATGATTGAGACATTCAAGTACATCAGAGGGATAAACAAGACTGGTACGGATGGGCTCTTCAGGATAAGGGTGGGGAGGGACACTAGGGACCATGACATCAGATTTGGGGGGGGGATTCAGACGGGAAATGAGGAGGCACTTTCTTATGGAGAGGGTGGTGGCAGGGTGGAACATGTTACCAGTGGAGGTGGTAGCCTGTAGAACAGTGGGCTGCTTCAAAAGGGGCTGGGACAGGTCAGGGGGAAGAAAAAAGGAGAAGGTGAGCAGGGACTTGCAGCTGCAAAATAGGGCTGCTAGCTGCAAAATTGAGCAGGCTCGATAGGCCAAATGGCCATTTGCTGCTGGCAATTTTAGTATGTTCGTATGGATCATGAAGGGTGGGTGGTAATATTCACAATACCAAAATTCCACTAGTACATTTATGGGTGGGCTTTTGTCATCTGTACTGATCACATATCTTTGATTTCCTTGTTTAATGAGATGCAGGTTGTTCCACAGATGGCCTTCCCAAGAATCCAGAGATGGGCCATAATGTAAAAAGTCTATGAGCACATTATAGCGTATAAAGCTGAAAAGTGCTTAGGAAATCAAATGCACTGAATTTTTAACACTCCAGAGAAAGACTCAACTAAAGAGAAATTGCATCAACTCTATGACACCGAGCGAAGGGGTTCACTCTGCATGCTAGTGACCCGGGTTTGTCCCCTGAGCCCGGGTACCAGGAGTGGAGACCAGCAGGGAGGGGGTCCATAAACATCCACTGGATGCTTCCCTCCTGGGGGGGTTTGCCTGGGGACCTGCGGGTGGATTGGTGACATGCTTGGGGGATGTGCTGCCTCAAAAAACACCCCGTACGCCCTCACCCCAGGATGCCCCCGCGTTCATGCAAGGCCGAGAACTGCAGTGTGTGGGACAAAGAAAACTGGAAAACACATCCAATTGACTGGATGACAAGCACCCTGGCCCCCTGCCTCCTGAAGCCCAGATCCAGCCCCACAGTGCCTGAGGTACAAAGCCAGCTGTTGACATCATTTCCTTCCGGAAGAGAGGAACCCTCACGGCAGAGGGATATGCCAGGTTACTCAAGATAGGCTACAATGGGGAAGTGGTGGAGGTGGCAGGAGGTCAGAGGGTGGTGGAATGGCACTGGCACTCCAAAGGAGTGGCCAGTCAGGGGAGTGGGTGGTGCATAAACAAATAATACCAAAAAAAGAGAAATTGCATATTAGTAGACTACCTGGAGATATGCCCTGTTACAGCTGTGCAGGAGAAAACCTGGACTGCTAAGCAGTAGTGAAGCAGTATGTCTGATTTTTAGTGCCTATCACCCAGGCTTGGGGTGCCTCACACAATACATACAATTACAGCAGCACAGAATTTAAACCCACCTGCACAGTCATTGCAGTACCACAACTTGTGGTCTGCTCAAGAGAATGTTGTCTCACAAATTGTGGGAAAAGGATACTGTTTCAGGAAACACAGAATCCTTTCCTCACAATTTGCGGCACAATCTCTTTGTGTCACAGACACACGTCTGTGATTTGTGGCAAAACAAACCCACTGATAAACATATTTCTGAACAAATTTAGGGGAAAATGACCCCAGAATCTGATCCCTCGGGCCCCGACTAGGTAAATATAAGTGTTGGTGTTTACCAAGACCCGGTATTTTTTTCATTTTTTTCTGTATTATCTATTTTATCCCCTACGTGCTCCATGACCCACCACTCCTTCGACCCACCACTTCTTCGTGCCGCCAAGGTCCCCAGCTTGCCTCCTACTACCCCTCTCGAGCCTCCGACCTCATATGGCAGCCATCCCTGGGGTAACCAGGCATAACCCTTCATCAGAGAATCCCTCTCCTCTGAGGGGGAAGGCAGTGGTGGGGGGGCCAATGCAATCTACTTGGCTCCAGGGTGCTGCTGAGCTGGACTTGGCTCCTTTGGGGGCTTCGGTGGTGTTGGAGGACCAACAACCATCATCCAGCCGGTCGTAGAGCTATTTCCACTTTTCTGTTGATTCCCTATTGAGCCGCTCATGCAGTGTTCCTAGTCTCCACCAGGGGCAATTGGCGAGCATGGCTACCCCACTACCCACTCCAAGAGAGAGAGGAGAGCAGTCCCATGGATGCTCAATCCTCTCCTTCCCCTGCCAGCCCCTGGCATCCCGAGTCCATTTCCGAACTCGGGTTGCCGGCATGGCGCAAGGTGTGGCATCCAGTGCCTCAACCCTCAGCACCACCTGGCCAGCCCACATTTTAAGTTTGTTTGCCTCACTACCTGAAAACAAGATGGCAGAGCTCAACAAAACTCGACCAAAAATTAAAACATTCACAGCAAAAAAAAGTTGTTTTGAGGCTGCAGTCCAACTTTTCACATAGGAAATAATTGGAAACTTTGAAATTTAATAACCTTTGAACAGATTAATATTTTTTCACCAAATCTTCAAAAGGCACATATGCAGCCCAAGCCCAACAAACTCTAAACATTTCAGACCAAACACCCAAGCCATTTCTGAAAATCGGTGTGACAAGGAATTCGCATAAAAATGGTTATTTTCACATTTTTTGACAGTTCGTATCTCTGCACTCACACATCCGACTGGAACGAAACTTGCCATATCAAGAGATCATTGGCCCTGATGGGTGTGCAAAATTTCATGCAGATCAGTTGAATGGTTACAAAGTTATTGAAGTGCAAACTTGTGGGTTTAACAAAGAAGTGACCATTGAACCCTAACTATATATATTGCAAACTGTGTGAGAGGCCTTTCGGCACCATGCAATTCTGCTTAAAGTTGACCCAGCATAATATTCTGTGGTGATTTGCATATGCAGCCCATGATGCTTTGCATTGTGTGGGCATGTGTGATTTTGTATTTTCTTGAAACTTGGCTTCCCAGCCAAATGCCCTTTGGGGTAACCCTTGCCTCAGTGTTTGCGCACAGAGGTTCTTTGTCTTTTATACATATATATATATATATATATATATTCATTGCAAAAACTCTGTTAATGCATCAGTTAGGATTCCTATTACAGCAACAAAAGTATGGAAATTCAGTGTTAGGGTTCCCAACCCTACCACCCCACCACACCCTCCACACACCAACAGGTGTCGGGGTGTGCCTTGGGGGTCGTCAGCCTTAAATCTTACCCCAATCCATGTGTAAGGAAGCTAATGTGGCACAGTATAGGAGAATGAGGTGAAAGTTAGGCCAGATTACCTCAAGGCATGCCCCGATGCCTGTTGGCGTGTGGAGGGTGGGGGGAGGTGGGGTGGGATAGTAGGTTTGGTAACCCTAACACTGAATTTCCATACTTTTGTCACTGTAATAGGAACCCTAAATGATGCATTAATGGAGTTTTTTGCAAATAATGTCCCTACTTTTTGAGATAGTATAATAGTATCCTTATTTTACTGTGGGAGCGCATGGTCCAAAGAACCCTGTACTTCAGTCCCTCCGTAAATGCACATATGTACATAGGTGTGGAAGTGCTGGGCCTGGAGGGCCCTGCGCTTCCAGGTGTCAAACAACAGTGACCAGATTGTCAGCATAACTTTCTTATTACCCCACTTCATGTACCCCGGTACAGAGAAATTGTGAAATGCAAGGGAAAATGTAATTATGCTCAACTGTAACGCCATTCTGTGCCACAGGAGCAAAAACACATTTTGGGCAGGATGTGAAAAAATGACAGTTGTACTGTTTATGAGGTGGTGTGAAAAAATGGCTATGTTAAAAATTTGGCACCAAAATATTGAAAAGTGCCAAAGTTATGCTCATGCGTAGAATAAATCCAATGGACACACATACAGTAACTCAGGCATTTTTAGGACTTTTTTCACCAAATTTTCAACATGGCATTTTTGGAAACCCACCTCATGAACACTGGCACTGTCATTTCGTTCATCAGTCCCAAAAGGTGATTTCACACAGCAACCATGCCATTCTGCACCACAGGTGCGAAAACATGTTTCGGGTAGGATGTGAAAAATGACAGCTGTGCTGTTCATGAGGTGGTACAAAACATGGCAATGTTGAAAATCTGGAGTGAAAATATTTAAAATTACCAAAGTTACTAGTGTGCCTAGAAAAATTTCAATGACCGCGCATAACCAGGGTGTTTTTTGGTATTTCTGCATCAAATTTTCAATATGGACTTTTTGGGACCCCACCTCATGAACACTGGCACTGTCATTTTATTACTCAGCCTTGAAAGGTGATTTCACATAGCGACCGCAAAAACACCTTATGGGTTCGATTAATCAAATGACAGTGACAGTGTTCATGAGGTGGGGTCCCAAGAAGCCCATATTGAACATTTGGTAAAAAAATGCCAAAAAAATGACAGAGATATCAACATAAGTTCAAAATACCATTGACAGTCATTATACGGCACTGACCTTGATTCTTCAGTTCGTGGTTTGGCTTTAAAGAGTGCAGACGTGTTCCAGTCCACAGAAGATGGCAGAAGACAATCTTCGGTGGTAAGTATAGGGCAAGGGGGTGGGGTTGGGTTGCTCAGTGACAGGCTCAAGATGAGGGAGTGAGGACGGGGAGATGACGAGGGACTGTTTTCTTTTTTTCAGGGAAAAAAGACATCGAGGGATGGTTTTCTTCTTTAAAGAGAAAGTAAATTCTACATATTTGGGGACACTAGAAGTGGGCTCTTCAGTGTCCCAAAGTGATGGGGTGGGTGGACTAACATTGCTAGCATGGGGATTGGGCCCCTCGATGCTGGGAAAAATAAATAAATAGGAAGGCGGGGGGTGGGGAGATGAGGGACCATTTTAATTTTTACAGAGACATATAAATCAATATTTCAGGACACTAGGGTGGGCTCCACAGTGTCCCATAGCACTGGGGAGCAGGACATAACTGTAGGCACCGGGCATGGGCTCCCCAGTGTCCCACCTTTGGGGGGGCTAGTGCCAACACAGGGATTGGGCACCCTGATGTTGGCAAGAAAAAAACATTTTTTTTTTCACTACAAAATATTTCGGGACACTGAGAGTGGGCTATGCAATGTTCCATACAGGTGGGAGGGCTGCCATGATGACATGGGGATATGGCACCCTGATATCAGCAAAAAAAATGTTTTTGATTAAAACATGCCTCGGCCCCCTTGGAGGCAGTAAAAGGATTAAATATCCTCCTATTCGGTAATAGGTGTTTACCTAAACGGGGGCCAATGAATCTGAGTCTGGTGTTTTTTTGGTAACAAAATGGTCAGAACTGTTTTTGATCTTTTTCAGGGGCTGATGTTTGTTTTTTTAATTAAAGTAGTGTTGCAAATTTGTGGCAGTTTTCACACAACAGTGCCTTTAGTTGCATGAAAAGTATTGCATTTTGCAGCAGTTTCACAAAAATAGTGCCACAAATATGTGACATTACCAGTGGCCGAGTGAAATAAAACATGTTTCCGGATACTATTTACATAAAATAATGCCAGGATTGTGTTCCTCAGGCCCCGATTAGATAAACATGACTGCTGGTGTTTACAAAGGGGCAGTACATTTTGAATTACAGCGTTTTTACTCATCTCTAACTGAAAACAAGATGGTGGTAGCACGACACTACTGAACCTTTTTTTGGCAGTAAAAGGTGTTTTCATGAAAGTAAAAAGTGCTTTTGAGTTGTACATTTATTTTTTCCCATAGGCTAGAATGGGAAACTTTGAAGTTTTATAACATTTGAACAAATTAATATGTTTTCACCAAAACTTCAAAAGGCACATCTGCATCCCAAACCCTTTATACTCTTAACAATTTCAGACCAGACCACAAAGCCATTTCAGAGATGCAGCTGAGCATAGTATTTGCACCTAAATGGTAAATTTTATATTTTTTGTCACTCCGCAGCTCCACAGCTGCACCACTGATCAGAATGAAACTTGCTAGATCCAGAGATCTATCGTACCAGACAGTGCATGAACAATTTTGGGTACATTGGTTGTATGGTTGCAAAGTTATTAAAGTGCAAAACTGGCTGGGCTACCCTAACTATACTGGCACTACTATGCCAGTGTAATATATACATATATATATACACACACACACACACACACACATAAGGATAATAGAGGACAAGTCAGTTGAGCTGAGTAAAGACATGGAGTTACCTTGGACACAGGTAGCAGACAACATAAGGAAGAAATAAACAATCAGGGGACTTACCTGAGCAACATAATCAAGAGGTAGATACGGAAGGAGCAATAGGGATGTAAATTAAGACAGCAGCAAGTCTAGTCAGAAGGGTGCTCATGCATCCCTGACTTACAATAGGAAATACTTAACAGGTGCCAGAAATGTCAGAGGTTCCTAAAAATGGTGCTAAAAAATGTCCTCACTCAATGGGTTCACAATTTCACCGGAGGGGAAGTGGTGATGGACCTGGTAATGTGCAACCAGGACATAATCAGAAACATTAATGATGAGGAACTGCTAGGTCAGAGTGTTTATATCGCTATCAAACTTGGCATAGTGCTGTGGATTAAGCAAAATAAATCCAGTACCATGGCCCCAGACTTTAAAACATAAATTGTGAATGACAGTAGAAAAACAGCAGAAGGACCTGCCAACAGTAAAAATGGTAGAGAATAAGTGGACACAAATCAAGAATGCAATCAGAAAAGCCACCAAATCATGTGTGAAATTTGTGAAAAAGGCCAAGAAACAGAAGAAACCACTATGGTTCAGTAATCAAGTAAATTGGGACAGTATCAAAACACAAGGAAATTAGAAAGGAAAGAAGAAAACAGATGAGAGATGGGATACTGGGTTGCTGAAAAAGCTAAAGAATTTAAATGAAACCTGATCAACAGGTCATGATGTCTTATATCAAAATTGTTAAAAGGTACTGTCACTGAAAATAGCAAAGCCTCTGACAGAGGTTTCCAGAAATTTTCTGAAACAAGGTATAGTGCCAAAGAATGGAAGGAACTTATGCTAGTACTGATACATAGTAAAGGGAATAGGAGTGAAGTGTCATATATAGATACTGTACGTAGAAGTGATGGCAGATAAAGACTTGTAATCCATCCAGTCTGCCCAGTAAATTAGCAATAATTTTTGTGATATCCTATAGGACTATTACTTTACAGGAAGACCAGCTCCAGATCACAGCTCAAGACCAGTTAGACTGACACCAGTAGTGGGTAAAATAATGGAATCATTTATAAGACAGGAACTTGAATCATGGTTAAGCAAAATGGGTTTAAAAGGCAAGACACAAAATTGATTTATTTAGAGAAAATGTATTTATTTGAAATGGTTTCACCAGGTAAACATACAGAGATACAAGGATAATCTCTTGGGGGAGGGGGGATAGTTGAAGGGAGAAGAACATTGTAAGCTCCCCCTCCCGGTGTCTAGGGGTGTCCAGATGGTAAAAGGTGGGAGGAGGCACTGTACAATCAAAGAAAACACAGTCCAGAAATAATAACAGGAAAAACAGTACCTGAATTCCCACAGGTGTTGCTGGTGATGGATTAGCTCCATCGGGGTGCCCTCAGTCTATCAGATGATGCAGGGGTGGTAAACTGCCGGGCTGAAGCAGATCTTCACCTGCCTGGCCTTGCCAACTTCACCCAATGGCCTTTACAGACAGTCTTCACTAGGCATGCCTCTCGACACCCTCCTGGATGGTGTGATGGTACTCTGGGATCAACCCTTGAATACACTAGTGACTGGCTGTAGAGGCAAACTTCTTTAACAGCAAATCAGTTTCTCCAACAAACGGGACAAACGCCAGAACTGTAGAAACAGGGGATCACATTTAATGAACAGTTAATAAGCAGAAACTGTCACTCCATGGAGCATGGGGTAAACACACATGGTGGGGCATCCACAAGCGGACACCTGCTTTCTTCCTGCAACAGTTTATTTTCCCAACAGACTTATTTTATTTCATGCCACATTCCCTCGAGCCAAAAAAGCTACATTTCTGGCAGCAGCAATACAGTGGGCCGAAGCAGGCCACTTATAGAGGTAGCGTGTACTTAGCAGCACTTCCATACCATATTCCTTCCTTTCAGACCAAATCCTTACTCAGGCACTTGCTCACTTTACATTCTTCAGTTCTCAAAACTGGACATTCACCTAGGGACTATGAAAGCACAAGAGGTTTATACTGCCCTGATCCTTCTTCAAACTTGGTCTTTCCTTAAACATTCTCCATGGGGGGGTACCTTACATTACTTGGAGCATTTCTTTCACTTTCAGGTCTTATACAGTCAAAACTGGTGTTCTTTAGCAAGAGCTGACCCACCAAAGACCTTCTGGACACCCAGTCACTGAGACCATGTGCCTAGAATGGTTTCCCAGAGAATTCTGCATCCTGATCTAGAAACCATTAGCAGCACCTCTGCTCCTGCAGCGATTCCAATTTCTGAACTGCCTTCACCCAGAGGACTAATTGCTATGCCACTTGGAGCACCAGGACAGTCTGCCACTTCATCGGGGTCCCAACCAACCATTGCCAACATGGACCTTTCTCTGCCTCCACAGGCTGTCCAGCTTAGGAGTCCCAACACTGTAGGGGCCACCAGCCGGGGAAAGGGGTGCTGCTGGCACCACTATGCCCACAACAGTCCAGGCTGCCACCACTGGACAGTGCCCCAGGCCCAATTTTCCAGAGCAGGCCCACTCATAGGACACACACTGACTCCACGAACTGCACTGGCCCACAGGCAGGACTACTTTAATTCACAGGGCCCTATCGGTGCTTACCCTACCAAGATGCCGAGGTTCACTTGGCAGGCCTCCACATTTCAATTCTCCCCCAGCTTTGGCTCCCAAATGCACCAACAGGCCCTGAACCTTCATCTCCACTTCGCCTTCACTTTCATGGCCCAAACTGCTGCACTTCTCATGCGTAGATCTTCAAGGGAGGAGGGCCGGAGTGGCAAGCAGCCCTCCCTGGCCCAGCCACGGTCCTCTGGCCAAACCTCCCAACCCTTCTCTCCCCAGGTCTCTTTCTCAGAATCCTCCAGAAAAATAATCTCTCTCTTATTTATACCTCTGAAATGGGCCCCACCTGCAGTCAGCAAGAAAGCACACATCCCAGACCTCATTGGCACCACAGCTCTTCCTGCCTAGCTACACTTAGCAACCAGCCTAACTGCACTTAGCAACTGAAGTTAACTAGTAAGCTCCCAGAGGGTGCTTACAATATAAAAACCCAGAATGTGCATTAATTAATTATAAGCGGAATAAAAGATCTAATAAAACTATGGACACAGTATGAAACATACAAAAACTGTGTGATAGATTGATCCCCATATTGGGCTATGGCATTTTGTTCTTTCCTAAAGTCTACTGCAGTAGCGAACTCTTCTTTTCTATAAAACTAATTATATCTATTCTACCATTATGGGAAGGCCACCCATAATGGTATCTTTTGTTCTCTTGCCTGTCGCTCTTTATATTTTCATTGTTCTCCCATGCCTATGCCAAAACTAAAAAGAAACTCTGTGTGGCTTTAAAAGAATATAAAAAATGCTGCCCATATTTATAGTAAAAACATGACTACATATTGAAAATCCCTGTGGGGTAATACAAGTAAAATGAGCAGCCATTTGCTTTAAAAGGCAGCCAAGTATTTGTTTATTGTCCCCTGTAAAAAGCTGTTAGCAGTGAACATGCTGCCATTTGGGTCTTCCATAGAACCGGAGGCTCCATCTGACTCGCAGTAAATAGATCCTGAAAGCAAGTCAGCAATAAACTGCTATAGGAGAGAAGGGAAATAGAAACATTTCTCCCATAGCCACATGGTGCAAAAGCACTATAAAGATTTTCAGAAAGCCTGTTTTCAGTGTCAGGCGAAATGCTGCAGAGTTGGGAAAGTGAAAGTTATCACTTTCCCTGACTCATGCCTTGGAGGATAGCTGATAGTGCTGCCTATAGTGAGTGCTATGTATGCGCTCCCCAGACACGGAGGAAAAGGAAAGACTGTTTCGGCAGTCAGGAGAACCATGCGGCACGTTGGAGTCAGGAAAGTGAAAGTTCTCACTTTCCCTGACTCGCTCCTCCTTGTACAAATAGTCAGAAGGGAGGAATTCTCCCTTATTTAGAAATGGAATCCCCTTCAGCATAAATAGAAATACAAAACTAAAGAATAATAAGACACTGCTGGTTATAAAATGAAATGCTGCAGAATGAAATCTTTTCCGATGGCATGATATTTCAGCTGTCAGATATATCAGTATTCTGCGAGTGCATGTTACAATGGTTTTTTAAAGCAGGAGAAATGTTATAAAAAGGAATTCTGTGCATGATAAAAAACAGGATTGTTTCATTTGTTGTTTGGAGAGCTATGTACAAACTTGCTCTTACCTGAGAGCTGTGGTAATGAAAAATGTCTCTTTAGGAGCCAGCGGCCCCATAAAGAGACAGTTTTATAGAAATTGCTAGCTGTCATTCAGACTGAGAAGGGGCCGAGTTTCATAGTTGACAGACAATGAAACCACAGTACTATATATGTTGTGCTATAGTACTTTAAGGGAGTAAAGATGTGTTTATTTTTTATCTTATACTTCTAATTTGTCTGTGCAGTCAGGCTGATCCTCCAAAATGTCTGTATTAGAGAAGGAATAATTGTTGTTTAGAAAAGGGGCGGATCAGCTGACCTGATGATGCAGCAGAGAATAGTATAAAACCTGTCCTGTTGCTCAGTTAAGGCAGATAAGCCTGCAAGTGAGTATAGAACGGTTATCTCAGAGCACAGACGATTGTTGAAACTGTAACTGAAAGTATATCTACTCTGTGGCAGAACTATCAGAGAAGGGTAGTTCTGAGAGCTCACGAAGAGCTGATTTCTTTGTGTTTTCTTCTTTTATTTTTTTTCATCTAGTCTGAAGTTTAGACTTATCTCAATTATGGTTTATATTTATTTTTTATATGTAAATATACATTTTTACAAAAAAATAATCTTTTTTGGACAATAAACATCACACCTAACAAAGGTGTGTTAACCATACTTTGGAGGTCTTGTCTCATTCATTTAACCTACCCACATAACCCGGTCACAGAAATTGGTGTGAGAAGTGGGATCTGGTTGTCCAGCTTCAGTGGGAAACCAGACTTCGGTACCAGTCCTGGTACTAGGGTAAAAACAGCGGAATGATGTCGGACAAAGAGGAGAAGAGGAAGAGAGATGTGGCAGCTGGTGTCCAGACCAGAACGCAGGTGGCAAAATCCAGAGAGACCCTGATGCCTGGATTAGGATCAGTGGTGCGACCATGGAAACCAAAGGACCAGAGTGATGAGGACGAGGAACAGAAGGAAGAACAGATGAACCACCAGAGGGATTACCAGAGTTATTGAGATGGTTGACTATAAAACAACTGGATATGGAACGAGAGAGGGAACACGAGAGGAGACGGCAAGATACCAGGTGGGTAGAGACTGTACGTCCTTACATGACTTGGGGGCAGGTAGAGGTCAGGATGGGGGCAGGCCAGACCCAAACCCAAAGGATATTAAATTAACAAAAATGACAGCAACAGATGATATAGAGGGATATCTTACCCCCAATTGAGAGGATTGCCCAGGCCTGTGCATGGCCGCAGACAAAGTGGGTGGTATGGTTAGCCCCATATCTAACTGGGAAGGCACAGTTAGCATATAGTAACATGGATGCCAGAACCGCCAATACTTATGATTTGGTAAAGAAAGAGATACTAAAGCGGTATGATATTAATACTGAGACATACCGGCAGAGGTTCCGGGCATTAAAATACAAGACACATAATACCCCTAGAGAAACCTTCATCAGATTAAGAGAGCTGTGTAACAAATTGCTGCAGCCAGAGGAGAAAACCATAAATAATGTGGTAGATATTGTAGTGGGGGAACAGTTTTTACAACTCTTACTCCAAGATGTACAGATATGGGTAAGAGAACACAACCCAGAAACTGTAGAAACTGCCATTACACTAGCAGATGACTTTCTCTCTGCCCACCAGAACATAAAGAAAGGAGGAATTAGACCTTCAAAGAATACTAAACCAAATCCCCTGGTGAGACCAGTCTATAAGCAGCCACGGTATGGGAGATACAAATGCCAGCAAGACAGCAGGGGTGGTACTAGTGGATGACCCTTCCATGCAGACATTACTTGCTGGAATTGTAAAGGTCAGGGTCACATTGCCCAATATTGCCCCACTAAGAGAGGAGATACAACTCATTTGACATTATTGAACCCTGGTTACTTCTTCACCGAAGTAAAGGTGGAAAATAAAAATGTGACTGCCTTGATTGATTCTGGGAGAAAGTAAACATTAATTCATCCAGAACTTGTAACTAAGAAAGAAAGAGGACCTCCTATGATTGTGGTCTGTGTTCATCGGGACATCCATGTATACCCCACAGTGCCAGTGGACATGGTAGTGAAAGAAAAACTGACCACTTTAACAACAGGATTGGTACCACATTTACCTGTACCCTTGGTCATTGGGCATGATTTTCCAGACTTTGCTAACTTAATGCCTGATAAAGGAACTGTGACAGCTGTAACCACCAGGGCCCAGGAGAAGAGACAGCAACAGTTGGGGGAAATCTTTCCTTTTCAAGAATAGGTAGCTGACGAACCTGGGAGAACCAAATTGTCCCACAATATGAGGAAGAAAATACAAAGACAATGGCAAGTGAACTAGAATGATTTAACACCAGAAAATGTAAAAACTGTTTTTATAAAATCAAATATTGTTGATGAACAAAAAGCTGATGATAGTTTGAAATCTTTTTTTAGCAGGTGGGAAAAACACAGACCCCAGGTGCCCTCAAGATAATAATGAAAAATGTATTGTTGTATAGGATATGTGAGAACTCAGTAACCGAGGAAGAGGTAGAACAACTGTTAGTACCCTCATGTTTCAGAAAATATTTATTGTACCTAAGTCATTACCTACCAAGGGCAGGACATGTGGGGTGAGATAGGACACTAGGCAGATTGACACAGCATTTCTTTTGGCCAAGGATACATGATGATGTAGTCAAATATTACAGAGAATGTGAGGCTTGTCAACTTGTAGCCCAAGTAGGGAAGAAAGATGAAGTTCCCCTGTTACCTTTACCTTTGGTGACAACACCATTTGAATGCATTGGGATGGATGTGGTGGGTCCATTAAATAAAAGCTCAAAGGGGAACTAGTACATGCTAGTCGTACGTAATTATGCAACAAAATACCCAGAGACCATACCCATGAGATCAGTCACAACACCTAAAATAGCTAAGGAATTAGTAAAGTTATTTAGTAGGGTTGGCATACCTAAGGAGATACTAATGGATCGGGGTACTAATTTTAATGCTGAGTTGTTGAGTAAGCTATGTCATATGTTGGGTATAGTGGCCGTTCACACGTCCCCCTATCATACCCAGACAGATGGTCTAACTAAGCATTTCAACTGACATTGAAATGGATGCATAAGAAGTTTGTTCATGAGGAGGGTAAGGACTGGGATAAGTATTTAACTTTTGACCTGTTTGCTTACAGAGAGGTTCCCCAGGCATCTACTGGTCATTCCCCATTTGACCTTTTTGGCAGGAACCCCAGAGGACCCTTAGAGGTAATCAAGGAATGTTGGGAGGAGGGCAAGGATATGAAGCACCATGGAATTGCTACATATTGAAACAGCTTAGACAGAGATTAGTTAAATACTCTGCCAAGGCCCATGAGATAAGCATTCAAGCCCAGACCACACAGAAATGAATACATGACCAGGGAACACAGACAAAAACATTTGTGGCTGGAGATAGAGTACTATTACTACTTCCCACTACTGCTAATAAACTACTGATGAAGTGGCAGGGGCCTTATATGGTAGTAAGACAGACTGGCCCTGTTACTTTTGAAATACAGACCCCTGACAAGAAACAAAAGACTAAAATATACCATGCCAATGTATTGAAGAAATGGCATGAGAAAAGTACCAATGGGATGAGCATGTTGGTATTATCTGAAACCCCCGAAACAGAGTTGGAAACACAGCTTATTGGAGGCTGGAGACTTGAAAAGGGATACAGGAGGTAAAGGTAAATCCGACCCTAGACCATGAAAAAAGACAAGAGTTACAGTATCTGTTGTTAGAATATCCTAGTACCTTTACTAGTGTGCCAGGCCTTGCAAGGGGAGTGGAGCATGAGATACGGACTATGTCTCCTCCCATAAAAAAAAAGCAATATAGACTCCCAGAAAGGGTGAGACAGGAGGTACAACTAGAAGTGGAAAAGTTATTACGGATGAATATAATTGAGCCATCTCATAGTGCTTGGGGGTCCCCTATTGTCGTAGTGCCCAAGAAAGAAGGAGGTATACGACTGTGTCTTGATTTTAGAGGATTGAATGCAGTGTCTCAATTTGATGCCTACCCCATGCCTAGGGTAGATGATATTATAGACAAAGTTGGTAAAGCCTGGTATATTTCCACTTTAGACCTGACTAAAGGATACTGGCAGGTACCCTTAGAAGTTACATAATGAGAAAAAACAGCCTTAAGTACACCTATGGGTTTGTTTCAATTCAGGATCATGCCTTTTGGACTTCACAGAGCTCCAGCAATGTTCCAAAGGTTCATGAACCAAGTGCTGACACCTCACTATAATTTTTGTGCAGCCTACTTGGACGACATCATAATTTTTAGTCTGGACTGGAACAAAGCAGGAGTTACAGTCAACCCTGAAAAAAAGTGCACTGGCTAAGTTAGAAACCAGGTACCTTGGTTTTGTGCTAGAGAATGGTATCATCAAGCCAAAGATCAATAAAATTGAAGCGGTAGCCAATTGTTCCCAACCTGAGACAAAGAAACATATACGTTCTTTTCTAGGTTTGGCCAGCTACTACCATAGGTTCATACCCAATTTTGCAGTGATGGCCACACCCTTAAAAGACCTGACCAAAAATAAATTTTGCAATAAAGTTAAATGGACCCAGGAATGTGAGAAAGCTTTTTTGAATGTTAAAGCTGCATTATGTTCGTCCCCAGTACACCACAGTCCAGATTTCAATCATCCATTTGAGGTCCATACGGATGCCTCTGGAACGGGTATTGGGGCTGTATTAGGTCAGACTATCAAGGGTGAAGAACATCCAGTGTTGTATATTTCACGGAAACTCCATGACCCTGAAAAAAAATACTCAACTGTGGAACAGGAATGCCTAGCAGCCAAATGGACCATTGAGGCATTATGGTTTTATCTGTGGGGTGCACCATTTACACTTAATACTGATCATAATCCACTTTGTTTTATTAATCAAATGAAGGATCATAACAATCAGATTATGCGGTGGTATTTAGCACTGCAACCCTACAGATTTATCATTTAACAGCATGCTGGTGTCCAACACGTTAATGCTGATTTTTTGTCAAGGTTGGGGCCCTTGTTACCAAAGTAAATGGAAATGTATGTTCTTGAAGGATATCTCTTGTTAACGAGTGAATTAATACTTGTAATAATGTTTTAGACACCCCAGGGTAGTATTTAAGTATATCAGGTATACTCATTGTAAAGTATTGCCTGAGTGTTGATTTTGTTTTAAGGGACCCTGGGGTGGAACTACCAAGTGAGGGTGGGTGGTAGTTCCATCATACCCAGACATGCTTTGGTAGGTTGTCTTGGAAACAGTAAGGTATCCACCAGTTTCTGCTTGACCATGGGGGGGTGGGATAGATTGATCCCCCCCCCCCATATTGGAGGCTATGGCATTTTTGTTCTTTTCCCTAAAGTCTACTGCAGTAGCAAACTCTTCTTTTCTATTAAACTTATTATATCTATTCTACCATTATGGGAAGGCCACTCATAATGGTATCTTTTGCTCTCTTGCCTGTCCCTCTTTATATTTTCATTGTTCTCCCATGCCTATGCCAAAACTAAAAAGAAACTCTGTGTGGCTTTAAAAGAATATAAAAAATGCTGCACATATTTATAGTAAAAATACTACTACATATTGAAAATCCCTGTAGGATAATACAAGTAAAATGAGCAGCTGTTTGCTTTAAAAGGCAGCCGAGTATTTGTATATTGTCCCCAGTAAAAAGCTGTTAGCAGTGAACATGCTGCCGTTTGGGTTTTCTATAGAACCAGAGGCTCCATTTGACTCGCAGTAAATAGATTCTGAAAGCAAGTCAGCAATAAATTGCTACAGGAGAGAAGGGGAAATAGAAACACTTCTCCCATAGCCCCATGGTGCAAAGGCACTATAAAGATTTTCAGAAAGCCTTTTTTCAGTGTCAGGCGAAACGCTGCTGAGTCAGGAAAGTGAAAGTTATCACTTTCCCTGACTCACGCCTTGGAGGATAGCTGATAGTGCTGCCAATAGTGAGCGCTATGTATGCACTCCCTGGACACGGAGGAAAAGAAAAGAAAATACTGTTTCGGCAGTCGAGAGAACCATGTGGCACGTTGGAGTCAGGAAAGTGAAAGTTCTCGCTTTCCCTGACTTGCGCCTCCTTGTATAAATAGTTGGAAGGGAGGAATTCTCCCTTATTTAGAAATGGAATCCCCTTCAGTATAAATAGAAATACAAAACTAAAGAATAGTAAGACACTGCTGGTTATAAAATGAAATGCTACAGAATGAAATCTTTTCCGACAGCATGATATTTCAGCTGTCAGATATATCAGTATTCCACGAGTGCATGTTACAATGGTTTTTTAAAGCAGGAGAAATGTTATAAAAAGGAATTCTGTGCATGATAAAAAACAGGATTGTTTCATTTGTTGTTTGGAGAGCTATGTACAAACTTGCTCTTACCTGAGTGCTGTGGTAATGAAAAATGGCTCTTTAGGAGCCAGCAGCCCCATAAAGAGGCAGTTTTATAGAAATTGCTAGCTGTCATTCAGACTGAGAAGGGGCAGAGTTTCAAGGCTGACAGACAATGAAACTACAATACTATATATGTTGTGCTATAGTACTTTAAGGGAGTAAAGATGTGTTTATTTTTTATCTTATACTTCTAATTTGTCTATGCAGTCAGGCTGATCATCCAAAATGTCTGTATTAGAGAAGGAATGATTGTTGTTTAGAAAAGGGGCGGATCAGCTGACCTGATGATGCAGCAGAGAATGGTATAAAACCTGTCCTGTTGTTCAGTTAAGGCAGATAAGCCTGGAGGTGAGTATAGAGAGGTTATCTCAGAGCATAGACGATTGTTGAAACTATAACTGAAAGTTTATCTACTCTGTGGCAGAACTACCAGAGAAGGGTAGTTCTGAGAGCTCACTAAGAGCTGTTTTCTTTTTGTTTTCTTCTTTTATTTTTTTTATCTAGTCTGAAGTTTAGACTTATGTCAATTATGGTTCATGTTTATTTTTTGTATGTAAATATACCTTTTTACAAAAAAATAATCATTTTTGGACAATAAACATCACACCTAGCAAAGGTGTGTTAACCATACTTTGGAGGTCTTGTCTCACTCATTTAGCCTACCCACATAACCCAGTCACAGACTGTATACAATTTTACATGATTATAGATGTGCCCGCAGCAGCAGAATTTGTAGGGCAATCAAATATTTGGAGTACATTGAGAAAAATGCAGATCAATGTCAGGTACATTCACAGTATGAGGAAATTGCAGTTTTGAGGTAGAACGTGGCTAAGGCAATATTGGAGAGAGGGTAATTTCCCAAGGCTGGAGTGCTCCAGACCTGTGGAAGTTACTTTGTTACTGAAGCTGACTGGCCAAAGGTTTAGTTATGCCCAGGGACCAGAAATCTGTTACCCAGGCTACAGCAAATGTTGTGGCTGGAGGGGGCAGAAGGTATGAGCAGTGTACTCAGATAGCTGGGATGTTTGTTTAAGCAGAAATTGATGCCACAGAGAACAATGTGCTGAACATACAAGGCCAATATGGGCAATCGTATAGAGTGCAGTGGTGGATTCGCACTGGGAAGCAGTGGGAAGCAGAATTAACCTACAGAGGGCATTCAGTAATGAGTCCAATTTTGGTAAGTGGGATTTGGGGGTAGAATAATAGACCACATCACCAAAATTAATTGAAGGATGAATCAGATGTTCAACCAAGGACTTTATCATACTGTGAGAGAGGCAGTCACCCACCCTGTAGAGGGCTTCAAGCTTTCTTTTTTCCTTTTCTTTTCAATTCTCTTTGTCACAAGGGCTCAGGTGGGGATGTACCCCTCATCTGATCCTTGGGCTGCCCACCTGGAATCCCCCCAATCCGCCCAGACTGGATGGCCTGTAGCTTCTCACTTATGGTGGGGCTGTCGCAGGGGGTAGGGGAGAGACTGAGATCAACCAGAGGTCCCAGCTGAGGCTTACACCTGGGATATTATTCAAGGAGGTGCCCAGGGAGCATCATCCTGCTGTTGCCCCTTAGGGTTTTCTACTTACAGTTTCCCCTAGAGGCGCGAATGAGCAATGATGTCAGCTCATGGATGTGTGTGCTCCCACACACATCCCACAGACATCCGCTGTGCCTCTGCCCCTACAGTATGTCGTTCCAGCCAGTGTACATCCAGTCTCTACTGGATGTCACTCATGCACTGGGGGCTCATGGTCCCCACCCCAGAGGCGGAGAGCTGTCATTAGGACATTCATCCAGACTCCTCCCTGCCGGCACTCTGACACTCTGGGCTCATTCCCAAACCCAGGTCACCAGCATCACAAGCGGTAGTGCTACTTGTGTGCCAGCAGACTGGCCTGGCTCCAACCTTTCTTAAGAATTTGGATATCAGAGCATGAATATTAAGGAGAAGGCTAGGGATTGGTCAAACTGGATACAAATGTACTTGTTCTCAGACACAGACTACAGGGTGACACCATTAGGGTTTTTATGTCCAGGGATGGACCACTTAACAGGCTCATTTTGGATCCAAATATCATTGATATAGTTTTTCCTGGTTAAGGGCTAAGCAGTTTGCAAGTCTGATTGCAGGACAGCAGAGATGACAGAAGGAGTTTTACTAGAAGTGTGGTGTAATCTGCATACATTTAGATGTTACAGGAATTTACAGCCTGTATTTATTTTATTTTTTTATTTTATTAAAATCTAGGAATTGTAATACCTTTGTGCCAGAAGCTTGTTTACAAAGGTTCCACATCAGCAATAACAACAGGACATAGGAGACAACAGATTATACAGTTGATGACACATTTTGTAAGTGTATACAGAGTCAAATTAGAATACAGTGATTATAGCAATATACAAGGACCACACTATGTAATGCAATATACAACAGAACCGAACAATTTATAATAAACACAGGTTAAATACGAAGCAAGGTAAGTTAACATGGTTATGAGCTTACAGAGTGGGTAGGACAGTGTGGGAATTAGCCATAGGAGGCATTGTCAAACAGTTGGGGGAGTGGAAGGCTTAGAGGAGAGATGGGCACCAAGAGAATCAGCCAGAGTGGGCTTAGTCAGTGGAAGGGGGAGGCACAATGGAGAAGAGGTAGGGCGGCAGGGGAAGATAATGGGAAGTTTGGGCAGTTGCAAGGGGGGGTGAGCAAGATCGAGTGACCATGGGTGAGAGAGATTAGGTAGGAGAGGGGGTAGGAGTAGTTAGGGCATGATAGTGCTGGCATAATTTCAGTGGCTAGTGCCAAAATTGTCTAAGTGCTAGAGGGGAGTTCCAGAGTTCCATAGTGCACCCATCAAGGTCCAGCTAAGAAAAGCAATCACAACTACTTTGTGTTATAAGTAACTGGTGGAGCTTATGTTTAAATGGACCCAGTTTGGGTTCGGCAAGGATATCACTGTGTAAGGAGTTAAGTCAAGATGGGGCTCTGTAGGCAAATGACCTTTTGCTTGCACAGTGTGGCATAAGGGGACTGGGAAGGGCTGGCTATCCAACCCTTTTATACTGTGAGGGTTACTAGAAAGGCTTAGGTACATTTGCATCCCCTGTGGGGAGAGCCCAAGGCTAGATTTTTTAGCCAGTAAGCAGGTTTGATATTTGAGCCTACCGTACGTTTCAAGTGGAGCCAACCTGTCTGCTTATAGAGATCACATGTATGTGTGAGTCAGTTAGCACTAGTGATGAGCCTGCAGGCTTTGTTTAGTGCTGTTGAGACATGCTTTAGAGACATACCAGTACAGTGCCATATACGCCACCAATCCATAATCTATAATGGAGATGATCGAGCTATGTACAGCTGTTCTTAGGGTCTCGGCAGGCAAACAATGTTTGTGTCTATAGGGCAGCCCAATATGTGTGTTGACTACTTTAACAACATTTTCAATGTGGTGCATGTATGACAGGGTGTTATCGATGGTGACCCTGAGATACTTGAAATGCTGTACCTGTTTAAGGGGAATGTTTGTGCTATTCTGAATTGTTAGCTGGTGTGCTTTATGCTTGTTGCAGGAACTATTAAATTACATGACCTTTGTTTTTTTGTAGTTTAACAGTAGTTTGTGCCTACTAAACCAAATCTCTACACACGAGAAGTTTAGCTAAAGCTGGTTCTCAAGCAGTAAGAGATCAGAGTGACACGTGAAAATTACTGCGTCATCCACATATAGAAGGATCTTGTCGGGCCAAGTGAGGGGAAGGCTGCTTAAAAAGAGGCTGAACAGAAAGGGACAAAGTATAGACCCTTGTGGGACTCCTGAGTGGACTGGTTGTCTATCAGACAGAACATCAGATATCTTCACCTATTCCACTCTGTTCTTAAGGCAGCTTTTGAACCAACCTGTTGCTTCATTTGAGAGCCCTGTACAGGAAAGTTGCTCAAGTAGGAGACAGTGATTGACCGTATTGAAGGCGTTGGTTAGATCTATAAAGGCAGCTCCTATCAATTGGCCTTAGTCAAGTGAGTTGTGGATGAATCCAGTGAATTCAACCAATGTGGAGGCGGTACTGTGTCCTTTTCTAAACCCATGCTGCTGGGGCACTGGATTTGGTATTTCTCCAGGTATTCAGTCAGCTGGTTGCACACTACCTGGTCAAGAGCTTTGGAAAGGGGGGAGGACAGAATGGAGATAGGCCTGTAGTTCGAATGCAAGCCCTATCACCGCATTTATGAACAGGGTAACTGTGGTAGATTTCCACTTCTGGGGAAATTGAGTTAACCTTAGTGACAGGTTCAATATTTTAGTAAACGGTGTTAAGATTTCATCCAGGGTTAGAGCAATAAGCTTGAGATCAAGTGTATCACCACTATACCTGGATTTTCCTAGAACCCTCAATATGTATTTCCTGGCCTCAGGTTCAGAGATAGTTTTGAAATAAAAGGGGGGAGAGTGACTTTGTGGCTGGTCATCCCACCCTAAAGGGTCCTGATTAGTAGAATTCTCAAAGAAATCAGTGGGAAGGACACCACTAATGTCAAAAAGCATTATTAAAAGTGTTGGCAATAACCTTAGGGTCAAGTGTGGTAGTGCTATCAACACTGAGCATGGCGGGAGCCATTTTAGACTCATACCCTGTGTTATCCTTAATATTACTCCAAAACTTCCTGCCGTCACCCCAGGAGTTTGTAAGCATCTCCTTGTAGTATCAACTCTTTTCAAGGCGGATGGCCCTGGTGCAGAAGTTCCTTGCTCTTTTATCGTTTTGTATGTCCGCCTGCTTACTGGTAGCTCTAGCCTGTAGAGCTACTATAGAGCTGTAGGAGATCATTAGCAAAATGTTGAAAAGGAGGGGGCCAAAAAAAGAGCCTTGGGGACTCCCTTATGTACTTACTTGGGGTCAAAAATGGCTAAGCCAGTAGAGACAGCTTGGGAGCAACCAGAGAGACAGGAGGAGAACCAGGATCGAAAGGATGAGGAAAGACCAGAAACAGCAATATTAGCCAGGAGGAGGGTGTGATCTACTGTGTCAAATGCTTTTGCAACGTCAAAAAACATGACAGCAGTAGGCAGACTATTATTCATGCTGGTAAGGATAAAGACAGTGAACCTGAGGAGGGAGATGGATTTTTTTTTTTGGTAAACTTTATTTAAAACTTCAGTGGGTCAGCACAGTACATAGCAAAGTTACAAGTAACTTAATCTCAGGTACGTATGTTACAGCAAAGAGAGTTTGACAGAGTCTAGATCCTTTGTGCATATAATTAATTCTTGACTCCTCTTCCTTATTATGAGACTCCTCCCTTATATCGAGCTAATAGGTTGTACAAAAGATATTAGTGGAAATGTGTCATGATTAAAGACACCTTATATAGAGTGATTCAGGTTTTATTTAAATTTTATTTTGGAATGTCAGTGTTACTGAATCCCCAGAAAATCTGCCACTTCACAGAGTGGAGAACCATGGGAAAGCCAAGTTTTTCTCTAGGGGATCCCATAGTCATTGGTATTTATCTTCCTGATTCAGAGTTTTGTACTGGGTGTGTTCAAGTTTCATACATTGTGAAAGTAGTTTTACCCACTGGGCTACTGTCAGCACTAATTTCTGCCCCCATTGTAAGGCCAATGCCTGCTTGCCCACAGCCATCCCCAGTTTCCAAAGTGGGTGACTCAGCCCCACTCCCCCCCTCCCGATCCCCCAGGTAATCCCATGAGTACCTCCATAGCACCAACCATCAGTGTGGTATTAAGTATCCAAAGCATCAATGAGGTAATAGCTTGCCAGAAAAGGGATACTCTTGGACAGGCCCAAAGCATGTGGAAGAAGGTTCCTATCTGTGACTTACATTTCGGGCATATATTTGATTTTATAGGATCAATCCTGTGAGCCATGACTGGGGTAAAATAAGTTCTGTGTAATACGTTGTATTGGATAGCCCTCAACCTGTTGTTGGTGGAGCAGGCCATCCCTGTTTTAAGTGCTACCAGTCCCCTCCAGTGAAATAGTCCAGTCCCAAATCCTGCTCCCATTTCCCTTTTAGAGCAGTTAGTGGATCCAGAAGGCCTTCCAACAGGGCTAGTCGGTGGCCTAAAGGCTCATACTAGAGTACTGTCATGCAAGGCTTCCTCCAGAGGAGATCTTCCCAATGCTGGAGTAGTATTTTGGCCCCTTCTGAGTGCTAAGATATGGGTTCGCACCCACAGGCATATGAAAAAATGGGATGGGTGGAGGTTGAATTGTTTAGAGAGCTGTTGGTATGTTAAAATTGTTCCTTGGTCAAATAAATTAGATAATAAAAATATGCCTTTCTCTCACCAGGTGCTTAAAACCTTTCACTTGGGTATCGGGATTAAGTGCTCCTCCCACAGCATGAACTGTATAGAGGCCTCAGGAGACCATGTCCTAGGGTAGTGAAGTATCACATGGGCTGCAAGCCAGGTCCTCACTGAGGCCCCTAGTAAAAGGGTTGCAAATATACTTAATTTTCTTTGCCAAGGCAGCTGTAAATAGAGAGTTGAATAGCGGGATACCCAGTTCTGACTCCTTCAAATCTACACAGAACCACTTTGGGATATTTCCTGGCAAAAGGTCTGTTAAAAAGGCTACCTGGGCCGCCAAAGGCTACCTGGGCCGCCAGATAGCATAAGCCAAAATTAGGAAGTCCCAGGTCCCCTTTGGCCACCAGTTGCCATAGGATCTCTTGCTTGATTCTAGATCTCCGACCTTTCCACAATAAGGTTGTAACAAACCCTTTAAGAGTTTTAAAATTGATGTTCTGCATGTGGACTGGGCTAGTCTAGAATATATACATACACTGTGGTAAGATGCACATTTTGCGAGGTTCACTTTGCCTATGAATGTTAAAGGGAGAGTACTCCACCTCTCACAATCTTCGCGTAGTTTTTTTGGCAAGGGTTTGTAGTTAATATCTCCCAATGTAGATTGTTTTTTAGGGAGGTAGATACCCAGGTATTTCATGGACTGTGAGGGTAGGATATCTATACCATCAGTTTGTATAGGGACTTTCTTGTCCCCCAAGGGGAGTCACTCACACTTCAAACAGTTAATTTTGTGGCCTGATAACGGACCACATACTGCAAAGAGGTCTGTCAGTGCTGGGAGGTACTGATCGGGGTCATTGAGGAACAGGAGCACATCACCTACAAATAATGAGATAACCTGGTGCTGCCCTGCATGATCATACCCAAGGATATCATAATGGTGGCAGACAGCTGTGGCCAGCACTTCTATTGTCAGGATGTACAACAGAGGGGAAAGGGGACACCCCTGTCGAGTTCCCCTGGAAAGGGCAAAGGGAGGAGACAGCACGTCATTTGTGCAGATTTGGGCCTTGGGGGATTTATAGAGGGTTTTTATCCAGGATCTCATCTGGGGGCCAAAGTTGTATTTTTCAAAAGCTACAAACATAAAAGGCCATTCAACCTGGTTGAAGGCCTTCTCAGCATCAAGTGCCAGAAGGCCTCAACCACTACCATCCCCCCCCCCGTGGACCATAGGTGCATAATGTTTAGGGTTCTGCATATATTATGCTTTATCTGGTGACCCTTTACAAAGCCGCATTGGTCAGGATGGATTAGATTGGGAAGGGCTCCTTCCAACCTAGATGCTAGCGCCTTTGTGATAATTATAATTTCATAATCTGTGTTAAGCAGAGAAATAGGATGGTAGGATCCGCATTTTGTGAGGTCCTTACCGGGCTTCGGGAGAACTGTTATTATAGCCATGGTTTGGGGGGCAGAGTTCCCTGGTCTAGTGTTTCCTTCACCATCTGGAAGATAATATGCTGTGGATCAGTCCAGAAAGTTTTATAAAATTTGACCGGTATGCCATCTGGTCCCAGGGCTTTACCTGAATTGGAGGACCAAATTGCCTTCAGGAGATGGGATGTTAAGTGGGATAATTGAAAGCCAGACTGGTAGTCAGAAAACTAATTGCAAAGGGAGGAGCAGTTTGTAAGTTGCAAGCCACCTCTCCAGTGTTTTGATAAGAATAGGGAGAAATGAGATAGGTCAATCATGAATCTCCAATTTGCTGAGTTCATATGAGCCAGTTTATTAAACTTGAGAACTTCAACAGAGGACTACTGGTGGACATAATATTCTGGTATTCCTGAATTTTAGTAAAGCTTTTTATCTAGTAGTCCACAACAAACCCATTATTAAACTGAAACCATTGGGATTAATGATATTAAAATAGCATGGGTTGCAGACTGGTTTGGGGAAAAATAGTTCAGGGGTCAAGATAAATGGGATTTTCTCCAGTAATGGAGATGTAACAAGTGGAATACCATGGGGTTGTGTACTGGGTTCAGTATTGTTTAACATTTACATAAAATATCATAGCAATATTGCTATAGAAAATTGGATTATCACATTAAGGATGATACCAACGTGAGTGGGATAGTGGTTACTCAAAAAAGGGTAAATGGGTTGAAAGGGACTTATGTAATGTTCTCCTCCTCCCACTAGAGGGAGTCGGATGTTATTAATCCTCTGGGGAATGTAGTGAATAAAGGAGAGTAGATCGCAAGGGGTTAACAGCTACAAAAGCTTAGTAGTAGGAGGTTAAGAGAATAGTCAGGACCAGATATTTTGAAGCAGTTCTGGTCCCTAAGGGCTCAGTAAAAGACAGTTTCCCTGTGACCCAGCGGAAGTTAGGCTAAGCCTCATGCCTTGTGAAAAGGCTTAAACAGCAGCAGACACATGGAGTATGCCCAAGAGAGGCACAGTCCAAAAGCAGTATGAAGTAAGGCACTCCTTGTAAGCAAGATAGGGCCTCCCCTCATTCGCATTCCAGCTACAACTGGCAGACGAGGGCTTGCCAGGCTCAGGGTGGTAGCAGTGTCCCAAGTCTGGGTTTGGCACTTGTACTTAACCTGGTTAAGTTTCCAGGGTACAGAAACAGAAAAGAAAGGAAGCATAGAATCAGATTGAGAACTGAAGTGGAAAGGCACTAAGGTTACCGTTAAGTTCCAGAGCCCAGAAGTAATGTGAAAGTAAGCACAGAGGTTGTCATAAAGTTCCAGAGAAGAAACATTTGACTAACTGTTTGAGCCTTATCAACCTGAAAAAGAATGTGACATTTGAGAAAGATGCTGTGTGCATCACTGTGTAATTTTTATTTATTTATTTATGACTTTTGTAACCAGATTCGTGCACTGAT
This sequence comes from Neoceratodus forsteri, assembly GCA_016271365.2. Classification (NCBI taxonomy): domain Eukaryota; kingdom Metazoa; phylum Chordata; order Ceratodontiformes; family Ceratodontidae; genus Neoceratodus; species Neoceratodus forsteri. Next base: position 543,077,716 of record CM057449.1, read on the forward strand.
CCTAGGGACCGTTTTCAGACATGACCTGGGCCACATACAGTGACACAGAGTTAAATACAAACAACAACGCATAGAACAGTAACCAGTCTGAGAAATAATAAAAGGTTACAATAGTACAAGATACAAGGTAGCAAAATACATAAATCCACATGATATGAGATGATACAGCACATAAATCCAATGTGCATATACATAAAGAGAAATATATATATATATATACACACACATATATATTAGAGGCAAAAAACTCTGTTTAATGCATCAGTTAGGGTTGTTCCACAGTGACAAAAGCAAGAAAATTCAGTGTTAGGGTTGAAACCCTTGGACCCTCAGCCACCCCCAACCGGCATCGAGTGCGCGTTGGGTTGTCAGCCCTAACCTCACCCCATCACATGTGTAAAGAAGCTGAGGAATAGGAGAATGGGGTGAGAGTTAGACTCAACGATCCAACGCACCCGGCCGGTTGGGGTGGATGGAGGGTCCATGGGGGCTTTAACCCTAACACCGAATTTCCTCACTTTTGTCGCTATGGAACAACCCTAACTGATGCATTAAAGTTTTTTGCCTCTAATTTCCCTTCTTTTTGAGAATGATGACGAGAAATAGTGAATTTAATGCAGCGGTGGGAGAACGGGTCCCACAGGAACAGCAACGCAAACAGAAGCATGAACAGTGGTGCACATGGTAACACAAACATAAATGGTAAAGGTTACATTAATAGAAATGCAAGTGCAAAGTGATGCAGAAGCGAACAGTGACACAAATGGACATTGAAGTGCATACGAAACCGCAGCTGGTAATGCGAACAGTGATGGCAGCAGTATTTTAAATGGAAATGTTAAGTGTCAAAGTAAAAAGAATGTGAAAGGAACAGAAACAGAAATGCAAGCCTTTTACGTAAACACAAATGAAAATAGCATACACAGACGCGTGCCGAGTGTAAATGCAAATGGTAAAGTTAACATGAAGAATAACACCAAAGGAAACAGAAATGGGAACAGAAGCGCATATGGAAACGCAAACCGAAATGCGCGTGGGCACAGTACTGCAACTGTAAATGCAAATGGTAATGGTAACAGCAAAAATAACAGCAAAGGAAACAGAAACACAAAAGAAAACGCAAGCACATATGGAAACGCAAACCGTAATGCGCACGGGCACAGTAACACAGTTGCAAATGTAAATGGTAACAGTAACAGCAAGGAAGACACAAAATGAAAGAGAAACACAAATGCAAACGAAAGGGCTGCTGGAAACGCAAATGGCAATGTGCACAGTGACGCAAACAAAAATGCAAACAGAAACAGTAGTGGAAATGCAAATGGTAACAGTAACAAAAACGCAAGTGCAAATGACAACGCAAAGGGTAATGCACACGGTGGAGTATACGAGAATGGTAACGCAAACGGGGACATAAATGCAAGTGGAAACAGTAACTGTAACAGTAACGGAAGCACATACACTGTTTTTGCCGAACAGGTGCATAGAGAAACACAGTGTGTACAAAGAATGTATGCATTGTAATGGGCATCGAAGCTTAAAACGAACATTGGAAATACTTAATTGCTAATATCTCAGCAACCGCACAATGCAGAAAAGAAATTTAAATTTCACAGAAATCATGATTTTTCTGGCTAGGTTTTTGTTATTACATAGCCTAGAGGGCTATGTAATTCACAACAAAAAATCTGTATCTCGCATCGTTTTCGAGATACGATCTCCGAAAGGCGCAGCGTACGCCACCATGTTAGTCTATGGGAAAAATGCCAATTTCAGAGTACCGTAACTTTGCAGCCATGCAATATTTTTTCACCAAACCACCAAAAGGCACATCTGTGAGATGTGGCTGCATTCCCTCCATATTTCAGCTCAAAAGACCAAACCGTTCTTTTGCAGCAGGGTGGCAAAAACTGCTATCATTTTGGCCATAGTCTGAAAAAGTAGTGTCGTGATTTGCGAAAGCTTTCACAAACATTTGCGAAAGTGTTGTGAGTGCGACACTACTTTGCGACATTACTTTTTCAAGAAATTTGAAAAACGTATTTCTAGGGTGTTTAACCCCAAAATAAAGACATGTCTAGCATCCTCAGTGCTCAACTAGGTAAACATAAAAATAATTGTGTCCATAGATGGTCCCAATTTTAAATGACAAGCATTTTTCTGATCACCAACTGAAAACAAAATGGCGGATTTGCGACACTACTAGGGCCATTTGCGACACTAAAAAGTGCATTTGCGACACTGTTGAAATTTTTAACTTTTCCCATTGACTTATAACGGGAATTGTTTTTTGAATAACTTTTGAACCGTTTAATGTTTTTTCATAAAATCTTCAAAAGGCACATCAGGGACCCCAGCCGCACGTTCTCCGAAGCTTTCAGACTGGTCACACAAACCATGCGACCTGTAGGCACGAGCAAACAATTCACCAGAAACCATAAATGCATGCGCAGATCACACTTAATAACTCCGCAGCTGTATATCCAACCAGTATGTAAGTTGGCAGATCCCAAGATGTATGGTTCTTGATCATACAATCCAAATTTCAGGCAAATCTGTTGAACGGTGGCAAAGTTATTAAGGTGCAAAGTTTGACCCTTTAACCTTAAAAGTGCTACTCAACCCTTACTATGGTAGCACTACCGTGCTACCATAATATATATATACATGAAATTGATATACAGCAAGTTGCATAGGAGATAATCATTGTTCCCCAGGAGTAGCATGAAAAGGATAAAGTGGAGCTAGTAGAGGGAAGGAGAGGAGAAGGGGTGTGAGAGGAAGGAGAATTGGAGGATTTACAAAGGGAGTTGCATAGGCAAGAAACTCTTGTGGTAAGGGCAGGCAGGAAATGAAGAATTACCCAGGAAAGCAGTGGCAGTGGGAAGTCTCCAGGAGCCAATCTTTGAGGCAAGATTTGAACTGGTAGTGGGTGTGAATGGAGCGGAGCTTGGCAGGCAGTTTATTCAACAGCATAGGGGCTTCCACTGACAAGGCTCTACCGCCCATATTGGTGGATACCCTGGGAATATTCAGAGGAGGAATGCTGTTTGAGCGGAGCCCACAGTGTAAAGTTCAGACCTTGAGGAGGGCTGCAAGGGGAGAGTCCTGGCCAGTACGGATGGCGGAATCCACCATGATGACAGACTTATTCATCCACAGTAAAACCCACAGCCTGAGCCCAGATGTAGAGGAGAATATGGAAGCCAGCAGTTATCAGGAAGGGAAAGGAGTCATGTGACCAGGAAGAGCCAATGAAAGGAAGATCTTGCCACAGTGCAGCATTTGGTAAGTTCCACCTCTTTCAGTCATGATGTAACAGCCCCCTACCCTAAACAAGAATTAGCACTGAATACCCCTTGACTGAATCCTCCTAGACACAAGGTGTTGTGGCCAGGTTACATGAAGGGGCTCATTTGGGATTCCTGTGTTCACACCCTTGGTGGATGGCAGAGCACTACACCTTTTATGGGTGTGGGTGTGCATGCATAAATAGTCCATGCCAGTTCTGAAATCTCACAGAAAAATGGTCAATAAATCTCATTCAGCCAGTGAGAGACCTTTGAACTAGAATACAGTGTTTAACCGGACACTTGGTGGAGGTTAGGAGAAGGAAATTCCTTTTTCAGGGCCAAGCAGGAGTACCATGTTCTATATGTCTGTAGACACCACACTGCTTGTGGGTCAGTTGGTATTTTATCCCCACTACAGACCAGAGAGAGTGCCATGTAGTGCATCCTCTACTGATACATACAACAATCATTTGAGCAAGGGAGAGTGTAAAGCCATACCATTCCCACTACAGGGAGTCAGGCATTACTAATCCTCTGAGGAGAAGTATGTAGTGAATACAGCAGAGTAAACAGTGAGAGGTTGATAGCTAGAGAGGCTTACTTGGAGGGTTTCAGAGTATAAAGTCCAGACCAGGCATTGTGAAGCAACTCTGGCCCCTTTCTTTTATTTAAAAGTTTAATAATTTACAGGATAAGTTCTATGAGAAACACATCTCATTTACAGAATGTCCCAAGTCATAAGTACAGCTTGCAAAATCTTAGACAAACCAGTGCATACAAAATGCATAGACAAACAGGACATAACCAACATATATCACAAAAAAATTAAATTTTGATAAATCAAATACAATTAATTGAAACAAGTACAGTATTGTTCCAGTAGAAGTAATTTCTTCAATCTTTCCTTGAAAACATTCGGGGAACAAAATTTCTGCAATGAAGTGGGAAGCTTGTTCCAAGAAAGGGGGCATCACATAAGAAACTATCCCTTCCAAAGTGGGTTTTGACTCTGGATAGAACTAAGCCACGATTTGGAAAATCACGCAAATTAAGACTATGGGTAGAAGTTAAAAGTCTATTTGATAAATAGGGTAGTTTGTGGTGGTTTATGGTTTTACAAATCAGGGATAGCCAACAGAGGGCATGTCGAGATGAAGGAGAAAGCCAATTCAATTGAGTAAGTAATGTGCAATGGTGTTCTGTCCTTTTAGAATTCAAAATAAACCGCAAAAGCTGGTAATAAATTGTGTTAACAGTGGAAAAACTGGAAGTGTTAGCATTTCGATAGATTATGTTGCCATAATCTAAAAAAGGGACGATTACATGGGTCGCAATTAACTTGTGATCCATGGAAGACAAACAGCCCCTGGGGACTCAGTGAGAGAAGGTTCCCCAGGGACCCAGCAATGGTCAGGGTAGGCCTCATTCCTTGCAGGAAGATCTAAATGGCAACAAATGCATGGAGCAGTAGGATGGCTGAGAGAGCCACAGCTCAAAAGCAATATGAAGTAAGCCACTTGATGTAAGCAAGATAAGGCCTCCCCATTCACATTCCAGCTGCAACTAGCAGAAGAGGGCTTGCCAGGCTCAGAACTGTGGTAGGGTCCTGGGTCTGGGTGTTAAACTTGTCTTTACATGGCTAAGTCTCTGGGGTACAGAACCATAAAAGGAAGGAAGAACAGAATCAAGCTGTGAAGTGAAGTGAAGTTCCTGATATTGCCGCTACGTTCCAGAGCCCATTTGTAATTTGAAGGGAAGGCACAGGGGTTGCCATAACACTCTGTTTAGGCCTTATCGACCTAAAGAAAAATCATGCGGAGTTTGAGAAGGATGTTGGGTGCATCATCGTTTATCGATCAAAGACGCAGGGATAGTAAAGAAGCATTAATGTGCCCAATTAAAGTGCCTGTGAGTTATTTGATGCTCAACTAACTGTTGCCCCAGGGCAATACATTCATCCACAATAAGGCCCACAGCTTGGGCTCAGAAGCAGTAGAGAGTATGGAGGCCAGCTGTGACCAGGAAGATAATGGAACTGTGTGAAGAAGAAGAGAGGAAAGAAAGCCCTGGCCACAGCACAGCATTTGGTGTACCCCCTTCTCCCTTTCAGATCTAGATGATAGGGTAAATTGCTGGTCAGGTTGATGTAACAGCCTATCAAAACAAAAAAATCAGCGATCAGTCACTGTCTGTCATGCAAACTGCCACACATAAGAGGCGCTACAATAATTATATGAATAAAGGGATTGCTTTACCAAAGTGTGGGCAGTGCAAAAAACATGCAATGGAGTCAATGGCGGCAGTATTTTTATTTATTTATTAAATTTTGGTGACCGGGTAGGCCCACTGAGCCCCAAAGGTCCCTTTTTCAGGGGCGACCCAGGATTGTAGGCAGTACCTACTATCTAAAGGAATTATTGTTGTGCCTATTATGTGTGGTAGTTTCTGTAACTGACAGTGACTGGTAGCTATTGCCAAGTTTTTGTTTTGATTGGCTATTTGTTTATTCTTGCATGGTTATCCCTGGAGTGACTTTTTTGTCATAAAATTGATATAACAGTTACCCTGCCCTGGACAAGAAGTATTGTACCACCGGGGTTGGGGGCAAGGTTACAGTTACTGTAGATAGGGTAGCTAGATGAGCAGATGTGTGGGGCATGACATTTAATGCAGGCAAGTGCTCAGCTTTGCACCCGTAGAGGAGAAATCCTAGAGCTAATTATTTTCTAAAGAACTACTTAGCAAGACATCAGAGAAAAGGGATTTGGGAGTTACAGAAACACAAGACTTGAAACAGAAACATCAGTGAGAAGATGCAATTTGGGAGGCAAATCAAGTATTAGGTAGTATTACGAGTTTTGCCAGAAGATTGAGGGAGGTTGTTGCCCCACTTTACAGAGCATATGTGAGGCCACAGCAAGAGTACTGTACAGTTGTCAGATCTGGACACCATGCCTAAGAAAGAAAAGTGGCATAGTTGAGAGGGTCCAGCAAAAAGCAAAAGACAGTAAAAGGGCTGGAAGATAATACTTATTAGGAAAGGGTGGAGAGTTTGGATATTTTTACTTTGGAAAGAAGGAGGGTGACACATGACAAGATAACATATAGGCTATCACAGGATCTGGAGATGAGACTGAATCTGTGAATGAAATTAAAGGAAATTATAACTAGAGGGTATGGGATCAGATCTGGGGGAAGTTATGAAGGGGCTGAAGGAAATACTTCTACACACTGAGAGTGGGGGTGGAATGGGTAGCTGAAAACAGTAGTGTATGAAAAAGACTTGCATGAGTTCAGGAGTGGGCTGGGCATACACAAGGGAGGCAGATCTTCATAGGTATTACCATAGAGAAGTGGAGGTAGTCTCAATGAGAAAACATGCCAGCTTCTGTTTGTTACTGTTATGTCCTTAAGGTATAAAGAAAGGAACCACATGAAATCAATAGAGCCTCATACAGCATAAAGAAAAACTAGGTACCATATTAGAAAGGACTAGCAGAGGGTGTCAAAAACAATGGCAAGATTTTAACAGGTATGTCATGGAAAAATAAATACAAAGGACCATTGAGAGGATAATGTGGGATGGAATAAACGTTGAGGAGGATATGGAAAATATCATCATATTAAATGACAACCCTTGGCTGCACAGAATATCAAGACAGTCAGTTGTGACTGCTCCACTAATCTAAATCCTGTACTCATCAGAATAAAATAAGCATGTTAAATAGCATTTTTGTATCAGCTTGTTTCTGTACACTGCGATTTTATGTTTTGCATATTAAATGACTACTTCAAATTAGTGTTCACAATAGAAAGTATAGGGACACTACCCAAAAGCAAAAAAAAGTTTCAAGTAGTGAGAACAGTAGTTCAGAGGTACTATAGTTATTAAGGAAAGAGTTCTGACCATCGAGCAGAGGTGAATGCGAACAGTTATGCACCTTGTATGCTGATTGAGAACATGAGGTGGTAAGGAATATCATTAAAAGTTATGGTTTACACCAGGTGGTTACCCCAACACCAAAGTCCTCCTCTCACATTTCCAATAAGGGTAGTAAAATAGCAACCTGACCCAGCCACCCATTTGGGGAGCCTGTGTTACACAGAAATTAGGGAGGTGCTATCTGCCCCACTGATGACCTTATTCAACAGTTCACTGGAAACAGCCATGGTTCCAGAAGACTGGAGAAGAAAATACATGGTCCTTCTACATAGCAGTGGCAGCAGGGAGGAGGCTAGCAACTACAGACCAGTAAGTCTCATTTCAGTGAGGGGGAAATTAAGAGAAATCCTGCTTAAGAAAATGCTGGTACAGTATCTTGACTCCTATGGACTGCAAGACCACAGGCAGCATGGATTCATGGGGGAGGAGATCATGCCAGATGAATCAGATTGATTTCTTCAGCTGGGTGACCAGGAAAATAGCTCAGGGGAGGGAAGTGGGCCTGGCCTATCTGGACTTCAGCAAGTCCTTCCACACTGTGCTGTACAGGAGTCTGATAAAGAAATTGAGCAGCCTAGGGATGAGATCTAAAGTATGGATGCTCGGATTTCAGATGCATAAAACAGATGTATCGGATCCTGATATATTTTTAGGATTTAGGATTTTTGGTATTGCTGGCCAATTATCCAAAATTCTAAGAAGTGCATTTTTGGCAGGCTTAGAATTTAGAATTTTGGATTTTGACATCCTAAATCCTAGTCTTTCAGTAGGGTGCATACAACTGGAAGTTGCATCCTGTACTTCCGATTGGCGGTTCTAGCGTCATCGCGGGTCTCCTGTGAGAGTTGTGAGAGAATTGTCCCCTTACTGTGGAATTTTTTTTCTTCTGAGAGTTTCTCACAGTTGATTTTTATTGTGTCCATAACATTTTAGAGCTGTTTATCTGCTGCTTGCACAGTACTTTTATACTGTAAAAGTGATTGCTGCTACAGCAAAAATAATCATTTTACACTACAGTGAGACTTGTGTGTGTTCCGCAGCTCTGTGACTTAAAATACTGGTGTCTGACTGTCTGGCTGCAAATTGTTGCTGCTAGGCCAAGGCCTCTGCCGTAGTATAAAGTGTAAATAAAGTGTACTCTTAGTCTGCTCTGCACTGTGATCAGTGTGTGATGCGGCCTCTGTTCTCCTGTTTGTCAGCTTGGAGTTGTCATTCAGTTGTCAGTCATTGTTAGCTTGCTAGTCAGGACAAATTAAAAACATTTTACTTCCTTTTCTCATCAGATATTGATCATTCTCCTTGTAGTCTCTGTCTCCAGTCCAGACAGACATGCTAATCCTCTTGTAATATATGGATCTATAAAATAATAGTATCCCAAAGCATACAAAAAATTCCCTGTAATACACTGGAGCCAAAATGATAATAGTATTGTTGACAAGTGATAATACGATCATTTGGAAATCAAAATACTATCGTTCAAGCTCTGAATGATAGTATTATCACCATACCTGAAGAGTGCAACCTCAAAACCCTCCAATACCATACGCTTGTTCCAGACACCCCAAGGCAACCTCTTAGCCATGCATGAAGTTCCTAATACCACGCCGCCTGATTGGACATGGTTTCTCTGTGGGTGGGCAGAACAGTTCCAAAAATATGGCGGACATCTCTCACTTAGAGAGAGAAAATCACCTCTTAGTCTACTGCCAATGCTTTGCGCAGAATTATCTGGTTGATCCTGCATACACCAAGGCAAGAAATCAACTAAAGGTAAGACGGCCTAACAAACAAAACTCACTCAACTGAGATACGGAGTGAGCGAGTGGGCATGGCAGAATGGGGCGGGGTGGAGAAAGAGAGAGTCATTGATCAATTCCTTACTGCAATGGAAGCTTGGCCTCAAAGCACCATGCAAACAAACTCCAAACAATACTCACATCCATATATTACAAAAAATTAAAAGTAGGTGAGTGTCTATCACTCAAGAGTAATACCATCTCAAGGGTTTTGGGACATGGGAACCTCTTGAGCTTCATTCTTGAGGTTCCCTTGTCCCCTGAACCTCTCTATGGTATTACTCCCTTGTAATAGATACTCACCTATCTATTATTCTATTTTTCTTGATCTTTTTCTGCAACTGTGCTGTGATGTGACCCCCCCCAAACGTTCTGTAGTTTAGTAAAGTTTTATATATTTACTGTTGTTGCTGGTGTTGGTGGGTTGGGTCAGGGTGGTTCATTGCCCGCTGCTGGTCTCTCCAAAAAAAAACTAATAATGTAGAAAATCCTTCTTTAGAATGTTAAATCTTAAATTAAAGTAAAAAATATATATTTCTGTACATTATATTATTAATTGGACTGCTGTGTTTTTGATTAGATATGGTAGCTCCAGTTAGTGTGTGCTGTGGTCAGTCAAGCCTTGAGTCTAACAGAGCTTTGCTGCATTAAAACTGTTGTGCAGAAAAAAAATGTGTTAGTAAAGATCACAAATAATTGATCAGAACTGTAATTTGACCATGTCTGGTGTTGGTAACTGTCAGTAAGTAAACCACGAAGCGTACATTCACTGAGGTCATGTTTTCACCTGTGGCTGTGCCAGCATCCTCATCATCTGATGCTGATAAGCTGCCGCAAAGCTATCAAGGGACTGAGGGGGCCAAAAGGGCAAGCAGGTCCAGCAGAACTGGTGATGCTGGTTTGGGTGCTGTTGGTGTTGATTTATAATCTTTAGATAAGATAGTTAAAAAGAAACCAACATTAAGACAGTCACAACTGACTGCAACTTTTAGTGTTTTGAGTTCTTCCACTACTGCTACCCCTCATTCCATGTCTTCTTCACGTGGTAGTGGCAATGTGGTGGAAATGTCTAGGAGTGAAGTACATTCTTCATCATCATTGTGGAAATCAACAGCATCTTCTGCTCCAACACCACCCTCTGTGCAAAGTATTGTTGAGGAATTTGCTGAGAAAATTGTTGAGAAAAAGTAAAAAACCTACTAATGTGACCCATGCATCACATTTGGGACTCATGCAGTCCTTAAACAAATGTCTAAAGTTCCAGAGCCAGAAACCCATGAACCTGTTTCTGAATCTTCTGAAGTCAGTGCTGCAATTGATGATGGTGAATCTAATGGTAATGGCCATGGTGAGCCAGCTCATGATGAGGTCATTAGTGAAAGGGTAAGAGAACCCATTCCTGTTGTTCCTCATAATATAATCATGGTGGGCCAGAATGACAAGGATGCTGAAGAGGTGCAGCTGACAGAAGAAGATATCAAGGGATATGTATCACCTGGCCCAGCTTCTGACAATTAGAAGACATTGACTATATCCCACCAACTGGGGAAATTCCCAAAGATGATGAGGCTGATGAAGAGGAGGAGGTACCCCAAAAGAAACCATTTAAAACCAATCAGAGGAAGAAAACATCAACAGATGTCACCATGACAAGAAAGGCATCAGGGAAGAAGTCTTCTAAGGATGGGTTAGCTGTACCTAAGAGGAAAGTTGGTGCTGCTGAAGAAACAGATGGTGGTGCCAGTGTGTCTTCTGTACTTGCTCAGGACGTTATTCAGCCCAAGTATAAGAAGGATTCTGGAGCATGAGATTCTTTTGAGGTTTGTCAGTTCAATTTTATATTTGTCAGATGTAATATTTGTCTGACAAAAATAAGTCATGGGCAACCTCCAGTCCTTGATACATCAGGGATGTGAATGCACTTATGCACCCAACATCATAATCAGTGAATGGAGATGGCTGGTATACAGATGTCTGGAACATAATTTACGTTAGTGTTGGAAAGGCATCATGAAGATGTAATTAGCCTATCAGATGATACTGAAATTTAGAAGCCATGGATATAAACACAACAGCCTCCTGTTACTCCATCAACACCATGGCATCAGCTGATCACACAGCAGTGTGCTGTAAAGCCAGGTAAATTTGCACCAACACACACAAAATGTAAAGAGCTGAATTCATCTGTTGTTGACTTTCTTATACAGGATCTTCTTCTGTTTTCACGTGTGTCAAGTTCTGCATGTTGCAAAATGCTGCATAAGCTGGAGCATCGCTACACAGTTCCATCGAGGCATTTCTTTACCCGGGTTGCAATGCTGGAACTATACCAGCAGATGTGTAGGGAGGGTCATTGTTGCCTGGGGGAGGTTTCCTGCCCAAAGGTTCATGTGACCACCGATATGTTGACAAATGGCTAGGTGCTAGACTACATGGCGGTGACTGCTCACTGGGTGTGTCTTGATGAGGGTACTGCTGGTGGTGTATCTGGTGGCAACTTTACCTTTCGTCATCAAGCTGCTGTTAAAATAATGGGTTTTGAAAGATCCCATTCAGCACAAGATCTACTTGATGCTGTGGAGGAAGTCTTTGGTTTCTGGCTTACAGCAAAATGTCTTGAACCTGGTACAATTGTCACTGACAGTGCATCAAATATCCTAAAAGCAATTGACAAAGGTGAATTCACCCATGTAATCTTTCTGGCATACTGCATACACCTATTTGTTTATAAATTCCTTAGCAGCAACATGATGGTTGAAGATACCGTGAAAAAGATTTGCATACACTTTGCACACTCTGTGGAAGCTCGTAAAGAACTGAGGTAGCTGCAGCTGGAGAAGAACTTCCCAATCCATGCTCTGATTCAGGACTGTGTGACGAGGTTGAACTCAACTTAACAAATGCTGCAACACTTCAATGAGCAGAAAATGGCCATTCATGAATATCTGCTGCATAATCAGATAGGAGGTATCAATATTATGATATTTTCAAGCAATTGGACAACCATCCCATCTCTTATTGTGCTACTGGAGCTATTTGAAGCAGTTATAAGGGAGGCCAGTTCTGCCTCATCATGCTTGAGTATGATCCTCCTACAAATTAGGTTTTTGCACTTATTCTTAAAGCAAAGTATTCACCAGTATGAAAAGGATCTACATGTCAGTGGTGAAGCTAAATGGTTTGGTGAATCACTCCTACAGACCTTGGCTAGTAACTCATCTTCAGAACATGTTCAGCACAGAACAGTATGTGCTGTCCTCCATACTCGATCCTTGTTTTAAACATCAGGTACTAGATATTCAAAACTTAGCCTGGGAGCTAAGGGGTGTTTTCCCATGCTAACTAGGTTTTGCACCCAATTTATAGGTGGGGTCTATATTCAGACACCCCCACAGTGTGGGCAAAACCCATTAGTGACCAAGCACTAAGTTACCGCTGTGCTCATGTAAATGAGGGGATCCTCCCCTGCATACAGGCACAGAGGCAAATTCTGAGGTTTACACAGGTGTTAAATGTCACCTGAACAGGTGCATGTTACCGGCTTTGCAAACCCCAACTTAACCAGGTGCAGGATCTTGGTGCTGGGCACCAGTATTGCAGCTGGCTGTCCCCTCTCGACCCGGAACCTGTTCCATTTAAACATGGGATGTCTTGGTATATGGTGGCATACTCCACCCTCTGATCATCTGCCACCATTTTAGAACAGTTGCCCCTGGTGTCTAGTGGCACCCCCCCCCCCACCTTCCAGTCACCGGTTGCTGTATTAGTAAAGATTTCCCTGGTGTCTAGTGGCACTCCCTCACCCCCCCAATTGCCCATCCCATATACATCATGTTTTCCCTGGTGTCCAGTGGTACCCTCCACCCACTGAGTACCCATCCCTGTGTTAACCGGCCCTCCAGTGGCTAGCAGCCTCCTGCACCACCTGCACTGAGCACACCACCCTTCCCTCCATACCTCTTTGCCCAGTGCCATGTGGGGAACTCAACAAAAGTACTGAGATTTCTGAGCAGGTGAGTTTTACTAATGCAGCCTGTATCAGGCATGATTGTAGACATTTTTCAATCAAATCCAGTGAACCCAACACACCAACACAACCGGAAAGCAAGCAGGCTAAAGGTGGCTAAGGAACCACGTCCGGAGCTGAATACAAAGGGTACCAAACCAAAGCAGAAATAATGGCTCATGGACCCTGAACATAATAGACCAGGGCTTGGTCACAGAATAAAACATATACAGTATTTATTATATATAAGTAAAAGTAGCACTAACCACTACAGACCCCACTGCCAAATGTTTTCGCACACCACCTGTGAACTTTATCCAGGTAAAATGCACAGCACAAAGTGTAAGCTTGTAGGTCAAGCAGAAAACACTAGTTATTTTGTTCAGTCACTTTTTTGTAAAGAGGGAGACATAAATCCCCTTTTAAACTCCAGCGAATCTAGTGTTGTGCCTACACTTCTGCCAGATCAGTGAAAGATTTATATCAGGAACCCTTTGATATAAAAGAAGTATTTTTTCAACTTGAATGGGGGGTTTTAAAAGCCAGAAGACTTTATTGGCAAAGAGTATCTTTATACGAACATATGAACATACAAAGAAGCCAGCAGAAGAAGGCCATTTGGTCTATCAAGTCTGCTCTTATTGCAGGGTCCACAGTTTGAGCTAATGTCCCTGCCCTCCCTCCCTCCCCACTCCTCCCATCCTCCCTACCCATGATTCTTATCTTCCCCTATGCCTATCCAGCCTCTCTTAAAGCTGCTCACTGTCTTTAATGAGATGACCTCTTCCGACGGGGCATTCCAAGTGTCCACCGCTCTTTCTGTGAAGAAGTGCTTTCTGACATCCCTCCTAAACTTCCCACCCTCCAGCTTAAGACTGTGCCCCCTCATGATATGGTTGCCACTCAGCTTAAATAGACTTTCCTTATCAACATTATTTATCCCTTTCAAGTACTTGAATGTCCCAATCATGTCCCCTCTCTCTCTCCTGTCTTCCAGGGAGTACATGTTCAGTGCCCTCAACCTCTCCTCGTATGCCTTGCCCTGCTGACCGGCTATCATCTTTGTAGCCCTCCTCTGTACTTTCTCCAGAAGGTTAATGTTCTTTTTGAGGTGTGGGCACCAGTACTGAACTCCATACTCTAGATGCAGCCTTACCAGTGACCTGTACAAGGGCAGTATAAGCTCCTCTCTCCTACTACTAATCCCCCTAGCTATGCATCCCAGCATCTTGTTTGCCTTTGCTGTTGCTTTCTTGCACTGCGTAGAGTGCTACAGATCACTAGTGATCATCACTCCCAGGTCCTTCTCCTCCTCTGATGCAGCTACTTGGACTCCACCCAGGTAATACTCTGTTCTGGGATTCTTGGCTCCAATATGCATAACTTTGCATTTTTTGGCATTAAAGCCAAGCTGCCAGATCCTGGACCACTTCCCCAGCTTTTCCAGATCGTCCTGTAGGTCCCGTATCCCTTCAGCTGTGTCCACTCTCCCACAGAGCTTGGTGTCATCTGTGAATAGGCACATTTTGCCTTTAATACCATCCCCTATGTCATTGATGAAGACATTGAACAACACCGGCCCCAGCACTGAGCCCTGTGGGACCCCACTGGTTACATCTCTGGTGTCTGATAACTCTCCCCCCACCACCACCCTCTGGGTTCTGTCCCTCAGCCAGTTTTCCACCCATCTAGCCATCTTCTCCCCAACTCCAAGATCCTGGTCAACCTTTTGTGGGGCACAGAGTCAAAGGCCTTACTGAAATCAAGATAGAGGATGTCTACTGCTTGGCCCCGTCTACTGTCTTAGTGACACAGTCAAAGAAGTCAATCAGATTTGTTTGACACGATCTCCCCCCATGAACCCATGCTGCCTCTCATCCTGGAGACCATGCTCCTCTAGATATGCCACCAGCCTTTCCTTTAGTATGGTCTCCATGAGCTTGCCCACAATGGAGGTCAGACTGACTGGTCTATAATTCCCTGGATCATCCTTGGGACCGCTTTTGAGAAGGGGCACTACATATGCTGTTCTCCAGTCCTGTGGTACCACGTCTGACTCTAGTGAACTATTAAATAGGTCTGCTAGTGGCCCTGCCAGCTCCTCAGCCAGTTCCTTTAGTACCCTTGGATATACTCTGTCCCGGCCTGGTGATTTGTCCACTTTCAATGCCAGCAGACCCTCCCTCACTCTATCCTCCTCTATCACTATGTCTTTGTTTCCCCCCCCCGCTCTTCTTTTCCCTCCTGAAGGCACTGGTCCATCCTTCTCCATGGTGAAGACAGAACAGAAGTATTCCTTTAGTATCTCTGCGTTTCCTCCATTATCCTCCACCCACTCCACCCTTTTCTTAAGCCTAACAATCCCTTCCTTCTTGTCCTTTTTCTCACTTATATAGTGAAAGAAAGCCTTCTCCCCCTTCTTAATTCCTTCAGCAATTTGCAGCTCCTTCTGTACCTTTGCTCGCCAGACTTCCTTACTTGCCTCACTAGCCAACCTTAGGTAATTTTCCCTATCCCACCTCTCTCTTGGTCTTCCTGAATTTTCTATAGGCCACCCTCTTTTCCCTTACTGCCTTGGCAACCCCAGAACCGAACCAGCTGGGTGCTTTGGCCCTTGTGTTCTTCCCTCTGAGCCTAACACACTCATCTGTGGCAACCAGTATTCCTTCCTTAATGATGGACCACTTTTGGTCCACCCCCATATCTGCTCTGATGCCCACCAGATGGCTCCTTAGAACCTCACCCATTTTCCTGAAGTTCGCCCTCCTGAAATCCAAGATTTTGGTCTTCGTCAGGTTGCTTTCCCTGCCCATATCCAAATGAACCTATCTAAGCATAATTAGAGCCCCTCAGGGCTTAAGATTGACAAAATAGCCTGCATTTGAGGGAGAAAGGGATAATTTTAAAAGGGTTTGCAACAACACTTACTTAAATCCTTAGAAACTTGTATTCATTTCATTTTAAGAGATGCTGAGGAACTAGAACCTGAAGTTAAATGGACATTGATAGAAAAAGAAGAACAGCTGAAGCTGTTCACTTCTATCTGGAGTATGCAAATTACAAGTCACAACTGCATCACACAGTTGAAATGTATAGAATTAAATGAACAAAAGAGAGGACATTTGAATGAGACTGTTTAAACTATCTTGAGGGGAGAATTTTCCATTGGGGAAATAATTCATCAAGCACATCATGTTCTATTTAATAAAAAATGCAAACAATAATAAAAACAAGACCAAAAATAATGATAATCATGTCCCACAGAGAGATACATATACAAGCGGCTCTGCATCAGAGGGTTTTTTAGAACACACAAAGGATGACTCAGACCCCCCCAAACCAACAGGCATTATTTCCAAATTCAGATAACCCCTTGGTCAGCACTACAGACTGTATCAGAAATCCCCCTCCCTCAACACCCTTTATGTCACAGTCCTCAAACAGCCAGGTTCCAAGATGGGAAATGACATGAGGAGCCAGGGGCAAGGGTAGAGGGAAAGCAAGGCCATCAAATAAACAGATGGAGGACATGGAGATGTGAACAGTCACCTCAGAGAGGCAGGTACCAGGGGAACAAATGACAATAATCTAGAGGACAGAAGTTTTATTCAAAAATAGACAGCATGATGAAAAACATGCAACATCTCTTGTGGTGAACATTTCTGATTATGAACTAACCTCACTTGACTATGTTTTGCAATGTGAACTCTCGTTCATACCTACCAATGTGATTGGTGATGTTAATTGTACAGTGGCTCTTCACTAGTTTACGAGAAATTTTAATCTTAAATTGTTTTATACTGGTCTTTCCACTACAGCAGGAAAAACATCTTTTGACAATTTTGATGATTCTAGTGCCTCTACATTTACACAGTCAGGTGTCTCTAACAATATTGGAGGAGTCTCTTTTCCAGGCAGTGACCAGCTCAAGAAGAAATTGACATTTGTACCACCTCAGAATGCATCAGTTGCTACTTTTGAAAAAGTATGTGAAAGAGACATTGCTGCAATGATGACAAATATTGAGAGATCCAGATTCAACAAATGCTCAAAGGGTGAAAGAACTGCTACAAAGAGTTTACCAGAAAACAGCTAATTAGTCATAAAACCCACAGAAAAGGGCAGGTCAATTGTAATGCCGGGCAAAGATAAGTATCATACTGAACTTCTTAATCAACTGTCTGTTAATAGATATTATAAAAAGGGTCTGAGAAATGGAGCTTTCTGTTTGGCTGCAAACATTCTAACAGCCTTATGTTAATCTTTTATTAACATACATGTAGACCTTAGTCATATGCTGAACAAGGTTTAACACTGTTTAAAAACATTTTTTATTATAATAGCAATAAGGCACTCCCAGGGATTATGTTAATAGTCAGTTAATCACCCTCTAGGGGCATGTGGCACTCGGCTACACCTTGTGCCACAGTACACCCCTAGAAGGTGATTAACAGAACATTAACATAACCCTTGGTCAGGCCTTATGAGCGTTTGACTTATGATATCATTGTGACTGTAAGAAAAAAGTTGATTCTGTTCCATATGATGAGTTAATGAATTATATAATGTATGGTAGAACGCTGTTAACCTTAGGAAATCATCATTTCCTAAGGTTGTTAACCTATTGATGTGACGTAGACATGTTGTTAACCTATCGATGCTACGTCACATTGATAGGTTAACAACAGCGATTGGTCTGAGCATGTGCGCGCTTTTTTTTTTTCAGCGGGGAACCGACGGATGAACAGCAGTGGTTAGGAAGGACTGAACGGCCGTGGCGGTGACTAGTTAGCAAAAAGTAAGCAGCCTTTTATGTGGGACCATACACTATAAAATAATGTTGGTCCTCTTCGACAATCCGGTCATGTCGACCGCCCCGAGGTTGTTATGGTGGTTAAACCCTTCCCGGCGCTTCGCCTCGAGGTTTACATTGTCGCCCTGGCAACCTCGACAGTTAACTGACCGTTACCTATAGAGGACCATACATTATCCTCTATATTATTTCTGAGCAGTGTTTTAATTTCCTTACTGTGGAACATCCCATCAGACGGGCCCTGTATGGGTTACCAAAAAGTCACAAAAAATTGTGGCATCCCCCTTGCTGTCCTATTATTTCAAAGATAGGCTCCCTTACAGAGCCTCTAGCCCAGTTTGTGGATACTTATATCCAACCCTTGGTGACTGCAGGATGATCATACATTCGAGACACCACTCAGGTTTTGGAAATCTTAAATGAGATTCATGTTAATGATGTATAGTTTTTGGTTACACTTGATATCCAATCACTTTACACAAATATTCTCCATGAGGAGAAGATATTAGCAGTAGCAGAATCTCTTCACATAGATGCATAGATACATAGACAGTGTCTGCAGATAAGGGCCTATGGCCCACCCAGTCTGCCCATTTGAGCTAGTAAGTTCAGTTTATGTTTTTCTAGAAGTCTGTTGCCCCTTACCCCTGACCTCCAGAATTCCTTTATGTCTATCCCATGCATTCTTAAATCCCATGATTGTTTCAGCCCCCACCACTTCCTCTGGCAGGGTGTTCCACTTGTCCCCCACCCGTTCTGTGAAGAAATTTTTCCTCATGTTTCCTCTGAATCATCCTCCCTCCAACTTCATCCCATGCCCTCTAGTCCTGGAACATCTTTTTCTAAAAATAGTGTATTCCTGCACCCTGTTCCTCCCTGTGAGATACTTGTATGTCTCTATCATATCCCCTCTCCCTCCTCTCCTCCAGGAGTACATGTTCAGTTCCTTCAACCTGTCTTCATAGGACTTGTGATGCAATCCATGCACCATCTTTGTTGCCCTCCTCTGATCCTTCTCTACCCTGTCTATGTCCTTCACGTGGGTATGGTCTCCAGAACTGTACACTGTACTCCAGGTGGGCCTCACTAGTGTCTTGTATAGCGGAATTATGACCTCCTTTCCTGCTGGTGATGCCTCTGCCTATACATCCCAGCATCCTATTTGCTTTACCTGCTGCCTTGTCACACTGTTTCCCTACCTTGAGGTCATCAGAGATGATAACCCGAGATCCCTTTCCTGCTTGGTGCATGCTATATCCTCACCCCCAACTGATATATTGTGCCAGGGTTTTGTGCCCTATATGCATTATCTTGCACTTCTTTGCATTGAATTTCAACTGCCAAACCCTGACCATTCTTCAAGTTTCTGCAGGTCCTTCTCATTCTGTCTACACCCTCTGTGTGTCTACTCTGTTACAGAGCTTTGTGTCATTAGCGAACAGTGAAATTCTGCCTTCTAGGTCCTGTGCAATGTTACTGATGAAGATGTTGAATAGGACCGGTCCCAGCACTGATCCCTGTGGTACCCCACTGGTCACTTTTCCCTCTGTGGAGTGACAGCCATTTACCACCACCCTCTGTGTCCTGCCACCCAGCCAGTTACCTACCTACCACACTACTGTCCTTCTCACACCCATATTCCCCAGTTTGTGTAATAGTCTTCTATGTGGCACAGTGTCAAAGGCCTTGCTGAAGTCCAGATAGGCCATGTCCACTGCCCTCCCCTGATCCACCTCCCTAGTCACCAAGTCAAAAAATTCAGCGAGGTTGGTCTGACATGACCTCCCCTGGTGAAACCATGCTGCCTTGGGTCGTGGTAGTCCATTGACAACCAGATGTTCCACCAATCTCTCCTTCAGTAGTGCTTCCATGATCTTCCCACTACCGAGGTGAGGCTGACTGGTCTGTAGTTCCCTGCTTCCTCTTTGTTCCCGCTTTTGTATAAGAGACTACATCTGCTGTCCTCCAGTCTTTGGGTACTTCCCTGTTTACAGTGATCGGCTAAACAGGATAGCCAGAGGTTCAGCCACCATCTCGTAGTTCTTAAGGACCCTGGGGTGCACCCCATCTGGCCCCATTGCTTTATCAACTCTTATTACTTCCAGTTCCTTCAGGACCCTTTCTCGTGTAAAGGGACTTGTGTCCATTTCTGCACCATTCTCACTTGTACTCCCTTCAGACCCATTACCTTCTCTTCCTCAGTAAAGACTGAGCAGAAATACCTGTTCAATATGTCAGCTTTACTGTTGTCATCCTCCACGCGCCCCATCCTCCCCTTCAGTCTCCCTATCCCTCCCTTTGTCTTTCTTTTTTCACTTATGTACCTATAAAAGGTTTTGTCCCCTCTACCCACTGATTTTGCAATGTGTTCTTCTGTCTGAGCTTTGGCTTCCCTTACTGACCTCCCTGCCTCCATTTGCTTCTCCTGGTACTTCTCCCTATCCCCTTCTGCCTGTGTCTTTTTGTATTGCCTGAATGCAATCTTTTTGGCTTTCACTTTCTTTGCTACCTCTTTGGAAAACCATAATGGTCTCCTCTTCCTTTTCCTTTTGCTAACCTGCATAATGCATAATTCTGTTGTTCTTGTAATCCCCATTTTAAATACTGCCCACTGTTCCTCAACCCCTGATTCCTGTCCCATTCCCCTTAATGCCTCTTTCAAGTATCTCCCCATTTTCCCAAAGTCTGCCCCCCTAAAATCCAGGATACGTGTTTTTGTGTGGTTTGGTTCTGCTCTTTCTGTGATTTCAAACCACAATGACAGGTGCTCACTGTTCCCCAGGTGCTCCCTCACTGTTACCCCCATCACACTATCCCTGTTTGTGAGCACAAGGTCCAGTATTGCCTTCTGCCGAGTTGGTTCCATGACCAGTTGCTTGAGGAAGGCACCCTGAAGGGAGTCCAGGATAAATCTGCTCCTAGCTGATGCTGCTGCTGGGATGCTCCAGTCTACGTCTGGAATATTGAAGTCTCCAACCAGTACTACCTCCCCATTGTCTGCCATCCTTTGGATGGCTAGCATCAGCTCCCTATCTGTTTCTTCCTCCTGGGCTGGTGGTCTATAGACCACACCTGTACGGATGGCTGTCCCCATTTTCCTTTCCAGCTTAACCCACAGTATCTCTCACCCATTTTGTTCCTCCTGGATCTCTTTATGTTACTACATCTTTACCAACAAATGTGGCGGAATTTGGGGTGTTTTGACAGAATTTCAGAAGAAAAGGTGCTCAAGAACAAAGGGACACACTAAGAAGCTGGAGGGGGCTAGATTCAGGAGATATATGAGGAAGTACTTCTTCGTAGAAATGGGCAGACTGGATGGGCCAAGCAGTCCTTATCTGTCATCAAATTATGTGTTTCTATAGTGTTAACTAACAATGTTTTTTGGTTTTTTGGACAACTTTTATCACCAATTCAGGGTACAGCAATGGGTGCATCTTTTGCATCAAATTATTTGACCCTCTATTTAAATGTCTGGGAAGAAAGATTGATCCTGTCCGAGACTGCCAACCCTTTGCTTTACATGATCAATCTCCATAAGCATTTTATTGATGACATAATAATGATTTGGAAGGGTCCAATGCATGAGTTTCATCAATTTGTTGATTTTCTTGAAAGCACCAATTCTAGTTTGAAATTCACTTTATCTGCTTATTTGTGTAGGATTAAGATTTTTGATTTAACAGGTGAAAAAGATGGGAGGGGTATAAAAACATCCTTGTTTCAAAAAGAAATCAACTGTAATTATTTGCTTCATTTTACACGTTGTCATCCAAGATACCTTGTACAAAACATACCAGTCTGTCAATCCATGAGACTTAAAATAAATTGTAGTCCTTTTTAATGTCTTTATAAGTGATATTGCAGAGGAACTGGAAGGAAAAGTATGCCTCTTTGCAGATGACACAAAGATCTGTGACAGGGTTGATACACAAGGAGGTGTGGAAAGGATGAGAAGGGACTTGGCAAGGTTGGAGGAATGGTCAGAAGTATGGCAGCTAGGATTCAATGCAAAGAAGTGCAAAATAATGCACCTGGGAAACAAGAACACAGGGGAAGATTACACTATGGGGGAGGTATTAACAACAACAAAAAGGAAAGGGACCTGAGGGTAATCATATCAGATGACCTTAAGGTTAGCAAGCAATGTGAGAAAGCAGTAGGGAGGGCTGGGTATACTGGGATGCATAGGAGAGGCATCACCAGCAGAAAACAGGAAGTTGTTATCCCTCTGTACAGACAGTTGGTGAGACCCCATCTGAGTACTGCATCCAGTTCTGGAGACCTCATCTCCACAAGGACATAGACAGGATAGAGGCAGTCCAGAGGAGGGCAACTAAATGTGCAGGGGTCTGGAAGAGAAGCTGTAAGGGAGAGAGACTAAAGGAGCTTAATATGTATACCCTTGAGGAAAGAAGGGAGAGGGGGGACATGATAGAAACTTTAAGTACCTCAGTGGAATCAACAAAGTCCAAGAGGGTAGCATCTTTCAGAAAAGAGACGTAAGAACAAGGGGATACAATTTAAAGATGGGGGGTTCTGGGGCAATGTGAGGAAGTATTTTTCACAGAGAGGGTAGTGGATGCATGGAACAGCCATCCTGAGGAGGTTGTGGGGTCTAAAACTGTGGGAAAATTCAAGAATGCATGGGACAGACATAAGGCAATTCTTGTGGGGGTTAGGAAGAAATAGCCTGTTGGTTAACTAGGATCTGCGGCCTATCCTGTAGGTAGGGAAATGGGCAGACTAGGTGGGCCAAGCGGTCTTTATCTGTCATCAAAGTCTATGTTTCTATGTCTATGTTTCTTGGGTAGATTATGTTAAGGGATGTAATGATTTGGCTAATTGCTTTAAATGTAGAGGTTACTATGAGTTTTGTATTGAAAAGGCTCATAGTACAGTGGATACTATAGATAGAAATGTATTGTTGACCAAAAAGAGCACTATACATAATCAGCATTTTAGACTGAATTGTGTTACAACTTTTAATCCCCATGTTCATGTTGTGGGAAATTATTCACAGAAATTGGTCCATTTTAAAAACAGAGAGGACTTTAGATCGGTTTACTGAACAAGAACCAAGACTAGTTTTTAGAAGAGGAAAAAATCTTAAGGAATGTCTGGTTCAGAGCCTTTCCTCCAATCAGGACAAAGCAGCTAAATCAAGGAACCAGCCAGTGGGCTTCTTTAAATATGGAAATTTTAAGTTCTGTGTCTTCGTGATTCAGTCTAAGATGTATACCCATCCTGTATCTAAGGACATTATTGAGGTATGAGATTTTATTTTTTGCAGTAGTTAGGGAGTGGTTTACATTGCAATTTGTTCCTGTGAGGCCTTTTATGTGGGCAAAACTCTCTGAATATTGTGTATACCGTTAGAATAGCGACTATTCTACTGCGATGACCATTAAAGCGACAAATCCGACAGTACGCTATAACGGTCGCATGGGACCCAGCATGGTTTCTTCAGGTCTTGTGCCTCCTCCACAGAACAACTCCAACCCGGAGTTGGTTATATTGAATTCCAGGGGGTGCAGGGGCAGAGCCCCCCATATGGGGTGTTTTGCGGGAGTAGCCCCACAAAAACACAAAACACTTTTCCTGATGCCACAATGCCAACCACAATCGTGGTCAACATAGTGCCGTCACTGTAAAGGCTTTTGACAGAATTTCTGTCAAAGCAGCTTGGTGGAACCCGAAAATTTAAGTGCCACATTGCAGAACACCTTAGAAGTACTGAAAAAGGTGATACTGAAAATGCATTAGCCCTCCACATACTGAAAAATGGAGTGGGACATACATTTCAATTTTTGAATCTTAAGAAAGTGACTTTGAGAACATGTGGGGGTAATTTGGATTTTAAAAAAGTCTTAAACGAGAGATTTTTTTGGCAGTACAGACTGAGGGCATGTGAACCACTGGGACTGAAAGATGTTTTCCAACTGTGGCCATTTTTGGGTTAAAGGTTTTAGTGTATATCTAGATTTTGGAACATGATGCTTTTTGTCCTTTAGGTTTAGGTTTTGGTTTTGGTTGTTGTTTTTAATACTTAATATAAAAAGATGTGCTGCCTTTTCAGCCCTTATGTGTTTACTATGGACCTTTTATGGGACAGACCTATCTGGGTTTGTTTGTTTGTTTACATATTTATTTATTTACAGTAGCTATAACTTTATCAGTTGCATTGTTATATGTTATTAGAAATTGTGACTCATTTTTTTAACCTTTGTTTTCCTTGTTATCACTTAGTGAGGTTCAACAATGTACCTATATTAGCACAGCACTTTTTTTTATTTATTTAGTTCTAAATTGATGCCATGTGTGGATGTTAACTATATAATTACATAAGGAATTCCAAATTCCTACTTAACCTACACTATATAAGCCTGTACTCTGTGCTGTGCATTATGTCTGGATAAAGCACACAGGTGGTGTGTGAAAATGTTTGGCAGTGGGGTCTGTGGTGGTGAATGCTAATTTTATTGATATATCTAATGTCTATATTTATGCAATAGGCATACACATACATCCTATGTGATAAATATGTGTATCTGACCTACTATGTATATAAATGTGAAATCTCACATTTATACACATGGTAGATATGTCATCACAGAGTTATACACATAGTAGACACATCATTCCACCCCCCCGCCCAGCTGCCTGCACCATTTCCCTATTTTCATTTCAACAAACAGCACTTTAATTTCACAAAAAGCTGCCTCACTACTGCACAACACTTTTGCAAACACACAGAACTAAACAGAACTCTAATAATTCCCTTCAGAAATACTACACAACACTTTTAATTGTTTTCCTTTTTAAAAGGCAAATCTCAGACTGCACACATTCCCTTTCAAACCACAAAACTGAAGCCACACTGGGAACCATGCTCACTCGCTCCTCCAAACGCCCCAAAACCTGGCCACCACAAAAACTCAAAATAGCATCCTCCTTTCACCTAAAATATTCTTCAAATTTAAAACAGGAGAAGCATTTCTTTTTATATACTACCTCTCCTTTCCTGGTCTCCTCTACATGTCGCAGCTGGTCCATCTCACTAAGCCTTTTCACCATTCTCCCCATAATGTCTCCCATCTCGATACAACTTCAGCCATTTAGCTACAACTACAGAAGCCTTATTTTGAAATAAATAGTTATTCAGAACAGCACTGTTGCCACACAGTACATATACATCATACCAGATGCCTCCACCAAAGCCTTGATCTGTTTTGTCCAGAGTCCATGAACCATTTGTTCTGCTTTATTTTGTTACAATATGCATCTACCCTCAAATTTTAGGGAATATTCCTTCATTGACCATCGCAAATCAAAATTTAAAGTACCTGAAATGCAAAACACAGTATATGCACAAGATGTGTGAGTGTTTGTATTATCTTAATGAATACTCCATCACTCTTACATCTACAGACAATTAGCAATGAAGACAAACTGCCTTGTTTTACTAGACAGGCATTTTCATTTGACATGTCAAGTTTGCAAATTCTCATAGTCTACTATGTTATTAAAGTTAATTAACCAATTGCTATTACTGGACAAACAACGTGCAAATGTTATCATCAAGGTATGTACTGTATGCACATATAACATGACTACTTACAATATGTCTGCCTTTTTTATGCTTCAGATTGCTTGATTAACATGTTTTTTCAAATGTATTTGCTTTCAGGCACAATGAGAACATCTGCACCAATAAAACCTCAGAAAGTGTACACTCCTCCTCTGCACTTCATTCACTTCATCCTCACCAAATTGTTACCCTGAAAAACTGAACTCTTGTGCCAGCGTATCATCCAGTTGAAGCCGGTCACCAGTTTAAAGACACCAGCCAGCCACTAGCCACTAGCCAGCCAGTTTCAGCCTATAACACAGATTCTTGTGCCACTGTAACATCCAGTTCAAGCCAGTCACCAGTTGAAAGACACCAGCCAGCCACCAGCCATCAGCCAGCCATTTTTAGCCTGAAACTTGGTCTCTTGTGCCAGTGTAACATCCAGGCTGAACCCGGTCAACATTTTAAAAATACCAGCCAACCACCAGCCAGCCAATTTCAGCCTGAAACCTGTACTCTTGTACCAGTGTAGCATCTGGTTGAAGCCAATCACCAACTGAAAGACACCAGCTAGCTAATATCAGCCTGTTAACTGGACTTTTGTGCCAACATAGCATCCATTTAAAGCCAGTCACCAGTTTAAAGACACCAGCCAGCCAATTTCAGCCTGCAATCTGAACTTGTGTGCAAGCATAGCATCCAGTTGAAGCCAGTCACCACTTTAAAAGACACCTGCCAGTCAGTTTCAGCCTGTGCCAGCATAGCATCTGGATAAAGGCGGTCATCAGTTTAAAGCCACTATCCTACAGCCACTAGCCAGCAGCACAAAACAAGCCTACTCAATCACAAGCCTCTTCCTCCACCACAGAGACATCATCAAAAGCCTCCTGCTGCACTAGTCACCCTCCTCCTATGCCACCAAGCCTCCTTCTCCAGTACCATTGCCTCATCCTCCAGCACTGGTGAGTATACATGAGAGAGTCTGAAATATTTACTGATAACTTTCATTTCCCTCCATGGGTCAGTCATGGCAGAACATCATGCAGCTGGTGCAACATGACAAGAAAGGTCTTTTCTTCTCCACTTTTGGATCCATGACCTGCAGGTATAACCAGATATCATAAGGTCTCTTCCTTCTCCGGCACCAAACCTCCTTATCCAGCACCGTAGCCTCCTCCACCAATACATGGTGAGTATACACAATGAAACTGAGTCTCAAAGACTTACTGATAATGTCCATTTCCCTCCACAGCTCAATCATGGCAGCACTCCAGGCAGCTGATACAACATGACTAAAAAAGTATTTTCTTGTCCACTCTTGTCTCCATGTTCTGCAGGCATAACCAGAAATCATGTTGTCTCACCCTCCCCCTCTGGCACCAAGCCTCCTTCTCTTGCACTGTAGCCTCCACTTCCAGCACCTGGTGAGTATACATGAGAGTGAGTCTGAAACACTTACTGATAATGTTTGTTTCCCTCCACAGGTTAATCTGGCAGTACCCAAAGCAGCTACTAAAACATGGCTAAAAAAGTATTTTCTTGCCCACTTTTGTCTTCCCCTACAGCACAAAACCTCCTCCTCCTCCACCATCAAGCAACCTCATACATCATAAAGTCTCCTCTAGAAACAACAAGCCTCCTCATGCAGCACCAGTCATCCTTCTCCAGCACAATGCTTCCTCCTACAGTACAAGGCCTCCTCCTCCTCCAGCACCAACTAATCTTACACCACAAAAAGCATCCTGCAGCACCAAGAATCATCTTCCAGGAACAAGCATCCTCCTACACCAACAAATAAGCCTTCTACCACACCAATCATCCTCATACAGTACCAAGCCTCCTCCTCTGCCACCACCAGTGCCTCCTCCAGAACCAATGAAGCCTCATAATGTACCAAGCCTCCTCCTACAGCACAAAGCCTCCATCACCATTAACAAAGACTCCTACTCCAGCACCAAAGAAGTATCCAGACACACAAAACCTCCTCATCCACCACCCAGCATCATCATCCAGCACAGAAAAAATCATCATCCACCAATAAAACAGCATATGTCACATTTAAGCTACCTCTTCCAGCAACAAGCATCCCTCTACAGCATAATGCCTCCTACTGTATCACCAACTGCCTTCTCCAGCACCAAAGAAGCCCCCTCCACTACCAAGCCTCCTCTTCCACCATTGAGGCCTCATCCACCACAAAGGCATCCACCACCACTGGCACCAAAGCTACATCAGCCACCACCTGACTAAAGCATACACCACAGAACTAAAGGCTACCCCTATTCCTAAACCAAAATGTCCCTCAGGCACAAACATCGGCAATGCACAAAAGAATCCTAAGTCACCAAGGTCTCATGAACAACAATAAAAAAAACCTCTGAGAGGATAAAAGCTATAGATCTCCAGCATAATATACATTGTACATAGTGCAAACTGGATTGTTTGAACACATCATCAAAGTTACACATGAAAAACCTGAAAACATTAGTCAAGTATAACTATAGTGTTTATCAGTGAACAAACATCTCACCACAACAAGCTCAATATATATGACAAAAGTTGTTTAAAATAAAGCAGCACAAAAACTATACTACTATGAATTACAAACTCAAAGACATACCATAACAACTAATGAACTACATAACAGATCATCATCTGTTATGCAGATTATGAGGCTTCTTTGGTTCTGGAGGAGGCACTGGTGGTCTTTAGCCTGGGTTGCAAACTGGCTGCACAACAGGACACAGAAGGTAATAGTGAATGGAACACATTCTGAAGAAAGGGGGGTTACTAGTGGAGTACCTCAGGGCTCAGTACTGGGTCCAGTCCTCTTTAATGTCTTTATAGGTGACATTGCAGAGGGTCTGGAAGGAAAGGTATGCCTCTTTGTGGATGACACAAAGATCTGTAACAGAGTTGATGCACAAGGAGGGGTAGAAAGGATGAGAAGGGACTTGGCAAGGATGGAGGAATGGTCAGACATATGGCAACTTAGATTCAATGCAAAGAAGTACAAAGTAATGCACCTGGGAAATAAAAATCCAGGAGAAGAGTACACAATAGCAGGGGAGGTAATAACGACAACAATAATGGAAAGGGATCTGGGTGTAGTCATATCAGATGACCTAAAGGTGGGTAAGCAATGTGAGAAGTCAGTAAGGAGAGTCAGGGGGATACTGGGATGCATAGGGAAGGGCATCACAAGTAGAAAAAGGGAAGTGGTTATCCCTCTGTACAAACAGTTGGTGAGACCCCATCTGGAATAATGTGTGCAGTTTTGGAGTCCCCATCTATGCAAGAACATAGACAGGATGGAAGCAGTCCAGAGGAGGGCAACTAAAATGGTGCAGGGTCTACATCAGAAACCATATGAAGAGAGACTGAGAGAGCTTAATATGTATACCCTTGATGAAAGGAGGGATGGGGGGACATGATAGAAACTTTTAAGTACCTCAAGGGAATCAACAAAGTCCAGGATGGTAGCATCTTTCAGAAAAAGAGATGTGTAAGAATGAGGGGGCACAATTTAAAGTTAGAGGGGGGATGGCTCAGGGGTAATGTGAGGAAATTCTTTTTCATGGAGAGAGTGGTGGATGCATGGAACCACCTTCCTGGAGAGGTTGTGAGGTCTAAAACAGTGGGGGAATTCAAACATGCATGGGACAGACATAAGGCAATTATAGTGGGGGGTTGCAGGAAGTAGGCTGTTGGTTAACTAGAATCTGTGGCTTATCCAATAGGTAGGGAAATGGGCAGACTGGGTGGGCCAAGTGGTCCTTATCTGCCATCAAAGTCTATGTTTCTATGTTTCATCTCATCAAGTCAAGACAACACTGCTGATGGCTACCATGAGGACTGGATGGCTACAATATTATCATCACATCAAAAGAAGCTTGATGCAACAACTGTGAACAACACCCACAACAATCAGTAAACACAGCACATTGGTGCCCTTGGCTGCTGACAGGGTCTGCTCAAAGCTAATATTTATAGCTGTTATTTTAATTCTATGCATTATCAAAAGATGATTCCTGATGCAGAATTGATCATCATCATCACATCAAAAAGATCACAAACACTGCTTTGCACAATGACAATCAAGTCGGTCACATGTACTACAGATGTAATAAGGTAAGTGCAGTTTGAGTCTAGTAGCAATCATGCATACTACTGTGTTACATGATGACACAACACTGTGTACTTAATTGCACTTGTTGTTT
Source organism: Neoceratodus forsteri (assembly GCA_016271365.2). Lineage (NCBI taxonomy): Eukaryota > Metazoa > Chordata > Ceratodontiformes > Ceratodontidae > Neoceratodus > Neoceratodus forsteri. Next base: position 543,107,360 of record CM057449.1, read on the forward strand.
ATATTGCCTTGCTTTTATTATATATTTCCTTGCACTGTGTTACATAGGTTTAAGTTTTGGATATTAGGATTTAGGATTTCAGATTCTGACACCGACCTGGTTAAGCATTAGGATCGGTATAGGATTAGGTATCTGACTAATTTGAAATACTAATTAACCAAATCAGGTCAGTTTTCCAAAAATCCAAGCATCTCTAAAGGTGGTGAATTGGGTTAGAAACCATTTAATGGATAGGTGACAGAGGGTGGTGGTTAGCAGCACTCACTCTAATAATTGGAGAATGACTAATGGGGTGCTGCAGGGCTCAATAGTAGGACTGGTCATCTTCAAAGTGACATTGCAGAAGTATTGGAAGGGAAGGTATGCCTTTTTGCAGATTATACCAAACTCTGTAACAACGTGGACACTCAGGAGGGAGTAGAAAGAATGTGTAGGTATCTTGGGTAGCTTGAGGAGTAGTCAAGAGCATGGCAGTTGCAGTTTAATGGCAAAAAATGCAAAATCATATACCTACAGCATTGGAGCCCAGGAGTAGAGTATAGGATGGGGGGTACTGACAATCGCTAAGCAGGAAAGGAACCTTGGGGCTATCATAACTGATGACCTCAAAGTGGCAGGGCAGTGTGACAAAGCAGTGGGTAAGGCTGGTGGGATGTGAAGGTGCCTAGGGAGAGGAATCTCCAGCAGGAGGAGAGAGTATGGTGTTGTCCCTGTATTGGTCACTGGTGAGAGCCCACCTCAAGTACTGTGTCCAGGTTTGGAGACCACATCTCAAAAAGCACATAGGCTGGAGGCAGCCCAGAGCAGGACAGCCAAAATGGTGCAGGGGTTGCACAAGAAGCCCTACAAGAAGTGTGGGATGTGTAGGAACAAAACCCTTGATGGAAAAATGATCTTATTTTTATTATCAAGAATACATTTTTAATTATCATTTTATGTGGTTTTATATGGACTTAATTATGGGAAGTTTTACTATAACTTCTGGTTAAATTTAATGTCCACATGAGTTTAGCTGTAAAAAGAAAAACTTGTAAAACCTTGGTCAACAAAAAGAGAATATAGCACACAGAAGGCAACTTCAGGAAAAAATGTTCCAATGAAGTCTTTTAAATTGGAAATCCCCTGAGACTGGTCTCTCCACAGAACAAGGACTGTCATGTGCCTTTGGATAGCTGCTAGCCAGCTTACCCAGCAAAGAGAAGTTAATAAGGTAATCACATTCCAGGGAAGACGCTTTTATTAAAATTTATGGATTTTGTGCCAACCAGTATCTGGTACAGCCTACTATGTTCCTTAAAAGAAAAAAAAATGCCTTAACTTTGTATATTAAGAAAAGTATTTTGCTTATAACTTAAAAACAGTACGTTGCCAGTCTAAAAATGTCATATATGGTAGATAGTATTATAATGAATAAGATCACTGAGTTTCATGAATGTAAGTTAAAGGAATCAGAAGTTATGCATAAAAGGTTTTTAATAACATTCTTTTATTGATAAATTGACAAATCTAGTCTCTCATGATAGCTGACATCCTGAGAAGTCTGAAAATATAACTCTTAAGTATGTAGCTTGTTGCTGTGAGGAGGAAAACTGTCTAAAGGTTTGTAGTCAGTAAGTTTTTCTGACAGTGATTTATTGCTTTTCTTTACAGAACAAAGAAAGCCATGTGTCTAAATAAAAAAAATAATGTTTTAAAATTATAACGTTATAACCTTTAATAGTCTAACTTGGGTAATATTAATCCTAGAAATATGGGAAACATACCAAAATGATCCATTCAATGAGAGAAGTTCAAATATGTAAGTTTAAAAGTTATACTATTTTGCATTATAAAGTTATATGAGAAAAATAGTTTTGAGAATAAAGTGAGTTTGGAGTCAGTGGGCGGTCCTTGTTGAGACATGGTCACTGTCACCATTCGTCATCTGCAGGGAGTCACAAACCTGGCCCCCTTAGTAACCCAGACCAATCAAAATCTGGTGATGACATCACCCGGAGCAGATTTATATTAGTGAATTCTGCTAGTCCCACCTCAGTCTTGGCCGAAACACCATGCAGTAAAGAGCTCAGTTAGTCAGTTGAAAATGTTAATAACTTCATAACTTGCTAGGCCTAAAAAGCCTTAGACCACGCCTGAATTTGGAATACTGGGACCAGCCTTGATTAACCACTGGTGTCCAGAAGAGGGTGCTAAGGATAAGCTTGGAAACCTGTGCAGTGTTGCCTTGAGGCCCAGATGCAAACTTCATGATACAAGAACATTCTCATTGTGTTATGAAGCAAGGTCTGTGTTTTAGTTGCTGAGCATTTTGACTAAAGTAATGTTGCCTGCTAAAGCTTAGACCAGAGACTTGACTTTAAAATTCACACAAGCTATGCAGCATTCTGAAGAAAAGAAGTCTAGTGTCTAAGGTTAAGTGCAGATGAATTAAACATGAAGAAGTCAGAGTCCAGTTATTAAGACCACTTTGCTAGCCACAAGAAAGTTCTTTAAAACCTTGGACAACAAAAAGAGAATATAGCATACAGAAGAGTGATTATGGGACTTTCTAAATTCTGTTGTCTGATGCTTCCTGTTGAATCCTACAAACTGACTTTTGATTAAGGGACATTCCAAATTAATTCAAGAGAAGGTTCCAGTTTAGATTCCAGGAAAAAACAGAAGAGAAATGCTGACTGAAAGAGACTTTCTTTCTCAGAGCCAGGCTCAACCAATATTTCTAAGTTAAGAGAGAAGAAGAACCACTTCTACAACCAGAAATTTAAGTATAATTTTGATTACTTTTACTAATTAATTTTTAATTGGTAGTTTTAGTCATTTAAATTGGCTTATCTGGGAAAGTAACAAGGGAACTTACTTTTAACTAATGAACTTTGGGTTATATAGTTTAAAAGGTTTGAACTGAGGAAAGTACATTTTACATGATAAGAATTTTGAAATAAGTCTTACACAGACATATAATCTGAAACCCTAATGTAATGAGTTTGCATGTTCTTATATCAGAAGGTTATGCTAAATACCAAGTATGCTGAAAGCCTAGTGTATAGCTAATGTAATTTGTTATGCTGAATATTGCTTATTCATTTGCATTGTTTATTTGTGAAACATTTTTTATTTGTAATTGATTTGTTTAATTTTCTGAAACTGTTGTTTATGTTTAAAGTTACTATGCTTGATATGTATGCTAATGAGGAATATTTAGAATTATTGTATAGGTGTTAATAAAATACATATATTTTTCATATTCATAAGTGTGGTGGTAAAAATGTTATTGCCATTATCATGAATCTGGAGAGCAGAGATAATATCATATGTGAATTTTATTATTAGTTTTAGGAATTTATGAAAATATTTTTAGGTAAGACCCAAGGTGAATCCAAGTGCTACATTATAAAACTGATATTATAGCCTTTGTTTCGACAGATGTACACCCTGAAAGAGAGGAGAGCAAGAGGGTACATGGTTGAGACCTCCCGGTACCTCACAGGGGTGAACAGGGTGTAGTAGGGGAGTCTCTTTCAAGTGAGAAAGAGCACCAGGACCGGGGATATGTGATGAAGCTGGAGGGGAGAAGGTGAAGAGGGATGTGAGTAAGTACTACTTCACTGAAAGGTTGATAGACACCTGGAACAGGCTGTCAGCAAAAGTGGTGGAGACAAAAACAGTGTGGGGGGCTTCAAGCATGCATTGGATAATAGGCAGGGAGCAAGTAGGGTCACCAGAGACCAGTTAGGGTCTGTGGAGTCAGGTTAGGCAGGGAACATCTGAGCAGACTGAGTTGACCAAGTGGTCCATTTTTGCCAACAAATTCTATGTTTCTATGTTTCAATATTAGTTACTCACATAACCCTAGCACTTACAGGCCTGCCACCATACCACATGTATTAAATGTTGTGTGTGAGCAGGATATGCTAACGTGTCCAATTCTGAACACTTTAAAAAGCCTGCCTGACTCATGGATGCAGAGCTTTGAAAACCCTGACTCATATACTGGATTGGGAGAACTAATATGTTTCTTTTAAACAATGAGGCAAAGTGGAGCAGTGTCATATCAAACAAACTCTGGCCAGAGCCAATAGGGTTGTAACAGGCTTCCAATTGACAAAAGTTACATGTGTGCATAGAAATTATTGAATGCCGGGGTATAACTTGGCCAATTTTTGGAGGTGTTGCATCAAATTTTCAACATGGTCTTTTTGAGACCCCTCTTCATGAAGAGTGTCAGTGTCATTTTGTTCACTTGTCCCGAAAGGTGATTTCGCAGAGTGACCACAACATTCTGTACTACAGGTGTGAAAACACATTTGGGCAGGATGTGAAAAATGACAGCTGTACTATTAAAAAGGAGGTGTGCAAAAATGGCAATGTTGAAAATCTGGATTGAAAATATTAAAAATTGGTGAAGTAGAGCATGCATAGAAACTGCACATGCATGCTCATATCAGAGTATTTTTTTTTGATTTATTCTTAAATTTTCAACATGGGCTTTTTTAGACTACACCATGAACAGTGGTACTGTCATTTCATTAATCAGTCCCAAAAGGTGATTCCATGCAGCGACTGCAAAATCACCTTTCAGGACTGAGTAACAAAGTGACAGTGACATTGTTCATGAGGTGGGGTTCCAAGAACCCCATGTTGAAAATTTGGGGCCAAAATTCCAAAAAATGGCTGAGTTATTAACCTAAGTTGAAAATCCCATTGAATGCCATTATAGCACTCTTACTTGACTCTTCAGTTTGTGGTTCGGCTTTGAAGAGTGCAGGCGTCTGAGTCCAGAAGATGACAGCATCAACCTCCGGAGATGAAGTATGGGGTAAGGAGGGTTCAGGAAAGGTGGGTGCTCAGCGGGATGGTGGGGATGGGGAGGGGGACTGGGGCAATGACTAGGGACCATTTTCTTTTTTACAGGTTAAAAAACACATCAGGGGAAGGTTTTCTTTACTGGGAAACAAAACATATATTTGGACACATGGGGGTGGCCTCCCAGTGTGCCACATGAGTTGTGGGGTGGGTATATGATGCTGACATGGGGATTGGGCACTCCGATGTTGGAAGGGGGAGAATGGAAAAACAAACATTTGGGCACACTGTGGTCAGCTCCCAGCATGCCACATGAGTTAGGGGGCACATAATGCTGATACCGGGATAGGGCACCCCAATGTTGGCATGGGGCAAAATATAAATACAGTTGGGCACACTGGGGTGGGCTCCCAGTGTGCCACATAAGTGGGGGGCTACATGATGCTGACACAGGGATTGGGGACCCTGATGTGAGTGCAGAGATGAGGAGTGGGAAGGACAGCAGCAATGGAAGGGTTTTCTTTCCTGCCGGTGCTGGCAGTGGCAATGTGAAAGCACATGCGTAGTTGCAGTGAATGGCATTTTGCCATTCACAACATGACGGTGCCTATGGAACTATGCATGCACATGAGTTGCACATGCATAGTTCTTGCCCCAGAATGAGGAAGTAACAGCCAAAATAGTGTGATTGTTATTCTGTAGTGGCTGATCATGGCAGAGTGTTTAAAGCTCCATTGGACTTTTGGAAGGATACTTCCAAAAGTCCAGTGGAAAGTTCCACAATCAGCTGTTTTTAGAGCTACGATCCCAAAATGACTGTAGGCTCTACCCACAGCCCTAAAAATGCAAACACAAAAAGCCTTGGTGTAAATTAACATAACATACCATGATTATTTTTAATTAAGATACCATGCAAAAATATCAACAGCATATCTCAACTTTATATATGAAATATATAAAAATTATATGTTCTGTTAAGATACATTTATTTTATAAATTCCATTATAAAATGAAATTCACATAACCAAAAAAAGAACTTTTTTATTCTAGAATCCTTAAAAGCATAAAAAATTAAAACAAGAAATTACACATGAGATTTTCTACAGTATTAGTAAGGGCAGACTAGATGGGCCGATGGGGTCCTATTCTGATGGCAAACTTCTATGTTTCCATTATAAAAAAAACTGTTTTTAAAATATATTTGCCAATTATAAAACAAATCTCCTTGACTTTAAAATACAGATAGCTATTTCTAGAAAATGTTGTGTTGCACACTGTATATCCAAATATGTTAGATATATTTTCTAATACTGTATGTTTTACATATATAAAACATAAAGTTCTTTTCCGTGTTGGGGTGACCTGATCACCCACATAGCTCAGTTTGTGGAGTGGGATCAGGTCAGGGGCCTTGACTGCGTCAAGGTGGAAGGGGTTGTGGATGCCACTGGGTGATCCTTATGTTCAGAGAGGGAAGTTGAAATTGAACAAGACTCCAGGCCCTGACGGTTATTCTGTCAATTCAACTATAGATTAATCGAAGAGGTTGTGCCCATTCTGTTAGGAGTGTTCAGAGAGGCCTTTAATAAGGGACATCTACCCCCTAGTATGAGTCAGGGTCTAATTACCCTTATTCATAAAGCAGGTAAGGACCTAAATGAGTGTAAAAACTACAGGCCAACAACCCTTATTAACACAGATGTTAAAATACTGGCAAAAATATTGGCTGACAGGTTGGACAAAGTCATTCTCCTACTAACTGAGAATAAACAAACAGGATTCATAAAGGGCAAACTGGCAGCAGATAATTCTAGGAAGTTATTTCATCTGATGGAAATAGCTAATAAATTACATAGTGCTGCTGGCCTCTTTTCTTTAGATGCAGAAAAAGCATTTGACAGGGTTCTCTGGTCTCACCTGTTTGGTGTATTAAAGCTTTATGGTTTCCCTGAGGACTTTATAAAATGGGTGCATCTTCTATACACTAATTCATTCACTTCAGTCATTACTAACAGGTTGATTTCTGCTGCCTTCTGTTTAAATCAGGGAACCCGACAGCGATGTTCTATATCTCCACTTCTATTTGATTTAACTTTTGACCCATTAATCAGGAAAATGTCAGCGGACAATGACATTAAGGGAATTAAAGTAATGGGTAAGGAATATCTTCTGTCCATTTACATGGATGACATTCTAATCTCACTCATGGAACCTGGTGATTCAGTTAGGCAAATATTAAAGATCATCTCTGAGTTTGGATCCTTTTTGAGCTACAAATTAAATAAAGAAAAGTCTGCTTCTCTTCCCCTGAATCAGCACTGCAATGAATAAGAGATCATCGAGCAGGGCATATACTGGGAACCAGAAAAGCTGTATTACCTGGGGATCAAGCTCTTTAAGTCTGTGTCCTTGACCTTTAGCAAGAATGTATTATTTCTAAAAAAAAATCCATTCAGGACAGTTTTACAAGATGGAACTATCTGCCACTGGGTCTGTGAGGTCACTTAGACTCAGTGAAAATGATGATTCTGCCAAAATGCCTTTACATTTTCTCTGTGTTGCCTTTCAACATCAACAAGAAATGGTTTGTACTTATACAGGGGTCAATCTCCAATTTTATTTGGGCAAACAAGAGATACAGAATGGCTTTTCACAGATAATATAGGTCAGAGGATATGAGAGGGCTCAAAGCACCAGATCTGTACTTTTGTTTCCTAGCATGTAGAATGTCTCAGATATCCAAGTGACGTAACAGTCAGGCTGGGGTGGTGTCTGACCCTGAATGGCTAGAGATTGAAACAAAAATTACAAAAGCCCTGTCTTTAAATGTAAAGTCTCTTCTCTACGAAAGGCCAAATAAGCCACTTAGGAACAAAATTATATCAGACAGTGTATATATTCTGAGAAGTTGGTCCAGCTTACTAGCTCTCAACCTGACTAAATCTAGAAATCAACCCATTTTCCTTAATCCTAATCTTACATCAGCGGGGAAACTCTTCAAGAAACCTGAGTGGATAAGGAAGGACATAAATAGAGTTAGAGACTTGTTTCAGGATGGGGCTTGCCTACCCTTTGACTCAGCCACTGATATATTCAACTTACCACCGGGGGATGCTGAGGTTTATGATCATGCAACTGGTAGTATACATCATCTCTTTTTAGAGGAGTGGTCGGCTTCAGGTTTAGACATCAATGTCAATTCCCAAGGCTTTCTGGCATGCATACAGACTAGGCCTAGTATTTCCTCTTTTTAAATTATATTTTATTGTTTTCAATGAAAACAACAGCATACAGTGCACTCATGCCAGATATCACATTTACCCATCCTACAGCACATCAAATGTAACAGTTACTGGCAATCTAGTCAATCTGAAGTTCAGATGTGAGGGTATTCCAACAAAATTAAAAGTACAAGATAGTGACCGAGATATGCAGCACTCTACACGACTTTGGGCAGTCCACTCCAGAATATAGATCAACCAAGAAAGTTGCCACAACAGCCTGTATTGTTATGACCCCTTCCCCAAGCATATAAACATCCACGACATATTAGTGCACAGAGAAAATATAGCTCTGCATTCTCCAAGACAGTATCAAGCAATAAGGAGAAACTGTGAACTAAGATAAATAATAATAATAATAACTATTTATAAAGCACCTTTCTTTAATCAAGGTGCTGTACAACTTAAAAACCAAATAAAATCCAGTGAATAAAAAGCATAAAAAATTCAACTACAGCAGGTAATAAATACCAATCCGAATATAATTTAATCATCATAAGCAAGATGCTGCCTGAAGAGGTTGTCTGAACCTTCTTTTGCTGAGTAGTTGGGGAAAGAATTTAGTTGCTGGATAAGCTTTAAATTATTTTTCAGTCTGTGGACTTTAGGGCAGTAGTGCTGACTTGTTTAATACAGTGTTTGTGTGTGTGGGGGACCTTCCTCCGGAGGAGGTTGCAGTGCTTGGAAGTGCAGTGAGGGGCAGACCCAGGGCTGATACACTCTCATGAGAGTTGGGTGTGGGCCCTATTCCCATCCTCTCCCACCCTCCCTCCCTCCCCAGAGCAAAGCTCATTTATAGGGAAACACCTTCCCTACAATTGGAGGAAGGGGCTTCAGGTGCAGCTCATGTAGTTCTATCCAATAATGCAGCCACGGGGCAAGGAAAAAGCATAGGTAGGTCTCAAATAGGAGTACAGCATCTGCAATGAATGGCTGATTAGTGTGATAGGTGGATATTGTGGAGGGCCTTCAACTGGAATATATCAGGTAAAATTTCTGTTAGAGGCTGGGCTAGGATTAGTTAATTCTACTTGCTGTAGGGATAGTTAGTGTGGAGAGGCTGTATAGGTGGTGTGGATCATGGGTAGGATTGTTGGGTGCAATGGTTGTGGGGCAGTAATGCGGACGAATATACTGTGGAGGCTGGGAGGGTGCCCAATATGCCACAGGCTAAGGAGGCTCAAGGAAGAGGTTCAGTGGCTTGGTAGGGAGCTGGGGAGGTTGAGGGATGAGGGGAGGATTGTGTCAGTAGGAGGGCTGACATCTGAGAGTATTGTGAGGGCACCACAGAGAAGGAACAGTGGGTCAAGGGAGGGGGAGGAGGCAAACTAGACAGGAAGCCAGCTGATGAAGGGTGGACTCTAGTAGGACCAAGAAAAAGAGGAGCAACAGTAGGCAGGAGGGAGGAGAAAGCACATAGTAAGGCAAAGGAGATAGGGAACATGTTTACTTTACTAGCAACACATGAGAAAGAGGATGCAGGAGGTGATTGCACAAGGGATAGCACTCACAAAGAAGAGGGAATGAGGGGCATTACTAGTGGAGAGATTGAGCATGGTGTGGCAGGGGGAAGGATAATACTCGGAGAGGTGAGGAGGGAGAAGGAGGTTGGGAGTCAAACAGGAGAAGGGGAGGGGTCTTAATTGGGAGGAATGGGGGGGAAGACTCTGGGGCACATGGTAAAAACACAGTCTTAAGTGGCTCCAAAAATGAGAACCTGGGTGGGGGGCGTGGCGACGGGCACAAAGAAAGAGGAGAGGGGTGTACTGCTGTTGGGGGACTCCATACTCAAGGGGATCAGATGGGGCAGCAAGGGGGAGAGGCACAGTCAGATATGGGTGGAGTCCATACCAGGATTAAAGGCAGACATGGCAGGACAAGCAATCCTAAGGTGTGTAAAGAAGGGTAGGAGGAAACCACACATTGTGGTACATGTGGGGACAAATTACCTAGTGGGGGAAATGGTGGAGGTAATCAGGGAGAGGACAGAGGAAGTGGGAAGGTTGTGCGAGGAGACTGGGGAGTCTGTGGCCTTCTCCAAAGTGCTCCCAGTACCCTGCACAAGCACAGTGAGAAAGAAGAGGATCAGAGAGTTGAACACAAGGTTGGTAGAATGGTGTCAAACTAAGGAGTATGGGGTTGTGGGCGGCTGGGGCAGTACCTGGGATGAAAACAATCTGTTTGCAAGGAATAGGCTGCACTTGAGTGGAGAGAGGAAGGAGGTATTAAAGCAATGACTGGGGAGGTATATTATGACAAGTGTAGATTTAAACTAGATGGGGGGGTGGCAAGTGGACAGAAGGTAGGCAGGGATCCGATAGAGTGGCATCACAGCCTACCCCCCAGGCTAGCATGGAAGGACTCAGGGCAGCCAAAAAAGGAGGGAGTAGAAGGGAGGAGATGGAGACTGTGAAGGGAAGTGGGCATTATGGAGGGTGGTCTCATTGAATGCAAGAAACCTAGGAAACAAATCAGCTGAGCTACAGGCACTCTTAGCAGTGTGGAGGGTGGATACTGCAGCTGTCACAGAAACATGGGCAACTGAGCACCAGGACTGGGATCTGGCAATCCCAGGATACAAATTATACAGGAAGGACCATAAGGAGGGGAAGGGGGGTGAGGGGCAGTCTATGTGAGGGACAGGATCAAATGCACAAGGGATGAGGGAGAAGAAAGGAGAACAGAGGCAATCTGGCTGCAGCTCCTAGACTCAAGAGGTAGGAAATTCAGGTCTGGGGTGGTATACAGGCCTCCGTCCCAGTCTGAGGATCTTGACAGGGAGTTAGCAGGACAAATCAAAAAGGTATGTAGAAAAGGAAAGGTGGTCATCATGGGGGAATTCAACTTGCCGGAGGTTGACTGGAGCATTCCAGTCACCTCCAGTGCTAGGGAGCAAGTGCTCCTAGATGCAATCCAGGAGGGTCTCTTGACACAGTTGGTTACTGTACCTACTGGGCTAAAGAACACTTTAGATCTGATATTGTCGAATGGGGAGGCAGCGAGGGAAATAAAGGTAGAGGACCCACTAGCGACAGCGATCACCAAACGGTGTGGTTTAATATCACGATGTGCGGGGAGCCAGAGAAATCAGTTACTCAGGTGGTAAACTTCAGGGGGTGGACTTTGGGAGGATGCAGGAAGTACTGAAAGGGAAACTGGAGGGCATGAGGCAGGAGATGGACGTGGAGCAGAAATGGGATATTATTAAATGGGGGGTGACAGAGGCAACAGAAGCCTGCACCAAGGCACATAGTAAGAGGAGCAGAGCAAGAAAACCATGCTGGTTGAACAGCAAGGTTGTGGAGGTGGTGAGGGCAAAACCAGTGGCGCACCAGAGGTTTAGGAGGATGGGGAAGGAAGTGGACAGGGAGGAATATGCAAGATGGTCCAGGGAGGTTACCAGAAAAGTGAGAGAAGTCAAGGCCCAGAGGGAGCTGAGATTAGCACAGGGAATTAATGGGGGGGGGAGACCTTTTTCAGATACATCAGGGAGAAAAGGAAGTGCAAGGAGACAATAGTGAGGATAAAAAGGGGTGGGGAGTGGATGGAAAAGGGGGAGACGCAGGCAGAAGCACTGAATGAATACTTTTGCTCAGTGTTCATGGAAGAAAGTGGGGACCGCCTCAGCATGGGCTGGGAGGGTGGGGACAGGGGGAGAGGAGGTGACAGATGGAAGAATTGAGCCAAGTAGATTCCTAGAGGGACTGAGGGCACTGAAGGTAGACAAGGCACCAGGACCGGATGGTATCTACCCCAGGGTGCTGAGGGAGATGGCAGAAGTGTTGGTAGAGCCACTCGCGGATCTGAAAAGCACCTCACTGGAGTCGGGATGCATGCCGCTGGACTGGAGGATGGCACATGTAGTACCATTGCACAAGAGCGGGCCAAGGGATGAACCGGGTAATTATCGTCCAGTAAGTCTCACCTCCAGAGTGTGCAAACTCATGGAAACGATACTAAGGGAAAGACTAGTGTCATACCTGGAGGACAATGGCCTCCAGGATGCGAGGCAGCTTGGATTTGCTTCAGAGAAGTCTTGTCAAACCAACCTGATACAATATTATGACTGGGTGATAGGTGAGCTGGATAAGGGTCATGCGGTGGATGTTCTTTACTTGGACTTCAGCAAGGCCTTCGATTCGGTGCGTCATGGGTGGCTTGGGGAGAAGCTAACTGGTGTAGGGGTAGTGGCAAAAATGATGAACTGGATTACAAGCTGGCTGAGTGGCAGGCTACAACAGGTGGTGGTGAGAGGGGAGCTCTCAACTCCAAGGCCGGTGATGAGTGGGGTGCCACAGGGCTCTGTGTTGGGGCCAGTATTGTTTGGGCTCTTCATATAAGACATTGCACACGGGGTGGTGAGTAAGGTAAGTCTGTTCGCTGATGACACCAAAATTGGAGCAGTGGTGGATGGAGAGGAGGGATGGAAGCAGCTGCAGGGAGACCTATGCAAGCTAGAAGAGTGGTCAAAGAGGTATCGGCTGGGGTTCAATGCAAAGAAGTGTAAGGCTATGCACTTTGGGGTGAAGAACCCAAGGAGAGAATACTGGCTGGGGGGGTTAAACTGGGGATCACTGAGGAGGAGAAGGACCTAGAGGTAATGATAACAGGGACCATGAACAACACTGCCCAGTACAGGAGAGTGGCTGCAAAAGTGAACAAAATGCTGAGGTGCATAGTGAGGTTTTTTTTGTCCAGGCGAAGAGAGGTGATCTTGCCCCTCTACAGGTCACTGGTAAGGTCGCACTTAGAGTATTGTATGCAGTTTTGGAGGCCATATCTAAAGCGTGATATCAAGCTACTGGAGGGGGTGCAGAGGAGGGCAACAAAGATGATATGTGGAATGGAGGGGAGAGACTATGACAGCAGGCTGGGAGACCTGAATATGTACACCCTGGAGGACAGAAGGGACAGGGGGGACATGATAGAGACATTCAAGTATCTGAGGAAATCAATAAGGATGGTGCAGATGGGGTCTTTAAGTTAAGGAGGGAGGGTCACCAGGGGCATGAGCTAAGAATGGGGGAGATTTAGGAAGGAAATGAGGAGACAGTATTTCACAGAGAGGTGGTAGCAAAATGGAATGCCCTACCAGAATGGGTGGCAGCATGTAAATCTATGAACAGCTTCAAAAGGGTATGGGACAGGGAACAGAGGAGAGTGAGGGTGGGGGAGGTGGGGGTGGCAGTGGGATGACAAAGGGGGTGCAGCTGCAAACTAGAGGTGTTGACTGCACACTCAAGCAGACTTAGATAGACTGGGTGGTCTGTTTCTGCTGGCACATTCGTATGTTCATATGTTCGTATGCCATAGATGGGTCTTCAGGGCCCTCTTAAAGCTCTCCACAGTCATGCACTCATGAGTCTGATGAGGTAGAGAATTCCCCAGGGCCGGGACTGCATAGATAAAAGCACGGGCCCCTGATGTTTTAAGCCATACCCTGGGAATCTCTAACAACCCCTCGTCAGCTGAGCGGAGAGGTCGGCCGGGGCAGTTAGGCTTCAGGAGCTCTTGCAGATAGCTTGGACCCAGTCCATGCAGAGCCTTAAAGGTCAGAAGCTTGACCTTGGAGGTGATCCACCACTGAATAGGCAGCCAGTGCAGTTTGCGCAGCACCAGTGTGATGTGACTCGAATGAGGAGTCCCCATCAACAACCGTGCCGCAGCATTCTGCACTAGCTGCACTAGCTGCAAGCGGCAAATATCAACTCCAGCAGCCCTAAGTACAGGGAGTTGCAGTATTCTAGGCACAAGGTCATGAAGGCATGGATCAATGTTTGAAGGTCGCTGGATGGAACAAAGTGCTTAATCCTGGTGATGTTCCTAAGACGGTAAAATGAGGACTTGAAGACTGCCAACACCTGCAAATGCAGTGTCAACTCGTCATCAAAGACCACCCCCAGGTTTCACACCAATTCAGAGGAAGGCAGCTGGACACCTCCAAGACAAACTCCAGAAGGCTGTCTGGCCACCGACCCCTCTGTCCGGTGACCCGGATCCACCATCAACACCTCAGTCTTTCCAGAATTCTATTTCAACCAGCTGGATTTCATCCAGTCCTGGATTTTTACAAACAGCTATTAAAGACCGAGCTCACACTATTCTGGTCGGGTACAAAAGACAGGTAGATTAACTGCGGGATCTAGCACAGTAAAGTAACTACATATTTGTTCAGTTTAATTAAGGTATACCAATAACCTGTACCATATAGGTGCAGTTAAGTAATATTGTCAAGGACCAATTACCAAACAGCTTCATTTTTAACTTGTGAGACTGCCTCCATTGAAAAAAATGATGTCACCATTAAACAGGTTAGATGACCCATGCTTTACCGCTGAATGAATGGCAGTGACTATTAGAGAAATAAAGAATAAATATATATGGTTTAACTAGGCCAAAGTGTTCAGTCTATCATATTCTTCGATTCAGATTTCTCCTTCTGAATCAGATGACTCATGGGATCTTGACTGATCAAACTCCCATGTGATCGCATCAGCCTTCTTCCCAGCTTCTTCTGTGTCTGTAAATTGGAATGTGTGACCTCATAATGGATTCATAGCCTGGCTGGCATAAGTCGGGAGTAGACCACCCCAGATTTCGTAACTTAGCTCTTACATTGCATATGAAAGGTCTGAGAATAGATATACCATTTTCCCCTGAAAATTGAAGGAGTCCACCTCCCTTGCCACCTGTAACATACAGTCCTGTATGGCAGGGCTAGTTGTAATAAGAAGCACTGTCCTAGGCAGTCCAATCTGACTTGCGGCAGCCCTGGAAGAAATCCGGTATGCCTTAAGAAAATGGTCAGCTACTTGCTCCACAGTGAAATGTAAGGCTCCTGGTAACCATTCTTTCAAAAATTGCAGGAGGTTGTCTCCTTCACAGTTCTCTGGCAGGCCTACCAGATGAACATTTGAGGCCCGTTGTGAGTTCTTGATTGCTTCCAGTCTGTACTGCAACTGAGCATTTTCCTGTACTAGTTTCGTCATTGTGGTTAGCTCTTTAATAGCGACGGTATCTGTAGTCAGCGCGATTTTTTAGCTGCTTCTGTTTTAGTATCATTCCACGAAGCTGGTAAGTATGGATTCCACTTTCGTAATAATAGCCTGCATTGACCTATGCAAGGTCTGCCATGGCAGTTCTGTCCCTGAGGTATATTTTGCTGCTCCTTCAATGTGGAGCATTTCTGAGGGCTGCATTTTGGGGGTGCCTGCCTGGGCTTTGTTAGTGCACCCCATGGTACAAATTGGTATCAATCTGTGCTGCTTGGTTTCAGGAATATGGTTCCATTCACTAAGTTTTGATTTTTTGCCAATAAATCAGTATTTTGTAAGCTTTGTCCTGGTTAAATGCAGAGCCTTCTCTGAGCATGTCTTGTCAATAGAATGCTCCACAGCGCCCCCCCAGGCCTAGTATTTCTAACTGCTATAATTTTCTTTAAGCCTGCGTAAAGGGCCCAGATTTACAGTGTATTAGATGTTGGGCTAACACCCACGGTGTAGGTGGCATTTCTTGGAATTGGAATAAAATATGGTTAAATGCCCTTAAAACATTTAAATCTGTAAATGTTAAATTTATACAATTCAAAACAATTCAGAACCTCTATTATACCCCACTTCTAATGAACACAATGGGGTTGAGAGCACCCATTAACTGTCTGAGGTGTGGTAGAACTAACTGCGACTTAATCCAGATGTTCTGGTATTGTCCCCAAATGGTCTCCCTTGGGAGGAAAATTTTTGTTTACTTAAAGGATATTACTTGGCTAAGAGGGAAGTTTAATGAACAAACTGCACTCATGGGTCACATTGACCAAAATGAATATTGGCGTAAGGAACAACGCTGTACCAGATCCCTTATTTCAGTTGCAGTTCGGAACTCCACACTGAAACTGTGGTTAGAGGACCAGGTACCTTCCTTTAATAAATGGAAGATTGAGTGTCTGGAAGCTTTGAGAACAGAGAGCCTGGCACACCTAATGCTAGGTACACAGGAAATAAAGGCACCATCCAACACTCTGAACATATACCACAAGGTTTTATTGCACAAAAAACCAGCAAAATAAGAAAAAGTGAAAAGTGCAATGTAGTGCTGGCCCCACTCCTACAAGGCCCGACCGGTTTCGCGCATGCGTGCTTCGTCAGAGACCTAATGCTAGACCAGGCCGAGGTTTTTAGTTCTAAGTCAGAACAATCTATAAGCATTTTACAGCACCCTCCCAGTGGATGGAAAACTGTGGGTAACCTTTCCTCATCCTTGCTCTATTCTTCCTTCCTCCTTTTTCTTTCTCTTCTTTATACTTTTCTTGATGTAAATTCTCAAGGGGAATATTGTTGCTTAGGCTAGTGGAGTAATATCCATTAATGTATTTAAAATCTTAGAGTTTTTAGAATTAACTTTGTTTGAATGCAATAGGTATTTTATTAATTGTAAGTTATATGATCTACTTAGTTTTTAATTAATGATATTATTGTGTTTATTGTATTTTGAGGATATTTGAAATGTATTTTATTTTTATCTTACAGTTAGTTTATTTGTACTCCCCCGGTCAGGTGACTGCACATCTCGCCGAATTCCCCAGCCCCGTCCCCCACTCACAACTCACCTTTTCAGCTGCCCCATAGCTGTACACCCCCCATGGTGGGGCAGTGAGGATCCCTCAACCTGCCAAATGCACAAGTCTGGTGCTGGAGGTGGCTGCCATTCATGGGGGGGTGGCACCTGCGGAGATCAGCTTCACTCTGCTGCACCCTGCCACTTTTTCTCCTCATAGTTTTTCCACCCCCAAGACAAGGCATACAATGACGTCTCAGGAGACAGTGCACACGAGTCCACATGCTCTACTCCAAGCACCTACCTTGTCTCTTCCCCATTGGAAGCATCGGTGCACCAGCCCGCTAGCGGCTAGTCATGCACTGACTGCTGGCGTCCCCCTCTACAGAGAAGGAGAGCAGTCCATCAGATGCTCAATTGTTCTCCTCCCCTGCCGACCCCCAGCGGCCCGTGCTCATTCCTTAATATGGGTCGCCAGCGTAGCAAGGTAAGGAGACCAGTGCCTCAACCCTCAGCGCCACTGGGCTTGCTTTATTTTTATCTTAATAAAATAAAAACTTTTATTGAAAAAAAAATGTTCAGAGAGGGAATTCTTCAACAAAGACTATCACTCTGAGGATAAAGCCCTAAATTATAAAAATACAGTATTTTTTCATGAATTCTTTGTAAAAAAAACTACATTAATGCACCAGTTAGGGTAACTTAATGCCACAAATGTAGGGAAATTTGGCATTAAGTTTTCAAACCCCCTAGCCCCCAACCCCTAATCAACAAAAGGAAAAAGTATTAGGGTTTTGAGTTTCCCAAGTCTTGGTGAATCAGTGGTGGGATTTTCCTCCAGGATTATTAACCCTAATGCTCCCATTCCCCACGTGGGCCCTGTGTGAAGAAAGAAGATCATGTGTGACATTGTTTGCTCATTGAATGGGATGGGCATTAGGGTTGACAACCTCCAAGAAAGACCCCACCACTGATTCATCAAGACTCTGGAGACACAAAACCCTAATGCTTTATTCTTTTTACAGCTTAGGGGGTGGGGGTATTAGGGTTGGAAACCATAAGACCACATAGCTCTACTTTTGTGGCATTAAGTTACCCTAACTGGTGCATTAATGCATTTTTTTTCTAAGAATGTCCTTACTTTCTAAGATACTATAATCATATTATCATTTCACTGTGGGAGCTCAGAGTCCTCTGGGCCCTGCCCTCCCATCCCACTATAGATGCATACATATATGTTGCCGTGGAAGCTTACATTTCAGCTAAAACTACAACCAGAATATCAACATAGTCTTGTTATTACCCTACCTCATGAACATTATGCTGAGAATTTTCAAATCCCACCGAAATGTAATTCCGTGCCACCGCAACATCATTCTGCACCACAGGTGAAAAAAACACATTTTGACCAGGATTTGAAAAATGACAGCTGTCACATTCATGAGGTAATGTAAAAAATGGCTATGTTGAAAATTTTGGGTGAAAATATTTAAAATTAACAAAGTTGTGAGTGAGCATAGTAAAATTTCAATGCATGTGTATAACTTTGCCATTTCTACATATTTTGACCCAAAATTTTCAACATAGTCTTCTTATGACCCCACCTCATGAATAAGGGCAGTGGACATTTTCAAATCCTGCCTGAAAGGTTATTTTGCCAAGTGACAGCAAACTTGTCTTTCAGGCCAGATTTGCAGAATTCCACTACCATTGTTCATAAATTGGGGTCCACAAAAGACCATGTTGAAAATTTGGTGTCAAAATATGCAAAAATGGCCAAGTTATGCATCAAAGTTGAAAACCCCATTGAAATACATTGAACCACATTTACCTTAATTTCTCATATTGCCGTCACCGGTTCCAGCAGCTAGACATGTCTTCAATTGGAGAGCGGATCTTTACCCTGTGGCCTGTTCAGGTGAGTGAGGGTGTGTGGGGCTGTATGGGGGGTGTGGGTGTGGACGCTGAGTGGAGGTAGAGTTGGGAGGCAGATCAGCATGGGACCATTTTTATTTTTGCAGGTTTACCAAAAAAGAAAAATCAAGGGACTGTTTCTTTTTTTGAGATAGGGTTAGTGATTGGAGGGTGGGGCATGCTACTAGACACCAGGGAAAGAAAAAATTGGGATGGTGATCAGAGGCTAGGGGGTGCCACTAGATGCCAGGGGAAAACAAATAGTGAGACAGTGATCAGAGGGTGGAGGTGCCACTAGACACCATGGAAGAAACAAAACAATGGGGACAGTGATCAGAGGGTGGGGGAGTGCCACTAGTCACCAGGTAAAGACAATAAAATAATAGGGATGGAGTTCAGAGGGTGGGGTGTGCCACTAGACACCAGGGAAAGCAAAATTAATTACAGGGATGGTAATCGGAGGGTAGGGGTGTCACTAGACCCCAGAGAAAGACAATAAAATGATGTGGATGGCAACTGAAAGGTGGGGGATGCCACTAGACACCAGGGAAAGATGACAATATAATGGGGACAGTGATTGGATGCCACTAGATACCAGGGAAGCATTATTGGAACAGCGATCTGAGGAGGTGGGTGCCACTAGATGCCATGGAAATATTATTGGGGATGGAGATCGGGGGGCAGTAGACACCAAGGAAACATATGGATCAACAGCTCACTCCTCTCATTGCAGCCCACAGCATGAGTTCCGGCTGCAGCTGCAGAAGTCAAGAAGGTCCTACTGTTCTTATACAGAGAATGGGGGATGAACAGCTCCTCTCACTAAGCTGAGCACTCTGGATTTTTGGTGCCCAGAAAACTTATTCCTGCCAAGATTTCAAAATAAACCCCAGCAGAATCTAGCTGAATGGGTCACATTTATCTCGGTTCAGGTGTTTGTTTTTTAAATGTAACAGC
Source organism: Neoceratodus forsteri (assembly GCA_016271365.2). NCBI lineage: Eukaryota > Metazoa > Chordata > Ceratodontiformes > Ceratodontidae > Neoceratodus > Neoceratodus forsteri. The sequence goes on from CM057449.1 coordinate 543,126,868, forward strand.
CCCCTGACTTACCATTTGGCTGTTCTGGGGCCCTCAGGGTCCACACTGCACTCACCTCCGAGGGGGCCAGCTTGGGTTCACTAATGGGTAAGCTACACTGGAGTAGAATGGTGTGGTGCCTCCACCTTTGGAAATAGTATGGGATACCTGATGAGTAAAACACAACATTACCACCCCCCAGGAAAATACAATAACTGCCCCCACACCATGCCTTTTTTCCCACACAGTAACCCAATTCCCAACAGTAATAATGCACATGAAGCAGTAAACAGAGAACCATAGGGGAAGGGTAATAGGGAATAAACAGCATAAACCAACAGTGTTGCACAAAGTTGTACCCCACACAGTCCCATTACCCTCCCCACGGGTGCACTCAGCTCTTCCCCCAAACAGTCATACTGATCTTAATGGTCAGACTGTTGTGATGAGTACCTCACAAGTGGCTGGTGGCTAACCAGTGGACACAAGACTGGTGCACCAAGGACCTGGAGTACCATAGAATAAAAGTTCTTTAAAACTTGAAATGCTAACCTTTGAAGGGGAACCCCAAAATTTGCACACAGTGAGCATTTACTCTTCTGCCTGGACTTATCTTGCAGATTTCAAAGTCCTGCCCAAGACTTTTAACCCCTTAGAGCTAGCTAGTTAACTAATTATAAAGCAGCAGATCTCATCAGGGCCGCAGCCCAGAGGTACTTACAGTTTCAATTGCTTCAGAGGTAAGGAACACAATTTGGCAGTACTGTTCTTATATCAGGATACAATCTTGTGGTGCTCACATCTGCTGAAAAAGGGAATGCAGCAAGCTGGACTGTCACCTGTCAGGCCTTTTATAGCTTCTCCTCTAAGGTCTTTTATGTCTTCACCTGACAGGCCTCTCAACATCTTCACCTCTTCTGGCCTTTCATCGGTCCAGGGTGTCTGGGCAGGCTGAAACCACCCTGGACATATACCTGAGCACACAGTTCTCTTGAGCACTGCAACACAGCTGGGTTCCTAAACAGTTCTGAGCCCAGCACAACTACTTTTCTGCCAAAGTCCAAACAGTTCTAAATGTCTCTATATGGTTAGGCAGCACACTATAAAGCACAATGCAGGTTTGAGTCTCACACAAGGAATACAAAATTCAGCACCTTGCTTTATCCCCAGCTACCAAAACAATATCGGAGGTGCTCTGCCAAAATATCTGTGAGGGCTAGAGGGGCCTGAAAGCACCCAATGCTGGCCTTAGGGCTGAGTAGCCCACAGCAGTCTCTCCCTCTCAATCTTCCTGGAGAATATCCCTTTGGCAGGCTCTGCACCCTCTTTTATAGCCTTTCCCCAGCTCCCACTGTATTGGCTGGTTCATTCGTGGGCTCTACATGGTGTCCTTTGCTCCCTTCCCATTGGTCCCTACTGCCTGGAACCTATGGACACCACATTTGTTTATGTTTTGCTGCATTACATTGCACCTCTATCTTTGAATAAAAGTCCTCTCATGGGGCAATTTCCATCACCCAAGTGCCTGGGGGCATTCTGTTACCATATCACAGCTCCACTCCTTTCCCTGGAGCCAGGAAAATCCTTTTTTCAGTGCCCAAATAGAGAACATTGTTTAGGGATGTGAAACAGAACATCGTTTAACCAGGAGTAGCACACTAAGCTGAAGCTTGTTTCCAGATGCAACCTGGGAGCACAAGTACGTTAAGTGGCTTCTTCAGGATCACACAGTATGCACCTAGGCAGCGGTGGGATTCAAACCCAGGTCTCTAGATCTGCAGCTCAGAACCTTAACCCACTGCACTATACTGCCTCCAAATAGAGTTACAATTTTTGGAGCTGTGGTTCCTTTAAGCTGAGCAGCTCTGCATGCATAGATTGCACATGGCAACCGTATTTGTTTATGTTTTGCTTGGTCTGCTTCTTGCTGCTTCACAGACCAAGCCAACAACTCTCCCCACACTTGGAGGCACAAAACACAACTTGGACCTCTGCCTCCTTTTCCAATGAGGCCAAGGAGTGGGAGAAACCTGGTGGCAGCAGATATGAAAACCACGCAGGTGCCATGGCCCAAATCCAGCAAGAGGCAGTGATGAAGGACACCGCAGGGCTGTAGCACCCAGTAAGGTAAGCCCCAAAATGGGTGGGGGGGGCTTTCACACTCCCCTTGTGAAAAGCTTGGCATCCTCAACAAGTCATTATCCCTTTAATATACTTGGCACAGGCTTAAGTTCAGCAAAACATTCTATACATTTCTGTCTAACACCTGATGCCTGACTAGCCAAATTATTTACATATAAATTCACATTTAACTTTGACTGCCTAGATAATTGGTTTCCATCTAATGACAGTAGTTACTGGCATACACATACACTTTCCCAACCTATCCATTTTGCAACACATTGAGGGTTTATTACTGGGATAATGTGCTTGTGAACCACATGAAGGGGGTATCCAAGGAGGCACCAAGAGTGTCATAAGTGAGTTTAATAATAGGCTTCAGTGAAGCCGAACCAGTGGCACTGAAGGTTGAGGAGCTGGGTGCCACACCTTGCTCCACACTGGTGACCTGAGTTCGGAAACAAGCCGGGACCATTGGGGTCAGCAGGGGAGGGAAGGGAAGGGGCTGAGTATCTGGAGGACAGCTCTCCCTTCCCTGGGGAGAATTTCAGAGAAATGCGCCACTTTGTAGCGGCACCTGGCAGCTCTCAGGTGCAGCACAGACTTGCGGGGCTATGCTCTGCAGGGGAGGAGCTGGGCAGTCGGCAGCATGCAGTGTGCAGCCAACATTGCACATCCAAGCTCCTTGGGGGACTACCAAAGCTAGAAAAACCCTCCAGCTGCCTGGTGAGATGACGGGGACCCCAGAGGTGAGCCCACAACCCACCATCGGCCCTGTACACACAGGAATCCCCACGGCTGACCCGGTGATGAGGTAGGTCCTTCTAATCCTGGTACAGGTTGCCAAGGGAGGGCAGACCTTCCCCAGAGGGTGATCTAGGGGCTGGGCCTGACAAGCCATCTGGGGGGGTGAACCTGGGTGGATTGCAAGGGTTCAGACAGGGAGTGAGAGGCACAGCCCCGAGGGTGCCCCTGAAGGATGCCCAGGCAGCAGGAGAGAAACAGAATTGTAAAAAAAATAATATAATAATAGGCTTGGGTACACATCCAGACTGTTGGGGCAATACTGCATCTTCCCTAGGAAAAGGAGGTGCCTTGCTCTGTTCCTGATCTGTGGCCAGCACAGGGGCATTGTCAGGAATATCAGCAACTGCATCAGTCTCTGAAATTGACTCACTACTATTTAGGTCAATTTCACTGTCTATTATGGGCTTGATAACTTGCTCAATGGGCCTTCCCACAGTTTCAGAAGGGGCAGCTTCAGGATTCAATGAATAGGATGGCTCTATAGTCACAGACTCCTTAACAGGTACAGTACTTGTGGAGGGGTATGAGTATCTCAAGTCAATTTGCCAATTAGGAGCAAATTGGGTTGGATTAAGTACTAGCGGACAATACAACCCTTCATCATCATCATTTTTATCTGACAGATCAGGCACAGGTTCTGTAGTAGGCAGGGTCGTCGAGGTACTAGATTCTGGGTGTGCCATGACATTTGGCTGCTGGGCTGTCTGACTTTGGGTCTTTGGCCTCCTTGTCACTGGGTGCTCATTGTCTTGCACAGGGTCAGGCACAATTTCCCCAATAGGTAACAGATGGTTTCTATGCACAGTGTTTTCCAACCCTCTACAATATTCTGGCACATTTTGTGAACTGGTAGGTATGGCATTTGTTTTACTACTACACAGGTTTCTGGTGACCAGTGGTCCTGTATCTTGTGCTTGCCTTGTAGACCCCAATTTCTGAGAAGGACACAATCTCACACTTGTAACACCTGGTGTCTGACTCCTATCTGTCTTTGCTTGCTTGGCTGGTTTTAGCTGCTGCTTCAGCAGCAAGTTTATATGCTCTTTGCAACTGCTCTCACAATTTCTTGGTATATTCTAGATAGGTTTCTTCAGAAGTTCCATCTGCTGACACCTCAGAACACAAGTCTACCGGTAATCTGGCTTCACACCCAAACATTAGGTAGAATGGTAATCTCTGAGTGGCATTGTTTTTGGTACAGTTATAAGTGTGCACTAGAAAAGTCACTTTCTGGCTCCAGTTCAACTCGTCCACAGGATCCAAGGTACCCAGTATATCTAACAAAGGTCTGTTAAAATATTCACGTTGAGGATCTCCTTGGAGGTAGTGTGATATAGTACATGACTTTTTAATACCATTGGCAGCCAGGAATTCTTTGACCAATCTGCTTTCAAAGTCTCTTCCTTGATCAGAATGGATCCTCTGGGATTCCATAGTGACTGATAAATTGCTGTAACACTTTCACTACAGTGCTGGCTTTCTGATCTTTAGTGGGATAGGCCTGGGTGTAACAGGTATAGCGGTTAGCCATCATCAGGATATTGGATGTTTTTTTTCTGTCTGGCTCTAAAGAAAGAAAGTACATGAATACTAATTCTAATGGCCCACTTGTTTTGATGTTCACAAGGGGTGCCGCTCTCTTAGGCAAAGTTTTTCATTTTATACATCTGATGCAGGTTTTACAATGCTTTTCAATATTTTTCATCACTCTTGGGCAATAGAATTGGGCTCTTGCCAAGTCCAGGATACATTCAAAACCTAGATGACCCATTTCATCACGCAGCGTAGTGATGGCAACCTTGTGGTATTTCCAGGGCAACACCATTTGTTTTCTTGGGAAGTCAGGATGGTCGCTGTTTTGACTTCAACATGTCAAGAGCCCATCTTGGATTGACAACTTGTTTCATTCCCTCAGCAGCAACTGTACATCAGGGTGAGCTATGCACACTTGATCTGCACTATGTCCTTTTTCCGGAGCTCTAATTACTTCACATAGCACAGGGTCCTCTCTCTGCGCCTGTCATAAATCAGGCTTACCTGACTGAGATAAAGATGACAGGTCCAACCTGGTGAAATTCAGATAAGCAGCAGGAATGTCATCTGGAAAAGCTCCCAACATATCAATGGCACTGCTGGGGTTCTCCAGGGTGACTTTCTCCAGAGTTTCAAACTTTGAGCATATGGCTTTCATTATGGCACTTGTAAGCTGCACATTTGCCTCTGGCTGCTCAGGATGAGAGCGTCTAGATAGGGTGTCACCATCAATATTAGTTTTGCCACTTCAGTACTCCAAACTGTAGTCATACATGAATAGCACAGAAAACCATCGATGACCAGCTGTGATCACAATTATTAAGATATTTGTCACAATTATTTGACCTTTACAGTTAACCTACAAGACAAGGCTTATTCTAGTGCTGAAGTCATAATCATCAGACTATGATAACGCAGTGTGTTACAGTGGAAATGACTATGATGTCACAATCAGGGTATTAGGACTTCAACTTCAACATAAGGTCATAGATTTAAATGTAAAGGACAGTGCTTCAGTTTTCCTATAAATTCCCTTAGTAATGAAGACGGGAAGGGCTTGAAAGTACCATTTAGCTTTTGTCACATAATACAATTGAAATCTGCTGATAGCATCGGGGATTTTTCCGCTGGTGGCTGGACCCGCTCTTTAAGGCTAAACCAGTGTAAATGACTTCATGGCATTTATACATATTACTTATGATATATTGCAATAGGGAGATACAATATCTGTCATTTTCTACATCATAATCAACCAGCCTGTTTCTAAATGTGTTAGTCTCAGTGTCGAGCCTTTGTATATGCCTTACCTTTTGGATAAAAAGCTTGGAATTTAAGTAATACCCAGGGGTCAGAAAATCTTAAAATTAGGCTCTGGTCCTTGGACAGGTGTCTGCAGTAAAAGTTCTAGTCCCACTGGTCAAGTTGGTAGTCCAGTGACAAACTGGCACATTTTAGGAAAATAAACATATCTGAATTAGGGGTAAATATTAAAACTATAAATGTATTTGTTCATTCTTAAACAGAACATGAACTAATATCTTATGACCATTTCCAACGATTATTTTTTAATGATATTTTACAATGCTTCAAGCTATATATAATTTCAATCATTATGATATTTTATAGTCCTTGAAGTTAAATTTCCAAAGCTGTGGTTCTTGAATGGTCAGTCCTAGAAGCTTAATTGCTTTTTTTGTTTTTTGTTTGTTTTTATGAAGCAAAGGGCAACCAAAATGGTGCAGGGACTGCATCAGAAGACATATGAGGACAGATTAACAGAGCTCAATATGTATACCCTTGAGCAAAGGAGGGAGAGAAGTAATATGATCGAAACATTCAAACACCTTAAGGGTATTAACAAGGTGAAAGAGTCTAACATGTTTAAATATAAGAAAAATAGCAGGACAAGAGGACACAGCATGAGATTAGAGGGAGGCCGATTAAGGGGGGATATGAGGAAATTCTATTTCACAGAAAGAGTGGTGGATGCATGGAACAGCCTACCTCAGGAAGTGGTGGCTATGAATACAGTGCAGAGCTTCAAACAGGCATGGGATAGGCATAAGGGAGCAATACAGATGAGTATGAATAGATAGGCCACTGACAGAGCAAAGTCTGATGGCACATTTATAAGGTAGAAAAAGAAATGGGCAGACTGGATGGGCCTTGCGGTCCTTATCTGCCATCAACCTCTATGTTTCTATGTTTCAACAGGGCATATCTTATGCTATTCTAACCACATGCCCACAGGATAGTGAGGCACAATGCCACAGGCAGAGTGCCAGCCCTGGAAGTGCAGTAAGATCAGCATAATCACACCCAGAAATGTCTTATTGTACTTATAAAATTGGTAAACTGGGACAATTGTTTAAAAAATGGCAAGTTTGTTTATTAAAACAGGTATTTTTTTTTTGTTAGACATAACCTGTAAATCGAAATCCCTCCCAAGCTGTCAATCATCTCTCTGTCTACACATTCAATAGATAGAATGTTTCTTTAGCATGGAATGCAGGAATTCAGATTTCTGCAGAATTCTACTGGCTGAATTTTCACCTCTCCCTACACAAATGCACACAACAGAAGACCACAGTAAAACCAGGAATTTGACTGTATCTGTAACAGACAAGCAGCAAAGATTTCTCTGGTAGGCAGGCACAGACAAAGACTTCAGTAAAGCCAGGGATTCAACTGTATTTGTAGCAGGACAAGCAGCAAAGATTTCTCTCATATGCAGGTAAGGATGGGGAAGGATTCCATGGTCAGAAAAGAAGCTCCCAAATACAAAACTGTGAGAAGTACTTCATTGTTTTTAATTTGTGTATGTGTGTAAGGATGGAAATATAAACAAAAAAAATAGTCAACTTGTTAGCTCTGTTTTATTTTGGGAGAGTTTTAATTTTAGGGTCTAGACTTTTTTTTTTTTAGTGTGTAAAGGTATCAGCCATATTAGTAGTGGCAATCAGGAATTTTTTGGAAAAGGCATTGATATTGTTAGTGTCCTGTGTCGTGATTGCCAGCACTTTTTTACCTGTACATTACGTAGACCTAAGATATAGGTGCCTACCAATTAGGAAGCAGAATTTCCCTACTTATTTTATAACTATTAGATGGCCTAGAGGTTTGACTGCAAAACATGGAGAGTGCTTCACAAAAATGACACATGCATTAATTCTGGGATGTATGCAGCATTTTATTGACGCATGTCCCATTTTTTTGTCACATGCACCATTTTGTTTATGCATGCTGCATCTTTTATGCAAACTTCCAAAAATTATGGAAACTGTTTCAAAAACTCAGGACCCTTTCAAAATTGGACTCCAGAGTTTTGACACAATCAAGCATGGCCATCATTCAAGAAAGTGCCTCGCCACTATCTCTCTACACTAGACAACAGCCACTGGGTGGCACTCCACCTCACACCCCCCCCATTTCTCCCCCTGTGCATCCTGCCCCTGTTGCAACCAGCATGTGATCAGCTGTATCACCGGAAATGCTACTAAATTGTACAATGTATGAAATCTTTCTGTGTAACTCTAAGTCAGTGACCTGTATTCTGTAACCTAAATGCTCTGTCTTTCCTCAATGTGGCGATGTACCTTTGTAAATGAGCCTCTGGCTCAAAGGTTGTAAACCGATTATACAAAATAAATAAATAAATAAAATAGCAAATGCTTTGACCTGATTCCTGGGGGCAGATAAAAAAAAAAGGGTCCACTCCTCAGGATGAATTAGTTCTTCACTCCCAATTTCTACATCACTAAGACCTCTTCCCTTAGTAGAAGATAAACTTTTTATATCAAAATCAGAATGTGACTGATCCTCATTGCTCACCAGTGGCCTAGTCTACACTACACCATAATGAGGTCTCCTATTTCTTTCTTCACCCATATTCCACAGCATGATTGCTTCATCAACACTGAACTTATCTACCTCTGGTTAATTCATCTGAATAATCGTGAAGTCAGTTAAAGTGTCTGATGTGAGCTTTGCGTGAAGCAGTGACTTTATTATTGTTATCAAGCCAGATTCATATACTGCCTCAGCAGAGATTGCAGGAAGTAACAGAATTAAATGTATACCAGAAAGAATGTTTGGATATTTTTGTGAATATGCAGAGTTCATCTTTCCCCATATTAAGCTGTGGATGTTCTTATTATATCTTTCATAAATCTCTGATCTGAGCATGATCACCTCTGTTTCCATTGAATCAGTACTGACATTAACATCACCCAGGACTGCTTCATAGTGCTTTGTTAAACCTTCTACTGTAGTTTGAAATGGTGCTGCATGTTTCATCAAAGTCTGCCTGATCCATAAGTCAAGTATTGTGGAATTCAATTATGTCAAGAGCGTAATGCTCCTTTGGTCCTTGCTGAGTCAGTTAGTCATTAGGTATTTCTACTGTAAATTGCATGGTTGCAAAGGCATCTGAAACTGTTCAGTCTCACTCTTGTGCTTCTGTAGAAAGAATAGACAGTGCACCCATAACATCCAGCATGAAATGAACAAACTGTACAATTGTCTAGAGTAGAGATGTTCGAAAGTTGGCTCACTTCTCTTTGCAAAGACACTTTGTGAAGTTCTCCAACTTTGCTAAGTGCCTTTGCAAAGCAAAGTCCAACTTTGTGAAGTTCTAGAAATTCATGAAGTTGTGAAGTCAAGAACTCTGTATGCAAAGCTGACATCTTCCCAGACAGTGGAGAGTAACATTCAGGCTAAGTGAACTCTGCCAGTGAAGTTGCAGGTGTAGTTCTTTGACATCTAGAGAAATTTCACAAAGTGTTTCATGAAGACAGTCAGTGACTTTGCCAAAAATTTGTTGGCAAAATAAAACTTCATTTCTAGTCTTAAGCTATAGAATCTTGAGCATTCCTTTTGCCTTGTTTTTCTGATCACCTGATCCTACTTAAATTTCTTGCATCTGTGACATATACATGACAAATGCAGGGTATTCTCTCAGCAATACTTGAAGAGTCATCTGTATGTGAGGGAGTTACTGCATTCCTCCAACATGCATGGCAATTAAATTAAGAAGAGAGCAAGAACTTCACTGGTTGTCTTGATGCTGCTCTATTTTAAAGGGGAATTATGAAAGAAGTAGTATATGTTCAGTAGAAGGCCACTAAGTATTGAAAATGTCAGTGTTTTTCAGTGCTGTTTTGCAAGCGAGTTCAAGATGATAGGCAGAACAATTCATGGGTTTGACGCAGGGCTGCATATGATTCAAAAGTGTAGCCATGCCATTATACTTACCTACCATAACTGATGCTGTTTTTCAACAGTTTTACAAATTGCATTAACTGTAGAATCATCAATTTCTCAACATTTTGAACACTCACCAACTGACATGTAAAACTTCCCCCATATGCAGAGAAAACAAACAAATTCAACTTTAGTAACTGAGGCATCAGTTCTTCCATCACTAGCTAGTGAAAGAAACCTGATGTTTCCCACCTTTTGCTGTAGAGCCCTGCTACTGAGGTGTTTGCATCTGCACGCTGTTTATAAACTGTGGAGAAGTTACACAGCAGGACTCGTTTTATGTTTTTTTCTACCTTATAAAAGGTGTGCTACCAGTTTTTTAATCGGGTCTTTCCAGTAAAACTTGTGGCATTCCACCTTTGGATTGTGGTTTCCTGGTGTGTTTCATTTCCACAGGAGGACCCGTGGAGGTAGCCACGGGGCTGCTGAACTGGAGGATGGCAAGACGGCCCTTTGGAAAGGCCAATAACTGGGTTTTCCACAGCCAGATGTGAGAAAAGGTCAATAAAAGCAAGAACTCAGAAGCTAGAAGAAGCTAGGAGTTTGATTTTGAAAAGAAAAAAAAACTTTAATAAAGAATCTTACTACTTTATAGCCAAGTTGGGATTTTAGTGTTTTTATTCACAACTGGTGCTTTTGTTTCTGATTTGGGCATAAGATCATAAACTGAGCATTATTTTAAGGAGAGTATTTTATGTATTCTATGTATTTTATGTACTTTAACAGTTCTGTATGTTTATGTTTTGGAGTGCTATATTCTTTTACATTTTAAGTGATTGGAACCAAGTGAATGTAATCAAGGAAGCCTTTTAGAAAATTAGTTATTGGTTCCCTTATTGGTTTCCTAGGTTACTATTGTTAGATTTATACATTCCATTGTGCTCTAAGTTACACTCTAAATTACGCAGTTTTTCTTTCTTTGTATTAAGTAGTGCTGGAGCGAATTCTCCAAATTGCCACTGTTAATTGCCATTGTTAACTTCTAATTTCTAAATAGTTTGAAACCAGCCTTTTATAATTAGAATGTTGTAAACTGCCTATTTAGTCCACTCTTAATTATCCCATTTCTAACAGATACAAATACCAATACCAATTAATTTATAATCCAGCTACCTTAATTACCTCCTGCCTCCTGCTGGTAATTTGGTTGTTTAACTTATCCTGATTTGATCCAATGAATTTTTGTTTAAAAATGCATGCATAGGGTTTCTTTAGTTAGAGAAGCTTTAAACCGAGGAGTAGACAGCACAGAGCTGCGTATTGAGATCAAATTCTCTTTGTTTAGTCTTTTTGGGAACATTTGTACATTTGGTATTATAAAGGAGGTGTTAAATCTGCTCTAAATCGTGTCGAGCTTTACCGTGTTGCCCCCTGAATTCTATAGCTTTGTTTCATTTGTTTCATTGTTGGCATACTGCAGGTCATTCATGTCTGCATTCAGCATATTTCAGTGTGTATTAATGCAGTCTTAGTAGTAAGTATGGCTTACAGCTGTGCTTTCCCTTTTTTGTAAATTTATAGCATACTAAAGTATTTTGGTTTTCTGTTTAATTTTGAAGTTAGATTACTGAGCCATTTTAAGAAGTTAGGAGAATTGGCTGTTGTTAATTTATTTCTCCTTTTTTCAGTATTTTTAATAACCGAGCCATAGTAAGAGAACACAAGCCTGTGAGGATCCAAAGGATAGATTCCATTTGTATGGGAGGAGAAGATGGGATCTTACCAACAGCGGCATTTACTAAAGTGTTTATTAAGGCATTCCTTCACGGGTTAAACTCCTGGATTGAACTTCCAGGCATCCTAAGACATCTATATATGAGGCTATATTTTTTTGTTTATTTTGGATTATAATACCTGACTTTAGTTTGTCTTTAATGTTTTGTCTCCTGAACTGAAAGTCACAATATCTTCATTGCTCAAGACTTTTACCAGAAGGAATATTGTATTTTATTGAAAGCAAAATTGGAAACAATTACTGCTTTTTTAGCATTTGTGAGTTCTGTTTTTTATTACCATTTTTTGTTTTGCCTTTTGTTTAGTATAAATGCTGAAAACTGCTTTTTGTGCTGATAAGAGAGGTAATGGGGTAAAGGAGAAAAAGAGTTAAAAGGGAGGTATTAAGACTTATAGTAGGAAAAATACAAAAAAATTCTGGAAAAGATCATTCTAAAGCATGTCCCAAAGTAGGAAAATTGGTTAATCAAAAAATAACTCAGTTTTTTATTCCTTCTCCCTCTCATGTGGAATTAAGGGGTTATAAGAAAATAGTTAAATATTTTCATCAAAAATTAACCTCCTCACCTTCGGGGGAGGGTTCTTGTAGTAATTTATTTTCAACCCATCCACTGCTAAAAGAAATTCGTAGTCTGGAGGAGCCAAATGGCCGTTATGATAAGGATCTACTATATAATTACAGTAATTGCAGTGATCGAGTGAGAAATGGAGGAACTACTATAGTAAATATATCTACCCCTGTTCTGCATCTGTCTGATTTAGTGGGATATAACCTTGGTCAAAGTTGTCCCAAGGTAGAGATTGGGAAACTATCTTCTAATAAATCATCTGGGAAGGAAGGAAGGAATGAGTCAGATCTAGCCAGGAATAGAGAAAAAGTTTTAAATTTGAATGTTTTAAGTCCATCTCCACTTCCATGTACAGCTTTAGTAGATTCTATTCAGAATATAAATTTACAGCAGTCATCTTGAACAACATCTAAAGGCTATTTCCTTAATAATTTTGAGTCCTCTTTAACCCCATGTGCAATGAACCATAATTCTGTAAACAATGGGTTGTGTAAGGAGTGTATGAATCCTATGGAATCTGATTATGTAGGACAAGTGAAATTACCTAATCCTGCTTTTCATGATGATAAGGCTTTAAACAATAAATCATCACCTGAGATTCCAAATTTGTTAGATAAGTCCATAGAGAATATTTTGTATGATTTAAAAAGTGAAATTCAATTTGGAAATTAACAGCTTATGGAATTAGTCACTTTGGTTCCTTTCTAAAAAATTTTATGAAAGAAAATGAGGTTCCCTCGGAGAACCACAAAGTTACTGTGATAAATGGACAAGGGAACAAGCTGTCTGATATTAGCCCTAGTGTCATGATCTCTGATAAATCCAAACCTCTAGATTTAGGTGGCACTGATAAGGTACCTTTGGAGAAGTCTTCCTTGTCAGTACAGAAGGAAATCAGAGACATAAGAATTATTACAGATGAAATATCTGAAAAAGAAATAGTAGAGATAGATAATTTAATAAAGGACTTGGAAGAAAGGAAACATCAGATTGGAAATACTAAAAGGTCAAAGGGGAAAGAAACTAAAACTAAAATAAAAGAGAAAAAGCATGATAATGTTAGTAGGGGTTGCTCTGGAAACATTCCTAGTAATGAAAGTAATGTTGGGTGTAGTCAAAAAAATGATGAACCTCTGGTAAAGAAACTGAATGCTAAACATAGAAATATAGAAACATAGAAGTTGACGGCAGATAAGGACCGCAAGGCTATTTTTCTTATATTTAAACATGTTAGACTCTTTCACCTTGTTAATGCCCTTAAGGTGTTTGAATGCCTCGATCATATCACCTCTCTCCCTCCTTTGCTCAAGGGTATACATGTTGAGATCTGTTAATCTGTCCTCATATGTCTTCTGATGCAGTCCCTGCACCATTTTGGTTGCCCTTCTCAGGACTGCCTCAATTTGGTTAATGTCCTTGTGAAGATGTGGCCTCCAATACTGCATGCAGTACTCCAGATGGGGCCTAACCAGTGTCTTGTAAAGAGGGATTATTACCTCCCTCTTACGACTTGTGATACCCTTACTAATACACCCTAACACCCCCTAGCCTTACCTACTGCTTTAGAGGTCTGTTGATGATTTCAGGTCATCAGTGATGATGATGCCCAAGTCTCTTTCTTCCTTTGTGACTGCTAGCTACTCCTCCCAGCCAATAGGTGGTTTCAGGATTTCTCTTCCTATGTGCACGATCTTGCACTTCTTTGCATTAAATCCTAGTTGCCACTCTTCTGACCATTTTACTAGTTTATCCAGATCTCTTCCCATTCTGCCCACCCCATCTGGATCATCTACTCTTGTTGCAGATCTTGGTGTCATCTGCAAACAGACAAGCTTTACCCTCAGTCCATCTGCAAGGTCACTAATGAAGATGTTGAAGAGACTGGCCCCAGGACTGATCCCTGAGGTACCCAACTTGTGACTTGCATCTCTTCCGACTGTATATCATTTACCACCACTCTCTGTTTTCTGCCCATCAATCAGTTTGCCACCCAGTTGACCAACTTCTGACCCACCCCGAGCCTACCCAGCTTATTTATCAATCTTCTATGTGGAACAGTGTCAAAAGCTTTGCTGAAGTCAAGGTAGGTGACATCAACTGCTCTCCCTTGGTCCACCACTCTGGTTACCCAGTCAAAGAAATCTATGAGATTAGTTTGACAGGACCTTCCTTTGTAAACCCATGCTGTCTTGGATCCTGTGCCCCTATGGATTCCAGGTGTTGCACTATCCTTTCCTAAGAGTGCCTCCATAATCTTGCCCACTACTGAGGTAAGACTGACTGGTCTGTAGTCCCCTTCCTCCTGCTACCACTCTTCGTGGAGCGGATCACATGGGCTCCTTCTCCAGTCTTCTGGCACCTCTCCTGTGCTCAGAGACTCACTAAACAGTTCTGCTAATGGCTCTGCTAGTTCCACCTTTAGCTCCTCAAGTACACTGGGATGTATGCCATCAGGTCCCATTGCCTTATCCACCCTGAGCTTAGAAGCTCTTGTAGGACCCTTTCTTTTGTGAAGGGAGTAGTGCTCACCTCCCTCCCCCTGTGTCCATGGTGTGAGCTGGGCCCTGCCCTACCTTCTCTTCAGTAAATACTGAGCAAAAGTATCTATTTAGGATAGATGCTTTTACATGGTCCTCCTCACATGCTCCCTTTTCCCCATTAAGCTAGCAATACCCCTCTGGACTTTCTCCTTTCACTAATGTATCTATAGAAAGTCTTGTCACCTACTTTACTGTTCATGCTAGTGTTTCTCAGTTTGGGACTTTGCCTGCCTTACTGCCTTCCCTGCTTCCCTTAGGGCAGTTTGGTATGCCTCCTATCTTCATCCCGCTGTGTTCCTTATATTTCCTGAAGGCCAGCCTTTTGGCTCTGACCTTTTCTGCTACTGTATTTGAGAACCAAAGTGGTTTTCTTCTTTTGCACTTCCTTTTCTGTCTAACATAATGGGATGTTGCTCAAGTATTGCATCTTAATGCTTGCCCACTTTGCCTGTACCCCTCACCTGTGTTTCTTTTGCCAGGGCTAGCTTAACTCTGTTGGCCATCTTATCAAAGTCAGCCCTCTGAAGTCCCATATTTTGCCTTGGAATGGGATGATTTAGATGTAGTAGCCAAATTGAACCATACCATGTGATGGTCACTGGACCCCAGGCTAGACCTTCTACCTGGAGATCTGTGATCCCTTCCCTGTTAGTCAGTACTAGATCTAGGATAGCCCTGTCTCTTGTGGGTTGTTGTACCAGTTGTTTGAGGCCCTCCCCTGCAGGGAATCCACTATGTGTCTAGTTCTGGCAGATGTTCCTGCTGGTATTGACCAATCTGTATCTGGCATGTTGAAGTCTCCCATTATCAGAACCTCCCCTTTAGCTGTCATGTTTTGTATATCCTCTAACAGTAATGTGTCTATGTCCTTCCTCTGGTCTGGGGGCCTGTAGACAACCCCAGTTCTTATGGCTGTCCCATTTCCTGTTTCCAGGGTGACCCACAGTTCTTCTGGCTCCTTATGTGTATTCTGAATTTCTGTAGCTTTGATATTTTCATTGACATACAGGGCCACCTCCCCCTTTGCACCTCGGTCTCTTCTGAACAATACATAGCCAGGTACTGAAGTCTCCAAGTGTGGTTACTGGTAAACCACATCTCACTAATTGCTACTATGTCCAGTTTAGCCTGACATTATTGCCTGCAGGTCTGGGATCTTATTTCCCAGGCTGTGAGCATTTGTGTACATGATTTTCCATTGGCCAGATTTTGGTGTGTTAGTTGTTGGGTGAGGTTTGGCATTATCCTCTAAGTAGTATGGGGAGACAAACCTTTTTTCTTACCTGGTGATGCAAATGAACTGCAAACATGCTGAATTCCTGTTTGACCACTAGCTGAGGGGGGAGGGGTGTTCTTGCCATTCGATGTATGGGGTGCTGCACCCCTCTCCCCATTTGCTAATTTAAATATTCTGCAAAGATGTCAAACTTCTGCCCCAATGCACTGACTCCCTCCTTAGTCAGATGCTGTCCATCAAATTTAAAGAACTTTCACTCCCAGAACTGTTGCCAGTTCCCTACAAATCTGTGTCCTTTTTCCTGGCACCAGCCCTTGAGCCACATGTTTAGTCCCCTGTCTCCCTTCTCTGACCTTCCGTCCATCTTCCCTCTCCCAGACTGGCAGGATCTCAGAGAAGGAGATGCCAGATGAAATGGATGATAGTTTGTCACCCAGCCTGGTCAGGTGTTCCTTGGTCTCCACAACTGACCGGCTGGTGAGATCATTTGTCCCTATGTGTACTAGGACATCAATGTTTTCTCCTGCTTTGTGAACAATTTTAGCAATGCGGTCAGTGTCTCTCCATGCTGATGTACCTGCAAGACATCTGACCATTACCCCTGGCTGGAGATGGATATCAACTCCCCAAATCATGGAGTCTCCTATGATCAGAAGTTTTTTGGATTTCCTTTTTGCTTTTTTTGTTTTGGTTCCTGATTTGGGTGAGTTTTGTTGTGCTAGCTCCTGTGCCGTAGTGTCCTGCTCTGCAGTGTCTTCTGCCTCTTTGTTTGAGTTCAGAGATAGAGGCAGATACCTGTTTGTAGTGTTTATATGGTTTTTGGAGGTAATATGTTGGAGAGCAGAGAGTGGTGGAGCACCCGATTTACTCCTCCTAACCACCTGCCAACCTCCTGGTCCAACTACCCTCTGCGGTCGAGGTTTTTCTGTTGGATGCTGGGGAAATGGCGAGTGGTTCTTATAATGTATTTCCTCTTGAATATGAAATTTGAGGCGTGCAATCTCTGCCCATGCTGCCCGGAGCTGAGCCCTAAGATCTCCAATGGCCCAGCATGTAGTACAGTGTCCTAAATCCTGTAAGATTGTCCTTCTGAAAATTGTTCCACAGTACCTGCAGTTAATGATATCCATTCCAGATAAGTTGCTGGGTTTATAACCTAGTCAGAGTACTTAGAAGGAAAAAAATGTAAGTAATGGTTTGATTGTGTTTTGTTTTGTTTAACTTGTTATAACAAGTTAAATTACTAGTGCCCTGTAAATGAGCTCACCTTGTGGATGCCCTCTGATCTGCCTCTTCCTGCTCTGCCACAGGAAATGTCACAACTGTGGTGTACCCTATAAAAGGAGTGTAGTGGGGTGGTTGGGGATGGGGGTGGTTGGGCCCTTCCCCGCCGAAAAGAAGAACCATGGACAAAAGAACAAAGAGGTAAGAGCAGAAACAATCAGTCAACAACAAATGCAGCAACCCTGAAAGCTTATCCTAATGTTAGATAAAACTGTAAAACCTGTAAAACACCACCTGTAATAATTTCAGAGAAGCTATACGCTGTAAGAAACACTTTGCTACAGAGAAAAATAAAGCAATGAAATGTTAGCAACAAACAGTAGCAATCCCTGTGAGTAAAAAATAAAAACAACACCACACAGTAAATCTGCTTAGCCAAAAGAAGTCTTAATCCTTTTCACTTGCTCTGGTAAGGTTCTCTACTCTGCCTTTCAAGCAGTCTTGGAAGGAAAGCGCTCAGGTGAAGCTAGATGCCTTGGCCAGCAAACCAAGTCTTCTACCTCCAAGATATCCACTAACCTGACATTTTAACCCTTCTTTCTGTTGGAAATTACTGACAGTTTGCCAGCTCCACTCCTCACATACACACCTAATCCTTTGGAAGAGCTGTGGGAGAAAAGCAATTAGCTCATTCAATGTGAGAAGGAGACTGAAACACCTCTGAGGCAACAAACCTTTTCAACAAAAAAAAACAAGAATAAAATAAAACAGTGTCAAACAGTAATTTTGCTTAGCCCAATGATAAAAAAGTCACAAAAATGTAAGCTCCACCTATAATAATTTCAGAGAAGATATACCCTTTAAGAAACACTTTGCTACAGAGAAAAATAAAGCAGTAACAGAAGATATACCTTGCAAAAGACAATTTGAATCAGAAGATTACAGCAGTAATCTGTTAGCACACACCTGTAGGCACACCTTGTAATAATGCAGAAGAAGGTATACCAGCAACAACAATTTGAATCAGAGAAAAATAAAGCAATGAAATGTTAGCAACAAACAGTAGCAATTCCTGTGAGTAAAAAATTAAAATAACACCACACAGTAAATCTGCTTAGCCAAAAGAAGTCTTAATCCTTTTCACTTGCTCTGGTAAGGTTCTCTACTCTGCCTTTCAAGCAGTCTTGGAAGGAAAGAGCTCAGGTGAAGCTAGGTGCCTTGGCCAGCAAACCAAGTCTTCTACCCCAGACAAAGTAAGAAGGTGAAATTTGGGAAAACTATAGATACTGTACATCTACTATCTAAGGAAAATCCTTCTGTTTCTAGAGAAGTTGTTAAGCAACATTTAATTATTGCTGGTGATATGTTACCTACTCTGTATATTTATGGCTTACCCAAGGGAAGATATGAACATTTTTCTCTTTATCAATTGGCTACCTATAATTTAAAGAAGGGGCTAGCTGGGACTAAAATTGGGTGGCAGGACATTAAATCTTCCTATAGATATAGGAATAGAACTCATAAAGTTTGGGTGTGTGTAGTTTTTAAAAATGCCACTGTGAGATCTAGAATTCTTGCCATCAAGGATAAATTTTCTGATATTGGGGTCACAATTGATGTAACAATCAGGGAACATTCAATGAGCCCACTGAATAGTCCAGTGAAAAGTTCTAATAGCAATGTGCTAGGGCATGTAACTAGTGGTAAATCAACACTTGCTCAACCTAGAATTACAGTATTTATAAAACATGGTGAAATGGTTCACAATCTAAGCAGTGACGATGATTCCATTATATACAGAAGAGGTCGAAAACAGTTGGGAGTTAGAATTAATAGTAGTACAGTATTGAATGAGGATTATAGTTCATCAAATTCAGTAATTTCTGTGGGGGAAAGTGCGATAACATTAGAGCAAAGTTTAAACAGCACTACCAATCTTACTAATGATTCCATCTGACGAGTACAGCCACAGCAGAAAATACTTAAAGGGTTAATAAATATTTTAAGTTGGGATATTACTGGTTTGAAAGATAAATTAAGTGATAAGGAATCTTTGAATTGGCTGAAATCATTTTCAATCCTGTGTATTCAGGAAATGTGGGATAATAATTGTTATGACCAAATATTAGAGGGTATTCAACCTGGGCCTTTCCTGCTCATAAAGAAAAAAGTTTGCTCGATATAAAGGGGGCCTTGTAATTTATGTCGATGCCAGATTAGATTTTGTTTTAATGGAGGCAAGTGCTTATAATGAATATTTTCTATACATCCTAATTGCCAATAAAGGTGTTAAATGGCTATTTTTTTAAATCTATATTCCACCAATTCTAAATATTCTAAATTATCAGAAAGTACTTGATATGATTGGTAGTAGTATAGACTCTGTTAGATCCAGATTTACTGGGGTGAAAATGTTTTTGGCAAGTGATTTTAACGCGAATATAGGCTGTTTGATTGAAGAGCCATCAAATAATTGGTGTATTGATGATACTCTAAATATACCATTGAGACAGTCCAAGGATAGATCTACCTCCAGAAATGGGAAACATTTGCCTAATTTTATGTGACGTTATAACTGTAGAATTCTTAATGGAAGAACAGTAGGTGACTGGGAAGGGGAATGTACTTTTCCAACTAGTAATGGAGGAGGTGTTCTGGACCTTTGTATTATAGAAGCTTCAGACTCATTTTTATTTAAAAAATTTGAAATTGTAAAATCCTGGGAAAGTGATCATTACCCTGTTAAATGTTTGGTATGTCTAGGTTTTAAAAAAGATCCAACCAACCAATTGGAAGAGACAAAAGCCAATAGTCACATGTGCATAAAATATGGGAAAAAAATTAATTGGGATGCATTTTCAAAGGAGGCATTGGATAATGTTATAAATATGGTTCAGCCTAAGGTTAACACTTGGGTATTTAACGATAATAGTTTCATAAGCTCAGAATGTCTAATTAAGGAATTTGATGAGTTAATTATCTCTACTGCTTCTATTTTATGCAGAAAAAAAAGAATAAGTAGATATAATGAATTAGCCGTGGAAAAACCCTGGTTTGGTAATGAATGTCAGTATTTGAGGAAAACAATTAAGGAAGTTGGAAAAATTAGAACCAAAGAACCTTTCTGGTATGTTCTTGGAACATTTAAAAAATTAAAATTAGAATATAAACAATTATTGTTAAGGAAAGAAAGGCTCACTGTTTCAATCTGTGGGCCAAATTATAAGAGAGCCTAATGAAAAAGGATTCTAAATTATTTTGGAGTCTTGTGGCAATTGGTTGTAATGGGAATAATATCTCTTATAATGTCCCAGGGTCGATTAGTGAAGAAATGTGGGTCCAACATTTTAGTAAGGTATAAAAAATCCCTTTAGATTCTAATAAAACCATAACAAAGGATCTAAGTATATAAGTATTTAATTATAAAGGAATTGGGATTCAATTCTCCCCAAAGGAAGTCAAGCAGGCAATTCAGGCACAGGAAAGGAATAAAGCTGCAGGTTCTGATGGGTTGCCTGCAGAAATTTTTCTTCATTATCCAGCATTTTGGGCTAATATATGTATTCCAATATTTAACATCATAAGTAGTTATTTTATTGTCCTTCAAAGTTGGAAAAAGGGTATAGTTTTTCCCTTGTTTAAGAGAGATAATAGATCTGATCCAACATGCTATAGACCCATAACCTTACTTCCAGTTTTACAAAAAATATGTTCATGATTAATTTTGGATAAGTTGTCAGCTTGGGTTGAGGAAAATCATTTAGTGTCAAAATTTCAAGGGGGGTTTAAAAAGAGGCAAGGTACACTTGATCTTCTCTTTTCCCTAAATTGTTTGGTTGAAGAATATGTATTTCATTAAAAAAGTAATCTTTTTATAGCCTTTTTGGATATAAAAAAACTGCATTTGACTC
This sequence comes from Neoceratodus forsteri, assembly GCA_016271365.2. NCBI lineage: Eukaryota > Metazoa > Chordata > Ceratodontiformes > Ceratodontidae > Neoceratodus > Neoceratodus forsteri. Next base: position 543,147,785 of record CM057449.1, read on the forward strand.
CTTAAATAGAATAAAACTATGGGAATTTTTGGTTGAAAAAAAATTGATCCCCAGCTGTTAGAAATTATAAAGTTTCTATATTCAAACACAACAATAGAAATACGCTATGGGAGAGATGGTGCGTTATCAAGAGAATTGCCTATTAAGGCTGGAGTAAAACAAGGCTGTTTTTGGCTCCAATATTGTTTCATTTATATATAGAGAATCTAATAAAAGAAATTAGTATAATTGATACCTTTGCACCTAGCTTAGATAATGAGGAAACTAAGGTATTGTTGTATGCTGATGATGCCTTAGTTATATCCAAAACTCCTTTGGGCCTCAAACATGCTTTATCTAGTGTTATGACTCCTATGAACCAGTTGGATTTCAATTTAAACATTAGTAAATCAAAAATGTTGGTGTTTGGAAAATCAAAATATAATAAGAAACTTTGGGAAATTGAGCGTTGCAACTTTGAGGTAGTGAAGGAGTTTAGGTATCTAGGGGTAATAATTGATAATAAATTTTCCTGGTCCAGTCATTTGACAGATGTTAAACAAAATGCAATGAAAACTATGGGGGCTGTGCGCTCCTTTGCTACTAAATTTGCTAATAATTCCTTTGTGGCATTAAAAAAACTATTGAAGCTAAACTTATGAACCAATTGTTATATGGTAGCGAAGTGTGTGGCCTTTATTTAGACAAGGCTAATTTAGAGAGTATTCAGAATAATTTTTAGATCTACCTTAAACCTCCCCCATGATTCCCCCTCCTGTTTTTTAAGATTGGAGGCTGGAATGATCCAAATTAAAATAAGAATTCTGATAACAGCAATTAAGCATTGGGGTAAGATTGTGAAGACAAACAAAAATAATCTTCCTTGGTTGTGCTGGAATGAAAAGATGAAATGTTTAAATAAATTTGGTGGTAATGGGCACTTTAACTCATGGTTGTCTAGATTAAACAGAACTTTAAGCCAATTTGGTTGTGAAGAAATAGGAAGTTTACATGTCTTGGCCAATACAGATGGCTTTGTAAATGTAACCATTCAGAGATTAAAGGACATAGCTGTTCAACAGGATTTTGCAAGTATTCATGACATTGACCAAAGACGTTTATACTCCTCTATTAAAATTACTTGGGGGATAGAGCAATACTTGGTTCAATGTGAAAATGGGCTACATAGGAATATTTTGTCTAGATTATGTCTGGCAAGTCTTGGTATAGTTTATTATAATCTAAACAATTGGTTTTATAAGAAGTTTAAACTTAGTTGTGACTGCATTGATAAATGAGAAGTTGGTATTATGCACACATTATTTGAATGTAAAAATTGGACAAAAGATGGAGAAAATTTTATTTTTTCTCAAATTCCTGTTCACCTTCTCTCACAACCTTCAGATTATAAGAAAATGGTTCTTAAATTTGACTCCACAAAAATGATTGATGGCACTGCAAAATATTGTTTATGTTAAAAAAGAAACTGTAGCCTTTCCAATTGTGTCTTTATAGCAGCCTAAAAGTGGATTATTTAAATTATTTTGCTTTATGTATTTATATTTATATGGATTCATAGGAACAAATATTGAGATGTAAACAAATTTATTTATGAAATTGTAATGTCCTGTATGTAAACGTAACAACCCTAAGGTTTTATACACTTTTAAACAATAATAAAATAACTTGAACTTGAACAGCCTGTAGAGCCCTGCATTCAGCCTCTGCAATGTATGAAATACTTTCTAGCAGCTTTATTATTTCCATATGCTGATCCTACTGTATGTCTAATGCTTTCATTTTGCCTACTGTAGTTGGCACATCCAATAAATGTCAGAAAAAGGATGACCATTTTGTGTCATGCCACGGTGTGTTTTAAAAAATGATATAACCTTTACAGGGTTGGCTTTTTCATATTTGTACCCTTTTTCAGCTTTTAATGAACCAGGTAAAGTTCTTAAGGCTTTTTCAGCAGAAGTTGCCCTAACAAGGGCTTCACTTGACTGATGTGCAGTAACAGACCCCAAACAAAAATGATCTTTTCCATTCCTAAGATTTTTTCAGGTACCAACTTTTCCAGAGCTTATTTCATGTTTTGACACAGGTTATAAAACATTTCATTGGTTTCTTCTTCACAACACAACCAAAGAAAGCTTTCTAACCAAGAGTTTTAAAATGTATAGGTCCTGTTATTTTTTTCCTTAACTTTTTCCTTTTTCTTTCCTCTCTTCTTCACCAATGCATGTTCTTTTTACAGCTGGCTTAGACACATTGTTAATGCACTTCCAACGTTTTTAACTAAGAAAGAATGTAAACTGTTGACAGGCCTGGAATCACTGCAAAACCTTTGCAAATGTTTTAAAAACACCAGATAGCTCTTCATGTGATGTGAGAGAATGACCAGCTGGAGAGCTTGTGAGCAACTACTGTTCAGCCAGTCAAAATTATAAAAAAAAAAGATTCACAAAAATTTTCAAAATGTGTCAGTGTCTGGTATTATTTTTAAACTTTACTTGTATGTGCTAGTAAGAATTGTAAACTGTAAATCATTTGCAAATATTTTAACAACTCTAGGTTGCTCTTCATGTGATGTGAAAGGATGGCAGTCAGAAATCTTTAAAACAAATACTGCACAGTAAAAAAAGTTCAAGACTCAAAAAGATTTAACAAAAATTGTCAAAGTGTGTGTCTGGAAATGTTTTTTAACTTGCAAGTACTACTCAGTAACTAATATTTCAGCAGTTTTCAGTGAAAGTCCAGATCTCCTCCATGCCAGCCCAGTTCCTAATTATCCTGTGTCACTGACTCGGGTCTACTTTCCTTCTCCTGTGACATTCCTTCTCATAGTTTTTCTCCACTGTCCACTCCATTCCACTTTCCTTGTCCTGCTCCTTCCAACCCACTTTCCTTGTCCTGCTCCTTCCATGCATTTTCTTTCTTTTGCTCCTTCCAACTCACTTTGCTTCTCTTGCTTCACCCCAATCCACTTTCCTTTTCTTTTCAACCAAATAGTGCAGTTTGTTATTGTTCACAAATTTCATGCCTCCTCAGGATATGCTTCTTGTCCAGCACCTGTTAAGAAAAAAAACACAGTGTGCACTTTTCTGCTACTGCTAGACAAAAGCAATTCCCTTACCCTACCCTAATCTTTCCCACTTTTTGTGATCATACCTCACCCATTTCCAGATGCAGTCAAGCTGCATAACATTGAGATGACACCCTCTCCCTGTAGTCCCATCTCTGTGCACAATATTCCTGTCCTGCTGAACCTACCACCCTCCCCTTCCTCCACCTCCCTGTCTCCCTACCCCCTCCTACCACTACCCCAGTCACCACCCTCCCCTAGACTCCATTCCTGTACCCCATCTCAGTGCATAATGTTCCTGTCCCTCTAAACCTCCCTCCCTCCTCTGTGATGTCATCTACAGCCCCATGTTTTCACTTTTTTCTTTTTTCCTTTTCCTGCTGCCGCCAGTTAAGACTTGTCTCACTCTATGTGTATCATCTATGTGCACATTAGTGCACTTAGTTTTTTGTATGTATCAGTTATTCACAACAATCCAAGTTGTACCTTTTCATTGCCATTGCTGTTTACTCATGCTATCCAAATCTGTTTTGTATAAGATCATGTACATCATTTTATTGTTTGAAATTTCCAGGACCTCCTTGTGAACAAGCTTGCTCAATGGAGTAATTCCTGTAATAATAAAAACAATTGCCTAATTGCCAGCCTAAAATGTTTTTTCTAACCAACATCCACTAGATAGCTGCGAAGCCAGGGTTTGTGCTGGCAGGTGTTTGCAAATCTTAAAAGACAAGTTACAAAGCTTACTTACTCTCCCTCAATGGTCCCACCCCCCCCCACACCACCAAATTATTTAAACAGATTTGGCAGCACTAGCAAATATGTGACTTACCTGAGATTTGCAAAACTGTTTCACTTTTTCTTCTCTCAAGTTCTGTGAGCGCCCTCTAAAATGTATTTATTTATTTATTTCAAAAGTTGCACCAAGAAAGACATACCAAGCTGAAAATAGCTTGTTTCCAGATGCATCCTGGCGGAAGGGGAAAGGCAGTAATGTATAACAAACATAAGCAATTACATGGCTGGTAGGAACATTAAGCTACTAGCAAATAAGCAAATATAAACAATGATATGAAATTAGTGCAAGGTTTCCAAGGACGCAGAAGGGAACAAAGAGTGCAAGGTGCAATAAAGAAGGGAAGAGGCAGAGATGCAAACTATAGTTTACAAAGAGGGAAATGAATCAAGGTGCCAGTGTAGTGGGGGATAGGGAGAAAGTGAGGACAAAAGAAGGTCAAAAGAAGAATTGGCAGGAGAAGGAGTAGCAGGCAGATAATAAAGGAACATGGGCTAAAATAAAAATCATAACCTGTCTGCATCCTTGTTACCATGGATAAAGCCTAACCCCTGCCCAGAAAAAGAGATGTTAATCCGGAAGACCCAGACGAATGTCATTGCATGTGAGGAGTAGCCTCCCCCCATATTATTCTGTCACACTGGCAAAATTAAAATTTCTGTTTTATTGATGCATGCCCAAAACTTTCTGCAACAGAGATTGTTCATTTGTGTCCACAATGCAGGGCCATTTCTCACATGGCCAGTCAGCAGGTCTATGATGTGAAGCTTTCTGATTACAGTCAAGAGCTCAGGCAGGGGCTCTCTAGTGTGCTTACTCTGCTCGTGGCCAGGATCATAAAGCAAAAAGCAGATTTTTATTTCCCTAACTCACTCTGAGCATACTGACCAGCAGCATACTTTAAAAAATTCCCTGAAAAGTAGAGGCTGCACACTCACTGCCACTCATGCAGATAGATCCCCATGTCACATGGTCTTTTAAGTGAACTGGTCAAAGCTCTTAATGGTGCCCAGCATCATTTAAAAAAATGTGCCATGACCTTCCAAAATCACCTCCCTCCATCCCTACTTGGAGCTAGCATAGCCACAGTCATGTCACCTGAATGATCCAATATACCTTTGGTGGTAACTGTCTCTCTTCTTTCACCAATATGATGACACAGACTGAGTCAGGGTTTCAGTAGACTCCACAGTCTCTCCCACAGTGTTTTTATGATGAGACACTGAATTTATTGCCCTGGCCCTATTGTTGACTAAGCTAACCACTGTGGTGCACTATCTGATCTCAGCAAAAAAAAGGGGACTCATTCTCACCCAAGGCCTTGCCTTCAGCCTCATCTCCACACCAATGTACCAGTCAGGGTTTTCAGTCACTCTCACTCACATACTCACAGTTGGGCCAAGGGTCTCTAAACTTTTGTTGCCCTATTTTCTGCCTGAGCTCAGTACTTTGGAATATTAAAACAGGAGCTTTAGTAGCTTGGGTTTTGAGTCAATGTGACTCCAAGTCCACTGTTGTCATGATGATGCTGCTCGGCTCCCCTCTTCACTCCTATATGCAGGCATAGTACACGTATTACATGGCTCCCTGTCAGATTCATACAGCAACTTCAAGCAGTGGGTGGAAAATTGAGGAGGTAACAACACTGGACATACCACCTTATAAGGGCACACTCTAGCCTTATAAAGACAGATTTTGGGGTATACTGTGACATGTGCCAGGTGTGTGAGCTGAACAGCTTTACAAATGCTTAAAAAAGCTTGAAAAAAGCACTTTTGTCACATACCCAATGATGGCTAGATCTTACTAGCCACATCAGAAAGTTGGGGGGCAAACGCACTGGCCTGAAAAAATCTGTACCATGCCCCAGGCTGGTAAAATGGCATTAAAATCTAACCTTGTAATCACTAGATATGTTATTTAATTTTAGATTTCTACTTCAAATTTAAGTAAGTAGACTACCAATGGACAATTTAAATCTAGTAAAGAATAATATAATAGCTCAAATTTTTGTTATTCTTTTTTGTACAGTTATCATTTTTGTGCTTGCCCCTTCTTTTCTCTTCTGTTATACTGAACATAAAATGCTTCCCAAACATCTCTTTTTGTTACTTTTTCATTCTTTTCTGAAGGCACCCCTGGTAAGAGACAACACGTCTAGGTAGTGTTCTTTGCCCTGGATATCAAGAAGGCTGACATGATGAAACTGTGCATGACATGAGGTAACGAAAGGATCTCCTGTGGAAGGAGAAGTGGTAAAGTTTACTGCATTTAGAGGAGTACAGAGAAACTGAGGAATGGGTTGTCACTTATTGTTGGATTTTAAATGCCTGATCACAGCCCTTAATTAAATGGGTTCTTCAGGAGGCTAAATAATACACCAAGAGTCATATTTAGAGATGCAGTGAATTTAAATTCTGCTGGCGCGAAGTGAACGCAAAGTGGGCACTTCGTGTTGCCAATCCACTGTGTGGAGTGGGCTATGCAAAGTGCTCACTCCGCCTTGTCATTACCATTTTGCGTTAAGGTGGAATGGCAATGTGAAGTAAGGCGAAGTAATTGTTTTTAATGGACTTCACATTCTTCATTATGATTCTAAGTGATCCACTTGGTGTTTCAGATTTGGCAGCCCCCCCACACATCACATCACTTGTAGTACATTAAGTCACATGCTCTTTAACTAGGCAGGAGGAAACTGAGTCATACAAGCAGACACTTTTTACTTTCTCCTGTGCAGACAGAGAGAAAGTAGTGTGTTTTGTGACTGCTGATACTTTGAGATCAGAACGAGGAAGAGATTTAAACTTTGATTTTGACCCAACAGCTTTTTTAAAAGCTACATTTTCTTGTATTTTCTGTACTCTTTTTTACTTAATTTGTTCTTTCTGTAAATTTTATTTTTCTTACCTTTATAAGTAGTTAGTTGTTTGTCTGTGTGACTGTGTGTGTGTGTGTTGTGTGACAGTGTGAGTAGTAATTGCTTGAACTGAGGGAGCTCAGTAGGAGAGATGGACCAGGGTGAGGGAATGTCTGGGGCAGGGGCAGCTCTGGGAGAGTGTGGTAGTGGTAAGCATCATACCGCATGCATGTTTGGAGGGCATGGGAACCCATTCCTGTTGGACCACTCAATACTTGTGAGTCCCCCCCCTGCAAGCAGGACTAGCACCGCCTCCTGTCCTGACTCTGAGGCAGTTGAACCACCACCACCACCAAGTCCAGGTTCTCTGGAGCAGGATGTGCCTATTCTCCCAGGCCCAGGTGGGGATCCCATCCCTGTTCAGCACTGTGACCAGCCGGCTGCCAGTTCATCTGGCCATCCCATGCCTGTGCCTGGTCCTCCTCGCACCTCCATTGTTTGGCAGTTTTTTACTGTGTGGGGGGACAGCAGTGTGGTCAAGTGCCACCTATGTGAGGTGAAGGTGTGCCGTGTTCCCCAGAGGACTCAGCTGGGGACTGAGGGCCAGTGCACCCATATGCTCAATCACCACCAGTTGGAGTGGCAGGTTGCCACAGAACGGACCATGCCTGCACCTGCTGGCCATTCTGTGGCAGAGGGTGCAGCTGTGCATTGCAGCATCCCTAAGAAGAGGAGGGCCACAGCAGCACCTGCTTCTCCATCAGCACCCCCACTCCTCCACCACCACCACCAGCAGGTCAGCCTATAGAATGTGTGGACCCCAGAGAACTGCATGTAACACAGGCTGACTTGGCAGTTCTCTGGAGTGCTGTTGAGGATAACAATGAGAGGGTGAGTGCTGTGGAGCAGCGGCTGGATCACATAGAGGAACATCAGTTGCAAATTATGTCCATGTTGGAACTGCTGCTGGATCACCATGGGATCCCACATTATTTTTTTTTCCTCACACCATGTGCCCCCCACACCTTCCTTGCTGTGTTATAACATGTATTCCTCCATCATTCCCGACCCTTGTATGTAATTATGCCCTTTTTTTGTTGTCTTCCATATGCATGACACTTTGTATTCCGAGCAGTGCAAGTATACTGTACTAAACTGCATGTGTGCAATCAGTCTTCTTTCCAGTCTGTGTATGTACTGCAGACACCGTCCAACTCCCTGACTTAAAAACAAACATTAATAAGTACAATGGTGTGGTGGTAAAGCATGAAGAGATACTACAAAACAGGCTTATAATACATCCAAGTAACTATTAAAAAAAATTAATGTTGTGATTCGTTGACGTGATTGTGAATTGTGATTTGTGACTGCATTTGTGACCATGATGATGAAGAAATGTGAATGCCTACCGCCTATGGCTGTACTTCTCCGATGAGCTGTAGCTTAAAACTCCCAGACTTAAAAACTCATTTCAGTGAGTACAATGGTGGGGTGCTGAAGCCTGGAGAGATACTGAAAAACAGGCTTGCAATACATCCAAGTAACTAGAAAAAAAAGAATGTTGTAATTCGTAATGTGAATGATCGTGAATCATGATTTGTGACTGCATTTGTCACCGTGATGTTGAAGAACGTGATTTGTATCACGAGTGACTAGTGATGATGGTCCTGACTTAAAAATGCATATTAATGAGTACAATGTTGTTAATGCAGGATTAAGCACCACACCAGTCCAGTACTCTGAAGAGAAGTCAAAGAAACAACTGTGACTTAAGTTACAGATGGAGATTGGGCCCTAAAGAGATGCAAATGCACATACAGATTAAGATTGCACTGTGCACTGAAGAGATACAGACACAAAGGCACAACCAGTGCTCACCATCAGAAATTCAAATCTGGAAAAGAATACCTTTGCCGGCTGGGGTGGGCCGCGAGGGGGCAGTGTAATGCACTGCTATAGTAACAGTCACTAGTACTAGTACCAGTAAAGATACCACATAGAAGTACAAAAATCACATAGCTGCAGTGGATAGCAGCTTCACATTGCTGAAATTATTATGTGGCACAATAAAAGGTGCCTGATTTGATGACACACGTCACACACATACTCACACACACCAACCAAGTAATGCATAGCAAATTGAAAACTTCAGTAATATAATCACATATTTTAAACAAACTAAAATTATGCACTGCTGCACCACAACAATCAGCAAAAAAATGGCAAGAAATATTGAAAATATTAGTGTGTACATTAACACAGTTATATAAGAAAAATATCACCAAAACAGAAAGCACTGTCTTCTTCTCCATGTTAATCTACCTACACCACAGATACACCCCTCCCTCAAAGCACACTTCCATTGTCTCTCAGTACACAGACTGAATGTTGTACATTAACATTCAAAATCCATACACAAACAATAAATGCTCGATGATATGAGCACAGGAGGGTTTCCAATAATCGATGAACTAAAGTTTGAGAAAAAAAAATGACTCAAAAATGCTTTTTTAACAGCTCTTTCAAGGTTTGAATTGCAGAGAGCTCTCAGAGCAGATTGTCTCCTACAGCTTCCTACACATACTACCCCAAATTGAGGCTGTGCAGAAAAATCTAGAGTCCATATGACCTGAAATCCAATGAAACACTGCAAAATTCGCCTTTGGAGCTTAAAAACAAGGCTAAGTAAGGTGAAGTACATTGTTTTCAATGTACTTCACCTTAAGAATTGGTGGAGTAGTGGTTTTAGAAGGCGGAGTAATGTGAACTCATTGTTTTCAATGGACTTCGATTATTCATTAATAACATGAAGTACTCGTCAGTGCCAGGGAGCACTCCTGAATTCGCTTTCACTCTGCGAATCACTCCACAGAGCGAATTGGGGCCACTTCGACCATCACTAGTCATAGTTCAAATTATAAGGAGCTAGTTCTATATATATATATATTTTGTGGAAGATAAATGACACTGGCAAGTCGCTTTCACAAATCTTTGAATTGAGATGTAGTTGTATCACAGGTCATAAATAAATATGACTCCAAAAAATGTTATTTACCTGTTGTGATCACTTGTACTCTTTCCTATTAAGGTATTCTGCATTAATGATAACCGTCATAATTAGTGTTTCAGTGAATAGTTCACAAGAAGATCTGAACTCCACAGATGCAGAGACCTAAGCATTAAGCCACAATGAAGGTGGCATCTAATGGGGAATTAATGCACGGTTGGGAGGGTTGTGGCACGAGGCCACAGGCTGAGTGCCTACAATAGCCCAACCATGCATTAATTCCCCATTAGATGCCACCTTTGGAGTGGCTTAATGTACTTGTAACATGGCTTCTAGGAGAATATGGTTACTACGACTGTGATTTTCATACTGTGAATAAAATAATCGTGACACATTTTGTCCTGTTTGCATTTCTTTGCTGCACTTTCTGAACATTGCACAGACTGTGATTTATATCTTGATGTTGTGAAAACTATAGCACACAGAACTATTAAGAAATGATGTCTCAAGCTTTCTTTGTGAAGCTCTAGCAGATCTGGCCAGCTATTATTTTAATAGCCACCATAGGAGGTCCATCATATCGTTATTTCTGCCTTACACTATATGCGACTGCATCTGTTTAGCATATTCTCTGACCTTCTGTGTGTGTGTACTGTGTCACTCCAATGCTGTTACAACCTGTTTCATGCCTCCTGTTCATTTCTAGGTTTCTTGCTGTCCGGAATGATTTGCACCTTTTCAGGGTCTCCCGGCGTGGTTTCACTCACATATATTTGCACAATTATGCAGCCATGTTCATGAAAGGGCTGACATTGTAACAGAGACCACATTTCCTGTTGCATTCTGTTTCAGTGTGCGCTTCAGTACAGAAGTCCCTTGGTGGTTGCTCCACTCTCATCATGCACATCACTGGTCTTTTCACCTGCTTTTTCTGGCAGATTGCTCCTCAGTGTTGGGGAGAGACAGTCATGGGCATCTGGGTGGCTGGGTGGGTGAGACACATGAGTACTGGTCACCTCGGATAGTATTTGCTGCCCTACTTTCTTAGGTGTGTGGATCACTGCAGTACTTCACTTTGAGGATGGCATTATTGCTACATGTAAATTAATGCCATCTCCAAAGTATACCATGTGATCCTTTTTGACCAATTGCTTCTCTTTACTTCGTGTTCCTGATCTTAGCCATGTTACAAAGCAGATTTGACTAATTATGAAACAGGTTAAAAACAAATGTCTACACTGTAACTACAGCATGTCACTAGAACATAAAGTAACAATATTGTAAATTGTTTGCACAGGCTATATATGATTGCAAACTCTGGCAGTTTGTTTTAAATCATACCCATCTTCTTTATTGAGATGGTTGAGCAACCAGTTAAAAAAAGTAATAATACCAGTTTTACATTGGCAGAACTCATTTCTGCTATACTGTGCTTAGCCCAAAATATTGGTATTTCACTAAACTGTTTCAACTGGCAAATAATTTGCCTATTTTCTTTTAATTAATTTTCCTAAGTATGGTACTACAGGTATATGGGCTTTAGTGCCTCCATTCCTTCAGATAAAACAAATAATTAACCATGTTCCTTTGGTTATTAGTTTTAAGATGATATCATTGCCCCAGGTAGTAATCCATGTCAACTGTATCTGTGAAAAAAATTACCCTGTGGCAGCACAATTGACCAAGCTAATGTAATCAAGATTGTCTTTGATTTAAAAAAAAATTGATTAGTGAAACAAGATGCTTGTTCTAAGGCACAGATGGGGTCAGATTGCTGTATGTTTCTTGTTGCAAACCTAGGTTGCAAACAGAGGCATTTACACAGGAGACAAAAGGCAAACATTTTTTTCTTATGACACAACTAAAGTTGCTCAACATAAGTTTTCTAAACTTAGCAAATGTGTGCAGTTTGTACTTAAAGAAAACATTTCATTTAGTATCAAAGAAATAAAATAAAGACCAAAAATGTGAAACAAAAACCATTGTTAATGCAATTTGTAAAACATGTGGTTTATACAAATATTTTTTAATACCCCAAACAGCACCAAGCTTTCTGACACCTTAATTGCTCTTCATGTAAACTAAAGGTGGTTTATGGTAGTTCACCTTTGGTGGTTTATTTTATTTATTTATTTATTATTTTTTTAGGGTCAGAAAACTTTGTCATAGCATTTGTTTATGTAACATGTACCATATTTTACAAATGGTAACTTTACCAGAAGAACACAGCCCCAAAGTCATCAAGCTTTCTATTACTCGACTGCTCGAAGCAATGTATCTGACTTACTGCTTTCAGTAGCTATGGATGTGTGTAAGGTAGAAAGAGAAGACTCAGAAAAGAAAGGTTATCATACAATAAAGGTTAGCATACAAAATAGGAAGACAAAGCTAAAAGTTAGGTCTGGCATGCTGTAAGCCCATTTTTGCACTGAAGATTTCAGTTCTCAGCATGGCAGTGTGTATTTTTCATACATCTACCCTTTATCATTCAAAGCTTGTTCTTGCACTCTTTTACTCTTTTGTACTACCTGATCAATTGTCTCAAGGCTAGCTTCTATTTCCTGTCTTGAATGTATAACCTGTTGATTCTGCACCTGACCCCTAGTTTTAACTTCCACAACCACTGGAACCATTGGAGGAGTTTTATTCTCCTTTCTTAACATGTCCACTTCACTCTCTCCACCTTCCTGCATATACTTGAACCCACTGTATCTTCTGCCTCATTAAACACAAGGTACAAACTGTGAGGTATCACCACCTCATAAGGTGATGACTTTCAGTTACAGATTGGGATCCTCTGGTACACTCTTCTTCCACATATTTAAACTGCCTTGACTCATATCAAACCTTGGGTAGAGGGCTGCAGTCTTTGTGTCATCATAGGGTGGTGGAGCTCTTGCTACAGGTGTTATTTCTAGTACTATTGCAGCCACTATCCCTCTCTGAGCCTTCATTTCTTCTTTTAACTTTTGCACCTGTCTGTTACACTGGGTGTGGTCCATTTCTATGCCTTGCTTAAGATGTACCATCATCTAACTCTGTTTCTTGAAAGCTGCTTTCAAATCTTCATTTTCTCTGTTTAAAATCTTTCTCTTGCCTAAGTTGCTTTAGATCCTGCTGCAAAAGTTGAGCTATAAGACTAAACTGGGCCACCATAGCCTGCATCTGTTTGTGTTTCATCTCTTCTATTTCTTTCTGCAGTTTAAAGTTAAAACTTTTTAGATATGCTGCCTTTTGTTTATACATTTGACTTTATCAGTGATATATAAGGCCAACATACCACAGTCCTTTTCTGTTTCTTTTTAATGTTCTTGTCCAGCTCCAAATGGAACTGTTCCTTAACATAACATAAAAACTTCTTAAACCTACCTAACCCTTTGTTAGACTGGGTGTCATAAAAGAACACCTTCTATCAGCCATGGATTACAGCAGACTGGCTTGTACTATCACCACATGTTAGGTTATGATCTTTACTACATAGCATTCTTGATTCTTATGTGGGGTTCCCCACAGGAAAGTCCCCAAAACTTCAAAATATTAACTCTTAGCACTCCCTCCTGGGCTGGCTCACCAAAACTGTTGGATTTTAAATGCCTGATTACAGCACTTGATTAAATGGGTTCTTCAGGAGGCTAAATAATACACCAAAAGTCATATTTCAAATTATAAGGAGAGAGTTTATTCACTACTTCTACACAAGATAAATACACAGACAGACAGACAGCTGGATCGAAAGACAAATCGATAGACAGACAGACAGACAGACAGGTAATAATAATAATAATAATAATCTTTATTTTTAATGTGCCTTTCAAAAATCAAGGCGCAGAACAGATTATAAAATCACACCAAGATAAAACATTACAATACAAACCAGTAAAATACATCACATCAAACAGCATGATGAAATAATAATAGATAGATAGATAGATAGTTAGATAGATAGATAGATAGATAGATAGATAGATAGATAGATAGATAGATAGATAGATAGAAAGAAATATGCAACAGCCTAACAAACAAGGTATCAGCCACTCACCCATCCTTTATAGAAACCAAGGTAGAGGTAGGTTGCAAATCTTGAGTAATTTTCCTTTCTTTGGTCTCACCTACCCAACAAAATACTTGACCTTTTATACTTTAGCTGGCCTCACACCTTGAGTGGTCACTAGGTCCTTGGACTAATCATAATGTCAGGATAAGGTTTTTTTATCAAATTTGGTATATGTCTCAAACTTTAAGGATTATTAACAAATTTTGATTGGTTGTCTACTGAAAGGTGAGTGGTCACAGCATGATCATATAATTGCACCATCATAATTAATATGACCACTAGATGGTAGTAGTGTTCCATTTTCCAGTACATACAGTAACAAGACTTTACACTTTTGACTTTGATTAATATTCACTTGCGTAAATACAACATGAATCATTAATATTACAGTGTACAAACACATAACATGATATTGCAGTGTAAAAACATATAACATAAACCTTATTTTAAATATACAATTCTATTACAGGGTTTTGTGTCTCTAACTCCCAGGCTAGACTATATAGAGTTGTAGTTACAGAAAGGCAGTTTGTAATGGCCTTGTAACTGTCCTGATAGCCATTCAACCAGAATTTCCAAAAAAAAAAACTACCTCAACCTATAATTAACTTTTCAAGGAGGAAAACAAGTTCCAGAAAGGACCAGTTTGAGCCTACAAAATGAACTTTTCAAGGAGACACATAACTTCAACCTATAAATGTCCTTTTGTAAGCATTTCTCTTAGGTTAAACAGCTCAAAATGTGGAACGTTTGTTGTCCATCTTGGATTATGAAAAACATTATAAAACAGTTCTTGTATAACCAGACACACAGCAGTTCAGCGCTAGCCATTTTATCCATTGAAATTGTTGCCAGCTCTAACACTGTGAACAAGCAGACAGAACCAAAAATTATCAACCGATGAACTGAATTACCTCATCAGAAATTAACTTCAGGGGTAACATTAGGAGACACATTTCTCCCAGACGGTGATGAGCCTATAAAATGCCCTACCAGTGAAGACTGTGGTCATGAATACAGTACATGCCTTTAAGGTAAGCCTGGACATAGTTCTGCTTACCAAGGTAATCACTAAGTACCTTCAGTAGTAGAGTCAACAGGGAATCCCTATAAACTGGTACATGTTTGCACAGCATACCTATTTCAACCCTGCTTATGAAAGCACTGGGTTGAACATGATAGATATAGAATCCCTTCCTACCTTAAATTACTTTGTTACTATAAAAGAAGGCTAAATTAAAAAAAGATAATCTTGCTGGCTGCAGTGTTATGAAATCTGAAGATGAGTTGTGGATCCTTAAGGGGGACTACAGTTAAAATTTACAAAACAGTATGTTGTGCAGAGTATTTTGATTTGTGAGTGTAGTCCTAGTTTGTCCTTTCCTCTGTTTGCTGTTAGTAGTTTTTTTTCCTAAATTTGCCTAATAGTTTTAAGGACCCTGGAGATCTCGGGGGGGGGGATGAGGTAGCAGGTCTGAGTGGGTGGGTGGGGAGGGTACCTCTGGACTACCAGGGATGTATTCTAATTTGCTGAGCCTGCGATTGGGCTGGGATACAGTCCACTAGACCACCAGAGAGTCTTTTACACTTACTAAGCCCGCAATCAAGCAGGGTTTTGGTCCATTAGACCACCAGGGAGACTTTTAAAATTACTAAGCCTATGATCAGGCAGGGTTTCAGTCCATTAGACCACCAGGGAGTACTTTAAAAGTAGTAAGCCCATGATTGGGCAGGGTTTTGGTCCATTAGGCCACCAAGGAGTCTTGTACAATTACTATGCCCATGATCGGGCTAGGGAGCAGGTCCAGTGGACCACAAGGGATTCTATTATCATTACTAAGCCCACGATTGGGCTGGGGAGCAGGTCCACTAGAACACCAGGGAGTATACATTCTATTTCAGCCCTTGCTCAGGTGTGGGGGGCCCAATGCCTGGCCTGTGGCTTGGGGGGTTGGGTGGCCACCCACTGCAGGCGGCTGCCATGTTACACCCAGCAATACAGTGGCTGGCCTGAGGGTGTCCCCCAACTTGTTCCTTTTTTTTCAGGCACATCTTTGCAACCCCCCCCAGTGCAGCATAAGGTGGGTGTGTGCCTGCATATGTGCCGCACATCCCAGGCTGAATATCAGGATGTTCTGAATATGCATGGGCACGCCCCGCACTTGTGCCTAGTACATTACTGGTGCACCCTGGTGCATTAGGTTCTTGGCAACATCCCCTTTTGAATATCGTGCTGGAGACCCAGGCTGCGATGGTACAACACTGTTGCACCATGCGCAACCCCTTTGAATATCCCAGCCAAAGGATCACTGATATCATAGGTATTTATTTCAGATTAAAAATTTGTTCCAATTGGAAATTTGTAGTATAATTATTGATGAGTGCCCTTAATTATGAGTAAGCTGTTTTAATGAATTTCTGGTTCAGAATGTTTTTTCTATTTGTGATGTAAGTATGTGATGTCAGTCTTAGAGTATTTAAGTGCTGTGTGATTTATTTTAGGTCATATCTTTGACAAAGGACCATGTGTCCAAAACACATCAGATATTACCTGATTTGTACGCCAAAAAGTGACTGTAATAAATACATTATTGTAACCCAATGGTGCTGGACTTTTATCTATTCTTTTTTTTTTTTTTTTTAGGTATTTTTCCACAGTTTTTGCCCTTCTCCTTCCTCAGGCATACATGCACATGTTCTGAAATGCCCTCCTGACTTGCCAACCCCTCCCAGCTGCGCTGCCACCAGGCCACTACACGGTGGCAGCGGAACTATGAGTGGGTGACAACCTCCCCAGGAGAGAAGAGCTGCCCTTAGGCTGCTCAGTCCTGCTCTCTCTCTCCCCCCGTGCCAGTGCCCAAATGACCTAAGGTAATTCCTGAACCCAGGTCACCAGCATAGCACGAGGTAAAGCATAATGCCTCAGCCCTCGGCACCACCAGGCCAGCTACTTTTTCTTACTTATTCTTCATGGTGAATGCCCGATAATTTACTGGTTTATGAATTCATTTATTGTGAGCACCCCATCCCAGTGCGAATCTTCTTAGTCTTGCTGTCTTATTAAAATGACAGACTCGTTCTTCTTCAGTAAATGTATTACACAAAGCCCTAGCTTATTCTACCGGCTTCCTGAGTGGATATCATCAATTCATAAGACATGTCCCCGATGTTGGTCCTTTGTCCTAGATTTATGAGGAAGGAAGCTGAGAGGTCTGCACTACACCATACTCAAGTGCAGGGATTGTTACAATTTGCACTTTGTGTGCAAAAACATTTTTTTACTTACAGTTTACTGCAGTGTAGTAGATTACATCAGGCTGATTCAGTTGGCTTTCAAGCTAAGATATTCTGTAACTGCAAATCCCAGAATCTTCTGCAGCAGATATCAGAGCAGGGCTGCAGTAGTGGAAGATTCAACAGCCTGCAGTGCTCGTTAGAGTTTTCATAAATTCTGATCTTTTGTTTGCTGGTCCTGCTGTCCTCCTGGGGGAGGCACAGCCACAGAAAAGTTTTTTTTTTCAGTGACAGCAATTGGATTGCAGCATACACTGACTTAGTTGCCATGACAAAATCTTACAGACTTTAAATTAGTACTAATAACTCTAAAATCTTGACCCTAGGAAAAAACTGGAGTAATTTCACTTGATATGCTAAGAAGGAAAAATTAGACAAGGTTTCACACAGTAATTATTTTGGAATTGCTGATAATCTTAAAAGATTAAAAAGATAGAGTGAGAGAGGGCAGCCCTGCTTCATCCCCTTTCCTAGAGGAAAGTGTTCTAATTGCTCCCCATTCCAGACAATTCTGGCAGGAATCCATACAAACTCCTGACATCTATAATCCTGTCATTAATTTGGCTGACACCAAAATCCCGAATTGATCACAAGCCTGACTTTTAAATGCCCTGATTATTATGTGCCCGATGGTTGTATTCCTGATTGCCGAAATCCCGAATACCTGAATTTGTTTTGGGCCACTTCAAACAACGCTACCTCCCTAACTTTCTTGCACTGCAACAACTCTTCAGTGTTGACTTATGCAAAGAGTAAGACATTTTTTTCAACATTTCTTTCATTAACCAGTTCACCAGTCATCCAATTCTTGTGACAATATTTTTTCAAAGTGACACCATTATAATATAAATGAATCTCCTTTAATTTGTCTAGTTGTTGGAACTAGTCCTTTAGTGGGTCAGGAAAATCTCTGAGTCTTTCAGATTCATACCCATGTCAGGACTAGGGAGCCCAAAAACAGCTGCACAAGTAATGTACACTAGATCTTCTTTTTACGGCTGCAGTAGGCAGAGCCTGCAGACGTTTTGCATGTACAAAAGGAATGATGTCATGTTTTCTGTCCGTGGAACTGACTGAAGGTGTAAATAGTCTCTTCCACCTTACCCTCCTCCAAGCAATGTTTTCCACCATCAAATAAATATGCTTTCATGTTAGTCAATGGTCGCAGGGTACTATTTTCTTTCTTAAATGGGTGGTACAAGAACTGGAACCTGAGTAGTGGGAGGCAGCATTAGTTTTATGGGGGGGGAGTAAGATCCACCCCCGCCACCACCCAAGAAGCTTCTAAAGATCCATCCCAAACTTTTTTCTGATTCATGTGGGGGGGGGCATGAGATGGCTCTATCATGCTGTAACAAGACACACTAGTTTGGGACCTGTATCAACTAACAGAACAAGTCTGTGCAGTGGAAAACAGAAGATACTTAATGCCTTAGGAGAATAGAAGATATTTAATGCCTTCAAATTGACTTAAAAATCCTTTAGAACAAATGATTATCAGAGCCACCTTGAGCCTCAGAAGCAGACCTAGACACACATTCTATGCTACAGTAAGAGCCACATGTTTTTCTTAAACATTTTATATATGTATAGTTTATATATAATTTGTCGTTAGTAGTTTCAAAACTTTGAAAGCATTGGTGTTAGTAATGCATTTAAAAAAACATGTTTTAATTGTCTTTACAGTTAAACATGCAGTTTCATGTCAGGGCACATTTTTGGGGGGGGTTCAAATTATTTTAATCATGGGCTCAGTACTTGGTGAACAGACTGATGATAAAGTGTGTTTTTTCTTTTAAGTTTGAGATATATTAGAAAACATTGAACAAGAAAACAATTGGTGATTTTAAAATCTATTCTGATCAGAGCTGACATTAAAAAAATCTTAACTGTATTTTTTATTTTATTTTATAATGGACACTAGAAACAGGATGTCAACATTTACTCCATGAAACCTGTTATTCAGTTGTTGTTTTTTATTGCATCTTGTCCCAGGCAATCTTCCCAGAATGCAGTTTGTTAGGGCACATTTTTGGGGGGAGGGAGTTGAAATTGGTCTAATCATGAAGCATTGGTGTTAGTAATGCATTTAGAAATACAATTTTTAATTGTCTTTACAGTTAAACATGCAGTTTCATGGCAGGACACATATTGGGAGGAGGAGTTCAAATTATTTTAATCATGGGCACAGTACTTAGTAAACAGACTTTGATGATAAAGTGTCTTTTTTTTTCAAGTTTGAGAGGTGTGTATTATATATAAGTGTAACCATGTTGTTAACGGGACTGGGGAATGAATAATGGTTATATAGGTGGGTAAGTTAAGGAGGCAGTATAACACAGTGGTTTAAGGCTCTGAGCTACAAACCTGGAGACCTGGGTCTGAATCCCACAGTCCCCACTTACACACTGTGTGACCCTAAGCAAATCACTTAACTTCCTTGTGCTCCTAGGTCGCACCTGTAAACAAGCCTTCAGCTTACAGTGTCTCTCCTGGTAAAAATAAAAGTGCCTAGAATTAGTTGTTTTAATATAGTTGAGTTTATATGTGGCAAGTAGGTAGAGGATGGTGTTTTAAATGTGGCAGTCGGATTTAGCATGTGCAGTGCTTTAAAATCATTTCATAACAGCAGAGCTGTGTAACTGTTCTTATCCAGTGAGCATAAATGGCAAGAGTCACACAGTTATTTCAGCTACATATTTGATTCCATATTACAATGGTTCACTGCACTACACTTTAAGTGAATTACACTTTTTCAAATAAGGAAACAAATATTCTCCAAACTAAATAACTCACACATACATATTTTATACTTTATTAAAAAGATACTCCACATTTGTAACAAAAAATAAACAAAAAATAAATAAATAAATGAAAAGCATGTCACAGAGCAAAATCAGCCCTAACTCCCAGTTCCTTCTAGTAGATGGATGGTACCTACATTTACAGTTTAGAAAATACTTGCAAGCTGAGTAGGTGTGCTGTAAGAAAACAGCTTCAGTCTTTACTATTTACAGCATTGATGATCTGGGACAATTTCTGTGCTTTTTATTGTTGTGAGTAGTTTAATGAAATAACATTTTAAAATGAAAACACCACTGCTAGCTAGACCTGACACACACCGAAAACACATATAATGAATTAGAGCTATTTAGCAGCTGTTTTCTTACAGAAATCCAGTTTTGATAACTGTTTTTTAACAGTTCTATAAGATTTATGTCTCTCTGAAATAAGACTGCGTAGCATAGAAATGAAAGGGTTTCTGTTAATGTTGTTTGCATGAGAAGTGGGCGTGACAGTGGCATGCAAGAGCAAAGTCTAAATTGTTTCTTGGCCATTCTGGGATCTAAAGTTTAACAGTAATGTGTGAAGAGAATAAAGCTATGTGTCTTTTGCATTTGAATAGATTTAGTGCTTTTAGGTTAAAAGATATAAATATATATACCTAGTGTCATGGATACTGGAAAGGAAAAAGATACTACTAAAATAAATGCTTTTCTGATATTTTATTTATTTGTGAGATTTTAAGTGTAGTTTTGCTGGTCACAGACACATCAACAGTTAAGTTTAGCAGATACCTGAGAGCTAGGTAACTGGGGTTGCTGTAAGACAACAGCTACTAAATAGCTCTAATTCACTGTTTTTGTTTTCTATGTTCATCAGGTCTAGCTAGCAGGAGTGTTTTAATTTTAAAACTTTGAATTTTTTAAAACTATACACAACCATAAAAGCACAGAAACTGCCCAGATCATCAATGCTATAATTAATAAAGACTCTAGCTGTTTTCTTACAGGAATTCCACTCAGCTAGAGTTCAAGTATTTGCTAAACTGTAAATGTAGGTATCCACATTCTATTAGCAGTTAGTGCTAAATTTCCTCTGTGACAAGATTTTCATTTTTTTTTTGTGGGGGTTGTGGGATTCAAACCTAGATCTCCAAATTTGCAGTGAAGAGCCTTAAACCACTGTGTTATACTGCCTCCCTAGTTATGGCAGTCATCTGTTTTATGGTTCATGTTGTTGATGTGGTAAGCATACCAACATACTAACGTACAAAAATGCCAGCAGAATAGGCCTAGTGGGCTTTTGTGTCTGCTTGTTTGGTCAGTCTCCACCCTGGGAGCTGAACTTGCTGCCTCCCCACCCTTTTGGGCATCTCCCTTCCCAGTCCAGGGGAAAGCTAGCTAACTGGAGTTTCTGTAAGACAACAGCTACTAAATAGCTGAAAGTCACTATTTTTGTTTTCTATGTATGTCAGGTCTAGCTAGTAGGAGTGTTTCAATTTTAAATCTTTCAATTTTATCAAACAATACACATGCATAAAAGCACAGAAACTGCCCATACCATCAATGCTATGATTAGTAAAAACTCTAGCTGTTTTCTTACAGAAACCCCACTCAGATTTCAAGTATTTGCAAAGCTATAAATGTAGGTATCAGCATTCTATGAGCAGTTCGTGCTGATTTGCTCTGTAAGAAAATGTTAATTATTTTTGTGGGGGGGCTGTGGGATTTGAATCCAGATCTACAGATTTGCAATTAAAAACCTTAAACCACTGTACTATACTGCCTTCCTAGTTATGGCAGTCATCTGTTTTATGGTTCATGATGTTGGGTAGTAAGCATACCAACATACTAACATACAAAAATGCCAGCAGAATAGGCCTAATGGGCTTTTTTGTCTGCTCATTTGGTCAGTCCCCACCCTGGGAGCTGACCTTGCTGCCCCCCCACTCTCACGGGCTTCTCCCTTCCCAGTCCAGGGTATTCCCACATCATTGAACTTTGCTTCCACAACCCTTCCCCTGTATCTGTCCCACCCCCTCTTGAACCTCTCCATAGTCTCTGCCTCCACCAGTCCCCCAGGAAGTGCATTCCATAGCTCTACCACCCTCTCACTGAAGTAGCACCTCCTCCTTTCTCCCCTGAGTATCCCCCTCCAGCTTCCACCCATGTACTCTAGTTGCCCCCCCTTCCTTTGGAGAAGCTGTGACTTTGCCACCCCTGTTTACCCTCTTCATGTACTTGAAAACCTCTATCATGTCCCCCCATCTCTTCTGTCTTCCAACATGTGTATATTCAGCTCTTCAAGCCTGGCCCCTTAGGTCCTTTCCCCCAAGCCCCAGATAATTTTGGTTGCCTTTCTCTGGACCCTCTCTAGGAGTTTAATGTCCCTCTTTAAGTGTGGCCTCCAAAACTGTATGCAGTACTAGAGGTGTGGCCTCACCAAGCAGCTATACAGAGGGAGTATCACTTCCCTCCTTCTGGAGTAAGTAAGTAAGTAAAATTGTATTTTTGAGCACTTTTCAAAAACCAAAGCACAGTACAAATAAACAACATTTAAAATAACAAACATTAGAACAATAATAAAATCATTCTCCATAAGTTTTTAAAAATAAGAATGTTTTTAACTCCATTTTAAAGCTCTCGAAGGTCAGGCAGCCTCGTGTCTGATGAAGTAGAGATCCCCCTAGCGATGCATCCCAGCATTGTAGCCTTGGCTGCTGCCCTCCTACAAGTCCCTGAGTTGTTCATTTTGACATCCACCACCTCCCCCAGGTCCCTCTCAGCCATACAGCCATAGCAGCAGTACATTGCATAGCAGATATAAAATGTCAATAAGCAGGTCATGCAACAGATGTGCTGAGCAGTTACTGAAGCAAGAAATGTATAGCTGTCATTTTTTACATTCTGTTCAAAATGTGTTTTTGCACCTGTAATGTCAAATGGCACAGTCACTGTGCAAAATCTCCTTTCAGCTAATGAACTGATAGTGTCACTGTTCATGCGGTGGGGTCACAAAAAGCCCATGCTGAAAACTTGGGGTGAGAATACCAAGAAACATCTAGAGCATTAGGGTTTCTGACCATAACACCCTGCACTGTAGGAACTGACAGGCATCAGGGTGTGACTTGGGATTGTCAACAGTAATGCTCATGCCTTTCCACCCCCACTCCCACCCTGCAGCCAGTGACAGGTATCAAGGTGTGCCTTTGACTCTTCAGCCCCAAAGTTAACTCCATTCTCTTATACTGTACCCATTTCAGCATATTTCTGTATGGAATGGGGTAAATATAAAGTTTTAAAACCCCAAGGCACACTTCAACTCTTGTCTGTGTCTGCAGGGTAGGGTGAGGTGAAATGGCATGAATATTATGGCCAATGACCCAAAGGCTCACCCCAATGCATGTCCATGTATACAGGGTGGGGATGGGGTTGGTGTCACTTCAGTACTTCACTGCCATTCCTATTCTGCCTGTCTGTCTATGTCTCTTGCTCGCTATCTATATGTCTATGTAATTATCTATCTTTCTATCAATTGAATGTATAGCTATTTTTACCTGTATCAAAAACAAACCTGCATATAACATTTGCATGCACTCTGAGCACATACTTATGAAACTGTGCATATTTGTACTCACCTTCTGCGTAGACCTCATCCTTTCCTAATATTCCCATTATCACATGCATAACTACCTTGCCCTTATCAAAAGTGCCCCCCTCTGAAAGTTAATATCACATTTTCTCTAACAATCCATCATCATTACACCTGACTTCCTGACATCAACAAATTGCTTAAATATAACTTACATCACCTCATGGACAAAAACCCTGTGTCTCTTAAAAAAAATAAAAATAAAAAAAATGTGTAAATAATCCCAAGGCTGAATATATGCCAGCCATTACTTTTTCATGTACTGCCACCTTCTGTATCATCATGAGGATTTGCATATACTTGCCTTGATGTTTTACATTATTGCGATATGTGCAATTGTGTTTTCTTTAAGATTTGTCTGTCTGGCCAATATCACATACATCAGTGGCATTTGCTCTGGGGTTCTTTTGTAAGCTTCCTATTCCTTCCATTAAAAATGTACACCTCCATATATTTTCCTAATAATGTGTATGCCTTCCTTAGAACATAAACTAAAACAACTCTTACTACTTACAAATCATTGTGTTGTTTCTCCATGCCTCCTTATCAATTTCATACAAATTCACTAACTTCATTATGCAGCCGTGGTGGATCGGACCACACCTTGTTTTAAACTGCTAGCTCTTTCAAGCAGGTTAAACATGATCGCAGTGGGGAATTGTGTCAGACAGAACAGGGTCAGCTGACAAATGCAGTATGACTGAGTGTGACGGAATGTAAAGGCAAAGTTCCATAACATGATCTTTTGCTTTCGTAAATCAAGATATTACTTTCTGAGGTGGGTTGAGGTAAATCAAGGAACCAGAGCCTGCAGTTGTCTGCTGAGTCAGTGGGCAGCTAGACAGAGGAGGCAGGCGCGGTGATGAGCGGGTTAGCTAAGAGGACGATTGATGGTGCTAGTAACAGCACTACGCTGATTAAAGGTTTTTTTTATTTTAAACTGCAAGGAGAGACTGAGAAGAGTAAGGGAGGGATAGTAACTTGGATATAACTGAGCGACTGCTAAAAATGACAACAGTAATATTTGGAATAATACTGGGAGCCAATGCAATTCATGGATAATGGGGCTACAGTATATTTAGATATTTATTTGTGTGGCTGAAGATGCAGTGATTTTATTTTTTGTACAAAGACTGAGAGTTTTGACTTAGGAAGGTTAAGATGGCACTGAGCCATTAATCAGAATTGGTACAGAAGACTGGTCCAGATTGTATGGAGATGAAAACAGAAAGTTTTATTGATGCCCAACAAAGCCTGACACAGCTAATATCGGACTTCTGAAATTTGGCATTTCGAGTCTGTCAGCATTTTGTGTGTCAGGATTAAGAAGTCAGGCAAAGGTTTTTCAGGATTCTGTCAGTCAGGCAATCATACCTAACCCTCTAGGCAGAGGGGTGTGAATACAACTGCCTTACCCAGTTCAAGAAGCCATCTGGGAATCCAAATGTTTTTAGTATACACAGTAAAAAGTCCCATAAGATCCTGTGAAATGCTTTTTTCTGGTACAGAGACACTAGTACTTCTTGTGAGCCTGAGTCCCTGGGTAAAGAAAGTATGTGGACTACCTTCCTTAGGTAGTCAGTAGAAAGTCTGCCCTGCATAAAAAACAACTTGCTCAGGACCAATTAAGGTGGATCATATATTGTGCACTCAAGTTGCTAAAACCTTTACCAGGGGTCCGTCCCAGTGGCACTGAGGGTTGAGGTGCTGGATGCCACACCTCGCACCACGCCGGTGACTCGGGTTCAAGAATGAGCCTGGGCTGCTGGGGGTCAGCAGGGGGGGGAGAGAGGACTGCTCTCCTCTCTCTCCAGGGAAGGAAACTAGTCGTCCCACCTGCTGACTGCCCTCTAGCGGTGGCTGGAGGGCAGTATGGATTGAGAGGCTCACAAGCCAATGTGCTTAGATAGGAGGGGAGGAAGGGAGAAAACAGAAAAAAGCCAGGGCTCCATGGACCCGTGATGGACCAACTGCTCTGGCAAAATCTGCTCCCACCACCAGATTTACTGTACCATACGGCAGGAGACTGCCGGTACCCCACCATCTGGCCCTGCCACAGAGGAAGAATCCATAGGGGAACCTCGGGGGGGCAGATGAGCTGGGGGTCAGGCCAAGGGAAGGGGTCATAGCCCCATGGAGCCTGCAGAAGGTGCTACAAGGAGGGGAAAAAAAACTGTTGCCAGGATTTTAATATCAAGGTTTAGCAGGGAGATAGGCCCATAGTTGGTAAGATATGGGCTGAGAGTGATCTGGGCTTCCTGGAGGGCAGGGTCTAGATTGAAGAGCTTGGCTGAGTCATTCAGTAGGATGACCAGGTGTGTTGTCTCTTCACGTGTTAAAGCCTTGTAAATGTTGGGTGAGAACTTATCTGGGCCTAGGGCTTGGTCCAGTGTCAGGCTTTTCATAGAAAGTATCACCTCTTCCTCTTGATGTTACTTCCAGAGATAGTAATTGCTCTGGCATGATTTGTGGGAGCTTGGCAGCTAGTAAGAACCTCTTGATGTTATCTTCTTGAGTGGTTTGCTCAGGGTGTGCAGCTGTTTGTAAAAGGAGCCAAAAGCAGATACTATTTCCATGGGTTTCGTTATCAAGGGGTCTTGTTGCATGTTACATACTGTACACTCTTAATGATCCTAGACATCTGCTACTGTC
The DNA here is from genome assembly GCA_016271365.2 of Neoceratodus forsteri. Taxonomy (NCBI): domain Eukaryota; kingdom Metazoa; phylum Chordata; order Ceratodontiformes; family Ceratodontidae; genus Neoceratodus; species Neoceratodus forsteri. The sequence goes on from CM057449.1 coordinate 543,173,944, forward strand.
TCAGCCTCATGGCCAATAACCTCACAGTTTTCTTCCCTTGGTCTATGTACCTCATTTTGTAATGGAAAACTGAGTACTCTGCTTGTTCTTGCAAGATATTTCTATACTTGGCTTGGGCTGAGTTAAATTTTAGCCTCTCCTCTTCTGATAAAGTAGAGGAGATTGTCTTTTCTCTGTCTCCGATCTCTTGCAGTAGTTGTGTACTTTCCACCTCCCTTTTTCTTTTTCTTGTATAAGCTAATCTAATTAGCTCTTCCTTTAGTGTACATTTAAAGGCCACCCTAGAGATGTGCTTGATTTTCTACTGAATACAGAGCACTTGCCAGAGTCACTATCATCAGTGTTGGTGCTTGCAAGTCCATATGATTAATAACAGCAGTGGACTCAGCACTCAGTACACATGAAGAAAGGCTCCCAGGATACTGTGGCTCAGTGTTCACACCTTTTATATTTTTATTGTATTTATACACTGCAGTAAAACAGCTAGCTGGTGCAACCAGGGAGGTCACCCACAAGAATCAATATTTCACACTCACTTCACAAGTGCTTTTTCAAGGTCAAGTGCACCCCCTAGAGTATACATACCCAGTGGTGAAAATTATACAAAAAAAAAAAACATGGGAATGCAAATACAATCAATCATCCGCTACAAAATGAAGTAAGATTCAGGCAGTTCTGATACAATTTAAGTGATAACTGAGCTCCTTTCACAATTTAAAAGTTGTGAACAGTGAGCCACAGTGTCCTGGGAGCTTTTTCTTCCTAAGTGTTATTTTTTCACACTGTAAGAGTGCAAATCACTGTTTAACACAGTGTGTGTAACATGTAAGCAATAATTCCCAATAGGGTGGGCTTTATTGGGAAATACCAGACTGCCCAGGGGAGTAATGAGGCCCGACACCACAGGCAGAGGGCCTTATGGCCCCTGGAAGGTCCGGTATTTCCCAATGAAGCCCACCCTGGGGGGTATTATTGCGCTTAGAAAATCGGCTGTGTAAAAAAAAAATTAAAACAAAAAAAAGTTGAATAAAAATGGTTAATAAAAAATTAATTTAAAGTAGGTTATGTGATAAAATAGTTCCTCTGCCTGCATCATGACTTTTTTTTCCAAAGTTGAGCCAAGGAGGTTTGTCCTAGTGGACACACTGTAGACTAAAAAAAGCTGGCTGTATGCAGTTTCAGCACCTGACCCTCTCTCCCCTTAGTTATGCAGCACTTTTTTACCTGTTGTTTCTATTTTTGTTTAACTTTCCCTTATGTATCTCCCCCTCGCAACTCCTGAGTAGGTACTTTTGGCAGGGAGCGCTTCAATGTCTTGTTTTTTTATTCCTTCATGTTTGTGTTATCTGTCTTTTTATTGCATTGGAGTGACACTTTTTTATACTGCTACACTTTGCTCATTTAAACTTTTCATCTCTCCCTCCCTCCCCTGTAGGTTTCCTTTCTGCACTATGGGATAAAATGGTATTGGTTGCCTGGATTGTCAGCGGGGAGCGAGTGGCTGAACTGTGGAGTGGGAAACGCACAGTACCATGTTACATGCAATCAGGGGACACAGAAGTCATCATGTGAACTCTAAAAAAAGAGGTACTTTTTGTTTCTTTCAAGATGTGAAAGTGTCTGGTAGTTGGCTATACCTATGGGAGAGAGATGGTATATGGCAGGCAGCACGAGCAAGTAGCATATGGCAGAATTAAACTACTAAGGCGAGGCATGCGCTGCCCTTTTAAAAGCCACATTGTGGACTGCCAGTGAAAGTCAATTGGATTGTCAGTTTCCTTTTTTGTTTCCCTGATTCTTTTTTTTGGCTAGTAGAAGTGAAACAGACGGGGGGGGTGGAGCTTAACTAGTCACCACCTTGCTCGCCAACTGTCTCGCTAAGCAAGAAAATAAAATGGAGGATAGCCAGTTTGACAATTTAGGTGGCCCAAAGACACCTCAAGTAATGGAGCACCCCAAACTGGCACTTGTTTTTTGCAGGGCAGTGTTGAAAAATAAATGCATGGCTGGTTATGGCTTTCAGTCAATCAGCATGCTTTGTTTTTCAAGCCCATTTTCTAATAACTCGTAAATGTGTCATATTCATGAAAACAGCGATTTACACATTTAAAGTGTTGATCAACAGTGCCCAGAAATGGTATAGTGCTGTGCCATTTCTGTGTACAGTTGGTCAACATCTACACAGACTGACAAATGAACATTTTGGCCTACCTGCATCACAAAAATTTTTTTACAGAAGCTTTTCTGCAGACTGTACTGCTATAAACACTACTGAAGGGAGATAGAAAAATAAGCTATTTGCTGTACCCACAATTCCTCACAATGTAATTTAGTATACAGGCTATTATATTTCTGTACTCGCTACAGAAATAGGAGACTACATCCCTCAGTAAATAAATCTTATCAGCTACATGCTATGGCCGCACCTTGGGGCTATATTCAAAAGGTTGAATTACCCTGCACAATTCCCGATGCGCCGTGGTGCAAAGATAATGTATGCGGCACATATTCAGGGGGTGTGCCCATGCATATGCAGCACATTCTGATATTCAGCCCGGGATGTGCAGCATCCCAGAGATGTGCCGCATACATGGGCACAAAGTTGAGCCCATAAAAAAAGGCTCAACTGGTAGCCACCGATTGGTGGGCCACTGTAGTGCAGGGCGCAACATAGCAGCTGCCAGCCATGGGTGGTAACCCCCCCTGAACACCATGCACAATCTCCCACCATATGCCCTGGTAGTCTAGTGGTACTCCCCTCCCTGCCCGTAACCCCGATTGCCCGAAATAAAGATTTCTTTCCAGCCCTGGTGGTCCAGTGGTAATCTCCTCCCCACTTGTGACCTTGATCACCATACAAAAGAATGATTTAATTCCCTGATAGTCCAGTGGTACCCCACCCACACAGGACCCCCAGCCCACCCAGCTCCCTCCAATCATCAGAGGGCAGCATATCCAACCGCATACCTCCGCAGCTGCCTGCCAAATGACAGCTTACAGTATCTGCGGCAAGCACATTGGTCCATACTGTGGACCAATGGACTTGCAGTGCATACTGTAATAGTCATTCACAACTTTGTGAATGAAGTTGGGAATGCCTATTACATAGACAAGACATAAGCCCATTGGTCCACAGTGGACCAATGTGCTTGCAGCAGATATTGTAAGCTGTCATTCAGCAGGCAGCTACAGAGGTATGCAGGAGAGTTTGCTGCCTGCCGATGACTGGGGGGGAAGCTGGATGGGCTGGGGGTCCTATGTGGGTGGGGAGGTGGGGGGGATGCCACTGGACTACCAGGGAATTTAATCATTTTTTTGTACATTGATCAGGGTTACAGGCAGGGAGGGGGTACCACTGAACCAACAGGGCAGTAAAGAAATCTTTATTTCGGGTGATCGGGGTTACAGGTGGGGAGGGGGGTACTACTGGACCATGATGGAAGTAAAGAAATCTTTATTTTGAGTGGTCAAGGTTACTGGTGGGGAGGTAGGTACCACTGGACTTCCACAGACAGCACCACATGCTGTGCAGGGTGCCAGGCACATTTCCCTGGCCGGCCCTGCACAACTCATGCAAATGGGGCCATAATGACATGCAAATGGCCCCATTTGTGCCTTGCATGTATTAGATCCCCATTTGCATATTTGTGTCTGAATATCAGGAATGTGTGCACGGTGTATCTCTGATGCGTTGGTGTATTTCCCATTCCTGGTATTCAGACCTGTCTGGGTGATGCGCTGTTGCCCTGTATTTGCACCACAGGCATTTTTTGATATATTCAGATGAGTTGCATTATGGTACATCTGTTTTGAATGTATCCCTTTGTTGCTCCAGTGCAACTCAATTGTACAGAACAACCACTTGCGCCATTGACAGGCACACTTTCAAATATCTAGCCCTATGTGCACAATACCTTACTTTGAAAATAAACATCTAAGCGCTTGTGTTGTTGTAAATACTACAAAACTAGGAGGCCGTACCTCCAAGTAAGGAAAATGGAAAGCAATTTCATATTGTACCCACAATGCCTTGTCATGCACATCTACATATTAGTTGCTATTCTGTAGTCACCACTATCAAATATAGGAAAGTGTACCTCTAAGTAATGCATATTTTTAAATCAAGGATGGAAATGAGAAAGGAAAAGTGGGGCCTACTGGGATTTGAACCTCAGATCTCTGGTATGCTGTTCCAGCGCTCTAACCATTAAGCTACAGGCTCACTGGTCAAAGCGTCTGAGGAATTTCCTTACAGCCACACACACTCCTTTCTCTACTGTTGCACAATTATGCAACTAGGAACCAATGTTAGAAATACCACTTCTCTCAGTGCAGTTTAACCCCTACAAGGTATACATATTTTTAAATCAAGGATGGAAATGAGAAAGGAAAAGTGGGGCCTACTGGGATTTGAACCTCAGATCTCTGGTATGCTGTTCCAGCGCTCTAACCATTAAGCTACAGGCTCACTGGTCAAAGCGTCTGAGGAATTTCCTTACAGCCACACACACTCCTTTCTCTACTGTTGCGCAATTATGCAACTAGGAACCAATGTTAGAAATACCACTTCTCTCAGTGCAGTTTAACCCCTACAAGGTATACATATTTTTAAATCAAGGATGGAAATGAAAAGGAAAAGTGGGGCCTACTGGGATTTGAACCTCAGATCTCTGGTATGCTGTTCCAGCTCTAACCATTAAGCTACAGGCTCACTGGTCAAAGCGTCTGAGGAATTTCCTTACAGCCACACACACTCCTTTCTCTACTGTTGCGCAATTATGCAACTAGGAACCAATGTTAGAAATACCACTTCTCCCAGTGCAGTTTAACCCCTACAAGGTATACATATTTTTAAATCAAGGATGGAAATGAGAAAGGAAAAGTGTGGCCTACTGGGATTTGAACCTCAGATCTCTGGTATGCCGTTCCAGCACTCTAACCATTAAGCTACAGGCTCACTGGTCAAAGCGTCTGAGGAATTTCCTTACAGCCACACACACTCTTTTCTCTAATGTTGCGCAATTATGCAACTAGGAATTTTCATTACTTAGAACAGACAGTTCTGGGGTGACATGAGTTATGAAAACAGTTCTGCTTTAGCACTGCATGGCTCAAGCAATCTTAGGAAGTAATGAAATCTTAGGAAGTAATGAAAATTTATGTGAATTTCATAATCTACCCAGAATTCCTTATTGCTGTTTGTGAATCAGCATATTAGCTGTTATAAACAAATAAGAGTTAGATGATTTAAAAAAAAGGGACTACTTTATGTCCTGCTTCCGCTGCTTCATTCCACCCAGCTGGCAGGAAAGACCTCCAGAGGCACCCAGGAAGCTGCCTGAGGTGCCCTTGCCCTGCTCCAGCAAGCCAGGTATGCAGACAGGAATTCAAATTGCCCGACACTTCCTGGTATTTTTTCAGCCAGAGAAGGGTACTCCCATTGGCCGAGTCTCCTCGCAGTGCCCCGCAGATTGGCCATGCTCAGAACTCTGTCCTTGGCACTTGTTCTATTTATTTTAGCTCGCTCTGCAAACTCCCTCAGGAATAATTTTTTTCCCCCACTGAAATCCACTGCTAACTGTGCTTTTAAATTAATCCAAAGTAACTGCTTTTGAATCCTGATTGCTTGAGCCATGCAGTGTTAAAGCAGAACTGTTTTCATAACTCATGTCACCCCACAACTGTCTGTTCATTTTAATGTATCTGCACGAAGTGTGTAATTCCTAGCTAACAAAAAGACTGTTGTAATAGGCCCTTTGTATTGCAAGTTAAACTATTAAACTGGAATTAAGGGTGGTTGTGTATGCTAGCCTGTAACATAATGCCTGTTTTCTATAGTTGACAATTCTAGTCAGTTCACATGGAAGATTGAGGGTAGCATTTTCTCTTGGATGTAAAACTTGCCTGAGGCAGCTGTACTGTGCAAGGTCCTCTGCTCCTGCATGAATGTTAGCTGCTTTTCTTCTAACTTTTTCTCATTTTTCCCTTCTAAACTGCTCCTAGTTCTTTTTTTGTTTGTTTCCTCTATAGCTATCTGCTACTTCTAATCCCCTCCCATCATCTTTCATTCTGCCTTTGTCCTACTGAACTTGCGTTTTACTACTGTCTCACTCTTCCCCCACCCCATCATGTATTATAATTCCTTTCAGTAGGTTGGGATTAGCTGTGGTGCCGAACCTGAGCCCCGACACTGAGCTCTCGCTACCTCATGCTATCCCCCTTCCCTTTAGTCTGTACACGCCCCGGGCTTTGTTTTTATGAGCCACCCCCCAGCTGATGCTCTTCCATGACCCATAATTAACTCCTTGTTTGTTTTTACCTTAGGGTTCAGATCTCTACGGACACTCCCGCTCCTGCATTCCACCCAATCGGTGGGAAGACCTCCAGAGGCACCCGGGAAGCTGCCTGAGGTGCCCTTGCCCTGTTCCAGCAAGCCAGGTATGCAGACAGGAATTCAAATTGCCCGCCACTCCCTGGTATTTTTTCAGCCAGGGAAGGACATTCCCATTGGCTAAGTCTCCATGCACTGCCCAACGGATTGGCCACACTCAGAACTCTGTTCTTGGCACTTGTTCTATTTATTTCAGCTCGCTCTGCAAACTCCCTCAGGAGAAATTTTTTTCTGCCCCAACCCCAACTGCTATTAAATAGCCCTCCTCCCCCACAACAGTACTAATTAGATAAGCCCCTTCCCCTGCACACACTTCTCCAGCTCACCCTTTAAAGGCATCATCTCTTCAACACACCCTTCATCAAGCCACACTCTCACTCCATCCCCTCTCCAAAGCTTCCTCCCATTTTTTCCTCTATTGTACACCGACAGCTTTAATTTTTGCTGTAAATTACTATCCAGTTTATTTCTCCACCTAGTCCTTTCAACTAATTTGCTGTAAACCATAACTATTAAAGCTTGGGCAGCCCCAGTAATATTGTCAGCCTCACCAGAATGTTTTTTAGGTGTCGTAGGCTACTGAGACAGATCACCCCAGTGATGGCATCCTCTGCCTACATTTTGCTCTTTGGTTGCATCTTCCTTATGGCATTGGAGACAAACAGGGACCTCATGAAAGATGCTCCTTGCCTGAACACCATGTTAGCCATGAAATCAAGACTGATGGAGTCTGCTAATAAGATTGCTCCCTCCAAAGGTACTAACCCCTATTCAATCACATCGTCCAACACCCCTCATTGTCTAACCCACACAAAGCCTTTGCTCTCACCACATCTCACTGTCACATCAACACTGGTATTGCTGCCCTAGGCAGTGACCAGCCAAAACAGCCCAACAAAGCCTACCCAAGACTTCTGGTACGATTCTTCAGGAAACTATTAATACTGCTATTACTTTGTGCAGGCAACATACAATTAAACCCGTCCCCCCCTCCCTCAGCAGCTAGCTGCTCCTGGCTAGATCCCACAGCTAAAGGATCTGAGCTTCTTGCATATGAACATATGCAGCCTTGCAAACAAATTTGACCAGGTACAAGCCTGGCTGCTGCACTCCGCACCTGATGTTGCAATGTTCTTAGAAACCTGGCTGAAGAGTAACATGACTAACACAATGGTTAACATCCCTGGTTAAAACCTGTTCAGTTGTGACAGACTATCCAGAGGTGGCGGTGTCACCATATATACTAAAGTTAAATTCCTAACCACTGTTATTGACCAGACATCGATGCCCAAAGAATTTGAATGTCTCACCTTAAAAATCACCATCTCATCTGGAGTAGCCCTACTGATAGCTGCTTGTTTCATGCTGCTGGCAGCTGGCCTGTGCATAATGCTGCACCTTCATTCTCTACTGGAAAAAGCAAACACAGAATGCATCATAATGGGGGATCTTAACCTTAACTGGAATGATGCCTGTGCTAATAGGCTAAAGAACTTCTACGATGAAAACGAGCTAACGCAGATTACCCCTGAAGTTATCCAACCCAACAAGAAGAACCCTGACTGCAGCTCCCTATTGGATCTTATTCTGGTCAGCAAACCACATAATATTTCTCATGCAGGGGTCTTCCACAACAATCTGAGTGACCACTGTGCTATTGCCTGTATTACGTGCTCCCCACACCTTACTTCCACCTCCTCCTTCAATATTAAACGTAGTCTGAAACACCTCTCGCTACTTGCCTTCCTGTCCGACCTTGGGAACATTAAGTGGCAGAACGTCTACCTTGCGCCCTCTGTGTCTGAAGCATTCAGTATCTTCCAGGAGCTGTTAGTAAGGATTATTAACAAGTATGCTCCCTTAAGAAAATTCAAATCTAGGAAACATGCTCCTGACTGGTTCAACCCAGCATTAAAGAAGGCACTGCAGAATAGAGACACTCTTTGGAAAAGGGCAAGGAAATCGCAATCTGACTCTGACTGACTCTCCTTCAGGGTTGCCAGGAATGCCTGTAATAAACTGGTCAGGATGGAAAAATTGCAGTTCTTCCAGTTTGCCCTTGAGGCAAACAAAAACTGCTCAGCTAAATTTTGGCAGATTTTGAGAGAGGTAGGATGCTCTCCTGCAACCCCACTCCTGGCCAAACATGTGGTAAACAACTCCTCCTTTACAGACAGGTCCGAGATCCTTGATCAACTTAATAACCACTTCACGAAGGCCAGCCTCACGTTCAATGTCTCTCCTGTTAATAAACTGTGTACAACAGGTACTGCCAGCATAATATCAAGCCCAACGTCCACCCACAGTACGGGCCGCCCCCTCTTCAAGTTCCAGCCAGTGTCCTACAAGCAGATGGAGGACCTTCTCCTCTCATTAGATACCAAAAAAAGTGCTGGAGCCATTTCTCTAGAACCCTCCTTCCTTAAAGCTGGTTATTACTATCTGACAGCACCAATTGCCCACCTATTCAATAGCACTCTAATCCAGGGGGATCTGCCACCTAGCTGGAAAACTGCACACATCATTCCTTTGTTCAAATCAGGCAACCCAACGGATTTGAATAATTATAGGCCAGTCTCTCTGCATCCTGTTTTATCCAAGTTACTTGAAAAAGTTGTCAACCTGCAGCTAAGGGAGTTCTTGGATCATGAAAATATCCTTAACCCAGTCCAATCAGGTTTTAGACCCAAACATAGCACCATGTCAGCTCTAGCCAAAGTGTCAAATGACTGGCTAAAAGCCCTGGACAGTAAAAATCATATCTATTCTCTCTTCCTTGACCTCAGTAAAGCCTTCAACACGGTTGATTACTCCATGCTACTCAATTCACTGGGTAGCCTTGGTCTAGACCCTGCTGCATTAAAGTGATTCTACTGCTACCTTACAAACCACAGTCAACAAATAAAAGCCCAAGGTGAACTCTCCCCCCCTAAAAATACTGCCCTGAGGCATCCCACAAGGCTCTATCCTGGGGTCAATTCTCTTCGCACTTTATATAACTAGCATTGAATTTGGCTTACAGGTGGGAACTGTCCATCTCTTTTTGGATGACAGTTCTCTACACAACCAACCCTTCCCTGGATCTTGCTCACAAGGAGCTACAGCAGGACTTTACCATCCTCCAACATAGCCTGCTGAATCTGAAGCTCTTGCTAAATGCCAAAAAAACAAAAGCCATGATTATCTCCCCGCCTTCCTCCCTCAACATGGGAACATCTGGCTCCCCTCAGATTATTACCCTCCTTGGTGAACCATTAGAAATAGTGGACAAATTCAAATATCTTGGAGTCTGGATGGATAATAAATTCAACTTCAGTGCACATCTAAGTGAACTAACAAAAAAGCTAAGACAGCACCTCGGAGTATTCTACTGCATAAGACACCTACTCACTCTGTATGCTAGAAAGAGGCTGGTTCAAACAACCTTTCTTCCCTTTATTGACTATGCTGTCTTCATCTATAGTCACTCCCCTCAGCATGTGTTACAAAAGCTAGATACACTCTATCACCGCGCCTTGAGATTTGTACTTGGCCTGCCTGTGCAGACCCACCACTGCTTGTTATACCAAGCACTAGACTGGCCGTCCCTCCCCCTGTGGAGGTAAATAAACGCCCTCATGTGGTTTTTTCAGGCTATGACCAACAAACTACCACTCTATATCTATGACTTCTTTGAACATTCTATAGGTATTTATGGCCTAAGGAACTCCTGCCTTGTCCTATATGAAACACCAAGGTCCAGGACTCGTCTTGGCTCAATAGCCATTAGCTCCTTTCTACCACTGCTCTGGAATAACATGCAAAAAGCTCTTAAACTCTCCCTGCTGCCTAGCCCCCACATTTTCAGACAGCTGCTATATAGATGCCTGAAAACGGCATGTGACTGCTTCAGGTAAGCCCTACCTTCCCAAAATGTTATACCCCCTGCCCCTAGATATACCCTGGCCTTCCTATACCCCCGTTGGCTGGCCTCCTAACTAAAATAACTACCCCCCTTCCTGAGCTTCCTCCCATCCTTCCCCAAATCAATTCTCTCTCAGAGAACCTTCCACATAGTAGGCTGTTCTCTTCTCTCTCCCTTGAGTATTGTCTTCCCAGTTTACCCTATCCTTCATTGTCTTCACCCTATCCTCCCTATGTGCCATACTGATCCTGACCAGTACACGCTGAAATGATTATGTATGTACGTACACATGTAGGTTTGAAATTGACTTTGTACATTTGCTCCAGCTCATACTGACAGTATATTCTTTTACATTCTGTAATGATCTCTGTAGCAATATGTTATGCCATAGCACTGAAAATGTTTTTGTCATATGTGTCCAGGACCATCTTGAAAATGAGCTTACTCAATGATGTAATTTCCTGGTTAAATAAAGTATGATTGATTGATTGAAGTGTAGTTACAGTAATGAATGAAAATGTTTTTGCGAGCAGCATTATGATTTTTTTAATTGTACAGCTTTAACAGTTTTTCTACACGTTATAATGTATACTTTTTTAAAGTTAAGCCAGTGCAAATTCCTTCATGGGGATTTGCATATGCTTCCCATGATGCTTTTCTTAATTGGGGGATGTACAAATGTATTTTTCTTTAAAATTTGGCTGCATGGCCAATACCCTTGCAGCATAACCTTTGCCCCAGGGAATTTGCTCTGGGGTTCTTATCTTTTGTAGTTCTTCTTTTCTATGGGCTCCTCATGATCCAAAAAAGTAAGATCCTCCAAAGGCTAGCTGGCTCCCGGGCACTGAATTATGATATATATACAGCATACTGATGAGCTCTAAGAGGGGTAAATCACATATATAGGTTTCTTGTTCTTAGACTTCGCTGGTTCCATGAGACCTGTTGGCACTGAGGTTGGACCAGTCTAAATGATTTCATAGGGATTTGCATATACTTCCCATGATGGTTTGCATTATTGGGGTATGTGCAATTGTGTGTTTCATTCAATTTATGGAAATTTCAACACACTTATGTGCTGAAATAATGCATTCACTATGGACATTTTAATGCATAAATGTGTTAAGAATTCAACACACAATAGTGTATTAAAAGCTACACATTTGTATATTGAACAATTTACACACCATTGTGTAAAATTTATTTAACACACTGCATATGTAAAAATTAACACACACTGTCTTTTCCCTAACTGCACTAATTGGTGTGTTAAAAATTGATTAACTTTTAGTCAACTTTAACACACCTTCTTTAAGATTGTAACATAACAAACATTAATACACAGCATTTAATGTGACTAGCAGTACAATTAAAAAAAACAGCAAGAACCAGATGACAATAATAGTTAGAAGGGGCTGATGAGTGTCTGCTGTTACTTCATTGGAGACCCATGGAGTAAATATGTCTAGCAAGCAAAGGTGAAGTTCCCAGCAGATGGTCTGTGAAGGCTTGTACGAGGGAATGCTTCTGCTCCAGTTGGACCCATTTTAGAATTGCTCTGTGCCTCAAATCCAGTATGTAATTGTGGTTATGTGGTACAACCCCAACCCAGGCATTACATCATACTTGTGCTACATGTTGTATTTAGTACTTAGTTAGTGATTAGCATCTTGCCAGTAGTGTTCCCCCACCTGCACAATGATTCACACAGTCAGACTAGTTGTTTTTGAAGCAGGTGTTGATGCCTCTATTAGGAGAAGGTTTGTTTTTAAGCAACCATTATTTAAAGAATTCAGCTCTCTTGCCTATTACAGCAGCATACTGTGACTGAGTTTGGCAAAAAATGCATTGCTAGAAGTAGACTTACCTGTGGTCCTCTTCGATGTGTACAAAACCAGGATCTTACATTCTGCCAGGGCAGTGGTGACAGCCTTGGTTTGCTTCTGTGTCTGCCAGAGCATGGATGCTTACTTGTTAAACACTGTTTTCTGGGGTTTGGCATAATGCACTGGTGGATTGGATGGTGCATTTCCCTTTTAGAAAATGGGCTTGAAAAATAAAGTATGCTGATTGGCTGAAAGCCATAACCAGCCATGCATTTATTTTTCAACACCACCCTGTGAAAAACAAGTGCCAATTCGGGGTGCCTCATTACTTGAGGCATCTTTGGGCCATCCAAATTGTCAAACTGGCTATCCTCCATTTTATTTTCTCACTTAGCGAGACAGTTGGCAAGTGAGGTGGTGACCAGTCAAGCTCCAACCCCCCCCATCTGTTTCACTTCTACTAGCCAAAAAAAAAAGAATTAGGAAAACAAAAAAGGAAGCTGACAATCCAATCGGTTTTCGCTGGCAGTCCACAACACGGCTTTTAAAATGGCAGCGCGTGCCTCTCCTTAGCAGTTTAATTCCACCATGTGCTACTTACCCGTGCTGCCTGCCATATACTGTACCGTCTCTCTCCCATAGGTACTGTATAGCCAACTACCAGAAACTTTCACATCTTGAAAGAAACAAAAAGTACCTCTTTTTTTAGAGTTCATATGATGACTTCTGTGTGTCCTGATTACGTGTAACATGGTACTGTGCCTTTCCCACTCCACATTTCAGCCACTCGCTCCCCGCTGACAATCCAGGCAACCAAAACCATTTTATCCCATAATGCAGAGAGGAAACCTACAGGGGATTGAGGGAGAGAGATAAAAAGTTTAAATGAGCAATGTGTAGCAGTATAAAAAAGTGTCACTCCTATGCAATAAAAAGACAGATAACACAAACATAAAGGAATAAAAAAAAAAAAAAGCCATTGAAGAGCTCCCTGCCAGAAGTACCTACTCGGGAGTTGCAAGGAGGAAATACATAAGGGAAAGTTAAACAAAAATAGAAACAACATGTAAAAAAATGCTGCACAACTAAGGGGAGAGAGGGTCAGCTGCTGAAACTGCATACAACCAGTTTTTTTTAATCTACAGTGTGTCCACCAGGACAAACCTCCTTGGCTCAACTTTGGAAAAAAAAGTAATGATGCAGGCAGAGGAACTATTTTGTCACAAAACCTACTTTAAATTAATTTTTTATTAACAATTTTTATTCAACTTTTTTTTTAATTTTTTTTTTACAAAGCCTATTTTCTAAGCGCAATAACACCCTCCAAGGTGGGCTTCATTGGGAAATACTGTACCTTCCAGGGACTATAAGGCCCTCCACCTGCAGCATCAGGCCTCATTATGCCCTGGGTGGTCTGGTATTTCCCAATAAAGCCCACCCTATTGGGTATTATTGCTTATGCAGTGGCTGTCTTTAAAATTGTGCAGCTGTTTGTGTAGACACCACCATATGCTGCTGGTATCTTGCATCAGATGACCAAGACCAATCAAGATGAGATGGTTATGCTCTGGGTGGAACAGCAACATCTGGTCAGTGACTGGATGTTTGACAGTAGCTGTCACCTGTCAAGGTGGCAGCTGCATGTTAAGGGCATCAGTTTTTAGGCTGGAAAACAAGGGGCAAAACAGTTTCAAGATGGAGAAGAAGCTGTGTCCCTTAGACGGTTTGCCAATTTCGTCATGCAGTGCAGTTGTTCTACCGGTCTCCATGCTTCAGAAAATGACTGCGTCTGTAAGCCTTAACTGCACATCCCTTGTAGTTATGTTTAAAGCATGTAATAACAAAAACACACACAGTCACCTGGAAGGGCTGGCAGGACTTCAGTCACACATCACTTCAGAATGATTTGTTGTAGAGGTTTTGTTCTTTGCTTTGGTTGCTCACTTCATGAAGACCTTTAGGCTGGGTAGTGACAAGGATTTGAAGGAATGTTGCTAGAAAGGTTTTTGGTAGTTTGCTTTGTGCTGTTTTGGCATTTACAAGCTTGTGAGTGCCCTGGTTTGATGAGACAACAAGCCGAGCCGGATTCAGTATCCTGAATTTAATCTTGGCAATGTGAAGAGCATTTTTGATTATTTTATAGGCAAGCTGTTTGTCTCTTACTACTAGTATCACATCACAGAATATATGGAAGTGGTTGCCCTTCCAGGACAGGGTTGACTGTTTCCTTGCTTGGGCTTAATTATGAATTTTATCCTGATAGTGAGGCAGCATAGGATTATAGCCCTTGATTTACATCAGAGGGCTCTTTTGATAAGGTATATCATTCCAGTCTCTGGGGGCCCCACCACTTCTTGCCAGAACTTCTGGATCAACAGAAGCAAGTTAGCTCCCTCAGCTCTCTTGGGGATCCCCACGAGGAGCAGGTAGTTCCTTCCGCCCCTACCTTCATGATCCCCAATTTGATCCTCAAGTTATTGATTTTCTTTTTAAGTTCTGTGATGGTTACCTCATCCTGGCCCTGCTTGTCCTCTATAGAGTGGATTTGGGCTTCAGTGTCACCGACCTGTTTTGTCAGGGACTCCAGTACTGATTTTAAGGATCTAAAGTCACTCACATTTTCAAAAAGGGTGACTTGATTGTCACAGTTCTGTGAAAAAATTATTCAGTTGATCAGTTTTGTCCTTTGTGATAGCAACTTCAGGTGGCAAGTTTTGCTCGTGCTGCTTGTGGCCTTGTAAGCAGGGTAAGATCGGTAGTGCCTCCACCTCTTCAACAAAATCCATAAGGAAGCTTTCTCCTTCTTCTGCCATCCTCAGACTTGCACAGTGGGTGCCCACAGTAAACAACTTAACTTGTAATCCTTTTTAGAAAAATAAAAAAGTAGGTAAACTGGATTTTAGCCACATTTTTACCCTTAGACCCACAGAGGTGAGAGTGAAGCTACCTCTTACACAGAGTTCATCAAGTGACCAAACTATCAATTCAATCTTTCAGCAGTAGGTACCTTGAGTATCTACATAGGGGCCCAGATATTCAAACTGCGCCAGGCTGTGGCGCAAACTTGGGTGCAGTACAACTTGGCTATGCAGGGGTGTGGACTGGGCGATATTCAATGGAGCTGCACCATGGCACAGCATCACTGAATATCGCACCCTGGCCACCCGCAGTGTGCATGGCACAGAGGCACTGCGCCAGCGCAAGTGTCCAGAGTGGAGCATGGGGATGCGCTAGTGCAAGTTCCATTGCGCTATGCACAGCAACCGTGATATTCAAAACTTGATATGCAAATGGGGCCATAATGTATGCAAGGCACAAATGGAGCCATTTGCATGTCATTATGGCCCCATTTGCATGCAGGTGTGCTGATCCCTGACGACTTGCACCTGGCGCCCTGCCAGGCAGCAGCTGTCGGGGACCGATGCCCCCCTGCAGCTGGCAATGTGCTCCACAGCCCAATCGCAGGCTGCAGTAAAAAAATGGAAAAGCATAAATGCCTGGTGGTCCAGTGGACCGCTGTCTGCCTGATCATGGGCATGTGTTAAAAAAAGAAGAACCATGTTCAATATCCCTGGTGGTCCAGTGGACCGCTGTGTGCCCGATCGCGGGCCGTGGTCCAGTGGACCACCAAGGAGTTTGGGGATATGAATGTTCTGTTATTACTAATGCCCACGATCAGGCACACAGCAGTCCACTGGACCACCAGGGATATTGGACATGGTTCTTCTTTTTTTAACACATGCCCGTGATCGGGCAGACAGCGGTCCACTGGACCACCAGGGATATTGGACGATGTCTGCTTTTATTTACAAATGCCCACAACTGGGCAGACAGTGATCCACTGGACCACCAGGGATATTGGACAGTTTCATCTTTTTTTTTCCAAATGCCCGCAATCGGGCAGACAGCGGTCCACTGGCCCACCAGGGATATTGGACGATGTCTACTTTTATTTACAAATGCCTGCGATCGGGCAGACAGTGGTCCACTGGACCACCAGGGATATTGGACAGTTTCATCTTTTTTTTTTACAAATGCCCGTGATTGGGTGGGGGGGTGCTGCCAGGTGCAGCCCGAGCTCGGGTGGCCACCCACTGGTGGCAGCTGCCATGTTGCACCCTGCAATGCGGCAGCTCACCAGTAGGTGGCCATCAGTTGTTCCCTTTTTTTTGGGATCAACTTTGTGCTGGCGCAGGTAGGGGTTGCGCATGCATGGCTCTGCACATCCCGGGCTGAATATAGGGCTGTGCAGGGTATGCATGGGCACGCCCCCCTACCTGCACCTGCATACATTACTGATGCACTCTGGTGCATCGGGATTTGTGCCGCGCACTTTTCCCTTTTGAATATCGCGCCGGGGTGCATCAGTGGGTTGCGCATGGCACAACACTGTTGCTCCATGCGCAACCCTTTTGAATATCTGGGCCAGTGTGTTTACCAGCTCTTTCCCCTAACCAGAACTGTCTACCTTGTGTTTTGATGTAACCAAGTTTCCTTGACATCAACTGTAAAGCTTGTATCTGACTGTAAATGTCTTTTTCTAAATTGAATTCAATGTTGTTATATCCTAATTCCTGCCTGTACTTTTTAATAATGCCACGCATTGCCCACATTCATTGTATTACTCTGTATATAATTACTGTTCATTATGTCTACTGTATTGTCATTGTGTCTGTAATCTCCTAGGACATGCCTGAAAGTAGGCATTTGATTTTCTAATGCACCTACCTGGTAAACATAGAAACATAGAAACATAGAAGTTGACGGCAGATAAGGACCGCAAGGCCCATCCAGTCTGCCCATAATAAAAACTAAATAAATAAACACACAAATTGTACAGTCTATTAAATATGTTCAATATATATATAGCCTAGTTCATTTTGTTTATCTGCTTCTCAGAGCTTTTTGCAGTGTAGCCTAATCTTGAACCCAGTTGTTTTTTACCATTGTACTGATGTTTTTAACTGTATTGTTTGAATTGTTTCCCATTTCCTGAGCCCCTCACCTGCATCACACCTTAGAACAAGTCTCAGTTCTGTGCACCTCTTCCGGTCACCAATTTACAAATTAATTAATTAATTAACAAGCAAGTTACAGGACATTTGCAAATGTGCTATATTTATTTATTTATTTATTTCAAAAATCAGATTTACAAACCTTTGAGTCAAAGGCTCATTTACAAAGGCACCTTGTCACAGGGAGGGGAGACAACATATTTGCGAAGCAAGATAGTGGAGAACAATACAGGTGAGATACAGAAGAGCATACAGAGCAAGGCATTTCAGAGAGCAAAATAGGTGAGATACAGGTGAACATAAAAATTAAGCTATTTAGTGTCCCAGTGGAGTACTCAGGTTACAGTGCGTGGTATGCATGCTGCTTGGGAGTCAGAAGATGTTACAGTTTTGGAAAGAATGCAGAACCATTTTCTGAAATGTATTTTAGATGTCCCACCTTTAACCCCCATGGCATTTGTCAGAAATGAAACAGAAACCATACCTTGGAGTATAACAATCAAAATCAGGATTTTCCCTTATTATATCAGACTTACATACATAGGGCCAAATATTCAAACTGCGCCATTCTGTGGCGCAAGCCGTTGCGCTGCTCAAAAAAGTTGCGCAGGGGTGTGGCCAGGACGATATTCAACGGAGTTGCGCTATTGAGCAACTCCTCTGAATATTGGCCCCTGGCCACAGCCACTGTGCATGGCGCAGTGGAACTTGCACCACCGCAAGTTGTCAGAGTGGAGCATTCAGATGCGGTGGCGCCAAGTTCCATTGCCTATGCGCCAAATCTGTGATGTTCAAGGAGACATGCAAATGGGGCCATAATTTATGCAAGGTGCACGGGGGCCATTTGCATCTCATTACAGCCCCATTTGCATGCCATTAGCATGGAGGTGCGCCGATCCCCGACGACTTATGCCTGGCGCCCTGCCAGGCAGCAGCTGTCGGAGCCTGACACCCCCTGCTGCCCGATCGTGGGCATAAAGTAAGTCAAACCCCCGCAGCCCGATCACAGGCATAAAGTAAGTCAACCCCCACCCCGACTAGCCCGATCGCGGACATAACTTCAACCCCCTCACTAGCCCGATCCGGGCATAGCGTCGACCCTCCCCTCTGGACTACCATTGTGGGCATAACGTAATAAACCCCCACTAGCCCAATCGCGGTATAGGCCTTCCCCAAGACCAATCTCCTGGTGGTCCAGTGGACATGAGCCAGATGTGGGCATAGCTAAACCCACCCCCAAGTCCAATATCCTGGTGATCTAGTGGCCCCACCCACCCACCCACAGAGCCCCACCACCCCTCCCCACCATCAGCCGGCGGCGGCAGCACCCACCAGCCTGCCCGCCCGCCACCTGCCGACTGACGGCTTGGGCAGGGCTGCATGCCCATTGGTTCAGAGCAGCAGGCCAATGGGCGTGCCATACCAGCCATCAAGGCAGTCCAGATCGTGAATGAATGTGAATTCATTCATTCACATATCTGGACTGCCTTGTGCAAATGGGCTGCACACCCATTGGCTCATGCTCTGAAACAATGAATCATGCAACCACTAATCGGTCGGCAGGCGACGAGCGACAGGCTGGAGCCCGCCCGCCAGCAGCGGGGAGGCGAGATGGTGGAGGCTCTGAGGAAGAGGTGAAGGCCACTGATCCACCAAGGATATTGGACTTGAGTGAGACTGGCTGCTGCAATAAGATTCGTAGTCACTGGACCACCGAGACAATGATGCTGTGAGATTGCCGTAATGCGCGACTCGAGGTGGGGCTCCGCATGTTATGCCGCGATCAAGCTGAGTCGGGAACTACGTTATGCCATGAGTCGGGCTAATCCGAGGAATTCTTATGTTATGCCTGCGACCGGGTTGGTCGAGGTGAAAGGCTTCTACCAGGCCCGCGATTGGGCTGTCGAGAGTGGGGGAAGATGTCCTTATGCCCGCGATCGGGCTGCTGTGGGGAATGCTCTGCTGCCTGCGAATCGGGCCAGTGGGGGTTTCATCCGTTATGCCCACGATCGGGCTACGGGGAGTTTCATACGTTATGCCCGCGATCGGGCTATGGGGGGTTTCAATGTTATGCCCGCGATCGGGCTACAGAAGTTACTATTATGCCCGTGATCGGGCTGCAGGGGGGGCACTGGGAACAAGTGGAGGGCCACCCACAGGTGGCAGCTGCTGTGTTGCTCCCTGCAATGTGGCAGCTCACCTGAGGGTGGCCCTCGACTTGATCCTTTTTTTTTTGGCTTAAAGTTGTGCAGGCGCAGGTAGGGGGTTGTGACTGCACAACTCTGCACAGCCCGGCTGAACATCACACTGCGCACTTTATGCATGGTTCCTCCCCCTTCGGTTGCGCATGCCTTCATTATCATTGCGCTGTTGCTCAGCATGTTTTTGGTGGTGCAACTGCCTCCTGTTGAATATCGCAGAAGGGCACATTTTCAGACTTGCGCTGGCGCAACCCTATTGCACATGGCGCAACCCTTTTGAATATCTGGGCCATGGATGCTAGCAGACTACTGAAATTGCAGCATGCTACATGGAAGCAATGTCTAACCACTTGCTAGAAGACAGGGTTTTCAAAATGATTTGTTATATTCTATCAGATAGAGCAGGGTGAGTTCTGGGAATATCAGGAGTTCCTGAAGGAGATTTTGTTAGACAGTGTAAGAGTTAAAATAATTGACAGTAGTAGGCAAGAAGAATAATTTCAATAACGTGTAAAACTTTTATTTATTACTCCAAAAGATTAAAAACTCTATTGGATGGGAACTCTATCTCTCAGCATTTTAAAAACTTAACCAGTGAAATGCTTTTACTAAGTGAAGATTTGAAGTAATGCCTACCACCAGTCTGTTGGTCAGGTAGGTTACACCCCCCCCCCCAAAAAAAGAAATCGAGAACTTGCTCATGTAGCTCAAGGGACTTGGAGCTTTAAAGCGTTATCCACTAAACTCGGCTTTATATATATAATTTGTTTTATTCTTTTGGTGATTGGGTAAGGTCCACTAAGCACAATGCCTTTTTTTCAGGGAGCACTGAGGAGGTTAAGGGACTTACTCAGGGTCACACAGTATGCAAGTGGAGGTTAAATGAATCAAAATTCAGAACAAACCTGACCACTGTATTAGTGAATATGTACCTGAAATAAAGAAATATAATATCAATAAGAGAATACCAAAATGGTTTTCAAGAAATATCAAGAGAAATAGTAAAAAGAAAGAGAAGGCATATAGAAAATATAAACTGCACTCTACTAGTGATAATTGGAATAATTATAGGAAGCTAGCCAGCAACTGCAGAAACAAGATTAGGAAGGTAAAGGCAGATAATAAAATCAGGATGGCATCTGCTACTATGGACAGCAACAGATCCTTTTTTAACTTCATAGGGAGTCTTACTGGTTGTCAAAACACTGTGGGATCAATTAAGGTGGACAACAATGTAGTAACTGAAGAAAAAAGTATGGTGAACTGCTTTAACAAATTCTTTGCAAGTAATTTCAAAACAAAAAGTCAGAATACTGCTCAATAGGAAACAAAGACAAATGAACAAAAAAAAAAAATTACATCCGAAGAAGTATATCGGAAATCAATAGGGCTGAGAATTAATAAATCCCCAGGACCAGACGACATACATCCCTGACTTCTAAATGAGCTGGCCAAACAGCTATCAGGGCCAGTAAGTATACTCTTTAATGACTCGCTTAGAGAAGGTAGGACAATACCTGAATGGAGATGTGCTAATGTGACACCCATACACAAAAAGGGTGACGGAAATAATATTACAAATTACCGATCAATCAGTTTGACATCTGTCATAGGTAAAATAATGGAAGGGTTCATAAAAGATATTTTACAGGATCGTATACTAGTTTTGTCATGGCAGGTCATGCCCAAGGCCCCGATTTTTCTGCGGCACTTCAGAGCAAAGTTCTGCGGCAGGGTTCCCATTTTCCACAGAACTTCTGCGGCACTAGACACCAATTTCTGCGGCAATTCTGTGGCACATTTTTACCCATAATTTTACCACTTTTTATACAAACTTGCTAATATAAAACAGTAATGGTAAGGAAACTATAAAGGTGGCCAAACAATGTACAAGTTACACATATACACCCCCACACCCCCACATACTTTTCCAGAGATATTATGATTACAAGGCTGGAGGAACACAGAGAAGGGTGGAAAACATGTGCAGGACCTGCACCAGAAAACATGAGGGGAGATTAAAGAACCTCAACAATATGTACAATATGTCCATAAAATGATGTCATTAATCAGGCCATTATTAACTCATATAATTAGTTTTATTTTTAATTTAGTAAGTAATTCTGCCCTGTAGAGCCTGCATATTGAATAATGTGTTGTTGGTAGAGCAGGTAAGAAAAACAGCATTGCCAGCAAGCAATGAGGCTGTGTAACTAATGTTTATGCCCCTGTAAAGCAAGCATTCATCATTATTAAGCAATAAGGCATGGCCAGAGGTTAGTGTCACTGTCTGTTAATCACCACCTTGGGGTGTAATGCGGCATGAGGTGTAGCAGAGTGCCATATTGCCCCTAGGGGATGAGTAACTGACTGTTAATCTAACTCCTGGGAGTGCCTTATTGCAATTATAGAAAGTATTCTAAAGGGAAAGTGTTAAAAGTCATCCCTAGTGCAGTGAATTAATATGTATATATGTATGTATATATTATAGTGGCGCGGTCTTGCCACTATATTTAGAGTTTAGAAGACACTTCTATGTTAAAGTCAAAAGTTTCCTCGTTAATAACTTTGGACCCGTTCAATGGATTTGCCTGAAATTTGGTATGCGCAGTGGGGCATGGTAGATTTCTGGATTTGCCAAATTTCGCTTCCGTCAGACTTATGGTGTTTGCACACGAAAACACTGAAAAATGCTAAATTATCCTGTTTTGGAGGCAGGTTTGGGGATTTTGTCCATGGCTCTGAGCTGCCATCATGTGGTTTGGTGTTTTACATTGCAATTTGGAGGGTGTTGATAGTACACACACGTTTACAAGTTAGTGGTGGGCCCACGCTCCCACCAACTTACGCAAGTTCTTAGTTTTTTATTCTTCCTCAAAAAATAAGTAAGTTCTATGCAAAAAACTGTGTTACTGCATCATTTAGGTTAAAACACAAAAAGTCAGAAAATGAAAAATCTTTAGGGTTGCCCCTCCCCCCGGACCCGCCCATCATCCCAAATTTACAGCTGATGGGGTGTGTCATTGGGGTTGTGAGGCCTAAATGTCACCCTAATCTTATTTACTGTGGCTTGTGAATGTAATTTCAGAAGGAATGGGGTGACATTTAGGCCTCACAACCCCAATGACACACCCTGTCAGCTGTCAATCTTGGGATGATGGGCGGGTCCGGGAAGAGGGGCAACCCTAAAGATTTTTCATTTCCTGACTTTTTGTGTTTTAACCCTAAATGATGCATTAACACAGTTTTTTGCATATATATATATTTGCTACCATAGTTCGGGTTGAGGAGCCATTTCTATGTTAAACCCCAAAACTTTGCACCTTAATAACTTTGCAACTGTTTGACAGATTTGGCTGAAATTTGGAATACATGATCAATAACCATAGGCCTTGGTACCTGCCAAGTTTTGTACTGGTTGGATACACGGCTGCAGAGTTTTTAAGCATGATTTGCACACGCGTTTACGCTGTTTCTGGAATTCTACGGTCGCGCGTACAGGTCGCACGGTTTGCACGACCGGCCCAAAATCTTCAGGGAACATGCGGCCAGGGTCCCCGATGTGCCTTTCAAAGATTTGATGAAAAAATATTGAACGGTTCAAAAGTTATTCAAAAAGCAATTTCCCATTATAAGTCAATGGGAAAAGTTGACAAAAAGTTTGACACTTTCGCAAATGGGCCTGTTACTTTCGCAAATCAGCCATTTTGTTTTCAGTTGGTGATCAGAAAAATGGTTGGCATTTAAATTTGGGACCCTCTAGCAACCTAATTCTTTTTGTATTCACCTAGTCGGACCCTGAGGATGCTTGCCATGTCTTTTATTTTGTAGTAAAACACCCCAGAAATATGTTTTTCAAATTTCTAGAAAAAGTACTTTCGCAAATTACTTTCGTGCTCACAAAAGTGTCGAACTTTTTTGTGAAAGCTTTCGCAAATTGCAACAGTAGTTTTCTACCTATGGGAAAGTGACAGCGATTCTTTGGCACTGCGCTGCAAAAGAACAGTTGGGAGTTTGGGGCTGAAATTTGGAGGGAACTCAGCCGACATCTCACAGATATGCCTTTCAGTGTTGTATTGAAAAAATATTACACGGCGGCAAAGTTACGGAACTCCAAAGTTGACGTTTTTTTCCATAGGATAACATTACGGCGCCCGACGCATTACAGGAATCCTTTGGCTCCCTGCTGCAAAATAACTGTTTGGTCTTTTTCCTGAAATTTGAGGGAAGACAGCCAACAGTACACGATGTCGCCTTTCAGTGGTTTGGTGAAAATATATTACAGGAGGCAAGGTTATGGAGCTTGAACTTCTCTTTTTCCCATAGGATAACATTACGGTCCTCGGCGCTTTCAGGGCCCGTATCTCGAAACGGTGCAAGATAAGGACTTTAGTCAGAAAATACTTAGCCCTGGTGGGGGCTAAGTATAAAATTAGCTAGGACAGTTGTAAATAATATGAGTTTTAAATTTTTTTTCTATGTCGTACGGTTCCTGAGATATAGCCTATTTAGTATTCCAAGTCCTCATTTTCTGCTCTGATATCCATTATTATGCATATATTCTTTGTACTCACTGTCTTTCTCTATGCAGCTTTTGGGGAAAACCAGCCTGTGTGCTTACATTACTGTTAATGTTGCCCTTTCTGCTTGCAGTCCCGTACCCGTTTCACTTACTGTTGACGTCTGCGCCACCATGTGCGTTATCCTTGCGTTTTCATTTTTTCGGTTGCGTTTCTGTTATTTTTTGCCATTTGTGTCTACAGTACTGTTTCTCTTTCTGTTTTAGTTTGTGTCACCATGCCCATTGAGATTTCCGTTTGCAGGCACCATGTTACTATGTGACAACACATCATGTGGCAGACCGTTCCCGTCTACGCCACCGTATGCGTTACCCTTTCTGTTCTCATTTGCACTTGCATTACCATGTGTGCCACTGTTAGCACTTCTGTTTGCATTGCTGTTCCTGTTACTATGCCTCAAGACATCACATGGTGGGAGTGAGGGGCCCCTCCCGACGCCGCATCGGGCCCCGCGCTCCTGCCACTGCATTACATTCACTATTTCTCGTCATCATTCTCCAAAAGAAGGAAATTAGAGGAAAAACTCCATTTAATGCATTAGTTAGGGTTGTTCCACAGTGACAAAAGTGAGAAATTCACTGTTAGGGTTTGAAAACCCCTTGGACCCTGCCCACCCCTCAACGGCATTGGGGTGTATGTTAGGTCGTCGGTCCTAACTCTCACCCCATTCTCCTATTCTTCTGCTGCTTTACACATGTGATGGGGTGAGAGTTCTGACGACGAATCAACCCAATGCCGGTTGGGGGTGGTGAGGTCCAAGGGGGTTTTCAACCCTAACAGCGAATTTCCTCACTTTTGTTGCTGTGGAACAACCCTAACTAATGCATTAAATGGAGTTTTTTTGCCTCTAATATATATATATATATATATATATATATAGAGAGAGAGAGAGAGAGAGAGAGACATGAGTTTATTATTTTATTTATGTATGTATGTTTCTAATATATGATGCTTTGTTGCCAGAGATGCTAAACATATGTGTGTCTCTCTGGGGCACTCTCTGGCCCCAATCTGTGACATGGGTAAAAAAAATAATCGGGTCCCTTCCTTGCTGGCATACTCCATGATAGTGACATCGGTACTGCAGTGACCAATAAATATTATGTCTATGGGAGAATTCATTTATAAAAAGAAGAAACAAAATCCAAGAAATAATAAACAATGTCTGTGCCCTACAGGGAGCCCTGCAACTGTTCTTGATTAAAGCTTAACTACCAGAGCCACTACTGTCTTTCTGTGGCCCAGTCCTGATATTGGGAGGCAGCAAACAGATATCTCCCTATTGTAAATCTGGCACAAAAGCCTGCTCACAAAATAGACTTTGAGTTGTGTTAGGTAGGATTTCATTTTTTTGTCTCTATGCAGTAGCTGGACTGAGCCCTGGAGAGCAACAGGGTGACTCAGGAAGACTGAATGAAACATTTCCCGCTTGCGGCTGTTCTGTGGCAACAGTATTTGTAATATAATTCAGTCGGCACAGGTTGGAATATTAGAAATAAAAGTCAGCATAGTTGGGCACTTTTTTACATACATTTGTCCCCAATCATCAATGCAGAGTCAGCCACTGTCCCAGCTAGAAGGAGATGTGATTGTTTCTGCATGTGGAGCAAAGTTCTGCATTTATTTATGTACTTATTTATTTATTTAGGAACTACCATGTGTAGTGCTATGTCCAGGAATTGTGCTGCGCTGCTGTAAGTCCCTCCGTTTCTCTCCGTGGCTCTGCGGGAAACCAAACATATTTTTTATGTTAACAGAAGCATCCTGGTCACTGTAAATGTAAAGCCTACATAGACCATATTAAAGCATGGGAGGTTCATTTTTAATTTAAAGTTTATCTAGTTGGGTACTAAAGTGTGTGTGTGCATGTCTGAATGTGCCGGATGACGTTACCGAGTGCTTGCTGTAATTTTTATTCACTTTCTGCCCGATGTCACCAACAGCAACCCTTGGCGGGAACAAAAAATGGTTAAATCTGAAGCACCCCAGAAACTTCCAGGACTCCAACATGACTGAGGGGATTAATGTATTTATTATTAATATTCTTTGAGCTATGGTGTGAACTTGCCAACTCTGACGTGTAAGATGTTTTCTGTGTCCTGTTTTACTTTGAAAAACAAAAAAAAAATCAATGAAAAAAAAATTGACAAAAAAGCAGAGGTACTCTGGCAGGGAGTACTGTAATTTTTAGTCCATTTCTGCCCAATGTCCCTACTAGGAGGGTGCGTGTACTGATAGTTGTATTTTGTCTCACCAGAGAGCAGGGACCAGGGTGGCTGTCGATGACATCAGGTAGAAATGGGCAAAAAAATTACAGTACAGTTCAAGTACCTCAGATTTCTTTAATTTATTTTTCCTGTTAAATTAATCAAAAAAAGTTATCAGTATCATTTGTCAAGGCTGATATCTCCCATGTGGTCCGGAGTAAGATCAGTCTCTTCAAGATGACACAAATATGGGAGCTGTGGTAGATGACGTCAAAGGGTGGAGGGGGCTGCAGGAGGACCTGACCAAACCACAAGAGTGGTTGGATGCTTGGCAGTTGGGGTTTAATGCCAAAAAGTGCAAGGTCTTGCACTTTGGGGCTAACAACCAGGGGAGGAGCTATCAGCTGGGGGGAGTACAGCTGGAATGCATAGAGGAGGAAAAGGATCTAGGGCTGCTTATTACATGGAGTATGAACAACTCGGCTCAGTGCAGGAAGGCAGCAGCAAAAGCGAGTAGGATGCTGGGGTGCAGAGCGAGGGGAATCTCTTCCAGGAATAGGGAGGTGATTCTGCTCCTCTACAGGTCACTGGTCAGGCCGCACCCGGAATATTGCGTGCAGTACTGGCACCCTTACCTGAAGAAGAATATCAGATTGTTGGAGGGTGTACAGTGGAGGGCAACAAAGATGATCCAGGGATTAGAGGGATACTTCTATGAGTAGAGGCTGGGCGAGCTGAACATGTATTCCCTGAAGGAGAGAAGGAATGGGGGGACATGATCAAAACCTTTAAATACTTAAAGCAGATAAACAAGACTAGTACAGAAGGGATTTTCCAGATTAGAAGGGGGAGGGTCACGAGGGGGCACCAGATGAGACTGGAGGGGAGAGGATTCAGGAGGGAGGTCAGGAAACATTATTTCATAGAGAAGGTGGTAGATAAGTGGAATACTCTGCTGGAGGAGGTAGTAGCCTGTAGTACAGCAGATGATTTTAAGAGGGGATGGGATAGAATGAGAGGGGGGGTAATTATGAGGAGGTGAGGAGTGGGTGGGGCAGCTGCAAGCTGAGCGGCTAGCTGCACAATCGAGCAGACTCAATAGACCATGAGGCCTGTTTCTGTTGGCTTTTTCATATGTTTGTATGATGCCAAGATGGGAGCTATTATTAATAAGGAGGAAGCTGTAAAATTCCAAAGGGACATAGAGAATTTGGGAGTATGGGCATGTGCGCATGGTTTAGACTTCAACCTAGACAAATGTAAGATTATGTATTTGGGCCATAGTAACATCAGAGACCAATACACTTTGATGAACTCTACATTGAAAACAATGAATTTAGAGAGAGACTTAGGCATTTGTATCTCCAGTGGCCTGACTTTTGATGACCATACTAGGTAGATGGTGAAGTGAGGTAACAAAATATTGGGCTGTATACTGAGACATGCTAAGAGTAGGCAAAAACAGGTGATGATTCCTCTTCACACAGCCCTTATTTGACCACATTTGGAGCACTGTGCCCCGGCAATTGCACTAGGCAGCATTGGGAATACAAACATATAGAGGGTGTCCAATGAAGACTTACAAAGATGAGTCATGGACTCAGGAGTGTGGGGTAGAAGGAAAGACTACAAACACTTGACCTCTGTTCAATGAAATACAGAAAATTAAGGGGATCTATATTTTGTTTTTAGAGCCTTTAAAGATAAAAAGCTGTGGGAAACGTCTGGGCTGTGTATTGCTGACAACAATAGGAACACAAGATCCCATAAGAAGCAGCTTAGGAGAGAGACATGTAAAACCACCAAGAAGTAGCAATGGATCAGTCAGAGGGATGTGGGAATTTGGAATTCTTTACTGGAAGCAGTAGTATCTTGTGATACAATGCATGCATTTAAA
This sequence comes from Neoceratodus forsteri, assembly GCA_016271365.2. Lineage (NCBI taxonomy): Eukaryota > Metazoa > Chordata > Ceratodontiformes > Ceratodontidae > Neoceratodus > Neoceratodus forsteri. Next base: position 543,201,965 of record CM057449.1, read on the forward strand.
ACAGGACTTGACAGTTATAAGGGTGCCACAAAAGTACTGTATTACTATTGATAAGTCGTAAGTCATTAAAGGGCTTTTGTCTAAAGACTTGATTCCACACTATGAAACTGATACACAGGTCTGATGAGTGTACCATGCTCATTCACAGCTCATTATTTTAACCTCTAGGCTAGCAATAGGAAGGGGTCAAGGACGGAGGGCTCTCAAAGCCTGCAATCAACATGAAAAACAAGAAGTGAAGGTGACTAGGGAAGAATAAGGGAGAAAGACAAGTAAAAAGTAAAAAGGGGATCAGGAGTTAGAAGGTAGTGATTCTAACTTAATGTCAGGAGTCTGGGTAATAAAATCAGACAATGACTGTAGACAGTGAAATGGACCTCACAGCCATCACCATGGTACCCATTGAAAATGAGCTTCTCACTCAATTGGGGTTGACCATATTCATGGTATTTTGTAAATCATAGATACAATGTTACTACTACTATGTATGTCCCGGACCCAGTGAGCCATGATGTGCCTCAAGACCAGAGAAAGAGAAGATACTGCTCTGTGAGCTTCACCTTACAGGCAGCTGTTCCCTTCTCTGGAGTGGAGTGGAAGACAGCTTGACTCAGCCATCTCGGAGTGAGAGAAGACTACCCGCGCTAGCGTCTGAGGAGTAGACGCTAGTAGCAGGGCTGCACAGCTAGTTTTAAATTTATAAAAGGTATGCTACCTGTTACCTGAGGAGTGCAGCCTTTCCAGTTCATCTTATTGTCCTCTTTCTGCTGGTTTAGTTTTCTCTCCTTTTTCCCATTTTCCCTTCTGGAGAAAGAAGTTGTTGCCATATTGGAACAGGCCCAAGTGGCGCAGCAGGGAGAGAGGCCAGTCAGATGGCCAGGAGGGGAGAGGAGGATCTGCGGTGTCTGATCAGGTCTGGAGAGGTTGCGGGATAATGGAGGAGCTGCCATGAGAGGGTGAAGAGGGTCACTGAGACACCGATTGCCCTTCTACACAGACTCTACTTAGACTACTTAGTTTAAGAAACTGGGGAGGGGTCTCAAGCAAGTAGCTACTTCTGTCACTTTCTCAGAAGTATTACCTGTGAGAGGCAAGGGAGAGCATAGGAGTGCATGCACCAGGAACTTTAACTCATGGTTGAAGAACTGGTGCTGTGAGGAAGGGTTTGGATTCATTGGTGACTGGGGACCCACCTGGAGGGATGGAGGTTTGTTCAAGCCTGACGGCCTGCATCCATCCTGGAGGGAATCAAGTACTCAATGATAAGTTTAAATGCTACATTGACAAGCATTTAAACTAGCAAAGGGAGGTGGCAGGCCAGCAAGGAGGGTACCTACTTGCTCACCCCCACAGCTAGCAGTAGAACCAGTGAACCAGAGGAGTGGCTATCTCTGCAAAGCGTGCAAAGATGGAGATTAGTGTCCAAAGGTGGATAAGCAGAAAAGGGCAAAATTCAGCAGAAGGGCAGACAGCAAGGAGAACCAAGGATAAATGACAACCAAGGAAGGGGCTGAGTAGAACAGTGAAGCAGACTAGGAGGTCAAATCATGGAAAGCCATGTGTGCAAATGCCAGGAGCCTTAGCAACAAGATGGAAGATCTGGAGGCTATCATGGTACAGTCAGACCTGGACATTGTGGCCATCACTGAAACCTGGTGTAATGATAACCATGACTGGAGATGGCCATACCTGGCTACAACATATTCAGAAGAGACAGAGCAGGCAGGAAGGGAGGAGAAGTGGCACTGTATGTGAAAAATGACATAAGGGCCACAGAGATCCAGGAGGAACAAAATGGGGGAGAGATACTGTGGGTTAAGCTAGAAAGGAAAATGGGGCCAGCCATCCGCACAGGTGTGGTTTATAGACCACCAGCCCAGGAGGAAGAAACAGATAGGGAGCTGATGCTAGCCATCCAAAGGATGGCAGACAAGGGTGAGGTAGTACTGGTTGGAGACTTCAATATTCCAGACGTGGACTGGAGCATCCCAGCAGCAGCATCAACTAGAGCAGATTTATCCTGGACTCCTTCAGGGTGCCTTCCTCAAGCAACTGGTCATGGAACCAACTCGGCAGAAGGCAATACTGGACCTTCTGCTCACAAACAGGGACAGTGTGATGGGGTAACAGTGGGGGAGCACCTGGGTAACAGTGACCACCAGTCATTGTGGTTTGAAATCACAGAAAGAGCAGAACCAAACCACACCAAAACACGTATCCTGGATTTTAGGGGGGCAGACTTTGGGAAAATGGGGAAATACTTGAAAGAGGCATTAAGGGGAATGGGACAGGAATCAGGGGTTGAGGAACAGTGGGCAGTATTTAAAATGGGGATTATAAGAACAACAGAATTATGCATTAAGCAGGTTAGCAAGAGGAAAAGGAAGAGGAGACCATTATGGTTTTCCAAAGAGGTAGCAAAAGAAAGTGAAAGCCAAAAGATAGCATTCAGGCAATACAAAAGACACAGGCAGAAGGGATAGGGAGAAGTACCAGGAGAAACAAAGGGAGGCAGGGAAGTCAGTAGGAATCCAAAGCTCAGACAGAAGAACATTGCAAAATCAGTGGTTAAAGGGACAAAACCTTTACAGGTACATAAGTGAAAAAAGAAAGACAAAGGGAGGGATAGTGAGACTGAAGGGGAGGATGGGAGTCGTGGAGGATGACAACAGTAAAGCTGACATATTGAACAGGTATTTCTGCTCAGTCTTTACTGAGGAAGAGGGGGTAATGGGTCTGAAGGGAGTACAAGGGGTGAGAATGGTGCAGAAATGGACACAAGTCCCTTTACACGAGAAAGGGTCCTGAAGGAACTGGAAGTAATAAGAGTTGATCAAGCAATGGGGCCAGATGGGGCACACCCCAGGGTCCTTAAAGAACTAAGAGAGGTGGTGGCTGAACCTCTGGCTATCCTGTTTAGCCAATCACTGGAAACAGGGGAGGTACCCAAAGACTGGAGGACAGCAGATGTAGTCCCCTTATACAAAAGCGGGAACAAAGAGGAAGCAGGGAACTACAGACCAGTCAGCCTCACCTCAGTGGTGGGAAAGATTATGGAAGCACTTCTGAAGGAGAGATTGGTGGAACATCTGGTTGTCAATGGACTACAGGACCCAAGGCAGCATGGTTTCACCAGGGGAGGTCATGTCAGACCAATCTCATTGAATTTTGACTGGGTGACTAGGAGGTGGATCAGGGAGGGCAGTGGACATGGCCTATCTGGACTTCAGCAAGGCCTTTGACACTGTGCCACATAGAAGACTATTACACAAACTGGGGAATATGGGTGTGGGCAGGACAGTAGTGTGGTGGGTAGGTAACTGGCTGGGTGGCAGGACACAGAGTGTGGTGGTAAATGGCTGTCACCCACAGAGGGAAGAGTGACCAGTGGGGTACCACAGGGATCAGCTGTGGACCGGTCCTATTCAACATCTTCATCAGTGACATTGCGCAGGATCTAGAAGGCAGAATTTCACTGTTCGCTGATGACACAAAGCTCTGTAACAGAGTAGACACACCAGAGGGCGAGACAGAATGAGAAGGACCTGCAGAAACTTGAAGAATGGTCAAGGGTTTGGCAGTTGAAATTCAATGCAAAGAAGTGCAAGATAATGCATATGGGCACAAAACCCTGGCACAATATATCAGTTGGGGGTGAGGATATAGCATGCACCAAGCAGGAAGGGATCTTGGGGTTGTCATCTCTGATGACCCCAAGGTAGGGAAACAGTGTGACAAGGCATCAGGTAAAGCAAATAGGATGCTGGGATGTATAGGCAGGGGCATCACCAGCAGGAAAAGGAGGTCATAATTCCGCTACAAGACACTAGTGAGGCCCCACCTGGAGTACAGTGTACAGTTCTGGAGACCATACCTACGTAAGGACATAGACAGGGTAGAGAAGGTTCAGAGGAGGGCAACAAAGATGGTGCATGGATTGCATCACAAGTCCTATGAAGACAGGTTGAAAGAACTGAACATGTACTCCCTGGAGGAGAGGAGGGAGAGAGGGGATATGATAGAGACATACAAGTATCTTACAGGGAGAAGCAGAGTGCAGGAAAATACTATTTGTAAGCGAAAAAGATGTTCCAGGACTAGAGGGCATGGGATGAAGTTGGAGGGAAGACGATTCAGAGGAAACATGAGAAAGAATTTCTTCACAGAACGGGTGGTGGACAAGTGGAACACCCTGCCAGAGGAAGTGGTGGGGGCTGAAACAATCATGGGATTTAAGAATGCATGGGATAGACATAAAGGAATTCTAGAGGTCATGGGTAAGGGGAAATAGACTTCTAGGAAAACAAGCTGAACTTACAAGCTCAAATGGGCAGACTGGGTGGGCCATAGGCCCCTATCTGCTGACACTGTCTATGTATCTATGTATCTATGTACTGTTAAAAAGTTGAGAGACAGTCGAGACATTGCAACTTTTATTCCAAGTTATATTGCTCCTTTCTTTTTTATACATGTTCAACAGTAGACAGGCTAAAATGATCTGTGGAGTGTTGGGATATCTTGTGAAGCGAGGTTATGCTTTTATATTTATCCCTTTTTGCACTTATGAGATTTATGTGTGCACAATTCTATTATCTTAACCCCTTTTTTTTACTTATTTGGTGTTTTTCATGTTTTTTTTTCTTAGTTTCTAATCTGTTTTAGTCTTAATTAAAGTGCGCTCTTCAGGCTCACATGATTTAGGTGTGAGCAGGTGTATTTAATCTGCTCCCTCTGAGTCTGAGAGCTTAGAATTATCCAAGACACCACAGAGAGCAGTGGGCTTGCTGAAGGGAGATCATTACAGCATTTGATTAGAGCGCAGCAGCTGCTGTTATGCTTGCGGTATAAAACTAGTAGCAAGCAAGCAAGACAAGATAATTGTGAGATACTTGCGCAGCTGTTGTACTGGTTCTGTCCAGGTCTTTTTAAAAGTAAGCTGAGAAGTTGCTGGGAGCTCATTGCTGTTTCTCCGGGAGCCCGGTGTTACATGTGTGGTCACGATTCATCTTAGTACTTCGATTCTCCAATACTAAGTAGTTTAAATAGATATTTTAAAAGTTTTTTACAGATTTTAGTAAGAAAGTAGTCTTTGCACCCCTAGCACCTTACCTGTCATATTCCCTCGACAAGGCCCCTGGCTGCACTGTCTCCCACCTTGCCCACCCCCTGTATCTCCACTCATGTCCTCGCCCCAACCACCTCCCATACTCCCCTTACCCCCTGCACTCCTTCCCCCCAATCTCCTACCCTCACTTCCCACCACGCACTCCCCTTCCCTTGTCTTGCTCATAGCTCAAGTCTTTGTACTGATTATTACATGTCTGTAAGTCAATGACTATATGTTTGTAACTAAAAATGATGACTGTTGCACACGCTGACGTGGAACCTTTGTAAAAGAGCCTCGGCTCAAAGGTATTGTAATCCTAGATTGAAGTAAATAAAAAAATAAATAAATAAATACAGTTTTTGACAGTTTTTCTTTAGATTAATTTAAGTGTTTGACTGGTTACTGCATTTTGTATTTTAAGTCCACTGATTTTGTGGGAGCAAGCAAACTAAATGTCTCATGTAATTTAATTTTACTTTTAGTAGAAAGTGAAACAGAGGTACCTGGTGCATTTGCAAAGTGGGGAAAAAGCTACAGCGTGTCTCTCTATTTTTATTCACGGCATGAGAAAATTAAAGAGAAACAGATTTTAATATGAGCTATTAGTGAAGCTGCTAGAGAAGCCTGTGTGAGCTGCAAGGTTCTATTCGGTGCGGTTGATGTAAGACTGCTCCCATCTTACCCAGGACAACTGACGAGGGATCGAAGGACTGAAACGAATTTTAGTTCTTTCAAAGAAATACAGAGGTCTTAGGCTCTGTACTGTGGACAACAAGGAATATAGTGGTTTTGTTTGCACACTTATAAGCATACTTGCAAGCACATTTGCTGAGAAAGTGTTGAAGGGTTTTTACTATATTTAAGACAGATTGATTATGTGTTTTTGCTGTATTTACTAAACTTACTGAACTTTATTTTTCTCTCTCTTTGGTAAAGTGGCATTGCTCAAGAGGAAAGAATAAGTAAATAGTGTAGTTGTAGGAACCTGTAATTAGGTACACATTTTACATTTTACATTTTACATGTCCTGTTTATTTTGATAGGTCATTTTGCATATTTGCACTTTTCTTTTTTTTTTCAGGATTCTGAGTCTTAGCCTCAGCCTAGCCTAAGCTGTTTATAATCCTGAGTATATTAGCACTTACCATTTATTATTGTATTATCTTGGTTCAGTGTTGTTGCCCTGTGTAATACACAATATCTAGAACACAGTATATAGTACATAGTCTTATTTGATTGAAGTGTCCAGAAGGTTTTTTAACCACAATACCTTGCATTAAGAAGGATCTTGTATAGTGGGATTTGGATTCTTTTCATTAGAGGGCAAGCGGAGTCCAGCACTCTTTGTTCTTTCCCTATTGGGAGGAGGTTAAATCAGGGATGGTTAATACTAGGCTGCAGAGGTTCCAGAATGTGGAATTGCCCCCTCAGCGCAAAAACGTCCCTGTAAAAAAAAAAACAATGTCTTATTAAAAACAGACAGAAATTATGGATCACTTGCATAGGATCAATGACAGTTCTAGTAGAACCTCTACTCCATGGCTCCAGAAATTTGAAAATGATCCGTTGTTTTGCTTGATTTGAGCGGAGAAGAAAGTCAAATTGAAAGTCAAACTAATACTAGTGTAAAGGGAAGGAATCATGCTCAGAATATGGCAGACCCCATAATTGTAACACTAGAGACAGGCAACCCAGAGGACAACTTTTTTCTACTACTGATTCATATAAATCCAAGAGCCTGGAGAGCCTAGAAACATTGGACAACAAACAGGCTGTAAGCTTAATAGTCCATGATTTTCAGAATACTATCAATGGATTGAAGGAGTGTGATGAGAAAACTAATGGAATGCGTTATCAGGAGCAGTGTCAGCCAGGTCTGGAATGCTCTGTTGATGACCACCCCGATGATTATTCTCTAAACAGGGAACGGGACTTAGTTTATGTCCCTGATCATCTTGATAGAGGCCTAGTCTCATTATTAAGGAATCCAGCTTATGTCAACTTGATTATAATGGACCAATTGATAATTAATAGAGAACTTATGGAGAATTTAAGATCAGAAGTAGCTTCTAACAGTGAAGATTGATGTGATTTCGAATCAATTGCTAAAAATCAGTCATTTAAATGAAAGTTTGGAGGACACTGATGGGGCTGTACATTTAGCAGATTCTATTGTTAGTGAAATTAGACCAGATTTTAGTAGCATTGACTTTCCTGAGAGTCCATGTATTACTAAAATCAATAAGAAGGGGAGGAGGGAGAGGAATAGGAATAGGATTAAGAGGGAAAGTAGAAATAAGGGAGCTTCCAATGGTAAGAATGACAACTACAACTAACTGTCAGCCATTCCAGACAGTACTGGGTAAGGAAACAATGGCTGAGGAGCAACTATCCCTCCCCCCTCACCCCCAATAGGGTGGAAAAGTTAACAACAAATAAAGATGGAAATAAAGATGGTACTACTACTAATATCTTTACTGTAGGGCAACCAGATAATGGGAATGGTGTACAGAATATTGTTGCCCACCTAGTGGATGGGGATTTAAGCTTGCACTTAAGGTAGCTGGAATCAGAATTGTATTTGTTAAACTAGCAGTGAGGGAGACCACTGTTGTAAATCAATGGTATAGATCAGTGGGGGATCACAGATGGAGCACCATTGTTTGATCCAGGTAGTGAAAGAAGCCCTTCAGTCAAACAGAATAGTAGAGCGGAGGTAAATGAAAATAGCAGGCATGATGCACCTAGTGATGCAGTAAATAAGAATAGACCCCTTTTAAGATTGATTGGCCCAGCTGATTGGCATGGATCTCTGACACCTCATTCTATAACAACCGTTGTAGAATTCCTTAACAAAGAATTATAGCTGAATTTGATTTGTGACGATATATTTGAACTGAAAGAAATCCCAGTGAGTGTAGCTTACATCTTAGATATAGCGTGTTTTTCTGCATGAACTGCTAATCATATTTGGACTAATAACAATCCCTTAAAGAAAAAGGGGATTGTTATAACCTACCACAATCAGGACAGTTTTAACTATAAATCAACAGTAATCAATGGAAGTCAAGTGAAAGATTGGTTACAACCCTGAATTAGTCTTTTTGGAATGGATATTTTGGAGAAAGAGACTCATACTAAACTGACTGGGACTCTTAAGGACTTATTTACTAATTTCTTGAAAATTGCATTTGGAGTTAGGGAACAGTTTGTTGCTAGAAGGAGAGATGGGAACACTCAAATTGATCTACATATTAATACTCAGGAACTTGCAGATAAAATTCTTGCTAAAAGTATCATACTGGATATGCTTGGGTTAAATATTTGTGATAGTGAACTTTTGGCTATAGAACCTAAAGTATTTAAACCAATGAGGGAAATTGCTCAGATGGAACTTCCTTTGAATAATCAATTCTTGCCTATTGCAGACTACCAGGACAATTGACTTAGTTCTGACACTAGCTCTGAACCCCATATTAACTCAGAGCTTATCAGTTTCTTAATTTGGAACATTGCTGGTTGGACTGCTAAGGTAGTGGAAGAGGAGTGGAAGAATTACATTCAGAATTTTGATTTACTGTGTTTTCAAGAAACATGGCATAGCCCAGGACATAATATTAGTATGACTTGATACGATAGCTTTCAGTTTGAGGGTAGAAGGCTTTATAGTAATGGTAGAAGTTTGGGGGTATTAAAATTTTTGTTAGGATTAATGTATTTTCATTGATTCACTGTTGGAAGTTGCATGAAAATGTTATAGCATTATTGCTAGGTGTTAAAGAACAGAGAATAATGGTGATCTCTGGTTATATCCCCCCTAACAATTCTAATTTTTTCCTCCCAGCCATCTGGGACTTTTTGGCTGATATTCTTACTGAAGCATTGTTTTTATTTCCCCAGGTAGATATATTACTCCTGGGAGATTGTAATGCTCGAATAAGAATCTATGATGGTTTGCTGGGAAATTCAGTTAGGATACATAATGAGATATTGGATAAAAATTACTTAAGGAAAGCTAAGGATGTTCCAATTAACAGAGCAGGGAGGAAAATTATTGATCTAATGAGCAACTTTAATCTTTACCCACTTAATGGGAGATGCAGTGAGCATGAATACAAGACAAAGATTTTTTTCGAATCTGAAATACAGGATAGTTTGCCTTATTTAGAAAGAAGTGTTGATATTAGAGCTGAGTTTTCTCTTATGGAAGTACTTTTTGCCATATCAACCTTAAAGAGAAATAAAGCTGCAGGACCAGATGGGATTCCTGTAGAAATTTATATAAGATATCCCGTCTTTTGGAGTAGAGTGTTATGGGCATATTTTAACAAATGTATTGATTCCAACTGTTTCCCACTATCTTGGAAGGGCTCACCCATTATCCTTATTCATAAAAAGGGTTCTCTGACTTCTGCTATGTACAGACCCCTTAGTCTATTAGACATAACCTTAATTTTTTTTTCCAAAATCATTTTGAAAAAGTTAAAAGTTCAAGTAGAATTGACCGGTGGCTTGTCTAGATTCCATGCAGGGTTTAGACAAAATTTCTCTACAATAGATAACATCTATATAATGCAACATTTGATAGAGAAGTTTGTTTTGCTTCATAAACAAAAGCTTTATACTGTGTTTATTGACCATTCAGTGGCCTTTGATTCCATTTCAAGGAGTATATTTTGGACCATTTTGCTTGACAGAGGTGTTGATCCTAACCTGGTGCATATAATAGCTAGTCTTTATTATGAAACTTGGGTGAGAGTTAGCTTGGAAAAAGAGGGTCAACTGTCTGCCCTCTTTAAGACCAATAAGGGGGTGCATCAAGGATGTGTTATGACACCACTTCTCTTTTCCTTGTATATTGACAAAATGCTAAAGGAGGTAGACTCCTTATGTTCAGATTCTCCAAGGGTGCTAGATTCTGCTTGCCCTCTGTTAGCCTATGCAGATGATCTTGTGTTCTCTCTGACACAAAAGGGACTTCAGGTTAAACTGAATTATATTGTACAGCATTCTGAGAGGCTAAAATTAACAATAAATTTAACCAAAACAAAAGTTGCTATATTTGGTGAGAAAAAACTGAAAAGAACATGGGTTGTGAAGGAAAACAAAATTGAGGTTGTTTCCAGTTATGTTTACCTAGGGACTGAGTTCCACTCAAGTGGAACATGGAATTCTTTATATAAACCTTATTAGCAAAACATAAGAAAATTACTGGAGCTCTGGTTAGGTTCAATTACAGATTCAGTGGATACACAGTTAGGCCTCTTCTTAAGGCTGTTGAAGCTAACTTGGAAACACAATTGCTTTATACCAGTGAGATCTGGGATTATGATAACAAAATCTAGAACAATTGATGTCACCCCTGTATAGAAATTTAAGATGTTTGCTCAGGCTTGGGCATTCGTGCCCAGCTGCCTATTTGCATTCAGAACTGGGGCTTGTTAATATAAGAACAAAAATGGATATTAGAAAGTTGAATTATTGGATCAAGCTTACCAGAGCTCCAACAGATAATTTGACAAAAATATGTTATAGAGAGAAGTTATATTAGTATGACCTAGGATACAGGGGCATTTTCTGGTTCTCTAAGATTTTTACAATACTTGAAAGATATTCATTGACAAATCTGAAGACAATAGTTGACAAAGGTATTATTCCGAGTCTTAAATACAGTAAATATATAAAGAAAAAGGTACAGAACCATTGGAATAATGAGGATCTAAAAGCCATTTCTGTCTCAGGCTACTCCAAATGGTTTAGTAAGAACAATTTTTGTTTCGGTTATAAGTCATATTTAGTTATTTTGGAGAATAATAAATTAAGAACAGCATTTGCTAAATATAAATTCAAACAGTTTCCTAGCAATGTTCTAAGTAGATATAGTAATGATAAATCCATATCTGAATTGTGTGACAGTTCAGTGGGGGGCAGAGAGGACTTGGTCAACATCCTTTGGTTTTGTACTTATTATGTGAAAGAAAGATTATATTGGTTGAGAGACTTCAATATAAGTAGGTATCAGGTTGATATAACTTTGTTAACTACAACAATGTTACACATTGCAGATAAGTTGACTCTTGAGAAACTGCCAAACTATTTTGTTGCAATAGGGAAAGTAAAACAAAGAATGAGGATATTGGTCTGAAATATGTGAATACAATATCTGAAAGAAGTGCAATATGGCAGTGCTCTTTATTTTATATAAGGAGTTTAATCTAGCAGCTTAGGACGATAGTGATTTTATACTTTCTGTGTGATACAGTATGTACTGTATATGTAATACTGTGTATATTATTATATATTTGTTTGATGTGATATCTTGTTATGTAATGTATTCTAAACTGTATGGTATTATTTATTTTTGTAACAACTTTTTCTTTTGTTGATGGCTTTTTAAGTCAAACTTTAAACTTTAAACAAACAAACTACTACTTTTACATCACAGAAACTTGGGCATCAAAAAATGATGACTAGAATCTGACAGACCCTGGTTAAACAATGTTTAGGAGGAACAGATAATGTTTAGGAGGACTAGAGAAAAGGGTAAAAGGGGACATAGCCCTATATGTCAGGGAAAACATTGAGGCTGTAGAAGATGGCTACATTAGGGAAGTAATGGGGAGACAGAGTTGCTGTGGGTGCAGTTCATGGCTGACTCAGGCAAAAAACTATGGTTAGGGGTGATCTATGGACTGTCAGGATAAGCGGAAGGGAGGTATAGGAAGCTTGGGGAAGAACAAGGAAGGGAAGTGGCAAAGGCGGAAATAGTGGTGGTGGTAGGTGATCTGAACCAGCCAGATACTGATTAGGATGTTGCAGCTACCACAACCAACAGAAGTCATTCCAGGACTGTCTGCTGGTGCAGCTGGTTAAGAAACTCATCAGGCAGGCTGCCATTCATGATGTGGTGCTCACCAACTCGAAGGTGGTAGGAGGTGTGCAGGGTGGGGAGCCATTAGGGTCCAGTGACCATAATTCTGTTTAGGTTGAGCTGGCCCTTGGAACTAGAAAGCCTCAATCAAGGGCTGAGGTCCTTGATTTCTGAAGGGTAGACATAAATAGGATGTGGGATTTGGTCCAGGATAAGTTAGTCGGTATAGACAGCATCGCAGGTGTAGAGGAGAGGTGGGGGAATTAAGGGGACCATTCTTGAGGCATGAGAAATGTAACCAAAAGAAAGAGGTACAAGAAACCAGTATGGTTTCTGAAAATGTCAGGGAAGCAATGAGGGCCAAAGAATAGGGCTTCACCATATACAAGGAAAAGAAAAGGAGGAAGAATGGGGAGAAGACCAATTAAGAATTAAGGAAGCAAAGAAGGCGGATAGGGAGGCAAAAGCAGACACTGAGTTGCATATTACAGAAGGGGTCAAGGACAGGAAAAAGCAGTTCTTCAGGTATAATAAGGGAAAAAAGAAAGTAGTGGAAATTGTTAGGCTATCTGAAAGAGGTAGGGTAATAGAGGGGGATGTGCAAAAGGAAGCTATCCTTAACTATTACTTTTTCTTTGTCTTCACAAGGGAAGACTGCAGGCCCCTGCCAGAGAGTGGCATCAAGATAGCCATAAAGAGGATTCCAGAGGTGAAGCAGACAGTATTTACCAGTGAAAGGGTCCAGAAAGGGACCCCTAAAGAAGAGTCTTCCTGAGTCAAAGCATCAGGGCTGTCAGAGCTGTGCTCCCATATTGCTGGTTTTGCAATAAAAATTATTGTAAATAGATTCTGTCATCCATGCTGTTATTTTTTTTTCCTGAGTGCGATTGTATTCAATTGTTCATAGCATTCTGAAGGGGCTAGCAGTATGAAAGATAGGTAAGACCCCAGGCCCTAATGCAATGCATCCAAGGGTTCGCAAGGAACTGGAAGCAGAACTAGCTGAAACCCTGGTAGGGCTATTCAATAGGTCATTACAAATAGGGTAGTTCTGAAAGACTGGAGGGTAGTAGACATAGTTCCGCTCCATAAGGGGGGGACAAGGAGCAAGGGGAAACTACAGACCTATCAGTCTTACCTTTATTGTGGGTAAACTGATGGAGTCACTTTTCAAAGAGGACCTTGTGGACTACCTGAAGAGCAACAGACTTTAGGATAGTAAACAGCAGGGTTCTGTGGCAGGGAGTTCCTGTGAGACTGACCTGACAGTTTTCTTTGACTGGGTGACAAGGGTACTGGAAAGGGGCCATGCCATGGATTTACTCTACTTTGATTTTAACAAGGTTTTTGACTCAGTGCCTCACCGTGTATTGCTGAAGAAAATGGAGGATCTGGGTGCAGCAAGGGTCATTGTAAGATGTTTAGGAAACTGGTTGAAGAGGAGGAACAGAAGGTTGTGATTATTGGTGTCAAATCAGAAGAGAGGTAGTCACTAGTAAGGTTCCAAATGGATCCACCCTGGGTCTTGTCCTCTTCAGTAGTTCATCAGTGACTGGAGAAGGAATCCGGGGAAAGCTGTGTCTTTTTGCAATGACACTAAGCTCTGTGGGAGGGTAGATAGCAAAGAGGGAATTAGGAGATGCAGAGTGGTCTACAAAGACCAGAGAGGTGGTCTAAGGTTTCGTAGTTGAAATTCAGCATCAAAAAATGCAAGGTAATGCACCTAGAGAACAAGAACCCCAGGACAGAGTACTAGATGAGAGGGGTAATGCTGAGCCCTACAGCTGAGGATGGGGACCTAGGAGTTATCATTAGTGACTCTCTTAAACAAGCAAGCCAGCGCAACAAGGCCTATAGTAAGTTAAATAGGATGCTGGGATGTACTGGAAGTAGTATTGACAGTAGTAGTAAAGAGGAAATACTACCTCTTCCCAGTTCTGGAGCCATCACATCAGAAAAGATAAGGACTGCTATTGACTAGGGACAGTGCAACAAAGGATGACCAGGATGATTCAGGGCCAGTAGGGTAGACCTTAAGAGGATCTGGCTCAAGGTACAGTACAGAACATGTATTTGCTGGAGACCAGATGAGGTAGGAGTGATATGATAGAGGCCTTCAAGCTTTAGAAAGAAATAAGCAAGGTGAACTGCGAGGAACTATTTAGCATGAGTAACAGTTCAAGAACATGAGGGTATGAGTGGAAACTGATAGGAGGGAGGTTCAAGAGGGATATGAGGAAGTTTTATTTTACAGAAAAGGGTGATGGAACCATGGAATAGCCTGTCTGTTGAGGTTGTGGGTGCCAAAACCGTAAATGTTTTCAAGCATTCCTGGGACAGAGTGAAGGGTGTAGTGGTTACTCAGAGCGGTAGTAGGGAGAGGAGCAGGGGGATGGATGGTGAGAGCTAGTACCTTATATGGATAATAGGTTCTGGTGTTTGATAGGAAACTATGGGTAGACTGGATGGACCATTGGTCTTTTTTTTCCATCACTGTCATTTTCTAAGAAATAAAATAGTAGGCCCCATTTTAAAAGAAAGATAGCAAGATGAAATCTCCCTCAAAATGTTCCTACTTTGCACCACTGGTAATAAGGTAATGCATACAGGCAGTTTATTTGCCTGCAAAGCACAACTTACAAAAACACAATCAGAGTTTGAAAGAAACTGTTTAAATGACTATGACATATAGTACTATGTTCTAGAAATTACATTTTTCTCTTAATCTCTCAGATATTTCTTTTCATAGAGAACTAATATAAAAGGATACAAAAAGTATTAGTTGAAGCTTTTGGTTATTGATAATTGGCTCCTTTTAATGAATAATTATGCATTTTTTGTTTTCTTTTATGTCACCACTTTTTTAAACTGCATTGTTATATGTATGAATATGTGGTTTACGTAATTGTCCATTGTTATTGAAGGCCATCTGCAATAATCTAACCGAATTAAAAACAAAATTGTCCATAAAAGGAAAACCATGGGAAATAATTATTTCATGTCTATGTTTCAGGTACAGTTAAATATGGATCATTTGGAAATATAATTTCTGAAAATGGGAATATTACAAGCAACTGCCAATATACCACACATTTCCCATCCCCTTTAAGACGAAAGGCAACAGATAAAAATAACTAGATTTTGTTCAGCAGTATATTCTACGGAAGATGAGTAACCTTAAAACATGTTTTCTAAACTAAAAACATTTTATAGACTGTGAAATAGGATCAACAACCTCAGTGCTATCATTGCTCTACTTGGTACTGCTGTTAGCAATCTGAACCTTAAGACCTTCATTCTAGGTGATCTCAGTTTCAAAGACAACTGAATACAGCCATTATCTTCCCAGTAGGATCCTCTCCCAAAATCATTAGTTTGCTGATAAGGCTCAACTATGCATTCAACAACCATAGCCTCCTGCCCTGAATCCATTTTACTCATCATTATAGAATCACAGCTGCTGGTGTACTTGCAGATTTCTTCAATGACCATGCCATCACCTTCTGCATCTGGAAAACTGAATGCAAGAAATATCCACTGAAAGTCATTACTGCATATTCATACAGGTATGTCACCCAGGAGGACTTCTTTGCTAATCTGTATGCCATTAGATAGGACCAAGTGGATCTCATCCCCATTATACAGTAGCTGAAGCTTGGGACTTTTCATCAGTGAATTCCTTCATGCCTGTAATAAACATATCCTGATCGTAACACAAGGTGAAAGGCCACAATTATCCCTGGATCATTTTCATACAGGGATGTTACTTGGGACAGGTTCAGAAAATCAGATCTCTTAGAGATGGGTAATGCCATAGACAAGTTCCAAACCAAAGTAAATCTGCAGTATCAAAAGTTAAACCAGACTACTATTACAACTACTGGGAGGAAAGCAAGTGTCTTTACAGTAAATTCTGGTTTGGGTTTAGAAGTAGTGTAGATCAGTGTTGTTGGGGAACACTTAAAATTCTTTAAAAAACAAGCAGGTTATTCTTAGTTGCTTGAAATGTCTTTATTTGCCTTGATGTTTCACTTGTACAATCAAGCTTTTTCAAAGGGCTACTATCTGCAATAATGATATCAAAATGAATTTCACATATACATTTCTTAACAGTCTCACTCAAACAGTTATACATTTTTTTTAACTGTGAAATTACTGGGAATTAATTCTCATATCTGGATATTGACTCTGTTCTCTCACTTGTTAAACCATGTGCTTTTGGTTATAAGTTCCTATAATGACAAAGTTATATTTATTGATATGCTTTGTCTATACTTGTAACTTATTGTGTGTCCAGTGTGCCACCACCACCTTTAATCATTGTGCTGTTCATTTTTTCTTCTGTTGATAAAGCCTTTTTTACAACTTGGGTTTAGAAGAAACCTGTTTAAGATGATGATCATCAAGGGTAAGTTTGTCAGATCCAGAACCCGTCTAGGACATTATTAATTCCTTCAATGCTCATTTCACCAATCACATTATCAATGCTAAAAGCTCAAAAAACCCTCAGTGTCCCTCATCACCTCTAAACAGACAGCTTAGGGCCAGCATTGGAATTAAACTTTATGAGCTTTAGGAGCTATGGGTGCCCATAGGGATCATATCTTTAAATTGAGCCTCCCTTCCCATTATAACTTAAATGCAGTGATTCGTGAGCTATTGGTGTCAGCGTGGCTCAGTTGGTAGCACATCCGCCTCTGGACCAGAAGGTCATGGGTTCTCATTCCACAGTGGGATTGGACTTGCACCTAAAACGCTGGCATCTGAGTGCAGTATTGGGTGGTGCTGTACTGCTAGGGTGTGCTGTCCTTCGGATGAGATGTTAAACTGAGGTCCCTTCTGCCCATACTGGTGTTGTCCTGATGGGTGTCCAGGTGGAAGTAAAAGAACCCAGGGCACTCTTCTCATAGAGCAGGGAACATTTCCGGTGTCCTGGTCAACATTCCCCTTCCCATAAAACTGGTTCATGCAATTATCCAGGCTGTGTGGGTGATGATGTGCGATATGGTCATCACCACATATTCAGTCACTTCACTACCAGTCTAGCATTGCTTGCAAAGCGCTTTGGGATACTGTGTATGAAAAGCACTATATAAATGCTGATTCTTCTTCTTCTTCTTCTACCGGGGCTTTCTTCAGAGCTGGGGAGATGAAGCCCTGGTAAGCCCATTTGTAATTCCAACACTGCTTAGGGCTATGTACTGACTTGAGTGCACACACAAGTGCTGGTGCAGATTCTCTTGATCCAAAGCTCCTCCATCTTGTTGCATATTACATCTGTGTCCCAGTTACCATGCTGTTAAACCTCCCCCTCAATTCAGGTGAACAGCCTTCAGTCAGGAAGGGTGCCAGAACTGTTCCTTTCCATTAAAGGGGGAGAGAAACAGGACCTGAAGCAATGCAGACCCATTTCTATCCTCCCTGTCCTTTCCAAGTTCCTTGAGAAATGCATCCAGTCACAGCTGTCTGAATATCTCAGTCTGCACCACCTTCTCTCACCCATGAAATCTGGCTTCAAGAAGGGGCATTCCACCATTTCTGCCTTGTTCGATAGCACCAATGATCTTCATTTAGCACTCGTCCCCACTGGGGCCATCCATATTCACCTCTCCAAAGCCTTTGATTCTGTGTATTATGTACTACTTTGAAACTCACTATATCTCAATCAACCATCAAGTAGTTTGAAAACTACCTGAGCGGCCACATCCAATTAATGTCCATTCAGGTGCAGGCTCAGATCTAACAGTCATAAATAAGTCTGTCCTTGTAGTTGTTTTAGTAATGTCATTTGTCTAAAATGCTGTGATAACGGCTTGTTGCTTATACTCCTGTAAATTCCCCTCTACCCCCTCCCCAGTAGCAATTAGAAACTTGGCTTCCAGGGCCCTGCTTCCTAACCTAATAAAATATGTTTAAATAAATTAAATAAATCTAGAAGTTTCTTAAGGCTCTATCCTTTTTTTATTTAAGAGTTTATGCTCCATCTCTGGCTGGCCCTACCTGGTCTGCCCCCTCAAGCCCAATTGTCCACCTTCCCAAGGTACTTACCCTGTCCTCCTTCCCCGTTGGCATTGGCACGGACTTCAAGGTTCTCCTAACCCCTCTGTTTCCCCCTTGAAAATCCAGATCTGTTGGAGACAGGTGCCATGGTTAGTGGTACATGGCCTGTGGGGGTTAGAATTTCTCCCTGCATCAGTCAAGGTTTCTCCACCACGTCTCTGTCCCCATTCCCTGCTGACAAGCACAGACTATGGAAGACATGTCTCAGATGCATGCAATGTGCTCCTGCAGGAGGAGCAAACTACCTGCCCACCAACAGGAGCTGCTACAGTGCTAGAATATGCAGCCAGGAGAAGGGAGGCAGCATATTATGGTGCTGCAGTGCAAGAATATGCTGTCTCCCTGCCCTTGGCTGGGGCAGGCTGCCATCAGCAGCATGCTTCCCCCAGCCTGGCCACCCAAGTACCAGCTCCAGAGCTCATTCCCAATCCTAGGTCATTGATATGGAAATGCAATGCATTTCCACTGGTCCACTATACTTGGTTTTCTACTGTTCTCCATTTTTGTTAATGATCTTCCGAAGCACAGAGACAGGTGTCATCTAGATATGTTTGTGTATAATGCCATAGTTTACTACAGGGCACTGACTATATCCAAGATCAATGCAATCTTCCAATTTGACATCAATATGATCTCTTACTAGTTCATTAGTGATCAGCTGCTCCTTAATGCAACTAAAACAAAGACAATGGTATTTGAATCCCAAACATGCTGATGCACTAAACTGACCTTTTTGTTATCAAGGCACCGAATGGCAACTCTTTTGAGCAAATCAATGTATTCAAATATCTGGGGGTATGGCTGGATGCTTCACTCACATGCAGAAAAAAATGTTGTCATGTGTTAGCTACCATGGGGCCAAAAATGTACTTTATGGGACTGCAGCATGCACATTGATGCAGGTGGTTTCCCTGCTTCCTGTTCCTAACCATCAACAATGGAAATATTACATACCATTCAGTGACTAAATCCACTCTGCTGCCCCTAGATCGATGGTTTTACAAGATGTGCAGCTTTATATATTTAACTTGTCCACTCGTCACTGTATTATCTTTGAAAAACTCAATTGACTAAATCTCTCTGGCAGATGCAACTAGCACTGGTGTTCTTTGTTATAACACTGTGTACAAGAGAAAATCCTTGATTATCTTGTAACTCACCTCCCACAATTGAGCAATGGCTACTTGCTCTGCTCCATCTGCAGTGCTCAGTTTCTCAGCTCCAAGGATAAAGTGAGAATATGGTAGTAAGGCCTTTGCATATCATAGCAGTATACGAGCACATAGGAGCCTACGTGGGCAAGAGCCCATATGCAGTTTGCCCTTAGTTCAAAGGGAGTAGCCTCCTATAGCGTGTGTACCACAGTACATAACTAAATGGTCTGTAAAGGTGGCCATGGAATCACATCCTACAATCTCTGGTGGTAATCTGTTCCATACATTAACCACCCTTTGACTAAAATATACTGTCTTCCTAGCCCTGCAACTCTGTCCCTTGAGCTGGAGGACATGTGATCTAGTACAGTAATTAATATCTTTATAATCCAGTCATAAATACTCTGCATTGGATTCCTGGAATAAACTTCCACCCCAGCTCAGGAATGCTCCCAGCCTGCAAGTGTTTAAACCCACTCTCTTTCAGCACCTGAGAACCCTTTGCACCTCTTTTGTTCCTCTGAGCCCCTTACACCATCCCTTTAAATTATGTACATCAAGGCTCCAGTTTGTTACTTCGGATATCCCACCTATGCTGTTCAGTTCTGAATTATTAAGCAATTGAGTACTCCCAGGGGTTATAGTAACCATCTGTTAATCATCCCCTAGGGGGTGTAATGTAGCACAAGGCACAGCAGAGTACCACATTATCCCTAGGGGGAAATTAACTGATACTTAACGTAACCGTCTGGAGTACCTTATTGCTTTTATATCAGTTCCCCACTGTGTGTAATCTTATAGCAGTATTATGTTTTTTCACACAGAACTACCTGATTTCTGATGAAAGTAGTCCATCTTCCACCCTCTGACAGGTGTGTCATTTGCAGTGACTTGTCAGAGCTTGGCAAGCGCATGTGAAGTCCACAAGAGGAACTGCTTCCCTAAATCATGCTTCAGCATTAAAATGATAACCAATGAGCCAGTGAAATTATGACAGACTGGGCATAGTTTTATGGTTTTCACTCACTAGATCACATTAATCAGCAGAGGCATGTGATGTAAGCACTTGTATAGACAGTTTCTTTACCAATGGCATTATGAGCTCTGTCATCCCAGGGCCATCATAATAAGTGCAGAAGAAGTACAGTCATCATAGTAGCCTCTATTACCATTACTCTAAATGCAGTTTTGTGTGAGTAGTCTTATTAAAGTGAGTCTCTGGGCAGGAAAGAAGCGTGGTCATTATGGCAGCTGTTATTAACAATACAGAAAAAGATGTTGCGATGACCTGAGTCACTCTAATCTGAAATGGGGTTTGCAAAGGTGGTTACAAAGGCATCATGATGTTTTTATGTTTAGTTGTAAAGTAATCAGGAGCATGTCTTTATTTACCTGCATTTCATTTCAGCAGGACAAGGGTGTTCATGATGAAGTGAGTGAAAGTGAAAGCTTCTTTTACTGGGTTGGATGTTATGGGTATGTCTATATGAGGGAATCAGCTGGGTGGCAATCACTGGTGGTTAGTTTGGTATGTCTAGAATTTTGATACTGTAAGTATTTCAGGACAGACTAACTTTTCTGAAACGTGGGGCAAGTGACAAATCCCTACAAGCCTATTAATCCAAGATTACTATAAGGCTGATAGGCTGTTACTAGCCAATCAAATTTCAGCATTGAAACCACCACTGCTATAATGGTTTATATTGTACTTGTCTTTGCATTGTACATTTTCCTTACACTGTGTATTATGTGGACAGTATGTAACAATTTACTGCTAGGTTATACTGCTTCCTACTGTTGTATTCCCCTGGACCCTCAAGAAAATGAGATGTTGCATCTTATGGAGTTATCACTGTTGTGGTAATTTCAAATCAATAAATTTTGAGATGTACAGAGTTGATAGTGGCATTTTAAACCCAATAAGGTAATGAAACAAATCACACTTTTTAGGAAATAAAACATTTGCCTGTTGTTCTTTGCAAGTACAAACATATTATATCTTAGTAGAAGATGACCTAACTGTAAAAAGGTGTTGCATCTCAGTTTGTTTATCCTGAGAAACTAAAACTGTAAAACAGTGAAAGCAAAAATTATTCTAGAGACACACTAAGGTAGAGGATAAATAAATACCTTATCTACTTTTCACATTCCTCTTTAATTACAGAAACCCTGTAATTGTGACCTTAATCAATGAAAATTTTAAAGAGGAAAAGATTTTTTTTCTATGTCGATATTACCACACTTAAATACAAGTGGCTGTCTGGAGTTCTCGGAAATAATATCTGCTGAAGTGTGTATTAGAGTGTTTCTGAAGTGAAAGGCTGCATATTAAGCAGTGAAATAATTCTCTAGAACTGATTAAAATGCTCTGAGTTTGTTAATAAATCTATCTAAATGTATAAGGTTTAAAACTGATTACCAGTGTTTCAACTCAGAGTAGCACAAACACTGACAAGTCCCTTCTTTCATCACACAAGTTCACAGAGTCCTTTATTTGGAGGTGGGGTCTTCTGTTTAATTTCTAATCCTTTCTTCCTTTTTTTGTACTATCTGTTTATTGCTCCCCCGAGCTCTGGTGACCCCCACTCCTTTGAACTCCCTCAAGACCTCTCCAATTTACCTCTGCCATCCTCGCTCAAGCCCTCCTCACTAACCTCACATCGAAGCCAGTCCTCTGGGACATCTCTGACATAACCCTTCACTGGGTGGGTCCCCCACCTCTGAAGGGGAAGGCACCGGGGTGGCAGGGATCACCCAGCGCACCCTTAATAGGGCCCAGGAACACTGCTGAGGCAGAGGAGGAAGCTCCCTGGAGGTTCTGGAGGTGTTAGGGGTCGGAGAGCCATCATCCGGTGGACACCGAGTGGATTTTCCAGTTTTCCGGTTCCCGCAGTGTGTCACTTCAGCCTGCGACTCCAGTCTCCACTAGGGGCTGCTGCTGAGCAATGCCACCCACTTCCCCCACCCCAGGAGAAGAGAGCCGTCCTCCAGACACTCAATCCTTTCCTGTCCCTGCTGATCCCCAGCAACCCGAGTCCGTTCCCTAACCTGAGTCACTGGCATGGGTCGAGGTAAGGTGCCAGCACCTCAGCCCTCTGTGCCACCAGGCCGGCATTCTAATCCTTTCTGTTATAATTGAGATAGCAGATTGCTCTTAATAATTTATTAACTAATATTGTTCCCCAAGGATTACCAAAAGAATAATGTAAAATAACATGGATAATCAAGCAGCCTGACTGGTCAATGCAGTGCCCAGCTTCATCTGTTTATAGGGTTATGCAAGTAGTACCTAGACAGTTCTGAATAGTTTGGACTTTTTGACAAAGGATAGATAAATACTGTACATAAATGTTCCCAGTTTATTCACCACAGCCACAGTCATATGTTCAAGATCATAGCAAATAATAATAATTAATTCTTGATTTGGGTTATTTATTTTCTACATTATCATTGCTGGAGGGAGGGGCTACCTTCTGGAAATCCTTCCTGTGTTTGTTTAGCACTCTGCAGAATCATGCAACTCCTTTTCTCACAATGCAGTGAGTCAATGACAGGAAAGAAGCTAGGTAGGAAGCTTTATTAAAACAGTTATAGGGAGGGTGAAAAGTAGGTGGTAAAGTCAAACTATTGCTGACTAGGAGGTTTGCTGAGAAATAGCATAAGTAGGTTTATAAAATAGAATTGCTTTTAACATGCAAGCCTATGCTTTATACTATGGTTTATACTGTAGGTTTCAGAGCAGAAGCAGGCCAGGAGCCCACTTAAACTGCTCCTCACAACTCAATGGCAGAAATTCAAATTCACTCCATCCGATATCATTCTGTCCACATTGTTTTTGAAATCCATTTTTTGTGTTGGTATTCACCACCTACTGCGGTAGTCTGTTTCAAGTCCCTGTAATTCTTTCTGTATACTGTAAAAGAACTTACTTCTTGTCAATTTAAAATGGTTTTGCCTAATCTGTCTGTTAAGCAACAGAAAATATTTCGCCCTTGTCTATGTTCCAAATTCATATCTCTCATCAAGTCCTCCGCCTTGCTAATATAATACACTAACATAAGATCTCCTTTCGTCCTCCTGTCCTTTAGCTTCATCAAATTTTGTCTTTTCTTTTCAATCCCTCCTACTATGTTAAATCTCTCAGTCCCCAATCGAGTTTAGCAGTTTCTCTCTGCACCCCTTTTCACCTCCCTCTTATCACGTTCAAGATGAGATGGCCAGAACTGACTACAATGGTGCAGATGCAGATGTTCCAGACTCCTGTAAAGTGGCATGATCACTTCCTCGTTTCTTGAGGTTATGTTCCTATGAATATGCCCCATTCTTCTATTTGTCTTTTTGGTGACTTCTGGCAGTGCTCAGAGTTGTTAAAATTATTATTTACTAATATCCCCAGGTCTTTTTCAATGGTTATTTTACATAATATTTGACCGTCCAGGTAGTCATTATTAAGTTGGTTGTTACAACACAAGTACAGTACCTTACTTTTGTCCCTATTTATTGTCATGCATCAGTCCTTGGTCTATTGAACAATTTTATTCAGACAACATTGTAGTTTGTTTACATGCACTTCACTGTCTACCACTCTGCAAAGTTTTGTAGCATCTGCAAACTTCTGGGTCCAGTTCTCAATGCTCTTCTTCATGTCCTTAATAAACATTTTAAACAATATTGGTCTGAGCACCGAACCCTGCAGTACTCAACTCACCACAACATCCTCACTGGAATAAATACCATTAAACCTTACGCTCTGTTTTCATGCCATTCACCAACTGCTTATCCATCCCACTATTTTGTTACGTACTCCATACTTTTTAAGCATAATTGTTATAGATTCATATGGAACCTTGTCGAATGCCCTGCTAAAGTCCAGGAATATTATAATGCTTGGTTTTCCATCATCTAGATTCTTACTGACTTGTTCATAGAAGGGTACCAAATTTGTGACACAGGATTTTTTAACTATGAAGCTGTGCTGTTTATTATCCAACAAGCCTTTTTCCCACTGATGTTTAAAAGAGCTATGATGATAGATACCATTATTTTACCCAGACAGCTCACAAAACTTATTGAATGATAATTTTTCATCAGTGTTTTGTCCGTCTTTTATACAGAAGAATTTCTGTGGCCATTTTCCAGTCAGTTGGGACCTCACCAGTTCTTAGGAAAAGATTAAAAATATATGTCAGAGGTGGAACAATATCAGGAGTTAGGATCTGAAATAGTTTACGTGGGATGTTATCAGGACCTGCTGCCTTTTTAGGTTGATATTAGTAACTTTATTTAACACCATCTCCCTTATAATGAAAATTTCTACATCATTCCCTTTTTGGACTTTGCCTTGGACACAGTTTAGGGGAACATATTTCTGTGTAAAGGCACTGTAAAAATGTTTATTAAACACCACTATATCTGCCTCAGATAATTGTGGCCCTTTTTCTGTCATTGATGGTCCAATTTTGGTATTTGAATTTTTCATGCCATTTATGTATCCATTAAACTCCTTGGAGTCAGTTTTGTAGGTGTCATTTTCTTTTACATAGAAACATAGAAACATAGAATTTGATGGCAGATAAGGACCGCTTGGCCCACCCAGTCTGCCCATTTCCCTACCTACTGGATAAGCTGCAGATCCTAGTTAACCAGCAGCCTATTTCTTCTTACCCCCACACCCTAGAATTGCCTTATGACTGTCCCATGCATGCTTGAATTCCACCACTGATTTTGACTCCACAACCTCCTCCGGAAGGCCGTTCCATGCATCCACAACCCTCTCTGTGAAAAAATACTTCCTTAAATTACTATGCTCCTCTTCTCCTTCCTATTTGCATTTTTGCAATTTTTAAGGGTAGTTTTATATTTTAAACAAATATTTTCCAAATTAATTTTGGTGAGGCCTAAATATGCTCTTTTCTTCTTGTTTATAGGTTTATTTTCCTGTTTATCCACAAAAGCTTTTTTCCCTATTATGATATATATGGTATTTAGGAACACATATTTCTTGGACCTCAATGATTTTAACTGTTCCCAGGCCTTATCAGTGTCCATGCCCCTCATTTCCCTCTCCCAGGTCCCATTCCATGAACAAATCTCTTGCGGTCTCCTTTTCTGCTCCATTATTTATTTAGCTAGTTAGTTATTTAAAAGTGTCACCAAGAGCGGCATACTGAGCAGAACAGCTCATTTCCAGATGCATCTTGGGGGAAGAAGAGGGGGAGATACAAATAATATAGATATTGAGTTCATTTGCTTAAATATGGTGGTAATATGTTACATACAGAAAAATAGAACACAAGTTAAACGATATAGGTATGGGCAAGAATACATCAAGAAAATTACAATAGTACAGAAACAAGTTCAAAGTGCAATCAGGGTGTTGTATGTTACATTCAGGCAGTCACATTTACAAGAATAATGATATAGTTAGGATCATGAGTACATCAAGTGATTACTAGGGTTAATTACAATGAGCAGAGGAAGAAACCTGAAGCATACTGTACAGGCAGCAGAGCAATTGCAACATAATAGGGGATAGGGGACAGGGGATGAAATAAGTTAAGAGCAGTTGCAGGAAGGGGAGATGAAATTACAGAGGAGGAAGGACAGGGAACATGGGATGGGGGCATTGCAGATAGATGGGGGAAGGGTGTTCCAGAGTTCAGGGTTTATTATAGTTCAGTGCATCACCAGGCTGGTTAGGAAGGGCTATAGCCCCCCATGTAAGTCAAACCCCCCCCCAATAATTGTAAAAATGAAATAAAATAAAAAGTGCCCTCTGCCTTGCCTGTACAGGCTGCAATTGTTCTCAAGGAGTTGTGAACAGTGCTAATTCACACTTGCAACAAAATGCTGGGGTGCATAACGAGGGTGGTTTCATCCAGGTGAAAAGAGGTGATCTTGCCCCTGTATAGATTGCTGGTAAGGCCACATTTGGAGTATTGTGTGCAGTTTTGGGGGCCATACCTGAAGCGTGATATCAAGCTACTGGAGGAGGTGCACAAGAGGGCAATGAAGATGATTTGTGGAGTGAAGGGGAGAAACTATGATAGCAGGCTGGAAGACCTGAATATGTACACCCTGGAGGATAGAAAGGACAGTGGGGACATGATAGAGACATTCAAGTATCTGAGGGGAATCAATAAAGATGGGGCAGATGGGGTCTTTCAGTTAAGGAGGGGAGGGACACCAAGGGACATGGGTTAAGAATAGAGGGAAAAGATTTAGGAGGGAAATGAGGAGACACTATTTCACAGAGAGAGTGGTAGCAAAATGGAATGCACTATCAGAATGGGTGGTATCATGTAAATCTGTGAACAGCTTTAAAAGGGCATGGGACAGGGAGCAGGGGAGAGTGAGGGTAGGGGAGGTGGGGGACAGCAGTGAGATGACAAAGAGGGTGGGCAGCTGCAAACTAGGGGTGCTGGCTGCACACTCTGCAAGATGTAGATAGACTGGGTTGTCTGTTTCTGCAGGCACATTCATATGTTTGTATGTTCATATGCATTAATGTAATTCGTGCCTGTTGTTTTAAGAAGCAGTCAGAAGTGCCTTGAGCTTGTATCAGTGTCACTGGAGGGGGTGACTAGGAAACAAGCTTTTGAGTGCTGTGTGAGCAATCAGTGTCTGAGAGTGCATTACAGAAGGGGGGGAAGGAGCAAACTTCAAAGTTTCAAGTGCTGTGTGTAAAACGCAGTGTCAGCCAGGGAAACTTGAGTTTTGAAAATTTGAAATGCCGTCTAAGCCAGCAGCAGAGTTTGCATGTGGCTGTGAACAGTGGAAAATTGGGGCAGTGAGTTCTTACATGCCATTTCAGTAGCTGAGCCAGTGAGCAGCATGCATGTTTCAAGGGGGAGGGTCCATACCAAATCACTTCTCACACCAGACCTTAGTCTGCAAGAGAAACATGAGCCTCCCTCACTCATAAAAGTGTCTGTAGTTGTTTTTCTTTTCACTGCAAGGCTTTTGTAGTCAAGGCATCTTAAACAAATAAATCAGTCACTGGCCCTCAAAATGTGGGACAGTGATCAGACATGGAGATACTAGTTCAAAACACTGGAAACTAGTGCCTTTTTTATTTTGTACAAAGTGTAATGTTGTTCAGCAGATCAGCATCAGAGTATTCTGAATTTCTACTTTTAAGTCTGACTTTGCAGCACCCTCTCCGTGTGGGCATAACCTTTTACATATGTTATGGATGTGGAAAGGAGCAGTTCTGAGGGGTGAAATGTGGTATGTCCTTCTTAACATGGGGCAGTTCAGAGGTGTTTGTGGGTGGAGCTGTTCAGAAAAAAGTATATTATTTTAATGCCAGCTTCTGGGTTGGCCAAGGTAGCTCTTGATCAGCTGTAAAGTGTAGATTGGAAGGCAGAAAAAGTCACCATTTTAAGGTAAAAATCTCAAACTTTTATGGGGGACATGCCCCTGAACCCCCCTAGCTTGGTTAAGATTTTAACTATGGGTCATTAGCCCCCCCCAACTGTACAACTCTGGTGACACCCCTGTTATAGCTGAAATAAATAGTTTCCGCAGTAGTTTGGTCTTTTTCCTATTCTTCAGTGAATAGTACTAGGTCTAAGATATTATTGTTTCTGGTGTTTGCAAATACAAACTGGGTTAGTCCATTTCTAATTCCCCCAGGTATCTCCTTTCTTGGACATTGTTACCATTCATTTCCTCCCAGCTGATTCCAGTGAACTTGAAGTTGCCTAGTATAATAGCCTTTTTACTTTCTGAAGCAGGTCCAGTTTCTTTTTCCATATTTTTATATAAAGGTTCCCCACCAGTTGGTGACCTGTAATACACAACTACCACAACTTCCTGATTCAGTTCTCCTTTGATATTAACCCAAACAGACTCTTATTCGCGCCCACTTTCCTTGTAGTTATTAGTAACTTGCCAGCTAATCAGAGCCGCTGATACACATACTGTAGGGCCAACACCTCCTCCCTTCCTATTTTTTCTGTCTCTTCTATACAGCTTTCCTTACTGGCTGGTTTAGCCCTGTTGTCCCAATTTTGTCTTCATGTCACATTTTTTAGGTAACAAAGCTAATAATATACTCACATTGAAAAATAACTAACTCATGAAAAGAGTGGTGTCTCACTGAGGACTCTATATGGTATATATAGGTTCAATGCTTATGTGACGTATTTGATGAAAGGTTAAAAACATCTGATAAAAGAAATTTGAACTTGAAAATTAGTATAAGTATTAAAAACAGTATACAGAGCATGCACTCATATTTTGGGATCTGGCAACTGAAATCAATGAAATAAAACTAAGTCTGATAAATGTTTAAATATGCATGAGCAATAAATCAGCACCCCCTCGAGTGCTGCCATGGTATCCGCAGCAAATTTAAAGAAGGGCTGGATCAGCAGTCAGCATCCACACCTGAGAGAGTAGAGATGCTGTATGAGTGGCGAGCCCCTGCAAAAACATTCAAAATGTTATCTCAAGAAAAGTGACTGTTAAGGGTCTGTGAGTAGACCATAAGATAATGAGCGCTGGACTATTCTATTCATAAACGTGCAGTAGATAAAGCACTAAATGAAAGCAAAGATTTCAATAAAAAAGGCTGGAAGTGCTTGTAGCATTTCAAGCTGCTGGGGTGAGGGTTGTTAATTCAAACACATTAAGAGTGGGTAGTTAAAGAACTGATTCGGATACATGCCCAAAAAGAGATAGAGCACTTTGGACTCTACATAATGAAAATAGCAAGGGAACCTGTATAAGGGCAATAAGCAAATGGAGAGTTAATATGTCTTTTTATAAAACTAAGAAGTGAATGGGCAACACATAGAAGGATTCAAAGTGTTTCAACAGAAAACCCTTAGTATTAACAAATAATCTAATTATTAATAGGTGTGGGTCAAAGAAGAAGTCAGAGACTTCTCTTAGTAAGTAGTACATGTTGCTAAGATTTATTGCTCTCCAGTACTTATGGACAAGCTGAATAAAATAAACTATTTTTTTATCTTATGTTTAATAGAAAACCTTGAACAAACATTTAGGTTCACACAAAATTTGAATATTTAAAGAGACAGCATCTCATTTACAGATAAGACTATATTTACAAATTTATGAATCTATCTCTCAAATTTAATGTTACTATCACTTCATTTTTGAAAAAAAATTTTAAAACAAAAGCTTCCCTTCTGCTCACAGTTTAGGACAGGAATTTAAATAGAAAAACATAACCCTGGGGAATTTTGACTCTACTAACAAGGTAGACATTATTTATATGACATATATATGATATTTATATAAAAGATAGGAACATATATTACTATATAATAATTTACATAAAATGTATTTGATATAAGAGATGAGTATATGGATTTTCATGTATTTTTTTCACTTTATCTTTTTATTGAAATTCGACTATATAAGAAAGCACACATCTAATACAATAGAAGACTATCCTCCATGTAAGATATAACATATCACTTAACAAAACACAGTATTTAGGGTAAACATATTGGAGAAGCCTTATATACATATTTTGATAATAAAACATAAACCTAGACAGGATGTAAGTGGAGAGCAGAAGGGTTACAATCAATAAGGTATTACAGGATCAGAAATAGCAACCATGTACGAAATACATGCTAGGGCAGGCTATGGCAAGGCATTCAGTAAATTACAAAAAGTGATACATGTGGTAATATGAACAATGTTCAGTAATGGAGAGGTGAAGATAAGAGAAAAGTGTGCAAGGAAAAAAGAAGAGAGAAAAAAGCAAGGAAGAAGGGAAGGAGAGAGGGAGAAAACAGGGAAGAAGGGAAACAAGAGGAGAAATCTGTGCACAAAAGTTTCGAGAAAACCTAATCTGAGAGCAAAATAAGAAGGAGGGCTAAATATCCCTAAGAATTAGGGTCTAGAAGAACTAGGTTCGATGTACTTGAAGTAATCCTGTCAACATCTCTCATATACAGTGAGTCAGTTATGAGTATCATGAGATAATTGTCTAGGGAGGCATACTGAGAGAGGCTTTGAAGAACACCTGAAAGAGAAGGCACCAGAGTTGATTTCCATTTCATAAGAATCAGACTTTTGACCAGAAGAGAAAGTATGTTTAGCCATCTAAAATGTGCATGGGAGAGGAGAGAGCTATTGGGGATAAGGATGCCTAGATGGAATAGCTTGGGGTCAAAAGGTAGTTTTTGTCCTGTTACTCTGGAGGCAAGTAAACAGACTTTATGCCAGAGCTTATTAATGGGAGCGCAAGACCACAAGTTATGAAGTAGATCCCTGTTGGCCAAATTGCAGCGCCAGTAATAATTATTATTTAATAGGCCCAATCATTGAAGCACAGAGGGGGTTCTATACCAAAGATGTAGGATTTTAGTTTGTATTAAAGAACTATGGGCATCTTTAAAGGTATTATGTGCAATACACCAACAATTACTCCATTGTGCATCTGAAATATTGTAGTTAATAAGAGTACTCCATTTATTTTTGGCCTGTATAGACTGATCAGGTAGATTATCAATAATGTCTTTGTAAATGGAGCTATTTAATTTTACTGATAAATTAGTCCAGTGCGAGATGTATGGGTTTAGAAGAGTATGCCTATACACTAAACTAAAGAGAGAGTTATAAGCTGCCCAAATTTGTAAAACCTTCCAGAAGTCCTGTTTAGGAAGTTTCCATGTGACCTGCAAGTCTGAGAAAGATCCAAGAGTGAGTGAATTCTGGTCCAAGATATCTCAGAGAAAGAAAATGCCTTTGCTCCTCCATGTATGACAGAAAATTGGGTGATCTTCTATAGTGAGCAGTGGATTGCCCCATAAGGGGGCATAAAACCAGGGTGTTGGATTGGATTTCAGGAATTTGTGGGTTAGTTTCCAATAAAGAACAGAGGATGATATAGTCGGGGATTTTCTTGTATTGTCCTTTGATTGGGAAGCAACATGCACTTTCTTTAGCTATTAAGTGAAATTTTTATTTATTACTTGAAAATAACTAAATAAGGTAAAAAAAATGACTGGATGTTTTCAGGCATACTTTCTTCAATATAAGTTAATACTAATTGTGAATATATTTATGCACTTTAGATCCCCAGGAAGTAGTGAGATAACTATGAAACAATCATAGTTTGGTGAATTAACTTGATGGACAAATAATATTAAAACATATCCCAGTGTGTGGGTCTTTATGTCTCTGTAACACAAACTTACCACAACTTCCTGATTCTGTTCTCCTTTGATATTAACCCAAACAGACTCTAATTCACTCTCACTTTCCTTGTAGTTATTAGTAACTTCCCAGCTAATCAGAGCCTCTGATACATATAGGGCCACACTTCCTCCCTTCCTATTCTTTCTGTCTCTTCTACACAGCTTTCCTTATTCCAGTGATCATATTCTTTCCAGCATGCTTCTGTTACTGCTAATAGCTCTGTTTTTCCTCCTAGACCCTTAACATTAATCCTTCCATTTATTACATAAGCTTCTTGCATTTAGCAAAATTTCCTTCCATTTATTAATTTTCTTAGGGCATGTTGATTTACTTACTTGACCATTCATAATTGGGGACATATTTCCATTTACATCTTCTTTATGGCACCCATTTCCTTTTCCCCCTCTGAGCCCTCACTGTTCAGGTTAAACAACTTTCAATTGCTCATTTCAAGGTATCCTCCAATACTGCTGCGTCCTTCCTGCTGATGCTCAGATGCAAACCATCACCAGACTACATACCTGGTCTGCCCCAAAAGTTTCTCAGTGTCTAACAAAAGTAATATTTTCCCTCTGTGCCAAAGTATGTAACCAACCATTTAATTGTTCAATCACCCTTTGTGTTCCCATGGAACATCTTTGGTCTGGTAACACTTCTGAGATAATAACTGTGTTACTTCTCTGCTTCAGTTCACTTGCTAGGGAAGGAAAGTCATGTTTAATGGCATCATCTGGCTTTTTATGCACATCATTTGTACCGATGTGGAGCACCAGTAATGGATCTCCCACATTTTTACGTTTGCTTGCATGCATGTGCAAGAAACATGGTGCCATCATACGAGAATTCGTAGGTGTGCCTCCCTACTTCTAATGCCCTGCTGCCTTTTGCAGGCACAGCCCCAACGCACCAATGAATGTAAGAGCTGTCTATGACAGCGTTTGCAAATTCAGCGGCGTACAGTTGAAAGAAAGATCTGCAGCGTGTAGGCAAATTGCATACTGCCGCCGTCTGCAGTATGCAAAGTGCCTGCACATTGGCACTGTAGTGAAAGAGCTGTCATAGACAGCTCCTCCCCCCAACAAGTAGCACACTGGGAGCCGACCCCAGCATGCTCATACTCTCCCCCCACACACAGTATGGCTGATGGGGGTGCCCAATCCCCCTTCGGCTGCTCTGCACTCCCCCAACAGAGTTTTAGGTGCCATGCTGGGAGTCCACCCCAGCATGGCAACAATCTGTAAGGCTGACGGGGGTGCCCAATCCCTCGTTGGCTCCACTGCCGCCCCAAACAGCCTTCCAGGTGCCACACTGGGAGCCCACCCCAGCGTGGCAAACGTCCGTCTGCTGCCCTCCAATACACTTCCAGGTGCCACACTGGGAGCCCGCCCCAGCATGGCAAACCTCCCTATGGCCAACAAGAGTGCCCAATCCCCATCGGCTGTGCTGCCTTCTCCAAAAAAAAAGTCCAGCTGCCATACTGGGAGCCCACCCCAGCATTGCAAACGTCCTGCATTGTCTTCCTAAAAGGAAAAAAAACCTAGAAAGAAAGAACGGTCCTCGCTGACTGTCTTGACCCCCTCCCCACCAGCGCCCACCCTCTGCACATCCTGCCTCACCCCATACTACCTCCGCAGTCTGGAGGACGATCTTCAGTGGACCGGGAACACGTCTGCACTTTCAAAGCCGACCGTGAACTGAGGAAATGCCGGTAAGCTGTATAAAGGAATAAATAGGATTATTTCAACTTTGATGCATATCTCAGGCGTTTTTTGGAATTTTTTCACCAAATTTTCAACATGGAGTTTTTGGGACTCCAACTCATGAATTCTGGCACTGTCATTATGTTACTCAGTCCCGAAAGGTGATTTTGTGGTCACTGCATGAAACCACCTTTCAGGACTGATGTATGAAACAACAGTGCCACAGTTCATGAGGTAGGCCCCCAAAAACCCTATGTTGAAAATTTGGGGAAAGAATTCCCAAAAATGACTGTTTTATGCATGTGCGATGCACAGTTCCTACGCATGCTTGTAAGACTGTGAATTTTTAATATTTGCGTTCCATATTCTCAACATTGCCATTTTACCACACCTCCTTGTGAGCAGTACAGCTGTCAATTTTCACTTCTCCCCAAAATGTGTTTCTGCGCATGTAGTGCACAATGGTGCAGTTGGTGTGTGAAATCAATGTTTGGGACAGATTAAGAAAATCACAGTGACACTGTTCATGAGCAGAGGTCTTAAAATGGCTATGTTGAAAATTTCGCGAAGAAATTCCCAAAAATGACTGTTTTACGAGTGTGCGTTGCGCAGTTCCTATGCACACTCATAAGTTTGCGAATTTTTAATATTTGCACTCCAGATTTTCAACATTTCCAATTTACCACACCTCCTTATGAGCAGTACAGCTGTCATTTTTCACATCTCCCCCAAAATTTATTTCCACGCATGTAGCGCACAATGGCGCAGTCGGTGTGTGAAATCAATGTTTGGGACAGATTAAGAAAATCACAGCGACACTGTTCATGAGCAGAGGTCTTAAAATGGCTATGTTGAAAATTTGGTGACAAATGTCCATAAAATGACTGTGTTACGAGCGAGCATTGCGCTGTTTCCACACAACCTCGAAAGTTCATGAATTTGTAATATTTTCAGTACAGATTTTCACCACTGACATTTCTCCATACTTCCTTATGAACAGTACAGCTGTACTTTTTCACAACATGGCCGAAATGTGCTTTCACTCTTTCTGCGCAGAAATGTGTGATTGCTGTGGGAAATCAGTGTTCGGGACAGATTAAGAAAATGACAGTGACACTGTTCAAGAGAGGAGGTCCCAAAATGCCTGTGTTGACAATCTGCTGTAAAAAAAAAAATAATTACATTAAGGGTGTGTGTTGCACAGTTTCTATGCACGCTCATGATTTCACCAGTTTTTTTACTATTTTCACTGCAGATTTTCAACATTGCCATTTTTTACACCTCTCCATGAACAGTACAGCTGTCATTTTTCACATCCTGTTCGAAATGTGTTTTCGCACCTGTGGTGCCAAATGCCGTAGTCACTGCAAAATCAGCTTTCGGCTAACAAACTGATATTGCCACTGTTCATAAGGTGGGGGTCACAAAAAAACCACGTTGAAAATTTGGAGTGAAAATACCAACGAATGCCTGAGGCATTAGGGTTTCCGACCATAACGCCCCACCCTGTAGAGACTGACAGGCATCAGGGGTGTGACTTGGGATTGTCATCTGTAATGCTCATACCATTCCACCCCCATCCACACACTGCAGCCAGTGAGAGGCATTGAGGTGTGCCTTGGACTCTTCGGCCCCAAAGTTCTCCCCATTCTCCTATACTGCACCCATCTCACCGTATTTCCTGATGGAATGGGGTGGGCATAAGGGCCAAAGACCCAAGGCATACCATGACACTTGTCGGTGTCTGCAGGGTAGGGTGTGGTGAAATGGCATGGCCATTGTGCTTGATGACCCAAAGGCACACCCTACCAATGCCAATGCCAGCAAGCAAACATTTGGCATTGACAAATGCTTGTTAGTTATATTTTAGCACATACTAGTAATGTTGTTTATTTTTGCTACTGGAAAGCAGCTAATGAATGTGCATTCTTATCTGGTTTGCAGATTTTCTTGTCTGTATTTCTTATTATGGAGTCACTCAACAGTATAATATCTAAATTTTTTATTTACACATCTTCTTGCTAAGCCCACATTGTATTTGACTTCCTTGATTGAGACTGCTTCTCCCATATCCTGCCCTATTTCCACATAACAATTGTTATTATTAAGGATCAATTACTGGTCATTAAGTCAAGGCTTGTATGCTGCTCTGCTCTTCTTCCTTTTTTCTTCTTCTATTGTATTCAGCTCTAGTCCAGTCTCCTTCCTCCTTTGTCTCCGACCCTGCTCTCTGCCTCTTCCAAGAGTACATAACTATATTTTGGTTATCAGTCACCATTTTTGACTCATTAATATTCATATGCACTGTGTCTATCCTTTAAAGTATGGGCTCCCCCAATGAGCACACTGGCCCACCCCCCACCATGGCCCTTAGGTGAGCATCAAAGTGAAATATTCATTTAGTATCTCAGCCATCACCCCAGGCTGTCTCACAGGCTCTTCTTCTTCCCTAAGTCTTCTACGGCCCAATCATCTCCTTCAACTTCCTCCTTCCATTCATTTATTGGAAGAAAGTTTGGTGGTGTTTGCAACTTTTACTGCTATCCAAGATTCCAGCCTTACTTGGCTTTTTTAATTCCAGCCCTACAGTCCATCAGTGCTGCTATGTACTCATCTCTGGTCTAGAGGAAAACATCTCTTTCCAGGAGTCATAAAACTTTTTTGGTTCTGGATCACTTGCCATAGGCCCCTGTTGAGCCACCGGGCCTCTTTTTGGCTCTTATCCCTTATAGATTATAGGGATGCAAGCCTGAATGACTTTTTCAGAAAACCCCATATACTCTCTGCATTGCCAGTCTCATGCAGCTGCTCCTGACCTGTGGCCCTTCATCTT
This sequence comes from Neoceratodus forsteri, assembly GCA_016271365.2. Lineage (NCBI taxonomy): Eukaryota > Metazoa > Chordata > Ceratodontiformes > Ceratodontidae > Neoceratodus > Neoceratodus forsteri. The sequence goes on from CM057449.1 coordinate 543,237,873, forward strand.
GGCCTTTCTCATGTTCTGGGTCCTGGGGGCTGAAACTCAGCTAGCCTTTTCTGTCACCAGGGGATGGCTACTCAGATGTGGTCATTGCCTCCCACTGCTTTCTTGATTGTTCACACGGGCGATGACAGCATATCCACTGCTGTGGAGGTGGTCAAGGGTGGTCTCAAACTAGGGTTGATTGGAATATCATTCACAGAATCAGATACCTTGGATTCCAGGCTTTATTCCCAGGATTTTAATTTTTGAAGTCGAGGTCAAAAGCCCTATTTCCAAAAAGAAAAGGTCAGATGCAGAACTGGAATGCAATTCCATTTCTGCATCTAATTACATGTTAACCCCCCCCCCACACACACACACACACACACAGTACACACTGAAAATGATCCCGTTAGTTGAGAAAAAAGTACCCCACATTTGCCCCACTCTTGTGTCTCCTTCTTACCTTTAGACTGCTGCTGCTGCGAGGATCTGCACCCCCTCTGTTTGGCCATGCACTTGGACTCAGAATTCTACCTTTGTGCAGACTGGATGTACTATTGGTGCCAATGGAAATGGTAACTGGACTGGATGTAGGCAATGAGAGTCCATGGACTTCCAAAGAAGTAGGAGTCTACTGAAGGCATCCATGGTCCAAAGAAAATCTCCCTCACCAGATACCAAACCCACCAATGACCATAACATACCCACCTGCCAAGTCCCCCCAGTCTAGCAGCATGCCCTATTCTCCTCCCTTCCAACACATACATTTAATATCAAAGATATTCCTGTGACTGAGAGTCTGAGATGACAACAACCCCTGATTCAGCCATTACTGTCCTCCCAGCGAGACTTAGCAAAAAAATAACTGAGGAGGTGGCTGACCTGAACAATACCCTGGGTTATTACCACCAGATGTTTTACTCACAACATCTGGCATAGTGGCTAAAAAGTCAGGGTTTTATTCAGGTTGGCCATTAGTCACTAGGTGACTAGTGGGATGCCTAAGGTGTCTGTCCTGGAGGCACTGCTATTAAATGAATATATGTGATATATGTATGGGGATACAGCAGAAAGTGAGTCTGTTAGCAGAGGACATAAAGGTATGTGAGAATGTGGACAGGGAGGAGAGATTGGCAGTATTAAAAAGCAGGAAGTAAGACTGAAAAGCTGGTCCAGTATTTAGCAATTGAAAGTCAATGCCCAAAAAAGTATTGCACACAGACTGCAAAAATCCACAAATGGGATATTGCATTACTGGGATAAAAGTGGAGCACTAGAACAAGGAAAGGGACCTGTGAGTGATAACAATTAGCAATAGTCTAAAAGCCTATTCCTGATGCATTTAAACTAGCAAAGGGGGGTGGCAGGCCAGCAAGGAGAGTACCTACTTGCTCACCCCCCACAGCTAGCAGTGGAACCAGTGAACCAGAGGAAGTGGCTATCTCTACAAAGCAGTGTGCAAAAGATGGAGATTAGCGCCCAAGAGGTGGATAGGCAGAAAAGGGGCAAAATTCAGCAGAAGGGCAGACAGCATGGAGAACCAGGGATAAAGAACAACCAAGGAAGGGGCTGGAGTAGAACAGTGAAACAGTCTAGGGAGGTCAAATCATGGAAAGCAATGTGTTCAAATGCCAGGAGCCTTAGCAACAAGATGGAAGATCTGGAGGCTGTCATGGTGCAGTCAGACCTGGACATTGTGGCCATCACTGAAACCTGGTGTAATGGTAACCACGACTGGGAGATGACCATACCTGGCTACAACATATTCAGAAGAGACAGGGCAGGCAGGAAGGGAGGAGGAGTGGCACTGTATGTGAAAAATGACATAAGGGCCACAGAGATCCAGGAGGAGCAAAATGGGAGAGAGATACTGTGGGTTAAGCTGGAAAGGAAAATGGGGCCAGCCATCCGCACAGGTGTGGTCTATAGACCACCAGCCCAGGAGGAAGAAACAGATAGGGAGCTGATGCTAGCCATCCAAAGGATGGCAGACAAGGGGGAAGTAGTACTGGCTGGAGACTTCAATATTCCAGACGTGGACTGGAGCATCCCAGCAGCAGCATCAACTAGGAGCAGATTTATCCTGGACTCCCTTCAGGGTGCCTTCCTCAAGCAACTGGTCATGGAACCAACTCGGCAGAAGGCAATACCTGACCTTGTGCTCACAAACAGAGACAGTGTGATGGGAGTAACAGTGGGGGAGCACCTGGGGAACAGTGACCACCAGTCATTGTGGTTTGAAATCACAGAAAGAGCAGAACCAAACCACACCAAAACACATATCCTGGATTTTAGGGGGGCAGACTTTGGGAAAATGGGGAGATACTTGAAAGAGGCATTAAGGGGAATGGGGCAGGAATCAGGGGTTGAGGATCAGTGGGCAGTATTTAAAATGGGGATTACAAGAGCAACAGAATTATGAATTAAGCAGGTTAGCAAGAGGAAAAGGAAGAGGAGACCATTATGGTTTTCCAAAGAGGTAGCAAAGAAAGTGAAAGCCAAAAATATTGCATTCAGGCAATACAAAAAGACACAGGCAGAAGGGGATAGGGAGAAGTACCGGGAGAAGCAAAGGGAGGCAGGGAGGTCAGTAAGGAAGCCAAAGCTCAGACAGAAGAACACATTGCAAAATCAGTGGGTGGAGGGACAAAACCTTTTACAGGTACATAAGTGAAAAAGAAAGGCAAAGGGAGGATAGTGAGACTGAAGGGGAGGATGGGGGCGTGTAGAGGATGACAACAGTAAAGCTGACATATTGAACGGGTATTTCTGTTCAGTCTTTACTGAGGAAGAGGAGGGTAATGGGTCTGAAGGAATACAAAGGGTGAGAATGGTACAGAAATGGACACAAGTTCCTTTACAGAAAGGGTCCTGAAGGAACTGGAAGTAATAAGAGTTGATAAAGCAATGGGGCCAGATGGGGTGCACCCCAGGGTCCTTAAGAACTAAGAGGTAGTGGCTGAACCTCTGGCTATCCTGTTTAGCCGATCACTGGAAACAGGGGAGGTACCCAAAGACTGGAAGACAGCAGATGTAGTCCCCTTATACAAAAGTGGGAACAAAAAGGAAGCGGGGAACTACAGACCAGTCAGCCTCACCTCGGTAGTGGGGAAGATCATGGAAGCACTACTGAAGGAGAGATTGGTGGAACATCTGGTTGTCAATGGAATACAGAACCCAAGGCAGCATGGTTTCACCAGGGGGAGGTCATGTCAGACCAACCTCGTTGAATTTTTTGACAGGGTGACTAGGGAAGTGGATCAGGGGAGGGCAGTGGACATGGCCTATCTGGACTTCAGCAAGGCCTTTGACACTGTGCCACATAGAAGACTATTACACAAACTGGGGAATATGGGTGTGGGCAGGACAGTAGTGTAGTGGGTAGGTAACTGGCTGGCCGGCAGGACACAGAGGATGGTGGTAAATGGCTGTCACTCCACAGAGGGAAGAGTGACCAGTGGGGTACCACAGGGATCAGTGCTGGGACCAGTCCTATTCAACATCTTCATCAGTGATATTGCGCAGGACCTAGAAGGCAGAATTTCACTGTTCGCTGATGACACAAAGCTCTGTAACAGAGTAGACACACCAGAGGGTGTAGACAGAATGAGAAGGGACCTGCAGAAACTTGAAGAATGATCAGGGATTTGGCAGTTGAAATTCAATGCAAAGAAGTGTAAGATAATGCATATGGGGCACAAAAACCCTGGCACAATATGTCAGTTGGGGAGTAAGGATATAGCATGCACCAAGCAGGAAAGGGATCTTGGGATTATCATCTCTGATGACCTCAAGATAGGAAACAGTGTGACAAGGCAGCAGGTAAAGCAAATAGGATGCTGGGATGCATAGACAGGGGCATCACCAGCAGGAAAAGGGAGGTCATAATTCCACTATACAAGACACTAGTGAGGCCCCACATGGAGTACAGTGTACAGTTCTGGAGACCTTACCTACGTAGGGACATAGACAGGGTAAAGAAGGTTCAGAGGAGGGCAACAAAGATGGTGCATGGATTGCGTCACAAGTCCTATGAGGACAGGTTGAAGGAATTGAACATGTACTCCCTGGAGGAGAGAAGGGAGAGAGGGGTTATGATAGAGACATACAAGTATCTTACAGGGAGGAACAGGGTGCAGGAATACACTATTTTTAAGCGAAAAAGATGTTCCAAGACTAGAGGGCATGGGATGAAGTTGGAGGGAGGACGATTCAGAGGAAACGTGAGGAAGAATTTCTTCACAGAATGGGTGGTGGACAATTGGAACACCCTGCCAGAGGAAGTGGTGGGGGCAGAAACAATCACAGGATTTAAGAATGCATGGGATAGACATAAAGGAATTCTGGAGGTCAGGGGTAAGGGGCAACAGACTTCTAGGAAAACATAAACTGAATTTACAAGCTCAAATGGGCAGACTGGGTGGGCCATAGGCCCTTATCTGCCGACACTGTCTATGTATCTATGTGTAAGCAATAAGACATGACATGATGGAACAGATTTTACTGCATGGCTAGAGGCTGTAATGAGGCACGAGGCCTTGGCCGAGAGCCTTTAGCCCCTGGCATGCAGTAAAATCTGTTCCATGCACTCACCTGAGTTTCTTATTGCACTTATAAAATGGGCTCCTGTTTTAAAACTTTTTACATTTGGGAAAAGCATGTTTATATGTAGAAACAATAGATTTACTTGTGTGCATTTATGATCAAATAGTCCTTCCTCACAACAAATGATGTCACTGATGATGTCATTGTATTGTTGCCTACCTTCTTCTTCCTGTTTTTCTGTTTTCCCCACATTCAAGATATGGAATGTTTATCAGAATGTTTACCATGGAATACATGGATTCAAAATTCTGCTCAGTTCCATTGGCAAGTGTTTTCTGCTAACACTCTGTATGCATAGACAACAAAGGCCTTTGTTACAGCCAGAGCCTCAGTTATCTCTCTGTCAGGACAAGAAGAGAGTTACCTGATGAGCAGGTAAAGATCGAAGGGGATTTTCACTGTAAGCAAAGAAACAGTTGTAGTGAAAACTATAAACAATACTTATTGTTTCTAATTTGTTCATGTGTAAGGAGAGTGTGATAATCAGGAAACTACCGTAAATTAATTTGTTTTATGTTTTTATTTAGGTAGTTTTTATTTTAAGGCCAGATGAAGTTTTTTTTACAGTGTAAAGGTAGCAGCCATGTTTGTGGTGGAAGATCAGTTCTGGCTGTAGGGGGCTAACTGAAATGCCTGTGTTCCAAATGCCCATTGATCTGGTTTCCAGACTCTTCACAGTCCTTTTTTTTAGCCATGTGTAAACCATATTTTACACATAAATAACAGCCAATCAGATTCCATGATTTTACCCTGCCATTTTTATAAATCTATGTATGATGCAGCAAAGGGTATGGGATGGCTAACAGGATGTTGGCTTGCATCAGGCAGGGTTCACATAGTTGCAAGAAGGAAGTCTCATTGCCACTGTACATGCCACTGGTTAGACATCACCTGAGTACTGTGCATCATTTTGGAGTTCTCCTCTATGGAACTACAGAGATAGACTGGAAACCATACAGTGAGAGTTGACAAAAATAATCCAGTGACTGCATGGAAGGTCCTATGTGGAGAAACTGGAGAGTCTCTCAATATGTATTCTCTAGAGGACAGGAAGGAAGGGTGGACATAATAGAATCATGCAAGTACATATGGGAACTCAACTAAGTAAATTCTGTAAAGCTTTTTAACTTGATAAACTGTACATCCACCAAGGGGCATATTATCAAGCTGAAAGGGGGGATTCAGAAAATACATCAGGAAATATTTTTCATTGCGCAGGTGGTGGACAGGTAGAATAGACTGCCCAGCAACATGGTCAATGTGGGGACTATATTGAGGTTTAAAACACAATGGGACATCTTCAAAGGGGTTATCAGAAGCAATGTGGTAAAGTGTGCATGATGACTAACAGGATGTTGGGGTGCATGAAGTAGAGGGTCACCAAGATGCAGGAAGGATATACTGCCTCTGTACATGCGTTGGTTAGATCTCACCTTGAATATTGTGTAAAGTTCTGGAGCCCTCATCTACGGAAGGACAGAGATAGATTGGAAACTGGCAGGTTAATATCTAGTTTAGCCAGCAGAGGGAGCTCTACTAGAAACATAGAGTTTGTGGGCAGAAAAGGACTGCCTGGTCCACCCAGTGTGTCCTGATGTTTCTTGCCTAATCTGTCTATTAACGTAGAACAGAGTAATGGGATAGAACAGGAAGACATTTATAGGTTACAAAGACTGGGGAGTAAACAGTCTGGAGCAGACCTGCATGTGTTGTTCAATAAAGAAACTTAGAAACATAGACAATGATGGCAGAAAAATACCAATATTCCATCCAGTCTGCCCAAGTTCCCCATAAGCCCTGGAACCTACTGTTCTTCCAGGGTACTAACCCTCCCCGTCCCCAACCCACCCCAATTCTCCTTGATTCTGTTACCACGAGCAACCACTATACCCTTCATTCTTTCCAAGCCCTGCTTGAAGCACCCAACTGTTTTTACATCCACCACCTTGGCTGACAGATTGTTCCATGGCTCCACCACCCTTTCCATAAAGTAGTACTTCCTCATGTCCCTCCTGAACCTCCCTCCTGTTATTTTCCACTCATGTTCACAAGAGTTAGTATTCAAGATAAATAGTTCCCTGCAGTTCACTTTGTTAATTCCTTTAAGAAACTTGAAGTTCTATATCATATCTTACCTCTCCCTTCTGGTCTCCAGTGAGTACATATTCAGTGCCTGGAGACACTTTTCTTAGGATTTGCCTTGCTGGCCCTGAATCATTTTTGTTACACTGCACTGAACTATCTCCAGCCTATCTTTATCCTTTCTGAGGTAAGGACTCCAGAACTGGGCAGAGTACTCCAGGTGAGGTCTCACCAAGGATCCTTACAGGGGAAGTATTACCTCTTTTCTTCTGCTATCAGTACCCCTCCTGATACATCCCAGCATCCTATCAGCCTTGTTATAGGCATTATTGCACTGACTCGATTGCTTAAGTGAATTGCTGATGGTAACTCCCAGATCCCATTCCTCATCCATAGTGCTAAGTCTCACCCCACCATCCAGTACTCCGCCATAGGATTCTTATTCCCTAGGTGCATTACGTTGCACTTTTTGGTGCTGAATTTCAACTGCCAACCCTTGACCATCCCTCTAGCTGTTGTACGTCTCTTTGCATTTCCATTATTCCCTCATAACTATCCACCCTCCTACATAGTTTTGTGTAATCTGCGAAGAAATACAGCCTGCCCCGGATTCCCCTCTCCAATGTCACTGAGAAACATATTGAAGAGGACCAGACCCAGGACTGATCCCTGTGGAACCCCGTTCATAACCTCCCTCTCTTCTGATTTAACCTGACTGACCTCAACCCTCTGCTGCCTCCCATTTAGCCAGTCACCCACCCAGTTTACTATAGGTGTAGCTATATTGAGGTCCTCCAGCTTCTTGAGCAGTTGTTTGTGATGTACCAAGTCAAAAAGCCTTGCTGAAGTTGAAGTAAGCAAATCCACAGCATGGCCCCATCTAATTCCTTCTTCATTCAGTCAAACAAAACTATCACGTTAGTCTGACAAGACCTTCCTGCCATGGAACCATGCTGTTTGCTATCCTGGAGCCCTTTGTTGTCCAGATAGTCTACGAGATCCTCTTTGATCAGTGTCTCCATCAGCCTCCCTGCAATAGAGTTTACACTTAACTTGTTGTTCCCAGGTTGCTCCCCCCCCCCCCATGAAGCAGAACTACATCCACTGCCTTCCAGCCCATTGGAATTTCCCCCGTCCTAAGTGAGCTGTTGAATAGACCTACTAGTGGTTCAGCCAGTTCCGCTGCTAATTCCCGGATTATCCTTAGATGCAACACATCTGGTCCCGGAGCCTTAGCTATCTTAATGGCACCCAGCCCTTTCAAGTCCCTTTCACTAGTAAATAAATATTGGCTGTCTCATTTCTGGGACTCCCTTACTGGCCACTTTGATGCCATTCTCTGGCAAGGACCTGCAGTTCTCCCTAGTGAAAACAGCAGAAGTAGCCAGTAAGGACTGCACCCTTTCATCCATCCTCCTCTATCACCCTATCCCCATCAACTAGCCTTATAATTCCCCCTACTTTTGTTTTTCTTTTTTTCACTAATATATCTGAAAAATTATTTTTCTCTGCGATACACAACTCCGCATCTGGTTTCGCCTCCTCAATGGCCCTCTTTCCTCCTTACTTTTCTGTACATAATCCTCCCATTCTACCTCCCCCTGCTTTTCTTTGTATTTATAGAAGGCCTTCTTCTTGGCCCTCGCCACTTCCCTGACCCTTGCTGAGAACCCTAATGGTCTCTTAAACCTGTTTTGTTTTTATTACTGTTCGCATGCATACCATAGATGCTTCAAGAATGGCCCCCTTAATTCTCCATCTCTGTTCCACCCCAACTAACATCCCTGACCAGCTCCCTCAGCCTATTGAAGTCTACCCTTCTAAAGTCAAGGACTTCAGTCTTTGTGATTTGCCAATCTTAAGGACCAGTTCAAACAAAACGGAGTTATTGTCGCTGTTCCCCAGCGGCTCCCACCATTCCCACCATCTCTAACTGGTAAGCAACACATCAAGGATTGTGGTCTACCTGGTGGTTCCTTAACTAGCTGTACCAGTAAACAGTCTTGAAAAGCATCCAGCAAGGCCTGACCTCTGGCACTCTTGGCCACTGGAACATTCCAATTGATGTCCGGCAAGTTCAGATTTCCCACCACCACTACTTTCCCCTTTGCTACCCCTCTTTCAAGTTCTTCACTGAGCTCTCTGTGCTTTTCTTCCTCTTGCCCTGTAAGCCTACAGATCACCTCCATGCATACTTTCCTGTCTGAGGCTGCCACAAGTTGTACCCATATTGACTCGGCCTCCCCATTACTACCCCAATGCACCAATCTTCTACCACCTCGATGCCCTCCTTGATAAAAAGGGCAGATCCTCCACCTCTACCTGTTCCTCTATCCCTCCTGAACAGTGAATAACCAGAGACTGTCATCTCCCAGTCATTATTATCTGAAGCCCACATTTTCGTGTTGGCCACAAGGTCCACCTCAGTGTCTGCCATCACCACCTGGAGATCGATGAGTTTGTTACCTAGGCTCCTCATGTTAAGGCATAGTCCCTTCCATCTGACCCCTGATCCTACTTTGTTACTGGCCTTTTGTTTTCCTTGTCTACTTCCCCTTTCTTGATGTTTTCCCTCTTTGCATTCCCTATCTCTACCACCCCTTCCTTTGGTCCAGTAAGCACTATAGCTCTCTTTGTACCCTCTTTGATGCTACAGTGCCCCAGATGTAGGGGAGTACTATCTTGGATCTCCTTCTGCTCACTGTATGCCATGGCTCCCCTAGACCCAGACTTCCCCATAGTCAGTTTAAACATTTGATATAAACATCAAATTTCTGCCCCAGTGTGCTGGCCCCCTTTCTCATCAGGTGAAGTCCATCACCCTTGAAGAGTCTGCTGTCCCAGAAGTATCCCCAGTCCCCTACAAAGTGGTACTCCATTTTGTGGCACCAACCCTTAAGTCAACTGTTACACTCCACTATTACATCACTCCTTATCCTGTCCTGCTTTCTTTCCCTGCCCCTCACAGGGAGGACTTTGGAAAAGGCCAGGGAGGTTGAGTGTGCCACCAATCTGTCCCCCAGTCCATAGAAGTACTGCTTCACCATCTCCACTGACTGGTCTGCCAGATTGTTGGTACCCAGGTGTACCAGCACCCCCAGCTCCCCCTGCCCCTTCTCCAAAATCCTCCTTATTTGTTCTAAATCCCAGATGGCTGATGCCCCAGGCAGGCATCAAGCCAGCCCCCTCCCATCCAACACCAACTCCACCACCCTTTTTACCCCCCAATCACTTAGTCCCTGACCACAAGGACTTTCCTGGCAGCATTGCTCCCCTTGGGTGCCATCAGGTTGTCTTGCCCTTTCCCTTCAACTGACCCAGAGTCACCCCCAATGAAGTCAGGCACCTGAAGTTCCTCTAGGGGTGTGAAGCAATTCATCATCTGGATGGTACTGGGCTGGACAACCTCCTTATGGCTACCAGTTCTCCCCCCCCACTCCCCACCAGTCTCCATTCCCCCCTGGACCAGTGGGTTTTTGGGGGATGAGGGGTGTAAGGGGTAAGCTCCTGCTGAGCTGAATGTGTAGATGAAATATTTCTACCCTTGTTGCCACCAGCTGAGCATGGAGCTCTGCTATGGTCCTGCAAATGAGGCAGTGCCCCTCTGCCAGAGAGCATCCCTATAGGAGAGTGCCCCACAGTTTGCATAACGGAGCATCTCCCCTCTGAACCTCATCCTAAAAAGATCTGTGTTACAGAGAGAACTTAGTATAAATTGTAATGCTCACCCAGATAGGGTGTAGCTGTACCAATTGACTTTTGCTCTGAAAACGGAAGCATAAACTACCCTTTAGTGCTCACCCAGATACAGTGACAGTGTAAGATTCAAGTAAAACACAATACAACCCCAAGATTTCAGGTACCCTAGCTTCTGAATGTCACAGACACAGGTATGAAAACACAAAAAAAAATGTTCCTTTTTGTTCCTTTTTCTTACTGACAAGGTAGTACCCACAAAAGTAGATATCAGGCTAGCAGCAAGCTCCCCAAACCATAAACAAGGTGAAACTGAGATTCATCTACAACCACAATACAATCCACAAACAATGCATCTGTACCTGGGGTGTGACAGGCAGGCTTTATGGCTGTTGGATGTCTCCTTGGCTGACTCCTGGCAGACTACAGTCGATGTCGAAGCCTGTACATTCTACTGAATGAGTGTTTCTTCTAAGAGCTATAAACCTATATGATGTTAGAAGTGACAGTAGAATAGAAGACAGAAGGACATTTTTTTTTTAGCTATTACTTTCTCCTGGCATACCTGGTCTGCTCCCCGTATTCTGGCAACCTCTTGGGACTCCGGCCACTGTCTGTCCATTCACATTCCTTCAGGGTCCTCGCCTTTCATCCCCTGCAGCTTACCCCCCACAGCGGAGTGGTGGGGAGCCCCCAACTCGCCCACCCTGTCCAGATCCATATTCAAGCAACGTTCTCCAAGCCGGTGTTCATCAGATGGCCATCAAGCCGCTCGACCAGGATGCCACTCCTTTTTCCAGTTTTTTTCTCCCTGGAGCTGGGGGCATGCAATGACACCGGTGGAGGGGAGCACATACGCATCTGCATGTGCTCCCTCCAGGCATCTGCCCCAACTCCTCCCCATGCTACAACATGGCACCCTATCCCTCAGCCTCCACCAGGGGGTGAACAGGCGCCGACTATTGAGGACCCCCACCCCAGAGAAGGAGAGCAGTCTATCGGATGCTCAATCCTTCTCCTCCCCTGTCAACACCCGGCTGCCCGTGCTCATTCCCAAACACAGGTCACAGGCATAACGCAAGGTAAGGCATCCAGCGCCTGATCCCTCAGTACCACCGGGCCAACAACAGAAGGATTTGTAAGAGCTTTGGAACTGTGAAGTGGCTGAAGTAATACCATTATTTGTTCCCCTTCAGTTCATAGACAGTCATTACATAATTGTTTAATTTTTTGGGTAGTGTGATAATTAATTTTTTGGGTAGAGAAATAATCTATATAGTGTATGGTCAGACGTTGTTTCCGATAGAATTCAATCAGTTCTAAAATGTTGTTCTGCATTAGTAGTGATGTCCGCAGTGCAGCAGAATGACTTTTCATTCTGCTGTACTACGGACATTACAAAAGAATGACCATGAGCTGAAATGCAAGCAGGTAATTCATTCTACCACACACTGCAGTCCCTTGCCTACCACTGACATCCGTGTTTAAAAAAAGTCAGATTGTACTCACAAACATACGGGCATAGCAGTTTAAACAGCAGACATACCTGATATTAATGATGTCGGCTGTGGTACTATCCAGACCACTTTCAGACAGGCAGTAGTTCATCCTAGACCAGGAAAACATTAAAAAAACTGAAAATGACATGCAGCAAATACACAGTTTCCTGAGAGATAAGGACAAACACTGTGCAGTCCAAAATGTACCATTACCCAAACTAGATCCCCTGCTGGCTGATTTCATTTTCACAGCAAAATGGCTAGATAGTACAGAGTATGAGCCCTCTGCACTCAGAGCCATACTTGGGAGTGTGGACAGGCATTTAGAAAAGCATGGCTGCAAGCAGTTTATTTACAAGTCTGCAGAAACTTAATTCCCAGAGACATTAAAAATGCTAAGTGCCAAACAGAAATTTCTTAAAAGCCAGCCCGGTGGCGCTGAGGGTTGAAGCGCTGGACGCCACACCTTGCACCATGCCGGCGACTCGGGTTCGGGAACGGACTCGGGCCACGAGGCTGACAGGGAGAGGTTGGATTGAGCATCCTAGGACTGCTCTCCTTCCTCTGGGATGGGCTTGCGGGGTTGTGTCGCGCTTGAGCAGCCCCAGTGAAGACTGGGGGAAGCACATGGCGTGGCGCTAGCATGGGGTGGAGTTTGGCAAGATGCTTGCATAAGTGCAGCACATCATTGCGCTGCCGGCTCTGGGGGGACAAAAAGAATCAAGGTGGAACCCACCGACCTAGAGGCCTGTCATGGAATCACGTCGGGGGTCCGGTGACGGCCGTGCTTGGACCGTCACGTATGAGTGAGCCTGCTGTCCTCCAGGTCGGTAGGGTCCGGTGGCTGGATGCCCCAGCTGGAGCACTGCAGAGGCACAGAAATCAAAGTACAATTAAAAAAAACAGAAATTTCTTAAAAAATGTGGAAAGACAACAAGCCAAATCCTGCTGAACCCCTAACAAGCACTGACATAGACAAATTATACAGTTCAGGTACTCTTGGCCAGCATAATCCCGCAACACTCCTTAACCTAATTTTTTTAAATGTGGAGTTGTATTTTGCTCTGAGGACATCGGAGCAATATCATCTAAAATGGGGTGACATCCAACAGTGCACGGATACTGACAGAGCAAAATACATTGCATACAATGAAAGACAGGCTAAGACCAGGTCTGGCGAGAACCCAAGAGACATCAGGCAAGTAAAGCCAAGAATGTACCGTAATGAACTTGACTCTTCCTCTAAGTGTTCTAAGTGTTCCACTAAATTTTGGAAAACCTTAAAGGATATTAAAGGGCACGCATCTGGTACTTCCCTATCTACAAACATTACTATTGATGCCACTTCAATCTCCGATAGACCGACTATCCTTTACTCACTTAACAACCATTTCACTACTGCAGGTTTAGCCTTCGATATCTCCTCCACCAGAAACCTCCGCTCACAACTTGGAGTACAGAACCAAGATGTCCATGGCACTAGCACTATGTTCTCTCTTTACTATACTTCATTGAAAGAGTTTGAGGACCTCCTGCTTCAGCTGGATACTAAAAAGAGCGTCGGTGCAGACCTTATAGACCCTCTTTTCCTAAAAATTGGTTTTCATGTCCTGGCCATTCCAATCAAGCATCTTTTTAATCTATCTCTCTCGCAGGAAGATCTTCCTCCCATATGGAAAATTGCCCATGTAATTCCTCTATTTAAAGCTGGCGACCCCAGTGACCTCAACAATTATAGGCCAATATCCCTACTCCCTGTCTTGTCCAAATTTTCCTAGGGAAAAGGAGAGGTGGTGTCCTAATATATGCCAGGGATCACCTCAATACGATTGAACTCCCTATGCCTTAATCTGGACCCTCAACTGCCGAATCGATCTTCCTCGTACTCACCCTTGGCAAGGTAAAAAAACTCCCAGTTGGATGTGTGTACATGCCCCCAAAGTAGGCAGCTTATGGTCTCCCTTCTTTCATCTCCTCCTTTGCCAATCTCCCATACCACGACCTCATTCTCAGGGGTGATTTCAAAGTTGATTGGCTGCATAATAGCTGTTTTAAACTATTCACTGTTCTAGCAGATTCAAATCTGATTCAACTGATAGGTAGGTGATCCTACTCGATCTAACACAAAGACAGGCAACCACACTTTATTAGACTGGGTGGTCACAAACTGTGCCCAAAAAATAAAATCAGCGAGGGTACTATCTGACAGAATAAGTGACCTCTTACCAACTCTCTGTGTGTGGCGTAATAATTGCCCCAACCACCCTCCTAAAATCATCACTGCACAGGATATGACCAGGTCTGACATTAAGAACTTTGTGGATACAATCAGGGAAATGGACTGGAATCCAAGATACAGACTGAGACCCTATATCTGCTTACTTAAAATACCAGTCAGAGAGGCCTGCAAAAACGCTTCACCCAGATGCCCCGTTTTACCTCATCCCCAATGTGAACCACAGACCTGGCATATCTCTTTGGTTTTGGGCTATGATAGTCAGAGAGATTAAACTAAGATGTATGATGAAGTGCATTAAGATAGCTTTAGGACTGCCAGAGACAAAAAAGGTAAATCATTCTACAAGGAAAATGTTAATTCAGCAGCTAGTCGACCACAATATACTACCAGCTGAGGCGGCTCAAGTGTCAGGCCATAAGAATGTGCAGTCAATCAATAATTATTCAAACCTTTCAGAAGAGAAACAAAAAAGAAATTCTGCAATTTTTTCCAGCTCAGCAATGAAAGCTGTCACCTACCCGGCAGTTCCATTCCCGAACCTGGGTTGCCAGCATTGCAAGCAGAAATCCAACTGCTGCACTGATGGGCTGGGGTTGAAGTTCTTATAATGTGAACTTCAGAAAAAATGGACTTTGTATTACAACAGCAGTGTGGTTAATCCTCTTTTCATGTTCCAATTTCAAAAGATTTTGCAAAGACATTAGTTCATATATAGTTTTTGTAAATAACATGAATTCAGGTTTTCAAGTCTAACTTGTTAAAGAGTTAACTAATGCACTCTTCGAGAGAAATTTGAGGGTTCCGATGGTGAGCTCTGATCTAGGTGGTGGTTGTCAGGGAAATAGAGATTATGCCTTCTTGTCAGGAGTTGTGGGGAAAAAAGATTAGGGACTGTAGGTGTCACATGATGTAGCTAAGCTGAGTGCAGCAAGGTTTCTGTACCTCCATCTCACCATTGGATTTATTTCTATTTTTTACCCCTTCTGTGCTGACCTGGTGATCAAGATGCTCCTATTGAACTGCAGGAATGGCAGAGAAGCAGGAGAATGGAAAAAGCGGCTCCCTAGCAAAGAAGAAATACAAGCTATCCGACTCTCCCCCACTACCGGAGGACATGCCTGGTCCAGGCCCAGATATGCAGACTGAACAGGAGACAGACACAAGTTTGATAGCCCGGGAGTTGGGAGAGATAAAAGCATTCTTGAATGGCATCAGGGCTGAGATAAATAATCTAATAGTGACTCTGATGGCTATGAGGATTTCAATAGAAGCCTTGGGAGATCATGTTGAGCATGCCAAATCATACATAGATACATACAACATACATACCGTGAAGCCCACCAGGATGAAGCGCAGCACTGCAGAATTCTGCAGCAGAGTTACTGCAGCAAACAGTGCAATTTCAATGGGAGTTAATCCCTTTTGTCATGCAGTAAACTTGTGACACTGTGTTTCATCCTGTCAGGCTTCACTGTACATACATATGTAGCCCCTCTCCAGCGCCGTCCTGGAGAGGGCCACTGCACCTGGCTTGCTGATCATTACAAGGCCCAGGGGCCTGGGTTCCCAAAGCTGACCTACAGAGGTCCTTTCCCAAGAGATAAAAATAAAATGGCGGTGCCTCCACCCAGAGTACATATTAGTGGGTCTGATTAACTGCAGTACAACTCCCTGGGATGTCGTACCAACCCACCTCCCCAACAGTTACCCCAGACATGGACTTACCAGTTCGAACCTCCCCACATTCAGTTAAAACATTTACCTTTTCCATTTCATCCAATAAACAAACTCAGTAAAATTAGGCTCTGGATTCATCTCTGCTGCAAAACAATAACTTCACGGTTTATTTACAGGGGGAGGGTTTAGGAATGGGGTAAGTGGAATAAAGTTCAAATAAGCATTTTGAGTCTGCATTTTCCCAAAATCACATTTCCCTTTATTCAAACCCAAATCTCAATCAATGCAGCCATCTGATCCATCTAGCTAACTGCTGCAGGTGTACTAAAACCCAGACCCTCAGGTCCCAGTCCATTTCAAACCCCCAAAGTCCTATCACTGGGTACCCAGATTCTAGTTGCAGGCCTGAGGTGCAGCTGGTAGCCAGAGTTGGCACGCTTAAGGAATTGAACTTTAACTTTGTACATTCCGTTCTTTTGGTTAGAGCTAAACCTTTATCTTCTCCCTCTAATCCTTAGACCTACCTCCTGCCCTAATGGGAAAACATATTTAAAGTCCCCAGGTGCAAGACAATTCATGCTTTTTACTCACGGTTCTGCAGATTCAGTCCTTAGATGGCACAGTTCACTGAAGTCCAGGGGATAGATGGATCACAGGCAGTACTGGGCACAAGGCTTGAACAGGGGCACAGAGGCTTCAGCTTACTCTCTCTTTCCGTTGCTTGCAGATCTTGAAGCTTGTCCCCTTCAGCCCATTATAGGCCCCGTTGCAGGGCATGTATGCAAGACCTGCCAGCCACAGATTACCCAGACCAGGGAGTGGCCCCATGGCCCGGCTCCCTCCAATCAGAGCACCCTAGCACTCGGATACAAGACCCATGATCTCCTGCAGCAACAGACCCCACTTGATGGGGGTTAGCAAGCTCCGCACCTGGCCCTGTGTGCCAGCAGAACATGCAGCACATTCTCTTCTCCTTCTCTGTCTTTCTCTTTCTACCACAGTTTGTAGCCACAGCAATCCATTTCTCCTTTTTCTTGCTATATCTTAGGAACAGACAACAGGCACCCAACCCAGAAAGGCACCCGTCCATCCTTCTGCTTTCACAGTCTCTCAACTTTAACACAGCCACATTCTCGCTCTAGCTCACACATATCATCTGCACACTCAAAGTCCCTTTTCTCACCGTGCAGATACTTAGCAATTCTCCGAGTTGAAGATGCTTACTCTTCCTTTTCTTCTCTCAGTACATTTACATTCTCTTGTTCCTCATCATCCCTCTACATTTTCCATCTTTTCCCAGGCTTAGATGCAACCTTTGTCCTTTTACCCAGCTCAGGAAACAACCATTGTTCTGTTTCCAGGCTCAGAACACAACCTTTGTCTTTTTGAAGGATCAAAAAGCAACCTTTGCCCATTTTCCATGTTAAGGACACAACCTTGTTCTTGCAATCTGCAGTTTTCCCTTTTCCATTTGAGCTGTGCTTTTCTCACCGCCGTGGTGCAACTTCAGAACAACGCAGAAAATTCAGCAACCTGCAGCTTTCCCTTTTTCCTCTTCCAAGCTGCTCCTTCATTACTTCTGCTTCCTTTTTCCTGATGGGGCAGACACTCCCTGCCCTAGGGAGAAAATTGCTCGCAGCCCCCAGGCAGGCGCATCTCACAGCCCCATTCTCTCCAGGATAAGGAGCCTCCCTCTCTCTGGAGGAGCTCCCACTGAACTGACTCAAAACCCAACTGTCCTTGCTTTAATCAAAACCCTTTTCTCACTCCCCATTGGCTGGAGCCACTGTTCTTAGGCAAAAATTAATATGTATAAGGCTCCCTCGATGCCTCATTGGTGCGGAAAATGGCACCTAAACATTCCCCAGTATTTTCCCCCAAAAGTTTCTTCATTCAGTCCCAGAGTCCCTGGCAAGATTCATGGCTCGGCGGTTGGCTGGCTGGTGTCACATGGCTGCCCAACATTGTGGCTGGATGCAAACAGTGTCCACAGTTTATACAGTGTCCCAGGATTTTTAATGTCCCTGCAGCCAAACCCTTTAGTTTTATTTATTTCACCACTCAGCTGTAACCACCCCTGTGCCCTGTAAAGCGAGTGCACTCTTGTTAACCTATGTTGTGCCCCTAGCCAGTTACTGCTGCTGTTTCACATAGCCCCTATGCAGTCACACATATTTCCATTTCAGCACCACAGTGTCTTAGCCCCAGTCTCTGGTTGCAGTCCATGAATACACTTTATTTTCCCCACAGACTAGCAGCCCTCCCTTTTTTCCTTCACACCAGTAATTTATTTCTTAGTTTACTTTCTTCTTCCACCTGTTACCAGCATTATTCTCTGTGCCCCCAGTGCTAGACAGGCTCCCAGTTCAGTGATAGTCATGAGTCACTTCATTAGCATGCATGTGGTGGCTCCCCATTCTCGAGCATGATTGGCGCTCAGTAAAAGTAAATTATCTTTCTGCCTCTCCCTCTCTTCTCAGGTCCCCAGTCCCTCTCTCATTGTCCAATGGGACTGGGACCACCGGAGAGGCAAAACAAACCGGCTGCAAACAAATACGCTACTACACATGCACAGAGTTCGCCAGCACTGTAGTGCCATTTCGGATACCGGGGGCTCCACCAACCAGCTCCTCCAGCCCTACTGTCTCTCTAAAACCATGCAGGGGCTGGCAATAGAGGACAAGGACACAGGGGAAAACCAGGACTCCATAAAAAATGAATGGGGGGGTGGAAGTGTAACCCCAGAGGAACAAGCCTTTTGAGGGGGCTCACAGGTAAGCCCCTGACAGGGGTGTTATGCATAGATAGATACATAGATGTTATCAACAAATAAGGGCCCTTGGCCCACCTAGTCTGCCCATTGGTGTTAATTAACAGTGCTTCTTCAAACTTTACTGGAACTAGGTTGTACCCCTCCCCTGACTACCAGTATCCCCCTGTGCCTATCCCTGTCATAATTCCTGCTTCCACCACCTCCTCTGGCAGGTTGTTCCATTTTTCTACCACCCTCTCCATGAAGACGTACTTCCTCATATTCCCTCTGAACCTCCCTCCCTCCAGTTTCATCCCATATCCCCTCATTCTCAAGCATCTTTTTCATTGAAATTTTTTATTTTCCTGCACTTTATTTCTCCTGTGGGGTACTTAAATGTCTCAGTCATATCCCCCCCCTCCTCCAGGGAGTACATGTTTAAGTCCTTCAGCCTATCCTCGTAGGGTTTGTAATGTAATCCTTGCAGCATCTTGATTGCCTTCCTCTGAACTGCCTCCACACTATGTCCTTGTGTAGGTAAAGCTTCCAGAACTGGACACTGTACTCTTGGTGTGGCCTCACTAATGTCCTGTATAGTGGTATTATGACCTCCCTTTTCCTGCTGGTGATCCCCCTGCCTATGCTGCCCAGCCAGGGCAGTTTTTACACACAGACTAAGTAGGCTGCAGCATGGGGTGCTGGCTGTTTTGGGGTGCCTGGGAATGAGAGGCACTAATTAAGATATATATATATATATATATATATATATTTTTATGGGCTGCTGCTGGGTTGGTGCTGCCTAAGTCTGCTGAGCAGCTTAAACTAGCATAGTGGATGATGATAATTGAGTGGCAGAGTGGAGTTCACCCCCAGCAAAAGACAACAGCCTGTCCATCCCCTTGTGCCCCCTGATATCAGATCATTTGGCATTAGGCTCCCCTCCCTCCCTCCTCCCTCTCCCCATCTCCACAGAAAAAAATGCTTGCTCAGAGTCATTTCTCTTGCCTCTCGCCCCACAGCGATGAATGTCCCTGCCTCACAGTCACATTACATAATTCATTGACATGGTGATGCTGAACCCAGCGTCCTGCCCAATCAGTGGGGGGTTTGGAGTTCAAAATACACTGGTGCCAAATTGGTTTGAGCGGCCAGGAAATGCTGGGTGGGAGAGTGCTCAGTATAAGAAGGCCATATAACAGGTGGGTGGCTTTTCTTGCTTTTAGACGGGGCAGCGACTCAGCAGATTCAGTTCGGTTGGGCTATAGGCAGCTGGCAGTACATCAGCACTGTTGGGACTACTCAGAAAAAACATAGCTGTTGTCTCTTCTCTTGGCACCGTGATGACTGACTACAGTGTTTCTGCTTTTTGGGAGCACTGAGCAGCAGCAGAAGGCACAGCAAACAGGTCTGATTTGGGCTTTCCCTGAAGTAAGTGAAAAAAAATCTTCTGATTCAAATTGATGTTTTGACCCACTAAGTAACTCTTACTCCCCACACAAATCTTGCCCTGAATAAAGGTTAAAAAAAATAACCATGCTAATTATGTTGAAAAATGATGATCATCATCAAGTGTGTGTGTGTGTGTGTGTGTGTGTGTGTGTGTGTGTGCGTGTGTGCGTGCATGTCTGTGTGTGCGTGCAGGGGGTGAAATATTTGTTCTCATCATCCCTCTACTAATATTAGCAATACTGGCTTTGGCTTTGCTGTTTTTTGTTCCCCTTACCCTTCCATAGTAAGACCAACAACTATCACAGAAGGATTTGCTTAGTTAGGTGCACATGCCTACCGGGCTCGGAGGCGCAAATCTGGTTTCAGGCAAGTCCCAGTCAAGCAGAGTTGCAGAGTTAGCCCACTATAGAAACAGGGATGAAGACCATGGGGAAAAGAATTTGCCGTAGCTCTGATACTTAAAACAGTTGTCCCATCATACAGGTCGGATCATAATGCAGGCTGTTTTGGGAATCCCTTTTGTTTGTAGTAGAATCTGGATTCCCTTAATACTAGTACAAGAGTAGACAGTGTGGGTTGTGAGAGTTTGCATGGGTTCCATTAGATAAGGATTTTTTTTGTTATCTGGATTTTATCCCTGCTATGCTACCATCCAGGGATATACCGTAGTCATGCAGAGCTGTCTTGGAGACAATAGCTGGGTATTTTCTCCTCAGTTTTTGCCCACTATCTTCCCTCCTCCCCTGGCATAGGCAGTGCCATTATTTAACCCGGGCATGCACAATGCACCCCTCCCTGGCCTGACTGCAGGGGTCTCTGAGTGTAAGAACCTACCACCAACCCCCCCGCCCCAGTCAAGGCAAGCTGTCTCCCAGCAGCAGCTGCCTGGCCTACCTCCTGTCTCTGCAACCCGAGTGAGCTCCAAATCCCGGTTCACCTGCATAACAGCACAGTGTGGTACCCCAAGCCATTGAGGTGGCCCAAGACTGGGCTTTTAACAGAGTTTTGTAACTGTGGAGGTCAGTAAACTTTTGATATAGAAGAGTTGTCATCTCTATAGGCAGAGTCAGCTCCCTGTCATGCTGCATCAGGCTCTGAATAGTAGGTCTTTGTGTCTTGATTATCACCTGATTTAAAGGTTTCCAGAACTTCTAAAGGTCGGTGAAGACTTTTATCTGTTGATTTGTAATGTCATCCATGAAGCATTTCTGTTGGCTTCTCAGATTCAGATACTTGTAGTATCTGACAGTCTTTTTTTTTTCCCTCTCTCTCATTTATTTATGACCACTGGGGGACACGTTGGGGAGCATGAAGTTTCCAGTCTGTGGGCACCATGTAAGTTAATGTGTCCCTGAGCCCAGCATCCTATTTGTTTTACCTCCTGCCTTATTGTACTGCCTAACTATCTTGAGATCATCAGAGATGATAACCCCTAGGTCCCTTTCCTGATCGGAGCATTCTGTTTCCTTACCCCCAAGATAATATGTTGTTCCCGGGTTTTTGCACC
The DNA here is from genome assembly GCA_016271365.2 of Neoceratodus forsteri. Taxonomy (NCBI): domain Eukaryota; kingdom Metazoa; phylum Chordata; order Ceratodontiformes; family Ceratodontidae; genus Neoceratodus; species Neoceratodus forsteri. The sequence continues at coordinate 543,259,358 of CM057449.1, forward strand.
CCATGTGCATTATCTTGCACTTTTTAGCCTTAAATCCCAACTGCCAATCCCTTTATCAGTCTTCAAGCTTCTGCATTCTGTCCACTTCTGGTGTGTCCACCCTGTTGCAGAGCTTTGTGTCATCAGCGAACAGGCAAATCTTTCCCTCAAAGCCTTCCTCAATGTCACTGATAAAGACACTGAAGAGTACTTGATCCAGTACTGACCCTTATGGTACCCCACTGGTCACTTTACCCTCTGCAGAGTAAATGCCATTTACCACCACCCTCTGTGTCCTGTTATCCAGCCAATTCTCTACTGACTTTACCACCATGTTACCCACTCCCATGTTCTCCAGCTTGTTTAACAGCTATCTATGCAGCACAGTATCAAAGACCTTGCTGAAGTCCAGGTAGGCCATATCCACTGCTTCTTCCCCCAATCTACGTCTGTGGTCACCCAGTTGAAGAACTCAATGAGGTTGGTCTGGTATGACTTCCCTTCAGTAAAACTATATTGTTTTGGGTCCTGTCCTGCAGACCACTGGCAACCAGGTGTTCCACTGTTCTTTTCTTCAGTAGTTTTTCCATGATCTTTCCCACTATTGAGGTGAGGCTGACTAGTCTGTAGTTTTCTGCTTCCTCCTTGTTTCCACTTTTATGCAGAGGGATTACATCAGCTCTCCTCCAGTCTTTGGGTACCTCCCTTGTTTCCAATGACAGGTTAAACAGGGTTACCAGAGGTGCTGCCACCACTTCCCTTAGTTCCCTGAGCACACTGGGGTGAACCTGATCTGGTCCCACAGCCTTTTTGACTCTTACTGCTTCCAGTTCCCTTAGGACCCTTTCCTTCGGAAAAGGTCTTATAACCATTTATGTGGCCTTCCTGCCCCTTCTACTCATTTCTGGCCCATATCCTGCCCCCTCCTCTGTAAAGACTGAGCAGAAGTATCTGCTCAATATGTCTACTTTCTGATTGTCATCCTCTATACTACACCAGTCCCCCCCTTCAGCCTCACAATCCCTCCCGTTGCCTTCCTTTTTTTCCTTGCTGTACCTGAAAAAGATTTTGTCCCCCCTCGCCACTGATTTTGCAGTGCATTCCTCAGTTTGTTCCTTGTCTTCCCTAACTGCCCTCCCTGCCTCCCTTTGTTTCTCCTGGTACCTGTCCCTGTCCCCTTCTTCCTATGTCTTTTTGTATTGCTTGAATGCTTTTTGTTTTGCTTTTACCTTTTCGGGTACTTCCTTCAAAAATCATAATGGTCTCCTTTTTCTCTTCCCCTTGCTAATCTGCCTAACATAGAGTTGTGTCACCATTATCATCCCTGAGTTTATTGTCACCCACTGTTCCTTGACCCCCTTTTTTTCCCCTGTTCTGACCAATGCTTCTTCTAGGCAATTTCCCATTTTTCAAAACTCTACCTTCTTAAAGTCAAAGATTCTTGTCCTTGTGTGACAGGATTCAGTCCCCTCAGTTATCTGAAACCCCACAGTCCGGTGATCACTGTTCCTCAAGTGCTCTCTTACTGTAACCCCTGTCACACTGCCCCCGTTTGTGAGCACCAGATCCGGTATCGCTGTGTCTCATGTGGGATCAATGACCAGTTGTGCAAGGAAAGCTCCCTGGAGGGAGTCCAAGATAAACCTTCCCCTAGCTGTTGCTGCTGCAGGGAGACTCCAATCTATGTCCAGTATATTGAAATCACCAACCAGTAATACCTCCCCCCATGCACCATCCTTTGGATATCTAGCATCATCTCCCTATCTAATTCCTCCCCTTGATCTGGTGTCTGTATATCACCCTAGTGCGGATCGCTGACCCCTTACTCCTTTGCAGCGTAACCCACAGTTTCTCCCCCTCTGTCTGTTCCCCTTGTATCTCAGTCCCCTTTATATTATCCCTTGCATAAAGTGCCACTCCTCTCCCTTTCCTGCCTGTTCTGTACCTCCTGAACAGATTGTAATCCAGTACGGCCATTTCCCAGCTGTGGTTGTCATTACACCAGACCTTTGTGATTGCCACAATGTCCAAGTCCTATTCCGCCATGGCCACATTGAGGTCTCTAGTCTTACTGCTTAGGCTTCAGGCATTAGCACACATGGCTCTCTGGGATGTGGCTTCCCTCCCCTGCTTTGTTGACTTTTGGCTTTCCCTGTGCTGAGCACACTTTTTGCCCAGCCCTCCTCCCTGTCCCATGCCTTTATGTTGAATTGTGATCTTGCTGGTCTATTTCCTTCATGAATACCCATGTAGTGCCTTCGTTCCTGGGGGGGTATGTTACGTCTCCTAACCTTCATAGATCGGGGAGGCCTTGTCCAGTTTAAATGCTTGCTACTGAAGTATTTAAACTTTTCACTTAGAACTATGGTCCCCTCCCCAGATGGATGTAGGCTGTCGTCCACATACAGCCCACATCCCTCCAGGTGGGGTCCCAGTCCCCCATGAAGCCAAACCCCTCCTTTCCACACCATTCCTTCAACCAGGAGTTGAATTTCTGGATGCAGAGTGTCCTAGCCACACTCTTGCTGTGGACAGGTAGTACCTCCGAGAAGAAGAAGGATCGTGTTACCTGCTTAAGGCCTCCCCTAGCTTCTTGAAGTTCTCCTGAATTCTACCTAGCTCTTCCTTATCCCCTGCCAGGTCATTTATCCCCAGGTGGACAATGACATCCAGTTCCTCCCTCTTTGCTATTGTCCATGCGATCTTCTGGATTCACTCCCATTCCTTCCAAGCTGAGCCTCCTGGAAGGCACTTAATCTCTCTCTCTCCTCACCTCCAGATCCACTCCCCAGACTATCGAGTCCCCCACCAGGAGTAGCTTCCTCTTCTTTTAGGGTCCTCTTCCTCCCACCCCTAGGGCACCAGTTTGGAGGCCCCTCTCATCCTCCCTGGTCTCAACCATAGGTGACCTCTTGGGACTCTTCCACGTCTCCAAAACAGCATAGTAGTTGCTAAGTTGGACCGGCTGGGGAATGTGCATCTGACCCCTCACCCTTCCTGAGCCCCCCGTGATATAACCACTCCTCCTACTGGGCAGCCTTTGAGGTAGTGGTTGTGGTCCCAGTGGTCCCTGGGTGGGGGCAGAGGATTGCCGGATCCTTGCCAACCTGGCTCGGAAACTGGCTACCTCCACCCTCAACCCAGAGAGGTGCCTGCAAATGGGACAGCATCGCATGATCCAGAACATCCTCCTGAAAATTGCTGCCCCACATCCACTGCACTGTACCATTCCCTGCATTCTTACTGTCTGCACTAAATACGTCTGTTCCCAAACTATGCATGCTTCCACTGACACTCATGCCTATGTCCTGCACCCTTGGCTGGGCTCCCTTCTACCCTTAGACTATTGTCTGTGTGCAATAGATGTCTGCCCTCAGCTAGCTTCAAACCCTGATCCTAGCTGGGTTTTTTCCCCCTCTCCTCGCTCTCCTCCCTTTCCTCATACCTTCCTGTTCTCCTCCCCCTTTGTCTCCTTTGCCCTTCTACTTCTATGTCCTGGCTCACCTCATGATGCCTATCCCTGGTTGCTGTACTAGCAGGATATATAATGGAGATGTATCCCCCTTTTGCCTGTTCCAAAGCAGGAGGTCAACCACTGTTCCACAGCTGTCCACCTATAAAGGTAGACGAGCATGGGGGGGGTGGGATGAGGGAGGGAAGGGAAGGGTGGACGTTACCCTTCTGATGTTTTGTTCCCCAAAAAGAAAAAAACAATCAGTTCCTTTGCATCTCAGTAGGATGTATTTCTGTAGTTGCACCTCGATCCTGCTGAAAACGGCACTGTGGGAACAAAAAAACAAATCAAACTATATATCACTGTGTGGGAAAAAATTCAGAATAAATAAGGTAACCTGCAATGTCTCCCCGAGCCTCCTTTAAGACAACGCTGTGGCGAAAGAAGTGGCAGTAAAAGTAGTTTATAAACACTGTGGCAAAAAACATCAGCAACAGTAAAGTTGATTACAAATAGTAAAATCCACAGTATCTCCCTGATGCTCCTGCCCCCAGTCACTGCATTGTCTACAAAAAGCAAAGTACTTCTGATTTCTTCCTGTGTGAACCCCCGAGTCCTCTGGCCTGCTACCCCTGACCAGCAGCCAGTATCATGGACTGAGAAGCTAGCTGTCAACCGAGCACTTTAAGCTGCTTTGTCTACTTCAAATCTTGGTGCCATTTTGTCCCTTAAACCTGATTGGCTGCTGCCCTGCCTTTTGTACCCCTGTGCAGTCCTGTTCATGGCATTCGACCCTTCTGCTGTTTGTTCCCCCAAAAAGAAAAAAAATCAGTTCCTTTGTGTCTCAATAGGATGTATTCATGTAGTTGCACATTGTTCCAGCTGAAAGTGGCGCTGTGGGAACAATAAAACAAATCAAACTATACTGTGTGGGAAAAAATCAGAATAAATAAAGTAAGCTGCAATGTCTCCCTAAGCCTCCTGTAAGCTGACACTGTGGGGAAAGAAGTGGCAGTAAAAGTAATTTATAAACTCTGTCGGGAAAAACATAAGCAAGAGTTAAGTTAATTAAAAATAATAAAATCCACAGTATCTCCCCGATCCTTCTGCCCCCAGTCATTGCACCGTCTACAAAAAGCAAAGTACTTAACTCAATCTGATTTCTTCCAATGTGAGCCCCCGAGTCCTCTGGCCACTACCCTTCACCAGCAGCCAGTATTTATTAAGCTTAATTTAATTTTTTATGACTTTGGTAACCGGGTAGGTGCACTGATCTCAGGAACCATTTTCAGCCACAACCCAGGCCACATACAATGGCACTGAAGTAAGCTATAAGTACATAGAACAGTAGCCAGTTAACAACAGAACAAAAACAAGAAGACAATATTACACAAGATACAAGGTTGCAAAATGCAATACAATACAATACAAGTATCAAGGATTAGTAGCCTGGAAGATTGGGCTTGGCCTGCGGAGCGACATTTGGGCCTAGCTGAATGGGAGATCCGTTCATTATGGGATAAACTGGAAGATAAAGAAACCAAGGATCAGCGAAGCAATGTGTGTTTATTTGGTCTCCCTGAAAAAGCAGAGGGGGAGATATGATTCTGTTTTTACAAATTCAGCTCCCTTCTTGGCTTAATTGGTTACTGGGGGGTTGCAGTGGAAATAGAGTGAGCCCATAGGGTTCCAGCTAGCCCACCTCTGGTAGACTCATCCACCCACCCTCGACCAGTGATTTTTAAGCTGCTTCGATACATGGACAGGGAAAAGATTCCGAAAGGTGCCAGGGCACTTAAAGAAATCTGATGGCAAGGAGTCCAATTGTATTTCTACCCTGATTACCCTAGGCAGGTGTTAGAGCGTCGTAAAGCTTTTGATCACATCAGAGATCTGGCCCGGGAAAAGGGGATCAAATATTTTCTTGCACATCTGTCCACCATACAAGTTTTTCATCAGAACTGGATTGAATCCTTCAACATTCCAGAGGAAGCTCGACAATTTCTATTAGACAGTTCTAGGTCATAACGGTGAAAGCCTAAAGGCGATCGCCGTTATGCAGAAGTCAAGAGTGCTGAAAATTTATTTCGGCACCCTGGTGCACAGCAAAAGGGCACCGGGAACTTAGTTTTTTTAAGTTTTCTGCGGGGGGCTTCACCCCCACACCCCCCTACTAAAGGATTCTCAACTCCAGGGGGGGTGCATGTCTGGGGGTGAAAACATTTAAAAAAAAGATTTAGGCCGGGCTCAACAAAAATGCACCAGTGCCTGGACCCAAACCCAGTACCCTGCCAACCGACACTGGTAACCCACCCACCGCGCCACAGGGTCAACTTAGCAACCCACTGCGGCACCACCCCTCACATCCTTTGGTGTGTGTGCCCGCTCCCACTCCCCCGTGTGTACGTATAGTGACATCCTGTTGCTATAGTCACCCACTCCCCCATCCAGCCGCCCTACCCTCCCGTAGCTATCCCTGAAATGCACTGGGTAGTGGGTCGCCGTTATTGTAAGCGCCCATTCCCCAGCGCTCTTATCACAGAATACCCTATTAGACCTCCCCAGCCAGATATCAGAGGAACCAACTATGAGACCCAGGATTGTTCCAGCTACTAAACCCCAGAGGACCTCATCAGGACAGAACTCCCCACCAAAGATGGGACTAGTGACGGCTTCAAGCACTCTGCCCTGTCTGCCCACCCAGAAAGAGGACATGATAGACTGAAACCTTCTCTTTACTTCCAGTGGTATGAGGCTTTTCTTCTCCTTGGCTATGGAATAGCTATTTTGTGCTAGTTTGAAACTGTTCCTGGATAACAGTTCTGGTTACTGTTTACCACAGGATAGGTGCCATGTTGTTTTGAGGCAGTGGACAGCCAGAGGAAGCCTTCCTTTTCTTTATGCTGGTTTTTCAAGCCGATATCTTTAAGGGATGATGGGGCAGTGTATGTTGGAGTTTTATCTGATATATATGATTTGTGATCATGGGGGGAGGGGGGTTGTCTGTAAAATAGGGGATTCCTGCAGGCAGCTTAATCTGGTTCAAGGTTAGTTGGCATTCATCTGTATCCCCCTCCCATGGGTCATGCCTGAAAATAGGTAGGATTTGTTTAGTGCACTTACCCGGTCAACAAAAACTAAATTAAAAAAAAAAAAAGTTTACTACTCTGACAACCTTGCGGGGTTTCAACAGGATGTGGGTCTGAGTTCTCTGTCCTGTCCACCTTCACTGGATGAGGTTTAATGGACTGAAGACTTTGTTTCTCTTTTCGCAGGGGTATGTGTTGTTTCTATTTTTCACTTCTGGAACTGCAGGCTACCTCTTTTTGATTAGTTTGGTATGGAAGAACTGGTTATTCATTTGTTCTCGAAGGTTGGGGACGGGATGGGAGTTTTTTTTTAATGTAAAGGGGAGCCAGAGGAATGTTCTTTATTTGATTAAAGGTTTATTCTTTTGCTTTGAAGTGAAAATGGTTCTGGGATGAAGTGGTGGGGTATCCTGAAAATTGACTACTTGGATGGATGGATGGTGGTGGTGGTTCTTGTTGTTTGTGATGCTCTTTCTGGCAGGTTACTTCCTCTGCCACCCCTGCTAGGTACTATGTTTTGCATACTGGCTCCTTACTTACATATTTGTGGTGGGAGTGGGGATACCAGTTGTGTCATTTGGGTGGGGGGGGAGAGTTCTTGAACACTGTTTAGGATTTTGTTTGAATATAATGTTTCTTGTTTAATATAGGGGATGCAGCTGCTCCTTGTTTCTTTTGAGTTTCAGTAAGCATGCTCCTTAAGGAATGTGTTTCCAGGCTGGAAGCTTTGAGACTAGAGGTTTTATTCCTCATCACCATGGGGGTATGTGTTCATGTGTGGTTCGGTGTTGTGGGACAGATGCAGCGGCTCCATGAATACGCAGTGAACAAAGATGGAAAGTAAGCATCTATAAATTTTGCTTTTATCTGTACATATGTTTTGGGTATATAGAGTTATCCTTTTGGATTTTGGTCGTTTTAAGTGAACACTGAGTTGGGACTGTGTTTCTGTTTGTTTAGGCTGCCAAAGTGGGGGGGGGGGGTATTGGTGGACATGCCTGTACCCAGTTTGGTATGGAGTCTGCTTTATGTCATCTTATAAAGCAGTCTCTTGGAATGTGCAGGGAATAAATGGCCCCATTAAACATTAGGAGGGTATTAGCTCATGTGAAAAAGTTAGGGGGGCAAATAGTGTTACTGCAAGAAACCCATTTGTTGCAGAATGAAGTTGAAAGGTTTAAGTCTAGTTAGAAAGGACAAGTTTATGCTGCATGGGCTACAGCCAAAAGGAGGGGGGGTTATGATATTATTGACTAGAGAGGTGAACTGAGTTACCAGTTCAGTCACTAGGGACCCCCAAGGGTGGTGGGTTCTGGTTACTGGTACATTAGAAAGTAGATGTTATACTTTAGGGTCTGTATATGGTCTGAATACTGACAACCCACCCTTTTTTCACAGACTTTCACAAGTCCATCAAGATTAGAGGGAGGGGGAGTTGTTATTGGGGGAAACATGAATGAAGATCTTGATCCAGTTTGTGATCATAGTGGTAACCCAGGTTGGTTAGTAACCATGGGTTCTAATGCTCTGGTTAAACTTCAGGATGATCATGGGCTCTGGGATGTCTGGAGAGTTAGCAATTCTGAGGTTTGGGATTATACATATAACTCATCAGTACATCAGACCTATAGCAGGATTGATTTATTTTTGATTTCTTATGCCTTGCTCCAAAAAACACTGTCGGTTATGACAGAGCCCATGGTCATCTCCGATCACTCCTCGATTACATTTGTTTTTTCTGGGGGTCAAAGGGATAATAGAAATGCACAGTGATTTTGTAATACCAGTTTCTTAGCAGATCCTCAGTTTAAACAGTGGCTTAGGAAAGAGGTCCAGGAGTACCTCAGTACCAACTATAGAGAGGATATGGCTCCAAAATTAGTGTGGGCGGGCCTGAAAGCATATCTTCAGGGTTGTATTATACCTTATTCTTCCACGCACAAAAAGGAGTGTCAGACTAACTCCAAAATATGGAGGCTCAGTTGGGTCTCCTTGAAAAACTGCAAAAATCAGGCTTTGGGGAGACATCCCTGATAAGGCGTATTCGGGAACTATTGTTCCAGATCAACCTTCTCAATACTCAATGGGCAGAATACGGTCTTTTTTGGACTCATCTAGCTTATTGTGGGGGGAGGAATTTGGCCCAGCGGCACTGAGGGTTGAGGTGCTGGATGTCACACCTCATGCCACGCCAGCAACCTAGGTTTGTATGCAGATTCAGGTCATCAGGGGTCAGCTAGAGGGAGGAGGATTGAGTGTCCCAGGGACTGCTCTCCTCCTTTCCTCCTCCTCCATGGAGGGTCGGGAGGGATTTCTGTGGTGGTGCTGGCTCCTGGCAGTGGCTTTGGGGTAGAGCTGCTTGTGGATCACTGGAAGGGCAGCTCAAGTCACGTCGGACATGTGGCGAGCAGGAGCGTGTGCCATAATGTCTTTGGTATCGCTGCATGCCGTGGGGGCAGAACTAAGGGGAAAGAAACTTTGCTGAATCCTCCGGTGCTCGTGATGGTCTGCCATGGTGCTGCACTGGATTCTCCAGGAGCTCCCTTTGGCCCTGACCCCTTGATCTTCTGTGCCAACGTGATGTGGCCTTAGGGAGATGGAAGGAGGTTGAATGCCTGGGCATGGCACCGGGTGCAGGAGCCACTAGCGGACTGGCTTGAGAAACCATTGAGAACACCCCAGCCGAGGAGGTAGGCAAGAAAAGAATCCAACTAAAAAAAAAAAGGATGAGGGACAGCAGGTCATCTTTTGGCATATCGGCTGAAGTAGATGGAAGCTGTTCAGAAGACACATGGGGTACAAAAGGGTGATCACCTTGTTTTTGATTTGGAGGGAATTGCTTCAGCAATTAGGGATCATTACAGTCAGCTTTTTACTTCTTGGTGGGAACAGGGAGGGTCAGCTGAGGATATTCAGGATTTTTTTGATTCTATTACCTTGTCTTGTTTTACTGAAGGCCAGAGGCAGGAATTGGAGAGACAGATCTCGCTTAGTAAAATCCAGATTGTAGTACAACACTTAAAGGGGGATAAGAAACCTGGACCTGATGGGTTCCCCGCTGAGTTTTATAAAGTAGTGGGGGACCTGGTAGGGCTGCTGCTGGTGGAGGTATTAGAAGGAGCATGGAGTGCTGGAGAGCTCCCACGGTCCATGTACAATGCTAGAAACACAGATTTACCGAAGCAGAAAAAAAAACCCTATCACTGTACCAGTTACCACCCTATCTCCCTTTCATTTTTTCCCCCCACCTCTGTATATCTCTGGCTGGACAGGAAATTCTCTCAGGCATACCCTTGCACCACTGCTGTTCTACCACCCTGCCTGAAGTCTGCTCTCTGGGAAATCAGGGACAGATACCCCCACTCCAGTCTGACACAACGCCCCCCCCCTGCTCTGAGCCCCACGAGACGGGGCTGCCATACACCCTGGTGCTCTATCTATAATCAAGTGCACCAAGCCAGGGCTGGGTGAGGAATCGGGAGAGCCGGAGAACCGAGCCCGATGCTGGGCATGAGGTGCAGGGCTTTTAAGGGCTGCCATCGACTATCTCTAGGGCCAGGGTTTTCTACTTAGTTTCCCCTTGAGCGTGGATATGCAATGCATTGGATATTTTTTAAGTTCCATATAACTAGGGTATAAATTTCGAGGATATCTCATTAAGAGGATATTTTAAGGATATTGTTCTAAAGAAAAACACAAATAAATTGTGAAGACTAGAAACGATAAATGTCACAGCATAACTGTTTCCAAACAGGCATTCATAGAAACATAGAAACATAGACTTTGACGGCAGATAAGGACCACTTGACCCACCCAGTCTGCCCATTTCCCTACCTACTGGATAAGCTGCAGATTCTAGTTAACGAACAGCCTATTTCCTGCAACCCCCCACAATAATTGCCTTATGTCTGTCCCATGCATGTTTGAATTCCTCCACTGTTTTAGACCCCACAACCTCTCCAGGAAGGCAGTTCCATGCGTCCACCACTCTCTCCGTGAAAAAGAATTTCCTCACATTACCCCTGAGCCATCCCCCCTCTAACTTTAAATTGTGCCCCCTTGTTCTTACACATCTCTTTTTCTGAAAGATGCTACCCTCCTGGACTTTGTTGATTCCCTTGAGGTACTTAAAAGTTTCTATCATGTCCCCCCTGTCCCTCCTTTCATCAAGGGTATACATATTAAGCTCTCTCAGTCTCTCTTCATATGGTTTCTGATGTAGACCCTGCACCATTATAGTTGCCCTCCTCTGGACTGCTTCAATCCTGTTTATGTCCTTGTGTAGATGAGGTCTCCAAAACTGCACGCAGTACTCCAGATGGGGTCTCATCAACTGTCTGTATAGAGGGATAACCACTTCCCTTTTTCTACTTGTGATGCCCCTTCCTATGCATCCCAGTATCCCCCTGGCTTTCCCTACTGACTTCTCACATTGCATACCCACCTTTAGGTAATCTGATATGACTACACCCAGATCCCTTTCCATTATTGTTGTTGTTAGTACCTCCCCTGCTATTGTGTACTCTTCTCCTGGATTTTTATTTCCCAGGTGCATTACTTTGCACTTCTTTGCATTGAATCTAAGTTGCCATATGTCTGACCATTCCTCCAACCTTGCCAAGTCCCTTCTCATCCTTTCTACCCTCCCTTGTGTATCAACTCTGTTACAGATCTTTGTGTCATCTGCAAAGAGGCATACCTTTCCTTCCAGACCCTCTGCAATGTCACCTATAAAGACGTTAAAGAGGACTGGACCCAGTACTGAGCCCTGAGGTACTCCACTAGTAACCCCCCTTTCTTCAGAATGTGTTCCATTCACTATTACCTTCTGTGTCCTGTTGTGCAGCCAGTTTTCATTTCCAGGCTACCACCCTGGGACCCACTCCCAGGCTGGCTAACTTGATTATTAATCTTTTGTGCGAGACTGTGTCATATGCCTTGCTAAAGTCTAGGTAGGCCATATCCACAGCCCTCCTGGTCTATTACTTTGGTTACCCAGTCAAAGAAATTGATTAGATTTGTCTGACATGACCTTCCTGCTGTGAATCCATGCTGCTTTGGGTCCAGTGCCCCGCTGGCCTCTAGGTACTCAACAATTCTTTCTTTCAGAAGTGATTTCATCATTTTCCCCACCACTGAGGTCAAACTAACAGGTCTGTAGTTTTCTGCTTCTGCCTTGCTCCCACTTTTGTGAAGGAGAATCACATATGCCCTCCTCCAGTCCTCAGGTACCACCCCATCTTCCCATGATTTGTTAAAAAGTGTGGTTAGTGCTGTCACTAGGTCCTCCCTTAGCTCTTTTAGGATTCTAGGGTGAATCCCGTCAAGCCCCATTGCTTTGTCCACCTTAAGTTTTGTAGTTCTTCAGTACTTTTCTTCTTAAATGGACTGGTATCAACCCCACTATCCAGAGTGCTTCTACTGTTTGGTTTAGGAAACTCCTCCTCTTCTTCTTTTGTGAATACTGAGCAAAAGTATTCATTCATTATCTCTGCCTTTTCACTGTCTCCCTCTGCCCACCGCCCCTCTCCTTTATTAATCTTCCCTATCCCTCCCTTAACCTTTCTATGTTCCCTAATGTACCTATAAAAGGTTTTATCCCCCTCCTTAACTGAGTTGGCTATCCTTTCCTCGGTTTGGGCCTTTGCTTTTCTGACTGCCCTCCCCACTTCTTTCTGCTTTAATTGATACAGTTCCCTGTCGTGCTCTGTCTATGATTCCATGTAACTCTTTTATTATTTTTAATACTGTAATTCTCCATTTCCCCTACCCACTAAGTTCTGAATGTCACAATGTATTTCAATATTTCATGACTGAATAAATAAGCACTCCTTATGTTTTATCACGAGTAGACAATTAGGACAAACTTTTTAAAATTCCATCCTGAGGTCCAAAGTTTTAAATACATATAAATACCAATTTTGGTTCACCCATTCTGGTACAACAAACGTGTTGCAGATGGCGATTGTGGCTCAGGCAACATGACGCCTGGTATTACAACATCAGGTATAATGTCTCCCAGGAGTTGCAGCACCAAAGCGCCCTCCCAGGAAACAATCAGCTTTTGCACCCCCCAAAATTAAATATAACCTCCTCCAGGGAACATCAGTGAGGGGCGATCTAAAATCAAAATTGCACCTGTCACTGTCGCTGTTGTTGCGGTGCTGTAATTGTGGCAACAAATTTCAGTGACACTGCTAACAGTATACGAAGTGTAAAATGGAATTAATTAAGCTATGGCAGAGATGGTCACTTTCAGAGCAATGCAAATCCTCAAAATCCTTGTACAAAGCTATACCTATAACAGGACAACAACATAATAAAGAAGATTTGCAGCATTATAGGCATAAAAGAAGGGATTCCATTTCTGTCTGAAGGGAAACAACCATTTACAACTGCCATTCAATGATGATACATAAAGGCAATTCATTCTTGCCATTATTGTTAGCTGTTGAATCACATATTTCTTACATAAATTTCCTTATTATTTCCTGGTACAGTCACATCAGAATCCTTTAAGTTGTTAAATGGGCCTCTGGGGGCATTCATTTTGCCAACAACAGGGGCTCAGAACTGCAATCATTACAAATTACCTTTTCTGGGAACTCAGACAGGTCATCCTAGATAGCATAGTTATAAAATGCCATATTTGCAGCAAGAATATACATGTTTACCAAAGTACAATGATGGTGTCCAAATGTCAAACAGATGGTCCTATTTGATGAAAAATTCTAGTCTGACAAAAACCTTTGTTATCTCAGATTGTGATCAGTACCATATGGACCCAACAGAAACTACTCATAGATTTTCTGCAAATGTTATTAAACCAAATAGCCCGATATTTGGATATTTACTGGCTTTACATAGAAAAATAGAATTTGAAGGCAGATAAGGACTGCTTGGCCCATCTAGTCTGCCCATTTCCCTACCTAATGGATAAGCTGCACATCCTAGTTAACCAACAGCATACTTCCTCCTGTCCCCCACTAGAATTGCCTTATGTCTGTCCCATGCATTCTTGAATTCCCCCACTGTTTTTGACTCCACTACCTCCTCAGGAAGTCTGTTCTGTGTATCCACAACCTTCTCCGTGAAAAAATACTTTCTCAAATTACCTCTGAGCCGTCCCCCCTCTATCTTCAAATTGTGCCCCCTTGTTCTCGTACATCTCTTTTTCTGAAAGATGCTACCCTCTTTGACTTTGTTGATTCCATTGAGGTACTTGAACGTTTCTATTATGTCCCCCCTCTCCCTCCTCTCCTCCAGGGTATACATATTAAGTTCCTTTAATTTCTCTTCGTATGTCTTCTGGTGCAGACCCTGCACCATTTTAGTTGCCCCCCTCTGGACAGCCTCCATTCTATTAATGTCCTTGCAGAGGTGGGGTCTTCAGAACTACACGCAGTACTCCAGATGGGGCCTCACCAACTGTCTGTAAAGAGGGATAACATCTTCCTGTTTTCTACTGATGATGCCTCTCCCTATGCATCCTAGTATCTCACCAGCCCTACTTACTGCCTTCTCACATTGCTTGCCCACCTTAAGATCATCTGATATGACTACCCCCAGGTCCCTTTCCATTTTTGTTGTTGTTAGTATCTCACCCCCCTTCCCCATTGTGTACACTTCCCCTGGGTTTTTGTTTCCCAGGAGCATTACTTTGCACTTTTTTTGCATTGAATCTAAACTGCCATACATCTGACCATTCCTCCTGTAGACGTGGGGGGATAGATGGAGGCAGACACCCATAAAATGAACTCAAAATAGCTTTTATTCAGCAAACATAACTCGATGAAAATAAAGAATCGAACTGTACAGCGACCAAAAAATAAAGAGAGATAACTGAAATATGCAGTAACAGACAAAATTATAGCATTTGACCACTAGGAGGAGCTATGGTCCAAGGAGGAGTCAGACTATCTGCTCCCTACTCCTTCACTACCAAAGCTCAACTGAGCCCTCTATATATATGGATGGGTCAGGTGGTGTTATGAGTTCCACCCCTTTTGAAAATTTAAACTTTATTTTGTTAAATGCACTTTATTATTTACTACTAAGCATCCTATATGCAGTTTAATTTAAACATCTTTCATTTTCAGTGTTAGAACCATATTTAAATCATTCTATGGTGTATATGTTTGTTGAGGGTGGCTCCCTGCTGTCTTGGTTCCTCCCACATGTCTTCAACCCAATATAGATGGAAACACAGAGGCCGGCCGGCTCTATAGAAGGCTGGGACAGGAGAGGATCAGGCAGCAACAGGGCCACTCCCCAAACTGCAACTACCAGGAAATGCCTAAGTAAAAAATACTAAAAACACCACAGGTACTTTATTTTAACATTTCTTTCTTTCTAAACATTAATACCTCACTACATTTCCTCTCTAAGCATTTTAAATTCAGAAATATTGATTGTTTCCAAGTCAGATATACAGCAGGGTTAAACAATGTTTAAAACCTAAACAGCAGCCCAAGGCATACCTTTCCTGATAAAACATTGTTCTGAATTGCTTTCTTTGCTGGATTCATATCATAGTAACCAGAAAACTATTCCTCCATTGGACTGCAAACAGTAGTAATTTATTCAGTATTTCATTGCCTGAATGTACTAGCTGCAATGCTGAACTTTTCTTTACTAAAAGCCCTGCCTAACCTGTGCTGTTCAAAACACAGAAAAGTTTTTCCTAGTCAGGCAGATAGTAACACTTTTCTCAGCTGTGTTTAAACAGCAGCCTGTTTGCTTATTGAGGTTACCACAAGGGACTTATTATTTTACAGACCCTGCCTAACCTGTGTTACTAACACACAGAAAAACCTAAAGAGGTAGTCTAGAAGCTAAATCTCAGGTTTTACCCTGTTTCTTAGCCCTTTTATTATTTTAGTGAGTGTGACTTGCTTGCTCTAATTCAGCACATATGCACATTCATGCAGGAACGCAAATTACTTCGGGGAAGGATTGCAATGGGGGATTCCTGGAATAGCCTAGAAAAACAGAGGCAGTAAAGAGCAAGAGAGCCATCTGACAGGTGGCCTGCCTGTAAGATGGGGGAAAAACACAGAAAGAAGAAAAGGGATAGTAAAGGATAGGGACATGCTGTTGCAGCAGACTTTTTAACTAACAGATAGGATGTTCCAGGAATACTCCCTACTACACCTCCAACCTTGCCAAGTCCCTTTGCATCCTTTCCACACCACCTTCTGTATCGATCCTTTTGCAGATCTTTGTGTCATCTGCAAAGAGACATACTTTTGCTTCCAGTCCCTCTGCAATGTCGCTGATAAAGACATTAAAGAGGACCGGTTCTAGTACTGAACCCTGTGGTACCCCACTAGTAACCCCCCTTTCTTCAGAGTGAACCCTGTTTACCATTACCTCAAGTGCCCGTGTCCAGCCAATTTTACCCTGCTACCACTTTGGGACCCACTCCAAGGCTTGCTAACTTGTATATTAATCTTTTGTGTGGGACTGTGTCAAATGCCTTGCTAAAGTAAAGGTAGGCCATGTCCACAGCCCCTCGCTAGTCTACTACTTTGGTCACAGTCAAAGAAATCTATTAGATTCGTCTGACATGACCTTCCTGCTGTGAATCCATGCTGCCTTGGATCCTGTGCAGAACTGGCCTCTAGGAATTAAACAGTTCTTTCTTTCAGAAATGATTCCATCATTTTCCCTACCACTGAAGTCAAACTAACAGATCTGTAGTTTCTTGCCTCTGTCTTGCTCCTGCTTTTGTGAAGGGGAATCAAATCTGCTCTCCTCCAGTCCTCGGGTACCACAAAATCCTCCCATGATTTGTTGAAAAGTGTGGTCAGTGGTGTCACTAGTTCTACCCTTAGTTCTTTCAGAATTCTTAGGTGAATCCCATCAGGCCCCCTTGCTTTGTCCACCTTCAGTTTTAAAAGTTCTCTCAGAACCCTTTCTTCTGTGAATGGACTGGTATCGACCTCCCTACCCAGAGTGTTTCTATTCTTTGATTTAGGTACTTCCCTCTCCTCTTCTTTTGTGAATACTGAGCAGAAGTATTCGTTCAGTATCCCTGCTTTTTCACTGTCACCCTCTGCCCACCCTCCCTTCCCTTTATTAAGCCTCACTATCCCTCTCTTGGTCTTTCTTTGCTCCCTAATGTACCTATAAAAGGTTTTATCCCCCTTCTTAACTGAGTTGGCTATCTTTTCCTCAGTTTGGGCCTTTGCTATTCTGACTGCCTTATCTGCTTCCTTCTGCTTTAATTGGTATAGTTCTCTGTCCTGCTCCTTCTGTGTTTCGTTATACTTCCTGAATGCTACCTTTTTATCCTTAATCTTCTCTGCCACCTGTTTTGAGAACCATAGTGTTTTTTTCCTTAGTTTTGCTTTGTTGATTTGCTTCATGCAAAGGCTTGCTGCCTCTGTGATGGCTGTTATGGTTTTTCCCATTGTTCCTCCACCCCTCCTTCTTGTCTGTTTGCTAGTGCTATTCTAAGGCACTCTCCCAAGTGGGTTCCACCACTAGCTGTCTGAGGCATGCCCCTTGTAGGGCATTGAGAATAACCCTGCTCTTGGATGTGGCTGCAGCAAAGGTGCTCCAGTTAACATCTGGCATATTCAGGTCCCCCATCAACACTATCTCCCCTTTTTCTGCCATTCTACAGATGCCTTCCATCATTCCCTTGTCCATTGTCTCCCCCTGAGATGGGGGTCTGTATACAACCCCCGTGCACATTGTGGTGACATATCCTGTCTTCAGGGTGACCCACAGTGCCTCCTCTACTCCCTGTGTATCATTTAGTTCCATTGTTTTGATCCCTTCAATTACATAGAGAACTACTCCTCCTCCTCTTTTACCCTCCCTATCCCCCCTGTAACTTGTGTGCCCTGGCATGTTGACATCCCAGTCGTGGTTCTCAGTGTACCATGTTTCTGTGACAGCCACGATATCCAGGTGTCCCTCTTCCATCAAGTCCACTAGTTCAGGGAGCTTGTTACACAGACTACAGACATTGGTACTCATCACCCTCCATTTTTTGATGGCCTTACTCCTTTTAGCCCCATCCCTCTCCTTACTGCCTTTTTCTGCATTTACCCCTGTCCTGCTCCCTGTTGACTTCTCTACCTTGGTGTTTACCTCTCTAACTACTGTGTTTTGGTAGGGGGAGGCTAGGTTTTCTCTGCTTCTTTTCAGTGCCTCCCCCCCTTGGCTAGTTTAAATGCTTGCCAATGAAGCATTTAAACCTATCACCTAGGATCCTGGTTCCCCTCCCCGACAGATGCAGACCATCATGCCAGTACAGGCCTGCATCCCTCTAGGTGGCCCTCCAGTCCCCAGTGAAGCCAAAACCCTGAGCTCTGCACCAGTTTTTCAACCATTGATTGAATCCCATGGTGCGGAGTACCCTAGCATCACCCTTGCCATAGACAGGCAGACCCTCCAAGAAGGTTACCATATGTGCTACTTGTCTAAGACCTCTCCCCAACTCTTCAAGCTCCTCTTGCACTGCTCTGACCCCATTCCCAGCCAGGTCATTTGTCCCTAGGTGAATAATGACATCCAGCTCCCTCCCTTGTGCAGCTGCTCCCGCGATCCTGAGGATTCGCTCCCTAGCCCTCCAAGCCATGGCGCCAGGTAAGCACCTTACCTCCCTCTCCCCTTCCTCCCCCCCCAGTTCTACCACCCCTAAAGATAGACCACCAGGAGTTGTTTCCTTCCCCTATGGGGTCCCATGCCACCATCCTGTGGGTCTCCTTTGTGGAGGTTCCCAGCATCCTCCTTGGTCTCTACTGCAGGTGCCTCAATACAGAAACCACTCTCCTCCAGAACAGAATATGAATTGTGGAGAGGTACAACTGGAGAAATGCGCCTCTGTTCCACCACCTTCTCCCTCCCTGAGCCCACCTTGGTCCAACCACTCCTCTTGCTTGGCAATCTCTGACATAGCGGCGTTGGCCCTGGTGGTCCCTGGGTGGGGGAGGAGGTTTCATGAATCCTAGCCAGGTCAGCCTGGAGACAAACAACCTCCTCCCTCAGACCAGAGAGGTGCCTACAAATATGGCAGCATCGCAGCCTCCAGAATGTCTCCCAGAAGACTGCCATCCCACAGCCACTGCACTGTACCACTCCCATCATGTCTTATTTTGTGGCCCCTCTCCTGTTGTTTGTATGCTTACTCTCTTCTCCCTGTTGTTGTTTTTGTTTTGTTTTTCCTCCTACTGACTATGTGCCCTTACAGTTCTCACCCTTCCTGTTCTGGGACAGGAACTTCCTGTATTCTTCTGTAGTCTCCTCCTTCCTTGCTCAGAGTCAGATCTCCGACAGCTAGGGCAGAGGGAGAGCTGCTCTTTTCCTTCAAGGATGATGAATCCTATGTGTCTCAGTGATCCTTCCCTTCCTACTGCCAAACAGGAAGTTCCTGTTGTTAGTAAAATCCGGTGCCTATAAAAGTAGAACTGGCTAAACGTGGGAGGGAAGGAGGGCAATTAGTAAAAAAAGTTCTAGTTTTGTAGTCAGCTGCTCCTTGCTCTAAAAGCAAGATTTATGTCTGCCAAAGCTAGCACTAGGGACCTGTAATTGGAGACACCTGCTTTTGTACTCCTAAGCAAATCTCCCAATTAACTTCTCCCCTCCTGACTTAACAAACTCCCTTTCCCTAACACAGAAAACACACTAACTTTCTTTTTTTTACCCTAAATGAGACCCCCCACTTCTAATAAAGTATGTGTTTTCTTAATCCCAACAGACACTGACTCCTGCTGAAATAGAAGTGTTCTACTAGTAAAAAAAGTTCTAGTTTTGTAGTCAGCTGCGCCTTGATCTAAAAGCAAGATTTCTGTCTGCCAAAGCTAGCATTAGGCTTTCCCCATATCAGAACAAATAACCCATTCTATCGAATCACTCAACCTCACACAGTTAATAACCCGACCCACCAGACTCAACCCTCACTCAGCAAACCATTTCCTATTGGACTGGATACTGTCCTAGCCCCCCCACCCCGTCGGAGTGCTGCAGCTGGTATTCTTCCCAATGTTTTCAGCGATCAGTGCCTAACCTACTGCATTAGAAAATCTGGCCCCCTCAATCCTCCCCCAAATAAGTTTGGTACAGGCTTCTCAAGTTCTTAGAGATTGAATCCCTTCTAGCGGATTTCAGCTCTGCTGACTGGAACCCAGTTTACTCCACAAGTAACATAGATGAAGCTCTATCCCTCTTTATCTCAATTTTCAACAAGACCTGGAATATTTAAGTACTCCCTAGAAAACTAAGGTTCAAGCACTCCCACCATCCATGGGTTACCACCGACCTTATTGCACTCTTCAGATCTCACGACCAAGCATGGGCAAACTATAAATCCATACTCACTGCTGCCAACTATCAACACTACCGGAATATTAGGAGCCACTGCAGCAAATCTGTTTGCACTGCCAAGTCCCAGTACAACACAGCTCATCTCCAATCCAACCTAAGGTCTCCTGCCAAGTTCTGGAAAGTCCTGCATTCCCTCATTGATCCACCTGCCCACTCCCCCCCAATCTGGTGACGAGCTAGCATCTGACCCACTCACAGTTACCACTATGTTCAAACAACTTTTTACCACCTGTGCCCTACCTAGCCAACCTACCTCTGTCACACCACCTATCTCCTCTCCCCCTCACAATGACATATTTGACTGTGCCCTACCTAGCCAACCTACCCCGTCACACCCCCTATCTCCTCTCTCCCCTCACAATGACATATTTTACTTTCCACTGGTCACCCCTCAAGAAGTCTTCCAAGCCCTATAATCTCTAAATCCTTTAAAGCACAGTCCAGACGGGCTGGATCCAAAGCTCCTACAGCTCAGCTATGGCCATAGTTACCCCTCTCACACACATTCTGAACCTGTCCTTCTCACTTGCAGCAGTACCCCAAGCCTGGTAGTTGACTAAAATCCTCCCACTCCACAAGGGCAGTGACCCATCTTCCCCTGGGAACTACAGACCTATCTCACTACTTCACTCCTTTGCAAAACTCCAGAAATCTTTAGTGTTCTCTAGGATTACCTATTTTCTCAATTTCAAATCCTTTCTTCCCCCTACCAGTCTGTTTCAGGAAACAACATTCCACTGTATCCTCACTCCTCAGAGTAACTGTGACTCCATCATCTCAGTAATGGACAACGGTCAGATCACAGCCGCCATTTTTGTAGACCTGGCCAAAGGTTTTGATTATTTCCCACCAGCTTCTGCTAAATAAACTAACACAGAAATATAGAAACAGTAAGTTTAACAGCAGATAAGGACTGCTTGGCCCACCTAGTCTGCCCATTTCCTTACCTAATGGATAAGCTGCACATCCTAGTTAACCAACAACCTACTTCCTCCTACCCCCCCCACTAGAACTGCCTTATGTCTGTCCCATGCATTCTTGAATTCTCCCACTGTTTTTGACTCCACCAATTTCTCAGAAAGGCTGTTCCATGTATTCACTACCCTCTCTGTGAAAAAATACTTCCTCATATTACCTCTGAGCCGCCCCCCATCTTCAAATTGTGCCCCCTTATTCTTGCACATCTCTTTTTCTGAAAGATGCTACCCTCTTGGACTTTGTTGATTCCTTGAGGTATTTGAAAGTTTCTATAATGTCCCCCTCTCCCTCCTGTTCCTCGAGGGTATACATATTAAGCTCCTTTAATCTCTCTTTGTATGTCTTCTAGTGCAGACTCTGCACCATTTTAGTTGCCCTCCTCTGGACAGCCTCCATCCTGTCTATGTCCTTGTGGAGATGGGGTCTCTAGAACTGCACGCAGTACTCCAGACGGGGTCTCACCAACTGTCTGTACAGATGGATAACAACTTCTTGTTTTCTACTGGTGATACCTCTCACCTTGCATCCCAGTATCCCTCCATCCCTCCTTACTGCCTTGTCACATTGCTTGCCCACCTTTAGGTCATCTGATATGACTACTCCCAGGTCCATTTCCAATTTTACGTTGGCGCATGCGCAGCCAACATCTTGCGGCAGTGGGGATTTGGGGGCACGGTCGCTGTTGGGCGAATGCAGGGCACACACCAGTAGGTGCATCCTTCATTCCCCAATCAGCCTGCATGCCGACACCACACCATGCAAACATAGCTGGCGAGCACATCTAAGGAAAGGTCCACTGCAATCTGAGCAAAGCTTGTCACACGTAGCAGACCCTTCCTACGTGCTCGCCAGCTAGTAGCATGGTGGCACAGTGGCTGTTACACTGCTGACAGCACCGACTTCGGGGTGCCCAATCCCCCGGTCAGCTTGCCCTGTCCTGTGAAGTATGTGCTGATGGGGAAGCCCACTCCCCATTGGCAAAATGTGCCCCCCACCTCGTTGTTTGCCGATGGGGGTGCCCAATCCCAGTCAGCATCCGCCCCCCCTTCCCATTGTACCGTGCCGATGGGGGCCTACTCCCATCGGCATCATGTCCCCTTCTTCTGTGCTGACGGGTGCCCAATCTCCCATCAGCTACTGTACCCCCCAAACAAAAGAAACGACCTGTAAGAAAGAAAACCGTCCGTGTTTTTTATTTTTTTTCCCTCGGTACCTGTAAACTGAAAACAGTCCCTCATAGTATCCCTACCCACCACCCGCACCCACCCACTGCGTACCCTGCCTCCCCACACACCCCCAACCCCTTACTTACTTCCGGAGTCCGGTGCGATGATCTTCGCTGGACTGGGAACACGTCTGCACTCTTCAAAGCTGACCGCGAACTAAGGGAATGCCGGTAAGCTGTATAATGGACTAACTAGGGTTTTTTCAACTTTGCTCCATATCATGGGCATTTTGGGGAATTTTTGCACCAAATTTTCAACATGGGGTTTTTGGGACCCCTCCTCATGAATTCTGTCACAGCTTTGACATTAATCAGTCCCGGAAGGTGATTTCACAATCACTGCACAAAATCACCTTTTGGGACCAATTAATGCAGGGACAGTGGCAGTGTTCATGAGGTGGGCTCTCAAAAAGCCTATGTTGCAAATTTGGTGGAAAAAATCCAAAAAATGGCTGTTTGACGAGCATGCGTTGCACAGTTGCTACACAAGCTCGTAACTTCACGAATTTGCAATATTTCCATGCCAGATTTTCAACATTGTCATTTTTCCTACACCTCCCAGTGAACAGTACAGCTGTCATTTTTCGCATCCTGGCCAAAATGTATTTCCGCACTTCTGGCCCACAATACTGCGGTCACTGTGAGAAATCAGTGTTCGGGCCCGAATGCAAAAATGACAGTGACACTGTTCATGAGCAGAGGTCCTACAATGCCTATGTTGAAAATTTGGTGACGATACTCCATAAAATGATTGTGTTATGAGCGTACGTTGCGCAGTTTGCACGCACGCTCATAACGTGCATTTGGAATATTTTCACTCTGGATTTTCACCATTGACATTTTTCCACACCTCTTGATGAACAGTAAAGCTGCCATTTTACATATCTTGCCCGAAATGTGTTTTCACACTTCCAGTGAAGAATAGCATGGTCGCTGTGCGAAATCACTTTTTGAGACAGCTTGAGGACACGACAGTCATACTGCACATGAGTAGAGGTGCTAAAATGCCTATGTTGAAAATCTGGTGCCAAAACTCCATAAAATGCCTGTGTTACAAGTGTGCATTGCACATTTGCCACGTACCATTGTAACTTCACATATTTGCAATACTTACATGCCACATTTTTACCACTGCCATTTTTCTACACTCCTTATGAACAGTACAGCTGTCATTTTTCACCTCCTGCCAAACATGTGTTTCCACAATGCACTACCAAAGGCAATTCCAGCACGACAACATTCGGCATTGACAAATGCCTTGTTGTTGTTGTTAGTATCTCACCCCTCACTGTGCACTCTTCCCCTGGGTTTTTGTATCTCAAGTGCATTACTTTTCATTTCTTTGCATTGAATCTAAACTGCCATACATTTGACCATTCCTCCAACCTTGCCAAGTCCCTTCTTATCCTTTCCACCCCACCTTCTGTATCGACCCTGTTGCAGATCTTTGTGTCATCTGCAAAGAGTCATACTTTTCCTTCCAGTCCCTCTGCAATGTCACTTATAGAGACATTTAAGAGGACCGGTCCCAGTACTGAACCCTGCAGTACCCCACTAGTAACCCCCCTTTCTTCAGAGTGGACTCTGTTTACTATTACCCTCTGCAACCTGTTGTCCAGCCAATTTTTTAACCCGGCTACCACCTTGGGACCCACTCCAAGGCTTGCTAACTTGTGTATTAATCTTTTGTGTGGGACTGTGTCAAATGCCTTGCTAAAGTCTAGGTAGGCCATGTCCATAGCCCCTCCCTGGTCTATTACTTTGGTCACCCAGTCAAAGAAATCTATTAGATTCATCTGACACAACCTTCCTGCTGCAAATCCATACTGCCTTGGGTCTTGTGCCCCACTGGCCTCTAGGAACTCAATAATTCTATCCTTCAGAAGTGATCTCATCATTTTCCCTACCACTGACATCAAACTACCAGGTCTGTAGTTTCCTGCCTCTGTCTTGCTCCCACTTTTGTGAAGGGGGATCACATCCACCCTCCTCCAGTCCTCAGGTACCACACCATCCTCCCATGATTTGTTAAAAAGGTTAGTCAGTGGTGTCATTAGCTCTACCCTTAGTTCTTTTAGAATTCTTGGGTGAATCCCGTCAGGCTCCATTGCTTTATCCACCTTCAGTTTTAAGAGTTCTTTTAGAACCCTTTCTTCTGTGAATGGACTGGTATCAACCTCCCTATCCAGAGTGCTTCTAGTCTTTGATTTAGGTACCTCCCCCCTCCTCTTCTTTTGTGAATACTGAGCAGATGAATTTGTTCAGTATCCCTGCTGTTTCATTGTCACCCTCTGCCCACCCTCCCTTCCCTTTATTAAGCCTCACTATCTCTCCCCTGGTCTTTCTTTGCTCCCTAATGTACCTATAAAAAGGTTTTTCCCCCTTCTTTACTGAGTTGGCTATCTTTTTCTCAGTTTGTACCTTTGTTATTCTGACTACCCTCCCCGCTTCCTTCTGCTTTAAATGGTACAGTTCTCTGTCCTGCTCCTTCTGTTTCCTTATACTTCCTGAATGCTAACTTTTTCTCCTTAACCTTTGTATGGCTTGACTCTATGGCTGTGTTTATTGTGAACCACACTGTGTTTTGTGGAGGAAGGCTCAGATTTCCCTGCTCTTTTTCAGTGTCTCCCCCCTTGGCTAGTTTAAATGCTTGTCAATGAAGCATTTAAACCTATCACCTAGGATCCTGGTTTCCCTCCCGGACAGATGTAGACCATCATGCCAGTATAGGCCTGCATCCCTTCAGGTGGACCCCCAGTCCCCAATGAAGCCAAAACCCTGAGCTCTGCACCAGTTATTCAACCATTCATTGAATCTCATGGTGCAGAGTACCCTAGCATCACCCTTGCCATAGACAGGCAGCACCTCTGAGAAGGTTATCATACGTGTTGCTTGTCTAAGGCCCCTCCCAACTCTACAAACTCCTCTTGCACTACTCTGATCCCATTACCAACCAGGTCATTTCTCCCTAGGTGGACAATGACATCCAGCTCCCTCCCTCATGCAGCTGCTCCCATGATCCTGAGGATTCGCTCCCTGTCCTTCCATGCTGTGGCACCAGGTAGGCACCTTACCTCCCTCCCTCTCCCCTTCCTCCCCCAGTTCTACACCTCTAACAATTGAGTCCCCCACCAGGAGTTGTTTACTTCCCCTGTGGGGTCCCATGCCACCCTTCTGTTGGTCTCCTTTGTGGAGATTCCCAGCATACCCCTTGGTCTCTACTGCAGGTGCCTCCATAGAGGAACCACTCTCCACCAGAACAGCATATGAATTGTGGAGAGGTACAACTGGAGAAATGTGCCTCTGTTCCACCACCCTCTCCTTCCCTGAGCCCACCTCTGTCCAACCGCTCCTCTTTCTTGGCAACCTCTAAGATAGTGACGGTGGCCCTGGTGGTCCCTGGGTGGGGGAGGAGGTTTCACAAATCCTAGCCAGGTCAGCCTGGAGATGGGCAACCTCCTTCCTCAGACTAGAGAGATGCCTGCAAATAGGGCAGCATCACAGCCTCCAGAATGTCTCCCAGAAGACTGCCTCCCCACAGCCATTGCACTGCACCACTGCCATCATGTCTTATTGGCCCCTCTCCTGTTGCTTTGTATGCTTACTCTCTCCTCCCTCTGCTTATTTTTCCACCTAATTTCCTACTGCCTCTGTGCCCTTTCAGCTCTCACCCTTCCTTTTCTGGAACAGGAACTTCCTCTATTCTTAGGTAGGCTCCTTCTTCCTTGCTCAGAGTCAGACCTTCAACAGCTAGGGGGTGAGGGAGAGCTACTCTTTTCCTTCAAGGATGATGAAACCTATGTGTCTCAGTGATTGTTCCCTTCCTACTGCCAAACAGGAAGTTCCTGTTGTCAGTCAAATCCAGTTCCTATAAAAGTAGAACTGGCAAAGAGTGGCAGGGTGGAGGGGATGGAATGAGGGCAATTAGTAAGAAAAGTTCTAGTCTTTTAGTCTGCTGCTTCTTGCTCTGAAAGCAAGATTATTTTCTGCCAAAAGCTAGCAGTAGGGAATTATAATTGGAGACACCTGGTTTTCTACTCCTAAGCCACACCCCCAATTAACTTCTCTCTTCACTGATACAGTCCTCTTTCACCAACACAGACAAACACACTGATTTTTTTTTGTTTTGTTTTGTTTTTACCCTAAATGAGATCCCCCACTTCTAATAAAGTAACTGCTTGCTTAATCACAACAGGCACTGACTCCTGCAGAGACAGAAGCATTCTATTAGGAAGAAAGGTTCTAGTCTTTTAGTCTGCTGCTCCTTGCTCTGAAAGCAAGATTCTTTTCTGCCAAAAGCTAGCAGTAGGGAACAGTAATTGGAGACACCTGGTTTTCTGCTCCTAAGCCACACCCTCAATTAACTTCTCTCCTCACTGATACAGTCCCCTTTCCCCAACACAGAACAACACACTGACTTTTTTATTTTGTTTTGTCTTTACCCTAAATGAGATCCCAACTTCTAATAAAGTATCTGTTTGCTTAATCACAACAGGCACTGACTCCTGCTGAGACAGAAGTGTTCTATTAGTAAGAAAAGTTCTAGTCTTTTAGTCTGCTGCTTCTTGCTCTGAAAGCAAGATTCTTAGCAGGTCTCTCACCCCACAGTGTTAACTAGTTCTGATCCTACTTGACTGGCCATCAACAATCAGTTCAGCTGGGCAATATTTTTTCCTTTTTTTTTGTTTTAGTCTTTGGTAACCAGATAAGGCCCACTAGGCACAAGTGTCTGTTTTCAGGGGTGACCTGGGATCACTGGGTGGTTAAGTGACTTGCTCAGAGTCACACAGTATTCAAGTGGAGATTATGAGAATCAGACTCAGGTCTGGTCTGCTGGATGTACCAAGCTCATTCACACCACGTTCCTCTAACCTCTAGGCTATACTGCCATATACAGTAACCCCCACTTCCCATCCTGACCGATGTTCCCCAACATTCCATCCTCAGCCCTATCCTATTCTACATCTTCCTTAATGATGTTCCCTCAGCCTGTGTCTCCTCTAACATACACATCTATGCTGACCACACTATCATCTACACTTCAGCCCCAACATCTGCAGCTGCTGAGGTCACTCTCCAGTGCGACTTTCTCAACGTGCTTCACTGGTCAAGGCTAATCAACTACAATGAATTTAAAATAAAAACAGTATCCATGACCTTCAATGCATGCCAAAAGCTAGGAAACCCCCCATCCCTCACTACCTTTCTTACTTTAGATGGCACCCAGCTGGAGACAGTCTCTGCCTTTAAATACCTGGGTGTATGGCTTGACAGCAGTCTAGACTTCTCCATTCATTTTGACACAATCCACAACAAACTCCATCCAAAACTTGCCACCTTATCCCACAATAAGGACTGCCTCACACTCCCTATATGCCCAAAACTTGTCAGCAAGCTGATACTCCCTATCATTGACTATGCTGATGTGATCCACAGTTCTGCCCCTTCCACATCCCTTGCCAGATTAGAAATGATCTATAACTCATTTTGTCAATTCACCTCCAACTTGCCCCCCCACCCACCACTGCAGACTATATAATGCACTCTCCTCACCACTCTGTCTTTATTGCCAAGTACTGGTTTGATTCCTTACCCCCTATCTATCCTCACTTATGTCACCCACAGCTGTGTCTGACTATGCTCTAGGTTCTAGGGACCCTCTCACCTTCTCCATTCCCCAACCACACTCTTGTGCAGGACAAACCACCTTCCTGTATCAGCTTCCCACTCTCTGGAATCAACTTCCCTCCTCCCTCCAGTTTTCCCCCTCTCTCTCTTCTCTTAAGCATCTCCTAAGGCTCTTTCCTCAACTCACTTGCTTCTGCCACCACATCCTCTGACTCCAGGGATACTAATTCAGGGTGTATCTACTGACTTCTCCACTGCTGAACTGGTTTCCTAGCCCTCTTGTGCTACTGTTGTGTTATTGCTACTATGCATATTAATGTGTTGCCAAAATGTATCATACTTGTGTGTATTGCTATATGTAATGTTCCTACCAGACTGTAATTACCTAGGTTTTATGCTGTTAAATGATGTTAAATTTACCCTGCTCTCCAACTGCCCCTTTTGTACCCTGTTCCTATGTCACACCGGGAAACAAGCCCCCACTAAGATTGCCATTCCCAGTTACTAAATTTTAAGTAAATAAATACATTTTTCTTTTCTGGATGAATTGTGGTATAAGAGATAGACTTTAAGTAAAAAGACAGGCAAATGGGAACACCAAGTCTCCTGCAAACAGATACTGTTGGCTCCATTGATAACTGTAAAAAAAATCCTAATCTGGAATTATTGATGCTAAATTCGAGGCATTCCATAAAAAAAAACTATAGAAGCATTTATCCATTGGAGAAGAAAGGATATTAGTAATAGAGATGACCTGGGAATCAGAAGTTTGTGAAGTTGCCAAATGTCACTTTGCAAAACACGCCTGAAGTGGCATGTACCTATTTGACACCAGGACCATGATGTTTGGAAAATAATCCAGTCTAGTTGAGATCACAGGATCATCCCCTTGCCTTTCTCTGATATTAAGTCCAGGGCTTTCGGCTTTCCCCAGATCATATTAGTGAGTTAGCAAAATGAATGCCC
Organism: Neoceratodus forsteri; assembly: GCA_016271365.2. Classification (NCBI taxonomy): domain Eukaryota; kingdom Metazoa; phylum Chordata; order Ceratodontiformes; family Ceratodontidae; genus Neoceratodus; species Neoceratodus forsteri. The sequence continues at coordinate 543,288,015 of CM057449.1, forward strand.
AGGGAATCCAGTTTTTTGTCATTCCTCAAGATGTTTCATCAGGCTATTTATCCCTCAATAAAATGTCTACTTAGCCCTCTTCTCAAATTGGATCTCATTTCCTTTTTGCTGTTAAAATGCCTTTTCTCCCAAAATGTAGTTTCAAAATATTTTTAGTAATGAAATCCTTATTAACTATTGCTCTAACTCATGTTTTCTTTTAGGGAACCCAAAAACTGTCAAGACTACTGAGTTCCTGATCTTCAGTCTCCATATTATCCTCATGTCATAATCAGCCAATCTTTTCAAGTGGCTTTTTAGGGACTCAGATGGGTTAACCCATGATTGACAAGATTCTCTAAAATACTACCACATGCATATGATGTTGGAAATAAACCTATCCCTAAATTTTGAAAAAATAAATATCTCTACAGGATAGCATTTGTATATGTATCTGAAGTTGAAAACAGAAACACTGGTATGAATTAAAACTTCTTCTGTGATCGAAGTCTCATATCTCCAAATAAAACCATATTTTGTTATTTCCAGTAAGGCCTTATCTGTCTCTTGTTCATTTGGGGGGACATTATATGATTTTATCTTTATTTTGGATCAATGTGGAGTCCAAATGCTATGAAAAGCATCAGACAGTTTTATTGTTGCACTGAGATTCTGTTACATCTGCAGCCTGTACTCATTGAAGATGTGAGTTATTTTGTGTTTTTGTGTTGAACACTCTTTTCCAGTGGTATTTACAGTGTGAGATACTATAGTCAAGGCCCCTGGAATTCTGCAGTTCTGCGGTTGCGGAATTTGCCACAGAATTTGCATCATGCCGCAGAATATATATAGTGCTGCAGAATTCATTGTTTTTGGTGAATTTTCTTATAAATATACTGTTTTTCCATAGTGTCAGGCTTTCTTTCCCACCTCGTTTATCCTGAAGCCCCTCCTCTATCCTAAGCATATGATGTAATTGATGACATCACATCATATTTAGCCAATGACAGGACTGCATTCTGCCAGAGAAATGAATAAATCATGCCACAGAAATCAGAAAATGCTGCCGCAGAAGTCAAGGAGCTCTGCCGCAGAAATCAGAAAATTCTGCCGCAGAACACCAGGGGCCCTGACTATAGTACTTTTCTGTGAAGAAATCACAATAATCTCTGGAGCTTCCTTGGGGCCTTGACCTTTTCTGTCCACTCTCTACATACTGGGTGTATATTTGGAAAATCGAAGAGCCTTATTAAACTTCTTTTTCTTTTTGGTGGTTCCCATTTAATTTCTTGCTATGTTTTAACACAAATTGGGCTTAATAAACCTAGATTAATAGCTAAAGGAAACAAATCTGGACATGGTAGAGCATTCCCTGTTGACCACTCCTTAGAATTCATTGGTGCCCTGCCCATAAACTCTGCAGAGGTATCAACACAGCCTAATTTAGATTACAACTCTGTGCAATATCCTGGACTAGAGGCAGTAATTTTCTGAGCAATTCCAGTTTTCTCTGTCTAAAATCATCTACTCTAACAATATAGTACTAGACGTATGCTGGTTTGGGATTGCATCCACCAGATCCTGCCTCAATTTAGTTGTACCTCAGTTACCAGCAAGTATAGGAGCCAGCAACCCAAGCCCCTCCTGTTCAGTTGATTTTTTAAATGCTATTATTGTTTATCAAAATGTTATTAGAACATAATATGGAAGAGGGATGAGGCAAATAACAATCCTAAGATTTTTCTTTATCAATTTCATAATCCGAATAGAAAGGCAGGGATCTCAACTGCAAGATGTGGTCAAGGATTTTAACTCCTCTTCAGTGTTCGTTAAAAGAGTCCACACTGTGGGAGAAACTGGGGAGATTATAGGGGCCATCATCTTATCTGATGTTTTATAGCATTTTCTGATCATAATTGGAATCTATCAACTCCTACTCTAAACTGCCAGTACATGTAACCAATTGTGAACTCATATTTTAGAAAAAGCGTGCAGGTTCAAACATGTGAAGGATAGATATAATCATATCCAATTTCTTAGGAGGACACTAAATAAATTTAGTTAAAGGGGAACTGTCAGCAATAAGAGCATCACACCCACTTGTGAGGCTAATCCCAATTTGCACTTTGTGTACAAAAAACATTTATTTTACTTACTGTTAACTGCAGCATAGTAGAATGTATTAGGCTAATTTTGCTGACTTCTAAGATGCCATTTTGTGTAACCAGACATCCCAGAATCCCCTGCAACTGACTTCAGAGGAAGGCTGGGAGATTCGATAGGCTTCAGTAGCCTGCCGTATACATGTTAAAGATTTTGTAAGCTAAAATCAGATGTTTGCTGATCCTGCTGTGCTCATGGGGCTTTGTACAGTCCTCTGTGACAGTACCTAGCCTCAGGAGAACAGCATACCAGCAAACAGAAGATTATAGCTTATAAAAAAACTCCGTGATTCACTCCCAGCTATTGAATCTCCCACTGCAGCAGCCGTCCTCTGATGTCAGCAGCAGGGAAGTCTGGCATTTCTGGTTACAGCAATTGTCAGCTTACAAGTCAATGACATTAGCCTGATACAATTTATTGCACTGTAGTAATCAGTAAGTAAAAAAAAAAAGGGTGTTTCTGCACACAAAGGACTAAATAGGATTGTTATACCGTTGCTACAGCAACAACTTTACAGTGACATGGTTGATGCCGACAACATCGCCATGTCACTGTAAAGTCTACCTGGAACCCCGGCACCATTTCCTAAGGTCCTGCACCCCATCCCTGAATCAGTTCCATCTTGGAGTAAAGTGGGGAGGTGCAGAGGGCATAGCTCCCTGCATTGGGGGTGTGGGGGGGCACAGCCCCCTGTAAAACAACAATTTTTAACTTGGTGGCACTATGCCAACCAAAGTTGAGGTCGATGTAGTGGTGTTGGGGAAACATTGTGTAGATAAGAAATTGTCGATGTGGTATTGTAGGTCCATTAGTATCAGCCTCACATTTGGGTGTGAGACTTTCATTGCTGACAGTTCCCATTTAAGATCAGGTGAAATTGTTAAACTCATTGATGACAAGTTTAAGCTAGCACTTAAATAAGGGCTATTCAATTAAGATGCCAAAATGGCAGACTGTAACAAGGAAGGGTGATGAGAAAGTCATCTATGTTGTTTCCAAGCCTAGATGACTCATTAACTAATATTCCTTGTTCCTTAATTCCAAGTTTATTTTCCTTTCTAGTTACAAAACTATTGGTTAATTTTGATTGTTTCATTCCTCCCTTTTTAACTTTTTATTTTTGCAGTTTGCAAGAAAAACTTAAAACAATCTCCCATAGAAGGAGTACACCATATACTGTATACATACCAAAAAACATTATTTTAACAGAAGATATGAACAGCCTCTTTCTCTGTAGTACAGCATATGGAATGCATTGAATTATGTTATGTAAGTAGTAGTAGTAAACATTTTTATTTTTATACAGGATTTACAAACTTTAGGTCGAAAAGACCTATTTTCAGAGTTGTCTTGAGTGAAAGTAAACACTTTACAATAAGTTATCAGACAATAACATAACTATACATGTAAAGTGCTCACTCAAAGATAACACACAAATACAATACTTTCATTGTACAAAACAATATCAGTTTCAATGGACAAACGTCTCACAATCATTTAAAAACCTCATTTAAAAACAAGTATATTCAGTAAAAAATATATAATTTAAACCTCTTTTGAACTGGGATGAATGTGTTACTTTTCTTAACTGAGGGGGGGATTTTATTCCAAATTGTTGCCACCTGTGCCTTAAATGTTATAGTTTCATATGTTGTATTCATTTTTGGAAATCTGTGACCCCTGTACTTTACATCTCTTAAAACATAAGAATAGCTCTTACAATCAGGGGACAAATCCAAATTTCCATTTATCATCCCATTTTTTATTTTATAAATGAATATGGAATATTGTTTTTTTAACCGTACTGGTAAACTATTCCAGTTTAAGTCTTTGTACAGTGTGCAATGATGGGTGTTGAAACTACAATTTAAAACAAATTTTGCCAGTGGGTTGTATGATATGGCTAATTTATTTAAGTGTTTTTGACCCACAAAATTGTACACCATACTTCCATATTCCAGTAAAGGCATTATTAATTGGTTTGCAATTAACCTCCAGGTTCATTGATTTAATATCCCTGATGACCTGCGCAGTGCTCCTGTTTTATTATTTACTTTTTTATTGCATTGTTTATATGTGCTGAAAAAGATAAGGTATAATCAATCTCTACACCTAAGTATTTATATTGATTTGTAACTGCCAGTTTTTTCCCATCCCTTATTATTATATCCCCACCTTCAATCTGTTTTTTGGGAACTTAGTTGTTTTTTTATTAAAGTACATAACCTGAGTCGTTTTTGTAACTTAACACAAGTTTAGAACTGGAGAACCAGTCCTGCAAAGTATCAAAATCCATCTGTAGTTTTGCCACCATTTCATTCTGAGATACTGCTGATGCTAGAAGAACAATATCATCCGCATAAAGCCTAATTTGTGTGTTGTTTATTTTAGTGGGTAATTAATTAATATATAACAAAAACAATAATGGCCCCAGGATTGAGCCTTGGGGAACACCTTTTGATATACTACCTTCTTCCGAAAAATATCCGTTTATTACTACTTGCTGATTCCTGTGGGTCAAGTAGGATTTAAACCATTGCAGAGGCCTAGAAGCTATCCCAGTCCTCTCCATCCTCTCACATAGTAGATGGTGGTCAACCAAATCAAAGGCTTTGGACAGATCGACAAACACTGTGCCCGTGGACTCTCCTGTATCCAGGGCCACTGCCACTTTATCCACGAAGTCCACGAGCGCAGTGTCAGTCGAATAACCTGCCCTAAAGCCATGTTGGTATTTTGTCAGTTTTGAATATTTTTCTAAATAACTGCACAGTTGGCTGAACACCATCCATTCCATCAACTTGGAGAGGATGGAGAGGACCGCTATTGGTCTATAATTAGCAGAATCATTAGGATCACCCCCCCCCTTAAATATAGATACTATTTTTGCTGTTTTCCAGAAAGAGGGAAAAACATTTTCCATCAGACTTTGATTGAATGGCTCAGTCAATATTGGTGACAAAATATCTACAGCATCTTTAATAAATTTAGCTTCTAGGTTATCCGAACCACATGATTTATTTAAATTTAGTTTTATGATCTCTTTCCTAACTTCTGCAATTTTTATTTTCCTAAAATAAAAAAAGAGGACAATTTTCATTGTTAATTAATTAACTGGATTGGTTTGTACTGGTAAACCAGCTGGGATGGCAATATCCGGCAGTGTTAAAAAATAATGATTTAGCAACTGAGCTGATACTTTTGAATCAAGGAGCTCTCTCCTGACATTGTACATTTTTATATGAGGCTTAGCTCTCAAGGGGTTATCTAGTTCTTTAATTAATTTCCAATATTGTTTTGGATAATGGGTAGTCTTAATTTTAGTATTATAAAATGTCTTTCTTGCCAATCTAATTAATCTCTGACATTCATTCCACTTTGTTTTAAAATTAACCCAGTCTTACTCTCTTCTTTTATTTCCTTTTTTCCAGGCCCTATCCTTGATATGAATGTTCTTTTTCAAGAATTCATTTATCCAAGGGAGGTGCTTTTTTTTGTTTTAATTTTTTTAAATGGTGCATGTCTGTTACAAGCCTCCAAGAGTGTTTTAGAATATTCTTCAACCCCCAAATTTACATCTGGAATTAGATTTAATCTATCCCACTTTATACGATGTAAATCAAAAACAAAATTATTTAAATGATAATTTTTAAAATTTCTTTTTAGGGTAATCTTTTGTCCCGCGCTTATTTGATTTATGTCTGTTATAACACAGTATACTAGATTATGATCACCCAAAATAGGAAGTAAGATTTGACATTTTTCAATAGAAAACCCCTTAGAAAGAAATATCAAGTCCAGCATACTCCCCTGACTGTTAACCCACCTCTTCCTAGTACTTTGAGTTATTATTTGGTTAACATTTAGTATCTCTAAACTTTTTTCTAGTTTCAATCCCCTGGGTTTACCCCAGGCAGTGTTAAAGTCACCAATCAGTATTAAATCTTTAATATCTGACAAGGATGCTAGCTTTGATGCCAGTACCTCAAACTTTGCAGTATTTACCTTAGGAGGAGAATATATTATACTAATCAAGAGCTGCAACCTTTCAAATTTAACACACAGGCATTCAATCCCTTCTAAGATTCCTTGAAAAGCTACTTCCCCCAGTCCCAGTTTTTCTGTAGTGTATAAAAGAACCCCACCTCCCCTCTTTCCCCTATGTAATCTAAAAAGATTGTAACCATCCATAGATATTTCAGTTCTGTATGGCTTGAGACAACCATGATTCAGTTAAACCCATCACAGCTGGTTCATAACTTTTTGCCCATATTCAAAGTTCATGCATTTTTTTTTACAATACTCCTTGCATTTTCCAGTGTAATTTTTAGACCTTGCTTGTTATTTTTTTCTGCCACCACCTCCTTTTATGTCTTGGGGTCCTGATGGTAACAGCTTGGGGGGGGACAGACCAAAACTTTCCAGGGAGGTAAGCAAGAAACATAGAGGTAAAACAAAGCCTTACCTAAGCTTAGAGGTAACAGCACTGTGAAGAGTGTGGCTCCTCCTCCTCCAACCCACCTCTCACCAGCTTCTGCAACTCTTAGCTGAGCCAGGGGAAAAAATGAAGGTCTAAACCAGAATGCTTCATCTCAGGAAGGAATCACAAAGTTCATTCAATAAGTTTCACACTCATGTAGCAGGGAACAAGAAAAGAAATTGAATTCTGATATTTGATACAAAATGTATAAATAAATTAGTGCACAGCTCCATGGAACCGGGAGACCAGAGCATACATAGGGCAACTAAAGAAGCAGTGTAAGCATAAGCTGATACCAATGTATTTGCAGGCCTAAGTCAGTTAGACCAGGCGCAGACTCCATGTAGCTTTCCAGAGCCATTGCAAAGCTCAGAACCATACGGGGACATAATTACAGTCAAACTGGTTTCCAGAGGAGTGCCTTACTCCCCCGGCCCACATAAACTAACACCAGGGTTGCAACTTTTATATCTTCTGCCACCACCCTGCACTCAAACCTTAACCCTCCAGCTTGCCACCCTGCTTTCCCTCCAGGGCAAAGATGTCACTGTTACAAGTAGGAATGGGTGAAACAGCTCCCTCCTTCCCAGATACACTCCCCTTGCATTTCACTATTGAGTCTACATGGGTCCTGCCCCAGACACAGGCACAGCAGGCCTGATAAAAGTGAATCCCAGAAATGCACCCTCCAGCCATCCTGACACAGCATGCTACATGGGTACTGGCCCCCTGGAGCTGCCAGAGAAGCCCTGCCATGGTCCTGCCACCAGCATGGTGGCCCCACTGCCATACTTGACTGTTTGGAGCACCAGACCTCCCTGACTCAACCTACTCCAGACTTTCCTTCAGCTTCTCTCCTTCCCTCCGGTGTTCTCCCAGATCCTGGACCCCACACTCCTGCCACCCATCCCTTCAAAAATAAATAGCACATAACCTTGATGCTCAAAGGCTGAAACCTCCCAGGCCAAGGGGGTATTAGCCCCTCAACCCTAGTTACCCTACATGATGCCTGGTGACTCCCCACAAAAATGGCTCCTTCCTCTTTTTATACCCAGAGTCTGGAACAATGTCTTCCACCTAAAAGGGGTGGGACTCTCGGATGACCAAAGCCAGGGCCCTAACCAACCAGGGGAGAGCATGGAGTAGTAAGCCAGCCCCACGAGGGGTGGCTTACAGTTATATAAAAAGTTAAAAGAAATATCCTACTAGCATACAGCAGGGAATGGTACACTGAGAATTTTATAAAAATATGTAAATAAAATTCCATGTTTATTGTATGTACCAATAAAGGTCATTAATCTTCCCCAGAGAACAGTGTCATTTTGGTTCTAAAGAATATAGTACTGGAAAAGATCTCTCTTATCCAATCAGAATGCAGAGTTACTGTCTCATTATTCTGCAATAACCAGACATTAGACTGAATAATGGAACAATGGTGCTGCATTCTTTTTCTTTGTTTGTTTCAGTTCCCCCAATCCTCAGATCTGCCCCGCCTGCCATCCCCCCATGCCCAGGCTTGCCTCCCTGGGTGGGGCCACCAGAAGGGCTCCCCCTCCCAATGGACAATGTTAGCAAGCCCCAGCTTACCCCCCCGGGTTGGGGTCACAGGAGCGGGACCCCCCAGCAGACATCGAAGGCAATGGAGATGGTGGAAGCAGAGTAGGTCATAATGCCGGGGGGGGCTGCCTTTTTTCTGATGCTTGCTCACTGGGGGGTTGAGACATCTAATGATATCCAGCATCCGCCCTGCCCCCTAACGTAACAGCGTCAGTCACAGCAGTACCCCCCGTCTCTGCCAGTAGTCCATACAGCACTGGACACTCTTCCCTCTCTCCCCCTGGAGAAGGAGAGCAGTCCCCAGGATGCTCAATCCTTCTCCTCTTGCAGGCCCTCTGACTCCCGGGTCTGTTCCCAAATGCGGGTCGTCGACGTCACAAGCAGAAATCCAACTGCTGTGCCTGCAGGCCAGCCTAGTGGCACTGCATTCCACTGGCTAAGTACAATAACTGGACAGTGTCTCTGCATTCTAACTGGCTGCTGCATGCTATACTTAGCCAATCATGCAGCAAACTTAGTCTGCTCTCCCACTTTAACAGACAGGTTTCATGCAATTTTTCAAAAAAAATTGTTTTTCCTTTTCAGTATAATAGCAAAAACACCAGTGGTGGTGTTGGTTTCTTCAGTAATAACCAGATCAAGGGGTTAATAAACACCTCAGCCTTTGGCCTCTGTGTTTATTACCCTTGGTATGGTTATTACCTCATAACCTCAGCACACTCTGGTGCTATCACTATAATATCCTTAAGAGAGACCACAAACAAAAAAGATTTAAAAGCGTCCTCAATATTCTCAACTTCAAGTTTATTGTGAAGGGAAACATCCATTGAGCAAGCTCATTTGCAAGCAGGTCCCTTGGGACAAACATACATCAAGTACAATACATAGTGCAAAAACAGCAAAATAGATAACAGATTCTAATGGCTATTATTTGCAATATATACAATAAGTAACCTGAGTATCATACAGTTTGGAACAATTTATAAGCCTGAATATAATAAGAGTGTAACTGAATGTAGACAGAGGAAGGATGGATATTAACAAATATACTGTAGTAGGTAGCTACAAGCAACGGAGGTCATTGGGGGGATTCAGAGAGACAGACAGTAATGAAGAGGGCAATAAAGTGGCAGAAGCGAAGGGAATGGTAATTATAAGGTAAGGGTTTAGTAACAATGGCAAGTGTCAGTAGTAAATTTGGTCACAAGGAATTTGAATGCATTTAATGGAATTAGGGTGTGAAGCTTCAACATAGCTTGTAGCTCGTTCCAGGCTGTAGGAAGTATGCGACTAATAGTCAATTTGCCATACTGAGTGCAGAATTTGGGTACATCCAGAGAGATGTATGAATTTATTCTTAGAGTGCACAAACTTTGGGAATGATAAAGGAGATTAGCAATGTAAGGGGGAAATTTGTTCAAGAGTGCTTTGTATACCCATAAATAGGTATGTAGTAGTGTCCTGGAGACCAGGGAGGTTCAGTTCACATCTTTACAGTATACAGAGTGCAACGATGAGTTCTGTGGGGAGCATTAGTAACAAAGCAGATAGCTCGATGGTGCAAGATGTCCAACTTGTGTAGGTAGGTGGCTGCACAGTTATTATAGATGATATCTGCATAGTCCAAGAGAGGCAAGAAGGTGGCCTGGACTAATCTGAGTCTGGAATCCCAGGAGAACAAGGATTTGTTTCTAAAGAAGAAACCCAACTGTAGCTTCAGCTTTTTGATTAGTGCTTCAAGATGAGAGGAAAAAGAAAGGTTAGAGTCTAGCAGGAAACCTAAATACTTAAATCTGTCTACTACTTCGAGTGTGTCATCCAGTAAAGTTGTGATAGGTAGAGGAGGATAGTAATTTGGAACGGAATTTGGAGAGTTAGGTTGATAGAAATACATTACTTTGGATTTATTAGCACTCAGTAAGAGTTTAGAATAGAGTAAATTTAGCTGTATTTGGTTAAAATCTGCCTGGAGCACAAAACAAACTTGTGCAAATGATGGTTTGGAAGTACAGAGCACTGTATCATCTGTGAAGAGTTGAATTTTAGAGCATGCAATGTTGCTGCTCAAGTCATTGATATATAGCAAAAACAGTAGAGGACCCGGGATAGAGCCCTGGGGGACCTCATCCTACCAGAGGAAGTAGGGAGGAGAATGTCCTGTTTGTCTTGATTTGTTGCTGTCTGATAGTGAGGTAATTGGCAAACCAATTTACTACCGGGGTCTCAGATCCATAGTCCTTTAATTTTTCCAGGAGAAGGCCATGGCCAACCATATTGAAGGCCTTGCTTAGATCCACGAATACAGCCCCTGTAACCTGTTTATGGTCCATGGCCTCCAACCAATCGTTAGAGACATTTGCCAAAGCAGATGTAGTGCTGTGAAGTCATTTGAAGCCAGATTGTAGTGGGTTAACTAGACTGTGTTTGTCAATATACTCCCTGGCTTGAATATTTACCAATTTCTCTAGTAGCTTAGAGAGGATTGGTAAGATTGAAATAAGCCATAGTTATTTACATCACTGGGGTCTCCAGATTTGAACAGGAGCAATATGTGAACTACTTTCCATTCCTGGAGTACTGTTCCTTCTAATAAGGACAAGTTGAATAAGTGAGTGATGGGAGCTGTCAGGTAGAAAAAGGGGCCAATATTGTCAGCTCCAGCACTCTTTTTTATATCAAATTTAAGTAATTGATCTTTGACCTGCTTGTATGTTATGTTAGAGAAAGTGAAGGTAACATGGGTGGAAAGCCTGGTTAATGAAGTGGTGGAGGTGGTGGCAGAGCATAAGATGGCCACCTGAGAGGTATCAAATGCAAGACCAGCTGTCACAAAATGATTGTTAAGCTCATCTAGAATCAGAGATTTGTCAGTAATATTTGAGCTGTGTGAGTTGATTTTGATGGGCAAGGTTAGGGGTGCTTCGAAACCTTCTACTGATTTAAAGGTTTGCCATATTTTTGATGGGTTCCCTTTCACAGTCTCAAGGATGTTCAAATAGTACTTCTCTTTGGTTTCTCTAACCAGTCTAGTACATGCATTGCGACAAGTCTTGAAAGCTGTCCAGTCTTCAGGGGATTTGATGTGCCTTGCAATTGCCTATTGCTGATTTCTTTTTAATAACGCTTTTTTAATGTCCCCGTTGAACCCCGTTGAACCATGGGCAAGAGATATTTTTACCCTACATTTGACCATTGGGGCATGTTTATTTATGACACTAGTAAGGATGGAATTAATGATGTGTAAGGCTTCATTGATAATTGCAGCTAGATAGAATCCCTGCCAGTTGATGGCCCTCAGGTCAGCCAAGACATTGGCTATGTTAAATTTTTTTAAGGTCCTCTTTGTAACAAATTTTCCAGTCAGGGTAGGTTTTAGTAAATTCCTAACACATACAACAATATTATTATCTCTAAGATCATTGTGGTAAACAGCTACATGAGTGATTTTGTGTGATCTGTTATGATAAGATCTATTAGTAAGCTTGTGAGGTGGTTCTTGTGATTTGGTCTTGTGGGTTTGTTAATGACTTGATTTAGGCCTAGCTCCTCACAGAGGTTCTTTAACGGGCTTGATTTTGGACTAAGCCAGTCCAAATTTAACGGTACCCTTTAGCCAGGTTTCTGTTAAAACCAAGATATCCGGGGTAGTATGGGATACCCAGGCTTGAGTGTCAGTCAACTTTTTTTGAAGGCTGCAGATGTTTATAAGCATCATTATTAGCCCATTAACTGATACAAAGTTGGCAGGGGACGCTAAAGGGAAGATCGGTCCTGGATTCAGCTCTATGTTACCTGAGCATAGGAGAAGCATAAGGATTATTTGCTTTAGCCATAGCCTTAAGGCATTATTATTCATTTTATAATTATGTTCGTGAATACAACTTGCCAATGTGGGCCTTTTTTTGTGTCTAGCGAGGTAGCAATGTGAAGATGCACAATGCAGTACAATGGCACAGAACATTGGGGGACTAGAGGAGACAGGGGATAGTGCTTACCTACAGGTTGCACAGTCCCATTTAGGGTGATGATTGCTGTCAGAAAACGGATTAGGACTTAGTGTTAGAAAAGTGGCCAAGAATGAGTAATCACTATCATGGTTAAAGATAGGAATAAATATAAGTATTAACAGGGCTGATGCAAGCATTTTACTGTAGTAACTGCCGGACAAGGTGGCACCGTTATGTAGTAAACTAACAGTGGGACAGAGCTGACTGATTGTATACAAGGTACTAAGCCAAATTAGAAAAGGGTGATGACAAGAGGAATGTTAGATTAGCTAGGGCAGGCAATCTGTTTGATTGGGTGAATACTTAATGCAAAGCACAAAAGTACCATAGGTGAATGAGGAAGTTGTACAGAGAGAATGATTATAATAAAAGGTTAAAGATTGAGCTCTTAATATGTTATGAGACAGGTGGGGGTAGGAGAATGGCTAAGATGTAGATGCTAAAAACAGCACCATGAGCAGAGTACAAGAACTGACAAGGATCATGGCTAGATTGTCATTCAATAGCATTGAACATAGCTTGCTTTTAATGCAGTGGAGTAGAGTAGAGTAGGTAGCACCACCTGGTGGGAGTGCAGGGGTTGGATTACTAGGGGGAGGCAAGCCAGTTGCAGGGGAAGGAGAACAGGGCAGCGGTAGCAGGAGATACCAAAAGCAAGAGGTAGCAGGAGGTACAAAAGCAACTAGGGGTGGGGGCAGAAGAAGATCAACGCAGTTGTAGCACTAGGAACCAAAAGCAACTGGGAGGGGAACCTAGGCACTACAAGGTACTAGCAGCTGAGAAAAATTTCAACTGGAAGTATGGCCTAATAGTGAGAGCTGCCAGCTACACAGAAGCCAGGAGCCAGGGGTTCAAGTCCCAGGGAGTGAGGAAGGGAATGGGAATGAGGAAAGGATGGAGAGATGTTAGCTTCAGAAGGAGAGAGATTAGGGACAGTAAAGTGAAGGTACAGTAATTTATATTAGGAGTTGGGGGAGGTATAGGTCTTACAACAGGGACCTCTAGTGTCCTGCTATTATAAATAAGTAATAGAGCCGGGGGAGATAGAAAAAAAATGTCAGGTCACGTGACCACAACCACTCATAAAAGAAAGGTTCACCCAGTGTGGGAGGTGGGAAATGTTTTCCATCAGATGACCACAGTACTTTAGAAGTAACACAAGCTATGGGAGGAAGGGACTCAAGTAGGTTCTATGGCCTAGAGGAATAGTGCAGCTAACTAAGTATGAGCCAATGTACCAAAGACCAAGAGTTTGATACCCTCACTAGGACAGTACTGTGCCAAAAGGTGATGTGATAGGGAAATAACTACTAAGGGAAGGGAGGGGAAGGAATCTAAACACAGCAGTCTGATAAAATGCTGCAGAAAGATATTTAAATGTTACCTCAAGAAGGGAAGAGCTGTAGCGACTTCTAGTGGTCAAATCATATAAGCTGCTAATTGAAAATTGGGTTGATAGTAAATGCAGTGGTGGACACGTGACAGGGTCACCTGGGAGTATCTGTCTATAAGGCAAATGCTGACCTAGGGTGGGAAGGTAAAGAAAAATGCAATATTAGCAAATATAAAACAAATTATAAAATGAGTAAGGACAGTACAAGAATCTGATTGTCTGGCACCCCTTGCCAGTCATGCTTTTTTTTTAGCTTATACCACCAAAAAAACAAGTCCCCATAAATGCCAAGCACCCCCAAAATGGTATCCATGTGTCACCGTCCCTTCACACCTTGGAAACCCACCATCTTGATTCCTTGGTAACGGCATGGTTTTAGGGAGCAAAATCAGAAACCAGAAATATAAAATGTTGTTGCAAATCATGTTGCTGTCCATTCTGAGTTACTCCCATCCCCTCCTTATCTGCAGCTTTATGAACGCTCCACAGTCCCTGTGAAGCCCCAAAAAGAGGGAGACCACCAGGACTTTCAAGGAAGTTGCTACCAGGGGTGGTAGCTTGCTAACAGCAAAATCAGAAGCAAAATTGTGGTCTTGCCTGTGGATTGACATAGTGACTCGGTGGCTGTCTTCAGCACCCCTAGTGACAGTAGTTCATTTAACACCATCACTAGCAACCTAAGGAAAGTGGAGGGACTATTTCACATCAACCCAGATTTTTTCTTATTTTAGTATTTTTTTTTAATGTTACAGTTTAACAACATATGCTCAGTTTATAACTGCAGTTACACACTCTGGGGTGTGGGTTATGCTCTGATAAATGCACTTCTAGGGGGCTCTAAGGCACTCAGCCTATGGCCTCATGTCTCACTACATCTTTAGGCTTGCGTTTATCAGAGAATAACCCACACCCCGTTGTGTGTTATTTTTTCCATAATGTATGCAGACATTATCGGACTACCCTAATAGTAAATTATCACCATACTTATAATAACACTTTTAGCATGCACTCTATACATGAACAATGCAATGATTTAAGAAATAAAACCATCCAATGTTAAAGATAAAGAAAGAAATCTCAGATGTTGCAGTTCAATGACCTCTTGAAAAGGATATGCAGTTAAATGCTGTGATAAAGTTCCAAAGGTGATCCACTTATCAAAAACCCACTATTTAGGAGGTAACTAGATACTGAACAATGAACAAAGTCTCCATGCCAAAACTAAGCTTTGCAGCAGATGTTCAGTACAGTTTTCTAGAATTATATTAAATAATGTTCTTAAGTAAAAGTTAAAGTCTCAGTCAAACAAAAACTCTACCTGTTCTCCTCCCGCCACTGCCTTCTGACAACAGTACAAAAAATGTAAAATGGCCATGAACTACAAGCTTACCTTCATTCAGTCAAAGTAAGATACACCACCAACCTATTCTGGCTCTGAAGCATCCGAATCTTCACTGTCCACATGGACCAACTTTCTTTGTATTTTCTACACCAGTAGATCAGCATCCTTAACTTAATTTAAAAAAAAAAACTTGTTTTGCTATAGCACCCTGAGTTTAGCTGGTAATAGTAGTTCATGAGGGATTCTGCTTCTTCTTGCCCTAGATAAATTAATGCCCTCCCAGCACATTCCATCACATGAGGGGAACAGAGCAGGACTGGAACAGGTTTGACATCTTAAGTATCGTCAGACACCCACAGATGACAGCAGGCATGCAGGGAACTGTGTGAGGCAAGTATGGTAAGGCACAGTACCTGTTTAATTGCTGCTGCATGGGTAGATGTACAGGAGGAGAGTAAGGGGGTAACAACAGGAAGGTAACAGTCCTTACGTACAGTATGTACCTGTTGTGTGGGAAAAGGCACATAAATGGTTAAGGAAAGGCACAACGGGTAAGGGTAAGTGACAGACAGGTAGAGAGGCACAAGGGTTGGGATACTGAAACAAAAGAGGGGAAACATAAAACAAATGGGAAAACTAGAAACACCTTGTCTAGTGTAAGGTTACCAAGGGTGAAGTAACGCAATAGAAGTAAACTAGAAACACCCTACCTAGGGTAAGGTGTGAGGCAATGGGAATTTTGGCGGCAGTGCTGTGTAATGGTTGTGGATCTGCAATTTTCAGAGAGATCTTCTGAAGACTGAGGTGCTGCCTCATCTGCAAGCACCTCTCTGGGTTGAGGGAGGAGATTTCTGGAATCCAGACCAAGTTGACTAGGATCCAGGGGACCTTTTCAGCCATCCAGGGGCCAATGAGTCTACCAACATTACCCCAGAGGGTCACTAGAGGAAGGAGAGCTGGCTGGACTGTGATGGGCTTCTAGGGGGGTGGCAGGTCAGGGGCACATTCCTCAGCCTATGCCACTACAAAATTCATTTACTGCTCCAACAGGATGGGACTGCTGGGAGGAGGCACCCATGATAGTGTAAGGGAGGATACAGGGCTCCCTGTGGGAGAGGACCACAGATTAGAGGGAGAGGACCACACCAGAGGAGGAAGTAACTTTTGATGGAGGATTTCATCATTGTGGGGGTACAGCTGGGATCAGGAAGGGAGGGAAAGGGGGAGGTAAGGTGCCTACATGCTCATAGGGATGGACAACAAAGCCTAAGGATTACTAGGGTTGTGGAGCAGGAGGGGGAGCTGGATGTCGCTGCCCACCTGTGGACAAGATCTGGCTAGGGACAGATCTGGGACTCTGCTGGAAGATTCAAGGGAACTAGGAGGGGCCTTAGGCAGGTGGCACATACAGTGGCTTTTGCTGAAGAGCTGTCTGTCTGCAACCGGGGGAAAACAGGGTTCTCCACACCTGGAGCTTCAACTCGTGGTTGAAGAAATGGTGTAGGAAAGAGGAATTTGGCTATACTGGAGACTGTAGACCAACATGGAGAGATATGGACCTATACAGATGGGATGGCCAGCATCCATCTGAGAAGGGAACCACAGTCCTTAGTAGACTAGCTGGGCGGGAAGCAAAATGTGAGGCTTTACCTGCCCCCTCCCACAGACTAAAACAGAAAGAAGGGATGACCTAGGGGAGGAGAACCCCACAGGGAACAGGACAAAGAGAATAGCTCAGTAGTAGTAGGCAAGGGGAATGGAAATAAAAGTTGTGAAAAGAGAGGTGAAAAGGAGGCAGAGCAAAAGGGAAAGTGAGGGCTATAACCAAAATGTCAAAAGGTGTGGAAGGCCATGTGTGCAAATGCAAGGAGCGTGGAAAATAAAATTCCAGACCTGAAGGCCAACATGGCAGAGGCTTTCCTGGATATTGTAGCCATTACTGAGTCCTACTGCAAAGATAACCAAGACTGGGACAAGGCTGTACCAGGCTATACTCAGTTCAGGAAGGATAGAGTTGGAAGGAAGGGAGAAAGGATGGTATTGTATGTAAGGGAGGGCATCACAGTGATGAAAATGCAGGGAAACCAGGGGGAAGGAGGGATTGAGGGTACTGTGTGTCTCCCTGGAGACAGAAGCCAGAGTTACCATTCATACTGGGGTGATCTGCAGACCTCCCACACAGGGGGGAAGAACTGGGTAAGCCACTAGGGGAAGCCATAAGCACGACGGCAGATAAAGGAGAAGTGCTGCCGGTGCGGAAACCTCTATCTGCAGGATGTAGAGTGGAGTCTTCCAGCCACGGCTTCGGCTAGAAGCATGTACATCAAAGACTCACTGTAACTAGTCAGGGAGTCCACACGAGATGGGGCAATACTGGAACTGATGCTCACTAACAGGGACAGTATTACAGACATGACGGTGAGAAGGCAGCTGGGGACTAGTGATTGCCATACAGTGTGGCTTCATATAAGGACAGCAGCAGAAGCAAACAACACAGCAACAAAGATCCTGGACTTTTGGAGGACAGATTTAAAACAAAATAGGTGAATGCCTCAGAGACAACCTAGAGGAGTGGAATAGCCAGGGTGGGGTGGAAGAACAGTGGGCTGAATTAAGGGATGTCACAGTGAAAGCAACAAACCTCTGTGCAAAGAAAGTGAGTAAAAATAACAAAAATTGACTGCTATGGTTCTCAAGGGAAGTGGCTGAAAAGGCTAAAGAGCTAGTGGAACCAAAACAGACAGGCATGAAAATTACACAAATTTTAAGAAGCAGTCATCATAACCTTTTATTTCTGAATCATTTTTCTTTTTCCTTTTGCTCACTAGAAAGAATTTATGTGATAATATTGTTCTGGATGTGTGGAATAGCTCTCAGTCTGGCAGCTGGCATATCTGTCACTAGTCCCCATTTACATCATAAGTATTGTAATCTCATTTACAAAGCATCACAGGTGACTGATCTGGCAGCTACTGATAGCTGTTCCTAAGCAGCAACGATGTCACAGTCAATGAGATCACAGTGCTGATGATGTAATGAGTGGAACAGAGCTAGATATGTCAGCTGCCAGGCAGTGTGCTGTCCCACACATCACATATATTAACATCAGGTTAAACAATCTTCTAATTAACCAAAGGGAAAACAAAAGGTACCTCAGATATAACAGGTAACAGCTGATTGCTTTTAAAAATAATATTAATTTTAGGCAGTACAATAGCTCTTTAAGGCTAAAAGGGTAGCATTCAGAAGTTACAAAGAGATGCAGAGGGAAGACATTAGAGAGGTATACCAGGAAAGACAGAGGGAAGCAGGGAAAGAAGTGAGGAGCGCAAAGGCACCAACTGAAGAAAGCTTATCCAAAGGGGTAACTGAAAGGGACAAGACCCTCTTTAGGTACATAAGTGAGAAGAGGAAGATGAGGAGAGATTAGGAGATTAAAAAGGGGAGGGGGGACTGTGCAGTGGAGGATCATGTAAAAAACAGATATCCTGAACAGATATTTCTGTTAAATCTTCTCAGTGGAAGGGGCAAGGGGATGGACCACATAAAATCAGCAGGAACACCAGAGGGTGGGAGGGAGACACAAGTTTATTTACTGAGGGGAGAGTACTGAAAGGACTTGCAAATCTGAAAGTAGACAAAGTCATGGGGCACACTCAAAGATGTTGAGAGAACTCAGTGAGGTTCTGGCTGCACCTCTGACAGCCCTATTCAACAACTCACTGGAAACAGGCATGGTTCCAGAGGACTGGAGGAGGGCAGATGTAGTCCTGCATCATAAAAGTGGTAGCAGGGAGGAGGCTCGTAACTATAGGCTGGTCCATCTGACATCAGTGGTGTGGAAAGGAATGTGGAATAACTTGAATCCAGTGGGTTACAAAACCCAAGCAGCATGGATTCACTGTGGGTGGGAGGGGCATGTCAGCTGAACCTGATAGATTTCTTCAGCTGGGTGACCGGGGAAATAGATCAGTGTGGGGTGGTGGATGTGGCCTACTTAGACTTCAGCAAGACCTTCAAAACTATACCACATAGAAGGATCATTAGAAAACAGGACAGTTTGGGGGTGGGTCCTAAGGTGGAAATTGAGTACGAAATTGGTTGATAGATAGGTGACAGAGGGTGGTGGTAAATGATATTCACTCAGATGAGAGAGTGACCAGCACGGTATCTCAGAGCTCAGTACTGGGTCCAGTCCTCTTTAATGTCTTTATAAGTGACATTGCAGAACAGTTGCAAGGGAAGGTATGTCTCTTTGCAGATTACACCAAAATCTACAATAAGTATGGATACCCCAGAAGGGGAAAAGAGAATATGCAGAGACCTGGGAAAACAAGAAGAGTGGTCAAGGGTATGGCAGTTGGGTTTCATTGTGAAAAAGTACAAATGGGGAGTGTGGCCTCACCAGTCAGAAGACAGCAGCATAATTCAATCACTCTGCAGGGAATGCAGTAATCTAACCTCATCCAAACATACCCAGTTCATTTTTCAGCACCAGCTCTCAAGATCAGCCTGTAACCAACCAGCCTCATATATATTGTAAGTTATTTGGTACCTTAATATTCTGTTTTGACTGTATTAGCTCTGCAGATCATCAGGCCTCACTAACTAGCATTATGGCCACCCCCTCACCGGCAACCTAATTCTCTTGCTAGAGTAGAAGCGATGTTCTCCAAGTTAATGGCTGATATTAATGATTTAAAAGTCTCAACTCACCAAAACACTGCTACGCTTGAGTCTGTGGACCAAAGAATTACTGCCAATGAGAATTCAGTCACTAAAACACAGCCTCCATCCATGGCCTACAGGCCATGATCCAAAGCCAGGACCGCACTATTAAATCTTTACAATCAAAAATTGATGATATTGAAAATAGTAACAGGAGGAACAATTTATGTTTCTTTGGCTTCCCCGCGAAGGTGTCGAGTTAGGAGATACATCTGCACTTTTGCTTCATGTCTTACCAGCAATGTTAAATCTTCCTCCCCAACAAGTTTTGATCATTGAGAGGTCTCATCATACCCTAGATCCCAGGCCTAATCAAGACCAGCGTCCCAGACCCATCATAGCCCACTTCTTGAACTACACAGATACCAAGCTGATCCTGAGACGTGCCAGAGAAGTAGAGGAACTTCTGTGGCAGGAACATAAAATTCTTATCTACAGAGACTTTTTGAAGGAGCTAACAACAAAAAGAAAAGCGTACAACCCCCTGAAGCAGCCACTGCACCTAAGAGGAATTAAATTCACATTGCGATATCCGTCTACAATGCGCCTCTTTCTTGGTACGTCTTTTAAAGATTTCAACACCCTTGACACCCTAGCTAACTTTTTGGGTGTCTCTTCAATTTCTCCTACCTTGGCTGGGCTGATCATAGAGGAAAACCTGACTCACAATCTAGAATCCACTCGAGGGGAAGAAACTGCTACACAGGGCCGAGTAGGAAGCTCCACAGATTTAGAGGTCCCAATTAGCACTCCCACTGCTGTTCCCTCTCACAGACAATCCAGCCGACTCCAAAAAAAGCTGCTTTCTGGATCCCACTCAACCAAACATTCCTGCTGCCCTACTGAAAGCGTTCCAAAATACCTTCAATCCTCTGCTTCTTACTCACATGTCGATCCTTCCATTCCGCTGAGCAACAAGTTTGCCCTCCTGGCAGAGGACACGCACTCATCACAGGAGGACCTGTCCTCTCAAAATGTAGATGATAACTCTTCCAATTTGTGCACAGCACCTCAGGGCAACATTTCAGCAGATTCCTCCTGGGCCGATGCTGTTGTTAGCACTCCCTTTAAATCATTAGAACCACCTGAAAAGAAACATAAAGCTTAAACAAAGGGCAAGAACCAAAGTAACTTTAACAGTGCTCATAAAGTAATGGTGACTTGAATCTGCAGGTTGTTTACAGGTTGTTCTACTCACTTCTGACATGTTATATCAGGAGTTTGATTGCTGAAAGCCAGTCTTTTTTATTGCCTAAACTTGTGTTGTGCAGCCTTCACTTCCCTGATCACTTCGCTCCCAGCAGGTTGTGAATATGAAAGGTTGTACATCACGGCTGGTTATAATTACATAATTTTCAGTCTTAATCGGCCATTTGGCTTATGTTATTAGTGGGACTTTGGTGCTTTGTTAATTCTTCTCATTTCTATGGCATCTGGGCATATACTTGTTGGATATTGCTGCATTTTGCAAGTTCTTTGTCTCTTTTTTTTTTACTTCTTTCTGGATAAATATCATGATACTAGCTTCAGGATACAAGGACATTCCCTAGTTAACTTCACCTACCCCTCTATTTACTACAACTAGGGTATCCTTGTTGTATAAGCCTATGAGCAATGTATTATTTCCCTCTTTTCAATGATAAATTTTAGCAAATTAATGTTGTAAACACATCAGATAGTTCTGAATCTCCTACGCTAAACCTCCCAATTGTTTCTTTTTATCTGATCACAATGTCTATATAATATATCACATTTGCTGGCTAGTTTCAGAGTTCTGTCGCACAGGGTATCTATTCTATATTCTCTTTTTGCAACCTATTTTACTTGAAGCCTAATAATTCTAAAAGGCATTTCTTTGTTGTGCTCCCCCCTCTGATATAGAAACATAGACTTTGACGGCAGATAAGGACCGCTAGGCCCATCTAGTCTGCCCATTTCCCTACCTACAGGATTGGCCGTAGATCCTAGTTAACCAACAGCCTATTTCTTCCTACCCCCCACAAGAATTGCCTTATGTCTGTCCCATTCATTCTTGAATTCTCCCACAGTTTTAGACCCCACAACCTCCTCAGGAAGGCTGTTCCATGCATCCACTACCCTCTCTGTGAAATAATACTTCCTCACATTGCCCCTGAACCACCCTCCTATCTTTAAATTGTGTCCCCTTGTTCTTGCAAGTCTCTTTTTCTGAAAAATGCTACCCTCTTGGACTTTGTTGATTCCACTGAGGTACTTAAAAGTTTCTATCATGTCCCCCCTCTCCCTCCTTTCCTCAAGGGTATACATATTAAACTCCTTTAGTCTCTCCTCATACGGCTTCTCTTGCAGACCCTGCACCATTTTAGTTGCCCTCCTCTGGACTGCCTCTATCCTGTCTATGTCCTTGCGGAGATGGGGTCTCCAGAACTGGACACAGTACTCCAGATGGGGTCTCACCAACTGTCTGTACTGAGGGATAACAACTTCCTGTTTTCTGCTGCTGATGCCTCTCCCATACATCCCAGTATACCCCAGCCCTCCCTACTGCCTTCTCACATTGCTTGCTAACCTTAAGGTCATCTGATATGAATACCCCAGGTCTCTTTCCTTTTTGTTGTTGTTACTACCTCCCCACCCATTGTGTATTCTTCCCTGGGTTCTTGTTTCCCAGGTGCATTATTTGCACTTCTTTGCATTGAATCCTAGCTGCCATACTTTGACCATTCCTCCAACCTTACAAGTCCCTTTCATCCTTTCCACGCCTCCTTGTGTATCAACCCTGTTGCAGATTTTTGTGTCATCTGCAAAAGGCATACTTTTCCTTCCAGTCCCTCTGCAATGTCACTGATGAAGACATTAAAAAGGACTGGACCCAATACTGAACCTCATGCGTACCCACTAGTAACCCCTTTCTTCAGAATGGACTCCATTTACAATTACCTTCTGTGTCCTGTTGTCCAGCCAATGTTTTGACTAGGCTACCACCCTGGGTTCCACTCCCAGGCTGGTTAATTTGACTATTAATCTTTTGTGTGGGACTGTGTCAAATGCCTTGCTAAAGTCTAGGTAGACCATGTCCACAGCCCCTCCTAGTCTACTACTTTGGTCACCCAGTCAAAGAAATCTATTAGATTCTGTCTGACATGACCTTCCGCTGTGAACCCATGCTGCCTTGGGTCCTGTGCTCCACTGGCCTCTAGGTACTCAACTATTCTTTCCTTCAGAAGTGACTCCATCACTTTCCCTACCACAGAGGTCAGACTGACAGGTCTGTAGTTTCCTGCCTCTGTCTTGGACCCACTTTTGTGAAGGGAATCACATCCGCCTTCCTCCAGTCCTCGGGTACCACCATCCTCCATGATTTATTAAAAGAGTAGCCAGTGATTTCACTAGTTCCTCCTTAATTTTTTTAGAATTCTGGGGTGAATACCATCAGGACCCATTGCTTTGTCCACCTTCAGTTTTAGGAGTTCTTGCAGAACCCTTTCTTCTGTGAAAGGACTGGATCGACCTCCTATCAAGAGTGCTTCTGTTAATTGGATTAGGCACTTCCCCTCTTCTTTTGTGAATACTGAGCAGAAATATTCATTCAGTATTCCTGCTTTTCACTATCCCCTCTGCCCACCCACTGTTCATTCTATTCAGCCTCACTATCCCTCCTTTGTCTTTCTATGCTCGCTGATGTACCTATAAAGGTTTTATCCCTTCTTAACTGAGTTGGCTATCTTTTCCTCAGTTTGGGCCTTTGCTATTCTGACTTCCCTCCCTGCTTCCTTCTGCCTTAACTGGTACAGCTCTCTGTCCTGCTCCTTCTGTGTTTCCTTATACTTCCGGAATGCTATCTTTTTCTTCCTGACTTTCACAGCCACCTCTTTTGAGAACCATAGTGGCTTTTTCTTTCATTTGATTTGTTCATTTGCTTCACACAAAGGCTTGTTGCCTCTGTGATGGCAGTTTTGATAATTCCCATTGTTGCTCCACACCTCTTTCTAGCCTGTTTGCTAGTGCTTTTCTGAGGCACTCTCCCATCTTGCCAAAGTCAGCCCTCCTAAAGTCCAGTACCCTCACTTTTTGTGGCTTGACTCTGTAGCTGAGTTTAATGTGAACCACACTGTTTGATGGTCACTTGTCCCCAGATGGCAACCCACTCTAGATCTGAGATCCTCTCACTGCCCCGCTTGAGAGCACGAGGTCTAAGATTGCTCCCTCACGAGTGGGTTCCAAAACTAGCTGTCTAATGCCTGCCACCTGTAGGGCATCAAGAATGGCCCTGCTCTTGGATGTGGCTGCAGCAAATGTGACCAGTTAACATCTGGCATATTCAGGTCTCCCATCAATAGTATCTCCCTTTCTCTGCCATTTTAAGAATGCCTTCTATCATATCCTTGTCCATTCCTTCCCCTTGACATGGGGTCTGTACACAACCCTGTGAAATTGTGGTGCCCTTTCCAGTCTCCAAGGTGACCCACAGTGCCTCCTCTCCTCCCTGTTTACTCTTTTGTTCAGTTGCTTTTTATGCCTTCCTTTACATGAGAGCTACTCCTCCCCTCTTCTCCCTGCCTGTCTCTCCTGTAGGTTATGTACCCTGGTATGTTAACATCCCAGTCATGGTTCTCTGTGTACCATGTTTCTGTGACTGCTATGATATCCAGGCATCCCTCTTCCATTAAGGCCATCAGCTCAGGGAGCTTGTTGCCCAGACTACGGGCATTGGTACTCATTACCCTTCATTTCCTGATGGCCTTACTCCCTTTTGCCCCATCCCTGTCTTTCTTGCCTTTGTCACTTTCTTCATTTACCCCTGCCCTTCTCTCTATCGACCCCTCTATGTTGGTGTTTGCTGACTTACTACCATGATTATTTGGGGGGGCTAGGATTTTCCTGCTCCTTTTCAGTGCCTCCCCCCTTGGCTAGTTTAAAAGCTTGCCAATGAATCATTTAAACCTATCACCTAGGATCCTGGTTCCCCTCCCAGACAGATGCAGCCCATCATGCCAGTATAGGCTTGCATCACTCCAGGTGGACCCCCAGTCCCCAATGAAGCCAAATCCCTTAGCTCCACACCAGTTTTTCAACCACTGATTGAATCTCATGGTGTGGAACACCCTAGCCTCTCCTATGCCATAGATGGGTAGCACCTCTGAGAAGGTTACCGTGTGCTACTTGACTAAGGTCCCTCCCCAATTCCACAAACTCTTCCTGCACTTCTCTAATCCCTTTCTTAGCCAGGTCATTTGTCCCTAGGTGGACAATGACATCCAGCTCCCTCCCCTGTGCAGCTGCTCCGGCAATCCTGAGGATTCGCTTCCTGTCCCTGCAAGCCATGGTGCCAGGCAGGCACCTTACCTCCCTCTCCCCTTCCTCCCTCAGTTCTACCTTCCTAACAATGGAGTCCCCCACCAGGAGTTGTTTCCTTCCCCTGCAGGGTCCCCTGCCACCCTCCTGTGGGTCTCCTTTGTGGAGGTTCCCAGCATCCTCCTTGGTCTCCACTATGGGTGCCTCCATAGAGGAACCACACTTTGCCAGAATGGCATAGGAATTGTGGAGAGGTACAACTGGAGGGATGCACCTCTGTTCCACCACCCTCACCCTCCCTGAGCCCACTGTGGTCCAACCACCTCTTTCTTGGCAACCTCTGAGGCAACGGCAGTGGCACTGGTGGTCCCTGGATGGAAGAGGAGGTCCCACAAATCCTGGCCAACTCAGCCTGGAAATGAGCAACCTCCTCCCTCAGCCCAGAGAGGTGCCTGCAGATGGGACAACACCATATCCTCCAGAACATCTCTCAGAAGACTGCTGCTCCACAGCCACTGCACTGCACCACTCCAATCATGTCTTATTTCTGGCCCCTTAACTGTTTGCAATCCTTACTCTTTCCTCTGTTTTTTTTCTCTCTCTCTCTCCTTTCTGCCTGTGTGCCCTTTAAGCTCCTGATTTTCCTGTTCTGAGACAAGAATATCCTATATTTCGCAGTAGACCACTTACTTGCTCAGAGGCAGACCTCCAGCAGCTAGAGGGGGCCGGAGAGCTACTCTTGCCCTTCTAGGAAGGTGGGTCCTTGGTGGTTCTGTGATCACTCACTTCCTGCCCCTAAACCGGAAGTTCCTGTTGTCAGTCAAATTCTGTGCCTATAAAAATAGAACTAGCTTTGGGTGGGGGTGGAGGGGAGGAAGGAGGCAATATGGTCCCAGCAGAGCAGTTCAGTCACACAGCAGTCCTTTCTCCTGGTGTCTTCTGCCAAGCTATTAGCAGAAACTTTCTAAGGCAGTCTTTAAATGTAGCTTCCTTCTAGCTAAGCCACTCCCCCTACTTACCAGATCTTTCTACAAGTAATTTAAACCTCATAGCAGTTAAGTCCTTTCAGTCACCTGAGATTTACACCTAGATAACTCTTCAGATACCCATTCAGTTCAGTTAACTCAAACACACACTTTTTTTTTGTATGTTAGTTTTTTTACCCTAAATTAAAAGTCAAATACAAAAGTTCTTCTACTTTAGTCCCAGTAAAGAAGTTCAGTCACACAGCAGTCCTTTCTCCTGGTGTCTTCTGCCAAGCTATTAGCTTATATTAGCTATATGTGGCTCACTGGGCCTATTAACTAGACCTATCCACCCCATATACTTTGCACATAGGCAATTTTCAAGTAAAGGGTATTAACATTTACTTTTAAGATCACCCTGTGACCACAGTCATCTCTGAAGCTGGACAATTCCTACACCTTTCCCTGTTCTTATCTGGCTTAAGGTGTAGGGGTCTCAATATTTTACTTACTTTATTCGCTGTCCCTTCATTAAATATCCACCCTGAAGCAACTCTCTTTATCAAGTTATGGTATTCTATCTGGAATTTGGCTTAACAGCTAGCTAAATACAGTAATTATTGTTTATTCCTTAACCTCAAATATGGTTATCAAGTACCCGACCCCCCTGATCTCAAATGTTAAGGCAATACTGACTTTTTTCACAACAATTACATGCTTCTACTTATAAGAAGCTGGCACTCTCATTACTCTCATTTTTGCTAGATATACTAAATAAGTTTTGGTGTATTGTTCTTTCTCTTTTCAGGCACATTAGCGGTTATATTAAGCTGAGGTTAATACAGCTCCCTGCCTTATGTGGCATAGCTACTTTCAGATCAAGTTTGTTCAATATTATTGTTCTCAGAATATTATCAGGTTTAGACCTCAGGTTCTGACCAACTTTTTTTTAGTTGGTCCCTTTTGGTCTATTCCAATTTCTGACACCCTGGTATGCAGTGAGAGTCTCCCAGCTGGTTAGCTGACTCATATCTCGCCACTCCCTTAAGAATTATCTTCTCTAGTTTATTAGTGTGTTATATTGTGATTGATAAGTAATGTCTTTCTCTTTTCTGTCTATTCACTTTACATATATAAGGATATCTGTGCTGATTATATTCCACATACTCTATTTGGTCAACTTGAATGATTCTGCCTATCATCTTATATATACGTTTTCTCTTTTTTACCTCCTGAATCATCCTTTACTCTACCTATATGTCCCTCACTATTCCAACAATTACCTTATTTTCTCAATGTGACATCATGTCCAATTTACTTTTATATACAGTTTATGGAATGTGAAGGGACTCAACTCTCCCTGTAAGAGAAAACAAATTCTTTCCTACCTTAAAAAATACAAAGCTCATATTGCTTTCCTTCAGAAAACTAAATTATTAATAGAGGATGTAGACAGACTTAAAAAGATTGGGTCAGTCAAATTTACAAATCATCCTTCTCTTCCAAAAAAAAAAAGAGGAGTAGCTATACTCATTCATAAAAACCTTAAATGGTCCCTTATAAACTCCATCTCTGACACAGAAGGCAGATGGGTAATTGTTAAATTAAATACTCCTTCCGGTCCCCTTATGCTTGTTAATTCCTATGCTCCCAACTCCGATTCCCCAGAGTTTTTCCATAACCTAGCCCAGCAGATTCTATTTGCCAACTCGGACAATACTCCAATAATTTTTGGAGGTGATTTCAACCTTGCCCTAGAAGCTACTATAGATAGAAGCAACATGTCCATAAATGCCCATCCTAGAAGTATTAAGGCTCTCTCACTACTCCTGAAGGATTTAGGTCTATCCGACGTCTGGCGGCTTTTCCACCCATGTGACCAAGATTTCACCTTTTACTCTTCATTACACAAATCATGCAGCTGATTTGACTATTGGTTTGCCTCCCCCACCATAGTTGAAAAAAAACATTGATTCATTGATTCTTCCCATAGTAATCTCGAACCACTCACCAGTTAAACTGCAACTCTTATGGGACCCTCCACAACCAAAATCCTCTTTCTGCTGTCTAGATCCACTTCGCCTTAAAGACCCCAATTTCCTACCTATGGTTAAATCACAGATTAAAGAATTCCTTTCTCATAATAATCCCACAGACACCTCCATGTGCACTGTATGGGAAGCCCTAAAGGTCATGATTTGAGGGAAAATAATTAGCTATGCCACCCACTGAAAAAAATCAAGAGAGCATCAATAGGCTGATCTTGAAAAATTCCTTAAAGCTAAAGAGAATCTGTATTTTAAAGCTAGCAAACAAAACACTAACTCTCAACTCCACCCCAAAATCCTCCAACTAAGAATCAAAATAAACAA
Source organism: Neoceratodus forsteri (assembly GCA_016271365.2). Taxonomy (NCBI): domain Eukaryota; kingdom Metazoa; phylum Chordata; order Ceratodontiformes; family Ceratodontidae; genus Neoceratodus; species Neoceratodus forsteri. The sequence continues at coordinate 543,316,275 of CM057449.1, forward strand.
ATTAATCTCCCATAAAACTGAATTAGCTCTATTTAAGCTCAAACATAGATATTGGGAACAAGGAGACAAAAATGGGAAGCTTCTTTCTTACCAACTTAGAGTGCAACAGACTGAGCAGCCTATTTCAGGTCTCAAGGACTCACATGGTATAATTCACACCAACAACCCCTCCATAAATCACATTATGAAACCGCTTTATCAGAATCGATACTCTAACCTAAATCCCTCACCTGCTTTACACATACAGCAGTTTCTAAACAGTTTGCACTTGTCCCATCTCTCTATCTCTGAAGCGAATTCTCTAGATGAACCCATTTCCCTCCAAGAGATTCAGCAAGCTTTGTCCTCTTTGAAGTCTTGTAAATCCCTGGGAGGAGATGGATTTCCTGCAGACTTGTACAAATCACTTTCCGATACTTTATGCCCAATCCTTTTTAATGTCTTTCAGGAAGCCACTCATAAAGGTAAACTTCCTCCAATGTGCAATTATAATTATAACACTAATTCGTAAGAAAAACAAAGATCCTCTACTCCTGACTAGTTATAGACCTATTTCACTATTAAATACAGATGGAAAGATATTTGCTAAGCTTCTACCTTCTTGTCTAGAACCTCTGATTCCTAAATTATCTCACTATTTGCAAGCCGGGTTTATTAAGAACAGGTCTGGCTCAGATCACTTATGTTCTTTATTCAATTTAATTCACAAAGTCAAATCTCTTAAAACTTTTGCAGCGGCTATAGCCATTGATTTTGAGAAGACTTTTGATTCCTTAAATTGAAACTACCTTTATCAAGTTCTATCTTAATTCGGTTTCTCTTACACCTTCTGTTCCTGGATTAGGTTACTATACACCTCACCTATAGCAAAAATTCTTACTAACGCTACCCATTCTTCTTCCTTTCAGTTGGCGAGAGGAACCAGACAAGAATGTCCTTTGTCACCTTCTCTGTTCATCTTAGCCATGGAACCCATATCTGCCAGTCTACGTCAGTCCACCGATATTAAGGGCATCCCTATTGGCAGTTATAGATACACCTCTCTCTCCTACGTGGATGACCTCCTAATACTACTTGAGAATTTAAAAGAGGTTGTACCCTTTCTGATTAATTTATTCAGTAAATTCACTAATATCTCAGGCCTCACTCTCAATTATGGAAAATCAGAAACATTACCCCTTAATGACCACTGCAAGCCTTTTATGAATCCACTTCTTGGATTTCACTAGTCATCTCAAGGCATTACTTATCTAGGAATCAAAATAACCTGAAACCTGGAAAAACCTGGTGTATAAACTTTAGCCCCTTATTTGATAACATCAAGATAGCCTAGATAGATGGAAGCTTCTTAATCTCTCTTTCAAGGGGAAAATAGCCACCATCAAGATGACCATCACACCCAAAATTCTCTATTTATTCACTAATATCCCCCTAACTTTACCAGCTGTCTTTCTCTCTAAACTTGACAAATTACTCGGTAACTTTATATGGGATGGTAAACTACCAAGATTCAGTTGTAACAAGCTTCATGTGCATTGGAAGAGGGGTGATTTTGGACTCCCTTGGTTTAAAGTTTATTTATGGGCCTTCCGGACCTCTCAAACTATTACGTGGTTCCATAAACCTTCATCTCACACATCACTATGGGTTACAATGGAATCTGAAGTCTCCCCTTGGGGAGTTCCTACAGCCATCATCTTTAGTCCTCTTCCTTCCCAATTAAAATTGCATCCCACTATTTCAGCCTCTATTCTTTACTGGAAGCTAATTCACAAATTCTTAAAGTCTAACCCAACCCTCTGGTTCTATACCCCCTTTGGGGTAACCCATTAATTGATCTAGAGAATCAAACTATCTTCCGACACTCTTGGAGAAACAAAGGTATTTTTTTTCTTAGGGGATATCCTGGATCAGAACTCACTCACTCTTAAAACTTTTTTAGGGCTGGCCCACTGGCACAGTGGTTGGAATTCCACTTGAGATGCCGGTGACCAGGGTTCTAGAATAGACCCAGGTCGTTGGAGGGCCAGCCGGGGGGAGAAGGATCAAGCATCCTCAGACTGCTGTCCTTCTCTAGGGGATGGGTGGGTGTGTGTTTGGTGTCTAGTGACACCCAGTGGAGGCTGGGTTGCTGCTAGCACACCAACACCTGGATTTCTCGGGGCAGGGTGGACACTAGACATCATTGCATGACCCCACCCCTTCTTACAGGGGGAAGAATTGGGCCTGGCTCGTCCTCATGATGCCCTACCCCCGGGCATCTCATCACCTCCCTTGCTGGCTCCCCTGACCAGATACCAGAATTGTGGCATTAAAGGCCAGTGCCACAACCCCACCCTCTGTGGGGCAAGCCTGGGGTGACTGGGGGGGGAGTGCAGGCTATAATCAGAGGTAGAGGTCGCGAGGATCCGTGACCAGGCAGATACTTCTGACACCCAGGTACCACAAAAAGCATAGTAAATTAAAACAAAAATTTTTTTTAGAATTACAGAAAATCTGGAACCTCCCAAAGCAAGACTTTCGGGAGTATTTACAGATTCATGTTGCTTATAATGCTTTTTCTCATTACGTTCATAATCACAATTTACAAGATCAATACATTTCACACTGTATTAAATTAACAGCAAAATGGAATAGCTCCATCTATACAGCCATCATGGATGTCTTACCTGATCAAACTCTATCAGCTAAAAAATAAATGGAGCACCCTCCTTAAGTATAACATCACAGATACACAATGGAGTAAATGTTGGCATATATTTCATAACACATTCAAAGATGCACGCAGTTCCCTAATTCAAATTAAAATCCTACATTCTTGGTATAGAACCCCTTCGGTACTCCATCATATGGGACTTTTAAACAACAATAATAGTTGGTAATGCAACCTGCCAATGGTGATATCCTTCATATCCTATGGGTCTGCATGCCTATCAATAAGCTCTGGCATAAAGTTCACACATTTGCCTCTAGAGTAATAGGACAGAACATTCCCCTAGACCCAAAATATTTCTTGTTAGGTATACTCACGTCAAGCAATTCTACCCTCTCACATGCACATTTCAGATGGCTAAATATATTGTCTCTCCTAGTTAAATGCTTGATCCTCATGAATTGGAGATCAACCCACGTACCAACCCTTTTAGATGTTCTTCAAAACTTATCTCAGTATGCATCCCTAGACCGATTATCTCACAGTACTCACAACGGACTCAATATATATGATAGATGTTGGCAGGACTATTTCAAGTATATTGACACTTCTAACATCCCTAAGTTCTAATATATAAATACTCTGACCCCTTTTTTTTCATCACATATACTTCAGATTAAGGACAACAATAACCTCTAGCACATCTTTCTTAATCCTTCTCTCTTTGCATCTTTGCCTTACTCCTAGCACTCTCCTTTGCCTATTGTCTGTTATTTTTCTCTTGCAGGTTACTTGCATTCACTTCCTCCTCTCCTAGTGCATCTATTGTATTTTTTCATGCGTGATGCTATGCAATCACTAATGGCATAACCTCAGGTATTCATTGACATCTCTTTCTATATTTAGTGGACAATTTAAATTCAACTGTTTCCTAACTCATTATGATTTCTTTATTATTCACTTGTAGCCCTGTTTCTTTATGGTTAAGACCTAAACCTAGTCTAAATACAGTGACTTCTCTCCTTCAAAGTATGTACACTGTTTTTTGAATAACCGATATTTCTGTTCCTTATACGGAAGATGCTGTGTACCTGTATTGTCTGTTTGTTTCACTTTTATGAAAATATTCAATAAAAAGAAAAAGTGAAAAAAAAAGTACTTCGCCGGCCCGTCGGCGCAGCGGTGGGATTTCCGCTATGACACTGGCGACCGGGTTCGGGAATGCACCCGGTCATTGAGGCCAGCCGGGGAAGTAGGACTGCCGGGTCCATTGGACAGCTCTCCTTCTCCAGGGGGAGGGTGTGGGTAGCAGTCGGCACGTTGGGGACCCCTGGCGGAGGCCGGGAGCTCCCATGCAAACCGACGCTCGACAACCCATTGGAGGCGGGGCGGATGGTGACATCATGGCATGACCCCACCTCCCCGAAAAGTGGAAAATGGAGGAGCTGCCTGCCGCCGAGAATGAAGCTTGCCGCGGCCTCGATGTGCTCCCCAGGCCGAGTCCCCGACCTAGTCCCAGTGCCTGCGGCATATACCGGGGTATGCCGCGGGCCCCACCGTGGGGGGAAAGCCACGGGGTATCGGGGGCTGAGGCTGATTTGGGGGGCAGAGGCCAGTGGCCCGTGACTGGGCTGAAATGGGGCGGCAGGCAGCTCGGGGAGTAAAGAGCAAAATTTAAAAAAAAAAAAAAAAAGTACACATCATGAACTTAGGGCACAGAACCCCCAGGCAAAGTATACTAAGTGGGAGAGGTAGTGATGGTCACCAAACAGGAGAGACCTGGAAGTACAGTATAACCTCATTTATCGGAATGCGATGGGGGACAATACAACTGTTTGGATAAATGGGGTTTCAGGTAAGTGAGGGAACTTTACAGTTAAGTCTATTAGTGAGACACACCACAGTTTTGAATAACTGAGAGTTTGGGATAGTTGAGGTTTGGATAACTGGGGTTTTACTGTAATCAGATCCGATAACCTCAAGGTAGCAAGGTTGTGCGACAAGGCAGTAAGGTGGGCCAGTGGGATGCTGATGTGAAAAGGGAGGGGTATCACCAACAGAAGGAAGGAGGTGGTGTTGCTGCTGCATACCTGGTTAATGAGACCCCACCTAGAGTACTATGTCCAGCTCTGGAGACCACAGGCTCAATTTTCAAAGAGTCTGGATTAACACAAGGTGCTTGCATCAAACAGACATGATGAAAGGGGCACACTGCACTATGCTTTGTGTCATTCCTGATTTTCAGACTGTGTTTGCAGCATCAGCAGGAACCCTTGTGCTTGACAGCCTTGTGATGGGCTTGTGACAAGTCGTAGGCTGCACCATGGCACTAAGGGGCTTGCGCCACAAAGCAGCTGCCATATCCCCAACAGTAGGAGTCCCAAAGCCCTGCACTCACCGCAAGACTTGGCCATGGTTAGACCAGCCAGAACTGGTCTAACAGTACAGTGCACCATCTCTGTCGGTAGCTGATGGATGACCTGGAGGCAGAGGTCTTCTGTATGTAACAGTAGCACACGTTGTATGGCACCATGCAAGACTGGGGTACTACTGACCCCATGCCAGTGTATCTGGTTGTTTTGGATGATGATATTGGCAGAACCATCCATGGTGTAAATAACAGAGAGGATGCATACAAGACACAGTAATGTACCTTACTCTCCCTGTCATCTGGCCCATGGTGCAGCGCAAGATGTCACCAATGCCCTGTCCCCCTGTTCGTGGTAAGACAGCGTATGCACTGTACAAGTAAGTTATGTGTACCACTGTCCCATGCACCTACAGTTCATCCCCTCTGCTGCTTGTTGTGTGAGGCACACAGTAACAGTACGCAACAGTCAGCCGCTTGCAACTTTAACTTTGCGGATGGCATTGGCAAGACATATGAGCATAGCACCAACCATGCTAAGGATGTGAGTGTGAGAGTGGTAGCCAGTCACCTCGTCACCCTGCAGCTGCACATCGCGGCATTCATGGATGGTACAAGACCAGCGGCTGGAACCCTAGGGACACCTTGTCTCTCAGAATGCCTGTGGAGTGCCAGGCATACCCTTCCATGCCTTCAGCCTCACAGTTGCTGCAGTCATGGGAGCAGAGACCAGAACTGTGATAGAGATGGATATTGCAACCTGTAATGATAGTATCTGAAGATTGTGGACTGTGTGCTGGACATGGGTTCCACAACTGAAGGGACCCTGCTGCCACCTGCACAAGGCATGAGCTGTGTCATGGTACACCAAACGGATGTGTGTCACTTCCCCACTGCTAAAGTGGTGAGCAGGTGGCTATGACCCAATACCAGACCTCCACAGTGATCACTGCTGGAGAGGACCCAGAACTCGTGGTAGAGAGCCATGCATCACAACTGCACATGCAGAGAGCAGTAGTGGTGATGTGCAGTGCACAAGCAGACAGGAGGCACATAGGTAGGTGGCAAGTCTGGGTCACAGCTCCACTAATAGCCTGAGTCATATCCCACCTCGACGAGCATGTCTGAAGAGTCAGTGCTGCATGGGTTCTTGTCCAGTGACATGGGTATACTGTGTTTTGTGCAGTGTGTACCCTCACCAGTCCTCTGGTCCAGTCAACCCTGGGTCTGCACTAGAACCAGGTCACTCAGGTGTGCACCATCCATCAGACACAGTGACTGCATACCTGGAGGAGCATCTGGTCATGACATTATCTGGTGGGCTGGCACAGCAGAGCATGGCACCAGAGATGTTGGTGGACACATAAGTGGGGATCACATTAGTTTCTGTAGCCCTGCCAGCCTATCTACATTCACTGCCTGGTGGGCCACTCAGCATCATGACAAGTCAGCAGGGTTCTGTCATCCTGGAACCATGGGATTGTGTGCTGGACAGCTTTGCAGTGCCATGCTGTGGTACCTTGAGTTATGTCCAAGGTACTGTACTGTTTGTTGGGTTGCACCTTGGGGGCAACATGGATAATACTGCCTTTGCATAACAGGGACTGCGGTGAAGAGGACTGGTGCATGGTCAGCACTGGACGTTCTGAGCTGCTATTGGGTAACAGTCTAGGACCAACCATAGCTGCCTCAATATGTGGACATCATTGTGCTGCACCTCACAGCCTTTCACTGTACTAGTCTCCATCTTTCATACCTTGAACTAGGTGGCCCTGCCGGTTGTTTCCCTGTCTCCTACATCCTCTGCTCTTTGGGGTCCTGCAGGTCCAGTAGGTCTCTTTCCATTCCCTGGCTGTTGTGCAGCACAATGCATGTCCCATTGAGGTTTTGCCAGTCTCCGACTGTGTCCAACAGAGTACATTCGGTCTCCTGTGTGACAACTGCGTATCTGTTTTCCACTGGTGTGTGAGGAGCCTGTCCAGGGTCTAGTTTCCCATCTGGGCATCCCTGTAGACATGCACCTCCCATGCCCCACAGTCTTATTGGTCTGGTCTTTGATCCCCACAGTCTCCAGTTGGGGGTGTAGTAAGATACCACAGGGTGCGTTACAGGGACACCACTGTAGTGACTGACAGAGGGTCATGTGGTCTCTGTGGCTATGGGTTTCCCTGGGGACAGTGCTGCTGAGGAGTGCTGCAGCCTCCATCAAACTCCTCCTGTGCATCATTTTTTTGATGCACTGGAGCAGTTGCAGCAACTTTGGGGAGTTTGGTGCCAGGACCCCTCCTGTACCAAAATCAAGTGCAGGGTCTCTGGTGCATTGGACTTCAACACAAGCTCCTATTTGCCACAGCTTGCATCAATCTAAAGGCCCTTTTAAAAATTGAGCCCCAAGTCTGAGGAAGGATATGAACAGGGTGTAGGCTGCACAGAGCAGGGGAAATAAAATGGTGAAGGGGCTGCATCAGAAGCCCTATAAGGAGTGACTCCCCTTCACAAAAGTGGGAGCAAGGCAGAAGCAGGAAACTACAGACCTGTAAGTTTGACCTCAGTGGTAGGGAAAATGATGGAATCACTTCTGAAAGAAAGAATTGTTGAGTACCTAGAGGCCAGTGGGGCACAGGACCCAAAGCAGGATGGATTTACAGCAGGAAGGTCATGTCAGATGAATCTAATTGATTTCTTTGACTGGGTGACCAAAGTAATAGACCAGGGAGGGGCTGTGGATATGGCCTACCTAGACTTTAGCAAGGCATTTGACACAGTCCCACACAAAAGATTAATAATCAAGTTTGCCAGCCTGGGAGTGGGTCCCAGGGTGGTAGCCTGGGTAGCAAACTGGCTGCACAACAGGACACAGAAGGTAACAGTGAATGGAACACTTTCCGAAGAAAGGGTTGGTTACTAGTGGAGTACCTCAGGGCTCAGTACTGGGTCCAGTCCTCTTTAATGTCTTTATAGATGACATTGCAGAGGGTCTGGAGGGAAAGGTATGCCTCTTTGCAGATGACACAAAGATCTGTAACAGAGTTGATACACAAGAGGGGTAGAAAAGATGAGAAGGGACTTGGCAAGGTTGGAGGAATGGTCGGACATATGGCAACTTAGATTCAATGCAAAGAAGTAAGTAATGCACCTGGAAACAAAATCCCAGGAGAAAGATACACAATAGCAGGGAGGTACTAACAACAACAAAATGGAAAGGGACCTGGGGTAGTCATATCAGATGCCCTAAAGGTGGGTAAGCAATGTGAAAAGTCGATAAGGAGAGCCAGGGGGATACTGGGATGCATAGGAAGGGGCACCACAAGTAGAAAAAGGGAAGTGGTTATCCCTCTATACAGACAGTTGGTGAGACCCCATCTGGAGTACTGTGTGCAGTTTTGGAGACCTCATCTACGCAAGGACATAGACAGGATGGAAGCAGTCTAGAGGAGGGCAACTAAAATGGTGCAGGTCTACAGCAGAAACCATATGAAGAGAGACTGAGAGAGCTTAATATGTATACTCTTGATGAAAGGAGGGACAGGGGGGACATGATAGAAATGTTCAAGTACCTCAAGGGAATCAATAAAGTCCAGAAGGGTAGCATCTTTCAGAAAAAGAGATGTGTAAGAACAAGGGGCACAATTTAAAGATAGTGGGGGACGGCTCAGGGGTAATGTGAGGAATTTTTTTTCATGGAGAGAGTGGTGGATACATGGAACAGCCTTCCTGAGGAGGTCATTGGGTCTAAAACAGTGGGGGAATTCAAACATGCATGGGACAGACCCAAGGCAATTATAGTGGGGGGTTGCAGGAAGTAGGCTGTTGGTTAACTAGAATCTGCAGCTTATCCAGTAGGTAGGGAAATGAGCAGACTGGGTGAGCCAAGTGGTCCTTATCTGCCATCAAAGTCTATGTTTCTATGTTTCTATGTTACATCCTAGATAGATACATGTATAACCTCTCTAGAGATTAGAAGAATCATCTGACAACAATCTGACTTGTTTGGAAGGGGGTACCATTTGGAGAAGATGTGTGCATATTTTAATTGAGGGGGTACAACTGTTGGAGACTGTGTACAAAACGGAAATTTCTGGCTACACCCCTGTCTATAAGTACCTCACAGGGTTGAACAAGGTACAGGAGGGGAGTATTTTTTCAGAGCAGAAAGTACATGAGAACAAGAAGACATGCAATGAAGCTGGAAGGGGGAAATTTAGGAGGGTTGAGAGGAAGTGCTTCATTGAAAGAGTGGTGGATGCCTGGAACAGTCTTCCAGCAGAGATAGTAGGGGCAAAAACACTGGTGGCTTCATACATGCATGGGACAGAGACAAGGGAATCTTAGTTGGAAAACAGGGAGTGGGGGAGGTAGCCAGAGATTAGATAGGGTCTGCAGTACAAGTATAGACAGGGAAAAAAGGGCTGACTGGGTGGCCAAGTGATTTACTTCCGACAAATTCTAAGACGTGATCAAATGCTTTTCATCTCCAATCCTTCCTGTAAGAAAGGTCGGCAAACAGAGAAATTGCAGCCTTCCCATACAACAGTTACTCTTTCTTCTGGCAACAGCCAAAGCCCAATCACTGTCACCAATTGTTTTGTTGGCCATTAAGAAAGTGCAAGAAGTGTTTGTGTCCAAGGCATCAAACATGACATAATAGGATACGCCTTTTCAAATAGCAAAAGGAAGCTCTTCTTCAGACAACCTTGCAATTTGAAGGAGAAATGTATGAGCACGCCTAGCCCCAGCCTCACGTGGATGTTCTTTTACCAAACCTGAGTTTCAAAGGTCCCAAGTCTCTATCTTAACAGCCCATTTTCCCACACAAGCTGTCCGGTGGCGTCAACTGCTTTCAGCACTGAGCCATCTGATTGCTGAACCACCTGCTCCAGCCCATCAACTGTAGTCTCCAATGTAGACACTTGTGTGGTTACACTATCCAGCTTGGTATTAATGTCCATGACTATTTTTAACAAGCTACTTAGTGTATCATTTAAAATCAATAACATAACTTCACTTTTTGGTGCTGAACTGGATCCTAGTGCTATGTTTGCCTGTTTTGGCCTCTTGCCTTGGCTTGGATTTATAGAAATCTTGGCTCGTGGCTACTCCTTTTGACTTCTCCATTTTAGCCAGAAGTACCACTGAATGTCAATAGGTTTACCTGATGCAAAAATTATTTTAAATTGTCAGAAAATAAACTTTAAAGTTCAGTTATTCCCAGAAGCTAACAGGAGACACCTCTGCTCCCATCTGCTGCCCCCATTCCTCCCTTTTTATGTTCGTTGAGCACTCAAGCGCAGACGAACATGTTGATATGAGAGTTGCTAGAGATTGGTGTGAGGGGTGCCAGCCCAATGGCTAGCGGTGCTGCAGGGTCTGTTCTGTGGCTGGGAAATCAGCAGGCAGTGTCCTGATGACACTGGTTGGCAGAGGAGGCTAGTCTCTGCAAACTTTTCAAAGGATAGAGCTGATGCTGTGCACGGCTCTGTCCTTTAAAATGTGAGCCCTTCAGCTGCAGCTTTTATTTATTTATTTATTTAGCTTTTGTTGACCGGGTAAGTGCACTAGACAAATCCTGCCTATTTTCAGGCATGACCCGGGGGAAGGGGATACAGATGAATGCCAACTGACGTTGAACCAGATTAAGCTGTTGAGCATTGTGGCTGTGAGCTGTGAGCTTAGTCTGTCTCTCCTTGTTAAACAATGCTCCCTTTCCCTGCTGCTGCTCAGTGTGTCTTTCCTGGTTAAACAATTTCCCCTTTCCCTTTCCGATAGCAGGATGCCCACTCCCGGTGTTGGATGCACCCCCCCAACCCATCTATATCCCTAGTTGACATCAGGGTGCACAATCCCCATGTCGGCATCATCCCCTACCACCACTATTGAGGCACACTGGGAGCCCAATCCAGTGTGCCTAAATTTCTGTTTATTTTTTTTACTTGTAAATGAAGAAAACCTTCCCTTGCAGTCTTTTTTTTTACCTGCAAAAACAAAAAACGTCCCTTGTTGTCTCTCCCATCCCCCTTCCCCATCCTGACCCTCCCTCTGTGCACCCACCTCCCGCACCCCCCACACCCCATACTTACCCGCCGAGGTTGGTGGAAGTGATTTTCTGCAGAGTGGGACACATCTGCACTCTTCAAAGCTGACCGGCAAAACTGAAAGAATGAAAGGTAAGCCATATAATGGGACTCAATGGGGGTTTCAACTTATGTTGATATCTCAGCTTTTTTTAAGAATTTTGGCCCCAAATTTTCAATATGGGGTTCTTGAGATCCCACCTCATGAACATGTCACTGTCATTTTGTTCCTTGGTCCTGAAAGAAGATTTCACGGTCACTGTGCGGAATCACCTTTTGGGACCAAGTAACAAAATGACAGTGCCACTGTTCATGAGGTGGGTCCCAAAAACCCATTTTGCAAATCTGGTGAAAAAATTCCCCAAAATGACTGCATTATTTATTTTATTTATTTATTGAAGAATCAGATTTACAACCTTTGAGTCAGCGACTCGTTTACAAAGGTACCTCGTCAAATGGGGGGGAGACAACAAATAGTGAGGTTTTAGGACAGGGATTACATACAGGTGAGATAAAAAAACACCTGGAGTTACAGGCAGCAACTATACAAGTACAAGCATAAGTTGAGTAATATACATAAGTTAATTTGCATATTATACATCATATTACACATCAATTAATAACAACATAGTTACAGACAGTAGGGACATGCATTGCACAGTTTCTATGCACACTTGTAACTTTACCAATCTGTAATATTTTCTCTCCAGATTTTCAACATTGCCATTTTTTCACACCTCCTTGTGAACAGTACAGCTGTCATTTTTCACATCCTGCCTGAAATGTGTTTTTACACCAGTTGCACAGAATGGCATGGTTGCTGTGCAAAATCAACTTTTGGGATGGAGTAACAAAATTACATTGCCACTTTTCATGTGAGGAGATTCTGAAAAGCCTATGTTGAAATTTTAGTGAAAAAAGTCCCAAAAATGACTGCGTTATGGGTGTACATTGCACAGTTTCTATGCACGTTCGTAACTTTACCAGTTTCTCATATTTTCACTCCAGATATTCAACATTACCATTTCTTCACACCTCCACATGAACAGTTCAACTGTCATTTTTCACATCCTGCTCAAAATGTGTTTTAGCACCTGTGGCAGCGAATGGCGCAGTCACTGCGCAAAATCACCTTTTGGGATTGAGCAATGAAATGATAGTGCCACTGTTCATGAGGTGGTGTCCCAAAAAGCCCATGTTGAAAATTTGGAATGAAAATACCAACAAACATCTGGACGTTAGGGTTTCCAACCTTAACGCCACCCCGTCATCCTGTAGAGACTGACAGGTGTCGGGCATGTGCCTTGGGGTTGTCGGCAGTAATGCTCACATGATTTCACCCCACTTCCATCCTGCAGCCAGTGACAGGCATTGGGGTGTGGTTTGGAGTCTTTGGCCCAAACGTTCACTCCATTCACCTATACTGCACCCATCTTAGCTTATTTTATTAAGGAAAGCGGTGAGCATTAGGGCTGAATACCTCAAGGCACACTGCAATGCCTGTCAGTGTCTGCAGGGTGGGGGTGGAATGGTGTGAGCATTACGGGTGATGACCCAAAGGGACACCCCCAATGCCTGTCAGTCTCTGCAGGGTGGGGATGGGGCATTAAAGTTGTAAGCCCTAATGCCTCATTACAGAAGTAAATCAGGGAGGGACGTTTGATGTCATCTACCTTGATTTCCACAAAGCCTTCAACAATGTCCAGCATAGAAGGCTGATTAACAAGATCAGTAATCTGGCAATGGGGCTCAATCTGATAAACTGGGTTAGAAACTGGCTGATGGACAGGAGGCAGAGGGTGGTGGTAATGAGATCCAATCCAGGGAGAGGGGGTGACCAGTAGGGTACCTCAGGGATAAGTCCTGGGACCAATCCTGTTCAATGTCTTCATTACAGGCATTGCAGAAGGGCTAGAAGGAAAGGTCTGTCTGCCTATTTGCAGATGACATCAACATCTGTAACAGAGTGAATACTCCAGAAGGGGTGGAGAAAATGTATTTCAATAGGGTTTTCAACTTAGTGGCATAACATGGCCATTTTTAAGTATTTATGCCCCAAATGTTCAACATATGTTTTTTGGGACCCCACCTCACAAACAACTTAACTTAAGCAAATTTCAAAAACCCCACACCCCACCCCACCCCCACCCCCATGACACCGTGCACAAGACAAACATTCAGCATTGACAAATGCTTAATATCTGTTGTTTGAAGCTTTTCTGTTTTAACCACACCCAGATATTTGGGTGTCTGGTCCCCTCCCTGGTTTACATGACTTCTTGTTAACACCAGAAGAAGAAAACAAAAGCAACAAGTCCTCCAATTTAACACTTCTTCTAAAACATTCAAAATTAGGCTTTTGTAAATAACAGTCCCAGAATTACTAGAGCCGAACAAATCTCATCCAAATCTCAGACAATCACAGTGCCTTTGAGCAAAAAAGCAATAAATCAGTAGAGTAAATGTAGTCTTGAATATTCAGATAGTATAACACCTTGCAACAGGGCGTATGAACTAGTCTTGCAGCTTGAAGTTCTTATAGCAAAGTTACTAGATAAATTATTCAGCTTTAAATGAAACATATTCCAAGGTCTGATGAATTACATCTTGGAGACTTCATAGCCTAGGGTTAAAGTGATTAAGTGTCAAAAAATAAAATTAGCATGCAAGATAGATAAAACTAATCATACACAAGAAGTCAAATGTCAACATGCCCATAAATGGAATAATTACAGCAATTCCAACTATAAAACTATCACACAGAATTTGTTTGTGGATTTTTTTTAAGATTAAACAAAAAATAGTCACAGTAAAACAGGAGCAGTATGGTAAAACTTAATTACATGAATCCCAAATAAATACAATGAAGAGAGTTGATGCCAGGCAATAATATGATTTCTTGCCTCCAAGGAATTTGGGATGAGAACTGATTTATATAGGGCCTTTTCTGTGCAGCCCTAATTGCAGACTCTGATTCATTAGGCTCAAGTTCCCTAACACTTATTTATTTATTTATTTACAAGTTGATAACCAGGAAAAGCACCATGAGAAGAAACTCGTTTCCAGGTGCGGCCTGGGGAGGAGGAACATAGGGATAAAGACACAACAGCATAAGCAGGGATCATAATACAGCAAGACCTAATGGCTAAAATAAAATATATAGTTCCTCAATGTCCCCAAACTTGAATCCTTGGGGGCCAATGATACCAGGATATAAACAAAAAATGCCTTTTAAGGAGAATGCCATTGATTTGGCATGAGGAGAGGTAATTTACATGTGTTTCCACCAACTGGTTTGCAATTTCAATTTCTTTTTTTTTATTGAGACATACATATCAAAAACTTTTATAAAAGCATACATGACAATTACGTTATAACTATTACCTTTGTATTAAGCAGTTATGTGCAGTTATGTGCTAGATAAAATTGTTTCTATTAATGTTTGCAGTGGTTCCCAGATTAAATCATAAAGACTACTGTTCTTCATTATTTTGTAATATGTTTTTTGAATTTGCATACATTTGAGCAGTAAGCTCTTCTATAGCTGGTATATTGGGGCAATCAGATTTTTCCAGGGCCTTATGATGCACTGTTCTCTGCATTTATGAAAGTCAAATCTAGAAATGTAATTTTTGGTCCTTTTGGTAAAATTTGTAATTATGAGGTTTCTTATAAACATAACTCCATTTCAAAAGATAAATTCATCTTGAGAATAGTGCTAACAGTTATATAATATAGTTAGGGTTGAGTAGGCACTTTAATGTTAAACCTCAATTTTTGTACGTTAATATCTTCGCAACCATTTGATGGATTTGCACAAAAGTTTGCATGCACTGTCTCTTGGGGTATATTTTTTGATGAACCAAGTTTCTTTCAGGTCGATTGTGCAGATTCCGAGATGCAGATAGTGAAAAAACATAAAAAAAACTCACTGTTTTGCCATCGCTTAGCACCCAGTTGGTTTGGATATTTGGTCTGAAATTTTCAGGGTGTAAAGTGTTTGGCTCAGAAGGATTTCCTTTGCTAGTTTGGTGAAAAAATATTAATCCAGTCTAAAGTTATTACATTTTAAAATTTCTGGTTTTGAGCATGCTCAGTCAATACTTCAAAAATAGCTGTAAAAATTATTATTCATGAGCTATGAGGTGACTCTAGGGGCTGGATTCTCAAAGAGCCCATGTATCACTGCACTTTATGGTGATCTAGGGCTGTGGAACACATTGGCTGCATCAGGGACACTGTGCCTAATTCAGGAAGAATTGGGACCCTGTGCTACAAACCTTGGAGTTGCCACACCCACAGGCAAGTGTCAAAACAATTTGTGTACCTGCAGGAAATGTCGCAAGGGTACGGTCTGCCCCCCCCAATCTGGCACAACATGAGAGGATCCACAATGGTGGGGTGGTTAAATATGCTATGCAGGAGTGGTCTGAGAGTGGAAGGGGCATGGGGTGCCATAGAGTGAGGTGGGGATGCTGTGGCCATTGAAATCAGTGATGATGCACCCAGCGGGGGTACCAATTATACAGCAAGCACACCAATGACAGTGTAACCCATGGGTGTATAGGAACATACAGTGCCATGGCCCCATATGAGCGCAGCCCTAGCAGCAGCCCCAAGACTGGCAGCAGCCCCAGTCTTGGGGCTACTGCCAGGACTGTGCCCACATGGGGCCAAGGCATTGTGAGTCACTGGACCCCCCCAACAGTACCATGTAATTGGCATGCTTGCTATATATTTGGCACCACTGCCAGGTGCAACATCACTGATTTAATGCCCACAGCCTACCAGCTCACTCTATGGCACCCCATGCCCCTTCTACCCTTGGAGCCAACTTTCAGGACCTCCCACCCAAGCACACGAAGTGTGCACCACTGGCACAAGGGGCTTAGATCAGCTCAGTACTGGTCTATCTCAAGCCCCTTGCTGCACCCATGGCAGAGCTTTCTGAATCCCAGAAAAGGGGATGGAGCAGCCCTGCTATGGCACCAGCCCCCTTGCGACCTGCTGCACCCTGCTGTGTGTCATAACAGGGGAGCACAATGCCAGTTTGATGCAGAGGCTCCCAATTCAGATGCAGATTGTGTTTCTGAATCAGGAATGCTGCATCTTTTGACACAAGGGCCCAGATATTTAAACTGTGCCACAAAGTAGCGCAATAGCAGGAGCAGGCACAAGTCCATTGCGCCCATGCATAACACGCACGATATTCAAACACTGCACAGGTCAAGATGCACCTGCAGCACACGACTGAATATCATGCCAACTGTGCCATTGCACAACCAGGGATGCATAGTGGTGCAGGTCTGATGTGCAATAGCACAACCAGGGATGCTCAGTGGAGCAGGGTAGTAGCACAACAGCACAACCAGGGATGCACAGGAACAGTATGCAGGGGCCCACCACCCATGGTAGAGATGGGCAGAGGAGCACACAGCAGAACAGACATTGCCCCCCACACCCCATGCACTGCACAACCGGAGGAGAGCTGGAAGAACCACTGGCCCATGGACACCAGCAACAAAACCACAGCCAGGGCATGGTGCCCCAGCACACCCCCTGGCAAGCTGTGACCATCACACATGGATGTCCAGCCACCCCATGCCACACCATCCCACCAATGCAGAGCACACCCTGCACCATGATCCCCATACACCCTGCCCAGGAGTAGCGCCCAACAGTGTAGGACACCCCATGCATGCCACCACCCCCACTGTGACAATGCAACCCTGTGCACCACAGAACCATGCAAGACAGCCCCACCATGAGCACCCTGCAGTGGGCGGCAACAGACAGTGATGCAACAACTACATACACAGTGCCACCGCACACGTCCCCTTCCAAGGTACATCTGAGAGACTGACCATGCATCGGCAGACGAGGTACCCCACACATGACAGAGCATGCCCTGGACCCCACCACCAGTGGTACAGCACCCTGCACACTCTCCCAAGGACACACCCCATCCCAGCACTGGCCACAGCAGCCAGCACAGACACCCACAGTGGTGCATGGAAGTATGCCCCACACAAGATGCAACAGAGTGCATGGACAAACACCCACCCATACCCAAGGGCACACCAACACAGGGACACAGTAGCGGGTCAACCAAGCCCCCAGTATGTGGCCACGGCAGCCATGTACACACGGCCAGCACCTCTCCATGGCACAGGTGTGCCAGCAACCCTGCACAGGCACCACGATGCTGTACACCACCAGCATGTGGCCGGAGCACACGTGACAGACAGTGGAGCACATCCCCTGCAACAGACACAAGTGACAGCATTGAGGTGGGACAACAACAGCAGGGGCCACAGTGTCACCCGAGGCAGATGTACACCACACCAGTGACAGGAGGCAACCCAGCATCGTGCTGGGTACAGTGGCTGTCCAGCATGGACAGCCACCACTGACATGCCAGCAGACCATGCAGATCACAGACATGCAAGGGTGTCAGCTGCACAGGCCATGGACAGTCTGACAGGGGCACCATGGACACAGTGCATGCACTGTGGACCACTGCACACAGTCATCCAGTTCACAGGGAACAACACACAAACCACAGACAGTGACTGAGAGCTATGCCCACACCAAAGTCACCTCCCCTACGGACACACACATGCACGCCCATGACTGCACCACCCCTGACGCCATGCACACCACTGCAGTTGAGTACCTGTAGCCCACTGCAAATCAGAGACAACCACAGTAGGCATAACAAAACAAATGTATTAGAAAAGGTATGATACAAACTATATACATATATTCACAAAACAGTAGGGGGTGAGGACCACAAACCAGGTGGGGGTGGGTTAGGGGCAGGGGTGAACACATGGGAGAGGGAAGGAGGGATGTGAGGGTGGGTCCTGGGGGTATGGTTGAACCCGGGGCATGTGATCTTCAGCGGGAAGCCCGCTTCTGTGGCGCCTCCCACCACATCTCCTCTGGATGCCATGCTGTTTCACACACTGCAGGATTTCTAGCGAGGCACATGCCACCTGCAGCAGCTCCTGCACTGCCCTCTCTAGTCGCATCATCCTCCATCCACATAGGACAAGGGAGCAGAGTCAATAGGTGTGAATGCCCATCCCCCTGCAGTCCACCCATTGTGCATGGCATACAGCGGTGGAACATGCCCCTGTGATGGTGTGTGACCACCCACAGTGATCATGTCCACATGACCTGCCCACCCAGGTGCACACAGCCATGTGGACCGCTACACACACACACACCGCCCAAGTCCCACACAGCACCACCATGGTTGTACAGTGACATGGCTATGCAGTGCAAAGGCAGTGGCACAGCCATGTACCCGGTGCACGCATGGACCACCAGCGATACACACCCATACATGCAGTGCCACTGAACAGTGCTGACTGTACCATGTGGTGTGCACAGCAGTGGTGTCAATGGATGGTGGCCATGCCCCACCGCCTGCCCTGCAACACAGCATGCACAGAATATCCTGGAAGAAAGGCACTCACCCTCATCGGCCTGGTCCTGGCGCTGTCCCACATTTGGACCATCTGCCCATGGCCATTGCTTACTTCCCCTCTGCTAGCATCAT
This sequence comes from Neoceratodus forsteri, assembly GCA_016271365.2. Lineage (NCBI taxonomy): Eukaryota > Metazoa > Chordata > Ceratodontiformes > Ceratodontidae > Neoceratodus > Neoceratodus forsteri. The sequence continues at coordinate 543,334,934 of CM057449.1, forward strand.
TGGCAGTCCTCTCGAGGCCGGCACCGCTCATCAGGGCCTAGGGTGCAAACATGGAGAGGGGAACATCAGTACAATCCAGTAGCAAAGGCCCCCCACCTCCGGGTGTGTGAGATCCTGCACAGCCCAACCATGCCACCACCCACCACACCACCACCACCACCACCACTGCCCACACTGGACGGCTCACTCCCTCTGTGGTGGACACAAGCCCACCCCAATACCTGTACAGACGCAATCAATGTATGGATGGGGCACCTACTTGGTCGTGGCACTGCGCCTCTCCTGGCATGTGCCCACAGGTGGGCAAGCCTGTCCAGGTCCCTCTGCTGGAGGTCCCTTTACCTGTGGCAACACTGCTCTGCAGTACCGTCCATTCCTGTGGCCTCATCTAGTGCCACCGCCACCTCATCCCATACGGCACTCCTGGCCCTGTCCAGGGGTGCATTTCCAAATAGTACCCCAGCATGGGGCTCCATTATGGCCACCAAATTGGCCAGCTGGGCCTGGCTCAAATAGCAGCCTCTGTCTTGCCATCTCCGATTCTGCTTGGAGTCAAAATGGCACTCCGTAGCGCACGTCCGCCACATGCAGATGCTGCGCGGTACAGCACTGCCATTCCCCATTGCGCTGTCACCGAACAGCGCAATAGGGGTGCATCCATGCAGACACATAGTGCCTAGGGGGCAAAGGTCAGGCACAGGGTCAAGGGTCTCTCACGCACGGACCGCCACAGCGCGATTGGTACTCCCCACTTGTAGCACGGTAGGGTGCCTGTGTGAGATGCCCTGTAGTGGCCTACCGCACTGTGGCACCATGGAGCCTATGGCACTCCAGGGCAAGAGTGATATACATGTGAACAGTGCACTAGCGCCACTGGCACAGTGGTGGACGTGCCCTGCACTGCCTCCTGCACTCAGCACGTCAGCAGCACAGCAGACATCGGTGTCAGCACCCCCGGCATGCACCATGCAGTGCCTACTGTGCACATCACAGAGCTGTGCCTGTGCCTGAGCACGCTCAACACAATTGCGCAAGGCGCAACAGCGTGATATTCAGCTGGCATATGCAAATCAGTTTATCAGCAATTCCATGGCGCAGCTACTGCATTAGCATCCACTTAAATTTGAGCCTTGCCTCATTTGCATGCCTTGTGCTATATAAATGCAACATGGGGCTGCAGAGGCCACAGTCTGGTATTGCAGTCTATTGTGGTGGGTTGCGTGCTGTTTGGCAGTGTGGACTGTGGTGTGTGGAAGATGCATGGGACTGCACAGTGAAAGGTAACACCTGTCATTCCCACAGGCTCTATAATGACTGAACATGAGGAAGAGGTGGAACAGGAATGTTGGAGGAAGAGGAGGCCCAACTTCACACGGGCAGAAACAGACGCCCTGTTCGAGGCATACTTTGACAGGGAACTGCTGCTCAGTAGACAGTGGGGAACACTACAGGCCCATGCTGTGGCATTGGGTGAGGTTGCACATGCTGCGAACCAGCATGGCAGCCACCAGCAGTCTGTGCAGAAATGTAAAAAGAAGGTCGGCACGGACAGGAGAAGGATTAAGGACAAGATGGCTGCCATCAGGGCTGCACATGCTGCAACCGGTGGTGGGCAGATGGATGTGCCTTGCCTGACACCACAGGAGGAGCGGATGGCTGGCTTCATGCGGCGTCGTGCCATAGAGAGCATTCCAGGTGGTGGCTTCCAGATGGGTGGCAGCCTGTCACTGCATGGTAGGTCCTGTGCTGTCACTGTATGGGAGGCAGGGGGAGTGCCACAGGGTAGGGTGGAGACATTAATGTGCTACTGCGTTCCCTTACAGCTCCTGAGCGTCTACGTGGATCAGTGGTGGTGGGTGTGTCCACCATGGGTGAGGCCCTGGACATGGAGGAGCACCCATCCACCTCCACAGGTGTCCGAGGGTCAGTATCACCGCATACCTGCCTGTCTGTCTGGACTGAAGATGGTGGTGCTGGTGCAGAATAGGGCCTGCCTGTTTCCCAGCATGACAGCTGCCACAGAATCCAGTATGCTGGGACAAGGACTGGTGCCGGATCAGGTACTGATGATGATGATGGATCACACATCCCAGACAGTGATATGTGTGGGATGCAGGATGGTCCCACAGCAAGGAACAGCACAGGCATAGCCATGAGTGGTGCCACCATGGAGGCCTGCATGACATCACAGTCCCAGCCCGTGACTGTATGCCCCAGTGGGGCAGCACTGGTGTGTGTCCAGGCCGGTGGGACTGTTGCGGCCGATGCGTCAGCACCAGTGAGACCTGGTGATCGGCGGCCGGAGGGACAGTTCCAGCAGTTGGACAGTGGGGATGGGGGGACAGTGTCGGGGGACAGCGTCATTGCACTGCCTGTGGACATGCCCAGGCATGGCCCTGGTGTGCAGTGCCCGACTTCAAGGGGTGCTGCCCAGCATGGCTGCGAACACCATGAGGGACAGCATGCCTATCAGGCGGATGACCTCTTAGATGAACACACCTGCATACTCATTATTCAGTGGATCAACAGTTGTGGATTGTGACGGTGGTGGATACACTCAGTGCAGTCCTGCGCCAGGCAGAGGAGTGGCACAACAGGGACACTGGTCTGCTCCTGGCAGGGATGGACCAGCTGCGGGAGGATGTGACCGCCACCATTGACAGGCAGACACAGGCATTCACAGCTGTCATGGCCACAATGGGCACCCAGTTATTTGCCCATGCGCCACAGACACCACGCAGTGCCATGTCCACCCCCATTCCTGGCATCATGCGACACCTCCCATGTTGACACCAGGTTTGGCTGTGGGCATACTGAGCACATCAGGCGCAGGAATGTTCGGTGAGCTGCAGACCCTTGCGCGAACACAGTCACGTTCCTGCAGTGTCACCCCTGGTGGTACATCTGTGCCACCCCATGAGGCCAATGGTCAGCCTGGCATGGCTAGCAGGTCTCAGTGGGGCCACTACGCATCCGTGGTGGCTGTGGCACTGTGCTGCATGACTGACCTGTCTTCCACCATGGCCACTGTCTGCCGCTGCCCTGTGTGCAGTGTGTTGTGCACTGTGAGATGCACGGGTGGAGTACCAGGCCCTGCACACACACAGTCCATGTGCACACCCTCCCAGCTGTTGGTCACTGTGGCGTGTGCATGATGATGCCTGCGTTGCGCTGTCCACCAGTGTGCAATGGTGCCCAGCATCTGACACTCACACAGTGATGGCCACTGGGCATTGCTGTGTGTGGGCCTATATGTGGCTAGGTGTTGCAGTCATGGACGCCGTGCCTTCTACCCCTTGCGCATGTCTTGTGGTGTGGGAGTGGGGGTGTGCATGTGTGTGTGTGTGTGTGTATGTATGTGTGTGTGTGCATGTCGTGTTTGGCCATGCCCATCCCTGATGGTGTGTGCGGATCCATACTCAGTCCCATTCACTTGCCACCATCCACCCCTGGGGTTCGTCCATGCCTGTGTGTGGATTGTGCCCTTGCCATTGGTGGTTGCACATGGCCCTTGACCTACCTGTGTTGGCCAAAATGCTCCTCTGTGATGGTGTCCCAGTGCAGCTGAGCCATCCTGAACAGGCAGGGTCCCTTCACCCTGGGGGTTTGTAAATCAGCCTATTACCTAAATAAGTTACCATGTTTAATAAAAATGGACTACTTTATGTCCAAATGCAGTTACAATAATAAATTATAATGTTTTTAAAAGCAGTTTTATGATTTTTTTATTTTACAGCTTTAACAAGTTTTCTACAAGTTATTATTTATAATTGAACTCATGTGTAATTTAGTGACTGTCCTACAGATGGCAGTAGTGAGTGTAACATTTTGCACTTTAATATCTTTGCAACCATTCAGTGCATTTGCATGAAATTTTGCATGTTCGGTCTCAGTGGGTAGATCTCTTGATGTGCCAAATTCCTTTCCAGTCGGATGTGTGGATCCCAAGATACTGATAGTGAAAACATTTAGTATAGTATTTAGTATATGGTATTTAGTATAGTAAAAAAATTGCTGATTTTTGTTGGGTTTTTTTTTTCATCACCTTGCACCCAGGCGGTTTGGAATTTTGGTCTGACATTTTCAGGGTAGAAAGGGATTGGCCCACAGAGGTACATTTCTCTGGTTTGGTGCAAAAATACAAATTCATTCCAAAGTTATTAAATTTAAATATTTTGGATTCTGAGCATGCTCAGGAAGCACTTCAAAATAGCTGTATAAAGGGGCATGGCTTGGGTACCTAGAGTCACCTCATAGCTCATGAATAATCATGAGCTTATTTGCATGACCTTTTTTTTTTGGAGGGAATTAGAAAAATCAAGTGAACACTACAAGCTGTCCCTCTTTGGGAAGCTTAGTCTGTTCAAAATCACTGTTTACAATAATTTATTTTTGGCTTCACCGGTTCACATTGCAAAAAGGAAAGTTCCTTATGTGTCCCGCATTTTCAAAAATGTCACCATAACTGTAGCTCATGAATAATCATGAGCTTATTTGCACAACTGTTTGGAATTACAAAAATTGGGTGAAAAATACAAGCTGTCCCTCTTTGGGAAGTGTGAATTTTGAAAATGTTGAAACATGGGCTACTACTCAGTATGTTAAACATTCAGGCTTTGGAAGGAAAATAGTCTATTTTTAACATGTTAAATAGACATTAGAGTATTGTCTTCATCAGTGACACTGGAGATGGCATTAAGACCAAAATGTGCCTATTTGCAGGTGACACCAGGTTCTGTGGGAGAGTGGACACAGCTGAAGTAGTACATGACCTACAGGAAGATCTGGAAAAGCTAGGGAGGTGGTCCAGGATCTGCCAGCTTGACTTCAATGCCAAGAAATGCAGAGTTATGCATATTGGAGCAAAGAATCCTAGGACAAAGTACTACCTGGGTGGAGTCAGAGTATCTGCATCAGAGGAGGAGGAGAAGGACCTGGGAGTGATGATCACTGGTGACCTGAAGCAACAAAGCAGCAGCAAAGGCAAACAAGATGCTGGGATGCATATCTAGGGAGATCAGTAGTAGGAGAGAGGAGGTTATACTGCCCTTGTACAGATCACTAGTAAGACCACGTCTAGAGTATGGAGTTCAGTACTGGTGCCCATACCTCAAAAAGGACAGTAACCTGCTGGAGAAGGTCCAGAGGAGGGCTACAAAGATGATAGCTGGTCAGCAGGGTAAGGCATACAAGAAGAGGTTGAGGGCACTGAACATGTACTCCCTGGAAGACAGGAGAGAAAGCGGTGGGGAACATGATTGGGACCTTCAAGTACTTGAAAGGGATAAATAAGGTTGATAAGTAGAGTCTCTTTAAGCTGAGTGGCATCCATAACACAAGGGGGCACAGTCTTAAGCTGGAGGGTGGGAGGTTTAGGAAGGAGGTCAGGAAGCACTTCTTCACAGAGAGGGTGGTGGACACTTGAATGCACTGCCAGAAGAGGTAGTCTAGTTGAGGACAGTGGACTGCTTTAAGAGAGGCTAGGACAGGTATGGGGGAGGGTAAGGGTAATGGGTAGGGAGAATGGGAGGATTAGGGAGAGGAGGCAGGGAGAGTAGCTCAAACAGCAGGGTGGCAAAGAATTCCTATTATTTTGGGCATAGTGTCGCAAAGTAGTGTCGTGATTTGTGAAAGTTTTCGTAAAAATTGTGACACTACTTTGAGACACTACTTTTTCCAGAAATTGGAAAAACATATTTCTAGGGTGTTTACCCTCAAAATAAAGACATGCCTAGTATCCTCAGGGTCCGACTAGGTAAACACAAAAAGAATTGTGTTGCTAGAGGGTCCCAAATTTAAATTCCAAGCATTTTTCTGATCACCAACTGAAAACAAAACATGGATTTTACGACACTACTAGGGCCATTTGCGACACTAAAGTACATTTGACACTGTCTAACCTTTTTGTTAACTTTTCCTATTGACTTATAATAGGAAATTGTTTTTAAATAATTTTTGAACCGTTTAATATTTTTTCACAAAATCTTCAAAAGGCACATTGGGGACCCCGGCTGCACGTCCCCTGAAGTTTTTTGACAGGTCGCGCAAACCATGCGACCCGTAGGGATGAGCAAAGAATTCAAAAAAGTGTAAATGCACATGCAGATCACACTTAATAACTCCGCAGCTGTATATCCGAACAGTACAAACGTTGGCAGATCCCAAGATGTATGGTTCTTGATCGTGTATTCCAAATTTCAGGCAAATCCGTTGAACGGTTGCAAAGTTATTAAGGTGCAAAATTTTAGGTTTAACATGTAAATGGCTCCTCAGTTTTAACTATGGTAGCACTACCATGCTACCATAATATATATATATACATATATATATATATATATATATAAAATAGATAACCCACTCTAAGGTGTGCGGTTGCGCTGTGATATATGCACGCCTTGGTGTGCGTTGTTACGCACAAGGCCGCAGGCCGAATGTGTCAGCCACCCAAGATGTGCTTATATTGAAGCACGACTGCACACCCTAGAGTAGGTTATCTATCTTATAAAATGGCAAAATTGTTTTGGAAGGGGGTAAAAGTGCAGGTGTGTGGTCATGCTCTGATATACACATGGTTTTATACAATCAGAACACTGGATTTGGATTTGGATTTATTACCAATTTTATAAATATGCAAGCAATAACAGACGATGAGGTGTGGGTTATCGCCTGATAAGAGCACACCCAGGGGTGTACTAAGGCACGAGGCGCTTGCGCCGAATGCCTTATGCCCCTGAACGTGCTTTATTAGGTGATAACCCACACCTCAAGAGTGTGTTATTGAGCTTATAAAATGCGCCCACAGTAAAGAAGTTTATTATAAAAAATGCATGGAACTGTAAAATGTTCAAGAAATATGGTTTTATCAGTGGAAAAAAAGGAAAAGTAGTCCCTCTCATTGTCTTGCAAGGGAGATTTTTCATTAAGTTAATAGAGGAGGCTGGTGTGTCCAGTGCCCCCCCCCCCACCATTTACAAAATATTTTTTGTGTCATTTTTGATTGTTGTTTTTGTTTTATTTGTCTCTTGCCTCTTTATTGAACTGTATCTTTTTTTTTATTATTATTATAGAGCTTGCTTAGCAATGAGAATGTCCTTCAGCAGCCGTTTAGATTGTGGTTTTCGGTTCGGGCTTTTGAAAATATAGCTGTTCGCCGCTGATGAGTTACCAAGTCATTTTTATTCTGGGGATAATTATAGGTGTGTAGTATTAGAGAGGAATTTATGTTTTTTTTTTTTACACAGCTGCGTTGTGTGGCAGCATGTCCGTCTTTTTTTTTTTTATATTACAGAGCTTGCGTAGCACCGAGAATGTCTTTCAGCAGACGTTTAGATTGTGTTTTCTGCTGTGTTTGCTGCAGATAAGTTATCATGTCATCTTTATTCTGGCGACAGTAATGGGGCTGCAGTGTTAGAGAGGAATTTGCTTTTTTACACAACTGCATTGCGTGGCAGCGAGCATGTCCATAGAGAGCCGCCATACACTGTAGTTTCCAGGTGCAGAGTTTGAAAAACGGAATCGCTGAGGAGCTAGCACCGTCTTTTATCCTTTTTAGAGGCTGCAGTATTGCTGAGGAGCTTGTTTGTTGTTGTGGCTCCCATTTTGAAGGACAGGATGGAGTCAGGAGAACTGGGTTCCGAGATGGTACACAGAGCTTCGATGTGTAGTCGACCCGGTACTCAGCAAGTTTTTTAGTAACAGGACAGATAGGTTGGGATGGTAGCAGTGAGTAAATACAGTATAGCAAAGTGTGAATATTTTGCGAATTGTGTGGGATTGTTCTGTTTTTTGGGTTGATGGCACCAGTCTGTCGGTGCCACTACTGTCCCACTGCAGCTGTTGCGCTTCTGCGCGATGTTGCTTGGAGAGAAGCATAGCGGGCACACATTGATTTTATTATGTTCATCGTTGTAGTTGGCACAGTTAGTGCTGGTTGTAAAGATATTATCTGATAAGGACACAGTTTAAGGAGGCTGTTAGTCTATCAGATTTTAGAAAATATTTTGTCCATTTTATAAATAAATATATAAAGTATCATTAGGGTTTGTGGGCCACTTTAATGTTAAACCCCACAGTTTGCACTTTAATAACTTTGCAACCATTTGTCCGATTTGCCTGAAATGTTGCATGCACAGCGTCCAACCATAGATCTCTGGATCTGGAAAGATTTGTTCTGGTTGGATGTACGGTTGCCGAACTGTAGAGTGTCACAAATGTGAAAAATCCTCAACTTTTGTGCATTTCTTTGTCATGCTTCACAGATCAAACTGTGCATCTGTCTGGCTTCAAATGTGTATTTGTATATGTGGCCTGGGTCAAGGACATGCCTTTTGAAGATTTGGTGAAAAAATATTAATCCGTTCAAAAGTTATGGAAGTTTTTCATGTCCATTTTAGACTATGGGAAAATGTATATGTGCACTGCAAAAACTTTCAAGGAAACATTTTTTTGTGCATGAAAAGATTTCATTATAAGGTATAGGGGTGTTGCAAAAACATTTTTTGTTTTCACGAAAACAATGCTCAAAAACATTGTCCCATGTGTTGTTTTCTTTGTCACTTCATTGTGCCAAGGTGGATTGTGCTTTTGAGCTAAAATATGCAGGGTGGCAAGCCCTGGTCCCACAGATGTGCCCTTTGGTGGTTTGGTCCCAAAACATTCATTGGGCCCATAGGTACAGTGTTTCAAAGTTGAGAAATTTCCCATAGGATAACATTGTGGCGCCTGCCGCGCCTTTTGGCACCCATATGACTGTGATGTTATTACTGCCCGTGTATATGTCTTACCACAATTGTTAGTACCTCCTCTTATAAGATGTATCTCCTAAGTTTCCTTGTATGTATTCTGTATGTTCTGTACTCTCCCGGGTCGTTCCTGAAAATAGGCATACTACTTGTCTAGTGTACCTACCCGGTAAACAAAAGCTAAATAAATAAATAAATATCTCGAAAACAATTCGAGATCCGGTTTTTCCACTACCCGCAGCTTAGTCCACCTTTAGATGGACTAAGCATGCATGGAGGTTTCAAAGTCATGATTACAACTGCAGTGGAACTTTTTCCATAGTTGCTACGGTTAATGAGATATTGACAAATAAGTGATATGAGGGTTCCTTTTCAGTACTATGGGGCTGCTGTATGGCTTCTTACTTATGTGTAAGTGGAGCATAGGGACCAGAGGGCCAGTGCTCCCACAGATGCATACCATTATGCAAACAATGGGCAACGTGAAGGGAGCACAGGGCCCAGAGGGCCTGCACTCCCACAAACATATACCAGTTACCAATTACATTACACATTCTCAAAAAGAAGTGAAATTCATTGCAAATAACTTTGTTAATGCATCAGTTAGGGTTGATAGCACAGTGACAAAAGTATGGAAATGTGATGTTAGGGTTGCCCCCCTACCACCCCAGTCCCACCCTCCCCACCCTCCACACACCAACTGACATTGGGGTGTGCCATGGGGTCATCAGACCTAACTCTCACCCCATTCTCCTATACTGCAGTATATCAGCTTTCTTACACATGGAATGGGGTGAGACTTGGGCCTGATGACTCCATGGCAAACCCCGACATCAGCTGGTGTGCGGAGGGTGGGGGAGGGTGTGGGGAGGGAGGTGGGGGGTAACGCTAACATCACATTTCCATACTTTTATCACTCTGTTATCAACCCTAACTGATATATAGGGAGTGGGTGGGAAGAGGAGGCAGGAGAGCAGGCGGAGGTACTAAATGACAATTTTGCCTCAGTCTTCTCTAGGGAGGATGAGGGGCAGCTCTACTGGGAGGCAAGGGGGACTGGCAGATGGGGGGGAAATGGATGATGAAATACCCATTGGGAGGGTGTGGGAAGCCCTTAGGGCCCTGAGAGAGGATAAGGCACTGGGCCCAGATGGGATCCATCCCAGGGTGCTTAAGGAGTTGGCAGATGCCCTAACTGCACTCCTGGCTGACCTCTATAACTCCTTTCAGTCTGGTTGGGTGCCCCGGGACTGGAGGATGGCCCATATCATGTCTATACACAAGGACAGTTCGCGAAAAGAGCGAGGAAATTACAGGCCAGTAATCCTGACTTTGGTGGTGGGTAAAGTGATGGAGATCATCTTAAAAGAGAGGCTGGAGAGGTTCCTAAAGGCATGGGGTCACCTAGATGATCACCAGCTTGGCTTTGTTAAGGGAAGATTATGTCAAACCAACCTGGTGGAATTCTACGAATGGGTGACGGGCACACTGGATCAGGGCAGAACAGTGGATGTCCTCCTTCTAGACTTCAGCAGGGCGTTTGACTCGATGTCACATCCCAGGCTGCTGGAAAAGCTGGAGGGGATGGGGTGGGGGTACAGATGGTCAGGTGGATAGGAAGCTGGCTTGCAGGTCAAGTGCAGAAGGTGATGGTTGGGGAGGAGGTCTCATCTCCCAGAAGGGTCATTAGTGGTGTCCCACAGAGATCAGTGCTGGGATCAATCCTGTTCAACACTTATATCTTAGACATCAGAAGTGGTATCAGGAGTGAGATGAGCCTCTTTGCTGATAACTCTATGCTGGGGGTCATGGTGGATGGGGAGTAGGGGAGGTTGGTCCTCCAGAGGGACCTAGAGACTCGGGAGAGGTGGTCACGCACCTGGAAGCTGAAGTTTAATACTGGGAAATGCAGGGTTCTACACCTGGGGGTCAGAAACCCAGCTCAGGAGTACACCTTGGAAGGGGAGACACTGCAGGTGTCGAGGAGGGAGAAGGACCTTCGGGTGGTGGTGGATGCCAAAATGAATAACTCAGAGAAGTGTAGAAGGGCTGTGGCCCAAGCAAACAAAATGTTGGGGTGCATAGCCAGGAGGATAACCTCAAGGAGCTGTGAGGTGCTCCTTCCACTGTATAATTGCCTGGTTAGACCACACCTTTTTTTTTTCTATAGAGGTGTTTATCCTCCTATGCTCTGATGGCATTGTTCTGTCCTACTGGCATTCTCCAGTTGCTACGCCACCCCAGCACCCCTGACCCTGTGATCCCCCATGGATTACCCTCCATGGCAGGGTGGAAGGGGGAAGGCCATTCTCCCCCCTCCCAAGCGATATCTACAGCGGGCCTGAAAGCACCATGAGGCCACGACACCAGAGTACCTGCAGGGCTTCATTAAGCCAACAGTCATTTTTTTCTCTTCTTCTCCCTTCCCCTGTGCTGGGGCATGCTCACAGGGCATGTGCACTTAGAGGCATGTGCACATCTGCAGTCCCACAGCACCCTCCCTAGGTTTGGCCCCACTGGCCTGCACTACCCTCCGGCCTCCACCTGGGGGTAGTCATGCAGCGGGAGTGCCAGTCCTCCCTCCCTGGGACAAAAGAGCTGTCCTCTGGACACGCAATCCTCTCCCTCCCTCCCCTGCCGACCCCTGCCGGCCCGTGCTCATTCCCAAAACTGGGACGCCGGCATGGTGCAAAGTGTGGCGTCCAGTGTCTCAACCCTCAGCACCACCAGGCAGGAATGGTTAGACCACACCTTGAATACTACATGCAGTTTTTGCATCCTTACTTGAAAAGGGATATTGCTCTTCCGGAAAGGGTCCAGAGGTGGATGACCAGGATGATACAGGGTTTTAGGGATTGGGCCCTATGGGGACAGGCTCGAGAAGCTCAACCTGTACTTTCTGGAGCAGAGGAGGGACAGAAGGGACATGATTAAGGTCTTCAGATATCTCAAGGGAATAAACAGGGTAAGCCAGGATGGGGTGCTTCAGTTGAGGGAGGAGGGTTCCACCATGGAACACTCAATGAGGCTGGTCGGTGGGAGACTAAGGGGAGAGACCAGGAGATGCTACTTCATGGAGAGGGTGATGGAACCCTGGAATGCACTGCTTGAGGAGCTGGTGGCTGTTGCAACTGTGGAGGGGTTCAAGAGAGGCTGGGACAGGTATAGGGGGAGGGTGCATCTAGGAACCTCACCAGGGGATGGGCAGAGGGGAGACCTTAACAGTGCTCTGTATGGGCACTGATCCCCAAGCAGACTCAATAAACCACAGGGCCTACTCCATTGTCTTCTTAGTATGTTATTATAGATATATAGATCCAATCTTCATGCTCTATGGGGGATGCTGTTGGTCGGTGCTTGGTCACTGTCCCTCACTTTTCCTGGAGTACCTTTGACAGACCGGAGTTCACAGATGTCATGCGGATTGTCCAGGGTATGCACCCTATGTGCTGTAGTTTGGATCTGGGCCCAACTTTCCTGATTATGGGTTGCTGTGATATCATTGGCCTGATCCTGGCACAGATAGTCTGGTGCAACCTTGACTCAGGTGAGTTTCCTAGCTCCCTGAAGGAGGTGGTGGTGACACCCCTCCTGAAGAAAGCATCATTGGACCCAGACTCTCTCGCTAACTACAGACCAATCTCAAACCTTCCCTTTGCGAGAAAGGTTATTGAGAAAGTAGTGGCTGTACAGCTGGAGAACCACTTGACCATCCATAACATCTACGAACCTCTCCAATCTGTTTTTTGAAAGAGGCACAGTACTGAGACTGCTCTGGTACTGCTGCTCAATGATCTTCTGAAGGCGAGAGATCAGCAAAGCCATTTTATTCTGGTGCTCCCTGATCTCTCCTCAGCCTTTGACACCACGAACCATGGGGAGCTGCTTGAGTGCCTGAGGTTCATCTGTGGCCTGACGGGTACAGTCCTCAGATGGTTTAATTCATTACTCACTGGCAGAACTCAGAGGGTGGTGTCAGGGATTTATTCTTCTGACCCTCTCTCTCTGTCATGTGGGGTCCCTCAGGGCTCGTTTCTGTCCCCCATGTTGTTCGTGGTGTATATGCTGCCCCTCAGAGACATTGTAAGACAGTATGGGCTGAGGTTTTTACTGCTATGCTGATGATACCCAGCGCTACCTGTCTTTCACACCTGACCAGGATAGTGCACTCTCGGTGTTCAATAACTGCCTCACTGAAATCCAGGATTGGATGAATTCTAGCTGGCTAAAGTTGAACTCAGGAAAGACTGAGGTGATGGTCATGGATCCAAGTCACCAGATAGGGGGTTCGGGGGCTGATCAGCCCATGGGGCTTTTTCTGGGGGGCTCCCAGCTCCCTTCCTCTGATCAGGTGCAAGACCTAGGGGTGATGCTTGATGATGGGCTGACTCTGTGGGCTCAGGTATCAGCAGTCATCAAGTCATCCTTTTACCACCTAAAGAACATCACTAGGATCAAGCACCTTGTTCTGTATGATGACCTTCCCATGCTGATCCACGCCTTTGTGACCTTGCGCCTTGACTACTGCAACTCCTTTTACATAGGGCTATCGGGAGCTGATATCCGCTGCTTGCAGCTAGTGCAGAATGCTGCATCCTGACTGTTGACAGGGACCTCCTGGTCATGTCATATTACTCCGGTGCTGTGCGAACTGCACTGACTGTCGATTCAGTGGCGGATCACCTTCAAAGTTGGATTACTGATATGTAAAGCCCTACATGGACTTGGCCTGGACTACCTAAAAGAACTTCTGTCCCCCTACTGCCCCGAGCGATGGCTCCGCTCGACTGATGAGGGGTTGCTAGAGATCCCAAGGGTATCATTAAAATCTTCAAGGACCCATGCTTTTTTTATATCGCGGCCCTAGCCTTTGGAATTCTATCCTGTCAGCTCTTGAGAGTTGCGACCCTGGGGACTTCAAACAGGCACTGAAAACTTATTTATGGGGCCAAGCTTTTATTGTTTAATTATATGTAATAATTGATTTTATGGTGAGACTTATTTATTTGAGTCTAGGATTACAAAATACCTTTGAACCAAGGCTCTTTTACAAAGGTTCCACGTCAGTAAGTACAGACAATTAACATCCAATAGGTTACACGATACAGAATATCAAACAGTTACTTCAGTTGTCATAATCATTTTTATAGCGACAGTACAAATCAACACTAGGAGGAAGAAGGCAAGAAAGGGAAGTGGGCTGGGAGGAGGAGAGGGCGTAAGCAGAGTGGGGCAGAGTAAAGCAGCCAAAGGGCTTTGTCAAGACAGATACGGAGTAAGAGCAATTGAAAGGGCATAGGACTGACAAGTGTTAGTAGAGAGGACAAAGCAGATAGCAGAGGTGGTCAGCAACAGCATAGGGAACAATGTAATTAAGCGGTGCAGTCATAGGGGTTGGTGCCTGTTAGGGAGAGGCGGAGCTTGGCTTTGAAAGCACCTAGTGTTGGTGAGGTGGAGAAGTCACTAGAGAGACTGTTCAGCCAATTAGGAGCCCTATATGCAAAGGACCTTTGGCCTTGGGATGTGCAGCAGTGGGGGATTGCAGGATTTGAGGCTTAGTACTCCTGGTGTTGAAGTTGTTGATTTTGGGTTTGAGGAGGGAGTAGACTCCAAGGGGTGCCTTGCCCAACATGATTTTTTTTGCTGTGATGCAGGTTTGGTATTTGATTCTGTTGTTCAGTTGCAGCCATCCAGTTTGGGAGTAGAGGTCACGGGTATGGATGAGACGGTGGGATCCAGTAACGAGTCGACAGGCTTTATTGAGGGAAGTAGAAATACATTTGAGAGAGGAGGTTGTGGCAGAGCCATAGATAATGAGACCGTAGTCTATAAAGCTAACAATAGAGCTCTGGATGGTGACAGACAATGCTTCAGGGGTTAAGTGTTTCCTATGTCAGAAAAGTAGGCCCAGCCTGGTGTTTGCTACTTTTGCAACATTATTGGTATGGGGAACATAGGTGAGATTCAAGTCAAGGGTGAGGCCAAGGTATTTAAAGGTATGGACTTGTTCAAGGGTGATTCCTTGCTTGGTTTTAATGGAGAGGTGATACTGTTTGTTTTTGCTGTGGGAGCTGCTGAAAATCATGGTCTTTGTTTTTTCTGGTTTAGAATCAGTTTGTGTTTTGAGAATAAGTTTTCAACTGCTGAGAAGGCCCGCTGGAGGTTTCCTTGTAGATGAATTCGATCATGGTGGGAGGCCAGGATGACAGCATCATCTGCATAGAGTAAGATTTGTTCTGGACAGGAGTCTGGCAGTGAGTTCAGGAAAAGGCTGTAAAGGAGGGGGCCCAGAATTGAGCCCTGTGGGACACCGGACTGGACTGGTCTTTGATCTGAGAGCATATCAGCAATTTTCACTCTTTGGGACCGGTTGTCTAAGTAGCTTTTGAACCAGTTCACAGAATTGGGTGAGAGTCCTGCTAGCCAACGCGGAGCAAGAAGAAGATGATGGTTGATGGTATCAAAGGCTTTGGTCAAGTCAATGAAAGTGGACCCAGTTAGTTGACTATTATCTAGTGAGTGATGGATTGCGCCTGTGAATTCAAGTAGAGCCGTGGAGGTGCTAAGATCTTTTCTAAAACCATGTTTCTGTTTGCACATGATGCTGTGTTTGTCTAGGAAGTCAGTAAGTTGATCTGCCACAATACGTTCCAAGGCCTTGGAGAGTGGAGGTAGGATGGAGATTGGACGGAAGTTCTCATGTGCAGTTTTGTCACCACTTTTATGTATTGGGGTTACAGTGGCAGATTTCCATATGTCCAGGAACTGGCTAAGGTTAAGAGAGAGGTTAAAGATCCTAGTCAGTGGCTGGAGTACTTCTTCTAGGGTGAGTGATAGGAGTTTGAGGTTGAGGGAGTCATTGCTGGTTCTGGAGTTGCTAATGGCTTTGGTTACATAGCTGCGGACTTGATACAACTTGACCGCTTTAAAGTAGAAAGGAGGGTGGCTAGTGGGGGCTGGGGAGGTAGAGGGATCCTCCTCATCGAAAAAATCAGGTGGGAGTACAGTACTGAGGTCCGTGAAAGTATCATTGAATGTATCGGTAATGAGTTTCTGGTAGAGTGTAGTAACACCATTTATGCAGAGCACTGATGGGGGTGATTTAGACTGCTTCCTGGTGACTTCTTTTATGTTATTCCAGAAGTCCCTTCCATTGCCTCAAAAGTTTGTAAGAGCATTGTTGAAATAGCTGGATTTCATTTCCCGGATAGATTCAGTACAGTCATTCCGTGCACGTTTATAGTTAGCAATGTCAATATGTCTCCCAGTGTTTCTGGCAACCTCCCAAAGGTGGTCCTGAGCTTTTAGTCACCTTAGGAGGTCTCTGGAGAGCCAGGGGTTACAGAGGGCTTTTGCTTTTCACTTCTTTAGGGGTGCAAATTTGTTGCAGGCTTGATTGAAGATTCTGATGAAGTGGTCCAGTGCAGTGTTCACATTAGTTGCTGTGAGGATTGGGGACCAATCCTGCTGAAGAAGGAAGGTTTTGAGATGTGGTAACTGGCCTCTAGGTAGAACTCAGCTGGTAATAGTTTTTTTTAGAGGGGGTTGATGAATTTGTTGGACCAGGAGCAGCTAACAGGGGAGTGGTCACTGAGTGCGTCAGGGAGGACAGTGGTGTTTGTGATCCTGGCTGGGTGGCTGGTTAGGATCCAGTCCAGTAGGGTGCTGATACCAGTTTTATAATTTTTCTTGGTTGGGGAGCTAACCATCTGTGTAAGGTTTGCCGCCGCTATGAAGTCCCTATAAGCCCCGGCCTCAGCAGCAGGCCAGTTAATATTAAAGTCACCGAGTAGGATAGTTTCAGTATCTGGTGAGATAGATTTGGTATAGTCCATAACTGCGTTAAGCCCATTACCTTGCTATTTTGGTGGAATGTAGATTGTGACAACTGTGATGGCTTTGTTGTGAGCACCAAGGTGGATCTTGATAGGAAGAATCTGCGCTGTGGTGGTTTGGGGGGGTATAGCTGATGTGATGACCCAGGATAGTGTCCTTAAGGTACAGGGTGCAACCACCACCTCTTTTAGTCGTTCGATCAAGGCGAAAAACATTGTACCCAGGGAGGGTGACAGCATGGTCGTGGACCGATGGTGAGAGCCAGGTTTCTACAACTGCTAGAATGTCCAGACAGTGCTGGCAGGCAAAAGTCTGAAGGGCATCAATTTTATGAAGAAGACTACATATGTCCCAATAATACATATTATTGATATTTTTTTAACTTGTTTTTTTATGTTACTGTTTTAGCAATTTTTTGTAAAGTGCTTTGGCAATATGAAAGGCGCTTAATCAAATAAAGAATATTATTAGTATTATTATTATTAAAGAATAAAGAATATTCTATACGTACATACTCATATAGATAGATATACATAGATAGATAGGTCTTACCAGTATAGTTAGGGTGAAACTGCACTTCTATGCTGAAGTCCAAATTTTGCACCTTAACAGTGCTGGAACTGTTCAATGGATTTGCATGAATTGTGGCATGCATAATCTTTTGAGGTAGGTCTCTTGACCTGCAAAATTCTGTGGGAATCTGTTAAGTGGTTTCTGAGATATAAAGTGGTAACAAAAAAAAAATCTGTTTTTTTTTAACATTTCTTTGTCATCCTGGATCTCAGAAATGGCTTTAGGTTTTGGTCTGAAATTTTCAGGTTAGAAAGCCTTTGGGTCACAGATGTGTTTTGTGAAGGTTTGGTGAAAAAATATAAATTCATTCAAATGTTATGACATTTAAAATGCCCCCATTATTTCCTAAGGGAAGATTTATATGTCAGGCACAAAAAATGTATTTTTCGCACAATGGGCACTATGCACCAATGGGTGGGTAACACACACCGGAGGCACGTTACCTGCACATGGAGCTCCACACCTGCGGACATGTGCACACCGGTGACATGCACAACCACCAGCCACCTATCCATGGCCCCATTCTCCCCGGCACACAGAACTCCGCAGTGCAGCCAGGGGCAGGGTCGCAGGTCCAGCCAGGCATCCAATCGGATGCCCAGACCGGGTCCCGCACTGAATTCTTTGCACAGCAGGGTGTGCACTGGCAGCATGACCCATGGATCTCTGATGGCCAGCGGCTTCAGGGGTAAGAGGTAGGTATGCTGCCAGCTCATCCACAACCGGGCACTGAAGTGGTGCACCTGGATGGGGGGACTGTACCCCTCCATATGCCCCGAGGTGCTGGTGTTGGGTGGGATGGTGGTGCAGTTGGGGGTGCACCATGCATGGCCTGATGCTCCTGCACCCCTGGGACTCTATGAGGGGTGGTGCCTCATAGGGGCTGCACACTTGTGTGCTGGGTCAGGCGGTACCTGGTGTACATGGGGGGGCAAGGCTGCCGTGGTCCCGGGTGAGAGTGGCCAGTCCACCAATGGGTGTGGGGGGGAAATGTATCAGGCTTACAGCAGGGTTCTCCCTGGCATAGCCTGCCCACCAATCTGCACCCCCACGGCCAGCACTACATGCCTTGGTGCATGGCGCGTAGATCTGGCACACCCTCACCCACTCCCAGTGCATTGCTCCTCACATGACCAGGGAATCGGGTGCATATGTGCTGTGCACCCCCCTTGAACCATCCCACATAGGGGTGCATAGGGTGTGGAGTGGTTGTGCACCCCAGATATGGATGCATAGCCACTCCACCCCATTAGTACATAGGGCCCAATATCAGTACTTTGTGCAAAATATCAGCTTCTTTTCACAAAGAAGGCTGGTATTTTGTGCAAAGTTCAAAGTCATTCGATCAACTGAGCTGTGTTGCATCTGCCATCTTGTTTGCCACTTAGCAAGAATCTTGAAGTACAGAATGTTTATAAAGAAAAAAAAAACACTAAAAAATAGTTAAAGAGGACCCCTTCAGGCGTATTCTGATGTTTTTTTGTTTTTTTTAAGCTAGCCCCAAACAAGTTTTTTTTGTCGGGTGCCAGCTCACAGATAACGGCTTGTAGCCAGTTCTCTGTATTTTTTTGACTTCTGCAGCCACAGCTGGAACTCATGCTGCTGGCTGCATAGTCAAGGAAGACCAGCTCTGTAAACCGATACAGAATGCTTTTCGAGCGTTACACCTGGAAAAAAGAAAACTGTCTCACCAATGTCCTTTTTCTTCGATGCAGAGTCCTGCATCGAAATTTTCGATACTTTCGATGCAGGATCCTGCATCGAGGTAGTCTGTCCTCCGACAAATTTCTTTTTTTGCACTGACACGGGGTTCACAGTCCCTGTGTCAGTATGTATCCCCCACACACATTTATTTGGCACACTGGGATCCCACCCCAGTGTGCCCAAATGTTCCAGTATTTTAAAACCTGGTAAATACAGAAAACCATCCCCTGAAGTCTATTTTCTTCTATGCAGAACCCGACATCGCAATTTTCAATGCAGAATCCTGCAACAAAGTAGTGTGCCCTCCTGGCAAATTCCCATTTTTTTGCACCAACACAATGTAACAGGGTAATAAAATTACCTTTCTCATGTACTTGTTGGAACTGCACAAAGGAAGAGACAACAGACAAGTGGTGTCCAGATAATAAATAGAATTTATTATCGGCAAATAAGAATAATGCAGGCTTACAACCAACAGTGTAATCACTGGGAGAATGCATCCAGTTTCCTTACCTAGGTAGGGTGCAGTCTAGTCTCATCTCAGAGAAAATCCATGCTGCAAAGGGTCTTATACCCTGATAATTACTATAGCAACAGCTAAAGAAGATACATAAAATGTGAATAATTGGACAGTAGCAGGTAGTGTGAGTAACCATCCTAACTAACATCAGAAGTTGCTTAGCTAGCAGAAGATAAGTGAACAATAAGGTCCGTGATGCTTCCAAGGACACTTGTAGTTACAGTTCTGCACAAGCACTAAAGATGGCACTATTGCCTAACTTATGATTATACAATGATATATATGTGGAAAACATCTCCCAGGGATACAATATATTGTGAGAATATAGTAAAGCATAATATGTATTGCAAAAGTACAGTGTCCCTGCCCTAAGGTTAGTACATATAACTATATGTGTTTTGCTGTCCGCGAGGTGGGGGTTACAATCAGGGGTGCTGGTCCATGGATAACAACGGGATGCCCAGTCCCTGTGTGCTGGTATGTATCCCACAAACACACTTATTTGGCACACTGGGAGCCCACCCTAGTGTGCCCAAATGTTGTATTGTTTTAAAACCTGTTAAATAAAGAAAACATCCCTCATCATCTATTTTCTTCTATGCAGAATCCAGCATTGAAATTTTCGATAATTTTGATGCAAGATCCAGCATCGCAGTAATCTGCCCTTCCGGCAAATCTGTAGTTTTCACACCAATACGAGGTGCCCAATCCCATCCAGTATCCTGTACCCTCACACTCATACTTATTTGGCACACTGGAAGCCCACCCCAGTGTGCCCAAATGTTTTTTCATGTCTTGTATCTGTAAACAAAGAAAACCGTCCCACGATGGCTTTTTGTTGTTGTTTTCATAACCTGTAAAAGAAAACAGTCCTCGTCATTTCCCCCAGTCCCCAATCCCCATCCCCACCCTCCCACTGAGCACCCACCCTCCTCTCCCCTTACCTCATGCTTACCTCTGGAGGTCAGCACTGTCATCTTCTGTGGACCGGGACACATCTGCACTCTTCAAACCAGAACCACAAACTGAAGAATCAAAGGTAAGCGCTGTAAAATGGGAGTCAATTGGGGTTTTCAACTTGTGTTGATATCTTGGCCAATTTTAGGAATTTTTGCACCAAATATTCAACATGTGGTTCTTGGGACCCACTTCATGAACGCAGTCACTGTCATTTTGTTTCTCAGTCCCAAAAGGTGATTTTGCAGTTGTTGTGTGGGATCACCTTTAAGGACAGATTAACAAAACAACAGTGCAACTGGTCATGAGGAGGGGTCACAAAAAGCCCATGTTGCAAATTTGGTGAACAAATTCCAAAAAATGACTGTTACAAGCGTGCATTGCGCAGTTTCTATGCACACTCATAACTCTGCCAATTTTTTATATTTTCACACCAGGTTTTCAACATTGCCATTTTTTCACATCTCCTCATGAACAGTACATCTGTCATTTTTCACATCCTGCCTGAAATGTGTTTTCCCTCCTGTGGTGCAGAATAGCACGGTCGCTGTGCGAAATCAACTTTCGGAATAGATTAACAAAATCACAGTGCAACTGTTCTTGAGGGGAGGTGCCAAAAAAAAACATGATGACAATCTGGTGAAAAAATTCAAAAAAATGACCAAGTTATGAGCGTGCCTTGAGCAGTTTCTGTGCATACTCGTAACTGCCAATTTTTCATGTTTTCACTCCAGATTTTCAACATTACTATTTTCACACCACCTCATGAATAGTACAGCTATAATTTTTAAAATCCTGACAAAAACGTTTTTCTGCACCTGTGGTGCAAAACGGTGTTACAGTTACACAGAATTATATTTCAACAGGGATTTGAAAGTTTTCTGTACCGGGTACATGTGGTGAGGTGATAAGTAGGTTATGTTGAATATTTGGGGTGAAAATGATTTAAGATGGCACAGTTATGACTATTTGTTGTGATTTTGCTATACCTGCTTGTAACTTTATGTGTGGAAGCACAGGGGCCAGATACCCCTGTGTTTCCCACAGCTAGATACATATGTGCCTCTGTGGAGGATGGGAGCGCAGGGTCCAAAGGACCCTGCATTCTCACTGACATATGGATACTGTTGTACTATCTGGATGGAGGGATGGGAGCATAGAGTCCAAAGGACCCTGCACTCCCACCATGAATTATGGACACTGTTGTACTATCTAGATGGAGATACTGGAGCGCAGGGTCCTTTGGACCCTGCACTCCCACGGTAAAAGGAGAATAAAATTATACTATCTGAAAAAGAAGGAAAATTCATTGCAAAAAAACTCTGTTAATGCATCAGTTAGGGTGAATATTATAGCAACAAAAGCTAATGCCCCAACCCCAGGGTTCCCACCCCTACCACTCCACCCCCAACCCTCCACACACCAACAAGCGTCTGGGTGTGCACTGGGGTTGACAGCCTAACTCTCACCCCATTCCATGTGTAAACTAGCTGAGTGGTGCAGTACAGGAGAATGGGGGTGAAAGGTCAAACTGACAACCATCACACCTACACACCTTTTATTGTGTGTGGAGAGGAAATGGGGTGAGGTGAGGTAGGGAACCCTGAAGGTGGGGCACATTAGGTTAGAAACCCTAAAGCATCATTTCCTGCTCTTGTTGCTCTAGTATTCACTCTAACTGATGCATTAATGAGTTTCTTGCAATGAATATTTATATATATATATATATATATACACACATATATATGTATATATATATATAGATATTTTTTTATGTAATGTGAAAAATTGTATCTGGTTCAGACAGTCATGTTTTGCTACTTGCCAAGAACCACATATCTCAGGCCACTTCTCCTCCGGTATATGTAATCTTAAATCTTTTTACCAACTTTGTTTTTATTGATGTAGAGCCTATGTTAATGTATGTATAATGCTGTCCTGATTTGTAAATACTCAAAAGCTGTGTGTTTTTTAAGTTATATCTAGCTTTTAATCATGCAAAAAACTTCATACTATTATTGTTAAATAAATTACCAATAGCAATTACTCCTTTTTTATGAATTTATTAGATTTAATTTTTGGAAAATATGATTGCAGCCATTGTCTGTCAGAGAAGTATGTGCTGTAATGTAGTTCTAACACTTCATTGTCTGGTGTACCATGATCTATATTCTGTATGATTCCTCAACAAATAATTTATCTTTGTATTTAACATTCCTTGTTTTGATTGCATGCATAACATTTGATACCTTTTGTATAAACCTTCTTCCACTTCACATTTCACCCAAACTTGTTTGTCTCTTGAAAACTATTCAAAAATATGGTCAACAATGGTGGAAAAATTATACTGCTTAAAATGCAATAGTTCTGTACTTGCCTTAACATGGACTACATTAATGTTTTTATCACTCAATCAAGCTCTATTATTTTTCCATAAAAATGTTGATATGGCTGCACCTAATTCCAGAGATAATGTATTTTTTATTTGTTAGGTAAGGGTTGTGCGATGCATATTAATCATCACAGTCCATTCATTTTTATAACTTGTACCTATCCCAGCAATTACAGGGGTAAAGCTTTCCATTTTCCTAAATCCTTCTTGATTTTGGTTATCAACTAAGGTAATTTTTGCTACTTGATTTCACATCACTTGTGAGCTGAATGCCTGTGTATTTAATTTGTGGGTCTGAAATTGCAAATGGGAAATGAACCTCTATTTTATCTCTGTCGTTTGTATGTATTGCAAGTGTGTCAGTTTTTGATCAGTTTATTTCATTTATTTGCTTTTGGTAACTGAGTACGTGCACTAGACAAACTGCCTATTTTCAGGCACGACCTGGGAGAGTACAAGTCAATACAAGTTACAGGCAGGAAATACAGGGAAAAAAATAAAAACAAATACAACGTGGTACATAAACAGATAAAAACAGCTAGACAGGCAAGCAAAATTACATAGCACATAAGTGCAAAATACATAGCACATAGGTGAATGGTATACATTACACAGGTAAGAGGCACAGAGTAACAGGCAGGGTGGGAATGCTAATAGATAAATTGATGCAGATATAAAGGGTGCATAAAATTAGGTCTAGGTAGGATGTAGGTGCACCGGCAGATATTAGAGTAACTTAAGTGCATAGCAGCAGTTCAGAGAGACTAGAAAAGGGGAAGAGTGCCCCCTGCTACTCTATTCTCAGCACCTAGCCACCTAGCTTTCCTTTGCCTCCTTATCTTCATCTCACCTAGTCCCCACCCCCCCAAATGCTTCCCAAATCCTCGGCCTGTCATAAATGCCCTAAACTCTACTCCCTCATAATAGCACTCCTCTTACTCTCATCAGGAAATGTTCATCCCAGTCCTGGCCCTACTACACCCACCTCTGCCAGTTGCAATCCTTCCCCTAACATATCAACTTCCCGCACCCCTTCTGCCTTCCCCAAGGGCCTGAAAACCCTCCACTTACACATCTGCAATCTTGTCTCAAAAATTGACCTTTTACAGTCTACGGTAATCTCCCTCACACCTGATATTCTAATTTTAATGGAAACTCGGCTAAACATTAAAATACCTGATCTCGCCATTAATATCCCAGGTTATTCCATAATCAGGCAGGATAGGACTGGCAGGGGTGGTGGAGTAGCCATGTATATCCTGTCCTCACTTCAGTTCACAACCATTCTATCATCCTCATTACCCTCCATCTATGAAGCATTTCTAGTAAACATTACCTTGCCTCTTTCCTCCTCTGTCTTCATAGCAGGTATCTACTGTTGACCTGGTTCCAAGGCATCCGATACTTTGGATCTCATTACCTGCATAACCTCCCTCTCACATAAAGGCGAGCTATACATCCTGGGTGATGCAAACCTTAACTGGCTGTCACCAACAACTACCAAGACACATAATAACATCATGGCCCTCAATCTCTCCCAACTCATCCTGGAACCTACCCGCCTAAATTATAACGCGATTAACCACTCCCTGATAGACTGAGCTCTCACCTCTAACCCCCACCTAGTCATTGAATCAGGAATCCTCCCAGATGCCTTCAGTGATCATCACCCAATCTTCTTAGTCAGGAAAGTCCATAGACCAAAACCACCACACAAAATTCTACAACTCCACTCCTTCAACGCCTTAAATCTTAATGCCCTTTTTAATGAACTGGCCAACTCCAATTGGTCCCCTATTGTGTTTGCCCCTTCCACTGACCAAGCCCTCACTTATTTTAAAGATGAATTTCTAACTGCATGGAACTCTTATGCTCCATTCAAACACACTTGAGTTCATGGCAACCATCATGCCTGGGTCTCCCCCGAGTTACTGACCTGTCTCAGGGAGCGTGACAAAGCTTGGAGGAAACATAAGGCCTCCCAGCTTCCCCCAGACTATGCCAGGTATTGCATGTTAAGAAATGCCTGCACAAAAGCTACCATACTTGCCAAGTCTGAATATTTTAAATCATCTTTTCTCAAAAACATCAATTCCCCCTCCAAATTTTGGAAAGTGGTCCATGCCCTTTTCTCCCCCCTTTACATCCGCCTCCCCAGTGCTTAAAATAAACAACTCATTGGTCTCTGAACCGTGTGCAGTGGCTCAAGAGTTTAACTCTTATTATACCTCCTGTGCCACAGCACTTCTAAAGTCCCTCCCCTCTAACCTCCCCCTCCTCATCCTCCCACACCCAGCACTCAACCCCTCCATGACCACCCTTCCTTCTCTTTTTCTGCTGTCTCCCCAGAGGAAACACTAACAGCCCTTCTTTCTCTCTTAATCCTTCTAAAGGCTCATCACTGGATGACCTTGACCCTAAACTCCTCTATTATTCAGTTTCTGCTATAGCCTACCCTCTCTCCTTAATCCTAAATCCCTCCTTCTCATTCTCATACGTCCCTTCATCCTGGAAACATTCAGTGGTCTTCCCTCTCCCAAAGTGTGGTGACCCCTTCTCCCCTGCAAATTTTCACCCAATCTCCCTCCTCCCTGCCCTTGCTAAGCTACAAGAACACCTGGTCCTCTGTCAACTAACCTCCTTCCTTGATGACTGTTCCTTTTTCACCCCATTCCAATCTGGCATTCAGAAGAACCACTCTACTACCACCTCCCTACTCAGGCTCACTGACTCCATCCTCACTGGGATAGATAATGGCCTCATTACCTCTGTCATCTTTGTCGACCTCGACAAGGCTTTTAACACAGTCTCCCATGCCCTACTTCTTGACTCCCTTATGGCTGCTGGGTTGTCTACTTCTGCCCAAAACTGGTTTAGAGCCTACCTCTCAGGCAGAACACAATCAGTCAAGATCCAGTATATAATCTCTCCCCCTCCCTGTTTCCACAGGAGTCCCAGGGCTTGGTGCTTGGACTCATTCTCTTCTCCATCTTCCTTAATGACTTGCCCTCAGTATGCTTCCCTTCCTCCTCTATCCATATGTATGCCAATGACACCATCCTGTTCTCCTCTGGCAAATGCCCCACCGATGTAGGAACCACCTTTTAGCATGACTTCCACCAGGTTCAGCTATGGTTTGCCTCACATCAACTATTCCTAAATGCCAAAAAAACTGTCTCTGTTACCTTTGGCACTAGGCAGAGACTCTCTAGGCTCCACCCTTTACCTTCTTTCCATACCCTTGATTGAACAATCCTAGAGGACACCTCCTCATTCAGATACCTTGGAGTTTGGTTGGACCAACACCTCAGCTTCACTGGCCACATTGACACCGTCCTGAAAAAAACTTCACCCCAAGCTTGGTGCCTTATTCAGGAACTATAGCTGCATCCCTCCTATGGCACGGTGTGAACTAGTACATAAGATGATCCTCCCTATTTTTGACTACTGTGATGTAGTCTATGGTGCCGCTCCCAAATCCTCCCTAACCAGACTGGACACTCACTTTAACTCCTTCTGTCATTTTGCCCTTGATGCTCCATCACGCACTCATCACTGTGACCTCTACCATGCCCTGTCCCTTCCCCCACTTGCCAACAGGCACTTCACTCACTGTGCCAAACTCACTTCTAAATTTTGGTTAGGAGAACTTCCCTCCTACCTCTCATGCTCACTGTCTTCCCCTCCTCCCCCTCCCACTCCCTCAGATCCTCTGACGCTCGAACTTTGCTGGTCCCCCATCAAACCACTCTCATCAGTCATTCAGGCTTTACCTATCATTTTCCGCAAATCTGGAACTCCCTCCCCCCACAGTACTCCTCCTCCTACTCCCTTGCCCCTGCCTTACATAACTTTCTCTCATCTAACTACTCCTGCTTTAACCCTCCTTAACTGTCCTCCTATACCTCTGCTCCTCTCCATGACTCACATCTCCTATTAAACCTTCCTCTCCCGAGCCTACTTCCCAGCACACTCTCCTCTCCCTTCACTGCTTACTCCCTCACTCCTACCCCTAACCTTCTTCCATTACCAACTTGCCCCCTGCTTAGTTTTGATCTCTGACAGGGTTCTCAGCATCCTGGAGGTGTCTAGCACTGAGCAAGCCTACTCCTTCCCCCCATTCTCTCCTTGCTACCCAACTTGTCCTCACCAAAATCTACCCTCTATCAGGATTCTTAGCACCTTGGCAATATCTACTCTCAGGTAAGCTTCTTCCCTCACACCCTCTTTATTTTCCTTTCCTCTTCTATCCCCCCATTCCCTCTGCCCAACATGTCCCCACCTAATTCTATCCCCTGGCAGGGTTCTCTGCATCCTGAAGGGGCCCAGCACTGGACAATTACTCTCCTTTCACTCCCCCTCTATCCTTTCTACCCAACTAGTCCTCACCTGATTCTGCACTCTGTTCAGGGTCCAAGGCATCCTAGAGTGGCCTAGTCTTAGGCAATCTTCCTCCTTCCCTCCTCTTCCCTCCTTTCCATTCATCCTTTCTTTTCTCTCTTCCCAACTTGTCTTCACTTAGTTCTGCCCCCTGGCTGGGTTCTCAGCATCCTGGAGGGGTTCACCACTGGGAAATGACTCTTCCTTCCCTCCCCTTTCCCCTCCATCCTTTCTACCGAACTCATCCTCGCTTGACTCTGTTCTCTGGATGAGTTCTCAGCATCCTGAAGAGGCCTAGTCTTAGGCAAGTATCTCCCACCCCTCCTCCTCCTTCCCTTTACCATCCCCTCTACTTTCTCTACCCAGCTTGTCCTTGCCTACTCCTGCCCCTTATTCTAAGTCCTCACCTCATTCCACCACTGGCATCGATCTCCACACTTTGAAGGGGCAAGTTCCAGGTATGACTCATCCTTCCCAACCCTATCCCTTACCCCACCTCTCTCCTGCCCCCTCTCTACCCCCTGCACTTAAACAAAGGATTTAGTTCACTTGAGCTAATAATTTTCACTTTTTGTTCTGTCTGAGGTGCTCTCAGATTGCACTAGCCCTGCGTTAATTTGCCCCTCGAAACTAATTTTTTGTTCACTTTGCTCCGATAATGTCCCCCTCTTTTTCCTCTCCTTCCCCCAGCTGGTTTCCCCTGTCTACCCCTCTACCCTCCTTGATGTCCCTTCACTGCACCTTATTCATTCAATAATTGCTAAATACTGTAATCTGCCTCTTAACTGTGATCCATTCCTGCAAAGAGTTGGCTCCAAGGCTACATTAAATTTCTGTACTATGTTCCTCAGATATGCCACTTGTAATTAAATGCATATTCCCCAGGTATGATATATTTAACTGTATGTTATGTCACAAATGCAATTGTAAGATTATTTATGATATTTTTTAACTGTATGTCTTATTACAAATGTAATTGAATGTTTAATTTCTTGGATATGTTAAATGTTAAACTGTATGTCTAATTCTTCATCCAATTCTTACCCCCCCCCCCACCGGTCGCACCGGGAGACAAGCAACTTGTTGTTCAGTCTGCCTGCCTGGTGAAACATTTCAATAGATAAATTAATAAAATAAATAAGAGTCAGAGTAGGCCCGGAGATAAAAGTGCAAAGCAGGCACAAATCCATGAACTAGGGACACAAGTGTCAAGGGAGGAGAGGTAATTAAAGGGGGTTGCTTGGAGGCCGGGTGAGATGTGCAGCATCAGAGGTCAAGTGGTAGTGAGTTCCACAATTTGGGGGCATGAAAGGAGAAGGCAAGTTCAGCCATTCTGGTTGAGCACTTGGGGACAGAGACCAGAGCTGAAGTCGAGGACCAAAGGGATCAAAGGCAGTTAATGGAGGTGAACATGGGTGTTAATTTACCACCCCCCGGGGCAGTGGGAAATTTTCTGCAGGAGGTAGCTGACTTCATCATCGGTGAAACATTGGAGGCCCCCAGATGTTTAATTCTGGGGGACTTCAATGTCTGGGCCAATGACGAATCATCTAGGCTTGGTTATAACTTCCTTCAGATTATGTCATCACTGGGTTCTGTTTCCCTAGGTGGATTACCTGACACTTTTTTACATTAAATTTTAGCTACCAGACTTAGCAGATCCTTTTGCATATTCCTTATTCCCTCCTCACAATCCACCCTCCCATGCAGTTTTGTGTCATCTGAAAATAGACACAACTTGTCCTGGATTCCTTTACAGTGTCACTAATGAACATGTTGAAGAGAACCACTCTCAGGACAGATCCCTGCAGAATCCCACTCATCACTTCCCTCTCTTCCAATTTAACCCCATTCACCACCACCCTCTATCACATTTTGCTAACCAGTTTCCCACACAACTCACAAGAGTTTTAGCTACCCCCGGGTCCTCCATTTTCTTAAGCAACCTCTTGTGTGGTACAGAATCAAAGGACTTACTAAAGTCAAAGTGCAACAAGTCTACTGCATTGCCCTTTTCTATCTCTCTTGTCACCCAGTCAAAGAAGACTACCAGGTTGGTCTGACAAGACCTTCCTGTGACAAAACCAAGTTGTTTATTATCCCGGTGTCCATTGCTCTGCAGGTATTCTATGAGGTCCTCTTTAATCAGGGACTCCAGCAGCTTCACCATGAGGGAGGTCAGGCTATCAGGTCTATAATTCCCTGGTTACTCCCTGCCTCCCCTTATGTAGTGATACTACATCCTCTGACTTCCATTCCACTGAGACTGCCCTAGTCCTAGTGGATCAGCCAGTTTGGTTGCCAGCTCCCTCAATATCCTTGGGTGCAGCCCATCTGAACCCAGGGTCTTTTCAATGTTTTTAATGCTATGGTCAATCAAATAAATGTAAAAAACAAATCCTCCTTTTAGAGAAAAATACTAAGGTAGTGCTAGAGGCTAGTGGGCCGAAACCCATTATTGCCTCTGTTATTCCAAAAAATATCTCAAATAAGCTCCATTTATAAAGTATTTATCTGATCTTTGTTTGAAACACACTTTATTTTGAGCTATAACTACATCAGTTGGTAGTTCATTCCATAGTCTCACTACCCTATTAGTCTAGATGTATTTCTTAATGTTAGCTCAGAACCTTTTACCCTTTATTTGTAAAGGATGCTCTCTTATTCTGCATGTCATATCTTTGAACTCGATCTCTAAATTGCACATTAATTCTGGGTCTGATATGATACTATACAGCAACAAAAGATCCCCACAAGCTCGGAGAGTCTCCAAGGACATTAGATTTAAAGTTTGTAATCTATCAGCATACTCTAACCCTTTTGGATCACAGATTATTTTGGTGAACCTGTGCTGAACCTGTTTCAGTCTAGCCTTCTCTCCATTTTTGTAAGGGCTCCAAATCTGGGAAGAATACTCTAGGTGGGGACGTATGTATGACCTGTACAGCAGCATCAAAACTCTACTTGTCCTGGAGACAATATTCCTTTTAATTGAGTACATTACTTCATTAGCTCATTTTATTGTGCTACCAACCTGCTCCCTATTATTCATTTCATATCCTATATTGATACCCAAGTCTTTCTCACAAGTGGTTTTATCTAATATGTGTCCATCAATTTCATAGTTTAATTTATCATTCTTTATTCCCAAGTGCATCACCTTACATTTCTTTAAATTTAGGGTCATATCCCATTTCTTAGTCCATGCCACCATCACATCCAAGTTGTTCTGCAGCCTGACACTGTCTTCTAAACTTTTACTAGGCCCTCCGATCTTTGTGTCATCGACATATTTTATGTTCCAAGAAATAATGTTGGAGTTCATGTCAGAGATAAAGACACAAAGTAGGGCTGATCCAAGGACAGACCTCTGGGGACCCTACTCATGACCCTCCCCACTGATGATAAATGGCCATTAACCATCACACTCTGTCTCATATTTTCTAGTCACTCAGCTATACATTGTACATATGCAACTGCCTGTTCTGGTGGTAGTTCAGGTGGATGTTAAAGATCCCATGGCACTTCTCGAAAAGAGTAGGGGAATTTTTTATTTAGAAACATTAAAAAAATCATAACAATCAGTGTAACATCATACAAACAACTTCAAATCAGTGCAGTATACAGAATAATAAACAATGGAACTTATGTGAAAATTGCTGGAGAGAAAAAAAATAGTGAAAATAAAATCAAATACAAAAGTATAATAAACTGTAATCAACCCCCTTTCAACTTGAATGAGAAAAGAAAAAAAATAGAGAAGACTAACTAGCCGGCTGGCCATAATATTAAACTAGCTCCTGCCTCACCCAATCACAATTTTTCCACAGACTTTGAAATTTTGTTCTAGAGAAAAAAATACTTTCTTGTTCATATAAAGTACGTAAAAAAACAAACACTGTTGAACCACCCCTTTTGGGGATACCTCTTTCTATTGGAGTAAAAGAATACATCGAACTTGTTAAATACAATAGACAACAAAAGTAACCCAAAGGGTACTCTTATTATATTTCCAAAACCGTGGGGGTAAATACCGAGGACCAAAGGCTCGTATGTAACGGAACTCAGATTTGTGTCTTTCCAGATATTTTGCAAAATAAGCCATACCTGTTCAGCAAAGGGACATTTTATAAGAAAATGTTCCAGGGTCTCCAAAACCTGACAGCATGTAGGTCTAGGGCACCATCTTTCTTCTAAAGCTTTGTGTTTTAAAATATTATGAACACCTAGTCTTCCATGGCAGGACAACCAGACTATGTTCCACATTTGTTTGGTAATTCTCTTATCTGTGAGATGTAGGCAGGTCTCTGGCATATTAGTCACTGAACATTCTGGAAATATTGGTTGTTCAAATACAACTTCTGAAATGATATGGTTATAAAAAGCTTTCCTTGAAACAGTGTCCAGTAGTTGCGACGTGACCCTCCACTGAAGCAATTTGGTTAAACAAGGTTTGATAAACCCCAGGACCCCTTAGTTTGTGTAAAACACCTGACCCCCATTTATCTAGCAATATCAAAAACCAGGAAAAACTAAAATTAAACTATCGGAGCATTTATCTTTGATAAGTTCAGTCAGATTTCTATAATTAAAGATACTATGAAGAAAACTATGGGGTTGAGCATTCTGATCCCTCCTAAACATAATCATAGTATATAAAAACCCACTTAATGGGGTTTAAATGGCTGCCCTATAGTCCCTGGAAATAAATATTTAAGACCCGAGGTTTTAAGGAAAAAGGAATGGGAAACACATTTGTCACATGTAAGAGCTGTGGCATTATCAACGTTTTTAATAAATAAACCCTTTTTTTCTTGGAAATGGTTTTATGTTTCCAGTGCCAAAGTAGACCTTGACATTTGTCAAGTGCTTTTTCACAGTTATAAGAAGCATTATTTGGCATACCAAATGCAAGTCCTAACATTTTAATGGGATCTAGCCATACTGGTATAGTGAACTGGGTAGCAGGACAAAGTTGTCTAGATGTTTGATCAATTTGAAAGCAATGGCTCTTGTCATAATTTAACTTAGCTCCTAGTATCCATTCATATGCCTGTAGTGTCGGTTCTATAATTGGAATAGCCTCTGCTGTCTGTGTGCTAATACACAAATCATCAGCATACACACTTATGGTAGTCAGTTCTGGAAGTCCTGGCAACTTTATACCTGGTATATGACTGTGTGTTTGTATTTCATGAATCAAAGAATCAATTGTGGAAAGGTGCAATTTGGGACTTAAAGGGCAACCCTGGTGGACACCACTTTACAAACGATGCCCTGTGCTTATAGTCTTATTTATAAAAGGAGTTATGGTAGCAGATTTAAGCAGTGCCTGTATCCAGGATATAACTTGAGCAGGAATCCCATAAACTCAAGGTGTGTCAAATAAATAAGCATTACCAAGCCTGTCAAAGGCTTTCTGCTGGTCTAAAGATAAAACCCGACCTGACTGGCCCTGTATTGTACCCAACTTTGTGATCTCACATAAAAACTGTAAATTATGAAAAATGGACCAATTCGGGGTGCCACATGATTGTATCGGGGAAATTACTTTGTGGGCTATGTGAGACAATCTGTGAGTCAAAATAATAGAAAGGATTTTGTAATCCACATTTAATAAACTGATTTGTCTCCAGTTAGTTAAATTTGTGTGGTCCCCTTTTTTATGTAAAGGAATAACCAGAGCTGGAGAAAATCTAGTGGGAATGTGTGGAGCTTGTAGTAAAGAATTAAATAATACTGTAAGAATAGGACTAAGCTGAGCTTGAAACATTTTGAAAAACTCTGCAGTTAAGCCATCTTCCCCCGGTGCCATACCTGATTTTAGTTTTGAAATAGCTTGTGTTACTTCTTGCACTGAAATGTCACCTAAGAAAGCAGAAGTATCAGCTTCAGAAAGGTGTGGTATGGACAGGCCAGAGAAACAATCCATGTTCTTTAAAATGTCCGTTGTTCTCCCAAAGTGGTTATATAAATAATCATGTACTGCCATTTGAATTCTGTTATCTGTAATAGGGGTAGACTCATCAAGGAGCAATAAGCTGTCTATTGTGGATGCCTTTACTCTAGTTGCATAGCTGAGGAAGGTGTCTAATGTGGGTTGCCTACCCTGAATACCAAATTGGGCTTCTATTTTGAGGTTAGGAAATCTATTATATTGGATTTTAGACATTTCTGCTTTAGTTTTCTGTATTTGGGCAGATAGGTCAATGTTCTGAGCATAAACCTGTGAAATCAGGGTTTGTAACTGGTTGCGTAACATGAGATATAAAGCCTGTTTCTTCCTACTTTTCTGGGATGCATACCGAATGAACAAATGTCTAAAGACTACTTTAGAGTCTAGCCACCACTCTATTATTTCTTCATATGCTTCTAGAATGGAGACTCTGGCTTTTAATAATTCATCCCATTGTTATATGAGTTCAGGGTCAGTTAACAATGAAGAATTCAAATGCCATCAGGAAGGAGGAGGTGGATGATTAGCCCCTGGTTGAAATCCAATACATGAAACTGCTAAATGTTCAGATGTTTCTATGGGGGTGGTAGTGGCTTGGGAAATAGTAAGATTTTTGAATGTAAATAGATAATCAATAGTGGTAGTGAAGCGCCCTTTTATAAAGGTTCTTTGTCCTTGTGTATATGTGGCTGAAAAAAACTCTTGAAGGTTTGCCATGGTAATAATGTCATGTAGGCATGCCATGTCCCCAAATATTTTTTGAGTCTTACAACCCCTATCCTGGGGGGGGAGAGCACACAATTGAAATCACCCCCAAAAATGACTGCTTTTTGAGTATGAAGAAATGGTTGGATTCATTTAAACAGATATGTTCTACCAGCAATACTCTGTGGGGCATATACACAGATGAGCCATAGAGTCAATGTATGACAAGAAACATCCTCCAAAATAGCCCTTCCTGGGTCAATGTCTATAATTTTTATAAGGTGAAATTCTGAACCTTGGAGTAAAATAGCTACTCCATCACATAAGTCCTGTCCTTGGGACCAAAATGACAGGCCCCCAGACCACATTTGTTTGGCTTGTTGCAGTTCATACATAGTTTTAATGCAGGTGACCTGTAAAAAAAATATACATTATTTGGTAACTGAGTCAAAATGTGAAAAGTGGTACCCCAATTTTAAAGGATTTTATGCTGCTGACGTTGAGCGTTAAAGGACTTACTATGCAATCCTTAAACAAAAAGAAAAAAAAGGAAACAGATGAGCAGTGTGTAATACAGCCTCATCCCTCAGATTTCTGTTTTAACTTATGTTTGCCTCTAGCTTTCTTTGATTGTGAGGTCTCAGGGTGGGAGTCAGAGACATCCTCTAAAACCCTTGACGTTACAGAAGAGGCATCAGACTCCCCCTCTTCATCCACCATATCGCTCCATTGCTTCCATTTGGAGAAAGCATTAAATCTATTCCTCATAACAATAGGGGAATCAGTGGTATGGGAGTCTATTTTTTTTCCTGGATCGCCTAGATTTATTGGGGAGGTACCACCTCCATGGGAGTTTCTCTAGGCGGTAACATGGCCTCAGAAGAGGGTTCACCAGGTGTTTCAGAAATTATGGATGTGCAAGCTTTCCCCTCTATCATATTAGAGGGGGGAACCGGGTTTATCATAGGCACTATATTCATCAGAGTAGAAGGTACAGAATTATGGTCTAACTGGGGGGGGATACTAACTGTACTCAGACTAGCTTCCTGTCTGGCTTGAAGTAATTTAGATTGCTGGGCAACAATCAATGTGTCTTGATCTTGCATGGCCCTATCAAATCTATTTTTGGCGGCCCAGGGACAAGAGCCATAGGTATGGCCAGATTCTTCACACAGGGTTACAGCAAAGAGGAGTAGGGCACCCAAGGCTAACGTGGCCATAGTCAAGGCATAGGTTACACCTAGGCAGATTGCAAGTGGAGCTCAGGTGAGTTCGAGCCCCACACTTGCCACAACACTTGGGCTGGCCTGGGTAGAAACAAATACCCCAATCTCTGCCTATGTGAAAACTACTGGAAAGATGTAAAATCCCAGTGTCAGTGTGTTGTAATTTTACTTTAATGTGCCAACCCCCTGTCCAGACTAAATCTTCATCCAGGATGGGAATGGGACTCTAGAATTTCACACTTCTACCTCAGCCAGTACTGAACATCTTCTATATTAACTCCTCCATTTCTAAACAACAGGGTGATAGTTTTAACAGTGGGTTTGGTCAAAGGGATAGGAAAAAAATCTTGCCACTCAGGTTGATGCCTACCTGCTTCATGTTTCTGTTAGAATTTTTTAGAGTAGCATTGGTACGAAAACTGATGTCATAAATATTTTCCCCTTTTATGTGAATGAACGCAAACAATTCATGTGCAGGGATACCCATTGTTTTCACTAGGAGTTCATGCAAAACATATTTTCTATCAGGGAAAATGTCCTTATTGCCTGTGTACTTAAGACGGACAGCAGTCCGCCTTTGTGCAGGTTCGCCCACTTGCTTAAATAAATCAGCCATCCTAAATGGAGTGTCTGTATTATTGGCATTATTTACATCAGTCAAAATCTCTGAGCTAGAAGGATGAGAATGTCCTGTGGAGTCTACAGTGTGCACACTCGTAGCAGGGTTTGGTTCCGAGGCATCCTCAGAACAAGGCCGTGAAACCAAATGCTGTGTAGATTCCAAGGGCAAGGGAGAAACTATGCTGTGCTGAGAAAAGGTAGAAATGTCCCTGGATTCTAAATTTTCAGTAGTCATCCCAGAAGGTAAGCCAGAATTGGTAATCAAAGGTGCAGTGAATGAGGGCACTGTAAACATGAGAGGATCGAATAATTTCTGCAGCTGAGATGGGCCCAGGAGAGGTCCAACCTTTTTCTGAAGTAGGTAGCCATCTCACAGCCTGTAGCACCGAGGCCAGATCCCAATTAGTGTTGAAGACAGGAGGTCTAAGAATAGAAATTGAGTCATTGTCTTGTGGATTTTCCACACTTGATTGCGGTATAGGTACATTTTGATTAAGTTCAGGGGAGTTAAGCTGGGAAGGTATTTCTGTTGAAGTTTGGAAGGAGACAGTTGGAGCACATATAGTTAACCCAGGTTTAACCGAGTCCATGGAAACCAGAGGTTCGACTCTTGACACAGCTGTAGGTGAAGTTTTTGCAGATTGTACCAAACGTTTTAACAAGAAAGTCTTATTATGCAAGATGGCATTTTGCAACAGTATTTCTTCTTGTTCAGGTGTTAACGGATTTAAACCAGAAGCAACAGCAAACACCAACCTTGAAGGTGAGTTAGATTCTGGAAGAGATTCTTGTCCAGCAGACTGAGCCTTTGTAGAATCCTGTGCATTTTCAGAGACATCCTCTAATAAAAAATCCACGATTTCTTCCATATTTGAGTAGCTTTGATTTTGATCAACATCGTTGACAACAGTATCAGCCATAGATGTACTAGGGAGAACATCCCCTTCCTTCTCCACTCCAGCATCACCACCAGCATACTCCACATCCGTCATCTTGGAAATGGTGGACAGAGGGTCCCCCTTCAGGCAAGTAGGGGAATTTCCCCAGTGTCCTGGCCAGATTTCCCCCCATTCACAAAAATACCACCAACAGCTTAATCTGGATCAATTGGCATTTATCTGTATCCTCCTCCCCCGGCTCATGCTTGAAAATAAGCAGAATTTGTCTAGTGCACTTACCCGGTCAGCAAAAACGAAATAAAAATTTGCTACCTTACAGGCCTGTAACTTTTCTATTATTGCCCGGTGGGGAGTAAGGTTAAAAGCCTTAGTGAAGTCCAAGTAGATAACATCACATGCGGTACCCTTATGGAGGTAATCACTTATTTTTTCACAGAAGGTTAATAGATTTGTAGAACAACTTCTGCCCTTTTTAAATCCATGTTGTAGGAGATCTACATTTTCTAATGCAGTGAGTAATCTGTCCTTAATAATCCCTTCCAAGAACTTACAAACTTCATTAGTTAAGCTGATTGGTCGATACTTACTCATGTGCTCCCTGCTTCCAGTTTTAAATATGGGCACCACATGAGCCAATCTCCAGTCCTCTAAGACCATATCAGTACTTACAGATGTAAATATATATGTTAATGCTTCCATTTTCAAGCCTCTAAAATTCCTAATACAAGCAGTTATCCATCTTTCTTTTAGGCTAATATAAATTTTACAGTTCATAAACATAGTGCGTTATACTGTACTTTCAACCTTTCTGTCCCACACTGATACATCCTTTATTCATAAAATATTCTTAATTTGATCCCACTTGCAATTTGGTAATCCAGTATATGCATTAAAATTAGTTTTCTATGGTTTCTAATATCTAAATGTTATTGAACCCCTACAATTCTGCCCAATATAACACAATGACAGTCATTTTTAAAATGATAAACTGTTATTACATGCTATAATGATGAGTCTCCATACTTTCTGTAGTATCTTAAAACCACTATAGTTGCTCTATGACCTTAGCTTTTGTCTGCTACTGTAGATGTGTTTTCCATGAAAGGTTACTTGTGAATATCACATTCAGATATTAATAACTGGTCACTATTTCTACACTCTCAGCTCCTATTTACTATGCATGGTGCATACCTTTTTTACCTTGTGGATATCAACGCTTTTGATTTCTATAAATTTATGCCTTTCTCATTTATTATACAGAGACTATGCACTGCATCCAGTTGCCTCTATAAACTAATTTTAAAAGCAGTGCCAAGTCTTCTGCATCAATAGGTGCCAAAGTGGGGCGGGGGCACTATGGTCTTGCCCCTACCACTTGCATAAGTGGTAGGGCCTGGTCCTATCAGTTTTTGAAATCATGTTAATTTATTACAAAGGAAGACTATGCCTTTACAATTCTGTATATGTGGTAAGCTGTGTTACTTTCTAATCGCTCCCTTTGTCGCTTGCAGGATGTCGGAAGAATTTTGAAAAGTGAAGGCCTGAGTAATGTTGAAGGGGTGGACTGGATTTCTGGCCCGATGAGTTAATGTACAGTGGTCAAACTTTAAAAATGAAAAGGAAGGACTTGGCCTTCAGGCTGGCATCAAAGAACTAGGCACTGGAAGCTGCTGTCAGTCAGGGTGGGAAGGGACTTATACCACAGAATACAAATTTGGATGAGAAAAAAAATGAGGCTGTGGGTGAACCCACTCGGGTGGGAATGTATCCCTTACATACCTGCCCTACCACTTCTTAGAAGATTGTATCACCAACATCTGCATATGCCAAGAATAAAATATCTGCCAACATAAAACATCTGTTTTTGGTGAGTGATGCGAGTCAAATGCTAAACGCTCCATAATGTCATGGAACCATACTGTACATCGAAAGAGTGGGAGAAAGACAACAACCTTACCTCATTCCTTTTATTGTTTTAGCCTTTTCCAGGTTTTAAATTAAGTGGCCTTATCTTAACTTGTGACAGGAGGACTGATATACAATAGGGTTCTGATGCAAAATCGATGACATTTGGTTCCATCCCCAAAGCAAACAACTTATTCCATAGCTACAGTCTGTTCATTGAATCAGATGCAAATGAAAAATTATTAAACACAATAAATACACTAGATTTGTTATGCTTAATACATGTACCCAATAAGTAATGGTGTACAAAGCAAGCAATGCAGGAAATTTGAAATACTACCTGTTCCCTTTTAAGGATGCTGTGTTCTTCCCCTCCCCCCCACCAACTTCTAAAGGAATATTAAAGATGATCTTTCCATATATTTTTGTTGCAACGATTAGAAGACTAATCAGTCTAAATGAGTTTGATTGAGTCTGCCTAATATCTCTTTTTGTAGATTGGGCTAATCTAATTACCATTCCAGTCATTTTTCATAGAGGTTTTAAAGATTGTATATGCAGTACTGTATAATGTTTTTAAATACTGGAGACCACCAACCTGCAGATATTTTTTAAACTGCAGCTGGTAGTAAATCTATTTCTTCGGACATTCTGGAGTTCATTAAGAGAACTGTGTCATATATTTTGGGTTTGTTAATCTGAATTATAAATCATGGGAACATCTCTGACCAATCACAGCTATCTTTTCAGTTGCATGTGAGCTACTCTTTTACCATAATGTGCTGAGACAGTGTAACAGGCTTCTCGCTGACTGCTTGTGCCATTAATTGTATTATATAAAAATATTTTTTATTTCATTCAACTAAAAAGGGACGGTGCCAGCAATGGACATATCAAACAATTTTATTAAAGTGTTAAAGAGTGCTAAACATATGTAAGTGTAGCAAGGTACCACAAAAATAACAAAGACAGCATACAGACTCGACTGGTTTCATTTACTAACTTTGTCAAGAGTCACATCAGGTGACAAATGTACATGCTCTAGTTACAGTGAAAGAAAAAAAGTGAAGTGCATTTTAAAACAGCTAAAAGTTCAACAATTATGGCCACACATCTATTTGGGGGAATAACTGTGCAATTCTAATGTTCCATTAGAATCCATTTGTGTTAATATATATATATATATATATATATATATGCAAACATATTAATTAAATTTAAACATAGCAGAGGTGGTTAGCATAGCTTATTTCCGGTGGCTCCCAGGTAGCCACATCTTCATGGGTAGCTGAAAAGGAGATATCCAGAATATAACGCTTGCGGCTTTTCTCATGCTATAACTGAACAAAAGAAAAAAACAGCTTACAAACAAATTTACAGAAAGTGTTGCACACTAAAAAGGAGTCTGGGTGCCAAGTCAAATCAGATGGATTCCAAAGGCATAATTCAAAAAATTAATAAATTACAAGGCTTAGTCCAGAAAATGAGCAGAAGCTGCTGCAACACCAAAACCCCATACCATTCATCACAGTGTCTTGTAAAAATGCATCCTCATGATGTTTAAAGTCCATTGTGGGGCCAATGGGAAGTAATTCATAAAATGTTACATAGTGATATGGCTACATCATTGGAAGAATGTTTTTTGGTTGCTATGACATCCGGTTTCAGGCAAGGGACAGTGTCTGTGGAGTGATATATCTCTTGCCCTTTATTTATTTAATACAGTTAGCGATCTATAATAACTTTATAGGTCTGTTTGGAGTGTCTCTTTGAAACATAGAAACATAGATTCTGATGGCAGATCAGGGTCACTTGGGCCACCCAGTCTACCTAATGTGTTTGTTTCTTTATTTTTCTTTTTTCTACCTCCATTTTTGCTGTAGATCTACTTGATCTTTGGTGCTGTCTTTTCCTCCCCCTTCCTTACCCCTACCTTTGGTTCACAGTCCTCTGGTCCTAAGAACACACAAGGTGACACTCTTCCATCCATAGGAGTCCCTCCAAATGGACAAATAAACCTATAGTAGGAGGGAGATGGAGGTGAGGTGCCTGAGAGGTACTTCAGCTTGGAGAGACAGAAAGTGAATCCAGATTATTGCTAGGGCAGCAGCAAATGGGAGGGAGCTAGATGTAATTATCCACCTGGGGACAAGTGACTTGGCAAGGGACAGAGCCAGGGTAGTGCAGGGAAATTTCAGGGAGCTGGGGAGGGGCCTCAAGCAGGTGGCATGCTCTGTGGCTTTTGCCAATGTGATACCTGTGTATGAACAAGGAGAGGAAAGGACACTCCACACCAGAGCTTTTAACAGTTATTTCAAGACATAATGCATGGAGGAGGACTTCAGCTACAATGGGGGCTGGGGGGCAACCTGGGAGGATATGGACCCTATAGAGGAGAAAGCCTGCATCCATCTAGGAAGGGGACCATAGTCCTTAGTGTGAGGTTTAAAATGCTACTTAAAAAAACATTTGAACTAGCCGGGTGAGAGGCAGTAAAACCAAGGAAGGCAACAATTGCCCCCCAAATAGTGAAACAGCAGGGAAGGATGGCCCAAGGGGAGAGAGCTTTCCCTAGGGTCAGGGTTCAAGGAGACATGGGTGAGGTCAAGACAGAGGAAAAGGGAGGGTATAAATCAGGAAAGCAAAAAGACAGGGATAAAGGAGATAGGTAATGCAGAAGGTGCAAGGGAAGAGGTGGGTTAGAGAGAGCTTCTGGGAACAGCACAGGCTGGAAGCGGGAAAGCAGGAAAGCAGGCAGGAAACGAGTAAGGAACGGAGAGCCATTTGTGCCAATGCAAGTAGTCGAGGAAGTAAAATTCTGAACCAGTAGGCCATCATGGCAGAGGCTAGCCTGGATTTGGTGGCCACAACAGAGTTGTGGTGCACTGACAGCTACCACTTGGACATGGCCATACCAGGCTACTCTTTGTTCAGGAGAGACTGGGAAGGGAGGAGGGGTTGTACTATATGTGAAGGAGGGAATCAAGGCCACAGATATGCAAGGGCACCTGGAGGAAAAGGAATGGATGGATGTGCTGTGGGTCATCCTGGAGAGAGGTAATGGGGCCACTATCCGTACAGGGGTGACATACAGACCTCCGGGACAGGGAGAAGAGTTGAATAAGGCACTTGGAGAAGCCATCATCAGGAAGGCAGGTAAGGGGGAAGTGCTGTTAATTTGTGACTTTTACCTACCAGACATGGAGTGGAGCCTTCCAACTGCAGCTTCAGCAAAGAGCAGTGCCATCCTTGGCTCCTAACAAGGGGCTTTTCTCAGGCAGCTAATCACTGAACCCACTAGGGATGAGGCACTGCCAGACCTGGTGCTTACAAACAGGGATGGCATTGCAGACATCAAAGTGGGCAGTCCCCTAGGTACCAGTGATCACCATACAGTGTGGTTTAATATAAAGACGGGAACAGAGGCAAACCATACAAAGACAAGGGTCCTGGGCTTTAGGAGGGCAGATTGTAAAGAGATGGAAAACTGCCTCAGAGGCTGCCTGACAGTGGGGACTGCTGGGGGGGGGGGTTGAAGCACAGTGCAGAAAAAAGTGAGGGCATACTTAAGGTAGCCAGCCTCTGCATGAAGGAAATTTGTAAAAGCAGAAGGAAAGAGAGACCATTATGGTTCTCTAGGGAACTGGCCAAAGGTGATGAAGGAAAAAAGGGTGTCATGTAGGAAGTGTAAGGAAGCACAGAGGAAGGAAGACAGGGAGATGTATCAAGTAAAATAGAGGGAAGTAAGAAAGGCAGTGAAGGAATCAAAAGCACAGACAGAGGAGAGGAAAGGAAAGCCAAAGGGGTAGCTAAAGGGTATACATCCTTCTTCAGGTACATGAGTGAGAACAAGAAAGCCAGGGGAGAGATAGT
Source organism: Neoceratodus forsteri (assembly GCA_016271365.2). Taxonomy (NCBI): domain Eukaryota; kingdom Metazoa; phylum Chordata; order Ceratodontiformes; family Ceratodontidae; genus Neoceratodus; species Neoceratodus forsteri. Next base: position 543,377,222 of record CM057449.1, read on the forward strand.
GAGGATAAGGAGGGTGGTAGGGGGAGACTGCACAGAACAAGATCAAGAAAAATCTTTACAAGAAAAATCTTACAGGGAGGAACAGGGTGCAGGAATACACTATTTTTAAGCGAAAAAGATGTTCCAAGACTAGAGGGCATGGGATGAAGTTGGAGGGAGGACGATTCAGAGGAAACGTGAGGAACAATTTCTTCACAGAACGGGTGGTGGACAAGTGGAACACCCTGCCAGAGGAAGTGGTGGGGGCCGAAACAATCACGGGATTTAAGAATGCATGGGATAGACATAAAGGAATTCTGGAGGTCAGGGTAAGGCAGCAGACTTCTAGGAAAACATAAACTGAACTTACAAGCTCAAATGGGCAGACTGGGTGGGCCATGAGCCCTTATCTGCCGACACTGTCTATGTATCTATGTATAAAAGCAACCATACTGAACAGGTACTTCTGCTCAGTCTTCATGGGGGGGGCTAGCAGGAATGGGGGGGGTACAAGTCCAGTTTCAGAGAAAAGAGTCTGGAAAAGACTTGCAGCCCTAAAGGTGGACAAGGCTAAGGGACCAGATGAGATACATCCAAGGATACTAAAGGAACTCAGGGAGGTGTTAACTGCCCAGATGACAACCATAGTCAACAGCTCATGGGAACTAGCCATGGTTCCAGAGGACTGGAGGAAAGCAGACATGCTCCCTCTACATAAGAGTGGCAGGAGAAAGGAGGCTGGCAGCTATAGACCAGTCAGACTCATCTCCAGTACAGAGGAAATTACTGGAAACTCTGTTAAAGCAGCAGTTCTAGTTTAAAAGAATCTGACTATTTGCAACAGTTTGTTTCTGTGCTCTGTTGAGCACTTATCTGGTAATCTTTCTTGTTTTTGCTGTACTCTCACCCAGTAATTTGCTGTTTTTCTTTGTTTTTGTTTACATTTCTCCCACCCACCATGTTGAACTGGAACCCTCGGCTGCCAACCGCACATGTGCGTGACCTGCAGTATTACACAGGGAAAGCGGGAATGTGCAGCACAGGGTCCCATGGAAACAAACAAAAGACAGGATGCAACATTAGGGGGGAGCTCAGCTGCAAATTAGACAGCAATCATATTTACTGTGGATGCACAACAATGGAAATCAATTTTAAATATCTAAAAAAGTAAAGCTCGCTAGAAAAAAATTTTTTACAGATATGGGGCCCGATTCCAGGACAGCGTACGCTGGGGCAAGCTTAGGTATGCCAAACCCCGTGGTGTAACCCGTGACTTGCGTCATGCGTTAGGTGAGTCCCTATTCCAAAAGATGCCTTGCACCATGCCGGCTGTGGGCTATGCCAACTGTGAGATATGCCACCCACTATGCTGCAACCCGCAATGACATGGCACAAGGGAGGGTTACGGCAGCAACGGTGCCCAATTCCAGAAGAGCAGCTGCCGTAACCCACTACCACAATTCCAGAAGCTGCACTGGCAGTGCTAACTTAGAACATCTCTGAGATGCTTTAAGGGGCAAGTGTCAGTGCCATCCAATGGATGCCCACTCCACAGTGCCGTGGCAAGGGTCCCGCTTGCTCCCTGTGGCCTCATGAACATGACCATGCCCCCCACACCCCGACTGTCGGGGACCACCAGGAGTCCGTTCTCCACTGTGCCCCCCAGACTCCTGTGCCACTTTTCCAGCCCCCCATTCCCTCTAGTTCATGCCATGGTGTTCTGGGGTGGGGGGACTCTAGGGGCTAGTCTGCAGTGGGCTGTGACTTGCGACATACAGGGCTGTTACTCCATGCCCGTGGTGTTAGCCTCTGCATGGCGCAGAACTAGATAAATGATGTGCCTGGACCCCGCCACTTCTGGAATACGGCGCAGGGTCCCTGGCATAGTGGTGAATGTCACAACTTGCATACACCTGTGAGTTGCAACATTCGTACTGGAATCAGCCCCACGGATACCAGAATTATGACTGCATGCTTCCAGCCAAAAAGGAGAATTTTGATAATCACTTCCTGATTATCTAGTACTGCTGCTTTAAAGGAAATGTTGATAGAGTATCTTGAGTTTGGTGAGCTGCAAGACCACAGGCAGCATGGATTCAGTGAGGGGCATCATGCCAGATGACTTTGACTAAGTGACCAGGGAAATAGATTGGGAAGGGCATTGGATGTAGCCTGTCTGGACATTAGCAAGGCCTTCAACACTTAAGACTGATAAAAAAATTAAGCAGCCTAGGAGTGGGATCCAAAGTGCTGAAATGGGTTAGAAACTGGTTAATAGATAAGTGAGAGAGGGTGGTGGTTTATGGCACTCACTGTAATGGTGGGACAGTGACCAGCGGGGTGTCACAGGGTTCAATACCAGAACAAGTTCTCTTCAATGTCTTCATCAGTGACACTGTAGAAGAACTGGAAAGGAAGGTATGCCTTTTAGAATTCTGGAGATGACACTAAAATCTGTAATAGGGTGGAAACTCAGGAGAGGGTGGAGGAAATGCACAGGGATCTTGGGAAACTTGTGGAGTGGTCAAGAGCATGGCCACTGGGGATCAATGCCAATAAGTGCAAACTCATGTACCTGGGGCGTAGAAACCAAGAATCTGAGTAAAGAATGGGTAGGAGGTATTGACAATCACTAAGCAGGAACAGGACCTTGGAGTTATTATATCTGATGATTCAAAGTGGCAGGAAAGTGTAACAAAGTAGTGGGTAGTGCCAGTGGGATGCTGGGGTACATAGCGAGAGTATTCCCAGCAGGAGAAGGGAGGGAGTGTTGCCACTATATCACTCACTGGTGAGACCAAACGTGGAGCACTGTGTCAGGTTCTGGAGGCCACACCTCAGAAAGGACATAGGATGAAAGCAGTCCAGAGGAGGGCAACTAAAATGGTGCAGACGTTGCAAAAAAAGCACTACGAGGAAAGACTGAGGGATCTGAACATTGACAACCTAGAATGAGGAGCATGGGGCGGGGCATGATAGAGACCTACAAGTACCTTACAGGGGTTAACAGGGTACAGGAGGGGAGTCTCTTTCAAATGAGAAAGAGCACCAGGACCAGAGGGCATGCAATGAAGCTGGAGGAAGGATGTGAGGAAGCACTGAAAGAATGGTAGACACCTGGAACAAACTGCCAGTGGATCTGATGGAGGCAAAACAGAAGGGGCTTCAAACATCTTTCATCAACAAACATCTTTCTCCTGGTTTGGTCCTACTATTTTAAATCACGTGGCTGGTACTGTCAAATTAGCACACAATGAAGCATTTTTTTTTACTTTCTGTTTTTCTGCACCTCTACTGTCTCCTAACCTCCACTCCTTCAGGCCACCAAGGTGCTCTGCTTCTTGACCCTACCGACTGCCCCGGAGTCTGCTCCTAGAGTGCCACACACTCGTGAATCCTCGGGGTCCTTTGATGGCCCGGATTGCCCCCTGAGTGGGGTGAGAAGGGAACCCTCCTCTATCCCCTGAGTGATCGAGCTGTGCACAGTTGAGTCTGCCCCTTCCTAGTCAGCGGGTGGCGAAGCAGGCAACGGCGGTCACAAGCTAGGAGGATTTGGAGATGTTTTTCCTCCTTTCCTCTAGAGAGCCCAACGTGCAATGATGTCAATGCACTGATGTGCAGATGTCTGCCGGCTCTCCCCCCATGTTAATGCCCGCACCTGCCGAACACCCAGCCTCCGCTGGGTGTCACTGCAGTGCAGCACATATCCCTAACCCACCCCGAAGGAAGTAGAGCTGTCGTAGGATGCTCAATCCTTCCTTCCCCCTACCAGCCCCCAGCGACCTAAGTCCATTCTCAAATCCGGATCGCCAGCATGGCACGAGGTGTGGCATCCAGCGCCTCAACCCTCAGCGCCACCGGGCCAGCCCAAAGGCATTTTAAACACTTGATAATGAAAGTGTACAGTATGAATGTTAAATGTCAATGTTCTAGCCAGCCCAGTGCTGCTGAGGCTGAGGTGCTGGATGCCTTACCTTCGTCATGCCGGTGACCCATGTTCAGGTACAAGCATGGACCACCGGAGGCCAGCAAGGGGGGGAGGGCATGGACCTGGTAGGAGCGGCCAAAAGGCAGCTCTCCTCTCCGAGGTGGTGGGGTTTCATCCCTCGGCCATGATCTGTCTCCTGGTGGAGGCCAAGCTGCAGTGCAAGCCAGAGGAGTGCAAAGACACTAGGTCAATGGGTGGGTGGAAGGGGCTGTTACCAGGGCTGTAGAGTGCATGTGTGCCTCCACACACCTATGGCTCTACTCCTGGGGCCCCGGGTAATGGGGAGAAAAAACAGAGGAGAAAAACAGCCTGCAGACAGGATGATGCCCGACCCTCCACAGGCACTGCTCTCGGGCTGGGCATAAGGTAAGCCCAGGTAATTCCGGTCGTCAGAGCTGGAGGGGGCCAGTCGGGCTGAATGGGGCATGCCAGTGGCGAAAACAGGGACATGCTAAAAAAAATTAAATGTCAATGTTTTTGTTTTTAACATTATTTTGTACATGATATATTTATTCCTGTGTGCTGTTTGGTGTTAAATGTCAGGCATGACTGATAAAGGACTGGGCCCAGTTCACTTCCTGGTAAAAAAATAAAAATCAAACATGCGTGGGATAAACATAGGGGAATATGAGTAAATAGGCATGGAGGAGGATGGGTCACTGGAGACCAGCTGGGCTCTGCAGAGACAGACTAGGCAGGGACCAGAGGCAGGCTGGGTGGGTCAAGCCATCCTTTTCTGTTGACAAATTCTATGTTTCACTGTTTCTATTACTATTTAATACAGCAATCAGACCTTCAGTGAATTCCTTATGCTTGCTCTCCCTCTCAAAAACTGTTTACAGAAGTTTTATATATTGAATCTCTGCTACCCAGCATTACTAATTTGCTGTGCAAAATTGTCTCTCTCAGTTCTTTCCAAAGCTTGTACATACATTTAGATTTTCTTCTTACATAATCTGTTATATCTTCCCCTAATGAACGATTGTTTGTAATGATTCCTCATTATTCAGTCCTGTGTGTTTTCTATGAGATTTAGTTTACTTGTTTCTTCAGTCGAACACAGTCATTATCAGATCACCCTTCCAAATATCTGTTATTCTGGTAGTGGAAATGTTTCTCATAGTAGAGTTTATTCCTCATCTACTTGTGTACAAATTCCCATCAGCCTAATATTTATAATATTGATTGAAAATGACCTCTCCTGTATTTTTTATAACAGTTTGGTTTGTTAAGGCTTCCATGATATTATAAAACAGGTAGGGAGTTTTCCGCATCCTGATTGACTAAGAGGTATCATTTGCCATGTCCTTATCAGTACATATTGTGCCAACTGGTACTACTTACTGTATGCCAACCTAGATGCAACGCAGCCAGAGATCCATGCATCCCAGAAACTTTTGAAAAGCAAATTTCTGACAGCCGAGCTAGTGAAGGAAAAATAGTTAAAACCCATCATTTGCCCTAACCCATAAAGTAGCATTTGCAGTCATCCTCAGAAATACTCGCCCCTACCACACACCTAACACTGAAATAACACATACCAGGAAATTAATTCATAGCAATAACTAACTTGTTTTCAAATGTTGCATCAGTTCTACTTTTGCAGGCCCAAAATCTATGGTAGTCCTGTTGCTACAGTCCCATCAAGTACTGCTATCCAATCCGTGGTTATAGTTTTCAAAGTATCTGCCCCACCCTCCCCCATGCTGTCACTGCCTCCACTTCAGTGTTTTCGTGAAACTATCATGTTGCGTTTTTTAAAACATAAAAAATATTGCTGGCTCATGAGTGCCACTCAATCTCCCCCACTGCAGATCGCCAAATCTGGAAGTAGGATAAAGCTGCATTGAAAGTCAGAGTGCTGCAATGGAAAGCAGTGCTGAAAGCCTGAGTGCTGTGCAATCAGTGGGACTGCAACACAGCGTATATGTTTGTGTGGGAGGGGGTTCATACTGCTAGTGAAAGCCATGTTCATAGAACAGTGTGCAGACAACAAGCATACAGTGTGTGGGGGGACCATAAACATATAGCTTGTGGGAGGGGGGTAGCTGACCTGAGCACTGTGAGTGTGTCTCGGTGTGAGAGAGGCAGGAGTGGGTGCCCTCTACTGGCAACCAAATACTTGTGAAATATACTACACTACTTTAATAGGGGAACTATTCTTTACTGTTTAAACTATTAAAACCTCCATTTTTTACATTTTGAAATCATTTTTATTACTTTTTTTTTTTTGTAAATACAGTATTTACTTCAGTAAACTATTTTATAAGTATAAAAAGGCACTCCAGGGTGTGGGTTATGGCCTGATAAGAGTACTTCCCAGGTGCTAAAGGCACTCAGCAAAAGTTCCTGACATCTCATAATGCACCTGAGGAGTGCTCTAATCAGGCCATTACCCACACCTTGTCATGTCTTATTGCTTACTTAATAGAAACATCACCTTATCATATTTCCACATCATGTGAGTAGAAACTTAAATAAAATTGTTCTTGCATTACATGCTTGTTTGGATCTCTTCATATTTTACATATGCTGAGAGGCTGGGGAGTTTTGTGAGGCTCTTTGAGTTTGCATTCTAGTATTTTTGAGCCTTATACATTACCTTGTTGTGGGAGAATCCCATGTACATGGCAACCACAATTAAACGCTTTTAAAAAGGGTGACAATCACAGCACCTGTGCACAGGGCTATCTGTAGGGTATCAACCAGATATGGGGGGTAGGCAAATATAGCAATGGGATGTCACTATGTATACACGTACATGGGTGGGACCACGCTGTGCAACTGGTGGAAGGGGAGGGAGGGAGGGTTTGTGGGGTGTAGTGCGGCAGTGGGCTGCCGAGCTAGCCATGTGGCATGGAGGGTAGGTGGCAGGCTGGGATTGGGAGGGCACCAGGTTTGGTTCTGGGCACAATTGTGTTTTTGCGCCGGGTCGTTTTTTTTTTAAGTTTTGCACCCCCTGGAGTTGAAAATCCTTTAGTAGGGGATGCAAGGGCGAAGCCCCCCCCCCATAACATAGATATCAGGTGCCCTCTTGCAGTTTGCCACGAGTGTACATCACTGAAAATTCATTTTCAGTAATGCACACTTGCTCAAACGGCAATTGCTATTCCGCGATCACCGTTATCACATGGAACCGCTGTGGGTGACCTCTTCTCTGATGCTTTCTTTTCCTTTATATTCCCTGGATTTCTTTCCAATATGGCTTTAATCTCTGTTATGTACCATTACTATCACAACAATGTTCTTCTGCAGGGCCCATCATTTCAGACTTTTTTCAGTTGCTATGATGACTTTTGGAGTATATTCAAATGCTCCCTTTCTGCTTAATCTAATACTTTTAAATTCTATAGTAAGTTCCATCCTGCAAAAATAGGCAAGGATATAACCAGTAAAATCTCATCATTTCCAGTTATGAAATAAATCCTCTTCTCTCTCACCACACCCCCAGGAATAGGAGAACATCATAATTATTTACAAAAAGTATTGATTCATGTTGTGTCCTACCTTTGTTATCACCAGGCCTAGTTTTGTTTGACCGGCCCAGTAGCACAGAGGGTTGAGGCGCTGGATGCCACACCATGAGTCACACTAGCAACCCGGGTTTGGGAATGGACTCGGGTGGCGGGCGGTCGGCAGGGCGGGAAGAGACTGAGCATCCAGAGGACTGCTCTCTCTTCCCTGGGGAGGGTTGGGGAAGTGAACGCTCAACAAGCGACCTTTGGTGGAGGCTGGAGGGTAGCCGATTGAGCGTTGTGGTGTATGCCAGGGGGTGGAGCCACAGCGTGCATTGCCTTGGCAAGCCGGGCTCCACAGGGGACATAGACGTACAAGGAAAGAACACCCCTCATCACCGATAAGTGAAGGTGTCTCCTTACACAGACCACACTCCCTGACATGGACTCTGTTCCCAGGTTGCTTCCTCCCTCTCCGGCCCGGTGTCTCAATACTGAGAGAAAGAGAGCCCTGGGCAGGGGCGGCCCTTCCCTGGCGGGTAGACCCAGGGGATGCCTGGTGCCGGAGAGGAGCCTGTGAAGTATCCTGAGCCACGTTGGGAGGTAGAGACTGTGCCATAGAAGGTTGCTGGAGAGAGTTCGGTGACAAGGGGTGACAAAAAATAGAGTTTGGAAAAAAAAAAAAAAGGCCTAGTTTTGTTGATACAGAGTTCAGTCCCCACCCATTCATATTAACAGTTGGATCCTTGTTTTTTTCTAAGTGGTACTTCTACTTCTTCTGCTATAGAATCATGTTTAATGTTACATATTTTTCTCCCTAATCTCACATTAAAATCATCAAATAATAATAGATCACTATTGGAGTATGAGTACAGTAATTATTCTATTGTTTTAACATAGCCCAAATATTCTCTCTTTAACACTTTAGAGCTAACTGGAGGGATATACAGTATGTATCAACAACTACCTGGTTCTCTAGTTCTTTAGTTAATACTGTAGCAAGAATGCCTGTAAAGCATGTTTCTGATTAATTTCCATAACTATTATGTCATATCCTGTCTTTACAAATGCAGTTAGGTCGTCAGTTGCCCATCCTGTCATATACCATCTAATGCCCTGAATAGGAAATGTATCCCATGAAATGAGCAACTCAGTATGAGTGACTCAACTTGAGCACCTGTCATAATAGCGAGCGGTGCAGAACAGCACATGTAATGTCAGCAAATCAGTGCTGCAAGGGTGACTTATGCTGGGGTAGTGTTTCAGATATTGTGATGGTTTTAAAAGTGTATTTACAATTTTTTTGTTATATGTCATTGTTTGTATTTGTACTTGTGATTGTAATTTATAGGTATATGTAATTTATATATTGTAAGGCTTTTTTATGGTCAACAATTAAAGAATGATGATGGTGGTTAGTGCAGTCTCAGAGTTACATAATTACAGTGAGAGTGGTTCAGGGGCGAAGCCCCCCACATAAAATATACTGTAGTTTTCATGCCCATGAATGTGTTCTCTCCTTTCTCGGTATATGTTCTTTTGTTGGTTGGGTTGGGATTGTGGTCTAGTCATGGCATAGTGGGTAAAGCAGGGTGTTAGACAGGTAGGGCGTTTGTGCAAGTTTGTGCTGTGGGTTTGAGTCTAGCAGTCACCATTTCTGCTCAGTGTGTGTGCATGAGGTGGGTGTTGTTCTCCATAGGTGAGAGAATGTATGTCTGCTGGTGCCGGTTTGGCCAGGTGTGTGCAGTTTACAATTCTGTATTTAGTTGTCATGTGTGGGTTATTTGGAATTAGGGGGTGATTTTGAGTAGTTTCCAGTTACTGGGCCTTAAATTGAGTGTGTCTACTGGGTATTTTAGTGATGTTTCTGTTGTGGCTGCTACTGTAGGTGTTGTTATCTGACTTCTGGAGATGTCCGTTCAGTTTATCCAGAGTCAGAAATTTAAGCAACAGAATTGCTGTTATTGTTTCTAAATATGATGTTTGGTCTCATTAGGATTATCTTTGAGGGCTTGCATATTATTTTTAATTACAAGTTTGACGTGTGCATATTGGTTGTAATAGTTGTTCTTTGTAGTCACTGTTTTGACATTCGCCATTATTGGTATGGGCTGTAGTTATACTAGCTAATGCGTCCTCACTTATATGGTCAGCACTGCTGTGTTCTCACTGTTTTGACATGGAACCAATATGGAATGCTTTAAAATTTTCCAGATGAAGTTTAACGAGTTTAACTACCCCCACCCACCCTCACTACATCTCTGGGAACAGGAGAACATCATAATAATTCACAAAGCAACTTGCCCACCGGTGCAGTGGTAATGCTACCATCTGCATTACTGATGACCCATGCTCAGAAGTGAGCACAGTGCATCAAAGGTTTGGCCAGGGGAAAGGTTGAATGAGCGTCCCATGGACAGGTCTCTTCCTCTGGGGGATGGGAGGGTTGTGGTTTCCTGGCATGCCAGTGACACCCAGTGGAGACTGGGTGTGCAACAGCTGGGACCCCCAAGCAGTGAGTGGAGGCAGAGGCCAACGGCTGTGGGTCAGGTGCAGGCACGTGACCAACCTGCACTGATGTCATTGCACTTCTGTGCCTCCTGGTGGAACCAAGGAGAAAACCACTTGGGCACAGAGCACCATGAAGCCCTTGGACCACCTCTTGAATTATGCTCCAGGTGTAAACCTCGGCTGGGGCCTCCGGTGGATCTCGGTGTCTCTCCCCCCCCCCAGCAGAGCCCCACTGTTGGGGGCAAGCTATAGGCCACCCAGTCCGGGCTGCCTGGGTGGATGCCGGGAGGTCAGGTCCAGGCACCGAAGAGGGGGTACATCTCCCACCCCACGTCTGGGTGCGAAAAGAAAGTTGAAAACAAAATTCATAAAACATATCCAAATCTTTGTCTTGTATCTTATTTTTTAATTCTGAAACATTCAATGAGGGTATCTTTAGATCACCTTTAATTTCTGATATTTCTAACTAAACTATATTTTTTGTGTGGTGTTCTATGTTACCATAAGTCACGGTGAATTATCTCTAGATAAGATCCATATCTGTTTGATGTCTCTCTTATCAGTGAGTCTTCCATTACCACACTATTCCTTCTTTTTTGCATTGTTCCTACCCATGGGTGTCCATGCATACAGGAAAACATACTTTCATATGCCATTTATTTCATGGTGCACACTTTTATTTTAGAGGACAACAACAAGGCTTCACACTGCTGCCAATGTTCCTTTAACAGAACACAGAACCAGCTGATAACATTTCAGCAATTTAATTCTTGGGAATCAAAACTAGAAAGGTTGTCCTCTAAGATTATCTTTGCATCCCAGGGATTATACAACACTAAAAACTAGAAGTAGTATTAGGCTATCTGAGAGAGCAATGTATAGCAGCTGTATTTACCTGTGCATGGGTGGAGGCACAAAAGTGTCTTAATATACAAATATTGTATTTCGTTTCAGATGGAGCAACACATATGGTCCTGGTGTATGCATTTGTATTGTCTGGCTACACCACTGTTCCTTCCTCCTTTTGATTTTATTTTTTCTCCCCGTTTACTGCCCTGCTGTTATTTATTTGGTAAGTATAGCCTCTTCTCATATAATTTGTGTTTCTTACACACACATTTCTATGTCCTCTCTCATTTCCCTAAGCCCTTTCCTGTTATTATTACAATCTTTTTTCTTCACTTCCCCATTTTCAATTACTCATTATTTTCATGTTAGAGTTTTCCAGTTCTTCTTTGTTCTATTAGGTTAAGACTGTATAACAAACATTGTAACAGTGCTCTTTCATCTCAAGCAGCTAAGGTCTGGAACCACCCCTTCCCCATAAGATGTCTAGAGAATCATGGGACCTTTATCAATGAAATCTCAAATCACTACCAGATGAAATGTAGTTGTATATAATTCATGATTAGCCAATGGTCTGTATATATTAACTCTGTGTTCTATATGTTCTTTTAACTTGTGTCTGTAGCTTCAAGATCCATTAGATAATTATAACTGTACCTTTTGTAAGTTGTATTGTTTATGATGTGGTTATGTCTTATAACATTTTAGAGTAACTTAAGTACACTGACAAACAGGACTGTCTTGTGAACAGGATTGCATTAATCCTAACGACTAGTATTCCTGTATAAAAATAAAGTTTTTTCTATCTACTGTATCTATCACAGACTCCGAACTCCATCATGTTTATAACCAGATACACTTGTCCACTAAGCTGTTTTGTTTTGTGGCACTATGGTAATCAAATTTCACCTCTTAGGAGTGGTCTGCCTACTGCTTTAGCTAGCAGCTGATGTAAATATTTCCTCAGATCTTGTACTTGTTTATTTCTTACTTCCAACACATTTTTGTAATTACTGTGTTTGACTTCTTGTTGTGCTGGATTGTTTGCTTCTATTGTCTTTTATCCCATCAGTGCTCTGTTTTTGTTTTGATTCATAGATTTCTGTCCTATCCACAGGTATATACAGTATACTTCTTCATTGTTGAGCTGCTGGTTCTGTAGTCAGTGGTTCCATTGTTCTATACTGATTCTGTTGTCTACTATTTCTACCTTCTCAGTGAACATGTGATCCTTTAGTACATCTTAAGTTTCTGTCTTTGGTTTGTCCTTTCATCCTCTTTCCTACCTTTGTAGTCACAGCTGGTCCTTGTTTTCTTGTTTAACAGTTTAAGTCAGTTTCTGTATTATAGTTTATTTCTTTCCACACTTTTGTACTGCCATTTGTATGATTTTTTTTTTTTGTCATAACTTTTCTAGTTGGTTTACGTTCTATCACTATATCCTTTAATGCTCACAAAATACTTTCTAAAATTTCTGGTTGTTTGAGTTGTATTCTGCCTTACAATTGTAGGGTCTACAATATAAATATTTTTGTAGATATGTATTTATTTAGTTAGTCAATTATTCATTTCTTTGAAACATAGTTTACCACATGAACAGAGTCCAAAAGAGCTTGTTTCTAGTTGCCACCAATGAAAAGGAAGAGTAGGAGTATTCTGTTACATATCTGATACCTCAAAGTGTATATCAAGGTCAATTCTAACCTCTCATCTGTTTGCTATGTCAATTTGTTGTCTGATATATTGTTTACTATGATTCGAATCATCTAACTGATCATGTTATTTCTATCATGTAAGGTTCCCTTTCTTACCCTCCCTGCCAAGCTGTCATTTACCAGGGACACCATCATCTGCGCTATACTGTTTCTGATATGATGATCATCTCCACCTTGAAATGTGATAGTAATCTCAGAGAAATTTCATTTAGGTTATAGACAGTCTTTTAATTCCCCATGATTTAAATGTTTCACTCTTCTGTTTTAGTTGAACCCATATTCACAAAGTGACCTCTTATAGAATTTTGTTTTGTCTCTCTCTCTTTGTCTCTGGGAATATATTCTGCTGTGGACCTATTGATGTCTTCGATTTCTTTTCTTTTTTTTTCTCTCTCTCTTAGATTTTCCATTTGGTTCATTTTTCTCAAGCTCCTTATCTGCCATTTTGCTATTTATATCTGCAGCGTAGTGGACCCAATTAAGGTGTTATAATGAATCTATATTTTATAATACATTATCTCATCAGTGTCTCTCTGCCTAGCCTGTCTTCTGATCAACAATCCTCTATTCTGTGTGCACATATATTAATCACTTTCAGAAAAAGAAAAAAAAAATTTTTACAAGATATAATTAAATGCAGCAGTGAAGTGTTGAAGATAAAAGGTCTAGCTTAATGTAACTCCTCTTCTTTCTTCTGTCTTTATCACTCACTTTGTAGATTAATGTTGATTAGTGTTAAAGTCCTTTTTTGTATCATTACTTTTCACTTGGAATATAGGGATAAATATTCAGGATACACTTCCATCAGTGATCAAGAAAATAGACCAGGTCTTCTTTTTAAAATACTCAACAGTCTAGCAGCCAGTTGACTTCTGAAGTTATTCTGGGGGATATACTGCTCCCATGTGGGAAGGAGAAAGTTTCTCAGGGAAAGTGAAAATATATTTAGAAGACAGCAAGAGAATGTCTCAATGAATTTTCCTGTATCTACAGGCATGTTCACAAATACATAATTACCTCTGGGATATTGTATCAAAATTAAAATCTTAACTGAACACTATGAACCATGATCTTCATAAATTATCCAGATACCAGTTTAATTCAATTTAATTTGTAGAGTATTGAAACATTTGCAACACAAGTCAAAGTCAAAGCACATCCTAAAAGCAACTTCTCTAAAACCAAAAATCTCTACCAAAGCAACAATTATAACTAATCAAGCTCATTTTACACTTATTTACATTAATTGGCTCATAATATCAGTAGACTTAGTCATGAACATTCAAACTTAAAAATCCTCCAGTCACAATCTCCTACAGTTTTTAGTCCCATACTAAGCTTATATCTCCTAAATCAATATCACCCACTCTGTAGTAAGTTTTTGATAACCAGGTAAGTACACTGGTCCCAGGGACCATGTTCAGGGAAAAACAACAAAAAGAAGTGAACAGGTGAGGAAATAGATGTTCAACACTGTAAGTGTTTAAATGCATGCAATCAGTGCATCACTTAAACCGGGACAATTAAAATGCTTACCAAGTAAAACCTACTCACATACTAGTTAACCACGATTCAGTGCTTTAATTGTGATTGCGTAAATGAAATAAACATTTAAAAGAAATTGACAGCAGTAAAACTCAATTTTAGCCATATTGGTCCTTGGAAAACAGCAGTCACTGTATAGTATGATACCTTTTATTGGACCAACATATGTCTTCTACAAAGATGGTATAAGTACGCAGCCTTTTGGGACCCCACAGGTCCCTTCTTTAGGTGTAATAGCAAACTAAGCTAAAGAAGCTGAAGTTATATACACTGTGATGCATTGTTTCAAAGTAATTTATGACAGAATGTGAAGGATTTAAAAGGAAGGATGGATGGCCAATGTATAGGAACAGGTCTATAGCTCTAAGTGGGATGTTTAGCAGGAAATGCTGAGATAGTTGCAAGAGAGGTGGAATGGATGCTTTGAAGTATTTATTTGAAAGATATCCTGACAGAAACACAGGATAGTAATAACCTGTGATAGACGAAGTGTAGGGGTTCACAGAAAGAAAAAAATAAACATTTGTATAAAATAACATACAGTATTAGAGTTTTCCATAGTGTGTCATAAATCCAGTGTCCCGACTGAGCCCTTTAGAGTTCAAGATAAATTGTTTGATATATTTTAATTCCCATGCCCTTCTTGCCTGTATTATTTCTGAAGTTGCCTATTAGTATTAGGACAAACAGGCCCAAGAGGGAATGGTTTGGTTCAGAAAAATTCCATCTTACTGATGTGCTGATAATCTGATTCAAACAACATGAAGTCTTGCTATATTATGACATATTCAGTTTGTCCCAGCCTTAGAACTGCTCCGGAGGTGAAAGAGTTAACTTTCCATGCCAGGCATGGAATCTTGAGCGTGAGCTCGGTTGAAAACTCTGTCTGTTGTTCTTCAAACTCAAACTGTCAGATTCTTTACTCCGCCTCACTGAACAGTCGCTCCAGAGATTTCTCCTTCTGTTCGGTTCATTTTGTCGGTTAAAAAGTGTAATTTCTCAGTTTTTTAAACCGCATTTGTCTTATTTTAACTGCAACCGGTCAGTTCAAGCTCTGTCTGTGGTATTATAAGTAATAGATAGGTTTTACATTTTCTCTGTGTGGAACTTGCAAACGTTATTATCGGTTCGGTTTAAACCGATCAGGTTGTTGTTAAACTTTATTAAACTGCATTTAGAGTGCGGTTCCCGCTTCCTATCGGTTCTAAAAAAAACGGATTTCATTACGTTTTTTTCCACGACCCGTGACACGGTTGGGAACCGATAAGGGTGTCTTGCTTGGCGATTTGCCGTGAAAAGGGCAATGCTTTTGTTAGGCTGGCATTATGTCTGAGAAACCCAAAAGAAAAACCGGGCCCACTGGGTTTCAGCACTCTAGTGTCTGTGGGGAAGCCTTTGCCAAGGCTGACCCACACACCACATGTGTTTATTGTCTGGGGTTTGCCCACCTCAATGCAGACTGCCAGATTTGCAAGAATTTCCCTGCAGCTACCCTGGATAAGAGAGTTGGTAGGCTCAGGGAACGAGAGGCCAAAAAGTCCACTGACCCAGATGGCCAGCCCGGTTCAGTGCCAACCGAACCAGAGGGAGTGCCCTCTGACCAGGGTGAGACTTCCTCGGGCAAACGAAGAGCTGACTAAGAGGAGCCAGTTCCAGCAAAGAGGACTAGAAAATCAGCAGGTGTGGAGCCAAAATTTCCTTCTCCAACCACTGCAGAGATAGCCAAAGCGATCCAAATTGTCCAGTCGCTTTCCCCGGTTCCGACCGAACCGGCACCATCAGGTAAGCGGTTGGTTCGGTCAGTTCCACCGGTTCAAGAATATGATATAGGGGAATTTTATGAACAGGAGAAGGGAGAGGAGGATTATGAAGAGAGTGAATGTGATTTTGAAAGTCTGAATGTGCCCATTGAACAAGACATCTCCCCAGACAGACCTTCAGGAGTGTCTCCCCCTAGGCTTTCTGAGTCCCCTTCTCATTTTATGTTTTATAAAAAAGTTGCTGAAACCCCCCAGCTCCCTTTGGAAGAAGCTGTGGATGAACAGGAGGAGTCTGACTATGTGGAAATGATGGATATCCCAGAGTCCAGGAGATTGTCTATTCCTTTACATAAATCTTTTAGGAAACAGACAATAACAATTTTAAAAGCTCCTAACACTATACCTCCTGTGGATAAAAAAATGGACAAGGGGTACACATTGTCAGGCTCTGATACGGAGTTCCTTTCACAACAATGCAGCCATGTTGGGGTAGTGCAGGCTGCAGCCTGTGATAAGGCAAATATTCCCTTGGCTTCACACCCCCCTGACAAGGACTCCAGGAGGATTGATGCCATGGCAAAGAAACAATACATGGCAGCATCCTTGGGACTCAGACAGGCAAATTATATGGCCTACTATTTCTACCTTCTCAGTGTACATGTGATCCTTTAGTACATCTTAAGTTTCTGTCTTTGGTTTGTCCTTTCATCCTCTTTCCTACCTTTGTAGTCACAGCTGGTCCTTGTTTTCTTGTTTTACAGTTTAAGTCAGTTTCTGTATTATAGTTTATTTCTTTCCACACTGTTGTACTGCCATTTGTATGATTTTTTTTTTTCATAACTTTTCTAGTTGGTTTACGTTCTATCACTATATCCTTTAATGCTCACAAAATACTTTTTAAAATTTCTGGTTGTTTGAGTTGTATTCTGCCTTACAATTGTAGGGTCTACAATATAAATATTTTTTTAGATATGTATTTATTTAGTTAGTCAATTATTCTTTTCTTTGAAACATAGTTTACCACATGAACAGAGTCCAAAAGAGCATGTTTCTAGTTGCCACCAATGAAAAGGAAGAGTAGGAGTATTCTGTTACATATCTGATACCTCAAAGTGTATATCAAGGTCAATTCTAACCTCTCATCTGTTTGCTATGTCAATTTGTTGTCTGATATATTGTTTACTATGATTCGAATCATCTAACTGATCATGTTATTTCTATCATGTAAGGTTCCTTTTCTTACCCTCCCTGCCAAGCTGTCATTTACCAGGGACACCATCATCTGCGCTATACTGTTTCTGATATGATGATCATCTCCACCTTTGAAATGTGATAGTAATCTCAGAGAAATTTCATTTAGGTTATAGACAGTCTTTTTAATTCCCCATGATTTAAATGTTTCACTCTTCTGTTTTAGTTGAACCCATATTCACAAAGTGACCTCTTATAGAATTTTGTTTTGTCTCTCTTCTCTTTGTCTCTGGGGTCATATTCTGCTTTGGACCTATTGATGTCTTCTTTTTTTTTTTTTTCTCTCTTAGATTTTCCATTTGGTTCATTTTTCTCAAGCTCCTTATCTGCCATTTTGCTATTTATATCTGCAGCGTAGTGGACCCAATTAAGGTGTTATAATGAATCTATATTTTATAATACATTATCTCATCAGTGTCTCTCTGCCTAGCCTGTCTTCTGATCAACAATCCTCTATTCTGTGTGCACATATATTAATCACTTTCAGAAAAAGAAAAAAAAAAATTTTTACAAGATATAATTAAATGCAGCAGTGAAGTGTTGAAGATAAAAGGTCTAGCTTAATGTAACTCCTCTTCTTTCTTCTGTCTTTATCACTCACTTTGTAGATTAATGTTGATTAGTGTTAAAGTCCTTTTTTGTATCATTACTTTTTCACTTGGAATATAGGGATAAATATTCAGGATACACTTCCATCAGTGATCAAGAAAATAGACCAGGTCTTCTTTTTAAAATACTCAACAGTCTAGCAGCCAGTTGACTTCTGAAGTTATTCTGGGGGATATACTGCTCCCATGTGGGAAGGAGAAAGTTTCCTCAGGGAAAGTGAAAAATATATTTAGAAGACAGCAAGAGAGAATGTCTCAATGAATTTTCCTGTATCTACAGGCATGTTCACAAATACATAATTACCTCTGGGATATTGTATCAAAATTAAAATCTTAACTGAACACTATGAACCATGATCTTCATAAATTATCCAGATACCAGTTCAATTCAATTTAATTTGTAGAGTATTGAAACATTTGCAATACAAGTCAAAGTCAAAGCACATCCTAAAAGCAACTTCTCTAAAACCAAAAATCTCTACCAAAGCAACAATTATAACTAATCAAGCTCATTTTACACTTATTTACATTAATTGGCTCATAATATCAGTAGACTTAGTCATGAACATTCAAACTTAAAAAATCCCTCCAGTCACAATCTCCTACAGTTTTTAGTCCCATACTAAGCTTATATCTCCTAAATCAATATCACCCACTCTGTAGTAAGTTTTTGATAACCGGGTAAGTACACTGGTCCCAGGGACCATGTTCAGGGAAAAACAACAAAAAGAAGTGAACAGGTGAGGAAATAGATTTTCAACACTGTAAGTGTTTAAATGCATGCAATCAGTGCATCACTTAAACTGGGACAATTAAAATGCTTACCAAGTAAAAACTACTCACATACTAGTTAACCACTATACCTCCTGTGGATAAAAAAATGGACAAGAGGTACACATTGTCAGGCTCTGATACGGAGTTCCTTTCACAACAATGCAGCCATGTTGGAGTAGTGCAGGCTGCAGCCTGTGATAAGGCAAATATTCCCTTGGCTTCACACCCCCCTGACAAGGACTCCAGGAGGATTGATGCCATGGCAAAGAAACAATACATGGCAGCATCCTTGGGACTCAGACAGGTAAATTATATGGCCTGTGTTGCAAGATACCAGAAATCCAGATGGGATACTGTTATGGCTTTAGCGAAACAGGTCCCTGGCCAGCTTGCCAAGGAGCTGGAGTAGGTGGCTGCTGATGGTATTGAGGCATCCAAGGTGCAATTCCATGCTGCAGTGGACTCAAATGATGTATCTTCAAGAGTCATGGCTGCATCTGTGGCTTTTCACAGAATGGCTTGGCTCAGGTGTACTAGCCTGTCATAGGATACCCAGGCTAAGGCCATGGATTTTCCTGTTGTGGGTAATTCTCTGTTTGGGGAGCAGACAGAGAATTACATGAAGAAAATGGATGAGTATAGGACCACTTACAGGAGTGCACAGGCCAAGGAGAGGCAAGCCACTCCTCAGAGGCAGCTTTCCAGGGGCAGGGGCAGGCTTTTTCACAGGCCTTTTTACCAAGCCCAGGCCTCCTCTTCAGCTTATGCCCAGAGGGGGTTCTTCAGAGGGAGAGGCAGATGAATTACGAGCAGGCCTGCTCCCACCCCTCAGCCTAAAGCCCCTGCCAAACAGGCACCCTGATGGGATGCCCAGGGCCGATTCTCCATTACCTGTAGGGGGCAGGCTGGCTTACTTTGTCCAGGACTGGGAGTCTTTAACATCAGACAAGTGGGTCCTGGAAGTAGTAAGCCAGGGACTGGTTCTCAGCTTCAAAAAATTTCCAAAGATGAGAACCAGATCCTTTCCACCTGCAAATCCATTAGAGGCTCTCGCTTTGGAAACAGAAGTCTCAACCCTTCTGGCTCTCAGAGCTGTAGAAAGGGTTCCTCCCCTAGACCAGGGCAAATGACTGTACTCCAGGTACTTCCTTACCCCAAAAAAGACAGGAGAATGGCAGCCCAGCCTGCATCTCAGATACCTAAACAAGCACCTTTTAAAACCAAAATTCAAAATGGTGACTCTGGGAATTATTTTACCCTCCCTAAGGCCAGGGGACTGGCTAGCGTCCCTGGGCCTCAAGGATGCCTACTTCCATGTTCTCATCAGAAGCTCCCACCGAAAGTACCTCAGATTCGAACTGCCCTCAGGCCATTACCAGTTCAGAGCAATGCCCTTCGGCCTCACCTCTGCCCCAAGGGTATTCACAAAATGCCTGGCAGTAGTAGTTGCTCACTTAAGAAGGCAAAGATTGCCATCTTTCCTTACCTGGACGACTGGCTCATAGTGGGTCAGTCTCCAGACCAAGTCAAATTACACCTTCAGGTTACCCAGCAGCTGCTTACATCTCTAGGTTTTTTCTCAATCTTCCAAAGTCAGTTCTAGAGCCTGTTCAGCTACTCACCTTCATAGGCACAGAACTGGACAAAAGCAGGCCAGAGCTTTCTTCCTCTAGAAAGAGTAAAGACTCTGGTGGCTCTGGCCTCCTCCTTCACTCTGCAGGTCTCGACCAGCAAGGCACTTTCTACAGCTCCTAGGGCACATGGCTGCTTCCACAGCTGTATTGCAAGGAGCAAGATTTCAGATGAGGGACATTCAGTTCCATTTGAGAGCCTTCTGGTCTCAAAGGAGAGATCCTCTAACCAAATTGATCCCAGTAACTCAAACCCTGATCCAGGCCCTGCAGCAGTGGCAGGATCAGAGCAATCTGAGACAGGGGATTCCTTTCATCCCTCAATCTCACTCCTTGACCCTTACTACAGATAAGTCCCTCTTGGGATGGGGAGCTCACATGGGCGACCTCACCACCCAGGGATTGTGGTCCCCTCAGGAATCTCTGCTCCACATCAATCTGTTGGAACTCAGAGCTGTTTTTCTAGCACTTCAGGTTTTTTCTGCATCTGTTCAGAACAAAGTGGTACAGGTCAGAACAGACAACACCACTACAATGTGGTACATCAACAAGCAAGGGGGCACTTGGTCTTCGGCCTTGTGCACCAAGGCAATGAAGTTGTGGTCTCTGGCTTATTCCCTGAACACTTCCCTCATGGCAGTTCATCTTCTGGCAGATGCTCTCAGCAGGATTTCCCAGAGCCATCACGAATGGTCACTGGATCCCCTAGTACTGGAGTTAGTATTTGCCAGGTGAGGCACCCCTCAGATAGATCTTTTTGCAGCCCCAGACAATCACCAACTTCCGCTTTTCTGTTCCAGGCCCCCAGTGTTGGGCTCAGTCCCTCTGGATGCCTTCCTTCTCGACTGGAAGGAGGTTCCTCATTTCCTTTCCCCTTCCTCTCTTGTTCAAGGTGCTAGTCAAAATCAGATCTCAACCTTGCAAGATGATTCTGATTGCTCAGATTGGGCCAGACAGCCTTGTATCCACTCCTTCTGTCCTTAGCAGTCCACCTTCCCCTGTGTCTTCCCAGGAATCACAATCTGTTAACCTGTGCCCAGGGGAGAGTTTGGTATCCGAATCTCAAATCCCTCAACCTCAAGGCCTGGCTCTTGAAGAGTTAGAGTTTGCTGACCTACACCTTTCTCAAGGTGTACTCGATATCTTGAAAGCTTCTAGGAAGCCTTCCACCAGGGCTACTTGTAATTCTAAATGGAAAAGGTTTTCCATATGGTGCTCTGGAAAGCATATTTCCCCAGAATCTGTTGATTTGCCCACAGTCCTGGATTATATGGTTCATCTAAATACTTTGGGGCTGAGGCCAGCTACCCTGAAAGTGCATTTGGCAGCAGTCTCTGCTTTTATTTCAGCAGGAAAGCCCTCTTCTCTTTCTGCTCACCCTGTGTTCTCCAAGTTTTTCAAGGGATTGCTTCACACCAACCCTCCATTCAGGGACCCTGCTTCTGCCAGGGATCTTAATGTTTGCATTGCTCAGCTAATGTAACCCCCCTTTGAGCCTTTGTCTTCAGCAGAGTTTAAGTACTTGACTTGGAAAACTGTGTTTCTAGTAGCATCACTTCTGCCAGGCGCATAAGTGAATTACAAGCTTTGTCAGTGGAGCCTGATTTTATCTCCTTTCACAGAGATAAGGTAGTCCTCAGGACTAACAGGAAGTTCTTGCCTAAGGTGGTTTCAGATTTCCACCTTAATCAATCTATTTCTCTTCCAGTGTACTTCACTGACCATTCCTCCTCTGGCGAGAGGAAGCTGCACAGTTTAGATGTAAAGAGAGCCCTTAGTTACTACATAGAGCATACCAAGGGTCACAGGTTTGACTCCCTCCAACTGTTCCTCACTTATGGTGAGGTTGGTAAAGGGAAACCTGCCACTAAAAGATCCATTGCCAGGTGGATTGTCTCTTGTATCCAATTTTGTTATCAAAAACTGGGTAAGGTTCCTCCTTCAGGCCTGAGGGCTCACTCTACCAGAGGTACAGTTGCATCCCTAGTTGCGGCAGGACATCCCTATCTTAGAGATATGTCAAGCAGCTAACTGGAAAACAGTCACACACTTTCACCAAGCATTACTCCCTGGACATCCAGGCTAGGAGTGATGTTCGGTTTGGCACAGCTGTGCTTCAGAGCCTATTTCCTAAGTAGGTTCTGTCCTTTCTCCATGGAGGTACTAGCAGTTAGATCTGCATATATAATATAGCAAGACTTATGTTGTTTGAAGAAAAATTACTCACCTTAGTAATGTTGTTTCTTCTAATGGAGTCTTGCTATATTATGACCTCCCTTGCCTGCCCCTCTCAGAACCTCTGCTCTTGGATGTGGGTGGGTGCTGCAGTGTTGGCACTTAGTGATGCCCACCTTGTGTTTTTCAATCCTCCTTTTTGGGGTGTTTGGGTGTTAATTTATTTTATTTTTGGATCCCTGACTTGAGTCTTTGTTTCGGGACCAAAATGTGTTAATTTTTTAGTAGCCAGTTGGCTAGTGTAGGTTTACAGCTTCCACACAGAATCTTAGTGAGTTTTGCTCATAAAGATCTGACAGTTTGAGTTTGAAGAACAACAGACAGAGTTTTCAACCGAGCTCGCAATCAAGATTCCATGCCTGGCATGGAAAGTTAACTCTTTCACCTCCGGAGCAGTTCTAAGGCTGGGACAAACTGCATCTGTCATAATATAGCAAGACTCCATTAGAAGAAACATCATTACTAAGGTGAGTAATTTTTTCTTTTATATTGTGTGTCGGTGGTGTTCATCCTGGGTTGCAAAGGTTGCCTTGTTTTCCCATATGGCATCCATTTGTACACTTTTGACACTGAATAAGGTAAACCACATTGTTTTATTGGGCACAGGGTCAATGTGCCGTGGGCAAAAATAGCACGGCAACATACTGCACTGTCAATACAGTGGACACATTTACATCGCTCGGTTAAAACACTGACATGTAAATGTAGCACACATGAAACAGAAAACATTGTTGCACCCTCTGCCCCCCCATATTAAAATAACCTTCTCTGGGAGGAGGCAACTCCAGGATGGGGAGAAACACAGGCAGTGGGAGAACTGTGAACCGCACAACACTTAAGAAAAAAAAACACATACATAGTCTGGGACCAAGACTCAAACCCTGGCACACAGGCACTCCACTACCCTCCACTGCCAGCAGCTCTGCCCTCTGAGCCACAGCAGCTACTCAGAGGACTGCCACCAAGCAGAGGTCTTATCCTCTGCCTCACTGCCTCCCAGCCGACAGCTACAGGGGAATGCTACCACTCCTTTACCATTTTGTCCATGACATATTTTGTACCCTGAAGCTGTTTCAGCATACTCTCTTTCTGCCACACAGTTCTGACTGCAGCATTATTGAAATGATTTATTGACCTGGTACCTTTTATTGACATGTGTATGATCTATTTATTTTTATTGTGCTGTTCTATCCTGTTTTGATAGTGCCTGTGTGGATATGTGGGTGCAGTCTGATACCCTCGGAACTGCTCAGATGCTCAGATGAGTTAACAAGAAATAGACAGCCCATCTCACTTTGTAATTCCTTCATCCAGCAGGGCCACTCCCCAAAACAAGTTGACAGAGAAATGGAATGTGCTATACAAATATCATAAGAAAATCTACTGGAATAATGGCAAAAAATCAAACAGATTGCACATACCCAGTTGTTACATACAGTTCATGCTAACACCCCTTCAGTAAATAATTAATGAACTACAACCCATGCTGAGTGAAGATGAAGGACTTAGAGGCATTTTCCCTACACCACCTGTCATTGCCTACAAGCAGCCCCCTAATCTTTCTAACATCATAATTCATAGCAAGCTCCAGGCAGATCAAAATAGCAGTGAAATGAGAAGAACAACACCATGCAACAATACAAGATATAAGATCTGCACCCACACATGCACACAGATCATCATCAAAACAGGACATAACAGCATAGTAAAAATAAATCAGTCCTACACATGTCATTAAGCAACATGCTTTACCTAATTCAGTACAAAAAGTGCATGAACTGATGCTATACAGTTGAAACAAGGCAACCACTGCAAACCAGGATGAACCACCGCTGACACAAATATTTCATCAGATTATCAGCACACTAGTAGGATAGAATTCTTCCCAAGCAGATCATTCCATGACAGATCATGATAGATCATGGGGGAATATGCTGATGATCACCAAGGGAAAAAGGGGCCAGGGGGTTATCATTTCTGATGACCTCAAGGTGTCAAAGCAGTGCACAAAGGCTGCAGGGAGGGCCAGTGGCATGCTGGGGTGTATAAGCAGAGGTATCATTAGCAGAAGGCGGGAGGTGGTGATGTCATTGTATAAAACACTAGTGAGGCATCACCTAGAGTACTGTGTGCAGTTTTGGAGGCCAAACCTGTGCAAGGACATTGACAGGGTGGAGGCGGTATAGAAATGGGCAACCAATATGGTACAGGGTTTGTACCACAAAACATATGAGGAGAGATTAAAGGACCTCAACATGTACTCACTGGAGGAAAGGGGGGAGTGGGGGGGGACATGATAGAAACTTTCAAGGGCACCAAGGCATAGCATAAATAAGGTGCAGGATGAAGACATCTTCCAATGTAGAAGGAGTACAAGAATGAGTGTGCATGATATGAAATTGGAAGGGATATAGCTTGGCAGAAAACACCAGGAGAAAGGACTGCTGTGTGACTGAACTTCTCTGCTGGGACTAAAGTAGAAGAACTTTTGTATTTGGACCTTTAATTTAGGGTAAAAAAACTAACATACAAAACAAAACAAAAAAAAAAGTGTGTGTTTGGGTTAACTGAACTGAATGGGTAACTGAAAAGTCATCTAGGTGTAAATCTCAGGTGACTGTAAGGACTTAACTGCTGTGAGGTTTAAATTACTTGTAGAAAGATCTGGTAAGTAGGGGGAGTGGCTTAGCTAGAAGGAAGCTACATTTAAAGACTGCCTTAGAAAGATTCTGCTAATAGCTTGGCAGAAGACACCAGAAGAAAGGATTGCTGTGTGACTGAACTTCTCTACTGGGGCTATATTGCCCTCCCTCCTTCCCTCCCCTCCACCCAAAGCTAGTTCTATTTTTATAGGCACAGGATTTGACTGACAACAGGAACTTCCTGTTTAGGGGCAGGAAGTGAGTGATCACAGAACCACCAAGGACACACCATCCTAGAAGGGCAAGAGTAGCCTCCTGCCCCTCTAGCTGCTGGAGGTCTGCCTCTGAACAAGTAAGTGGTCTACTGAGAAATATAGGATATTCTTGTCTCAGAACAGGACAATCAGGAGCTTAAAGGAACACAGGCAGAAAGTAAGAAGAGAGAGAAAAAACAGAGGAAAGAGTAAGGATTGCAAACAGTTAAGGAGCCAGAAATAAGACATGATTGAGTGGTAGTGCAGTGGCTGTGGAGCAGCAGTCTTCCGGGAGATGTTCTGGAGGATGCAGTGTTGTCCCATCTGCAGGCACCTCTCTGGGCTGAGGGAGGAGGTTGCTCATCTCCAGGCTGAGTTGGCCAGGATTTGTGGGACCTCCCTTCCATCCAGGGACCACCAGTGCCACTGCGCTGCCTCAGAGGTTGCCAAGAAAGAGGAGCATGTTGGACCACAGTGGGCTCAGGGAGGGTGAGGGTGGTGTAACAGAGGCACATCCTCCAGTTGTACCTCCACAATTCCTATGCTTATTCTGGCAAAGTGTGGTTCCTCTATGGAGGCACCACAGGAGACCAAGGAGGATGTTGGGAACCTCCACAAAGGAGACCCACAGGAGGGTGGCAGGGGACCCTGCAGGGGAAGGAAACAACTCCTGGTGGGGGACTCCATTGTTAGGAAGGTAGAACTGGGCAAGGAAGGGGAGAGGGAGGTGGGGTGCCTGCCTGGCGCCATGGCTTGGAAGGACAGGGAGTGAATCCTCAGGATTGCCGGAGCAGCTGCACAGGGGAGGGAGCTGGATGTCATTGTCCACCTAGGGACAAATGACCTGGCTAAGAAAGGGATTAGAGAAGTGCAGGAAGAGTTTGTGGAATTGGGGAGGGCCTTAGTCAAGTAGCACGCACGGTAACCTTCTCGGAGGTGCTACCCATCTATGGCATAGAAGAGGCTAGGGTGTTCCGCACCATGGGATTCAATCAGTGGTTGAAAAACTGGTGTGGAGCTCAGGATTTGGCTTCATTGGGGACTAGGGGTCCACCTGGAGTGATGCAAGCCTATACTGGCATGATGGGCTGCATCTGTCCGGGAGGGGAACCAGGATCCTAGGTGATAGGTTTAAATGCTTCATTGGCAGCTTTAAACTAGCCAAGGGGAGGCACTGGAAAGGAGCAGGAAAATCCTAGCCCCCAAACAATCATGGTAGTAAGTGTGGCAAACACCAACATGGAGGTGTCGATAGGGAGAAGGGCAGGTAAATGGAGAAATGACAAAGGCAAGAAGGACAGAGATGGGGCAAAAGGGGTAAGGCCATCAGGAAATGGAGGGTAATGAGTACCAATGCCCGTAGTCCGGGCAACAAGCTCCTGAGCTGGTGGCCTTAATGGAAGAGGGATGCCTGGATATCGTAGCAGTCACAGAAACATGGTACACAGAGAACCATGACTGGGATGTTAAATATCCAGGGTACATAACCTACAGGAGAGACAGGCGGGGAGAAGAGGGGAGGAGTAGCTCTCTGTAGAAGGAAGGATAAAAGCAACTGAACAAAAGAGTAAACAGGGAGGAGAGGAGGCACTGTGGGTCACCTTGGAGACTGAAAGGGCACCACAATCTGCACAGGGGTTGTGTACAGACCCCATGTCAGGGGAAGGAATGGACAAGGATATGATGGAAGGCATTCTTAGAATGGCAGAGAAAGGGACATACTGTTGATGGGAGACCTGAATATGCCAGATGTTAACTGGAGCACATTTGCTGCAGCCACATCCAAGAGCAGGGCCATTCTTGATGCCCTACAGGTGGCAGGCATTAGACAGCTAGTTTCAGAACCCACTGTGAGGGAGCAATCTTAGACCTCATACTCTCAAACGGGGCAGTGAGAGGATCTCAGATCTAGAAGTGGGTTGCCATCTGGGACAAGTGACCATCAAACAGTGTGGTTCACGTTAACCTCAGCTACAGAGTCAAGCCACACAAAAGTGAGGGTACTGGACTTTAGGAGGGCTGACTTTGGCAAGATGGGAGAGTGCCTCAGAAAGCACTAGCAAACAGGCTAGAAGGAGTGTGGAGCAACAATGGGGAATTATCAAACTGCCATCACAGAGGCAACAAGCCTTTGTGTGAAACAAATAAACAAATCAAACGAAAGAAAAGCCACTATGGTTCTCAAGAGAGGTGCTGTGAAAGTCAGGAAGAAAAGATAGCATTCCAGAAGTATAAGGAAACACAGAAGGAGCAGGACAGAGAGCTGTACCAGTTAAGGCAGAAAGAAGCAGGGAGGGAAGTCAGAATAGCAAAGGCCCAAACTGAGGAAAAGATAGCCAACTCAGTTAAGAAGGGGGATAAAACCTTTTATAGGTACATCAGCGAGCGTAGAAAGACAAAGGGAGGGATAGTGAGGCTGAATAGAATGAACGGTGGGTGGGCAGAGGGGGACAGTGAAAAAACAGGAATACTGAATGAATATTTCTGCTCAGTATTCACAAAAGAGGAGGGGGAAGTGCCTAATCCAATTAACAGAAGCACTCTTGATAGGGGGGTCGATCCCAGTCCTTTCACAGAAGAAAGGGTTCTGCAAGAACTCCTAAAACTGAAGGTGGACAAAGCAATGGGTCCTGATGGAATTCACCCCAGAATTCTAAAAGAATTAAGGAAGGAACTAGTGAAACCACTGGCTACTCTTTTTAATAAATCATGGGAGGATGGTGTGGTACCCGAGGACTGGAGGAAGGCGGATGTGATTCCCCTTCACAAAAGTGGGACCAAGACAGAGGCAGGAAACTACAGACCTGTCAGTCTGACCTCTGTGGTAGGGAAAGTGATGGAGTCACTCTGGAGGAAAGAATAGTTGAGTACCTAGAGGTCAGTGGAGCACAGGATCCAAGGCAGCATGGGTTCACAGTGGGAAGGTCATGTCAGATGAATCTAATAGATTTCTTTGACTGGGTGACCAAAGTAGTAGACCAGGGAGGGGCTGTGGACATGGCCTACCTAGACTTTAGCAAAGCATTTGACACAGTCCCACACAAAAGATTATTAGTCAAATTAACCAGCCTGGGAGTAGGTCCCAGGGTGGTAGCCTGGGTAAAACATTGGCTGGACAACAGGACACAGAAGGTAATTGTAAATGGAGTCCACTCTGAAGAAAGGGCAGTTACTAGTGGGGTACCACAGGGTTCAGTATTGGGCCCAGTCCTTTTTAATGTCTTCATCAGTGACATTGCAGAGGGACTGGAAGGAAAAGTATGCCTTTTTGCAGATGACACAAAGATCTGCAACAGGGTTGATACACAAGGAGGCGTGGAAAGGATGAAAAGGGAATTGGCAAGGTTGGAGGAATGGTCAGACGTATGGCAGCTAGGATTCAATGCAAAAAAGTGCAAAATAATGCACCTGGGAAACAAGAACCCAGGGGAAGAATACACAATGGGTGGGGAGGTAGTAACAACAACAAAACAGGAAAGGGACCTGGGGGTAATCATTTCAGATGACCTTAAGTTTAGCAAGCAACAGTAGGGAGGGCCGGGGGTATACTGGGATGTATAGGGAGAGGTATCAGCAGCAGAAAACAGGAAGTTGTTATCCCTCTGTACAGACAGTTGGTGAGACCCCATCTGGAATACTGTGTCCAGTTCTGGAGACCCCATCTCCGCAAGGACATAGACAGGATAGAGGCAGTCCAGAGGAGGGCAACTAAAATGGTGCAGGGTCTGCAAGAGAAGCTGTATGAGGAGAGACTAAAGGAGCTTAATATGTTTACCCTTGAGGAAAGAAGGGAGAGGGGGGACATGATAGAAACTTTCAAGTACCTCAGGGGAATCAACAAAGTCCAAGAGGGTAGCATCTTTCAGAAAAAGAGACTTGCAAGAACAAGGGACACAATTTAAAGATAGAAGGAGGGCGGCTCAGGGGCAATGTGGAGGAAGCATTGTTTCACAGAAAGGGTAGTGGATGCATGGAACAGCCTTCCTGAGGAAGTTGTGGGGTCTAAAACTGTGGGAGAATTCAAGAATGCATGGGACAGACATAAGGCAATTCTTGTGGGGGGCAGGAAGATATAGGCTGTTGGTTAACTAGGATCTGCGGCCTATCCTGTAGGTAGGGAAATGGGCAGACTAGATGGGCCTAGCGGTCCTTATCTGCCGTCAAAGTCTATGTTTCTATGTTTCTATGTAAGGGGACGGATTAAGAGGAAATGTGAGAAAGTTTTTCTTCATGGAGAGGGTGATGGACACATGGAATGGTGTACCACAGGAGGTGGTGGGAGCGACCACAGTGGGGGGGGGGTTAAATATGCCTGGGACAGGCACAAGGGAACCTCGAGGTCAGAGGGAATGATGAAAAGCCACTGACCAGATAGGGTCAGAGGCCACATACAAGTATAGGGCTTACGGGCAGACTGGATGGGCCTAGCAGTCCTTATCTGCCAACATATTCTATGTTTCTATGTATGTTTCTATTCCCCCTTGGACCTGTCTGTCCTAATACTAAGATGCAACTTCAAAAATACGCAAGAGAGAAGGACATGAGAATTAAAATATGTCAACCAATTTAACTTGAACTGTAATGGGTTCAGTCCAGTCACTGGATTAATGATACACTATGGAAAACTTTAATACTGTGTGTTACTTTATACAAATATGTTTTTTTCTTTCTGTGCCTCCTCCCTTACTTTGTGTATCTCTGGTCATTACATTCCACTCACCCTTCCTTTTAAGTCTTCTCACTATCCTGTCATAGATTATTTTGAAACAATGCATTACATAATTCTGGCGACATCACAGGATCAATGGCAGCATAACTGCAGAGCTTCTCAAATCATGGGCGAACAACTGGATTAAAAAATACTATTAAAATATCTCCAGGGCCCCCAGTTCCACTTACCAGGGTTGACTTAGATGGCAACCAGTAGAGGGAGGAAACCACTTTACCACACATCAAAAATTAAAGCAATGGAAGAGGACGACAGCAATGGCCCAACTCTCAACAGCAGGCCCAGATTCCTGACACCAAGTATAGACAGTAGAGATGGTGGGGAGAGTGGAGTGGCGCAAGAGGTGGTGCTAAGTTGGATGACATAATGACAGTGATCCATTGGGTCAAAACTTCGGTGGTTGATCTCCAAGTAGATTTAAAAAGTGTTGACACCAGGATAATGGCAACAGAATCAGCAGTGGGAGAGTAGATGGAGAAAGTCAGCCTACATGACAGGGTCATTTTAAGTTTGTTGTACCATGAGAGAGAGCTTTGGACTCACCCAGATGAGCAACAAAATCGGGCACACCGTAACAACTTCAGGATCCATGGCACCCCCGAGGACATGGAAATATCATTCCACTCTGAAGGATTTTATGGAGCACATTCACTAATGTCCATGTTCCAGATAATGTGTAACTGGAGACTGATAGAGCACACCGCCCCTTGTTACAGAAGCCTCTGGACCAGAAAAACAGACCATGCTCCATAGTAACTAAAATACTGGAATACCCTAAATGGCAACTCATCTTACAGACAGGAAGATGAAGGACCTGCAGATAGACAGTGAATGCATCTATTTCTACCAAAACTTCTCAGACTTACTGAATCAAAAATACCAAGCTATCAGAGAAATCATCAACTAAGCCACTGAAAAGTAAATTAAAACTCAGCTTAACAACCCAGCCAGACTTAGGATTTTTACAGACTCCTGTCCCCAGTCTTTCGAATCTCTGAGTGAAGCAGCACCCACCTTGAGGAAACTAGGCCTAAAGTGCCCCAAAATGAACAAGGATAGCTTGGAGAACCACCTATCATTTATAGGCTGGTGGCAAGCAGGATGACCAAAGAGAGCTAACCTTATAGCAACGTCCCTACCCCCACACCTTTGTCCAGACCTTCAGAAGCTCCTAGAGGGAACGCTGCCATCACTAAACAGTTCCATTTCTGCAGATGACATATGCAGTCTACATCCAAAGCTATGACCTTCTTACCCCAGTGCAACATGGCTTCTGTAAGGGTCAAAGTACCTCTACTGCCTTGACTAAGATCACCTCTAAGATCAGGGCTGCTATTGATCAAAGCAATCTGACCAGAGCTATCTTCATAGATCTCTCAAAAGCCTTCAGTCTGGTTGACCACTCACTCCTGTGTTCTATACCTCAATCCCTTGGCCTCCCCGTCCTAGTCTGGGTCACCAATTACCTGTCTGGTAGGCAGCAACACACTAAATTCAACAAGGTTCTCTGCAAGCCCATGCTTCTTAACTCTGGGGAACCTCAGGGGTTTGTTCTAGGGCCTATTCTGTTTTCCCTTTTTGTCAATGGTAGCTCCACTCTTTATGCAGATTACCTTGTTATCCTAACCAGCTCCCAGGACATCAGTGTCATCAACTCCCAGCTCAACTCTGACTTAGACCTCATACAATCCTGACTAAAGGACCACAAGCTAGCCATCAATCTCAAAAAAACCCAGGCTATGCTCTTTAGTTCCCTGGCCAAATCCAAAGCTTGTCCTGCACCTCTGAGAGTCACTGGAGCTGATGGTTCCCTTGTGCAAGTTGCTGACTCCCTTAAATACTCGGGGGTTACCCTCGATCCTCAGCTCGACTTCTCACTCCATATATGCAATATATGCAAGGCTGTAAACTGCAAGCTGGGCTTGGCATACAGAGCTAAAAGCTGCCTCACCCCAGCAGCACATCATGCCCTGGCTAAGGGGGTTCTACTTCCCAAGCTTTGCTACACACTGGTTTCTATTACACACGCCCCTAAAACCTGTCTAGCAGAATGGGATGTTACAAACAATAATATATGTCACTTTGCTCTCTCTGCCCCCATCTCACTCACCACTGTGAGCTATACAACAAGTTTGAGTGGCTCTCCCCTGACAACCATTACACCTTTGTTATGGGCAATTTTGTTGACAGTATTATCAGAACTGCCACTCCCCCTGCACTAGCTGAGCTATTCGAGAGTGCAAACCTCTCCTACCTTTCAAGATTTAGTGACTCGCAAGTATTCCTAGTTCCCAAAACCCATTCCCTATCAGGTGATCGGGTTTTCACCAACTCTATGCACCCAGACTATGGAACTCCCTTCCTGCTCATGTTTATTCCTCCTCCTCCCATTCCTGCTTCACAAACTCCCTCTGGGGCTTCCTGAAACTTGCTCATCTTGTCACTGTACCTTAGGTATTATCCTCCTTTTCTGCACAGTGTTGCACTTTATGGCCCGGTCACTGAGATCGGTGTGTTTGTGAGATTATAGTTCATTGTATGTTAAATGTCATCTTGTTATGTGATGTTCAACACCTGACTGTCAATTGTTACCTTGACTTTTCTGAGTGCCCTCCTATCAAGTCATGCTGTGTCTGACTATTTCCTTTCTTTGATATCCTGTTATGCCTGTTTTTTTTTTTTTTTTTGCCTGTGCCTTGTAAACTCCCGGGTCGCACCTAAAAATAAGCACTTGACTGTTTAGTGTGCTTACCTGGTTAACAAAAGCTAAATAAATAAATGTAGGAGCCTCTACATCAAAACTCTGAGCACAGGATAGTATAATTTTGCCCACCTTTTACAAACTTTACTCCAGTATGGCACTGTATTCTTTTTCCCTGTTTTATCTTGGCACTCTTACAGCTTTGTAGCGGTCCCCACTGTTGGAATTATGCTGGGGTTTGCGGTGCTGAGCCCCAGTAACTATCCAAGGAACCCTGGCAGCTATGAAAGAAAAATTTATGTAGTAGGGCCGGGCCATGACCCCAGTAGGTGTTCCTTCAGGTTAACCCTCACACCTAAGAAAGAGCCACATTTGAAAATCATTTTGTGCTGACTTCTATTTAATTCAGGTGTGAAGGGGTTAAACATGTACTCCTGGCTTGCACTGTTAACATTGCCATTCAATGCTGTAATCAGCAAGGAGTGCAGCTAGAGATTTACCACTGACATTGATATCCTTACAGATCTGTGTAGTGCTGGACCAGTGTGTTTCAGGAAGAGAAGAAGAGAAGAGAAGAGAAGAGAAGAGAAGAGAAGAGAAGAGAAGAGAAGAGAAGAGAAGAGAAGAGAAGAGAAGAGAAGAGAAGAGAGCTGCTTTTTGTCACTTGTCCTCCAGAATGCTACTGACTGAGCCATCTGTCCCTTGCTGACAACACTTTGGCCTCTGGTCCTCCATGTCCGGTTCATCCTCTCAAGTCACTGAGCTTCCCTACTACCCACACTATGTTCACCTGGCTAGTCTCCATTACTAGATCATCACTGACTGTAGGGAAAAAAAGTAAGTTTTTTTTTAATTATGAGAGAGCCAAGAAAGACAAGACCCATATGAGTGGAATGGCCAGGGCATGGATAAGAGAGGGGAAGAGCAGTTGGACATATATCAGGGCTCCCAGATCTACACGGATTCCTGTATTTTACACTGAATTGGAGCCATTTACAGGAAAATTGCTCCCATAGACTTGCATTGGTTATATGTGAAAACAAAGCAATCTGGCATCTATAGGGAAAATGCCAAATCAGCCTGGGAGCACTGATATATGGTTGGGTTGGCAGTATAGCCTAGAAGTTAGTGTAACACACTGTGAATGAGCTTGATACATCCAGAAGACCAGGGTTTGATTCCCACAATCTCCACTTGCATACCGTGTGACTCTGACCAGGTCACTTAACCTCCACACTGCTCCTCGGTTGTCCCTGTATTGTCCATAGGACTGCTTTCCTCCTCTGGGACACAGGGTGGGCAAAAGCCCAGTGCTTTCCTGGCCCCTGGCAGAAGCAAAAGTAAAGGCAACTTGGACCAGAAGAGCTGCCAGAAAGAGAACAAAAATGCAACAAGGCTGTATTTTAAGAGGTAGCAGATTGCTGGGACAGGTGTTGGGATTCCTTCTTCTGTCCCTCCCCAGAAACACTGCACTGGATGTGTGATTTTGCTGACTCAGGTGTTGCAATCTTCCTCCAGTAAGTGAGCTTGGTTATCTGTCTCCCCTGGGTCCTGTGTGAATAAACTGACTAGGATTCATTCCTCCAGGGCCTGACTGCTTTACTGAAATCTCAAATCTTGACTCAGTAGGGGAAGCAGTGTAGGCCAGTGGTTGGACCACAAACCTTCAAAACCAGATGATTCCCTGGTTTTGAATCCTGCCAGAATCTCTGGCTCACTGTGCAAGTCACATGACCTGCCTCATGCTCCAGTCCCTCCCCAACTGGACAAATGGGTAGTCTTTACCCACTGTTAATGGGATGTGACATCTCCACTGGGAAATCCTGGGTACATAAACTTAAAAAATAAATAAAATACAAAGATAGACGAAGCCTCGCTTCATACAAAGAGTGGTGGGAAAGTGTAATAGCCTTCCAAGTGAGGTAATAGAGTCATGATCACTATATTTGTTTAAGACTAATTTAGATCCATATGGAGGAATTGCCACCATTTTGTCACACAAGATAGGCTGCGCTTAATGCAGTTTAATATCCTGCATAATCTCTACCACTCTACGCAGAAATTAGCCAAATGGGGAGTATTAAGTTCTAATAAAAGTGTGAGGTGCTTGCAGGTGGAGGGTTCGTTGTTTCATATTTTCTGGGAATGTCCTAAGATAACCCCCTATGGGAGTGTATTAAGGGTAAGGCCGACCCCTTGCTTGGATTAACAGACCTATTTACCCTAGAGGTTTGTTTGCTGGGGGATTATTCACAGATCTCAGTTAAGAAATGGAAATATTATATTGCTTTGATTTCCATGTCAGTTAAAAAGTTGGTACTTAATTAATGGAAAAGTATGGATATTGTCTCTTATTCTGAATGGCTTAATGAGCTGCTAGCCAACCTTCGAGTGGAGAGGGTCATTTCGAGTCTTAACAATAATAATTCTAAATATGAGAGGATTTGTGCCCCGTTACACACTCTATACTCTATTTAGATCTTTCTTCACATACCTGGGATTTCTGGATTGATAAACTTCAAGACTGTGCGGGGAGTTATTTTGGGGTGTATTTGGGGGGGGAGGATGGGATCATGTATCCTGTTCTTGTATATGTGTATCTGGTTTTGATATCATGATCCTGTCTGGTGTTTTGTAGAAACTTCAATAAACATTATATTAAAAATAAAAAAAAAGACTAACTTAGATGAATAGATGAGGGAGCCGATCTCTGGTGTTATAAGTGCTAAGAACAGATATAAAAGATGGGGCATTCGAGAGCAGTTTAAAAAAAAGTTTTCACTTTTTTTATTGTATACAAAATTAGATCAGCGGGATTGTTAGTCAAGTCCCATATAAAGCACCTTGACTCTATATCAGACTTTTTTGACAAAGCACTGATTACATTTTTCAAAGAATGGAGTCAGTGAAAACATTTTTGAACAAAGCTTGAGCGTGCTGTTTTTTGCATGTATTTTCGGGCATGTTCTGCTCAGTGGCACCATCTTGCTTTCTTGCTCAATCCCACCCTATCATGATGTCATCCCATCCTACCATCCACCCATCACTCAGAATGAATCTCTGTCTTAGATGAAGGAGAGAAGACTGTCTCCATCCAAGTCCACTCCTCCATCTGCGGTAAGTTTCCTTGTGCTCCTGGCTGCTGGGACAATGCGGGAAGACTCATCGATTGACTTGACTGGTGGGTGTGGGGGGGACAAATTAAACTGCTGTCTGAGTGGCTGGTGCTGCATTTGGGTGGGATGGAATTGGGATCATGGTGGGGAGGGGTCCGTTCAGCGTTCGGGAGGTCACAGTCAGCAGATGCAAGAGAAGGACAGGAATGAAAAAAGTGCGCTTACAGCCAGCAGACAGAGTGCATGTGTAACAGCCCCTCTGACTCACCTCATCTGTTTCCGGGGTCCTTGGGTCTTCCCTGGACATGCCCCAAAGGGGCCTGCCTCGGTTCTCTGTCAGACAAGTAGTACAGAAACAACAAATGCACATGGTGTCTCTACCTAGTGTAGTGATAGGGAATACCTGTGGATAAATTTCAGGTTACAGCCCCCCAGGAAAATACAGTGACTGTCCCCACAGTACCTTCCCCACGCAATAACAGTTTCCCCTTCTTGCAATGAGTCCCAGTACCAGAATATAACATTAACAAGTAACAGTTTTTATTTTTGGGGGAAGGGGAGAAAAAAGGAAGAAAAAATAGCAAAACTACATTAACAACTATTAAATCACTCCACCCCTTACAATCTCTACCTCCCACCTACAGCTGTGCATGGCTTTTCAATAGCAGCTGCCCAAAATGTCTCTAAAGTCCCTTGGGTGGGTACCCTCACCACAGTGTAGAAGGTGCTAGGGATCTTTCATTAAAGCCCAAATAACTTTAAACAGTAGAAACAGTGAAATTTCAGGTCTGGGCGTAGTTTCCTGACAAGAGACCTGAGCAGGACCTAAACCCCTGATTTATACCTTCAGAAGTACAGTCTACTGTGCCCACAACACCACGGATTTCATCAGTGCCATAGCACAGTTATGGCCTTAGATGAATTCACAGACTTTGCTCACAAGGTTTTGGATGGGGGCAGCCTGGTGCAATCTATCTTCATAAATCTCACCAAAGCTTTTGATATGGTCAACCATTACATCTTGCTTGACCAGTTTTAGCACCTCAGGCTAGCATCTGAAGCCATCCTCTGGTTCCAGGATTACCTATTCAGAGGAGCGCAGAGTGTAAAAATTGGGACAGCTATCCCCTCATCTAGGGATATAGTACTGGATGTCCCACAAGGGTCTATACTGGGCCCCCTCCTCTTTAGCCTGTTCATCAACAGGCTTCCAGAGGTCTGCAATAGCAAGATTATTCTGTATGCAGATGATGCTGTCATCCTTAGTAGTAGTGCCCAGCTCCAGCACCTACAGGATGATCTGCAGTACTCATTTCGCAGCTTGGAGGAATGGTTCAGCTCTCAGAAATTGCTTCACAATTACAAGAAGACAAAGACAATGCTGATAACCACTCACCAGCACAAGAGATCTCTTCTGTCCCTTACTATTACTAACAACAAGGCTGCTCCACTCGAGCAGGTCAGCTCTTTTAAATAGTTGCGTGTGATCATTGATGACACCCTCTCACATGTGCAGCACATCAATCAGGTCATCAAAACAATGAACACCAAACTTGGAGTTCTCTACAGGCGCAGACAGTACCTAACTCCTGAGGCACTCAGGTTGGCAGTCTCCTCTTCCATCTTGTCTGTTATTGACTATGGACTCATGGTCTATGGGTCAGCATCAGACACTGCATTAAAATGAGTAAGCACGGCCCTCAACAAGGCCTGCAGGCTGGCTCTAGGAGCTGATAATCTCCTACACACCTGCCCCCTCTACGACCGAACTAACTGGCTCAGTCTTGCCAGCCGAATCAAATACCAAATGTGCCTGCTTGGCATGAAATCTCTCTTAGGTAAAGCTCCACTGGCCTTCAAAGAACTGCTCCAGAAAGGTAGATTCGGGTACCATACTAGAGGGCAGACTCGCAGCCCACTTACTATCCCCCTTCAGAACAACGGCGCTTGGCCAACTTCACATACAGGGCTCCTTCTTGGCAAAATGAGATCCCAGCATGCCTTTTACTCATTAACAGCCTCCCTGTCTTCAAGGTGGAACTAAGATGTGGAGGCAGTATAGTGCAGTGGTTTAAGGCTCTGAGCTGAAAATCTGATGACATCCAGCAGATCAGACCTGGGTTTGAATCCCACAGCTTCCACTTGCAGACTGTGTGACCCTGAGCAAGTCACTTATCTTCCCTGTGCTCCCAGGTTGCACCTGTAAAAAAGCTTTCAGCTTAGTGTGCTAGTCCTGGTTAAATAACTAACAAAAAACAAAAATGTCACCTTACCAAGGCTGAGGTATGTAGCTGCAGGTAACCTGTAGCGCTAACACCCAGTAGCTTGGAGTCAACCTGCTCCTGGGATGCATTCTCAAATTTGCTACCCTACTGCCCAGTAACCCTGAGTTTAAACTCCTACTTCCTACTACTTGCCAGCCCTCAGACTTGAGCCTTCCATAGCCACAGCCTGTCGACAAGCCTTCTATCGACTGTCCTTAACTCAGCACTCTGTTTTAAGCCCCTGCATGGACCCTTCACAAATGTGATTGTCTCAAAGCACCTGTCTTCTCCCTAGCTTATTTTGTGTATGGTTCTCCCTC
Source organism: Neoceratodus forsteri (assembly GCA_016271365.2). Classification (NCBI taxonomy): domain Eukaryota; kingdom Metazoa; phylum Chordata; order Ceratodontiformes; family Ceratodontidae; genus Neoceratodus; species Neoceratodus forsteri. The sequence goes on from CM057449.1 coordinate 543,415,546, forward strand.
ACATTGCTCTGTAGTATGTTTCTGCTAGGTCAGTCCTGCACAGAAAATTCCCCCCTTGACTTGAAATAATGACAAAGCCTCCTCTTTGCTGCATTAACATACAGGGTGTGAAAGCCTATTTTGAGTCTCTCCCCCCCTGACTTTATATGAAATAACGACAATACCTCCCCTGGCTGCTTTACCTCCTGCAAAATTAGTTCCTTAAACCCACAGCACTCACCATGTAACTTGGGCTGTACTAACTGCAATATGTACCTCTATAGGAGATAGCTTACAATTGTAAATAGTCGGACCAATTGCTGTTATTTTTTGTATTTTTTGTCTCTGTACTTGTGCACCCTTACTCTGTAACTACCTTTCTGTGTTGTCCTCCTGTCAAGACGTGGCATCTTTGAAAAAGAACATTTTGCTCAAAGGTTATGTCCGAATGAAGAAATAAATAAAATAAATAAATACCTAACTAGCTAGATAAATAAAAACTCCCCTAAAGTCACAATTCAGGGGTACTTACAGTTCAGTAGTTTCAAGGGGGTTTGATCAAGCTGATTTCTACGGTACCATGCTAGAATAAGAAGTTGTTGGTGCACCGCAGCAACAGTTGGTGGAAAAAATAAAGAACGCTGGTCTTCGCTTGCCAGGCCTTTCAGATTTTCACCCCTGGGGCCTTTGTATGCGATGTGCACCAGGCAGACCTCTCGATGCCTTCCTCTCCAGTGGTCTCCTCCTCAGTCTGGGGACAGGACAGACTGGTTGTTCCCCAGATTGGTCGCTTGACGCACACTCTTCTCTGATGCAGTAAAGCAGCTAGGCTTTGGCTCAGTCACCAGCCCCAGCACAGATATAGTAGTTACTCTGTTTGTAGCAAAAAGCAGTCTCCAACACTCTTTCCTCACTGAGGGGAAACACAGGTAGCTAGTCACTTTATTCTCAGCTGCAGACACTGTTGTTTTCCAGCTGCAATCTTACAGTTTATGCTTTCCAGCTGCAAACTCCCATGGCTCTTTCTAAACTGCAGGACAATCTCTCTCTCTCTCTCTCTCTCTCTGTCTGTATCTCTCTCTCTCTCTCTCTCTCTCTCTCTCTCTCTCTCTCTCTCTCTCTCTCCTCCTCCTCCTGTCTCCCTCTCTCCCTCTCTCTCTCTCTCTTCTCTCTCGCTCTCTCGCAGCAATTCTCAAAAGTCTTTCTCTCTCTCTCTCTGGCTGCTGAGTATCCAACTACCCCCAGTCGCAGGTCCAAATCTCACCCGGGAAGTCACCTACACAGTCCAGTTCTCTTATCCGGGCTTACTTGCTTTTCACAGGTGCTCTGTAGCTTTCCAACTCTAGGGCCAGCAGGGCTGTTAGGCAAATGGCAGGCTTTTAGGGCTAGCAAGCCCCGCAGCAGTCTCTTCTGCTGTGCTCTCTCAAGCTGATCTCTCAGGGAAAAGAAAACTTTGGCAGGCAAACAGTCCCTAAAATAATTTATCTACAGTCCCCATCTGATTGGCTGCTGCAGTTGTTCCATTAAAAAATGAATATTTAAATTAGGCTCACTCAATGCCCCATTGGTTGCTCGATTGAGAGCCAAGAAATGTCCCTGCTTTTTCTCCCAAAATCCCTTTTGAAGTCCTATGAACTATCTGTATAATTCTTGGTCTCCATTGGCTGTGGCAGGGGTGAAAGGTAAGAAGTATGGCTGCTGTGCTGATGACTAGTTTATATGCAGTCCAATACAGAGTACCAACCTTTAAAGTCCTGGAGCATCCAGGACAAACACTTTTGTCTAAGAAATGCCCCTCAGTCCCAAAGTATTGCCCTCTGCCCGCTCATCCAATGGCAGAGTTAACAATTTAAACACTTTTCCCTGCCTGTCACACCTCTCAAAATGCACTGTCCCCAGGCGCCTGTCAGAATCTCATCAGTATTTGTAAGGCAGTCTCCTTAATATTTATGAGGCAAATGAGAGCACTTACAGGTGCTCTTTCAATAAACACTTTTGCAGCTTCCCCCCTGCCTCCTTCATGTCTCTGGACCCCAACTAATAGATTTGGGGGTCCAGGAGCATATAAGTAGCCTATGACTTGCCGCAGCAGTGGTCCAAAAATGAGAATGCGCTACTGCACATGCATGGACCAGCAACTTGCACATTCACAAAGCTCTCTACGGCAGTTCCACGCTTCACTCCTCCAGCCCCTTTCTAAAGGGAAATGCATTACTGGGGCTGGACAGAGATTCAGAGGCATAAAGAACTTGGGCCAAAGTGGTGGTGAGCCAGTGGGGACAGCGGGAGACAACCAAGGTAAGCCCAACCTGAGTTGGAAGGCTTATATGCCCCCCCCAAAAAAAATCTTGCCATCCTCAACAAGCCATTAAAGCTCAACAGACATTTTTCTTTAGGAACATTTCTAACTAGACAGTTCAGTACCTCACTGTTCAGGCATTTCAGACATAACATCAGTTCAACACATATTCTTACTAGACACCTGGTTTCTGTCTAACAAGACATTTCACATGGTCAATCACATTAATACAGTCACTGAAGGAGTTTCTACCTAGACATTACATAGCTGTCTAGACAACAATATGCATAGACAGACACATGCACTTTTCTACCCTTTCCATTTTACAGCACATGGAGGATACATCACTGGAACTATGTGCTTGTAAACCACTTGCAGGGGGATATCAGTGACACACCGGGGTGGTCATAAGTTAATTTTAGAGAAGGCTTTACCGCTCTACTACACTTGCAGGGGATTACTACTCCTTCCATAGGAATAAGGTGCGCGCTGCCCTCTTCTGGAACTGTGTCCAGCACAGGGGCCTGTTCTGGAATAACAGGGGTTCTATCAGTCTTTGTTGAGTAGTCCTCCACTAAGGCCTTTACATCCATGTCAGCAAAAGGTGCCTCTTGATTTTTGACTGGGATATCACTTATCTCTCATGGTTCACCATTCGGGTCTATACCATACAAGAAGTCTGTCTCTTTACTATTTGCTTGTGGTCAGTCCATAGGAGCCACCATTTCTTGGGATACTTCGGCAGGAGGTTGATGCCAATAACAGTCCTCTTCCTCCTCAATATCTGTACTGTCTATAGATTCAGGTTGAATGTAGGGGTCATTATCCACTACTGGATCAGGAATGGCCATGGATATCTTTTTTCTAGCTTGAGTACGGTTTCTAGTTCTTACAGGTCTCGGCTCAGGCTCTGGTACAGTCTCTGGTATGCAATCAAGCTGACCAATGGGCAAAAGGTGGTTTCTGTGAACAGTTATAACAATACCATGGCTCATTCTTATCAAATGCAGTACACAAGCAAGTCAGTCAACTTTTCAACCTCAACATAAGGTTCTGAGGACCAGCAGTCAGCTATCTTGTGTGTAGCCCTGGCGCTGTATGCCAGTGGGCTATCCCCCCTTGCCGGCTGTCTCTGGTACCCAGCAAGGGGCCTGGGTCCTGCTACAGTGACTATTGGGGGTTTGTTCCCAGAAGAAATGAAAATAGTGCAGTGCCTCCACTCATAGTAGAGTATTAGTGGACCAGATATCCTCTTGGCACAGCCCCCTGGGATGCTGTGCCTACCCACCTCCCCTACCAACCACTCTGCACACTGTGTCCCCCAATACCTTCTCCCACTATAAACCGTATATTTCAGCAAGAAGTGCATGCAATTAATTTCACTAACACAGCAGATTCAAACAACAAATTCACAGTTTTATTCGGGGATATGGAATAGGGAAGGGAATACCTGGATGTGGGGTTGCTGTGAAGGCAAGAAAAGTTAGTGAGACATGCACATTTAAACATCTGGGTCCACAGGCCAAGCCCTCCCTCTCTGGTACCAGTGTCCCTGTATTGTCTCTTGGGGTACCCACTAGTTGCAGGCCTGTTTTGTGCCTCAGGGTGGCCAGCTGTTGGGGCCCTGAAATGATGAAGCTTAAACTTTAAATAGAACAAATACAATTCCCCCTTGACCCTTCCCAGGAACCAGGTCCTGGGTACTAGCAGTTAGCTGACCTCTGCACCAAGGGAAATGGAGCTCCTCAAATTATAGTGCAGCAACACAGATACAGGCCAGCCAGGATCCCTCCACCCAGATGGAGCTTGCTAGAGGATCTTGCAGCTGGTCACCTTGATTGCAGTTCTGGCCACTTGTCACCTTCAGCCACTTCTGGCCCGGTGCAGAGCACTGTGGCAGGACACCAGCCCCAGAAGACCCAGACCTGGGAGTGGCTCCACAGCCCGGCTCCCTGATTGGAGTGCCCTAGCACTCAGGTGCAAGACCCATGGGCCATGACCTCCTGAGACAGTGGGTCCCACTTGAGAGGGATTAGCGAGTTCCCTTCCTGGCTCTGGGTGAGGACTCCCAAACAGTGGGGATCCTCCTGCAGTCCCTGCACTGAGCTCTCAACAAGTAATGTTTATAGGCAGTCACTCCACTGAAGTCCAGTTCTAATTTGAGCAGGAACTAGCCTCCAATTCAGTCAGTGTCAGCACAATTCAAACAGAGGGGAATCAGCAACCACAGCCCCCCTGCACACAAGTCCACAGTTTCAGCTTAGCAGTGTCCAACTCTTTTACTCAGCTGCAGTAAATCCACCAATCTCATCCACTTTAACCAGTTCAATCAGGACACACACGCTTTCTGGCTAGCACTCCACGGCCTGAGACATTCTGCCTCCTTCAAGAAAATGCAGATGCAGTCCACACAAGCAAGTGACCTCTCGGCAGCAACTGTAAGAACTCAATAATCTGCTCAGTCTTTTCAGTTAGCTCAATTTTCCAGTGCAGGGTATCTGCCACTTTTATTTATTTATTTAAGACTTTAACCAGGAGGGCATACTGAGCAGAGGTTGTTCGATTCTAGATGCGTCCTGGGGGACAAGTCCCAATAGTTAATACATCACAGATCACAATAGTTGTACATCACATGTGGCAGCAGGCCTGGACATTACAGACAATAGGTAGGTGGGATACAAAGGGGATGGGAAAATACACCTGAATACATTTACACAGGAACCCATCTGAGGCCACAGAATGGTAGGTATGCAGAGGCCCATAGGGGTAAGCACAAAACGGGGGCTAGCTAAAGCAAGAGCAGCTGAAGGAGAAGTGTGTGCTGAGGAGGAGACTGAGGTGATGGGGGTTAATTGTGTGTCTAATATCGGCAGACAAGGCATTCCAGAGCTTGGGGATACGGTATTTGAGGGCAGCTTGGCCTTTGGTTGTGTGCATGAAAGGGACGCGGAGGAGCCTGTGGTCCATGCTTCTGAAGGAGTAGGCCGGAGGAGGTTGTGGTGAGAGGACAGAGGCCAGGTAGGAGGGAAGGGACTGGGACCAGAATTTGGCTGCTGTCCTAGCGCAGTGGACCAGTCTGCAGTCTTGAAGGGATGGCAGGGCTAGGAAGCTGTATAAGGTACAGTGGTGGGTAGCTTGCGGGCAGTCCAGGATAAAGCAACAGAAGGAGTGAAAAAGTGTGTTCAGGCTGGTTAGTGAGGAGGAGGGAGCAGTACAGTAGACTATGTCGCCATAATCAAATATTGGGAGAATCATCGTTCGGACAATAGCCTTCCGGGCTGGAAGGGGGAGGCAACCTTTGTTCCTATATAGGGCGCCGTTTTTAGGGAGTAGTTTCTTGTGGATGGAATCAATATGAGTGGAGAAATCTAGGTGCTGGTTGAGCCAGACACCTAGGTATCTGAAGGTGTTGCATACTTCCAAGGGGGTCCCGTCCAGAGTTTGGAAGGGGGGGCACTTGGCTTGGCAGGAGAGTCTTGGCTGTGAACCGAAGGTTAGCAAAACAGTCTTCTTGGGGTTCAGGAACAGCTAGTTGGAGCGGAACCAGTGCTGGATGGCATTGACATCCAGCTGTAGTAGATTAGCCACTTCGCTTGTGGAGGGGCCTGTGGCAAACAGCACTGTGTCATCCGCGTACATATAGATGGATGAGTGTAGGCAGGCTGATGGAAGATCATTTAAGAATATGGAGAAGAGCAGTGGACCCAAGACTGAGCCTTGGGGGATGCCAGTAGTAACTGGTAGAGGGCTAGAGATGTGGGAGGCGATTTTAACAGAATGGCGCCTACCTATTAGGTAGTCATAAAACCAGCTGGAGGCCAGTTCAGAGAGGCTGGCAGCTTTTAGTTTAGATAGGAGCAGGGTATGGGAGACAGTGTCGAATGTCTTGGCCAGATTGATAAAGATGGCGGAGGTGATGAGGCCATTGTCCATACCGGTGAGTATGGCATCAGTGATTCTTGGTAGGGAAGTGACAGTTGAATGCAATTTGTGAAAGCCAGATTGGTATGGGTAGAAGAAGGAGGATGCATCTAGATAGGAAGAGAGTTGGGCAAGGACAAGACATTCCTGTAGTTTGGCCAGGATTGGGAGGAGGGAGAAGGGGCGATAGTTACCCGGTGAGCAGGGGTCCCCGCCTTTAGGGAGGGGGTATGACTGTAGCCTGCTTCCACTCGGTTGGTAGTTTGGCTAGTGAGAAGGAGAGGTTGAAAAGGTCGGCTAGTGGGGTGGCTATGGCAGGAGCGGACAAGTATAACATCTTGGCATCCAGGGCAGAGGGGCATTTCTCTTTATTGGGGTTGAGGGCCCATAGGGATTTGAATACTTTGGCCAGGGATACAGGGCGAAAGGAGAAGCTAGATGGCTGCAAATGTGCTCATAGAGTGGGGGGGGTACTCGGAGTAGGTGGGTGCTGGAGAGTCAATAGGAGAGAGTCCGTGCAGCTGGAGAAGTAGGTATTGAAAGCAGCGGCAACCTCACAGGAGTCAGAGATGGTAGTACCCTGTATGGACAGTGTCAGAGTGGGCGGTTGGGCTGGTGGGGAGAAGAGGGATTTGAACAATTTCCAAAAGTTAGTCGGGTGGTTAAGGTTTGCACTGAGGGCCGATAGGAAGTAGTTCTTTTTGGTCTGGCAAATGAGTTTGCTGCAGGAGTTGCAGCGGGCTTGGTAGCATTGGAGAGATGCTTGGGTGCCCAGTTTCTTGTGGGCTTTCCATGCATGGTCCCTGGAGTGACATTGGCTGATGATATCAGTTTCTCCCAACTCTCGATCAGAGCTTCTTAGTCCCTGGGGAAACAAGATCTCAGTTCAGTCTCTTTCTCTTTTTTTCCCCTTCGCAATCCAGTCCTGCTTCCAGCACCTGGGGAATCCTTCAGCAAACACACACTTCAGATTAGGGCCTGGATAAGCCCCTGAAGTACACAATCTGTTGTCACACCACAGTTCTGACACATACAGAGCCCAGCAACAGACTGATTAAATCCCAGTAAGCCCTCACTGTATCAGCCGAAATCCCAGCTCTCTGATTGTCTGTTGAAGCTTTTCAATAATTGATATCCATAGTGATCAGTACTGCCTGCTCGTTTATTGGGGATGATCAAGGCACCAGAATTAGTCCCCTCCTTTTCCCAGGAGCCCCTCTGTCACAGTTTTGGGCACCTAGATCACTGATTGACTAAAAAGCAAGGGGTTAGGGGTCACAAACATGTCAGCTCCCATTCAGATTAATGGAGTCCATTCCCATTTATACAGTCTCTCCCTTCTAACCTCTGGTGCAGTCCAATGCTTCAGTTTATTTACCCTAATCCCTCACCAGAGTGTAGCCCAAATGGCCCTCTATTGAATGAGCCCACTTTCAGGGTTGTAACCCCAAGTGTTCGACTGTCCCTGCCGCCATAACTCTGTCCCTCCAGGCGGCAGGCAGCTCATTGATATTCAGGGAGCTGCTCATTAATATTCATGAGCTCCTGAGTGGCCCCTCTATAATACCGCACGCTGTATTGCTTCGGGCTTCTGCCCAATCCCTTTCTGGTCTCCAATCCCCAAGGACAAGGAAGGGGCACTGGGACCACAGACCAACTCCCTGCTTCACCCCATCCCCAACAGTGGTCAGCTCATCAAAGCGCCCCCCCCACTCCTACGTGAGTGCAGTTTGCATCCAATGGATCATGCCCTGCAGGGGCAGAAGACAGCCCACAAGCACCAGGAAATGGGGCAAATGCAGGTAAGCCCCTACAGGGGGATTACATGTGCTTTTCTCGAAGTCCAAGATTTCTGAGGATAACTCTGTCTCCAACTTGTAATACTTGGTTTCACACTTTCTTGTCATATCATAATGTATTTGCAGCACTGACTTTTCCAGTGACTTCTGCAGCCAAGTGAAAGGCCTCTTTCAGTTGCTTTTTTAGACGTTTTGTGTATTCCAGGTAAGACTCTTTGGAAGTTCCATTGGCAGACACTCTGAAATCTAAGTCAATTGGCAAATGGGCTTCTCTGGCAAACATCAAGTAAGGTAAAGCATCTGTAGCACTGTTTTGAGTACAATTTTAAGCATGCACAAACTTGGGGATGTGCTGGCTCCAATTTCTTTTGTGTACAGGATCCAGTGTACCAAACATATCCAACACGGTACAATTAAATCTTTCAGGTTGTAGTCCCATTGTGGATGGTAGGGCATGTATAAGGGATTACTGAAGAGCAGCAAGAAATTCTTTCACTAGAATTGAATACTGAACATAGACTTCTGTCTGTCCTATATTTTCTACATGAAAACACACAAGCAAAAATTAGATATAGCAGGAATGGAGCGTTAACATAACCAATAAATATTTCTAGGGGAGTAAAGCAAGGATGTGTACTGGCTCCTTACTTATTTAATCTCTATATTAATAGTTGAGTAATGAATTTAAACAATGTAGATACATTTGCTCCATCAATCAACAAAGAGGAAGCAAAAATACTAATGTATGCAGATGATGCAATTCTGCTGTCTTTAACCCCTTTGGGTTTAAACTCAAGGAGTTGGATTTAGAACCTAATGCAAAAATGACTAAGATCCTTGTTTTTGGAGATAAAACCTGTAAAAAGAAAGATCAGTGGCACATTATTAGAGAAAGTTTTGAGGAGGTATCCAAATTCTGCTACCTGGGAGTGAATTTTGATAAAAATCTAACATGGAAATTACATTTTAAAAAACACAAACGTTTCTGCTAATAAAGCATGCTCAGGAATTACAGGTTTTGCAAAAAGACTTGCGGACAACTCCTTTAAGGCTTCACGCAGGGAATATGAAGCCAAGGTAGTAAATCAATTATTATATGATTGCGAAGTATGGGGCATCGATAAACTTTCAAGTGAGTTGGAAGTTATTCAAAACTTCTTTATTAGATACTCCCTTGATCTTCCAAAAGATAAGCCCCCCACTTTTTTTAAGATTGGAAGCAAATTATTTACCTTTAGAACATACTATTATTAACAGAGCTGTAAGGCTATTAAAATAATTTACTCTATGTGCTGGAGAAACTCCACATCAAAGTATTTTAACAATTGGTTTGCCACATTAAATAAAATTCTAGTTCATTATGGCTTATACATTTGTTTTTGTTTTTTTGGATAAATATCTAGATGGGAACTCTAAAGAAAATTTCCCAAAGAATCCATGATGTCCTGGTGAAAAAAGACTTGAGAAGCTTTCATAATTTGGACAAGTTGGGACTCTATTTAAGCTTTCTGAGCTACAATGAATCCGCCAACGAATTAGATTTTTGTGAAAAGAAAGACCACAGAAAGGCTTTTTTCAATTTTAGGTATGGCCTGTTACTTGAATATCTTCCTAACATAAAAAGAAAATACAGTCCATTCCCTGTAAACAATTGCCTCTATAATGATATGCAGTTTATCTCGATGGAGCATATTTGCCTGGAATGTCCTGCCCTGATTAAGGAGAGAGCAAAATGGATACTGCCTATAATAACAAAGGGAAATAAATGTTACTTTAGCAATGTAATGTAACCCCCTTGTTACCCGGGGTTACTAGAATCCCAGTAAGACCTAGTGGTAGGCAAGGAAGGCAGCTTGTGAAACTCCAGTTAAATGGGTTTCACACTGTCTCACTCTGTTCTCAGTCTCAGCTGAGACTGAGGGATGACATCACCAATAGAACTATCGCAGCTGCATGAGCCACATTGGAATCTGCAGCAAAGGGAGTTAGATAGAACATTGGGAGTTTTGAAGTCAGTGTCTTTAAGTCAGTCTTGAGTGAGTGTGTGTGAAGTAGGGAGCTTGCTGTTAAAGCAGCTTAGTGAAGGCTCTAGGAGCCTCAGCCCTGTCAGAGGGCTACTTTTAAGTAATAGGGTGTGTGTCTTCACCTTAAAGAGAGACACAGAAGATTACTGAAGTAGTAGAGAACACTGTTTTCGGGTCTCAGTGCCCCCTCACTCGGGGGGGGGGTGTGAGAAGGTTTTCTTGCAGATTCCTGGGGCAGACCCCTAGTTCTGCTTGTGGAGGAAAAGCTGTCTATTCGTTCCAGTATTTATTTGGGAGAAAAGAAGATTCGTGAGTCGCCTGTGGGGCACCTGCAACGTGAGGGTGAGTGTCTGCTCTGGCTAAAAGGGCCTATGTTTTCACCCTGAGACTTGTGTGACAATGTGGGGATTGAACTACTAAATATTGGGAAACCTAGAGTAATGGGCTAAGCAAGTTAAAAGTAGTTTCAAGTCCAGAGTTTGTTGGGATGCAAATAATATGTAGAGGTGATGTGACAGAAGTCTACCCTTAATCTACATTTGAAAGTTCAATAAAGGAATTGTTTGGTTTCCAGAAAAATGGCCGGGTATGGGCTGTGGGAGCTGGAGGTGGGTGGCCCCCCATCTTTAGTGACCTGGTCCACCTCTACAGATTTCTTCTGTGGATTTCTACTTTACCTCAGGCACTTGGCCAGTGATGGGGGAAGTACCCAGACGTGGGATTGTAAGGAAAATTCTCTCTAGGAGTCACAGACTCTAGTGTGGTTTGGGGAGCCATGACAGGATAATTTGTTCATTCCTCCAATGGACCGTGTGAATGGGATAATTGGTTCATTCTTCCAATGAACCGCGGATCAAGTGGCTGGCGGGGGAGCCGGGCCAGTGGGGAAAACCCAAGTGTGTACAAGTCGGGCTGTGTACCCAAAGCTGCATGCAAGTCCAGGCTGTGTGCCTGGTGGGTTTAAAGCCTGAGGGCTGGAAATAGTGATAAAGTGTTCTGTTGTCTCTAATCTGCATTACCAGGAAATGTAGCCCCATGGGGGTCTGTCTATGCTTTGTTTGTTCAGCTTGGATGTGAATAAAAGCCACACCGAAGAATCCCATTCCTGGTTCTGGACGTTACAGCTATTGCTTCCTGTGTTCGGATTTACTTGGGTGCCCCTGTGCAGAGTAGCCAAACCTAGGTCCCCCTGTGCCGAGTAACCTCATCCTCCCCGAACTCAGGTCCCCACCAGGTACTGCTGTCAGCTTCAACAGCATGCCACCTGTCATTTTGCTAAAGAGGCAGGGGTGAGGGGTTACAATAAAAAAACTGAAACATCTTTTTGCTTTCTCTAAAACCAGTGATATCTGTTAGCAATGTTTGTGCATAGACTGATGACTAAGCTGGTACAAAGATAAAAAAAAAATTCTATCTAATTCTTAGTAGTGGAAGGGGAATCATTTGGTGGAAATGGTGATGATCGGAATGTATATTTAATCTGTACAGTTATCTTACTCCATTTTTTCTTTTTTAATCTGTTTTTAACTATGGATTTGCATATGATGAACTATGTGTTTCATATATGCTTTATTAAATAAAAATAAACCTGAAACCTTTACAAAGCAGCTCTGAAAGTCAGACTTTTGGTCGGGGTGAATACACTGAGGTATGTCATAATGGGTCACAAATTCTTCAAGCTTCTGAACAACAGTCTGGGCAGTCTGATTTTAGTCAGGTAGGCCTGTGCATACCTTGTACAGTGGTCGGTAATGACTAGGATGTGGCTATAACCATTACTGCTTGGTTCCAATGACAAAAACACCTATACATACAAATTCTAATGGTTCAGTAGTTTTAATATTTACAAGGGGTGCCACTTTCTTGGGTAAAGTCTTTCTCAGAACACACTTCTTGCAGTGCTTCTCCACATCAGATACCATTCTGGGCCAATAAAATCTGCTTCGCACAAGGTTCAGTGTATGCTCGAACCCAAGGTATCCCATGTCATCATGTAATATCTGGAGGACAACGTTTCTATACTTCTATGGCAGTACCAACTGGTGACAGGTGGCCATAATTTTGGGATATTGCACAGTTCAGTACAGAAGTCCATCTCAAGGACAACTTGTTCCATTCTCTTAACAAAATGGGAACATCAGGATTGTCATTTGTTACTTTATCTGGGCCTTCTCCTTTTTCCAAAGCTGAAATTATTCAGTTTAGCCATAATATTGCTTCTGTGACCATCTTTGTTCTCATCGTTTTGGCCAGGGCAAATGACTGATGTCCAAACCTTCAAAGTTGTAGTAGGCTTCAGGTATGGCATCAAGGTGGGCTCCCATATCATGAATGGCTTTGAGGGGACAATCAGGCATCTCTCTGTCAGTGCCAACAAATTTTGTACATAAAACATTTACAGTTGCAGGAGTCATACAAGTCCACTGTTTCTCATCTGGAGGGTGAGGCCTGAAAGATAGGGCATTAGTATCTGTATTATTCATGTCCTTCCAATATTCAAGGGTGAAGTCTTATGTAAAAAGGGCAGATAGCCAACGGTGACCAGCTGCATCCAACTTAGCCATGGTGGTGACATAGGTAAGTGGATTGTTGTCAGTTCCTACCATAAATTTGGCTCCATAGAAATAGTCATGGAACTGGTCTGTGACTGCCTACTTTAAACTAAAAACTCTAGCTTATGCACTGGGTAGTTCATTTCACTGGGTGTCAGGCTCCTTCAAGTGAATAAATTGGGCCTCAGTCATTCAGGGTACTCTTCATACAGGAGTTCATCCATGCTGGTATCTGTGTGCAAGAAGTAGTGCTTGGTGGGATTAGCAAATGCCAACACAGGAGCTTCAGTATGTCTCTTAATTATTTCTCTGAATGCATTTTCACAGTCTTGATTCCACTTCTCTCCAAATGGTTCATTAGGTTTATAATATATTTATTTTAGTGCTTCTTTACTCTTCTGCTTCGTGCAGTTGGGGGAGTTTACCCTTGCAGTAAGTTCGTAAGCGGCCAGACCATCTTGGAGAAATCCTGAATGACTCTTCGGTAATAGCCACAAAACCCAAGAAAAGATTGTAAAGTCTTCAGTTATGGGGCCTAGGTCAGGTAGTGAGGGTCTTAATCTTGTCAGGATTGTTTTGTACTCCTTCAGCTGAAACAATGTGCCCAACATGTTTTAGAGAGGGTTGACAGAATTAGCATTTGTCGACTGACACTTTAAGTCCGAATTCTTCAAATCGGTCCAGGACCTTCATCAGTCATTCTTCATGTTCTTCCAGGGTACGTCCAAAAATGATCAAATCATCCAAATAGACTATTACTTGCAGCAGATTCATGTCTCCCATAGCTTTTTCCATCAGTTGCTGGAAATTGGCTGGTGCCCCAACATACCTTGTGGCATCCATTCAAACTGATAAAGTCCCAAGGGGGAAATCCCAAGAGGCAAATGAAAGCTGTTTTTTTCCTTGTCTTCTTTGGCCATGGGAAACTGGTACTATCCACTCCATAAATCCAAGACTGAAAACCATTTACTGCCAGTAAGGCAGGCCACTGCATTCTCCACACACACAATACTATGTATTGGTCTGTTATGGTATGTTTGTTTAAAGTCCTGTAGTCAACGTACAAGCAGACAGCCCCATACTTCTTGTGGGCTACCACTATGGAGGCTGCATAAGGACTTCTGGATTCAGTTATGATACCAGCAGCTAGCAGTTCTTGCAAATGTTTGTGAACATCTTCCACTTCTGCTGGAGCTAGCTGTCTGGCCCTCTCATGAAAAGGTTGGTTATTACTCAGACGTATGTGATGCTCTCCACCACGGGCACATCCAGCATCAAGATCACTTATAGAAAAAACATTAGTCCACTCAGCTAGTTTCTGTCTCAGTTTTCTCTTGTATGCTTCAGGTATTGCAGTGCCTCCAAAGCTGAACAGGTTAGAATCAAGTGCCCCCCTGCACCACAAGCACTGGCCAACCCATTGTGCCACCCCCACCTTACCAGTTTCACCAGTGCCATGGGAGCCCATATGGTGACCAGCACAGCCCTCCTCTTACCTCCTCGGCCAGTCACCATAAGCAATGTCAGGGAGCACGTGTCCTCTGTACTGTAAAGTGAGCATGCGTACTGTCTACTGTAGACAGTATGTCTACTGTAGTTTGCACAGGATCACATGGTATGACCTCAGAAGGCCTGTCAACCTGGTCTTGGTATTCTGCACTAGCTGGTGGCATTGCAGAGTACCACCATTGACCATGAGGTACAGAGCATTACAGTAATCGAACACCAAAGAGCATGCACCAGTGATGCCAGGTCTTCAGAGAGAATAACAGATTTGATCCAGCTGATATTCCACAGATGGCAAAAGCCACTCCTGACTACTGCTGGCACCTGCACCTCATACTTCAGCCCTTCATTCAGAATGACCCCCAGATGTTTCATCTTAGTGGAGGCCTCCTGCCCCAGGGGACTGAGCAAGCACCCCCTCCCCTTCCCTTTTCTGCAGCTCTACACACCTCCTCTGGCCAGGATTAATCACCAGTACCTCAGCCTTGTCTGGGTTGAATCTCAGCCACCTAGAGGTCATTCTATCCTGGATCTCAGCCTGGCACAAATTTAGCACATCACCAAGTCAGGCATCCCAAGTGCAAAAGACAGATACAGCTGGGTATCATCCGCATAGCAGTGAAAGCCCACACTGTACTGTCTAGTGATCATCTCCAGAGGATAGGACCAACTCCAGGGGTACCCTGCACTGCAGGGGTAAAGGGCATGAGGAGAAATTCCCCATCACCACCCTCTGCAACCTATCCCTAAGGTGAGACTCAAACCAGATGATTACTTTGCCAGTAAGTCCCACATACTCCTTTAGCTGATTCACCAGCAACACATGGTCTATAGTGACAAAAGCTGAGGAGAGATCAAGGAGGATGAGAACTGACCAGTCCCCTCCATCCCTCATGCTAAAGGAGGTAATTTTGAACCCTGACCAATGCTATATCGGTGCTATGCCTTGATCTATGCCAGGATTGTAATGGCTCATAGATGTCAAAGGCTGTCAAGCTGCAGCACCACAATCTGTTCAATAAACTTCCCTCAAAAAGGGAAGGATAGAAACAGGTTGAAAATTTATAAGGTTATCCAGGTTCAAAGACGTTTTTTCAGAAAAGGTCTCATAAAAGCATCCTTCAGTACAGTCAGAAAGACCCCATCTGACAAAGACCCCTGGACAATCCCTGCAAACACTGGACCCAAATGCCCCACACAGCTCACCAGTAGCTATGTCGGACCCAGTCCCGTTCAAACCATTGACTGCAACTCCAAGATCACCCTACAGACCTCCTCCATCATAATTGCCTTAAACTCTTCCCAAGACAGACAAGTGTGTCTGTGGAAAACAGTCTCAATTCCATTAGGTTGCCACAGCCCACTTGGTAAGATTCCAGCCCATATGGAGGACACCTTGTCTGAGAAGAATCAATTTTATTTAAACAAGATAAAACATACCACCAGAAAAAAAACAGGTTTTGGACTCACAAGTGCCCTGACTGATTTCGTACACAGTAAATCCTCCCTGAGGACGTACTGTGTATGAAACCGGTCGGGGCACTTGTGAGACCCAAACCTGCTCTTTTTCTGGTGGTATGTTTCATCTTGTTTAAATAAAATATAAGCTTTGGTTATCACCAGCAGAGGAGTGCAGCTACTTGCTTTCATACATAATTGGTTATTTTGGCTTGCACCCTACT
The DNA here is from genome assembly GCA_016271365.2 of Neoceratodus forsteri. Lineage (NCBI taxonomy): Eukaryota > Metazoa > Chordata > Ceratodontiformes > Ceratodontidae > Neoceratodus > Neoceratodus forsteri. The sequence goes on from CM057449.1 coordinate 543,431,308, forward strand.
TGGAACAGTGGAGCTGTTTTGTTGTTTTTTGCTGAGAAGAATCGAGTAAACTCCTTACACTTAATGGATGAGCAAGCTCCGACTGCTGCAAACAGGTCAGATGGAATAGACTACAACAGAAAAAGCCTGCACTCCACAACAATCAGGCAGGGTGCTTAAACCTCAGGCTTGCCAGCCCCATATGAGATCCAGAAACAGTCAGTTGGTAGCACTCCACATTGGAATAAACAGTTCTTGAAGCCAATATTGATAAAAAGTTGTGATTTTTAATTCCGTGGCAAAATATCACAATGTGCAAAAAGCAAAGTGCAAAAGCTGTAAATACAGCTACAGGAAAACACAACACCTCACCAGTACCCTGGTACTTCAACCTATCGGTCTTCCTTAGGGGGCTAAGGACTGGTTCAAATTGACTTGTTTAAAAAACTAACATCAGTGATGTCATAGGTCACAAGCCCAAATTCAAAAAAGGTTTTTTGATTTCAACATATATTGCCATTAAATAACAACACATTGCACAATAAATGGCATGTAAAACAAGAAAACATTTTGTGCAAGTCAGTATAACTTATTTCAAGTCTGGAACATAATATATTCATAAGTACCAAACCTGATTTCATTAAACAGTATAATTCCTAACACAAAATCTGAAATAGCATAATTCCTGACACAAAATCTGAATTAGGTTAAACATACTAATTGGCGATTCAATACAATCACAGCACTTTCTAATACAAACTATATTACCATATTCCAATGGGGGGTGGAGTTGAAAAAAAGGGGGCGGACAAAGTTTGAGAACCTGATAAGCCGCATATATAATTCAGTCAATAAGACATTTTTCCATAAATGGATGTGAGATATGGGCAAGGAAGCAAATCCATGTGTTTTAAATCCAAAATCCACAGGATTGCAGGACCAGTGCCTGCGTTCACTATCATTCCAAAGGACCTAAAGTAGAATCAGAAAATGCTAAAAAATTAATGTAAATATGATTTTATGTCAAGTTCATTGTTCAGACCCACAAGACTTAAGTTTCTCAGTATATAAGTCCAGTACTTATCTCTCCTCCTCTACTACTCGGGCTCCGCCCCTGATGTGGTATAATCAAACCTCCAAGCTGACTTCAACAAGGTACAGCAATAGTTTAGCTCGCACCAGCTATCTCTAAATGCAAAAAAAAACTGTCACTATGACCTTCAGCACACAACAATGCCTGACCAGACTCCCCTCCCTTCCGTACTTCACCACCCTGGATGGTCAAAAAACTTGAAGGTGTCTCCTCGTTCCATTACTTGGGGTCTGGCTCAACAGCCATCTCTCCTTCTCTGACCACATCGATGCTATCTCAAAAAAACTACGCCCCATGCTCAGTGCACTATATAGGAACCACAGCAGCCTCCCTCCTCGAATCCGACGTGAACTGGTCCTGAAGATGATACTCCCCTCAATCGACTACTGCGACACTGTATACAGTGCAGCCCCTAAGTCCACCCTATCTAAACTGGACACACTTTATAATGCCTTGTGCCGCTTTGCTCTCGATGCCTCTCCCCTCACCCACCACTGCAACCTCTACCAAGCCTTGGCACTACCATCCCTCAAAAACCACCGCATCTCTCACTGTGCTAAATTTGTCTCCAACGTATGGTTCGGGTCCATCCCCTCCTACCTTGCCACCGTGCTCACAGATGCCCCACCCCCTCCCATCATCTTAGATCCAGTGACTCCTGCCAACTTTCAGTCCCTAGGCAGAAGACCTCTGCTGGTCAAGCTGCGTTCTCACACCAGCTACCCAAGCTCTGGAATGCCCTTCCACTGCAAATTCAGCACTCCTCCTCTTCCTACTCTCTGTCTACTGCCCTAGCAAACTTCCTTACTACAAATTGCTCCTATCCCTGAACCTGCCATGCCCCACTATCCCCTCCCCAATGCCTGACAGAGGTTTTAGCCTTGCTACAGAAGCTGGCATATAACCCCAACTTTGCACTTATGTCCTGGGCCTATTTTGCCCTATGTACTGTATATAACTGTATAATTGTGATATACGTCCTCTGTTGTTTACAGCTGTTACTACTGTGCTAATTTACCTTGTCTGCTGCTTCTTGTCACAAAATTGTTATTTGATACTATAATGTCCTAAGCATTCAATGTGCACTACTAGTATATTCATACAATCATGTATCCTTATGCTGCTTTTTTATTTGCTTCTGTTAACTGTTCACTTGACAACCTGCGTGTTATCATATCCATGTGTACCCCCACCCCCCCCGCAGGTCGCACTGGGAGACGAACATCTTGTTGCTCAGTGTGCCTTTCCTGGTGAAACAATTGCAATAAATATATAAATAAGTAGGTTTTTCGCTGTGATAACTTGTTGACCCGATCCCCACCCCACCCCTAAATATAGTTGTTCAAGTCCCATAAAAGATAAGTTGTCCACATTGCTATTATGGCATAAAGGAAAATGTTCCAGTACTGGATTTGAAGTTTCTCCATTCCTGATGTCCCTGACATGTTCCTGTATATGGATTTTAAGATATGTTGTTGTCATCCCAACATAAATTTTCTTGCAAGGACACCAAAGAATGTAAACTACAAAATTTGTCAAACAAGTAATAAACTGGTGAATTGTTACACTTTTATTTATTCCTTCCAAGCTAAAAATGTTTCCCTGGACATAATGTTTAGAAATACTACAATTTCCACAATGTAACATTCCAAGGGGTCTTATTGGTAGCCATGTGTTATTCTTAGGGGGTGGGTTCTTAAATGTGCTTGAAACCAAATGGTCCCTCAGGTTTGCATTTCTTCTGAAGGGTATTCTGGGTTTCTTACCTAACTTCTCAAACAGCTGATTGTCCCCTGAGAGAATGGGCCAATATTTCACTTTTATGTTGTCTATTGCTCCTGCTGATGAATTAAAATCAGTTATGAAAAAGACTGTGTTTGCCCATTCCTGTCTTAGCTTCGGCACCAGTCGTTCTGATCTAGATTTCATTTTCACGCTCTGTAACACGTTCTCTGACAGTGTTGCATTATAACCCCTACTCTAGAATTTATTTTTTAAGTCTTCTGCTGAATGAGAAAGTTCATCTCTTCCTGAAAATTACGTCTAAGCCGCAGGAACTGCCCATAAGGTATCAACTCTTTTAGATTTCATGGATGGGCACTACTAGCATGCAAAAAAATGTTAGTGGCATTTAGTTTTCTATAAGCTGTACTGACCACTGTGTTATCAGGTCCTACACCGAGCACGATGTCAAGAAAATTTATCTTATACCTGTCCACTATACTAGTGAATTGCAAGTTCAAGTAACTGCTGTTAAGCCATTTAACAAAATCGTTTGCTGATTCCAAGTCTCCATTCCAGACACACCTGATGTTGATAAAATGACCCAATTTAACAATCCTATTGAAAAATGGATTAACATCAGGGTGCAACACACATTCCTCCTCCCATAAGCCCAGGAATAAATTGGCATATGAGGGCACCATAGCAGCCCCAGAGCCATACCCAGCACTGCAGACAGTACCCATCACAAAACATAAAATAATTATGTGTGAGCACAAATTCCAGACCTTCCATAATCAATTTTGTAGGTATGCATTCACCCACAGGGTCCCTATTGATGTCATGTGCACAGGCCCTCAATTCATCCTGATGTTTAGTTGAGGTATAGAGACTTTCAATGTCAATCCCTGTCCAACAGTAGCCTTCATCCCACTCAAAATTCTCAAATCGTTTTAACACATGCATAGTGTCCTTAATGTGTAACATTAAAGTAACAACACTGTTCTGAAGAAAAAAATCAAGATATGTACACAAATTGTCAATGAATGACCCTACACCGGACACTAATGGGCGCCCGGGTGGGTCATTTAAATTTTTATGTAACTTTGACAATATATATAAAACGGGGGTTATAGGAAATTGAGGCCATAAGTATTAAAATTCTCAGTGATGTCACCCTGGGACTTAGCATTCTCCAAAAGTGGAAAAAGTTCAACTTTAAACTTTGGTAATGGGTCACTGGGTAACAATGTATAATTATTAAGCACATCCAATAATTCCTGTGCCTTAGTTTTATAAAAACAAATCTTTTGTCATTATTACAATGTTGCCCCCCTTATCAGAGGGCTTTATTATAATATTTTCATTCTGTTTCAAATCACACAGTGCCTGCTTTTCCTGACTAGTTAAATGATCCTGTGCTTGCAAGGGTCTTGATAGAATACCCCTAATTTCCCTCCTGTCAATGGTCTGATATGCAGTGATGGAGGAATTCTGTAAATTAGGCATAAAGTCTGACTTCGGTCTAAATTTACAAAGCCTAGATTTTAAAAAGTCATTTTCTCCACATCACTAGCAAAGTGAGCACTTACAATGTCCTGTTTAATATTCTCTTGCCATAGGAATTCAAGCATTGCAAGGTTGTTCCAATCCCTTAGAGTCCAATCATCTCGACCAAGTCCCACATCTTCACTCTCCACAGTAATGTTTAATATGCCAGGTTCCACACTAAAGTTCACCTCCATTCCTATATTTGCAACTGTATCCTCGCTTTCAACATCAAATGTTTCCAGATCGCATTCAGAACCAAAGTTCAATAGTGTCCTCATTCACATGCAGGTCCCTGAATAGTTGTAAATCCTGTCTCCCCATTTCTGGATTCCTTATAAAATAGTCTCTGAGATGTAACTTCTGAAAAAAATGCTATAAATCTAGAAACACCTTGAATTCATTAGGTTTAGCCGAGGGGACAAAAGATAAGCCTTTCTGTAACAAAAATTGTTGTGATGACGTTAATGCTATACCAGCTAAATTCATAATTTGACACTCCTTGTGCGTTTGCTCTGCTCTGGACCTGTTGACTGATTACCTTCTTCCTTCCCTTCTCCCACATCTTGTCCTTTTCCTCTTGTGCCTTTGTTGATATTTACTTTTTCTTTGGGCTTGTTGCCCATGGCTCATGAGGAAAAAGACACTGATTTGGATGAGGGTGCCGGTTCTGCCTCATCTTGATTGGTGTTTACAGCTCTTTCACCAACGCGACTTTCTATTGTAACTTGATGTGATTCTCGAGACTTATTTCTATTATTATTTCTGTTGAACCTCAAGTTAGAACATCTTGTTTTGGAGCTACCCCTCGAGTCTGATCTATCCCTGGAGAAGTGGCTCCACTTATGTGTGCTACCTTCTTTATAGTCAGTGCAGTCTCTTTCCATTTTATGCTGCTTTCGGTCTATCAGTTCATTTTCATGTTTAGCCAGTTTTTGTTTCAAGTTTGCATCAAGTTCTATAAACAAGGGATGATTCATATAGTCTCTCATTTCATTTTTTGTTGCCTGGATTTCTTTAGTTAATTTTGAATATTTAAATGTACCTTCCTTTATTAAGATTCGTATAAATGTTTTACTATATGCTGCAGCTGCTGCCTCCCATTCAGCCCGATATTTTAAATTCTCCAGACCTCCAGATGGCAATACTGTTATCCGCAAGCCTTGAATTGCACTGTGCAGGCCTTATTTTATGTACTTGGCACATACCAATAACAAATCTCACTAACTTTTTTCCAGCCTTAGTACATCCATCTCTCCTTCCTTCACAGCAGTTCTTGTTAGCTGACTGATAATTATCTCACAGGCTAGTGCTATGCCTCCAGCCAAGATGTGGACGTGGTTCCCCTCCCATCCATCTAGTGAGGATAGGGATACTCAAATATTAAAGGTAGAGAGGGTGCTGGCTGTCATCTGCAGGGATATAGGCCTTGTAGGTCTTATAGTGGGACTCTCCCTTGTTGCATATGGTCACCTCCCCCCCAATAACACTGGGTGACAAGTGTGGATGGTCGTCCACCTATGAGGTCCCCGACTACACCTTCTCCAATATCCTTGTGATCTCCAAAGTGCTCTGCAGTGTTACTTGCTGTCTAGATCTTCGGTGCCTTATGTATACAAGCAGGGTAAAGCATACCCATGCTAAAAAACTCCCAGGTTGTCAAGTGCATAGGAGGTGGTATCTCCCCTGGCTCATCCTACTTGCACTACTACTGGCCGGTGATATTGAAACCAACCCTGGCCCATTAAACCTGACCCACAAAATCCCTCCCGTATGGGGCATGGGTAAGGGGCTAAAAATAGCTCATCTTAACATTAGGAGCCTGCTACCTAATCGTGATGAGCTATTAGCATGGGTTGCACTCTGCAAACCCGACATCCTAGGAGTGACGGAGACCTGGCTGAAACCCTCTGTCCCTGACTCTGCCTGTGAACTCACTGGGTATGAATTCACCTGACTGGACAGAGCTGGGGGGGGGGGGTGGCATACTAATCTACCATAAGAGCCACTCAAAAATCTCCCAAATTGCCCACCAGGATTCAAACATGTCCCCCTGTGAGTTGTTACATGTGCTACTGCTACTTGGGGACGCAAAGAAACTGCACCTGGTGTGCACTTATAATCCTCCAAGAGGTGGGCTACCTGGATTACCTCACCTCATGGACAAAATTGGTCCCAGAGTCGGGGATAATGAACTCATAATCCTGGGGGATGTAAACCTTAACTGGGATAGTGGTAATGTTAAGCAGTTTGAGCCTCTGCTTGCTAACCTTGCCCTGACCCAGCTCATCCAGGAACCAACTAGGCGGACAGCAAATGGATCCTCCAGCACCTTACTGGACTGGATCATGTCTAACCATCCTGACAGGATCTCATCAGTGGGTACATTATCTGACTCCATCTCTGACCACTCACCGGTTTTCTGTGTATGGAAAATTCCCACCCCCAAAATTCCACACAAAATTATGCATGTCAGAAACTACTCTAGATTCGATACTGAGGAGTTGCTGGAAGACCTAAGAGTTACTGACTGGTCTGGGGTGTATGGTGCCACTGATCCCTCGGCAGCAACCTCTTACTTCCTCTCCACCTTTGGGGCCTTGCAAGACAAGCATGCTCCCAAGGTCACCCGTAGGGTGAGGGGGTTGGCTACCCTCTGGTTAAATGGGAATCTCCTAGCCCAGATGTGGGAGAGAGATAAGTGTTGGGCTCATTCCAAAGGTACCAGTGATCCCATGATTATTCAAAGGTACAGAGACCTCAGGAACAAGTACAAAAAGGCCATCAGGGCAGCAAAGAGTGACTTCTGCAAGTCCACCCTACTAAGCTCTGCCAGTAATCCCAGGAGGTTATGGAGAGATATTAAATCTCTTGTCAGCGGATCCTCCCATTCGGGGGTTACAGACATGGTCATAAATGGAGTCTCCTGCAATAATCCCCATACTATTGCCAACTCCCTAAATAATCACTTCTCTGACCTCTTTGCCTTCACATCCCTCTTCTCACCGGATGAGGCTCTGTCCCACCCCCTTTCCTCCACTCTACTGGAGGGTCACCCTCCTCGTTAAATGTTCCACCTCAGGGCTGTATCAGTTCGGGACTTGCAGAAACACCTAGCTGGCCTCTCCCAGTACTCCAGTCCTGGCCTAGACAACCTGGAGCCTAAACTCCTTAAGCTTGGTGCTGTACACATTGCCTCACCGGTAGCCTTAATCTTCAACCTATCCCTTGGTCTGGGGACCATCCCAGACATCTGGAAAGAGGCTAGGATTGTCCCTGTACTGAAGCAAGGAAATCCTAAACTACCTGACAATTATCAACCGATTACCATTCTCCCAACCCTTAGCAAGCTCCTTGAAAAGGTAGTGGCTGAGCAGCTCTCAGAATATATCCACTCTCATGAACTTCTGTCCCCAGCCCAGCACGGCTTTCGTAAGGGACACGGCACCACCACAGCCTTAATCTCGGTTACATTAAGTATCTGGACAGCCATGGATCAGGGCAAACTCTCTGGTGCAATATTTATCAACCTGTCCAAAGCCTTTGACCTCATTGACCACAAACTGCTTGGTGCACAGTTGTGGTCACTTGGCCTCTCCCCCCATGCCATGAAATGGCTAATGGGTTATCTACATGGCAGAAAGCAGCTTACCTGCTTACATAGAAACATAGAAGTTGACGGCAGATAAGGACCGCAAGGCCCATCCAGTCTGCCCATTTCTTTTTCTACCTTATAAATGTGCCATCGGCCTTTGCTCTGTCAGTGGCCTATCTATTCATAGTCATTTGTATTGCTCCCTTATGCCTATCCCATGCCTGTTTGAAGCCCTGCACTGTATTCATAGCCACCACTTCTTGTGGTAAGCCATTCCATGCATCCACCACCCTTTCTGTGAAAAGAATTCTTCACATCTCCCCTTAATCGCCCCTCTAATCTCATGCTGTGTCCTCTTGTCCTGCTATTTTTCTTATATTTAAACATGTTAGACTCTTTCACCTTGTTAATGCCCTTAAGGTGTTTGAATGCCTCGATCATATTACCCCTCTCCTCCTTTACTCAAGGGTATATATTTGAGCTCTGTTAATCTGTCCTCATATCTCTGATGCAGTCCCTGCACCATTTTGGTTGCCCTTCTCTGGACTGCCTCAATTTGGTTAATGTCCTTGTGAAGGTGTGGCCTCCAATACTGCATGCAGTACTCCAGATGGGGCCTAACCAGTGTCTTGTAAAGAGGGATTATTACCTCCCTCTCACGACTTGTGATACCCCTACTAATACACCCTAACACCCCCCTAGCCTTACCTACTGCTTTAGAGGTCTGCTTGGATGATTTCAGGTCATCAGTGATGATGATGCCCAAGTCTCTTTCTTCCTTTGTGACTGCTAGCAACTCCCCTCCCAGCCTATAGGTGGCTTCAGGGTTTCTCTTCCCTATGTGCATGATTTTGCACTTCTTTGCATTAAATCCTAGTTGCCACTCCTCTGACCATTTTGCTAGTTTATCCAGATCTCTTCTCGTTCTGCCCAACCCATCTGGATCATCTACTCTGTTGCAGATCTTGGTGTCATCTGCAAACAGACAAGCCTTACCCTCTAGTCCATCTGCAAGGTCACTAATGAAGATGTTGAAGAGGACTGGCCCCAGGACTGATCCCTGAGGTACCCCATTTGTGACTTGCATCTCTTCTGACTGTATACCATTTACCACCACTGTTTTTCGCCCGTCAACCAGTTTGCCACCCAGTTGACCAACTTCTGACCCACCCGAGCCTACCCAGCTTATTTTATCAATCTTCTATGTGGAACAGTGTCAAAAGCTTTGCTGGAAGTCAGGTAGGCGACATCAACTGCTCCCTTGGTCCACCACTCTGGTTACCCAGTCAAAGAAATCTATGAGATTAGTTTGACAGGACCTTCCTTTTGTAAACTCATGCTGTCTTGGATCCTGCCCCTATGGATTCCAGGTGTTGCACTATCCTTTCCTTAAGGAGTGCCCCATAATCTTGCCCACTACTGAGGTAAGACTGACTGGTCTGTAGTTCTCCGCCTCCTCCCTGCTACCACTCTTGTGGAGCGGGATCACATGAGCCCTTCTCCTGTCTTCTGGGACCTCTTCTGTGCTCAGAGACTCACTAAACAGTTCTGCTAATGGCTCTGCTAGTTCCACCTTTAGCTCCTTAAGCACCCTGAGATGTATGCCATCAGGTCCCATTGCCTTATCCACCCTGAGCTTAGCAAGCTCTTGTAGGACCCTTTCTTTTGTGAAGAGAGTAGTGCTCACCTCCCTCCCTCCCCCCTGTGTCCATGATGCTGAGCTGTGGGCCCTGCCCTACCTTCTCTTCAGTAAATACTGAGCAAAAGTATCTATTTAGGATCAATGCCTTTACAGGGTCCTCCTCCTCCTCACATGCTCCCTTTTCTCCATTAAGCTTGGCAATACCCCCTCTGGACTTTCTCCTTTCACTAATGTATCTATAGAAAGTCTTGTCACCTTCTTTACTGTTCGTGCTAGTGTTTCCTCAGTTTGGGACTTTGCCTGCCTTACTGCCTTCCCTGCTTCCCTTAGGGCAGTTTGGTATGCCTCCCTATCTTCATCCTGCTGTGTTCCCTTATATTTCCTGAAGGCCAGCCTTTTGGCTCTGTCCTTTTCTGCTACTGTATTTGAGAACCAAAGTGGTTTCCTTCTTCTTTTGCACTTCCTTTTCTGTCGAACACAATGGGATGTTGCTTAAAGTATTGCATCCTTAATGCTTGCCCACCTTGCCTGTACCCCCTCACCTGTGTTTCTTTTTGCCAGGGCTAGCTTAACTCTGTTGGCCATCTTATCAAAGTCAGCTCCTCTGAAGTCCCATATTTTGCCTTGGAATGGGATGATTTAAGAAGTAGTAGCCAAATTGAACCATACCATGTGATGGTCACTGGCCCCAGGTGACCTTCTACCTGGAGATCTGTGATCCCTTCCTTGTTAGTCAGTACTAGATCTAGGATAGCCCTGTCTCTTGTGGGTTGCTGTACCAGTTGTTTGAGGTCCCTCCCTTGCAGGGAATCCACTATGTGTCTAGTTCTGGCAGATGTTCCTGCTGGTGTTGACCAATCTGTATCCGGCATGTTGAAGTCTCCCATTATCAGAACCTCCCCTTTAGCTGTCATGTTTTGTATATCTTCTAACAGTAATGTGTCTATGTCCTCCCCTGGTCTGGGGGCCTGTAGACAACCCCAGTTCTTATGGCTGTCCCATTTTCTGTTTCCAGGGTGACCCACAGTTCTTCTGGCTCCTTATGTGTATTCTGAATTTCTGTAGCTTTGATATTTTCATTGACATACAGGGCCACTCCTCCCCCCCTTTTTGTACCTTGGTCTCTTCTGAACAATACATAGCCAGGTACTGAAGTCTCCCAAGTGTGGTTACTGGTAAACCACGTCTCATTAATTGCTACTATGTCCAGTTTAGCCTCTGACATTATTGCCTGCAGGTCTGGGATCTTATTTTCCAGGCTGTGAGCATTTGTGTACATGATATTCCATTGGCCAGATTTTGGTGTGTTAGTTGTTGGGTGAGGTTTGGCATTACCCCTGTGAGTCATATAGGGAGACAAACCTTTTTCTTACCTGGTGATGCAAATGAACTGCAAACATGCTGAATCCCTGTTTGAGCACTAGCTGAGGGGGGAAGGGTGTTCTTCCCATTCGACGTACGGGGTGCTGCACCCCTCTCCCTATTTGCTAGTTTAAATATTCTGCAAAGACGTCAAACTTCTGCCTCAATGCACTGACTCCTCCTTAGTCAGATGCAGTCCATCAAATTTAAAGAACTTTCGCTCCCAGAACTGTTGCCAGTTCCTACAAATCTGTGTCCTTTTCCTGGCACCAGCCTTTGAGCCACGTGTTTAGCTCCCTATCTCCCCTTCTCTGACCTTCCATCCATCTGCTCCCTCTCCCAGACTGGCAGGATCTCAGAGAAGGAGATGCCGGATGAAATAGATGATAGTTTGTCACCCAGCCTGGTCAGGTGTTCCTTGGTCTCCACAGCTGACCGACTGGCAAGATCATTAGTCCCTATGTGTACTAGAACATCAATGTTTTCTCCTGCTTTGTGAACAATTTTAGCAATGCGGTCAGTGTCTCTCCATGCTGATGTACCTGGGAGACATCTGACCATTATCCCTGACTGGAGATGGGTATCAACTCCCCGAATCATGGAGTCTCCTATGATCAGAAGTTTTTTGGATTTCCTTTTTGCTTTTTTTGTTTTCGTTCCTGATTTGGGCGACTTTTGTTGTGCTAGCTCCTGTGCTGCAGTGTCCTGCTCTGCAGTGTCTTCTGCCTCTTTGTTTGATTTCAGAGATAGCGGCAGATACCTGTTTGTAGTGTTTATATGGTTTTTGGAGGTAATATGTTGGAGAGCAGAGAGTGATGGGGCACCCGATTTGCCCCTCCTAACCACCTGCAAACCTCCTGGACCAACTACCCTCTGCAGTCGAGGTTTTTCTGTTGGATGCTGGGGAAATGGCGGGTGGTTCTTATAATGTATTTCCTCTTGAATATGAAATTTGAGGCGTGCAATCTCTGCCCATGCTGCCCAGAGCTGAGCCCTAAGATCTCCAAAGGCCCAGCATGTAGGACAGTGTCCTAAATACTATAAGACTGTCCTTCTGAAAATTGTTCCACAGTACCTGCAGTTAATGATATCCATTCCAGATAAGTTGCTGGGTTTATAACTTAGTAACCTAATTAGAAGGGGAAAAAAAAAGGAAAAAAAATGCAAGCAATGGTTTGATTGTGTTTTGTTTAACTTGTTATAACAAGTTAAATTACTAGTGCCCCTGTAAATGAGCTCACCTTGTGGAGGCCCCACTGATCCACCCCTTGCTGCTCTGCCACAGGAAATGTCACAACTGTGGTACCCCATAAAAGGAGTGTAGTGTGGGGTGGTTGGGGATGGGGGTGGGTGGCTGGGCCCTTCCCCTGCCGAAAAAAAAAAAGAAGAACCACGGACGAAAGAACAAGGAGGTAAGAGCAGAAACAATCAGTCAACAACAAATGCAGTAACCCTGAAAGCTTATCCTAATGTTAGATACAACTGTAAAACCTGTAAAGCACCACCTGTAATAATTTCAGAGAAGATATACCATGTACGAAACACTTTGCTACAGAGAAAAATAAAGCAGTAACAGAAGATATACCTTGCAAAAGACAATTTGAATCAGAAGATTACAGCAGTAATCTGTTAGCACGCACCTGTAGGCACACCATGTAATAATGCAGAAGAAGGTATACCAGCAACAACAATTTGAATCAGAGAAAAATAAAGCAATGAAATGTTAGCAACAAACAGTAGCAATCCCTGTGAGTAAAAAATAAAAACAACACCACACAGTAAATCTGCTTAGCCAAAATAAGTCTTAATCCTTTTCCCTTGCTCTGGTAAGTTTCTCTACTCTGCCTTTCAAGCAGTCTTAGAAGGAAAGAGCTCAGGTGAAGCTAGGTGCCTTGGCCAGCAAACCAAGTCTTCTACCTCAATAAAGTCCTCTCCGAGCCCCTACCAGTGACCTCCGGAGTGCCTCAAAGCTCGGTACTGGGTCCCCTCCTCTTCTCCCTCTTCATCAATCAACTACCCATGGTTACTACCAGCTGTAGCGCCACCATGTATACAGATGATCTGGTAATCCTGGCTCACTCCCAGAATGCCACTACCCTAAACCAGAACCTGACCGATGACTTTAACAGGGTATTGTCATGGGTTACTAGTCACAAGCTGGTCCTGAACCTGAAAAAGACACAGGCTATGCTCTTTGGCTCAATGGCTAAAATCAAAGCCTCATTGGGCTGCTTACACATCACCAGCGCAGATGGATCCTCACCACCCATAGTGAGCTCCATCAAATATCTGGGGGTAACACTTGAACCCCAACTTGACATGGGTAATCATATCCTTAATATCTGCAAGGTGGCAAACTGCAAACTAGGTCTGGCCTATAGGGCCAAGTATAACCTTACACCGGCAGCCAGGCTTGCCCTAGCGAAGGGTGTGCTCCTTCCCTCCCTCCCTCAGCTATGGGCTGCACCTATTTGCTCACTCTCCAAAGACACATCTCACCCGGTGGTACACTGCTTACAATAACATTTGTCGTTTTGCCTTGGCTGCCCCCCGACTCACCCACCATTGTGAGCTATGAGAAACTCTGCCAGCTCTCACCAGCTAGATACCTTGATTTTGGTTTGGGATGCCTCTCTGGGAAAGTGGTCAGAACTAGCACCCCCCCAAGGGCAGGCCCGGCTTCTGCCTAAACTGAATCCCACCCCCTACCAACTTAGGTCTCTCACATCAGGGATGCTCAAAGTCCCTCCTACCCAGACCCTTATGCCGGATCGGGACTTTGCCATAAGTGTGCCCAGACTCTGGAATTCGCTGCCTGTGGATATCCGAGCTGCCCCCTCCTATCTGAGTTTTCGAAATTCCCTGTGGGGTTTCCTAAAACTAGCATCAGAGTGTGACTGCCCCAAACCTCCGTAGAGTAAAGTGTCAAATTGTTTTGTCTGAACCTCCCCAGGGTGTCTCTATTGAATTTCTGGAGATATTTTCCTCACTGTATCAATGACTTCTGACTACTCCTGCCTAAAAACCTTGGGCATTTTTACACCTATTATTGCTCCACGGTCATAGGCTAACCATGACATATTGCACCTTGGTCACTTGGTAGAAACTTGTACTACCAAGTGTTTCTGTTTCTGTCTAACATGTGCATATTTAGAAAAATGTGATGAGCTGTATATACCTGTCCATGATCCAACTAGCCTAGGGGGTATACGACAATGTTATAAGTTATATTGTGACCAATCCAGTCCTTGAGCTATGCTCCACTCCTATGTATGATGACCTGTATATATCTGTCAGTTGAACTAGCTAGTCTAGAGTGTATAATCTGAAATGTGCTTACTACTGTATGTTTCCCCTAGCGTCAAATGATGTATTTCCCACATGTTTGTTTACTGTGACAAAAAACTGTACTCTCTTTGCCATGTCTCCTTGACTGTTGTTCCTCATGTTGTACTCTCCCGGGTCGTTTCTGAAAATAGGCATAATACTTGTCTAGTGTACTTACTCGGTAAACAAAAGCTAAATAAATAAATAAAATAAAGCCTCTAGGAGCCAAATAAAGTTGTATATAGTTCTCCAGACATAAGATGTTATATGTTAAATTAAGTTCATTAATCAACTGTCTCTCCAAGGTAGTAAAATGTTCTTTCAACTTACCGGTTTCAGATGCAGTAGGATTATGTTCACTGCTGAATTTAGCTCATAGATTAGCTTTTCTTCATTCCAAACTTTCCATTTCCAACAAGCACACTGGCGGACCCTCTTCTGATTGTGAATCATTGCCAGAACTCATTGTCATTAAATCAAGGACACCCGCACTGTGTGCTGGAGATATTGTGTAACTCCACAAGCAGATTTTTGCTCCTAATACAGTTGAAAACTGATAATCATACTGTCACAAGTATAATAGAGGTATATACTAACCATTTCAGTGTTGTCTATGACCGTGGAGGCTATCCACAGCAGGGTTCGCAAGCAAGGCAAATTACAATCCACAACAGAAACAGAATGTACTCCACAACAATCAGGTGGGGTGCTTAAACCTCAGGCCTGCCAGCCCAATATGAGATCCAGAAACAGTAAGCTGATAGCATTCCACATTGGAACAAACAGTTCTTGAAGCCAATATTGATGCAAAATTTGTGATTTTTAATTCAGTGCAAAATATCACAATGTGCAAAAAGCAAAGTGCAAAAGCTGTAAATACAGCTACAGGAGAACACAACACTCCACCAGTACCCCTGCACTTCAACCTACTGGTCTTCCTTAGGGGGCTAGGGACTGGTTCAAACTGACTTGTTTAAAAACCTAACATCAATTATGTCATAGGTCACATGCCGCAATTCAGATGGAATAGACTGCCTATAGTCTGAAAGAGCTGAGCCGGTCGAGTCCTCCAAGCAGTGATTTCCCTAGACACAAAAAGCTGCCTTTTTCTTGGTAACTGCCCTTTAGTAGTCATCATAATGAATTTTCAAAGCCCATTTGTCCTCCAGAGCCCAGGATTTCCACCTGCAATTCTCCATCATCTACCCCTTGGCCTTCAAACCCCTCAGCTCCACATTAAACTATGGGGAGCATCAGAAAGAGACCAAGGGACCTATATGAACCTTGTCTAAGCCTTTAATCATTGCTTTGTCTTTTTTGTTTCCTTTTTTGTTTCCTCTAAATGTCAAATGTAACCTCTCTGTAAATTTGCACTGTTAATGTCCAATTTTATTAATGTCCAATTTATTACCACTCTGTTAATTTTGCTCTGCTACTGTATGTAATCCATACCCGGGTCGCCCCTGAAAAAGGGACTGTACTGTCTCAGTGGATTCACTCAGTCACCAAAACTCAAATAACTAAATAAATAAATATGGGTGGGTGCAACGGTACTGAAAGCACAGAGATAGCCCTATTGATCTGACCAACTGATCAGATCAATCTCAAGATTATCAGACTTGAGCCCTAGGGGAAACCAAGTCTAAGGCTGGCCGTGTTGATGGGTCATAGAACCACTTGTGCGAGGCCCAGCGATTCCATTACACGAAGGTAATTTTGCCAAAAGTGCAAGAGTTCATCATCAATCCAAGCATTAAAGTCACCCAGAATCAACCTTCTGGGCCCCTGATGATGAAGTCTGCAATTTCCCTACAGGAAATCCCACTCACACCCAAGAGGCCAGAATACAAGGAAGACCATACAACCTGCACCTGGACCTCCATGCATGCATGCACGCATTCAGATGGCAAGGTTTACCGCACTGGATGCACAGTGAAGTTCCATTCAGATCTAACACAGATAGTGTACCATGATGGATATGGCTAGGACAGCTTTGTGGCTAGGACAGCCACCTCTAAGCCTATCTTAAAGGTGGCTGTCCCAGCATTATCCCTCGGCCAGCTCTCCGTGGTGCAAGCCAGATTAATTGAGGAACAATGACAATTTTGTTGCTTATCGATCTGGTGTTGTATAACACAGTCCAAAAAGGACAGGAGATGGCAGGTGGCCAACTAGCTACCTGCCCACTTTGTCCTGTGGAAGTCCAGGGCATGGGAACCAAAAACATCTGGCTTGCTCTCTGTCCTGTTTTGCCCCAGGGTATCTTCTGGTCTTCATCATCTTAATAGTGCCCTCTCCGTAAGCTCTCACCAAACCTGGCAGCCAACCACCACATCTCGTAACAATCCTTACCTCCCTGCAGTGATGATACACAGTAGGAGAGCTCATGGAAAGGGCAAAGGTCATACAGCTGGGACAGAAAGTAGCTTAACCTAGAGATCTCAGGCACCAAACACATTCTGATGCAAACTAAAATCAAACTCACCCACAATACACAAAACAAAACCCCAAACCACCCTCAATAAAAGTACAGTAATAACCCTAAACTACACACAATCCCACCTCCTAACATCAAATAACTCCAAATTCAAACTCCCACCATACAATCTAATCCCTAATAAATTATGCAACCATGAACATACACCTCACACCCTAAATACATATAATACACTCAGTTTACAATCATACACACTCGTACCTAGCCTAACCATTCAAGACACAAACCCCCGCTAAAGTAAAAGTACTAAGGTGGCAAGACCTTCGAGCGGCAATTTAGTCCAGTCCAACAATACTAGTTGAATCACAATGATTTGTCCAATAGTATAAAACTGCTTCCAAGAATGCCAGTCCGGTGGCTCTTTTCATGGCCACAACCAGTCAGTTTGTAAGGCACTCCACTCCTGCTGCAGTCCTATGGCTACTGCACTGTTCACCAGGCCAAAACAAGATGAACACCTATCATTATGCTCTCTGACCAGGCAGTATATCCAGCATGCCTTCTGACTCTAGGCACACAGCAACAGTTATCTGGTGCTCCACAGCCACCAGTCAGACAAAAATGCAGCCCCCCCCCCAAATGTTGCTACTGGACCCTTATCAAAACTGAACTGCCGAATGCTTGTTGTAGTTGCAGGTGCAAGTGCGTGCAGATAATATGCCACTCCAAGGGCTGCACTATACTTAGCAGCTCACACTGTAAAATCAATTACTAATCCCTACCACTACCTCACTGAAGAACTCTGTCAACAATTGAAAGTGCCCTACTATGCATGCCCACCAGTGCAGTGGCGAGGTATCTGCTTGCAGCACCGATATACCAGGTTTGGGGATGGACCCAGGAGTCAGAAGGCCAGCCAGGGGGAGAAGGACTGAGCATCCTGGGGACTCCTCTCCTTCTCCAGGGGAAGGGGGTTGAGTGTCTGGCACATTGTGGACCTCTGGCAGAGGCTGGGGGCACTGACGCGGCCAGCACCATACATCAGGGGGTGGGGTGGACACTGGTTATCATTGCACATCCCCGCTCCCAGGATCCCAGCAGAAAAAGGAAATGGCAGCCCCAATCATGATGCTGGCCCCGCTGCCATCCTGCTGCTTACCCGTGTCCAGTGGAGGAGGTCCCACTCCCATGGCCCCGACCCGGGGGGGGGCAAGCCA
Source organism: Neoceratodus forsteri (assembly GCA_016271365.2). Lineage (NCBI taxonomy): Eukaryota > Metazoa > Chordata > Ceratodontiformes > Ceratodontidae > Neoceratodus > Neoceratodus forsteri. The sequence goes on from CM057449.1 coordinate 543,449,230, forward strand.
GGTCTCACCTACCCAGTGTCCATTGGGGGGCCCACCCAGTGGTCCCATCCCAGGGGAGTAAACCTAGAGCATGCAGGAATGGTGAGTGGAGCTGGGCTTAGCCTCTGGGACGGCCTGGCAAAAAAAAAAAATGCACTACTACTACATAATCTCCAAAAGCTCAAATTAAACTAGAAAACTGCAGCTGCTTAACAGTTTATTTTGTGCTTCAGAATCCCTATAACAACAGGGGTTTTTAAGAAATAGTAGTTTGCTTTAGCTGCCTGATAGTCTTGGTGCTGGAGATTCTACGTTTCCTGTAGCTAAGGAGGTCCTCTGGGGATTGTGACAATTTTAAGTGAAGCCAGACAGCACTACAAGTCCTGCAAAGATCAATTAAGTTGGCTGAAATCCAGGGAAGATGAAACACAATCACACAGGACTTCTTGAGGAGAGTATGTTTGTCCCACATGTGGAAGAATTTAGAATGGAACACAGAGAGGGCCTCATCAATGTCCATGGCAGCAAGGATATGGAACCAGCCAGTGAAGGACAGGTCAAGATGGAGGGAGTCAGGATCGAGTGATAGCAGCGGCCTTGACCAGATAATTTTGGAGGGGGGGGGGCGGAAAGGAGACAATTTTCTCTGATGCAGTAGGTTATACTGTGGTCACTGAAGGCATCTGGTAGCATTCCCACAGCAACAATCCAGTGAAGGTGAGAGTGGAGAAGCTTGTCAAAAAGAGAGTGGTTGGTGCAGTAGGGATTACATCGAGCTGGCTCACAGATTAAGAGACTCAAGCTTTTGGATAGTAGGTTTGGCAGCGGGGAACAGAAAATTGATGTTTATGTCCTCTGGAAGAATCAGTTCCCCTAAGGAAAAGTGACAGGCAGCTGGCCCTGTGGTGAAGAGGGCTAAAGTGCCATGTACGCCTTACCTTTTCCCATGCCGGCGACCCGGGTTCTGGGATGGACTTGAGTTGCCTGGGGTTGGACAGTGTGGGAGAAGCTTGAATATCCGAGAGACTGCTCTCCCCTCCTGAGATTGGGAGGCAGGTTTGGGAGAGGCTCAAACATACAAGAGACTGCTCTCCTCTCCTCTCCTGGGATGGGGAAGCATGTAAGTCCAGCATACGACTGCCACCAGGTGGAGGCCTGATGGCAGAGCAGCATGGCAGCAAGAATGGGAGGGTGCCAGAATGTGAAGTCAGGCATGCGCACTTCCACGCACATGCTCGATGCTCTTATGGCAAGGGGCAGGGACAAGGAAAACAGGAAAATGGAGCCCTGTTTGTGTCCCAGTGGTCCACCCTGCTGCTCCAGTCCAAGCTTCACTAGCTATGTATGACAGGGGAGTGGAGGACAGTCCCCACAGGGGGAATCTGCTGGGGTACTCACCTTCGACCAGAAAGGGAGGTAGAAAACAACAGTCAGGAATGGGGACAGGGCTGATAAACCACTAAAGACCTGCCAAGGAGGATAAAAATCTGTGTGGCAAAAAAAGGAAGAGTGAGACGCTAAGGAGGCGATAGTGTTGGACAGCACAGAGGGAGAGGCTTTGGGGAAGCATAGACTCCAGCAACAAAGATTGGAATGGAGGAGGGAAAGGTGAGCTTAGCCAGGAGAAATCTGTGTGAGGAGGGAGCAACTCCGCTTAATAGACAAGAGCAGGCAAGTCCCTGACAGACGCAGAGGGCAACATCACCACCATGTTTGCTATGGTCCTGCCTGTGGATGTTGTGGCTGGAAATGGCTTCATCACTGTCAGTGACTCTAGAGGTGAGCCAGGATTCGGTGACAAAAAAGATGTCAGAAGTCTAATGTGAGAACCATACTTGAAGATCAATCTGAAGTAGAAGTCTTCTAACATTAAGGTGGAGAATGTTTTTGCCTTTGGGAAAAGGGGGAAGAGGAGACAGGGTTGAAGAAGACAGAGTCAGAGTTTGGTTTGAAATCACCACACAACATGAATAGCAAGATAAGTAGAAGCAGAGTAAGACTTGTGTCAGTGGGGGAAGGGGTAGAGGTGAGAAGAAAGATCTGGGGTGCGGTCCATGAGGGGGGCTAGACTCTCTTCCTCTTAACTACTCAGTTGTGGGATGCAGTGGCCAGTTAGTATGTCTGAGGTCCAGGAGTGATGTGGTTTCATCCCACATGCCAGCAAGGTGTCATTCTTGCTCTGTTCCAGATCCCTCAGAGACACCAGATATGCATGCATGTAATGTGCAAGTGTAACCCCTCAGTGGCGCTCTCCCAAGGGCTACTACTCCTGCCTGCTTGGCTAGTAGCAGGTTAAGGGCCTGAGTTCTGAAATGGGTGCCTCCATCCGGAGATCAGGGTTGGTAGTGGTCAAGCTAACCTGAGCACACCCCTCCGGGACACTGTAACCCCCCTCTTTCCCCTCTAGTGGCCTGAACACTGTACAATAATCACTTTAACAATACCCCTGGTACACCACACAAGTGCCCATACTGTTTGCACTTACCACCAGGGCTGGTTCCTCTGGCTCGACCCTGGGGACCCCTGTAAAACATGGTTATGCACAGCAAATAACAATACAGTCCTTTGAGCACAAACTGGAACCACAGTTAGATTACATGCAGAAAAAGTTAGATCTGATTTATTCAGGGGACTTGAACAAGGAAGGGGCAAAATCAGGTTAATTAGCTTAAAGGTTATATCAATCAAGAAGTTATGCATGCGCTTTGAGTCCCCACCCACACAGTCACACCTCTGGGTACCCAGGTGGAGAAGAGATGGGCTAGCCAGGACTGTTGCCCAGGGTTGCAGCTGGTTGGGGCCCTGTGATGGAAAACACAACATGCACAGTACACAATATTTGTAATCTGAGCCAGAGGGCTCAGTTCATAAAGAAAACGAAACAACAAGACAATCAGATGACACACTCAGATTAAGCTGTTGTTGCAGGGAGCTACCCTGGTATTTACTCATGATACCCAAGACTGGACACAGGCTGGACAAAAATCGAGACTGCAGGTGGTTGATCTGAAATGCCAGGAGAAGCAGGGCCCACACAAGTTGCAGAGGCGTCATTCCTGTTAAAGAGTGGAGCAGGGGCTGATCCCCAGGCAGGTCTCTCGTCAAGGGCTTCTCTATGCAGTGGGTAGTCTGGCTGGGCCAGTCTGGCAAGGCCCAGACCACATGGAGACAAATTCGGATGCAGTCCATTTTGGGCTGGATACAGCTTCCAGCAAGCAGAACACAGTTCACACAGTGGGGAACTAACTCACAACCCACTAGCAGCTTATAGCACATTTACATGTACGGGAATTCTACTGTAACAGGCAAAGCGCCTCGTCACAATCGAAGTCTCTGCACACCGGAGCTTAGGGGTAGCTGAACTCCTGACAGGCCAATCGCATTCAGCAAAATCTTCGGTCTTCTTCAGGTTGAGCCTGGCCCACTTCAGTAGCTTATTTTAGTCACACAAACTTGGATTTAGTCCAAAATAATTCTCTTCTCTCCCTCTCAGGAGCAGCAGCAGACATGCAAGCCAAAAACTCAGCCCTTTCACAGTTTTCCCATGCGAACCCACTCAGGATTGCTGATTCCAGCTTAGATCTAACTGAAAATTGCAAGCAGCCAGGGACTTCCCCAAGATCCAAAAGGTTTGGTTGGCTGATTTGGCTGTCAGTCAAAGCAAGAGCTTCCCCTTCAGTTGCAAAAAACACGCAAAAAGTTCAAAACTACAATTCCTACAGATTTTGACTTCAGACAGCTCCTGTAGTCCGGCTATATTTTAGGACCCACCAGAAATGATTGGTCCAATTTGCAGTCCAGGACCAAGAAAGTGGAGACAAAACAAAACAGTCCTTGCTACAAAGAAAGCAGATTAGACAAACTACATTATCATTATCACTCTAAATGATTTTCAGCAAATAGTTACATCTTTCAACAGAGCTCCCTCTCAGATTACTTAGGCTGCAATCAGGCAGCTCTTAAAGAGACAGTACACAGAGGCTATACAGGCTCTGGTAATCACATTTAACTGCTAAAACGCAGGACACCAGCCTGGCAGTGAGCATTTAGGAAAGCTCAAGGAAGACTTTTTGGGAACCCCCATTTGTAGAGGAGTTACACAAGCACATGTAATGCATGGTAAAACAAAAATGGGAGAATCTGCCCTTTCAGTTTCTCCTACGTTTTGGAACCAACTTGCTAACTCATTACAGAATGCCGGGTCCTATTATATTTGTTAAAAATGTTTGCAGTAATACTTGTTTGAGGAATCCACATGTGTCTGCTGAACTATTAATCTGTATTTGATTTTTGTACCATATGCATGGTACATGGTTTCTGTTCTTCATTCCAGGTTGTACCTGAAAAAGAACCCTTGGTCCAGTTCTGTCATCTGGTAAACAAATTTCAAATAAATATATCAAATAAACCTCTGTACACATAAAAACATAGAATTTGACAGCAAATAAGAACATCTTGCCCAATCAGTCTGCCCATCTGTCCCTGGCTATACTGTCACCACATACCCTACTTGATCTCCAGCTCCCTCACTCCCCCACTTTCTAACTAAGGTTCCAATGTGCCTAACCCATGCAAGACTGAAGCCCACCACTGTTTTCACCCCATCACCTCCACTGCATGACAGTTCCATGCATTCACCACTCTTACAGTGAAGAAGTACTTCCTTACATCTCTTCTAAATGTTACCCCATCCAGCTTCTTTGTACATCCCCTTGTTTTACATGCATTTTTTTCTCTGAAAATCACTCCCTTCCTGTACCTTATTCAATCCTGTGAGGCATTTATAGATCTCTTATCAAGCCCCCCACCCTTTCCAGGCTGTACATTTTGATGTCTTTCAATCTCTTCTCGTAGGGCTTCTGATGCAGCTTCTGCACCATTTTATTTGCCCTAGGACATTGCATCCACCTGGTGTCCCTCCCTCCACAATGACACCTCCAACTGCACAACCACCTGTGGTCATCCAGGTGGCAGGGTGCAAACCACCCACCCTGAGCAAAGCATTCTCTGGAATGCTCAATCCTCCTCTATGGCTGGCCCTCCAGCAACTCAAACTCACTTCCAAACACAGGTCACCGGCATCACAAGGGGTAGCACTACCAGTGCACTGACAGGCTAGCTTCAATGAGAGCTTCTTCAGAGCCCTGATGGCTACATCATTCCATCCAATCATTTAAGTGATGTCACACTCACTGACTGCTTTTCTCTGCTCTGAAGCATGAAATAGGCCGAGTTTTAGAACCTGAAGACCTGAGACTATCTGCTTGAACTTATACAATAGCAGGACTTCGGACCACTGCAGGGCTTCAAATATGTTTTGGGATTTAGGACTGACTGAAATAGCCACAGATAATCTATGTGTAGCCTCTTCCTCAGAAGGGGGACTTACCTGGAGGCTGTTTGTACTGCCCCCAAACTCTCCTACAGTTTCCTCACCCACTCAGGCCCCAGGACTGAAGCTGGAAAGGGGGCTGGAGTAGCTGCTGCTGAAAAATACACAGCACAGCTGCACAGTAAATGTGCTCACATTCAAAAAGCCTCCTGCTCGAATGTGTGAGGGGTTCCAGTGTGGATGTTCCTGTAATGCTGAGTGCAGTCACACAGCGCAGAAGAGAAAAGCCACATTAACAGCCAACCAGCACTTCCTGTAGTGTGCTTTAGCCCCAGGGACACCAGTAGGTATCAGGAGTCTGGAGGCACTAGGGGAAGGAGGAAGAAGCACCTGGACATTTGGTGCACTGTGCCTTTAAGAGAGCAGCTTCCTGCCACACAGAGAGGCTGCCAGCAATTCGGGAGGAGGGAGCAGAGAACGGAGCTCCTGATCGAGAGCATGGGGGTTTTACCCACGTCACACCACCACCAGAATGTCAGGCACAGTGATACCTACCAAGACCAGGGACAGCACACTAAGAGGGCAAACTCCAAATAAATTAAAAACAAGACTTTGGAGAATAGGGCTCCATTGAAGCAAGGGACCACATCTTTGTGACCCCTCACCTGGACAGGCACTAATCAGAGACCAGCAAAGCAGAGTGATGGATTGTGAGAGGATAATGCAAGAGGTTCCTCCTAATTGGACTGGCTGGTTTTTTTGAGTCAATCATAGGACAGGACAGATCAAAAGGACTGACAGACAATCATGTCTGCCCAGTGAGAGATGAAATGGAGGGAAAGAGACTGGTGGGCTTTCAAGGAACAAGGGCAGGCTGAAGAGAGACTCAGTGGGGAGTGAACCTACTTCTGTTGGGTTGTGATTGTGGCCAAACTAGGCCAGTTCTGGAAAACCCTCTCCAGGACTTAAAGAGGACCTGTGAGAAAAGAGACTGTCTGAGCTTGTTTTTGCTGTGCTGATACCTGAGACATGCCAAGTCTATGAGACTGCTGAAGCCAGATTTGGAGACTGAAATCTACACCTCTGTCAAGCTACTGCAGAGCCAGTTAGGGGGCCTGCTATCCCTTACCAAGTGTGGTGAATCAGGGAACAGGGAGTCACAGGCATGTGCCCACAGTTCAGAGGTACTCTTGATCCTGGGGAGACCACGAGGGTCACTCCAGGGGGGAGGTCTGGGCTCCTCAGGAAGTGTGAAACCGCTGCAGGAGTACTCCAGTGTATGGTGAAAAGAAGAGCCAGAAGGGCTATGCTGTCGGGTCTTATCCATGTGAGAAGCTCCTGAGTGCTGCACCAGCCACTGCATTGTGCTGGTCCCTGCTGCAGACATTCATCTGAACCCGGGGGTCATGTGAGTGCCAGCACAGCTGGCTGGGACTCAGCTTTATGCTGGATTATAAATACCACTGTTGGATGGTTCATGGTTCCATGTGGAATTCAAGTTTTACAATTTGTGCTAGCACACTATGGTCTGTTTGGTGGGGGAGGGGTTAAACTGCAAGCTTGCAAAATTTTCACCAGGTGCACCACCACAAGGTCTCAGGCAACTCTTCAGTCAGGCTTGCACCAGGATTGTGTTATAACACCCGAGTACCTAGACCCTAAGTTGTTATTGCACATGTACTTACAGTTCTATTATTGGTACGGGATGAAAGTTTCCACACCCTGTGTAAGGTAGTTATCTTATGTGCCCCTTGCTTGGGCAGGTGTGTACATGCTGTGTGCAGTTGAGAGGGTGGTAGTGACTCACAGTACAGTGGGATTTGAGGGGAAATGCCTGAGGGTGGTTCTGCATACAGCAGTTTGTTATTGTCTAACCCCTGCTCTTTCCACAGTCTCTGGCCTGTGTGACAAAATTAAAGCAGTTTATTTGTTGACTTCTGTAACTATGTGGGTATTCAGTCTGTAGATGCTTTCAAACTGTCTACTGGTGAAAGTGATAACTGTCTCAATGGTTCCCGGAGGTTGGTCCAATCCAGAGTAGGGAGATGGGTAGGTACTGCATCCTAGGGGGTGCTACTACACACAACATCTGGCCCACTTATTCTCTCTGGGTGGAGGCACCATGCTATTTCTTATCTTTTCTGGGATGAACCCCCCACCACCACTACAGGAGAAGGCACAAACCCATCCTCTTCGCCCTCTGGGCCCAGGCAGGGGTGTGAAGCCGGACATGGCATCCCTGGGGTCACACGTGCTATGCTCAGTATTTTCTCCACAGGTCAGTTGCCCAGGAAGAAGTCACTCAACAAGATTCAAGCATGTGCAAAGCAGGATATGTGTATTCACAACTGCTAATGGCTTTGACAATGTTGGCATCATTATCAGATATGATGAATTTGGACTTCAAGTTACTTAGCCTGAGCCAATTGGTTCACTCCTCCAGTACTTTCTCAGGGATACTTTCTGCACTATGGCCTATTTAAAAGACGGTGTTGGTTTTGACCCTATTCTTGTAAAAGGATATGCCTGAATAGTTTTGCATCCATTGCGTCTTCATCTAGCACAAAGCTACCTTCCAGTGCTATAGTGTGTTAGCAATGGGCACTGCTGCTTTACTCAGACTGGCCCAATGGGGGTCTTACTATAGGTATCCCAATGAGCAGTGATGCTCATATAGATAACTGTCTGACTGCTCATCAGATCCTGTGTTTTGTTACATTACATGCACATGATCATCACTTACAGACACTGACAGAGTGTGTTGGACATGCACACTGCATAATACAAGGGAGGGATTGTTATATGTTATACATGAGAAGACTGACCCGATGGTCCTTAATACAGAAATATACTTTCCCTAACAATGCAATAAACCACTTATAAAAAGAATATTAGAAAACAAGGGCAGTAAACTAGTGGATCTAAAGTTTGCAATTACCAACATTATGGCTTAAATATAGAAGCATAAAAACATAGAATTTGATGGCTAAGCCAGCCCGCCAGCACAGCGGTAGCACTACCGCTTGCAACGCCAGCAACCCAGAATTGGTAGCGAGCCTGGGCTGCTGGACGTCTGGCCGGGGGGGTGAGGATCAAGTGCCTGCAGGGCTGCTCTTTATCTCCATGGAGGGAGGGCTGCATTCCCCACTGCTATACTGCCACCTGGGTGACCACAAGTGGAGGTGCAGTAGGGGAAGCAGAAGTTGCAGGGAGGGGCGGACATCGGCAGAGGGTTCAGAGTGAAGGCATGTCTCAACACACTTTCATCTCCTTGGCCCTCTTTGCGTACTGGTGTCTTCAGGGGTGGGACTAGAAAATGCGAAAAGCCCCATGCCTGCTCCTGGAGACGGCCCCCAGCACCAGTAACCAGGGGATCAGGGAAGAAGCTCTGTAGTGGCTGCACCACTTGAGGTAAGCAGGGAGATGGTGGCTCCCACCTCCACCCCACTCGAGGGGTAATCTGAGCACTTGAATGGATATGGGGCGGACACATGGGAGCAGAAGTCCTCTGTCCTCTGGCGCAGCCTGTGCAGTCACACTGAGGACCCTGAGGGAAGGTGCAGATGTGGTGACGGAGGGGGCATGAACAGAAAGTGTAAAAAATTAAAAAGAATTTGATAGCAGATAAGGACAGCTCAGCCCATCCTGTTGCCCACTTCTCCCTACCTACACTATTACCACAGACTGCCCAATCTATGGCTCTTTCCCCCTCCCCACTTCCTTTCCGCTGTAATTCCATTGTGCTTATCCCATGCATTCTTGAATTTCACCACTGTTTTCACCCCCACTACCTCCACTAGAAGGCTATTCCAGGAATTCACCACTCTCTGTGAAGAAGTACTTCCTCACATCTCTCCTGAGGTGTTGGTGGTGGACCCAGGTCAGCAGGTAGAGAAGCTGACTCCTGGGCAACCATCTGGCCTTGTGCTTGGGGGCAACCAGTTGAGACCTTCTGAACAGGTGCGGAATCTGGGCACTGTGCCTGATAATGCTCTGACGTGAAAAGCACAGGTATCAGCAGTTGTCAAGTCCTCATTTTTTCACCTGTAGAACATCGCCCGGATAAAGCACCTTGTTCCACCTGGGGACCTCCCTACATTGGTTCACGCCTTTGTGTCCTCACATCTTGATTACTGCGGCTCTAAACCTAGGGTTACCAGGGGTGTATCTCCGTCGCCTGCAGCTGGTGCAGAACGCTGCAGCCAGGTTGTTGACAGGGTTGTCAAGAAAAAGCCATATCACACCTGTGCTGCGCGAACTGCACTGGCTGCCGGTGTGATGGAGGATCACCTTTAAGGTCGTGTTGCTGACCTTTAAGACCCTACACGGACAGGGACCGGGTTACTTGCAAGACCTCCTTTGGCCTTACTGCCCCCTCTGCTCACTCCGTTCCACCAATGAGGGATTGCTATTGGTTCCCAGGGTCTATCTTCAGACATCAGGTGTGAGGGCTTTTTCCTTTGTAGCCCCAACCCTGTGGAACTTTCTACCTCGTCAGATTCGAGAGTGCCTGTCCACCAAGACTTTTAAATCCTTATTAAAAACATATTTATTTGGATTGGCATTTGGGAAAAATTTGTAGTCTTATGACTGCTGCCTTATTATTATTTTAATGTTTTATCTGTTTAATGTTGTTCTGAATCGTATATGCACTTTGGGTTTTGAAAAGCACTTTAGAAATACATTTTGATTGATTGATTGACTGATTGGTTGATTGATTGAATCTACCCCCCCTCCCCCCCAGATTCATAGCATGTTCCCATGTTCTTGAACACATTTTCTTCTGAAAAACACATTCTTTTGTATTTATTTACCCTGTGAGGTTATTGAAGGTCTCTATCATATCCCCCTCCCCCTTCCCCTCTGTTCCAGGGTGTACATATTGAGGTCATTTAGTCTCTCCTCATAGGGCTTTTGATGCAGACCCTGCACCATTTTATTTGCCTTCCTCTGGACCACCTCAACTCTTTCTATGTCCTTCCAGCGATATGGACTCCAGAACTGGACACAGTACTCCAGGTGGGGACTTAGCAGCGATCTATAGAGAGGCAACACCACCTCCCTCTTTCTGTTGGTGATACCCCTCCCTATGCACCCCAGCACCACACTAGCTCTCTCTACTGCCTTGTCGCACAGCCTGCCCACCTTTAGGTCATCCAGTATGATTACCCTTAGGACTGTTTCCTGCTTGGTGGTCGACAATGCTACTCCACCCATTTTGTACTCTGACCTTGGGTTTCTGTGTACTAAATGCATGATTTAGCACTTCTTCACATTGAAACCTAGCTATCATACCCCTCACCACTCCTCTAGTTTTCTCAGGTCCCTACTCATACTTTCCACCACCCCTGGAGTGTCCACCTTATTGCAGATTTTGCTGTCATCCTCAAAGAGGCAGACCTTCCATTCCAGCTCCTCTGTAATGTTACTTATAAAGACATTAAAAAGGGCTGGGCCCAGCACTATTCCCTGAGGCACCCTGCTGGTCACCCTCCCTTCCTCGGAGTGAACTCCGTTTACCACCACCCTCTGTCACCTATCCCCTAACCAATTTCTTATCCAGTTTACCACCTTTAGACTCACACCTAAGCTACCCAGCTTGCTTAGTACTCTCCTATGTGGAACAGTGTCAAAAGTCTTATTGAAATCTAGGTAGGCCATGTCCACAGCTCCATCCTGATTTAAATTCTTTATCATCCAGTCAAAGAAATATATCAGATTTGTTTGACATGACCTCCCCACTATGAAACCATGCTGCCTGAGATCTTGTAACCTACTGGATTCCAGATATTTCACAATACTTTCTTTCAGCAGTGACTGCATGACTGTTCCCACAATGGAAGTCAGGCTGACTGGCCTGTAATAGCCAGCCTCCTCCCAGCTACCACTTTTATGTAGTGGGACTACATCTGTCCTCCTCCAGGCCTCCGGAACCACTCCTCTTTCCAGTGTGCTGTTAAATAGAACAGTCAGAGGTGCAGTCAGTATTTCCCTGAGCTCCCTCAATACCCTTCAATGCACCCCATCTGGCCTCATTGCTTTGTCCATCTTCAAATAAGCAAGTCCCTTCAAGACTCTTGCCTCCAAAAAAAAGACTAGTCTTCCTTATAATGAACCACACCATATGATAATCACTGGTCCCCATGTGGCCTCATACCTTGACATTTGACTTACAGCAAGACTTTATTCCCCTTCAACATATTCTCATCAAACACAAGCTCCTCCTAAACGCCAAAAAAACTAAAGCCATGATTCTCTCACCAAAAACAGGCCACAGACCAACACATATTTCCCAGATTCTAACGCTCCTTGATGAACCCCTTGAAACAGCTGAACCCTTTAAATGCCTAGGATTCTAGCTGGATAATAAGCTTAACTTCCTGTGCCATCTGAATGAAGTCTTGAAGAAATTAAGACAGCGGTTAGGTTTATTCTATCGTATTAAACATCTGCTTATCTTAGAAGCTAGAAAGAGACTAGTACAGTCTACATTCCTACCTATACTGGACTATGCTGACTTTCTTTACATTCATTGTCCCCTAACTGTGCTCAGCAAATTAGATACACTATATCACCGGGCCCTAAAATTTATCTTCTACCCCTTCATACTCACCATTGCCTACTATACCAGGAATCGGGGTGGCCATCCATTTCAAATAGGGGGAAAATAAATGCTCTACTTTGGCTTTATAGAGCGCTCTCCAATAATCTCCCTACATACATATCGAGTTTATTCCAATGAGACAAGGGTTCCTATGGCCTGAGAAGCTTCTTTTTACTTTGTTTCCAGATTCCTAGAGCAAAAACAACATATGGTTCGGCCGCAATCAGTTTTTCACTCCCATCACTTTGGAATACCATGCAAAGCTCATTAAAACTTTCCTCACTTCCAGGCCTTTTCACATTCAAAGATTTGCTGGCCGATCTACTGAAGGAAACATGCAACGGCTTTAGACAACGCTGAGCCATTAGCATCCATCCCCTTTCTCAATTTCTACAACTAATTTCACCTAAGATCCTCTCTTATAGCAGACTTCCAGCACTCCCAGCTTACTTTTTCTACCCTGACCCTCCTCACCCCATCATCTTCCACTAGCACCCTTCCCCTGCCTTCACTCTCCCGGTCTACTACCATCACATTGAAGAAAGCCCAGGATTATTGGCTTCTCTCCTTTTCCTGTAAAATATTTTATGTATTCCACGTCTTCAAACTTTGGCAGGTCAGTGGTGCTGGCCTTATGAGTCCTTCTGTACAATGTCTTCGCATTTTTAAGTATACCTTATCTGTGAACATGTATTGTATTGTATTGTATTGTACAATTGTCCAGGACCACTTTGAAAATGAGCTTGCTCAATAGTGTTTTTACCTGGTTAAATAAAGTGATTGATTGATTGATTTGCAACACTGTACCTGTCAGTGAGTGACCAGGTCCAGTAATGCCCCATCATGAGTGGGTTCAATGACTAGTTACCTGAGGAACACCACCTGCAGAGATTCCAGGATGTCCCCGCTTCTAGCTGAAGCTGCTGCTGGGAGCCTCCAATCTACATCTGGCAGGCTGAAGTCCCCCACCAGCAGCACCTCCCCCTTTTCTACCATCTTGCCAATGTCTTCCATCAGTACCATATCTAATTGTTCCTCTGTTTGGAGGTCTATAGATCACTGCAGTGTGAATAGTGGCTCCATTCCCCATCTCCTGGGTGACCCACAGTACCCCATATTCCTATTATCTCTGTTGCTTTTGTGCTTTCCCTCACATAAAGCAACCCCCTTTCCTTCCCACCTGGTCCCTCCTGAACAGATTAATGGAGAACTAGATGATTAATGGAGAACTCTTTTTTTTTTACTTTATTTTTATTATTTTCAGGAAGTATAAAAGCTTAACAAGTTCCATGTACTAGACAGACCAAACTATTGCATATAACTTCAAGAGCCACAGCCCCTTACTCTAAGAAAGTAATACACATCTAATACATTTTAGTACCACAGGTCACTTATTCAACAAGGGTCAATCAACATTTAAGGCTCTGGTGTAGCTGCCTACTGCAGTAATGTAGTAGGAGTTTGTGATGTATCAAGTGTCTAATTGATCACTGCAGGGGGTGCTCTGTGTAGAGAGTATCCAAAAAATAAAATAATGGGAAAACAAATTGCAAAGCAATAATGTAATTGAGGGATTTTGGTGACTTCATAACCCTGGAAGCAAACCAGAAGTGGTTCTGTGATGCCACCAGTATCACTAGAATTATTACCTTGTGACTGATGTTTTCATACAAGTATTTAAATTTTAGAAAGAAGCAGGCCTGGTGACACAGAGGGTTGAGGCACTGGCACCTTACCTCAAACCACACCGGTGACCTGGGTTCGGGAATGGACTCAGGCGCTGGAGGGTCGGCAGGGGAAGGAGAAGGATCGAGCATCCAGAGGACTGCTCTCCTCTCCTGGGGTAGGTTAGAGACAGGTATCACTCTGTAGTGGCCCCCGGTTGAGACCAGGGGCAGTGCAGACATGACACGCAGGGGAACTGAAGGAGGAGAAACACAGAAAATGGTGCTTCTAAACTGTCGGATGATGGCTGCCTGGACCAGTGCCTCCTCGGAACTCTGAGAAGCCGACCCAACCTCAGCAGCACCCAGGGCCAATGCCTAGACCTCCAGGCCATTCCTCCTCAAAAGTGGAGGACCCATCTGATGAAGGGTCATGTCAGGTTACCCTGAAGTGACTGTGAAGTGGGGTCAGGGATCAGTGTCAGAGCCATGGGGGAGAACGTCCTTGGCAATGATCTGAAGGAGTGGCAGTTGGGGATGCAGGGGGAGATAAACAAATAACAATAAATAAATACATTTCAGAAAGGAAGAAGACCTCTGGCCCATTGATTTTTTTCCTCCACCATCTCAGTGACATAACATTGGCACAACTTTTCCTAGGGGTACTTATTGTTGTAATGAACAAATTACTTTCTCGTTATTGCCTGGATTATTTCTTATTTAATTGCTGACTTCCTCTGTGTATAAGTGTGGGGGCCAAAGTTTTGATATCATAAGGCTGCATTAGTCATCTGAGATATGAGCATGACCTATTACTAGGAGATTTTTTTAACAACCCAGCAAGCAAAATCTAACATGTATGTAAATATTCATTGTGCGATAACCTCCTGAAGGAGGAGGGAGGTTGCTAGTGATGAATATGTCAGAGAAACCCTGTCTGGACCTGGCCCTGCCAAGGTCTTTTGCATGCTAATGATCTTTGTGAAGACATTAACTCCTTAGACACAGGTTTGTCAGATAATATTGCATGGTAGGGGTCACCCAAAATCTAGGTCCAAGTCAGCTTCAGCCAATTGTATGAATTTGGGTACACAGAATTTATATCACAGTCTTGTTTGACCAAGGTACCGAGGGTGGAAAGAGAGACAGAGAGAGGACATATATTCTTCAACACAGCATTTCTCTGGCTCTTTTCACTGTGGGTTGCTGAGTGAACTTCCAAGGAAGAAGCCAGGTCCATGATCTGGTGGTATCCAGTCTTAGTGCATGACCAAGAGCCTAGAGGTTACTTTGTAACTTGTAGGGGAGATAGAAGTGATGGGGGCAGCTATGGCCCCCTCCTATGCTAACTTGTTTTTTGGATTGTGGGAGGAACAGGTTATATTTAACACAAGTTGTAACCCTTTCAGACACCAGATTGCAAAATGGGCTCCTTTTATAGATGACATACTCTGCATCTGGTCTGGTAGTGAAGAAGAAGCAAAAACTTTTGTTGATTGGGTAAATATAAATAACTGTAATATGTGCTTCACATTTAAATGCCATCCTGTGGAGATAGAATTTTTAGATATTCTATTAACAAGAAGTGCAGAAAACAAAATAACCACCAGAAAGTTTAGAAAATTATGTTCAACAAATAGCTTGCTACTGGCATCTATCTCACATCCAAAATCTCTAAAAGACTCCATTCCATATTCACAATTCCTTAGAGTGAGACAGAATTGCACTGAGATTGAAACATTTGATACACAGGCTAAAGAGTTAAAATCTAGATATTTAGCCATAGGCTATGATCCAGAATTACTAGACCAGACTTTACAAAAAGCAAAGGAGTTTGGAGAGGGAGACCCTTTCAACTCCTAGAATTCGGTGAAGGGATATGAACAATAAGATCAATTTCATAACTAAATTCAACTATCTGGCAGGATAACTGGGCAATGTGGTTACAAAATATTGGCCCATTTTAAGGGGTGAAAAGGGACTAGACAGCCTCATTGGTGAAAAGCCAAGAATTACATTCAGGCATGGAAAAAATTTGAAAGACCTTTTGGTAAAAAGCCAATTTTGGAAATAACCCTTGAAAACCAATATCTGGCTTCCAGTAAAACCCAGCGGTATGTTTAAATGTGGGCACTGTAATGTGTACACTTACTGCTGTCAGGGCAAGAGCTTTATTGCAACTACGACCAACAGAGGAGTGAATATAAATCAATTAATTTTGTTTGCATATGCTCTGTGGTGTAGCTGCAACATACGCTATATAGGGAGAACAGCTAGAAACCTTAAGACCAGAATCCAACAACATGTCAGAGATATTAAGAATCAAGACATTACAAGTCCAGTAGCCATTCTTTTTCATGAATGTCATAACAGTAACCCTAAAACTTTAAAATTCACTAGTCTTGAGCAGGTTAAGGTGGGCAATAGAGGTGGTGATTGCTTGAAGAGATTGTCACAACGTGAAAGCTTCTGAATTTTTACTTTGAATGCATTAGCACCAGAAGGCTTAAACCACGATTGGGACCTGACACCTTATCTTTAAAATCTCTTGAATATATCTTTTCAGATACTTTAAACTCATGTCCTTTCCTCCTTCAACCCCCCTTCCCCCAAGAAAGACCTTGATAATTTCTGTTTATAGGCTTCTCTACCAGGCCACTGGAGACAAATTAATAGAGAATACATATATTCTAGATTCGGTGGGCTTATTTATTGTAGAAAAGGACTTTGTAAATGGAATGGGAGATGAGGGTAATGACTGTAATATACCTTATGGGCATATTACCAATACCTCAATTGCCACCCTTCAGAGTGATTATAATGTGCCAGTGTCAAATAAATTTGATGCCCTGACTACTCATAACAACTGACTGGAAAATGCAGTAGCAGATAATATAACTGAATCTCCTTTGGACACTGTAAACTCAGATCCATGTACAAATTTTGTTTCCTGGAATATTGCAGGTCTTTTTCCCAAATTGGTGGACTCTGATTGGGTAGATTATATAAATAGAAAGGATATAATACTCCTTCAAGAAACTTGGACATGTGTAGAGTTAAATTTAAATGGGTATCACCTTTTCTACTCTCCTGCCAGTAAAGATACGAAGTATGGTAGACCAAGGGGTGGATTGGCAATGTATATCAAAATAAATAAATTATTATCCTAGACACTTTAAAAATTGATCAGCATTTCATTGCCCAAAATCGTGTATGGTACAATACCCCTATCACCCTAATTAATGTTTATATCCCCCTAGAATGGGTAGAAATAATAATATGCACCTGTGGGAACAACTACGGATAATGTTGGAGATTCCTGCAAGATTCCCATTAAATCATCTATTGATCACAGGAGATTTTAATGCGAGGATTTCCCAATGTAAACACAGAAATGTTATACAGGTACCTGACAGACTATCATCAGAAGTAACTACTATCAGAAAAAGTCAAGATACATGAAGTAACTCCCAGGGTAATGATTTCATTGAATTTGTGAAAGAAAATGAGCTCTTAATATTAAGTGACAGAATCCAAGGAGACTTAGGTAATAATACTTATTTTTCTTCCTGTGGCCAGAGAACAATTGATTACGTTTTAAGTGATCCTGATTTGGTAAAATCAATTGTCCATATGAATATTATGATGAGGGCAGAGTGACCATGCTCCTATCTGTTTGGCAATTTGTTTAAGTGATGAACCCATAGAAAAATCCAAAGATTTAAAAGATCTGTGCCAAGTTGGAAAAAAAATTCTTAGGAGGGGTAAAATAATTAATAAACAACTAGGAGATGTTATCCAAAATGCCGCCTCTGAATTTAAACTATCTTGTAGGGATTCTGAACCACCTGATAAAATCTACAAATTATTGGACCAGTTAAATCAAAATATTAGATCAACTATCTATAATGATGTAGTGTGTGACAATTACCCAACCCAAAATTGGTTTAACGATGATTGCAGGAAAGCTAAATCTAAGCTTAACAAACTTATTAGATGGACCAAATTAAGACCATCTAAAACAAATTTTCAATATTTAAACAAAATGAGGAAACAATACAATAAATGGCTACAGGAAAAAAAACTGGTGTTCCAACAAAAATTATGGACTGAGATGTTTAATGTTATAGAAAAAAATGACATGCATTCTTTTTGGAAACTAGTGGCTAAGGGTGTCAAGGAATATAAACCTATTCTTTCAACATACATCCCAAAGAATGCTTGGATTGTACATTTCAAGCAGATTTTTTCTGGTCCAGAAGATATTGATTGGCAGCCCATTAAGGAGTTATATTCATCTATATGTGACCCTATTATTTTTTTCGATGAACTAGAGGTTGAACAAGCTATTTCAAAATTAAAAAATAATAAAGCGCCAGGTGAGGATGGCATTCCTGCCAAAGTTTTTAAAGAATATAAAATGTTTTGGATACCTCTATTGACCTATTATTTTAACTTGTGCTTGAAACACAAATATATTCCTAGTTCATGAGTCAGATCTATTATTGTACCCTTACATAAAAAGGGCTCTGTATATGATCCTTTTAATTATCGGCCTATAAGTCTGCTTAACATTATCTCTAAAATATTTACTAGGTTAATATTAGATAGACTAATTAGGTGGGTGGAGATTAACGGTATTATTTCTCCATCTCAGGTAGGTTTTCATAAGGGTTTCTCCACAATAGACAATTTATTTGTATTCTCACACTTAATTGAAAAATATGTTCAATGGAGAAAAATGAATGTATATGCAGTCTTTATTGATTTCACTTCCACTTTTGATTCTCTTAATAGATGCAAACTCTGGTCAACCTTATACTCCTTAAAACTGGACAAAACACTACTCATAATGATTTATTTACTTCATAGGGGGACAGTTTCTTCAATTAGTTATGATAACAATGGTAATTTGGCAGATTATTTCCCAATCAAGAAGGGGGTAAAACAAGGGTGTCTATTAGACTCATTTCTTTTTAATATATATGTCAATGAGTTACTAACCTTCAAAAATACAAATACACTTGATTCCCCCAAAATTAATGGTTCCCCATTGCATGCTCTTGCCTGTGCATATGATATGGTATTATTTGCCCTATCAGTAAAGGGACTTTAAAAAAAACAAACATTTTTCATCACAAATGTATGAATTTGGAATTATCCATAAACTTGAAGAAATCTAAAGTAATGATTTTTAATCAAATAATAAGTCTAACCTTTTCCTCAGTAAAAATAAAATTGAAATCATAGATAACTACCAGTATTTAGGGGTTAACTTGACAAGTACGTGTAATTGGTCTGCACATCAAAAAGAACAATATTTAAAAGCAAAAGTCATTGCTAAAGGTCTGTTAAAATTTAACTTGACCTATGGAGGCAATACTAACATACTAAAATTCCAGCAGAATAGGCCTAATGGTCTTTCGCGTCTGCTCATTTGGTCAGCCCCCCTCCTGGGAGCTGACCTTACTGCCTCCCTCGCCTTCTCTGGCTTCTCCCTTCCCAGTTCCAGATATTCTCGCTGCATTGGATTTTGCTTCCAGAACCCTTCCCCTGTACCTGTCCCACCCCCTCTTGAACCCCTCCACCATCTCTGCCTCCACCAGCCCCCTGGGCAGCGCATTCCATGGCTCCACCACCCTCTCAGTGAAGTAGCACCTCCTCCTTTCTCCCCTGAATCTTCCCACCTCCAGCTTCCACCCATGCCCTCTAGTTGCCCCTCCTCCTTCCTTCAAAGCACCCTGACTGCTCCTCCCCTATTTACCCCCTTCATGTACCTGAAGACCTCTATCATGTCCCCCCGGTCCCTTCTCTCTTCCAATGTGTACATACAGTATTTAGCTCTTCGAGCCTCTCCTCATAGGGCCTGTCCTCCAAGCCCCAAATCATTTTGGTTGCCCTCCTCTGGACCCTCTCCAGGAGTTTAATGTCTCTCTTTAAATGTGGCCTCCAAAACTGCATGCAGTACTCGAGGTGCGGCCTCACCAAGCAGTTATACAGAACAGTATCACTTCCCTCCTTCTGGAGGTGATCCTCCTCAGCAATGCATCCCAGCATCCTGTTGGCCTTGGCTGCTGCCCTCCTACAAGTCTCCGAGTTGTTCATCTTGACATCCACCACCACCCCAGGTCCCTCTCAGCCATTGAGACTTGTAGCATCCCCCACAGGGTGTACACTTGGCCCAGGTTTCTGCCCAGGTGCAATGCCTTGCATTCCCTGCATTGAACCTCAGCTTCCACTTTCTAGACCATCTTCCAGAGCCTCCAGATCCCCCTGTAGGGCCACCCTCACCTCCTCCCCATCCACCACCGCCCCCAGTTTTGAGTCATCTGCAAAGAGACTCATCTCACTCCTGATACCTGTCCTTATGTCAGAGATGTAGGCGTTGAACAGGAGGGGCCCAAGGGCTGATCCCTGTGGGAACCCACTAATGACCCTCCTTGGGGATGAGACTATCCCACCAACTATGACCCTCTGCATCTGGTCCTGGAGCCAATTGCCTATCCATCTGATCATCTGATTCCCCACCCCCATTTCTCCCAGCTTATCCAACAGGCCCTCATGAGGAACAGAGTCAAATGCCTTGCTGAAGTCTAGGAAGAGGATGTTCACTGGTCTACCCAGATCCAAGGCACTCATCACCCAGTCATAGAACTCCACAAGGTTTGTCTGACATGATTTCCCTGGGAAGAATCCATGCTGCCTATCATGCAGGTACCCTGACTTTTTCAGGTCCCTCCCAGCCTCTCCTTGACAATGCCCTCCATCACCTTGCCCACCACTGATGTCATGCTGACAGGCCTGTAGTTCCCTGCCACCTCCCTTGATCCCCCCTTGTGGATAGGCACTATATGCACCACCTTCCAGTCCTGGGTCAACCAACCTGTCCTCAGAGAGATGGTGAAAAGCTCTGCCAGGGGTTTTGCCAGGACATCCGCATGTTCCTTCAGCACTCTGGGATGTAATTTATCTGGCCTCGCTGCTTTCTCCATCTTAAGGGACCTGAGGGCTTCCCTCACTCTCTCTGCTGTGATTTCCACTTCCACTACCTCTTCTCCCTGCTTAGCCTTCCCCCCTCCTGCCAGTGATGCCTCCCCCTCTCCCCAGATCTGCCGAATGGTAAGGGTCCCCCCTCCTTAGTATCACTGTCTTCTCCCATGTATGATGCAGCACCCCTATTTTCCTTGGTGAAAACTGAGGTGAAGTACTCATTTAGTACCTCAGCCTGCTCCCCCCGGGTCTTGCACCCATCTCTCCCCTGATTTAATCCTGCTTATCTGCCCCTTCACCCTTCGTTTTTCCCCAATGCATCTAAAAACCCCTTGTTCCATCTCCTAATTTCCCCGGCCAGGTTCTGCTTCTTCCTTGCCTTAGCTGCCCTCACCATCCTAGTGGCCCTTCTAGCCATCAGCTCATACTCCCCTCGATCCCTTTCACTCCTTGAGCACTTGAATTGCCTATAGGCTGCCTTCTTTCCCCGCACCACCTCCTGGACCTCCCTGGTCCACCAGCAGAGTTTTCGGGCCCTACCGCATTTTTGTCTTATTCTTGCACAGGTGCTGATAGCATCCTGCACCCCTCTCCCGATGATATCCCACCTACTGTCAGCGTCCATGTCTGACCCAATCACATCCAAATGCTCCTTAAGGATCCTTCCCATTTCCTTAAAATCCACCCCCCTGAAGTCAGTTACCTCCGTCTTTGTGCAGCCTTCTACCCTCCTAGGTCCAGGCAGAACTAGACCGTGGCATGGTCACTCCCCACCAATGGGTCCCTTACCTCCAGGCCCCCAATATGGTCACTGTCTGCCAGGACCACATCCAGTACCCAAGCCTCTCTGGTCGGTTCCCCCACCTGCTGAGTTAGGAATGCTTCTTGAAAGACATCCAACAACCTCTGTTCCCTGGCCACCGAGGATGTCATAGTCTCCCAGTCTGTTCCTGGCATGTTTAAGTCCCCCAACATTACCACCCTTCCCCTGCCCAATCTGCAGTGTCTCCCAACATCTGCCACCAGACTCTCCTCCAGCTCCTCCGCCAGTGCAGGAGGTCTATACACCACTCCTATTTTTACTCTCTTGCCCCCCCTTGTTATCAAGGTGACCCAAATCACCTCCATGGTTCCCTCTGCCTCCTCTACTCCCCCTATGCCATTGCAGTTTTTGACTATCATTGCTACCCCTCCTCCCCTTCCCTCCCCCCTGTTCTTCCTGAACATAGTGTAACCCTCCAGGTTCAGGTCCCAGTCATGTCCTGCGGTGGCCTAGGTCTCAGTGACTGCTGCCACATCCACCGCTCCCTCAGTTAGCATCACCTGGAGCTCAGGCATTTTATTGCCCAAGCTCCTGGCATTTAGCAGGACTACCTTCCACCCTTTCCCTATACTTCCATTTCCCCTGCTCATGTTCCCATGGGGATTCTGTTTTTCCTGGTCTGCACTTTACCAGTTGGCCTTTTCCCGCATTCCTCCAGCTCCCGGGGTGGAGACAGAGTCCCTCCTTTATCGGACCCTCTCAACAGCCTTTTCTCCCATCCCTCTCCCTTCACAAGTTTAAACCCCACTTTTCACCAATGAACCCCTCTATTTTCAACTTAAGGATTCCCCTTCCCTCCAAATTGAGATGGAGCCTATCTCTAGTATACAGCTCCTTATCCTCCCAGGTCTCCCACCAATCCCCCATCAACCCATACCCTCTGGCCTCACATCACTCCCTGAGCCACTGGTTTATCTCCCTAATCTTTCTTTCATGTTCCCCACTAGCCCTTGGCACCGGCAGGATTTCTGAGAAGGAAATTGTGCATCCTATGTCATGATAGACCCTGGCAAGCTCCCTGAACCTTGTCTGTATCTCTAGCTCACTATTTCCCTCAATGTCATTTTTACCCAGGTGGACCAGTATGTCCAGGGAACCCCCACAATCCTTTGCCAGCTTATATACCTCGTGCTTGGCCCTGTGCACCATTAGTCCAGGGAAGCATTTTGTTCTAACTGGCCAGGCTTTTCCCTCCCTATCCCATTTGATACCCCTGATCATAAAATTCCCCAACAAGAGCACTCTGACTGCTCCTTTTCCTCTATTCCCCCCTTCCATGTCCCTCATCCTTTCTACAGGCCCCTCCACCGAGCCGGCTCCTTGTTCCTCCCCCTATCTGGGTGCCACATGCCGCCCCTCCTTATTTACCCTGGCCACCCCCCCTCTGATTCTATGCCTTTCTCCTCCTGAGTATCCTTCTGTACCTCGTTAACTCCCCCATCACTGCTCATGACTGGTCCTTCTCCCCCATCCACTAAACTAGCCTGGCTCATCCTCCCTTCCTTCCTGTCTCTGTTTAGTCCCTCCTTGCTTGTCGTGCTCCTCGGGCCTAAACCCTCAGCTCCCTTTACTGTATCCTCCTTGTACTTCTGGTCCTTCTCCTTGCCCTTTCCTCCCAACTGGTCCTTTTCCTTGCGCTTTCCTCCCTCTTCCCCCTGCCCCTCCTGTTCTGATCCACTGCTCCCCCCATTTTCCTGCATTCCAGGTTCCCCTGTTCCTTCTGCTATCCAGTCCCTGCCTCCTGCCCCCCACTCCCTTTCCATCTCTAACCACCCCTGTCATGGCTACATCACCCCCCTCATCCTCAAGCAGAAGAAGAGAATTGAAGCAGTTACTGAGCGTAAGGTCCGATCCACCTCCCTGCTTTGCTTCCTTCTATCCAGCCCCAGCCATCTGCCTACTTCCCTGAGAATGTTGTCCCTCTGGCCCCCCCTTTGTGAGGGTCCCCAGTTACCTGCCTGCTTCCTTGGTAGTGTCCTCCTTTTGGGCCCCCTCTGCCACAGTCCCTATGCAACCCCAGAGTATTCTGCTGCACTCTTTTCCCTATGTCCCAGCCCCTAGTGCTTGGTGCAACCCCATGGGAGATCCCCTGCCCTCTTCCCTAACCATACCTCCCCCCTTCCCCCAGCTGTCCCCTAATCCCAGCAACCTCCTCCCTAAGCTGTGCCAGCTGGTAGCACACTGGGCAACCACTGAACTTCCAAGCCCAGTCCAGTATCATGGCAGCCCCACACCCTGTGCACCCCACCACCCTTCCAAAGATGCTGGCCCTAATGAGTTGTGGTCCCATCCCCCTCCAAGTAGGTTTCCTTGGGTGAGCCACCAGGCTCCCCACTAGTCCAAGATACACCCCTACTGACTAATCAGGTCACCCACTAATCCTAGATACAGTCCCACAGTAAACCGGTAACCCTGTTACTAGGTGCAGTACAACACAGTAAACTTATAAGGGAAGTGAACAACTCCCTAAGCTCCTCTCTCCCAGCCTTTAAATACAACCCCCAGTGGCTAGAACTACATGAGATGCACCTGCGGCCTTTTCTTCCAATTGCAGGGCAGGTGTTCCCCTATAAATATGCAGAGCTCTGGGGAGGGAGGGGTTGGGGAGGGTGGGAATTGGGCCTACACCCAACTCTCGAGAGAGTGTATCAGCCCTGTGTCTGCCCCTCTAAGCCCTGCAACCAAAGAGCCAGCCTCAAGCAAATCCCACCAAATAGGTTTTAAATCAGAAGAAATAGGCCTCCCCCAGCGCAGCCTGTTACACAGTGAAACATCCAACAAATGAGCCCACTTACAGCCACCAAACCAGTTTTTAAACTTCCAACAGCCCCAAATACAATACCCTGCTAGCCCCTTAGAAGAAAGAAAGAAAAGAAATAACCTTCTACCAAGTAAAATCCACAAGAAACCCTGTAGAAACAACAAGAAGCAGCTGCTGTACTGGAACACAACTGATCTTGTTCCCTTCTAGTTCCTTCTACTATTCTTCCTGCCCTTAAAGCAGCTGATGCAAAGATCAATTCAGTCATAACATACGGTGCCGAAATTTGGGGCATGAATATTACTAAAGACAATGACAAAGCTTCCTTATATTACTATAAAGCTCTCTTAGGGGTGCCTTCCTCTACCTCTAATGTGTTAGGGCAGAACTAGGGGAAATCCCATCTAGTACCATAGCCACTCTAAAACTACTGAATTACTGGTTAAGTGTAATAAATAATAAATTCAATAAGCTCCCATGTGAATGTCTGAAAGAAAAGATGAACTGGCCAAGGGTCGGTCATACTTCATGTTGGATAAAAACTTTAGAAAAAAATTTTGCACAATTGAATTTGACACACCTTTTGAATGACCATAAAAAATATTAATATTGCTATGTCCTATAAAAAAATTGATAAAAAGTAAACTATTTGATTACACGAAACAGCAAGAAATGTCAAAAGTAAGAGGGTTTATGCTTAATGTATGGTTTAGAGATAATAAAATTGACTATTCCTTAGAAGATTATTTAACCCTCCCGATATCATTTTCAGATAGGAAATTAATCACGTGGGCATGAACTGGACTAATCAAGTCCAGCTATGAATTTTTTTAATATGGGTCTCCCATTTACAAGGGGATCTGAAAATACATCTAATTTATGTAGCTGTATTTTAAATCAGAATGAATCACTAGGACATAAAATCAGGTTTTGCCCTTTGTATTCTGTCCCTAGAAATAGCCTGCTTGGAAATTTTCTGAGATGTTATGATAAAATGAACAATGATCTAGTATTTATGCTCTTACACCCTAGAAATGTTACTGATGCTTTGATGATATCAACATTTTTTGCATCAGTAATCAGGATAAAAAAAAATATTCTAGAGCTAAGGTGGACTAAATTATTATTTGTCATTATTCTGGAAAAGTGGTTGCTGTCCTGATGATGCCTAAATTTCCCATATTTGTAAACTAGTAAAAACAAGTATGTCAGAGCTAAGTTGGCCCAAATTTAATTCACATTTGAACCAGGAGTTATGTACTTTATGGAAACTGTATTTTTGTTCAGGTCTATATTTAGCTAAAAGGCAAATTGGGTTTGGTAGAGTATTTTAATAATAATATATGTAATTAATTAGTCCATTTTAAAGTGTAATGTCATATATGATGTTTTATTGTGATTTTATGAATGACAAATCTACTTTTTGTATTTTTATACTTGTAAAAACGTTGATTGTTAATAACAGTAAAGTTGATCAATAAACATTTATCTTATCTGTTTATAGAGTTGTGTTCAGGAATTAAGCTCACCACAGGAAGCATATAGTTGAAGAGTAGGTATTCACTTGTTTATGTGCTTTTCTTTTCATGGTCAACTGTTATTATGCCTAATAAAAAAATGTCCTATTTACTGGTGTGTATTTCTTGACCCCTATATGTGTACCTCTTTGTATTTACTTAGGTAGCTAGTTTTTATCCCGATGCAGAAGCTTGATCCATTTAAAAAAAATCAAAGCCGCATAGAACAGTGAATCATGAGTGAACCTGACGTAAGTTAAAGAAAGAATGCCACCTACTCTGGGAATTCATCAGAATACGCATGTGCAGTGTTATTGTGGTGCCAATACGTGCTTGCACCTGTGCAGCTGAATGACAACTGTTGACCCTGGAGACCTTTACTGCACAGCTCAAGCATAGAGTTGTAGTCAAGCAGCTGTCAGACCAAAAGAGGTTAATTGAAAACAAGAGTGAAGGCATCTTTGAATCTTGAATCAATTTAGTAGCTCTATCTGTAAATAACAGCCAACTCTGCAGGTTCCTAGGATAGTAAAAGTAATGAAGTTACTCAGGTCAGTGGTGGTGTCACTTTACCACACTCGTTATGTTAGAATATCCTGACTAGCTTGACTGAAGGCTGATGTTTTTTCAAAATGGAACCTAATCTCTTTAAATTATTATTTACACTTTCTTTGTGGGCTTTTATTTGCTTCATCTCGATAAGCTTGATACATCTAGTCATAAGCAGTAATAGGGTTTTATAGTTAGACAGGTCTGTGTATTTATCTGGTGAGGGAGGGCTCCACCTTCTACATAAATAATGCCACTGTCCTGCCCTCAGAAAGAGCTCCTCTCAGTCACCTACAATTTATCTAAGCTAATGATATATACTGGACGTGGGTGAAATTGAGCAAAAGAAATAAGTTGGCAATCCTCTGAAATCACTTTCCACTTTGTATGCCTCATTACGAAGATGAAAAGTAGAAGGGCTGTGATGAAAAGCCTGTTTCAGGCTCGAACAGATCCTATCATTCAAACCTAATTTTTTGTCTCAGGATTGCTTTCCCCGTTTGCTGACACCGTAGTTAAACAACGAACAAGTCGCTCAAGCAACTGTTTAAAATCAGTTTTCAAAACAATCATGTAAGTAGGAGATACACAATAGTATGTGGAAAAACACACACACACACACACACACACACACACACACACAACGGGGATAAAGAAACAGGGAAAGGCTTTAAACCCAGAAAAATAGCAGGTTATTAAACATTGCACTGACACTCATTCTCTGTAGTTCTTCTGTAACTGGAGGGGCAAATAATAAATGAACCCAGCTGCTGTAAATCTCACTCTCTGAATGTTGTGTGTTCAGTAGTATGAAAAAGAAGTCAGAGGTCCTGTTTTGTTCACAGCTAGTAACAGTAACATCTTACGTATATTTATGTTATTAATATTTTTTTCACGATGTTGCAACCCCCCCCAAAAAAAAATTCCATCTACTCCCAGTTTCAAACACACAACCTCTTATTCTATAGGTAGCTATCTAACCCACTTAGCCACAGAAGCTCTCTTATGGATTTATGGATTTTCTTTTACTCATTTCTTCTGCTGGGAGAACAGCATTGACATACTGTCTTGAGGAACAAAATGAGACTACATAAAATCTTTTTTTTCAGGGGAAGGAGGGCTCCATCCAAATAATGGCAACATTTTAGCCACATGTTGCTGACACCACATTTAAACAGTAAACAACTTGCTCAGGCAACTATTTAAAAATCAGTTTTCAAAACAATCATGTATGTTGGAGGCGAAGTCTGAAGAATTGCCTACCAAGACAAACACAGGAAAAGGGTGTGTAAAAATCAGGAAATACACAAGAGTATATGGAAAAACACACACACAAAATGGGGATAAAGAAGCAGGGAAAGGCTTCAAACCCAGAAAAATAGCAGGTTATTAAACATTGCACTGACACTCATTCTTTGTAGTTCTTCTGTAGCAGGAGGGGCAAAAAATTAACGAGCCCAGCCGCTGTAAATCTCACTCTTTGAATGTTTTGTGCTCGGTAGTATGATAAAGAAGTCAGAGGTCCTGTTTTGTTCACAGCTAGTAACAGTAACATCTTACATATATTTATGTTGTTAATATTTTTTTTTTCCGATGTTGCAACCCCCCCTCAAAAAAAAAAAATTACAACAATTCCCAGATTCAAACCCATAACCTCTTATTCTATAAGTAGCAATCTAACCCATGGAGCAACAGAAGCTCCCTTGCATGTATGTGGACTTTCTTTTACTTATTTCTTCTGCTGGGAGAACAGCATTGGCATACTGTCTTGAGGAACAAAACGAGAATACGTGCCATTTTTCTTGTTTTTTTCAGGGAAGGGAGGGCTCCATCTTCAACCCAGATAATGACAGCATTTTAGCCACATGTTGATGGTTTTCCCAACAGACAATTTATTTTATTTGCATTTTTTTCAGTTGTCCATGTTCAATGTGAAATGAGACTATAATTCAGTTTATCTAAACACACACTGCAATGAATGCATGATGACAATATATTCTATTAACATGAGTCACTAGAAGTAGTGGTATTTTGTGCTGTTCTGGCTCATGTCCTTGCTTTTTTTGCATTTAAAAAAAACAACTATTTAACTAACAATAAGTTATTTAAAACCCAGTATCTTATAAATAGGCACCCAACCCACAGCACCACACTTAATAACAAAATTACTTTTTTTAACCTTTGTTTCGAATATTTGAATTCCCTACTGAAATTAGAATATCATACAGTTGGTATGTAACCACCACACCAGCCCCTTGTTTAACTAGAAGGCACACCTCTCCAATTCTAGGGGAAAAGTGAGGATCAGGGGTGTATAGTTATGCCACCATATACAAGGTGAGATATGCCAGACGAAGAAGACTGTTATAAATAAACAGACAACCAAGTGTGAAAACTACCTGGCACATACCTGGTGGGGACCAGTTACCATGGCCAACAACCCAGGTCCCTGGGAGAAAACATTTACTCATGAAATTAATTGGAATAACATGAATAACATTTTATTTGAGACGGGAAAAACCAAACAAAACAACAGTTTAATTTTAATCGGTACCAACGGGCAGAAAATAAGTAAACACCAACATGGCATGCCGATTCTTCTTGTAAGGATTCCATCCGCTATCACTGCAGAAGTTCTGCTGCTGCCAATGCAAGTACGGACAGAAAAGGCAGAATCATGGACTTCAACAAGTGGCTGAGAGAATGGTGTGAGTCCATGGGGTATGGCTGGGTGGAAGAGTGGGGCAACACATGGGAGGACCCAGATCTATATGCAGGGGACATGAGTACTTCTGTTCAGTGTTCACAAGGGAGAGGGACTGGCCCATTCCTGCAGGGAAAGGGGATGCAGCCATGGGGGGTAAGACAACCACAGACGGAGTCATCATGGTTGAAAGGGTGCTGGAGGGCCTTAGGTCCCTGAGGGTAGACAAGGCACCTGGTCCAGTCGAGGTACGTCCCATGGTGCTGATGCAGCAGGCAGAGGTCCTGGCAGAGCCACTGGTGGATCTGTTCAACACCTCTATAAATACGGGATGTGTGCCCAGAGATTGGTACCTCTTCACGAAATTGGGCCAAAGGATGAACCAGGGAACTTCAGACGATGAGCCTCACCGTAATTGTGGGGAAACTGATGGAATCTATCCTCAGAGAAAGGCTGGTGCAGTTCCTTGTGGATAATGTTCTGCAAGACGACAGACAGCACATGTTTTTTGCTGGCAGATTCTGTCAGACAAACCTGGTTGATTTTTTGTTGACTGAGTCATGAGGGCACTGGGCCATATGGACTGTATCCGCTGGCAAGTTTGTATGTTCGTATGAGTTATCCTCCAATACTCGGTTGCCACCCCTGTACTGAATGACTCGGTGAACATGTCTGCCATATGTTCTGATAACTGCCTTCGTAGTTCTCTTAATATATTTGTATGTATGTAATCTGGTCCCATCACTCTGTTAACCTTCAGTTTAGCGAGCTCATGCAGAACTCCTCACACTGTGAATAGACTATTCTTCACCTCTTCATCTCATTGGAACAGTTGTACTGCTGTGGCCTCGACCCTCTCCCTCTTCTGTTAATACTGTACTGAAATGTTTATTCATCATTTATGTCTTTTACATGTCAACCTCCTTGCATTTGTTTTTTTATTTGTTTTCATTTTTCATTATTGCCAATTATTTTTATCTTGCTGCACTTTCTGTTAATGTTAACTGTTACTGAAATATTAACTATTTTCCCTTTGTTTGTTTATCTGAAGAATGGCAACAGAACTTGACCATGATTGTGAAACAGAAACAACAGTTGATTCTGATGGTAGTGAGGAAGCTGATAGTTACAACAGTCATTCCACAGAAGATGAAGTGGCTGATGAGAGTGGAGATGAACTGTCCACTACAGTTCCAATACTTGGCATTCAGGCATACCATTTTGAACCTGTTGCCAGGTCTGATGCACAAACTTCTAATGGTGGAAGTACAATGGTTACGCAGTCAGATATACACATGCGAACATCTGGAAATTTATGGCAAGTACTGTACATCTGGTAGAAACATATAAACATAGAAAAGTTTCCATCAGATAATGGCCACTAGTCCAATCAAGTCTGCCCATGAGTCATATACTAGTACTCAGCTTCTAACTCTACCTTGCCATCAGCCTCTCACCAATCATTCCCACTTCTAAGATTCACTTATTAATGTTCCAGTCATGTTTAAATCTCTCACCTGTGCTAGTTCCCACTACCTGCATCAGTCTATTTCATGTGTTCACCACCCACATTGTGAATATGCTCTTCTTTACATTTCTCCTTATTCTGCTACTTTCCAATTTCATATCATACCCCGCCATTATCTGCACCAAATCCACCATCAATTATATTATGATGGTATGGTCTCCAGAACTGCACTCAATACACAAAGTGAGACCTCATCAGTGTTTTATACTGGTGCAATATCACCTTGTGCCTTTAGCTTGTGATACCTCTGCCCATGCACCCTTGCAAGCCACTGGCCCCATGCAGACTTTGTACTCTGTTTATTCAACTTTAGGTCATCTGTGATTACAAACCTTGGTCCCTTTCCTCCAGGGAGGTTATTATTTACTCCCCCTCCTCACCTCTAATTCTGTACTTCCACCCAGTGTTCTCTCGATGTCAGAGTGTATCAGAACTGCTATATTGAAGAACACAGTGGCTGTGCATAGTTGCCCATTCAGTAGTCTCTGTGCTAACTGTGTTTATATAATGGTGCCCTTTATTTTGGTTTGGTATTTGCGTAGGAAGAAATTTTGTTGAATTTAGGAATTTGCATGTGACAAAGGTATTTTTTTTTCAAATTTGAAGATGTACTTGTAATGAGTGTTTCATGATGGATGATGCAATCAACTGCTGTTGTTGCTATGAACAGACTGAAATTGTGGAATGGTTGGTGCGTCTGCAAGATGGTAATGAAGAGATAAATGGTGTCTGCATTACTTGCCATGAGGCGTTCCATGCTATTTGCTTGAATATGCATATCTTAGAGACAGCCTACTGTCAGTACCGTCAGGAGTATCCCGAAGATGCTGAATCTACTCAGTTTCAGTTTGAGTAAGTTGGTTTTATCACAGTAATTATATAAAATAAAATGGTTTTCCATTCAGCCACGGTCATGTCTGGCTTAAGTGTTGCCCGTGGCTGCTGAGGCTTTTTTTTAATGCACCTTAGAAGTGTGGGGATCCATGGCTACAGTTGTGTTTCATTATTAAAAAAACACTATTCCTTACCGCCGAGAGCAGCCAGGAAAAAAATTAGTTAGTAAATGGGTAGGTTTAAGCCCAAATCTGACACAGTGTTCTGCGGTATATACAGATGAATCTTATACATTTTAATTTTTCCTGATTTGCATATCACATTTCAGTCAAACCAAATAAGTTGTATCTTTTAGAGATGTTACAGACATTCTATGGCTGTCCCTTGTATTCACTGCCATTTAAGCGGTATGGTATGCACAGACTATTGGAGCCCCACTATGGGCAGGCTTATGCCCCCCACCCCGTGAAGCTAACCTCCACATCCCCATGCTCAGGCACATTATGACAAAGGGCAAAGGAGACGGGGGGGGTGCATCATTGAAATGAATGGGGGTATTTTTTAATTACTATTTTATGTGTGCATTATAAAAACATTTTATACAATTATTTATGTAAGGGATGACCAGTTTCACCATATCAGAACATGTGGGTACGTGTTCTCTAGTGCATGGGCCACATTGTAATGAATGATGGGGAGAAGGGCTTAATTCTACTGAGCTGTACCACTGTTATCTTATCTATTTTATTCCAAATTGATTGATTTCATTCATGTACTCTTTTACAGGTGATACAGATACATTGCAGATAGACAATTTGTACGTTGGTGCTGGGGTGGCTTGGAAGGAAGAACAGGGTCCCTCTACCAGCATGTGTAATGACCAAGATCAGACATACTTTTCCTGCAGAAGATGGAATTTACTAAGGATTTAAATTTGCATAGTTTGAGTATTTTCACTGTTCAAATACTTGATACATGATCTATTAGCATTCAGAATGTAATTATTTCTGTGACTGCATTTGTTTGTCAGGACTACTAATGCATCACCAATCTGGTTAATCAACACTGTAGATATATAATATATTTGAACAGGTTTACTTAGAGTAAAATGAAAAATTAAATATAAGTATAAAACTGGGTTTCCAATAATAAAGTTATGTCTTTAATTGAAATAGGGTTAATAACAATGAAATAGCTATTTATTTGAATAACAAAATATAACACTATGTATATTTATTAATGTCTATTGTAATGTTTTCAATTCTGATGACAATTTGTATTTGTAACGTTCATCATTAATAACAATTCTGAATGATTTACATAAAGCATTACTTTTAATAATTGTTTTTCTCTTACTAATTTATTTACGTTAAAGCTTTTTACATGTTACAGTTTCACATTACATTCAAGACAATCATTCATAAATAAAGTTATTTTTTCATGGTACAGAAGTTGTCTTGTTTATTAAATATTGACACTGAATGATTATATCAGGACTCAGGACTGATAGTGATGGGCTTTAGCCCATCGGGTGTGGACTGGAATAACCCCACTACCACATATATGAGAGTGCAGGTACTTTTGTACACCATCCATTACAGATTCAAGTTGCAGATGGCCAACAAGACAACCAGGTTAGGAAAGAACATAGACATTGTGACTGAGTATGGTAAGATCATGAGAGAATTGGGAGTGGAAGCAGGGTAGTCACAGGAAAAAAAATAAGAGAGAAAAGAGTTGCATATATAAGGTTTAAAAAAAGGAGAGTGGAAGACAGGAAGGCATACCAGAAAGAGTAAAGGTAGAAGACAAAGGCAGCCAAGGCAGTCAAGGCCGTCGGGGAACTCAGGCTAACACATGGCATAAAAGAAGGGAATTTGAAGGTTTGGGCTGGAGTGTGTTGAGTTAGGTATAGTACAGGAGGGCTTATGGGCACTAATGGTGGACAAGGAGAGTACCACAGGATTGGACAATGGTGCATGTGGTACCCTCCATAACAGCGGCCCCAAGGATGAGCCAGGAAACCATGTACCCTGCCTCTTTGGTGTAAATCCAAGGAAAGGAGGGACATGGGGAACATGACGGAAACCTTCAAGTCCATGAAGAGAATAAGTAAGACTGGCAAAAAAGGTCTTTTAAAATTACAAGATTTGTGTTTAAATATGTTATTCTCAAAATTACTTCCCAAGGACATCAGATATGTGGTGTACTGCTTTAAATAATTACATTCATATCTCAGTTCCAATAATGCATTATACATTTGATCTGAAATGGCTAACAAACTGATTAACTGCATCCTGTTTGTCTGGATGTATAGTGACACTTGCTGCAAGAGGCATAGGCACATTCTCTCTCTCTCACTCCTTCAAATGATGAACACAATTCTTTGGGACTGTTGTTGTACTCTTGAATCAGAGTTTGAAGAAGATTCTCCACATATCCTGTTAATTTATAAAAGGTAAGCAATAAGTGAGATTGAGGAAAAGTCATATTACAATATCAATTTTTTTTATTTATTAGTTGTCACTGATAGACCATGCCATTATGTTGTTCTGATGCAGTAGCGATGTCACTACTACAGCTGAACAAATTGGAATGATGCCACATATTTGAGTTCCCATATCCAATTGTCTGGGAAGTTATTGCTTTTTGAACTTGCACTTGCAGAAAATTTTGCAGGACACCATGTCACAAATTTGAGCCCATCACCAACCCTCAAATGCCCCCCCCCCAACCAACCATCAGTTAACTGAAACAAAGTGCAATGTTTGAAATAGGCATGGTTGCCCATACACTATGAAGAACAGCAACTCTATGCTAAAACAGTGAAACAGTGTGGAACATCAGGGCTCTGATTACCACGGGCTATTTGAGCTTCACTATTGAGGGCCACAAGGAATCAAAATACATTGGTGTCACAATAAATAGGATTATAAAAAGGTTATCAGATATGCTTCAATCTGATTGGTTGTTAGGATTCCAACAGCCTTACATTAATCCATGTTATATTGTTATGTCTGCAGCAACAGACTATATATTTATGCAATAGGCGTGGAGCCAAGATCCATTGCATAAATCCATTTATCTCCACATACGTAGGATAAATCTAACCACTCTAGATTTGTCTCACATATGTGGGATAAATGCAAACTGTTAAAGCTTTTTTTTTTCACTTGTTTGGCAAACAAATGTGAATAATTTTAAAATGAAAATTGATAATATATTACCGTGAGCACGAAAAATGTTCAGGACAAAAATATCTGCAAAATGAAGGTTGGTCCTCAAGAGTGGCAGCTCTGTCACAATGAGGCACTCTTATTCCATGAAGAGCATCTCACACGCAGATGCCCTGGAAATGGGCACGTTCTTGGAAGTTTATTTTTTTTTTAAATATATTATTTAATGATCTCGATCAATAACATATTGATACGTCCCCTGATACCACTCATTGCTGAAAATGAGTGGTTTCACTTGCCTTCTGCTTGAGCCAGAACAGCTCAGCTTCACTTCGCTGTTCCCACTCCAGCTGAAGGTGTGTGAAACCACTAGGTTTCAGCAACGAGTGGCACTGAGTGACGTATTAACACATATAACAGTAACATAGCAAATCATTGTGTTGTGTAGCGTTGCGTTGTATGCAATGGAGAAGAAAGTATTAGACATTTCTCACCTTATGTAGCTTTGGTCATTTGTTTTCGAATAACGAAGCCTCCTTTTTTAAACTTGGGATACTGTATCAAGAATCTTGCTTCACCAGACTTGGTAACCACTTGATGGCGATTGGAATTTTCATTAAAATGCATTGCTGCCAGCTTCAATCTAGTTAACAGTAGATGACAGTACAAAGTATGATTAAAGTGTATATTACAATTTAAATACAGTGAGCTTCTTCATATTTCAACAGCCATGTGCTAGACTAAATCTCACTCCAGCTACATTTGACAGTTGGTAATTTCAGTTTATACAATGGTGTGTGAAAGTCCTGTAATGTAATTGGTCAAAACTTGCCACAGGACTGCGGGTAAATCCTGCATTACCCACGAATGAGGAATTGCATTTGTAAAA
Organism: Neoceratodus forsteri; assembly: GCA_016271365.2. Taxonomy (NCBI): domain Eukaryota; kingdom Metazoa; phylum Chordata; order Ceratodontiformes; family Ceratodontidae; genus Neoceratodus; species Neoceratodus forsteri. Next base: position 543,484,580 of record CM057449.1, read on the forward strand.
AACATAATTAAACACATTTTACATTTATTTTACGCAATGTGTTATTAGTATATTCACAATAAGGCACTCCAGAGTGTGAGTTATTGGGGATTTACCCACTTCTTGTGTGGTTAAGTCACTTGGCTGTGTCTCGTGACACAACACAAACAGACTAATTTCACTCCTGATCCTCTTTCTTATGTCTGAGACATAGGCATTGAACAGGAGTGGCCCCAGCACTGACCCCTGAGGCATTCCACTCGTAACCCACCTTTGAGATGAGGCTAGCCCCCCCCCAACCACCACCCTCTGAGTAGGCTCAGAGAGCCAAATCCCTATCCATCCTCTTGGCTGCCTCCCTACCCCCATTTCTTTCGGCTTAGACAGCAGACCATTGTGGGGCACTGAATCAAACGCCTATGAGTTCCGAATCAAATGCTTATAAGTTATATTTTTACTCACAGTAAATTTTTTACCAAAATACCAGTAGCATCTGAATACTAACTTACCTACAAATAATTCCTATGTATGAAAATGATGTATGCTTGGGTCAGAAATGTAGAATGAGGCTGTGGAATGCCTCCAGACTTGAAGTTTGAAATGTTGTTGATAACTTCTTAATATCATTAAGCAACATTCTGTTATTGATTATTGCCTCTAATTTAACAGCAGCTCTAGAACCTGCAACACATTAACACAAAGTCTAAGCAAGATTGGGATATACAAGAATATGTTAGTTAAAAGCTGCTGTACAAGGTTTTCTCAATATCATTTTTATTTCTTTCCTAATTTTTCTGATCTCTATTTAGCCTCCTTGGATTTGCTGGCAGGCATCTGACCCTCCTTCAGGCACATGGACCAATCCCCCCAGTACACCCAAGCCCTTGTTCACCCATGGATTTCATAAAACTAGCAGCCATCCTTTTTCCTTGGCCCTCCCCTTGTATTTGTGAACACACATGCACAGAGATGTGTGCATGTCACAAAAACACACTACTCGTTTCCCTGCCTCTTGCTCTGCCCATAGTCCTCCATCAATTGACAGTCAAGGAACTGGACAATGCAGCCATATGTCCCCGAGGGAGGACAGTCATCATCATCAAAAACTAAATAAAAATAAATAAATAAATTGCTGCCATGATGTTCATATTCATTTTTAATGACCAAATGCCTGTCAGCAGATCCAGCACGTTTCCCACATTAGACATGCTCACCAAGATAATTCTTTAACATATTATGGAATTTAAGAATATATAATCTTTTTAATAACTGAATAACAAATACTACAATGTGCATTAATTAAATACAAGACAACAAGCCTTGGTTCTGCGTTCGGGGCCATACATATGCATATCATCCTTTTTCGATCTACTCTACGCATGAATGAAATGGAAATCTTACTATGTGTCAGCCACTGCTTTTGTCTGTCTTCATCATTCAGTTCACCATGTAGGCATACTTGAAACAGTTCATGGTGCCCTTCATGCACATTCAGCATGTGATTCATGACGCTTGACCACTTCGCTGTGATGTGGTCTCCTGTGAGATCTACACTTGAAGATGCGCTCCAGTATAGGTGGTTGACTATGGAAGCTCACCACAAACCTACATCATGGCACTCTTTTTGTTGTGCTACACCATCTACTTTCTTTCCTATGCCTATGTACAGATAGTGAAATACAGAGAAATCATAACAGTATTAGCATGTAATTGTGAATAATACTCTAGCAAGGTTTCAGAACTGGTGCCACACATCAAACCAGATGAGCATGATAAGGCATATAAGAAAATGTTTATGGCACTGAAAATACAGCCCCTGGAGGTCAAGAGACAGAAAGGGACATGATTTGGACATTCAAGTACTTGAAAGGGGTACTTATGATGGCTAAGAAGAGTCAATTTAAGCAAACTGGCAACCATGACAATAGGGGGTACAGTATTAAGCTGGAGGTTGGGAGGTTTATGAGAGTATTCATGAGGCACTTCTTCACAGAGATGGTGGTGAACACTTGGAATGCACTGCCGGAAGTGGTGATACAGATAAAGACAGTGCGTATTTTTAGGAGAGTCTGGGATAGGCATACAGGGAAGTTAAGCATCTACAGTCTAATTCTGTCCTGATTACAAGTGATCAGATGGTAGTACCCCAACATCCAGCTCCATCTCCCTTCACGGCATCTGTATCCACTTCTAATCAATTTGCTAGAAACAATCAAAAGTAACATTTGCTTAAAAATATATAAAGGAAAAAATGTACACCATGTGCAGCATGTATACCAATGAAATTAATTATACAGACCCCTCGCCACATGCCATATGTCATACTGATGAATGGTTGAGGACAGATTTTCTCTGACTCTTTTTGATATCTGCTGGTGATGATTTGTGATCAGAGTACCAATAGAATGATTGTTTTGTTGAACATAATTCACAGTTCATTGAAGGCCCTCTAGCTCGCACCACGTGCTACTCTTTACCTCGTTGCTCTTTTGAAAAAAAAATTATTTGTAAGTCACATAATCAAATCACATTGTGCATTCTACAAATAAAAACTTTTAGTCCTACAACATCTGTCTGTAACTATATTTTAATCAAAAGATTAAAAACAAAATGCACAAATAATTTAAAAATAAATAACAAATAAACAAATGTGATATGGTGTATGATGGAATGTAGTAGGGTATGGAAAGCCATACACCCCAAAGAAGTCGTTCTGCTACAGAAGTCACATAATACTGCAACTGACTCCAATACACTATCCTATATCTTATGGGTTTCTAGTTAAAACGCTGCCAGTGTGTGTCGACTACAGAAACATCTGGAACATCAAACTTAAGGTGTCTTAAGTCATCACACATCTCAGGTATAGAAAAAAAAATAACACAACGTTATGCAAGAAGTAATGCATTATTTTATTCCTTATGATGTAACATAATGAATAAATGATAATACCTGGACAACCTCAATATGTAAAATCTTATTTAGACGTTGCTCAATAATGCTGTATGCTCCATATTTCGCAGAGTGCCCTGGACTATCTGACCTACAGTCTCCAGCCAGGATTAATGGCCCCCCCAATGTCATTCAATTCAGAAGTCATTGTTGACTAGTGATGCTCCCATGCACGGAATATCACAGGTTGTAGGTAATTATGTTGGTGTTTAAAAAATGTGCTTTTGTCAATAACAGGGATTTTTATTGAGTTAAACAATCATAATGCCTTGGTTGGTAGTTGGCCAGAAAACAGAATGGCTCCAGATAATATCAGATTCCCTGCTGGGATTCATCCAATGTATGGCTGGCTGGCCCATGTCTTATGGTAACCGCATACTTCACAAGTTTGTGATACAAGGATTGCAGTTCCACATCTACGATAAATATGACCTTCTGTGAGTGTGTTACATGAAGGGCAATTATTAAAAAGCTCCATTAAGCAGCTGAAGAACACAATATATTTTTCTTCTTTATCTGGGGTAAGCTTATGTGAGTCTGATGCACTGAAAGAAAAAAAGTGCATTTCATTCTTATCAATATGCATCTGCTATGACTTTAAGTGAGTTAAACTTAATAGCAATACTGCTCATACTTTTCAAGTCCATCTTGTATGCTTTTATCTTCTTCATCAAAACTGCTACGAACATAGTCTGGATCACTCTCAGTATCATCTAAAACTGCAAGTGTATCAGATGATGGTTCATTAATCTCACTTGTTGGCTCTTCTGATATTCTGTATTTAGCCTCTGTGTTAAACATATCTATGATAGGTGAACCAATTAGATCACATTGTGTACTGACTGATTTTGTTTCTACTTCCACCTGTACTTCTTTTTCTCTCGTCTGCGTTGTTGACTGTGAGGCTTGAAAGAGAACAACAAAGTCACATTTAATGTGCATCAACCCTTACAGCACTAAGAAATTGAGTATGCCCTGCTGTTTGTATCTAATGTTACGTCAATCATTGTGTTGATCTTCCCCATTGGTAATAGTGTGGTTAATGACTCTTGATGATTTTAATTTCTAGTTTGGACAATAAAATGTAAACAGATGCTTATGCGCATCCAATACCATACAAGTGTGGACTGAACTGCACAATAACTGAACACCTAGTGTCCAGTCTCTTCTGTTCTCAGCTGCCATGGCCATTCCTAATATGTACCACATATGACTCCAGTAACACAACACTGCAATCTGCATCATGGCAACCACCTCATCTTAGTTATAGTTAGGTTCAAATATTTCCTGACCATCAATAAAACCAATCAAATATTCTAAATTACTAATTACCAGTACTCCGTCTAGGTTTTCTTAGATTACACTGTGTCCCACGATCACAAGTTATTGATGAATCAAAATGCAATGCATATTCATGCATATTTCATGACTCTTCCATTCCTGACACGCTACTACAGTTGGTCATATCAAGACAATCGTCATCATTTGACCTTGTATCTTGTTTTTCACTGCTTTCTGACATGACAAATGAATGCTCATTACTCAGGGTAGCCATATCAATTTCCAAGATTTAAATGAAAATAAATTATCTTTTCTACTATTTTGCTAGGATCGGTAGTATCAAACTAATGTTTGCACAAAATCATAGCAATAATAGCAAAATAAACAGTGAAAATAATGTGAATATGGGGTGTGATGAGTAAAGGAATAATGCCCTCCAGGGTGGGTGTCATGATGATGGGATAACATCCTGCCTCGGGTGGTTGAGTCAGAGTCCACCACCCGAGGGCATCCAACACCCGAGAATTTATGTTACCCCAGCATAACATCCATGCTGTGATGGCCAACTGACCAATCAGAAGCCAGGATTCTTTCTTGCCAATATTGCCACCTCCGGAAACACTAAACAGAATAATGAGGGTTGAGGAGGGTAGGGAACAGAGGCAATAATAGCAATATAGCAGGCATAAATGGCAGGCCTCCCAAATCTGGAGAAAATGAGGAATAGAAGGGCAAGGCATTTACAGTGATGAAGGGGGGAACTGCTAATGATGCAGGGAAAGCTTTGCCTATATCTGAAGAAGAGCTCACATCATCACTTGGATGGCCACCAACAGTGGAGATGTGCAGAGGGTTGTGCCAGTGGTCATCCAGAATCACTGTCCCAAATGGGATGTGGTGTTTTCTGCTTCATAACAGGGCAGGGTGATCATCTGAGTTGAGGGAGGAAACATATGTACACCACAGATAATGGTAAGGTAATCTGAACAAATGAGCCAGGAGTTCTGATCAAACTGGTACTACAGGACCTCAAGATTGAGGTTTCACTCTTATTAGAGCTTGCCAGCTGTAGATAACCACTATGTAAGCAGTAAGACAATTCATGATGATGGTCATGTGGGTTATAAAACAATCACATGTTTTTTTAATAAAAGGCATGAATCAGCAGCTAATGATTGAGAATTCCAAAGCTCATAAGTATTCATTAACAATCAACTTTCTGGAGTGTAATGCAGTTCATGTTTTTATACCCTATGTCAAAGATCATTGTGCCATAACAAAAAAAAAAAAATTATAAAAAAATAAATTTCATTCTGAAAGTTAGGATACTGCTGTTTGTTCATTTTTCATACTCCAGAACATCAGAAAAAAATGACACGAGTACAATTTCCATGCACAACCACTGAGTTCTGCCATGTTTAGATACTGATTACCCATTGTACTCCATATAGGTTCGCTCTCGATATGAGAGTATCATAACCCCATGTCTCAGAAAACTCTGATGGAGTGCAGTCACCATTCTAGTATTCCAGGACCCAGATATTCAAACTGCGCCAGGCTGTGGTGCAAGCTTGGGCGCAGCTCAACTTGGTTGCGCAGGTGTATGGACTGGGCGATATTCAACGGAACTGCGCCATGGCTCAGCAGCATTGAATATCGCACCCTAGCCACCCCCAGTGTGCATGGTGCAGTGGCACTGCACCAGCGCAAGTGGCCAGAGTGGAGCATGGGGATGCGCTAGTGCAAGTTCCATTGCGCCATGCACAGCAACCGTGATATTCAAAAGTTGACATGCAAATGGGGCCATAATGTATGCAAGGTGCACATGGGACAATTTGCATGTCATTATGGCCCCATTTGCATGCAGGTGCACTGATTCCCAGTGACCTGCCCCTGGCACCCTGCCAGGCAGCAGCCGTCGGGGACCGACGCCCCCTGCAGCCCGATCGCGGTCATTTGTAGTAAAAACAAACAAACTATTATGTCCAATATCCCTGGTGGTCCAGTGGACCACTGTCTGCCTGATCGTGGGCATCTGTATAAAAAAGAAATCCAATATCCCTGGTGGTCCAGTGGACTGCTATCTGCCCGATCGTGGGCATGTGTAAAAAAGAAGCTATTCCATCCAATATCCCTGGTGGTCCAGTCGAACACTATCTGCCCGATCACGGACATGTGTGAAAAAGAAGATATTCCGTCCAATATCCCTGGTGGTCCAGTGGATCGCTATCTGCCCGATCGCGGGCATTTGTAAAAAAAAATAATTCCAATATCCCTGGTGGTCTAGTGGCACCCCCACCTGCCCACTGAGCCCCACCGCCCCGCTCCCCTGGTCAGCTGGTGGGTGGCAGCACCCACCACCTGCCACCCCGCCACCCACCGACTGACACCTTGGTAGGGCTGCATGCTCATTGGTTCACAGCATGAGCCAATGGGCATGCAGCCCTACCGAGGTGTCAGTCGGCAGGCGGTGGGGCAGCAGGTGGGTGGGGTGCTGCCACCTGCCAGCTGACCGCGGGGGAGTGGGGTGGTGGGAATCAGTGAGCGAGTGGGGGGGTACCACTAGACCTCCTGGGATACTGGAATTATTTTTTTTTTTACAAATGCCCGCGATCGGGCAGATAGCAGTCCACTGGACCACCAGGGATATTGGATGGAATAGTTTCTTTTTTACACATGCCCGCGATCAGGCAGATAGCGGACCACTGGACCACCAGGGATATTGGACGGAATAGTTTCTTTTTTACACATGCCCGCGATCGGGCAGATAGCGGTCCACTGGACCACCAGGGATATTGGACTTTCTTATTTTTACAGATGCCCACGATCGGGCATGGGGGGGTGCCACCAGGTGCAGCCAGAACTCAGGTGGCCACCCACAGGTGGCAGCTGCCGTGTTGCACCCTGCAATGTGGCAGCTCACCTGGGGTGGCCATCAGTTTTTCCTTTTTTTGGGATAAACTTTGTGCTGGCGCAGGTAGGGGTTGCACATGCATGGCTCTGCACATCCCGGGCTGAATATCGGGCTGTGCAGAGTATGCATGGGCACGCCCCCCCCCCACCTATGCCTGCATACATTACTGATGCGCTCCGGCACATCGGAATTTGTGCCGCGCACTGTTCCCTTTTGAATATCGCACTGGGGCGCATCAGTGGGTTGCGCATGGCACAACACTGTTGCGCCATGCACAACCCTTTTGAATATCTGAGTCCCTATTTTCAACACATTAGCAAGAGGTACATTACTTACTGTGCTAACTGAGCAGTATACATTGGCATATAAGTTGTTATTATTTTCTAGTTCCTGCTCATTTTCAATGAAGCATGCTGGACTTTCAATGCACTTAATAATTTTTGAAGGAAATATAGCAGGTACTAGATCAAGTTTTCGCTTGAACCCTGTACACCATTGTTGATATCCAATAAAATCATCAGGTGAAATGAAGTGATCACTGCATACCACTGTTGTGTCACTTCTCATCCCATTGCTGACGTAATGTTTGGTCTTTTGGCCAGGTGTGCAGACTAACTCTGCTGCTATATGATTTACCATAACCAGCGACAACACACTGCCTTGGTATTGTCGTAATGGAATTCTCTAAATTTAAAAAAAAGGTAAAATTGTAGAAGTCTACTATAAGTACCAATTTAAAATAGGTAATAAACTTTAATAATACTTAAATATATAAAGATTACATACATATGTACATTACTTAAGCAATAAGGCATGACCAGGGGTTAGATTAACATCCCATGATGGATGGTTTGGGGGCGTCAGGCCAGTCGTCAGGTCTGGTGAATCAAGGACCTCAGAAGGCCGCTCCTATGGCATCCGGGTTGGTGATGCCTACTTAGCTGGCATTTGATCCTCTGGCAAATTAGGTGATTCCTATGCAATATGGGAAATGTACCAGTAACAGGCCAGATGTGCCAATTTCCAGTAGAAACGAAAGTGTTCTCAAGTGTGTGTTTTCTTCATGCTATGCTAAATGGGAATTCAGGAATGTCTGTACCTCAGTTATCTGCATTACAATGTGTGTAGCCCTATGGGGGTCCATCTTCGCTTCGTGTTTATTCCTACCCTATTAAATGAATAAGAGCCACACTCTAGAATCCCAACCTGATCTGGACAGTGATGTTATTGCTTTCTAGTGCCTGGAGTTACTTGGGTGTCCTAGTACAGAATTACAAACCTAGCATAGCCATGAGCAAACGTTTTCTTCCAGGGATCTGGGTTGTTGGCCATGGTAATTGGTCCCCACCAGGTACGTGCCAGGCAGTTTTCACACTTGGTTGTCTGTTTATTTATAACAATCTTCTTCGTCTGGCATATCCCACCTTGTATATGGTGGCATAACTATACACCCCTGCCCCTCTCTTTTCCCCTAGAATTGGAGAGGTGTGCCTTCTAGTTAAACAAGGGGCCAGTGTGGTGGTTACATATCAACTGTATGATATTCTAGTTCGGTAGGGAATTCAAATATTCGAAACAAAGGTTAAAAAAAGTAATTTTGTTATTAAGTGTGGTGCTGTGGGTTGGGTGCCTATTTATAAGATAGAGGGTTTAAAATAACTTATTGTTAGTTAAATAGTTTTTTTAATGCAAAAAAGCAAGGACATGAGCCAGAACAGCACAAAATACTACAACTTCTACTGACTCATGTTAATAAAATATATTGTCATCATGCATTCATTGCAGTGTGTGTTTAGATAAACTATATTATAGTCTCATTTCACATTGAACATAGACAAATGAAAACAAATGCAAATAAATAAATTGTCTGTTGGAAAAACCATCAATATGTGGCTAAAATGTTGTCATTATCTGGGTTGAAGATGGAGCCCTCCCTTCCCTGAAAAAACAAAACAAACAATTGCATGTATTCTCATTTTGTTCCTCAAGACAGTATGCCAATGCTGTTCTCCCAGCAGAAGAAATAAGTAAAAGAAAATCCATACACATCCAAGAGAGGTTCAGTGGGTTAGATGGCTACCTATGGAGTAAGAGGTTATGGATTTGAATTTGGGAGTTGATGTAATTTTTTTTTTTTTTTGAGGGGGGTTGCAACATTGTGAAAAAAAAAATATTAACAACATAAATATATGTAAGATGTTACTGTTACTAGCTGTAAACAAAACAGGACCTCTGACTTCTTTATCATACTACCGAGCACAAAACATTCAGAGAGTGAGATTTACAGCAGCTGGGCTCATTTATTTTTCGCCCCTCCGGTTACAGAAGAACTACAGAGAATGAGTGCCAGTGCAATGTTTAATAACCTGCTATTTTTCTGGGTTTATAGCTTTTCCCTGTTTCTTAATCCCCATTTTGTGTGTGTGTGTTTTTCCACATACTCTTGTGTATCTCCTGATTTTTACACACCCTTTTCCTGTATTTTTCTTGGTAGGCAGTTCTTCAGACTTCACCTCCAGCTTACAAGATTGTTTTGAAAACTGATTTTTAAACAGTTGCCTGAGCAAGTTGTTTACTGTTTAACTGTGGTATCAGCAACATGTGGCTAAAATTTTGCCATTATTTGGATGGAGCCCTCCTTCCCTTGGAAAAAAAAAAAAGATTTTATGTAGCCTTGTTTTGTTCCTCAAGACAGTATGCCAGTGCTGTCCTCCAAGTAGAAGAAATAAGTAAAAGAAAATCCATAAATATGCAAGATAACTTTTGTGGCTCAGTGGATTAGCTAGCTATCTACAGAATAAGAGGTTGTGGGTTTGAAACTGGGAGTAAATGGAATTTTTTTTGAGGGGTTGCAATATCGTTAAAAAAAAATATTAACAACATAAATATAGGTAAGATGTTACTGTTACTAGCTGTGAACAAGACAGGTCTTCTGACTTCCTTTTCATACTACTGAGCACAAAACATTCAGACAGTGAGATTTACAGCAGCTGGGCTCATTTATTTTTTGGCCCTCCGGTTACAGAAGAACTACAGAGAATGAGTGTCAGTGCAATGTTTAATAACCTGCTATTTTTCTGCATTTAAAGCCTTTCCCTGTTTCTTTATCCCCGTTTTGTGTGTGTGTGTGTGTGTTTGTGTGTGCGTGTGTGTGTGTGTTTTTCCACATACTACTGTGTATCTCCAACTTACATGATTGTTTTGAAAACCGATTTTAAACAGTTGCTTGAGCAATTTGTTCATTGTTTAACTACGGTGTCAGCAAACAGGGAAAGCAATCCTGAGACAAGAATTAGGTTTGAATGATAGAATCTGTTCGAGCCTGAAACAGATGTTTCTTCGCAGCCCCGCTACTTTTCATTTTCGAAACGAGACATACAAAGTGAAAAGTGATTTCAAAGGATTGGTAACTTATTCCTTTAGCTCAATTTCACCCACGTCCAATATATATCATTAGCTTAGATAAATTTTAGGTGACTGAGAAGAGCTCTTTCTGAGGGTAGGACAATGGCATTATTTAAGCAGAAGGTGGAGCCCTCCCTCACCAGATAAATACGCAGACCTGTCCAACTATAAAACCCTATGACTGCTTATGACTAGATATATCAAGCTTATCGGGATGAAGCAAATAAAAGCCCACAAAGAAAGTGTAAATAATTTAAAAAGAGATTAGGTTCCGTTTTGAAAAAAAACATCAGCCCTCAGTCAAGCTGGTCAGGATATTGTAACATAACGAGTGTGGTAAAGTGGCACCACCACTGACCTGAGTAACTACGTTACTTTTACTGTCCTAGGAACCTGCAGAGTTGGCTGTTATTTACAGATAGAGCTACTAAATTGATTCAGAATTCAAAGATGCCTTCAGTCTTGTTTCCGATTAACCTCTTCTGGTCTGACAGCTGCTTGACTACAATTCTATGCTCGCGCTGTGCAGCAAAGGTCACTAGAGTCAACAGTTGTCATTCAACTGCACAGGTATGAGCATGTATTGACACCACAATAACACTGCACATGCGTATTCTGATGAATTCCAGAGTAGGTGGCATTCTTTCTTTAACTTACGTCAGTTTCACTCATGATTCAGTGTTCTATGCAGCTTTGATTTTTTTTTTTTAAACAGACCAAGTTTCTGCATTGGGATACACACCAGTAAATAGGATAACAAATTTTATAAGGCATAATAACAGTTGACCATGAAAAGAAAAGCACATAAACAAGTGAATACCTACTCTTTAAACAAAAGAAAACTAGAATGGTTAAATGAAATATTGTAATAAGAATGATTAATAATATTCTTTTCTCCATTTCTTTTTGTTTTCTTGCAGTTGGAGAAGGTGGGTGAGCAAGAGCACTTTTGGGTACCACATGTTTTGGGGGCTATTTTAAGATCAGACTAAGTGGAACTGCTCCCAGCTCCTGTACTGCCATGCTTAGTTACCTTACAAATGAAGTTGTAGTAAGGTAACTTTTTTTTTTAGTCTTCCATTAAGGATGTAATATTATCTAAACTGAGTACTTTCCGGAATTGATAAGTAGAGGGCTTTAGTGTCTTTCCTTGTTCTGAATGTGTTTTTGGATGCTGATGTAGCTAAACATTTTATCCATATGTGGTTTAAGATTTACAAGAAAGCATAATGTGCATCTTTAAAGCATATAACCTCTGTCTACAATTTTAGTTTTTAATTATTATTATTTTTTGTATTAATTTGTTTTTTTTATTCAGAGGCAGTAAAATAAGAATCACAGATAACCCAATGACTTACTAGCAAAATAAGTCTGTAAAGCAATCTATATCTGTATATACTGCTATTTGATATAATTTATTTATGATTATGTTCCTTTAAATAGTTTTGAATAATGACGTCATGAGATCAGAGGTGTATAAAAGTTGGTGAATTACTCAATGTACCTGCCCCCTGATGAAGCCTTATGTGGCGAAGCACCGGGGCACATTGACTCTGTGGAAGAGCACTTTGCTCCAGTGTACTGACACAAGGTCAACACCACTAAGTTGAAGTCCAGCACAGTGACAGATTTCATCAAGGATGCGGCAAGTCGCTGTGCTGGAACTCTGCAGACACTAGTAGTCGCGGCTCCCAGTGTTGAGGCCCCCAGTCCAACTCTGACTCAGTTAGATATTTAGAGACCGGGGTGTGGGGCAGAGCACCCCACATGGGTGGGTTGGGGCAGCCCTCAATGGAAAAGCGCCCGACATCTCCGGATAGTACAAAGCCGACACTTGGCATTGTGGCTGTCGAGGATGTCGGAGTGAGCGCTGTTGAAGTGCTATAGTAAAACCCTTTGCTCCTAGTGTTTGTATTTGATTTGACAAAATTAAAGCATGTCAGATTTCTGCAATTGACTGAATCCCTTTGGTTTATACTTCACTGGAGCATCAGTTACTCCTGGCTCTAGAATGCAAATACAATTTTTCTTATATTGTGTATTTGCGAGGTTGTAGCCCCTGTATCCCGCATCTTGCCCTGGTCCTGAGTGCAGTACCATTTGTCTTTCAGAAATAGAAGTGTTTACCTGCACAAGAAGGCAAGCTTTATTTTGTAATTCTGTGTGTGTACTGTTGGTTGACTCATGTGTAAATAGTGTATATATAGAGGATATACAATGGTCTGTGTTCAAATATGTCTTTTATTTCCATGAGTGAGGGGGCTAGACCATAACTCACAAGTGGCGAAGCCACAAGTGAGCTATGAAAGTCCCACCCCCTCATGAATGGAAATTAATGGCATATTAGAACACAGGCCATTGTATGTTCTATGTATACAATATCTGTTCTGTGAGACAAATGAGGGCAGATTCATTGTGGGACTGGCAGAATAGGCTGTCAATCAAGTGATTGTGGTGCAGGCAAGTGAAAAATAAACTGTGTTATTTACTCACTGTGTAAATAACATCATTTATCTTTCACTCAGGTCAGAGTCTTGGGAACATAATGCATTTATTTAAGTAGTGGAATCCCTACATACATTATATACACCTGAATACAGTATTACTGCCATATCTGGGTGACCAGTGTTTAGTAATAAATTAGTTATTTTCCTAGGCACTGGAGTAACTGGTAGTTTGTGACAGCACCTCTGAGGGAAAGGTATCTGAATAAGAGGTGTAAAGAGTCTCTGAAAGAGTAGGGCGTGTCCTACCCAGAGCAGAGACTCTCACTACGGGGAGTCTAAAGGGTAGAAAGTGGCAGAAAAAAAGGTTATCAGAGTACCGTAGTCTGTGTTCTTGCTAAAGGGGGAACCCTGACAGTGGTGATGCTGGTCCAAATGGTCTCAATGGAAAAGGCTTGGGATAAGGGCCCATTTTAAACTGTTCAGTGCTTTGACCATCACAGTCTAGCTTAAAGAGAATCTTTCCTGCTATTTTTTTAAATCTGAAAAGAAATAAGAGGAAGCTCCCTTACCTCCATGGGAGCTCCTCTTTGATATTAGCAGATTAACTTCTTACACCCACACAGGAAGGGAAGGGATCGTACATTGCCTGAGGGGCTAGCAGCATTATCCCTTTCCACTTCCCGGTTGCTGGACATGCCCCCGCGCTGACATTTTGTGGCATGGCTATAGAGAGACAATGGGGGTCTGCTCCATTCAAGTCTGTGGAGAGTGATTTTTATTTATTTATTTATTTTGTTTTTGTTGACCGGGAAAGGAGGACTAGACAATTCTGCTTATTTTCAGCCTCATCCCAGGGGAGGAGGGATACAGATGAATGCCAACAGACCCTGAACCAGATTAAGCTTTTGGTGGTATTTTTAGTGAACGGGAAAAATTTGGCCGGACATCGGGGAAATTCCCCTACTCTTCTCAGGTATCTCAGTTCGCAAAGGCACAATTTCAATATTAGGGATAACTTATGGTGAGATAGACATGGCTAAGCAGAATTGGGAGGTAGGCCTACAACGAGGTCAGAACCTAGTGAACTCCTGGAAAGGCCAACAAATTGGGAAGAAAAAGAGAATTATGTTAGTTAAAACATTACTGATCCCTATTTTCTTGTACATAAGTTATGTCTCCTACCCGTCTCTGTTAATTGCACTAAATAGTGTATTTTTTGAGGGACTGTGGGGAAGTAGACTAAACCCAATAAAATGGATAATAACTTATAGAAAGATTGAAGAAGGAAGGCTTAGAATGATAAACCCAGTTGCTTTTTTTGTAGTATTTTTATAGCATATAATTTTTTTGTGGAAGTGCGGCGGGGTTTAAAATTTGGAAAGCGCAGGTTTTAAGTTGGTTTGAGCCATGCTTTCCAGCTTGGGCACACAATAAATTTAACTCTTTGCATAAGATTACTGGAGTCCCTAAATATGGTCTAGAACAGGAGAAGAACCTCACAAAATGGAATATTACTAGGGAGCAGATACAGCTTAAGTCTAGAAAAGAACTGTATACTGGTATTCTAAACAAGGAAGATAGGGAAGAAACCTTGGGAGAATGTTCAGAAAGATATTTACAATCTAACTTGGATATGCTAACTTCTAAATGCATGCCGTAAATTGTGTGGAATATAGTATGGCTCAGCCTACGTGGGAAGTTAGGGGTAAGGAACAATAATAAGCACAAGCAAGTGTAAGAAAGATTTTGCCTAAGACAGACACGCGTCCAGGAACTAGAAACTCAAGAGCACCTCTTCATTGACTGTGATTATGCAAAAGGATTTGAGGCTTATTTAGCTAAGGAATGGAATGAATCACTATTTAGTTCTCTAACGTTATCACACACTGATTTATGGAATGTTAGAAGGAGGTATGAGAAATTATTAGCCTGAAACTATATATATAATTTTAGCAATAGTCAGATATTATATGTGGCAATCAGGATGTTTGCGGATATCACAGCTGAAATTAATATCGCATGTAGAAATGTGCAAAAATATCAGTATTTCAATACAGAAATTGTTTGCTTCAGATATGAAAAGATGTACGGAGGAAAGAATGAAAATGCTATGAATAAATTGTGAGCACTGGGCTAAGCCTCCTTAAAATGTGATTGATTTAGCTGAACATGTTAGATATGTATAAACATTGTAAATATGTATGATATGTATCATATTTGTCTGTAAGTCCTCTCAATAAAAATTCCCCTACTCTTGGCAGGAGGCACTGATGATCGCCGGCCAAGATGGAGGAACCCTTGTCGGAACAGATGGACATGGAGGAGCAGCAGGCTGTGGTTGAGTCCTCTAAACCAGCCCTAGACACAAAAATAGGATGAAGAAATTGTGAGAATGGAGGAGGGACACCAAGCTTCTGCAGATAGGGTGCACCCAGCCAGCGGAACATATGTCCCCTAGACGGGAGATGTGGCCATGAATACAGGGGATAGTCAGGAAAATACCTCGGAGACAACAATATCAAAAAAGAAAGACTTACCAATACAGAAGAGCATGGCTCAAACTAGTGCTCATTCCAGCACAGACTCAATGGCAAAAGAGCACCCGATGGACGCTGGGCACTGCACAGAGTCTGACAGGCATATGGAGATGGCTGTTCGAGGGGTACAGCTGACGGGGATGAGCAAGCTGCAAAAGTGCAAGTAACTAACCTGTCGGCCACTCAGCAAATTTAGAGGCAGTTTGCACTGCCAAAAAAAGCAATCAAGCTACCCAACTGAATCATGGAGCAGTGAGCAAGTGCTTCGGAGCGCAGGTTGGATGCAGGATGATACAGGGAGATGGCTGCCAGGCCAAACATGGGACAAGAACATACTTTCATCACCAGCTCCTACTCTACACCACAGGCCTGCATTGGAGAACAGTACTGCAACAATGAATAAAACAGTATAGTCAACACACCTATCGTAGGATCATCCTAAGGTACCACACAGTTCTTCTGACCAGGGGGCTCCAAATGGTATATGAGATAGTTGCCAAAATGGTGGTGACTGACACTGAATTTCCAGGCACTTCAGCCTGGCACTGCAGGAGCAAGACATACCGCTGGTACAGCGACGAGTGCTGACAACACCAGAGGTTCAAACGCTAATTATGATTTGGGCTCTAATAGCCAAAACACTAGAGGGGCAACTGAGCATGCCTGGGGGTTTACATTTTCAGAGCTATTTGAAAATAAACTAGAGCAAGCTCCAAGGAAAAATGCAGTTAGGTGAAAGTATAGGGGTGGCCTAATTGAACACCCTGACAGAGTGTATGTGGCAAATGTTTATTGAAAGATTCCTTACAGTTTAGGGCTGCTGATATATATATATGTCATGATACACGTATCAGGTGAGGATACCTATGATGTAAGTTTTAAATCAAATATAGGCCTGGAAAAGTTCTGGTTGAAATACAACCTGGTAAAAAATTCTCCTTTGTGGATCCCATTCTTTGCCATCCCCCTCACCAGACCTTAGGTAAAAAACATCACAGTGATGTTCAGGAATGAGGGGGTCAATGTGGGTGACATACACTACTGGCTACAGAATAGGTGTGACATGTTGGGGCCCCCAGAACCAATAATCGATTCGGAGGGAATATGAACTGAGGGTGGAGGTTTAAAGTGAAACTTTTTTAGGTGAACTCAGAAATCATGCAGTTACCCAATAGCTGCTTCTTAGGTAAAGACAGGGGCATCTGTTTTTATGCCGGTCAGCCTAAGGCATGCTATAAGTGTGGGGCATGGACCTACCTCAGCAACATATATGATAAAACGCAATGCTCACTGTGTGGAGAATCTGGGCATGCTAGCATGCAATGTGAAACTATTTTTAAATGTAACCTATGTGATGACCATGGGCACGCATTTCATCAATGCCCATGGGTGAGACGCAACAAGAATGAGGGATGGGATCAGGATGTCCTAGTGCAAAGGGCTCAGGATAAAAGGAGACCACCTACAGCCACTACACCTCCTCTCCTGCAGGAAGAAATATCCACAGAGCAGGCTGAGAGACCAGATAGGCATGAGGACCTTGCACAACCAGAAACAGGGCCAAAAGATGTGCCCCCGGCTCCAGAAACCACACCCCCACAGAGGCAGACACGGAAATCTCTACACAGGTAACCTCTGAGTCCCCAGAGACAGGCAACTCAGAAGACACCATTATGGTTGTACAAAGCATGCTCTCCCTTAGGAGAAAACCGTACATACCACCAGCAGAGTGACAAGGGCAGCAGCTAAACACTGGCCAATTGCCTTCTTACTCCCACTACAAAATACCTACACTCCCTTACGGGGGGGGGGGGGAATCTTATTTAGAATCAGACATCTCCAATAGGTCTGAAGCAATGTTTGAATTGGAAGATGAGGAAAAAAGAGCACTTGGGGATACCAAGAAAAAAAGGGAAAAAGAAAACTTAAACAACAGGATAAACCAGCTGATATCCCTAAAATAATGACATCCTTTATGGCATCCCTACATGTAGCATCTTTTAATGTGTGCAGCCTTGGGTCCAGTAACCACCATATGGTGTCAGAACCATCCATTGCTGAACCTGACCCAAAATGGCCACCCGGATGAGTTAAGAATTATAAAAAACAGACTTCTGTCTTGTCATTTCTTCACCAGCTTTCCCAAGATATTATCTTTTTACAAGAGGCAAGACTGAGTTCCCTCTTTGAAATCAAGAAAATTAGAAGAAGCTGGGTGTGGGGGACGTTGTTTTGACATTTGGCACAGATCTTGCAGACGGGATAGGGATATTATTTAAACGTTCCCTTTTCTCCATTACTAGAGTAGTCGACATCCTGCCAGGTTGAGCCTTATTATTATACTGCAAATACAGGGATTTTTCCTTTAGTTTAATCAATACCTACGCACCACAGTCAAAATCAGCCAGGACTGACCTGCTGAACTGTTTGAGGATATTAAACCTTAACTATAGACCAGGAAACATTATTTGGGGAGCGGATCTGAATTGTAGCTTAGACACTAAAATACAGGGGGACAGTTGAAAAAAAACGTATTGTGACTCCCACACTTTGAAACAGATTCTTTTGACAACAAATCTAAAGGATGCTTTTTGGATAAAGAGGAAGGACCTGGGGTACACCTACCACAGGCACACCTATGCGACTTGTATAGATGACTTATTTGTCTCAGAATTAATTACCCCAATTAAAATGGAAAATAAGGCCACAGCATTTTCTAACCATAATATCTTACTGAGCGCCTTCAGTTTAGCAGCAGCTCCCCCTAGATTCCTGTCAGCCACACAACGCTGGAAACTGAATGCTTCACCTCTGGAATAGGAAGAAATGAAACAGAGAGTGATACATTTATTAAGAGCCAGACACTCCACACTAGTGTTTTATGATGACCTATGGGAATGGTGGTCTGACACTAAAAATGATCAACTTTGACTCCAGCAGATGAAGTTGCCCATGCCTGCACACTGTCTGACACCATTAGTGACCACTCCCCTGTCTACTGTGTCTGGGCATACCAACCCCCCCAACCCCACCTACCTTCCTGACCTTCCACAGTTTCTCAGATTTTGACCCACTCAGGTTCAGGATGATCTCAGAGCCCTTGACTGGACTTCCCCCTATGGTACCACTAACGCTGACCTTACGCTAGACATCTTTGTCTCAGCCCTGTCTCACATGCAAGACAAGCATTTCCCACTCACTTCATGCAGAGTGCATAGGGGTGACACTTGCGGGCTCACATCGAACCTCCACAAGCTTATGAAGCAGTATGACTCAAAGTGGGCCAACTATAAAGCTGCCCCATCCCCTTCCCATTGGAATAGCTACCGTCACCTGCGAAATCTCTGCAAGCACCATATACTGTACTATCTAGGAAGTCAGCCTACTTCCAGTCACTTCAGTCCAGTCATTGAGGCAACCCCAGGCATTTCTGGTCCTCCAATAATGCCTTGCTCTGCCCCCCACCCCCACCAAGAAGTCACCTTCCCCCTTAAAAACACAACAAGGCTATCTCACTGGCCCTACTGACATTGCGAATGCACTTAATGCACATTTCTCAAACCTTAGCAGCTACCTGGCTAAGCTTCCCCCTCCACCCCTTGCCCCTTCCTCTACCTTCCCCTCCTACTAGCCCCCCTTTTATTTTAAGACCATTTCTCCTCCTGGGACTCTTAAGCTCCTTCTCAGCCTACCATCTCGAGGGAGTGCTGGTAGTGACATTGCCTATCCACTCACCTTCATCTTTAACCTCTCCCTTACTACAGCCTCAGTTCCCTCTGTCTGGAAGCATGCCAAAATTGTTCCTATTCATAAATCAGGTGACCCTAGTCTTATGGACAACTACCGTCCCATCTCCATTCTGCCCCATCTTGGTAAGCTCCTAGAGAAGGCAGTAAAATACCAAATTACAGAACAAATCTCCAAATATAATCTCCTTTGCCCTCAGCAACATGGTTTCCAGAAGGGGTACAGCACTACCACAGCCCTTGCCCTCTTCACCAACCATGAGATGAGGAAATATGGATGAAGAGAAACATTGGTGCAGTGTTTGTTGATCTGTCCAAGGCATCTGACCTTGTAAATCACAATTTCCTGTTAGCAAAACTAGACAGCCTTGGTTTCCCCCTGCCTCCACCATCTGGCCCACTAATTACCCCTGTGGTAGAATACAGATGGTCTGCCTTGTTGGTGTCACCTCCACCCTTGCCTGCTCTGTCGGTGTCCCCCAGGGATCTCTTCTTGGCCCACTCCTCTTTTTTCTTTTCACTAACTCTCTCCCATCAGAGAGCCTATCCTGTAAATCACTCCTCTACGACAACGACATAATACCATACCAAAGTGATCCCTCTCTATCCGCCATTCTTTTTTTTCTTTTTTCCTTTTTTTTGTAGACTTTCTTTGCTCCGGTTGCCAGCCACTGGGGCCTCACTCAGGCGAGACCCACCAAGTGGCTCTACTGCCCAGCCTGAACACTCCTGGAGAGAAATTGGGGACAGGGTTCTCTCCAACTGACCTCCAAAGCCGAGAGGACCCAGGAGAGTCAACCAGGAAGGGCCGGCGGTGGACATGTGAGCCACCCCCTCGGGACCGCCATCATCCTCCCAGCAGCGTCCTTGCTTGTTACGTTGCCCCTGAGGCATAGATGTGCTATGACATCACCACACAGAGGGCATGCACCAATCCCCTCTCGCAGACGTCCGTCGCTGCCTCCCCCGATACAAGTTCCCACTGACTTGCAGCACTCCCAGTCTCCAACGGGAGCCACTACAAGGTGGAGAATCCCCAGAACCCACCCCAGGAGAGGAGAGCAGTCCTCCAGATGCTTGATCCTCCTCCTCCCCTGCCGACCCCTGGCACCTGAGTCCGCTTCCAAACCCAGGTCGCCGGCATGGTGTGAGGTGTGGCATCCAGTGCCTCAACCCTCAGCACCACCGGGCCAGCATTTCCGCCATTCTTACTGATGATTTCTGCAAGGCACATTGTTAGTTCTCCACCAACAAACTGTTGGTCAATGCTGGTCAAAGGCCATGCTTTTCAGTTCCAAACTGAAACTCTCTGCCCTAGCCCACAACAGTCACCTTTTCACTGTCAAATCCCCAGATTGATCTCCCCTTGACACTGTTCCTGCCTTCAAGTATCTGGGGCTAATCCTGGACCCATCCCTAACCTACACTGACCATGTTGCCTCACTAATCAGGTGCATCAACCAGAAGATAGAGCTCTACAGTAGCATGATCGACCACCTCTCGCCAGAAGTCACCTTGCTATTGCCTGTGGTAGCCTCCTTCCCCTCCTTGACTATGGCTGCCCAGTGTGCTCCCTCACCTCCATTACCAACTTTTACTGCCCGGATGCTACCTACAACCGTATATGTCACCTTGCCCTCCACATCCCTCTCCTCACTCAGCACTGCACTCCTTACCAGTCCCTTAACTGTCTCCCTCCACAAGCATGATGCTCCTACCTAATGCCCCAGACCATTGCTGAAATTTTGCACAATGCCTCTTACTTTCCACTATCCCTTCTTATCTAGCCTAGTACATACTGCCGCAATTTACATCAGTCTTCACACCTTCAACTAGAATGCCCTAACATAACTACAAGGATGGGCCTAAGAGCCTTCTCTCCAGCTGGACCCTCACTATGGAACGACCTCCTCTTCTCCCTACGTTCCCCTGACCCACATCTAAATCTAAATTCCCTGTTAAGAATGCACTTTTTGTCCACCATGACCTGCATCTGCCCACAGGCCGCTACCATGGCTTCACCTCCCTTGCAGCTCACCCTTACCCCCTCCCCCTTTAGCGCACCGCTCTCCTCTCCCACCCTGAATACTATTGTTATTCTTTTTGTTGAATGATGGTGCAACCTTACCCTGTTTACCTAAATGTTATATACCTTGTTTGCTCAATTGCTGATGTACCTGGTACTGTTTAGCTTATATTTTCTCTGTTAGCTTGACCTACACTGTTATGTTCCCTGCATGATTCACACTGCTTTCTCGCTGTATTTTTAAGTTGTATGTGCCAGTTTCTGTCCCGGACCATACCTGAAAAATGTCTTCGGATCAGTGCACCAACCCAGTTACCAAAGTAATAAATAAATAAATAAATGTATAAATTTGGGTGACAACAAGCAAATTCTGACTATACTAAGTATCTAGGCTTCAGAAATCAGTTGTATAAATCAATGTATTTTCCCCCAAGGAACAAATAAGGTATAAGACTCAGATTACGGAAGTGAAAAACAAATGTTTACCCATCAATATAACAGGGCCAAGACACTGGAGACAGAAAAGAAGTTTGGGACAGTAAAACAACTTGCATCAGACCCCTAGATGGCATGCAAACAAAGACTGAATGCCACAATAATGACTGGTTTGTATAGACAGGATGCCTCGCTGGCCATGTCCAACTTTGAAATGTTAGAGGTAGTTCAAAACTTGTTAACAGCCACATTTAGCAAGGAACGTAATACAGAAAATTTCTAAGTGTTTTTTTAAAGGCACCCTTGCCACAACTTGCATCACACGCATCTGAGGTACTAGAAGCACCAATAACTAAAGAAGAAATTATCACTGTCATTCAGGCTCTAAACACTGTAATGTCTCTAGGCCTTGATGGCCTAACCAGTGAATTTTATAAAATGTTCAAACAAGAGCTAAGTGAGCTTTTAGTACTAGTGTACAACCATATACTAGAGAGCAGACATGCCTTCCCAGACTTTGAAAAGTCCATATATACTTATATCTATAAGAAAGGTGACAGGATATTCAAAACTGGAGGCCCATTAGCCTCTTAAATACTGACTACAAAAGTTTGCCCAAATTGATATGTGAGCGACTACCGAAAATCACCGAGCAGTTATGCGCTATACCCAATAGAATAATACAGTATAACTTATACTTGTTGAGAGATTTATTTGACTACAGCAGAAAAGATCAAGTGACCAGATTTGTTTTGTCACTAGACCAGGCCAAAGCTTTTGACTGAGTGGGCCACAAATACCTGGTACAAGTGTTAGAGGCATATGAACTACTGCAGAAAACAGTGCAGTGGATTAAAAGTCTTTATCTAGGGGCATGTTTTGTCCCATCAGTAAATGGCCATATGGAAGAGACTTTACCTTTACATATTGGGGTGAGACATGGGTGCCCATTGAGCCCCTTGTTATACATGTTTGCATTAGACCCTTTAATCAGACAAGTGAAATGGGACCAGCAGATTACAGGACTATCTCCACACATACACCTCAGCCAGGTGAGGATTTCTGCATGTGCAGAAGACATTTTTCTGTTTAAAAAAAGACGCCAGCTCAGGAGAAGGGTCAATACAGGCTATCCAGGAATTTTCACGGCTATCCGGAGCACAGCTGAATTTACAGAAAAGTATAGGCATACGACTGGGACACTGACAGGAGCTGCTAATTAATATAGCAGGAATAACACTTTTCAGGACCCCCAAAACATATTGGGAATATGGTTTGGGGATACTGATTTAGCATTACTAAATTGGGGACAAAAATTTGATGTTTGTGAAACTAAGCTATAAATATGGAAAACCTGGAGATTAGCAAAAAAAATGTCTGTCCCATGCATTCTTGAATTCCTCCATTGTTTTTGACCTCACTATCTCCTCTGGAAGGCCATTCTATGTGTCCACCACCATCTCTGTGAAAAAAATACTTCCTCACGTTGCCCCTGAGCCACCCCAGCCCCTCCCCCATCTTCAAATTGTGTCCACTTGTTCTTGCACATCTCTTTTTCTGAAATATGCTACCCTCTTGGACTTTGTTGAGTCTCTTGAGGTACTTGAAAGTTTCTATCATGTCCCCCCTCTACCTCCTTTCCTCAAGGGTACACATATTAAGATCCTTTAGTCTCTCTTCATATGGCTTCTGGTGCAGACCCTGCACCATTTTAGTTGCCCTCCTCTGGACTGCCTCCATCCTGTCTATGTCCTTGAGGAGATGGGGTTTCCAGAACTGCACGCTGTACTCCAGATGGGGTCTCACCAACTGTCTGTACAGAGGGATAACAATTTCCTGTTTTCTACTGGCGATGCCTCCCCCTATGCATTCCAGTATCCCCACAGCCCTCCTTACTGCCTTCTCACATTACTTGCCTACCTTTAGGTCATCTGATATGACTAATCCCATATCCTGTTCCATTTTCATTGTTGTTAGTACTTCCCCCCAATTGTGTACTATTGCCCAGTGATTTTCTTTCCCAGGTGCATTACTTTGCATTAAATCTAAGCTGCCATACTTTTGACCATTCCTTCAACCTTGTCAAGCCCCTTCTCATCCTTTCCATAAACAGCCCTTGTGTATCAACCCAGTTGCAGATCTTTGTGTCATCTGCAAAGAGGCATACTTTTCTTTCCAGCCTCTCCACAATGTCACCTATATACTGCAGATATTAAAGAGGACCGGTCCCAGTACTGAACCCTGCGGTACCCCACTAGTAACCCCCTTTCCTCAGAGTGGACTCTGTTTACTATTACCCTCTGTGTCCTGTTGTCCAGCCAATTTGCTACCCAAGCTACCACCCTGGGACCCACACCCAGGCTGGCTAACAATAGGGAAACTTACTCTACAAACATTAGGAAGGAAACAACTGTATTCCCATATTATTTCAGAGGCTCAGAAGGTGATACTAATATTCCCCAAATTCACATCCACAAAGATGACACAAGTCCTGGTAGTTTTAAATGACAGAGTGCCACCACATGTTTGGGATGTGCTATGGATGTGTAGCCATGGGAAGCTGGGGGTTAGGGGAAACGTGAAGCATAAAGCTGTGTAAGAAAGGTTATGTCCTAGGGTAGAGTGTGGCAATGTGGAAGAAACCTTAATGCATTTCTACATAATCTGTCACCAAAGTGTACAGTTTTGAGATTATTTAGCTGCAAGATGGCAATGGCCCTTTCCTAGTAGAATTTCCTATGCAACTTTTGTTTTGGGAGATTATTCGGGTATATGGAGGCGGTATCACCCTAGCACCCTACATGTGATATTCGCTATTTTTAAATTTTATTTATGGCAACCAAGATGATAGTATCTTACACAGCAACTGCAGGTGTCAAACATTGCACTTGCTAGGCAAATAATGAATACAACACAGAATGTAAAAAACTGTGATACAGCTAAATACATTCCAGGAAAGGTAGCTAACCTTTGGAGACATTTAGAGAATTTAGTATAAGTTTTGGTAGTGCATGTTAACAGGTGAAGGTCTCTGGTTATAATTTCTGATGTAAAAAAGAAAAAGGGGAGAAAAAATATGGAAATAACTGCATTTAGATATTGTTATTTGTGTTAGTATAGCATTATAAGGATGTATTTTATGATTTACTGTAGATATGTACAACGGATATAATGTTTTTCTTTTTCCTAAATAAAATTTCCCTACTGTTTTTGAGAAGTATCGTGGGATCTTTAACAACCACCTGAACAACCACCAGAACAGGGAGATGGGACCTTGGTTTAACGTCTCATCTGAAAGACACAGAGTTTACAGCCATTTAAATGCCCATTTACTAAAATGAGAGCCAGGGTTCAACTAACAAGGCTCTTGTTAGTTTGCTATAGTTCCTGATTGTGTGACATAACCATGTCTCAAGGGGGCTTCAGCGCAGTTGCTTCAGGAGTAGACACAGCTGTGTTACAGAATCACAATCGAAGCAAGTTGTACCACAAGTCACCTCTTGCATCACAATCTTTAGATGCAAGTCCCTTGCGTCCACCTATCTTGTTTGGGAATTGGGCCCCGAGATGTTTATTACATAATACATATATAAATCTTGATTAACATTTTCTCTGCAGAATTACGTATATTGTCAAATAAGCCATTAGTAACTGTTTCTGGCTATCAGAAAGCTAGCTGTGTCCTTTGCCAAGAAGGAGTTTATACAGTACCTTGTTTAAAAACAGTGCTCCTTCTGTACAGTGAACACCTCTGGAGCCAGCTGTGTACCCACCAAGGTTCAATTTACATAACTACATGAAGCTTTTCAATCAATCAAAATCTTTATTTATCCAGGCAGGCACATTGAGCAAGGCTCATTTGCAAGGTGGACCTGGTCATGAATACATCAAAGTACAGTACAGTACAGAAGCAGGTATACAAAAAGCAATAATATACAAGGAAGAAAAAGTATATACAGTGTATACAGTACAGTACAAGGTTGAAATAAATAATTCCCAATTGTTATTACCTTTCAGTCTGTTATTTATACTGGCAGTAGTTTTTTCTGCTGAAAGGGCAAACATAAGCTCTGCATGCCACTCCTGGTAACTGGAATTGTCCTGATCTGGCCAGTGACCCAGTAGCACTTTTTGGCAAGGCAGCTGTGAGGGCTATGTGATATTTTTGTGTCTCAATCAATTTGTACTCATAGTTCCCCAGATCTACCTCATTGATGTAAGGTTTTATATATATATATATATATATATATATATATATATATATATATACACACATATACACACAGGGGCCTGGATATTCAAACTGCGCTGAAAACTGGCGCAACAGTAGGAGCAAGCGCAAACCAGTTGCGCAAATGCCATGCGAGTGCATATTCAAACATGGAGCAGAGCAAATTGCGCAAGCAACCAACGCCTCAATATCGCACATACCGCGCCATCGCAAACCAGGAAGGAGAAGCTGGAGCAAAATGCTGTGCTATGGCGCAACCATGGAAGCTCAGCTGAGCATTGCAGAGCTGCCACAGCGCAAGCACAGTCCTCCCCAGAGCAATGGAACTGCACACCCAGGGAGGCAGGCTGGGGCCCGCCAGCCATGCCACACATGGGCACAGGAACTCACTGCAGAACCCACACCACACCGCACACCCCAAGCACAGCATCACTGGGGTGGACGGATGATCCACGTGCCCATGGGGACAAGCCAACTAAAGCATAGCAGAGCCATGACACCCCAGCACAACCATTGGCAGGCAGAGAGTGCCACACACAGGGGTTGACAACCACAGTGCACATCAGTCCCCCCGTGCACGCTAGCGTGCACCGTGCCCCAAGACACCGCTCATGTGCAGTGACAGGCACTGCAGAAAACACCATGCACCCCTGTGCCACCGCAACCCCATGCTGCAGAGAAGCATACCAGCCAGACCCACCCTGTGCACCCAGCAGTGGGTGGCAGCAGATGGCAAGAGCAACAGAAAGGCAATGCTATGCTGGTGATACCTCCCCATGGACACACACACACACACACACACACACACACATATATACCCAGGACCATAGCAGCCCAGATGGCATGTACACCCCTGCAACGGAGCACCCATAGCCAGTTGCAAAGCAGACACCAACACAGCAGTTGTATCAAAATAGAAATGTATATTTCAAAAACAACAGATAAACAATAACAGGTGAAACTATGTACAAGTTGGGGGGGACGGGTAAAAGGCAGGGGTGTTCAAGGGGGAGGGAATAAAAACTTGGAGAGGGAAGGCAGGGTGAAAGGGATGGGAGAAGTGGGAACGGAATGTGGGCTATGGCCCAGCTGGCTCCTGGTCCTCCCCCTGCTGGCGTCCCTCCTGTGCCGCACCGCGGTTCACCCTGGCGCTGTATGGCCTGCAGGGCTCCCGGTTTTCAAGTCCGACCTGGGTCAGGCGCCGCGAGATCCTGCGACATGCGCCTCAGCACCCGAGGCCTAGGAAAATGGGAACACAGTCAATGGCTGAGACTGACCACAACCCTGAACACCACCCAACCTGCAACCCATATAACCCAATGTCCTGCACCTGTGATGGCATGCACCCACCACAATGAACATGCATGGCCATCACAAACAAGCGGCACCAGCTATGCGCACCACCACCCACACACACCGCCCACGTCAATCACAGTACAAACTAGGCTGTCAAGTGATGTGGCAACGGTGGCGATGCCAGTTACACAGCTATGTGCCCAGTGCATGCCTGGACCACCTGTGATGCATACACAGACGTGTCGTGATGCTGCACTGTGATGCAGGTCACCTGTGTCATGCCTACATACATGGATACATAGACAGTGTCGGCAGATAAGGGCCTATGGGACACCCAGTCTGGTCATTTGGCCTTGTACGTTCACTCTGTTGTCCTATAAGTCCGTTCCCCCTCACCCCTGACCTCCAGAATTCCTTCATGGCTAACCCACGCATACATAAATCCCGTAACCAAGTCAGCCCCCACCACATCCTCTGGCAGGGTGTTCCACTTGTCCACCACCCATTCTGTGAAGAAATACTTTCTCATGTTTCCTCTTAAACGAGCCCCCTCCAACTGCATCCCATGCCCTCTAGTCCTGGAACATCCTTTACGCTTACAAATATTGTTTTCCTGCACTCTGTTCCCCCCTGTACAATACTTGTATGTCCCCATCATATCCCCACCCTCCTCCCTCCCGGAGTACATGTTCAGTTCCGTCAACCTGTCTGCATAGGACTTGTGATGCAATCCATGCACCATCCATGTCGCCTCCTGTGAACCCTCTCCACTAAGTCCATGTCCATACGCAGGTATGGTCTCCGGAACTGTACACTGTACTCCAGTGTGGGGACTCACTAGTGTTTCGAGAGTGGAACCATGACCTCCCTTTGGTTGTGTCCAGCATGGTTGGTGGTCTTGCCCCCAGCATGCAATAGCATCCATGACGAATGATACTACACCCTCCAGCAGCTCGGTCTGACGCTGCTGATGCTGCTGCTGCTGCTGTGGCATGACATCCCATGGCACCGGGCCTGGCATGGCCCACATCCTCGCGGTCCGTGTCCTCGCAATCCGCCTGTGGGAGACATATGGTGAGACAAACATCAGTATGACTCAAAAGCAGAGTGCCCCCTGCCCCAGTGAGAGTGCCTGCCCACACAGCCATAACCATCCATCGCACAGCTGCACACACTGACACACCTATGCACAGCCACCCAAGCACACACACACCCCTACAGAGAATATAGGTGCATAGATGGTACACTCACGTGGCCTAGGCACCAGGCCCTGCCTGGCATGTGAACACAGCCGCGTCAACGGGTCCAGCTCCCTCCGGCGGAGGTCACTGTACCGGTGCCGGCACTGCTCAGCAGACCGGCCCCGGCCAGTGACCCCCACCAGGTCAGTGGCCACTTGCTGCCACACATGGGTCCTAGGCATGGTGAGGGGGGCCTCACCATACAGTGCCTCACAGTGGGGCTCCACTAGGGCCACCAGGTTGGCCACTTCAAGCGGGCTCCAGGACACCGGCCTCCTCCTAGCCATGGCACCAACTTTACAGCAGGCAATATGGCGCCCCGCTGCGCTGTAACCCCACGTGGAGTTGTTGCGCAATAGACCAGCACAGGCTCCAATCGCGCTGTTCGAACAGCGCCGTCACTTTACATAGCGCTGTCACCAGACAGCGCAATAGGGACGTACACATGGCATGCCAACAGCGCCAGGGGTCAGAGGGCATACACAAGGTCACGGCAATGACGCAAGGCTACGCACAGCGCCATAGGATGTATAGGCATCCTGCGCGACTGCTAAGCAGAGCACCAGTGCCACAGTGGACTATCGCGCAGAAGTGCCACAGCGCCATATAGTGCCCAGTGCTGTAGCGCCACTGGCACAATGGTGGCCATGGCCTGAATCGCCTATCACGCTCAACAGGTCTGCAGCACGATCGACACACGTAACCTGTCTGGGCATGCGCAATGCGAGTGTAGCACACAGCGCAAACATGCGCCATCGGCTCAGCGTGACCTTCGTGATGCGCTAAGCGCCAAACACGCGATATTCAGCCGACATATGCAAATCATCGATCAGCCATTCAAAGGTGCAGTGGCGCGATTAGCATGTCATTAAAGTTGCGCCACACCTCATTTGCATGTGTTGCGCTATAAAAATGCGACACTGGGTTGTGGGTGGCCAGATTTGGTTGTTGCAGGTGAGAGGTGAGTTACATGCTGTGTGATGCTCAGGACAATGCTCATGGGCAGGGGTGCTGGAGGATGATATAGGTTGAGGGGCTGAGCATGATGAGGGGCACTTAGAAAGGGGCAGGGCACCCTTTCCATCAGTATCTGCCATGCGGAGAGGAAAGGGGGGCTTCTGCCCCCGCCGGCAGCTATGCTCTGGGGAAATGCTGTGGACTGCAAAGAGACAGGTGTCCACTTCCACCCATACAAATCACCATGACTGACGAGAACCAGGCTGAGGCTGTGGATGGCGGGCAGGAGGAGGCCGAACTTCACCACGGCAGAGACTGAGGCCCTCTTCCAGGCCTACCTGGAGGATGAGCCACTTTGAGTGGGCGGAGGGCACCCCTCAGCGCTGCAGCTGCATGGGAGGGGTAGCTCTGGCCGTCAACCTGCAGGAAGCCACCAGCGCTCCGTGCAGGAATGCCGGAAAAAGATGGGGACTGACCGCAGGGAGGCTGAAGGAGAAGGTGGCAGCCTTCAGGGTGGACGATGCTGCCACTGGTGGGGACCACCAGTGGTGTTGCAAGTGACCCGACTGAGGAGACACTGGTCGCGCCATGCAGCCGAGTGCCATTGCGGGTGTTCCAGGCGGAGGATTTCAGACAGGTGGAAGCCCATCACTGCCGGTATGACATGGTGATGTTGTGGGGGCTGTTCACATGCACTCACATGTACTTCTTTCTGTTACAGATCCTGTTCGTCTGCAGGAGACGGTGGTGGTGGTGGGTGCTGACAGTGAGGCAGACCTGCTGGACCTGGAGGAGGGACCATCCACCTCCGCCAGCAGCCTGCAGGCACTGCAGCAGCATGCAGGCTGGCCCAACAACTCCGGCGGCAGTGATACGGGTGCAGGGGGTGCACAGCCTGTGTCACAGCAGTCTGGCATGCAGGTATGCCAGCATGCTGTGCCTATGGCAGTGGCACGCACCGGCACTATTGATGATAGCAGGCCTGCAATGGCCAGTGATAGGTGTGTGTCCCACGACGGACACATGGCAGGCCAGCACGTGCCCCTGGGCCATCCTGCTCCACACCTGTGTACCAGCATGCTGGCACAGTCACAGGCTGTGCCTGTCAGCACCGGTGGGGCAGCATCGGTGGCTGAGCAGGTGTCTGGCACTGTTGACAGCACAGGGTGGAACAGGTGGACCTGGGGCTCAGCAGTTGGAGGGGCGGCAGCAGTTGCACACCAGGCCTGGGGGACAGCATCAAGCAGTGGCACTTGTCCACCGCCCTTAGATCCGCCCATCCTGGTCCTGGCGAACAGCGGCCACCCTCAAGGGGTGCTGTGCACCAGGACCATCCACACCCTGGGGGTCACGATGCCATTGGGGCACAGTGCCCATTGGACGCCGACACCCGCCTGCTGCAGGAGTCGGTACAGCTGCAGGGGCGGGTTGCAAGGTCCGTGGAGGCACTGTCTGTGTCCGTGGAGCGGCATAGCAGGGAGTGTGCTCAGGACCGAGCCGAGATGGTCCTTATGCGGACGGATGTGACCGCTGCCATTGACAGACTGACCCAGGCAGTGGTCTCTGTGGCGACCGCAGTGACCACACTGTCTGGTGCCCCTGTACCACGCACCCCACACAGTGCGCACTCCACTCCCCATTCCCGGTGTCATGCGACACCAGGCCTGTCGACGCCGGGTTCTGCTGTGGGCATCCCGAGCACCCCTGGTGCAAGTTTGTTTGGCGGGATGCAGACCCCTGTGCGGGCAAGGTTGCGGTCGCGCACTGGGACCCCTGGTGGTGCACTAGCGCCACCCGATGTGGCCTCTGCTCAGCCTTCCAGTGCTGCTAGGCCACGGCGGGGCCGCCCACGCATCCGTGGTGGCCGTGGGACAGTGCTCCCTGACTGAGCTGTCTCCCAATGCAGGCCCTGTCTGGTGCTGCCCTGTGTGCAATGTGTGTCATGGTGGGCAGTGCACTGCTGGGTGCTCTGCTCACCAAGCTGACACATCGACCACCTGCACACTCTCCCAACTGCTGTCCACAGGTGCGTGTGGATGATGATGCCTGCATTGCACTGTACACCAAGGTGCAAGATTGCCCAGGTCCTGACACACGTACGTGGACAGTCCAGGTGGTGGGGGTGGTTGGTGGTGCTGTGTGTTGGCGATGTCATTTCCGCAGTGCTGTGCTGCTGCCCCTGTATGCTGCCTGGTGTGTGTGTGTCCATATGAGTGCTCACCCCTCTCTGATGGTGTGTTGGTATGCCTGGACCCTTCAACTCCCCTGACCTTCATGCACGGTGTGTTCCCCTGTGTGCCTGTGGTTTGCGCATGGACAGTGTTGCCTGCACATGTCCCCTTGACTTACCTGTGTTGTGCGTAGTGCTCTTCTGCAATGGTGTCCCGGTGCAGCTGGGCCTGCCGTGTCAGTCGGGGGTCCCTCCGTCCTGGGGGGCTCATCACCCACATCACCGGCGCCACTGGCGTCCCCATCGCTGTCCCCCTCTTGGACCTGTATGGCTATCCCATGGTCTTTGGCCATGTTGTGCAGGATGCAACAGGCCAGGAATATCCCACAGGCCTTTTGGGGGCTGTACTGTAGGGCTCCGCCGGAGGTGTCCAGGCATCGGAAGCGTGCCTTGAGTATCCCAAACACCCGCTCTATGATGTTCCGTGTTGCGGCATGTGCCTCATTGAAACCATGCTGCGCTGGGGTCGTGAGGCGCCGGTATGGTGTGAGCAGCCAGGGACGGAGTGGGTATCCACAGTCACCTGTGTGGAGATAGTGGAGATCAGTGTCATGTCAGGTCCATATTGCCCATATCCTTGTGTGCCACTACCATGGCACCTGTGTCATTCCACCCTTGCACAGAGTTTGCATTCCATACATGTGTACTCACCCACTAGATGACCCGTGGGGATATTCCCACTCTCGAATCGATGGCACAGTGCAGATTGGTGCCATATGAAGGCATCATGTGCTCCCGCCAGGTGTGTGGCACAGACATTGATGATCGCAGTGGCATCACACACCACCTGGCAGTTGACACTGGAAAAGCCCTTTCGGTTCCGATATGCATGGCCGTCGGGGCCAGGTGGCGCTGAATGGCCACATGGGTGCAGTCTATGGCCCCTAGCATGCCAGGCATATGTGCTACCCTGTGGAACTCCTGCATGTTTGCTGTATGCTTCTGCCGCGGTGCTGGGGAAATGGATGTACTCCAGCATGAGGCAGCAGTGCTGAGGAATTGGGTGAGGATGCGGACGTGGGCCGACTGTGTAATGCCTGTGGTGTCCCCTGTCAGCCTCTGGAAGGTGCCCGTGGCGAGCAGGCACATGCAGGCTGTCACCTTGGTCTCCATGGACAGAGCATGACTCCGTCGTGAGGGTGCCTGCATCACATCACTGCACAGCTCGTGAGCCGTCTCAGTATTGCCCTGTTCAGGGGTACAGGGCCACAATCTCGACATCTGTGTGCAGCTCGTGGCTGATTGCGGCCACGATACCGCCTGTCGGGGCATATCACGACGGGCCCCTCCGCGCCACGCCCCCTGCAGCATGCTGTCTCACCCCTCATTACAGCTTCCATGTGGAAGCTGACACTGTCCATCTCCCTGGCTTCTGCCCCCCCCAGCTGCTGTTCCTGTGTTACCCCCACTGCCCCCACTGCTGCTTCCACTGCACCGGGCACCCCCCACTGGCCTCTCTGTCCTCCAGGACCCACTGTCCCTCTCTGCCCTTCCTGCTCCTGTCTCTCTCTCTCTCCCTCTCTCTCTGTCTCTCTGTCTCTCTCCCCCAGTTTGCGGCCTGCTAGGGTTCTTGCGCCGCTCCCTTGAGCCTTTTTATTTTGGCTCACATCCGGTACTGCGCATCCTCCGGCTGAGCCACTCTTGCGCATTGCGCAAGTGTTCAGATATCGCATTGCGCACTTTATGCATGGACCCGCCCCCTTCGGTTGCGCATGCCTTCATTTCCATTGCGCTGTTGCTCAGCATGTTTTCGGTGGCGCAACTGGCCCCTTCTCAATATCGCAGAATGGCGCATTTTTGGAGTTGCGCACGCGCAACCCTGTTGCGCATGGCGCAACCCTTTTGAATATCCAGGCCAGTGTGTGTATATATATATATATATATATATATATATATATATATATAAAAATCTGTCTTAGTAAAGGTTACAGACTGGGTGGAGTAACTTGGCTTAGTTGGCTAAGGGAAGGATCAGCTTACCATGGTTTGATGCCCAGTGGTGGCCACATGTTTTGCCAGTATGTTTGTTACCTGTAAGAACTGGAACACCATAGTATTAGGTACTTGACAATTTTGATGAAAAGTAGCAAAAACTGATTTGTTTATTATCAAATGTGAGTTGTCGGTTGCACTCTTGTTATGTCTACCTCAGACCAAGAGGGAGAGGATATTAGTTTCTCACCTATAGGAAAGATAAGATTGTATGTCACGGGATGCATGTTATCTATTGCTGCTCTAAATTTTAGTGGTCTGCACATTTGGTTGTGCATTTGTACAAAATGAACTATATGGGAGTCATCTAGTTTTCTATGAAGATTTCTTGCACATGTAAAGATAAGGGTCCTGGAGTTTATAGATCTTCTGTGGCATATGGCTGTTTCTATTTGGAGCCACAGTGGGGCATAGGCCCAGTCTTGGGGTGGAGGGAGCTCTCTAAGCCATTGCAGGTAAAAAAACAATGTATGCTTTATTCTGTCAATCTGTTTCCAAATAACTGTAATAGCTTGCGAATACCAAACCTGTAACACACATATCGTAACAAAGAAATTACTCCTTGTGTCTACCAAAGCTGTAACCACAATGATGTAAAAGCTGTAACCACAATGATGTAACTAAATGTTGTACTGTTTTTGTCCTCTTTGTGACGAGATACCTTTGGAAACAAGCCTCTGGCTCAAAGGTCTTAAACTGATGTATGTTATGTATGTGAAATGGTAATGCATTGCGTTACTCTGCCACTTGAGGGCAGCATTCCGATATGTGTAAGCTAGAAAGAGAGCAGACAGAGAGTGTTGTTGCTGAGACCAGAGAGGCACCTGAATGAAAATGAAAGCTGCTCTACTCCTGTTGCAGTGTGTTTGTTGAACAAGACCAGATTAAATGTTAGAACATAACATAATTGGCGACGCGGTGTTTAGTTACTCTCCGGTACCTTACCAGAACGAACTACAACTGTGAGGGTTTTCCTGAGACGTAACTTTTGGACCTACGAGTGAACCCGAGAGAGACACATAAAGATGGCCGCGACCATAGGACATATGGATGCCTTTGATGAAAATGGGGAACAATGGACAACTTATATTGAGAGATTTGGACATTTTGTCACAGCAAATGATATAAGTGATGAAAAACAGGTGGCGGTGTTACTAAGTGTTATGGGCAGCACAACGTACAGTTTGCTGAGAAGTCTAATAGTGCCAGAAAAGCCCGGGGAGAAAACTTTTGCCAGTACTGTGGAGGTCTTACAGACACATTTCTCTTCTAAGCCTCTGGTGATTGCTGAAAGATTTTGCTTTCACAAACGAAATCAAGCAGAGGGTGAGTCTGTTGCACAGTATGTGGCTGTTCTAAAGAAATTAGTTGAGCATTGCGAGTTTGGCACCCATTTAGATGATGCCCTCCGAGACAGATTTGTGTGCGGTTTGAAAAGTGAAGCGACACAGAAGCGTCTCTTAACGGAGGCAGGGCTGACATACAAGCAAGCGATACAGATCGCTGTATCAATGGAAACAGCTGCACGGGAGGCTCAGCACCTAAGTGATTCCCTGAAAGTAAATGCTTTATCCTTCTCTTCTCCCAGGAAGCCTAATAAATGTGGTCATTGTGGGAAGGCTAATCACAGTGATAAGGATTGCTGGTTTAAAGAACAGACATGTCATAACTGTGGGAAGAAAGGCCACATTGGGCGAGTGTGCAGAGGGAAAAAGAAAGGAGGGGAAATCAATGGAATCAAAGGGAAGCAATTTGCGAAATGTAGAAAGAGAGAAGTACATCGTGTGGAAACACAGGGAACGTGTAGTGATGACACTGATACTGAATTAGCATTGCATGTGCTGACTCTTAAGGGGGAAACAGCAACCATCTGTGTAACACCTGAAATTGAAGGGAAACCACTGAAAATGGAATTGAACACAGGGGCTGCAGTTTCATTGATTTCTACAGACAAGTATGAAACTATGTTGAGACATCTACCCCTACAAACGACTGACGTTGTACTGAGGACATACACTGGCGAGGCAATTTCACCTGAAGGTGTCATCAAGGTGCAGGTGAAAATAAATGGGCAAATGGCACTACTGCCTTTGTACGTGGTTAAGGTAACTACCCTTCAATCTTAGGCCAAGAATGGCTAAAGAAAATACACCTTAACTGGCAGGAGATAAGGACTGTTAATACGGGTGACCACAACACTCTAGAAGCAGTGTTGCACAAACATGCTCCTTTATTTAAAGGGGAGCTAGGCACAATGAAGGGCATTGAGGCAAGAATGTTTTTGAAGCCACAGCACAAACCAAAGTTTTGTCAACCCTCGCCCAGTACCTTATGCACTCAGACCGAAAGTGGAGGCCGAATTAACTCGCCTAACCGAAGCTGGAGTCTTGTCACCTGTACAGTGTAGTGACTAGGCAACACCAGTAGTGCCAGTGGTAAAGAAAGATGGGTCCGTGCGAATATGTGGAGACTTTAAAGTAACCATAAGTCCAGTTCTGTGTGTGGAACAGTATCCGATTTCATGCATCGAAGACTTGTTTGCATCGCTGGCACAGGGCCAACGCTTCAGTAAGCTGGATTTGTCACATGCTTATCTACAAATGAGAGTCGATGAAAACTCAAGGAAATATCTCACAATAACCACCCAAAAGGGTGCCTTCTACTATAATCGCCTACCTTTTGGCATTGCATCAGCTCCAGCCATATTTTAGCGAGCTATGGACCAGGTTTTACGAGGTCTTCCAAATGTTCACTGTTACCTGGATGATATACTGGTGACCAGAAGAAATGATGCAGAGCACCTGAAGAACCTGGATGCAGTTCTGCAGCAATTGGAAGATTTTGGCTTGCGTGTCCAGAAGGAGAAGTGTGCATTTTTCAAGACTTCATTGGAGTACTTGGGCCATACCATAGATGCAGCGGGCTTGCACAAATTGCCTGAGAAAGAAAAAGCGATTGTGGACGCCCCAGCACCGGAAAATGTGAGCCAGTTACGGTCGTTCTTGGGCTGTTAAATTATTATGGCAGATTTATTCCTAATCTGGCTATGATTCTCAACCCACTAAATGGCTTGCTGTGCAAGGGGAAGTCCTGGTGTTGGACAAAGGACTGCGAGAGTGCGTTTAAGAAGGCTAAAAAGTAGCTTGTTTCTCAAGATGTGCTCATTCACTATAATCCACAGCTGAGCATCAGACTGGCGTGTGATGCCTCACTTTATGGGGTGGGAGCAGTTCTTTCTCATGTTCTACCGAATGGGGACGAAAAGCCAATTGCCTTTGCATCCAGAACTCTCAGCAAACTGAACAAAACTATGCCCAAATTGAGAGGGAAGCGTTGGTAATAGTGTTCGGAGTTCGCAAATTCCACCAATACCTCTATGGTCAGGAATTCACACTCCTCACTGATCACCGTCCCCATACGACCATTTTCAGCCCCCACAAAGGTATTCCTTCCATGGCAGCAGCCAGAATGCAATGCTGGGCTCTCTTGTTATCAGCTCACAACTACCGCATTGAATACAAGAAGGCGGCTCTTCATGGCAATGCTGATGGGCTCTCAAAATTGCCTCTGCAGGTAGCCCACAGTGACAAGGTGGACACTGTTGATGTCTTCTACATCAGTCAGCTTGAGAAACTACCCATTACAAGTTCTGAAATTAAAAAGGAGACAAAAGTTGACCCTGTGTTGTCTCAAGTCTTGGACTTAGTAACAAAAGGGACTTTTACTGTGAACCAGGACATTCACGGTGAGTTATCACCATTCTACATCAGACATAATGAGCTTTCAGTACAGCAAGGTTGCTTGATGTGGGGTGTCCGGGTGATTGTCCCTTCAAAGCTACGCACCCGTGTTTTGGAAGAGCTACATGTGGGACACCCGGGCGTAGTGAGAATGAAGGCTTTAGCTAGAAGCTATATTTGGTGGCCAGGGACTGATTTGCAAATTGAGCAACAAGCAAAAACATGCACTACTTGTCAGCATATTCAGAAAATGCCATGTCCTTCACCGCTACATCCCTGGATGTGACCAGGTGCACTGTGGCAGCACATTCATGTAGCTTTTGTGGGGCCGTGGAAGGGACACATGTACTTAATTGTTGTAGATGCCCACTCAAAGTGGCCCGAAATTCAAGTCATGGACACTACTACTACCAGTAAGACCATTCAAGTGCTGCGAGGACTATTTAGCCATTATGGGATTCCTGAACAGCTGGTCAGTGACAATGGACCACAATTTATTTCTAGTGACTTTGCAGCATTTCTGAAGTCCAATGGTGTGAGGCATATTCGTAGTGCCCCATATCACCCCTCGACTAATGGTCAAGAGGAGCGTTTTGTGCAAACCATGAAGAATGCTCTGAAATCGGCGGCGGGGGGGTCTTTGACCTTACAACACAAATTGGATAACTTCCTGCTGGCATACCAAAATACACCCCATGCTACAACAAAGGAATCTCCAGCAATGTTGTTTTTTCAGCATAAGCTTCACTCCCGTCTTGATTTACTTAAGCCAGATGTGGCATCAGAGGTTTTGAAGTACCAAGAATCTCAAATACTATGCTGGCAAGCTCGTTCAAAGGATAGGCAGTTCATTGTTGGTCAGGAGGTGCTTGTTCGAGATTACCGGAAGGGGGAGAAGTGGACCCCTGGTGTGGTGACATCTCAGACGGGTCCAGTATCGTATGCAGTTGATGTTGAATCTGGAGTGAAATGGAAACGTCATGCTGAACAGCTCCTAGATCTTCAGCAGCGCACAGATGGGGACACCTCCAGGGAAGAAAACCCACGGGAAATGTGGATTCCATCTGCCGTAGCTTACAGAAGTCCCAACATCTTCTGAAGATGTAGAGCAGGAGGTGGAGAGGAGCAATGGTGAGGCTGTACAACCACCAACCGAGGATCGGAGGGAGGTACCAGACAGGGCAGCCATGCCAAAGGTTGCTCATGAGAAACGTTATCCATCCCGAATTTCAAAACCACCAGATCATTTGAACCTGTGAGACATTTAAAAGAAACAAAATGTTTTGTGTAGTTAGAGAGCCAGATCAGAGTATTGGGGCAGAATAATCCCCTTGACTGGTTCGAGGCCTGGGGCAGTCTACCCCCTACCTCTAGCATAGAATGAACCATCTTAATAATAGCGAATAATGCTAATACTTGTTCAGTTGGTAACAATATAATTTAGTGGTGAGGAAATGTTATGTATGTGAAATGGTAATGCATTGCATTACTCTGCCACTTGAGGGCAGCATTCCGATATGTGTAAGCTAGAAAGAGAGCAGACAGAGAGTGTTGTTGCTGAGACCGGAGAGGCACCTGAATAAAAATGAAAGTTACTCTACTCCTGTTGCAGTGTGAGTTTGTTGAACAAGACCAGATTAAATGTTAGAACATAACAATGTACAAATAAATAAAGATATAGTGAAGTTTTAATTCATCAAAGTTGTCATGAATTGGCTGAAATTCACCTTTGCAGAGTTTAACAAAGTTTTCCCTGCACTCAGCAACTTCAGCTACACCTGAATCAGTACGTTTTCACCACAAAGTGCAGACTTTCACCTGAGAACAGTGAAATTTCATCCATGAAGAGCAAAATGTCACCCACGAATGGTGACATTCCACCAGTTCCACCATTCCCAAGCAAAAGTCCGCCCTCTGCAGGTGAAATTCCACATTTCATGATGAAATTTTGCACTTCGCAGATTGATTCACACTCCACAAATTGTGCTAAATTAGTTGTTAAATTCACAGAGCAAATGTTGCCAACTTTGTCCATCTCTAATTGTAGGTACTTACTGCTGGCAATGGTCAAATAGTAGTTGTACAGACTTGCCTTGCAACAAAAAGGAAACACACAAGGCTGGGGTGCTCAGGACACTAGCAATGCAGTGCACTGTAAATGCAAAAAAATCAAGCACTCACCACCCAATGCAGAAAAGACGCATTTCAAATTACACTTCTTTTTCTATTTTAAAAAGGAATGGAATCCGAAATGCATCAAGGTGTGCTTCTTTCTAACTTTACACGTGCTGTATTTTTTTTTCATTTACAGTAGATATACAGAATTGGGAGTTCAACACAACCCATCAACTTAGGGAAGCTAATTTATTATAGGCTCTACAGTCTGCCTTCCCTGACCATATGAATCTTGATACTAAACTGTGGAGTTTATCAAACCATTTCTTGGGATAGTAGCATTTAACATGCTTATTGGATATAACACCTGGAGCAGTAGATTTATTTTTAAGTTGATTTTACCCCATACAGTGAGGGGTCAATGGGCCCAGAATTCCATATGGAACTTCTGTTGTGTCATAAAGGGCACTAGGTTAAGTGTTAGCAGGTCCTGTGGTCTTCTAGCTACTAGCATGCCAAGATATTTTGATTAATCCGGTCACCATTTTCGCCTCAATGCAATGATGCCATGTTTGTTCACCCCAAAGTTAAGAGTCATTACATCAGTTTTGTCTACATTCAACTTAGAATTAGAGATTTTACCAAATCCTGACATTTCCTGAAGAGTACAAGGCAGGGGTGTTTTGGGCTGCATAATATGCAAGATACTGTGATCAGCATAAACTGAGAGTTTGTATTGCATGCCTTCAGTTTCTATGCCAATTATTTCATGGGTTTGTCTAACTTTAAGTATCAGTGGTTCCAAAATGAGGTTGACCAAAAGTAAGGAAGGGGACATCCCTGCCTTCTTCCCTTGTATAGACTAAATGATGTAGAGTAGGCTTCATTTAAAAAAATCTGTCCAGTAGGACCTGTGTATAGCAACCTCTACCATGCTATGTACATTACTGAGATATCATATTGAGTGAGTACTGAAAATACATAATCCAAAGATACCCTGATGAATGCTTTCTCTTAATCCAGGGAGACAAGAACTGCAGATGTCAGGTTCTCAGATGCAGAAATGAGATAAGCCAGTTTCCATAAATGGTTAGATGACACCCTGCCAGGCACGGAACCCACCTGCTCACATGCAATAAAGGTGTGCCATACACAGTTAAGTCTTGTCAGGACCTTGGCCAAAAGGATATTGGTCTGTAGTTGCCAAGTATCATATGGTCTCTGCCTAGCTTAGGTATTAAGGTAATTCAAGCCCCCATAAGATTGTTTTCTGTGATTTTCTGCACATAAATATGCTCAAAGAGGTCTAGAAGCAAGAGGCTGAGCTCCTCCTTGAAACACTTATAGAATCTGGGGGAAAAGCCATCAGGCTCTAGAGCTTTGTCAGAGAGAAGATTTTCATGGCTTGATGCATCTCCACCAGGAAGATTTTAGCTGCCAGTATCCTCTGTTTTTCCATACTGAGTTTGGGGATAATAAGTTTGTCTAGGTAGTTCCAGATTTCAATCTCAGTAGGGGAAGGTTCCACAGTGCCATACATGTTTTCATAGAATGCCCTGAATTCCTGAAACATTTCATGGGGCTGGTTATGAGGTCTTGTTTACCCTGTATTTTAAGTCCTTAAATCATGAGAAAGACTTCTTGTTGTCTAATGCAGAGGGCTATCAGCCTCTCTGCCCTCTCTCACTGATCAAAGTACTTGACCTTTGCTCTGTAGATGGCCATTTCTGCTGCTTTCCTGGTCAGTTTGGCATATGCTGCTCTTAGCTTATTTAATTCTACCAACATATCCTCCATTGTAGTGCATGAGACTGTTTTCTTGGTATTTCTAATTTTAGACAGGAGATCCTGAGCTTTTCTTTTATCTTTTAGATGTCGACCGAATCAGTTCACCCTGAGCCCCACATTTAAAAGCCATCCAGTAGGTGTCAGCATTAGCTACTAAATGTTGATTGTTTTGACTAAATTATAAAATGTAATTTCTAAATTCTGAAATAAATTCCCGACCTTTCAAGACCAGATTGTCCAGCCTCTATTTTCTTTCTTGTGGTAGGGTGCGGGGTATTTGCAAAGGGATGGTCACTGGGGTGTGGCTCCACACTACCCATGCCTGTATTTCACAGCCACATATGCTGTCTTTGCAGATCAGGAAGTAGTCCAGTCTAGACTGAGTGTGGTATGTAACTGAGTGAAATATATATGCCCACTCATTAAGGTATAGTGTGCACGCCATGGCTCTAATAGCCCAAATGAATCTAACAGGTCTCTAATGGCTCGTTGTGCTGGAGAAAGTCCCCTTTGATTGTAAGAGTCATGGTCAAGATCTTCATCTAAGGTAATATTCCAGTCCTCCCTAGGATGATGGGGAGGTGTGACCAGGCTGCAACATGTCAGACTACCTCCATGAAGAAGGCCAGGTCATCTACATTTAAACCATATACTGTATGGAGCCCACTGCAACTTCTGTATGGCTCAGGTTGCCCCTTATTAATACATGTCAGTCACATGGGCCTATTATTTCTTCAGCAAGTTTAAATTGCAACCCACTTTTTCCTGATGTCATCCCCAGCCCTGAATATCTGGCCCATCCAGTCTCTCCAGAGAAACAGAATCTGTTTAGTTTTTAAGTGTGTCTCCTGGAGAAAGGAAATCTGAGTGTGCAGTTTCTTTCTGTGCTTTAGAACCTTATATTTCTTCTCTTTGGTTTGTGCTCCTTTCAAATTCCATGTAACATATTTAATAACATTACTCATAGCGTATGTTAAGAAATACTATAAGCAGGCATGTGGATGAGTTCTGAGTGATACGTAGTGGATGTAATGGTATTGTGTGCACTTGGGGTTCCAAACCATCCTACTTCCAACACTGTAACATGACCCTCCCACATGAGCAACATCTAACTGTACAGAACAAGAAAAATGAACAAATGGAATAGCAAACAGTGAACAAATAATAGTTACCTGGAGTCCTGTTCTATCGACAGGGGCTCAGCAGCTATCTCCAATCCAGTAAGGATAAACCTTTGCTCTGTCTGTTATTCACCTAGTGGTGGTCACAGAAACCCCACAGGGACTAAATCCAAATCCAGTGACATAAGCAATTAGTAAAATGGGCCATTAAGTATCCGTTTAACTATTATATTCAAAGACTGGAGAGTTTCCAAGTATACACTCTGGTCAGAGCCCAGTCTTTTAAGAATACAGGGTTGAAGCCAGCCTAGTGGCGCTGAGGGTTGAGGTGCTGGACACTACACCTCATGCCACAGCTGTGACCCGGGTTTGGGAACGAGCCCGGGTCGTCAGGGGTCGGCAGAGGAGGAGTAGGATCGAGCACCCTCCGGACAGCTTTGCTCTCCTGGAGTGGGAGGGATCCCCTTTGCGCTACACTAGCGATATCTGGAGGGGAAAAGGAGCAGTTGCAGTCAGCATTGGGATGCAGAAGGGGATTGGGCTGC
This sequence comes from Neoceratodus forsteri, assembly GCA_016271365.2. Lineage (NCBI taxonomy): Eukaryota > Metazoa > Chordata > Ceratodontiformes > Ceratodontidae > Neoceratodus > Neoceratodus forsteri. The sequence goes on from CM057449.1 coordinate 543,527,558, forward strand.
AGAGGGTGTCCTTCACTCAGGCACGGGAGTGTGCCTGGCGTGAGCTGGACGCCATTCCACATCCATGCCCAGAGCAACACCAACAAAAAAATTAAAGGAGAAACTCCCCACCATTGGGGGATAGGCAAAGGCAACTCCACTGGACCACACTCCCAATACCGGGCATCCTCCTCTCCATCCCCCAGCTCATCAGACCCAGCACTCTATACTTCAGATAAAGCACCCTGGACAGAAAGGGTGGCCCCTCCCCGGGAGGTTTAGAGCCGGGGGATCTGCCGGGTTGAAGCGAGGGAGAGGGAGGAACATCTCAGGTGGGAGGTAGAGACCAGACCAGAGGATGCTGGAGAGAGTTCCCTCAGAGGTGGTGCAAAAATAGAGTTAAAAAAATAAGAATACAGGGTTGCACCATGCCAGTAACCTTGGTTTAGAAATGGATGCAGGTCCCTCGCAGACTGGCTGGGGAGGGAGGGAGGACTGAGCATCCACAGGACTGCTCTCCTCCCTTAGGGAAGTGGGCTGCTGTGGCTCACTGCTTGCATGCCACCTGGAGGTGACCAGTTGGCAGTGCATGTGATCCACAGGTAGAGGGAAGGAACTTCACCTTCAGGGCATTGGGAGCATCTCCGCAGAGGCTGAGCTCATACATCATGACAATTGCATGCCTGTGAGCCTGGGGGTGAAAAATGACAGAAAAAACCTCGACCGCAGGATGATGACCAATGCCTCACAGGCCCAACACCAACAACCGGGCACCTGTCACAGGTCCTGTAGCAGAGGATGCCAAGTGAAGGTAAGTCTTGGAAAAGCCAGGTGACACGGCTGGGAGGGTTGATCAGAGAGGTGCTGTCAGGGCAGAATCAGAGGATAAAAACTTAGAGAATGAAAAAAGAATACAAGGGGGTCACATATGGGATGTTCACTCTGGTAGTAAAGCCATCAGCAAGCATGGTGGTAAATCCACCACATCAGCTCAGTGCGTTGTACACTACCAGGCAAGCCCCAAGGCCATTTGCTTCTATACATCTGAGTTAAGATCCCCATTCCCTGGGGTATACAGCCATTCACCAATTTATGTGTACACCCTATCAATTACTTTTTAACCTTTATAAACCTTTGAGGTACGCATTTTCTCGATTTCCACCCAAGAGGATGCAAATTATCTTCCACCTCACCCCCGCTATGTACATAGAAAGGCATCATTTTGGCCATAGAAATGGTAACAGTCTTACAAGGAGTCCATGCTGCAGCAACACCAGTGGTCAGCCTAAGCTTATGAGCTTGCTTCTGTGATCCCCTGTAGATGTCCTGGTCTTACACAGCCCACGTAGCAGAAATGAGGTGGACTACATAACGCACAACAATAGTAAGCCCAGCATTGAAGCCACCACTCAAGATCGCAGCATGGTTGCAGTAATGTGCAGGCTGTGTGACGCAGTTTGTAATTCCTGTCCAACCCCCAACCCCCATCTCCATTAAACACAGCAAGTGTAAAAGTGTTAAAATTGTAATAGCATATGATCTCTGGATTAATGTAAGGTGTTTCTCCTATCATGCATACAAACCAGTCTCAGTATATTATCAAACTATCTGAATGGCATTGGGGTGCTATGGTCCATGAAGTTCTGAGGATTATTCATTGGTTGGTTAGTGAGAAGAGCATACCCACTGAAAATGGTTACTTAAACAAATGGATCACGCCATAGCAGTATAAAATCAGTCCTTGGTCATTTCGGGGTACTGGGTTAAATCCAGTGTTATTTATTCTACCCATTTTATCATTGTGGCATCAAACAGTCCAAGGAAGATGGCAGGAAGTCCAGCAGTGGCTTCTTTGGCTCAGGACAATTGTTTGATTTCAATATTTGTGGTAACCAAAAGCTTAGCTGGGGAATTCATCCGGCAATATATACTGGCTGCATTCAGTTTATGTTTTATGTCTTTGTACTCATGTTGAAGGGCCCAGGTCTGGGGGCTGAGATAGTTAAACATGATAATTCTTTTTTTTTTGTCCAGGTGGATCGTACCACAGTTTCTGTTTTTTTTTGTTGAATATGTACCTTATCCAAAAAAGTTCAACAAATGGAAAATGATTGAGAGTGGGTGGTCAGTGGGCTCGGGCATCAGTCTCAAATCCCTGTGTGCTCTTTCAATTATATAGCTTTGTCCATGTGGAAAGGGGCCCTGCAACATTCACACAAAGTTGCTGTATCAATTTCAAGATATATTGCCCTTCTGTTTGCTCCACCACCCCAAGCACCACTAGGTTATTGTGCCTTCTGCACCCTTCCTGGTCAGCTATATGGCCCTCCAGTTTAGAAACTTTGTAGCACAATGCTAGCATCTCCAGCTTATCCCTCACCCTGCCATCCTCCAAGGAACTTGACTTATGCTTTGGTATCCCCTACTGCCTCGTCAGATCCTCCTATGCTGTTTTAAACAATTTGAAGTACACTGGTAGATCAAACATTGCATCCACGATCGAACTAAGCTTGCTGAAAAATCTGTTCAGCATTCCCCCCTCCATCCCATGGGCAGGTGGAGAAATTGGGGCGTTGTCTAGCTTATGGCATTTGGATGCCTGGGAGTACTCCAGGAAGGTCAGTTTGCGGCCATGTTGATCAAGTCCTAGGGCCGCTTGTCATTCTTTCAGCATTGCATTTCAGTATCAGCTGAAAAGCAAGTTTTAGGTAGTCCTGTTTGTTTGATGAAGGTTGTAGAGCATCCAAGATGTGAATAGTAAAGCTTAGCTGTTATTTTTAGTGATTTTAAAAGCATTCACTGCTGTGCTGAAAGATGACCGCATCCTCTCAGCTAGGAGGCAGCACATGACTCCACTGCTTTTGAACTAGTCTCCTGTGTGGCACAGTGTTGAAGGCTTCACAAAAGTCCAGGCACACATCTACAAGCTTTCTCTCATTGAGCTCATCAGTGACTGTCAAAAATGCAATTAGATTGGTCTGGCATATTTTTTTTTCCCCTTGCAGAATGCATATTGGCCCACTGAGTCTGTTGTTTTTTTTTTTTCTGTGAATGTTCAACAATTCTGTTTCAAGCAGCTCCCCTGGTATTAATGTTAAACTGATTGGCCTACAGTTCTCTGGCTCAGTCCTGAAGCCTTTTGTGAATATTAAATATTCCCACCTGTATGCCAGCCCAGTGGCGTTGAGGGTTCAGGTGCTGAAAGCTACACCTCGCACAATGCCAGCAATCCGAGTCTAGGAGAGAGCTCAGGCCACTGGGGGTCAGCAGGGGAGGGAGAGGATTGAGCGTCCAATGACAGTTCTCCTCTCCCGGGGATGGGTGGGCATGTTGTCCCACTTCTTGGCTGCCTCTGGTGGAGGATAGGGGCAGCGCCAGAGTCTATGGAGACAAGAAGCATGTCATCGTGACACGCACACCTTGATGCGCGTGAGGTTATGGCCAAAAGGGCAAGGAACAGGAACAACACGAAAATACATCTGCAGGCTATATAAAGCCCCCCAGCACGCCGGTGCTGCTGCCTCGGGTACTGCCCGTATTGCCCACTCAGGATATTTGTACAGGAGGGGGAGAGGATGGCCCCCTTCCCTTCAGCCCCACCACGGGGTAATCCATGGGGGACACAGGGCTTGGGGGTGCCTGGGTAGTGGCAGCCAGGAGACTGAATGAGGACAGAGGGCTGCCAGCAAGCCAAAGAGGAAAAATAGCAGATGGAGAATATTCCCACCTGTTATGTTTTTTTTTTTTTCTGTATACACTTTATCCTCCTTCTGCCCCCATCTGCCCCTTCTGACCAACCCTCCCAGCCCCATTACCCCAGTATCACCGGGACTTACCCCTGCCCAGTCGCCAGGTGCAGAGCCTGCGGAAGTAAGTAAGTAAGTAAAATTTTATTTATATTAAGCGCCCTTCCCAAGCTCAGGGCGCTTTTACAATAAAAACAGATAAAATCAAATCTCAAACAATAAATCAAACAACCATACAGTACACTTATTCAATATGTTCCAGCAAAAGCTAAGGAGAATAAGAAAGTTTTTAATTGTTTTTTAAAACTTTCAATGGTTTGGCATTCTCGTATCTGACGAGGTAGAGAATTCCACAGGGTTGGTGCCATATAGGCAAAAGATCTACCTCCTGACATCTTTAAATGTACCCTGGGAATCTCTAGCAATCCCTCATCAGAGGAGCGAAGAGAGCGGGCAGGACAGTAAGGCACCAAGAGCTCTTTCAGGTAGTGGGGTCCCAAGTCATGTAGGGCCTTAAAGGTCAATAATGCGACCTTGAAGGTAATCCGCCACTGTACTGGCAGCCAGTGCAGATCACGCAGCACAGGTGTTATATGGCTAGATCGTGAAACTCCCATCAACAACCTGGCCGTCGCATTCTGCACCAGCTGCAAGCGGTGGATATCCACCCCCGGCAGCACTAGATAGAGCGCATTGCAATAATCAAAAGGGCTGGTGACAAAGGCGTGGACCAAAGTTGGAAGATCTTCCCGTGGAACCAAGTGTTTCACCCGGGCAATATTCCTCAGATGAAAAAAGGCAGATTTGACTACGGCCGACACTTGCATCTTCATAGTCAGGCTTTCGTCAAAAATTACTCCCAGGTTACATACTTGGCCAGAGGCCAGAAGCTGGGCCCCCCCAAGATATAAACCCGAGGGTTTCCCCGTCCAAGCCCCTGTTATCCTCCCTCCAGGGTCCACAACCAACACCTCAGTTTTCCCTGGATTCAACCTAAGCCAACTAGCACTCATCCAATCCTGAATCTCCAGAAGGCAGTTGTTAAAAATAGTGATGGAATCTGACTCCTGATCAGGCATAAAAGACAGGTAGAGTTGAGAATCATCAGCATAACAAATGAAAACTCAACCCATACTGGCTTATAATGTCCCTAGTGGAAGCTAGTATACACTGCTAATAACATAGGGATAGCACCGACCCTGGGTACCCTTCATGTGGGCAGATAGTGAGGGTCGGTGTTGACTCCCATACCACTCTCTGAGATCTGCCCTCCAAAAAAGATCGAAACCAACTGTGGACTGCCCCCCTCAGGCCACAGAAAAATCGCAGGCGGTTGAGCAATACCCCATGATCCACGGTGTCAAATGCTGCTGAGAGATCTAAGAGAACCAAGATAGAATGGGTCCTCTGATCTCTTGCCATCAGGAGGTCATTCAATACCCGAACAAGAGCCATCTCTGTACTGTGCCACTTCCTGAAGCCGGATTGGAGAGGGTCATAGATATTGTGGATAGATAAATGATCCTCCAGTTGCAGAGCGACCACCTTCTCAATAACCTTCACTACAAAAGGGAGGTTAGAGATTGGTCTATAATTTGCTGGGCAGTCGGGGTCAAGAGAGGGCTTTTTCAAAAGGGGGTGTATTACCGCCTCCTCTAAGGGATCCGGAAAGATCCCTCTCTCTAATGACACCACCACTATCCCAGCCAGGACTGGGCCGATAACATCTACACACCCCACCACCAGGTGAGTAGGGCCTGGGTCCAACTTACAATAGGTAGGTCGCAGAGTCTGGATAATCCTCACAATATCTATTACTGCTGGTAGTCTAAAGGTAGACCAGTACAACTGGGCATTAGTACCACCCGATTGATCAGTACAATGCTCAATAGAAAGACACTGGCTGATCTCATCCCTGATGGTGGATACCTTGTCAGCAAAGAATTTCGCAAACTCCTCACATTGTACCTGTGATAATGCTCTACCAGTCTGGAGACAGACTGGATTGCACAGTCTGTCCACAGTCCGGAAGAGCTGGGATGGTCTATTCCTAGCTGCAGCAATTTCCCTGGACAGGAACTCTGCCTTCTTATGGGAGATTGCTGATTGGTAGAATTTATAATATTCTAACAATACAAGTCTATCCACCTCCAGTTGTTTTCCGCCAACGTCTTTCTAATCTTCATCCCTTCCTCTTCCACTCACAGACCTCCCCGTCAAACCAGGGAGCCCCCAGGTGAAGAGTATGGGGATGAACATGAATTGGAGCTATGGCATCCAGGGCCACAGTCACGGCCTTATTATAGGCCAAGACCAGTGGCCCTGGATCCACACTATCCTTGAAAATCAGAAGTCCAGCTCCGCTATTAGGCCCTCTGAAGTAATCCCTCTAAAGGACGGAACTGTACTAACTCCTGGGGCAGGCCTATTTCGGGGCCGCAAATCTGAACCTCAGGGCGTGATGGTCAGACCATCCTACCGGCTTCACCTCCACATCAGATATCTCCATCCCCAGATGGAAAACCAAGTCCAATGTATGGCCCCCCTCATGGGTTGCAGAAGTAATTACTCGTGACAGGCCCAATTAATCCATTAATTGGAGGAGATTTTGACCAAATGGCGAGAATTCATCGTCGACCCAGGCATTGAAATCCCCCAAAATTATCCATCTGGGAGATTCCAATACCATGTCGGCGATGAAGTCCGCAACCTCCTTCAGGAACTCCCTCTCATCCCCTGGTGGACGGTAGATAAGAAGGGTCCTGTAGCCTGCACCTGCACCCACTATGCATTCAAAGGTGTTGGTATCACCAACTGACACTTCCCTGAGATCCAGATCTTGTCTAAAACAGACAGCAACTCCCCCTCGCCTCCGGTCCACTCTCGGGCGGTGAATCACGAGAACCCAGCCGGAACCATGGAGTCCAATACAGGCCAGCATTTCATCTAGCCAGGTCTCGGTGATGCAAGCCAGGTCGACTGAGGAAACAAGATCAGCAATCACTGCAGTCTTGTTCCTAATCGACCTGGCATTGCTTAACACCGCCTGAAAGGGACGGAAATCCAAGGGTGATCCCACTTCCTGCCTGACATACTCCAAGTCAGTGCCTTTGGGTATGGGAACTAGGCAAGGAGGGCCTCGCTCCAGTACCCATTTCGCCCCAGGGCGTCTCCTAGCCCTCACTGCCCGTATCCGTTCTCTTCTCTCCCATCCCCCCCAAGAGTTCCAAGATCCCCGTATCCTTCTACTTTTAGATCTTACAATGCCAAGATTTCTGCATCTAGCATAAACCTCCACAGAAAGTGGGGGTAATTTAAAGGGACGGAGATCCCAAATTCTTGAGGGGGAGTACTGCCTGACCATTTTACTTAAACCCCAACACATATTTAAACCAATTTATTTACTCTCATACAAACAACAATCCTCCCACCCAACTTAAATAATAATAAACAAATACCCCTTAAAATATTAAAACAATTTTATGTACAACTAAAAGAGTCCAACTGATCTAACCCAAAATTCCAATCAAATAGCTATCAAACTAAACAATAATTAACAAAATAAATCTCCCCTCCAGGCAACCAGAAACTCTCACTAACTGGTGCCCCTAGATAAAGAAAACTTAATAAACCAAAAAGAACAAAAAATAATAAACCCCCCGAGTTACACCATACTCTCACTATGATAACCAGGAGGAATAATATGGTACTCTCACCACCATATATAGTTAATAGATTAGAATAGTAATAAAACCACTAAAAATCAGGGAATCCCAGTCCTGAGCACTCTCACTGCAAGATCTTCCAGAAGGCACCACAATTCCTGATTCAAAGAGTCGTAAGTCACAGAAATAATCTGTCCACTGAAGAAAACGCTGAAAAAATATCTTCGGGACTAGCTATATTTCCTTCACTGAGACCCAAAAGGTTATACCCAACCCACCACCAGGCTGCCAGGAAGGTCGGTCTTCATCCTGCAGCCTAAGGTGTTTTGCTGCTTTTTCTCCCTTCCTTGTTGCTGGAGTGTGCATGCAGGATGTGTACATGTGGAGGCATCTGCAGTAGTCCCACGGCACCCTCCCTACATCTGGCCCCTCTGACTCTCACTACCCTCCAGCCTCCACCTGGGGGTAGTCATTCGGCGAGGGTGCAGGCCTCCCTCCCTGGGGGAGGAGAACTGTCCTCCAGACACTCAATCCTCTCCCTCCCCTGCCAACCCCCGATGGTCCATGCTCATTCCTTAACATGGGTAGCCGACGTGGTGCAAGGTGTGGCATCCAGCACCTCAACCCTCAGCGCCACCAGACCAGGCACCTGTTAGGTTTTGTAATAAATATAAACTTAAAAATTAAAGCCAGACTGGAGGCCTGGATAGAGAGACATCCTTCTTCTCCTGGGCTTACTCGTACACCCCTGGAAGAGATATTTATGAACCCCCCCCTTGCTGGGGAAATTTGAACCTATGAGCAGGTGTCATAAGTTGCTTTTAGGGGCACTACCAGACCCTCTGGCAAAATTGAAACAGGGATGGGAATCTGACATTGAGCCAGACAGCCTAACGGGGGGATTGGGAAGTGGTTTTCAAAGCTGGTATGAAATGTTCTGTTAACAACAGACTCTGAGCTATGCATTACAACATTTTGCACAGGTCAAACTTCACCCCAATACTAGCACATAAGATAGATCCCTCTAACTCAAAGGCATGTCCTAAATGTTTAGTTCACAAAGGTACTTTCTACCATATGATCTGGTCATGTCCCAAAGTCCAACTTTTCTGGTAGGAAATCATAGGACTATTGTCCAAAGTTCTGCAAATCCCCACAACTATAGATCCTATAGACATACTACTGGGAATTTCTCGAGGAAGGCAAAATGGTAAGGGGTTAAGACCATCCTTTGAGGCATCTTGGCCTGGCGGTGAGGAAACAGGTTCTTACACAACACTGGAGACTAAGCTCAATCCCTATGGTGGCCGAATGGGTTAACTCCCTGCTACACTGTATGAAATTGGAGAATACCCAATTCTCCGTGAGACATCAACCAGACAAATATGCCCTGATATGGAGCCCACTGGAAGAAGCTTTGGAGTCGGATTAGTTTCTTGTCTTTTAGGTACTAAACACTTTCGGGACCCCATTGCCATACTACCTACTTAGCCATTCATTTGTACCTCTTTTCTCTTAACTTTTTATTTATAGATTTAGAGTAAATCATACAAAAAATTCACCAAGCAGGTCATTACACTTACTGGTACAGAACATACAAAGACCAAAACAGTCATTAAACAGAGTACAAATTGAATGCCTGCCTAAGTGACTCATGAGGGGGTATCCATAAAGTTTACTTAGATGAATAATAATCTAGTGTCCCAAAAAAAGGAATAGGAATATGCTATACCACAATAGTCTTGGCTACAGTAAAGCAATTAATACACAGTTGAGCACCGAGTGCATAACGCACCATAACTACATAATCTTGTTGCTGTATAGCCAGAAATTACAAGGATAAAATAGAGACGCTATAGGGACGTGACAGTGCCCCAACTACAGGCCAAAATCATGCAGTAAATGTAAACACTTAGCATGAGAAGCTACATAACAAACTGAAAACTGCTAGCTCTAAATAGAAATATGGCCAGAAAATTGACAATGAGTATACACACTTGCTGTAACAGTAACATCATTGAAAACTACCCTCCCAGAATATAATTCAGCTCCATGCCCACTAAAGGCAGGAGGCCAGGAAGGAAAAATAAGCAATGGAGATCCTGTTCTGAAAAGGAAAGTTTGCATCCTAAAAGTCCCCAAAGCATCCAGAGAGTATGTGTCAAGAAAAAACAAAACGAGTCCTTTGGGAACCATAACAGTCATTTACTCCAAGGGCAAAGTCCCATTTTGACTGTGTATTTTTGAACACAATGGAAAAGTCAGGAACCAGACATGGTCTGATGGAAAGTTAATGGGGTCTAGATTCAAGGTGTAGCTTCATCGTCCAAGGACTGCAGATTTTCTGAATGTATGGAAGCTGAAGAAAGACTAGCTTGCTCATGTTCAGTTTTATCAAGTAGTTTGTGTATGTCCTGAGGTTTGGTGTAAATATGAACTCTGCCACCCACCTCCACTACAATCTGGCTGGAAATAACAGAACAAATGGGAGGGAGAGGGCCCGCAGCCTCCGCTTAGCCCCATCAAATTCTTTACATCTCTGCCAAGTGGCAAAGGAGAGATCCGGATAAAAGTTGATGGGCGCTTCGCCTGCCCTATTCTCTCTCTCTGAGGCATTTTGCAATGTTAAGCACTCACTCTCTCAGGCTTACCGTGCTAAAGATGAGCAATAGAGTCCTTGGGGTATTCTCTGCAGTCGCCCGACGTGGGTTAATTAGGTATGCTCTGTTGATGTAACCTGGTTGTGGGACAGAGCTCCATTTAAAAAAAGTTGGAAGCCAAGTCTGCAGAAAAGAAGTCAGGTCCTCCGTCTCGGAAACCCGCTGGCAGACAATTCGTACACTGCATTCCCTGAAGACATTTTCTGTATGCTCCAAATGCAATTTTAAATGGGAGTTATCCTGGATCAGCATTGCCGCCAATGCCATAGCCTTGTCCACGTGCCCAACCGCCTCTCCCAACTTATCTTGCATTCCAGAAACACAGTGCTCCACTTTCACCAGGCAGTCTGTGAAGTCATCTACTTTCTTTTCCACTGTCTGAATGGATTTGCAGAGTTTTTTTAAAGAATTCTTGATTTCTGTAAGCTCCATCATGGAAGTAGATTCTGGCAGTGGTAGGCCTGATGGTAATGGTGCAGTTGGAGGTGGTTTCTGTTTAAAGAAGTCAGAAGCTGGTGGTTGAGTCGCTGCAGAATGAGTTTTCCTCATGCTGTTATAAATCGAAGGTCAGGAATGCAAATCTATAAAATAAAAGCCTCTCAAACTGGTGTACAAGGTTAAATATAAGAAAGAAAATAGCCTGCAGTCAGAGCTCTTACAAAACACATCCTCTTGCTCCAGTGGCTAGCTCCACCCCCTCCATTTATACTTCTTTTAAATCACCTAGATATATTTTCATTTATGTTCAATTTTCTTTGGAGATTATTATAAGACAGGATAGTTTTGCTATCCCAGTAGGTTTCGGACATTTACTGTATCATGGTTACTCACTGTTACTATTAATTGCAAGCACTACTTCTGTATTACTGATCAAATTGCCAGGTAATTAAGCATTTGTTTGCTGCTGACTCTTTTTTTAAAGTTCACAAAAAAATATGTAAACTTAGGCATCACTTTAAAACCACACTGAGAAAAGTAGTGACATTTAATCAATCCTCTAATGTAATAACTAGAAACACTGAAAGATTAAGAAGAGAGGTCAGAAGAGGTTTTGCTACTCAGCACTAACAATACACCTTTGAGAGAATCCCCTTCAATAACCACACCTTTGGAACTGTCAGCCATCAGAATTATTACAACTTGAAAACGTTGACCTGTCTGGGGCCACCAACACGGAGGTATTTCAGTGCTACCCCATATAATGTAGGCAGCCCTACACCTCTTCCATTTTCCCACTGCGGACAAGCTCAGAGTTGTATCATACTAACAGGAACAGGAGACCCAACCAGCCTCATGCTACACAGAAGAGATGATGGCTTGGGAAAATTTCCATAAAGGGATGCAGGGAAGAAGAAGAATGAGTGTGCAGCAATAGGCATATCTTCCAGAGTATGCCACCTGCAGCACAGAAGTGGGTAAGTGGGAGGGTGAGCCGTGCTTCTATGGAAGAGATTCAAAGATCTACTGTTACCAACCAATCTTCTTTGAGAAAATCCCCCTCCATAGAGCCACATCTTTGGAACAACTCCCCAAGCACTACCAAAAGTAAAGTGGGAGCTAGGCCCTACAGTAAGAACCTGGAACCCTAAGACAGTATACCTTGGAGAATGGCAAGGCCAAAGACAGAATGTCTAAGGGACACCAGGTCCAGAGTGTAGTGTTTAGTAAAAGTGTGGACAGAGCACCATGTGGTTCCAGAGCATACTGTATGCCAATTGCTGAAATAGAATGAAAACAAGCCACAGAACTGACCATACTATGGGTGACATGACCCTAAAGAGGAACAGAAAGCTCTGCTCTGTGCTTCGGATAACAAAAATAAATGCAGGATTCCAACAAATTAGAAAGGTGCTGCTGTAAGAGAAGGGCAAATACCATTCTGGGGGCAAATTAAGTAAAATATGAGGACTTTTTGCTGTCTTCATATGATCCAAACAGAAGAAGCGGAAAGCTCGATGTACATCACGCAAATGCAAAATTACTTCTCCAACATTCTGAGGGGGAGGAAAGAACACAGAGAGATGAACAGTCTGGTTCAAAGAGAACTCAGACCCTACCACTGGAAATAACCAAGGATGGGTACATGAAGAAATCTGATCCTGGTGAACCACAAGTCATGGAGGATCTGAAGCCAAAGGCTGCAGCTTGGAGAATCTACAAGCCGAGGTTACTGCCACAAGAAAATGTTTTCCATGAAAAGAAGTGCAGATCACATGTGGCAGTGGGTTTGAAGGGAGTCCATGTGAGAGACCCCAGAGTCCAGTGAAGGTCCCACACCCACTGGCCTATGGACCAGGGAACACAAATGTTGGAGCCCTTGGAGGAACCTGCAGGACACCTCTATTTTAGCCACCTTCTTGCCTACTATGAAAGCAAGAAGGGCAGATATGGTCAAAATATGCACCTTCACAGATAAGTACTGGAGGCCATAAAAATAGAGAAACAGAATTTGCAGGCAAAAAAGGATTGCTTGGCCCACCCAGTCTGCCCATATGGTCCCAGCCTAGTCTGTCTCCACAGCCCCTAACTAGTCTGCAGCGGCCCTCCTTCTTCCCTATCTAGTGAATATTATTCCCCTATGTCTATCCCACACATGCTTAAAGCCACCTACTGTTTTTATCTCCACCACCTCCACTGGCAGTCTGTCCCAGATGTCCACCACTCTTTCAGTTAAGGAGTACTTTCTTCACATCCCTCTTAACCCCTCCCCCCAGCTTTATCGCACATTCTCTGGTCCTGATTCTCTTTCTCATTTGAAATAGACTCCCCTCCAGCACCCTGTTAACACCCCCCAATGAGGTACTTGTAGGTTGCTATTATGTCCTCTCTCACTCACCTCTCTTCCAAGGTGCACATGCTGAAATCTCTCAGTCTCGCTTCACAGGGCTTTTAACGTAACCCTTTACCATTTTAGTTGCCCTTCTGTGGACTGCTTATCCTGTCTATGCCCCTTCTGAGGTGTAGCACCCAGAACTGGACATAATGCTCTTAGAGGGGTCTCACAAGCGAGTGATACAGTGGTAACACCACCTCCCTCTTCCTGCTGGAGGTAGCTGCCCCTATGCATCACAGCATTCACCAGCCTTACAACTGCTTTGTCACACTGCTCTGCTACTTTGAAGTCATGACTATCAGTACCTCCCCTCCCCCGTACTCAGCTTCTGGGTTCTTATGCCTTAGGTTCATGATTTTGCACTATTTGACATTGACCCCAATTGCCATGCACTTGACAACTTCTCAAGTTTCCCAAGGTATCTATGAATTCTCTTCACACACCCCCACAAGTGTCCACCCTAGTAGAGATTCATACCAGGTCAATATGTTGTATGGAGAGTGCCACAGTGCAAAACTGCGCAACAGTAACAGTATGGGGAAGAACAGCTACAGGGTCCACGATGCCACATGACACAAATAGTGTGGAATGGTCCCTTACCAAATGTGTCGCAATGGCAACACAGTGTTTTATCAATGGCAATACCTCAGTATGCCTGAAATTGTGCAATGTTACTACCCAGTGGTAGTCTGGTAGTACAATGGTGTCAACCAAGTCAGGTTTCTGGCTTCAGTGGCACAGTGGCATCCCTATGGCAATTTTGGCAGGTTGCCCGGACTGGTAAACAGGTAATGGTACCACAGTGGTATTACGTAATTTTGAGTCCACTTTCATGTGGGACTCTATATTGCCCTAGAACTTCCCAATGATAATGCAATGGTAATACAACACTGTTTTCTATATACCACCAAGGCTTATTTGGTACCACCGTGGTATCAGTATTTTGCAATGTCACCACAAGAGTATTACGTTAGAGGAGCAGATTGGTGCATATATAAATCCCAAGCTTATTTGGTATCACTGTGGTATGAGTGCATCTAGAAATTTGATACCACTGTGGTACCAACATGGTACACATCAAAATCAAACCAAGTTTGAAAGAAATACAAAATGAAACATACGCTGATAAAGAAATGCATTATGAGCTGCACAGTATATGCAAATTACAATAACAACCCTCAGTTAAGTTCCCAAATTGAATGGGATATCACTGCTTCATTGAAATCCATTAAAATTCCATTAAATTCCATTAATCTTCCATTTTCTTCATGCAAACCCATTACATTTTGTATCACCCTTTTTAATGGCCAGTTTTTATTCCCATTACATTTCTATTAATTGTTGATGTTTCGTGGGCCCAAACCATTAATTTACTCACCCATGCCTTAAATTAACCACTACAGGTATCCATTAAGTATTTAATGTGTGTGGTATAGCCCTTAAATTTTGTATCAGGCTATTTTAATGGCATGTTTAATAACTATTGAAACTGAGCAATGAGCTTTTCATTGCCATAAAAATGATGGTCACGTACCGCTAATCCATTAATTGCCATTAGAACTGTCCAAATGAGCTTTTTATTACCATGAAAATAACGGTCCTCTTGTGGCAATAAATTAATGGCCATTAAGGATAGTTTTATTTACTCTCTATCTGTACTACTTTTCCCTAAGAACTATGGGTCCCCTTTGACTACTTTGTAACCTTTTGTTTTACAGGTACTCCCCATCCACTCTCCAGAATCTGCATCTCCAAAGAGGTTCCCTCACCTGGACTATAAAGTACCCATGAATTAGTTACATGATTGGGGATGGGGAGTTTGAGCCATAATTGAATCTGCATCCATTACAATGGGAGTCCAGATGGTTGTTGCCATGACGCTATATTGTAATGAGGGACAGTTAAGAGGTATGGGATCAGTCTCTCCAGATCCGGTCCCCTATAGCTGGACCCCCACCTTGAAGCTGGACCCCCTCCCTGCAGCTGGACCCCCACAGCTGAAGACTAACTTTTTGCTACAACACCTTGGCAACACCATTTACAGTGAGGGACACAGCAATGCTGAGGGATAAAATGAGGGACATGTCTCTAAGGGACTGTTGAGAAGTATGGTACAGTCCCTTTCCCATGTGTGGCCACCCTGCACTGTGATGCTAGAGATTTTACTGACTGTTACAGGGGTCAATACAAACTTTTTTAGGCACTAGCCATCAGGGCCAGTGATTAGAAAAATCCACTGACCCAACAGGAGTTTCACTAGCCCAGCACAAAATGATCAGAAAAATCTCCATTGAAATGAATGGTCCCATCGAAATGTATATAGGCCCATTCATTTCAATTGCATTTTGTTCTCGATATTTGCGTAGCAACAGCAAACGGTCCTGGCTCAGACCAGATACCAGGCCAATAGGAAAGGAAATCAGTGTGGGATGTGACTTCCTGCTGGAAGCTCATGAAGAGGACTGTTACTTTTGTACACAGATGAGGAAAGAGCAGTCATCACATTGAGGGCAACTATGACAGCCTCTTGTTTTAGAGGTAGTTTCGTTTCTGAGTATGTTTTATTAGACAGCAATGGCAGGCATGTAATATCCCCAGAGATCGGGTCACCACTAAGCTCTGTTGATGTCAACAAGCCCCAGTAAGGTGACCCCAGGTGTCCCTATAGTTTAGGTTGCAAGGGGGGGGTGAATATAGTGGCCAGAGCCATATAAAAATAAAGTGCTTGTCTGCAGTTAAAAAGTTTTTTCTTCTTATTGCAGCCTGCCCAGTAAAGGTAGCACAAGCCAGTGTCACATCTAAGGTCCAGCTTGCACTGGACAGCTGGTTGTTATGGATTCAGCATCCTGGATGCCATGGAGGATACTGAGAGTGGCCAGTAATGGCCATTAGGAGAGTTTGAATTGACTGCGAAGGAGGACAGTCAGGGAAGTTCAGATGCCCCAAAGAAAAAAAATACATCAAGAAAGTGCAGCAGAATAAGGAGGGGACACAGGGAAGTAAATTCAGAGCAAAAGGCAGTACCTGAAGTCCTCTTCTCATCCCTATGTCAGTCTCAGTGGTCCCAGCAGTGTCAGTGGTCCAGTAGGTGTGGCGGTCCCCAGGTTCAGCAGTTCACAGCTGTAGTGTACGTCCTGTTTAGTCCCATTTGTGTTTTTTTTTTTTTTGTAAAGAAAAAGTAATTGGCAGTTCCTTGCCAGTGGCCCCCACAAACAGGAAAGCATCATTAGATAAACGAGCATCAGGAGGAGCCAGCTACCCATCAAGGGAAGACCTCCCACCTGCCTGCAGCCATCAGGGCATCCAGCATACACTTAACCCACCTCCTGTCTCAACTTCTCCCCAGTTTGGGGCAGTGAGTCAGTGACAGTGTCATAAAGCAGGCACTGTCCGCCTGAACTAATACTGAAATAAAAAAAGATTTTTTTTTTCATGCAGTGAGCACAATAAAGGATGGCTGTGGATGTTAGTGTGGTCAGGGCAAGGCCCTGGAGCAAGGAACTGCCAAGGGTGGATCTATTCAAATGTATTTAAAACTGGGCCAGGAAGGGAGCATACAGTGAGATGGTGGCCTTATTCAAAATTACCTACATTTATTTAACTCACGCTCCTAAATGGAGCACAGGGGTGGGCAGCATTCAAATGAAGTAGTTATCGGAGGTGGAGCAGAGGGCAGGCAGGCCCTGAATTAGATAGTGAACAGGGTGCTAAGGAGCAAGGTTAGAGTAAAGCCCCAGTTATAGCCAAGCTAGCTGGTTGGGCTAGTGAATAATTGCTAGCTGTCCCAAAGGCTTTTTTTTATTCAGAAATAAGCGCCAGGGAGCTAGTTGTGGGAAGTAAGTCCCAGATTATAAAGTCAAAGTGCCCCAGGGTGAAACAGGTGACTACAGTAGCCAAGTTGCCTCCAGTAGCCAGGCTAGTGCTATCGGGGTCTCTAGATCTGTTACTCAGGTCACTAGTCCTTTGCTGGGGCTGTGGCAACTATGCTACTGGGGTGGCTAACAGGCTACGGCTGTGGCAAGAATGCTGCTTGTGTGGATAACTGCCTGGTCCACTCCCTTACTCTTGCTTCTGACTGAGACTCATACTCAAGTGCACTTTAAATCAGTAAATGCTACTATTTTACAAACACTAGCTTGGCTACTGTTTACCACTTGGTTATAGCCACCTTTATCACCCTGGACACACTCACTTTACACTCTGGATTTTACTTAACCTAACTGGCCATTGGTGCTTATTTCTGAATACATTTATTTATTTTATTTACTAAAAAGTTTCACCAGGAAAGGCACATTGAACAAACAAGTTAAAAAAACTCACTGTTCCAAGATCCATAACGGCTGTGAACGTTTGCGCGCATGCACAAGACAGCCTGACTCACCACGGGATGGTAAAGAGCATGGGAAAGAAAGTGAAGCAGCCTGCTGTTGCTGCTGTGATCTGAGTTGAGCTGCCTTGCCTGCCTGCAATTCTGTGAGTGAGTCACTCACCATATTCATGTTTTTCATCCCTCCATCTATGACTCCAGACCACAACTCAACCAGATACAATACCAACAACAGGGACTAAAATAAAATTAAGGAGCTGCACTTCCAGCTGCTGGACACTGGTTTGCCTTAGAGAAGCCTCTTAAGACTTGGCTTGAGGCTGATTTTTGATTGGACAATCGTTGTGGGCCTGGGGGAGTCAGTAGGGTAGTAGTGGTGAGGTGTGTGGATGCCAGTGTTGTTGGAGAGGGGAGTCCGACTCAGCATGGCCTGGAGGCACGGGATAAAGCAGAGCGGATGGAGCAGGAGCTGGAGGACTGATCACGGCCTGTTTGGGGACGGGGAGTCCCTGCTGACTTGCTGGCGGCTACCCTGCTGCA
The DNA here is from genome assembly GCA_016271365.2 of Neoceratodus forsteri. Classification (NCBI taxonomy): domain Eukaryota; kingdom Metazoa; phylum Chordata; order Ceratodontiformes; family Ceratodontidae; genus Neoceratodus; species Neoceratodus forsteri. Next base: position 543,545,308 of record CM057449.1, read on the forward strand.
AATGCTAAGACATTAATACCACTGTGTCAAACTGTAATGCTCTTCAATGTACAATTTTTTTTTTAATACTACTGAATCATGAATGAAGATTAGCCAGCCAAGTATTTCAAGGATTTAAATTAGCCAATTAAGGCTGGGTACATTACCTATGCATTTCAGTTCTACTAAGCAAGGAGACATATAAAACAATCAGCAACTCCAATGAATTTTAGAGAAGGTAAGCAATCATAAAATGTGGGTTTTTATCTAGAAATAATATGATGCAAAAAAAAAAGTTGGCAGTGTCCCTTTAAAAGTCTATATTGAACACATCAGTGAACTAATTCTCCTGAATCACTTCCTATCCCTGCCCAACCTGAGGAATTGCAGGAGCATTGACTGCCCTTATCCAAGCCAACTGCTATATTAGCAGTATATTAGCATGCAGATTGCCTTCTGACTGCAAAAATAGAGTTCCTTAGTAGTATTTTAGCAGTCAATCAGTTTAGCATTCAGTTTAGCATAGTCATTCTGAGCTGATTCTAATGTTAAATACTGCTAACCATGTTTACTGTTATTAATGATCATTAGCGAGCCAGCCCGGTGGTGCTGAGGGCTGAGGTGCTGGACGCCTTCCCTCGTACCACGCCAGTGACCCATGTTTGGGAATAAGCACAGGTCACTGGGGTCAGCCAGGGAGGAGAAGGATGGAGTGCCCAGCGGCTGCTGTCCTTCTCCGGGGGGGTCATCTGCACGTCCCGCCACAATACCACCATCTGGGGGAGCTTGGGTGGAAGGTGCGGTAGTTGGGGGAAGCAGTAAGGGCATTGGGCAGATATCAGCAGAGGACCAGAGCAGGAGGCACATCTCAGCATGCCTCCTAGCTCATTGGCCTTCATTGCATGCCAACATCTGGGGATGAACAAGGAAAAAAAAAACCTCGGTCTCTCCTAGGCGATGACACCTCACTGTACGTCTTTGGCTCGTCGAGGCAGACTCCACTGTACCGGCCCCACGTCACAGTATGAATGACTCTGAGGAGGTAAGAACGGTGGTCCCTCCTCACCCTACCTGGGGGGGGGTTAACCGGGCACCTAGGTTAGTGGAACCGCGTACTCTAGGGGCAGACCACAATGAGGGTGGATCGTGCAAGAGAGGCTGTCCGAGAGAGTGGAAAGAGGAGGCAGTAGGGCGCATAAATACAAGGTTAAAAAAAGTCATTAGCAATCAGAAACAGTATAAAGATTCCACAGAATAACCCATTCAGAACTGCAGTCACCAGCGCTTTTTGAGTGCTAGGTGTTGAGCACTTTAAACCAGCATTCAACAAAAGCTCAACTTGTGCACTTGAATGCGTTTTGAGTATTTAAATTAGTAACTGAGTACTGGTTCAGGATTTTAGTTTCAGAATATGTTAATTAGAGATGCTCTTGAGCACAGATTGAGAACTTTAACTTTCAGAAAGCACTCAACAAAAACTCAACTTGCCAGATTGCAGGCTCATATAGTTCCCATCCTCCAACAACTGCAGCTGTATACTGATTCCACTCAGCCTTGGCTTTTAGTACCCGAAGACCCACCAAGCCAGCCATGGAATCTGGTTTTCCCCCTCCCCAGCTGCAGGCTCCCAGACCCATCCCCAAGCCCATGCTGGGACTCCGTACACTGCCCACTACATGTGGGTGTCAGAGTGATCACTTCTGGCTCTAACAGTTAGAAGTTGGCCAATCATTTATCAATGTTCATCAAATGCAAAAGGACCCTGCTGTGTTGCAGAACAGTAATTACATAAGCAATAAGTCACGACAGGGTGGTGGTTGTTATGTGATAACCGCACACCAAGGTGCGTGGTGAGGCACTAGACTGAAGGCCGAGTGTCCTTCTGCACCTAGGTGTGCAGTTATCACATAACAACCACCACCCTGGAGTGTCTTGTTGCGCTTATAAAATGGGAAATAACTATGGAAACAAAGAAAATGACGAGGTGTTTATATTTTGAAAACTTTGTAACATTTATTTAAATACAGAATAGAGAATTAATTGAAACATTGAGATAAAATAGTCCCTTGGTAAACTTTTTTGAATGGTAAAAAATAGCAATTATTAACAACATTAGCAAACAACAGTCTACCTGTCGTAGTTTATGAATTGCACTTTACTTTACTGTGATTTTCTTAATCTGTCCTGAACATCGATTTTGCACACCGACCACGCCATTGTGCGCTACATGTGCGAAAACACACTTTGGGTGAGATGTGAAAAATGACAGTTGTACATAAGCAGTTGTGATAAAATGGCAATACTGAAAATCTGGAGTGAAAATATTAAAAATGCTCGAAGTTACGACCATGCATAGGAATTGCCCAACGCAAGCTTGTAAAACAGTCGTTTTGGGGAATATTTTCCCCAAATTTTCAACATAGCCAGTTTAAGACCACTGCTCATGAACAGTGTCACTGTGATTTTATTAATCTGTCCGGAACATTGGTTTCGCACACCGACCGTGCCATTGTGCGCTACATGTGCGAAAACACATTTCAGGTGAGATGTGAAAAATGACAGTCATACTGTTCATAAGGAGGTGTGGTAAAATGGCAATACTGAAAATCTGGAGTGAAAATATTAAAAATGCTCAAAGTTACGAAGGCATAGGAACTGTACAACGACGCCAGAAATAAATGCTTTGGGGACATTTGAATTTTCAATATAGTGTTTTGAGTTTAATTACGAATGTGACACTGTCATTTCATTAATTATTCCAGAAAGGTGGTTCCGCCGAGTGACTGCAGAACCACCTTTGGGACAGATTAATGAAATAACAGTGTTACAGTTCATGAGGTGGGGCCCCAAAACACCATGTTGAAAATTTGGTGAGAAAATTCCCAGAAATGGCCAAGATATGCACTAAAGTTGAAAATAATCCATTTATGCCATTATACAGCTTATTGGCATTTCTTCGGTTCGTGGTCGGCTTTGAAGAGTGCAGACGTGTTCCCTGTCCACCGAGGATCGCTATGCGTGGGCCTGGAGGTAAGTATGGGGTGAGGTGGGGGTGTGGGAGGTGGGTACACAGAGGGTGGGTGCGAGTTGGGGAGGGGCAAAAGAATCAACGAGGGAAGGTTTTTTTGTTTCAGGTTTTTATTTATTTATTTATTTACACACAGGGACTTTTGCCACGCTGGGGTGGGATCCCAGCGTGGCTTGTGGTGGTGAAGCCGACGGGGATTGGGCACCCTACAAGTTAAGGAAGTTTTTGCCATGTTGGGGTAGGCCCAGTGTGGCATACATAACATTTTTTGGGGAGCAGGAAACTGACGGGGATTGGGCACCCTGCTCGACAAATTGCTTTGCATGCTGGGGTGGCTCCCAGCGGGCACCAGGCAGTTTGGGATATGGTCGACGGGGATTGGGCACCCTTACGGCTAAGGGAAGTTTTGCCATGTTGGGGTAGGCCCAGTGGCATACTAACATTTTTTTGGGGCAATGAAGCCAATAGGGATTGGGCACCTCACAGCAATGAAGCATTTGCCACACTGGGGTGGGCTCCCAGCATGGCAAACGAACATTTTTGGGGAGCAGGAAACTGACGGGTATTGGGACCCCCATCGGCAAATGTGACATTCAAACCCAGGTCTCCAGAATTGCAGCATAGACCATTCAACCTCTATAGTATGCTGCCTCCTTTAATATTAAATTCCCTTCATGATCGTAGCAGTCACTACTTCTTTAACTTTTTGGTGCCTACCATCATGCACCGTGCACTTCCATCTTGGGAAGCGATCGGCTTTTTCTTTTTCAATGCCTCTCTGCACTTGCGCTGTATGTTTGAGTTAACTGATAGCCCGTGTCACCGGCCGATTGCCTCTATGGATTGTTTTTATTAATATTAGCAATGTATTTGGACACTTTGGGTCTGCCTCTGCCTATTTAACTGTGTTTTCCCACTTTTTCTTTTTGTTTATGAAGTATTACTGTATTGCCTACTTTCTTCATCCTGTTTTTTTGTTTTCTGTTTTTCTCCACATTCAAGACATAGAATGTTTATCATGGAATGTTTACCATGGAATACAGAGATTCAAAATTCTGCTCTGTTCCACTTGTAGAATGTTACTCTCCTGACATTCTGTACACACAGACAACAAAGGCCTGTTTTAGAGCCAGAAACTCAATTATATCACTGTCAGGGAAAGCATGAGAGATTTCACTGATGAGCAGGTAAAGACAGAAGGGGGATTTTTCACTGTTAGTAAACAAACAGTTGTAATGAAAACTATAAACAACACTTAATGTTTCTAATTCGTTTATGCGTGTAAAGGGAGTGTGATGATCAGGGAAACAACATTTAATGAATTTTTTTTTATTTTTTTTTTGTTTAAGGTAGTTTTATTTTTAAGGCCCAGCTGAAGTTTGTTTTACAGTGTAAAGGTAGCAGCCATGTTTATCATGGAAGATTAGTTCTGGTTGAAGGGGGACTGATGGAAGATAGTTCTGGTTGTATGAGAACTGATTTGCACATAGCGTGATGTGGTTTAGGACCAGGATGACTGTGCATATATAGAGATTTAACGTACAGTCAGCTGATGTCTCTTGGCCAATGAGATTTCTTGATGTTTTCTTACCATTTTATAACTTTATTGAATTCATTGTACATCACACACTCTCACAGTTCATACTTCACAGATGCCCTATTCATTTTTTCAAGGTGTGATATCGAGAATGAAAACCCTCTATTTATAGTGCTTAATGGTAAGACATTTAAAGGAGCAATGCAATTTCCCATATAGATGCTTATATACAGTAAATACTGTGTGTGTGTATATATATATATATATATATATATATCTATACATACATAATTATTTTTTTTTAATCATATAAAGGGTCTGGACCAGTGGTGCTGAGGGATTGAGGCGCTGGATGCCACATGTCACTCTACGTTGATGATCTGAGTTTGGAAGTGGATTCCAGTTGCTGGGCCCAGCTTGGAAGGGGGAGAGACTGATCTTGGGACTGCTCTCCTTTTCCGGGGCTTGTATGGCCCAACCTCTGACTGGTAATAGCACAGGCTAGGGTGGTGCAGAAGAGAGGTACAGTGAGCTGGTGATGCTTGCATGTCTCTACATGCATGCCTCACACTGGCTGCAGAAGGGATGGGAGAAAACTGGAAAATGGAAGCTGGCATTTCACTGAAGCCCTGCATGTTTGTCTGTGGACCCATACTGCCGCCCTAACCATGGTCTGAACTAAACTGCCTCAGGTGGAGGGTGGGAGTATGGCCCTTCCTCCCTCCCTTGGCCCTGCCATTGGGGAATCTGTAGTGGCATCCCTCCATGAGGTGACCCTGGGGCACACAAGCACTGATCTGTAGGGAGAGGAACAGTGCTGAGAAGCCCCCCAAATCATCCCGCTCAGTAGAAATAAAAAAAAAAATGTGCAAAATGTAATGAGCTGCAAAGTGCTTTTTTTGCCATTGTACGGTCACCATCTGTCCAACCCCACCACCTAGCCCCCATCTCCAGGGATTTACCCACCCCACTGGAATTCATCTTGACTTACCCCCACGGTGGGGCTGTTGGTGAGGGACTTCTCATAGAAATACATAAGTTGTCAGCAGAAAATGACCTCTTGGCCCGCCTAGCGTGGCCTAAAATGCCTTCCTACTATGTTATAGCAGACCCTACTCTCTCCCCAAATGGATGTTGCTTCGTGATACTGGGGACGGGGGGTGCCTAAGTTGGTTACATGGTTCTAGTTGAGGGTGGACATCCTCCTGTGTGGCCGATGTTGTCTTTTCTGAATATGCTGATCCCCAGAGAGGCATGGCATGCAATCATATAGTGGTGCAAAGAGCGCTGGATGTCTGACAGGTCTCACGAAGATCTCAAGCACCAGCTGTGAGACACCCACTCTCCACCAGTGGCTGGTCAAAAGTCGGATGCAGCCCTCACCACTGTAGAGGACAGCAGTCTATGAGTCATTCAATCCTCCTCTCCTCAGCTAGCCCTCTGATATTATGGGCTCACTTCCAAACCCAGAATGTCAGGTCACAAGTGAAACCTATACCACTGCATTGGCAGCGGGCAAAGTTAAACTGTAAAGTGCTCAGCTGTGCTCTTCATTGATTTCACCTGTCAATACTGACAAAAAAATAATAATAAAATAAGGCAAATAACACAAGTGATTTTTTGTAGCATTTTAATGTGTGCTCCTTACACACCGTATTTTGCCACTCGTATGCATGAATATTTGGTTTTATTCATCAGTGTTCAAAAGTGAGAAGTACCCACTCTGAATATATCTTATCAGGAGCCCTACATGGCACAACACAATGTTGGTATCACATGTGACACAGTACAGTGTGTGCATTGCATGAGGCAAAGTGCTGTGTCAGCATCACCATGGCACAACATAGTGTTAAACACTAGTATGCCACATGGCAGTGTTGTATCAGCATTGGCTGTAGCACAGTGACGTGCAAGCAGTGCAAGTGGCACAGCTTACTGATGACAATGCACAGTGTGGTGTTGGCAGTGTATGTAGCGCCACACAGTATCTGCATGTCGTATATATAGCAAAACGCAATGCCTGCACAGAATGTGGCACCGAGACTGACAGCAGTGCACATGGCACTGTGCGATGTTAGCAGTGCATATTGAACTGCAGAATGTCAGCCCTGCAACTGACACATTGCTGTGTCAGCGCTGTTTGTGATGCACTGTGGTGTCTGCACTGCATGTGACCTAATACGGGGCTGCCACTGCACTTGGCCCAGCAGTGACTGTCTGCACTTCATATTGTAGAGCACATCTTTTTTCAGTGCATGTGGCACAGGGAAGTGACAGCAGTTCTCATGGCACAGCAAAGTATCAGGAACACATGTTGCATAGTAAAGTAACAGTACTGCACATGGCATGGCATGGTACCGACAGAGCATGTGCAGGGACAGTGCAGTGACACTAGTTGGGAGCACATGCAGTACAACCACAGCGAAATGCCATGTGTAGTGCCTGCCACCAGGGTGGGTTGTCTCAGGAGCCTGCCATCTGTGCTGAGTGGAATCAGAAGGGGAGTGGCCATTCCATATGCTGGGAGGAATGGTTGCAGGTGAGATAAGCCTGAGGTACGTGTGTCACTCAAGGATGGCTTCTACTCCCTTAAGCTGCCTGCCTCTGTTCCCATGAGCTACTTTGCACAACTGCTAGACACATAGCATGCCTCAGTAAAAGCATAGTCTGTGGGTCTGAACCCCCCCCAAACAGCCTCTTCCCCTCCATCCAAGCAGCACCTCCTCCCAGTACACAAAGCTGAGCAGCACTTCTCTGCTGTGGATCTTCCACTCCCCAGAGAGGGAGTGGCAGCTGCAGGGGGTAGCTTATCTGTGGGAAAGGGGTTTCTGCTGTTGGATGGGGCAGAATACAGTAGTGCCTCCAAGTAGCAGTGTCTGAGCTGACAGTTGCTGTCCTATTTGCAGGGAACTGTCAGCTCTGAGGGAGGAGATTGTGCACCTCCAGGCTGAACTGGCAAGGACTAAAGAGGCCTTCCCCACCCAAAGAGCACCACTGCCACAACCACTGCCTCAGAGGTTGCCAAGTATGAAGAGCAGTTGGACCACAGTGGGTTCTGGGAGGGTGCGAGTGGTGGAACAGAGGCAAAGCCCCCTAGTTGCACCTCTACACAAATCATACGCCAGTCTGGCAGAGCAAGGTTCCTCTATGATGGCGCCTTCAGTGGAGACCAAGAAGAATGCTGAGGACATCCACAAGGGAGACCCACAAAAGGATGGCAAGGGACACCACAGGGGAAGGAAACAGCTTCTGATAGGGGACTCAATTGTTAGGGGGGTAGAACTGAGGAAGGGAGAAGAGAGGGAAGTAAGGTGCTGGCCTGGTGCCATGGCTTGGAGAGACAAGAAGTGAATCCTCACAATTGCAGAAGCAGCATCACAGCAGAGGGAACTAGATATCATTGTCCACCTTGGGACAAATGACCTAGCTAGGCATGGAATCAGTGCAGTGCAGGATGAATTTGTGGAGTTGGGGAGGGGCCTCAGACAGGTAGCAAGCACGATTACCTTCTCAGTGGTGCTGCCAATCCATGGCAGGGGTGAGGCTAGAGTACTGCACACCATGCAGTTTAATGAATGGTTGCAAAACTGGTGCAGAGCACAGGGCTTTGGCTTCATTGGGGACTGGGGGTACACCTGGAGAGATGAAGGTCTATACTGGCATGATGGTCTACATCTGTCCACGAAGGGAACCAAGCTCCTAAGTGACAAGTTTAAATGTTTCCTTGGCAAGCTTTTAAACTAGCCAAGGAGGGAGGTGCTGATAAGAGGCAGGAAATGTCAAGCCTCCCCCCCACAAAACATGGCAGGTAGTAAGGTAAACACTGAGGTACAGAGCTCAACGGAGGGCAGGACCGGGTAAATGGAAAAATAGACAAGGGCAATAAGATCAGGGATGGGGAAAAAAGGATAAAGCCAACATTAAATGGAGGGTAATGAGTACCAATGCCCGTAGTCTGGGAAACAAGCTTCCTGAGCTAGTATCCCTGATGGAAGATGAAATATTGGATATTGTGGCAGTCACGGAAACATGGTACACGGAGAACTATGACTAGGATGTCAACATACCGGGGTACACAGTCTACAGAAGGGACAGGGAGGGTAAAAAAGGAGGTGGAGTAGCTCTATACATAAGGGAAGGTATCAAAGCTATAGAACTAAAAAGTAAAGGGGGAGGACAGGAGGCACTCTGGGTCACCTTGGAGACAGGGAATGGCATCACAATCCGCACAGGGGTTGTATACAGACCCCCATCTCAAGGGGAGGAAACGGACAAGAAAATGATGGAGGACATTCTCAAAATGGCTGAAAAGGGGGAAATACTGTTGATGGGGGACCTGAATATGCCAGATGTTAACTGGATGACATGTACTGCAGCCACATTCAAGAGCAGGGTCATTCTCGATGCCCTGCAGGGGGCAGACCTTAGACAGCTAGTGTTGGAACCCACTCGGGAGGGAGCAATACTAGACCTGATACTCTCAAATGGAGAGAGGATCACAAATTTAGAAGTCAGTAGACATCTGGGAACAAGTGACCACTGCACAGTGTGCTTCACAATAAGCACAACCATGGAGACAAGCCATACAAAAACAAGGATACTGGACTTTAGAAGGGCCGACTTTGGCAAAATGGGTGAATATCTGAGGAATACACTAGCAAATGACCAAAAAGGAGGGGTGGAAGAACAATGGAGAAAAATCAAAACTGCTATCATACAGGCAACAAGCCTTTGTGTGAAACAAATAAAGAAAACAAAGCGGAGTAAAAAACCACTATGGTTCTCAAAAGAGGTGGCAGGGAAGGTTAAGGAGAAAAGGCTGCATTCAAAAGTATAAGGAATCACAGAAGAAGCTACGACAGGGAACTGTATCAATTAAAGTAGAAAGAAGTGGGAAGGCAGTCAGAATAGCAAAGGCCCAAACTGAGGAAAAATAGCCAACTCAGTTAAGAAGGGGATAAAACCTTCTATAGGTACATTTGGGGAATAGAAAGGTTAAGGGAGGAATAGTGAAGATTAATAAAGGAGAGGGGAGGTGGGCAGAGGGAGACAGTGAAAAGGCAGAGATACTGAATGAATACTTTTGCTCAGTATTCACAAAAGAAGATGAGGAGAAGTTACCTAAACCAGACAATAGAAGCACTCTGGGTAGGGGGGCTGACACCAGTCCATTTACAGAAGAAAGAGTCCTGAAAGAACTCCTAAAACTCAAGGTGGACAAAGCAATGGGGCCTGATGGGATTCACCCCAGAATCCTAAAAGAACTAAGGGAGGACCTAGTGACACCACTGACCACACTTTTTAACAAATCATGGGAGGATGGGGTGGTACCTGAGGACTGAAGGAGGGTAGATGTGATTCCCCTTCACAAAAGTGGGAGCAAGGCACAAGCAAGAAACTACAGACCTAGTAGTTTGACCTCAGTGGTAGGGAAAACGATGGAATCACTTCTGAAAGAAAGAATTGTTGAGTACCTAGAGGCCAGCCGGGCACAGGACCCAAAGCAGCATGGATTTACAACAGGAAGGTCATGTCAGATGAATCTAATTGATTTCATTGACTGGGTGACCAAAGTAATAGACCAGGGAGGGGCTGTGGATATGGCCTACCTAGACTTTAGCAAGGCATTTGACACAGTTCCACACAAAAGACTAATAATCAGTTAGCCAGCCTGGGAGTGGGTCCAGGGTGGTAGCCTGTAGCAAACTGGCTGAACAACAGGACACAGAAGGTAATAGTGAATGGAACACATTCCAAAGAAAGGGGGGTTACTAGTGGAGTACCTCAGGGCTCAGTACTGGGTCCAGTCCTCTTTAACATCTTTATAGGTGACATTGCAGATGTCCCCCAAATAATCACGGTAGTAAGTGTGGCAAACACCAACATGGAGGTGTCGATAGGGAGAAGGGCAGGGGTAAATAGAGAAAGTGACAAAGGCAAGAAGGACAGGGATGGGGCAAAAGGGGGTAACGCCATCAGGAAATGGAGGGTAATGAGTACCAATGCCCATAGTCTGGGCAACAAGCTCCCTGAGCTGGTGGCCTTAATGGAAGAGGGATGCCTGGATATCGTAGCAGTCACAGAAACATGGTACACAGAGAACCATGACTGGATGTTAACATACCAGGGTACATAACCTACAGGAGAGACAGGCAGGGAGAAGAGGGGAGGAGTAGCTCTCATGTAAAGGAAGGCATAAAAGCAACTGAACAAAAGAGTAAACAGGGAGGAGAGGAGGCACTGTGGGTCACCTTGGAGACTGGAAAGGGCACCAAATCCGCACAGGGTTGTGTACAGAACCCCATGTCAGGGGAAGGAAATGGACAAGGATATGATGGAAGGCATTCTAGAATGGCAGAGAAAGGGAGATACTGTTGATGGGAGACCTGAATATGCCAGATGTTAACTGGAGCACATTTGCTGCAGCGACATCCAAGAGCAGGGCCATTCTTGACGCCCCTACAGGTGGCAGGCATTAGACAGCTAGTTCTGAACCCACTGTGAGGGAGCAATCTTAGACCCTCAGACTTCAAACGGGGGCAGTGAGAGGATCTCAGATCTAGAAGTGGGTTGCCATCTGGGGACAAGTGACCATCAAACAGTGTGGTTCACGCAAACTCAGCTACAGAGTCAAGCCATACAAAAGTGAGGGTACTGGACTTTAGGAGGGCTGACTTTGGCAAGATGGGAGAGTGCCTCAGAAAGCACTAGCAAACAGGCTAGAAGGAGGTGTGGAGCAACAATGGGAATTATCAAAACTGCCATCACAGAGACAATGCCTTTGTGTGAAGCAAATAAACAAATCAAAATGAAAGAAAAAGCCACTATGGTTCTCAAGAGAGGTGGCTGTGAAAGTCAGGAAGAAAAAGATAGCATTCCAGAAGTATAAGGAAACACAGAAGGAACAGGACAGAGAGCTGTACCAGTTAAGGCAGAAAGAAGCAGGAGGGAAGTCAGAATAGCAAAGGCCCAAACTGAGGAAAAGATAGCCAACTCAGTTAAGAAGGGGATAAAACCTTTATAGGTACATCAGCGAAGTGAGAAAGACAAAGGGAGGGATAGTGAGGCTGAATAGAATAAACGGTGGGTGGGCAGAGGGGACAGTGAAAAGCAGGAATACTGAACGAATATTTCTGCTCAGTATTCACAAAGAGGAGGTGGAAGTGCCTAATCTAATTAACAGAAGCACTCTTGATAGGGGGTCGATCCCAGTCCTTTACAGAAGAAAGGGTTCTGCAAGAACTCCTAAAACTGAAGGTGGACAAAGCAATGGGTCCTGATGGAATTCACCCAGAATTCTAAAAAGAATTAAGGAAGGAACTAGTGAAACCACTGGCTACTCTTTTAATAAATCATGGGAGGATGGTGTGGCACCAAGACTGGAGGAAGGCGGATGTGATTCCCTTCACAAAAGTGGGACCAAGACAGAGGCAGGAAACTACAGACCTGTCAGTCTGACCTCTGTGGTAGGGAAAGTGATGGAGTCACTCTGAAGGAAAGAATAGTTGAGTACCTAGAGGTCAGTGGAGCACAGGACCCAAGGCAGCATGGGTTCACAGTGGGAAGGTCATGTCAGATGAATCTAATAGATTTCTTTGACTGGGTGACCAAAGTAGTAGACCAGGGAGGGGCTGTGGACATGGCCTACCTAGACTTTAGCAAGGCATTTGACACAGTCCCACACAAAAGATTATAGTCAAATTAACCAGCCTGGGAGTGGGTCCCAGGGTGGTAGCCTGGGTAAAACATTGGCTGGACAACAGGACACAGAAGGTAATTGTAAATGGAGTCCACTCTGAAGAAAGGGCGTTACTAGTGGGCACCGAGGGTTCAGTATTGGGTCCAGTCCTTTAATGTCTTCATCAGTGGCATTGCAGAGGACTGAAGGAAAGTATGCCTTTTGCAGATGACACAAAGATCTGCAACAGGGTTGATACACAAGGAGGCGTGGAAAGGATGAAAAGGGACTTGGCAAGGTTGGAGGAATGGTCTGGAGTGTGGCAGCTAGGATTCAATGCAAAAGTGCAAATAATGCACCTGGGAAACAAGAACCCAGGGGAAGAATACACAATGGGTGGGGAGGTAGTAACAACAACAAAACAGGAAAGGGACCTGGGGGTAATCTATCAGATGACCTTAAGGTTAGCAAGCAATGTGAGAAGGCAGTAGGGAGGGCCGGGGTATACTGGGATGTAGTAGGGAGAGGCATCAGCAGCAGAAAACAGGAAGTTGTTATCCCTCTGTACAGACAGTTGGTGAGACCCCATCTGGAATACTGTGTCCAGTTCTGGAGACCCCATCTCTGCAAGAACATAGACAGGATAGAGGCAGTCCAGAGGAGGGCAACTAAAATGGTGCAGGGTCTGCAAGAGAAGCCGTATGAGGAGAGACTAAAGGAGCTTAATATGTATACCCTTGAGGAAAGAAGGGAGAGGGGGACATGATAGAAACTTTAAGTACCTCAAGGGAATCAACAAAGTCCAAGAGGGTAGCATCTTTCAGAAAAAGAGACTTGCAAGAACAAGGGACACAATTTAAAGATAGAAGGAGGGCGTTCAGGGCAATGTAAGGAAGTATTATTTCACAGAGAGGGTAGTGGATGCATGGAACAGCCTTCCTGAGGAAGTTGTGAGTTCTAAAACTGTGGAAGAATTCAAGAATGCATGGACAGACATAAGGCAATTCTTGTGGGGGGCAGGAAGATATAGGCTGTTGATTAAATAGGATCTGCAGCCTATCCTGTAGGTAGGGAAATGGGCAGACTAGATGGGCCTAGCGGTTCTTATCTGCTGTCAAAGTTTATGTTTCTATGTCTGGAGGGAAAGGTATGCCTCTTTGCAGATGACACAAAGATCTGTTACAGAGTTGATACACAAGTGGGGGTAGAAAGGATGAGAAGGGACTTGGCAAGGTTGGAGGAATGGTCAGACATATGGCAACTTAGATTCAATGCAAAGAAGTGCAAAGTAATGCACCTGGGAAACAAAAACCCAGGAGAAGAGTACACAACAGCAGGGGAGGTACTAGCAACAACAAAAATGGAAAGGGACTTGGGGGTACTCATATCAGATGACCTAAAGGTGGGTAAGCAATGTGAGAAGTCAGTAAGGAGAGCCAGGGGGATACTGGGATGCATAGGATGGGGCATCACAAGTAGAAAAAGGGAAGTGGTTATCCCTCTGTACAGACAGTTGGTGAGACCCCATCTGGAATACTGTGTGCAGTTTTGGAGACCCCATCTACGCAAGGACATAGACAGGATGGAAGCAGTCCAGAGGAGGGCAACTAAAATGGTGCAGGGTCTGCATCAGAAACCATATGAAGAGAGAGACTGAGAGAGCTTAATATGTATACCCTTGATGAAAGGAGAGACAGGGGGGACATGATAGAAACTTTTAAGTACCTCAAGGGAATCAACAAAGTCCAGGAGGGTAGCATCTTTCAGAAAAAGAAAGTGTAAGAACAAGGGGGCACAATTTAAAGATAGAGGGGGGACAGCTCAGGGGTAATGTGAGGAAATTGTTTTTTCATGGAGATAGTGGTGGATGCATGGAATCGCCTTCCTGGGGAGGTTGTTGGGTCTAAAACAGTGGGGGAATTCAAACATGCATGGGACAGACATAAGGCAATTGTAGTGGGGGGTTGCAGGAAGTAGGCTGTTGATTAACTAGAATCTGCAGCTTATCCAATAGGAAGGGAAATGGGCAGACTGGCTGGGCCAAGTGGTCCTTATCTGCCATCAAAGTCTATGTTTCTATGTCCAGGAGCCCTACCAAAAGAAATTGCTCTCACCAGGCATCTCAGGCAGGGCATGATAGTGTGCTTGTGATCCCCTTTGGAACAATTTAGTTATCCTGCAGGAGAGAAAAACATGTTTACTTTAGGCATATTCTGCCCAAACAAGTTGCCAGTAGCCTCAGTAGTCCCCATTAGCAACTACTGTGCCCAGTACATTCTCCCACAGTTTAAGCATCATCTGTGGCAGATTGGTGATGGACATGACATTGTGGGTAACCATACATCATGTGCCTCTACACAGCAACCTGAACTGTAGGTGGCCACTGAGAGAAGCTGGGAGGGTGCAAAAGCTGGAGAAAATTCCTCAGCTGGATGACACTCAGCCCCCCCCCCCCCGGAGAAATACTGTGGTTGCCTCTTGGATCTCATGCTCCCTATTCCCATTTTCTTTGTAGTCCCAGCTTAATTTCTTTGACTCTCTCCCATTACAAGAAGTCCTCTTCTTGTTCATTACTGTAGCTCCACCAATATTCACCCTTTCACTGTTGCAGCTCTCTCAATCCCCTTTTAGCCACATTCATGTTTTTTTTTTTTTTTGGTGCTGCACCTCCTTTTGTCATCATCCCCTTTGTCATTTCCAGCTGAAAATAACTTTTACAGCCACTAGCAGGCAGGGCTAAAAGTCCATCTGCCTGACAAGAGTTTCAGTAGCCCAGAACAATTCATTTCAACAATGTTGTTTTGTCATGCACATAGCTTTCCTACCTTTTAGTTGTTCCTACTTTTTTTCTGTTGGGGGCTTATTTAGGTTCCTTCTAACAAACACAGCAAAATGTAGAAAAAATATCAAACAGCAAAAAAACTATGAGGAAAAGAAATAAAACAGAATGAATGAGTACATTTCTCTGGATGGGGCTGCATGAAAATATGCCAGCTTGGAAACAGCAACACAAATTTTAGGTCCAATAGGAATATTCCACAGGCACATTGTACACCTGGGGACCCTTTTCATTGTGGCACTACTCCAGAAGGGAAGGAATATGGTTGCACAACTCTGAGCCATTAGAAAAGGCATGCTTCAGTGAGTACTGCATGAAAAACCAGCTACTACAGACAGACTTCAAAGCATTCTTACCCCAAGCAACAAGAAATGGTCTGCAAACAGAAGAAAAACTTGGAGCAGGCTGAGGAAAAGGTAGAATTGTTTTGTTTATCTTCTAAACAGTAATTTGATGAAAAACATCTAGGCCAAACTGTACCTACAGAGCAAGATCTGTCAGATCTGAAGGAGGGGCCGCAAAAAGTTTGAACAATATATAAGTAAAAGTCAAGGGGTCTTGCTCCACAATCCCAGCCATTAGCAAGAAACTGCTGTATCTCTGCAAATTAAAATTTGAGTGAAGGGGAAGGGAGTTGGTTAGTGCAGTAAATTAAACTTTGAGCTATGGAGGATTGAGGGGTCTGTACTGTAGCCTGTGAATTCAAACCTGAGATTAAGTAAAGGAGAAGAAAATACTTAGATATATTTGAGAGGGCAGCTGTTCTATTAAAATTCAAACTTGAGGAGAGCTGGATTTAATTACTGCAGTATTGGAATTAAACGTTGAGCTACAATCTGTAGATCTATCGTCCCATTTAATAGCAGTGATGTGTGGGCTACAGGAGTTCACTACAGAGCTTGGGAGGTTGGAAGGAGACAGGAGGTTCAAATAGTGCTTGGGGGGGGAGTTGCAAGTAATAGTTGCTGAAGGGGAAAGAGGGGGAGCCTGTAGGTGCCAGTGTGGAGGAAGGCCAAGAGAGCCAGTAGCTGTGTGGTGGGGAGGCCTCTTGACCCATGCATCTGGGCAAATTATTGCATCACAGTCTGCAGAACATGGTTACACTGTGGACAAGGCTGTAAGTTTTTCACACAGTGCATGGATTTCATGATTACCGTGAAAACCAGGTGTCTCCGTGACATATTACATAAGCCGTAACGTGTCATGTTTGTTAACTAATATGGTTGTTGCAGCTAAAAAACAAGGTTATTTCTCTGTCCTGCAACCTTGCTTCATGGAGCTGCTTAACCTCCTGTTGCTGGAAGAGTGGGTGGTGTTGATCCATGTCTCATTCTGCTGCCGACTGTACTCAAAAAGGAATGCAGCCTTGCATCATGGAGCCACTGAACCTCAGATTGCTGGAAGGGTATGGGATGTTGCTCCAAGTCCCATTCAGCTGCCAGCTGTGCTAAAAAAGGAATGCAGTCTTGCATCGTGGAACCGCTTGGCCTCCACTTGCTGGATGAATGGGAGCATTGGCATCAGGTTGCTGTAAGGGGTTGGGGCTGTTGCTCCAAGTCCTGTTCAGCTGTCGACTGTGCTAAAATAGGAATGCAGTCCAAATATTTGCTGTGTCACATCTGTCCTAGATGGAAAAGGGGCTAATTTGCTCCATGCACTGATTGGTTGCCAACTGTGCACAAAATCAAATGCAGACTTGCTTCTGTGAAAAATAATTTTTCGATGTGTGCTCACAGTGAAAATGGCGATTTTTAGCTTGAAAAACTTATAGCCACAATGGATGTGCTCAGCACTCTGTGCTGCATATGACCTTGGCAGTATGCACCACACTGCACCTTTTGAACTGAGCAGCAAACCTGGAGACCAGGGTTTGAATCCCACAACCTTTTGTTACATACCCTGTAACCTTGTGCAAGTCACTTAATTTCCCTGTGTTCTTAGCTCACACCTGAAAACAAGCTTTGGCTTAGTGTGCTTTTCCTGGTTAATCAGTTTCCCCTTTCCTTTCCCCATTTTATTAAAGCTGAGCCATTAGCCCATCAGAAGTGCCACTAACCCACCTGGGCTACTGTTCTGAAATACTGGCCACCTGGCCATCTAGTGCACTAAGAGGATTTAGCTGAGCCCTTCCCAAATGCATTCTCTTTTATTTCCTGTATTATTTGATTTCCTTTCTTTGTGTCTTTTTTTCCTACATTGACCCAACTGTACCTTCAATTCTAAATGTACCCTTTTCCTTACTTCTGTGCTGTTCTATACCTGTTGCATTTCTCAGCTCTTTGTTTCTGCTCTTGCTACAGTATTTTCTCCATATTAACCTGATCTTATTTTATAGGTCTGATATGACACAAATTGTTCTTCTTCATCAGATAAGTATCATCTATCTTTAACTTGTTCTTTCCACCCTATTTACTCTCTAAGTATTGCAGATCCTTTGTGACCCTTTTTTGTGTTTTATTTTACAGGGTCCCGTGGACATCATCCCTTAAAGACCTGCCTCTAGCTTGCTATTCCTCAGGTGAGAGACTCAGATTCTACCTATATGTGGGTTGGCTGTAATGCTGTGGCCATGCCTATATATATATTCATATTTTCTGTCTGTCTTCTCTCTCTCTCATATCATATATATATATATATATATATATATATATAGGAGAGACAGACAGACAGAAAATATGAATATGTCAGGGACCTTGAGGAGACGTTAGTGCTGTGGAGGAAACAGGGTCATTTTGTGGGACACTGGAGGTTAGGATATTGGTGGTCATCAGGGAGGGAGGGTGCTGACTGTGGCAGTGGAGGAAGGGGGCTAGCTTAGGGTACTATGGAGGGTGGGGCCTAGTGTCTGGGCAACTGTCTTGTGTTGTGGAGAAAGGGGGCTAGTATTGGAGCATGGTGGTAGGGAGACTATTTTCCAAAGCTGTGGAGTGAGGGGCATGTGAATTGGGGCTATGGTGGGGAAAAAGCTAGTAAGGTGGGGGCCCTTGGGGGAGGTGGCTGGTGGGTGCTTTGGACAGAGGTGGCCTGACATAGGGTTCTGTTGATGGAGGTGGTCTGGTGAAGAGTGCTGTAGACAGATGTCACAAAATGTCTGAGCGCGGGGGTGTAGTCAGCAGCCTGGGAAGTGGAAGGAATCAGCTGGCCAGTAGTTCAGCCAGAGTTACGATCCCTTCCGTCTTTTACAGGACAGCATTAACATTTATAGTTTTGACAAGGAGGGACTATCACTGCAGCAGAGTAATGGGCTACTAAGCCCAAAAATCTGACACCTTTACTTTAACAGACGTGTGTTATATGGTCATATTAAGCTCCAAAATACACCACCATGCATCTAAAACCCAAGCACTCTTAACTACTTCCTCCAGCAAAACAACTCCAATTATCCAACAAAACTTAAGGGTTCCTTCTATTTGTTGCTATGAGTTCCTTATTATGGGCACTCCTGGCTGTTCTACTTTTTTCCTGCAGCCAATCCTTTAGAGCACCAGGGGCTAACTAATCGGCCACTGCACAAGTCTATGGTATGTGGTGCTTGCTGATTTCATGCTCCTCTGAGGGGGTCCACTAATTTCCCCCTGCCTACTTCCCACAGCTACTTTTAAGCCCATTTTGGGCACGGGCCTTTAGCTGCAGTGCAGCTTTTCCATTGTGGTCCCCAAATTCTTTTTTTTTTTTTTTTTTTTGTAGACTCTATTTTTGCATTCCGGACGGCCAGGGCATCCTTCCAGAATACCCACTCAACTCTGCCTTCTACTCCCAGCCTGCCCCCCCCCACACACACACATTGATCTCCCTTCTGATCCATGGCAAGTCCAACCCCCAAGTTCACCCCCTTGGGAGGGCCTGCCCATCCTTGGTGGCCTGGTCTTGAATTAGAAGGATCTACTGTGAGATCAGGTTGCCCGTGGGAGATCATGATATGAGTGGGTCTAACGGCGGGATGCTGGCAGGTCTCCGGGGTCACCTTCATTTCCGTTGGTCACCAGACGGTTTTTCCTACATGGTTGCCCCTCAGAGTTACAAACGTGCAATTGTGTCCAATGGCACTACATGCCAACGTACACTGGAACTCTGCTCCTTGCAGCTGCAAAGTTGCTTGTTCCATACACTGCCCCTGACCACCATCAGGGGCTGCCCAAGAGCAGCGAGTTCCCTGGATCCCTCCCTGGGAAGGGAGATCAGTCCTCCGGATGCTCAATCCCTTCCTTCCCCTGCCAACTGCTGACTTCCTGAGCTCGCTCCTGAACCTGGGTCGCCCTTGTGGCATCCAGTGCCTCATCCCAGTTGGAGTGAAACCCAGCAGAAGGAAACAGGCAGTTGGAGGTAGAAGATAAGTACTTTCTCTGTGCTGTTTGTTTTCCTTTAGGATTGAGCTAGCATTTCATGAGATGGCAATGTGTGCTGTGTGATTTCAACAGTACAAGTTCCAAACAAATTATTTTGTCTTGGCTTGGGGGGGGGTATTTAACTGGGGGAGAGGTTGGACATACACAGAAGGGGGAAGGGTGGTCACATGACTCGGACCAGTCAATAATGGGATTGGGATCCACTTATATTTCAAGCAGACCAAGTGACCCTGAAGCTTGAGTGCCATGTAGCAGGAGTGTAGCATCTTGAGTAGCGTCTGCAGGGTATCAGCAGGGAGGAGAGCAGGCAGCAGAACATGCGGGTAGACATTAAGAGCCTAACTGGGAGGGCCACATATATCCATTACAGACGTGGGGAGTTCAAGGTGGGTGAAGGGGTCCATGGAGAGAGGCAGGACCAGGTTAAGGGAGGAGAGGATGTGCAGTGGCAGTCAATTAGGGTGGGAGATGGGAAGGGTTGTATGTTGCCAAGGATGTGGAGCAGCCATATTCCTGGGAGTGGTTTGGAGGGCAGGGGGCTGCAGAGTGTGTTGGCAAATGGGCCAGCTCAGACAGGAAATAGGGTGGTTGATCAGGGAACTGGAGGCATGGAGGAGGCAGGATGGGGGAAAACAACCGGGGGAAAACTAATGAGGCATTCAAAAGAGCTCATAACAGGCACAGATAAGGGGGAACTAGGTGGGACAGCAGGAGGGCCACACAAGTGGCTGCAGCCTAGGGAAGGAAGTGATAACTGGAGGTGGGGCTGGCACAGAGGCATGACTAAAACTTGGTCGGAGCAAAAATATCAGCCTGGGGGAAGGAGAACTGGACTCATTAATGGAAAGAAGATTAGCACTGCAAACAGATTCTCAGGGTTGGCTAGTCCAGAAGACCTGGAAGCAGACAGGAGGGAAGTTACAGTGAAGGAGCAGGGAGAGGTCGCTACAGGGGAAACATTACATAGCAGGGAAGCAGTAGGCAGTACACCAGTAAGACACAGTGATGAGGGAGGCTCAGCAAGGAGATGCAGTCTGTCTGGAGGGAAGTTAGGAGCAAGGAGACAGGAGTACAAGGGAAGCAGCAGGCAGCCTGGGGAAGGCTAAGGACAGGGACAGGAAGGGAGTCAGAGTGGGGGAAGGCCACATTTCAGGGTAGACATGGGGAAGTAATAGCAAGGGAGGTGGTAGATGGTGGGTGGAGCAACAAATGAGTCCAAAGGGGAGGTTCCACAGTCAGAAAATAGTTCAGAGGTGGAGGTCAGTACCCCGGTCATATTTGCGAGGGGGGGGAGGACAGGGCAAAGGTTAGAGGAGGTAAAGGGGAGGCTGGCATGGGGATGAAAGAGCCTTACAAGTTGGGGGCAGGGGACTGATGGTCAACAAGGAGCAGGATAAGCGCCAGTGAGTCCTAATTTGGGGGGATTCTATACTTAAGGGTATAAAATGGGGGGGAAGGGTGCCAGAAAAAGTAACATCTGGGTAGAATGCCTGCCAGGCATGACAGCAAGTAGAGTGGGGCAGAATATGGTCAGATAAATGGAGAAGGTGGAGGGGAAGTTGCACATTGTGGTGCACCTGGGAATAAATGATCTGGAAGGGAGAAGGATAGAGAAGGTACAAGACAGCTTCAGGGAAGTGGTGAAACTATGCAGCAAAGAGGGAACAACAGTAGCCTTCTCAGAAGTTATGCCAGTGCCACTGGCTAGTACAGACAGGAAGAGAAGAATCAGTGACTTCAACAAGCGGCTGAGGGAATGGTGTGTGTCCAAGAGGTATGGACTGGTGGGGGATTGGGGTAGCACATGGGATAACACAGATCGTTATGCATGGGATAGGTTACACCTCAGCAGGGCAGAGTCACACATGTTGAAGCAGAAGCTGGGGGATTTCATCAATGTGTATCATTTAAACTAGGTAGGGGGGAGGTATTGGAGCTGGGAATCACCAGGAGAGGGGGTCCAATGGACCTCCCCCCACCACTGGGATAGATACGAGCTTAGGTGAAATAGGGGATGAAGTGAAGGCTAAAGAAGCAGTGTGGAGAATGGTTTCACTAAATGGTAGGAGCCTGGAGAATAAGTTAGCAGAGTTGCAGGCATTGATGGCAGAGGGGGAGGTGGACATAGCTGCCATTACTGAGACATGGGCAGCCAGGCACCATGACTGGGACCTAACTATCCCAGGTTACAAACTATTCTGGAGGGATAGAGATAAAGGGAAGGCTGGGGGGTTGCCATTTACGTTAGGGAAGGAATCAGATGTAATTGGGAGGAAGGGGAGTAGGGCAGGTCAGAAGTAATCTGGCTGCAATTACACAGCCAGAAAGGGACCAAGATTTGTCTGGGGGCCATTTATAGGCCTCCGGCCCAGGAGGAGGACATTGACAGGGAACTGGGTGAGCAGATAAGGAGGCATAGTAGCAAACGGAGCATAGTGGTGGAGGGAGATTTTAATCTTCCAGGGGTGGATTGGAGCATTCCAGCAACCACTTGCACCAGGGAGCAGATCATCCTGGAAGCATTCCAGTATGGCTTCCTTACCCAGAGGGAAATGGAGCCAAAGAGGGAGAGAAATATACTAGACCTGGTACTAGAGGATGGTGAACAGGTTGGGGATGTACGGGTGGAAGAACCACTAGCAAGCAGTGACCACCGCACAGTGTGGTTCTCAATCAATTTGAGTAGGGAAGCAGTCACTACAAAAACTAGGGTCCTGGACTTCAAAAGGAGGCGGACTTTGGCAGGATGGGACAAATACTGGAAAGCCATATGGCAAGCATCCACCCAGAAATGGACACGGAACAAAAATGGGCTGTCATCAAGGCAGGACTGGCTGAAGCCACTAACATAGAAACATAGAAACATAGAATTTGACAGCAGATAAGGATCGCTTGGCCCACCCAGTCTGCCATTTCCCTACCTAATGGATAAGCTGCAGATCCTAGTTAACCTGCAGCCTACTTCTTTCTACCCGCACCTCCTAGAATTTCCTTATCACTGTCCCAAGCATGCTTGAATTCAACCACTGTATTTGACTCCACAACCTCCTCCGGAGGGCCGTTCCATGCATCCACAACTCTCTCTGTGAAAAAATACTTCCTTACATTACCTCTGAGCCGCCCTTCCTCTATCTTCAAATTGTGCCCCCTTGTTCTTGCCTCTTTTTTTGAAAGATGCTACCCTCTTGGACTTTGTTGATTCCCTTGAGGTACTTGAAAGTTTCTATCATGTCCCCCCTCTCCCTCCTTTCCTCGAGGCTATACATATTAAGCTCCTTTAGTTTCTCTCCATATGTCTTCTGGTGCAGACCCTGCACCATTTTAGTTGCCCTCCTCTGGACAGCTTCCATCTTGTCTATGTCCTTGCAGAAATTAGGTCTCCCAGAACTGCACACAGTACTCCAGATGGGGTCTCACCAGCTGTCTGTACAGAGGGATAACAACTTCCTGTTTTCTACTGATGATGCCTCTCCCTATGCATCCCAGTATCCCCAGCCCTCCTTACTGCCCTCTCACATTGCTTGCCCACCTTTAAGTCATCTGATATGACTACCCCCAGGTCCCTTTCCATTTTTGTTATTGTTAGTATCTCACCCCCCATTGTGTACTCTTCCCCTGGGTTTTAGTTTCCCAGGTGCATTACCTTGCACTTCTTAGCACTGAATCTAAGCTGCCATACATTTGACCATTTCTCTAACCTTACCAAGTCCCTTCTCATCCTTTTCACCCCACCTTGTGCATCAACTCTGTTGCAGATCTTTGTGTCATCTGCAAAGAGACATACTTTTCCTTCCAGTCCCTCTGCAATGTCGCTTATAAAGACATTGAAGAGGACCGGTCCTAATACTGAACCCTGCAGTACCCCACTAGTAACCACCCTTTCTTTAAAGTGGACTCCATTTACTATTACCCTCTGTGTCCTATTCTCCAGCCAATTCTTTACCCAGACTATCACTTTGGGACCCACTTCCAGGCTGGCTAACTTGTATATTAATCTTTTGTGTGGGACTGAGTCAAATGCCTTGCTAAAGCCTAGGTAGGCCATGTCCACAGCCCCTCCCTGATCTACTACTTTGGTCACCCAGTCAAATAAATCTATTAGATTCGTCTGGCATGACCTTCCTGCTGTGAATCCATGCTGCCTTGGGTCTTGTGCCCCTCAGGCCTCCAGGTACTTGACAATTCTTTCCTTCCGTAATTGTAAATGGAGTCCACTCTGAAGAAAGAGGGGTTACTAGTGGGGTACCACAGGGTTCAGTATTGGGTCCAGTCCTTTTTAATGTCTTCATCAGTGACATTGCAGAGGGGCTGGAAGGAAAAGTATGCCTTTTGGCAGATGACACAAAGACCTGCAACAGAGTTGATACACAAGGAGGCGTGGAAAGGATGAGAAGGGACTTGGCAAGGTTGGAGGAATGGTCAGAAGTATGGCAGCTAGGATTCAATGCAAAGAAGTGCAAAATTATGCACCTGGGAAACAAGAACCCAGGGGAAGAATACACAATGGGGGGGAAAGTAGTAACAACAACAAAAAAGGAAAGGGACCTGGGGGTAATCATATCAGATGATCTTAAGGTTAGCAAGCAATGTAAGAAGGCAGTAGGGAGGGCTGGGGGTATACTGGGATGCATAGGGAGAGGCATCCGCAGCAGAAAACAGGAAGTTGTTATCCCTCTATACAGACAGTTGGTGAGACCCCATCTGGAGTACTGCGTCCAGTTCTGGAGACCCCATTCACGAAGGACATAGACAGGATAGGAGGCAGTCCAGAGGAGGGCAACTAAAATGGTGCAGGGTCTGCAAGAGAAGCCGTATGAGGAGAAACTATAGGAGCTTAATATGTATACCCTTAAGGAAAGAAGGGGGGACATGATAGAAACTTTTAAGTACCTCAGTGGAATCAACAAAGTCCAAGAGGGTAGCATCTTTCAGAAAAAGAGACGTGCAAGAACAAGGGGACACAATTTAAAGAGAGAAGGGGGGCGGTTCAGGGGCAATGTGAGGAAGTATTATTTCACAGTGGGGGTAGTGGATGCATGGAACAGCCTTCCTGAGGAGGTTGTGGGGTCTAAAACTGTGAGAGAATTCAAGAATGCATGGGACAGACATAAGGCAATTCTTGTGGGAGGTAGGAAGAAATAGGCTGTTGGTTAGCTAGGTTCTGCTGCCTATCCTGTAGGTAGAGAAATGGGCAGACTAGATGGGCCAAGCAGTCCTTATCTGCCATCAAAGTCTATGTTTCTGTGTTTCTATGTTTCAGAAGTGATTCCATCATTTTCCCTATCACTGAGGTTAAACTAACAGGTCTGTAGTTTCCTGCTTCTGCCCTGCTCCCACTTTTGTGAAGGGGAATCACATCTGCCCTCCTCCAGTCCTCGGGTACCACCCCATCCTCCCATGATTTGTTAAACAGGGTAGTCAGTGGTGTCACTAGTTCTACCCTTAGTTCTTTTAGAATTCTGGGATGAATCCCATCAGGCCCCATTGCTTTGTCCACCTTCAGTTTTAAGAGTTCTTTCAGAACCCTTTCTTCTGTAAATGGGCTGGTATCAACTTCTGTATCCAGAGTGTTTCTATTGTTTGTTTTAGGTACCTCCCCCTCTTCATTTGTAAATACTGAGCAAAAATATTTGTTTAGTATCTCTGCCTTTTCACCGTCACCTCTGCCACCCCTCCCTTTATTAAGCCTCACTATCCCTCCCTTAATCTTCCTTCGCTCCCTGATGTACCTAAAAAAGGTTTTATCCCCCTTCTTAACTGAGTTGGCTATCTTTTCCTCGGTTCGGACTTTTGCAGTTCTGACTGCCTTTCCAGCTTCCTTTTGTTTTAACTGATACAATTCTCTGTCCTGCTCCTTCTGTGATTCCTTGTACTTTCTGAATGCTTTCTTTTTCTCTTGAACCTTCACTGCTACCTCCTTTGAGAACCATAGTGGTTTCTTACATCGTTTTGTTTTGTTTATTTGCTTCACATTAAGGCTTGTTACCTCTGTGATGGCAGTTTTTATTATTCCCCATTGTTCTTCCACCCCTCCTTCCTGCCCATTTGCTAGTGCATTCCTTAGGCACTCACCCATTTTAGCAAAGTCAGCCCTCCTGAAGTCCAGTATTTTTGCCTTTGTAAAATTTGTGTCAAGAGCCAGAGCAAGAAAGCCAGGACCAAGAAACCAAGTTAGATGAGTAGAGAGATAGAGGAGAAAGTGAGGAAGAAGAGAAATGCATTTAGGATCTACAAGAGATCCAACAGGGCAGAAGACAGAGAAGAGTATGTGAAGAAATCTGGAGAAGTGAGCAGAGTGGTAAGGACAGCAAAGGCGGCTAGGGAGCAGAGGTTAGCACAGGGGATCAAAGAAGGAGAAAAGGATTTGTTCAGATATATCAGAGAGAAGAGGAAGAGCAAGGATCAAATAGTTAGGATCAGGAGGGGAAGTGGATGGGTAGAAAAGGGGGCTGAGCAGGCAGAAGTACTTAATGAATACTTCTGTTCAGTCTTCACCAAGGAAAGGGATGGGCCCATACCTGAGAAGAACGGCGAGGTGGAGAGGGTGGAGGAGAAGCAACCACAGATGGGGAAATCACGGTAGAAAGGGTGAGGGAGGGCCTAAAGTCCCTGAAGGTTGGCAAGGCAACTGGCCCAGATGGAATCCACCCCAGGATGCTGAGAGAGTTGGCAGAGGTCCTGGCAAGGCCATTGGCAAACCTATTCAATGCCTTTCTGAACTCGGGGTGCATGCCCAGGGACTGGAGGAAAGCACATGTGGTAACTCTCCATAACAGTTGGCCCAAGGATGAACCAGGGAATTACGGACTGGTAAGCCTTACTGCAATTGTGGGAAAACTGATGGAGACAATCCTCAAGGAAAGACTGGTGCAATTTCTTGAGGATAATAATCTCCAGGACACCAGGCAGCACTGGTTTGTCTCAGGCAGATCCTGCCAGATGAACTTGGTTGATTTTTACAACTTGGTTATGAGGGCACTAGACAGGGTACATGTGGTGGATGTCCTCCACCTGGATTTTAGCAAGGCTTTTGGCTCAGTGCCATACAATAGGCTGACCTGCAAGTTGTAGAGTCTGGGAGCAGGGAGGAAAATGGTAAGATGGGTTGAGAACTGGCTGCAGGGTAGACAGCAGAAGGTAGTAGTGGAAGGGGAGGCATCTGAACCCAGGGCAGTGACAAATGGCCTACCACAGGGCACAGTGCTGGGACCTGTTCTGTTTAACATGTTCATAGCCGGCACTGCAGTGGGGATTAAGAATAACATCAGTCTTTTTGCAGATGACACAAAGATTTGTGCTGAAGTAAATGGGGAGGAGGGAGCAAAAGTACTTCAGGAGGATTAGATAAAACTGGAGGAATGGTTTCACATTTGGCAGCTTGGTTTCAATGCCAAGAAGTGCAAAATGATACATTTAGGAGGCAAGAACCCAGGACACAATTACTGGCTGGAGGGTGTCCCATTTACAAAATCCAAGGAGGAGAAGGATCTGGGAGTGCTGGTAATCGGGGAGATGAATCACTCTGCTCAGTGCAGGAAGGCAGCAGCGAAAGCAAACAGGATGCTAGGGTGTATAGCAAGGGGGATTACTTCTAGGAGTGAGGAGGTCATCTTGCCCCTGTACAGGTCCCTCATGAGTCCACACCTAGAGTACTGTGTGCAATTCTGGCATCCCTACTTGAAAAGGGACATTAAACTACTGGAGGGGGTACAGCGCAGGGCAACAAAAATGATCCTGGGGCTGGGGGACAGACCATATGAGGAGAGACAGAGCTCAATATGTATACCCTGGAGGAAAGAAGGGAGAGAGGGGATACGATTGAGGCCTTCAAGTACCTGAAAGGTTTGAACAAAGCAGACACCAGGTGTATGTTCAATCTGAAGGGCAAAAGGGAAACCAAGGCACACTCTATGAAGTTGGAAGGGGGCAGGTTCAAGAGGGAACTGCGGAGGCACTATTTCACAGAAAGAGTGTTGGCAGGGTGGAGCGCTTTGCCAGAGGAAGTTGTATCATTGCAGAGTGTTTGGGGCTTCAAGAGGGGTTGGGAAAGATTCCAGGGGTGGGTACAAATCTGGAGGGGGTGGGAGATGGGGAAGGGCATATGAGGGAGATGGGGGCAGCTGCAGTCTAATGGACTGAAGTGCTGCACACTCGAGCAGACTAGATAGACCGAATGGCCTTTATCTGCTGGCAATTTCGTATGTCTGTAACCCCTTAGTGTCACTGGGCCAGCCTTGTGGCCCCCATCTTGTGCTTTTTTTCTCACAGTTCCTTCCTACCAAGCCCCTCAGGACACTTGCTGTCAGCTGCCATACAGCTTAGCTAGTGCTTTTTGCCACTTCCTGCTAGCTTCCCTTCAGACTCTCATAGCAAGCCCCTTGGTGGTCTTCACAAAGGCACTATGTGGCTGATCAGTAGAGTAAGGCATAGTTGCCCTGGCCCCCTCCGCCTCTCAAAAGTTCCCATCTTTTTTTCCCGCCACCCCACCTACATGTTGCAGGCCACAGTCTGAACTCTGCATGGGCTGAGACTTGAAAGCACCTGCCAGCACTGTCACTGTAGTGAAGTAGAACAAAACTGATGGCTGCATAGCCACATCATTTCTGATTGGCAGTTTTCTGACCAACCTACCTGCCTGCTTCATACAGTCAGAGCCCACAGACCCCTTCCCCAGCTAGATGCCAGGGAAATGTTAAATATAATTACAAATCACCATTTAGCACTAGTGTCCCCTTTCTGAAATAAAATAGGGACCACTAGTCCAAAAGCATCCCCACCTGCCCATCTGGACTACCAGTAAATTTACTGGCTACCTGCAGATCACCTAGAGGCACTAAGGGGAGGTTATGCTGAGCCCCAAATATCACTTTATTCTCTGTTCTTAGTTGTCTGCATTTTTCCTAGCTCTAGTTTCATTACTTTGACCTAGTTTATCTTTTCCTCTAAAACTCCCCTCCCTTTACGCCCATGCTGTACTGTACCCTTTTTGTATCTCTCTATTCTAACTACAATAAGTTCCCCCTACTGATCTATGTTTCCCTTTATTTCTAGAGGTCTGGCCAAACTGTGTACCAATCAGATAAGTATATTTGTTTAATTCTAACACCCTAATCTCTCCTCTAGCACCTCCGACCCTTTGTGTCCCCTTAACCTTCTCTGTTCTTCCCTTTCACGTCCTATCAGAATACCCCGAACCAAGGACACCCCAACCCTGATAGAACAGGTAAGTTGTAATTACTTAACTGCTTTAAAATCCTAGAAATCTAGTGACAGAAAAGGACCATTTTGGCCAATCAAGTCTGCCCCTTAACCTCCCCAACTCATCTCCTTTGTCAAGAGACACCCCACTCCTGTGACTGGTCAACTCCTGGTGTCTGTCCCATGCCCTCTTAAATCCTTGCACCATTTTTGCCCCCACCACCTCTTCCAGTAGTCTGTTCCAGGACTCCCACCACCCTCTCAGTGAAGTAATGCCCCCTCACATTGCCCCTAAACCTTACTTCTTCTAATCTTAGATTATGATCCCTAGTTCTAGCACTTACATTCCTTGTAAATAAGCTTCACACTCTCACCTTACTAGTCTCCAGTGGGCACAAATCCAATTCCCTCCACCTTTCCTCATAGGGCTTCCTCTGCATAGTGTGCACCATCTTGGTTGCCCTTCCTGTGAACCCTTTCAATCTTGTTTGTCCTTGTGTTGGTGAGGCCTCCAGAACTAAACCGCATACTCCAGGTGTCGCCTCACCATGGTGTTATAAAGGAACATTAGCACCTCCCTCTTTCTGTTTTATACCCCTCCCTATGCACATCAGCATTCTATTCAGTTTGGCCACCACCGTGCTGCATTGGTACCCCTCCTTAAAGTTATTTGAAATTATAATCCCCAGATCTCTCTCCTGCTCAGTTTTGCTTAACCCCGCCCCCGTGTGTAAATGGGGCATTGAATTTCAGTTGCCAAGTTTCCGACCACCCCTCCAGAATCTTTAGGTCCTTCCTCATTGCCTCCCTCCCCCCGGGTGTCCACCCTATTGCAGATCTTTGTACTACCTACAAATAGGCACACCTTCCCCTGCAGTCCCTCCACTATATCATTGCTATAGATATTAAAAAAGGATGGGTCCCAGCACCGACCCCTGGGGCACACCACTCGTCACCTCTTCCACCCTGGAATGCACCCCATTTACCACCACCCTTTGGCTTCAGTCCTTCAATCAGTTCTCCACCCACTTTATTTTCTTTCCCACCCCTAAGCCTTCCAGCTCATTTCCCAGCCTTCTGTGCAGCAAGGTTCCAAAGGCCTTGCTGAAATCCAGGTAGGCCACATACATCCCCCCCCCCCCCAAATCTACCTCCCTGGTTACCCAGTCGAAAACTCAATTAGGTTCATCTAGCACAACCTTCCTCCCGTAAATCCAAGCTGCCTTGGGTCCTGGAGGCAGTATAGCGCAGTGGGTTAAGGGTCTGACCTGCAAATCTGGAGACTTGGTTTGAATCCCACAGCTGCCTAGGTGCATACTATGTGACCCTGAGCAAGTCACTTAACTTCCTTGTGCTCCTAGGTTGCATCTGGAAACAAGCTTCAGCTTTGTGTGCTACTGCTGGTTAAACAGTGTTCTCTACCCCCTTTCCCCTGTAGACCATTGACAACCAGGTGTTCTACTTTTCTTTCCTCCAGTAGTATTTCCATGACTTGTCCCTCTGTTGAGGTCAGGCTGACCAGTATGTAGTTCCCTGCATCCTCCCTGTTAACACTTTTGTATAGAGAGGGACCACATCAGCTCTCCTCCAATCCCTGGGCACATCACCTGTTTACAATGACAGTTTGAACAGGGTAGTCAGAGGCCCTGTTAACACCTCCCTTAGCTCCCTCAGTATCATGGGGTGTACCCTATCTGGCCCCATAGCCTTAATGCTGCCAGTTCCGTGAGGATCCTTTATTTTTCAAAGGGACCTGTGTCTGTTTCCGTGATCTCCCTATCCTTATTACTGGCCCAATTCCTGCCCCCTCCTTTGTAAAAGCCGAACAGAAGTATTTGTTCAGTAATTTCTGCTTTTTGGTGGTCATCATCGTTTACCCTCACTCCCATTTCAGACTCACAATCCCTCCCCTTGCCTTCCTTTTCTCACTGATGTACTTGTATGTAAAAAGTT
Source organism: Neoceratodus forsteri (assembly GCA_016271365.2). Taxonomy (NCBI): domain Eukaryota; kingdom Metazoa; phylum Chordata; order Ceratodontiformes; family Ceratodontidae; genus Neoceratodus; species Neoceratodus forsteri. The sequence continues at coordinate 543,575,866 of CM057449.1, forward strand.
TTGTCCCTCCTTACCACTGCACCAACTGGCTGGCTTGTGCCAGGGATCCCACACAAGGGTGGATTCGGTCCCAATGTGCACTTTGCATTTGGAGCCATTTTGGCTTGCCTGCTGTTTGCTGTAGTGTAGTGGATTATGGTGAACTGGTTTTGCTTGATTCTGCGCTGACAGCTTCATTTGCAGCAGATCCTGTAGTCCTCTGTGACTGGCTTTGATGTGGTGGGCAGCAGTGGGAGATAGTGTCCTAAACTGCATGTTAAGAGTTTATATAAGCTCTCATCTTTTGTTTACTGGCTTCACTGTACTCCCTGGGCTAAGTTCTGTCACTGAGGACTGAACTTAGCCCCTGGAAAAAGCAGAAGTGGAAAACATCTGATCAGAGGTTGTGGAAGCTCGAATGTGCACTGCAGGCTATTGGAGCTTCAATTGCTGCCTGTTGCTCTGGTGTGAGCTGCAAGGAGTTATGGGACTGGTTGTGGCTGGGGATGCTGGCCTAGAGATAGTCACTTTTGGCCTGCTGTGGTCTGCTATACTGCAATGGATGGTGGTTGGAAATTCCAAATCAAGGGGGAAATTTAGAGGAAACATTAGGAAGTACTTCTTTACTGAGAGAGTGGTAGACAACTGGAATGGGCTGCTGAGGGAAGTGGTGGGGGAGAGAATGGTTGGAGGGTTCAAGAGGGTGTGGGATAAGCACAGAGGGCAATTGTACAGGGGGGGGGACTACAGAAAAGGCCTAGTGGATACAGGCAAACTGGGCAGACTAGATGGGCCTGTGGCCTTTTCTGCTGTCACATACATGTATTTCCATGTATTCTACAGGCAGGTTAGGAAAAGGGAGGGGGGATCCACTACACCACCAGAGAAGCATATATTTTGCCTGGGCAAAGTTTTTGAATGTTTGTCCTTTGGTGTCTTTATCCTGCCCTGTGTTGGTCGATGTGTGGAGCAACATGACCTCCTACCCCCAAAAAATGATCAGTTCTAGGGGCACAGGGGCAGTGAATCTTCCTCCCTCCCCCAACCATGACATCTCCCGAGTGGCCAAGTCCATTCTAAAAGCCAGGTTGATGGTGTGGTGTAGGTCTGGTATTCCCCCTTCCCCAAAACACAGCCCACTTTTTTTTTCCTTTTCATACTGACCCATTTTCCCTTTTATATCTACAGGTCTAACATGGCATTGACCAGGTATAGGAGGACACTGACCATACATATCAGCAAGTATTATTTTTGTGTTTACCCTACACTGTTTGTCATAATTCATAAAGAGATACAGATCCTTTGTGAGCCCATTGCTGTTCTTGTTTTACAGGTATGAATGGCTGCTATATGAGGTACTGGGTTGGAGCTGTACCTTGTGCTTTAGAAAGTAGACGATGGGGTGGGGGATGGGCATTAAGGTTAGCAACTCCAAGGAACACCACATAACCAGTTTGTCAAGACTTGTGAGGCTCAAACCCTGTTTTTCATTTTCTTGTTTTGTGTACTTTTTATAATATAGTGTTTTTCGCTTTGCAACAAGTACTGTATATACTGTATGTATAAGTGGTGGGGACATTATGTGCTGTTTTTGAGGCACTTGGGCACTGTATGCTTGAAGGCAGAGCACTGAGCGGCAAACATGGATGGAGACACAGGTTTGAATCCCCAGCCCCCACCCACTTACACACTGTATAACCAAGAACAAGTAAGTTAACTTTCCCTTTTATCAGAAAATGCAGTTAAAGACTTCCAAAGATGGGGGATTGCCTCAGGAATGCCCTGGAAGGGAGGGAGGCTAGGGAGAAATATAGGAACAGTGGGTGAAATTAAAAAGAATTATAGTGAAAGGTGTTAGACATGTAAAGAGAAGCAAGAGGGGAAAAAAAGACCACTATGGTTTTCAGAGGAGGTGTTGGGGAAGGTTAAGGCCAAAACATCAGCATTCAGGAGGGTCCCTATTAGTTGAGCAGTGGCTTTCATTTTCTGTCAAAGGTTGCCTAAATGTCTATAAAACCATTCTGAAAATGAGCCCCATAGACTTGTATGGGGTGTTCCAGTGCCCTCTCTGGAGACATGTAATGTCAGAATGTGGGGCAGAGCAGGCAGACCAGGAAGTGGAAAGGGGTCGGCTGGACAGCAGTTCAAGTTACTGTCCCTTCCCTCCCTTACAGGACAGCAGTAAATTTTATAATATATGCACGGATAGACTATCATCACTGCAGAATGGGCTTAATGAAGCCAAGTACAGAATATCACACCTTTATTTTAAAAGGCAATGACTGATCGGGTCAGGGAATCCATTTATGAGTGGATTAACATTTCACAGTGATCGCACACAAAGGAATCATTTGTGGAAAAGAATCCTGGCCAGGTGAGTTGCCATATACCTGTACATGTCAGTGGGGGGCTAGTTGAGAGCTGCTCTTTAATCATGGCCAAATATTACAAGTATATTTATTTATTTTATTTGATTACATTTTGTTGACCCAGTAGGCCCATCGAGACTAGATGTCCCTTTTTCACGGGTGACCAGGAGGAGGGGGGATACAAATGGTAACCAACTTAAACTGAACCAGATTAAGCTGTTGGTGGTACGTGTTTGTGAATGCCTACGACCAAGCATGATCTGTGAAGCAGATGCTGATTAGCTGCCAATAACCTGCATCAGGTATTAATTAACTATGATGATAAAAGAAAACACCGTCAGCAGTGAAAGAAAACTTATGGATTATGGCGGCTTTGGGTATTGATCGATAATGATAGATAATGATTTAGCATCACCAAAAGGACTGATTTAAAAATTATTATGACCAAGCAAAACTGTTGCATGTGTGGTTCTTATTGTGCAGCTGCAGATCTAAGTTCAGTGAGAACTGGTGAGGGGGGAGACAGGCATGGCGAGCCAAAGTGGAGGGTGTGAGAGGCATGCGGGGAGGGGGCACTGGGGGAGGATCTGATGTCAAGTCTGATTGGGGGGGAGACTAGCAGGAGGACCTGGAGTAGTCAATGTCATACCACATGAGAACCACTGTACTAACATGTGCTACCCCCCTGATTACAAATAGCAGTGGTAGTGCAATGTCGTCATTGAGCTACCAGCATCCCCTTAGAGAACCACAGCACTACTGTTGCACACAGATGGTACCACAGTGTCACGAATGGTATGGCAATGGAATTGAAACAAATCCATTGTGAGACCAATTTCAATGGTTTTGCAATGGCAGCTCATTGTGTTACCATTCTACATGGAAATCACCCCAGTTTTACTACCATGGTACACGGTACCACAGTGGCAGCAGTGGTAATACACTGGAATTGAAACAAATCCATTGTGTTACCAAAACGGCAGTGGAAATACAGTGGTGTATGTTTGAGCCATTGTAGTACCATCCATGCACACATTCTCAGTGCGATACCACTGTCCATGTGGTACCACAATGGCAACAATGGTTTCACAATGGAATTAAAACAAATCCAATGTGTTACCAGTCAAGAGGATACAGTGGTAATGCAGTGGAATTTACAATGGTATGGAAATGGTGGACAAATGGTAATGCTACAGTTTTCCCAAGATATTTTCATAAGGGGGTAGCAGTGACCCTGTAGCTGTTTCTGGAAAGTTCTGCTGCAGAGGGTAAGAGCTCTGCTTGATAGGGGTCTATTAAGCAGCTGCAGTGGTTCAGGGAGTAGTGCCATCAGCACTGGAGGACAATGGAGTGGCTGTGAACTGGGGTTCTATTCCCAGATTAGGTTAGTTAATTTTTTTTTCTTGTCTTTTGTGCGGTTCACCTGAGTTTCACCCTGTCCCTGAGTTGCCCCCTCGGAGGAGGTTATTTTAATAGGAGAGTTCAGAGGGTGCAGCCCCCTGTAATGGGGGGTGGGGTGGAGCTCCCCGCAGAAAACAATTGTTTTAGTGTTTTTATTTTTAGTTACTGTTTTGACAATGCGGTATAGTGCTGCACTGTTATTGAATGTGACAACATGACCCTGTGCCTTAGAGACTTTGGTGTCATCTGCAGAAAAAAGCATAATTTACCTTCTAGTTCTTCTGCAATGTCACTTACAAAGACACTGAAGAGGACCGGTCCCATTAGTGAGCCCTGCAGCACCGCATTGGTCACTCTCCCCCCCCTTATTAGAGTGAATGCTGACAACTAAAACCCTCTGTCTTCTATCTTTTAACCAGTTTCTAACCCAATTTACCACTTTGGGTCCCACCCCTAGGCTGCTCAATTTCTTTATCAGTCTCCTGTGTGGAATAGTGTCGAAGGCCTTGCTAAAGTTCAGATAGACCATGTCCACTGCCCCCCCCTCCATTCTACATCCCTGGTCACACAGTCACAGAAATTAATCATATTCATCTGAAATGACACCCAACCCCCCAACCCTTGAATCCATGCTGCATTTAGCCTTGTAGCTAGCTGAATTCAAGATATTTAACCAACCCTCCTTTAGCAGAATTTCCATTAATTTCCCCACCACTGATGTGAGATTGACCAGCCTATAGTTGCTAGTCTCCTCCCTGCTGCTGCTGTTATTGGGGTCTATGCAAGAACATGTGCGAACTGCACCTATAATTGACATAGCAATGGAATGCATCTATGTATTGTGCTGGCAGTCTGAGGTACACAATATGCAATAACAAGCATGCAGGACAGGCGGATGCATAGTCTGGGTGTACAGACCAATGCAGAGTGGTTCAGAGCACACTCCGCATAGGCTTATACTACATGGCCACACCCCTTGATACCACCATATATGGACATGTGCACCACCCTGCATGCATCCATGGGAAGTAAATGCTACAATGGATGCCGAGGGGCATGAAGCTTCAGAGGATGGCAGGGGAGGGGTACCACCTGTGGTTACCAAACCACCACCAGTATCCAAAGGCTGTAAATGTGGGTGCAAGGACAGATGGGGACTTGGCTGGCCTCACAGTTCTGGATGGACATGGTCCTCCAACTTTTCCGGAGGACACATGGCAGCCATGGTCTCTGATATATGGAGAGCTATGGATCATGTATGGGGCAGAGTCACTAAAGGCACCAGCTGAAACCAAAGCCAGGCTATGGCTAGATATTCAGGCCACTGTCAATGCCACTGGGCTGGAGGTAAACACACTGGTAGTGGTAAAGCACCTCCAGTCAGCTGTCAAGTGCAAACTGGCAGCTGTCAAGAAATGCTAGACCAGCACTGGCAGTGGGCTACACACACAGGAAAACAGCCTATCCCCCCTATAGAGGATGGTTGCACAGACCCACACCAAGGTGTCCCTGAAGGGGAAGCAGAGGGGCATGGATACACTGCCACATGTAGCACACCACTTGGACATGACTGGGGAAAACAGAAAAAGAACAGAACTCAGCACAAATATATATAAATACACCACAACTTTTTTTGCAGATTAAGTGGGGTTTATTTCAGGCTCTGACCATTGAGAAACTACCCCAGCTTTTCAACCAGCAAATTGGTCTTTGTCAGAGGATGATGTCATGCAGGTATATCGCTAATTTTATACACCCATAATTTGTGTATTTAATTCAATAGATCCGTTTAGGCAACATTCCTTGAACATTCTCTGCAAATGTGCAGACTTACGGTAAAAGGCAGGGAAGGGAGAGAATGGTAGGGAAGGGGGTGGCAGGGGAAAAAAAAGGAAAAAAATAGAAAGGGACAACATGGAAAACAATCCATCACCATATGTATTAACTCATAATATAAAAATACCCAACACCAACATGACTAGAAGGGCCACTGTTTAAACTGAGGGAGATTCATTTTTCAGATATCAATAAAACATATTTAATCCCTGTAGTACTTCTTATTGTTGTAGTCATTTTTCATATGACGGGGAAAAGCCAAGCATTAATAAACTTTTTTATGCCTATTTAATCAATCAAATTCTATAAGAATGTGTTATATATTTAACCTGTAGATAGATCAAGAGAGGCAAAGGATCCACATCACTCAAAGGAATCAGACCAAAACTTCACTTTTTTAAGTATGGTCCCTAATCAACTTCTTCATGCAAACCCAGTAGCTGTTCCGCATTTAATGACACAATGCACTTTGTTTCCTGTTGTAGCAATTGTTTCACTCTGTCATCCACGCCCCCCCCTCCTTTTTGGTGGAATGTGTTCCAGCTCCATAAATTTCAACACAGAGGGGTCAAAGTAGTGAGCGTATTTAAAGTCTGCACCCAGAGCGTTTGACTCATCACCATGTATGATGGATCTGACAGGTTCCTGGACATGCATTTAAAGTTGCCTCACTGTACGTCCCACATATAGCTGGTTGCATAGGTACCGGGCCACGTGTACAACAAAAGTTGTGGCACAAGAAACAAACTGTTTCACATGCTCACTTCTGCCGGTAATAGGGTGTTCAAACATTTTTGTCACATTTGCATAGCACGGAAAAAGCCTTTTGGCCTAATAGGTAACCAATTCCTATATGGTTGTACTTTCCTACAGGGGATAAAGTAAATAGATGTTAACATATCTCCTAAGTTTCTTGCTTTTTTTAAAGCAACCCTTGGCACCTGACCTACTTCCCTTGCCAACATTTAGTCTATATGTTGTAGTGGCCAATATCTGTGAATCAGATTGTCCACCTTTCCTTCCAAGTCATTGTACACAGTAGAGAATGCAATCACATCACTTTCTCTAGCAACTGTATTTTTTTGATGTCAGTAGTGCAGCTCTATTGGTCTGCTTTACTTTCCCAAATGCTTTTTCCAGTACTGATTCCTTATAACCCATTTTCCTAAATCTATCAAGCAGATCCAGATCTTGTTTTTCAAACTAAGTATCTGTTGAACAGTTTCTCCTAAGCCTCAGTAGCTGAGTGTATGTCATTGAATTAATCAGCTGCTTAGGGTGTAAACTTTCAACCTGTAGCAATGTGTTAGCCATTGTGGGTTTCCTATATCCTGCTGTAGACACCAGCTGTCCTTGAACACCTGATAGTGTTACACCTAAAAAAAAATTACAATGCATCTTGTGACACTGATACATGAATTTTAAACTTTCCAATGTGCTAAACAAGAACAACATAAAATCATGAATTTATTGTTCACTTCCCTTCAAAATAAAAGACTATGTCATCAATTAAGCTATTTCAGCTAAGTATATTCTGCACTGAATATACAAATTTATCCTCCCATAGGCCCATGACCAAATTTGTGTAGTTGGGGGCCACAGAAGCCCCCATTGCAGTTCCACATTTTTGTTTATACAATTGATTATCAATGGGAACAGACCCAGGAGTCAGAGGGCCAACTGGAGGGGGGAGGGGGGCAGGGAGGATGGAGCATCCTGGTGACTGTTATTCTTCTCTGGGGGAGGGGGGTGAATGGTACAATACTGATCCTTGGTGGTGGCTGGAGATCGGTAGCGACCAGTGCCAGCTCTGTGAAAGGTGTGACAGACGTACTATGGGCACCCACATCAATGCACATAACACCTCCCAGGGGTTAAAATATGGAAAAATCAGAGGTTCCACCTCCACTAGATGATTTCTGCCCCACGGAGCTGACATCATAGAAACACAGAAAAGTAACGGCAGAAGGTGACCTTACAATCCATCAAGTCTGCCGATTGTAAACTAACTCCACTCCTCTACTTACTGCCCAGTGCTATGATGTCTTTGCATTTATCCCAAGCATGCTTGAAACTCTCGATTGTCTTGACCCCCACCACCTCATGGGAGAGGCAGTTCCATGTGTCCACCACTCTCTCCTTGAAGAAAAACATCCTCACATTGCCCCTAAACTTCCCTCCCTCAAGCTTCATGTCATGCCCTCTGGTTCTTTTTTAGAAATTACTTTTACAGAAGTGCAGGAAGAGTTTGTGGAATTGGGGAGGGGCCTTAGACAAATAGCACACACGGTAACCTTCTCGGAGGTGCTGCCTGTCTATGGCGTAGGAGAGGCTAGGGTGTTCCGCACCATGGGATTCAATCAGTGGTTGAAAAACTGGTGTGGAGCTCAGGGATTTGGCTTTATTGGGGACTGGGGTCCACCTGGAGTGATGCAAGCCTATACTGGCATGATGGGTTGCATCTGTCCAGGAGGGGAACCAGGATCCTAGGTGATAGGTTTAAATGCTTCATTGGCAAGCATTTAAACTAGCCAAGGGGGGAGGCACTGGAAAGGAGCAGGGAAACCCTAGCCCCCCCAAAAAAATCATGGTAGAAAGTGCGGTAAACACCAACACAGAGGTGTCGATAGGGAGAAGGGCACGGGTAAATCGAGACAGTGACAAAGGCAAGAAGGACAGGGATGGGGCAAAAAGGAGTAAGGCCATCAGGAAATGGAGGGTAATGAGTACCAGTGCCCATAGTCTGGGCAACAAGCTCCCTGAGCTGGTAGCCTTGATGGAAGAGGGATGCCTGGATATCGTAGCAGTCACAGAAACATGGTACAGAGAGAACCATGACTGGGATGTTAACATACCAGGGTACATAACCTACAGGAGAGACAGGCAGGGGAGAAGAGGGGGAAGAGTAGCTCTCCATGTAAAGGAAGGGATAAAAGCAACTGAACAAAAGAGTAAACAGGGAGGAGAGGAGGCACTGTGGGTCACCTTGGAGACTGGAAAGGGCACCACAATCTGCACAGGGGTTGTGTACAGACCCGCATGTCAGGGGGAAGGAATGGACAAGGATATGATAGAAGGCATTCTTAGAATGGCAGAGAAAGGGGGGAGATACTGTTGATGGGAGACCTGAATATGCCAGATGTTAACTGGAGCACATTTGCTGCAGCCACATCCAAAAGCAGGGCCATTCTTTATGCCCTACAGGTGACAGGCCTCAGACAGCCAGTTTCGGAACCCACTCGTGAGGGAGCAATCTTAGACCTTGTACTCTCAAACGGGGGCAGTGAGAGGATCTCAGATCTAGAAGTGGGTTGCCATCTGGGAACAAGTGACCATCAAACAGTGTGGTTCACGTTAAACTCAGCTACTGAGTCAAGCCATACAAAAGTGAGGGTACTGGACTTCAGGAGGGCTGACTTTGGCAAGATGGGAGAGTGCCTCAGAAAAGCACTAGCAAACAGGCTAGAAGGAGGTGTGGAGCAACAATGGGGAATCATCAAAACTGCCATCACAGAGGCAACAAGCCTTTGTGTGAAGCAAATAAACAAATCAAAATGAAAGAAAAAGCCACTATGGATCTCAAAAGAGGTGGCTGTGAAAGTCAGGAAGAAAAAGATAGCATTCCGGAAGTATAAGGAAACACAGAAAAGCAGGAGAGAGCTGTACCAGTTAAGGCAGAAGGAAGCAGGGAGGGAAGTCAGAATAGCAAAGGCCCAAACTGAGGAAAAGATAGCCAACTCAGTTAAGAAGGGGGATAAAACCTTTTATAGGTACATCAGCGAGAGTCGAAAGACAAAGGGAGGGATAGTGAGACTGAATAGAATGAACTGTGGATGGGCAGAGGGGGACAGTGAAAAAGCAGGTATACTGAATGAATATTTCTGCTCAGTATTCACAAAAGAGGAGGGGGAAGTGCCTAATCCAATTAACAGAAGCACTCTTGATAGGGGGGTCAATCCCAGTCCTTTCACAGAAGAAAGGGTTCTGCAAGAACTCCTAAAACTGAAGGTGGACAAAGCAATGGGGTCTGATGGAATTCACCCCAGAATTCTAAAAAATTAAGGGGGAACTAGTGAAACCACTGGCAACTCTTTTTAATAAATCATGGGAGGATGGTGTGGTACCCAAGGACTGGAGGAAGGCGGATGTGAGTCCCCTTCACAAAGTGGGACCAAGACAGAGGCAGGAAACTACAGACCTGTCAGTCTGACCTCTGTGGTAGGGAAAGTGAAGGAGTCACTTCTGAAGGAAAGAATAGTTGAATACCTAGAGGCCAGTGGGGCACAGGACCCAAGGCAGCATGGGTTCACAGCGGGAAGGTCATGTCAGATGAATCTAATAGATTTCTTTGACTGGGTGACCAAAGTAGTAGACCAGGGAGGGGCTGTGGACATGGCCTACCTAGACTTTAGCAAGGCATTTGACACAGTCCCACACAAAAGATTAATAGTCAAATTAACTAGCCTGGGAGTGGGTCCCAGCGTGGTAACCTGGGTAAAACATTGACTGGACAACAGGACACAGAAGGTAATTGTAAATGGAGTCCACTCTGAAGAAAGAGGGGTTACTAGTGGGGTACCACAGGGTTCAGTATAGGGTCCAGTCCTTTTTAATGTCTTCATAAGCGACATTGCAGAGGGACTGGAAGGAAAAGTATGCCTCTTTGCAGATGACACAAAGATCTGCAACAGGGTTGATACACAAGGAGGCATGGAAAGGATGAGAAGGACTTGTCAAGGTTGGAGGAATGGTCAGAAGTATGGCAGCTAGGATTCAATGCAAAGAAGTGCAAAATAATGCACCTGGGAAACAAGAACCCAGGAGAAGAATACACAGCGAGGGGGAGGTAGTAACAACAGCAAAAAAGGAAAGGGACGTGGGGGTAATCATATCAGATGACCTTAAGGTTAGCAAGCAATGCGAGAAGGCAGTAAAGAGGGCTGGAGATATACTGGGATGCATAGGGAGAGGCATCAGCAGCAGAAAACAGGAAGTTGTTATCCCTCTGTACAGACAGTTGGTGAGACCTCATCTGGAGTACTGTGTTCAGCTCTGGAGACCCCATCTCTGCAAGGGCGTAGAAAGGATGGAGGCAGTCTAGAGGAGGGCAACTAAAATGGTGCAGGGTCTGCAAGAGAAGCCGTATGAGGAGAGACTAAAGGAGCTTAATATGTATACCCTTGAGGAAAGAAGGGAGAGGGGGGACATGTTAGAAACTTTTAAGTACCTCAGTGGAATCAACAAAGTCCAAGAGGGTAGCATCTTTCAGAAAAAGAGATGTGCAAGAACAAGGGGACACAATTTAAAGATAGAGGGGGGTGGTTCAAGTGAGGAAGCATTATTTCACAGAGAGGGTAGTGGATGCATGGAACAGCCTTCCTGAGGAGGTTGTGGGGTCTAAAACTGTGGGAGAATTCAAGAATGCATGGGACAGACATAAGGCAGTTCTTGTGGGGGGTAGGAAGAAATAGTCTGTTTGGTTAACTAGGATCTGCGGCCTATCCTGTAGGTAGGGAAATGGGCAGACTAGATGGGTCAAGCGGTCTTTATCTGCCGTCAAAGTCTATGTTTCTATGTTTCTACCTCCTATTCCCCAGCCTGCCACCCCCGAGCCATCCGGGGAGACATTAGACATCCCACTGCCTACAGCCCTACCCAGAACAGACCTCTGAGCTCCCCGGGTGGGGATGAGGTGGGTCGTGGATGCCGTGTAACTTATATTTTGTCTGTCTTGGGTCCATCGGATGGGCACAGGCAAATTGTGAGTATGTCTCAGTTCCTCATCTCCCCATTGGTGGCAGGCTATTTTTCCATTTTCTACCCTTCCCATACAGCGTGTGACTCCCCTGACGTCATAGAGCAAGGTGCCGATGTCCACATTGTACAGCGGTCACCCATCCCCTTCTAGTGGGGCTTGCAGTACTCCAAGCCACCGTTCAGAGTCAAGCAAGTGCACGGGAATCTGCCTGTTCCCTTCCTGAAGAACGCGAGAACGCGAGCTGTCATGGGATGCTCAAGCCTATCTCCCTGCCCGACCTACTAGGGACCCGAGTCCTCCCAAACCCGGATCACTGGCGTGGTGCGAGTGGCGCTCCAGCACCTCAACCCTCAGCGCCACCGGGGCAGCCCATGCCCTCTAGTTCTTTTGTAGTTTCTACCCTGAAACAGGTCCTGTACCTGACTTTTGTTAATACCTTTTAGATACTTGAAGGTTTCTGTCATGTCCCCCTTGTCCTTCCTCTGTTCAAGAGAATACGTGTTGAGTTCCTTCAATCTATCTTCATGTGGTTTCATGTGCAGACCCTGTTTCATTTTAGTTGCCCTCCTCTGTACCCTCTCCAATCTGTCAAAGTCCTTTTTCAGGTGTGGTCAGCAGAACTGTACACAGTATTCCAGGTGTGGTCTCACCAGTGATGTACAGAGCAGGAGTACCACCTCCCTTTTTCTGCTGGTGATTCCCCTTCCTATCCAACCCAGCATTCCATTTGGCCTTAATGCTATTTTTTCATATTGCCAGCTCATCTTCAGGTCATCTGTTATAATCTCCCCCAGGTCCCTCCCCTGCCACATGGCCTCAAGTTTTACACCCCCCATGAAGTGTTCCTCCTCTAGGTTACCCATCCCCAACTTCATTACCTTGTACTTCTTCACGTTGAAATTCAGCTACCAGGTCTCAGACCATTTTTCTAGTTTCGCTAGGTCAGACTTCATCTTGTGCATTCCTCTGGGAGCGTTTATCCTATTACATACCTTTGTGCCATCCACAAATAGACACACCATTCCCTCCAAACCCTCCGCTATGTCACTAATGAAGATGTTAAATAGGATCAGACCTAACACTGACCCCTAGGGCACCGCACTGGTCACCTCCCCATCTTCTGAGAGTGTGCTGTTTATGAGTACCCTCTGGGTCCTACCACTCAGATAGTTTTGCACCCATTTCATTACCTTCTGACCCACTCCTAGGTTGTCTAACTTCAGCAACCTTCTATGCCACCTAGGTTCATACTGTGTGATCCTGAGCAAGTCACTTAACTTCCTTGTGCTCCAAGGTCACATCTGGAAACAAGCTTCAGCTTAGCATGCTGCTCGTGGTTAAACAATGTTCCCTTTCCCTTTCCCTATGCGGAACAGAGTCGAATGCCTTGCTGAAATCCAGATAGACAACGTCCACCACTCCACTCTGGTCCACTATATTGGTCACCCATTTGAAGATGTCTATTAAATTTGTCTGACATGATCTTCCTGTTGTAAACCCATGTTGTCTAGGACCTAATGTACCTCTCTCCTCCAGAAAGTAGATTATTCTTTCCTTGAGAAGGGTTTCCATGATTTTGCCCACAATCGAGGTAAAACTTGCTGGTCGATAGTTACCTGCAACTTCCCTACTCCCACTCTTTTTTTTTTAAATTAATAGTTTTAGCAAACTGGTATGGCACATACCATTTGCAACATTGCAAGAAAACAGTCCTGGCCGGGTAAATACCCTTTGATGAGCAGACTAAAACAGTTGAGAGAATCAGACATGAATATACTTAGATATTAGAGTTGGAGGTGAAACTTTGCAGAGTGAAGTAGGCTGAGGCAGCTGGAGATAGAAGATAAGTATTTTCTCTGTGCCATTTCTGTTCTTTTAGGATTCAGGTAGCATTTAATGATATTGCAATGTGCGCTGTGTGTGCTGTGTGATTTAAATAGTATAACTTCAAAACAAATTATTTTGTCTTGACTGGGGGGGACATTTAACTGAGTGAGGGAAAAGCTGGGAAATACACAGGAGGGGGAGGGGTGGTCACATGACTAGGACCAGTCAATAGCGGGGCTGGGATCAATTTATATTTCAAAAGGGACCAAGTGACCCTAAAGCATGAGCGACCCATGCCATAAAGCAGGAGTGTAGCATCTTGAGTAGTGCCTGCAGGGCATCAGCAGGGAGGACAGCAGGCAGCAGACCACGCTGGTAGACAGGGAAGAGCCTAACTGGGTGGACCACATATTTCCTGTACAGACATGAGAAGTCCAAGGTGGGGGAAGGGTTGAATGGAGTGGGGTAGGACCAGGATAAGGGAGGAGAGGATGGGCAGGGGCAGTCAAATAGGGTGGGAGATGAGAAGCATTGTATGTTGCCAAGGATGTGGAGCAGCCATATTCCTGGGAGTAGCTTGGAGGGCAGGGGGCTTTAGGGTGTTTAGGCAGGTGGGCCAACTCAGGCAGGAAACAGGGTGGCTGAGGAGGGAACTGGAGGCATGGAGGAGACAGAATTGGGGGGAACCCAGCCAGGAAGGGAAACTAATGAGGTATCCAAAAGAGCTCAAAATAGATAAAAATAAGGGGGAACTTGGTGGGATAGCAGTAGCGCAACACAAGTGGGTGCAGCCAAGGGAAGGAAGTGATGACTGGAAGAGGGTCAGGCATAGCAGCATGACTAAGACTGGGTCAGAGCAAAGATATCAGCCTGTGGGAAGGGGGGGGGACGGGACTCATTCAAGGAAAGGAGATTAGTACTGCAAACAGATTCTCAGTGTTGACTAATCCAGAAGACCAGGCAGCAGGGAGGAGGGGAGCTACAATGAAGGAGCAGGGAGAGGACACTACAGAGGAAAAGGTGTACAGTGGGGAGGCAGTAGGCAGTACAGCAAGAAGATGCATTGGCAAGGGGGGGGCAGTGAGGTGATGGTGATGCAGTAGGCAGTACACCAGGAAGACACATTGGCAAGGGGGGCAGCAAGGTGATGGTAATGCAGTCTCTCCAGAGGGAAAGAAGGAGATAAGAGAAAGGGGGGAAGCGGCAGGCAGCCTGGGGAAGGCTAAGGATATGGAAAGAATGGAGAGTCCAAGTGGGGAAGGAACACATTTCAACACATTTCAGGGAAGACACGGGGATGTAATAGTAGAGGAGGTGGTAGAGTGATGGACAGAGCAACAAGTCAGTGCAAAGGGAGGTTCCACAGACAGGAAAGAGGTTCAGAGGAGGAGGTCAATAGCCGGTCATAGTTGCAAGGAGAGGTCATCTCAAAGGGTTAGGAGGCAAGGGGCGTGACAGGGATAAGAGGGCCTCATAGGTTGGGGGATGGGGGAGTGGAGGCAACAAGAGGGTGAGAAGGAAAAGCACCAGCGAGTCATAATTCTAGGGATTCTATACTTAAGGGTATAAGGTGGGGGAAAGTGGTGCCAAAAAAAGTAACATCTGGGTAGAGTGCATGCCAGGCACGACAGCGAGTAGAGTGGGGCAGCATATGGGCAGATATGTGGAGAAGGAAGGGCCACACATTGTGGTGCACCTGGGAATGAATGATCTGGAAGGGAGAAGGATAGAGGAGGTACAAGCCAACTTCAGGGAAGTGGGAAAACTATGCAGCAAAGAGGGAACAACAGTAGCCTTCTCAGAAGTTCTGCCAGTGCCAAGAGCTAGTACAGACAAAAAGAGAAGAATCAGCAACTTCAACAAGTGGCTGAAGGAATGGTGTGGACCAAGGGGTATGGATTGGTGGGGAACTGGGGTAGCACATGGGATAACACAGATCTTTATGCAGGGGACAGATTACACCTCAGCAGGGCTGGGTCACAGGTGTTGAAGCAGAAGCTGGGGGATTTCATCAATGAGAGGTATCACTTAAACTAGATTGGGGGGAGGCATTGGAGCCGGACATTACCAGGAGAGGGGGTCCCATGAACCTCCCCCCACCACAGGGATAAATATGACCTTAGGCGAAATAGGGTTGGAGTAAAGGGTAAAGAAGCAGGAAAGATGGGTGCAGTGTGGAGAATGGTTTCACTAAATGCTAGGAGCCTGGGGAACAAGTTGGCAGAGTTGCAGGCATTGATGGCAGAGGGAGAGGTGGACATAGTTGCCATTACTGAGACGTGGGCAACCAAGCACCATGACTGGGACCTAACCATCCCAGGGTACAAACTTTTCCAGAGGGACGGAGATACAGGGGAAGGTGGGGGGATTGCAATTTATGTAAGGGAAGGGATCAGATGTAGTAGGGAGAAAGGGGAGGAGGGCAGGTCGGAAGTAATCTGGCTGCAACTACACAGCCAGAAAGGGACCAAGGTCTGTCTGGGGGTTGTTTATAGACCTCCAGCCCAGAAGGAGGACATTGACAGGGAACTGGGGGAGCAGATATGGAGGCATAGTGGCAAAGGGAGCAGAGTGGTGGTGGAGGACTTTAATCTACCTGGGGTGGCTTGCAGCATCCCAGCAACCAATGGTGCCAGGGAGCAGATCCTCCTGGAAGCATTCCAGGATGGCTTCCTTACCCAGAGGGAAATGAAGCCAACGAGGGAGGGGAATATACTAGACCTGGTACTGGAAGATGGGGAACAGGTCAGGGATGTAAGGGTGGAGAAACCTCTGGCAAGCAGTGACTACCGCACAGAGTGGTTTTCAATCAACCTGGGTAGGAAAGTAGCCACTACAAAAGCTAGGGTTCTGGACTTCAAAAGGGTGGATTTTAACAGGATGGAAATCATACTGGAATGTCATATGGCAGGCATCTGCCTAGAAATGGACATGGAACAAAAATGGGCAGTCATCAAGACAGGACTGACTGAAGCCACTAAAACTTGTGTCAATAGCCAGAGCAAGAAAGCCAGGACAAAAAAACCCAGTTGGATGAGTAGAGATGTAGTGGAGAAGGTGTGGGAAAAGAGGAATGCATTTTGGACCTACAAGCGATCCAACAAGGCAGAAGACAAAGAAGAATATGTGAAGAAATCCAGAGAAGTGAGCAGAGTGGTAAGGGCAGCAAAGGTAGCTAGGGAATGGAGGTTAGTGCAGGGGATCAAAGGAGGGGAAATGAATTTCTTCAGATATATCAGAGAGAAGAGGAAGAGGAAAAGCAAGGATCAAATCATTAGGATCAGGAGGGGAAGTGGGTGGGTAGAAAAGGGGGCTGAGCAGGCAGAAGTACTTAATGAATACTTCTATTCAGTCTTCACCAAGGAGAGGGATGGGCCCATACCTGAGAGGAAGGGTGAGGTGGGAGAGGGTGGGGGAGAAGTAACCACAGATGGGAAATCATGGTGGAAAGGGTGAGGGAGGGTCTTAGGTCCCTGAAGGTGGACAAGGCACCTGGCCCAGACAGAGTCCACCCAGGGTGCTGAGAGAGTTGGCAGAGGTACTGGCAGGGCCACTGGTGGACCTGTTCGATACCTCTTTGATCTCGGGGTGCGTGCCCAGGGACTGGAGGGAAGCACATCTGGTACCTCTCCATAAGAGTGGGCCCAAGGACGAATTGGGGAACTACAGATCAGTGGGCCTTACTGCAATTGTGGGAAAACTGATGGAGACAATCCTCAAGTAAAGGCTGGTGCAATTTCTTGAGGGACAGGGAGTGAATTCTCAGGATTGCCAGAGCAGCTGCACAGGGGAGGGAGCTGGATGTCATTGTCCACCTAGGAACAAATGACCTGGCTAAGAAAGGGATCAGAGCAGTCCAGGAAGAGTTTGTGGAATTAGGGGAGGGGCCTTAGACAAGTAGCACGCACGGTAACCTTCTTGGATGTGCTGCATGTCTATGGCGTATGAGAGACTAGGGTGCTCCACACCATGGGATTCAATCAGTGGTTGAAAAACTGGTGCAGAACTCAGGGATTTGGCTTCATTGGGGACTGGGGGTCCACCTGAAGTGATGCAAGCCTATACTGGCATGATGGGCTGCATCTGTCCAGGAGGGGAACCAGGATCCTAGGTGATAGGTTTTAATGCTTCATTGGCAAGTATTTAAACTAGCCAAGGGGGGGGCACTGAAAAGAAGTAGGGAAATCCTAGCCCCCCAAAAAAAAGTCATGGTAGTAAGTGCAGTAAACACCAACATAGAGATGTCGATAGGGAGAAGGGCAGGGGTAAATGGAGACAGTGACAAAGGCAAGAAGGACAGGGATGGGGCAAAAAGGAATAAGGCCATCAGGAAATGGAGCGATAATGAGTACCAATGCCAATAGCCTGGGCAACAAGCTCCCTGAACTGGTGGCCTTGATGGAAGAGGGATGCCTGGATATCATAGCAGTCACAGAAACATGGTACACAGAGAACCATGACTGGGATGTTAACATCCCAGGGTACGTAACCTACAGGAGAGACAGGGAGGGAAGAAGAGGGGGGGAGTAGCTCTCTATGTAAAGGAAGGGATAAAAGCAACTGAACAAAAGAGTAAACAGGGAGGAGAGGAGGCACTGTGGGTCACCTTGGAGACTGGAAGTGGCACCACAATTCACACAGGGATTGTATACATACCCCAGGTCAGGGGGAGGGAATGGACAAGGATATGATAGAAGGCATTCTTAGGATGGCAGAGAAAAGGAAGATACTGTTGATGGGAGAACTGAATATGCCAGATGTTAACTGGAGCACACTTGCTGCAGCCACATCCAAGAGCAGGGCCATTCTCGATGCCCTACAGGTGGCATGCCTCAGACAGCTAGTTTCAGAACCCACTCGTGATGTAGCAATCTTAGACCTCATACTCTCAAATGGGGACAGTGAGAGGATCTCAGATCTAGAAGTGAGTTGCCATCTGGGAACAAGTGACCATCAAACAGCGTGGTTCACATTAAACTCAGCTACAGAGTCAAGCCATACAAAAGTGAGGGTGCTGGACTTCAGAAGGGCTGACTTTGGCAAGATGGGAGAGTGCCTCAGAAAAGCACTAGCAAACAGGCTAGAAGGAGGGGTGGAGCAACAATGGGGAATCATCAAAACTGCCATAACAGAGGCAACAAGCCTTTGTGTGAAGCAAATAAATCAAAATGAAAGAAAAAGCAACTATGGTTCTCAAAAGAGGTGGCAGGAAAGTCAGGGAGAAAAAGATAGCATTCAGGAAGTATAAGGAAACACAGAAGGGGCAGGACAGAGAGCTGTACCAGTTAAGGCAGAAGGAAGCAGGGAGGGAAGTCAGAATAGCAAAGGCCCAAACTGAGGAAAGGATAGCAAACTCTGTTAAGAAGGGGGATAAAACCTTTTATAGGTACATCAGGGAGTGTAGAAAGACAAAGGGAGGGATAGTGAAGCTGGGTGGAATGAACGGTAGGTGGGCAGAGGGGGATAGTGAAAAAGCAAGGATACTGAATGAATATTTCTGCTCAGTATTCACAAAAGAGGAGGGGAAGGTGCCTAATCCAATTAACAGAAGCACTCTGGATAGGGGGGTCGAATCCCAGTCCTTTCACAAAAAAGGGTTCTGAAAGAACTCCCAAAACTGAAGGTGGATAAAGCAATGGAGCCTGATGGAATTCACCCCAGAATTCTAAAAGAATTAGGAGAACTAGTCAAACACCACCTCCCTTTTAACAAATCATGGGAGGATGGTGTGATACCGAGGACTGGATGAAGGCAGATGTGATTCCCTTCACAAAAGTGGGACCAAGACAGAGGCAGGAAACTACAGACCTGTCAGTTTGACCCTGTGGTAGGGAAAGTGATGGAATCACTCTGAAGGAAAGAATTGTTGAGTACCTAGAGGCCAGTGGGCACAGGACCCAAGGCAGCATGGGTTCACAGCAGGAAGGTCATGTCAGATGAATCTAATTGATTTCTTTGACTGGGTGACCAAAATAGTAGACCAGGGCGGGCTGTGGACATGGCCTATCTAGACTTTAGCAAGGCATTTGACACAGTCCCACACAAAAGATTAATAGTCAAACTAACCAGCCTGGGAGTGGGTCCCAGGGTGGTAGCCTGGGTAAAACACTGGCTGGACAACAGGACACAGAAGGTAATTGTAAATGGAGTCCACTCTGAAGAAAGAGGGGTTACTAGTGGGGTACCGCAGGGTTCAGTACTGGGTCCAGTCCTTTTCAATGTCTTTATAAGTTGCATTGCAGAGGGACTGGAAGGAAAAGTATGCCTCTTTGCAGATGACACAAAGATCTGCAACAGGGTTGATACACAAGGAGGCATGGAAAGGATGAGAAGGGACTTGGCAAGGTTGGAGGAATAGTCGGAAATATGGCAGCTAGGATTCAGTGCAAAGAAGTGCAAAATAATGCACCTGGGAAACAAAACCCAGGGAAGATTACACAATGGGTGGGAGGTAGTAACAAAAACAAAAAGGAAAGGGACCTGGGGTAATCATATCCGATGACCTTAAGGTTGCAAGCAATGGGAGAAGGCAGGGAGAGCTGGGGGTATACTGGGATGCATAGGGAGAGGCATCAGCAGCAGAAAACAGGAAGTTGTTATCCCTCTGTACAGACAGCTGGTGAGACCTCATCTGAGTACTGCATACAGTTCTGGAGACCCCATCTCTGCAAGGACATAGACAGGATAGAGGCAGTCCAGAGGAGGGCAACTAGAATGGTGCAGGGTCTGCAAGAAAAGCCATACGAGGAGAGACTAAAAGAGCTTAATATGTATACCCTTGAGGAAAGAAGGAGAGGGGCCATGATAGAAACATTTAAATACCTCAGTGGAATCAACAAAGTCCAAGAGGGTAGCATCTTTCAGAAAAAGAGACATGCAAGAACAAGGGGATACAATTTAAAGATGGGGGGGCGATTCAGGGGCAATGTGAGGAAGTATTATTTCACAGAGAGGGTAGTGGATGCATGGAACAGCCTTCCTGAGGAGATGGTGGGGTCTAAAACTGTGGGAGAATTCAAGAATACATGGGACAGACATAAGGCAATTCTAGAGGGGGGTAGGAAGAAATACGCTGTTGGTTGACTAGGATCTGCGGCTTATCCTGTAGGTAGGGAAATGGGCAGACTAGGTGGGCCAAGTGGTCCTTATCTGCCGTCAGAGTCTATGTTTCTATAACAACCTCCAGGACAGCAGGCAGCACAGGTTTGTCTCAGGCATATCCTGCCAGATAAACATGGTTGATTTTTATGACTGTTACGAGGGCACTGGACAGGGGACATGAGTGGATGTCCTCTTCCTCAATTTCAGCAAGGCCTTTGACTCGGGGCCACACGGTAGGCTGACCTGCAAGTTGAAGAGTCTGGGAGCAGGGAAGAAACTGGTCAGATGGGTCGAGAACCGGCTGCAGGGTAGCCAGCAGAAGATAGTAATGAGGGGGAGGCATCTGAACCCAGGGCAGTAACAAGTGGTGTACCACAGGGCTCGGTGCTGGGACTGATTCTGTTTAACATTTTCATAGCTGACACTGCAGTAGGGATTAAGAGCAAGATCAGTCTCTTCCCAGATGACACAAAGATTTGTGCTGAGGTAGATTGAGGTAGGGAGCAAAAGTACTTCAGGAGGATTTGGCAAAACTGGAGAAATGGTCTCACACTTGGCAGCTTGGTTTCAATGCCAAGAAGTGCAAAGAGATGCAGTTAGCAGGCAAGAACCCAGGACACAATTACTGGCTGGAGGGTGTCCTGTTAACAAAATCCAAGGAGGAGAAGGATCTGGGAGTGCTGGTAACCGGTGAGATGAACCACTCTGCTCAGTGCAGGAAGGCAGCAGCGAAGGCAAACAGGATGCTAGGTTGCATAGCAAGGAGGATTACTTCCAGGAGTGGGGAGGTCATCTTGCCCTGTACAGGTCCCTGGTGAGACCACACCTAGAGTACTGTGTGCAATTCTGGCACCCCTACTTGAAAAGGGACATCAAACTACTGGAGGGGGTACAGCGCAGGGCAACAAAAATGATCCTGGGGTTGGGGGACAGACCATATGAGGAGAGACTGAGAGAGCTCAGTATGTATACCCTGAAGGAAAGAAGGGAGAGAGGGGATATGATTGAGACCTTCAAGTACCTGAAGGGTTTGAAAAGAGTAGACACCAGGTGTATGTTCAATCTGAAGAGCAGAAGGGAAACCAGGGGACACTCTATGAAGTTGGAAGAGGGCAGGTTCAAGAGGAAATGGAAGAGGCACTATATCACAGAAAGGGTGGTGACAGGGTGGAGCCCTCTGTCAGAGGAAGTCAATCACTGCAGAGTGTTGGGGGCTTCATGATGGGGTGGGACAGATTCAAGGGGGGTACAAACCGGGAGGGGCAATATGGGGGGGAGGGCATATGAGGGAGGGGGTCAGCTGCAGTCTAACGGACTGAAATACTGCACACTTGAGCAGACTAGATAGACCGAATGGCCTGTATCTGCTGGCAATTTCGTATGTTCATATGTTCAACAGCTTAATCTGGTTCAAGCTCAGTTGGCATTCATCTGTATCCCCCTTCCCCAGGTCGTGCCTGAAAATAGGCAGGATTTGTCTAGTGCACTTACCCGGTCAACAAAAACGAAATAAATAAATAAATATATATTGTACAAAAATTACCGTTTTTTTAAGAACCCGAAACAACAGTAGTAAAGCAGATGAAGCATGTAGGTCCTGCAATGGTTTGAGTGGCTGTAGGGTGAGGCCCCAAGCCTAACCTGTCACCATTAGGGACATTGAGACATCTGTGCACCACACTATCTGACAGAGTGACCACACTGTCCCTGGTTCTAGCTCCTATCGGGGGGGGGGGTGGAGTTGGAGTTGATTTTCTAAGAGTGGTTAGCAGTGATTACTGATGTGCGGTGGACCTTCAGGTGGCTGTCACCTTTGGGATGTGGAGTTACCCTGTGGGTTGACATGTGCGGGATACACCTTTCCAAACCTAAGCGGGTGGCGGGGGGCACACTAAATTCTTGCAGTGTGCGCAAGGGGGAACCCTCCCCATGTGTCTTGGTACTGGGGAAACTTATTCAGGATGATGTGGTAGACCCTGTCATAGCTGACCAGTTTCCTCAGTTCCTGTACCCATTCCTTGGGGTTTGGAGGCTATGTGTCCTTCCAATGTCTGAGTATGATCGTTTTAGCTGTGGCCATTGCTCCTAATAGCCATCTCTTTTCCCCTTGTGAGAGGCCAGGTCCTATGGCTGGGGGTAGGTAGTGGTTTAGCATCACCAGCAGCACAGATAAGGGTGTTTGGATTGTCAGTATGTTGTTTAGAGTGTCCTGAATGGAGTCCCAGAATGGGGATAGAAGGGGGCATTCCCAGAGAATGTGTGTAATTGTGCCACAGGCTGCAAGGCATATCCAGCATTTGTCTGTGAATGAAATACCCCAGTCTGAGAACTTCTGTGGGGTTCTATGCCATCTGTGTAACACCTTGAACAGGGTGAACCTATTTTGGGTGTCTGGTGGAATTTTTACTGAATTCCAGCAGGAATTCCACATATGGGCAGTGATGTGTAAGCCTAGTTCTTTGGGCCACTTTTCCCTAAGTCTGATTGATCCATCTGGGAGTAAGTTTAGGATGTGACCGTATATAGTACTGCTTCGGTGGGGCGGTCCTTTGTCTGGCCAGAAGAGGAGATCTAAACTATTGTACTTTTTACTCCAGATATGGGGGCCTAGGGTGCTAGTTATAGCGTGCCTGACCTGGAGATAGCTTCAGAAGTGGTGTATGGGGAGGTAAAGTCTTCTTTTTTTTTTTTTTCAATTGTTTAACCAGGAGTCTATTCTGGACTTGTATTAAGCTCAGCATGGCACGTGGCTCTCTTTGTTGGAGGTCTCTGAGGTAGTTCAGACCTTTGCTGACCCAAATCTTGTCCACCATCAGTTTATCCTCAATGATTAGATTTGGGTCAGCCACAGTGGGTAGTACTTAGCCCGGCTCAGGTCCCACTGGCCTAATTTACAGTAGGTCTTCCAAGCTGCCACCGTACTAGCTATGGAGGGTGGTACCTGTTGGCCTCTAGGGATACTTAGGAATTGTACTACCAACAGCAAAAGTTGGCCCAGCACCGAGGCTTCACATTCCGCCCACCTTGGGGGGGGGATAGTCTCTATATCCGGGGCTGTACTTGCCATTTGGAGGATGAGATGAGCCATAATTCCGAACTGAAAGTCAGGGAGTTTCAGACCACCTTTAAGTAAGGGAAGTCTGAGTTTCACCCAGCTTATTCATTTTGGTCCCTTGCCCCAGAAGAATAAAGTAATCCTGGAGTGTAGTTGCTTAATTATCTTTGGGTCTATGTATATGGGGAGATTATCTAGTAAATAATGAAATTTTGGGGCTGCCATCACTTTAAAAACCTGTGCCCTACCCCAGTGGGAGAGGTGTAGCAGTTTCCGACGCTTTGTGTCCTTGTCCAATTCCGCCAACAGGGGGAGTATGTTGTCTTTTGCTAGCTGTTGAAAGTTCCAGTGGCATTTAACCCCCAGGTATGTGATGTCCTGGGGGCCTGTAGTAGCTCCCAAGGGTAGTCAGGTTCTGATCTAATTGAGGGGTGTGAGGCTATGAATTGGGATTTCACCACATTTAACTTTTACCTTGATAGACTGCTGTATGTGTCCATCAGTTTGAGCAAGGCTGGGATAGAGATCCCAGGGTTCCTAAGGGTGAGCATGATGTCTTCTGCATATGCTAGTGCCTTATGTTCTCCCCCATTACCACCCCCTGTATGTTTTTTGAGTTCCTAATAGCCTGGAGTAATAGTTCTAAAGCTAGTATGAAAAGGAGTGGGGAGAGTGGGCACCCCTGTCTGGTGCCCCTGTGCAATAGAAAGGGCGGGCATGCATGCCCGTTCATGATGACCACTGCCAAGACCCCAGAGTATAGAACTTGTACCCAAGATCTGAAGACTGGGTCTATGTTAAAGGCTTCCAGTGTTTTTTGGAGGAACTTCCACTCCACCCTATCAAATGCCTTCTCTGCATCTAGCAAAACAAGAGTGACTGGGGGGAGGCCTTCCTGGTTTTCCATAAAAGGTTCACCAGTCTCCTGGTGTTGTCCATTCCTCTGCGGCCTGGGACAAAGCCTACTTGGTCACATTCTATCACTGATGTGATAAAGTTCTTAAGTCTGGTAGCCATGGCCTTCGCCCACAGCTTACAGTCAGCTTTGATCAAAGAGTTTGGCCGGTAGCTCCCACAGTTGGCTGGGTCTTTCCCTGGCTGAGGGATTAGTGAGATCTGTGCCACTCTCATAGATAGAGGAAGGGTGTCCATTTTCCCCGCTTCTTCCAGTGCTTCTATTAATGGAGGTAAGAGGACCTCTTGGAAGGACCCCAGGAATTCAGCTGGTAGGCCATCTCCCCCTGGGGCCTTTCTTGGGGCTGTGGAGGCTAAGGCAGTTCTAGTTCTGCCATGCTTAAAGATCTGTCCAGCCACTCCAGATTTTCTTGGGTAAGTTTTGGAAGGTTGAGGCTGTTGAGGAACTTCTGGGTGGCTCCGTCAGCTAGTTGTGTTTCAGAAGAATATAGGTAGCTATAGAAAGTTAGAAATTCCATGTTTATCTCTTCTTCCCCCCTGGTTAGGGTCCCATCTTTTTTCCTAACCATGAGGATTCTGGATCGTTTCTGCCTTATTTTTGTTGGTAAGGTAGTAGGCAGCCAGGTTTTTCACCAGCTTCCCAAAATGTTTGTTTCAGGTGGAACAGGGCATATTCTTTCTTTTGATGTAGGTAGGTGTTAATTTTGTATCTCAGGCCCATAACTGAGTTTGTCTGAGGGGCAGGGAGTGGTGTATAACTGTTTTTCTAAGGTAGCCAGTTCAGTTTTTAGATCTCCTAGGATTTTATTCCTCTGTTTGTGCAAATATGAGGCATAGCTAATGCACCTGCCGCTAATAAAGGCCTTAAGGGTGTCCCACCTGATGACCGTGGTGGTGTCTCCTGGCTTATTATTAATCAGGAAGTCTTGTATCTCCCCTTTAAGTCTGGACTAGAGCTGGGGGTCTCACAACAGGGAAGTGTTTAGTCTCCATTTGCCCCTACTCCCCTGAGGCCCTGTGAGGGGTAGCCAGGAGAATGGTCGGAGATTAGAATGGAACCAATGTCAGCATCTAGTATGTGGGGAGTCCATGCTCCAGGTGTAAGCCATATGTCTATTCTGGAGTGTGTTTTGTGTGGGAGGTGAATAGTAAGAGAAGTCCCTTCCTGTGGAGTTAACCAGTCGGCAAATATTCACCAGACTCGGTTCTTGTGCCAACGTTCTGAGGGCTTCTATAGCCCTGGTCAGTGGGCCTTGAGGGGTTTAGCTTCTGTCCAATCCATGGTGGTGCTCATACCCCCCCCCCTTCCCAGTATCAACTGGCCCCTCTGTGTCTCTTGTAGGAACTGGGAGAGGATCATGTAGAATGAGGCATCTGAGTCATTAGGCTTGTATACATTGCATAGAGTGACATCAACACCCCATAGTTCCCTTTGCACTATTATGAATCTTCCCTCAGGATCACCCTTGGTCAGATGTGGTTTGAAGAGGATTTGTTTATTAACTAAAATTGCTACCCCTCTGCTTTTGGAGCTAAAGGCGGCTCCAAAGACCTGTGCTACCCACCCGTGCTTAAACGTTTGGGTTTCCCCTTTGGTCAGTTGGGTTTCTTGTAGGAAGGCTATTCCTGTGCCCTCTTTCCAGAGGTGACCTAGGAGTTTCCTTCTTTTTACCGGGGTTTTTATCCCCTTCACATTCCATGACACCCATTTAACTCCAGGATTAGCCATTTAGATTAGTGTGGTTTGCAGGAGGGTGGTTTGTAAGATTAAGAGAGAGGTGTGGGGTCCTATACCCACAGTTTGGTGCACCTGAGCAGTTTCCTGGGGCCCTGCATCTGGGTAGGTGCACCTTCTCGGATTTGTCCCCAACTGAAGAGGTGTGATCCTATGAGCCCAGATGGGTCAGCTGTAAGGCCTCTGGTGTGTCGGGGGTGTGTCATCCCCTGTGTACTGTCATTGGGCCTCTGTCCCATAACTGAGAATCTTTTCCCACTCCTTGGCAGGTGTGCCATATCTTGCTCTGCTGCTCTGTCTGCCTTGCTACCTGGTACCTCCCAGATTGAGGTAGTAAAGATCCCTCTGCTAAAGAGTCCAGGGAGAGCCCTTTAAACTCAGGGGAATGACTTCTAGTATAGTAGAACACAGCATAAAACATTAAATATAGTTCATAAACCATAAGAATCAACTTTTTCAAACTTTTTTCCCTTTTTGGTGACTAAGAGGTCTAGTGTGGCGTAAACTGCCCCAATGCTATTCCCAGTGATCCTGTATATGGCGAGGTTGGAAGTTCTTCCCATTTGTTGGGGACTACCCGCCCTTTGTCTTGTGCCTATCCAGAAATCCAGATGGGTAGGATGTTCCTACCCTTTATATTCCATGGTGTGTCTGTGGTTAAAGTCTCAGGTTGGGGGGGTTCCAGTCAAGAAGAGTTGAGGAGGGGAAAGGTGGGATGGGGAGAAACTGGGTCTGAGACTTCCGCACCTTGGTATAGTCCAACCTCCCAGGGTGGATCATCCCACTGCAGGGGCAGGGGTGTTTGGGAGAGTCTTTTTCTTACCAAAGGGCTGTCTCCCATTTTGTGCTCATGGACACTGCGCCGTGAAGGTATCCCCATCTGAGGAGTTTACAGGGTAAGGGAGAAGTGAGGGGGAAAAAGGGGAAAAATCTTTCAGCCCAGTTTGCTTGATTCGTCCCTGGGTGGCCTAGGTATATGTGGGGTAGCCAGCAACACAGGTCTAAAGGTTTTTGTAGTGGTGGGAGGTGTTATGTCATGGCAGGGCCTGTCGAGCAGACTGTGTGCAGAGGAAAGTAAGCCATACTGTTCGACCCTGTGGGCAGTGGTGTCTGCGCAACTCTCTTTATGACCATATATCCTCTCGGGCTGAGAAGGACAAAGGAAGAAAGAAGGACATTATACCCCTCCCTCCCAATTCACTAGCTCATGGGATACAAGATCGAGAGATAGTATGGTTGTCCTGTGGAGCTCCGCTGCGGTTACCTACAGCGGGGAGAAGAGGCTCCCCTCTCGCAAGTTCGTGAATGCTCCCCTTCTTCCATCTGCACTCCATGGCTGTTGTGCAGGCTGGCAAGCAGCCTCTTGCAAGCATTCTGGCAGGAGCATACATTGTAGCCACATAGTACATTGTGTGCCTGGGACCAACTGTCAATTTACCTGTTCCCCGCCCACCTCCATCTCATGGCAGGTGAAAATTGCTAAGGGCTGTGTCCAATGGGCTGTAGGCCAGTGTAAGCGGTGTTTGCCTGGGGGGGCCGAAGTCCTGATGTCCTTCCCTTGGATAGGCTATGGCGGCTAGAGGTGATGGGCATTAGCTGACGTATGCATTTAACACTTTCCAATGCTGCACATTCCCTGTATGTTGGTGCACTCTGCGGGGGGGGGGCCTCTCCACAGGACAGACCAAACAAAAGCATCCTCAGTCCTCTCTGCAAGGCCCCATAGTGTCGGCCCCTGGCACGCACTCTTACAGCCTGGATGCCAGCAGTCACCATGCTGGGTGCTTGTTGCGATATAGGGGTGCACCTTCTGCAAGCATCTGGACCTTGACCACCATCTCACCCCACACTGAAGCAAACCCATACAAAACCTTCATCTTTTCCCAGTCATGTGCTACCGGGTGGTTCTTTTTGGGATGTGCTGCATTACAGCAAATATATATTTCCCTGCATTTCTGCACTGGTCCTGGCTAACCCTTGTGGCTGTTCCGGGACATGTTATTTCCGCACCATACATACATTTCCCAGCTCCCCGGTGTCCGAGTCCCAGCCATAACAGGCTGCACTTCTCTAGCTGGGGACTGGTGGGGCTGTACTGGGTTTGAGGGAAGTAGCGGAGGGCCGCTCTGCCAGGAGCCAGTGTAGGCAAACAGGTAGATAGCAGGGGGGGACCTAGAATGCCCTGGTGGAGGAAACAGATATGGTGGAGAAAACAGATAGCATTAGAAGCCCACTTTAGAGCATGGCAGCCAGTAATGGCGAGAGGGTGAGGGGAGGATTAGGCCAGCTGGGGAAAAGGAAGTGTAGTGGGTTCAGGTACTTACCTTGCCTGCTGCCAGCAGGACTATCGAGATTAAAAAGCAATCAGTCCCTGGGTAACAGTTTATGAATGGTCAGAGAGACCATGAGTCCTCGGCATGTCTCTGTCAGTCCATGTATCCCATCCAGGTGCCTCGTATCTCCATTCTTGTCGGGCTGCAGTTCAGTGGGGTGCTCCAGGACACGGTGGCTTCTGGCAGGGGTGGATCCAGTTCGGAGCCCTCAGGGTAAACTTGGCTCACTGCATCAGCCCAGGGTTGATGATTTCCTTCTATAGCAGGCCATCTTCCTCTCGAAGCTGTTTGCTCTGAAACCCAGAAGCTGCCTGACAGGTTTCCTCCGGATCTGAGTTCAGAACTTGTTCCTGCTTCTTAGGGGCTGGCTCTCCCAGCGACTTTCAGCCTGTCATGGAGGATGCTCTGCTTCGCTGTCTGGATGGTCTTTCGGGAGAACTGATTTTGTTCTCCTGTGGGCTTCTTTTCTTTTGCTGCTTATGTTGCTTCCATTTACTTGTTGTACTGGACCATTCCATGCTGTCCCCTGGATGATCATCAGCTAATATGGCAAACCTGTTCTGCTGGTCACGGTACTGCCAATTATGTGCTTTTGGAGGAGTTTGCCTCTGGGGAGTCGTGGCTTTCTGGTTGTGTTGGGGGGGTGCGAGGTTGGTTGTGGGTTGACCACTGTCTCTCAGTGTACTCCAGGGCTTCTTCAGGAGCATCAGAGGAGTTGTATATGCCATTTCTTAGGATTTGTAGTTTGGCAGGGTATACCAGACAGTACTGCACCTGGTGTTCTTGCAGCCATTTTCTCGCCTTGGTGAAAGCTTAGCATTTTTGGGCTAATTCATTGGAATAATCATTAAAAATGTATATACAGCTAGCCCATCGGCACAGTGGTTGGATTTCCACTTGCGACGCCAGCGACCCATGTTTGGAAACAGACCTGGGATGCTGGAGGGCAGACCGGGGGGAGAGGGCTCGAGCATCGGATGACTGCTCGCCTTCTCTCAAGGAGAGGGCAGGGAGGAGCCGCAGCACTTGCTGACTCCTGGTGGAGGCTGGGGGTATGGCAATGGGCTGGGTCCTGCTTACTAATGGGACGTGGTGAACATCAGCATATGCCTTGATGTTAAGTGGACACCACACCCCTGGGAAGCAAATGAGAAAAGAGCTCCATGGTCGGCCAGATGATGGTCACCAGCTTCTGCTGCTGCAAGATCCTGAGCAGTCCACAGACCACCTAAGTAGCATCCGAGCCAAGAATGAGTGCTCTGGCCTGCCCCACCAGAGCCTTCCCCCTCGGAGGAGGGGGACCCATCCGGCAAAGGGTTACACTGGGTTACTTGAGGGCTGCAATGTGGGGTGGCAGGTGGCTGCATCAGGGCAGTGAGGCAACGAGGGGCATAGGTAGGCCCAAAGGATAATAACAACAACAAAAATCGAAAGAGACCTAGGAGTATTTATATCAGATGACCTAAAGATGGGCAAGCAATGTGAGAAGGCAGTAAGGAGGGCTGGGGGGATACTGGGATGCATAGGAAGAGGCATCAACAGTAGAAAAAAGGAAGTTGTTATCCCTCTGTACAGACAGTTAGTGAGACCCCATCTGGAGTACTACGTGCAATTCTGGAGACCTCATCTCCACAAAGACATAGAGTAGAAGCTGTTCAGAGGAGGGCAACCAAAATGGTGCAAGGTCTGCACCAGAAGACATATGAGGAGAGAGTAAAGCAGCTTAATATGTATACCCTTGAGGAAAGGAGGGAGAGGGGGGACATGACAGAAACTTTCAAGAATCTCAAGGGAATTAACAAAGTACAAGAGGGTAGAAGAAGAGATGTGCAAGAACAAGAAGGCACAATGTGAAGATAGAGGGGGGACGGCTCAGAGGTAATGTTAGAAAGTATTTTTTCACAGAGAGGGTTGTAGATGCATGGAACAGCCTTCCTGAGGAGGTTGTGGAGTCAGGAACAGTGGGAGAATTCAAGAATGCATGGGGCAGGCATAAGGCAATTCTAGTGCGGGGTAGGAGGAAGTAAGCTGTTGATTAACTAGAATCTGCAGCTTATCCATCAGGTAGGGAAATGGGCAGACTAGGTGGGCCAAGCAGTCCTTATCTGCTGTCAAATTCTATGTTTCTATGTTTCTATGAAGGAGGAGCCGGCCCGGAGCAGGGGAGCAAAAAAAAAAATGTATATACGATGTTCCTGCCATACCAGATGGTTCCTGGCCCTTGCCAAGCTCAGGATCCTTTTCTTCTCTGGGAATCACAGTAATTTAGCCAGAAAAGTCCTTGGTCTACCCCTTCCTTCGGTGGCGGTGCCAGGGTACAGTGAGCCCACTCGATTTCGAGGATCAGGCACCACTCATACTGTAGCAACTTTGACAGTTCACTTTGTAGGAATTTTGTCACATCTCACCTCTGCCCCCTCTGGGAAGCCCACAAATTGGAGGTTATTCTTCTGACTCCTATTTTCAGAGTCTTCGGTCCAGGTCCATAACACCTGTACCATGTGTTCAAGCTCTTGAATTTGGGCCTCATGCCTGGAGTCTTTCTTGAGAGGTATGTTTCGGCATCTAAGGTGTGGAGGTTCAGGGCTTGCACCTTGTCTTCTAGAGTTGCCACCAAGGTCTTGTTGGTTTTAACCTCAGTGAGGTCTTGTTGCATCAGCATTTTTATTTCTTATAATTCCAACAAACTGTTTGTCCCAGCCTTATGATTTGGTGCAGCCACGGCCATTTCTTCAGCCACGTGGAGCCCCGTACAATATGTAAATCTTTGGCAATGAATATTTACCTCCCCGGTCCGCTCTAAATCCTAAATTAGCAGGTTTGTTAGCACTGCAAGTCCCCTAACGAATAAAGTTAGAACCACAGTGAAGGATGAGCTGGATTTCAATAAATCAGATAAATTAACCGATGGGTGGAACCAAGCTAACTATTAAGCTTCCATTCACTCTTCCGAGTCGCGCATGCATCCCCCCACTCCCACTCTTATGAAAAGGGACCACCGTAGTCCTTCTCCAATCCTCCAGGACAACTCCCTGCTCCAATGATGGGTTGAAGAGTTCTGACAGGGGTGCTGCCATTTCCTCTCTCGGTTCACTAAGTATCCTGGAGTGCATCCCATCCGGCCCCGTGGCTTTGTCTACCTTGATATTCCCTAGTTCCTCTAGGACTCTTTCACTTGTGAATGGTCCTGAGTCTAGCTCTTTACCAGGGGTGCTACTTTGTAATAGATTGGGCCCACCACCATTCCAATCTCTAGTAAAAAATGAGCAGAAGTAGCCATTCAGTATCTCTGCCTTTTCGCTGTCATCCTCCAGGTGTCTCCCAGTCTCATTTTCTAGTCTGACTATAATGCCTCCCTTTTTTCTCCTTTCACTGATATATCTAAAGAAGGCCTTGCCTCCCTTTTGACCCTTTTTGCTATCCTTTCTTCCATTGATGCCTTAGCCAGTCTAGTTGCCTAGTCTGCCCAAGTTCCCTATTTAGCCCTAGAACCTACTGTTCCTCCAAGGTCTTAGTCCTCCTCATTCTCCTCCATTCACCTCCCTGATTCTGTCACCCGAGTAACCACTATATCCTTTATTCTGTCCCAGCAGGGGAGACCTGGGGGTATAACCCACTGTGTCTTCACTGCAAGACAAGACAGTGGAACTAAAGTCAAAGACAAATATAGACTGCTCCTCTTAGTAATCCCTCTCCTCTATATCCATAAGGTCAAGATTATATTATAGTCATTCTGTTCTTCTTCTGGCTGAGAAAGAGGGACCATGATCCAAAGGATGCCTGGGCAGTGATGGAGGAGGCATAGGGTCACCAACAGGGCAGACCCTAAAGAACAAACTGCTGACACTGACAGAAGTGTTAGAGAAGGCTAGGTAATTAAGTGATAACTGTTGATGGCAGTGATGGAAGCAGGTGCTGAAATTATTCTGATACAATCAAAAGAACCATGCATTTGCATCAACAGCACCAGCAGGGGGAACCAATGACAAAATTAACAATGGGATAAAGTCTGTCGATGACAACTAAACTCTGCTGATAGATATAGAGCCAGGGACAATCCCTGACATTGGTGTCTGAGTGATGAACTGGGCAGCGATGGAGGTCATTGAAATGGCCTTAGATGTACCATCACTGGAACACAGAGGCAACCATTAACTGGAGGGAGAATCAGAATGCTTACTTTGATGATGGACCAATGAGTAGGCCTTCTTAGGATTGTCCTTATATGAGTATTCCCTGGAAGGTGACAGCATGTCTGCTCAATTAGGAGGCAGGTAGGGTTCCACTGAAACAACCCATAGAGCAAGACAGTGATACCTGGGTAGATTTTTTAGTTGTCCAGTTGGTGTTCTCCATTTTATTTATTTTTTATTTTTTTAACTTGTTCATTTTATTCAGCTTGATAGACAGGGTAATACAAGAATACAAGGTTATCCATGAGAAATCAATATATCAATACAAGGCATATTTATTTTATTTTATTTATTTAGTTTTTGTTAACCAGGTGGGTGCACTAGATACAGAAGTGACTATTTTCAGGCAAGACCCAGGCAAGACGGGAGGTTACAACATAAAAGTAGTGAGAAAAAACAGCAAATCATTTACAAAACAATCAGATCTGGTACACAGGATATTGGGTAACCGGTACATACAGATTACAAGAAATGACCTCAGATAAATCAGGCATAAATAGAGTACAGGCAAAGCAATTTTAGTTACAACAAATCATACATAAAAACAGCAGTAGCAGTTACAAAAAAAAGGAGGCTGTGTTGAGCCTCCTTCTAATTGGAACAGGCGGTGAAGGTTAGGTAAGGGGAGTTGTCAGAGAGAAGCTTCAAGGGAGTAGGAAGAAAAACAGGGTGGTCAAATAGAGGGACAGGATTCCATCAGGTTTACATTGCTCAGAGGGGCAGGTAGTCTAAGGTGGGTTAAAACAGGTGCATGTGGCAAGGTCAGCAAGTAGGGAGCGATGCCTAGTTTAGAAGATATGGTGGCTATGTGCCTCATGAACCTCAAGTAATAAGGAGTTCCAGTATTTAGAGGCAGCATGGGAAAAGGCACTGGTACCTTTAACAGATCTACATCTAGGGACATGCAGTAGAGATAAGTTCAAGGAGCAGTGGCTGTATGGGGAGGACTGGGGGATGAGCAGGGAGGCCAGTGACGGGGCAGTATTAGATCTAATAATATCATCTATTAGGGACCCCAGGGCAAGTAGTCGGTGGGTGTGGGGAGAGGGACAATTTAGGTCTGAATACAGCTGGCAATGGTGTTTGAGTCAGGGAGATGCAGAGGCATAATGACAAATATTATTGTAAGTAATATCCCACTTCTGGAGAGTGGCATTAGGAGCATTCATATAGATGACAGCACCATAGGATAGAGATGGAAGAAGAATGCCATGGGCAATTGCAAGCCTGGCTAAGGGCGAGAGCATAACAGGTTTTATAGGCTACTCCTATTTTTCTGTTTACCGATTTACAGATGGTCTGGACATGTAGGTCAAAGCTGAGAGATTTGTCAAGAAGAACACTTACATATTTAAAGGAGGTCACGGCCGTAAGAGAACAGCTATTCGTGCAGGTTACGGTAAACTGCTTGCGGCTGTCTTTCAGTTTGGCAGCCAATCCAAATAATATAGCAGACAACATAGTCTGTGTTTTGGCCATGTTAAGAACTAGCTTGTGACTAGTAAGCCAGGACTGGATAACATGAAAGGCAATGGAGAGGTTATTGTTAATGTCCGACGCACTACTAGCACTGGAGTACAGAACAAGATCATCCATGTAGAGGATAGATGTGCAGAGGGATATGCAGTTTACAAAGATAGTAAAGAGGAGTTGACCTAATACAGAGCCCTGAGGGACACCGGTATTAATATAAAGTAGGTTTGCTCACACTGGGCAGTGTTGAATTTTACCACTTGTATTCTGTTAGACAGATGGTTTTGGAACCATGCCACAGATTGGGTTGAGAAACCAATGGATAGAAGATTTTCCAGAAGGAGAGGACGATCAACGAGATTGAAAGCTTTTGTCAGCTCTATAAAGACAACACCTGTAAGAAGGCCTGTCCATGGCATATAGAATGTCATTTGTTAATTGATCCAGAACAGTGGAAGTGACGTAGCCCTTTCAAAACCCATGTTGGTTAGGAGATAAAAGATTGTTCTTGGAGAGGACGTCAGTCACTTGCAAAGATTCAAGTTTTTCAAGTAACTTGCTCAGTACTGATAGTATTGCTATGAGCCTGTAGTTTGCAGTGTCTTTTTTATCCCCTTTTTTAAAGACAGGCATAACCCTGGCAATCTTCCATATGTCAGGGACGTGACTTTGGCACACAGATAATGTGAAGAATTTGGCTAGGGGGGAAGCAACGAAGGGTGCAGCCAACTTGAGGAGCCACGGCTCTAGGTTGTCTGAGCCCACACTGGCAGTGTCCGACATTTGACCAAGTAGCTTTAGGACTTCCGTTCTGGTTACGGCTTTAAAGTAGAAAGGGGGATGGCCCGGCTGAGAATGATGAGGCACTGGGGAAGACTGATCAGCGCTGCCGCTTGGAAAGAATGCTGTATATTTTGACAGGTCGGAGAAATGCCTATTAAAGGAGTTGGCAATGGTGTGAGGGTCATTACAATGAATGCCGTCAAGTACCATATAATTCATGGTGTGGGACTGGGTAGCTCCAAAAAAAGTTTTAATATGTGATCAAAATTTCTTGGGAGTCACTAGCTGCATCCAAGAGCAGGCCTTTGCAATATTGGCTCTTTACCAGCCTGATTCTCTATAAAAGCTGTAGTCTGATGGGAGGCCAGACTTTCTGAATTTTCTCCAACTTTTATCCCAAGAGCAGAGTTGATCAAGAAGGTCTTTGTGAAGCCATCTAGTTTGCTTGCCATGAACCCTTCTAGTGCAGAGTGGTGTACGGGCATCTTGGAGGGGCATGAATCTAGACAAAAAAAGGTCTAGTACAGTTTGAGCATCTTTGACCTGATAGAGAGGGGACCAGTCAATAGAGGTGACACCATGTAGGAATTTAGTAGGGTCCAGCTTAGCATAGTTCTGAAATGTGATATACCGGGGTGGAGGAGAGGGGACAGTGGAGGGACCCTAAATGCAAAAAACAGGGTTGTGGTCACTAATTGCATCAGGTGAGGTCCCTGCTGCCACAATCCTATGTACTTGGTTTGTGAGTATCCAGGCAAGTAGGGTGCTGGAGGTTAAGGAAGACATAGTCCTAGTAGGGTTCGTTATTATTTGGTGTAAGTTATGACTCTGAACTAAGGTGAGAAGAGTATTGTGGGTGTGCCCCAGCCAGTTCTGGTTCATATCACCCAGGATCAGTAATTCATTATGACCAGCTTTAGCAACAGACAGTTTCAGGAGCTCTTCAAGCCCTGTATAGCCAGATTTTGGAGGATTATAGCCACATATAATATGAAGCTTTTTGGAGTCCAGTAACAGGAGGGCATGTAGTGATTCACAAGTAGACACAGTGGTATTCAGTAAAAATTATATATTCAGATGAGCTTTGTAGTAAATTGCAACCCCCCCACCCCTCTTTGATGACAATCTGTCCTGTCTGAGGAGGGTATAGTTCAGTATGGAGCAGGCGGAGTCAGGAGTTGAAGGCCTCAGCTAGGTCTCTGTTAGGCAAAGAACATCTGGCTGATGCACATCCAACCATGCCTCTAATTCAGCAAAGTTATGTTGCAGGCTCCTAATGTTAAGATGCATAAAGCATATGCCCTTTGAGGTACGCCCAATAGGGTTAAACTGAGTGTCAAATGACACAGGGTCAGAGTTCAGTTCAGTATCATCTGATAGCAGTACCACAAGAAGAAACAGGTACCAGAGGTTATGCGTGGCATCGGGTGAGCACAGGGATAAGTAGTTATGAATATGGTTAGCGGCTATAACAGAGGCACAATAAAAGGTAAGCCTAGGAAGTAACAGAAGTGTATAATCACCTGGGGAAGAGGGCTCTATGATCATACTGGAGAAGCAGAAGTCAGTTATATCAGGTGAGGAGCCAGCCATCATATGAGGACCCAGGCCAACAGTAAGCATAGCAAGTAAGAGCAGGCTCAGGGAGTAGCTCGAGATAAAGAGGAGTTGTGAAGCCATGTGAGATGAAGGAGCAAGGGAAAAAGAGAAAAAATAAATAAGCAATAAGGAGCAGGGGAGAAAGCAAAAACAGCCGATTCACTTTTTGACAGAGTCAAATAAGAAGCGCCCCTTGTGGGCAATTCATATAAGGAGCCAATTAGAAAGTGGACTGTTTAGTTAAAAACATGTGACAGTCCGTAGGTATGTAAGTGAGAGCCCAGATAGGCCGGGTGGAAGGGGGGTGGGTGGGGAGATAGGCACAGTTCTGCAGGGCAGTTTCTTAAAGTCCATATGAATGGATTTAGTAGTGACCGGAGGGGATCCAATCCGCTGGCCTGTAGACCATGGAAGCACCAATCAGGATACAGGCACAAAAGGTTTGAAAGGCAGAGTCTGAGGTGACAAAATTCATTTGAAAGTCAGACTCTGAGGTGCCAAAATTAATTTGGCAGTCAGAGTCTGAGGCGCTACAATTAATTAGAAAGGCAGAGCCTGAGGCGCCAAGAATTAAACAAAACAATGAAAGAAAATGCAAGGCTCCAGTGGGAGCACTCTAGCTGATATCTAGCCGTTACCTGTATTTTGGCTGGGGAAGTAGCCGATCATGGTGAGGGAAGGTGTAAACAGTTCAGTCCTTGGTGGCTCCTCCTGGTGAGATCAGAGCAGTAGGGAGCAGTGCCTTTAGGTCCCAATGACAGTGGCTTCTCGATGGTGGCTCCTCCTAAGTGGAGCAGAGGGGAGCAGCACCTTCCTTCAAGTCCAGGTGTTGGGGAGCATGGATCTGATCTTAAGGAACCACTCTTGTGGTTCATTCTGGTCTACTGCCCGAATGGGCAGAGGTGTCTGGGGAAGAAAAGGAGGGTTGGTATAAGTAGGAGAAAAGCTGGGCGGGATTAATGAAAGACAAAGGAACTGGGTGTTGGCAGAGAAAGTATGGGGCATGTGCTAGAGGGGGATCAGGAATGGGGAGAGATTAGGGAGGTGAGACTGTCCGGGAGGGAGAGATAGAAACGAGAGGAGGTTAGTTTGAGATGGCCAGAGCAGGCAGCCTAGCTGTAAACAACTGGTGACACAAAGCAAAGGGGCTAAACAGTTACCTGTGCTAAAATTATAAAGCTAAAAGCTATCAGTTCAAGAAGCAAATGGTAGCCTATGCAGATTATTTCATTATATGCAAAGGGCTAAGCAGGTTTACTAGCAGAGCTAAGCTAGTAGAGCTGGAGGTGAGGGTCAGATAACAACAGTAGGCTAAAACAGTACTATGCTAGTATAATGAACTGCCTTAAAACAGATTTTAGATGAAATAGTACACCAGAAATAAAGTAAACTAGGCACAGTTCTGCAGCGAAGTATCTTAAAGTTCGTATGAATGAATTCAGTAGTGACCGGAGAGGAGACAATCCGCAGGCCTGTAGACCGCAGAAGCACCAATCAGGATACAGGTACAAAGGGTTTGGAAGGCAGAGCCTGATGTGCCAAAATTTATTTGAAAGTCAGAGTCTGAGGTGCCAAACTTAATTAGAAAGGCAGAGCCTGAGGCATCAAGAATTAAACAAAACAATGAAGGAGAAAACACACTGGACAAAATGCTAAAATTAAATGTGGCCACCCGTAGAAATGGTCGAGGAGCAAATGTAGCTTCCACAACCAAAGACCAGCGACTATATGATCCTCTCATGGCGTGACTTTTTGTCTATAACAGGGGACAACCTTTTATGTAGGAGTATCTGGTTTCTTCTGCTGCAGACCCTCGGCACACTCCAATGTGTGTGACAGATTTAAGTCCCCTGGGATCAACACCTCCTCAAGTTACCTTTCTTATTTTGCATCCAGGGAGGTGGACTTTCTTTGTGCTGTGGAGGGCCTGATGCTGTCCATAAGGAAATTGAACCTGCAGTTGTGCTGGATATGTAGTATATCTCGAGGACCAGGGATAAACAGCATGTATAGCTCAAGGTGGACATAGTCTCACTTGCTTGAAATGCTTCTCAAATTATGGATACTGGCAAAGACTGAGACCTGTTATCATTTGCATGAATCAAAGACTGAGACCTGTGATAATTTGTGTGAATCAAAGACTGTGACCTGTAATCATTTGTATGAATCAAACAGCTTTTTTCTTTATATCTATATGCATTTACAGCATTGCTGAACATAATTTCTGTAATCTTGCTTTGATCTGGACACGTACAGTACACTCATACACAAGACCAAAACACTCACTGCACCACCAATTTAACCACCTGTTATGTGTGGTTCATAGCACCGTGCTTTTTTTTAGATATATTTTAGTTGTGGAAATTTCTTTGAAAAATGTTGATGTTTAATTTTTTAGGATGTTTATTTCTTTGCTGTTTTTTGAGTGTTGTAACTCAGAAAGAATTCATCACAGCAAAAAAATCTACAAACGAAAAATATTTGGTAAATTGGTTATTTTTATTTAATCAATCACAAAAAAACAATTGTAACAAACCAAGAAGGAATACTTTTCAGAGAATATTAAGAAATCAAACTTTGGGAGGATGTTATAGGCCTCTAAATCCTTTTAGGCCTAATAATGCTATATCAAATTTATCTGGGGCAAATTGTTTTTTATTAATACTGGGGGGAGATATTGAAGTGAATCCAGGGCCTTCAAATTTAGAACTTAAAATCTTTCATGATAATGCATGTAGCATTAGTTCTAAATCTGATCTTTTAGCAACTTTACTGAAAGATAAAGATCCATGTATATTAGGGTTAAGTGAAACATGGCTCTCAAATAAACATCAAGATGAAGAATTTGGCACTCAGGATTATAAACTATGGAGAGTAGATAGAAAAACTAGAGGGGTGTGATGCTTCTTTAAAACAACATTAGGTTTTCAGAAATTATAATACAGGGTAGTGAAAATAATATAGAATTTTTAGCTGTATACCTGGGACATCTAGGATTGGTAATTTCGATTATTTATTCACCCCAAGGGTAAAAATAACTGACTTGGAGATAATTCTTACTAAGATAGCAGATAAAGTAGGAAGTAGACCATTAATTTTGATGGGAGATCTAAATTGTGATTGGAAAAATATTAGAGGGAGACAATTAAAAGACATAGTAACTAACCTAGGATTAAAACAACTCATAAAAAAACCTACCAGGTACACATCAAATATGACAAATGGACCCATATTAGATTTGATTTTGGTATCTACTCAAATTGAAATTGAAGCAGTGGGTGTTTTATCACCATATCATGGAGACCATAATTTGATCTGGGCTACTTTGCCCAGGTCTCAGTTTAATCAAAATCAGGTATATGAAAATAAAAATTGGACTAGGGACTTCAGAAGATTTTCAGAATCTAGGTTTTTGGATAGTGTTAGTAAAATAAAATGGGATAGATGTAAATTAATTCCAGATATTGACACTTCAATTAAATATTTTAGCCAAACTTTTGAAGTATGTGATTTTCCGCACCAAGAGTTAAAGCAAAGAAGAAATTAAATAAATTACCATGGATAAATGATAGACTCTTGAAACAAATTCAAATCAAAAATAGAATTTGGAAAAAAGCATTGAGATCAAAATTAGAAAAGGATTGGATTTCTTTTAAGGTTGCTAGAAATAAATGTAAAAGGTTAATTAAGGCTTCAAAAATTTCATTTTACAAAATAAAATAGATTCAAGTATAGATCCAAGACAGTTTTGGAGAGTGGTCAAGAAATTAACTAAACCAGGATCTGATTCCTCAGAGGAGATATTAAGATTAAAAAATGGGGATATCATTACTGAAAATCCGGAGGAAATTTGTAATGTCTTAAATAATTTTTTTGTAGATCTCCCAAATTGTGAAATTCCTTGTAATTTAGACTTAGAACAAACTAATGTAGAGTCTATACAAAATAAATGTCTTCCATTTAGATTTAAAATTTTGACAGTCACTAAAGTATATAAAATTCTTCAAAATATAAATGCTCATAAGGCTTTTGGTAGTGATTGTCTGGAAGGTAAATTCTTAAAGCTAGCTGCTTTTCATACTGTATAGCACCAATTATCACTTATTTATTTAATTGGAGTCTTCAAATTGGATATTTTCCCTTATCTTGGAAAGAGAGTAGAGTAAAACCTATTTTCAAGGGGGGGGGGATGCAGTAGAAGTTAATAATTATAGGCCCATAGCCTTATTACCTCTTTTGTCGAAATGTTTTGAAAAACTTGTCTCTAGCCAGATAATGGAATATTTGGACAGATACAGTTTGTTGACAACTAAACAATCTGGTTTTCGAAAAAACTATTCCACTACAACAACCCTTTTGGAATTTTATGACCAAATAAATAGGTCATTGGAAACTAGGAGACAGCTGTTATTTTGTAGATCTTTCAAAGGCTTTTGACCTGGTGGACCACCCCTTACTAATTGAAAGACTTCATGAAATAGGCATGGGGAAGATCCCTTAAATTGGTTAAAATCTTATTTGGATGATCGTTCCCAGAGAGTCGAGGTACAGGGATGTTTGTCAAGAAAGAGGAAAGTAAATAGAGGAGTTCCCCAGGGATCAATTTTAGGACCTCTTTTGTTCCTAATATTCATAAATAACTTGCCATCAACTATAGAAAAATCAGAGATTCGACTTTATGCCAATGATACAGTTATAATTGCATCCAGAAAAATGGAAGAAATATTACAAACTAACTTGCAGTCTCATTTTAGAAGAATTGAGGGGTGGTTCACCAGGTCAGGGCTGATAATGAACACAAAAAAACAAAGTGTATGTATTTCCCATTGAAAAAAAGTGGTGAACTTGTTTATGATTTATCCATTTATACAGGAAATCAAACTAAACTAGAACAAGTTAAAATATAGTTATTTAGGGATTATATTTGATGAATATCTGACCTTTTCAAATCATATTATTGCACTG
The DNA here is from genome assembly GCA_016271365.2 of Neoceratodus forsteri. Taxonomy (NCBI): domain Eukaryota; kingdom Metazoa; phylum Chordata; order Ceratodontiformes; family Ceratodontidae; genus Neoceratodus; species Neoceratodus forsteri. Next base: position 543,617,188 of record CM057449.1, read on the forward strand.
ATTAAAAAAGTAAATAGAAGGGTAGGGGCGTTAAGGAGAAGTACTGATTGTTTATCTTTTTTAGATAGAAAAATCTGGCAGACCAGTTAATTATTCCAGTGCTAAGATATGGAGAATTAATATATAGAAATACAAATAAAACTATTGTCTAGATTAGATAGAACTTATTTTCGCGTAGCAAGATATGTATTACAAGGAAACTATCGGATTCATCATTGTCTATTGTTGAAGAAAGTGAACTGGTCACCTTTAGACATAAATCATAAGTGTCATTGGTTATCTTTAATACACAAAATTAAATATTCATCTGTAAATCATCCAATTTATTTAATATTATTTACAGTGAACAACTATCAAAACGGATATTGACAAGATCAGTTCACTTAAATAAGATAGTTGTAGGTAAACATTATAATAAATATTGGGACAGGTCTTTGCTATATCAGGCTGCTAGTTTTGGAATTCTCTTCCTGATGAGGTAAGAGAAATTCCAAATTATTCGTGTTTATTCATACTATAAAGGAGCTATATGCTCACATTTGTGAGTGTTAAATGTTTTTTCTCTAAGGTTCCTTGGGACTTTGAGATTTTATAATCTAGCTATTGTAAGTCTTTTGGTATACCATGTTGTTTGTATATTGTGGTGTTTGTATTTATATGTATTTAACATGGAACTTATTTGTATGTGACTAGTTAGGAATTTACACAGGTCTGTCTTGTAAACTGGATTATGTCCAAATGACATGTATTACCTGTATAAAAATAAATTTTACCTACCTACCTATGCTACGTACTGTATCTGAATAATGCAGATTTGGGTTTGGATACAGAGGCCAGACCTATGATAGTATGATGCTTCCAAAGTATCAGTTGTACAGGATGAATAGTGCCTAGGTACTTAGAGTAGACATGAGTAAGTCAGTGATTATAGTACATGATGAACTGAATGGTATTTGCGAGTACTTAGTTGCTGGAACAGATAAGTAAATAAGTAATTTGTTATGACTTAATGTTTTGGTCTTTCTTTGTATCCCACCATAGGAAGGCTGGTTAGTCGAATAGGATGTGACCCCCCAGGTGGGATAAGAGTGGCAGAGAAGGAGGAGTAAGGGGAGGATGGAGGGCGAGTGTGACTCTCTTTAACCAGAGCAGCAGGAACTCTGCTTGTTTATGAAGGATGTGGGGTAGGAGCTCTTCCCCCACATAACTACAGGCACAGCCTTTCAATTATGTGTGGTTCATAGCTCTGTGCTCTTGCTATGTACTGTATCTGAATAATGTAGATTTGGGTTTGGATACAGAGGCCAGACCTATAATAGTATGATGCTTCCAAAGTATCAGTTGTACAGGATGAATAGCGCTTAGGTACTTAGCGTAGACATGAGTAAGTCAGTGATTATAGTACATGATGAACTGAATGGTATTTGCAAGTACTTAGTTGCTGGAACAGATAAGTAATAAGTAATTTGTTATGACTTAATATTTTGGCCTTTCTCTGTATCTTACCATAGGAAGGCTGGTTAGTCAAATAGGATGTGACCCCCAAAAAATAATAGATATAACACTCCTGGAAGAAGCCTGTTGTGTGGCTGGCTGTTTGTGTTTATCTCTGTCAGTAGTTTAGTTTTTGTGGATTTTCGTATGTTTTTGCTTGGAGGAACTGGACCACTCTTGGACATAATATCTATGAACATTTCCTGGACTAAGAAACTGCAAAACATCACCGCCAGGTATTGGCATTCTCAACATAAATCAACTCTTTTGGAAGCCATCAGAAGCAAAAGTAAGGTCAGTAAATCTGTTATACAAGCTCTTGAATTATGGAGTGCTGCACTGAATCCACATTTCCATCTGACTTGTCCTTAAAGGATGTTTGCTTGTCTTTGAGGTCTGTTCACAACCATTTTGGAGAACAAAGGGACGATACTAACAAAGGATTTTTACATCCTGCATATGCCCCAAGTCAATCTTCATCATCTTCAGCAATTTAACACATTCTGGGTCTTTTGATCTTCAGTAACAACAGTTTTCTGGTCCACAGTAGTTCACTATTTCCTGTGGATTTGATTATTTTTCATCATCTGACTCCTAGTACTTTGGACAAGTTTACTATACTACATATCCCTGAACATAACTATCTACATGGTTTAATATTACTACATCAAGAATGCAACCTAACCTGTTCCTGCTGCACCTGCTCCTTCTGACCCTACTGGCATTCCACACTACCAATATATTTAAATGCCCACTGCAACCAACCTCTGATTTCCTGGTTGATTGCTCCTTGCACAGAAGTGGAATAGTTACCAGTAGTCTCAGCTGCAGCAACACTCATCTCTTCTCCCAAATACTAGGATACACGAACATGCTACTGTGCCCACGGTTGACCCTACCATCAAACTATTTCTCCCTGTTCATACTATCGGGAGTCAGGTCACTAGAGACAACAACTAAGAATAAGTATAAGGGAAAAAGTGTATGTAGCGGTCACTACTGATATCTTAAGGAACTCCTAAAAAGACTAATACTGCTACTCCTGCTAATATCGAGCAACATTTACCCCAACCCTGGACCACCCCTAGCTACCCCCAGGGAGCAGCGTAGAACAGGAATCCTCTCACTAGCTAGCATCAACATCTGCAGCCTTACCAAAAAATTAGATGCCCTCACTGCCTGGACAGCACAACATAGCCCAGATGTACTATCTGTAGTTGAAACACGGTTGTCTCCAATTATCCCCTGACACTGCTGTGGCAATACCTGGGTATACTATCTGTCGGCAGGATCGACAATCCAAAAAGGGGGATGGCTGTGCCCTTTATCTTAAAGATTCTATGACAGGGCATGCCCTGACCCTACCCATTAATGGAGATGAGCTTCAGTTCCTAGCTAGTAAAGTCATTCTTGGGACCCATAACAAAGCTCCGACAATGGATGTTGATGCTGCTCTTCAATACTTCATCTCAGAGTTCAATGCAGCATGTGGCATCCATGCCCTTTTTTTTTTAAGAAATGCAAAATTAAAGGCCTTGACAACCCTTGGATCACAGGCAAACTCCCAGACCAACTAAAAGCTCAAGACCTGCTATGGGCTTGTGCTACAGCCTCTGGCAACCAAGCAGACCTTCAGGCATACAGGGCCACCAGGAATGAATGCCTGTGCCAGAGCTATCCGCACTGAAAAAGACAGCTACTACAGGAGCACCCTATCAAACTCATGGTCAGATGGAGGGAAATTCTGGCAAAGTCTCTCTGAAGTGATAGGGAAAAAGTCCAAAGCAACACCTAATATGCTAAAGGTTGATGGCAGCAACACCCTGGACCCCACCACAATTGCCAATACTTTCAATCTGGCATTCGCTGACCTCAGCCATGTGCTTCCCTCTAACTTCTTTGATACCAACCAAACCAGCTTCCCAATATCAACAGACTCGGGATACAAATCATCCACATTTCTATTTCAAGGCAGTTACTGAAAGGGATGCCAAAAAATATCTCCTCAAGGTACTCGGAAAATCCAGATCAAGTGGGGACACACTTGACTTAAAGCTCATCGCCCTCATCCTTGACGATGTCCTGCACCTTCTTACCAAGATTATTAACCAGCCCCTCATGCTTTCCCAGTTCCCACTCAAGTGGAAGTCTGCCCTGATGACCCTAATACACAAATGCAGGGATAGAATATTACACAGTAACTACAGGCCCATCTCCATCCTACCTCCTTTATTCAAAGCTCTTGAAAAAATCGCCGTAGACCAATTGGTGGAGTATTTGGAGAAATACAACTTGAAATGCCCACAGCAACACGGCTTTTGCAAAGGACATAGCACCACCTCTGCCCTCCTTGAATATGCAGACCACATTCATCTAGCACTAGACCAAGGACAACTTGCTGGTGCCACCTTTATAGACCTTTCGAAGGCCTTCGATACAGTCAACCATCCATTACTACTGGGACAACTTGGCAACTTAGGGCTTTCTCATGACACTTTACAATGGTTCCAACAGTTATCTCTCCAACCAGTCACAACAAGTTAAGATTGGTGACTCCCTCTCCTCCAAACTATCTGTCCGGGCTGGTGTTCCCCAAAGGTCAATATTGGGACCCTTTCTTTTTAATATCTTCCTGAACAATCTCCCTTCTGCCTGTGATGAAAACATTATTCTGTATGCTGATGACACAGTGATTTTCTCTAAGAATTCTGACCCCTTCCTCTTGGAGAAATGACTGCAGGAAAGTTTCAAGCAAGTTGAGACCTGGTTCGTCTCACAGAAAGTAGTGCTAAATTACAAGAATACAAAGACTATGCGATTCCATGGCACACACAACAAACATAAACACCCACAGCTGGCAATCAAAAACAGCTTGGGTGTGACCCTGGACCAGACACAGACTTTCAAATACCTTGGTATAACCCTGGACCCTACCCTGTCCTTCTCCAGCCATATCAATTCAGTTATGAAATCTGTAAATATCCGTATAGGTCTTCTCTCTAAACATAGACACTGCCTGACACCTGACGCCCTTAAGCTAGCAATACACAGCTCTATTGTCTCCATCATTGATTATGGGCTTGTTATCTATGGAGCAGCCACAGCTACAGCAGTATGGCAAATTCTTATAGTGCTGAATGGGGCCTGCAGACTGCTTACTGGTGCTGCCCACCGCACACATACCTGTGACCTCTATGAACAGTCAAACTGGCTACAACTTCAGGAAAGGATTACTTTCAAAACGTGCCTTCTAGCAAAAAAATCATTGATGGGACTCATGCCTCCTTGGATTCAGTCTCTCTTAAGCCCAGCCAGCCACCCCCATTACACAAGAAGCTCTGACAACTATTCTCTGGTTGTTCCCCACTGTCCCAAGGCCAGTGGTTTTTTGCAGGTAGAGCCCCTAAGATGTTTAATTCCCTGGGCAGTGAACTCACCAACTTAGGCACCCTTTGCTCATTCAAACACAAGCTACGTCAAATGCTTGTGTCCAGAGCCACCTGTGACTGTTTCTCCTAACCTCCCAGGTAGTCACTTCTGTTCTTCACACCTCTCTACTTTCACCACCTCTGCCTGCCACCACTCTCCCCCCTCCCCATATCTACTCCTGCCTCTCTCCCTAGCCCAGGTCCACCACCTTCCTCTCTTACCCTCCTTCAATTCCCTTCTTCTCTCCCATTTTCTAATCTGCTCACCCCACCTAATGTTGCATTTGTTCCCCGATCCTTGCCTCCCACCCACCTTTCCTTCTACCTCCCTCCTAGTTACCCCTCTATACCCACTCTCTCTTCCGTTTTCCTATGCTACCTGGCACAATTGGCAGCAACTCAATTTTTTCCACTCTACCTTTCCCTTTGACAGTGTCCTTCTGGCAGCTTTAATTCATGTAAATATTATTTGTTGTGACTCAGCATTCTTAAATGTATGCCTGATTATGTTGTTCTAACTGTTATTTATATCACCTGTAGCTTTAGACCATGTATACCCTGTACTGAATTTTGTATTCAAACTGCTTGCCAGCTAATTTCACACAAACTGTATTTCTGTTCTTTGTATACTGACGTGGAACCTTTGTAAAAGAGCCATTGGCTCAAAGGTATTTGTCCAAAATTCTAATAAATAATAAAATAAATAATATCTCCTCCAACTCCAGAGAGTATGGCCAGTAGCATGCAGAAGAGAAAAACACCCCTTGGGGGGAAACCTCTGAGGACCCATGGCTACCGACCTGCCCGTCCTTCTGGGCATACTAAAGGAGAATAATCCTAAATTAATGATTATAAATTATCAGCTAATCCAAGTTTCAGAGTTGTAGATGCTGTTCCAACAAAGCGGGAAGCTGAAATCGAAGTTCTGGTGTAGAATGTCGGTGAAATGACAGTACAACCTTGTAGAGAAAACTTCACCCAGGAATTCCAAGTAAGCATACTGAAGTAAAATGATAGCATTAGTAGAGCAATCCAATGGCGAGGGAGTTTCCGAACATGTATCCAATTGATTAGGACTCAAACACAGATATGAAACTGGTAGATGATGATCAGATAGCAGGCTGCACGTGTGGGCTGAGGTGAAGAAGCACGGGAGCTGGATGGAAGCTTCTGATCTGGAGATAGCGTAGTGCAAACTTCGGGTCTGGTGAGGGTGAAGGAGGGAGATATTTCATATGGTTAGATATAACAGGTTCGTAGACATGGACAAGAAGGTCAGTGAGAGGCCTCCAGGTCTTGTACGAGCGAAGCAGGTAAATGCATAAGCACATATGGTATCCTTGGCTGCCTCCCAGTGGAGGATGGAAGGTAGTGCCAGAGCAAGGGAGACAAGTAGCATGGCTTTGTGACACATGTACACCTCCACATGTGAGCGTTCACGGCCGCGAAGGGGAGGGACCAAGTAAAGCATGAAAACACAGCTGTCGGCTCTATGGCAGCCCCTCCAGCAGAAATATACAGTCATGGCACACACCCTTGGAAAAAAGTTCAGTAGTCACAATGTAGGGTGTAATCACCATTCATATGACTTTTATTCCATTATTTAAAACATTCAAAAGTGCCCAAATGCAAAAACACAGAATGCATGCAGCCACAGTGGGGGAGCAGCCACAAACTCCTGATGTTTCACTGGAATCAGCTTTTTCAAAGATAATGCCCTCTAGGGGTAAAGACCTATTGGCAAAAAATAGCCACATGTTCCAATTCAAAAACTGTTTAAAATCCCATTGCTATTATTGTCCCTAAAGTGCTTACTAAAATGCAATACAATATACTTAATGTCATATTGAGTTTATCAGTTATACACAACACACACCTAAAGTGCAAAATTTCAAAAAGTTTTCCAGTTATGTGATTCACTATTTGTACTTTTTTATGTCTAGTGTCTTTTCTACACAATACTTGATTTATACTTTACATTACATAGTCAGCATTATTAATCAAAACAGAATCCATGTATGGACTGTTATGGCCTGGGAACCAGTGATCTAGAGAGTCACACAGGGATACCCAGTCATTTTTTTTTTAAATGGACTTTTTGTCCTATTTGCCACTATGCCCCTGTGTCTATGTAATGGGGGGTGGGGGGGGGCCAGGTGAATAAAGCAAGAAATAGCATTAGTAGGCTTCCTAGCCTATAAAGGAGAAATTCATTTATTCCAGTTATTTTACAGAACACATAGTCCTAGCTTTTTTGTTTCTTGTTTCCTCTTATAATACCAGACTATTTGACAACTTAAGAATATGGAAGATAGGATAAGATGGACAAAGTAGGGGGAAACAAACAAGCCTGTCTGAGTTCAAGATTATGTGGCGGTGTCTGGTATGTGCATTCCATCAGACAAACTATTGGTGTATGGCTTAGGGAGAAATAAATCAAGCACACATTAAGTGTCTGGATTTGCATCCTGGGGGAGAGAAAACACAACAATAAAAATCTTAGCTATCACAGAGGAAAGGTTCCAACTTAAAATGATCATTTAGTCCCTGTTCTGTGATGCTTACCCCCGTAGTGTAGATCCAGCAGTTTTTTTTGCTTCCTAAGCATGTTCTCCCTATCACCTCCTCTCGCTCCAAGGCAGACTTGTTCTAGCCCAGAACATTTTATTTTATACTTCAACTTATTTGGAACATTAGCCATAAGTACAATCAGGCTTCAGGCCTCGCCATAGTACAATTTCAGCACTTGCAAAGGTAACGAACGACTGGCAGAGAGCTCTTGATGCAAAGAACTACGTGTGTGCTATCTTTTTTGATTTAAGTAAGGCATTCAACACCATGGACCATGACCTGCTTCTGGGTACCCTTCGTAACATTGGATTGGACACCTTATTCTTGAAATGGTTCTCTTGTTATCTGACCGGTCGTGTGCAGCAAGTCAAAGCAGTGGGATTTCTTTATCCACTGAAACCGATCATCAGAGGAGTGCCACAGGGCTCCATTTTGGGACCGCTGCTATTCACACTATACATTAACAATACTGACTCTGGAATCAAATCATTCAACATCCATCTATTCACAAATGACACAGTCCTCTACACCTCCAGGCCTACCCCTGAGAGTGACTGCACAGACCTTCAATCAGAATTTAATCTACTACAACGAAACCTGCTTAACCAAAAACTACTCCTAAATGCCAAAATAACTAAGGCCATGCTCTTGTCACTGATCAATATTGCCTCAAAACCCTCCATGTCTGGCCCTGTGCCACCTATTAACACGCTACTAGGTGAATCATTGGATTATGTAGCTGAATTCAAATATTTAGCTGTGTGGACTGACAATAGACTTTCCTTCATCAAGCATGTAGAGGAACTCTCAAAAAAACTTAGGCAAATGCTTGGTCTATTTTATAGAATTAAACATCTGCTTACCCAAGAGTCTGGGAAGAGGCTGGTACAAACCACTTTCCTAGCACTCTTGGACTATGCTAGCTTCCTCTATGGTCAAGTTCCAGGGTCAGCTCTAGCGGAGCTTGATATCCTGTACCACAGAGCCTACAATTCATCTTTGGTGCAGCCTACACCACGCATCATTGTGCACTTTATTCCCTAGTGGATTGGTCATCCCTTACATTCAGGAGACAAAGGAATGCTTCTTTTTGGACCTACAGAGCAATTATTAAGAAGCTACCCCATTACATCTCTGATTGCTTGCTTGCACTTCTGTACCTTAGGAAATTACGCCCTGAGAAGTTATCCCTACATCTCATTATTTGTACCAAAGGTCAAATCCTGTTTTGGTAGAGCTTCCATCAATTATGTGCTACCACAGTTATAGAATAAGCTTAAAAAAACCTTAAAACTGGCTAGCCCAATTAATCTAGCCAAGTTCAAAATGCTTTATGCAAAATTCTTCACTGAACCTTGTGTTTTACCGGATGTGCTTCACAATGCCTGGATCCACTTTGCATCCTACAGTAGCACCCCTGGTTCTCCTCCTCTCCTTCTACCCTTCATCCCTCCTCTTTTCCTTCCCCTATGCTTCCCCATACTATTCAGTTGTCTATCCCAGTGGGTTAGTCTCAGTGCTTGCCTACATTGTACACACAGTATTCTGTAAATTGTTGTTATTTTATGAGAGCTTATACTGTATATATTTCTATAAGCTGGTGTCTTCTGAGTTGTGTTATCACCCCATTGCTATTGTCCTTACCCATATTGTTCCTGTTATACTGCTGTACTGACTGTGTGTATTCACTAGGGCTGTGCGAATACCTTTTCCCGAATATTCAGTATTCGGGTCCCAAGTATTCGGTATTCGTTATTCGGTATTCGGCCAGAAAAGGTGTTTTTTTAAGGAAACTTTAAAAAAGCACTTCAGCAACACCATTAATCACCCATTGAACCTGGTATACCATATACACCTCAATAACACTTCAGCCACCAACACTGAGCTCTCACTAATGCAACACAAGCTTCATGTGGCACACTCGATCCACCACACCACACACATAGCACTCTGAAAATAATATCAAGCATTGCATTGGGTCACACTAGAGGGTGTTCATGGTCACAGACACAGGGTAGAAGGTGCTTCGGCCATGGGCATAGGAATAGTGGTAGCAGTGGCTGCAGTAGTGGTGACAGCTGAAAGGGTGGCTGCTGCAAGAATGGTACCGGTGGTGGTGGGAAGCACACTGGCTGCTGATGTAGCAGCCATAGTGGTAGCAGTGGGGACACTGGTGGTGGTGTCTGCTGCTTGCTGCACAAAGCATGTAGGCTCTAATTCCCCCCTACTACTGCACAACAGGGTGTGACAGTGAACGTACAGATGGACAGGTGGTGACACTAGCAGTAGTAGTACTGCTAATGGTATTAGTGGTAGTAGTACTATTACCAATGCTACAAGAACTAAAAGGCTTGCTTGAGGAGAACAATATTTGAGCCCATCGAATAAAGAGAGACACCTGTATGTCATTATCTATGTAGTCTATCTCACCACCTTCTCTGGAATTGTATTATGTATCAATAATTTACAGTGGAGCAAGACAAGATGCAATTCAGTACTTTGCAGTAAATGGCATGCCACAAAATATTGAATGACTGGAGGGCTTAATTGACATTAAATTACACTGCTCCTTGAAGCATACTGCAGCATTTTGCAGCAATTTTGCAAGATACTGCATTGCATACTGTCTGGCACCACAGTATGAACTATGTTTTATAATCTTGATGCAGTGTTTCATCCTTGGATATGTTAGTTGTGGATTGTTTTGTTACAAGGGCATCTTAGTCTCATTCATTTTAACTTCACTTATTTATAGTGTGTGTTTAGCTTGTTTGTATGTTCCCGACATGCACCCTGACAAAGACCAGGTTCTGGTCAAAGCACCAGGGCTCTATTGGCATCCTCCAGCCTTAACACAAACAACTGTATTGGCAACTTTATGCTGCACTGCTCTTAACTGTATTTCATTACTGCCCCCCCCCAAGTGCTTCCTTTGTTCTACATAGATTGTTTGGGGGTTTGGCAGCCCAGGGACAACACTAGCAGTAATTGCCTGGATGTGCTGTACATTTGTGGGTCTATCATCCTGTCCCTCACCACTTGGGGCCAGCGGTGCAGATGCTTTGCTGGGGCTGGACCAAGCATGTTTGCAAGATTGCTGAAGACATGATGGATCAGGTCACTAGTGGTTACTGTGTAAAACACAAACTATTACTGCGTAGTACCTGTGTGTGTGATGCGTTACTTAGTGCTTGTGGAACTACAGTAATACACCAACCTTTCCAGTTATACTGCACCACAAACAAGGAGCAGTAAAGAAAAACACTGCTACTAAGAAGGGGAAGAAGAGGACAACCTATTTAGTCAAACATGGAACCAAGCAAGGAACAGACAGATAACATACAGCTAACTCAGAGAGACAAGCCTGTCCCACTAAGTGCAATGGTTTAATTAACAAAACAACAATAAACAAAACAAAAAAAATGCATGTGCACAACTGTGCACACACACACATGGCACAGACTCACAGGGGGATATATTTCACAAGCACAGCTTAATTGTGTGCAGTGGGCTGTAGAAGTGGGGGGAGGGGGAGTCAGCCACCGTGTCAGCGTGGCTCAGTTGGTAGCACATCCGCCTCTGGACCAGAAGGTCGTGGGTTCTCGTCCCACACTGGGATTGGACTTGCACCTAAAATCACTGGCATTCGAATGCAGTATTGGGGGGTGCTGTACTGCTGGGGTGTGCCATCCTTTGGATGAGATGTTAAGCCAAGGTCCCTTCTGCCCATCCTTGTGTTGTCCTGGTGGGTGTCCAGGTGGAAGTAAAAGAACCCAGGGCACTCTTCACAAAGAGTAGGGAACATTCCCAGTGTCCTGGCCAACATTCCCCTTCCCATAAATCGTTTCATGCAATTATCTGGGCTGTGTGTGGGTCATGATGTGCAATATGGCTGCCACCACACATTCAGTCACTTCACTACCAGTCTAGCATTGCTTGTAAAGAGCCTTGGGATACACTGTATATGAAAACGCTGTATAAATGCTGATTCTTCTCCTTCTCCTCCTCCTCCTCATGTGTACAGGGATCTACCCCCAGAACCGGAGGAGACTAACAATACTAATTCAGTGAGTCAAGCCTGACTCGCTTAGAACTGAAGAAGTTTATTTCAAAATCTGTGTGCACACAGCTGTGCACATGTGTGGCCCTGCCTCATGAAAAAATATATTAAGCACGCACATGCAGGGTGAAGCCTCACAAAATCAAATACTATGCACATATACAGCAAATTATAAGCAGTGACCTGCAGGAGGGGGAGTTAGCAGACACCCTCATCAGTCATGCAGGGAACCAAGCCTGGAACCAGACAACAGCAAAAACACAAAACACAAAAATAAAATGTGCTCCACCCTAAAAAAATCACACTGGAGCTATGTCAGACAGCAGCAGAGAAGGGGTGTTAGCAGACAGCCCTCCTAGTCCCTGTAACTGAGTACAGCAATAAGGACAAAATACCTGTCAGAAAGACAAACATAGCTTTTCTGACACTGATCAAAAAACTATACTGACCCAAAAAAGCCTGTAAAGTAAAAATCAATTTCCTTCTTAGCAAGTTTAAGGTCTCAAAAGTACTGCAGAGCAGCTCTCAGAAACCACTGTCTCATGTCTTCTACCAGCTCAGAGTGAGGAAGTCACATGGTGTGCTTGCCTTTGAGCTCAAGAAACAGTTTTTGATTGGCCAACAAAGCTCTGCGAGACTTGGAAATCTCACCGAATAGTAGTTCCCAAATAGTGGCCGAATAGTGAATTATTCGGAAAATGCATCCAAATATTCGGGAAGCCTACTATTCGTGGTATTCGGAAAATGCTATTCGGTCCATGCACAGCCCTAGTATTCACCCAGGCCCACCTTGTAAATGAGCTTGCTCAAAGGTGCTTCACCTGGTAAAATCAAGATTGACTGATTGATTGATTGATTGATTGATAACTGCTAAATCCAAGCAGTAAAACAGCAAATAAACAGAACATGTGATTCATGCTACCTAACTCTAGAATGGTAAAACCCATTGCCGTTTCTGTGTTTTTGTTCCCTCTAGGTTATGGTAACAATATGTGTTAGTTCTCAGTTAAATGTAGTAGAAAATGAGCAGTTGAGCCACACCAAGGCTAGGATTTTGGATTTCAGGAGGGCAGACTTTTCTAGGATGGGGATATGTATGAAAGAAGCCCTGGCAAGGAAGGATGCAAGTGGAAGGGAGGAGCAGTGGGCACACCTAAAAGGAGCCTTGGTGGAGGTGACAAATCAGTGCATTAGGCTGAGGAACAAAGGAAAGAGAAGGAAAAAAACACTGTGGTTCTCAAAAGAGGTGGCAGAGAAAGCAAAGGCCAAAAGGAGGGCTTTCAGAAAATACCAGGAGACACAGAAGGAAGAAGATAGGAAGGTGTGCCTAAATAGTCAGAGGGAAGCAGAGAAGGCAGTTAGGAGTGCAAAGGCACAAACAGGAGAAAGATTAGCACAGACGGTGAAAAAGGGGGATAAGACATTCTATAGGTACATTAGTGAAAGAAGGAAGGTCAGAGGTGGGACTGCAAAGCTCAGAGGAGATGAAGGAGAATGTGTGGAGGGAGACATCAATACTGAATAAATACTTCTGTTCAGTATTTACTGAAGGGGGGGACAGGGATCACATCTAGGCAACAGAAACAAAGGGGGGAGGGAGGTGAACATCAGCCCATTTACAGAAAAGAGACTCCTAGAGGAACTCACAAAACTGAGGATGGACAAAGCAGTGGGACTAGATGATATACACCCTAGGATATTAAAGGAACTGTGAATGGTGCTAGCAGCACTGCTGGCAGCCCTGTTTAGTGAGTCGCTCGATATGGGAGTGGTTCTAGAGGACTGGAGAGGGGCACATGTAGTCCCTTTTCACAAGAGCAGAAGCAGGTAGGAAGCAGGAAACTATAAGCCAGTCAGCCTCACTTCAATAGTGGGCAAGATTATGGAGACGCTGCTTAAGGAAAGAATTGTGGAACAATTGGAATCCATCAGAGCACAGGATCCAAGGCAGCATGGATTCACAGCAGGAAGATCTTGTCAAACAAATCTGATAGACTTTTTTGACTGGGTGACGAAGGAGGTGGATCGGGGGGAGCAGTGGATGTCATCTACCTTGATTTCAGCAAGGCCTTTGACATTGTTTTTATTTTGGTTTTATTTATTTATTTATTCAGTCTCGGATTACAATACCTTTAAGCACAAAGCATTCATTTACAAAGGTTCCATGGCAGCGGGGAAGGGTGAACAAACATACAGAGGTGGTAATACAAAGACCAGGTTTAAGAAACAATAAAGTACATATTTTAATTATCTAGTATTAAAAACTTTTGCAATGGAAATGAAAGGAGTGGGGGGGGGGCGGAGAGGAAAGGAGAAGAGGGATAAGCAGCCAGAAGGCCTTGTTCCTTGTAAAAGACTGGTTAACTAGTTGGGTAGCCTGGGTGTGGGCCACAAGGTGGGGAACTGGGTTAGAAACTGGTTGAGGGACAGAAAACAGAGGGTGGTGGTTAATGGGATCCAATCCAAGGAAAGAAAGGTTACCAGTGGGGTGCCTCAAGGATCAGTGCTAGGGCCCGTCCTTGTTAACGTCTTCATTAGTGGCATTGCTGAAGGGCTGGATGGGAAGGTTTGCCTATTTTCAGATGACACCAAGATCTGCAACAGGGTAGACACTCCAGATGATGATGATAAAAACAAATCTTATTATCTAGGTGCATACATTTAGGGAACAAATCCCTATTTTCAAAGAATGGCCTATACAAATTACATAAATACATACAAAACACATTCATTAAAAGTGCATAAAAACATGTAGGTTACAATTTACACTTAGAACACATTCAAGGGAACCATTTTTCATGTGTAGCATTTACAGAGCTTTTGCAAATATTTCCTTAAGGCATTTTGAAACTCTTTTATAGAGTTTTTGACTTTTAATTCTGTTGTTATTCCATTCCAAGACTTTGCCAAAAAAGCTTGTAGCATAGCTTCCCCAAATCTATTGTAGACTCACGGGTATGTCAGGTTTGTGTCACTTGTTCTCAGACTGTATGTACTACAACTTGGGGACACAGATGTCACAAGAGATCTTAGAGGGTGTACAGTTTTTGACTTTGTCTGTAACCCCAGGACAACCAATTAAATGTTCTTTTTGCATCCGGCTCAAGCCAGTCTAACTCCTAATAAATTTTACAGGGATGGGTACCAAATGTACTGCAACTTGCAAACCTGGCAAGTCTATAATAGGCCTGATCTACTTTTTTTTAACGATTTTTATTTGTGTTCTTGGATACCATGCATCCATATTCTAATATCGTAATAAGTAGTTGTTGAATTAGTTTTGCTGAATTAATGTCTTCCTGTCATTTTTTGTAAAACAATCTGAGATTCTCCTCAGGGCTCCTTGCCTCTGATTAATTTTCTTTGTCATTGATTCAAAATGCTCTTTATATGATAACTTATTATCTACTAAAACACCTAGATATTTGTAACATGTTGTATTCACTAGCTGCTGACCATCGTTAAACTTTATATTCAGATTTTTGGCCTTCTGTTTGCACCCACCAGATGTGAAAATCATACTTTGTGTTTTCTTACTGTTCATTAGGAGACCTGAATCTGCAAACTATGATTCCATCCTAGTAAGATCCTCCTATAGTTCTTGCCCCAGCGAGTTGAGACTGTCAGTGGACGCCACTGAAACAGTGTTGTCCGGGTACAGCCTGACCTCGCTGTGTCTTAACAAACCTGGTAATTGATTTACATAGATGTTAAAGAGCAAGGGGCCCATGATGGACCCCTGAGGGACTCCTCTCTGTACTGTCCTCAAGGTGAATGTAATATACCCTTGTGACATACACTGTTTCCTGTCCATCAAGTAGACCTATTAAGGGGTTCCATATGGACACCTATTGCATACAGTTTCTGCAACATGAAACATGCACTCTAAACCACCCCCCATTATACACAGCCAGGCATAATTGCCCCACATAGGCTGCACCATTCTGGCCTTACTGTCAAACTCAGAAAGTCGATTGCTAGGCCTTTCTGTCCACTCCCTGACCTTCCAACCCCTTTGCTGACTCCCTCCTTCCTGCCAGGGACCCCTAATATACACATTGACCACACAGATGTTACCTGGGCAGGATAATCAGGCCTCAGGATTGCACATCTAAACATATGTAGCCTCTCATGCAACTTCTCTGAACTCGAAGCCTCAGTGTCCCAATTCAAGCCACGCATCTTAGGCCTCTCAGAGACCTGGCTTATGCCATCCCTTACCAATGCCTCATATCACCTACCTGGTTACTCCATGCTGCGCAAAGACAGACCAGGACAAAAGAGAGGTGGAGATGTAGCACTGTACGTGCTCAATTATATCGCAGCCACCACCATCACGTGCTCAACCTCCACCTCTGCTACTGAATGGCTAGTAGCTGAGGTTGTCCTGGGTGCTACAAAAAAGCTTCACCTAAGCTGCTGCTACCACACCCCCACCCCACAGCAGGGGTGCAAGGCCTACCTAATTTCCTGGAAGGTCCTGCACATATCTCCTCTTCTAGAGATACAATCATACTTGAGGACTTTAACCTCAACTGGACTGGCTCCCAAGAAACTGACTATGTTCATCTCCTTAAATCCCACAATCTGGAACAAGTCATCACCTCCACCACCAGATTCAATGCCCGCTCACTCAACCATACCACTCTAGATTGAATTATCACTAATCAGGTGGACATGGTCCTTCAGGTGAGCACAATGTCTGACTCAATTAGTGACCACACCTCTACTTACATTCTACTAACCACCAAATCAACCCAGCCCCCCCCCCAAAAAAACTCTTAACACTCAGAAAATTTAACCACCAGGACCTTGACTCTGTCCTAATTGATGCCAGGGCCACTAACTGATCCAAACTATACTCATACCAGAATGTCTCAACCACAGTTACATTCTTTACCAATGTCTTTCGTAAATTTCAGGACAAACATTTCCCCATCACCACAAGAAGGATCAGGGGTGGCTGTACCCACTGGTTATCTAGGGAACTACTGGCCCAAATGAAATGCAGACACAAAATATGGAAGGCCTATAAGACACCGCCCTCCCCCCAACTTTGGAATGCATATAGATAACTGCGAAACTCCTGCAAACAGGCAGTAAAGTCACTCAAGTGCAAATAGTACACCAACCTGCAAAAAGATACTCTTGGTAAGCCATACCATTTCTGGGCCTCTATAGGTTCCCTCCTAGACCTTAAGCCTAACAAGAAGATCACACAGCTGAACTCCCCCTCAGGCCCCATCAATGAATCTGGTGCAACTGCGGACACTTTTAACAGAATGTTTACTTATCTCATGCCATATACTAGTAAACTCCCTTCTCAGCCCCCCTCTGACCAGAATAACTATCCGCAATGCTCCCAACGATCCCCTAATGCTGCCAGTCCTCCTTCATTTAACTTGAAGACTATCGGCCTAAACATTACTACCAAACTCCTGAAGTCACTACCAGCCAGAGGTATCCCAGGTAGTGACGGGCTATACCCTACCTTCCTAAATCTGCTCTCCCCAGCTATTGCCAAGCCCCTAACCTTCATTTTCAACCTTGCCCTCATGACTACAATGGTACCCAACTCTTGGAAGCATGCTAATGTGATACCTATATTTAAGACTGGTGATCCCCTCACCCCTGAGAATTATAGACCCATCTCCCTCCTCCCTCACCTGAGCAAACTGCTAAAGAAAATCATTTGCCACCAATTATCTGACCACCTAGAAAAATACCGCCTCCTGTGCCCTTTCCAACATGGCTTCCGCAAACACCACAGCACCTCGTCTGCCTTGGCTCTATTCTCCAACCATGTCCTTAGGAACATGAGTCAGGGCAAAGCCACAGGCACAGTGTTCATGGATCTAGCGAAGGCCTTTGACCTCGTAGACCACCACCTCCTCTACTCCACACTGCATAACTTTGGCCGCCCCCCTGACACTATCAGATGGTTCTGTAGCTACCTCACAGACAAGTCTCAGTCTGTTTTGATAGGCAAAGACTCCTCTGCTGCACTGCCTGTCCACTCTGGAGTGGCTCAGGGTTCAATACTGAGACCCCTATTATTTTCGATGTTCATTAATGATCTCCCCACTGAGAGCATAAAATGCCAGGCCCTCCTGTATGCTGATGATTTAGTCATGCATCATAGTGAAAAATCCCTTGAGTCCCTGTCTACCACCCTCACACTGAACTGTGGAGCAGTCCAGAACTTGTTCCTCTCCAGAAAACTTCTCATGAATGAGAAGAAGACAAAAGCAATGCTCTTCAGCTTCAAGCCATTCCTAGCGAAGGCTGTAAAATCAAAACCCACCCTCCGGGTTGCCACCACTGCTGGCACTCCCCTCGAAACTGTCCCCTCCTTCAAATACTTAGGTGTGACTCTAGAACACTCCCTTACTTTTAGTGAACACATGAGCAACACAGTAATGAAAATCCACTAAAAGCTAGGTGCCACCTACCGCCACAATCAAAATAATAATAATACTTTATTTTTATGGCGTCTTTTAAATATCAAGGCACCTAACAAAGTTTAAGTTAAAATTACTTATCAAACATCCCAGCAACATCAATTATATAAACTCACAGATACCATTACCGAGTCATTCACCAAATGCTTGGTGCCATAAGTGCGTTTTTAAAGTTTGCCTAAATCCCCCCATGGTCTCGCACTCCCATAACCGACGGGGTAGAGAATTCCTAAGGGATGGGGCCTCATGCGTAAATGCTCAGGCCCCAGAAGATTTCAAACACACCCTTGGAATCTCTAGCAACCCCTCATCAGCTGAGCGGAGTGATCACCCAGGGCAGTAGGGAACCAGAAGCTCTTTCAGGTAGCCCAGGCCCAGTCCGTATAGGGCTTTAAAAGTCAGAAGACCTACTTTGAAGGTGATCTGCCACTGTACCGGCAGCCAGTGCAGTCCACGCAGCACCTGGTGAAATATGACAGAACCGAGACGTTCCCATCAAAAGCAGGGCCGCCGCGTTCTGCACTAGCTGCAGGTAACGAATTTCCTGCCCCGGTAGCCCTAGGTAAAGGGAGTTGACATAATCTAAGTGCGAGGACACAAAGGCGTGGACCAGCGTAGGAAGATCACTGCATGAAACAAGGTGCTTAATCCTGGAAATATTCCTCAGATGGTATAATATCTGACCCCTGAAGCTCATCTAGCCATTGTACAAGGAAACCTGCTGCCCCTTCTCGATTACTGTTCAGCTGTATACTTAACTGTACCCCCTTCACTACACTCATGCCTGAACACCACATATAACTCTATTTGTCATTTTGCCCTTCAAGACCCTTTCTCCACCCACCACTGCTCACTATACTGGTCTCTAGACTGGCTCACACACCAGGGGTGCTTTGACTTCGTTATGGGCAGCCTAGTTGACAGCGCACTCAGGAACTTTCAGCTGTCCCCTTACTCTGCTATTTTCTCTGACAGGGTGGCCTCCCGATGCCTATGGGCTTCCTCAGTTCCCCTTCTGGAAGTCCATCACATAACTACTGCTATAGGTAGCAGAGCTTTCTCGGTCTCAGCCCCTTCCCTCTGGAATAGACTCCCATTGTTTATCTGGTCATTCCCCTTTCCACCAGTCCTTCAAATCAAACCTAAGAGTGTGGCTACTGGCCGGGGCCACTTGTACCTGTAACAGTCCCCTAGACAGCTCCAGGGCCCGTAACCTACCCTAGTACCCACCTTCTACCACAGTCACTGCCACCTAGCATCATACCCCCTCCATCCCCTCTGGTCAAAGGGCCTACCTATCACACTGGACTGTTTAGGTGTAGTGAAATTTTAATTAACCTACAGTTAACTATTCGCTGTTTATTTCTCTGACTCATGATCCAATGTTCTAGTTACCAGGCTTCCGTGTGACTGCTTGTTCATACTTGACTATTGTTATAATGTTGTGTTCTCCAACACAATGTATTGTATTGTTTTGTTTTCTCTGTCATGCTATGATATGTACTCGACCTCATACTGAAAATTGTCTCAGCAGCCTTATTTCATACAACTGTATTTGTTTACTGTTATTGATCTACCATATTTGTATGCTATGACTGCCACCCAATGTGGCCCAAGGAATGACTGAAAACAGTCCTCTGTATCAGCTTGCTTACCCGGTTAACAAAGCCATAAATGAATAAAACATGATCCTGTAGTTTACCAGATCAAAAGCTTTGCTGAGGTCCACACTCACTGCCCCTGTGTCCTTCCCCTCATTCACTGATGTTGCTAGCTGATTAGTGAAGTCCACTAGGGCTGTGTCAGTGGACCTCCGTACTCTGAATCTGTGTTGACTATTAGTTAGTAGGTTATATTGTTTCAGGCAGTGACTAAGTTGCCTGTGTACAAGCCTTTCCAATATTTTTGATAATATTGGAAGGAGGGCTATAGGTCAATAGTGGGTAGGTGTCAGGGAATTCTCTTCCTTTAAATATGGGCACAATCTTCTCTAACTTCCGGGTTCCAGGAAAAGTAGAGGAACAAAGGCTCCATTTCAATAAATATATCACTGTTGATGCAACTATATCTACTCCCAACTTCAAAATTCTTGCCTCCAACCCATCTAGGCCCCTTCTTTAACTACAATGGTTCTGAAATGAAAACAAGGTCTTGTACCTACCACATCCGTGTCACCCAGTATCTCTTGTAGCGATATGTTAGGGTCCAGGGATTCCATATTGATTTTTCCCAGGTCTGACAAATCTATAAAACAATCGTTTAAGATATTGGCCACTTGTTGTTGATCCCCTATTATAACATTATCTTGGACTAGATTTATTAGAGCCCTGGACTTCCTGGATTTTGAAGCCTTTTTATTTGTTGGCAAAATTGTCTAGAATCCCTAAATTGTTAAATATTTATCCTATAATATTGGCTTTTTGCTACCTTTGTTATTTTGGTACATTTATTGCTCCACTTTTTAAATGTATTCCTATCCTGTATTTCCCCAGTTCTTCTAGATTTTTTCCATAAGCAATACTTAATCCTCAAGTTTTTCTTGATTTTTTCAGTAATCCAGGGTAATTGTTTTTTGGTATGAATTTTTTGAACCTGAAGTGCATGAGTATTTATTACTTCTGTCACCATATTCATAAAATCTTGGACTGCCATATCTAATTTGGGAATTAAAGTTATTCTATCCCATCTGACACAACATAATGAATTCCTATAAGCCTCTATATTGAAGTCCTTCACACTCATTGTCCAGTAAGTTGAAGGTTCTGTAATAAGAGTTTTATTTACTTCTAAGTAACATGTTATAGGAACATGATCCCCTATGTTTAATGGTATTATTTCAATTTTATTTGATATTAGTTCTGAGGAAATGAAAACTAAATCCAAAATGGAGCCTTGATGTATATCTTTTCTACATCTTGTTGATGCAAATACAGTTTGTCTACATTCTAGGAAATCCATGCTTCCCCCCAATTTATTTCCCCTTTTCCCCTTTTTGTGTCCAAGCAGCATTAAAATTTCCTATTAAAATTAAATTATTTTCTTTTACCTTATTTGATATTTTTCCAACTAGTAAGTCAAAGTGTACTATCTTTGTCTTTGGTGGGGCATAAATTACTCCAACTAGTAAGTTATTAGTCATTATTACTCTCCAGCCAGCAACGACTCCCTTGGACCCAGGCAAGCGGAGGCCCCTGACTGGACACACACTCCACAGCCTAACCTACCTCGCTATCTTCTCCTCTGTGGTGTGGGCAGTTCTGCTAAAGCTGCTGCCTGTACTCTCCAGCCAGAAAAGACTCTCTCAGACCCAGGCAAGCAGAGGACCCTGACCGGTGCACACTCCATGGCCTGACCTACCTCGCTCTCTTCTCCTCTCCAGTGTAGCCGGCTCTGCTAAAGCCACTGATCATACTCTCCAGCCAGCAAAGACTCCCTCAGACCCAAGCAAGGTATGACCATACTGAGTGGACAATTGAATTTCTGCACCTTACACTGCCTGCTCCTGACTGGGTGCTGCTCCCTGTTACCTCTGTCCTTTTGGCCTCACTAAAAACTGCAGCTACTGGTGCTTCTATGTCACATTTTGCTTTTCTTTTTCTCTAGGTTAACAAGAAGAAAAAGAAATATTTTATTCTTTTTACTTCCTGGCTAAGTGGTAGTTACTGTGTAGAGTTATTTTAGCAAATACTGCCACTGTTGTTAATTACTGCTTAGAGACATTTTACATGGCTAATACTCCCTAAATGTGTAGTATGAAAAGACCTGCTTATCCAGAAACCGTGTCTGTGCTTTTCCATTCTATTGTTAATTTTTTGCTGTCAGTCACATGATAGCTGTCTGTCAATTCTTTTTGTTGTTTTTTTTTTTTGTCCAGTTTCCCATTAGCAGATTATAATGATCTGCCACTAGAGGGACCTTAGGTTTTTTGCAACCATTTGCACTTTATAGGAAGCGAACACTAGGGGCACTAATCTGAACTACTGGCATCCAGTCAGTAATTTAACATACTACAATGCAACCAGTTGCTCATTATCTCCTGCTTGTGTTCCTCCCTCTACTTTCTTTCCCTTGCCGCCATGCTTCAAATACTGACTCCCATTCCATGCCTGCCACACCACTACTATACAGTTCTGGTTTACTGCATACTGCTACCCCTTCCCCAGCCACATTTAGATGGAGGCATTTCTCACTACTCCCATGTCCCTCTCTAACTACTATCGGTATTTGGAACTGTGTGTGCACTACAATGTCCCACACGACCACTGAGACTATAGGGGGCCTCGTCCTGTTCACTTTACTATCCCTCGTTGGTCCTCCCTGCAGACTGTACCCTCAGTCTACACAATGTAACAACCAACAGTCAGTGCTAAATGTATATAGCACCATCACAATTTATAACCTTGGGGTTCTCAGCAACACCCTGCATGTGCACCATATGCTCTGGACTCAGGAACACCAACCAAAACATCCCTCTATGGTGACACTCTTCCCTGGGTTTGTTGCACACTTTGGCACCATAAAAGAATGATTACCCAGCAAGAGAAAATGGGAACGGAATATTAAACTCTTACTGCAGCATCTCACTTGCCTGCTACAGCTCCTACTCCTGCAATCTGACAATGTGCACCCGAACCCCAGCTCACCATCCCACTGGTTTAATCTGTCACCTAAGCCAACAGGGTTTACTCTTGCCTCTATAAATATCTGCAGTTTACTTCCAAAGATGGATAACCTGAAAGTATGGATTACTTGGCACAAACCCGACATTCTTTCTGTAGCTGAGTCATGGCTCTCTCCCAAAATACCTGTTCAGACAGGACCATCTCTCAAAAAGAGGTGGGGGCTGTGACTTGTACATCAGGGATTCCCTTCAGGAACATATCTTACCCAAACCCAGTTGTAGTGACAACCTGCAGGTCCTGACCATAAAACTACCACTGGGATCACATAACAGGGCTCTTACGGTACTCTCTATTTACATCCCGCCTAAACTATCGCTTGCACCAGTCACCTGATGGAATATGTGAGCACCCTGAGCCTAAATACTGAAATCATGATACTGGGAGACTTCAACATCAACTGGCTCTCCCCTGCTGCTGCCCCAGTGAAGGATACCTTATCAGCCGTCCACTTCTCACAAATGGTTGAAGCACCAACCAGAGTCAATTAAAAAACTGGGACCAGCACTCTCCTTGGTTGGATACTCTCTAACCGCCCTGCTCACATCTCCAATACTACTGTTCTCCCTGATTCATTGAGTAACCATGCCCCCGTTACTTGTACTTGGACCTACAATTTCTGCAAACCACCTCCCAGAACTATAACAAACCATGTACTACTAAAAGGTCACCTTGCGCTACTAAAAGCAGACCTCCAGTGCATAGACTGGTCAAACCTCTATGAAGCCAATGATGTGAATACAGCCCTGGACTACTTTGTAAATAAATTTAACATCATCTGTGAAAAGCATGCTCCAATAAAGACTAGAAAAATAAAAGGACATTGCAACCCCTGTATCACCCCGGACCTCTTGGACCAGCTCCATGCCAGAGATCACCTATGGCAGAAAACGAGAGCACATGGTACCACCGTTAACATCCAGAGGTACAAAAAAGCTTGTAATGAGTGCACAAAAGGCATCCAACTGGCCAAAAGCAAATTCTACATGGATGCCTTCTCCAGCTCCTGGAATAGCAGTAAGTTGTTCTGGGACAACTTCAGTGACATAACTAGCAAGGATCCCAAAACTGCCCCATCAGTGCTCATGGTTGAAAGCGCACCATCCATGGTTCATCTTCACATAGCCAACGCATTTAACAATGCATTCACAGACCTAAGTAGTATACTACCAGTGGACTACTTTAATCCCCCAAACCTGGCTGATCATAATGTGACCCAGCAACCATCTTCTAACCGATCGCTTTTCTACTTTAAAGAAGTCTCAGAATCTGAAGCCAGAAAGTACCTGGAGAAGGATCTGGGGAAATCACGACACAGTGGGGACACCCTGGACCGTAAATTTGTCAACCTGGTGGAAGTCCTTGGCCCATTCACCAAAATAATCAACATTTCCCTTTGCCTCTCACAGTTCCTCCCGTGATGGAAATCAGCAACAGTAACCCCAGTGCACAAAGGTGGGGACCAGACTCTGCTCAACAACTACAGACCTAGCTCCATACTCCCCCTCCCCAAAAGCTCTAGATCAGATTGTAGCAGATCAGCGTGTTGAGCACCTGAACCAGTACTGACTCCTCAGTCCTGAACAATACAGCTTCCAATCCAGACACAGGACCATCACGGCCTTACCTGAATTAACTGGTTTCATCCACCACTCACTAGACCAAGGTCTTCTGGTAGGGGCAACTTTCATCAACCCATCAAAAGCATTTGATACGGTGCACCATGAGCTCCTTCTGGAGCAGTTGTCTGCCATTGGTCTCTCTCCAGAATCTATATGCTGGTTCAACAGTTACCTTCACGACTACTCCCAAAAGGTCAGGATTGGTGATATTGTCTCCGTTAGCAGACCAGTCCATTCTGGGGTTCCACAGGGGTCAATTCTGTGACCCCTACTATTCAGCTTATTCCTAAGCCAACTGCTGGCCACCTATCCTTCCTAGCCAAATGCTTCTATACATGGATGATACAGTCATATTCACCAGCAACCCTCATCCCGAACAGCTGGCGGTAGATCTCGAAAGGGGGTTTTCATCCACTGAAAAAATGGTTTAAGGAGCACAGGTTAGTCATAAACTGCAAAAAAACAAAGACAATGATGTACTCCAGCTCCCAAAGCAAGTTCAAGGACTTCTCCCTTGCAATCATAAATTATAGCGGAGACACTCTGGAGCACATCCAGCAGTTCAGGTACCTGGACATCACAATCAACTCCACACTGTTGTATGTCCAACACATAGACAGTACAGCAAGGGTAAGCAACACAAGAATAGGAATTCTTTACCATCATAAGCACTGTTTAACATATGGAGCACTGAACCTGGCCATCAACAGTTCAATAGTTTCCCTCATCAACTATGGCCTGACTATTTACAGGTCGGCGACTGACATAGAAACATAGAATCTGATGGCAGATAAGGACCGCTTGGCCCACCCAGTCTGCCCATTTCCCTGCCTACTGGATAAGCTGCAGATCCTAGTTAACCAGCAGCCTACTTCTTCCTACCCCCATCCCCTAGAATTGCCTTATGACCGTCCCATGCATGCTTGAATTCCACCACTGTTTTTGACTCCACGACCTCCTCGGAAGGCGTTCCATCCATCCACAACCCTCTCTGTGAAAAAATACTTCCTTAAATTACCTCTGAGCCGCCGCCCTCTATCTTCAAATTGTGCCCACTTGTTCTTGCACGCCTCGTTTTTTGAAAGATGCTACCCTCTTGGACTTTGTTGATTCCCTTGAGGTACTTGAAAGTTTCTATCATATCCCCCCTCTCCCTCCTTTCCTCGAGGCTATACATATTAAGCTCCTTTAGTCTCTCTTCATATGTCTTCCAGTGCAGACCCTGCACCATTTTAGTTGCCCTCCTCTGGACAGCTTCCATCCTGTCTATGTCTTTGCAAAGACTGGGTCTCCAGAACTGCATGCAGTACTCCAGATGGGGTCTGACCAGCTGTTTGTACAGAGGGATAATAACTTCCTGTTTTCTACTGGTGATGCCTCTCCCTATGCATCCCAATATCCCCCCAGCCCTCATTGCTGCCCTCTCACATTGCTTGCCCACCTTTAGGTCATCTGATATGACTACCCCAGGTCCCTTTCCATTTTTGTTGTTGTTAGCATCTCACCCCCCATTGTTTACTCTTCCCCTGGGTTTTTGTTTCCCAGGCGCATTACCTTGCACTTCTTAGCATTGAATCTAAGCTGCCATACATTTGACCATTCCTCTAACCTTGCCAAGTCCCTTTTCATCCTATTCCACCCCACCTTGTGCATCAACTCTGTTGCAGATCTTTGTGTCATCTGCAAAGAGACATACTTTTCCTTCCAGTCCCTCTGCAATGTCGCTTATAAAGACATTGAAGAGGACTGGTCCTAATACTGAACCCTGCGGTACCCCACTAGTAACCCCCCTTTCATCAGAGTGGACTCCATTTACTATTACTCTCTGTGTCCTATTTTCCAGCCAATTTTTTACCCAGGCAGTCATCTTGGGACCCACTCCCAGGCTAGCTAACTTGTATATTAATCTTTTGTGTGGGACTGTGTCAAATGCCGTGCTAAAGTCTAGGTAGGCCATGTCCACAGCCCCTCCCTGATCTACTACTTTGGTCTCTCAGTCAAAGAAATCTATCAGATTTGTCTGGCATGACCTTCCTGCTGTGAATCCATGCTGCCTTGGGTCCTGTGCCCCTCTAGCCTCTAGATACTCGACAGTTCTTTCCTTCAGAAGTGATTCCATCATTTTCCCTACCACTGAGGTTAAACTAACAGGTCTGTAGTTTCCTGCTTCTGCCTTGCTCCCACTTTTGTGAAGGGGAATCACATCTGCCCTCCTCCAGTCCTCGGGTACCACCCCATCCTCCCATGATTTGTTAAACAGGGTAGTCAGTGGTGTCACTAATTCTACCCTTAGTTCTTTTAGAATTCTGGGATGAATCCCATCAGGCCCCATTGCTTTGTCCACCTTCAGTTTTAAGAGTTCTTTCAGAACCCTTTCTTCTGTAAATGGGCTGGTATCAACTTCTGTATCCAGTGTGTTTCTACTGTTTGTCCTAGGTACCCCCTTCCTTTGTAAATACTGAGCAAAAATATTTGTTTAGTATCTCTGCCTTTCACAGTCTCCTCTGCCCACCCTCCCTCCCTTTATTAAGCCTCACTATCCCTCCCTTGGTCTTCCTTAGCTCCCTGATGTACCTATAAAGGTCCTATAAAAGGCTGACACGGCCCTGCACCACATCTCCATTGCACTAAACAAGGTGTGCCACCTTCTCATAGGTGCTGCAAGACTCACACACACCTGTGATTTCTACACTCGGGCAGGATTGCTCCAACTGAAGGATAGAATAAAATACCAATCCTGCCTCCTCACCAAGAAAGGCTCTCTCAATCAACTACCTGCAGGTGGCCAGAACCTCCTAATCCTGCACTCGAGCGCCCGGTCAACAAGAAACTCCACCACTCAAATCTACAAAGTACCTAGATGCCGCACTGCCTTGGCACAATGTGCTTTCTGCTATTGTGCTCCTCTCTAGACCAATGCCTTACCACCTGACATTACCGGTGCTGCAACTATTGGCTCATTCAAATGCAAACTTCGGCAGCACCTTATTACAACCAGCAACTGTGGCTGCTACCATTAGCACCCTCTTTGAACTACAGCCACCTACTTGCACTTTGCCTCATGTTAACACTATACGTTGATGCATCCCAACCCCAGCACTTCGGGTCACCATCCTACCTCACACCCGGTGCCTCCTCTGCTCCTCCCAAACATGGCACCCCCTCCCATTCCCCTCCCCCGACATCCCCCTAAGCCTGCTTCTCCTACTTTCATCTATCTTTGCAACTCAGTAGGGTGCTCTAACTCCGCTCAATTTTGTGTGTACCTTAACTCTTTCTGTTCCAAATGTAATCCTGTATTACTGTACATTATGGTCTTTGTAAACTGACGTGGAACCTATGAATGAGCACCCACTCACTGGTGTAATCCGAGATCTCAATAAATAAATAAATAAAATAAACATTTGACAGTAGCTCTATCAGCAGGCATTCTATTCCTTCAATACTGTCGGAGTAAGCAGTACAAAATGGCCCTAAACTATCTTTTAAATACAACATGACTCCTCCCCTTCTTCTGCCCCTATATTTTCTTGTTTTTCTATAGCCGTGTATCTGGACCTCACTGTGGCTAATGCCAGTGTGTAGCTACGTTCCTAATATACCCATTAGGTCTGGTTGCATGCTATCAATCCAGACCCTAAATGCATCCATTTTGTAAACCAGACTCGTAGCATTCTCATGAACTATACATATGCCATTCATCTGTTTAGGTCCATGATTAATCTCCACATCCCCACGAATAGCTAACATCAGTGCAAGTATCTGATTGTTTGCTCTTAGTCTATGGCTATATAAGCCTGTAGATCTTTGTGGTGGCCCCTTTTTATAATTTTTCCATTCATTCATGAAGGCGTTTCTCCTGTGTAACTTATAATGTATTTTTTGTACAGTTTATGGAATACCAGTCATTTGTTCTATCTTGGGTATAACCATCTACTTCCCACCCTAATTGAATCCCACATAAAAGTCCCGACAAAACAAACCCACAAAGGCCCAAATATATTTTCATTATATATGTTTTACCCAGTAATTTATATCTTCCTATAAATTGATATTTCTTACCCCCTTCTTCCACTTCCCCGGCTGACTCCAGCAGACTCCTCCATACTCTGCTGAAGTACTCAGCTGGACACTTGCAGCCACCACATCAAAGACACTGCCAC
This sequence comes from Neoceratodus forsteri, assembly GCA_016271365.2. Lineage (NCBI taxonomy): Eukaryota > Metazoa > Chordata > Ceratodontiformes > Ceratodontidae > Neoceratodus > Neoceratodus forsteri. The sequence continues at coordinate 543,645,666 of CM057449.1, forward strand.
ATCTTAGGGGGTGTTTCTTAAGTAGCAGATGAGCACACCATCAGCCACTCTGCCACCATGGCTTATTGAGTGCTCCTGTTCTAACTAGATGACAATAATCCCCAGATGAAAACAATGAGACACTTGGCAACAGTCTCTCTCAGAGGGCTGTGGGTTCAGTTCCCACATCTGGCACCTGGGTTAATATCCCAGTACTGACACTGTAATGCAGCATGAGAGGGGTGCTGCATTTCTGAGGTGCCATCTTTCGGATGAGATGTTAAACCGAGGTCCCATCTGTCTGGATTGGTGGTAGTTCAGGTGGATGTTAAAGATCCCATGGCACTTATCGAAAAGAGTAGGGGAATTTCCCCGGTGTCCTGGCCAAACTTCCCTCATTCACTAAAAATACCACCAACAGCTTAATCTGGTTCAAGGTCAGTTGCCATTCATCTGTATCCCCCTCCCCCCCGGGTCGTGCCTGAAAATAGGCAGGATTTGTCTAGTGCACTTACCCGGTCAACAAAAGCTAAATAAATAAATAAATAACCAGTAGCTGCTTACTGAAGACAGTCAATTGACAGCAGTCATTTTAGGCTAATTAGCAGCAGTTTTTCATGTGGATTAGTGCAGCAGCATGCACCAATAATTAGCAGCAGTTGCTTTAAGATTAATAGCAGCAGTTTTACAGGCAGTTCATTCAGCAGCATACACTACTAAAACAAGAATTTGTCAGTGCCGAATGTTTGCTTGCTGGCATTAGCAGTGGAAGTGCAGGAGTTAGACAGATGCAGTATAGGAATGGCAGTGAAGTACTGAACTGACGCCAACTCCATCCCCACCCTGCAGAGATGGATAGGCATTGGGGTGTGTCTTTGGGTTGTCGCCCACGACGGTCATGACATTTCACCTCACCCTACCCTGCAGACACTGACAAATGTCGAGATGTGCCTTGGAGTGTTTGGGCTTTACATTCACCTCATTCCATAAGGAAACACGCTGAAATGGGTGCAGTATAGGAAAATGGGGTGAACTCTGGGGCCAGGGGGTCCAAGGCACACCTCGATGCCTGTCACTGGCGGCAGGGTAGGGGTGGGAGTGGAATGGCATGAGCATTACTGTTGACAATCTTAAGCCACACCCCTAATGCCTGTCAGTCCCTACAAGGTAAGGCGTTATGGTCAAAAACCCTAATGTCCTGGGCATTTCTTGGTATTTTTACTCCAATTTTTCAACATGGGCTTTTTTGTGACCCCTCCACATGAACAGTGACACTATCAGTTCATTAGCCGAAAGGTGATTTTGCACAGTGACTGTGCCATTTGGCGCCACAGGTGCGAAAACACATTTTGAACAGGATGTGAAAAATGACAGCTGTACAGTTCATGAGGAGGTGTAAAAAATGACAATGTTGAAAACTTGGAGTAAAAATATAAAAAAATGGCGAAATCACGAGTGTGCGTAGAAACTGCGCAATGCATACCCATAATGTAATTAGTTTGTGGATTTTTTATAGCAGATTTTCAACACAGGCATTTTGGGAGCTCCACTCATGAACAGTGTCACTGTGATTTTCTTAATCTGTCCCGAACACTAATTTCCAACAGTGACCGTGCTATTCTGCACCCGGAAGTGCGAAAACACATTTCAGCCAGGGTGCGGAAAATGACAGTTGCACTGTTCATAAGGATGTGTGGAAAAATGTCAATGTTGAAAATCTGGACTGAAAATATTACAAATTCATGAACTTATGAGGGTGCATGGAAACTGCACAATGTACGCTCTTAACACAGTCATTTATGGACTTATGTCACTAAATTTTCAACATAGCCATTTTAAGACCTCTGCTAATGAACAATGTCACTGAAATTTTCTTACTCTGTCCCAAACATTGATTTTGCGCACCGACCTCGCTATTGTGTGCTACATGTGCAAAAACACATTTTGGGTGAGATGTGAAAAATGACAGCTGTACTGTTCATAAAGTAGTGTAGTAAAATGGCAATGCTGAAAATCTGGAGTGAAAATAGTAACAATTCTTGAAGTTACAAGCCTGCATAGAAACTGCTCAATGCACACTCATAAAACAATCATTTTTGGGAATTTTTTTTTACCAGATTTTCAACATAGTGTTTTTGGGGGCCTACCTCATGAACTGTGACACTGTCATTTCATTACTCGGTCCTGAAAGATAGTTCCACGCGGTGACCACGAAATCACCTTTCGGGACCGAACAACAAAATGACAGTGACTGATTTCATGAGGAGGGGTCCCAAGAACCCCATGTTGAAAATTTGGTGAAAAAATTCCTAAAAATGCTGAGACATGCACCAAAGTTGAAAATAAAAACACTTATGCCATTATACAGCTTACTGGCATTTCTTCAGTTCACAGTTGGCTTTGAAAGAGTGCAGGCGTGTTCCCGGTCCACCAAAGACCATCACGCTGGTGTCCGAGGTAAGTATGGGGTGGGGGTGAGGGGAGGTGTGGTGCAGAGGGTGGCTGCAGGTTGGGGAAGGGGCAAAGAGGTCAATGAGGGACTGTTTTCTTTGTTATAGGTTTAAAAAAAAAAAAAGGCGATGTGAGACTTTTGCCATGCAGGGGTGGGCTCCCAGCGTGGCACCTGGAAGTTTGTTTGGGGGGGCAGTGGAGCCAATGGGGGATTGGGCACCCCCTATGGGCCACACCCATTCCAGCGTGGCACCTGGAAGTATGTTTGGGGGGTCAGTGGAGCCGAAGGGGGATTGGACACCCCCGTCGCTCATACAGTGTGCAGGGGTGGAGGGGAGCACATGAGCACACTGGGGCTGGCTCCCAGCATGCAACCTGGGTGTTTGTTTTGGGGGGTACTGCATCTGATGGATCACGCTGTTCCATCGGAAACAAACGAACTGTCTATGACAGTCCAGATGCGGTGCTGACATGTAAGTAATTTGCATACTGCCATCGTTACCTGCCGATGACAGTATGCAAGTTGCCTACACGTTACCACCACTGCTTGTATGCCACTGCATCTGACCAGCTGTCATAGACAGCTCGGACATTCATTGGTGCTGTGCAACCATTCCTGCAAAAAGGAGCAGGGTATTGGTGGTAGGGGTGGCACACCTACCAAAACTTGTATGGTGGCACTAAACATAATGAAATAATCTCCGGAACAGCAGTAAGCTGTAACAGTCTATTTGCAGCAGTTTCTGTAGATCTTAAATATTGAATGTAAGTAACAAGTGGCAAGTCAGCTTACTCAGTCTCTGGGGTGTTAGGTCTTAGACATCCCTGGTCTTTTTATGCAGCCCCAGAAAGTCCTCCTCCTCTATGATGGCCATGTGTTGGGGGAGGATCTTCAGGAGCAGCATAACATTCTCCGTTGTGGCTGCAATTCAGTGTACACTGGCTCCTCACGTGGCTTCCTTGATTTTTAAGATACTGCACAAAAAGTACTGCTCAGCGGGGTCTGCCACACACAGGCCAGAGTACTCAGCTGGAGAAATCACCAGACACTTGAAGCGGTGGCTGCAAATGGGATCGAGAGCATGAGGAGGGTCCTAGGTAAGCTGGAAAAATGATCCAAAGTGTGACAACTAAAATATAATGCAAAGAAGTGCAAAATCATGCACCTGGGGTGCAGGAACCCTGTGGAGAGTTACAAGATGGGGGAGAGGTGCTGATGGTTACCAGGGAGGAAAGGAATTTAGGGATAATCATCTCACATAACCTGAAAGTGGCCAAACGGTGTACAAAAGCTGTGGGGAGGGCCAGGCCATGTTGGGGTGCATAGGAAGGGGTATCACTAGCAGAAGGAGGGAGGTGGCAATGCCACTGTACAAAACACTGGTGGGCCTCATCAGGAGTATAGTGTGCAGTTCTGGAGGCCATATCTTTGTAAGGACATAGACAGGATGGAGGCAGTTCAGGGAAGGGTGACAAAGATGGTCAGGGCTTGCACCAGAAGACATATAAGGAGAGATTAAAAAATCTCAACATGTATACACTGGAAGAGAGGTGGGAATGGGGAGATATGATAGAAACCTTCAAGTATCTTAAGAGCATAAAAAAAGTGCAAGTGGCTGACATCTTACAGTATAAGAGCTGTACAAGGATGAGGGGGACATGATATGAGATTGGAGGGGGACAGGATAAAGGGGAATGTGAGGACATTTTTCTTCATGGAAAGGGTGGTAGATGCATGGAATAGCCTACTCCAGGAGGTGGTGGGAGCTAGGTAGGAGCTAGTATAGTGGGGGGATTCAAGCATGTATGGGATAGGCATAAGGGAACCCTAGAAGTGGGAAGGAGAGGCTAAAGCCGATGACCAAGTAGGGTCAGCAGCCACTGGTGCAAGTAGGGAAAAAGGGCAGACTAGGTGGGCCCAGTCTTATTTGCCATCAATTTTTATGTTTCTTTGTTGCTAAAAATATTTTCAAGTATGAAAACTTCAATTTCAGTGCTGTACAGTGACTGTCTTGTGCTTTTGTTATGAATTTTATGTTTGCGGCAGTGTTTGGTCACCGAGTTTTTAAGTGAGGCTTGTTTGAAAACAGGGCCCCTACCATCAACGTGATTGACAGTGAGGTGTGGACTCATGTCCACCATTACACGAAACTGAAAGGTAGTTAGGCACACAACTGTGTATAATGGTGGATTACACCACAGATTTTAGACTGCAATCAGAATGGTCAGTAATTATATAGAGAATAAAGTATGGGTCAGGGTGTGTAACCAGAAGTTTACACACACCCAAGGGGTTAGATGCTACATAAACCCCGAGAGTGAAGCTCGAGGGGTTTATTAAAAGCACCTAACCCCAAGGGCGTGTGTAAACTTCGAGTTTACACACACCAACCCTTCTTTTATTTTATATAATTGCTGGGTTTCCCTTTTTTGCCACAGCAATTATATAAAATAAAAAGCTGTTGCTCTGTGATGATCCAGTTTCAGTGCACGGACCGTGGTTGCAGTCAGGACTGACACATCTTTGTAACTTTTTTCTTTGCTAGGGCAGGCATATGTTTGTTTCATTATTATTTTAGCACATTTACGTGTAACCCCTAGGTGGCGCTATCCCAAGGGCTACTACCCCTGCCTGCTTGGCTAGTAGCAGGTTAAGGGGCCTGAGTTCTGAAACGGGTGCCTCCACCCGGAGGTCAGTGTTGGTAATGGTCAAGCTAACCTGGGCACAGCCCTCCGGGACACTGTAACCCCCCTCTTTCCCCTCTAGTGGCCTGAACACTGTACAATAATCACTTTAACAATACCCCAGTACACCACATAAGTGCCTACACTGTTTGCACTTACCACCAGGGCTGGTTCCTCTGGCTCGACCCTGAAGACCCTCTGTAAAACAAGGTTATGCACAGCAAATAGCAACAGTACAGTACTTTGAGCACAAACTGGAACCACAGTCAGATTGCATGCAGAAAAAGTTAGATCTGATTTATTCAGGGAACTTGTACAGGGGAGGTGCAAAATCAGGTTAATTAGCTTAAAGGTTATATCAATCAAGCAGTTATGCATGCGCTTCGAGCCCCCCCCCACACAGTCCACCGCTGGGTACCCAGGTGGAGAAGAGATGGGCTAGCCAAGACCGTTGCCCGGGGTTGCAGCTGGTTAGGGCCCTGTGATGGAAAACACAACATGCACAGTACACAATATTTGTAATCCGGAGCCAGAGGGCTCAGTTCGTAAAGGAAACGAAACAACAAGACAAGCAGATGACACACCCAGATTAAGCTGTTGCTGGGACTTGTTGCAGGGAGCTACCCTGGTATTTACTCACGATTCCCAAGACTGGACACAGGCTGGACGAAAATCAAGACTGCAGGTGGTTGATCTGGAATGCCAGGAGAAGCAGGGCCCACACGAGTTGCAGAGGCGTCATTCCTGTTCAAGCATGAAGCAGGGGGCTGGTCCCCAGGCAGGTCTGTCGTCGATGGCTTCTCTGTGCAGTGGGTAGTCTGGCTGGGCCAGTCTGGCAAGGCCCAGACCACATGGAGACACATTCAGGTGCAGTCCGTTTTGGGCAGGATATAGCTTCCAGCAAGCAGAACACAGTTCACACAGTGGGGAACTAACTCACAACCTACTAGCAGCTCATAGCACATTTACATGTACGGGAATTCTACTATACCAGGCAAAGCACTCCCTGGTCACAATCGCATAGTCTCTGCACACACCGGGAGCTTGGGGTAGCTGGAACTCCTGACAGGCCAATCGCATTCAGCAAAATCTTCGGTCTTCTTCAGGTTGAGCCTGGCCCACTTCAGCTGCTGACTTTAGTCACACAAACTTGGATTTAGTCCAAAATAATTATCTTCTCTCCCTCTCAGGAGCAGCAGGCAGACATGCAGGCCAAACACTCAGCCTTTTCCCAGTTCTCCCATGCGAATCCACTCAGGATTGCTGCTCAGAATTACTTCAGCTCCTCCTTCTTGAGCTTCCAGCTCAGAACTAACTGAAAACTGCAAGCAGCCCAGGACTCCCCCAAGATCCAAAAGATCTGGTTGCCTGATTTGGCTGTCAGTCAAAGCAAGAACTCACCCTTCAGTTGCAAAAAAGGCGCAAAAAGTTCAAACTACAGCTCCTACAGATTTTGAATTCAGACAGCTCCTGTAGTCTGGCTACATTTTAGGTCCCACCAGTACTGTTTGGTCCAATTTGCAGTCCAGGGCCAATATAGTGGAGACAAACAAAACAGTTCTTGCTACAAAGAAAGCAAGTTAGACAAACTACATTATCATTATCACTCTAAATGATTTTCAGTAAATAGTTACATCTTTCAACAGAGCTCCCTCTCAGATTACTTAAGCTGCAATCAGGCAGCTCTTAAAGAGACAGTACACAGAGGCTATACAGACTCTGGTAATCACATTTAAACTGCTAAAATGCAGGACACCAGCCTGGCTGTGAGCATTTAGGCAAGCTCAAGGAAGACATTTTGGGAATCCCCATTTGTGGGGGGGGGGGTTTTATATGTTTTAAAAAACACTTACCACTGAGTCCGAGTGGCGGTTCGTGGTTCGGCGAAAAGGGAAGCGGACAGCGTCGGGATGCCAGGAACTCAGGTGGAAGCATGCGCAGAGTGACGGAAACTGCGCACTTATTTGCTGTTATAAATGCTCCTTTATAATTGCAAATTACACCATGGTTTCCCTATGGAAAAAAAGGGGAAGCCAGTTATTATATAGAGGATTATGCATGGGGGGTGTAGGGAATAAGGTGGTAATTTTATCTCGAGAAGTTAGGGGAAAAAGTATGGCACAAGGTCAAAAAGCTTATCTTGCTCCCAAGCTTCATGAGATGAAATTACCACTAAGCTCACACACTCCCATGTCTAAGGACTTCTATTACATGGTTAGTAGGAAAGAAGTTTAGAATACTGAGTGAGGGAGAAAACTTTTTTTTTTTTTAACACACTCCAGTCCAGGTTTTACACATAGCATTTTAGAATGTATTTTGTTAAATCTGTTCTGATTAATAACTCCAGTTCAAGCTATCCTGTTTTGCTGGTAGTAGCTCTTGTCAAAGTCTTCACTGTGCTGTGCTGGCATTGATCGGTTGGTGGATTAATTAATTGACTTCAGCCATGGGAACACTGTTTCTGTGAGCTGTGTCTGAAGTATTTCTACTTTCCACCTGAAATGTTATTTTTTTCCTTTTTAAAGTAAATACAGCTTTTTCTTTAAAACATATCTAGTGTGACTGTGTATATGTGTGTGTGTTCTTACAGTTACTGCTTATATTGTTGTATGCAAAAATTAAGTTTCCTTTGCAGGTGGGGAACAGCGTGTGTGACATGATGCAGCGCATAACAGATGATGGACATGTCAAATAATCAATCAGTTAATTAATTAACATATTTCTTTTAAAAGATTTACCAGGAAAGATATACTGAGCTGAAACACATTGTTTCCAGATACATACTGGGGGGAAGAGAATGAGGGGAGTACAACAGTAAGTTACAACATATAGGTTACAATAATCAAAACAGTACATATTAACAATAAATAGCAATGAGAACAAACTGTACACAAATGTGCAGATGGCAGCAAAACTGTAGTAAAAACAAAGCACTAGCAGGTTCTGCAAAAAGTGCAGATGAAGGCAATAATTGTAGCATAATCAGGGCACCACTGAGTACAGCCAGTAGAGGAGAATGGAGAAAATAAGGCGCACTGACTTAATGCAGGGCCGAGGTACAGGGAGGTGGAGTTGGGGGGAGGCAGCAAAACTAAAGCCCAAGCCAGTGTAAGGGGCAATTGGTGGAGTTGGAAGAGAATTCATGGAGGAGAGATCTGAATGAGTGAAATGAAGAAGCAGTGTGAATAGGAGGAGGGAAGCCCCACAGTTTAGGGAAGCAAAAGGAGAAAGCAACTTGGCATGTGGAGAATTTGACTGATGGGAGTGCTAGGGAGCAAGGGCCAGAGTTGCAAAGGGAGTAGGAGGTAGAAGGGGGGAACTGAGGAGGGAGGAAAGGTGGGGGGAAGGGTCCCAAACCAGAATTTAGAGATGAAGGTATGCAATGAGCAAGGAGTCTAGTGTCAAGGGACAGCAAGGTGAGGGAAGGAGGAATACTGTGAGCAGTGGTAGATTCTAGGGGGATAATCAAGGGTAAAGTGGCAGAAGGAGTGAAAGAGGGGGGCCTGTCCGGCTAGGGTGGAATTTGGAACAGCACTGTAAACAATTTCACCGTAGTCAAAGACAGGAAGAATCATCTTTGAAATTATCTCTCTGCAGGCAGGAAGCAGGATACACACTTTATTCCTATAAAGCGCATAAAGTTCAGGGTGTAGCTTCTGGTGGATGGAGTCCACATGAACTGAGAAATCAAGGTGACTATCCAACCAGACCCTGAGGTTCTTAACGGAGGGGACATACTCAATCGCAATACCATCAAGGGTATGGAAGAAAGGGAGAGGGAAAGCCTGGCAAGTCTCTACCGTGTGTAAGCCCCCTTCCCCATGTCTAGGGGTATGATGGTGGAAATCCATTGGGGGGGCACTTACAGCAAAAGAGATACATACCTGGTCAGCTTGGTTTCCCAGGCCTTGCTGGAACCGGGGTGCCCACTGTCCTAGGGTGCTGGGCTACGAAGGCAAAATCTTGTTTGCAGCAACCAGTTCATTCAAAATGAATGAGGCAATAGTCAAATTGCAGGAACAGGGGATCCTGTATAATAAACACTTAATTCATAACAGGAACAATCACTCCATGAAGCAGGAAACAGCCAAAATTGGTTTGTTCTGTACCGGGGAGGTCGCATCTGAATGGTGTATGTCACTCTGGACCGAGTACTGTCGGTCACATCTGGGCATTGAATCCAGGCAGCTACTGTGTAAGCTGTATAGCCACAGTTCAACACAGGCAGCATAACTCATGGCTGAATCAGGCCTTTACCCTGTGGGCTGGTAGCAGACCTCACTTTCTCCCTTCCTCAACCTCTACCATCAGCCACACAGACCTCTCCAGGGCTGACCCATTCAGATCATGGCTGCCCTTCATCCCTTGGCTCCTCTAAGAACTTGGGTCCAGGCAAGCGACTTCACCCCAGACAGCATGGGTGAATCTCCCCACCTGGGTTCAGACCCAGAGCTGCGCATTTTTTAAACTCGGGAAGTTTTGAACTTGGGGCACTCTGGAACAAGGGGCAGTGCCAGAACCCCCAGATCCCACTGTGATCCCTCAACTCACAGTCTCTTCATGTCCCTTCTGGGGCAGGCTAGGACCAGGGGCTGTGCCCAGACCACTGGATCTCACCGCCCCCCTCAACTTACAGGCTTCTTGTTTGCTTCTATGTTGTCTTTTCTCTTTCTCTCTCTCTCTCTCTCTCTCTCTCTCTCTCCCTCTCTCTCCCTCTCTCTCTCCATGCTTCCACTGTCTCCTTGGGTCCCTCTCTGCACAGGATCCAATTTCTGAAGGTCGCCACAGGCTCATGCTCCATCCCTGACCCGGAGCACCTCTCTGACGGTTTCTCCCTTCATTCTCCCTTCAAATGGGCTGTGATTTGTAAAGCTGCCCCTGCAGCTGGGCATCTAAAATGGCAGCCACCACCTTGTCCCTTTGCCCTAAGAATATAGTGCTGCAAAAAACAGCAGTCCTGCAAGCCGAGCTGGCAATCGCCTCCGATCTGTCCTCTCTCTCCTCCTGTCACTCGCGAATCTCTCCTCCACTTCCCGCACTCCTCTCAGCTGCTTCTCCTCCCTTAGCTCATTACCTCTTGTGTGGCCATTTTGTGTCAGGTAAAAGACAGATAGTTTGGACTTCATATGGAGCTATTGGAGGTAATGAGTTAAGGCACCAAAACCCACAAAAAGGCTTATGAGACTTGGAAACCCAATTCATTATTTAGAATGCACCACCCACTTAGCCAGACGGTGCTGAACTACCCCACGAAATGGAGCCACAGCTCATTTAAATTTTCCTATGGGTGGTCATGCATCCTCCAAAGGAGTGGCCCCACCATAACTACTTACACTTTGTGGTCCAGATAGCATGGTCACCCCCTCCGGGACCGAAACCATTCCTTTGGCACCCAGAGGTGTGGAACACAATATCGTGCTGGGCCCACCTGCTCCAAAGGGGGTCAAGACACCAGAAGTTCAGTGACTGGAGCCATAAGGCAGCCAAAGGGTGCTGGGTCTGAGTCCCACCTGGGACCACTGACTGGAAGATTGACGAGAGGAACAGAGAGCTGTAGCTCCTACCAGGTATGCCCATTTGGGGGGGGGGCTTGCACATTCCCCCTGCCAAATGCTCGTCATTCTGGCAAGTCAAAAAATGACAAAACAGCCACCCCTGACCATGGTCCTGCAGGTGGGGATGCACACATCCCCCAAACCACCCAACCACAGATGGGCTTAAGGCTGACACCACCAAGGTAGCAAGATGAAAAATCTCATACACATACCTAAACTGACGCTACATAAACTAACATTAATCCGGCTCTCCAAACCACCCATGATCACTTTCTCCCTTGGCCACCCACCACCAGAACATACTGACACTAGCTTTCAGCCTGAATGGTGGCATCACTAGTCCATTACTAGTCCCAAAATCAAATCCCTGCCTGGCCACCCACCGCAAAACCCATAGCCGGATTACCTTAGCCCAGTGTCGTCATCCCAGGTTCTAATCTCTATACCAAATTCACCCCAAACCCCTTTAAAGCTGCCAGCTGCTTGCCTGGACATTCAAATAGAAGACAAGATATAGCAGATGCAGAAATTTAAGCAGTAGTTTATTTATTTACTTAGTTTGTGTTGACCGGGTAAGTGCACTAAACAAATTCTGCCTATTTTCAGGCACAAGCCAGGGGAAGGGGATACAGATGAAAGCCAGCTGATCTTGAACCAGATTAAGATGTTGGTGGTATTTTTAGTGAATGTAATTAACAAACTATACTGTAAGAGCATACACTATAAACATTTTCTCACACTCTGCTATCCAATAAAAAACACTGAAGCTAGAGAAAAACAATTATCACTACCAGTAACCATTTCCACACAACAACATTCTTCTTTCTTTTTTCCAAGTGAAACATCCCCCCTTGAAGCATTATGATACTGGTAAACAGGGTGCAAGCTCATTCAAGAACAAAGCATAATAAATGCAACATTTAAACACTTACTATATGAACTATAACAGAGTAGCATAGACAGTTATAGCAGTGTTTTTTTTTTTCTTTTCAACAGGAGGTATAGTTTCCCCTAGAAGCTCAGTTCCCAAATTGAATGAGTTAATGGGTCACTAAGAGGAACCCTCTCCAGTCCAAGTCCTGGGGCACTCAATAGCCATTTGGCAGGCCACCCAACCATACCTGGGCCCTAGGCACGGCATGCCGTGCTTCTGACGGAACAGTCTCTTTTCCTGCCAAGTCCATTCTTACCCCCAGCTCTGGCCAGCAGATGGAAGCAATGGCAACTGCAGCTCCACTCAAAAGGCATAAACTGTCCCATTCTCGAGCGCCATCTTAATTGCACAATACTTAGACTGCTTTGGGTAGCAACGTCCACAGTCTTGCCCAGCACCACATTTCAAAGTCTGAAAAGGGTCAGGACACCCCAAAAACATATCCCGGATAAGCCCTGATGTTGTAACCCCCCCCCCCACCATGTCTAGGGGTATGATGATGGAAGTCCGGGGGAAGGGCACAGCAAAAGAGACACATACCTGGTTGGCCTAATTTCCCAGGCCTTTCTGGAACCAGGGTGCCCTCTGTACTAGGGTGCTGGGTTATGGAGGAAAAATCTTGTTAGCAGCAACCAGTTCATCCAAAACAAATGAGGCAACAAGCAAACTACAGGAACAAGGGATTCCATTTAATCAACAGGTAATTCAAAACAGGAACACTCACTCCATGGAGCAGGAAACAGTAAAAATTGGTTCGTCCTGAACCGTGGAGGTCGCATCTGAACAGTGTAAGTCACTCTGGACTGAGTAGGTCACATCCAGGCACTGAATACAAGCAGCTACCATGTAAGCTGGGTAGCCACAGTCTAACACAGGCAGCATAACTCATGGCTAGATCAGGCCTTTATCCTATGGGCTGGCAGCAGACCTCACTTTCTCCCTTCCTTGATCTCTATCATCGGCCACATGGACCTCTATAGGGCTGACCCATTCTGATCATGGCTGCCCTTCATCCCTCGGCTCTTCTAAGAACTTGGGCCCAGGCAGCATGGGTGAATGTCCCCACCTAGGTCCAGATATTAAGGGATCCAAAGCCTCAAAAACCCTAAAAACTTTTAGGACCTGACACTTCTTGCTATACTTTGCAGGCCACCAATTTTGGAAAGAAGAGACCCCCTTACCATAATCAAGAAACCTCCTCTGTCATAACTCTTGTTCAAGTTGTGAAATACACTGAAATAAGTAAGATGTGAATGAAAAATATAAGAAAAATATGGAAAAGTGGACATTTTACCAAATATGATCTAGAACCTTAAATATTGCTCAGATCGGTCTACAATTCGTACCAGTTATTCACATTGAGGCTACCCGCATAAAACAAGTCTCACTGTCATCCTGTCTTTACAGTATGGACTAGTAAATGCAATTATTGTAGGAAAATTATTCCAAAATTGCAGATTTTTCGGTTAAATTTTTGAATAGACTTCATGGCACTTCCTCTGGCAAAGTAATCATTACATTCATATTACATTATACCATATTTCTATCTTCTGCAATGTTTCTGCTTTCATTTAAAAGAAGCCTGACTTAAATACCATCATTTATGATGGAGATATTCCATTGTATGTACCCATACCCCCAAATGGACCCAGTCACCATCCTACCCAGCACTGGCCAGTTTTGGCCATATACTGTATGCATTTCTAGTTTAATCTTGGTATGGTTTGAAATACTATATATTGTAGGAGTTTTATGATATTAGTAATCTGCCTATTTAGGGAATGCAATTAAAGTAATCTACTTGATGCTTTGTGACAAGTATTTCACAGAGATATTTTGACATTACCAAAATTAGGTCCATTCAAACATATGCTCCATCGACATCTCACGGCTAACAGTTCATGTGACTGCTACACCTAAGATACCACCATATATGGGTATGACCTACCTTCGTGCTTTCACTTCCTCACTATAATAGAAAGACATTTCACATCCCTTGCTCAGCCCTCTATCCCACAACTATCCCCATCTTCCTCTGCACCTGCTACCCCTTTCTCCCCCCATCACCCATTGTCCACCTGTACTGCCAGTACCCCACTCACATTAACTCTATCTATTCAGGTTTGACAAGGCCTTTTGGCTGCCTCCTTTATTTTCTGGGTTCTCTTGATTACCTTCCTCTCTCTGCTACACTTTGTTCACCTTCCAATCTATAGTTTTACTTTCAGATACAAAGTATGTTATTATTGCTTGACTGTTTTTGTTAGAAACACTGTATTGTTGCCTCATTTGTATGTTTGTCACCCTTCCTCACTGATGTGGAATCTTTGTAAAGGAGCTGATATGTGCTCAGAGGTATCGTAATCCAAAATACTTCTAAATTTTGGTTAGGAGAACTTACCTCCTACCTCTCATGTTCACTCTCTTCCCCCTCTCCCCCCTCCCACTCCCTCAGATCCTCTGACACTTGCACTTTGTTGGTACCCCATTGAACCACTCTCATTGGTCAGTCAGGCTTCATCCATCATTTACGCAAATCTGACACCCCCCTCCAAATATGGCAGTCCTCCTCCTCCTACTCTCTTGCCTCACACAACTTTCTCTCATCTAACTGCTCCTGCTTTAACCCTCCTTAATCATCCTCCTATACCTCTGCTTCTCTTCATGACTCACATCCCCTATTAAATTTTCCTCTCCACCTGAACCTGCTTCTTAGCATGCTCTCCTCTCCCTTTACTGCTTACCCCCTCACTCCTACCCCTGACCTTCTTCCATTACCAACTTGCCCCTGCTTAGTTTTGGCCTCTGGCAGGGTTCTCAGCATCCTGGAGGGGTCTAGCACTGGGCAAGCCTCCTTCTCCCCCTTCCCCTCTTTCCTTTCTACCCAACTTGTCCTCACCTAAATCTGCCCTCTGGGATTCTTAGCACCCTGGCGATGTCTACTCTCAGGTAAGTTTCTTCCCTCCCTCCTTTTTTTCCTTTCCTCTTCTATCCTCCCTATTTCCCTCTGCCCAGCTTGTCCTTACCTAATTCTATCATCTGTCAGGGTTCTGTGCATCCTGGAGGAGCCCAGCACTGGGCAATTACTCTTCCTTTACTCCCCCTCTCCCTATATCCTTTCTACCCAACTAGTCCTTGCTTGATTCTGCACTCTGGCAGGGTTCTCAGCATCCTGGAGTGGCCTAGTCTTAGGCAAGCTTCTTCTTTTCCTCCTCTTCCCTCTTTTCCCTTCATTCTCTCTTTTCTTTCTTCCCAACATATCCTCACCTAGTTCTGCCCCCTGGCAGGGTTCTCAGCATCCTGGAGTGGTCCAGCACTGAGAAATGACCCTTCCTTACCTCCCTTTTGCCCTCCATCTTTTCTACCTAACTCATCTTCACCTGACTCTGCTCTCTGGCAGGGTCCTCAGCATTCAGAAGAGGCCTAGTCTTAGACAAGTTTCTCCCACCCCTCCTCCTCCTTCCCTTTACCATACCTTCTACTACTGTATCTCTACCCAACTTGTTCGTGCTTATTCCTGCTCCTTATTCTAAGTCCTCATCTCATTCCACCACTGGCAGGGATCTCCGCACTCTGAAGAGGCCAGTTCCAGGTATGACTCATCCTTCCCTATCCTACCCTTACCCCCATCTCCCTTCTGCTCCCCTCTACCCCCTACCCTGCACTTAAACAAAAGAATTAGTTCACTTAAGCTAATAACTTGCACATTTTGTTCTGTCTGAGGTGCTCCCAGATTGCATTAGCCCTGTGTTAACTTGCCCCTCACAACTGATTTTTTGCTCACTTTGCTCCAATAATGTTCCCGCATTGTTATCCTCTCCTTCCCCCCGCTGGTTTCCCCTGTCTACCCCTCTACCCTCCTTGATTTCCTCTTACTGCACCTCATTCATTCAATAATTGCTAAATGAGCTGCCTCTTTTTTTTTTTTTTGCATAATGTATTTATTGTTTTGTAAGCATACTCACAAATCAATGCTTTACATAGAAGGATGACACTACAAGTCAGAAGTCAGCAGTTACAGACATACACAAAATGGAAAGCATCCTCCCCATTTGGTACATCAAGGGGGAAGTATAGCAGTGAAACATGTTTGCATAAGAAAAAGTAATCCCAAAGCCTGCAGTTTAAATGGAAGAATCCACAAGAACCACCTTGTCAGACTATTTCTAAAGTCCAACAGTGCTCTTAATGTCGAGCATAAAATTATAACCAGAGCTCTGCAAGGTATAACAAACGACCCCACCAGAAATACCAAAGAGTAAGATAAACCCCCACATCCCAACAAAACAGTGTATTCCCACAATATACTCCCCATTAGTTATACAATTAGCATGGTCTAAACAGACACTACAAACTGAGAGACTACAAAAGAGAGAAGCAGGATAACATTGGTCGCAAGTAATACAAAATGATATTCAATAAAAATCCCCTTCTAATGTTCTGTGCTTTAGAGGTTGGGCCTTATAGAAAACTAAACAATTTCACTGTATAGGCATATCATGTTCAAAAAAGTAACCAATATAAAGTAGGGACTCACTCAGAAAGTTTCCAACATTAAAAGTTTGGTAGTCAATACAATCTAGCAGTGTATCTTAAAGTAAGAATGGCCCATGCCTCTGCACCCTAGTACTCACTGTACAGCTAGGTCCACAACCAAATCTCACTCTCCGTCAGAAGAAATATCCTCCTCTTCAGCTGCCTGCTCCGATTCCTGCTCCAGCAGTTGAAGAAACTTATCAACATCCCCAGGCTCATTGAATTGATAGGATTCAGCTTTCCATTGCAATCGCAAATGCACAGGGAATAGCAGCTGATGTGTGATGTTAAGTTGTCTAAGACGGCCATGAATCCCAACAAAGGCTCTCCTGCACTGTCTAGTACCAGGGTACACAATCTACAGAAGGGACAAGGAGGGTAAAAGAAGAGGTGGAGTAGCTCTCTATATAAGGAAAGGGATCAAAGCTACAAAACTAAAAAGTAAATTGAGAGGACAAGAGGCACTCTAGGTCACCTTGGAGACAGGGACTAACATCACAATCTGCACAGGGGTTGCATACAGACCCCCGACACAAGGGGAGGAAATGGACAAGAAAATGATAGATGACATTCTCAAAATGGCTGAAAAAGGGGAGATACTGTTGATGGGGGAATCTGAATATGCCAGATGTTAACTGGACGACATGTACTGCAGCCATATCCAAGAGCAGGGTCATTCTCAATGCCCTACAGGGGCATGCCTTAGACAGCTAGTGGTGGAACCCACTCAGGAGGGAGCAATATTAGACCTGGTACTCTCAAATGGAGAGAGGATCACAAATTTAGAAATTAGTAGACATCTGGGAACAAGTGACCACTGCTCAGTGTGCTTCACAATAAGCACAACTGTGGAGACAAGCCATACAAAGACAAGACTACTGGACTTTAGAAGGGCTGACTTTGGCATAATGGGTGAATACCTGAGGAATTCATTAGCAAATGGCCAGAAAGGAGGAGTGGAAGAACAATGGAGAAAAATCAAAACTGCCATCATGGAGGCAACAAGCCTTTGTGTGAAACAAATAAAGAAGACAAAGCAGAATAAAAAAAAACACTATGGTTCTCAAAAGAGGTGGCAGGGAAGGTTAAGGAGAAAAAGCCTGCCTTCAAAAAGTATAAGGAATCACAGAAGGAGCACGACAGGGAACTGTATCAATTAAAGCAGAAAGAAGTAGGGAAGGCAGTCAGAAAAGCAAAGGCCCAAACCGAGGAAAAGATAGCCAACTCAGTTAAGAAGGGAGATAAAACCTTTTACAGGTATATTAGGGAGCACAGAAAGGTTAAGGGAGGGATAGTGAAGATTAATAAAGGAGAGGGGAGGTGGGCAGAGGGAGACAGTGAAAAGGCAGAGATACTGAATGAATACTTTTGCTCAGTGTTCATAAAAGAAGACGAGGAGGAGTTATCTAAACCAAACAATAGAAGCATTCTGGGTAGTGGGGTTGACACCGGTCCATTTACAGAAGAAAGATTCCTGAAAGAACTCCTAAAACTTAAGGTGAACAAAGCAATGGTGCCTGATGGGATTCACCCCAGAATCCTAAAAAACTAAGGGAGGACCTAGTGACACCACTGACCACACTTTTTAACAAGTCATGGGAGGATGGGGTGGTACCTGAGGACTGGAGGAGGGCAGATGTGATTCCCCTTCACAAAAGTGGGAGCAAGGCAGAAGCAGGAAACTACAGACCTGTTAGTTTGACCTCAGTGGTGGGGAAAATGATGGAATCACTTCTGAAAGAAATAATTGTTGACTACCTAGAGGCCAGCTGGGCACAGGACCCAAAGCAGCATGGATTCACAGCAGGAAGGTCATGTCAGATGAATCTAATAGATTTCTTTGACTGGGTGACCAAAGTAATAGACCAGGGAAGGGCTGTGGATATGGCCTACCTAGACTTTAGCAAGGCATTTGACACAGTCCCGCACAAAAGATTAATAATCGAGTTAGCCAGCCTGGAAGTGGGTCCCAGGGTGGTAGCCTGGGTAGAAAACTGGCTGCACAACAGGACACAGAAGGTAATAGTGAATGGAACACATTCCGAAGAAAGGGGGGTTACTAGTGGAGTATCTCAGAGCTCAGTACTGGGTCCAGTCCTCTGTAACGTCTTTATAGGTGACATTGCAGAGGGTCTGGGAGGAAAGGTATGCCTCTTTGCAGATGACACAAAGATCTATAACAGAGTTGATACACAAGGGGGGGTAGAAAGGATGAGAAGGGACTTGGCAAGGTTGGAGGAATGTACAGACATATGGCTACTTAGATTCAATGCAAAGAAGTGCAAAGTAATGCACCTGGGAAATAAAAACCCAGAAGAAGAGTACACAATAGCAGGAGAGGTACTAACAACAACAACAATAATGGAAAGGGACCTGGGGGTAGTCATATCAGATGACCTAAAGGTGGGTAAGCAATGTGAGAAGTCAGTAAGGAGAGCTGTGGAGATACTGGGTTGCATAGGGAGAGGCATCACAAGTAGAAAAAGGGAAGGAGGGAAGTGGTTATCCCTCTGTACAGACAGTTGGTGAGACCCCATCTGGAGTACTGCGTGCAGTTTTGGAGACCTCATCTACACAAAGACATAGACAGGATGGAAGCAGTCCAGAGGAGGGCAACTAAAATGGTGCAGGGTCTGCATTAGAAACCATATGAAGAGAGACTGAGAGAGCTTAATATGTATACCTTTGATGAAAGGAGGGACAGGCGGGACATGATAGAAACTTTCAAGTACCTCAAGGGAATCAACAAAGTCCAGGAGGGTAGCATCTTTCAGAAAAAGAGATGTGTAAGAACAAGGGGGCACAATTTAAAGATAGAGGGGGGACAGCTCAGGGGTAATGTGAGGACATTTGTTTTCATGGAGAGAGTGGTGGACGCATGGAACCGCCTTCCTGGAGAGGTTGTGGGGTCTAAAACAGTGGAGGAATTCAAACATGCATGGGACAGACATAATGCAATTATAGTGGAGGGGTTGCAGGAAGTAGGCTGTTGTTTAACTAGAATCTGCAGTTTATCCAATAGGTAGGGAAATGGGGATACTGGGTGGGCCAAGTGGTCCTTATCAGCCGTCAAAGTCTATGTTTCTATGTTAGTAGCATAAGACAAGTCTGGGAAAATATTCAGGGTATCAGTCACGAATTTTAGTCCTCTCCGACTTCAAGCAATACTGAGAACTCTGTCCCGCTCCACAACATATTGGCACAGCACTAGGATAGTTCTCGGGGGCTCAGATGCAGTCGATGCTCTGTGAGGAGAGATCCGGTAGGCATGCTCTATGGCAATCAAGGGGTTTTCCTCATCCAAACCCAGGATAGAAGGCAGGCGAGAACATATGAAAGTTAGACAGTCCTCCCCCCTCAGCCTGCTCCGAAGCCCCAAAATCCAGATATTTCTCTCATGGGCCTGATTCTCAATGGCCTCCAAACACCTGCAAAGTAGCCCATTCTCTTTGATTAACTTTGTTGTCGCATCACAGGCCCACAGTACAGATCCCTGATTTTGTTGGATAGATTGCTCGCATGTCTGCATCCTAGTCTCAAGTGCAGAAACCTGAGGCATTAGGGAATCGAGCTTTTTATTGATATCCCGAACAGAGTGCACCAGCTGATTCAAGGTTGCCTGTATGGTGAGTAGGGAGACCCCCTCTCACTGTTCCACTCTCAATGGCCCTGCTTCTTCATTACCGCTAGGCTGCTCCCCTCGTGGTTGTCCAGACTTTTTAGGAGCAAAAAACTCAGATGCAGCAGAGGCATTCCCACAAGTTTTGCCCATATTGCCAGTCCTGGGTGTCTATCGTTGAGGGGGACACACTTGTAGGGTGAATTATAAGGTAGTAAGGGGTAGAAAAATAAAGATTAGTAAAAGTATATACAAAGCTCTGTAAAAGCGTTGTTTCCTGTTAGCTGCTCAGCAGTGCCCCATGATCTGCCTCTTAACTGTGATCCATTCCTGCAAAGAGTTGGCTCCAAGGCTACATTAAATTTCTGTACTATGTTCCTCAGATATGCCACTTGTAATTAAATGCATATTCCACAGGTATGTTATTTTTAACTGTATGTTATGTCACAAATGCGATTGTATGATTATGATATTTTTTAACTGTATGTCTTGTTACAAATGTAATTGAATGTTTAATTTATCGGATATGTTAAATGGTAAACTGTATTTCTAATTCTTCATCCAACTATACCCCCCCAGGATGCACTGGGAAACGAGCAACTTATTGTTCAGTGTGCCGTCTTGGTGAAACATTTCAATAAGTAAATAAAAATAAATAAATAAAAGATGGAATAAATAAAAGAAATACATTTATAATGTGTATTTTTGTATTTTGTACAGAGGTTTTATGATATTAGAAATCTGCCTAATTAGATAATGCTCTTAATGTAATCAATTGGATGCTTTGTGGCAAGTATTTGTAATGTATATTTTTGTACAGTACAAGCCAGCTAAATTGGACGCTGATAAGCGGGACACCCGTTTAAATAGGACAGCAGGCTGGTTACCGATTTAGATCAATGTTAATTGCTGTTATCAAGTTTGTTTTGTAGGGACACTTAATCCTGGCAACTTTGCTTAGATGGGACAAAATATACTAGCAGCTGCTACCTCTTGCAATAATCCAATTAAGTCTGCCCTATATTTTTGTGGCAAATTTGTAGCTGTTTCATCTCACTTCAGTTGAGAAATGTTGTAGCCTCTTAACGAGCTTTCCCTGGCCGATCATGTCAAGGTTCTGGAAGCACTGCAGAACCCAGTGACTTCCTTGTCATCCGTTGCTGCCCAATTCCACATCTCAAAAAGCCAGGCAGGCAGAATAAGCAAAAACTGAGATGCTGTCCTATCCGAGTGGCGGTCAAATGCAAATCTGCAAAGAAAGAAGAAATGTGAAGGAAAGGACAGTATGGTCGAGGACGCACTGTTGGTGTTGTTTTTTTAACATGCTGTAAGCAAGGGTGTGCGTATCTCAGGGCCGATGTTGAAATCCAAAGTGCAGGCACTGTGTGCTGAGATGGGACACAATGACTTTGATCCAACCAATGGGTGGCTTTCACACTGGAAGCTCCGCCACCAGATCATGATCAGGCGAGAGCACGGCAAGAAGCAGGATGCAGATACAAATGCCACACAGAACTGGGTTCAGGACATTTTACCCATCTTGCTTGCATCTTACAGCCCAAATGATGTCTTCAATGAAGATGAGACCGGGTTGTTTTACCGCGGCTACCCTGACCGCGGTCATGCTGTGAGAAACCAGGAGCTGACGGGGGAAAAAAGCAAAAGACTGCATATCAGTCCTGTTCTGTGCTAACGCTTCAGGCACAGAAAAGAAAAAGTTGCTTGTGATAGGCAAAAGCAAGAAACCACATTGCTTGCCTAAAGATCTGAAATCACTCCCAGTAACCTACATATTATCCAGTAGTGCCTGGATGACCAGCTCTATTTTTTCAGAAATGGCTACTTTGCTGGGAGTCACAGCTGTGGTGCAGCCGCCGCAAGATCCTCTTGCTTGTGGATAACTGCAGTGCTCATCCTCATGAGCTAACCCTTAGGCTACGAAACATCAAACTGCTCTTTTACCCCCCCCCAAACACAACGGGCATTTTGCAGCCCATTGACATGGGTGTAATAAAAAATCTAAAGAGGCATTATCGTTCACTTGTTGCAAGTAAAATTGTGCAAGCAATAGATGATGGACAGGGCAATCTTGCTTCCGAGATCACACTCAAGGTTAATTTACTTGATGCTCTTTGCATGTTGAACAGAGCATGGGGTTCAGTGCAGCCAGACACAATAAAACATTGCTATCATAAAGCCAGATTCTTGTTCAGTGGTGACACTGAACTGGCAGTGCAAGCATCCACATCCGTCTCCCCACTTGATGATGTTCCAGTGCCTGTATGCATGGATGCTGGTGCATTTGAAGCTTTTTGTTGAGATGAACACTGAGGAGCTGACTGTGAGCAAGTTGTCCGATGCTGAAATCATTCTTGCTGCACAAAAGCATCAGGAGAAATGTCTGATGAAGAAGTGAGCGACACCCAGGATGAGCTGAAGCAAGTGTCAACATCTGAAGCACTGTCAGGTTTCGCAGCAGCGATGAAGTGGTGCCAGCAAAGAGGTCAAATGTCCTGCTGGAAGCAATTGCTTGACATAAATGCCGACATAAGTAAACATGCATTGCAGGAGGCAAAGCAGAGCCGGACAACAGATATTTTTAGAGCAGCACCTAGTACATCTGCGAACTTGGATTACGCTCCTTACATGCCAACACCTTCAGAGAATTCAATGGATTTGTTCCCCTGAATTAGAAGATTTTGACAGTTTGCCATTATTAGATATTGACAAATTGGAACTAGAAAATGGCCCTAAAGAGTACACTATTCTTTAAAGAAAATGAATTGACTAAGTTCCTAAAGCTATTTTAAATAGTAACTCACTACTGTGTTGTTAAATAACATAAATTTTTACTTGCATACAATGACATGTCTGCTTGTCTATTTATAGCGAGTCAGTAGCTGAAGTGGTTAGCATTTCATTTCTTCGTTACAGCTAACTTCGCTTTACAGAGACAGCCACTTAAGTGGAGCAGTACCCGATCCACGGAGGTGTCCCGCTTAAGGAGCTTTTACTGTATGTTAGATTTATGACTGATCAGCCATGGAACCAACATTATAAATCTGCACTAAAAGGCAGTGACCATGCACAAATTACTTCCGCGGCCTCATTTGTCAGCAAGATGCAAAACACGGCTCTTTACAAAGACTGAGAGACCCTAGATATTCCGCCTTACATAGAAACATAGACTCAGATGGCAGATAAGGACTGCTTAGCCCACCCAGTCTGCCCATTTCCCTACCTACTGGATAAGCTGCAGATCCTAGTTAACCAACAGCCTACTTCTTCCTACCCCCCACTATAATTGCCTTATGTCTGTCCCATGCATTCTTGAATTTCCCCACTATTTTTGACCCCACAACCTCCTCAGGAAGGCCATTCCATGCATCCACCACCCTCTGTGTGAAAAAATACTTCCTCGAGTTGCCACTAAGCCATCCCCACTCTAGCTTCAAATTGTACCCCCTTGTTCTTGCACATCTCTTTTTCTGAAAGATGCTACCCTTTTGGACTTTGTTGATTCCCTTGAGGTACTTGAAGGTTTCTATCATGTCCCCCCTCTCCCTCCTGTCCTTAAGGGTATACATGTTAAGCTTCTTTAGTCTCTCCTCGTATGGTGTCTGGTGCAGACTCTGCACCATTTTAGTTGCCCTTCTCTGGACTGCCTTCATCCTGTCTAAGTCCTTGCTGAGACAGGGCCTCCAGAACTGTATGCAGAACTTCAGATGGGGTTTCACCAACTGTGTGTACAGAGAGATGACAACTTCCTGTTTTCTACTGATGATGCCTCTCCCTATGCATCCTAGTATCCCCCCAGTGCTCCTTACTGCCTTCTGGCATTGCCTGCCTACCTTCAGGTCATCTGATATGACTACCCCAGGTCCCTTTCCATTTGTTGTTGTTAGTACCCTCCCATGGTGTACTCTTCCCCTGAGTTTTTGTTTCCCGGGTGCATTACTTTGCACTTCTTCACATTAAATTTAAGCTGCCATACTTTTGACCATTCCCCCACCCTTGCCAAGTCCCTTCACATCCTTTCCACACACACCCTTGTGTATCAACCCTGTTGCAGATCTTTGTGTCATCTGCAGAGAGACATACTTTTCCTTCCACTCCCTCTGCAATGCCACTAATAAAGACATTAAAGATGACTGGCTCGAGTACTGAACCCTGCGGAACCATGCCAGTAACCCCCCTTTCTTTAGAGTGGACTAGATTTACTATTACCCTTAGCGTCCTGTTGTCCAGCCAATTTTTTACTCAGACTACCACCCTGGGACCTACTCCCAGGCTAGCTAACTTGTTTATTAATTTTTTGTGTGGGACTGTATCAAATGCCTTGCTAAAGTCTAGGTAGGTGATGTCCACAGCCCGTCCCTTGTCTACTACTTTGGGTACCCAGTCAAAGAAATCTATTTGTCTGCCATGACCTCCCCATTGAGAATCCATGCTGCCTTGGATCCTGTACCCCACTGGCCTCTAGATACCCAACAATTCTTTCTTTCAGAAGTGATTCCATCATTTTCCCTACCACTGAGGTCAAACTAATAGGTCTGTAGTTTCCTGCTTCTGCCTTGCTCCCACTTTTGTGAAGGGGAATCACATCCACTCTCCTCCAGTCCTCTGGTACCACACCATCCTCCCATGATTTGTTAAAAAGGGTAGTCAGTGGTGTCACTAGTTCTCCCCTTAGTTCTTTTAGAATTCTGAGATAAATTCCATCAGGCCCCATTGCCTTGTCCACCTTGAGTTTTAGAGTTCTTTCAGGACCCTTTCTTCAGTGAATGGACTGGTATTGACCCTCCTATCCAGAGTGCTTCTATTGTTTGGTTTAGATAATCCCCTCCTCTTCTTTTGTAAATACTGAACAAAAGTATTTGTTCTGTTTATTTGTTTGTTTATTTATTTATGTCTTTGGTAACCAGGTAAGTGCACTGATCCATTGGACCATTTTCAGACACAACCCGGGCCACAGATGTGGCTGCAAAATAACATAATCAACAGAGACAATGCACAAAAATATCAATAGTACAGAGTAACACATGTAATACAATATATACAGTATAATACAATATTTGGTAACGTACCTCCAGATGAGGTAATTAACACATGATGGAGACAATATCTCTGACAGTAAACAGTATCTGTCTTTTCACTATCACCCTCTGCCCACTCCTTCTCCCCTTTATTAAGCCTCACTATCCCTCCCTTGGTCTTTATTCACTCCCTAATGTACCTATAAAAGGTTTTATCCCCCTTCTTAACTGAGTTGGCTATCTTTTCCTCAGTTTGGGTCTCTGCTATTCTGACTGCCTTCCCTGCTTCCTTCTGCTTTAACTGATACAGTTCTCTGTCCTGCTTCTTCTGTGATTCCTTATACTTCCTGAATGCTATCTTTTTCTCCCTAACCTTCCCTGCCACATCTTTTGAAAACCATAGTGCTTTTTTCCTTCATTTTGTTTTGTTTATTTGCTTCAGACAAAGGCTTGTTACCTCTGTGATGGCAGTTTTTCCCCATTGTTCTTCCACCCCTCCTTCATGCCCTTTTGCTAGTGCATTCCTTAGGCACTTTCCCATTCTGCCAAAGTCAGCCCTCTGAAAGTCCAGTACCCTTGCCTTTGTGTGGCTTGACTGTATAGCTGTGCTTGTCATGAACCACACTGTTTGGTGGTCACTTGTTCCTAGATGGCTACCCACTTCTGAATCAGAGATCCTCTCACCATCCCCATTTCAGAGTATCAAGTCTAAGACTGCTCCCTCCTGAGTGGGTTCCAACACTAGCTGCCTGAGACATGCCCCCTGTAGGGCATTGAGAATTACTCTGCTCTTGGATGAGGCTGCAGCAAATGTGCTCCAGTTAACATCTGGCATATTCAGGTCACCCATCAACAATATCTCCTCTTTTTCTGCCATTCTAAGGATGCCTCCTATCATTTCCTTGTCCACCCCCCCATCCATCCCTGAGATTGGGGTCTGCATACAACCCGCATGTGGATTGTGGTGCCATTTCCTGTCTCCAAGGTGACCCACAGTGCCTCCTCTCCTCCCTGTTTACCCTTTAGCTCCATTGCATTGATCCCTTCCCCTTATGTAGAGAGCTCCTCCTCCTCCTCTTTTACTCTCTCAGTCCCTCCTGTAGATTGTGTACCTCGGTATGTTGACATCCCAGTCATGGTTCTCAGTGTACCATATTTCTAATATTGCCACAATATCCAAGTGTCCCTCTTCCAACAAGGCTAATAGTTCAGGAAGCGTGTTACCCATTGCATACAAGAAGGCCTGTTGCCTTCTTGTATGCAATTCAGAACTGTGATGATGATGTCACTTTCTGACTGGAAAAGGATGTGTTCTATAAAGATGAATTCCTAGCAAAGATTCCAATAATTCATGTAAGTTGTCACAACACATACACCAACAAAACAAACTATTGAACAAAAAATGCAGCAGAGTTTCAGAACAGAACAGTGAGCAACCAGGCCCATCTCACATGGTTACATGATCTTCAATCAACAGCCTATTTGATTGCAAGAGTAAATGGTTTGTGTGTGAAAAGGAATGGGATAAGAGGGGGAACAGGAAACTGTTGATGATTGCAGCTGTTGATCATCAAAAATACATGTGGCAAAAAGCCAAATAATTCAATGACAGTACTATGTTACATAAGTCACAAGGGTTTGGGAATGAATGCCTAGATATGATAGCACATGATTTTTGATACCACAGATCATGTCTTAATAACTATATAAATAGAAGAACAGTCATGGAAGGTGATGACATCTATGATGTAGTGATCTGTTGACTAATTTCTCAAATTGATAGGCCAATGGTTGACAATGGAAGTGTATTCTATATCTCTAAACTTCATGACAGATATCACCAGTAGTTAGAAGATCATGGTATAGATGGTGTAGCATTCTACAGGTCAGCCAGTCTGAAAAGATACCTACTGACATACTACACTAATCCAAGTGGCTGTAGGGTAACCATAGCTCCTCAGGAAGGTACATCAAGTCTCTTGTGTTCAGCACAGTTGAATGTTGGACAATTGCTTTCTGAAGTCACCAGGTTAAAGCAAACTATAGAAGAATCAGAATATACAGAAGAACGTGAAGATGAACCCAATGATACTCAGACTCAGATGAATACAAATATGTTCAGTTACAATGCAGCAAAATTAATAAGGTCTGAACTGAAAGAGTTTGGCAGAGAAGAACGTCAAAAGATTACATCAGCAAAACAGTGCATATTACAAGATTAGGATGCATGTGAAACAAACCTGGATGTGTCTTATGAAGCAGCTTCAAAATGTGTGGGCACCACTCTCTACAATCACGTGGCCTGGATGCTTACTGATGCTACTCCTGAAGTAGGCAATGATGCAAGAGTCCAGCTAAACCCAAAACAACATGAGCGGGTACCAAATCTTGGATAAGACATATGCGCAGCCATTGCTGGTGTTCCAACACCAAAACATGTTGGTATTGCCTAACACCTACTAAAGGCCACCTGGAGCAAGGAGACTGTAACCATGCTAAATAGATTTGGAAATAGCACTAGCTACCAAGATGCCCACTGTTATATTGCTACCATGGTGGCAGCTGCTGATAAGCAGGAATCTCAAGATGGGGTTTTAATACCCATAAATCTAAAGTCAGGTCGATTCACACAGTGTGCAGTTGACAACCTAGATTTTCATGAGAGCACAAAGGATGGTAAAACTATGCATGGAACATCACATGCAATATATCAGTATGCTGATGAAGGTGAGGATCAATAGCTAATGGTTGTTAGGGTGCCCCAGTTAAATAACATGAGTCTTCTCACACATATCTTCAATGGTTTCAAGCAGGGAAAAGTAATCTCACCTCAAAGACCACCAGAAGAGTCGTCCACTTGCTGGCATGGCAATAGCACCACAGCAGACCAGAGAACCTCTTCATCCTGTAGACTGGCTTTGGCATTTAGTGAATATGGGTCCCCTACTTTATTCAGATGTCATAGAACAATCAAAACCTGTTACATGGTCCTCCTTTCATGAATTAGTTACTCAACTGGAAGTAAAGGTGACTGTGATTAGGTATGGGCCTTTTTTGCCAGAACCTCCTGTAAATCCTGATGTGATCGAAACATCAGTATTATATGAAGCTCACTAAGAAAAGTGAGCAGGAATTCTGCATAATTACATGTGACAAAGCAGTCTATGAGATTGCTCTTGGGCTTCTGAAAAAGAAGCCAGAGAAGTATGGCAAAGTCATCCTTCATATGGGTGGCTTCCATATTACAGTGAATTTCTTGGGGGTAGTTGGGTATTTAGTGAAAGAAACTGGAATAGAGGATCTCCTTGTTGAAGCTGATATTTGCCTCTGTGGAACTGCTAACAAAATTACGTCAGTCAAAGACTATTATGCTATGTTGAGAGCCCATAGACTAGTTCATGCTGCCATGTATGAACTACACTGGAATTCATTTGAAAGTTGACTCATTGGCAAATTATGGGAGGCAGTGTAGCGTAGTGGTTTAAGGCTCTGAGCTGCAAATCTGGTGACATCCAGCAGGCCAGACCTGGGTTTGAATCCCACAGCTTCCACTTGCAGACTGTGTGACCCCGAGCAAGTCACTTAACTTCACTGTGCTCCCAGGATGCACCAGTAAAAAAGCTTTCAGCTTAGTGTGCTAGTCCTTTTTAAACAACTAAAAAAAAAAATGACAAAGACATGCAGTGGAGGGACAGCGTGGTGACACAATGCATTTGAGTGTCGGCTAGGCAGCATGAGGAAGCTGCTCCCCCCCATGGCAAGCCCAAATGCTGGAGGAATTTTGCAGCAAGAATAATTTTCTAATGGTAAAAGTATCAATGTGGTAAGGTACAATGGCAGTCTTTTAAAGATAAATTGAATACAAAGTTGTTTCCAGTAAGCCGTAATCTGTTAGCAGTCTGACAATGAAGTAATGGTCAGAATTGGTCCTGGAGGACATTTTTTCAAGAATTGGCTGTAAACGCTAATGCAAACGTTAACTGTAAAACCCAAATGGTTCAAAGTTTTCCAAGCAAGTATTATAGTCAGCAAAGTGACTCCTTGGTAAAACAGTTAGCGGTCCAATGGGTGATGGCAGTCGGAATTGGTCGGAAAGGATATATTTGAATAAGCAAACACTAACGAGGTGTTTTCATTCTTCCTTGTGTATGAAGGCTGGAATTGGTCCAAAAGGATAGGAGTGAAATCTACACTACACCTGAATCTACTGAAAATAGACGCAAAGAGTTGTAGAGGATGCGTAAAGCATGGGCTAACTTTCAAGATAAGTACACATCTAATTTTTGTGCTTGGAAAACATAGACTGAGAATTTATTTTCTTCTTGCTGCAGTTATTAATAAAGAAATACCCTAACTTCTACAAACGTTTGACTTAAAACACATACTGGAGAAATGCTTTTCATGTACTTTGTTTATGACAGTTAGAAACTCTGGAATTTGTACATGTCGAGAGGAGAGACTAGTTCTGAGCTGTCCCAGAAAAGGCTATCAAAAATATTTTGTGTGGCAGACAACTTAATAAAATCACCAACAAAAAAGATACAAAGCAATTTAAAGACATCAAATAAAAGCACTTAAGGTGCTGGTAAAAAGAAATTAAGACAGCTGCAACTGCTTTTTGTAAACTGTTATTCTGCTACAGGCTCAAGGACAGGCGAAAAGAAAAGCAAAATGGGGCCAAAAATTCAACCTGAGCAAGAGAAAAAAAGGAAAGGAGAGGGAAAGGTGCTCAATATATAAATAAAGGTGCTCAAGGAATACAAGACACAGAATCAGAACAAAGTAGCTTGAAAGACAAAAATAACACAACAGATAACCCCCTGATAGGAACACAGAGGATAATGTATGGTCCTCTATCGGTAACCGGTCAGTTAACTGTTGAGAGGTTGCCAGGGCGACCGTGTAAACCTCGAGAGTGAAGCTCGAGAGGTTTACGTCGCCATGGCAACCTCGAGACGGTTAACATTGACCGCGTTTTCAAAGAGGGACCATACATTATTTTTATAGTGTATGGTCCCACAAAAAGGCTGCTTACTTTTTGCTAACTAGTCACTGCCGCGGCCATTTAGTCCTTCCTAACCACTGCTGTTCATCCGTCGGTTCCCCGCTGGAAAAAAAAAAGCGCGCACATGCTCAGACTAATCGCTGTTGTTAACCTATCGATGTGACGTAGCATCGATAGGTTAACAACATGTCTACGTCACATCGATAGGTTAACAACCTTAGGAAATGATGATTTCCTAAGGTTAACAGCGTTCTACCATACATTATAGATTTATTGCACCCTGCAGATGGTGAGATGGAGCAAATCAAGAAACAGGCAGGGGATACAGAAAATAAAAAAGATGAAACTCCAGGAACAAGTAAAGACATCCCGCCAGATTGGGTATTACAAATAATAAGCAATTTTTCTGCATTAAAAGCATCTATAGATAAGTTACAGCACCTTCCAGAATCCATGAATAGTATTACAGAAACTATTAAAAAGATGGACTCAAAATTAGAATGAAGTATCAAAAGAACAATGGAGTTAGAAACAAGACCATCTAAATTGGAAGACTTGATGCCATTAACTCAACAGGTCAAAAAGTTAAAGAAACAGCAAGATTCAACCAAATTAAAAATGGGTGATCAGGAAAACTGGGCAAGAAGAAAAAACATTAGATTCTTTGGGATTTTACAAGAATAGGAGAAGGATATGCCTCTAAAAGAAATAGTACTGGACTTTATTTCAAAAATACTGGGATCGGTAACTGAATTACAAATAATAGACCGGGTTCACTGGCTTACATATGGAAAAGAAGGAGGACCTGGCCGAGAAAGACCTATAATTGCTAAGATTTTAACATCAGAATGGGAAAGATAAAATAATGAACACATTTTTCAAAACTCAAATTTCACATATAAAGAACAGACTATATATTTAAAGCATGACTTTTCAAAACTATGGGAACAATGGAAAACTTTTGGAGGGGTTCAGCAGCCATTGTGGAAAGAAGGGTATAAGGCCTATTTGATTTTTCCCTCCAGACTCAAAGTGTTATTAAACAATCAGGTGCTGTTCTACAGCTCAGTAAATGAAGCAATACAGGACTTGAAAATCTGTTTACCAGGAATATTTTCAATGTATGAACAAGGTTAAAATTCAAATGTGAATAAAAGGAAGAAAAAGGGGACTTGTTACAGAGTTGTAAAGGGAGGGGTTATACTGCACTAAGAAAACAAATGTATGATGATTTTTCTTTTCTTTAGGAACAAGGGCTTGGGGAGCGGGAGGGACTACCAACTCTCAAATGATTGTCTCCAAGAGAAACAAAAAGATATGCTGGACCAGGATCCTTGGCATATAGGAAGGGGGGATGAGGAAAGTGGGAAAAATGATTACAAGGAAAAAAAAAATAAGGAAGGTCACAACAAATGTAAAATATTTGGAAAATTAGCAAAAAAGGTGGCTATGAAGCAGATGATATAAGAAAAATTAGTATTTTTAGGGTGGCAACTAGGAATGTGAATGGTATGAACTCACCAATAAAAAGAGCCCTTGTTAGTCGACCAGAGCCCACGTTTTATCACAAACTGACCATTACAATATAAAAAAAAAATCCAAAAGATGCCCCCCATAGACTATAATGGAGCGTGCCCTCGCACTCTCCCTAGCATCACGTCACAACTTTGCTGAGCGCAGAGGCGGAGTGTGGGCGGCTCTTAACACTAGAAAGTCCTCAGGAGCTGGTGAAAGTAAAATTACTAGTGTTTTTACATTAAAAATGTGGCAATATTGTGGGACATCTGCTTATCAACTTACATCCTGTGGGGTACAAATGCATATGCTGTGACTTTGGTGGATCACTTTAAATTTAGATATAACAATGCTTCAAGAAATTTTTTAAATTTGGCAGAGATAGAACATTTTAAGAAAAGATGGCATGGTTCTTTATACCATTCACAAAGTTTAAATAAAAAGAGCGTGAGGGTAGCGCTTCTGTTTAATAGAAATGTTAAGGGGAAAATAGAGGACTCAGTTACAGACAAAGAAGGAAGAATTGTTCTGGTAAAAACAAAACTAGATGACTGGAATATACTTTTTGGGTCAGTGTATATCCCTTTCAAAGGCTATGGAAGTTTTCTAGCCAAAATCAGTAGACTATTATATAGCTGGAATTGTGAAAACATTGTAATAGGAAGAGGAGATCTGAATTGTATTCTGAACAGTGATTTGGACAAGACATCATGTGGATCTAAATGGGATAAATATAAGGCAAGAAATTTGCAAAGTTTTCTAGACACACAATATGGTTGACATATGGAGGGACTTACACAGAGATGAAAAAGATTACATGTATTATTCAGCTACACACAAAATATATTCTAGATTAGAAAATATTTTTGTAACCAGAGGAATTCTAATTAACAGTATGAGAAACACCTTGCGGATATTGAGGCACTACTGATTTCAGATCACAGCCCAGTTAGTTATAGCTCAATTTACAATACACAAAGCAAACAGAAAGATACATGAACATTTAATAATAATCTGCTATATGATTCAGAAATAAAACAGAAAATACACATAGCAATAACACATTTTGTTAGCGATAATGCCATTATAAAAGAAAATATTATAAGTAGCTGGAATGCTCTTAAAGCTACAGTAAAAGGACAAATAATCTCAGCAATAACATGGAAAAATAACAATCTGCCTGTTCTGGTGGTAATTCAGGTGGATGTTAAAGATCCCATGGCACTTCTCAAAAACAGTAGGGGAATTTTATTTGTAAAAAATCAATATAGGGTCTATAGGCAATAATATAACATATAGATACTCATGAGTAAAAAAAAATACAAACAGGCAACTCCCTTATAACTGTGAAACCTTAACCCATCTCCGTAGTTAAACACCCCCCAAAACTTAAGTGGTATAAGACTTTCACACCTGTAAAACAATCCAGAAGCACAAAAGGGAATAAAAAAAAGAAGAAAAAAAAGAAAGTCAATTATTTATTTATTTATTTTATTTATTGAATACAATCGGAATTACAAACCTGTGAGTCACAGACTCTTTTGCAAAGGCTCCATGTCAGTTACAGGGGGTGGAAGGTAAGCAAATACAGACATAGACGAAACATAAACAGGCAGTATTTACAGAAACAGTACTGACAGAGCAGTCCAGGCTTAAACTTATTAAACAGTGAGGTATTAAGCAGCATTCTTGTAATCCCTTAACAGAGACTAGTAGGGGGCTGATTCATGGGGTCTAGAGAGACCCTGTGTCCAGAAATGTGGAGGGTTTGGTAGCTAAATAGAGTGGGCATCATTAGCCACAGACACATTTAGCACTCTCAAGTAGTAGAGCTTTGAGACCCGTTTTGAATAGAGAGATGCTGCTGGTCTGGGTGAGTGGTGGTGGTAGTGTATTGAGCCAGCAAGGGGCATGGTAGCAGAAGGATCTTTGCCCTAGGGATGTTCTACAGAGGGGGACCAGAAATGATGGGTTTGCTGCGAGTCTTGTGTTGCGCCTGAGGGGGGCTGCACTGATAATGGGGAGTAGGCCATTGGGGGCTATCTGAAGATGTATCTTTTTTGCGAGGATGCAGGTGTGGTACTTTAGTCTTTGTTGGAAGTTTAGCCAACCAGACAAAGTATAAAGATCGCAGGTGTGGGTAAGTCTGTCACTACCTGTAACTAGACGGCAGGTTTTATTCAAGGCAATGTTTATGCTGCTAAGTGTGGAGGGTTCAGCAGAGCCGTATATAACTATCCCATAGTCAACGAGGGAGAGGATGGAGGAGGTGACAGCAAGTTGCATAGCCTGTGCGGGTAGGCAGTGCTTGAGTCGGTAGAGGATGCCCACTCTAGCGTTGACAGCGGAGGAGAGAAGTTGGATGTGCCTATGGTAGGAGAGGGAGGTGTCTAATGTGATGCCCAGGTATTTAAAGTTTGTAACATGTTCCAGTGGGACACCAAATGAGTTCTTAATTAGGAGTGCTGACTGACTATGTGGGCTTTGGTGATGAGCAAAGATCATGGACTTCGTTTTTTTATAGTTGATGATCAGGTGATGGTCTGCGAACCAGTTCTCTAGCTCCCAGAAAAAACCCTGAAGGGACAGTTGGAGGGCGCTCGGTTGAGGGTGTTTCCAATACAGTACCAAATCATCAGCGTAGAGTAGTAGATGACCACTACACGCCTTAGGGAGCGAGTTTAAAAAGAGGGTGAAAAGCAGAGGGCCAAGTATTGACCCCTACGGGACCCCAGAGCAAACTGTTTTGGAGGTGGAGATGGTGGTGTTTACTCTGACTTGTTGTGACCATCCTGAGAGGTAGTCCTTGAACCAGGCCATTGCCTCTGGGACCACATTTAGTTGTGGAAGGACACAGAGCAGTAGCTCATGACTGACCATGTCGAATGCCTTGGTCAGATCCACATAGATTGCCCCTGCGATTGAGCCTTGGTCGAGGGCCTCGTGGATGAACAAGGTGAACTCACAAAGTGCAGTGACGGTACTATGGCCAGTCCGGAAACCATGCTGTTCCTGGCTTATACACTTACATTGGTTTTAATACCGCCTTAAAACCTTTCCACATTCTCTGTACTTGCTCCTATTTATGATAGCATAGATCTTTTTGGTAAACTTCCTTACAAGCTGCTTCGCACAGCCTCCCTACTGACAAATATGTCATCCGTAATTGTTGCGAAACATATTTACTCCTAGCTTGCCATAGGTAGAATTTTAAAATTGCAAAAAGGACTTCTAGAGTCCCACCATCATACTTTCCCAGTCTACCAAAATAATCCCCCAAAATGATTTGATTATATGATAAGTGATTTAGCCAAGGGAGTTGCCACCTAACAGCCACAAAATTCCATAAGTTCACAGTATATATACAATCTAAAAATACATTTTCCATCATTTCCACTGGTGCTAAACATTCATTATATGGGCAATTCCTTTCAGCCAAGGCCTTGTGTTTCCAATTGCCCTGAATATTAATCTTACCATATGTGCATAACCAAAGATTATCCCACATAAATAAAGGTATTCGGACATTACATAACTGATGTGTAGCTGTGTGAATCTTATCTTTATGACAACCCCTAAACTCAGGCTCTGAAGGGCCTGTCTTTGCCAAAATATCTTCGTATAGCAGTTTCCTGGAACAAGTCAAAATCTGAGTCTTAGTAACTAACCATTGACTCATTTTTTAATAGAAGGTTTAGAAATCTTGGTATATGTAGAGAAGGAATTATTTTCAAGGGGACCTCTGACTATTTCCCTAAAAAATTTTGTAGAGTCCCTTGAAACAAATCTTTATTAATAGAACGGTCCTCTTGTGCAAGGAGTTTAAAAGAGCCTGACTAAAATAAGGTATGAAAAAACACCAAGGGGTGAATCATGCCCCCCCCCTTTGTCTACTAAGGTAAGTGAAATCCCCTTGATTGGGTTGAGATGACTACCCCACAAGATCTGGAAGAAGAGGCTGTAAACTCTTGTTTCAAGTTGAAATGGAATAGGGTATACCCTTGCTGTATATAATAGGATAGGTATGAGAAATTGCTTGATAATAAGTATTCTTTTAGATTTAGATAAGTTCCAACCTTTCCATCTGGCCACCCTGTGTTCACATTTCAGAAGTGCTTCATGCCAGTTTTTATATGCCATATTCCCTTCCCCGATATACAGTCCCAAGATTTTGATTGGTTCAAGTATCTGAATTTCTGCTATAGTGATTTCACTCAAGGTGCCCCCTATATGAATTCCTTTACATTTATCCTTATTTATTTTTGCTCCTGCTATCTTCGAGAATTTTGTTATTTCTACCATTGCTATTTCTGTACTGGGGGTGTCATGACAAAATAATAAAAGGTCATCCAAATAAGCCAAGGCTTTAAGAGTAGGTCCTCCATGCGGATTAGGTAAGCCGCTGATGTTGCAGTTATCAATAATGTAACATATACAAGGATCTAAGCAGAACATATACAATAATGGGCTAAGGGGGCAACCCTGCCGTACTCCACTATAAACTGGAATTTTACCTCCCAAGGATCCCCCTATCAAGGGAACAATGGTTTCTGCATTGTACAGGGTAGCTATCCATATAATAATACTACTGGGGATGCCATATGTACCTAGTACCTGAAACAAAAAAGCATAAGACACTCTGTCAAAAGCCTTGCTTTGATCCATTGGTATCAAAAAGCCTTGAATGTTATGTGTGCTGCAATAAACAGAACTGTCCCTAATTGTCCAGAGGTTCTCCTGGATATTCCTTCAGGGTATGGAACAGGTCTGAGAAAGGTGAATTATTTTCTTTACCATCAATTGTAACCTTTTATGTAAAATTGTGGTAAGAATTTTCCAGACTATATTTAATAATACTATAGGCCTCCAATTTTGGGAGAATCCCCTATCCCCTGATTTATACAAAAATCTCAGCAGTCCGGTTGCAAACTCTGGATGTATTCTCCCAGCTGAGAAAGTTTCCTGGAATACTTGTATAAGCATACTAGCTAGTTCTGTTCCAAAAAGTTGATAACACTCTATGGGTAACCCATCCCACCCTGGAGACCTATTTTTTTTCATCCCTGAAATCACGGAAAGAATTTCTGCAGTGGTGATTGGAATCGTAAGTGTCTCTTTTTCATCACTACTTAATGTAGGTGAGAACGAGGATAAATACTCTATTCGTTCAGGTAAACTTCCTATTGGTAGATTAGACAACTCGTGGAAATGGTCCTGTATAATACCTTCTATCTCAGATCTATCCTGACAGAGTTTACCATCTTTGTTTCTAAGTTCAGTTAATCTTGATAAGTCAACACTGGCCTTACAGGCAGCATATGGGTCACTCGTTAGAGTTTTCTGTATTACAAAACTTAGTTCAGTAGAAAGTGTGGCAGCTCTATCATATTGATAGCACTTCATCTGTTTTTTAAGATTTGTGATTTGGGCAGAGTAGTCTTTCCCAGTACTGGCTGTTAAAGAAAATAAATGTTGCAGTTGCCCCTTAAATGATAGGTATTTCAGAAAATTCCCATTCTGTTTTTGAGCCCCTGCCATTGTAGGCAAGTCTAATAATTTTTTTTGTGTTGTCCCACCAGTCTTCAGCTGAATCATATAAACAACGTACCATCATTCTGTCCGATAGTTCTTGCATGAGGCCCTCAAGAATTTTTTATCAGAAAATAGGAACATGTTAGCTCTCCATCTGCTGTTATTTCTAGGTGGATCGTGAGTCAAAGAATTTTTAAACTTAATTTTAAATGATCAGAGAACTCACAGGGTAGCATATGCAGCCCTTTAATTTGAGTGTTTGGGGACAAAAAAAAGAAATCAATTTGTGTTGCCAGGGGTCCTCTAAAATAAGTTTTCATTGGGGTCAGCCCTAGCACTGAATATGCATCTTTCAGCCCTGCCTTGTTGAGACATTGAAGCAAGGCATTAGAGTCGCAGTGCACATTTTTCCTAAATTTACCCTATCAGCCACATCTGTAGTACAATTAAAATCACCCCTTAAAATTACAGATCTTGCAGGTGCTAAATAGGGTTGGATTTTACCCCATACCTCAATTCTATCTGTTTTAACTTGAGGGGCATAAACATTCATAAAACAAAAAGATTTTGCTTCCCATAGCCCATTCAAAATCAAAACTCATCCAGTAATAAGATTGATAAGTTTTTGCAAAGTAAATCCAGTCCCAGAAAATAAGATTCCCACACCATCTGCTTTGTCAAGCCCGAACGACCTGTAGAAAGGTCTCCATAACCACACATTCCTTGCATGGTTCAGATGGTATGAGTCCTGCATCCAAGTTTCTTGTAAAAGATAATGTCAGCCTTCTCTTAATGTAATGAGGAAAATAAAGCAGTCTTTTTTTTTTTGAATTCATAATGCTACATGCATTAAGGGACAGGATGTGTAGTTCTTCCATTTAAGTAAGTTCGGGTGTGATGTGGTCTTACAGAAGAAATTATATTGTGGGTTTTGGTTCCGGGGGACAGTATGTTTTTTCTTCTTCTTTTTCTTTCTGCCAGCTTTATTTTCTGGCTGAGGTAGGGAGTGAGTGGAGGTGTCAGATTCTAATTCTTCGCAATCACTATCACCCCAATTTTAATGTGGGTTGGGAGTCTCAAATTTATTTGTAGTGATAACCACAGGGTTTTGGACAACATGAAGTCTTGCACTATGCCATCTGGCAGGTTTAGCCCATTCCGTTGAGGAGAGAGGGGGCATATCTTGGATATCTGGAGGTTCACTTGAAAGGGGTGTAGATGACTGTTGCATGCTTGGAGATGAGTGAGAGGAAGGACCAGGGGCATGGGTCAAGGTGGGGGTAGGGTCCAGGGGGAAATGTCCTGAGCATCCGGTCGCTTCTCCTAGTCCTGGCCAGGTGCCTCATATGGTCTTTCTTCTGTGGTCCCATTGTTTGGGGTAGCTTTAGGTCTGGATGTTTTGTTGATTGGTTCCTGAGGTGTCGCTGTAGTCTGGGCATCTCAAATCAGGACATCCTGGTGAAAACCATCTGTATGGTTGTGGGAGGCCCGGGGCATTTTTGTAATACATGCCCCACAGTATCACAGAAGTTACATCTTGCTACGTTAGTACAAGCTGTGCTAACATGGTTAAACTCACCACATAAAATGCACCTTAGTATGTCACAAGCACTAGCCAGGTGTGAACGATCTCCACATTTATGGCATGCCTTGGGTTGGCTGGGGTAAAAACAAATATGTTGATCTTTCCCAATAAAAAAGCTATTGGGGATGTGTTGAATACCTTCTCCAGTTTGGCGCAATCTGATATGAAAATGCCTTCCACCAGTCCAGAATTGTTTTGAATTAATGATAGGTTCAGGGGGCCCAAGAACTGTGCATTTCTTTTGCAACCAGTGATGGATATTGCTGATGCTGACGTCCTCATTTCAGAACATTACAGTGATTCTCTTAGTCAGAGGCATAGTTTAGGGGACCACAATAAAGGGAGTCCATACTGGTGAATATTTCAACTGGTAATACTTGACCCAGAGCTGTTCCAAACCCCTTGGTGTGTGAAAACTAATATCAAAATGTTCCTCCTGTGAAATATGGATTAGGGCATGAACCTCCCCAGGGAAAAATTTAGTGAGTCTTTAATTAGGGTTCGGCCAACATACTCCCTATCTAGGAATACATTAAGGCCACCACTGTAACAGAGACAGACTGCATTTTTTCTTGGTTTAGGAACTGTTCTGTCAAATAATTCAGAAAATGTAGGCATCCAAGGTGGAGGAGAGTCAGCCCTTTGCTCCTGTTCCTCTTCAGTGCTGGAACTTGCAGCACTATGGAATTGTTCTTGCTCTTGATCACCAACAAGCTCCTTCTCTGGGACTCCCTGCTGATTATTGCCTTCCTTCTGTCCCATACTATCTGGGATCTGATCAGGTGCCTCCAGGTGACAGTCAATATCATCGTGTTGATGCTGAACCTATTGTAAAGAGCCCAGTGGGTTTCCAACATCCAAGTTCTGGGGGCCTACCAAACTCTGTGGGGCAGGTACTGAGCCCATGAAAATGAATAGGGATTGCAATTTTTTAAACAGAGCACCCTCAGTAACATTGTGGTCAACAAATACAGTAGGGTTATTTAAAAGAAGACTTACCCCAGGTTGGTCCCACTTACTGGTCAGTTTGGGTTTTTGCTGTGTTGATGCCAGGTTTCCAATTCTTAGCCCACTGCAGTCTGTTTGACAGGAGTCATCCGTGAACTTGTAGGAATCATCAGGCAACTGGACTCCTTGTGCATCCTGCATCCATCCCACTCACTTAAGTGCTGTGTCAGGTATCCAGTCCAGTTCAGATTCATGAGGAGAATCAATCATAACAGCCTCCTTGATTCTATCCTAGGTTGTTGGTGTAGACCTGGATGAGTCTTGTCCCCATATAACCTTGGTGACAGCACTTTCATCTAGTCTTCTTCTTTTTGATTCTTGTGATCATAAGTCCATCTTCCTTAAACATAGGGTTTGCTCCATATTAGCCATGTCTTCTACCAGCTGTTTGCTCATAGTGCGGATGTTATCTTCCAACATGCTGTCCTCAGATCTCATAATGGGTTCAGTTGTATCCATTCCAGTGGGCTGAAAGCCCTCCAACACATTATTAGAGTCCACAGATTCCTTCGCTGAAAGTTGAATTAAAGCTCGCTCAGATATATTCTGGCTACATTCCAGCTCCATTTCCTTGGATTCATGAGGCATAAGGGAGCTCACCTTTACCACAAGCTGCTCCTTCTCCACATTACCATCCTCCTCTGATTCCTCCATTACCAGACATGGGACAACAGTGCCCCCTATCAAAACAGTTGGGGAATTTTCCTGGTGCCCTGGCCAAATTTCCCCCTCATTCAATCAAAATACCACCAATGACTTAATCTGGTTCAAGGTCAGTTGACATTCATCTGTGTCCCCCTTCCCCAGGGGTGTGCCTGAAAATAGGCAAGAATTTGTCTAGTGCTCTTACCCTGTCAACAAAAACTAAATAAATGCCCAGGACTGGATGGTTTTACATCAGAATTTTTTCAAACATTTAAAGATGTGTTGTTACCCTTAATAACAGCTTTATATAATCAGATAATAACAAATAGTGAGATGCCAGATTCATTCTATATGGCCTATATTTCAGTTCTTCCCAAACAAGGGAAGGATAAAACAAAAATAGAAAATTATAGACCAGTAGCAATTTTAAATGTAGATTACAGAATTTACACAAAAATGCTGAATAATGTAATACTACCAATATTAAATAATATAATACACAAGAATCAGACAGGCTTCATTCCACACAGAACTATTCATTCCGGGCTGTGTAAGGTCCAATTTATAATGGAGTATTTGAGAAATTTGAGGATTCCTGCAATATTTCTGGCCTTGACATGCTGGAATGGAAATACTTACTGTATATGGAGTATTAGAGCTCTTTAATTTTCCAGAACATTTTATTAAAATGATTAGAACACTATATAAAGAACCCAAAACATTAATAAAAGTAAATAATGTATTTTCCAAACCGATTATTTTACACAGAGGGGTAAGACAGGGGTGCGGGTGCCCCCTTTCCCCCACTCTTTTTATCATTGGGTTGGAACTATTGCTAAATTAAATAAGGGCAAGAAAAAACAATAAAAGGGATCCAGATTGCATCATAGGAAACTAAACTAAATGCTTATGCAGATGATGTATTACTCACTCTACAAGAACCAGAATTTAGTTTATAGGCATTAATGACAACAATAAATAGATTTTCAAAAATCACAGAATATAGAATTTATGAAAATAAAGCAGAAATTATACTGTTTAATATAGAGCAACCAGATAATATTCAAAAAATCATATACAAAAAATGGAATGAAATATTTAGACATTTATCTAACAACCAAAATGGAAAATATGTATGAGCTAAACTATAAAGAGTTACGGAAATCATTAAAAGGAAAAAATTAAGCTGGAGTAAAATATCTGTATCCCTATGGGGTAAGATACAAATAATTAAAATGGTGGCGGTGCCTTATCTGTCTTACAGACTGCAGTCAATTTTAGCCCCAATACCACCCTTATGGTTCAGAAATGTAAACAGCCTTTTCAAAAAATTTATATGGAACAATAAACCAGCAAGAATTTCAGGGCACAAATTATGTTTGGGAAAAGAAAACGGAGGATTGTCATGTCCAGATATTGAAAAGTACTATATGGCCTTCATATACAAACTGGCAATTAAACAGTCTAGAGAAGAAGATAATAGTACAGAAGGAGAATTTATAAACTCCTTGCTGCATGAATTCTATAAAGAGGAAACAGACACAAAACAAATTTTGTTTACAGCCAAAAAAGGACTAAAATCCAAAAGCCCTATTATGCAAAATGCGTTAGGGGTAATAGTTACATTTACTAACAAGATTAAATGGGAAACCCATATTTCCCTGAAGAATAGGATTTGGAAAAACCCAAACTTCAAAACTGAGGAGAAAAAATACAGAACAAAAGACAGGAAAGTAAAGGGATAAAAAGATGGGAATATCTTTTTAAAGGTGAGAAGAAAGTAAGCTGGAGGCAATTCAGGGATAAGTTTTTATTAAATGGAAAGCATTTTCTTTTTTTCAATCAGCTTATATAAAAAAAATATTATAAGAGATGGTAGACAGCTCCAAATAACAAAAAATAGAGGGGCAGTTGAAGAGTGTATTAAAAAACAACCCCAGAACATTATTTGCTTGCTTATTAGGGAAACTTCAGAAGTTATATAAAAATGTATATAGGGCTACTTTCACAAAATGAGAAGATGAAATAGAGCAAATTTGCAAGGAACAACAATGGGAAGCAGCCTGTAACTCTGTTATACAGTATAAACCCACTAGGGATAGAGCTATTCAGTACAAAATTATAAATAGAGCGTATTGTTCACCACATAGACTACACAAGATTGACCAAAGAAATTTGGACAAATGTTGGCATTGTGGAAAAGAAAAGGCAGATATGCTACACCTTTTTTTTGTGAATGTCAGCCAAGTCATTCCTGGCGGATACAAGCTTTAGGATATCCAGAAAAGCCGGGATTTCAGTTCCCTCAGTGGGAAGATCCCAAATGTGTAATACTAGAAATGATCAAAGGGGGCAGACTTCAATTAGAAAATAAACTAATACTAAAAGCTAATGCGATGTCTGTGAAAAGATTGCTTTTAAAAAATTGGAAATGTGAGACAGTATCAAGGATGTTCCCAAAAATGGAATGGAAACAAACTTTTTTAAGTAATTTATATGATTATGGATATTTCAAAAATTGTGGGCCACTATGGAAACTTTTCAATAAAGAAAGAGAAGAGTGGGTAATGGAAACGTTTAATCCCTAGAAGTTTTCGGTTGAAGTTTAAACAGAATTCCACTTTTAGGAAGTGTATAATTGCAATGCCCCATTTATTCTTATCTATTTCTTACTCAGGATATTTATAACATAGGCATATGTATATGTTCATTCATTTGTTGACTGTTAAATGTCTTCAGTTCATCTGTGACTGAACTTGATTTGAATGAAAG
Source organism: Neoceratodus forsteri (assembly GCA_016271365.2). Classification (NCBI taxonomy): domain Eukaryota; kingdom Metazoa; phylum Chordata; order Ceratodontiformes; family Ceratodontidae; genus Neoceratodus; species Neoceratodus forsteri. The sequence goes on from CM057449.1 coordinate 543,688,523, forward strand.
TATTAAATAAAATAGTAGAAATTGTGGGAGATAAATTATTGATACTACTGCAAGACTGGCCTTATTTACGGGGCAGACTTTTAAAAGAAATAACTACTCCTTTGGGTCTTAAACAATATATAAAAACAGCTACCCGTTATACTACAATTTCAACTCATGGGTCCATATTGGACTTGATTTTTGCTTCTGTTCAAATTCAGATAAAAGCCTCGGGCACCTTGCCCCCCCCCCCCACTTAGGAGACCATAATCTGGTCGGGATCACCATGCATAGGTCTTAGTTCTCATCCAGCACTGTTTTTCCAACCCAGAATTGGACTAGAGATTTTTAAAATTTTTCAGAGGTTACATTTTTGGAGAGTGTAAGAAAAGAGAACTGGGATCGCTGCAGGATAATCCCCGACATTGATACAGCAGTGGAATATTTTACCCATACTTTTGGTAGTATTTGTGATCAACATGCCCCCAAAATTAAATCTAAAAGCAAACCTCCAAGATTACCTTGGATTAATGAAAGATTTTTAAAACAAATTAGGATTAAAAATAGAATTTGGCAAAAAGCTTTAAAAACTAAATCTGAAGAGGACTGAGTTTCTTTTAAATTAAAGTGAAATAAATGTAAAAAAAACTTATAAAAATGGCTAAATCATCTTATTACAGGAACAAAACTAATAACAGTACTGATCCAAGAAATTTTTGGAATGTAGTCAAGCAATTAACAAATCGGAGGGGGGGATCTTTACAGTCAAAAATTAGACTAAAGGTTGGTAATAATATCATAGAAAATTCTGAGGAAATTTCTAATACTTTAAATGGCTTTTTTACATTTTTTTTTATTTTGTCTAGGATTACAAATACCTTTGAGCCAAGGCTCTTTTACAAAGGTTCCATGTCAGTAATAACATACAACATGAGACAACAGTGAAATAACAGTAAATAATGCATGTTGCAACAGAGCTGTTGAAAAGGTCAAGTATAGGAAGAGTAAGCTGTAGAGGTGGATGAGAAGTGTGGGTAGTTAAGAGAGGCAGACAGCATGTGTCCACAGGGAAAGGGTCAGGTCAGGCACCCGGGGGTGGCAAAGAGACAGGGATGAAAAAGAGGGGGGAGGACATGGATGTAGCCAGTGGCATTTGTCAAACAAAGAATGGAAAGGAGTGATGGAGGGGAAAGAGGGGGCAGGGTAAAGGGGAGGAAGTGAATAAGGGGGCAAAGTGCTACAAGGAGGCAAAGAGAGGCTAAAGAGGTGATATGAAAGCCTGAGAATTGAAAATGGCACCTCAGGAGCTGGGGGAAGGGGGGCTGGGGGGAAGGGATTAGCAGAATATATGATGGGACAAGGCTGTGTACCAAATTATCATGTTCCATCTGCTCAAAACACTGAATATGAGACAGCACCCCCAAATTTGGCACAAAATAATCAACCCTTCTTTAGCTCTAAGAAACTTACAATATTAAATGTATACAGGGAATTAAATAAAATAAACCCACACAAGGCTCCCAGCCTCGATGATATCGAAGGTAGATTTCTAAAATTAGCAGCCCACTACATTGCCCCAATGATTGCTTAAATATTTAATTGGAGTCTACAATTAGGTCATTTCCCCTCACCCTGGAAAGAGAGTAGAATAAAACCTATTTACAAAGGAGGAGATACAGCTGAAGTAAACAACTACAGACCAATAGCCCTGTTACCTCTCTTATCCAAATGCCTGGAAAACTTGGTCGCTGTTCAGGTTTCTGACTATTTAAGTAAATATAATGTGTTAACCCCCCCCACCACCACCACCCATCAGGATTTAGAAAGGACTTCCACAGCTTTGTTGGAATTCAGTGACATGATAAACAGGTCTCTGAGTGCCGGCCTGGAAACAGCTGTGGTTTCTGTAGACCTCTCGAAGGCCTTCAACCTGGTGGACCACCCCTTATTGACTGAGAGACTGCAAGGCCAAGGAATCATAGATGACCCCCTGGAATGGTTAACATCTTACTTAAGTGGGCGCACTCAGAGGGTTGAGAGTCAGGGCTATGATTCAGGAAAAGAGTAATTACTGGAGGAGTCCCCCAGGGGTCCATTTTAGGACCCCTGTTGTTTATCATTTTCAACAATGAATTACCTCAGGTGGCCTAGCACACAGCCATTAGGCTGTATGTTGATGATACAGCAATAGTTACCACAGGTTGATCTGCTACCGAACTGCAGTCAGATTTCTCTAAAGCTGAAGGGTGGTTCACCAAGTCGAAGCTTATCATGAATGCAAAGAAGACTAAATTAATGCATTTTTCATCTGAAAACCAAAAAAATTCTATTCAAATCCAGATTTACACAAAAAATGTAACAAAACTGGAAATAGTTGACAATTATTGTCATTTATGGGTGATTTTCGATCAACATATGATTTTCATCCAACATATTACAACCACCATTAACAAAGTTAATAAGAGACTAGGAGCTCTAAGGAGAACAACTAAATGCCTGAAATTGCATGATAGAAAGAGGCTGGCTAAACAATTAATTTTACCTACTTTTAGATATGGTGAATTAGTACAGTATATAGATCAGCCAATAAATCACTCCTAGACCATTTAGATAAAACTCATTATCATAGAGCTAAATTTTATCAAGGGGTGGCTGTAGAACACATCATTGCTCACTTTTAAGTAGATTGAATTTCCAACCCTTGGAAATGGGTAACACCAGACATTGGTTAACATTAATTCATAAATGGAAAGCTGCTTTTCCAGATCAGCTTATTTCAAAATGTCTTTTTTCAGCAAACACAAAAAATAAGAGGGTACTAACTAGTTCAGTTCATTTAAATAAAATAACCTTCAGGAACAGATCAAATTAATATGAAGATAGAACTTTAGTTCAAAGGGCTGCTGCCACTTGGAATACACTTCCCCCTGCTGTCCATGACATACAAGGTCATCTACCATTCATACAGGCCATTAAAGATTTGATGCCTTTTACTTGCAGGTGTTACTGAGAAGGGACCTGCAGAAACTTGAAGAATGGTCAGGGGTTTGGCAGTTGAAATTCAATGCAAAGAAGTGCAAGATAATGCATATGGGGCACAAAAACCCTGGCACAATATATTAGTTGGGGGGTGAGGATATTGCATGTACCAAGCAGGAAAGGGATCTTGGGGTTATCATCTCTGATGACCTCAAGGTAGGGAAACAGTGTGACAAGGCAGCAGGTAAAGCAAACAGGATGCTGGGATGTATAGGCAGGGGCATCACCAGCAGGAAAAGGGAGGTCATAATTCCACTATACAAGACATTAGTGAGGCCCCACCTGGAGTACAGCGTACAGTTCTGGAGACCTTACCTATGTAAGGACATAGACAGGGTAGAGAAGGTTCAGAGGAGGACAACAAAGATGGTGCATGGATTGCATCACAAGTCCTATGAGGACAGGTTGAAGGAACTGAACATGTACTCCTGGGGAGAGAAAGGAGAGAGGAATGATGAGACATACAAGTATCTTACAGGGAGGAACAGGTGCAGGAATACACTATTTTAAGCGAAAAAGATGTTCCAGGACTAGAGGGCATGGGATGAGGTTGGAGGGAGGGCGATTCAGAGAAGCGTGATGAAGAATTTCTTCACAGAATGGTTGGTGGACAAGTGGAACACCCTGCCAGAGGAAGTGGTGGGGGCTGAAACAATCACAGGATTTAAGAATGCATGGGATAGACATAAAGGAATTCTGGAGGTCAGGGGTAAGGGGCAACAGACTTCTAGGAAAACATAAACTGAACTTACAAGCTCAAATGGGCAGACTGGGTGGGCCATAGGCCCTTATCTGCCGACACTGTCTATGTATTTATGTATCTATATTTGTATCAAATCTATTTATAGAAACATAGACTTTGACGGCAGATAAGGACCGCTTGGTCCACCTAGTCTGCCCATTTCCCTACCTAGAGGATAAGCTTCAGATCCTACTTAACCAACAGCCTATTTCTTCCTACCCCCAACAAAAATTGCCTTATGTCTGGTCCCATGCATTCTTGAATTCTCCCACAGTTTTAGACCCCACAACCTCCTCAGGAAAGCTGTTCCATGCGTCCACCACCCTCTCTGTGAAAAATACTTCCTCATATTGCCCCTGAGCCGTCCCCCCTCTATCTTCAAATTGTGTCCCCTTGTTCTTGCACATCTCTTTTTCTGAAAGATGCTACCCTCTTGGACTTTGTTGATTCCACTGAGGTACTTAAACATTTCTATCATGTCCCCCCTCTCCCTCCTTTCCTCAAGGGTATACATATTAAGCTCCTTTAGTCTCTCCTCGTATGGTTTGTCTTGCAGACCCTGCACCATTTTAGTTGCCCTCCTCTGAACTGCCTCCATCCTGTCTATGTCCTTGCAGAGATGAGGTCTCCAGAACTGGACACAGTACTCCAGATGGGGTCTCACCAACTGTCTGTGCAGGGGGATAATAACTTCTTGTTTTCTGCTGGTGATACCTCTCCCTATACATCCCAGTATCCCCCCAGCCCTCCCTACCACCTTCTCACATTGCTTGCCAACCTTAAGGTCATCTGTTATGAGTAGCCCCAGGTCCCTTTCCATTTTTGTTGTTGTTACTACCCCCCATTGTGTAATCTTCCCCTGGGTTTTTGTTTCCCAGGTACATTACTTTGCACTTCTTTGCATTGAATCCAAGCTGCCATACTTCTGACCATTCCTCCAACCTTGCCAAGTCCCTTCTCATCCTTTCCACGCCTCCTTGTGTATCAACCCTGTTGCAGATCTTTGTGTCATCTGCAAAGAGGCTTACTTTTCCTTCCAGTCCCTCTGCAATGTCACTTATAAAGACATTAAAAAGGACTCGACCCAGTACTGAACCCTGCGGTACCCCACTAGTAACCCCCTTCTTTCTTCAGAGTGGACTCCATTTACAATTACCTTCTGTGTCCTGTTCTTCAGCCAATGTTTTACCCAGGCTACCACCCTGGGACCCACTCCCAGGCTGGTTAATTTGACTACTAATCTTTTGTGTGGGACTGTGTCAGATGCCTTGCTAAAGTCTAGGTAGGCCATGTCCACAGCCCCTCCCTGGTCTACTACTTGGTCACCCAGCAAAGAAATCAATTAGATTCATCTGACATGACCTTCCCACTGTGAACCAATGCTGCCTTGGGTCCTGTGCCCCACTGGCCTCTAGGTACTCAACAATTCTTTCCTTCAGAAGTGATTCCATCATTTTCCCTACCACAGAGGTCAAACTGACAGGTCTGTAGTTTCCTGCCTCTGTCTTGGTCCCACTTTTGTGAAGGAGAATCACATCTGCCTTCTTCAGTCCTCAGGTACCACACCATCCTCCCATGATTTGTTAAAAAGGGTAGTCAGTGGTGTCACTAGTTCTCGGCTTAATTCTTTTAGAATTCTGGGGTGAATTCCATCAGGCCCCATTGCTTTGTCCACCTTCAGTTTTAGGAGTTCTTTCAGAACCCTTTCTTCTGTGAAAGGACTGGGATCGACCCCCAGAGTGCTTCTGTTAATTGGATTAGACACCTTCCCCATTTCCTCTTTTGTGAATACTGAACAGAAGTATTCATTCAGTATCCCTGCTTTTTCACTGTCACTCTCTGCCCACCCACCATCCATTCTATTCAGCCTCACTATCCCTCCCTTTGTCTTTCTAAGCTCCCTGATATACCTATAAAAGGTTTTATCCCCCTTCTTAACTGAGTTAGCTATCTTTTTCCTCAGTTTGTGCCTTTGCTATTCTGACTACCCTCCCTGCTTCCTGCTGCCTTAATTGGTACAGTTCTCTGTCCTGCTCCTTCTGTGTTTTTATACTTCCTAAATGCTATCTTTTTCTCCCTAACCTTCACCGCTTATGAACAGCTTTTGTATTTTGTATTTAACAAATGTCTGATAACATGTTTTACTTTTGAAATGTTTATCATGTCTTCTTGCTCTATGTTTTGTAACGTTAGAATTGTTTTAACACAGGACTGTCTTGCAAACTGGACTGCAAAGTCCAAATGACATGTTTCTTCCTGTATAAAAATAAAGTTTTACCTACCTACCAAACAACTAGGCTATTGGAAGAAGTAGACATGTTAATGAATGAGTTCCATGTAGTGGTGGGCTAAGTGGGCTCAATCCGCTCCGCAAAGTGATTCGCGGAACAAAGGCAGATTCGCAGCGTGCTCCACAATATAAAGCGGAGTACTTTGTGTTATAATGAGGAACGCAAAGTGCATTGAAAACAGCTACTTTGTGTTACTCCGCCTCCGCTGGTCACTTCTCTTTCAATTTTTAAGGCTAAGTACATTGGTGGCAGTTCACTTCACCTCACTTTGTCTTGTTTTTGAGCTCCGAAGGAGGATTTTGCAGTGATTCATGGGAGTTCAGGTCACATGGGCTCTATATTGATCTGCACAGCCTCAGTTCGAGGTAGTATGAGTAGAAAGGAGTAGGAGACAGTATGCTCTGATAGCTGTCTGTAGGAATCTTTTAAAAGCTGTTCAAAAAGCATTTTTGCTTTTTTGGGGGGATCCTACTGTAGTTCATCGATTGTAGGAAACCCTCCTGTGCTCACATCATCAAGCATTTTTGTTTGTGGATTTTGAATGTAAATTTACAACACTGAGTGTGTGTGGTGAAAGACAGTGAAGTGTGCTGTGTGGGGGAGGGGCGTATCTGTGTGTAGGTAGATTTAAGTTGGAGAACTAGTGATTTCTTTGTGTTTTGGTAATGTTGTTATATAACTGACTGTGTTACTGTACTCATAGTAAAATTGTCAGTGATAGTACAAATTTTCTTGCTGCTTGTTGTGTGAATGTGGTGCAGCATTTCATAAGGTCAGGTTGTTTAAATTACAAATTTACATTACGTGGCACTGAGTACACTGAACGTTTGCATTTGCATTGCATTCCTCGTTTAGCATTGTACACAAAGTGTTCTGTGTTGTGTGTGCAGTGTTGCGTGCATCAAATATAATACACCTTTTAAAATTTGTGACACAGATCAGTGTAAGTGCAACTAAGCGCAGCAGTGTGAACCTGCTAGCCACTGCAGCTGCCTGATTTTGTACTGCGATCATGTTCTCTGTTCTTAGTGTTGCTGCTTGAGTGCCGTAAAAATTAGCACTGTCTGTATTCAGTGCCCCTCCCCCACAGTGAAAAGGTATTTTTTACCAGACTGGATTGTTTTTGTGACCCCATCAGCACCACTGGTTACTGAAGTTGTTTTAATTCCATGACAGTGTCACAACACAGTAGTCCCTTATCTGTTGCTGAAGCCACAGTTGTTTATTTTGCTTCACATCCAGCTAGCGAGTAGCGACCCTCCAGTCAAAAAGTGAACGTATCAAAATCTGAATTTGGTAATAATATTGTGGTTGATCCCCCAAAATGCCTGCAAAGAGACGTGCAAGTAAAGCTGTTTCTGGCCATGGCAATGTTGTCAGTAAGAGGGTCTGTGGGCATGGTAGTAGTACACGGATGGAGAAGTGCATTGCTGATGTGAGGAAAGGTATTTCTCCTGCAATGTATTTTACAGCCCAATCAGTAGCTTCACTGATAGTTGGAGGAGATGATGTTTTCCCATTCGGTGGTGTTAGTGTTACTGGTGTTCGTGGTGGTGGAGGTAGTATTAGCATTGTTGCGTCAAGTTCTAATTCCAACCAGTGTACCGTATCCAAACATATTGAGTGTGAAGCAGTGCAAGTGAGTGACAGCATAGATGATGTCATACTTCCCAGTAACATCCCATTAACTGAACCTGATTCTGATGATCATGTCAACGATAGCATACAATGTGATATTCCATCCACCGTGGCACTTAACGTCACTCATTTTCCATGCAACAGTGATTCACAGTGTGGTGAAAAAAGATCAGGCGATGGTGGTGTAGATGCTGATGATGAATGTGATGATGCTGCTGATGATGATGATGATGTTGCTGTTGCTGCAACATGCAGTCCACATGTTAGCATCCAAGCAGAAGATGTGGATGTGTGTGACAGTGACATTGATGACTATGATGATGATTTAATTGACCCCAGTTGGGAACCGGAGAAAAATTAAAAGTGGCTATGTCTGAATCTGTTTGCAGGAATCCCCCCACCCTGTAAAAACTTGTGATTTACTGTTACCAGTTTTAGTGGATGATGATGATGATGACAACCCAGTACTCAATATGATAGGTAGTCGTAGTAGTCAGTTGCAGTCCAGATGTGCAGTGCCATAAACATCACGTGCCCCCCCACTTCAGTGCTTAAAATAACAGACTTAAATAAGCCACATCATCATTGACATGTTAAAAGCAGAGCATCACAGTCCCTTGTTTGGGATTTTTTTGTTCAAGATGCAAATGATGATTCAGTTGCAATCTGCCAGGTTTGCCATGTGCGTGTGAGTCGAGGTAAAAAGGGGAGCCATCTTGGGACAGGAGGGCAGCACACGCATCTTAAGAACAGGCACTTGGCTCTGTGGACCCAGCACAAGCTGGCAGCTAATACCAGACTTGGGCGTTCACCCATATCACTGGCGGAAACTATAGCCAGCATGTTATCCCTTTCCATGACTGTTAAGCCCAGTAGGAAATTAAACGTGTACAGTAGTGCGGTAATAAGAGCAGAGGATTACTACAGGCATGATGAGGTGGAGGACCATAATGACTTTGAAATGCTGTCCAGTGCTGGTGAGAGTAGCAGTTTTTGTGGTGGTGGTGATGGTGAATGCAGTATGTCTAGTGCAAGTGGTACATCAACCCCTGTTGGCAAATCCGGAAAAATAAATAATTTCTGGGTTTGTCATCATCACCTGTGCAACCGTCTTCATCAAATGTCCACACTCCACCCCCTGCCAATGCCATTCATCACAGAGCACAACCATTTGTGACCAACAACACACACCCTGTAAAACGTTTAATTCAGTCCACGTTACAGAGTGTTTTTGCGCATAAGCTGAAGTACCCCCCCAATCATATAGTGTCACGTGAACTTAATGCTGCTGTAGCGGAAATGCTGGCAATCTATCTTTTGCCCTTCTCCTTTGTGGAGAATTCTGGGTTCCAGCGGTTTGCTGCCCGTGCCTGTTCAAAATGGAAAGTCCCATCCAGGACATACTTTTCTACCCGTGCTGTTCCCGAGTTGTTCCGCACTGTCTCAGACTCAGTAAGACATGCCCTTCTACATTGCTCCTCTCCATTCATCCATTTAAGTATGGATATGTGGACAAGTGGCAAAACAGCAGAGAGTTCATATCTGTGTATAACTGCACACTGGGCGCAGGTGGCGGGGGTTGTTTGTGATGCTGGTACTGTGAATAATCAGTGCAGGAAGGTGGATTGCCACGGTAGCAATCTTCCTGGAATTCGCCAGTATGCAACAATTGCTATGTGCAGTGTGACCTGTTCACACACTGGTGAGAACATGTTGGACATGGTACTGACTGAAATTGACAGATGGCTAAACCCTCTGTCCCTGAGAGCTGGGTTCATAGCAAGTGACAATGGGTCAAATGTGGTGAAATGCATCACAAATGCTGTTTTTTTCCATTTTCCATGCATGGCCCACTGTTTAAATCTTGTGGTTCAGGAGTTTCTGCAGCGCCCTGACATATAGGAAATGCTGACCATTGCACAACGTATCTGTTCTCACTTTTCAAGATCTGGAAAGGCCCATGACCAACTGCGGCAGTTGCAGATACAAAACAGCCTGCCTCAGCACCGCTTGAAGCTGGAAGTTGTCACCCAATGGAACTCCACGTTATACATGGCAGAGAGGTTGTATGAACAATACAAAGCCATCACAGAATATCTTGTTATGCACACTAGCTGTGACAGTTCTGGGGCCTCCATGTCTATGACAACTGAACAGTGGCACCTCATGGACTCTGTAATAACAATTTTGCGGCCTTTTGAACATGCCACACAGGTAGTGAGTGGCGAGTCTGCCTCCATTAGCTAATCAATTCCACTGCTGTGGGTGCTGAGGCAGACATTGGTGAATGTACAGCATAGCCTTGATGTTGCCAGAGATGGTGGTAGCAGTATGTTGCTGCAACACATGCTGACAGTATTCGACCAGAATCGTCACATTGTGAGCATTCAGCGTAGTCACAACTTTGCCATGGCAACAATGCTGGACCCACGATACAAACATGGAATTGCATCAGTACTGGAGGGAGGGCCTGAACAGGTAAAAAATATCAGTGGTCAACTGGTTCGCTTGGTTCATGGGACACAGAAGTCATGTGCCCAGGTTTGAAAACCTCAGCAGTATAATCCAGCTGAAGGTGTAGCTGGAGGACCAGCAAGCATATGATGCAAGGGTAAGTAGTTCCTGGTGATCTGTCATCCAAAGTGGTTGGCGTCAACCCACTTTGGGAGGCTTTGTTCCAAGTGGGTATTTGTGACATCAATGATTCCGGGGAACAGGCTGATGCATCAACAATCAGACTTAGTGCGGCACAGAGAATGGTTGAGTCATATTTGTCTGAAAACAGGCATCTGACAATAAGTGAAGATCCTCTTTTGTACTGGAGTGGAAAGGTCAGTGAATGGCCAGAGTTGACTACAGTGGCACTGAAGTACCTCACATGCCCACCCTCCAGTGTAAGTGTTGAGAGGGTATTCAGCTCAGCAGGTGCAATAGTCAGGGATCGTCGTACAAACCTGTCTCCTGCAAATGTTAGTTTGCTAACATTCATTAAAATGAATGAGAGGCACATACCAGCACAGACTGCAACCTTGGTATTCATGCCCCAGCCTAGTCATGGTGGTCTTGCTGATGTGGAAATGGAGCATCCTGGCGGCACTGGCAGTGGCTGCCTGAAACGGCCCACCACTGACGTAGATGATGACACAATGGAGAAAGAATTTCCCAGTGGTCAGACTTCAGACATCGATGACTGTGAGAGCAGTTTTCTTTATGAGGATGATGATGTGGTTAATATTGGCAGGTTTTAACTGCAGTATTTAAAAGGCGGTGTGCCCCCCCACCCCGGACCACCCCCACCGGGACTGATGTTATCCAAGTCTGCTGCCACCATGAGTCTGTCTGCCCACCCCGGACCACCACCACCAGGACTGATGTTATCTGCTGCCACCATGAGGCTGTCTCCCCGGACCACCACCACCACCACCGGGACTGATGTTATCCAAGTCTGCTGCCACCATGAGTCTGTCTGCCCACTTCGGACCACCACCACTGGGACTGATGTTATCCAAGTCTGCTGCCACCATGAGTCTGTCTGTCCCCCATGGACCACCACCACTGGGACTGATGTTATCCAAGTCTGCTGCCACCATAAGTCTGTCTGCCCACCCCGGACCACCACCACCAGGACTGATGTTATCCAAGTCTGCTGTCACCATGAGTCTGTCTGCCCACCAAGGACCACCAGTCTACCAGTGCACCACCACACCACCAGCTTCTTAATATTTAAACCATAAAGTGAGTACGTGCGCTCATGTTTGTTATGCTGCCTCACTTCCTTAAGTTGTCTGTTTTGTTTTCTGTAGCTTTTCAGAGCCACAGTGGCAAAACACATAACAGTACACTTATTTTGTTTCTTTTACAGGAGAACAAAAACAGGCTCCATCACTAATATTACTCATTGGGAAAGATGCTGTAGCTATACCGTACAGAGAGGAAGCGATATAATACCATGTGAAATCCATTCTGGTAAGTATGAAGATTTTATTTAATCCGTTTCATTGCTTTGTAAAGATTGCTGCAAATATTGCAAACAGGTTGTCTTAATAGTTGACAAGATGTGTCTCTGAAATGTAATTTAGTTGACAATAGGGACTGAGATTTGATAACCAGGGAGGGACACAAAACAATGAAGTTGTAACTTTAAAGAAGTCATTCATTTCTTTTTTTAGGAAAATTCTCGATGCTTTGTTGTTCTGTCAAAGTGGCCTTATCCAAAAAAGTTCATCAACATGATCAGGCACACCCATCCCTGGCCCGAGCTTGGGCACACATGCAACACACAGAAGTCGTTTCATTCGATGACCATGACCATCATTAAGAACCGAACTCCAGAAGGATGCTGATGAAATCTGTGAAGAAGTAAAAAAATAAGAAACCATTACAGACAAAACTGAAAATATGATTCCCCCCCCAAAAAAAGAAATACTTACATTCATGTGCTTGAGAGTTATCCAGTTCCATTTAAGTGCAAAAAATTCTCATTGAGCACTGGATGGTGCACAGCAACAGTTCAGAGAGGGAGTCACCTGTGTGTGATGCAGAACAATAGCATGAATACATGTCCATGTCAAGTTCAACCCCCCTCATCATCACCACCTACAAAATACACAACTCTCTCTCTCTCTCTATATATATATATATACTCACCAAGGCTACTATACTGTACATCCAAAGAGCACGTTTCAGTCCAGTTGAGATGATTACTTTTCACTTTTCTGCACACAAGGAGGATGCATTGTGGGCCTGCAGAAAAATCTGGGGACTCTGTGCCACCACTGCGAACATGACTGAGTGTGCCATAAATTCTGGGGGACTTTGTATGCGCTGAAACAGTCTCATTTCACTGTGTTACCACTTGTCAATTTTCTGGACACAAGACAGATGCCTTTTGTGGATGCAGAAAAATGAGGCACCAAAACAGCGCACACACACGCAAAATGCACAGACACTTAACAGAAGGAAGGGGCCCCAGAATACAAAGTGTAACGCATACTGAAGACAACAAAAAAAGGGCATAATTACATACAAGGGTCAGGGATGGTGGAGGAATACATTTTATGACACAGCAAGGAAAGTGGGGGGGAACATGGTGAGAGGAAACAAAACTAATGTGGGATTCTATGGTGATCAAGCAGCAGTTCCAGCATGGACATAATTTGAAGCTGATGCCCCTCTATGTCATCCAGCCGCTGCTCCACAGCACTCATCCTGTCGCTGTTCTCCTCAACAGCACTCCAGAGAACTGCCAAGTCAGACAGCATTACACACACTTCTCTGGTGTCCACTCCTTTGACAGGCTGACCTGCTGATGCTGGTGGTGGTGGTGGTGGTGGGGTGCTGGTGGAGCAACAGGTGCTGCTGTGGCCCTCCTCTTCTTAAGGATGCTGCTATGCACAGTGGCACCCTCTGCCACAGAATGGCCAGCAGGTGTAGACATGGTCCGTTCTGTGGCAGCCTGCCACTCCAACTGGTGGTGATTAAGCATATGGGTGCACTGGCCCCCCAGTCCCCAGGTGACTCCCCTGGGGCCACGGCGTACCTCCACCGCACATAGGTGACACTTCACCACACTACTGTCCCCCCCGACACAGTCAAAAAACTGCCAAACAATGGAGGTGTGGGGAGGACCAGGCACAGGGAGGGGAGGGCCAGATGAACTGGCAGTCAGCTGCTCACACTGCTCAACAGTACTGATGGGATCCACACCTGGGCCTGGGGGAACAGGCACATACTGCTCCAAAGGACCTTGTGCTGGACTTGGTGGTGGTGGTGGTGGAGGTGGTGGTGGCTGAACTGCCTCAGAGTCAGGAGGCAGTGCTGGTCCTGCTTCCGGGGGTTGGACACTCACAAGTTTAGAGCAGTCCATCACAAATGGGTGCCCATGCCCCCCCACGCATGCGCACGGTACGACGACGCATACTACCATGCTCTCCCAGAGCTACCCCCGGCCCAGACATTCCATCACCCTGCTCCATCTCACGACACAAGCACAACACACACACAGTCACACACACACAGACAAACAACTAAGTTAGTAGGTAAGAAAAATAAAATTTACAGAATGAACAAATTAAGTAAAAAACAGTACAGAAATAACAAAAAAGTGTAGCTTTTAAAAAAGCTGTTGGGTTAACTATCAAATTTTAACTCTCCTCCTCTGCAATCAAAACACTCCTCTATCTAGTACACACTCCTCTCTCTCAGTCTGCACAGGAGAAAGTGAAACTGTCTATGTGACTCACTTCCTTCCTGCCTGGCTAGAGATCATGTGACTTACAGTACTGTAAGCCATGTGATGTGTGGGGGGGCTGCCAAGTCTGAAACACCAAGTGGATCACTTAGAATCATAATGAGGAATGAGAAGTCCATTGAAATCAATGACTTTGCCTTACTTCGCGTTGTCATTCAGCCCAACGCAAAGTGGTAATGACCAGGCGGAGTGAGCACTTTGCATTGCCTACTCCGCGTAGCGGAGTGGCAACGCGAAGTGCCCATTTCACGCGCACTTCGCCAGCAGATTTTAAATTCACTGCATCTCTAGTTCCATGATGCAATGTGCAAATCCCCAACAACAAGGCTCTGGCTTAGGTACATGGACATGATTCAGATTCTGAATTGCAATATCTATGCTCAGCAAGCTGGACACTGGGAGCAGCACCTGGCTGAAGCTGAGAAAATGCTTCCATATCTTGTGGCTGCTGGTCATCACAAATATGTTTCCTGTATTCCCCTTTACCTGTCTGCTATGAAAGATCTGCCAACCCCAGCACCACACATCACTGAAGCGTTCTGATTTGGCAAATCCACCACGTGATTGCTGCCTTACTGCTGACCTGTGTGATGGCCTTTTGTCATGAGACAGGCTTCAACAGCATTATTCTTTTTTAAATTTGTGTATTTAAATTGTGCTGGTAACTCTGTGAGGGCACTCCAATATCTCCTAGGAAACCAGAGATTAAACACGAAGAAAGAAGGGAGTGCAGTCCAGGAGCGCTTCATTGGACTGCACATACTGCTCTTAAAATACATTAAAATTATTTTGGCTACAGAAGATGTATCTCCCTTGTCCTCACAGGTGTATTTTACTGCCTGAGAGTTGTTTTTAATGTACGTTACTTGATTCTTGCCCACAGGGGCTAACTCACCTCAGAAGACATTTCCAGATCAGGTGTTGCATAAATACTCACCCTCTGTGAGAAAGGTGAGCAGGAGTGTGGCATGCATGCAGAGACGTGTGCTGAGACATGTGCGTTCTCCATGCATGTCCAGCATGTCATGCAGGACATAAGGGATTAAGGGCCCTGAAACCTGTACCTGATACATCTAGAGTGAGCATACAACTATTGTGTACTTGCATCTCCTTGTAATTGCCTTGTTCACTGTGTACTGCAATAGTATTAGGAACTTCAGAGCCTGTGGTCTCTTGTTAATTTTAGTGCTATTATGGATCCTTTAGTTAGGTTTTGTGTGCAGGCTGCTGTGTAAACATAATCAGACTACTTCAATATAGACTTATTAATCTCCCAGTGAAGCACTTCCAATTACACAGCATGGCATAAAATCAGGGTCCAGGCTTGCACACTAGCAATATAGAGAGTTTTGTAACGCATAATACATTGCTTCATTGTATTCTTTGTGGGATGTATGCAAACAATGTTGATTATGAATTAAATAGGGCTGAATACATAAGTACAAAATGTGAACTGTTGGGAATGTTCCAAACAGAAAACGTTAATTTAAAGGCTGAAATCAACACATCATTAATCTTCAAGAATTTGTGAAAAATGTTGACAAAGAGACAGATATATTATTAAATAGTAGAAAGAGGAATCAGACCTCCACTGATAGTCCTGAACAATCCTTTCAGCAAGCACCTAATTCAAAAAAATTGAAAGAAACACTATCCAATATAGCACTTCAACAAAAACCTCAGATTACGGTCAGGAAAAAAGGGGAAAAAGGCAAACAATACTATAATTATGTCTAACAGGTATGCGGCTCTTGAGGTGGATGAGACCCCAGATAATAACCCCCATCCTTTGGAAAATACAAAAACTAATCTCGAAGCAGCATCTACTACCACTACTAACTCCCGATTTTTGCATCAAGATGTTGAAACTCTTCAGGGTAACTTCCAAATGGATGAATCACTCAAATTTGTATTTGGAGATTCAATTATAAGACATTGTAATACCTATATATGTGGGGCTAGAAAAGAACATGTGATGATTTAATGCTACCCAGGAATTCATGATATAGCAAAAAATGTGCTCACTGTAAAAATGCCAAGTAATTCTACCATTACCTTACATGTGGGAACACATGATGTGGGTAAATCCCTTGAGAAAGACGTCTGCCATAATCTGATTTCATTAGCACATTCTCTAAAAAATCAAGGTCATAAAATCATTGTGGCAATTCTACTGCCTATTCCGAGGGCACATACTGAAAAAAATCTTACCATACAGCATATTAATACAAGGCTTGGTAATATGTGTGGGGAGAGAGAGATACTAACGATAGACAATTGGCCTGTCTTTATTAATAAAAATGAATTGTATGCTAATGATGGCCTACATTTGAACAGACAGGGTGTTAAACAATTGGCAGCCAATATCAATACAGCCATGGGAACTGGAGTTTTAAATGGATAAATGGGGAGGGTGGGTAGACCAATAATGAAACAAAATGTTAAATCTCATAAAAAACAGTTCAATAAACACAACAACAAATTATCAGTACTTTATTTCAATGCAAGAAGTCTAAACAACAAAATGGATGACCTTTAAGCTTCTACTGATTTAAAAACTTTGGATGTAATAGCTGTTACTGAGACGTGGAGGAAGGAGGAGGCAGACACCTGGGGTAGTAATATCATGGGGTACACACTGTTTGAAAATGCTAAAACCAGTAGGAGAGGAGGAGGGGTGGCCCTTTACATAAAAAAACACCTTAGTTTCAACTGATATTACATCCAAAGTTCAAACAAGATTTGAATCTGTTTGGGTTAGGATACAAGGTGGTGTTAGTAAATCAGTTATTATTGACTGTATTTATCGACCCCTGATAGTACCATAGACTTATCCCAACAAATGATGTCTGAGATTGGCAAAGCGGGTGATAAAGGAGAACTAATAATCATGGGAGATTTAAAATTCACAGGAATTGATTGGAAAACTATGACTTCTAAAACCAATTTGAGCACACTGCTTCTGTACACATGTAGTGAACTTAATTTGACACAACATGTCCAGGCACCTACTAGATGGAAGGAAATTCTTGACCTTGTATTAGCTTCATCCAGCATTGCAGTAAATGAGTGTATCAACGGTTCTCTAATATCAAATAGTGATCACAATACCATCAGGTTCACCATAGATTATATCTACATACCCAGAAAAAGTTGTACTACAAAATTATTGCTACACAAAGCATATAGAAAAGGTATCAAAAAAGATCTAATAGATGTGCCTTGGGGAGATCTACTAAAGGACAAATCAGTGGATGATGCCTGGGAGATTATTAAAAACATAATTTTGAAAGTTGCAAAAGATAATATTCCACAAATTGAAAAATCTAGTACATACAAATGACCACATTGGTTAAATCACAACATTAGAAAGTTAAGACTAGGTTTGCTGGCAAAGGCACCTAGCTTCACCTAGGTTCACCTGAACTCTTTTTGTCTAGGTTTGCTTGTAAGGACAGAGCGATGAGCAACATTATCAGAGCAATGAAAAAGATTAAGGCTTCTCTTGGCTAGGCAGATTTACTGTGTGATACTATTTTTCTTTTGTGCTCACAGGTTTTGTTACTGTTTTTTGTTTACATTTCACTGCTTTATTTTCTGATTCAAACTGCTGTTGCAGGGTATACTTTCTGCTGCATTATTACATGGTGTGCCTACAGGTTTGTTACTGTTTTGTGCTTACAGATTACTACTGTAATCTACTCTGATTCAAATTGTTTTCAAGGTATCTCTTCTGTTACTGCTTTATTTTTCTCTGTAGCAAAGTGTTTTTTGCAGGGTATATCTTCTGTGAAATTGTTACAGGTGGTGCTTACAGGGTTTATAGTTTTATCTATCATTAGGCTAAGCTTTCAGAGCTACTGCATTTGTTGTTGGTTGATTATTTCTGCTCTTACCTCCTTGTTTCTTTCATCCATGGTTCTTTTTTGGCAGGGGAAGGGCCCAACCACCAACCCCCATCCCCAACCACCCCATGCTACACTCCTTTTATAGAGTAGTACAGTCGTGATATTTCCTGTAGCAAAGCAGGAAGGGGAGGATCAGAGGGGTATCCACACAGTGACCTCACTTACAGGGGCACAATTAATTTAACTTGTTCTAAAAAGTTATACAAAAACAAACAAACAAAAAAAATCTCTTGCTTTTATTTTCATTCTAATTACTCGGACCAGGTTATAAACTCGGCAACTCCACTGGAATGGATATTATTAACTGCAGGAATTGTGGGACACTTTTCAAAAGGGCAGTTATACAAGATTTAGGATGCTGTCCTACATGCTGGACCACCAACGATCTAAAGGCTCAGCTCCGGGCAGCATGGGCAGAGATTGCACACCTCAAATCACATATTCAGGAGGAAATATATTACAAGAACTGCCCGCCATTTCCCCAACATCCAACTGAAGCACCTGAACTGCTGAGAGTAGTTGGTCCGGGAGGTTGGCAGGTGGTTAGGAGGGAAAAATCGGGTGCCCCATCACTCAATGCTCACCTCCACAAACCATATAAAAACTACAAATAGGTATCTGCCTCTATCTCTGAAATCAAACAAAGGGGCGGAGGACACTGCAGAGCAGGACACTGCAGCACAGGAGCTAGCATTACAAAACTCACCCAAAACAGGAACAAAAACATAAAAAACCAAAAGGAAATCCAAAACACTTCTGATCATAGGAGACTCCACGATTCGGGGAGTTGATACCTACCTCCAGCCAGGGGTAATAGTCACATGTCTCCCAGGTACATCAGCGTGGAGAGACACTGACTGCATTGCCAAAATCATGCAGGAAGCAGGAGAAAACATTGACATCTTGGTACACATAGGGACTAATGATCTCACCAGCCGGTTAGTTGTGGAGACCAAGGAACACCTGACCAGGCTGGGAGAAAAACTGTCATCCATTTCATCCTGCATCTCCTTCTTTGTGATCTTGCCAGTCTCAGAGAGGGGGGACAGATGGACGGAAAGTCAGAGAAGGGGAGATAGGGGAGCTAAACATGTGGCTCAAGGGCTGTTGCCAGGAAAAAGGACACAAATTTGTAGGTAAATGGCAACAGTTTGGGGAGTGAAACTTCTTTAAATTCGATGGACTACATCTGGCTAAGGAGGAAGTCAGTGCATTAGGGCAGAAGTTTGATGTCTTTGCAGAATATTTAAACTAGCAAATGGGGAGAGGGGTGCAGCACCCGATACTTCGAATAGGAAGAACACCCCTTCCCCTCAGCTAGTGATCAAACAGGAGTTCAGCATGTTTGTAGTTCATTTGCATCACCAGGTAAGCAAAAACCCTTACAAAAAATAAATCCAGTTTTTGGATTGTTTTCAGCTTACTTCTGTATTAATGTTGTTTTTCTGATTTTTTGTGGATTACGCTTGTCTTCTTTTCTGAAAATAATTTTTTCCCTCAACCACTGAAGATTTATTTAGGATTTAAAAATGCTTCTAAACATGTTTCAAGAAAGTAAGACTAAACATGGCTTGAAAGTAGATTTTCTTTTTCAGTTCAAAAGCATTTTTTAGGCCTTGAGCTGAGTTACATATTTACCATCATCCCTGCAGTAATTCCTATGTTTTATTGCAAAATGCCCCACCTTGTGAGAATTATGTAGGTATACCAACATATCTTCCATCAGTTGTACCATCAGATTTTGTGGACCAAGTGCCCTGCCCCAGCCGGAAACAATTCAACCTAAGGTAGGTGGAACTGTTGGCTTGTGATCCTTTTATTGATGTGAGACTCTACTTTATCTTAATATCTG
Source organism: Neoceratodus forsteri (assembly GCA_016271365.2). NCBI lineage: Eukaryota > Metazoa > Chordata > Ceratodontiformes > Ceratodontidae > Neoceratodus > Neoceratodus forsteri. Next base: position 543,708,222 of record CM057449.1, read on the forward strand.
CTTTAAACTTCTACCCTGCAACCAGCTGCACAAGGTGGTGGCATTCGGGAACTCTTATAGCTTAAAATTCGTTTGATAGCCATAGCTACAGTAAAATCCACATGCAATTTATTTTCTGTCTCCCTGAAATGCATACTACTACTCCTCTAGATAGTTTCTTGCCTGTTGACTCTTAAGCTGGCTATTTGTTGGCTTACTGAGTGATTGAGTTGAAGCCCCCACCACACACCCCATCAGGCAGTGGTTACACAAAGTTGTTTGCCAAAACAGTGAGGGCCTCCCTGCTATTGGTGCTCTTGAGTGCTCCAGCCAGCATGGTGGTGTACAGGAGCCCCTGCTAGCGGCTCCTGGATTAGCCATCTGGTGAAAGCCTCCACAGTGGTCACAAAGACTATGGTTTGCTTGAAGCAATGAAGGTCACCCTGCTAGTGTGGCTCTCAAGTTCTCCAGCCAGTGTGCTGGCAACCTGGAACCCCTGCTGGCAGTTCCTGGATTCCCATACAGAAATGTGTGGTTGAGCATTGACCAATGCTTCACCCATAGTAGGTTGAGCATCAATAAAAAAATGCATTGACATGATATATTTAGTTGAGTACTAGGTTTTCAGCACTTGAACTAAACCAGAACTTGACGACTGTGCGGTGTAGTAGATGGCAGGGGCTTGTGTTGGGTGGTGCGGGCGCATAGTATGGGGGAACGGCATCATCCTGCCAGTCGGTGGAATTTTCACCTCTGTTTTCTCCCCTCCTTGAGTGCAGAGCTATGGTGCGCAATGATCCCAATGGCCAAGCCACACTTCCTTCCACATGTGACACGCTGGGCATCTGCCTGATCTCCACCCCTATCTTGGAGCTGGTGTGCCAACCTCCAGCTTCCGCTAGGGGCCAGGCATGCATTGGTCTCCGATCCCACCCCTCCCCAGGAGAGGAGAACTGTACTCCAGACGCTCGATCCTCTCTTTTCCTGGCAGAACCCCCCAGTGACCAGCATGCACCGTGAAAATGGGTCACTGGCGCAGCAGGATGAAAGGCAGTGATGCCTCAGCCCTCAACACCACTGGGCCGGCCATTACTGGTTTATCTTAAACAAGAAAAAAAAATCCAGCTCCCTCGCAGCTGGAAGGACAAATTCACTCCAGGAAAGGACAAATCAATTTTCTGACAGGTGGGAGAGAGGACATAAACTTTCAAAATCTGGCAACCAAAACATTTTGTTTCGTGGCCACCTGGCTGTCTGATTCCTGTTTAGTCCTGGTCTTTGACCACAGCTAGATTCATCTTGACTGCATGTGTCTAAGCATGTGCTCGGGCAAGAAAAGGGAAGTGGAGCTGAAGTGAACAAATGAGTGAGCTGACAGTGGCTTAAGCAATAATGCACTCCAGGGTGAGTAATACAATGGTATATCATTAAGCCCAGGATGCATTGTGAGGTATAGAACTGCAGGCCAGGTGCCTCATGCACCTCAAAAGTAACAACATCCCATAATATACCATAAAAACATAGAATTTGATGGCAGATAAGGATCGCTTGGCCCACACAGTCTGCCCATTTCCCTACCTAATAGATAAGCTGCAGATCCTAGTTAACCAGCAGCCTACTTCTTTCTACCCCCAACCCCTAGAATTGCCTTATGACTGTCTCATGCATGCTTGAATTCAACCACTGTTTTTGACTCCACAACCTCCTCCGGAAGGCCATTCCATGCATCCACAACCTCTCTGTGAAAAAATACTTACATTACCTCTGAGCCACCCCCCATCTTCAAATTGTCCCCTTGTTCTTGCACACCCTTTTTTGAAAAATGCTACCCTCTTGGACTTTGTTGATTCCTTGAGGAACTTGAAAGTTTCTATCATGTCCCCCTTCTCCCTCCTTTCCTCGAAGCTATACATATTAAGCTCCTTTAGTCTCTCTTCATATGTCTTCTGCTGCAGACCCTGCACCATTTTAGTTGCCCTCCTCTGGACAGCTTCCATCTTGTCTATGTCCTTGCGGAGATTGGGTCTCTAGAACTGCACACAGTACTCCAGATGGGGTCTCACCAGCTGTCTGTAAATAGGGATAACAACTTCCTGTTTTCTACTGGTGATGCCTCTCCCTATGCATCCCAGTATCCCCCCAGCCCTCCTTACTGCCTTCTCACATTGCCTGCCCACCTTTAAGTCATCTGATATGACTACCCCCAGGTCTCTTTCCATTTTTGTTGTTGTTAGTATCTCACCCCCCATTGTGTACTCTTCCCCTGGGTTTTTGTTTCCCAGGTACATTATCTTGCACTTCTTAGCATTGAATCTAAGCTGCTACATTTGACCATTCCTCTAACCTTGCCAAGTCCCTTCTCATCCTTTCCACCCCACCTTGTGCATCAACTCTGTTGCAGATCTTTGTGTCATCTGCAAAGAGACATACTTTTCCTTCCAGTCCTTCTGCAAAGTCGCTTATAAAGACATTGAAGAGAACTGGTCCTAATACTGAACCCTGCGGTACCCCACTAGTAACCCCCCTTTCTTCAGAGTGTACTCCATTTACTATTACCCTCTGTGTCCTTCAGTATTCTTCAGCCAATTCTTTACCCAGGCTATCATCTTGGGACCCACTTCCAGGCTGGCTAACTTGTATATTAACCTTTTGTGTGGGACTGAGTCAAATGCCTTGCTAAAGTCTAGGTAGGCCATGTCCACAGCCCCTCCCTGATCTACTACTTTGGTCACCCAGTCAAAGAAATCTATTAGATTTGTCTGGCATGACCTTCCCACTGTGAATCCATGCTGCCTTGGGTCCTGTGCCACTCTGGCCTCTAGGTACTCAGACAATTCTTTCCTTCAGAGTGATTCCATCATTTTCCCTATCACTGAGGTTAAACTAACAGGTCTGTAGTTTCCTGCTTCTGCCCTGCTCCCACTTTTGTGAAGGGGAATCACATCTGCCCTCCTCCAGTCCTCAGATACCACCCCATCCTTCCATGATTTGTTAAAGAGGGTAGTCAGTGGTGTCACTAGTTCTACCCTTAGTTCTTTTAGAATTCTGGGATGAATCCCATCAGGTCCCATTGCTTTGTCCACCTTCAGTTTTAAGAGTTCTTTCAGAACCCTTTCTTCTGTAAATGGGCTGGTATCAACTTCTGCATCCAGAGTGTTTCTATTGTTTGTTTTAGGTACCTCCCCCTCTTCATTTGTAAATACTGAGCAAAAATATTTATTTTGTATCTCTGCCTTCTCACCGTCACCCTCTGCCCACTCCCTCCCCTTTATTAAGCCTCACTATCCCTCCCTTAGTCTTCCTTCGCTCCCTGATGTACCTAAAAAAGGTTTTATCTCCCTTCTTAACTGAGTTGGCTATCTTTTCCTCGGTTTGGGCCTTTGCTGTTCTGACTGCATTCCCAGCTTCCTTTTGCTTTAACTGATACAATTCTCTGTCCTGCTCCTTCTGTGATTCCTTGTACTTTCTGAATGCTTCCTTTTTCTCTTGAAACTTCACTGCTACCTCCTTTGAGAACCATAGTGGTTTCTTACATCATTTTGTTTTGTTTATTTGCTTCACACAAAGGCTTGTTACCTCTGTGATGGCAGTTTTTATTATTCCCCACTGTTCTTCCACCCCTCCTTCCTGCCCATTTGCTAGTGCATTCCTTAGGCACTCACCCATTTTGGCAAAGTCAGCCCTCCTGAAGTCAAGTACTTTTGCCTTTGTATGGCAGCTCTATTGCTGTGTTTATTTGAACCATGCTGTTGGAGTGGTCACTGGTTCCCAGATGGCTACCCACTTCTACATCTGTGATCCTCTCCATCTCCATTTCAGAGAACCAGGTCTAGATTGCTCCTTCTCGAGGTGGGTTCCAATACTGGTTGTCTAGGCATGCCCTGTAGGCATCTAGAATAACCCACTCTTAGAAGTGGCTGCTGCAACTGCACTCAGTTAACATCTGGCATATTCAGATCACCCATCAGCAATATCTCCCTTTATCTGCCATTCTAAGTATACTTTCTATCATTTCTTGTCCATTTCCTCCCCTGAGAGGGGTCTGTATACAACCCTGTGTGGATTGTGGTGCCATTGCCTGCCTCCAAATTGACCCACAGTGCTTCTTCTCCTCCCTGTTTACCCTTTTGTTCTGTTGCTTTGATTGCTTCTCTTATGTAGAGAGCTACTACTCCTCCTCTTTTACCCTCCCCGTCCCTCCTGTAGATAGTGTATCCTGGTATGTTTATGTCTCAGTCATGGTTCTGTGTGTACCATGTTTCTGTGACTGCCACGGTATCCAGATGTTCCTCCTCCATCAAGGCCACTAATTCAGGAAGCTTGTTACCCAGACTATGGGCATTGGTACTCATTGCTTTCCATTTTTTGATGGCTTTACCTTCTGTAGCAGCATCCCCACTGACCTTTCTACCTTGGTCTTTTCTCATTTAGTACCCTGTTTTGTAGGGAGGCTGGGATTTTCCTGCTGCTTGTCAGTATGCCTCCCCTGACTAGTTTAAAAACACAGTGAAGCATTTAAACCAATTGCCAGACTTGTTCCTTCCTGGACAGATGCAGACCATCCTGCCAGTATAGGCTGGTGTCCCTCAAGTGGAACCCCAGTCCCCAATGAAGCCAAACCCTGTGCTCCACACCATTTTTCAACCATTCATTAAACTGCATGGTGCAAGTACCCTCTCTCACCACGCCACTGACAGACAGCACCTCTGAGAAGGATACTTGTGTGCTAGCATTTGTCTTAGGCCCCTCCCCAACTCTACAAAATCCTTCTGCACTGCTCTAATCTCTGATGAGCCGTCACTTGTCCCTAGGTGGACAATGACGTCCAGCTCAGACTCCCATGCAACTGTTCTCAGGATCCTATAGATGCGCTTCCTGTCCCTCCAAGCCATGGCACCAGGCAGGCAACTTACTTCAGTTTTCCCTGCTCCCCCCAGTTCTAGCCCCCTAATAATTGAGTCCCCCACCAGGAGCTGCTTCCTTTCCCTGTGGTGCCCTCTGCCTCCTTCCTGAGGGCCTCCCTTGTGACAGTTGTCTGCAACCTCCTTAGTCTCTCTCGGGTGCATCCATGGGGAACTATGCTCCCCAGAATGGTGTATGGATTGTGGAGTGGAACAACTGACTGGTGTGCCTCTGTTCCACCACCCTATACCTCCCTGAGCCCACTGTGGTCCAACTGCTGTGCTTTCTTCGCAACCTCTGAGGTAGTGGTGGTGGTTCTGGTGCTCCCTGGATGGGGGAGGTTCCCTTACTACTGTCCAGTGTGGCCTGAAGATGGGCAACTTCCTCCCTCAGGGCAGATAGTTGTCTGCAAACAGGGCAGCATCTCAGCCTCTAGAAAGACTCCCAGAAGACTGCTGCCCCACAGCCATTACATTGCACTACTCCCCACATGGCTGTCTACCTTGTTTATTTTTTTTTTGTGTGTGTGTGTGTGTGATTGGTTTGTTATATAGAAATATATTTATTATATAAAGTGTATGCTTATATTGTCAGTGCAGTGTGCTAGAGAGGATATGACAGTGAGATACACCTTGCCCTCTTGAGGAAATTATGTCAGAAACCCAGGTATAAAGGAACTATTTCCAGGGGTGGGTGGGGTGAGGGGTGGGTTTGGTTTAGCCTAAACTGTGCCCTCACGAAACAACCAGCTAAAAGCTCTGACTTACTGCTGCGATGAGTGCCTTCCTGTCAGCAAGATGCCCTACACGACAATCTGACAGAGAAAATACCCTGCTAATCAAACAGAGAAAAATCCAAACATCCAAGTCAGACACAGGTAAACCTCCCCAGTCCCAAAACAGCCTGGTGTCTTGTGCTCTGAAAGCAGTCAGCCCCAAAACATGTCAGCTATGCAGAAGGACAGACCCAGAAAACAGTATTCAGTTCATGTGGGTTTAAACTCTTCCTGCACTGAAAATCTTAACAATTGTAACAAAAGTAAACCAAGGTCCACCTCCCTCTATTGATTGAAAGACTGCCTTTTCTGATAATTCTAAGTTCCTTATTTCACCCTTCAGTTAGAAGTATCCTCCACCTGAAGAATATTAACTTCCCTAAGGAATCTGCTTCAAACCAAAGTCAATTGTAAATTGTAAGGTTCACCTCCCTCTGTTGTGAGCACAACTCACTCTCTTGCAAATCTTAAGTCCAGTGTTGCAGCTTCCAGCCAGAGGTAGCTTCACCTGCAGCCTATTAGGTTGTATACCACCCTAGAGTGCATTATCGCTATTGTGAACTTGTTTAAATGCTTTTCAATAAAAAAAAAAAATGGGGAGGTTGGGGGTTGGTGGGTTATCTTTTAAGAAAATAGTTCCTGGAGGGCTCTGGGCACAAAACAACTTTGTAAAAGAACATTTAACCCATAGAGTTATATAACTAGCACACACATTTTATTTATTTAGTTTAGTTAAACATCAGTTTAGAAACCTTTGAGCCAGAGGCTCATTTACAAAGGTACCTCGTCACAAAGAGGACATCAGAACAGTAGTACAAGGGACACAGTACTTACAAACAAAAAAGTTACAGTTCAATTACAATTTTGTTTCAATAGAATTCAATCTCCAACGAAGCAAAAGATAACAAAAGGTGCAAAACTTATGGTCGGGGGAGAGCTGGTGGGAGTAGAAGGGAGGGAAGGGGAGAGAATTAGTAGGGAAAGGAAGGGGGAGCAGCTCAGTGAGCATTGTCAAACAGAGTATATATATATATTTTTTACACTAGGCTAGCTTTAGTTGCATTGCAGGAAGCTAAGCAGGAAGTTTTGAGCCTGGGCTTAAAGCAAGCTAAGGTTCATGTAGTTTGAGACACTGGCAGGGAGGAGTTATACCAGTGGGGCGACGGTGGGGAATGCCTCTGACCTTGAGAGGTCCTGGCTCGAATAACTAGGTAGCTCTTGGCAGAGCTGCGCGCGTGATCAGGGTCGTTGCAGTACTGGCGAATGGAGTTGGATAGGCCTATGGGGGATAGGCCAAGCAGGGCTTTTAAGGTGAGCTGCATGTCTGATACATGAGTCGCTCTTCCAGGTTGAGTAGGGTAGCCAGGGTGTACAGCTCACATGTGTGAGTGAGTCTGGGAGCACCAGTGATAAGTCTGCAGGCCTTATTAACTGTGAGGCTGAACCTTTGTTGAGGGCAGTCTGATCTGGCTGAGCCATGAGACCAGAAGGCTATAAGTCAATGAGAGACATGACAGAGGTGACAGCCAGGCGGAGGCATCAGGAGGAGCATTTTCTAACTTGTGCTGGTAAAGGAATCACCTGGCACGTGAGTTAGCCGACAGAATTTAGGACAGATATATGTCCATGGAATGAAAGTGCAGGTCAAAGGTTATACCAAGATATTTATAGGACTGCACCTGGTCAATGACGAGATTGGTGTGGAGTGGACAGCTAAGGGAAACTTGCTGTACTTATTTTGGGGGGTGGGAAAAGAGCATCGCTTTGTTTTCTTAAGGTTGATAACAAGTCGGTGCTCAGTGAACCAGGTAGCTGCAGAGTCAAAGACTAGTTGTGAGGAGTTCTGTAGCAGCATGGGGTCATTGTGGGAGGCAACGAGAACCGATCATCAGCATAGAGAAGCATCTTACCCATACAACTGCTGGTAGGGAGTTAAGAAAGAGTGAGAATAGTAGGGGTCCAAGAATTGAGCCCTCCGGCACCCCAGAGCTAATGGGGCATGTTTCAGAGAGAGTACTGTTGACTTTCACACATTGGGAGCGGGCGGAGATAGCTGGTGCACCAGGAACAGGTCCTGAGGCAAAGCCTATTAGGTCGAGGGTGGAGAGCAAAAGAGGATGCTAAACAGCATCGACACGTTTTAGACAGGTCAATGAATATAGCACCAGCCAGGCACCAGAGTCCAAGGAGGCATGGAGGAAGTTGGAAAATTCCAGGAGTGCTGTATTGGTACTATGACCTGCTCTGAACCCGTGTTTTCAGGGCAGAGAACATTGTACTTACAGAGGTAGTCAGAGACTTGGGACGCCACAATTTTCTCTAATGCCTTAGAGAGGGGGAGAGATTGAGATGGGTCGTAGTTACCCGAAGAGTCCTGTCACCACCTTTATGGACAGGGGAACTTGGCAATCTTCCAGGCAGAGGGGAATTGTCTGAGACAGAGTGATTTGTTGAAATGCACGTAATAGGTAAGAGGACCTGATCCAGGACCTGATGATGAAAGGCAGGGATCAAAGTGAGTCATTACCGGTGGTGTTACCTTTAGGGCTTTTAGCAAGCAAGGCCCAGCTTCTGCATGGTGACACTACACAGGTGGAAAGAGGGCGGGCAAATGGGTGGTGGTACAGATGGAGGAGGTGGACTGAAAAAGTTACCAGGAAGTACTGAGCTAAGGTCGGTAAAGGAGTTATTGAGGTGGGTGGCAATGAGGGCAGGGTCAGAGGAGACAGTACCATTGATGTTGAGAAGAGAAGGAGAGGGGGACTGGGAGTGACCATTCAGTTGCTTGATGTTGTCCCAGAAGCACCTGGGGTTCCCCAGGAGGAGGTAAAGAGGCTTGGTAGTATTCGCCTTGCTTTGCGGATGGCCCAGGTGCACTGGTTGCAGGTGGCAGCATAGGACTGCCTGTCAGCTGAACGGTCAGTAGCAACAGCAAGGTGCCAAAGATTGTCACATTGCTTGGGTTGCCACAGTAGGGCAGGGTGATCCAAGGGCATGTTTCACTTTGGGCCTCTAGCAGTTATGGGAGCAAGATATCACAGGCAAAGTTGAAAGTGCTTACAAAGAAGGCCAGGGCCAAGTCAATGTTGGTTGCCCACCGTCAGAGGAGAATATTAATGGCGACAGGAAGCGCTTAAAGATCCTATGAGTCCCCCAGGCCTATGTCATGCTTCGAGAGATGGTTTTGACCGGGATGAGGGCCGAGGGGTTTCCCAGTTGAAAAGCACAGGGGAGTGGTCACTGAGGCAGTCAGGGAGGATTTGGATGTTGTGGATGCGGATTGGCCTGTTGGTGAGGACCACATCCAGGAGGGTGCTTGTCCCCCCCCTAGGGTTTTTTCTAGTAGGCTGTGTGACCAGTTGAGTTAGGTCAATTGAATCGAAAGCCTCACGGTGGGAGGAGGATGAGGGGCAGAGCCAGTTTATATTCAAGTCGCCCACCAAGATTTGGTCCGACGAGTTGGGTAGGGAGGTGAGGTAGTCAATTAGTGGGCCCAGGGCCTGGGATTGGTTCTTGGGAGTATGTAGGCTGGATGTTAGGAATAATGGGCCTCTAGCTGGGTCAGGGGACAGCTTTAGAGTAAGTGCCTAGGCTCATGGTCAGAGGTCAGGCGGGGGTAGTGGTAGCCCCATGAGAAATCCTTCAAATAGAAGACATAGCCCTCACCTCTCCTGCCGACACGGTCCAACTGGTGGAGAGTGTAGCCGGGAGAGAGACATGAGAGTTAGGAGTGGGGGGAGACAGCCAGGTTTCAACCAGGCAACAACATCAGGTTTATGGAAGGCCACCCAGTAGTGTAGAGAGTCCAGTTTTTTCAGGAGGCAGATGTTCATAGAAGCATTGCAGCCCAGGGAGATTTCAGGGGAGGACCAGTGCTGCCAGGCCCGGATTGGGGTGGACATTGCCTGACAGGAGCAGGAGGAGGAGGGCTGATCTGGGGAGCGACAATGCATGGATAGCTTTCGACGATTGGAGAGGGGTGATGAGGGGTGATCACCAAGTGAAACAGCTACTAGAGAGCAGTAAAATGTGACAAGTGAGATTTTGGGAGCAAATTGTTCAAACTTAATCAGGCTCCCTCTAGTGGCAAAACAATATAGGGAGCTAATGAGAAGTTGGGTGTTGGGGGTGGGGGGGGATCAAGCACAGGCAAAAGATTAACTTGCTGGGGGCGGGCTGGTAGTGGGTGTGGGGAGAAGAGCAAATGGGCTGTGGGCTATCAGGTTTTATTGTGATTCAAAAAAGAAGGTGATTACTAGCAGGGCAAACTGAAATTCTGCACACAGGAAAAGCACTTAGAAGTTAGCACATCTTTAGTATTACATGACATCACTATCAGCACTGTATTTCTTTTTTGTTCTTACATTTCTGAAGGGCCTATACCCCGCATCTGAGTGATAAAACTGGCAGTTAGATGAATATCGAACTGCTATGCAGCATTTGAGACCAGAGAATTAATGTTGGTAACATCTACATCTGAACACCAATAGGTCATAGGGTCAGTGTTAGGAAAGCCGTGGATGTCGGGGCGGACACCTGCTGACAGAGAGACGCTTTAACGTGGCTCATGTACCCAGCCGAAAAATGAAAACTCTGTTGAGCCAAACAAAAAATGGCTACATGTTTCTCAAGTGTCAGTGTAATGTGAAACAATGACTGTGTGCATGGAGGGGGTACTACCAGTCTTATGCTCAAATAAAATTAATAGGTTTTTTTTATCGTTGCTTGACTTTGGAATATTTTTCTAGCCATTTTTTGTTTTGCTTGATACAGACACCCACTTTTTCCTGACACGCACCATCTGTTGTAGTGCTTTCTGGAAACTGTAGTCCAAGATCACAGCTTGCACTGCAAAACCTTGGGTAATGGCTCAATTGTGCACTACGCCTCCCACAATGCATGAGTGTAGGGGAGAGCACATAATTTTTCAGTAAGGCGCTCTTCGATGAATGAGAAGCGAGTCAGCAGAGCTTGTACTCTGTTGTGGTTTGGTACCAGAGTGGAGAATTCCAAATAAATGCCCCAAATTTACTCCTGCTTTCTGTATAAAAAAATATTTTTTGCTCTGTCGTTTTAAGGCTCATCTTGGAGGTGATTGACAACTTCCCCTCCTCAGCACAGCCAGTTAAGGTGCATTATGGGTTGGACTTCCAGTTCACAGTCTACAAACATTCCGGAATGGCAGTTAGAATTTGGTGGAGAGGCTGTAACTGATAGTGCTGGGGAAGCTGCAGATATAATGTAGCTCCAGAGATCCAGTACAAACTTTTGGATCGAGAGTTAAATATATGCCCGTTCATCAGGCAGTGGCACAAGCCGGATCAGGAGCTAGCAGCGAGTCAACAATCAGAAGAGATGGAGCTGTAGTCAGGAAAGATATTTGGATTTTTTTCATACAGGATATCCTGCAGAATAACAGAAATAAAAGATTACGGAGAAGTAGGCGGATTAAAGATGTCTCCCTGGTATCATCCCGATGTCCCCCACCTTCATTTGTTGTCACTGCTATTGTGTAAATATCGGGTAAGGTGGTCCGACTCTACACAATCCCTGTTGTCTCGATCCGCTTGCTCTTCCCTCTGATCTATTCCATCAACTCCTGAGTAATCAAAGGATATGTCCAGCTGCCAAAAGTACTTAGTTTGAATTATGCTGTTTCTGAGATATTATTCTTCCCAGACCCGCTCCAGTGATCAGCTGGCACACTCAAATATCTGATCAATGCAGCATCTCTGGTATGATTAAAAAAGATTCAAAAAATCACAGTGCAACTGGGAATGTTGTTCAAATGATTTGATGTTTACCAAGTACAGTGTGTTGTCGAATTGGGAGGGGGTAATAAGTGGGGGGCTTTAAATGGTGATTTTAATGGCTGCTGGAGGGAGCTTGGATTATTCACAGTACCTCTGGGGTCCTCAAAGTCCCACCTAAAAATTCCAGTCTTGGGAAGAACATTTTGTGGTGTTGGGGAGGGGGGTACCCAGTGGTGGAGTAGAGGGGTATCTGTTTGAGATTGCTGTACACATGTATGTATTCAGAAATAGAAGGCGTGTGTGTTGGTGGGATATACTGGGGGGTTTCTTCACACCAGCATAACTAGATGCTCCTCGGTGTGGGGAGAGGTGTGGGGTTGAACAAGTGACGGAGAGGGAATACTGCAAGGTTGGGTCTTGAGCAGCAGCAGCACTAACCTGGTGCAGGTGGGAAACATGGGGCAAAAAGAATAAACCAAAATATATATTGCAACTGGAGGGCACCAATAAATGATAGGGATACATATGATAATAGACATGGGGGGGGAGATTGTGGGTGTACCTGCAGTATAGGGCCGTGTTGGGAGGTAGACACACAAGATTTACTTGCTGTTTGAGAATATGTGTGTATTTCTGTTTGCATGTAAGGTGCCTACTTGTTTGTCTATCACAGTGTGTGTGTGTGTGTGTGTGTGTGTGTGTGATTGTATATGTATTAGCATATAAAGTTGTTGAACATATTTGAACAGTAGATGAGGTAAACAGAGACAAGATTGCTTCAAACTGCTTTTATTAAATTAGCACAGGTAAATTGTGTAGAATAATTTTGTTTTTTTAACCTGCCCCCCACACATACACACATACACACGCACACACACACAGCTTTGAACGTACTGTATGAGGGAAAGATCCTGGAAAAACAAAGGCTAAGAGGATGTACGATTTCAGTTTTTTAAATAGTAATGGGATTGGAAGGGGTAAATCGGATGGGGGGTTGTTTTCAGCTTGTTCAAGGCAATAGAACTAGAATATACAGAGGTTTCACCCAGACACAGTGGTAAACCTATGGAACAAGCTCCCAAATAAACTGTTGAGGGAATAATTTTTCCCAAGGTTCCTTTATCCTCTGTAGCTAGATGCCCCACTTCAGGGTTCTGATGGCAACCACAAAGTCCATCTGCCAGTTTCCAGTTCCTCCATGGCGTGTCCCTGTATAGCTGGCTCATTGTGGAGATCCCTTCCTTCCATGTTGGTGACACAAACTGATAAACTGTGTCTAGGAGTGAGAGGCTAGTGGTACTGTAGATATTTTTATTTGTTTATTTATTTAGATTTCGGATAACGCCTTTGAGCCGAAGCTCTTTTACAAAGATTCCAGTTCAGTTATTGAGAGAACAACATATAGGCAAATACAAAATATGAAATTTAACACTTCTCAAGACAGCCAGAGGCTTTGTCAGGCATAAGGAACTAAAATATACATACTCACTTAAAACTGGGTAATATAGGTTAGATGAGAGGAGGAGAGGCAGTAGGAGAGGAGAAAAAGATAGGGTGAGGACGGGGTGGGATGAAAAGGAAATAAGAAATAGGTGGGGGGATAGGGTGTTGGGAGACACCAGGCTGGGGGGCCAGAAGAGAGAAGAGAGAGGAGTAAGAGATGGAGGAAACATTGGGATAGAAGGTACGAGGGAGAAATGAGTAATGGTATAGGCAGGGGTCCGCAATCACAGGAGGTCATAGTAACAAGGTGTTGACGAAGACTACGTTTAAAAGTGCCCAAAGATGTGCAATTAGTAACATTTGGAGGAAGGGAGTTGTACCAGGTTGAGGCTCTGGATATGAAAGAGCATTGAGCCCCCTACCTTCTCATGGGGTTGTCCCTGGTAAAAAACCTGCTGTCAATTATGATACGACCCTCCCCCCAGCTTTTTAAAGCTTCTCAGGGGCACATATTCCCTAGCCTCCTCCACCTCCTGTCAGTTTCTGCTTTTTTTTATTTTCCCACCTGCACAGAATAGACCAAACCATGAACTCTGTGCAGGCTGGGAGTCAAAAGTGCCCACCGGCACTTTCACTCTAGCACGGTTTTGCTAAGTTGATGGCTGCATAGCATCAGCCTCAGCATTGTCCACCTGGGGACAAATGACCTAGCCAGGGATGAGGCAAACATGGAACAGGTGCAGGAGGACTTCAGGGAGTTAGGAGGACACCTGGGGAAGGTAGTAAGTTCCATGACATTTTTAGAGGTGCTGCCAGTCCACAGCAGAAGGGGAGGCTAGGAATCTCTGCATCAGAAACTTCAACACTTGGTTGGAGGGCTGGTGCAGGGAAAAGGGGTATGCATTTATTGGAGACTGGGGACCCACATGGAGTGATGTGGGCACACATAAGTGCATTTAGGCTATCCAGAAAAATAATGCATCTTTTGACCTCATCACTACTGTCACAGCCCTGTATTTTCAGACACTGGGGAACCCTGGCAGTGGTCATAGAACATAGAAACATAGACTTTGATGGCAGATAAGGAACACTTGGCCCACCCAAATTGCCCATTTCCCTACCTATTGAATAAGCTGCAGAACCTAGTTAACCAACAGCCTACTTCCTCCTACCCCCTCACTGTAATTGCCTTATGTCTGTCCCATGCATTTTTGAATTCCCCCACTGTTTTTGACCCCATGACCTCTTCAGGGAGACCATTCCATGTGTCCACCACCTTCTCTGTGAAAAAATACTTCTTCATGTTGCCCCTGAGCCATCCCCCTGCATCTTCAAATTGTGCCCCCTTCTTCTTGCACATCTCTTTTTCTGAAAGATCCTACCCTCTTGGACTTCGTTGATTTCCTTGAGGTTTCTAACATGTTCCTCCTCTCCCTCCTTTCTTTGAGTGTATACATATTAAGCTTCTTTAGTCGCTCTTCATATGGTTTCTGGTGCAGACCCTGCACCATTTTAGTTGCCCTCCTCAGGACTGCCTCTATCCTGTCTATGTCCATATGGAGATGGGGTCTCCAAAACTGCACACAGTACTCCAGTTGGGGTCTTACCAACTGTCTGTACAGAGGGATGACAACTTCCTGTTTTCTACTGGTGCTGCCTCTCCCTATGCATCCCAGTATCCCCACAGCCCTCCTTACTGCCTTCTCACACTGCCTGCCTACGTTATGGACATCTGATATGACTATCCCCAGGTCCCTTTCCATTTTGTTGTTGTTAGTGCCCCCCCCCCCCAATTGTGTACTCTTCCCCTGGGTTTTTATTTCCCAGGTGCATTACTTTGCACTTCTTTGCATTGAAATAGCTGCCATACGTTTGACCATTCCTCCAACCTTTCCAAGTCCCTTCTCATCCTTTCCACCCCACCTTCTGTATCGACCCTTTTGCAGATCTTTGTGTCATCTGCAAAGAGGCACACCTTTCCTTCCAGCCCCTCTGCAAAGTCCTCAATGAGTGGTTTAAAGGCTTCCTTGGCAAGTCTTTAAACTGACTGGCGGGGGCAGTGGAAGTAGGGAAATGTAAGCTGCCCATCCCCACAGGTTAGAGCAGACAGCAATGAGGAACAGGAGGGGAAGTTGTTAACAGGTCCACATCAGAGAAGGCATAAAAGCAACTGCAGTAGAGGGTAGATGGGGAGACTGAGGCACTGTGGGTTACCCCTGAGACAGGTAATGGCACAGCAAGCTGCACAGTGGTGATCTGCATGCCTCCAGTGCGGGGGGGGGAGGAGGTGGATAAGGGGCAAGTGGAAGAAGTACACAAGATGGCAACAAAAGGGTAGATACTGCTGCTTGGAGATTTCAATATGCCAGACTTGGACTGGACCATCCAGCAGCTGCTTCAACCAGGAGCTGAGACATCCTGGACTCCCTGCAGGGGGCAGGCCTAAAGCAGCAAGTGCTAGAACCCACTAGGGACAAGGTGATTCTGGATCAATTACTGAGTAGTGTAACGGCTCCCACACCGCATGTGCCCAGAGTACTAAAACACAGTTTTGCTTTAAGTTACTTAACTGTTTGCTCTGCTGTTACTTTGAGCTCATAAATATGCCATGTCATCTTTCACCTAAGTGGGCAACTGGATGGTTGCAGGCCACTACGATTTCCAACCAACCATACTGTGTCCATGAGGTGCAGAGCATCTGCTAGAGTTATTGACCTTGGAAAAGGGTAGGATCTTGGCTTTACATTGTGTCCTTGACCTCTTCCAAGTCAATAACAGACCAGAAGACGCTCACTTAATCAGGTAATATTGCTTAAATATTGCACCAGTTTCATTAGTTTCTTAGTTGTAACTACTCTTTGTACTTTGTTATAAAATGTTGACATCTTGTACACCCAAAATGTTATATTAAGCAAAATATAGAGAATACAGGATGAGCAACTATGTGTGTTCTGCCACAGAGGGGTTCTGATCCCTCTGACCTCGAGAGCAAAGCTCGAGAGATCCATAGCAATCAGAACCCCGAGGTGGCAGAACACACTGGTTGTGCCTAAAGTTGATCATCATGTATTTATTATAGTGTATAGTATTATATAAATATGTGCATTATTTTTCCTCTTTCACAACAAAACTGACTTGTGCAGTCTCTAGAAGTTCTATAATGATGTTCTACCACAGAAGGGTATAATCACATTATATGACCTTTGAACTGTAGCACAACAGCATATTGAAAAGGATAGATTTCTATATAGAACAATGTTCTACTGTACACTGTATATAGAATAGAGTATGGGTGGCCATACACAACAAGGCAGTGTTTCTATCAAGGGGATGTGATGATGGCATAAAGATCTCGAGAGCAAAGCTCGAGAGGTCTGAATGACATCATCACATCCCCAAGATAGAAACACAGCGTTAGTTGTGTATGGCCATCCATACACTAGTTTGTATAGTATATGGTTCCCAGACTGTAGAAAACTTTCATTTCACAAGGATTCATACCTTGTGTTCGTGTTCGCTTGCTCCAGGTCCACGGTGAAGTTCTGCTATGCTCTCCCGACAACATTGCATTTCTCGGTGCAGTGCCACTCTGCTCTCGACCACGATGCTCTACAGCACCGGTGTTTAAAAATAAAGAAAAGAAGACTGCCACACTGGTAGTTTGGACACACAAAGTTAAAGGTAGTTGATGTCCAAACTACATGAATCCACCACTCTCCAAACCACTCGCTAACCTTCACCACCATTTTACTCTATTCATTTTTGACCACAGCGCTGTTTCGGCCAATCAGGCAGCAGCTCAAAGAGGAAAAGTTGTTGTAGTATCATTGTGACGTCAGAACGATACTACAACAGCTTTTCTTGACCTTTGAACTGCCCTACAACTTTTCAAAAGCCGATGCTTTTTATCCATAATAAGCACTAACCATATACTATAATGTGAATTTCACTTAACTTCCTTAAATAACAAAATTGCAGTTTAAGACTTTGGTCTGTTTTTTTTTTTATCTAAGTGAGAATTTTCTTAAGTGCCTGTTTTACTCAAACTGTTTTACTCAGTTGGTATTTATCTCATGTTAGGCATGTATTTTTAATTTGTACATTTTAAATTCAAAGAAAAATCATATGCAAGAAGTTTTCATTTTTATTTTCTTCACTGCAAGGTATTATATGCATCATTCACAAATTCAGGAAACCAAAAACCTTAAATGTCACAAGTCGATGTTTTTTTCTAATACTGTTATCAAATGGCAGGTCAGGAGCAGCAGCAGCCATTGTCTTGCCTGTAATTCACACTTAAGACTGCAGTGGACACTATCTAACTTTAGTGCATAGGCATAATTGGTCATGAAGTGTGAACAGTGAGCACCCAAGGTACTAGACAACATGTTTTTAATCTGAACTGCATTTACTGTGCATTATGTAATTTTGTGTGGCCTGTAAGGGTAATTAAGAGAGCAATGAAGCTGTACGTGGAATACTGGGGGCTGGGAGGTTGAATGGGGTGGCCATCGAAGGAGGGAGGATGGTGGGGTCATTGTAGGGTACAGGGCAACTACTGGAAGAGGATACCCACAGAAGTGAAGGGACAAATGGGGAGTGGGGGACCAAGCGGGCCATGAGGTGGGGTGGACAGGAAAAGACTAGAGAGGAGGGGACTAGGAAAATGGTGAGGGCTATTGGCAGCTGCTGTCACAGGGACCCCAGGAACTGCCATATAGGAGAAATTGGAGTTAATGCTCAATTGAGCCTCAACAGAGTTAATGCTCAATTGAGCATCAACTGTATATTAATGAGTTGAGCGCTAGAAAATTTGCAGTGAAACTCTCAACAAGCGCTCATTTAGCCTCAACTAATTATAAGTTAAGCATTAGTTGAGAGTCTATGTTGAGCACTCTATTCATTTTTTTGTAGGGGTTAGTTGTGGGGAGAAGAATTCCACATTCATTTAATTAATGCAGCCCAGTGTTATGCCTTACAGCAAGAAATAGGCTCCTATTTAGCCCAGATGCTTCACACCAATCAAACTCTCACAGGGAACCCCCCGGTACTGACCTTGGTCCATAATGGTGACCACGGCTTAGAAACATAGAAACATAGAATTTGACAGCAGATAAGGACCGCTTGGCCCACCCAGTCTGCCCATTTCCCTACCTAATGGATAAGCTGCAGATCCTAGTTAACCAGCAGCCTACTTCTTCCTACCCCCACCCCCTAGAATTGCCTTATGACTGTCCCATGCATGCTTGAATTCCACCACTGTTTTTGACTCCACAACCTCTTCCAGAAGGCTGCTCCATGCATCCACAACCTCTCTGTGAAAAATACTTCTTAAATTACCTCTGAGCGCCTGCCCTCTACCTTCAAATTGTGCCCTTGTTCTTGCACACCTCTTTTGAAAGATGCTACCTCTTGGACTTTGTTGATTCCCTTGAGGTACTTGAAAGTTTCTGTCATGTCCCCTCTCTCCCTCCTTTCCTCGAAGCTATACATATTAAGCTCCTTAAGTCTCTCTCTTCATATGTCTTCCGGTGCAGACCCTGCACCATTTTAGTTGCCCTCCTCTGGACAACTTCCATCCTGTCTATGTCTTTGCGGAGATTGGGTCTCCAGAACTGCTTGTCCATTACCTGCCACAATTTTCTGATCCTTTGTTTGGCCACTAGTAGCCCCTAGGTTATGGCAAATATAGTTCCCCTTTGTTTGAACTCTGCCATGGCCCAGACACGATTGGCTTTTGTGCATGCGCTGTGAATCACACATGCACGCAAAGCCCCAGCGGCTATCTTTTGCAAGGCACTCGCAACAGACAGTGGGGATGGACCCTGCAGTCTGAAGCTCTCCAATAACTGGAACCAAGCATCTTCACAGCTGTCTGCTTGCTGCAGATCCAATCTTATTAATGCTCAGATCATGAAGGATCTCTCATTCCTGACAACTACCCAGGAGCTTAAAGCATGACCCAAACGATTGTAAGTGACCCATCTGTCCTATCTTCGGGAGCCATGTTGTTAAGAGCAGTCCATTATTCAGGTGGCATACCTGCCACACTGGCCCTGGTGATTCAAATAAGTTTGTTTTTTTACACATCATAATTTAGTTCAGATTTGGAGAAGAGGAAAAAAACAAAACAGATGTAGTATGGTTTACACAAATATGTTGCAAGTAATTTATCATGGACGCCAGGAGATTTATTCTCAGTGGGATTTCAGACCTTTACACCCATTGTTAATCTTCCATGCTTACTCGTCTCTATTTTCCAATGCTGCTCTTTGAGTGAAATCCCTCTCCTAGGTGTGTAGGCATGGACATTGGCAGGATTAATCACATTTTTAAACTCTGTTCCCTGCATACTCCTTCAAGACATTAGTCTGTTAAAAAAGAACATCTTTGAAAAATGTAACCAACTCTATTTAGATGGCTAAAAATAGGTGTCCAGGTCTAAAATCCATTTGAAGCTGCCCAACAAGACCTCACACATAACACTGGATCCCCAAGTATATAACCTGACTACTTGAATAAGGAGTAAAAAAACACATTTATTTAATACAACAGGTACGGTGTACAAAAATCTTCCCCCACAGTGTTAGTTTTTTTGTTGCACTGTGGGGAAAGAGTTTTGTAAACCGTATCTATTTTTAATGCTTTGTATTAAATAAATGTGGCATTTTTTACTCCATTCACGGCAAGGTCTCGGTTATATACTTGGGGATCCAATGTTACGTGCAAGGTCTTTACTTGTTTGAATTATGTACTCCTTAATCCAGATGCACTATCAATATACCGAGGCACCAATTTTTTTCCATTTTCTGACACTGAATATTCTCTCTTTCTCTCCCTCTCCTCCTTAAATCCTGTATTTTTGGGTTGAGCTTCTATTAAGACAGTGTCCCAGTTTACCTTGCGGTTGGATCAAGCCACACTGCGCATGTGCAAGGGATGGTTGGGGATGTCATTAGAGAGTGGAAAGCATGGGATGAGCTTGCCATTTCAAACTGCGTTGTCAGTTTGGGATTATTTTTCTGCATAAAGCAAAATGATTTTAGTGAGAGGGCTGAGCTGGAAGACTCGTGGTGGTGTGCAGTTCTGATCTGATCCAGACACCAATACCGTCCGTGCTACTAAAAAATAATTGCTGGTCTGCAGTTTGATGTAACTCACTGGCCTACTGCTGAGGTTGGAGGAGGTGGCGAGTGCTTACATGTACTGCTGATGGGGCCTGCAACCTGGACAAACAGTGCATGATCCGTGCTTCACAATCCGTCCGATCAAGTCATCACCGGGCTTTGGCTGGATGGACTGACTGGCCTGCTGAGGTCGGAAGAGTGTGGCATGTGCGGGGGCGTGTGTGCTGCTGAACTTTCCTGGGCTGTCTGGCTTGGCCTGAAATTGGAGTCATCGCCAGACTTGGAGAGAGAGGGTCTCCAGAAGAAAGACCTGGGCCACAGTCAGCCAACGGTGGTCAGTGATGTGACGAGGTCAGTTTTGGTACTTTGACTTGGCAGGGTAGGTCAGTTGGGTATTGGGTTCAGCTGCAGTAACAAGAATGAAGGGAACCAATTGAATTCACACTGGGAGGGCTCACAAACATAGGAATCCTGGCTACTTTAATTCAACCCGAGGGCGGGGGCTTAGTATCCCACGGTAGAGCTCATCAGTTACACAGGAGACTTTAACAAAATGTAAGTGCTGAGTAGGCACCTTTCTCTGCGATGATCTGTTGGTAGCTACTAGCTCCGCTCGCCTGTGGGGCCTGGAGAAAGCGAGAGATCAGACAGGGTGGCTGGTGCTGGGCAGGGGGGAGAATTGATCCAGCAGAGGGACTGCCACTGGTTTGACTAAAAAGAAAAGTTTATGCTATTAACTCTGCTCTACATACTTTAGAACTATGTTGAGACAGCCAACCCCAAAAATAATCAGTACCTTTCTGTGGTGTCTGCCTGGGAAATGGGAGCTGGGGTGGGCAAGGGAGCCAGGTAGGAGTGGGCAGAAGGCCAGGTGGGAGTGTGGTGGGGAGAGAGTTGGAGTGTTGGAGGGAGTTGAAGTGTTGGGGAGGAGCTGGAGTGTTAGGGGTGTTGGAGTGTGGGGAGCATTGGAGTGTTGGGGGAGTTGGAGTGTTGGGGGAGCTGGAGTGTTGGGGAGGTTGGAGTGTGGGGCAGAGGCCGGGAGGAGAGAGTTGGAGTGTGGGGCAGGGGCCAGGGGGAGAGTTGAACTGTGGGACAGGGACCAGGTGGGAGGGAGAGTTGGAGTGTAGGGAAGAGGCTGGGGCCTGGGGGGTTGGAGCATGGGTCAGGGGCCAGGGCAAGGGGGGGTGGAGTGTGGAGCAGGGGCTGGGAGACTGTCCCTTAATTTTAAAATCCCATGCTGGCACTGTAGACTGTAATGAGGGAGTCAGGACACTGGGGAAGATATGAAGATGGGAGAAATGGTCAAGAGTCTAGCAACTACAATTCAAAGCAAAAAAGTAAAGAAAAGTTATGCTCACAGGGGGTCAAGAAACTGAAACTGAAATACTGGTGGGAGAAGTGTTGGAAACAAACTACAGATGATATGGACATGGGGGTCTTTAATAACTTAAATAATCAATGCAGTACAGTAGAGCAGTGTAGATTGGCAAGTAGGTTGCTGGGGGTGCAAAGGCAGAGGCATCCTATCAAAAGGAATGTGGTAATCCTTCCCCTAGGCAGATCTCTGATGCGCCCACACTTGGAATCCTGCATGCAGTTCTAGATCGACACTCAAACAAGCATTTGTCAATGCCGAATGTTGTCTTGCTGGTGTTGGCATTGGTAGTGCAGGAGTTAGAGAGATGCATTACAGGAATGGCAGTGAAGTGTGGAATCAACGTCAACCCCACCCCACCCTGCAGAAAGTGACAGGCATTGAGGTGAGCCTTTGGGTCATCGGCCATAATGCTCATGCCATTTCACCTCACCCTACCCTGCAGACTCTGACAAGTGTCATCTTGGGCCTCGTGGTTACCCCATTCCATAAGGAAGTACGTGGAGATGGGTGTATAGGAGAATGGGGTGAACTTTGGATCCATAGAGTGCAAGGCACACCTAGATTCTTGTCAGTGGCTGCAGGGTGGGGGTGGAATGGCATGAGCATTACAGCTGACAATCCAAAGGCACACCCCTGATATCTGTCAGTCTGTACAGGGTGGGATGTTATGGTTAGAAACCCTAACACCTCAGGCGTTTGTTGGTATTTGCACTCCAAATTTTCAACATGGCTTTTTTGTGAGCCCACCTCATGAAAGCATTTGGGACCTCTGCTCATGAACCGTGGCACTGTGATTTTGTTAATCTGTCCCGAACGTTGATTTCCCACAGCAATCGCACCATTCTGTGCCACATGCGCGAAAACACAGCTCAGGCATGATGTGAAACATGACAGCTGTACCATTCATAAGGAGGTGTGAAGAGATGGCAATGTTGGAAATCTGGAGTGAAAATATTAACAAATCTCAAAGTTACGAGCGTGCGTGAAAACTGTGCAACGCATGCTTGTAACACAGTCATTTCTTTAAAATCTTTCACCAAATTTTCAACATAGGCATTTTGGGATGTCTGCTCACAGAACAGTGCCATTATGATTTTCCTAATCTATCCCAAATGTTTATTTCCCACAGCAACCACGCCATTGTGCGCCAAATGTGCGAAATCACATTTCGGGCAGGATGTGAAAAATGACAGCTGTACTGTTCATAAGGAGGTGTGAGAAAATGGCAATGTTGAAAATCTGGAGTGAAAATATATAAAATTCTCAAAGTGACTAGTGTGTGGAACCTGAACAATGCACACTCCTAACATAGTCATTTTGTGGAATTTTGCCACCAAATTTTCAACATAGGCATTTAGGGACCTCTGCTCATGAACGGTCACTGATTTTCTTAATCTGTCCCAAAAGTTGATTTCCCACAGCGACTGCGCCATTCTGCAACAGATGTGCGAAAACACATTTAGGGCAGGATGTGAAAAATGACAGCTGTACTGTTCATAAGAAGGTATGTAGAAATATAAATGTTGAAAATCTGAAGTAAAAATGAAAAAAAAATTTCAAAGTTACGAGCGTGCGTATAAACTGTGCAACACACACTGGTAGTACAGTCATTTTTTGGAATTTTGTCACCAAATTTGCAACATAGGCATTTTGGGAGGCCGTCTCATGAACAGTGACACTGCCATTTCATTAATCGGTCCCAAAAGGTGATTCCGCGCAGTGACCGCAAAATTACCTTTCAGGACCAAGTAATGCCATGACAGTGACTGAATTCATGAGGAGGGTCCCAAGAACCCTATGTTGAAAATGTTCTGCCAAAAGTTGAAAAATGGCCGAGATATGAACCAAAGTTGAAAAAAAAAAACATTTATGCCATTATACAGCTTACCTGCATTTCTTCAGTTCGTGGTCAGCTTTGAAGAGTGCAGATGTGTTCCGGTCCAGCGAAGATCGTTGCACCAGGCTCCAGAAGTAAGTATGGTGTGTGAAGGGGGTGTAGGAAGGTCGGGTGCAAGAGGGTGGGTGCGGGTTGGGGAGGTGGCCATGGAGTCAGCGAGGGACCGTTTTCTGTCTTTCAGGTAAAAAAAAAAAAGACATTGCGGGATGGTTTTTTATTTGCAGGTTTGCTTTGGGCACACTGGGGTGGGTTCCCAGTGTGCCACCTGTGTTTTTTGGGAGCGGGACTGAAGCCAATGGGGATTGGGCCCCCCGTCGGCAAAGAAAGCCCATTGGGGAGGCATGATGCCAAGGAGGATTGGGCACCCCCTCGGCATACAAATAAAATTATAAATGGGCCATTATGCCAACAGGGATTGGGCTCCCCCACTGGCAAGTGAGCTGGGGAGGGGGCATGCCAACAGGGGGATTGGACATCCCCGACGTTGGCTTGTTTTGGGGCTGTGAGAGGTGGATGGCAATAGCCGCCACCATGTTTATTGAAATGTTACACCAGGGAAGGCATGCTCTGCAATGAGTGGGCACTACCTCATTGTAGTGGCTAAAACATTTCAAGTTGGTGGCACGTTTTGCAACTGCTGTCATAGACAGAGTGCAATCTAATTCATGCTCCAGAGCCTGGCCCAAAAAGCAGTGGCGTCACTGGCCCCAACACGACCGTGCCTCCAAAACCCACTACTCCACTTCAAATTCTAATATGTTGTCTCATACTGCTCAATACAATACATAAAAAGAACAAGGATGGAGTTAAGATGGTGCAGAGGAAGTTAACAAAATAAGTGTGGGGCAGTAAGAAAAGTCCTACATGGAGAGGATATATCATAGTGGACCTCCACATATTTACAGTGGAAACCAGGAGGGTAAGGGGAGAACATTGTTGAACTAGTCAAAGTTTCTTCACAGGACAAAAAGTGTGAGCTGTTCAAGAGCATGCACGGGGGTGCGAGGAGTGAAAGCAACTAGTGGAGGGAGATTTAGAAAGGATGCCAGAAAAGCATTTAGGAACAGGTTGCAAGAATAGATGGTCTGCCTCAAATTAGTGGAAAGATTCAAGCAAGGGTGACAGGTTTATGGGGCTAGTAAGGGTATCTGGGGAGGAAAACATGGAAAGAGTGAGGGGGAGTGAATGACCGCTAGGATATTTGCATCATACTATAGGTAGAGCGAGGCAGACATTTCTATGTTTTAGTGTGGTTAAAATTTACTCGAGCTATCAGCCTTCTAGCATGAACAGTAACAGAACGGGACAAGACTTTCTATAGATACATTAGTGCAAGGAGAAAGTCCAGAGGGCATATTGCTAAGATCAAAGGTGATAATGGGGAGTTTGTGGAGGAGGACCAAGGAAAAGCATCTACCCTAAATAGATACTTCTGCTCAGTATTTACTGAGGAGAAGGTAGGGCAGGGCCCACAGCTCAGCACCATGGACACAGGGGGGAGGGAGGTGTGCACAAGTCCCATCACAAAAGAAAGGATCCTACAAGAGCTCACTAAGGTCAGGGTGGACAAGGCAATAGGACCTGATGGCATACATCCTAGGGTACTAAAGGAGCTAAGGGTGGAACTAGTAGAGCCATTATCAGAACTGTTTAGTGAGTCTCTGAGCACAGGAAAGG
The DNA here is from genome assembly GCA_016271365.2 of Neoceratodus forsteri. Classification (NCBI taxonomy): domain Eukaryota; kingdom Metazoa; phylum Chordata; order Ceratodontiformes; family Ceratodontidae; genus Neoceratodus; species Neoceratodus forsteri. Next base: position 543,733,153 of record CM057449.1, read on the forward strand.
TCCCAGAAGACTGGAGAATGGCTCATGCGATCCCACTCCACAAGAGTGGCAGCAGAGAGGAGGCAGGGAACTACAGATCACTCAGTCTTGCCTCAGTAGTGGGCAAGATTATGGAGGCATTCCTGAAGGAAAGGATAGTGTAACACCTGGAATCCATAGGAGCACAGGATCCAAGACATCATGGGTTTATAACAGGAAGGTTCTGTCAAACTAATCTCATAGATTTCTTTGACTGGGTAACCAGAGTGGTGGACCAAGGGGGTGCAGCTGATGTCGCCTACCTTGACTTCAGCAAAGCATTTGATACTGTTCCACATAGAAGATTGATTAATAAGCTAGGTAGGCTCGGGGTGGGTCAGAGGTTGGTCAACTGGGTGGCAAACTGGTTTGTGGGCAGAAAATAGAGAGTGGTGGTAAATGATTTACAGTCAGAAGAGATGCAAGTCACAAGCGGAGTACCTCAGGGATCAGTCCTGGGGCCAGTCCTCTTCAATATCTTCATCAGTGGCATTGCAGATGGACTGGAGGGTAAGGTTTGTCTGTTTGCAGATGACACCAAGATCTGCAACAGAATAGATGATCCAGATGGGTTGGGCAGAATGAGAAGAGATCTGGATAAACTGTCAAAATGGGCAGAAGAGTGGCAACTAGGGTTTAATGCAAAGAAGTGCAAGAATATGCACAAAGGGAAGAGAAACCTTGAAGCTACCTATAGGATGGGAGGGGAGTTGCTGGCAATCACAAGGGAAGAAAGAGACTTGGGCATCATCATCACAGATGACCTGAAATCATCCAAGCAGACCACTAAAGCAGTAGGTAAGGCTAGAGGGATGTTGGTGTGTATTAGTAGGGGTATCACAAGCTGTAAGAGGGAGGTAATAATCCTTCTTTACAACACACTGGTTAGGCCCCATCTGGAGTACTGCGTGCAGTACTGGAGGCTGCACCTGCACAAGGATATTAACAAAATGGAGGCAATCCAGAGAAGGGCAACCAAAATGGTGCAGGGACTGCATCAGAAAACATACGAGGACAGATTAACAGAGCTCAATATGTATACCCTAGAGCAAAGGAGGGAGAGAGGTGATATGATCAAAACATTCAAACATCTTAAGGGCATTAACAAGGTGAAAGAGTCTAACATGTTTCAATATAAGAAAAATAGCAGGACAAGAGGAAACAACATGAGATTAGTGGGAGGCCGATTAAGGGGTAATGTGAGGACGTTCTTTTTCACAGAAAGGGTGGTGGATGCATGGAACAGCCTACCTCAGAAAGTGGTGGATATGAATACAATGCAGGTCTTCAGCCAGGCATGGGATAGGCATAAGGGAGCAATACAGATGAGTATGAATAGATAGGTCATTGACAGAGTAAAGGTCTATGGCATATTCATAAGGTAGAAAAAATGAGCAGACTGGATGGGCCTTGTGGTCCTTATCTCCCGTCAACTTCTGTGTTTCTATGTTTCTATGTAATTAAGAAAAAGTCCAGAGTATACAAAAATTACTTACAAAATCAAAGCACTAGAACTTATTACACTTACAAGAACATTCAAAAAAATGCAAATCAAAATTTAGACAGGCCAAAAGGAACATGGAAACAAAACTTGCCCAGAAAGCTAACAAGACTAATACCAAGCATTTCTATTCCTACATTAATTCTTTAAAGAATCCCAAAAATGAAGTTGGGCCTGTAAAGGAATGTACTAACACTATAACTGACAATAAGTTAATAGTCGAGGCTTTTAATAGATATTATTGCAGTGTCATTAACCCTTAGGCTGCTGACAATTAGAATGTATAGGAATTTTGGACTGTTATATTACTCCACAGCCCTGTAAGGGTTAATAATGATCCAAGTCACTGTTTATCCAGTCAAATAAATTGTAGCACTTCAGATAAATCCCAGGAGATAAATGAGATATCTAAGGTACAACTTGATCAGAAAATCAAAAACTTAAACAGAGAATCATCTCCAGGGCCGGATAAGATATCCACTGGAATTTTACAATTTATGGCCAAACATCTTCTTTACACACTTCAGCTACTCTTCAACCAATCACTAAATCAATCTAAAGTTCTAACAGAATGGAAATTAGCCCACATCATTCCTATTTTCAAAAAAGGTGATAGAGAACAAATCAAAATTATTGTCCTATCAGCCTTACTAGTGTTACTGGTAAAGTGATGGAAAGTATCATTAAAGATAGAATAATGACTCATATAAATGAATTGGATCAAGAACAACACGGCTTCTCAAAAGGGTAAGAGCTGCACATCTAATTTACTCATCTTTTATGAACAAATTAGTACATACCTGGATAATAATATACCATGTGACGTAATTTACCATGATTTTTCAAAAGCTTTTGAATTAACACCACACTGGGCAATAATAAAAAAAAATCTCATATCTGAATATAGGTACGCCCACTGTTAACTAGATAACCAATTGGCTGACTGACAGGAAAGAGTGTGCCTCAATTAATGGGTATGTCTCTAAAGAGGGACTAGTGGAGTTCCACAGGGTTCCATCCTGGGTCAGATACTTTTCAATATTTTTATTTCTGATATGACAACAAAACTAGAGGGTACAACAATAAAATATACAGATGACACAAAGCTTGGTGGGCCATGCAGTACAATAGAAGAAGCAAACAGACTACAACATGATTTGAACCACATTCTATCCTGGGCCCAGGAATGGGACATGAAACTAAACAAAGATAAGTGCAAAGGTATGTACTTGGGCAGATTAAATAAGAAACATAATTACTATCTTGATGGAATCCCAGTTTGCAAAACCAGCTGCAAAAAAGATCTGGGTATACATATAATGAATGATCTCAGTAGTGAACAACAAGTTAGAGAGGCCACAAATAGGGCAGTACTATGGCCCATCAAGAGAAACATAAGATCTAGATCCAGTAGTGTTCTTGTTCCTCTTTATAAATCATATGTACGACCGTATCTGGAATATTCATCCCAAGTCTGGAAACCTTACAAAATATCAGAAAGAATGAGACATGAACAAGTTCAGTGTCAATTCACTAAAACAGTTGAAGGATATTACAATTTTTCATATGATAATAGATTAGATGCCTTAAGCCTCATGTCCCTGGAAACTCGTAGTGCTCGTGGTGACATTCTGTTTCTCTACGATGTCCTACAGGACCCTAATCTCATGTGTGATATAAACATTGAATTCAAAGATAATAATATAGAAACCAGGGGACACCCCTTACAAATTAAAGGGAAGCAGTTTAGAACAAATTTGAGGAAGTACTTGTATACTGTAAGGATGGTAAACTTATGGAATTCCTTGCCATCGAATATAATACTGGCTCAAAGTAAACAAGTATTCAAAGCCAGTTTGGATAAATACATACTCAAGAGTGCTAATTTGAGGTATTATATGTAAGGCTGGAACACAAATGGGTTTACAGCCCCCTGGTTCCTATCTTTTCCTTAGTATGAACCTTAGTATGTACCAAACAATTGGTAAGTTTAATGGTGTGTGGACTGATGTCGCCCTCAAGCAGACACATAACAAAGATGCCAAGACCCAGCTTTTCCATGGCATAACTCAGCATCCTGCCACAGTGGAGAAATACCTGCGTTCATTACCAGCACTGACAGCAATCTCTGAACAAACGAAGGCGATGGCTCACCTTCATTGCACTGATGATCACAAACATCATGGAGACTCTGAGCATACATCACAGAAGGACAGTACAGCAATTAAAACAATGATGAATGTTGTCACTGGCAGAATGATCAGTCCATTCACCTGTGATATCAGTGATTTTCTGAACATTTCTACTGGTCAAAAGGCCATATCAAATGACTTATTTGAAGCCAAGGTAAAAGGCACTGCAGCCTTAACCGCAGCATAACAGAGTGGTAGTGAAAAAGATAAAACTGTAAAACTTCAGACATTTGTAGGTAAAGCCAAAACACCCTCACACATTCAGAAAATGAAAGAGGTCTATGAAAAGGAGAGCAATGTGGTTTGGAACTTGTACTTTATCAGAGATCTAGATGATGACAAAAAGGTAGAAGCCTTCAGTCATGAATAGACAAAATATCCCTTGACTCTTTTTGACCATATGACGATCTTCCCCAAGGCTATGCCATGTGCAGAGGCAACAATGCTGATTACCTGGCAGCCCTAAAAAGTTACCTTGGTGAACTGTGGCCAGAAGAAGGTAACTTGCCATCTTCAGATGAACCTACTGTACTAGTTGTTGATGCAATGCAATGGCATTTGTTCAACAATACAAAAGCCTTGATAGTCGCACATTTGGTGACTTGCAGGAGAAGTATGTAGATACACTACTTCGAATAAAGCCAGAGATCTGCAACTACATCGACATTATAGGAGATAGGTATAATGTTAGTCCATCAATAAGCTTGAAAGGTAAGGGGCAAGAAAAATGGGAAAAGCTTCACTGTGCAAACAGCAGAGCATATGAACCTTGGGAATCCCTGCCCATCCCCTATTGGAAAGACTTCTTTGCCTACTCCCAAAACAAGACCAGTCTTCTTGATTTCTTGGGAGGTGCTTGGGTACAGCACAACACTCGGCTACCAGAGGGATATAGATTGATTCTTGGTGGATTATTCAAGGACCCTGGTCATTCCATTCTTCTCTTGAAGGACAATGTGGTAGTTATTCCTCAATTGTCATGTACAAAACATGAAGAAGCAGATACAAGAATAAGCTCCCATATCGCATGTTGTGTAAACACACTTGGATATCAGAGAGTATTAGTGGCAGCCATGGACACTGATGTGATTGTAATGTACATCTACTATAGCACTCTAATGGCTGGTCTAGAAGACTGGCGTGTACTTGCCATGCCATTCAGTAACAGCTTCACTTAGCACTACAACATGTGTAACACGGACACATCACAACTCACATCAGTTATTCTTAGTGCTTACATCTTAACTGGTTGTGACACTGTCAGCTATCCCTTCAGAAGAGGGAAGAAGCATGCTCTAAAAGTTGCCCTTGAAAATGCAACCAACCTTCAAGCATTAGCAAATTACAGCAAACCTGGAGTAAGTCTAGATGTCACTGATGAGGTCATTTCAGCAGTGCATGAGTTCTTCATGAAATTATATTACAGAGATGAGTTCAGTGGTCACCTGAATGCAATTCCGAGCTCACCTGTATGTGACAACAAAGGGTGACCTATGGACTCTGCCACCAACAGAGGATGCTTTTAGACTTCACATCCTGCATGGTCTGCACCAGATAGCGGTCAGTAAAGGGGCTCATGAGTCAAATCCAGTGCTTCCCAACCCTACATTGTTTGGTCGAACTCTTCAAGAAGGCAGGTTAGTCCAACATTTGATAACAAAGGAACCAAAGCCAAAAGTGACCGTGCAAACCAAGTACTGCAAATGCAAAAGAAACAAATGCCAAAGAGGCTGCATTTCTACTAGGGCAAATGTCAAATGTGTTATTGTATGTATGTGTAATGCTGACCCCATGAAATGTAGTTGAGTTCAAATGAGTCTGACTTTGGAAGACAGTGACAGTGTTTAAGTGACATTGAAGGTCACATCTGTATAAGACTAGAGAAAGTCATGAACTTGATGATTAGTATAGTGATGATCTCATGTAATTGAATAAGTAGCCATCATCAATATAATACTAAACAGGAAATTCGATGGCCGAAGATCATTGACTAATAAGTTTTATATATGCAGTTAATTAAATCTTAATTAATCATAATTATTTCCTTAAAAAGCAGCTTCTTACTTATTTAGTCCCCCCCCCAACATATACAGCAGCTTAGCTGCCCAGCAATGTATTATGACAATGAGTTCAATTTATTTCTGTGTGTATTTTCTGTAAAAACGCTTGTAATTCTGTTCGTGATAGCTGGCAGCCAAAATAGACTTAGTTCCTTATAGGAAGACATGCTCCCATGCAAGCACGTTATGTGACATTGTTAAATTAACCGCATGGGGACGTACTCCATAGACTTTAATGGGGGCAGTTTTTTAAGACTTTTTTCGATACTTTTGAGTGATGACTTTGACAAAGGATGGCCATCACTCAACTAACAATGACCTTGCCTTCCTCTTTCCTTCCTCCACCCTTTTACCATTGCCTTCTCTTCTTCCCACTTGTCTTATTTACTGCCCTCCCATGGGCCTACATTTCCCATCCTATGTTCAGCCTACTCCCATAGTACTTCAGCCGAGTCAGTTATCCTGTATCCTATACCCTGCAGGTTCACCTTCTCTTGAGCTGTTAATGTCTGCTTATACATGTAACCCCCACCCAGGTATGCCATTTCTATCTGACAGCCCTACCTGGTGGGCTGGGTTCGGGGAGGAATATGTCACTCCGCACATTGGCTAGGTTTGGCTACTCTGCACAGGGGCACCCAAGTAACTCCAGACAAAGTAAGCAATAACTGTAATGTCCAATACCAGAAGTGGGATTCTAAAGTGTGGCTTTTATTCACATTCAACAGAATAAACAAAGCATAGATGGACCCCCATGGGGCTACACTCCTGCTAATGCAGATTTAAGGAGATCAGAACACATCCTCATTCACTTTAGTCCTCAGGCTCTGAAACATGCTGGACACACAGCCTGAACCTGTATGCTGCTTTGGGTTTTCCCAGGCTCGGCTCCCTTGCCAGCCACTTGGACACTTTCCATTTAGCATGGAATCATTTACTGGTGGCTCCCTAAACCACCTATGAGCACTTCTGCTACACAAGGGAATCTTCCTCATCAATCCCACATCTGAGTACTTTCCTCAGACACTGGCCAAGTACCTGAGAGAAAGCAACAGGTGTCCCAGAGCAAATCTGTAGAAGTGAATTTGGTTACTACTGATGGGGGGTCTCCTACCTCTCGCTCCCATAATTCATACCCAGCCATTTCTCTGGACTGTAACACTTCATCCTTTAACACACTTTGCTGTGGAGATTCTTTTTTAATGTATGCCACATTCAATCTACTGTCTTTACATCCCATTTGTGCTGGACTTGAACACACTTAATAAGTGGCTTTGTCTATTACTCTAGACCCCCACAGAGTTAAGCAGTCCAATCCCCACATCTTCCAAACTGTACTTTGCTGTCTTTTCCTGACCCTAGAGTAACAGTTCCTTTAGTTTCATCATGATGCAGGTGAAAACACATGGCTCTTTAGCAGAGCGAACTCACCCTTCGGTTGCAGGTGCCCCACAGGCATTTCCTCCTCAAGGAACTCTCTTCCAGAGCTTCTGGTGCCTCAGCATGAACTTAAACTAGGCAGCTTCTTTTCCCTAGCCAGACCAAGGGGGGTTGCCCCTGGAAGCAGGTTGATACCTTCCCCCCATCCCCGCAGGGATGGGGCCCTGAACCATTGAAAGCTGTCTCCACCATTTCAATATGCTCTTCTTGTGTTCCTCTTCAGGTGAGAACACACACCTATACAACAAAAGTAGCTCTTTGACAGAGCTTAGAGCTCTGAGGGCCTGCTTACAGCAGAGCCCCTCTTTTAGACTGCCACTCTATACTGAACTCTATAGACTCTCTTCAAATTCCCCAACGTTCTACTCTAACCTCCAACTGCAACATTCCAGTGTGGCTTATGCAGCTGTGACAGTTCTAAATGATGTCATCCCTCAGTCTCAGCTGAGACTGAGAACAGAGTGAGACAATGTGAAATCCATTTAACTGGTTTCACAAGCTGCCTTCCCTGCCTACCACTAGGTCTTACTGTGATTCTAGTAACCCCGGGTAATGGGGGGGTTACATCCAAATATGACATGTTTCCAATTATGTCTGTTTATCCAAATATGGTTTGTTTCCAAATGTCTGCTTATCTAAATATGGTTCATTTCCCCAGCCAGTTGGTCTGGGTCACTCTGCTCTGTACTTGTTCCAGACTGCTATGATTTGTTTGTCCTTGTACTGCTCCAGTATTGATATATATATATATAGATATATATAGATATATATATATATAGATATATATATATATAGATAGATATATATAGATATATATATATATAGTGTTGATATGCTTTTGTTAACCTCCCAACTTTGTAACCCCGGATGCTTCTCTAAACAAGCTGTTTATAGCTCATGTTCTCTTTCCTGGTGAAACATTTTCCAAATAAATAAATAAATCTTGTTAGTTGAGCAATGGCCGTCCTTTGTCAAAATCGTGACTCAAATGTATAAAAAAATGGGCTGGCCTCAGTGGTGCAGAGGACCGAGGCACTGGATGCCTTACCTCATGTCATGCCAGAAACTTAGATTCGGGAAAGAGCTTGGGTCATTGGACAGCCAGCATGGGGGGGGGGGCAGAGCAGGACTGAGCAGCCAAAAGGCAGTTCTCCTCTCCCAGGGAGGCACTCTGTCACCCACCATAGTTCCACAGCCCCCAGATGGAGGTCAGAGGGTAGTGTAGGTAAATGGGTGGCAAGTAGCGGGAGGGCATCCTGGTACCACGGCATGTGCGTGCCTCCACAAATGCATGGGCAGCAGGAACAAGGGCTGGGAAAGAAACATGGAGGAAAAATCAAGGCTAAAATATATATAGAAAAAAGGAAAAAAGTATAAAGAAGGTCTTAAAAATCCATCCCCATTAAAGTCTATGGAGCACATCCCCACGTTGTTCATTTAACGTTGCATAACGTGCTTGCATGGGAGCGTGTTCCCTATAAGGAACTAAGTCTGTTTTGGCTGCCAGCTATTGAGAACAAAATTATGAGCATTTTTACAGAAAATACAGTGAGAAATAAATTGAACTTATTGTCTTAATCCATTGCTAAGCAGGTAAGCTGCCTTATATGTTGGGGATGAAGAGCACTGCGAACCTGCTCTTCAATTCTAAACTATATTCTTTGTAATTTTAACACTGTTTAGTGCGATGTACTTTTGTTTTGACTATTTACTTACATCAATGAAACAAAATAAAAAGTTTTTTTGTGCATAAATAAATATTTTATTTACTCATATATCTACAAATGTTGACCGGGCCCATTTGGGGGTATGAGTACACAAAATAGAATATCTCAGTCATAAATCATGATATTTGAGTTAGGTTTCTTTTAAATGAAAGCAGAAACATTGTACAAGATAGAAATATGGTATGCCATAATATAAATGCAATGATTACTTTAGCAGAGGAAATGCCATGACATTTATTCAAAAATGTAGCTGAAAAATCAGCAATTTTTGAAATATATTCCTACAATAATTGTATATACTGGTCCGTACTGTAAAGACATGATGACAATGAGACTTGTTTTATGTGAATAGCCTCAATGTGCATAACTGGTACACATTTTAGACCAGTCTAAATGATATTGAAGGCTCTACATCATATTCAGTAAAATTTCCACTTTTCCAGATTTTTCTCATATTTTTATTTCCTGTCGTACTTTTTTTCAGTGAATTTCACAACCTGTATAAGAGTTGTGACAGAGCAGACCTCTTGATTGTGGTACCACGGGGTCTCTTGTTTCCAAAAATGGTGGCCTGCAAAATATAGCAAGCGCTGTCAGGTCTAACCCCATTCAGGAAAGTACAGCTATGTAAGAACTTACCGTAACAGTAGATCTTCAAAAGAGGGTCTTGCAGTAGGTAATTACAATTAGGACTAAGCCGCCAGGTGCTAGAACCACACAGAAAACTTTAGTTAGCAGTGTCTGGCAGGGGACCGTCCACCCGACGTCTCGTGACCGACATCAGTATGACGCTATATGGTGAGCAGTCCCCATGCCCACCCTCCAGTTCTCTCGCTGGAGACCCAGAAAGGTGCAACAGGAGAAGGAGTGGCCTCCTGGAGCCAAGAAAAGGCTATGTAAGAAGGAGTAGCAGAAAATTAAAGAGAGGGAAGGTGGGAGAGAAAGCAGTATTTACTGCAACAGCCTCTCTCGAAGATCTACTGTTACAGTAAGTTCTTATGTAACTGTACTATCTTACTTTGAGAGGGCTCTTGCAGTAGATAATTTCAATTAGAACTGAGTCCCAAGCAGTCAAAGTCAGACAAGTCTGAAATATGGGAGGCAGGAAAAGGCCTGCAGTAGATAGGGATCTAAGGTAGGAGTCCCTGAAAGGTGGCGAGGCCAAAGCCAGTGCTACGCCTAGAAGCAATGTCCAAACTGTAATGTTTAGTGAAGGTGTGGACAGAACTCCAAGTGGCTGCTGGACAGATATCAGTGGCAGAGACATTTCTGAAACAAGCAGTAGATGCAGTCATGCCTCTGGTTGAATGTCCTTTAACTTCCCCCCGAAGTGGTTTGTTATACTTCCGATAACAAAACAGGATGCAGTTCACCAACATTTTGGACAAACGCTGTTTAGAAACAGCAGCGCCCTCTCTTTTGGGTGCAAAAGAAATGAACAACTGATCCATTTTACAGCCTGACTTCATCAGGTTAGTGTAGTAATGCAAAATTTATGTACATCTAAGGTATGTAGAATTTCTTCCCCCTGATTAGAACGTTCAGGGTAATACTCTGGTAAGTGTATGGTCTGATTCAACATGAACTCAGAAATAACTTTTGGTAAAAACATAGGATTTGTACACAGAGCCTCTCAGTCTCTGTGGAAAATCAAATAAGGCTCCTTACACATCAGGGCCTTAAGCTTGGAAATCCTTCGAGCACACATAATAGCAACTAAAAAGAGCGCCTACCATGAAACGTAGTGCATGTCGCAACTCACAGCCGGCTCAAAGGGAGGCAGAGTGAGTTTCCCAAGAATGAAATTGAGATTCCAGGGAGAAGCAGGGTTCCTGATTGGGGATTTCAAATGGAGTATCCCTTTCAGGAAGGTTTTGGAAACCACCAACTGTGCCAAAGATTTGCCATCCACCGGAGTGTAGTAGGCAGAAATGGCAGACAAGTGGACCTTTAGAGTAGAGTAACTTAGCCCCAGGTCAGATAGGTGCATCATGTACTCCAGGACCTGCGGTGCAGGGCATGAGAAGGGGTCCCAACCCTTAGCTGTGGCCCAGAGGGAAAATCTCTTCCATTTCATAGCACAAGAAGATCTCCTGTATGACTGTCTAGCCTCCACCAGTACCTGAGCCACTCTGGAGGAGACTCCGAAATGTGAAGCAGTTACGTCAGTGGGTGCCATGCATGAAGGTGAAGGGACATGAGGCCTGGATGGGCCATGGTGCCCAGTTCCTGAGTTAGAAATGCCTGGCAGATAGGAAGTGGAACTGGAGGTTCCACTGTCAACTACTGAAGCGGAGAGAACCAAATTTTGGCAAAGCCAGTATGGTGCAATCAGGATCATGTGTGCCCCCTCCGCCTGCAGCTTCAGCAGAATTCTCTGCAACAGTGGAAAGCATGTAAGAACCTCACTGTCCAACAAAGAGACAGTGCATCTTGCCAGAATGCACCATGCCCTGGAACGATTAAGCAGAAACTGGGTAGTTTTGCGCTGGATGGGGATGCAAACAGCTTGAGGTCTGGCCAATCACAAAGATCAAAGATTTCCTCTACCACTGACTGTCGCAGTTCCCACTCATGAGGCTTGGCTTGGGTGTGGCTGAGGCTGTCTGCCAAAACATTTTGAATGCCTGGGACATGTACTACCCAGAGATGAAGGCCATGTTGGACTGCCCAGAACCATAAGTGAATTGCTTCTCGACATAAGGGACACAAGCGTGTGCCTCCTTGTTTGTTCGGATACCAGACTACACATGGTATCCATCTGAATTAGGAGAAATCCTGGTCTGAGGATGGTCTGGAAGGCCTGTAAAGTGTACAGCACTGTTCTCATCTCTAGCACATTGATATGTAGAGATAGTTCTTTCTGAGACCAGGACCCCTGCATCCTGTGATCTCCCAAATGGGCTCCCCGACCCAGTCCCGGAGTGTCTCTCATCAGGGTCTGGGAGGGGGGAGGAGGTTGAAATGGCACACCTCTGTTGAGGTTGTCCAGTTTCTGCCACCATAGGAGATCTCAGGCCATAGGAGTGGAGACCAAGATCATGTGATCCAGGTCAATTGACCTCTGATCCCACTGTTCCCGAAGTGTCCACTGCATAACCTTCATGTAGAGTCTGGCCAGGTGAACAGTTGGCATGGCTGCTGCCATGAGACCCAGAAGAAGTAGGACCAATCTTGCTGCAGTCCGACGTTGAGAGACCACAAAGTAGGCTTGCCTTTGCAGAGTTTCCGCTCTGTCCAGTAGGAGGAAGGCTCTTACTTGGACCGTACCCAGCACTGCTCCAATGAATTGCAGGTGCTGTGATGGTGAAAGGTGGGACTTGGGGTGATTCACTGTGATGCACACTTTGTTGAACAGATCCAGGGTAGCGGACAGGGAAGCTGCAAGACTGTCCCTTGACGGGGCCGACAGGAGCCAGTCATCGAGGTACGGGAACACATGGATGCCCTGACGGTGTAACGCCACAGCTACCACCACTAGGCACTTTGTCAACACCCTGGGTGCTGACAAAAAGCTAAAAGGGAGAGATTTGAATTGAAAGTGCTCCCCCTGGAATGCAGACCTCAGAAAGCTGTGGTGGGACAGAACAATTGGGATCTGTAGGTAGGCATCCTGCACATCCAGGGTACAAAGCCAGTGTCCCTGATGTAACAAGGGAAGGAGGCCTGGAAGGGTCAGCATGTGGAACCTCTTGTACTCCACGTACAGGTTCAGGTTGCTCAGGTTTAAGATTGGTCAGTGATTGCCTGTCTTTCTGGGCCAGGAAGAAGTGAGAATAATATCCCTTACCTGCCTGGGTCTGAGGAACAAGCTCTATGGCTGCTTTTCTTAGCAAAGTTTCAGTTTCCTCTCTGATGAGATGAATGTGTCCTGAAGGATAATGAGAGGGACCTGGAGAGTTTTCTGGAGGTCTCTGGTGTGACCTTGAGCTATAAGCTGAAGTACCCACGAGTCTGATGCAATCGCCTCACAACCCAGTAGGTGGTTTGCAAACCTGCCCCCCACCGGTTCCTCGTGACTTGGCGATGGAGGTGGGAGGGCCTGCTGCTAGTCAGGAGGTAGTAGGGAGAGTAGAAGAGGCCACCCTGGAGGCTGTCTGGGACTTGGCCAGGGGGGGCTACACCTGCTGAGGGAGCCCAATGTTTGTTCTGACGTTGGGTTGTTTTTGTTGATGCCTTTGGTGCCTCCAAAATGGCTGCTTGGGCTTATTAGGAGGCTTATATGTGAACTTGATGGAACGTAACACTTTTCCCTTTTCTTGTAAGTCAGTGATAATGTCTTTGACATCACTCCAAAGAAGAACAGGTCCCTTGAAAGGGGTGTCTTGGATGGCAGACTGGACTTTGAGTGCCAGGCCAGAAATTCTCAGCCATGAGAGTCTGCATAGTCTCATGGCGGTCATCGTACCATGGACTGAAGCATCCACCTCATCGTAGGTGGCTCATAGGGCATGATGGCTGGCTGATCTGGCCATTCTGACCATTGCATTAATGTGCAATTTCAGGTCCGAGTCAGGTAGAGTCTCGATTTTGGATTCTAACTGACCCAGAATGGACTTCTGGTAAACCACCATATGAGCCACATAGTTAAGGGCTCGAATAGTTAGTGTAGAGGACAAATAGAATTTACATCCAAATTGGTCTAGCTGCCTCGACTCCTTGTCCAGAGGCGAGGTGCACAGATATTTAGGTTTGGCAGAGCAGTCATGAGCCACACTAATGATCACAGAGTCAACTTTGGGATGGATGCTGAGGTGGTCTTTTCCTTCAGGAGTGTGATAAAGTCCATCAGCCTTTCTGGATACAGCAGCTAGAGAGGAAGGCTGTTTCCAGATAGTGGAGGCCGAGTCCTCATGAGGGACTATCCATGGGGGAATGAGTGTCTGAGACTGATCCATCAAATCAAGGTGCTCAGCAAGCCTCTGACATTGAGGATCTTGTTCCTCGGTCTTCCAATCATATGCGTCTTGAATCTTTCTGAGGAGCTCCATCAGGGCAGGGTCCTCTGGAGGAGACTTGGGGGATTCCTTTGGCTTAGGTTCTTCTGGAATAGGGGACTCATAATCCCAGCTTGATGGGGAGGAGACTGACTCTGATTCTGACGTCAGACTCCTGCCGGATCTTTCAGCCTTAGGAAGTGGAATCTCAATGGCCACCGGGAACCCCCTAGAATGGTCAGGCAAAGTGATGGTCTCATGAGACCTACCAGAGGTCGATGAATGAGACTCCACTGATGAAAGAGACCTTGTCATTGGTTCTGAGGGGACCACTGAAGGGGTAGCCACCAACTGACATCTGTCGAGTTCGGAGACAAATTGTGTATTGGCTTCATTCCACCAAGAGTTTAACATCGCCTACAGGTCCATCTGAGGCTGCGGTGGCAGAGGAGGTGGAAGTGGGGGTGGTTGAAAAGTAGAAGTATACCCTGGCGGAGGGTAACCTGGCACAGGATACTGATGCATCAGGTATCATGGCATCGGGCATCCCAGTGTAGGATATCCCGGTGTTGGATAGTTAAGTGATGAATAGCTCGGCATCAGGTAGCCTGGTGATGGATACCCTGAAGAAGGATAATATGGCACTGGGTAGCTGGACATTGGGTAGCTCGACAGAGGACCTGAGGGACCTGGTTGAGAACCCAACAGAGGGGCCGAGGGGCCTGGCAGAGGGCCTGATAGGCCAGGTGATGGCTCATTGGCAGGATCTGGCATAGGAAGGTCCAGCATCAGACCTCCAGGTGGAGGGTCTGTTATCAGTCCCAAAGGGCTGAAAGGTCCCATCAGGGTCTGAGGAGGAGCGGAGGACCCAGACAGAGAGACATCAGATGTAGGCACTGGGCCCAAGGGAGACTCTGGCATCAGGCGATCTGGTGTCAGTAGGGAGAAGGTGCTGACAGGCAGTTGCTCTCCCCCCTCCAGTTCCAGGAGTGCTGGAGAATCCAGAGGGTCCACCACCAGAGGTGGGGAAGGAGGCTGTGGCACAGGTGGCAGCTGGTCTGGAAGCTCGACATCAGGCCTGTTGGGGCCTAGTGGAGGGTCTGGGGCTGGGCGGTCACACAGTGGAACTGACGTCTGACTTATCAGTAGTGGCTGGGCATTCACTGGCAGAGCAGGCATGCAACTTATCAGCTGTGGCCAGGCGGTTGTCAGAGGAGCTGGCGACCGACTCATCAGCCCTGCCACTCACTTTAGACCCGGTAGTTTTGATGGGCCTCAGGGTAGCAGGTGTCCCCGGTTTCCAGAGACTCCCATCGGAACTGAGACCTGCTCCAGCGGGGGCACCAACAGCTGCTCTGTGGCAGCAGAAGCAGTCTTGGTGGGATGGGTGCTTCCCCAAGGGGAAGGCTGTTCAATGTCCGCGGTCTGCGGTCCCCAAGGGGAGTCAAGGGCAGGAAGGAGACTGATCCTGGTCCTGATGTCTTTCCTTATCCTTCTTCTTCTTGTGATGTCTCTCCAGTGAAGAGGAAGAACTCCTGAGTTTCTGCAGCTCCTTCTCCATGGTGGCAATTTCTTGTTTTAAAATATGGGCTTCCAGGGCCTGTTGATGGCATTTCCGTGTGGCCTGGTTGAAGCTCTGGAAGGCCTCACAGTCCTCAGTCTTGTGCTCGTGGTCCAGGCAGAAGAAGCAGAGGGAATGGCCATCTTTGTGAGGAAGCTGAGATCTGTGAGAGTCAAACTTGTTTTTATGCGAATCGGAAGGCATTGGAGACGACATACATGAAGCGTAGAAATACTAACATTCTAAGAAACAAAAGAAAAAATGAGTAGAAATACTCATCCAAAACAGTGTCAACAGTAGCAGCATTCTCTGTGAGGTCTGAGATGTGCAGGTTGATGGCGGGAAAGAACTGAAGGGCCGCATGGGGACCGCTCACTATATAGCATCACATGACGTCAGGTTGGTGGTCCCCCACCAGACACTGCCAGCTAATGTTTTCCATGTGGTCCTAGCAACTGACACCTTAGTCCTAATGGTAATAACCTACTGCAAAAGCCCTCTCGAAGTTAGACCTCTTCGACATGGTGAACCATAATATTTTGTTATACAAATTAAGAAAACTAGGAATTAAGGATGTTCAGTTAAATTGGTTTTCGAGTTATTTGTTAAAGCATAGTCAAAGCATTAAAGTTAACAGCCATATGTCTCAATCCACAGAGATAATGGCAGGTGTTCCTCAAGGATCGGTGTTAGGTTCTCTTTTATTTTCAATTTTTGTTAACGATTTACCTCTTTCTTTTACTAATATTAATAGTTTATTGTATGCAGATGATACTGTGTTTTGGGTATCAGGGTCAAATAGTTACAAAATTCAGGATTCCTTCAAAAACAATATGATATTTTTGCAAATTGGATTCAGGTAAATAAATTGGTTATTAATGAAGTTAAAACAAACGTTATGATGTTCGGTACTTCAGAAATTTGACCCAATTCATATAGTAGGACTTGGTGGTAATCCTCTCCCTTTGGTTACCACTGTTAAACATCTAGGTTTATACCTGGAACCAACGCTTAGTATGATTCCTCATTTAGAGAAGTTGGGTGTAAAAATCCATCAGAAACTTGGTTTCTTTATAGAAATATTAAATTATTAACAGAAGAAGCTCATTATACTATAGCTAAACAAATTATTTTTCCAACATTAGATTATGGAAGTATTACTTTTGCACATTGTAATCAGTTGTTTGAGTCAAAATTCAAAGTTTTGTATAATAATATTTGTAGATTTGCCCTACTTGCCCCATTCAGAACTCATCATTGTCAGCTTTGCTTAGCTCTTGGTATACGTTCTCCAATTAACCTTTTAAAATGTATGTTAGTAAATTTTGTTTTTCGGATAAAATGTTAAGGAGATCCCTTGTCTTTATATAAACTAATTGTAGCTAAAGATCATATTAGGGGTACAAGACAAAATTGTTCAAATCAATATGTTATTCCTGTTTTCAGGTTACTAATGAGTAAGAAACATTCTCCTGGTACACACCTTCATTTTTAAATAAATTTGGAGAATTGATTCAAACAGTTCATTCAGAATCTCATTTTAAACATTTATTGTTAAAGAAGTTATATTGTACGATGACAAGAAAGAATCTAGGACTGTGATTGGTCAGTTTGGGGCTGGACCCATGGCGTTATTCCAGCATAATGCCACAGGTCTAGTCTCAGCACTGTGAACCAATGCAGATGACCTTTTGGACCATTATCATACACTCTTTTTTCGCATCTCCTCTTAAGAAACAAAAATATTTTCCCACACTAATAAAAACATTCTTTAAAATTATTTTTTTATTTTATATGTAACAACAAGCCATTGTATAATAGGAATAATGCACTCCAGGGTGTGTGTCGTGCTGGGATAATGCCACACCTGGGGCATTGGACACACTTGGCCTGTGGCCTTGTGCCCAACCCCCCCCAGGCATGGCGTTATCCCAGCACGACACACAACCTGTCATGCATTATTCCTTTATTGTGATACTGTTTGCAATTGTGATTAATTAGTTTGTATGTTGTGTAAATGTATTTTTGTATTGTAATGTTGCGTGTCAGGCGTGGCTGAAAAAGGGCTGTGCCCAGTCCACTTCCTGGTTAAAAATAAAACAAACAAACAAGATCCCTGGATCCCTGACTTCAGCTCTCTCTCTTCATGCTAGCACTGTCTCCTTGGGTCCCTCTCTGCACAGGACTCATTTTCTGAAGGTCGCCATGGGCTCATGCTCCATCCCCAACCTGGAGCACCTCTCTGATGGTTTCTTCCTTCTTTCTCCCTTCAAATGAGCTGTGATTCGCAAAGCTGTCCCTGCAGCTGGGATTCAAAAATAGCAGCCGCTGCCATGTCCCTTTGCCCTATGAATATACTGTCCCCCCCAAAAAAAATCAGTCCCGCTAGCCGAGATCGGCAATTGCCCTCGCTCTGTCCTCTCTCCACTCTCTTCTTCTGTCTCTCATGAATCTCTCCTCCATTTCCCACACTCCTTTCCTTATTCCTCTCAGCTGCTTCTTCTCTCCAAGGTGCCAAAACTTGCTCTCCCACAAAGGCTCACGGGACTTGGAGTCCCAATCCATTATTTACAATGCACCTCCCACTTAACTACACAGTGTCAAACTACCCGCAGCTCCTTTCAATTTTCCTATGGGTGGCCATGCATCCTTCGAAGGTGTAGTACCCCCATAACTATGTACTCTTTGCAGTCTCTGTAGCTCAGCCACCCCCTGGGACTGAAACCATTCCTTGGGTGTCCTGAGGCATGGAACACAATACAGCACTTGGCCTGTCTTCCCCAATGGGGCCAAAACACCAAAGGTTTGGTGTCTGGAGCTGTGAGTCAGCCAAAGGATGCCAGGTCTGAGTCCCACCTGGGACCACTGAATGGAAGATCAGCGAGAGGAGCAGAGAGCTGTAGCTCCTAACAGGTAAGCCCTTTTGGAGGGATTACTTTTGTACCATAAGTCATGCAGAGTTTTGTTGGCGCTGAGGGATAGTTCATTAGCCCAGAATCAGTGTTGCATGTTGTTGAAATTACATTGGAACAGGACCATGAGGTCAGAGACAGCAGAGGCAGAGGTGTAGGGAACTGTGTCTCTGCATATATGTAGAACAGTAGTGGATCCAGTGGGGGCAGTCAGTGCGACCGCACCCCCCCATTATTCATTCCCTGTATTGTAAATAATTTAATAATCCACCCTCCACGGGCCGAGCCGTGGCAGTGCCACATGGCCCGCCACTGCCACCAGCAGACTGAGCAGTTTGTTGTGGATCATTCGATCACTAAAAATACCACCAACAGCTTAATCTGGTTCAAGGTCAGTTGGCATTCACCTGTATCCCCCTCCACCAGGTCGTGCCTGAAAATAGGCAGAATTTGTCTAGTGCACTTACCCGGGTCAACAAAAACTAAATAAATAAAAATAAGTAAATGGACACACACACACATAGTCTTTTGTCTGGCCTGGGGATTAAGGAAGCAGCAAGTTGCGGGTGCTAGTGCGACCAAATTAAATCCCCAACTCCCTGCCGGCCCAGTGGCACTGAGGGTTGAGGAGATGGATGCCACATCTCGCGCCACGCCAGTGACCTGGGTTTTGGAATGGACTCGGGTCATTCGGGGGTCGGCCAGGGAGGTAAGGATTGAGTGTCCAGAGGACTGTTCTCCTTCTTCAGGGTGGGGGGTCTGTGCTGCATGTGTCAGCACAAGAGGGGTTCAGCCCATGCCCAGGGTGCGTGGCTGCCTCCACAGAGGTGGAGACAGCTGCTGCACCCATTGCACGGGCATGGGCATGGGGGAGAAAACAAAGAAAAAATACCAGGACCCGGCAGGACCCATGATGGCCCTGATAGGCAGGAGGACATACCCCTCTGAGATGGGGACGCAGCCCCTGCCAGGTCTGAGGAGGTGGTACAAATAATATTGTGATAAAAAGAGTCCCCGACTCCCCAGACACACACTGACTGAAAAGGTTTAAAAGGCCAGGGCAAGGCCGATACAAGTTAGGGGTGGGGGCCAATCAGAGCAATTTCCAGTGCACAAATCAGCTTGTGATTGGTTCAGTGAGGAGAGCCAGTTACTCAGCTAATCACAAGTGCTCTTCAGGCCATTGGCACTCAGAGTCAGAATCAGCAGGAAGGGAATGAGAAAAGTATAGTCCAGGTCCACCATCCTGCTATTCCATTCAATACAGCGAGACAAGGAATCTGATCTGGGGTGCTAGAGCATTGGGAGCAAATCGGAGGATAATAAATTAAATATTTAATATATTGATACTGCTCGCCTTGTGCTCGACCCAGTGGCAAATTCATTAGTAAGTTGAACTTGTGGGCTCGACTCATGGCAGTGCAGTGGCGCCTGCTTGTCTTTTTCAGTTGTCAGCAGGCCAGCAGCAGCAGCAAAAGTCACAACAGTGATACTTGTAACTTGACTGACAAGTCACTGGTTGGCAGCACTTTTTCCAGTTTTTAAACTCTTTTTTTCAAGGTAGGTAGGTTGGGGTTTGGACTTTTGGTTGGGGGGGGTGTTACTGTTTATGGGCCCTGAGGGGCATGGTCCTCTACTGTATTAAGTAGCTCAGGGGGCCAGTCTTGTTACTGTACGTGGAATGCAGCTTGCATATGTAAAGCATGGTACGTGAGTAACTTCCTGTTCCCAGGCGCAATATTATAGAGGCCTTTAAGTTCCTGAAAGGAATGAACTGGTTAAAATGTGAGGGATTAGTTTCTAGGAATTGTAAATCTAGAAATTTAGGGCATGAGTGGAAGCTTGCAAGAGGTAGAGAGTGGGGCGTGAGGGAGCGGGGCAGCCGCATGAGGGACATGAGGAAATTCTATTCCACAAATAGAGTGATTGAGCTGTGAAACAGCCTGCTGGCTGAGGTGGTGGGCGCTAAAAACAATCAATGGTTTCAAACGTGGCTGAAACAGAGTTATGGGCTTAATAGTGACCCAGGAAGATAACAGCAAGGCAAGAAACATGGAAGGGTAACAGGGAAAAATAACCCTGGCTAGACATTTGGCTTAGGTATACAGTAGGGTATTACAGACAGACTGGATGGACCAAGGGTCTTTTTTGGCCTTCATTTTTTTGTGTTTCTGTTTCATGGGATATGTACTGTACTTTCAGCCTTAGAGCAGAGCAGCAACACAAACCAGTGCTCATTCATCTTTATTACTGTGGTGTGAGGTGTCATGTCGACATAATAATATCTGATGCCAGATGATGGCCCAGTGGTGATGAAGACAGATGCAGTGTTGGCCAAAACATGTACAAATATGCCAACTGGGTACTGCAGCAGACACTTGCACATTTGCTACTGCAATCAGTTAACAGAAAAAGGAAAACAAAAGATCATTTTGTTCTGTTAATTGCAAAATGCTGCAGCATACAGTGATCTGTTGGGAAACAGCATGCATGAGTTCAGAGTGAAACTGCATATCAAACTCTGCCCCAAGACCCACCTACTGCACCCCAACCCCCATTCCAAAATCCTAGATCCGCTACTGATGTGGATTGATGCAGAACTGCAGGCAGAGGGAAGGTTGTTCAGGAAAATGGAGACTAGAACAGGACATTGACCAGTCCCTTCGTGTACATCAGAGCAGATAGGGAGTGGAGAGGAAGTGGCATCACCAATACAGATAGCTTGAGACCTGCCCTCATGGCAGGAATGGAACCACTCAACTGAGGAGGCAGAGAACCCCGCTGCCTTAGCTTGTCCAGAAGGACGGGATGAGTAAAAGTGTTGAAGGCTTTGGCCAGGTTGACAAACATGGCTGAGGTCACCAAACCATGATCCATGACTAACAGAATGGTGTCAAAGATTCACAGGAGGCAGATAGAAACATAGAAACATCAGACTTTGATGGCAGACGGAGATGGAGTGGGCATTTCTAAAACCAGAATGGTAGGAAATGAAGTAAAGGAGTCAAGGACAGGGAGATGACTGTAACCTGTTTCAATACATCAAGCACAGAGGTTAAGGAAAAGGAGAGGGTAAGAAGAAATGTGATAGGCAAAGTAATGGAAGGAGCAGACAGGGACAAGAATCTGGACTTGAAGCCATCAGAGCTGCTACCTTTCTGTAGGTTTAGAGCCAGGAGGGCTTTGAGAGAAGCAGCAGGGCTGGTGGGGGAAAAAAGAGAAGGGGAGGAGAAGGGATGGGAGGGGGTTGAGGAAAAGGAGGAGGGGAGGAGAAGGTGGAAGATGGACGGGAGCAGGCAAGGTAGGTAAAAAAGGAGTTGAAAGATGACGCAGCTTCAGCAGGGTCTGAAACAGAGGTGTCACCCACCTTGAGGCCTGGGGAAAGGGGCTCGGGAGGGGGGGAGAAAGGGTGTAAATGGCTTTCCAAAACTTAGAGGGGTAGTTAAGGCTGATCTGGAGCAGGGGTACAAAGTATTCAGCCTGTTGCAGAGGGCCCTGTAACTAGTAAGGTCAGTAGGGGAACCAGTGGACTTGTAAGTTTGCCAGGAAAGGACATGCATTTAGTGACAGGCCAGCAGCTCTACTGGCAGTGACATGCAGTGAAAAACAGTGTGTTAACTGACATGTCAGTCATCTGTTACCCACTGTGTGATGTCACTGGAGTGACTAATGGGGGGTTCTCAGCAACTGGAAATTGGTGGGTAACAGGGGTTAGCCATGTACTATAGAACAGTTAACAGCTGGGAATGCACTCTGCAAGTCAGTGACAACTGTAGCAATTTCCTCAAGTTCTCATTCACTAGTACTAGTAGTACTGTACCACCACAGCCTGCTTGAGTGATGTCAGCACAGTGGACTTCCATTCCGTTTCAGGTGACTGCATAAAGGAGAGGTACCCATTTGTGGTGCCTTACCTTCACTTGTGCTAGCATGACAAAATCAGCATATTACACAGCAGCTGTCTTGGGGGACTACAAAACTGTGTTGCCAAACTGTGGATTTGAATGTCCTGCTTTGGTCGACAGTGGTAAGGATATGGGATAGAAACGTAGAACATAGAAACATAGAATTTGAAGGCAGATAAGGACCGCTTGGCCCACCCAGTCTGCCCATTTCTCTACCTAATGGATAAGCTGCAGATCCTAGTTAACCAGTAGCCTACTTCTTTCTACCCCCCCCCCTAGAATTGCCTTATGACTGTCCCATGCATGCTTGAATTCAACCACTGTTTTTGACTCCACAACCTCCTCCAGAAGGTAGTTCCATGCTTCCACAACCCTCTCTGTGAAAAAATACTTCCTTACATCACCTCTGAGCCGCCCACCCTCTATCTTCAAATTGTGCCCCCTTGTTCTTGTGCACTTCTTTTTTTGAAAGATGCTACCCTCTTGGACTTTGTTGATTCCCTTGAGGAACTTGAAAGTTTCTATCATGTCCCCCCTCTCCCTCCTTTCCTCGAGGCTATACATATTAAGCTCCTTTAGTTTCTCTCCATATGTCTTCTGGTGCAGACCCTGCACCATTTTAGTTGCCCTCCTCTGGACAGCTTCCATCTTGTCTATGTCCTTGCGGAGAGTGGGTCTCCAGAACTGCACACAGTACTCCAGATGTGGTCTCACCAGCTGTCTGTACAGAGGGATAACAACTTCCTGTTTTCTACTGGTGATGCCTCTCCCTATGCATCCCAGTATCCCCCCAGCCCTCCTTACTACCCTCTCACATTGCTTGCCCACCTTTAAGCCATCTGATATGACTACCCCAAGGTCCCTTTCCATTTTTGTTGTTGTTAGTATCTCACCCCACATTGTGTACTCTTCCCCTGGGTTTTTGTTTCCCAGGTGCATTACCTTGCACTTCTTAGCATTAAATCTAAGCTGCCGTACATTTGACCATTCCTCTGACCTTGCCAAGTCCCTTCTCATCCTTTCCACTCCACCTTGTGCATCAACTCTGTTGCAGATCTTTGTGTCATCTGCAAAGAGACATACTTTTTCTTCCAGTCCCTCTGCAATGTCACTTATAAAGACATTGAAGAGGACCAGTCCTAATACTGAACCCTGCGGCACCCCACTAGTAACCCCCTTCCTTCAGAGTGGACTCCATTTACTATTATCCTCTGTGTCCTATTCTCCAGCCAATTCTTTACCCAAGCTATCATCTTGAGACACACTTCCAGGCTGGCTAACTTGTATATTAATCTTTTGTGTGGGACTGAGTCAAATGCCTTGCTAAAGCCTATGTAGGCCATGTCCACAGCCCCTCCCTGATCTACTGCTTTGGTCACCCAGTCAAAGAGATTTGTCTGGCATGACCTTCCTGCTGTGAATCCATGCTGCCTTGGGTCCTGTGCCCCTCTGGCCTCTAGGTACTAGACAATTCTTTCCTTCAGAAGTGATTCCATCATTTTCCCTATCACTGAGGTTAAACTAACAGGTCTGTAGTTTCCTGCATCTGCCCTGCTCCCACTTTTGTGAAGGGGAATCACATCTGCTCTCCTCCAGTCCTCAGGTACCATGTGAGGTGAGGATGGTGTTAACTTACTTGGTGACACACTTTTGGTACTACTGACAGCTTTCTGGGTCCTTTTTTTGTGACTGCATTTTATGGTAATAATACAGATAATAAACTTTAAAGAGAACCATTCTTATTCCTTTTTAAATTCCACCCAAAACTAGAGGAAGCTCCCTTACCTCCATGGGAACTCCTCTGTAGGAAAAAGAGCCTTTATAAATATCTCCCCCTCGAGGGAAGGGAAGGGATAGTTAACTGCCCCCGAAGGGTTAATAGCATGATCCCTCTCCACTTCCCTGTTGCTGGCCATGTCCCATTTTCTGATGTGGCAATAGGAAGAACGAGAGGGCATGCTCCATTGAAGTGTATGGAGCATGACTTTAAAGCACAGTTTTCAGTCATTTAAGTGGTCATTTCATAAGACTGGAGCCAGGATAGCCTGCCCACTGGCACAGCAGCTGGATTTCTGCTTGTGTAGTGACCCGGGTTTGGAAACGGACCCGGGGAGCTGGAGGGCCAGCCGGGGGAGAAGGATGGGCGCCCATAAGCTGCTCTCCTTCTTGGGGAGGGAGAATGCCCAGCGACTTAAGCGGAGGCTGGGAGAAATCACT
Source organism: Neoceratodus forsteri (assembly GCA_016271365.2). NCBI lineage: Eukaryota > Metazoa > Chordata > Ceratodontiformes > Ceratodontidae > Neoceratodus > Neoceratodus forsteri. The sequence goes on from CM057449.1 coordinate 543,757,623, forward strand.
AGCGCCGGTGTCAGAAAGACATAGATGGGCGGGGTGGACACAGGTTGTCATTGCACATCCCTGCCCCTGGGGAACCTCACTAGAAAAATTGGCTCGCGGCCACTTCTATGAAGCCCGCCCTTGGCCCTAATTAACGTCTAGGGCCAGCTCCACAATTCTAGTCCCAAGTTTTATTTTATTTATTTCAGTTTAGGATTAATACCTTTGAGTCAAGGACTCGTTTTCAAAGCTCCAAGTCAGTGGTGGACAAAAACATTACAGATAGGACAAAAAACACAGAAAAACAGTGAATCAAATTACACAGGCAAGTACATAGCAATTATATACATCTTAGTTACAATGGTGAGAGAGGAGGGATTAGGATAGGAGAGGGGGGTTTACACTGTTCCTAGTGATAACTGGATGGTCAATAAACCAAAAAGACAGAGACGGTAGGGTGGTCAGCCTAGACAAGGCCTCGTCAAGGGGGGAGGGTAATCAGCCGAAGGAGGCCTCGTCTGGGTGAAGCGTACCGGGGAAAAGTAGGGGTGGTAGTGGTGACGGGGGGAGGGGTGGGATTGAGGGAAAATAGGGTGGCTAGGGGCCACACTCAACTATGCAGGCAGGTACAGGTCTTGGATGTGTCTAGATAGGATCTGAGTCCAGATTTGAAAGTTCCAATCTTGGTTGTATCAGTGAGGTCAGCTGATAGTTCACTGTACCATTTTGGTCCACTGTACAAGATAGAATTCAGTGCAAGGCTCATACATTTGAAAGGGATCATCAGCCTGTGGGAGGATGCACTTTTGGTGTATTTAGTTGGTACAGTCAGTTTAAAGAGGTTGCCCAGAGTGGGGGACGTAAGCCCAAGAAGCACTTTTTTTAGGAGAAGACAGGTTTGGTATTGTACTCTAAGCTGGAGAGGAAGCCACCCAGTTCCAGTGTAGAGGGAGTAGGAGTGGTGTCAAGAGAGGCCCCCAGTGTTAGGCGGCAGGCCTTGTTGAGGAGTGTACTAACCCTGTTGAGGGCAGTCTTTGTGCCAGCCCCACAGATAGGCAGCCCTTAGTCGATGGACAATAATACTGAACTACCATTAGCAAGTTTGAGCGCCTCGGGAGTCATCCAGTGCGTATGTCAGAAGAGGACCCCAAGCTTTATGTTTGCTGACTTGACTAGAGAGTCTATGTGGCTTGAGAATGTGAGTGTGTCATCAAAGGTGATGCCGAGGCTCTTTGTTTTTTTGTGGTTTAGGGGTTGTTGGTTTTGTGTGAACCAGGATTCAAGTTGGAGGAAGCTGCGATGAAGTTCAGATGTAAGGGAGTAATAGTCTTTACTGGCAACCAGTATAACTGCATCATCTGCATACAGTACAGTCCATGCTGGGCAAACAGACGGGGCTGGGTTGATGACGAGACTGAAGAGGAAAGGTCCAAGAATGGATCCCTGTGGGACCCCAAGGAACACACCTTTAGATGCTGACAGAGTATCTCCAATTTTAACACGTTGTGGTCTGTTTGAGAGGTACCTGCCAAACCATGATACTGAGTCAGGAGATAGACCTTTTGACTGAAGGCAGCTCAAGAGAAGATTGTGGTTCACAGAGTCAAGGGCCTTCATAAGATCAATGAAAACTGAATCCACAGCCTGCCCACTATCTAAGGCATTGTATAACTTGGAGAAGTAGTCAACAAGGGCAGTAAGTGTGGAATGTTTTTTACGGAAGCCATGTTACTGCGGGCAGAGTAGTTTATAGTTATCAAGATACTCTGTTAGCTGCTCCAAGACCATTCTTTCTAGTTCTTTAGAGAGTGGGGGCAGGATGGATATTGGCCTGTAGTTGAACGTTAGTGTATTGTCCCCAGCTTTGAAAACAGGTGTGACAGTGGCTGACTTCCATGCATTCGAGAACACCCCTGATTTTAAAGAGGCATTAAATACCATGGTTAGGGGATTGGCAAATTCGTTCAGAAGCAGACCAACAAGCTTCATGTTGACAAGATCCGCTCCCATCCTGGTCTTGCCTAGGGCCCTTTTAATGTGCTTGAATTGTTTCGGACATGGTAACTTGTCTGAAATAGAAAGGTGGCAGATCAATCCTTGGGGGATTTTGTGGGGCAGTATGGTGCTGATGACCCATCAAATCCTTAAGGTAGTCTCCAGGGAGTATGCCAGAAAGGTCCCTGAATGCATTATTAAGCTCATTGACGATTTCAGTAGGTTCCTGTAGGGTCCCATCCTTGGTGATTATTAGGTCAGGAGGTGTCTTAGGGGAGCTTCCCATCAGTGCTTTAATGGCATTTCAAAATTATATTCCAGAGCCCCAGGTTTTGCATTGTAGCTCCTTTTAGTAAGTTGCTTTGGCCTGCAGCATGAGTTTGGTGCAGACGTTTCTGGCCACCTTGTAGGCACTATGCGCAGCAGGCATTCCTGCTGCTTTAGTTTTGTGCCACAGATTGTCTCTGTTCTTCATAAGACCAATAAGAGAGTTGTTAAGCCATGGGTTATAGGTGCCCCTAATCTTTTTGTTTTATAGGGCGTAAAAATATCACAGGCACGATTGAATTTCGTAATGAAGTAGGTCAGGGCCTCATTTCCATCAATATCCCCTGCCAGGGGTGACCAGTCTATTTGTGTCAAACACAGCCTGAAGTGGTCGAGTAGCCCAGGCCTCAAACAGCTATTTTTGGACAAATTAGGTGGGATTTTAGTGAAGTAGTTCGACCAGGTGCACTTCACTGGGGAGTGGCCACTGAGGCTATCTGACAGGACGGTGACATCAGAGACATGCTCGGGGTGTGATGATAGGAGCCAGTCAATTAGGGAGCTGTTTTGTAGTTGAGCCAAGTGTCATCAGCGACCATCTGAGTTAGAAATAGGCTGGATATTAGGTCCCTGGCTTTTGATTCTTTCTGAGAGCGCCAGTTAATGTTGAAATCACCCACGATGACCTTCTCCCATTGATTACCTAACTGCTGTTGATTCTCTATGAAGCGGTTAAGACCAGCAGTTTGGCGGTATGTAGACTGTAGAGAGCAGTAGGACTTTGTTCTGTGGACCTATACTTAGCTTAAGGTTCAGAATCTGGACCTTTTTTGAATGCAGACTGCAGTCCAGTGCCTGTACCTTAATTCCAGATCGGATATAAACTAAGCATCCACCCCCATGTTTGGTTGCTCTGTCTTGCTGGAAAGAGTTGTAACCTTCAAGGGAGATTGATGCATCCAGTGTCTTTGGAGAGAGCCATGTTTCAGTGAGTGCAATTATGTTAGGTTTAATTACCTGCACCCAAGCCTGGAATTGAGTGAATTTGGAAAGAAGACTGTTGATATTCAGGGAGACAATACTGAGTTATCCTTTTAGTTTAGGTGATCTCTTTACGGTGGGACCAGGGTTGGGGTGGATATTCCCAGATAGGAGCAGAAGTAGTAGAACTAGTGAGCGGAGCAGATGGCATACTGATATCATGAAAAAGCATGTGCGTTTTTTCCTAGAGAAGGGAGTTCTAATGGTGGTGACTATACTAGAGCGGAGGCCAATCAGAGCAGTCAGAGGGAAGGAGTATGTGAGTTGCTTCAGTGAATCCTGTGGGGTGGCCAAGTGGTGGAAAGGGGAGGTAAGCTCAGGGTTTGTTACACTCTTGTCACTCATTTCTTGCCATTGCAGGGCCAGAGGGTAAAAGGGGTCAGGAACTCTATCAGTGCACCCTGAGCCAAGGCCCAAACATGGGATGGCGAGTAGTGAGAAGGCTAGTAGAAAATTATGAAACTCGCCCATTACAGCTTCGATCTGGAGCTGTAATGAATACTGCAAATATTACAGATTGTGTCAGGTCACAGCCCAAAGAGTGAAGCAGAGGAAATGATAGGGCTTCCTGAACAGTGCATTTCAGTTATTGCTAGAGTGTGACTCCAGAAGTCTGTGCTGATTAGGAGCTTAGTAGCTCAGGGGCTCAGCAAGGAGTGAGGAAAGGGCCAATGGCTAAGGAGAGCGAGGTGTAGACTCAACTGGGTTGGTGGGGATCGAAGTGAGCTGAGAGCTCCAATGGATTACTTTGTCATGTTCAGGAGGAGGCACAAGAGCGTATTTAAAGGAGGCCTGGGAGAGGAAGGAGGGGGCAGAAAAAAAATGACAGCCCCAATCCAAAGTGCAGCATTACTGTAGAGAACTGCCAGGACAGCGTCGCTCAAAGAGCAGGTTTACCAGGCGCACCAATCCGAGCGGCCATTAAGATGTGTGGCCCAATCAGAGAGCGGTATTGTAAAAACCGCACCAATCAGCATATACCATACAAATATGAAGAGCCAGCTGTAGTACCTGCTTGAGGGATCCAGAGAGCAGTTCCAGGAGGGCGGGGAGTTTTCACGGTGGGCTGCGCTGGCGGCAGCCATAGGTACGGCTGATGATTGCCGCCCAGGAGCCATTGACCTGAACACTTTGGGGACCCTAGTGATAAAGGAGAATAGCGATTAGATTTTATCAGGACAGAGGCGAAGGGAGGGAGTTGAGTGACTGGCAGCAGCCTGTCGGGGGGGGGGGGATGTGAGTGATTGAAACAAAAGTAGAAGAGTGATGAAAATAGGCAGGAGGGCGGGGGGGGGTTGTCATGAACAAAAGAGGGATTAGTCAGAGACTGCACTGAGGATGAGGGACTCAGAAGCAGGGAGTAGGGTGCAAGTCCATGATCAGTGAGCTTACAGTGAAGTCGTAGAAGGCAGGAGAAAAAAAAAAGGGAGGGTGAAAGAGATTTGGTGAGCACGAGTCCTAAAGTAACACATTGGGTTAGGTAAATTAAGACTGCAAGCTCCCAAGTTAATACAGTTGCCCAAAGACCCCTAACAAGACAGGCTATTACCATCTGTTTAGAACAGATTCCCCAGTTTAAAATTACTTATTGCTGTGCTAAGCAAGTACAAACAGTTTTAAGTGTACCAGTGAAGGCTCAAAAAATGAAACCCAATTCATCAGCAATTAAATGTAATAAAATGCTATTCCCCAGACATTACAGAGCAAGGCAAATTCCCCAGAATTTTACTGTTGCTGCACTAGGTGCTATGCCCAAGGTGTCGCTACCCCACCCTGAGAGGGAAAGCCGGGGAAGGGGGTCAGGAGCTACGGCCTAATGGAAGTGGGGTATCAGGGGTCCGTGACCAGACAGATTCCTTGGCAGTCGCAGGGCAGCAAAAATAGAGAATAAAATAAAAAAAAAGAGTGGAGCCAGGGTTCCACTAACAAGAGTCTTGTTAGTTGAGCCCTGGCTCAGGTTTTACCAAATGGTCACTTAAGCAGCCAAACCTGTGCTTTAAAGTCATGCTCCATACACTTCAATGCAGCACACCCCTGCGCTCTCCCTATTGCCGTGTCAGAAAATATCAGAGCACGGGGACGTGGCATGCAGCAGAGAAGTGGAAAGGGATCACACTGCTACCCTTCAGGGGCAATTTATGATCCCTTTCCTTCCCTCAGGGGGTATTTATAAAGACTTTTTTTCCTACAGAGCAGCTTCCACAGAGGTAAGGGAGCATCCTCTTGTTTCTGTACAGCACCAAGAAAGATGCTCTTTAAAGTCTTGACTTATCCTTTCCCCTTGTCCTTGTCTATGTTCTTTCCACATGCAGACGCATCACCAGCCCTGCCCCCACCAACTACTGTTCTCTGATAGGATTGATTCCTCCACTAGCATAAATTAAAATTTTTCCTTCTCCTGTTCATTCTTCCTGCTGGGCACATGTATAGGATTGGTGTCTCTGTCATCATTTTAACATACTCTTCTTTCATTATCAGAGAATCATCTTCACTTTAACTTACAATTACACGGGCATGGATGCTGTTACAAAGTAAGGAGAGCATGTACTAACCACACTTGCAACTTTCTTACTAATGTCACCATAGGGGCATATCGGTTTCTTAACTGCCTGATTACTTATAGATCATTGCTAGGCACTTCCTATGCAACTGTATAATTTCCATGTACCTTCTGAGCTTTTGTGGACATGTTTTGATACCTTCACACATAGATGGTATAGATACATAAATACATAGACAGTGTCGGCAGATAAGGGCCTATGGCCCACCCAGTCTGCCCATTTGAGCTTGTAAGTTCAGTTTTTCCTAGAAGTCTGTTGCCCCTTACCCCTGACCTCCAGAATTCCTTTGTCTATCCCATGCATTCTTAAATCCCGTGATTGTTTCAGCCCCCACCACTTCCTCTGGCAGGGTGTCCCACTTGTCCACCACCCGTTCTGTGAAGAAATTCTTCCTCATGTTTCCTCTGAATCGTCCTCCCTCCAACTTCATCCCATGCCCTCTAGTCCTGGAACATCTTTTTCGCTTAAAAATAGTGTATTCCTGCACCTGTTCCTCCCTGTGAGATACTTGTATGTCTCTATCATATCCTCTCTCCCTCCCTCCTCTCCTCCAGGGAGTACATGTTCAGTTCCTTCAACCTGTCTTCATAGGACTTGTGATGCAATCCATGCACCATCTTTGTTGCCCTCCTCTGAACCTTCTCTACCCTGTTTATGTCCTCACGTAGGTATGGTCTCCAGAACTGTACTGTACTCAGGTGGGGCCTCACTAGTGTCTTGTATAGCGGAATTATGACCTCCCATTTCCTGCTGGTGATGCCTCTGCTATACATCCCAGCATCCTATTTGCTTTACCTGCTGCCTTGTCACACTGTTTCTACCTTGAGGTCATCAGAGATGATAACCCCAAGATCCCTTTCCTGCTTGGTGCATGCTATATCCTCACCCCCAACTGATATATTGTGCCAGGGTTTTGTGCCCCATATGCATTATCTTGCACTTCTTTGCATTGAATTTCAACTGCCAAACCCCTGACCATTCTTTCAAGTTTCTGCAGGTCCTTCTAATTCTGTCTACACCCTCTGGTGTGTCTACTGTTTTACAGAGCTTTGTGTCATCAGCGAACAGTGAAATTCTGCCCTTCTAGGTCCTCTGCAATGTCACTGATGAAGATGTTGAATAGAACTGTCCCAGCACTGATCCCTGTGGTACCCCACTGGTCACTCTTCCCTCTGTGGAGTGACAGCCATTACCACCACCTCTGTGTCCTGCCACCCAGCCAGTTACCTACCCACCACACTACTGTCCTGCCCACACCCATATTCCCCAGTTTGTGTAATAGTCTTCTATGTGGCACAGTGTCAAAGGCCTTGCTGAAGTCCAGATAGGCCATGTCCACTGCCTTCCCTGATCCACCTCCTAGTCACCCAGTCAAAAATTCAACGAGGTTGGTCTGACATGACCTCCCTGGTGAAACCATGCTGCCTTGGGTCCTGTAGTCCACTGACAACCAAATGTTCCACCAATCTCTCCTTCAGTAGTGCTTCTATGATCTTCCCCACTACCGAGGTGAAGCTGACTGGTCTGTAGTTCCCTGCTTCCTCTTTGTTCCCGCCTTTGTATAAGGGGACTACATCTGCTGTCCTCCAGTCTTTGGGTACCTCCCCTGTTTCCAGTGATCAGCTAAACAGGATAGCCAGAGGTTCAGCCACCACCTCTCTTAGTTCTTTAAGGACCCTGGGGTGCACCCCATCTGGCCCCATTGTTTATCAACCTTATTACTTCCAGTTCCTTCAGGACCCTTTCGTGTAAAGGGACTTGTGTCCATTTCTGCACCATTCTCACCCTTGTACTCCTTCAGACCCATTACCTCATCTTCCCAGTAAAGACTGAGCAGAAATACCTGTTCAATATGTCAGCTTTACTGTTGTCATCCTCCATGCGGCCCCATCTCCCCCTTCAGTCTCACTATCCCTCCTTTGTCTTTCTTTTTCACTTATGTACTTGTAAAAGGTTTTGTCCCCTACCCACTGATTTTGCAATGTGTTCTTCTGTCTGAGCTTTGGCTTCCTTACTGACCTCCCTGCCTCCCTTTGGTTCTCCTGGTACTTCTCCTATCCCTTCTGCCTGTGTCTTTTGTATTGCCTGAATGCAATCTTTTTGGCTTTCACTTTCTTTGCTACCTCTTTGAAAACCATAATGGTCTCCTCTTCCTTTGCTAATCTGTTTAATGCATAATTCTGTTGTTCTTGTAATCCCCATTTTAAATACTGCCTACTGTTCCTCAACCCCTGATTCTTGTCCCATTCCCCTTAATGCCTCTTTCAAGTATCTCTCCATTTTCCCAAAGTCTGCCCCCCCCAAAATCCAGGATATGTGTTTTTGTGTGGTTTAGTTCTGCTCTTTCTGTGATTTCAAACCACAATGACTGCTGGTCACTGTTACCCCCATCACACTGTCCCTGTTTGTGAGCACAAGGTCCAGTATTGCCTTCTGCTGAGTTGGTTCCATGACCAGTTGCTTGAGGAAGGCACCCTGAAGGGAGTCCAGGATAAATCTGCTCCTAGTTGATGCTGCTGCTGGGATGCTCCAGCCCATGTCTGGAATATTGAAGTCTCCAACCAGTACTACCTCACCCTTGTCTGCCATCCTTGGATGGCTAGCATCAGCTCCCTATCTGTTTCTTCCTCCTGGGCTGGTGGTCTATAGACCACACCTGTGCGGATGGCTGTCCCCATTTTCCTTTCCAGCTTAACCCACAGTATCTCTCCTCCATTTTGTTCCTCCTGGATCTCTGTGGCCATTATGTCATTTTTCACATACAGTGCCACTCCTCCCTTCCTGCCTGCTCTGTCTCTTCTGAATATGTTGTAGCCAGGTATGGCCATCTCCCAGTCATGGTTATTATTACACCAGGTTTCAGTGATGACCACAATGTCCAGGTCTGACTGCATCATGACAGCCTCCAGATCTTCCATCTTGTTGCTAAGGCTCCTGGCATTTGCACACATGGCTTTCCATGATTTGACCTCCCTAGACTGTTTTGCTGTTCTACTCCAGCCCCTTCCTTGGTTGTCCTTTATTCCTGGTTCTCCTTGCTGTCTGCCCTTCTGCTGAATTTTGCCCCTTTTCTGCCTATCCTCCTTGGGCACTAATCTCCATCTTTTGCACACTGCTCTGCAGAGATAGCCACTCCTCTGGTTCACTGGTTCCACTGCTAGCTGTGGGGATGAGCAAGCAGGTACCCTCCTTGCTGGCCTGCCGCTACCCCTTTGGGTTTAAATGCTTGTCAATGTAGTATTTAAACTTATCATTGAGTGCTTGGATTCTCCTCCAGGATGGATGCAGGCCAGGCGTGAACAAACCTCCATCCCTCCAGGTGGGTCCCCAGTCACCAATGAATCCAAACCTTTCACATAGCACCAGTTCTTCAACCATGAGTTAAAGTTCCTGGCATGCACCCTTGTTCTCCCTTGCCTCTCGCAGGTAGTACTCTGAGAAAGTGACAGAAGTAGCTACTTGCATGAGACCCTCCCCAATTTCCTAAACTCTTCCTGAACTTCCTTTGGTCCCCATTTGCCAGGTGATTAGTACCCAGGTGGATAACTACATCCAGCTCGCGCCTCCCATCTTGCCTTCCCAGTGATCCCCAGGATCTTCCTTCCATCCCTCCATGCCGTGGCACCTGGCAGGCACCTCACCTCCCTGTCCTTCCCCTCCTATGTTCCTAGCTGGATCCCTCTTATGATGGAGTCCCCCACCAGGATTCACTTCCTCCTCCACTGGGGTCCACTGCTTTCCCCGCTGAGGTCACCTCCTTGGCTAACCTCCACATCCTTTCCTTCCACTTCTCTGGGTACCTCTGTTTGGTTGTCCTTGTTTGCCAGTGTGGCATATGAGTTCTTGAGTGGAACAGGATCTGGGATGTACCTCTGCCTGACCGCTTTAACCCTCCCTGAGCCCACTGTCATCCAAGTGCTCCTCGTTCTCGGCATCCTTTGAGGCAGTTGCATTGGACTGGGTGGTCTCTGGATAGGGGTGATGGTACACCTGACCCAGTTTACTTCTGCTCTGAGTCTGGCTACCTCATCCCACAGTCCAGAGAGATGCATGCAGATAGGGCAGCACCTCAGTGTCCAGAAGGTCTGCCTGAATATAGCTGCCCCACAGCCACTGCATTGCACCACTCCCCACATTATACTTCAATTATACTGCTATTCCACTACTTGTCTGCTACTGAAGCTCTCCTAGTTCCCTTTTTATTAATTTACTGTCCTAAAAATCCTGCCACTGATCCTCAGATAATTTTCTTAAAAAAAATAAATAAATAAACAAATGAGTCAAAACACTTGTCATGCTGAGAGTGGGCTTCTTCCCCTTATGCCCCTCCTACTTCACACCCCTTACTATTCCCTGTGTTTAGCTCCTGTCAATCAGATTTAACAGGGCATATAGGACAGAATAATACAAAGGGCAGATTTTCAGAGCTCTGCTTCTGCCACATACCTCTCAAGATGCAATCAATGGTGGCACCCAAGATGTGGCAAAATCTTGTGGCATATTTCAGCAGTGCATGCACTTTTGCAACAGTCTCGGTGTGGTTTGCTGCAGCTTGCATCAAATAAATGATACATCATCTTTAACAATGTATGCATCTAAGTGCTGTAAATCACAGGAAACGTGTCTGAAAGACCACTTGTAAGTGGTTTCCCTCTTGCGTGCAAGCATCAGACATGCTCCCTTTTGTGTGCAAGCGTCAGACATGCAGCTGGATTGTGCAACAACTCACAGGGTAATGTTTGAAAAGCCCACTCTGAAAGTCCATTAAATCTGCTCTGTTGTTCAAATATAGAAATCCTTTTGAAGCTCCACAAGCACCCCACTACTCCCCATTTTCCTTCGAGGGACCACCTCTGTAAATATCCCCTTAGGCTTTGAGCCCTGAGATTGTCCCAGCATTAATCGCATTAATGGGCAGATTATTCTATCTATCCACCAGCCTCTGCATCAAAAAGAATTTCCTTAAAATCATTTTGAAATGCCCCCCCTACTAGTTTGAATTTGTGGTCCCTGTTTGCTGTGTTACTCCTTCATTTCAATAAATCTGAGGTTCCATCCTGTTGTGTCCCTTCATGTATTTGTAGGTTTCTAGCATGTCCCCCTCTGTCTCCCGTCCTCTAGTGAGTACATGTTTAAGCTATCTAACATTTCCTCATAGATCCTGTCTTGCTGCTCCTGGATCATTTTTGTTGCCCTTTGCTGAACAGTTTCTATCCTTTCCCTATCCTCTTTTTCACGTGAGAGTCCAAAACCACATGCAGTACTCTAGGTGTGGCCTAACCAAAGAAAAGCAGCAATATCATCTCATTTTTTCATCTACAGACACCCTGCCTGACTCATCCCAGTATTCTGTTAGCTTTCACATATTCTGTTCCACATAAGGGGAGGATTTTAAACTACAGTCAGAACTGGTTAATCTGTGCCATGTTATTACGGATACCTTGCTGGATGAACAGGGAACATCTGAAACATACTTCTTGCCATGTTAATGGTCTCTTTAATATGGAAACCTCTGTTTCTGAATCCTGTGTTCAGAGTACTGACACCATAATCCCCATTCATTTTGACCAGAATAATTGAGTATAGGTGTTAATGGCAGTTTTCTCAATCCCTTTTAATTCCCTCTGATGTGTTAAAGATGATAGGAAAGGATTTGTAGATAGTTAACTGCTGTCCTTTTTTCCTTTCCATGCCAGTTACATATTCTAACATGGTTTGGTCAATTTTTGATAAATAAATAACCTAACTTTGCCCTCAAAGCTACATGGAGCTCCACTCTACTCACCAGTTACTGCTCTTTCTTTTCATATTTCTAAGACCTGCAATGAAATTTGCGACAGCATTACATTCTATTCATCTGAATGTCTGAGAATGATGTTACTAATGTCATAGAATGTTCAGGCAGTATTAAGAGAGAGAGAGAGGTAAAGCAGATTATTTTAACACAAATATCAAACCATATCAGAACACTGAATAGACAATAAGAGGAAAATAGGAAGGTATTTTGTGGGGTAAAAATAGTTTCCTATTACCTCTGACAAGGAATGCTCCCCCCTGCCATTCCTCCAAATCCAGCAGTAACTCAGTTTTTGCTGCTCACCAGCTCTGTTAGCATTCAAAGTGCTGTCACCATTCAATCCACCTCAAATTCTTAAAGTGCCCCCCCTTCAGCAGTAAATGAGTCCCACATCAGCTGTGAACCTTTACTGAAATATCTGTTGTTAGCCTTTGCTAACTGAGAAAATCACTGTCAACTGAACAACTGATTATCTGCTCCTACCTGGAGCAAAACCCTTAAGAGGAAATATAGCAAGATGTAGATTGTGTTCTTTTATTTTTCTTTACATATTCTTCCCCAGGGCATTGGTAGGGTCCTCCTTCCACCCCTGCCAATCCCAATCCCACTCACCGAGACCCAGTCATTCACCTGTCCAGGCCTCTAAGGCCCACTTATGACACACTGCTGTGCTGCCCCACTGACTTGCCCCCTAGGGCTGGGTCCACCTTCAGCCACTTTGGCATTACTACTCTGCTATCCATCTGGTCACCCACAGCAGAGGTGAAGGCCTGGAGGATCCCCCTCATCAGTGATGAAGCGGGTCCGGTACTGAGCATGGTTGGCAGCAGGCAGGGGCTTCATCTGCACATAGCCAGTCTGGAGCCTTTTCCCCCTTTACTTCCACCCTCCCCTCAGAAGCATGTCTAGTCACACTACAACACACTGCTATGCTGCCCCACTGACTTGCCAATGCCAGCAGTAAGTCCAAAGATGAAGGTGGTTCACACACTGAAGGGCACAGGTGGTCCAGGCCTTTAAAAAAGCATCCAACCACCTTCTCCTGGGTCACAATCAGCATACCAGTTAACACCCAGTATGCAGAGATGGCAGCCAAGTGCACCTTGAGCATTTTCGCTTGCAGCCCAAGTTGGGAAAGAGACCAAAGGTACTCAAAGATACTAGCCACAGGGCAAGCAAGGGGATCAAGCTCCTTGCTCTGACACCAAATAGAAAACCTTTTCCATTTAAAGGTGTAGCACCAGCAAGTCGACTCTTTTTGGAAGGCCTCCCCGATGCGGAGCACATTCTCCAAAAGACCCAAAGCCTGGAACTCTAGCCATTCAGGAACTAGGATGCCAGGTGTAGGGACTGCAGGTACAGGTCCAAGACCTTCCCCTGTTGATTGATCAGCAGATGCGGGTGAAGAGGCAACCACCACGGAGGCCTGCTGCTGAGGCTGAGAAGATCTGGGTACCAGAACTAGTGTGACTAGTCTGGAGCTATCAGGATCATTTGCACCTCATCCGCAGATGGGCCTTGACCACCACCTTGTGGATTAGGGGAAAGTAGGAAAGACATACAGGAGGCCTAAGGTCAAAGGCCTCGCAAAAGCATCTCCCACCAGTGCCCTGGAATGTGGGGAGTAGGCATAAAACAGCCTCAGTTTGGCATTCTCCCTAGAGGCAAACAGGTTCACTAGAGGTGTGCCATATAGGGAGACAAGTGGTATACCACCTTCTGATGCAGGGACCACTACTGCGACATCTCCCCCACCCAGCTGAGAGCATCTGCCAGCTGATTGTACATTCTGGCAACTTTTATTGCCAGGAGATCTGCACCCAGGCTGGGCATGAGTGTCCCGGTGCAGAGGACCTCCTGATACAAGGAAAGGGAATGGAGTGCATGCCACCCTGCCTGTTCGGGTAGAACATGGTTATGGTGTTGTCCATCTGGACTTACACGACCTGACCCCTGACTACAGGAGTGAATTCCATCAAAGCTAGCCACACTGCATGGAGCTCCAGCAGGTTGATATGCGACAGAACTCCCTGGGTGCCCAAATATGGTGACTGGACTTCCTAGATGACCAGAGACCATGGGCCCTGTGGCTTCCCAGGTGCACTCTCCACCCACCAGAAGTGCATCCATCATGAGAATGATGGTTGGTTCTGGGTAGACAAATGGGACTCCTTCCTCCAGATGGGCAGGGATCAGCCACCACTGGATGGCATCCCACATTGACTGGGTCACTGTGAATGGCTGATCCAAGTATCCTAGGCACTGGGACCACTGATGGCCCAACTCTCACTGCAGCTGCTGCATCCACCAGCAGGCCCACTGGACCATGCTGGTGCAGGACACTGTGTACTCCAGCAGTCACAGGAAGTCCCCAGAAGGGCCTAAGTACCCAACCTGAAATAACTGGGTAAAGGAAGTAAGGTCCAGTGCCTGGATCACAGGAAGGCAGACCTTGCCCAGGAGAGAGCCTAGCTCTGCCCCAATGAATTGAATCACCTCCGAAGAGATCAGTTCAGACTTGGCCGGGTTGACCAAGAGGCCCAAGTCTCTGCAGATCTGGAGGGACAGATCCCTGGACCACTCCATGGCCTCCTTGGATGGCTCAGCTATCAGCCAGTCATTCAGGCAGGGTAAACCCTGACACCCTTGCACTGCAGGAAGGCTGCCACCACCGCCATGCACTTGGTGAATACCCTGGGCACAGACAAGAGGCCAAAGGGCATGACCTGGAATTGATAGAGCAGCCATTCTGCATGGAACTGGAGGTACTGCCAATGGGATGGATGGACACAGATGTGAAACAATGGGTTCTGGAGGTCCAGGGAGCAGAACCACATGCTGTGCTCCAGGGATGGTATAACCTGGTTCATAGTGACCATCCAGAACTTGCGCTTCCACATGAATTGATTGAGAGCATGCAAATCCAGTATGGTGTGCAAGCCCCCCATCTGTTTCAGGATCAGGAAGTACCTGGACACATACCCCTGACTTGCCAGGGTGTCTATGACATGGGCTATGGCTCCTTTTGCAAGGAGCTGAGCAATGTCCTCCCTGAGAGTGGACAACATATCCTGCAACACCAAGAATTCCCTCAGAGCATGAGTTCAGTAAGGTGGAAGAACCTTGAAATTGAGAGGCAGCCCTCTACTACCACCTTAAGGACCAATTTTGTCCACAGTAATGATGGACCAGTATGGCCAAGAAGTGAAGAAGCCAACCCCCAACAGGGAACTGGGTCAGGGACTGGACAGGTGGGAGGTAGACTCCCCAACTCTTCACTGGGCAGTTTTGGAGTGGTACTAGCTGCTGGGACAGAAGGTGCACCACTTCCCCTACACCCCTCTTTTTGGTCCCTAGCTGGAGAACTTGTCCTTGGGGCACCAGATTTGGTATTGCCCTTGCTGGAGCTGCTGTTGCCGAGGCTTCTGTGGCTGAAAGGGCCAAAACCAAAAGGTCTTCTTTTTCAGGTTCTGGGCCTTCAGATTCTTCTGGGATGAAGTCACAGAGTACATGGTGGCATTGGACTTCTCGATCCAAGTGAGATGACCATCCACCCCTGAGCCAAAGAGATTAGTGGCCAAGAAAGGGACATCAATCAGCTTATGCTGAGCATCTGCCATAAAGGTGGAGACCCTCAGCCAGGCCCTGTGACATATCATGACGGACACTGCCATGGCAGGGGCACAGGAGTCATCCATGCCCAAGACTGTCTGAAGCTGGTATTTAGCCAGGGATTGACCCTTGTTTCTGACCATTTTTACTGGTAAATGCTTGTCCACAGGGAGGACAGGGATGACATGATCCAACACTCCCAACGGGAAGTGACCAAAATGGGCCATCATCAAGGCATAGCTCGCCTGACTGAGACCAAGTGAGGAAGTGACACAGACCTTCTTGGCCACATGGTCAAGCTTCTTTGATTCCTTATCAGGAGGTTTTTCCATGTCCTCAGTGTTTCCAGATTTCCAGAGGACCCAATCTGATACCAGACCCTCAGCCAACAGATGGTCTGAGAACCCAGAAAGAGAGCTGGTAGGCAGTGCATACTTATGGACCATATGGTCTCAGGCAGGATGTTGCCAAAGCTCCAGGGCAAATTCAAAAATAGTCCCAGCCATGGGAAAGGCAACCCCCAAGGATTCATTCCTATCCAGGATATCTGTGAAAGGCTACTCAGCCCTTTTCTGAACAGACTCCAGAGGGACATACACGGACTCAGACATACATTGGAATAGAGCCCCAAATGACACCGATCCATGGTTGATGATCAACTCTTTGACCAATTTGCCATCAAAGGTATGCATCCTCGACAACTGCATGGGGGAACCATCAGAGTCATCCAAAGATTCATCAAAAATGGTTCTTGACTGCTTGCTGCTGGTAACTTCTTGCTCACAGCACGGGAGTCCTTGGTTGGGACTCTCCACAAGGGCTGCAGAGGAGGCGGTTCATACTATGGTTCATACTATTGCATAAGGAGCTAAGCAAGGTGGTGAGCCCATATGCACTCCTGCACCTAGGTATAATAGGAAATGGAATTACCATTTAAAATACATCTATTCAATTTTGATTTGAAATATCTTTATTTTTGCTATTAATTATTTCTTTAGGGAGACTATTCCAAGGATTGACTACACGCTGGGTAAAAAAAAAGATCTTTTTCAGTATGAAATTTGCACAGCATAAGCTATAAACTGTGTTCTCTGGTACCTTTATTATGATTTTTTAGTTTAAAATTTAGTTCTTTAAAGAGACTTCCATCTTGGATTAGAGTATGGCACAGTAACAAATCTCCCCTTATTCTTTTGGTGTGAAGTGACATTGAAGTCAGCCTAATTAAGTGGTCCTCATAACAGAGATTTTTATATTCATAAATCATCTTGGTGGTTTTCCTCTGGACCTTTTCCACATTATCCCTAATACCACCTCTTATTGGCCACCATAATTGGGATCCATAGTCCAACAATGGTCTTACATAGCATCTGTACAGAGGCATGATACCTTCAGCTTCCCTTCTTTTAAAATTTATTTTTATTGTCCAGAGGATTTTCTTTTTGCTCTAGATACCTGGGTATCAGTGTGTATATCAAAGGTCAATTTTTTTTGAAATAAGTGTTCCTAAATCTTTTTTCTGATCAGCCTTTTTGAGTGAAAGGTCCCAAAGTTTATATTCCAGTTTCTTATTGTGGACCCCAAAATGTATAATTCTACATTTGTCTGTATTGAAATACATACCCACAGAGTTGGCCCATATCATAGTATTGTCCACTGCACCTTGAATATTATTATAATCAGTTTCACTGCATACAAGGCTAGCTATTTTGGTATCGTTCACATATTTACTAATCCACACAGATTGAATTTTACCCAAACTGGATATACATAACTGAAACAGTAAGGGTCACAAGATTGGTCCCTGAGGAACCCCACTGATAACCAAGGTCAGGGAGGAGCGTTAACCATTAATGCTTACAAACTGGGTTCTGTTCTTAAACCAGCATTGTATCCAGCCTATAACTCCATAATCTATTTCATGCTCAATTAAAGTTTGCACAATATATTTATGTGGTACCTTGTCAAAGGCCTTAGCCATGTCTAAATAGATATACTCCACAGGTTTCCGCTTGATCCAAAGCTGCAGAAATGTTTTCATAGAAGGATAACTGGTTAGTAATGCAGGATCTTCCTGGCATAAAACCGTGTTGTGTTGTGTCTATAAGCCTTCTGTCTCTGCTGTCAGTCTGTATAGCCTCTTTAATAATAGATTCTAAGATCTTACCTGGTGCTGATGTTAGGCTGATTGGTCTGTAATTACTACAATCAGCTCTACTCCCTTTTTATGTATAAGTATAATCACAGCATTTAACCAGTCAGAAGGTATTTCTCTCTCTGATAAGGATTTCTTAAACAAGGTGACCAGGGGAGCAGCAATATGAGGCCTGAATAATTTTAATATAGCTGCTGATATATTCACCGGGCCAGTGGAGTATGAATTCCTTAAATATCTTATTTTTATGTTAATTATTTCAGGGGTGATGTCTGTTTTAAGTGGTCTACCATTAGGGGTTGGATCACTAAATTCTGTTTTGGGTGTAAACGCAGTGCTAAAACATGAGTTGAATATGTCAGCAATTTGCTGTGACTCCTCCACCTGTACATTATTTTTAATTTATGTTTGCTAGCTGTGCTTGCTAAATTGAGTTCCGTCCTATACTTTCTTTTATGTATCAATCTTTTACATTTCTTTTGATAAAATTTATATTGACACCAATTATCCTCCATACTATTTTTTTATAGTCATTATATAGATTTATTTTCCTCTTCAGTAGCTTTTTTTATTTTGTTATTAAGCCACTTTGGCTTAGGACCCTTGTTATCATACTTTTTACCTATTTAATATATTTATTGTATATTTATAATATTTAAAAATGTTATTTCCCACATTTGTGATACTGATTTGTCCAGTAATATATTGTCCCAGTTAATAAGGCTTTATCAATTAATTCCTTATTTGCTGATTAACAAGGTTAACTTAACTTGGTTAACTTGATGTATACAGACAAAGTAGGCTGAAGGCCCATTTAATTGTCTCCCACTCATAGTGGGTTTATTTATTGACAATCTTGTGTAGTAGATATTCATCTAACCTTCTTTTAAATATATCTAATGACAAAGACGCCACTATATTCCCAGGAAGATTATTCCAGATCATTGGAGTACGTATATTGTAAAAATTTT
Source organism: Neoceratodus forsteri (assembly GCA_016271365.2). NCBI lineage: Eukaryota > Metazoa > Chordata > Ceratodontiformes > Ceratodontidae > Neoceratodus > Neoceratodus forsteri. The sequence goes on from CM057449.1 coordinate 543,776,001, forward strand.
GATGCCTGGTGGTTCGTGCCCTGTGTATAGCAATTTGTCTGTCATGTGATCTTAAATTAACTTTCTTCTGAATCCTTTTTATATTACATTATTCCATTAATGCCTTATCTCTCAAAATTTGGTACAATAGGAGTAAATCACCTCTAATTCTTCTGGTCTCTAAGGGGACTAGATTTAGACTCATAAGTCTTTCACTATACTCCATATGGTTTAGTCCGTTAATGGATTTGGTCATTCTCCTTTGAACTCTTTCAATCTGTATGATATATTTTTTAAGATAGGGGTTCCAAATTGGGGATCCATAATCAAGGTGTGGTAAGACATATGTCCTGTATAATTTAAGGACACAGTCTTTATTCCTATAAATAAAGGCCCTTTTAATGGAATGAATAATACTATTGCATTTTCCCACAGTCTTAATTATATGCGAACCTGATGACAATTGTGAATTTATCCATACTCCAAGATATTTTTCGAATGTGCTATTTTTTTTTTGAGTAATCTATTTTTCCGCACCATGCTCGCTGACCTCCACTCCTTCGGGCTCTATCAAGTTCCCTCTGACCCCTTCTGTCCTTCTCCGGCCCTCCTCAGGTCCCCAGATCGCAGCTGACCCACGGGATATCCCGGTGTAACCCTTCACTGGGCGGGTCCCTTTCCTCCGAGGGGGAAGGCACCGGGGGGATAGCCCCAGCGTGCACTTTCTAGGGTTCAGGGATGCTGCTGGGGATCAGGAGGCACCGGGAAGGCACCGGAGGCCCCTAGGAATGGAGAGCTGTCATCCGGAGGGCAGCGAGCTATTTTTCCTGGCTTTCTTGAAGGTGCGTGACATCTGGACGTCAAGGCAAGAGCCAACGTCTGTCACGCACCACCCCTAATGGCGCTGATGTGCTGCACTACCACCGGCCTCCACCAGTGGTCACTGTGGCACCAGGTCATGATCCCTTCCCTCCCTGGAGACAGCGAGCAGTTGTGCGACGCTCAAGCTGCCTCTCCCCTGGCCGGCCCTCCATCGACCCGAGCTCATTCCCGAACCCGGGTCGCTGGCATCGCAAGTGGAAATCCAACCGCTGTGCCAACGGGCCAGCCATGTGCTATTTTTTATAGGTTCTCCATTAACAAAATATGGATATTTGGGATTCCTTTTACCAAAGTGTATCACTACACACTTATTTTCATTAAATTTCATACTGTTTATTTCACCCCATTTTTCAATTTTCTTGAGGCTATCACTTAGTTCTTTATACTCTGATAATGAAGAAACTTCCCCACCTACTTTAGTGTCATCTTCAAATTTAATGGTGACTGAATCTAGACCATAGCCCATGTCACTGATGTATAAACCATACAAAATCAGGCCCAGCACTGAGCACTGGGGAACTCCACTTAAAACATTACCCTCATCTGAGACAACAGAATTTATTCTAACTCTTTATTTTCTATTTGATAACCAATTCCCAATCCATCTTACTATATATTTATTTATTGTAGACCTAGATTTGATAATTTCAGAATAAGTTTATTGTGTGGGACCATATCAAATGCCTTTCCCAAATTCAGGAAAATTATATCTACTGGTTTCCCTTCATCCAGATTACTACTAACATGGTTATAGAATGATAATAAATTGGTGTTACATGAGAGTCCTCTTTTGAATCCATGTGGAATTAAATCTTGCAATCCCAATTCAACTACATCATTCTCAATTTTATTTTTAATCAACCTCTCCAGAATCTTACAACAAATTGCCGTTAGGCTAATTGGCCTATAATTTGCCACATTAAAATTTGTTTCCCTTTTTATGTATTGGCACTATTGTTGCACTTTTCCAGTTACGAGGAATCATATCGGTTGAAAGAGATTTATTGAATATGGTGGTCAAAGGACTTACTACCACATCAGAAAGATGTTTCCAAACTACAGTATCTATATTATCTGGACCTGGGGAGGATGAAGTTCATAGTTTAGATAATTCCTTAAGTACCATATCTTGACTGATACTAAAAGCTTCAGAGTTAATTACACTGGGAATAGTCACATTTGATTTGTTCACCTGATAGATTGACGTGAAGTAATTATTAAAACTGTTTGCAATTTCTTTATTACTGTCTATTATTTCTCCATTGACTATCACTGAATTTAATTTTTTCCCAGTTTGCTTATTATTATTGATGTATGCATAAAAGGCCTTATGTTTTTTATTGGATGCTAATTTATTCCTAAGTTTTAATGTTCCTTTTTTAATAATGGATTTCAAGAGTGTCTGTTGAATCCTATATTTACTTAGGTTATTCTGAGATGGGAGGGATTTATATTTTCTGAAGGCTTTATTTTCCTTTCTTATTTGTGCCTTAATATTTTTATTAAACCATAATGGAATAATACCTTTTTTATTTTTATCTTGGGATAAAGTAATATATTGTTTCTTGAATTTTTGATTTTAATTTCTCCCACATCGAATTAACATCTAATTTACAGAATGATGTTCCCCAATCTATTTTATCAAAGGCTTCTATAATTTTCATCCAATTGGCTTTGTTGTAATCAAATGGTAAGAAGGATCATTTTGATTTTGGTTTTCTGATATTGATAGTACACTCCACAATCTTGTGATCACTGCATCCCAGATGGGAGATAATTTCTATATTACTAATTCAATCTATAAAGTTAGTTATCACTAAGTCTAGAATATTTCTCTCTCTGGTAGGAACATCCACCATTTGATGACAACCATGAGATACTAATGTGTCAATCAATGATTTCTCAAATACGGTAACTCCTTTCATTTGGTCCCAAGAAATGCCTGGTACATTAAAATCTCCCAGAATTAGGATATCATCTAAACTACATACTTTATCAATTTCGTCAATTAAATTACTATTATAATTACTGTTACTATTAGGGGGTCTATAACAGATCCCAAGTACTATTTTGGGTGAATGAGGAAATATTAAGTTTATCCATAAAGTTTCAGTTATACTTTCAGAGGTGTTAGATATTTCAATTTCCTGACACTGGATATACTCTGAAACATAACAACAAGCACCACCACCCTTCCTATCTATATGATTTTTTAAGAAAAGATGATACCCAGGAGTATTATTAGACCAGTTGTTGCTCTCATCCCACTATGTTTCAGTTACACAAATAATGTCTAAACTATATTTATTTATAAGTGATTTTAATTCGGTTAGTTTGACATTATTAAGACTTCTAGCATTAATAGTCCATATTTTGAGATTCTTAGATTTTAAATTATTTTGGCTGGGTTCTGTTTGGACACCCTCTTCCCCCTTATTATTTAGTTTAAAGCTTAATAATTAATGGGTTCCATTTTTTTACATTGACAAAACCGTGTATTAAATACCGTAACACCTGAGTAGGTGTTACGGCATTCACGCACCCACTTCAAATCGAAAGTACAGTGCGGCTCGAGAATTTCAAAAACATGCTGTCTCTCAGAAATACACTTAATGACAAACACGCACCTGATCAGCCACTGTAAAACTGAAGCACATTTTCTTCTTCCCGCTCACTACATAGCTTTCTCCCAAATCTTTCAACTCTCCCCCTCCCTCTGCAGATCACAAGACTCCACTGCCAGGCAACACGTAGCAACGGCCATAGCAACGTAAAAAAAAAAAACAGCCAGATGGAAGATTCAAACGGACATTTTTTCTTTCTCTTTTCAGTTAAATCTAATGAAATTGCAGTTCTAACAGTTAATTTAATATGGCTAATCATTACAAATTACTCTGCCTACCGAATAAAGAAAATCTATGACGCAAGGTATGACTGTCTATATTTTATTTATCAGATCTTTCAGTGACAAGAAAACAAAACCCTTGAATTATATAAAATAAAATATGGGTGTGTAGGTTAACTGAACTTAACACACCTTGTTGTTGGATGGCTATCATAAACCCCGAGGGCGAAGTGCCATCCAACAACTCGGGTGTGTGTTACATTCTCGTAATACACTGCACCCCTTACTTTATCCTATATATATATAATGTTCTTAAATTATAAGTAGCTGTGCAGCCAGTAATAAAGGTGATGTTGTCCTGAATAATACAATGGATGCTGTCATGATCACTATTCCCAAGTGGCTCCTTATTCTCACATTTGGGCACTTCAGTAGCACCAGATGCTAAAACAAATATCAAGAATTTTTTATCTCTTGTTGGTTGGCCCACATGTTGTATAAGACCTAATTCTTTAGCTAGTCTAAGGAACTTAATGTTTTGTTGATTTGTTGCCTGCTCTGTTCCCCAGTGAATATCATTATAATTTAGGTCACCTAGAGAAATTACCCATCCTAACTCACAAGTAAATTCCGGTTCTTTGTTAATTAGCTCTGTGGTCTCCAGATTTGTACCAGGGGGTCTGTAACATAAACAAACGTTGATATTGGGTTTATTACAAGCTTTTATTTTAATCCTTAGTGACTCAGTACTATTATTCCTTTTGATCTTATCAGAGACATCAACTGAATTAATTTTGTTAGATAGGTATGACACTATACCTCCCCCTTTTTTACTGTTTCTGTCCAGATGGTATAATTGATACCCAGTAATTTTTCTACTCCAGTCATCATTGTTGCTCCACCAAGTTTCAGTGATGAATGCCATATCAATATTATTATTATTCAAAATTGCTTTAAGCTCATCTAATTTGCCCTGGAGACTCCTTGCATTGGATAGCAGTGTAAGATTTTAGAATTAACACCTTTCAGCTTGGAATGTCTATTTGTTCTAGATACCCTAGAGGGAGATGTGTGTGGAGGTATACTGGTGGCTTCATATATATTTAGGTGGTGATAGAAATCTCCCCCCTTCCTAACAAATTTAAAGATTCATTAATTAATTTTGCCGGTAAAATAGTTCCTTTATTACTTAACTGGAGTCCATCATGCCTATATAATTCCTTTTGATGGAAAAAGGTATCCCATGAGTCAATGAAAATAATATCCTTCTCCCTGCATTTATTTTTACGCCTAGTATTTATACGCTGAATGGTGTTATTTTTCTCCCTGTGACATTTCAATAAAGGAAGTATACGGGTATGTTCATGAAAATGTTGTACCAAATTGTGACATGAGGGGTTAATTTTCAAATGCAGAGTAGATAATTTTTTTCTAGCATTTTAACATGACATGACCCTACAGTGAAAAATGCACTGTGTTACAAGATAACTGACTTTTAAATGACCAAGAAAAATAAGCTTCAGTGTTCTGAATGTACCAGTGGACACCAATCTTGTGTTCTGAATGTACCAGAGGACACCAACCTTGTGTTCTGAATGTATAGCGGACACCAAAAGTGCATTGTCAATGTGGCAAAGACCAGCAAACAACAAAGTAGGTTCATAAAAGTTTACCAGTTGTGATTCATGTTGTCAAGAATTACATATTTGTGTACTGAAGTGCACTGAAATAAGAAAAAAAATCAGTAAGATGTAAAAATAAAAACATCATAGAAAAGATTGTGCATAGCAAATGATCATATTGTCCAACACTTTAAATGCTGTCAATTTCAACAATTCTTGAGCTTTTCATATTTTGTGGTGATAGTTTGCAGTTCATCCTGTGCAATTGCAAAGCTTCCATTTCCTGACAGATGTGCAGGTACATGGAAAAGTCTCTGCTGTCTCACCATATCAGTGTCCTGCTGTTGTGGCCATGTGAGACACCAATTTGCATGCTGGTCCTGGAATTTGACAGTGAAAGTACGTTGTAGTTCATTAAATGCAAGTACTTGCCTGATAAAAAACTGTTTGGAATAGTAGACTGCATAGAATTTTTCCAGCTGTACCTTGTCTGGGTTTAATTTTTTTTAGCAGGTGGACAGTCAGCAAGCACACTAGGGACAGAAGCAGTGGAGAAGACCATTGCTGAAGTTTCCTGAGTAGAACTGTCCATTGCTTCAGTGCCTGAAGCAGCAGTCAGGTTGGCTGATGAAGTGCTAGTTACAGCAGAGGGGGGCTGTTAGTAGAGTGGCAAGAACAGAGGGGGGTCAGTCACTGGAGTGCTGGAAACAGTAGAAGTGTCCATATCTGCAGTGCTGTGCTCAAGGGCACTCTTTTTTGTGCACCGAGTTGTAGAGGAGTATGTCACTGGCATTGCTGGACAGTGTCATTCCTGAGTTCAAGCATCTGAGTTGTCTGTGAAGTACTGGTGCTGCAGTGTTTCAGTTTGAGCCTCTTTGAAGTCCTTTGATCCACATGCTCCATGTTCGCACATTGGCCATCATCATTTTGGCACTTGTGGCAGACACAAGACAGTGCTCTGGTGGTAACCACACCATCTTCCACCGATCTTACACTCTGGACATGTCTTGTCCCAGGAAAAGCTATAACATCCACTCATTTTGGCCTTCTTATGGATTTGTCAGGCACCCAGAAAAAATTTCTCTTGGAATGCCCACACCCATCACTTGGAGGCTCTCTCATCAGATTATCATGGCATTACGTGAACATCTCTTCTGCTGTTGAAATGATAGTGATTTGTGATTTCATGGCCCTGGTTGCTGACCATTTCACCACACTAATCTCTCCATCAGAGGGGTGTGTACCATGTTGTGATCCAAAAATTGGCACATTCAACAGGGAATCCACACTCTGATGAAGCCTTTGAAATTTCATAGAAGGACCATTTTGATTTGTATTGAGTGGCACAGCCATCTGTGAAATGTACCTTCTTCATAATGTTTATGTGGTGAGTGTTCATGATGTGTTCACTGGCCATCTTAACAAAATGTCGAACAGCATGGTGGTAATGTGTGACGTCATCTGAGACGAATACCAGGTATTACATGACAAGGTCATTACAATGTGAAAACCTGTAACATCCAACTATCTGGTGCACTGTAGCCCACTCTTGATGCCAGTGGCAGGACTGGATCTCATCCTGGTACTTGCAGGCATAGTTTTCGGCAACGTCCAGCACCTTGATGACCCAGCCTTGTGGTAGATTTGTCTTGAGTAATGCAACTTGCAATATTTGCCACAATGCCACATGTAGATGGTGACTGAGAAACTGTAGGTCTTCCAATAAGTTGTTGTAACGTGGTCTTCTTGCTAACCAACACTTTGTGGGATGTTTTTGTGTTAATGCCATCATTTGTCTTCTTCACTGTGATGGTTTCCCACTGGTACTATTTCAATATTTCTAACCCATGTTGATTCAATAGAGCCTCTGCATGTTTTACAATTGCCTTTACTGCACAAGCCCCACATACCTTCTCCAGACAGTCTTTTCTGAAAAACATGGAACCTTCATTCGCACACATTGTCAGCTCCAGTTTTGTAAATATTGATGACTTTGCACTCCGGCAGTTCGTAAAAATCTGCCATGTGTTTTAATGATCACAGTTTTAATGTGGCATTTTCACAGTACTCGCATAGGCGCTTGTCAGGTTTCTGTGGTCTGGCAAGTTTTATATGCTTTGGGCACAAACTGTTGAACTTGATGGCACTAATTTGATACTCTGGGTGTTGATTCAGAAATTCTGCATGTAGTAAATGAAGGAGTTTTGATAGGAACAATTTGAACATTGGCTTCTTTTTAAGAATGCCTTCTTGTATGGCAGGGGGGTTGCTGACTGTTCAAAAAAGCTTTTTACTTTGTAATTTCCTGAGGCAGTACAGAATTGTGTATGCTTTCTGCAATCTTCTGTTCACTACGAGATGCATTCATGAATGTTGTCCAGCTAATTCCAAAGGTTGTGCTTATGTACATAGCATCTTGTATTTTTTCAGCAGCAAAACTGCTCTGACCTGCTCCCGTTCCTCTTGTCTATTCTTCACATTTTCCTTTATGACATCCATAATGTTTGCCTCCAAATTGTGACATCATTTCATGTTTAGTCCTCTTCTTGACACTGCTGTCTGTTTTGCAGGTGAACTTGATATTATCGCTTATCACTTTATTGTTGATGCAAACCATGCAGGTGACTTAGGCAGTCCTGCTTGAGTCCTTTGAGTTGCCTTTTGGTTGGCAGCATCTGGTCGGGTGTCCCCGACTGGAGCTGGATCACTGAAATTTACTTGCACTGCTACTGGTGTGGTTGTGTTAATTTGTTTCATAGTGGAGGAAAGGAAGAAACAAAGAGATTGTCCATGACTTACTTTACAGCACATAAAGCAACAGAACAGAATGTGGAAAATTACTTCATAGCAGAGTAAAGGATGAAACAAAGAGATCATCCATCAGTTTCTTGACAGCAGATGAAACAGTGGAACATAAAGTGGATAATTACTTCATAACAGGGGAAAGGAAGAAACAAAGAGATTGCCCATCAGTTGCTTCACAGCAGATGAAATGGCAGAACAGAAAGTGGGCAATTACTTCACAGCAGGAACAAGAAAGAAACAGAGATCGCTCATCAGTTACTTCACAGCACATAAAACAACGGAATGCAGAAGGTGGACAACTACATCACAGCTGGTGGAAGAAGATCACCCATCAGTTGCTACACAACACAGTGTGATAAATGTAAGAGAATGGTGCACTACAACAGCAACTAAATTTCAGTATAGCTATCATTTTTATCCCACCACCATCACACATGGTCTTAAAGTGAATTTCTGACTAGTTGGTATAAGGTATTGGGCTTCATATCCCAATACCTTATAGCAGCATGAGCTCACCCCTGCCAAAAATCTAAATTTAAAGTTCATAGTTTTAGCATGGGTCGGGATCGTAACTGGCACCAAACACTCTGCCAGTTGATCCCGTCCAGCTTCCTGATGCCTCCGCTCTGCCCCTATGCTCTCTGAAACTGTGACTTGTGGCCAGGGAGAATGTGTGGGCGAGCCCCATACAAGTCTATAGGGACTATTTTTAAAGCCATGTTTTAGTAATTTTTAACAGTCCTAGAGGAAAATTAAAGCCATCACTTAACTAGCAGGATCCCTACTAGTTAAGCGACTGCTTTAATTTTCCTCAAAGACTGTTAAAAATTACTAACAGCCGGCTTTAAAAATAGCCCCCATAGACTTTTATGGGGCTGGCCCTCACACTCTCCATGGCCACACATCACAGTTTCAAAGAGCACAGGGGTGGAGTTGGAGTATAGCGGGTGCACCAGGAAGCTGGAAGGGATTGGCTGGCTGAGGGTTCGGTGCCAGTTACAATCCCTTCCCATGCTAAAATGACTAACTTTAAAATTAAACTTTTTGCAGGGACGAGCTCAGGACGATATAAGGTATTGGGCTATGAAGCCCAATACTTTATATCAGAAACTTCCTTTAAAATGGCTGCACACTGAGTGCCTAACAAAAGAGGACTATATTCAGCATGCAGCCACGTTAAGACCATGCAGGACACATAAAGAACCACATTTCAGCAAAACATTGAGAAACATTTTAAAAACAATGCATATCCTTACTCTGAGCCCCAAAGTACCCGGGCACTCCCACCATTCCCACAACTACATGGTATGAAAATGGCTGAGGGTCGAGAAGCAAACAAAGGCCTGCTCAGCACCCAGCCATGTGGTAGGTGGTTACACAAAAGCAGATGGACATAAGGTCCCAGTACCACAAAAATGGACACAACAGGCAAACCATTTCACAGAAAAACATTTAGTAGCAGACAGGCAGTACTTTGCACTTCCCCCATCGCCCAAATGACCACAGACAGCAAGGTTTCAAAATGGCTGAAGGTTGAGCCACAAGCAATGTCCTGCACAGCATCCAGCCATGTGGAGACCATGCAGTGGGTGATTACACAAAAGCAGATGGACATAAGGTCCCAGTACCACAGAAATGGACACAACAGGCAAACCATTCCACAGAAAAACATTTAGTAGCAGTCAGACAATACTTTGCACTCCCTCACCCCCAAATGACCACAGACTGCAAGGTGTCAAAATGACAGAAGGTTGAGCAGCAAACAATGGCCTGCTCAGCATCCAGCCATGTGGAGACCATGCGGTGGGTGGTTATACAAAATTCTGTCAGACATGATTAAGCTGGGGGGATCCTGGGATGTATAGGGAGAGACATCACCAGTTGAAAACAGAAGGTAGTTATCCCTCTGTACAGACAGTTGGTGAGATGCCATCTGGAGTAATGTGTGCAGTTCTGGAGACCCCATCTCCACAAGGACATAGACAGGATGGAAGCAGTCAAGAGGAGGGCAAAAATGATGCAGGGTCTGCACCATAAGCTATACGAGGAGAGACTAAAGGAGCTTAATATGTATACCCTAGAGGAAAGGAGGGAGGGAAGGACATGATAGAGACCTTTAAGTACCTCAAGGTAATCAACAATGTCCAAGAGGGTAGTATATTTCAGAAAAACAGATGTGCAAGAACAAGGGGGCACAATTTGAAGATAGAGGGGGAAGGCTCAGGGGCAACTTGAGAAAGTATTTTTTCACAGAGAGGGTGGTGGATGCATGGAACAGCCTTCCTGAGGAGGTTGTGGGGTCAAAAACAGTGGAGGAATTCAAGAATGCATGGGAAAGACATAAAGCAAATCTGGTGAGGGGCAGGGGAAGTAGGCTGTTTGTTAACTAGGATCTGCAGCTTATCCAATAGGTAGGGAAATGGGCAGACTAGGTGGGCCAGGCGATCCTTATCTGCCATGAAAGTCTATGTTTCTATGTTAAGCATCAGCACAGCAAAGCATGGATTTAAAAAAAATACAATGGACATTACAAAAATTAATGGAGACTATTATTACCTATTGACAATGTGAAATGCAACAGAAGCAGCATTTTTGGACCAGCCCAAACAATACTTTGCCCCCCCCAACAACCACAGATTGCATGGTCTGCTCAGCAACCAAGCCATGTGGAGACCATACAGTGGGTGGTTTTAAAAATTGTATGCAACGAACCATGGATTTAAACAATCATTTTGGTAGCAGGAAGGCCGAGCATAAGTACTAAATCACCCTACAGCCACAGAAGCAAACGTTGGCAGGAAGTAAACAGTAACTAAATCACACTGCTGGAGTCAAAATAAGCTGCACAGTGATCCCCTGTCCCTAAAACTGGCAGACCTCATCAGAACCTTACCTTTTGGTGTTCTGAGTGCACTTTGGATGACTGGGGCTCTTCCTCATTCCGAATGCACAACGGTGGACACCAACACTTTCTGCTGTACAAAAAACAGCAAGAAAGGGGACAAGCACGTATGTGCAGCAGATTTTACACCTCCCACTGGCCACCTATGTCACAGGGGAAAACTGGAATCCCGAAACAATCGGGCAACCAATTGGGGGGAGGGGGTGTTCTGAATGTACCTAAGAGGAGCATGGACACCACTGGTTGGAAGGGCTGAAAAAGATGACCTGACTCAAACGATAAAGAGCAGGCAAGATGCACTACCCAGCAATATAACAAGGGCAGCACTAGTAACACACAGGAGCATTAAAAAAAGGGGTGTGCATGTCAAAAAGTAATTAATTGGCTATTTTCTGAATGTACTAGCTGAAGACACCAACTAGTACATTCAGAACACATTTTGGAGGTGCTTCAAACTATAAAATAGTGGGTTAAATAACATAGGTAGGGTAAAAGAACTACAGGACAGCATCTGGATTGTTGAAAGCATATTTTATTTAAACAGAAAAATGGCAGAATTGACAGAAAACATACAACTGAAACCTAAAGACTTTCCATGTCACAATTTAGGACCAATAAAACAGCAGGAAAATTGTGTTGGACAACAACAAAAATTCCAGACAGCTGTGGACCGTAATTTTATTATATGTATCTCTACATATACAAAGCATTAAAGCAGCATTTCAAATATTATTTTTTATTTTTTTCCTTACTTTATATCACACTCTTAACATTTCCATTCCATTGGTACAAGATTTTCATGAACATAGCCATACCCAAGACAATGGGATTTTGTTGATGCGATTTTATTAGTTCTGACAAATTCATTATTTCTTCGACAACATCCTTCTCATGATCACGCCCAATGTTGTTAACCCCCACATGGACCACAACTGATTGTGTGTTATGTTTCTTTTCTATCACATGTGGTAGGATACACTTAACTTCTGAAATCCTAGCCCCTGGTAAACATCAGATCTCCCTATTAGCCTTATCACCGTCACACAAAATACTATCAATCTTTTTTAGGATAGAGTCACCTATGAGTCATAAGCTATGACCAATATTTCATGAGTGGACTCCTCAGCATGACCTACAAGTGGTTCAAGCAGCAGCAGTGGAAAGACAGGTGTTGGCAAAAACTGCCTTGAGAGGACTGGCATGGGCTTTACTGGCACCAGCCAACTGACCACAGGGGCTGGAATAGAGCCCTACCCTGCCACACCAATGCCCATTACTGCCAGAGGAGTTCCTCATACTACTGCCACATATGACAGCAGAGCCTCTCATTGTCCAAAGAAAGAGGACGAGGAATGTCGTTGGCGACTCCTCCCAATTGAGTGGGACTGAGAGCGCAAGGAGTGCCTCAACCTCGACCCCAGAGGCCAATGTTGAGAAGATGTCACCAGAGGCGCCATATACACCACGCGCACCAGCTTTGGTGGCATGACTGCCAGTAGAAATTGTTCCTGAGTGGCAGCAGCTGGGGACACCAACTGTTCCACATCCTCCTGGGTGAGGACTGGAAACACTGGGGTCTTGGAAATTGACTCCTCATCAACCTCCTCCAACAAGAGGTCAACCAGGTTGAGGAAAATCTCGACCAACTTGTTAACCAGTGTCAAGGTCAACAAGCTCGATGGGGTTGCCGTGGACCTAAAAAACTGACCCTTAACCAGTTTAGACTCTGCCAAAGCTGGCTGCTCAACAGGCTTTGAGGGGTTGGGGGAGTGGAAGGAGTACGATCTCTTCCAGTCCCATGACTGAGGCCATGCTTTTTATGCTTTTTGCTGTGGTTGGCAGGGCTGTCCCCAGTGGTCTGCAGCACCAGATACGTATCTCTGCACTCTCCAGTGAAGGACACTCCAACGCTAGCCCCAGCTGAGAGCAGCACCAAGGTTGATGAGGAGCCGCTGTAGCCTATTTTTTTATTTTTATTTAATAATTTGATAACCGGGTAGGGACACTGGACAATGTCCTTTTTCAGGTCTGACCCAGAACAAATTACAAGCAGCAATAATAACAAACAATAGGACACATCAACAATCACAATTAGACTTACTCAACAAGAATGATTTAAACTTATTCTTAACACAATCTGCATTTATCTGGGCGAATCATAAGCCCCGGGTCAATCTGTGCTACAGTCTCCTAAATATATGGGAGGTCTTTCCCTACCAAACTTTAAGTCATACCACTTAGCCTGCCAATTAAGGATTCCCCTATATTGGCTGGGTAAGACATATATATCCTTATGGAAACTGGTGGAGTTACAGGAAACAGAACTTAAAGATATCCGTGGTGCTTTGTTGACCTTTTCTCCTACAATTAAGTTGGAAGCTGTAGCCAACCTATTTACAACACTCAAATGCTGGCAAAAAATTATGTCAGATAGAGATTTTAAACCCTGGAGGCCAGCATTGTTTTCCCTCCCATTCTTAAATGCCTTCCCTCCAGGCAAAATGGATAAAGGTTTTATCAAATGGCAGATGAAGGGCTTACACCTGGTGTACCACTTTGCGCCGGAAGGCAAGATTCTCTCTTTTATACAACTGACTCAAAAATACAATATTGCCTATAATGAAAAGTTTAGATATTTTCAGGCCAGGAATTTTCTGAAGACATTGGGGAAGTTGATGTGGGAGGAAAACCCTCAGGCTGAATTGTTGCTTATCTTAGTGGTAGTAATAGAAGGGAAACCCGTCCCTCCACATTTGATCTCTACCCTATACAGGGCCCTCCGTAAGCTGCAAAATAAGCCCTTAGATAAAATTAGGGTGGCCTTGGAAAAGGATCTACTGGTGGTAATGTCTCCCCTCAATTGGCAAATTTATTTGAAGAATATTTACAAAGGTGTCAACTCTGGACAATGGAAAGATTTTGCATGGAAAGTAGCCACTAGATATTTTAGAGCCCATGTGGTGATTCAGAAATATTCTAAACACTCTAAGCCTGACTGTTGGGAGACAATGCGGATCCTCACATGCCACCCTAGGCCATATTTTTTGGTCTTGTTGGGCCCTTTACCCTTTTTTTGCACAGCTTACTGGAGCTCTCCATCAGATACTATCCCCAAATTTTGTTTTATCCCCACAACTTTTCCTATTTGGCCTTTACCCTCCGGCAATTTCCAACGCCTCCTCCAAGAAATTTCTTCATCTGGCCCTTTTGGCTGTTAAAAAAGCCATTACAAAAAAGTGGAATTCCAGCTCTCCTCCTAGTCTGGAGAACTGGCATCAATTGATGATAGAAATGTATAGGATGATAGGATGGAGAGACTCACTGTTCTAATCAATAAATCGCAAGAGGCTTTCGAAACTCACTGGAGAAAATGGGTACCGTACATTATGTCAGTACATTCTAATTTTGTTCCATAATCTATTTTTAAATGCTGTATTTATTTTCTATACCAATACATGTATGGCATTGAAATAATTACTTTTCTGCTCTGTTATCCCAGGCAGTCCATGAGATACTCTCTGTTATATAAACTTTGTGCACTATTTATTTATATCTTTTTTAACCTCCTTATGTTTATTTATGTATATATTTGAGACTTCTGTTTTTGCCTCCTTACTATTTTTTATTCTGAAAATACAATAAAGATTGAAAGTTTAAAAAAACAACAACACAAAGACATAGTTTGGCGAAGAGCAGGAGGTAAGGCATTCCAAAGGGTTGGGGCTGCAACAGAAAAAGACCTCTGTCCATTCCGAGTCTTAAAAACTGAAAGGTTTAATAGGATCCCATTTGCAGATCACAATTTGGGAAGGGACAAATGAACTGTAACCATATCTGCCAATGGAAATTTAGAAAAAAAAAAAGAGACTTATAACACAAACAACCAGAAAAATAATTATTTCCCTTGGTGATAACCAGCTTAATTGTAAATACAATAAACAATGATGTGTCCTAAAAGGGACTGATAAAGTAAACCTACAAATATTATTATAAGCCACAAACAAAACATTACATTCCTTAACATTCAGATTCTGATACAGATAACAAACATAGTCAAAATGTGGTAGCAATGATCCAACAGCGATCGATTTTCTAGTTTCAAAGGAGAAAAATTACCGAAACTTAAAACAAAATACCTAATTTCTGGTTTATTGTTTGACTAGCATGCTTAACATGCAATGAAAAAGTTAAACCACAGTCCAGCCACACACCCAGATATTTAAATTGGGTAACTTGATCTATTGCAGCACCATCCCCATCAGAAAGTAACAAACAAGGATTATCTTTCAACATAACTGGAGTCCCAAAATTTATTGCCGTATCTTCCATGGACACAAATTGAGCCATGAACCCTGCCACAGCGGAAGCTGACTTATGACCCTTAGGCAGCAGCTTAGGATCTCAATTAGCCAGCTGGCTGAGAAGATGAACCTTGCAATCCTCCAAGGAGGAAGGGAGCATTCTCTGGCACAGACTGCAACCTGCGACATCGTATGCCATCGCAAGGCAGTAGAGGCACAACACATGTGAGTCTATCCATGACACATTCTCTCATCATGTGACATACTGCTTGAACCCGGAAGCTGGCTCCACTTCTTCCTGTTCCATCTTCCATTACCTGGGGATGGAGGAGAACTGAGGAATACGGTGCAATATCAATTTACTGAGGAAAACAAAGTTTACCAATGGCACACTTTAGGCCCTAAAACACACAGAGCTGTGAAAGAGGAGATTGAACTCTTCCAGTGGAAAGAAATATCTGATGTTACAGGGAGGAGCTGGAGTATGTACTACCACGGTTGTGGGAGGAGTTTAGCTTAAAGACATTCTGTCGAATCAGCATGTCTGGTGGAACTGGCATCGTGTGGATAAGTGAACCATATCCATGCCCCTAGAACAAATGTTTGTGGATTAACAAGGTTCAACGTTATTTATTATAAACCCTAGGTCTCCTTCCTTTTTGTCATAATTATCTCCACTGACACTGTATTAAATCTGCAGATTTTTGCTGCAAATGTGTTTCACTCAGCATTTTTTATGTTGAAATTTAACTGCCATATTCTGGACAATCACTCTCGCTTTTCTACATCCCTTTTTACTTACTGTTGATCCCCTAGTCTACCCTTCCACAGCATTTAGTGTAATCTGCAAACAGATTTACTTTACCCTTTAAGGTGAAAAATAGAACGTTTTGACTCATAAATGCACTATATGAGTGAGTGAGTTTTAACACCACCCCAATGTCAATAATATACTTACTGAAGAGTACCAGTGCCAGGACTGACCCCCGTGGTATTCCCTTTGTGAACTTTCTGACAGAGAAGTTCTGACAACTAGCTGACATGCCAGTAAGCTCTCTCCATAGCCCTGCTTCCTCTTCCTTCTGGATAAACCTCATGTGGGGTACCAAATCAATGGCCTTACTGATGTCCAGGAACAGAATGTTGACTGCCTGATCCCTATCTACCATCTGTGTCACTGAGATGAAGTTAATCAAGTTTGTTTGACACAACCTTCTCCTCAAGAAATCATGTATATTTCTGTCTGTAAGACAATTTTCCTCCAGGAAGTCTATTATTTGATCCTTTATGATTGATTTCAACAGTTTGCCCAATATCAACGTCAAGTTCACTGGTCTGTAGTTACTTGGGTTTTCCTTATCCCCATTCTTGTGTGGGTGGATTTTTGCCACCCTCCAGTCTTCAGACACCTCCCCAGCAGTCAGTAATTTATAAAATAGGTCTGCCAATGGGACTGCCAGTGAGTAGCTCACCACCTTCAGTACTCTCAGGTACAGCCCATCTGATCCTGGGAACTTAGTCACATTAAGGTCTTATAGATCATTCAGAACTCTTTTCCTGCTTATACATCCTATCTCCAACCTATTACTATTTCTACCCAAGAACCTGTTTTTGCTGTCAGTTGGGTGGGACAAATCAGATAGTGTTGAGCTTTCAGACTCTAGTAGCTAAGTCAATATTTTTAGTGTCCATCATTTTTTTTTCCATATGCATTTTTCATTCTTACAGCCAGGATAGGCTGGGTTTCCTTCAGTCCAACTGTTGCTGTGTAGCCATGCAAAGTGTTGGGGATCAGTGCCGTGCTCTCTAGTTCTGAATAAACTTGGATTTGCCACATTCCAGCTTGTTCATTTATCCCTTTGCTGAGTGCCACCATTGTTTTGTTTTCTTGGCTCCCATCAGCCCTGCCCAGCCGACCCTCCCTACTACTGCCCCAGGACTTACTATGTCAGATGAACACTCTGGTGCAACCTTGCCATGCGGCCGACATTCCCTCCCACATTAGGTGGTGCTCCGCACTGTGCATCCCGTGGTCACCCGGAAGCCCTAGGACCATAGACACTGAACCCCTCCCCCCTTGGAGGTGGAGAGCATGTGACAGCCACTTAATCCACCTCTGCCCCAGCTAGCCCTTGAGTGTCCCGAGTCCATTCCCGAACCCGGGTTGCCCACGTCACAGTGGTAAATCTTACCACTGTGCTGGGGGGGCCAGCCGCCTACTACTTTCTAACATGAACAGTAAACTGAAGTATTCATTTAATATGATTGCCTTTTTTCCACCTCCTCTATTCTTGTTCTTTTTACTGCTGTGGGCGGAGCTTACAGCCATTTTGCTTTCCGTTACTTGAAATGGCTGACCATGGCTTGCTTTATTGACTTTTTGAATTATTCTTCGACGAGTGCATGTTTGTTTTCTGTTACAGGATCGTCGTTTGCAGTGGTTTGTTTTCAGATTTGCAAGAAGAACTGCGCATGCTGTGCATGCGCAGTTCTTGTCCTGGAATGCGGAAGTAACAACTGAAATAGTGTGACTGTTACTCTGTAGCAGCCGATCATGGCAGAGTGTTCCCAGCTCTCTTGGACATTCAGAAGGATAATTCCAAAAGTCATGCGCAGTTCCACTGGCGACGCCATCTTGGGAATTGTCAGAATGCCATTTCTGCAACTACGCATGCACAAATGCCAAGCTTGTGCAGCTGCATTACCACCGCCATCTTGGAGATGGCACTTGGTGGCGCTCACTCTCCGGAGCTTTGCAAGCTCACCACAGCCGTATCGGCTCTGGCTAGAATGTGTTTAATTATGTTATCCTTTGTTTGTCATTTTCTGCTTATGTACCTGTAGAAAGTTGTCACTTTTGAGTCACTCAGCACTCCTTAGTTCTGTGCTCTTAAGCCCTCTGTGGCAAATTCATCTCTTGAATGGTACACATAAAATTATTTTCTGTTGTAGAATCTCAGTTGTTTTCTCTGTTCACGCTGTGAGCTAGCTGTAAATCTGTTTTGCTAGAGGAAGGGCATTTCTCTGTTCAGAATGTAAAAACACAGAAATACAGCAGATGTTGATGGAAAGAGAGACTCATGGCCCATACAGTCTGCCCGTGCGGTCAAGTGTAGCATTGCAATAATATCGCAATGTCAATTTAGCGCTTGTAATAATATCGCAAAAAGCAAATCATGTTTTGCAAATATTTATTCATGTGCTAAGCTTGATTGGGTGCAGTGGAAATAAATGCTGTGGGAAGAAAAGCCTGTTTTTCCTTGATGGACCATCATTACTACACAATGTTACACCCCCCCCCCAAAAAAAAAACAGGCACCACTGGCACAACAGAGCAAGACACTGTTTGAGTAGGAACCAAGTTTTATTAGAACAGCAGATTATCTGTTAAAATGTTTAAAAAGCATTGTCTTTAAAAAAGCATAAAAAATAAATAGTGATCACAATAAAATCAAAAGTCAGAGTCTAGTATCAAAAAGGATAAAACATTGGTCAACCTAAAATCATCAGTCTGTAAGAGCAGCACAGGGTTTCATGCTTGAAGTTATATGAGATACCTTTTAGGTATTCATATACAGAGTGTGTGCCATATTCTGCGACAAGTTTTGGGACAATGTCATGTCTTTGTACTTTTTTCTTGCACCCCGAGCACCAGAGCCAGCTACCAATTGCTCCACAATAGCGGTGTTGTACTGTTGCTCAGCCTGGAGAAAGTCTAGGAAACGCCAGATCGATGGGTGACTGCCACCAACAAAGTGGTTGAAATGCCTGTGCCATACCTCAACTGAGTTGATGGTTTGGAGGAGGTCTACCTGCACGGCATCATGGCAATTCCAAAGCTCTATTGGAAACATGGGTCTGTGATGACCACAATAAGCCAGCGGCCTCCCCAGCCAAGTGTCTTCATAACAGTCAATCAGAGGCATTAAGATCTCTGCATTGCTCTTAAAAATATCAAAATCCATAATGTCCTTGAAGACAGCTATGACTTCGTTTTTAGGCACATAAGCCAAAGCTGGCAGAAAGTGAATGTGGAGAGCAAAGCCAGGGTTTATTTTGTAGTGACTGCAGATTTCCCCATGCTCCTGTACTTTCCTCCAAATGGCTTGACAATGGTTAAAAAAACATGCATGCATTTGTGCCGACGGATAGTTAGACTTAAAAGCCTTGATAGCTGCAAGCTTGAAGTTGATTAAAACTGTCTCAGGATAAGCGGCCACATAAGTTATTGAGCTCCGTCAGTACTTCTGAATAAATTAGAGCAACTCTTGATTTCATTAGGACAAGCAAGGGGAATAACCATGCCATGTTTGATTACATTGATTGTATACAACTGAAAAAATATAGTGGGACAGCACTTAAAGATACCATCGCAAATAAGTGGGCTGCAGACGTCAAGGTGTCTAAGTCTTTAGTTGTTGAAAAGATAAGAAACTGGTCACTTACTTCCCTCAGCATCATAAAATAAGAATTTATCCCCTTTTTTTGTCAAGCAGTACTTGGGTGGAATTTCAAGAGACTGAGCGTTAGTGGACTCAGTTGGTGGACATGTAGTTTCATGTCTGGTGCACCTCACAGTTCTTTTGAGCAATGGTATTGAAGGTAGTTGCCCTGAGACATACGGAGACAACTGTGGTACCACTGAAACAACTATCTGGTGAGTTGTCTCTGTGGTAGTTGCAGCCTTGGCTTTCATGGCTGCCAGTGCCTCTATAGCAGCAATTTCAGCAGGGTACATGATTATGCTCCCCACAACTCTTTGTGACTCCCCCAGTCAAGTGTAGACACACTATGCAGTGCCCTTTTCATACTAGAAGCACTTCCAGTATGACTTCTCTCCAAGAAGTCGCTCCCAGCAGTACAGAAATCCCTGGAATTGAACCAGATCTGTTCCCTTTTAGCTCTGCACAAAACATACCTCCATGTTTGCATCAGTGCTGCAATACAGAGATGATTGTAACCATACAATAGTCTTGGAAATTGAGTAATTAGCCTAGCTGGTCTTGTTAAATTGGTCAGGCGCTACTAGGCTTTGTGTCTGGCTAATTGATCATAATGTTCCATTAATGAAGGGTGAGCATTATTAGACTTTGTGTTAGGTGCCCGGCTGCTATTATGCCATTCGCTATAACTGAAAAAGTGCAATTTTTTTCTCTGAGCTGTAACTGACTGCGCTATTATGTGAGCGTGGTTTTGTACTGCGTGGTTGTTGCGTGGTACTAACTGGATACCCCAGATACCTGGGGCGAGCTCTGAGTTTTGATTGTGAGCTGCACGTTTTTCCTGCAATTTGTGTTTATTTGCAGCATTTTTTATTTATGTTTTGTTTGTTAGTTTGATAGTAATCTGTTTTTATTGCTAAACCAATGACTCTGAAGTTTAGAATAGTTAGTTAGGGATGTTACAGTGAGGTAGTTAGCTTCGAGCGTCTTTTCAGGACTCCGCTATCTTATGTCAGAGTGTTTTTGGAGAGGTGTAATATGTTGTTTTTTTTTTACCACCACCAGAGTAGGATCTCTGCATTCACTGATACGGATTCTTGGGTGGATTTTTGAGGCCTGATTGGTGGAGTAGCGTCTAGAGGAAGTGTTTTTGGCAAAGGAAGCCCCTTACCTGGAAGAACTGTGTTGAGGGAAGCGTGCTGTCTGAGGAGCCGTGTTGTGCTGTTTTCTTGCTGCCCACAGAATCATTTGGATTATTCGCCAGACTTCTTTGTTCTGAAGAACAGGAGGCATAGCCAAACTCTTCTTGCCATGGAGAACGAGAGGTATTGTTGGTCTGGGTTTGGTTTTTGGTGGGACTCACTGTGGGTGTGGAGGGGGGGGCAGCTTTGCTCCATGGAGCTCTGCTACCGGATTCCTCGCAGTGTGGGAGTCGGGGGTTGTATCAGCCCAGTAGTTGGCTGGTCTCTTAGGGCACCCAGGACTATGGGGAGTCGGCTGGTGGGCCGACTCTTGCTCTGGGCCGAAGTCGCTGCGGGGAATATTTCTGGCAGTGGATTCCTCTGGGGTAAAAGTTTTTGGGCCCCCTGCCAGCTCTCAGGTGTTCCGAGATCTCTGAGCCCACGTAGATTTACCTGGGAAACTCTGGTTGAATTGGACGTTGGATACGGTCAGACTTTTTTGCCATTTATATTATTCTGGAAGACAGTGGAAAGCATCTATATCTCCTGGTTTATAATACTTATGGTTCTGCCTGCCTACATGAGAGGTAGTCTTGACAGATCCACATCTTGTTGCTAGTTTACCAGGCAGTGAGAGTACCTGGTTAACTACTTAGCTACTTTTTTCAATAACTTCGTAGTTTCTCCCGCCTATGTGAGAGGTAGTGCAGGTGGACTGTGTTTGGTTTCTCTATACTCCCTAGGCAATAGGAACTTTTAGCCAACTACTTTTTCATACTCAGCTTATGGTTTTATTTGTCTCTGTGAGAGACTGAGTAGACTGAACCATCTTCTGGACATTTATTCTAGGAGGTGCAAGCTCCATGAATGATAGTATCTACCTGAGAGACTTTCAGTGACTGGCTGTGATTATATAGTTTTGAGTTTTGTTTATTTTATTAGTTATTTATTTGTTTTTTTATATTTGATTATTTAGTTATTTTATTTTAGTTATTTTTTGGTAGTGAGAGTACCTTTCATTTGTGAATTTGGGTTTGGGGGTTTATTCTTTGGGATATTCTGTTGTTTTTAAATTTATATTGCAGCTTTGGATTGTATGAAGGAATTGGAGTTGTGTTTTTTTCCCAATCTTTTTGTAATAATTGGGTGGTATGTGCCTGCTTGCCCCCCCGTCCTGTGCTATTCGGTCTCCGCCCTCCGTGCCCTCTGCCCATTCTATTCCCCCCCACACCTGCTTATACCTACCAGTGCTGTTGGGTGCTGGGGATTGCTCGCAGGAGGTGAGGGCAGGGGTGGGTGAGGGGGCACGGACAGCAGAGTCCAAAAGGAGTGGCGCTTTCCCATCGGGGTGGTTAGGACCAGAAGATACCCTGGGGCGAAATGATGCCTGGAACGTAGTGATCCTTGTCTGGTCCCCATACCCAAGGGCACCTCCTTTCTGGGTGGGCAAGCAGCTGTGACGGCTCGCCAACACCGTCCAATCAGGGCGCTGTTATGCAATGCCAGATCCATTAGGAACAAGACTGCTTTGATTGCAGATCTTGTTGAAACAGTGGATCTGCTTGCATTACTGAGACCTGGTTGGATGGGAATGCTGCGCAATTTTAGAGGCAGCTATTCCCTCCAGGTACTTGGTTATACACCGCCCGAGATTGGATCGTGGGGGGGTTGCGGTCTATTTCAAGACGAATTGGGCCTGACTGGGGTTCCAGTTGAGGAGACCATATCATTTGAGTGTACCGTGGTAACTGATGTGGGGTGCAGATAGCTCTCATTTACCATCCACCAGGTGATGAGAAGCTGTTCCTGCAGGAGGTAGCAGATTTGCCACCAACATGGCATTGGAGTGGCCCAGACTGGATGGTTCTGGGTGACTTCAGTGCCTGGGTCGACGACGAATCTTCGCTTTTTGGTCAACACTTCCTCCAGGTGATGACATCACTGGGCTTCACACAGGTTTGTTTCCTCAGCTACCCACAATGGGGGTCACTCTCTTGATTTGGTCTTCGTCCTGGGGATCGAGGCCTCTGATTTGGTGGTGAAACCTTTTGGTTGGTCCAATCACTGCGCTGTTAGGTTCAAGTTTTTCTGCCCCCCTGAGTAGGTCAGCACCTGTAGAGATGATCAGTTATTGACCTTTGCAGGATGGGTCCCTGAAGACCTAGCGGTGGTGATTGACCTCTCTGTGTTTGGCGAGACCAGCACAGATCCTGAGCTGTTATGGCCTATAATACGGCCATTTCCTCAGCCCTCGATCTGATTGCTCCTGTCCGGGTTCACCACCTTCTGCTTCGCCCCGGGACCCCATGGTTTGATGGGTCCCTGAGGGAACTGCGTAGGTTAGAGCATCGTTGGTGCAGGTCTGCCTTGGATGCCAATCATCGTATTTTGTTAGAGCATTATAAACTCTATCAATCAGAGATTTCTCGGAAGAAGGCAGAATTCCTGTCCAGAGAAATCGCTGTTGCAAGGAATCGACCAGCTCAACTCTTCTGAACTATGGACAGGTTGTGCAACCCAACCTGTCTGCAGCTCCGTTGAGCTTTGTCACAAATAGAATGTGATGAGATCGCTCGATTCTTTGCGAATAAGGTGGCTGACATCGGCAAGAGTTGCGTCAGTTCCACTGTATGGGGGGATGCGGTTGATCGGCATTTGGTCACGGAGCCCGGAGCGTCCTGGAGTACCTTTGATCTGCCGGAGTTCGTTGATATTATGAGGATTGTCCAGAGGATGCGTCCCACCTGCTGTAGTTTAGATCCAGGCCCTACTTCCATGATTTTGGGTTGCAGTGATATTATCAGCCCAGTCTTAGCTCAGATTGTACAGTGCTCTTTGGAATTGGGTGAGTTTCCTAGCTCTCCGAAGGAGGCGGTGGTGACACCCCTCCTGAAGAAAGCTTCCTTAGACCCGGAGAATCTAGAGAACTGCAGACCAATCTCTAACCTTCCTTTTGTGGGAAAGGTTATTGAAAAAGTTGTGGCAGCTCAACTGGAGAACCATTTAACCATCCATAATTTATACGAACCTCTCCAATCAGGTTTTCGTAAGAGGCATAATACTGAGACGACCCTGGTTCAGGTGCTCAATGATCTTCTGATGGCGAGAGATCAGAGAAACCATTCTATCTTGATACTCCTTGATTCATCATCAGCTTTCAACACTGTGGATCATGGGGTTTTGCTCGAGCGCCTGACATGCCTCTCAACTGTACCACATTATGAGGAACGTTCTTCATTTTACTTCTCAAAAGCTCCCTGTTCCACATTGTGAGGACTTGTCCCACATTCAGTGTTAACATTTTGAAGCAAAAATCTATAGTAAATGATGCAAAAAATATATCAATTAATTAATAACAGACTTTCTGAACATAAATGCAAACATTTTAATAGTGTTCTAAACTCCTTATGTAAAGATTTGATTAAGTGTCCCACATTTTGCTCATTTGTTCCACATTTTGAGAGGCAATGTTCCACATTTGGGGAACAAAAGGTTGAGAGGTATGGCGCCTGAGGTTCATCTGTGGGCTGCCGGGGACAGTACTCAGATGGTTTGCATCTTTCCTCATCCGTAGATCTCAGAGAGTCATCTCGGGAATATTTTCTTCCAAGTCTTTCTCTCTGTTTTGAGGGGTACCTCAGGGTTTGGTGCTTTCCCCCATGTTATTTGCAGTGTATATGCTGCCCTTCGGAGACATTCTAAGATGGTATGGGCTGAGGTTTCACTGCTATGCTGATGATACCCAGCTCTACCTGTCTTTTGCCCCCGACCAGGTTAGCGCTATCTCAGTACTGAATAACTGCCTCATGGAAATCCAAGATTGGATGAGTTCCGGTGGTGTAAAGTTGAATGCAGGAAAGACTGAGGTTTTGGTGGTGGACCCGGGTCAAAGGACAGAGGGGTTGAGGACTGATCTCCCCTCTGGTTTAGTCCTGGGGGGGCTCAGTTCCTTACCTCTGAGCAGGTGCGTGATGTGGGAGTGGTGCTTGACGATGGGCTGACCCTTCGTCATCAGGTGTCGGCAGTTGTCAAGCTGCCCTTTTACCATCTTAGGAACATTGCTAGGATCAAGCATCTCGTTCCGTCTAATGATCTGTCTGTTTTGGTCCATGCCTTTGTGACCTCACGCCTTGACTACTGTAACTCCCTTTACTTAGGGCTTTCTGGGGTTGATATCCATCACTTGCAGCTAGTGCAGAATGCTGCTGCATGTTTGTTGACTGGAGTATCTAGAAGATCTCACATTACCCCAGTGCTGCGCGATCTACACTGGCTACCTGTTCAGTGGCGGATCACCTTAAGGTAGGTTTATTAACCTACAAAGCCCTACAAGGACACGGTCCTGACTACTTGAAAGAGCTCCTGGTTCCTTACACCCCTCTGCAACAGTTCCACTCAGCTGATGTCGGGTTGCTGGAGATTCCAAGGGTTAGCCTAAAGTCATCTGGGCCAGTGCCTTTGGGTTTGTAGCCCCTATCCTTTGGAATTCTCTGCCCCGTCAGCTAAGGGAGTGTAGGACAGTGGGATGCTTTAAGCAGGCATTAAAGACATTTTTATGGGGGAAAGCCTATCCTTGACTTCTCTGTTTTTATTGTATTTATTATAATCTGCTGAGTTTTATTCATTTTAATTCTGTGCAGCTCCTTGAAATTTGAAAGGCGCTGTATTAAATAAATTTGTTATTATTATTATCCCGTGGGGCTACTCCATCCTGTAGTTATCCCTCAGAAGGGCCTTAGAAGGGCTGACTTTATGAAAATGGTAGAATACCTCTGAAAGTTGCCGGCCCATTGGCACAGCAGTGGGATTTCTGCTTGTGACGCCGGCGACCCAGGTTCGGGAACGGACCCTAGTCTTTGGAGGGCCGGCCGGGGGAGAGGGATGGAGCGTCCTATGGACTGCTCTCCTTCTCCAGGGGGGAGGTTGGGGGCAGCATCCGGAGCGCTGAGGACTCCTGGCGGAGGCCAGGAGCTCTCGTGCTGCCGTGCTAGTTTCTGGGGGAGGCGGGGCAGATGGCACCATCCCTCCGGAGGAAAACACAAGAAAGAAGAGGAGATCCTCCGTCTAGTGAAGCCTCCCCAGGCTTCAATTCACCCCTGCCGCCGCACTCCCAACTAGTTACTGGTTCCGCGGCACTGGCATTAGGGTAACCAGTGCCGCGGCCCCGCCCTCCGAGGGTGACCAGGAGGGCGGCAAATAGGCAGGAGGTGGAAGCTCCGGGGGCCGTGACCAGGCGGATGAGCGACAGAGGATCCCCCAGGTAAAAAGGAAAATTAAAAAAAAAAAAAAAAAAGAATACCTCTGAAAGGACCTAGCAGGAAGAGATATCCTGGGTGGGTGCAGGGTAAATGGGCCAGGCTAAAAGAGGGTCTAGTAAAGGCAACAAACCTGTACATCAAGCACGTAAGTAAAAGAAGAAGGTAGAGGAGCTCATTAAGGTTCTTGAGGGAGGTGGCAGAAAAGGTAAAGGCAAAAAAAAGGAAGGGATTACATGAGGGCATTGTCTGAAATTGGAGGGAAGGAAGTTCAGGAGAGAGTTGAGGAAGCACTTTCTCACAGAGAGGGTGGTAACAGCTTGGAATGCACTGCCTGATGAACTGATTTTGCTAACAACTGTAGATGGATTTAAAAGGGGATGGGACAGGGTCAAGGGCAAAATCAGAACCAAGAAGGTGGGGAGAGGATGGTGATAATTCACACCTCACATGGTGCATGCAGAGAGGAAGTGAAAGAAAGGGTTAGGGGGCAGCATCGGTACTCAACACTGAGAACTGCACACTCGAGCAGACTTGCTAGACCATAAGGCCTATATCTGCTGGCATCATCATATGTTCGTAAAATGAATGGCATTCAGAAGGTATAAGGAGACCCAGAGAGAGGAGGATAGGGCAGTGTATCTGGGGAAATGGAGGGAGGCAGGCAAAGCATTAAGGAGTGTGAAGGTGCAAACTGAGGAAAGAATAGCCAGGCAGTAACAAAAGGGGACAAGACATTTTTCAGGTATGTTGGTGAGAAAAGGAAGATGGAGGAATTGTACGGTTAAGGGGGGGACTGTATGGAGGAGGAGGAGGACCAAAAAAAGGCAAACATCTTTAATACCTCTTGTCCATCTTCACAATAAAAGAGAAAGGGGAGGGTCCATGAAAAGGCACTAAGAGCTTCGAGGAGAGGGAAGAGGAAACTAGTCCCTTTTCTGAGGAGACAGTCAGGAAAGCACTCACTAATCTGAGGGTGGACAAAGCCACGGGGCCAGATGGGGGCATTCAAGAGTGCCAAAAGAACTCAGGGAGGTACTGGCTGCACCCCTAGTAGACTTGTTTTAACAGTTCACTGCAGACCAGCATAGTCCCAGAGCACTGGAGAAGAGGGGACATAGTCCCACTTCACAAAAGTGGTAGCAGGAGGAGATGGGCAATTATAGACCTGTCAGCCTGACTTCAGTGGTAGGGAAATTAATGGAAACAGTATTAAAGGAAAGGACTATGATATACCTGGAATACAATGGACTGCAGGACCCCGGCAGCATGGTTTCACAGAGGTAAGGTTCTGTCAAACAAATCTGATAGATTTTTTTGACTGGGTAACCAAGGTGTTGGATCAGGGAGGAGTGGTGGATGTGGCCTACCTAGACTTCAGCAAGGCCTTCGACACCATACCACATAGGAGACTGTTAAACAAGTTGGGTAGCGTAGGGGTAGCTAATAAGATGGTAACCTGGGTAAGAAAATGGTTAGGGGATAGGAGGCAGAGGGTGGTAGTAAACAGAGCTTGCTCCGTGGAGAGGAGAGTGACTGCTGGGGTACCTCTGAGGTCAGTACTGGGACCGGTCCTCTGTAATGTCTTCATTAGTGACATGACAGAGGAAGTGTAAGAGAAGGTCTGTCTCTTTGCGGATGACACCAAGATCTGCAACAGAGTGGACACTCCAGGGTGTGTTTGCAAAGGATGGTAAGAGATCTAAAATGGCTGGAGGAGTGGTCAAAAGTCTGGCAGCTAAGGCTTAATGCAAAAAAGTGCAAAATAATGCACTTGGGTCACAGAAACCCAGGGGCGAAGTGCAGAATTGGGGGGGAGATATGTACAATGACCAAGCAGGAAAGGGTCCTGGGGGTAATCATATTGGATAACCTAAAGGTGGCTAGACAATGTGACAAAACGATCGGGAAAGCTAGTGGGATGCTGGGATGTATAGGTAGGGGCATCACCAGCAGGAAGAGGAAGTAGTGCTACCCCATGTTGGTAATTAGTAAGACCTGACCTGGAGTACTGTGTCCAGTTTTGGAGTCCACATCTCAGGAAAGACAGACAAAGTAGAGGCAATCCAGAGGAGGGCTACCAAGATGGTGCAGGGACTGCATCAAAAGCCCTATGACGAGAGGCTTAAAGGAGCTCAATATGTACACCCTGGAGGAGACAAAGGAGAAGGGCTATGATCAAGACCTTTAAACACCTCACGGAGGTAAATAAGGTACAGGTGGGAGGTATTTTTCAGAGAAAAGGGTGCTCTAGAACAAGAGGTCATGATATGAATCTGGAGGGTGATAGACCGAGGAGAGATGCAAGGAAATACTTCTTCACAGAAAGGGTAGTGGATGACTCCTCAGGACACAGAGGAGTCAGCTGACTGGAATGTCTGGATACAACTGAAAAGAAGGATTTGAAATGCCAAATAATTTGAGAATAAAAGTCAACAAACAAAGGAATAGATACAATAGAATGACAGGACAAGAGCAGTTCCAGCAACCTGAAAGAAATACAGAGTGTTAATGAAAAAGAAAGAAACACAGAATTGGGCCTGAGGAAGTGGCAACATCACAAAACTGTTGCCCATGAAATTGACATGTGAAGTGGCTAAATAAAAAGAAAAAAACATTTATTGACTATACCTCGGAGTTCATCCATCTTTTTTCACATTTATAATTTACTGCACTAGGACATGCTGCTTACCATTTACTTGTTTCATTTGTTTTTCGAATGTGCATGTATGTCACGTATGAACACTGTAAGATTCCTTACTGTCCCATTCCTCCCCCCTGCCCCCCAAATCACAACTGAAACAGGAAACAAGCCCTGAGCTCTGTGTGCTTACCTGATAAAACATATTTAAAATTAAATTAGGTCTTCACCAACCTAGTAATGGTCAAGCCGTAAGCAGAGGGATTATCACTTGAATCCCTCCCCCCCCCATTCACTTCTCTACCTCCCACTGTCATCTTTCACTTAGCAACTAGCTGAGACAGCTAAATGGGAGGGGCCTGTGATCTGTGACCTGTGAAAACAGAGTCAGGTGTGCCCCAGATCCATTTTGATGCTTCTTTTAGCAGCACAACATTAGGGAGAGGAAAAGGGGAGAGCAGCTACAGCTCCCCCTTTCACTTAGCAGCTGGCTGAGACAGCTAAATGGGATGGGCCTGTGAAAGCAGAGTCAGGTGTGCCCCAGATCCATTTTATGCTTCTCTCTGCTAGCGGCCTTCCGCGCTAATGGCCACAGCGCAAAGGACAATGAAGAAGTGGAGTCAGCTGTAAGGCAGCCATTAGCCAGGAATCCTGCTTGTAACAGCCAGGTACACCTGTATTGTTTGTGGGGGAAGGATTTGGGGAACTTGCTGCTAGTCTGATATCTATTAAAATGGGTATTCATTGTTTCTCATACTATCTGCTTAACTTAGCTTGCAACTATGGCAGCTGGATATTTTGTATATTATACTATCTGCTTATCTTGGCTTATATCTAGGGCAGCTAGACTCCTTGTTTATCATATTCTCTACTACTGCTGAACTTGTCTTAGCTTCCATACATAGTTGTGTGATTGTGCTAAGCATATCTGCTTGTTGGTTGAGATAGGATGGAGATTGTCAGTTATGACGGTTGTGGGGCACTAATCTCTAGGGGACTGCTCTGGAGACGAGGCATTATTATCCCATTAACAGGACCTTAACAGAGCTCAAGGCTCAGCTGGAGGCAGCAAGGATAGAGGTAGTCAAGTTGCACCTCCAACTCAGCTATAGCTCACCACCCCCACTTCCACAGAGGCCCACTGACCCAGAGGGATGGAGAGTGGTGGGAAGGGGAAGGGCACAGGGAGGCACAGCTAGTCACAAGAGGGTTGTTCTGACCAACTCCATTCCAATAGCAAACTGCTTTGCACCCTTGGAAGAGGTACAAGAATGACTCCATGGGGGGGGGGGACTCCAAGTCAATTGGGGGATCAAGGCAGGACAACACGGTGGCTCCCAGAAGTAAGAAAGCCAGGAATATCTTGGTGTTCGGGGACTGTATGATCGGGGGCTGGAAAATCCAATGACCAGGAGGCAGCCCAAATGGAAAAGCGTTTTCATTTGGCATTATACGTTTCCCTGGTTGCTGGTTTACGTGAGGCCAATAGAATATTGGCCACAGAAGATGACACTTGGAGATGTGCTATGAAAGCATCCTCAGGAGCCAAGCATGAAGGTGTAGTGACTTCAGGTTGGGATGTAGAAGGGTCCCCTAATTCTGAGTCCAGAGATCTGGTCTTATTGGTAACGGAATGGGTTCCTCCACTGAGAACTGTTGAAGCAGGGGGAACCACACCTGCCAAGGCCACAGAGGGGCTATGAGAATCATGGTGGCAGGTTTGAGTTGTAATTTCAGTAGAGTCTGTTGCAGGAGAGGGACAGGGGGGAGCATATAATAAGAGTCCTGTCCATGACTGGGACAGGGCATCTATAGGCCATCCTCTTTTGCTTAGGATAATGAAATAGTATCTGGGGAGACGGTGATTGATGGGGGAGGCAAACAGATCCAGTTGCAGGATCCCCCACAAATGAAAGATTTTCTGAAGAACTTCGTGATGAAGTGTCCATTCGTGTGTGGAAGACTGGCAACTGAGAAGGTCAGCCAGGAGACTGTAGCATCCTGGTAGATGGACGGCTCTCAGTAAAAGGTGTTGCCGTATGGCTTCCTGCTAGAACGCAGTCATCTCTCTGCATAGAGAATGGGACTGTGCAGAAAACTACTGATGTGTTGTCTGATTGAATCAGCAACGGTCCCAGGGACAATTAAGGTTGGGAAGCCTGGAGGGCGAAGCAGACCGCTCTCATCTCCAGGAGATTTATGTGGGGAGGAGGGGAAGAATGAGTCCACTTGCCTTGCCCCTGTAAGGACCCAAGTGTGCACCCCACCCTTCTAGGGATGCATCCATGGTCAACGTCTGCTGGGCTGGGGCAGATTGGAAGGGCATGCCTTGAGATATATTGTCTTGGAGAGCCCACCATAATAGGGCGTACCTCAGCATAGGAGTGACACTGATTTTGTCTTCAAATTTCCTGTTACTTGAAACCATTGGTTCTGGAGAACCCACCGGACTGCTCTCGTGAAGATGGGCAAACGCCACCATAGGAATGGTAGTGGCCATGTGCCCTAGGAGGCATAACATGCGTCTGGCTGTGACTTCCTTTGAGCTTGTATCTGAGAAGCCAGAGATAGGAGCTTGTCTTGTCTGTCAGCTGGGAGGTAAGCTGTGGTGGAGACAGTGTCCAGGACCACTCCTATATATTAGAGCGACTGTGTAGGGGTCAGATTGGACTTCAGGCAATTGACCATAATCCCTAGGAAGTGAAACAGAGTTAGGGCTGTTTGAAGGGAGGAAAGCAGAGAGGTTTTGGACCCTGCCTTGATGAGCCAGTCATCCAGATATGGGAAGACAAAGTGCCCGTCCCGTCATAGGGCTGCTGCTACTGCCGCTAGGCACTCGGTAAACACTCTCGGGGCCGATGAGAGGCCAAATGGGAGTGCCCGAAATTGGTAATGTTTTCCCAACAGGTGAAAACGAAGAAACCTGTGGTGGGCAGGATGGATGGGGATATGTAGATAGGCATCCTTCATATCCAGGGCACATAGCCAATCCCCTTGTTTCAACATTGGCATGATGGAAGTTAGGGTGATCATGCGGAACCTTTTGTACTGGATGTGTAGGTTCAATTGTCTGAGGTCTAGTATTGGTCTGAGATCTCCAGTTCATTTGGGCACCAGGAAGAAATAGGAATAAAACCCCTTTTGATGCTTTGCAGGGGGTACCGGATGAATTGCCTTCTTGGTCAGAAGAGCCTGGAGTTCCTCCTAGAGAAGGGAATGTGGTCAGGTGGGTAGTGAACAGAGCAGGGGGGATGAGGGGGAGGTATGGAAATAAGTTCCAGAGTGTGACACCTGTGAATGATTTGAAGTACCCACTCTTCCAATGTGATTGTTTGCCAGGCCTCTAAATGGAAGGCAAAGCAACTGCCCACAGCTTTCGAGGCCTGATCAAGGAAGCGTAGACAAAGCCCCAGTTGGTCACTAGGAGGCGGACTGACTAGCCCCACTAGGACGGTGGAAGCGGGTGCCTTTGGCTGCAAAGATGTTGGTCTTTGGAAGGCTGGGAGCAACCATGGGATCCACCTCTATGTGAGCCTCTGTATTTTCCTCCTCTTTTTGCATAAAAGGAGGATTGAGGACGATACGATGACTGGGATGTATGGTACAGTCCATATACAGTATGCAGTGTCCATCCTGAAGACTGGAGATCATCTATAAGTGTTTGGGTACCTGGGCCGGAAGGTTTAGACCCATTAAAGAGTGCATTGACCACTCTATGCTGTACATCTGGTGTAAAGCCTGAGATGCGAAGCCAGGCATGGGGATGCAAGGTAATGCCAGTTGCCGACATGTGGGTCGAAGTATCGACCGCATATCCTGAACGAAGTAGGTGTTGGGAGATGGAATTGCCAGTAGATATTGTAGCCAGTAATTGATCCCTCTCCTGTGAAGGAGGGAGTTTCTTGACTAATTCTATGGCAGATGACCAGCGTGTATGCTGGTATTTGACCATACGTTCCATATAATTTAGGATTCTGAGATTCATGGTACCTGCTTGGAATGCCTTTTTTCCCAGTAATCTATCCTATGGGAGTCTTTATCAGGAGGTAGGGAGTGCATGTGTTTAAGTCATTTAGTATGATCATGAGTGGCAGCAATCACTACTGAATTCACTTCAGGAGTAGTGGAAAGAAAAGGGTGATCCAGAGGAGCCTGGTAGAGGTGATCCACCTTGCAGGGAACAGCTGAAACAGTGGAAGGCTGATTCCAGGCTGCAAGCATAGTATTTTGGTAGGTTTGTATAAGTGGGGGTACCACTAAGACTGGCTCCTCTGGTAATTCTAGATAGTCTGCCCTATCCTTTCATTGCTTGTCATGTTCAGTAGTGGAAAATCCCATGACTTTTTGAATTTGGACCATCATCTCATGGAAGGATGGGTCATCGGGGGGGAGAGGCAGCTGCCTGGCAGGATAAATTCTCATTTAAGGAAGAAATATTCAAAAGAGGGGACTGGGGTTGGAAATCCAGGTCCTGTAATTCCTCATCCTCCAAAGCTCCGGTGAAATCTGCTGGAAATTCAGCCTCATCTAATAGGTAGTCATTCACATATGAGGGAGGAGACCAGGGTGGGGAAAGGTCTCTGTCACCCTGGAAACATTTAGGCGGAGGACATGGGGAACTGGATGGATGACTTGGCTCCCCTGGATCAGAGGGCTGAGTATGCTGAATGGCTTGCAAATCCTGCTGTACCACTGAGGCAACGTCCACTGTGGGGGGAGGGGCTTGTGAGAAACCAAGAGAACTGTTGAGGGGATTGGACGTGTAGTATTATCAGGTCTTGCACCTAGGTGATAGAGCCCAGGTTCACGATCCCTGTCCGCCTGGCCCCTACGAGAATATGCTTGTGAGGGAGGAGGGGTGGAATGCATAGCAAATGCAGTAGGCTTCTCCATGGGAATGCGACCCCTTGTCGAAGAGGGCCACTGGGGAAGAAGTAGTAGAATGTTTAAATGAAGTCGCCGACGACAGGAGATGAGCTGACGTCGATAAAACCAACAAAGGCTTCATAAACTGCCATGAGGGCACTGGAAACACCATTGGCGAGAGGGTGAAAACCCCCATTGACGAGGAGGCAGTGTGTGAATGCACCGTTGATGGTGGGGCATCTGTGACGGTGGCCATCGACGAGCGTCTAGGCACAGAGGTTGAAGAGGGCTTCTTCTCTTTTTTTGTGCCGTTTGTGAGAATCAGTGGATGGGGAGCTCTTGGGCAAGCCCCCTGATTCTCTAGTAGAGGCAATTTCTGCTCCATTAAATATGATTACATTTCCTGCAGCTGTCATCGATGGGTTGCCTCATTAAAATCCTGGCAATGTATGCAAGAGGTGGTGTCGTGTGTGGGTTCCAGACACCTTACACAAGTGGTATGGTTGTCGAAACGGTAGATTTTTCTACCGCAACAACAGGAATGAAGTAACGCTGTCTTGCTTGTAGATTCTTTTTACATTCGTCGATGTAGAAAGTGAAATGGAAAAATTCTGCTTCTAAGCTCAAATTCTCGATGAGTGCTACTCTGTGCACTAGCTGCTGCGTGTGAGCCGAAGACAGCAGAAAAATGAACCGAGGATACCAAGGACTGCCCACACTTATATAGGAAACAGGAAGGTGATGTCATGTGTGGGCAGCCTCGGAAAGGACTGCTAGAAGAGCTGCCGTGTGCCACAGCGACCTCTGGCGATGACCCAAGTGTATTATCTGCTGCAAGAGATCACCCCGTGGAAGATCTACAGTTACAGGTGAGTACCCCATTTCTTTTTTTCTTTTTTTTTTAAGAGACATGGATATGGTTCATTTATCCACATGTTGGCAGACTTCCAGAAATTCTTCAGGAGGGGGCAAGTTGCACACCCCTATTTGGTGAAAAGACTGGAGAACAAAGGCCCCAAAAGCAGCACTTAGGTGCTGGGACCAATGACAGCCCAACTCCCACTAAAAGTGACACATCTGCCAGCAGGCCCACCAGATGAGACTGGTACAGGACACCATGTAACCCAACAGTCACAGGAAGTCTCAGGCAGGGCACGAGCATCCAACCCAAAATGATCAGGCAATCGAGGTAAGGTCCAGTGCCAAGTCCACAGTGAGTCAGGCCTTGGCCCGAAGGGAGTCTAACTTTGCCCTAATGAAGTGAATTATCTGTGAGGGGTTCAGCTCGAACTTGGCTAGATGGACCAGAATGCCCAAGTCTTTGCAGGTCTGGAGGGCCAGGTCCCTGGACTGCTCCAGTGCCTTCCTGGAAGGCCCGGCAATCAGCCAGCCATCAAGGTAAGGGTACACCTTGACCCACTGACACCGCAGGAAGGCTGCCACCATTGCCATGCACTTTGTGAAGACCCTGGTGCCAAGGAGAGGCTGAATGGCATGACCTGATACTGGCAAAGAATCCCTTCTGCACAGAACCGATGGTACCACAAGAGAGAGGAGGTCCAGTAAGCAGAACCACATGCCCTACTCCAGAGATGGTGTTATCTGGTTCAGCGTGACCATCCTGAACTTGCGCTTCAGAGATACTAATTCAGATCACAGAGGTCTAGTATTGGCGCTAACCCCCTGTTCTTTTCCAGACCAGGAAGTACCTGGACATGAAGCCCTGACCTGCCATGGAGTCTGGGACAGGGGCTATGGCTCGCTTTTCTAGGAGTTGAGCAACGTCCTCCCTGAGGGCAGACAGTGTGTTCTGACACACCATGGACTTCATTGATGCGTGATGTCTGTATGGTGGGAGAGTCTTAAAATCGAGAGGCAACTCTCTTCCCACCACCTCTAGAAACCACTTGTCTGAGGTAATTAAGGACCAAGTGTGCCAGAAGTGGTGCAGTCAACCCCCTACGGGGAGCCTGGGCAGGGACTGGATGGGTGGGAGGTAGACATTCCACAACCCATCAGTGGGCAGCTTTGGAGGGGGCACCAACACCTGCTGCCAGAGGGGTCACCACTACCCCATTTTTTTGGGCCCTGACGAAGGAATTTGGTCTTGAGGTGCCAAGCCGGCAAAGGCCCCAGCTGAGGCTGCTGTGACGGAAAGGGACGAAACTGAAAAGGCTTTTGCTTCAGCTTCTGCCCTTTCTCCTTCTGAGAGAAGGTCACAGAATCCAGGGTGGCATTGGACTTCACAATCCTGGTAAGGTGGCCTTCCACCCCATGTCCAAAGAGGTTGGTGTCCAGGAAGGGGACATTGGCCAACTTGTGCTGGGTGTCCGCTGGAAATCCTCAGCCAGGCCCTGTGACATATCGTGACGGCTGCTGCCATGACACAGACGCAAGAATCACTGTCGTGCAAAGCCATCTGAAGCTGGTGTTCAGCCAGCACTTTACTTTGGTCTCGGGCCACTTTTACCACCAGCTGCTTGTCAGCAGGGAAGAATGGGAGGATGCAATCTGTGACAGCCATTAGGAAGTGACTAAAGTGGGCCATCATCAGGGTGTAGCTCACTTGACGGAGACCAAGGGACGATGCAGTACAGACCTTCTTCACTGCGTGGTCAAGCATTTTGGATTCCTTAACAGGGGGCTTGTCCATGTCCCCAGTATTCCTGGAATTATAGAAGACAGTCTGCAACCCAACTCTCCTCAGGGGGGTGGTCCAAAAATCTGGACAAGGTGCTGGTAGGGACTACATACTTGCAGATCATACAGGCAGAGGGTGCCAGGCAGGAAGCTAGGCACTTCTGAAGCTCCAGCACTGGTCCCAAGATGGCCTTGGTCATTGGGAAGTCAACTCCAGGGGATTCATCCCTGTCCAGGATTTCAATAAAGGGGTATTTAGCCCTTTTTGGACTGGCTCCAAGAGAATCTCTATGGACTCGGACATGAGCCTGAGAGGAGCCCCAAAGGGACACCTGCACATGGTCAGTAGTCAGCTCTTCAGCCGAATGATGGTTGAATGCATGAGCCTTCAAAGACTGCATCGAGGACCCATCAGATTCATCCAAAAAAATCTGCAAACACGGCCCTCAGCTACTGGCCAAAACTGAATGCTCCACAGCCACTGAGCAGCTGGCAGAGTCAGGGAAGCAGGAAGAGCATACCCTTTCCTGTTCCCATGACCATTGGCGGGACTGCTTTGATTTCTTGACCTTGACATGGTGGGCAGGGCTCTCCCCGAAGGTCTGGAGGGTCTTAGACATCTCATGGAAATTACTCTTGAAAACTGGGACAATGCCGGCCCTTAATGGGCGCAACATGGAGACCGACGAGGTGCCTGCTGTGGCCTTGGCTGCCACCTATTCCATGGCTTCCAGTGGGACTGTAGTCCCTGCAGCCATGGGGACTGTCTTATGAGCTTGCCTGGACATCAACAGAAGGTCCCATTTGGCCCACTGGCAGAGGAGAAGATGGGTGTAGCAGTATTCTAGTGAAGCAGTATGCATAGCCTGGCACAAGCTACAGGCAGCGATGTCATGCTGTTCATTGAGGCAGTATATGCACGACACATGCAGATCCATCTGTGACATTTTCTGGTTGCTCTGGATGCAATGCTTCAAGCCAGGAGCTGGCTTAGAATCCCCACGATCCATTCTGGTCGACGTCAGAGACCGAACCGAGGTTAAACTTGAAAAAGCAATTCGAAAGGTTAGAAGAAAAGTTAGCCAAACGGTGCAGTTAAGTAAGTTTGGGCCTACACCACGCAGAGACCCCTACTCTTCCAGAGGAAAGGAAGATCTGACATCATGGCTCAGAGCCAAAGGATATACCATGTGGGTGGAGCTTCTCTTAAAGACAGCCCGGCAAACGTGTGGCTAAGAGAACCATTTCTGCATCCCTAGAATATATACTTTGCCATGAATATCTTCTCCAATGTCACAAATGTACACATTGAAGAGTACAGGGCCCAAGACGGAATCCTGTGGCACCCCACTTATCATTCCCCATCCCCCGACATCTGAGTATATACCATTTTATTCACAAGGATGCTGTGTGCATATATACAGTATATGGAACACAGGCAGTATAGAGAAAAAACATAAGTGCCTTAGCTGGGCACTTGTTTCTTTCTCTCTTCTGTTTGTGTTTCTATATACTGTATACACAATGTGGGGGAGAGCAAGCATAACTCCATTTATGTGTTTGTGTGATCGTGCAAACCACCTGTTACACGGCCCTCCCCATTATCTAGTTTAAATCTGACTTACTTCTGCCCCAAAGTTTTGTTGCCCCACTGACTTAGCTGCAAGACATCCATAGTGAACAGCTGGCTGTCCTGCCAGAAGATTCTTCCGTCCCCTGACAACTGTTACCCCTCCCCCTCACACCAACCCATTGCCATATGTTAAATTCCATGATTTTGTTTTGCATGCTTGGTCCTGCATGTGGCACCAGAAATGCCTCCATGGAGGTAACTGTCATCACAGACCTCAACTTTCTGCAGTGGTACAATGGTATTCAGAGGTATGTGCCAGGAAATCTTTAGATTATGTCCATTTTGGGGGCTGGCATGTCAGTGCAGCGGTATCACTGCCACTTGCGACTCAAGTTTGAGAACAAGATCAAGTCACTGGGAGCCAGGTGGAGGAAAGAGGACCAAGTGTCCCCCGGGTGACTCTACTCTTTCGGAATGGGTGGGTATCTGTGTCCCACACCGAGATAACTACCTAGGGGAAGTTAGGTATCACCACAGCTGGGTCTAACAGAACAGGAGAGAAACACTGCCAGACACTGTCATGTAGCACTCCTTGGCATGCGCATCATTGCATGTCAGCTACCTTTGGGTCAAAACTGGAGGAGAAAACAGTCCGCTGGAGTTGCTGGCATCCCCTGCAGGCTCTCACACTTTCAGGGTGGCATCTCATTCATCACTTTAGTGACTCTGGGTAAGTGGTGGCCAAGTAAGAAGGTAGGGGACTGGGCTTTGGGGGGGTGCCATCTAGAGGTGAGTGGACCAGAGGGCATGGAGACTACTGTACCTTGATTTAAGAAAGAAAATAATAAAAGAAGAGATAAGTTCACTTTTACAACAGAAAATTCCACTGAAATGAATAGAGATTTCCTGTGAAAGATCCAGACACAGTGTACCTAGATATTCTAGGACATATCTCTGGCTACCACTGTAACTCCCTGAACCCATGTTTTCTTTCTTCACCATGGTGTTTATGCTCTGTACACCAACTGGCTCCTATCTGCCCCCGGTCCACCTAACCTCTTTGCCTAGTCCATCTTCGGTACTTACCTATTATTTGGTGAAGTCCTCCATGGAACACCCCCATGGCAGGGTTGTTGGGGCTGGCCAGGTCCCTCTGGAGAACAATACAGATAGCTCCAGAGGACCTCCTCTGTGCTATGGTTTGCCATGTTGCTGGTATCCAAATGTAGCTCAATACTTGGATTATCCCCCTTTCTGCCAAGTAGATAGTGTGGTCTAGTGGTTAGAACATCAACTGGAGAAAATGGAGATCATAGGTTCAAACCCCACTAGAGCCAAATACTCACTTTGTGACCTTGACCTCTCAGCACCAGTCCACCTGCTGTGGCAATGGGTATAAAGCAGAAACCCACTGGAAAGTGAGATATAGCATTTCCACTGGGTTATCCTAAATTATTATATTTGACAAGTAGCAGTCACACCCCAGGAGGCACAGAACAGATACATTCATCTAGCATGAATGGTGTACTACCCTCCCTGGGTTCCATGTCAATACCACGCAATAATTTTCATCACAGTAAATACCTGCATATATTTGCCACAACAAACAACTGCTAATGGTGACATCAGCTAAACACAGTACAGCACATAGAGCTGGTCAAAGGCATGTCTGACTGTGCTGACTGGGCTGTAACTACATTACTGAAAAGTACACTTGCCTTTGCTGCCAGTAATTAAAAGTCAATAATTAATAGAAATGGACAATTGAAACTCGATGTTGTGTGCTTGCAATTAATATGTCGTGACCAATGGTGACCTTCATTGCATTTCACTTACTAAAAGGAACGGCCGATAGTAACCTTGTGTACAGTACTGAAAGCACTGGCCAATTGTAACCTCGATGTTGTGAGTAGCTGTAGCTGCGTCAGACGGGCACCTAGCTGGCAGTTCTGCAAAAGGTTACCAGCTTACTGCAGGAACCACTGGTAACCTTCAATGTAAGTACAGGTGAAATGTGGGAAATGTGGGTTGGATCTGCTCTGTAATCATAAATTGCACTATTTTGGGGCATTAAATGTATTTCACTGTAATGTGCTCCGTAATGGTATTTCCTGGTTTTTAACATTGAGCGATGACTGCTTTGTGATATAAATACAGCGCTAAATTGTCACGCTGTATTTTCTGCACGGTAATGACATACTACCCCCCCCCCGCCCCTCTAACTATGGATTCTTCTAACACAAAGAAATGCCTCTTACTCCTCCTTGTGCTGCCTGACACCCACACCTCCGCCAGTCCTTACTAGATGCTGCCTCCATTCTAGTGCAGTTCTTTTGAACAGATTCTGTCAAAGGTGCAAGTCTATTTTGGGTGCCTAACCCTGGGGTCTCCTCCGCTGATGTGACACTGCTCTTCCTCCACCCACTCTCCCCAGCTGCAGTCTATCTACCTGTGTGAACATGAGGTATGTGCTGCAGTGAAGCAACTGTAATCCTCACTGAGCCTCGTACAAAGTTGCACCTCAGGTACTACACACCTCAGTTTTGAGGGCAGCTAACTTGACGCTAAAGGCCATGAATCTTCTACACGGTAGACACCCACCAGCCTCCCAGAGCTCCTTCCTGAAGGCAGCAGAACCACATTCCCTAAAACTGACCAGCTGCCTCCCCCTGAACTGCCTGTGCGAGTGTGTACTTGGGTGACAAAGCAAGTGGAAAGTGAGCTGCAAATCATGCAGTTTCCTACCCCTCTTTTATCCCTAGTCACTCTTCATATGCAAGTTCTGGCACTTACACGCCACTGAAACTTGTTATGGGTGACTTCAATACTTGGGGTGATGAAACTTTGTTTGGAATGCAGTTCCTCCAGATGATGACACCCTGG
The DNA here is from genome assembly GCA_016271365.2 of Neoceratodus forsteri. Lineage (NCBI taxonomy): Eukaryota > Metazoa > Chordata > Ceratodontiformes > Ceratodontidae > Neoceratodus > Neoceratodus forsteri. The sequence goes on from CM057449.1 coordinate 543,816,818, forward strand.
GTTTTGTTCAGGCAGCTGCCTCAGGTACCCATCAGCACAGTCACACCTTAAACCTGGTCTTCTCACTGGGTCTTGACATTAGTAATGTCAAGGATGATCTGGTCATTTGGTCGGATCATCATGCCATGCAGTTTCTTTGCAGGGCTCCTCATTTAACCACTCCTGTGGAGACGGTAAGCTACTACTTCATAATCTGTAGCCTTAGAGTATCCTGGCAGTGCTGGAAATCTCGAGCATGTAGAGGGCATGGAGGGCTCTTACGCCAGCATTCAACTCCCTAGCACCTCTCCATGTCTGCCCCTTGATTTCCCACCACAGGTTACCCTACTTCAATGGTGACCTGCAGAGGCTGAAGACATGGGTGTAAAGGTTGGACATTGTCTGTGGAGATCCCAGTCGGAGGAGGACAAGTTGGCACTCTATGCTCATTATGATGAGTACCAGCAGGCAATAACTGTAAGAAATCATTAATCCTATCACAGGTGATTGCTGCCGGAAGGAATCAACCTGATCAGCTCTTTGTGGACAGATTATTAAATCCAGTCTATCTGCAGTCCTGTAGAGCCTTTTGGACTGCTAAATGTGATGACTTTCATCAATTCTTTCTAGATGAAGTGTCTTCCATTCGTGCTGGGATATCCCCAGTTGGCCTGTCATTGGCTGGCAGTGTCCAGTCTTTGATGGGCACTTGCACTCGGTTTATGTGGGAGGAGTTTGAATGTATGTTAATAGAGTATGTCCCCCAGGAAGTTTCTGGTTTACACACTACCTACAGTTTACTGGACCGTAGGCTGACCCAGCTTCTTTTACAATGCTGGTGTATGCTCGGTCTGATTTCTGTGGAGATTGTTGGGTGTTCGCTTAGGGAGGGGATTTTTCCTGCCTCCTTGAGAAAGGCAGTAGTGAGGATCTTCCTTAAGAAACTAGCCTTGGACCCAGATGATCTGACACACTACAGACCTGACTCAAACCTTCCCTGTATTGGGTAGTTGACTGAGAAGGTTTGGTGGTGCAGCTGGGACAATACTTGGAGAAATTTCACATTTATGAACTGTTCCAGTCCAGTTTCCAGCCACATCATAGTTCAGAGGTTGCCTTAGTCAAGGTGCACCACACTCTCCTACTGGCTAGGGATGGTGAACTTCATTCCCTCCTTGTCCTGTTTGACCTGTCACTGGCATTTGATATGGTGGACCATGGGGTACAGTTGACCTGTCTGAGGCATTATGTAGGACTAGCAGGTACGGTGTTGCACTGGTTTGTGTGCTTAACTTATCCAGTAGGGTGCAGAAGGTGGCACTTGGCTCTTCCATCTTGAGCAGTGCTGTGCTCTGCTGTGGTGGGGAACACGACAATTCGCTCCACATTTCACTCCTGCATCAATTCACTCCCAGGAGCTCCTCTGACAGGTCCCACAACAGCTCGCTCAAATGACAACGCATTCCAGATAATCTCATTAACATAAACCCTTTGTCAAAGCTGGTAATGATAGCATTCAGCTGATAGTGTAACTGCTTATTTCGCTGGTGACCACACATAAATAATGGTTTACCTAAAGCTAGGTGGTGTCACAAGCTGCAAATGATGGGTTGAAACTCTCAAGGAAATTAGCAAACCTTTGTAAGGCTGAAACAGATGCTAAAATGAATTATCCTTGTCTTATACTGCACATTGTCTTCTCCCTTGTGGTTAGCTTGTTGTCTCAGTGCCACATGTGTTACTCAGTAACTCAGGAGAAGAACTCACACAGCCAGTCAGTTTAATTCCCCGTGCCCCCCCCCCCAAGCAAGTCTTTATTCCGCTGAACTGCCACAATGTGGCGAGACAGAAAGACAGCTGGGAAACAGGAATGGGCAGCCCATTAAACCTGTGACATCGGGGACAGAGGGAGTGTTTCTCCCAAACATTTATGCAGAACCAAGTTTGTGGTGAGAGGGCAGGTGATGTGTTGCTCTGGAGCAGCGAGCACCGTGGGTCTTCAGAGCAGTTGGAGGCAGGTGAGTATAGGCTGGGGGTAATGTTTGAGTGGCTGATCAGTCTGCCAAGATCGGCTTGTCAGGCACTGTGGCAGCTGGAGTGGATCATCTGGGGTTCCGAGAGGGGAGTTGTTCTTGCTGGGGTGGCATCTGGAGCAGGAGTAGACTGAACAAGGACAAATCTGTTGGCTGTAGGCAGGGGAGATTTGTCTGCAAGGCTACTCAGGAAGCAAGAGGAAAGGGGTCTACAATGCCTGCTTTTAGACCTGGTAGAGGAGCTCACCGGGAGTGAATTGACAGCAATGGAAATGAAGAGGAGTGAGTTGACGCAGGAGTGAACTGATGTGAGTGAAATGTTGGGGAGCTTATTGTCATATACCCGCTGTGGTGCGTCTTGGGATGATTCTGGTTCTCTTGTTGTTCGTCTACATACTGCCATTGGGGGAGATCATTAGATGTTATGGTTTGAGTTTTCATTGTTATGCTAATGATACCCAGCTATATGTATCTTGTGCACCTGATGATGATACGGCTGTCCTCGAATTGATAGACTGCCTTAGGGAAATTCAGGATTGGAGGCCAGACTGAACCTCTTGAAGACAGAGGTGTTACATCAGTGAATCCGGGTCAGTCTGGTTCAGAAGTGATGAGTAGTGGTGCAGCCCTTCCTTTTATGGACAGTGTAGCACTCGGAGCCATACACACAGTGAGGAATTGGGAGGTCATTGTGGACTTCAAGCTGACTTTGGAATATCAGGTGTCAGCTGTTGTCCACAACGTCTTTTACAATCTCTGGAACATCTCCCAGAGAAAACCCTTTTTGGAATCGGCAGATCTGGTGACTTTGGTGCACAGCCTGGTTACGTCTAGATTGGACTACTGCGATGCTCTTTACCTTGGGTTATCTGTGAGGTTGATGCATCACTTACAGCAGAATGTCACAGCCCTGCTGGTTGCTGGGACCTCTCGGTTCGAGCATATCATGCCAGTTCTCTGTGTTCTGCACTGGTTGCTGGACTGGTGTGGTGGCACATCAACTTCAGGGTGTGCCTGTTAACATGCAAAGCCCTGCACAATCTGGGTCCGGGTTACCTGAAAGGTCTCCTGACCCCTTACATTGTTGGTTGTCCCTTCCTGTCAGTGGATATGAGTCCCCTACATATACCAGATCCCGTCTGAAGTCCTTAGGTGTTAGGATATTTGGCGATGCTGCCCGAGAAGTGAGAAACTCATCATCCCGGCCCATATTTAAATCATGCCCGAAGGCGCATTTATTTTTGCTGGGTTTTGGATCCCTACACCATTACATAATTTTGTGTTATTTTAATTGTAAGAATTATGATGTATGATTTTATTTGTTTGACTGTGAGGTGCCCAGAGCCTTAGGAAAACGGTGTCACATAAATAAAATTACCTTGCCTCTGCTCATGGAGACCTACCTGATATATTGGCTTTCTACCCCCTGACCTGGAACTGCTTCTCCACACTTCCTTTCTCCTATGCCTATAACAGCTTCACCCTTTCAAGCCCTTTGATCCCTGGTTCCCACGTCAAGGTAAGCCTGTTCACCTCCTCCGCCAATCAGCCATCTGCTTCACAGGTGCTAATATTCCAACCAGCAAGTTCCCCAGACTGTCTACTAACATTTAAAAAGGGAACAGTCAGCACTAAGAGTACCACACACAAGTGTGGGACTGGTCCCAATTTGCACTGTGTATGCAAAAACATGTTTTACTTACTGTTTATTGCATTGGAAGCAAACTGTATAAGGCTGATTCTGCTGTCTTCCAAGCTAACCTTTGCTGTAACCAGAAATCCCACAAACCCCTGCAAATGATGTCAGAGCTGGGCTGCAGCAGTGGGAGATTTTACACCCTGCAGTGTATGTTACAGTTTTCATAAGCTCGGAATTTTTTTTCTGGTCCCTCTGTATTTTGCTCAGAGCATTTACACAAATAAACATTTTATGCACAAGCAGTTTTTGCATGTAACTTGAGTCAATGCTGCGTTTGTGTGTTTGGACTTGGTCCCTCTACCCTCCTGGGGCTAAGTATAGTCATGTAGTACTGTACGTAGCCCTAGAAGAAGAGCAGGACTAGCAAGCATCTGATCTGAGCTTAGAAAATCTCTAACATGCACTGCGGTTACCACTGCTGCAGCCCAGCTCCAATGTCAGCTGCCGGGGAGTTGGTGGGGAGCTGTGTGTTTTTCTGGCACAGCGTGGCTGAGAGTAGTAACAAATACAAACCAGAGGAAAACAATAAACTGTGCTACAAAAAATAGTGCTGGAAGCTTTTATGCTGAATGAAGTAGTTCTTTATTTGAACAAAAAGGTACAGAAATCCATGGCTAAAGTTACCTCACAGTTTCGAGACATGCAGTTCTCCCTCAGGGAGCAGGGTAGAACTAGACTGTCACTCATAAAATAGTGCTTGTTTAAAGATATAAACACCCCGTAAATCAACAGACCAGACAAAACAAAAAAACTAAGTAAAAACTAAAAAGAATGAACCAATATCCTTTAGTGTACTAACGCACATAGTAAAATTTAAATACTAGTACAGGAACTGGCAGCACAATCCTGAGATAGCACAACTCGTTCAGAAGTGTTGACTAAATTTTAATATATTTTCAATACTGCAGTTGTAAGGGATGTAGTCTTGAATCCCTCCCTAATGGTAGGCTGCTTCTTATCTAAATGTGGAAAGGGGGAGAGAAAATCAAACACTTGAAGACATAAAAGAAAAAAAATGATCACGACACTGCATCCTAATAAGCATGAAGCTGCATAAAGGAAAAACAGAAATTACAGTAAACTCGCTTAATCAGGATGGCCTGGTGGCAGGCTTTTCATCCCGATTAAGCGTCCGTCCCAATAAACAGAAATGCTGATTTTTGCCATGAAGACAGCATGTTAGGCTCACTGCTTCATCCCAAACTCACTTCGAACTAAAGAGCTCCCAAAAGCTCTATCATGCCAGCTGCAAAAGTTAGCAATCAGTTGAGCTGCTGGTTGCATAGTAATGTCGCGTGAGTGTAACAGCACTGCTGTTCTAATGAGCAGGTGAGAAGCTGTTTTATAAAAAGAGAGATACCAAATAATTGGGGGTAGAACATCGCTGTTTGGTGTTTGCAGGCTACTGTCCTACTTTGCAGCCAAGACTGTCACTCAGTCTATGACTGTGACTGGTGCTCCTCCAAAACATGACACAGCAGCTTAATCCGCCACAATTTGCACATTTCTTTAGTTCACATAGTTCTGCCATGCCAGGTGAGAGTGCCAAGCATGGTGAGAGGGGAGAATTGGGGGTGGAGCATTACTGTTTGTAAAAAGAGAGAGAGCACTACTATACAGAGAGACAGCTAGGTGATGTGCACAAATTGAGAATCAAGAGGGTGAGGACACACAAGTCTGAATATTGATTGCTGTTGTATGTTGGTGAGAGAAAGCTGTTAAAGAGAGAGCACTGGGGGCTCAGGAAGCAGGAACTGTGTATGGGTTTCTGATCATGTTACACACAGCACTTAACACCTACTCGGCCCATTAACAAGTGATCTGATAGTGTGAGTAGGCCACACTCAACCCAATAATCCGGCTTCCCCAACCCTATTAAATGGATAGGAATACCATTGAAATTAATAGCCACTTAAATCAGTGCACGGCAGGATGTCCCAATAAAGCGGACATCCCGATTATCCACATCCCGAAAGTGGCTTCTACTGTATTTCATTTCAAGAAAGGATTAATATTGCAGTGGTGAACCCACCTGTTTTTTTTTTTGTTTGTTTTTTTACGGATTTCCACAGGCGCGCAATTTTTCTTAAGAGAATATCCGCACCACTGTTTACGCAGTACACGGCCTTTTTTCCACAACTGCGGATTTTTGGCTTTCTTTGTGAATCCTGCCCCTTATCTCTTGCCGCTCACAGTAGATTATCTATGCTATCTAGTGTTCTTGTCCCACTTTGTACACAGGCAGAACCATTAGGCCTATGAAAGACAGGATATTAGAACAAAGACGAGGTGACAGGCTAGATATACTTAAAAAAGGAGACTACATTCCTTGCAGTTTTACTACGTACATTACACTAAGGGATACTAGTTCATTCTTTTTCGTCTTTAACTTTTTGTTGTTTTGTCTGGTCTATCACTTCATGGGGTGTTTCTACCTTTAAACAAGCACTACTTAATGAGTGAAAGTCTGGTGCAGACCTGCCTCCTGAGGAAGAACCACATGGTTCGAAGTGCGGGGGTAACTTCTGCCGTGGATTTCTGTATCTTTCGGTTCAAACAAAGAACTGCTTTGTTCAGCATACAAGTTTCAAGCACTGTTTTTTTATAGTGTGGTTTGTTTTCCTCTGGTACAGCAAAAGTCAGCAGAACCAGCCTGATATAATCTACTGCTGTGGACAGCAAGCAAAAACAAACTAGGACCAGCCACACACTAGGGTGTGGGGCTGTTGGTGTTGACTGTTCCCTTTAAAGAACTGCCCCAGAAAAAACACTCACGAGAACGTTAACCTACCCACACTGGCCTTTAAGCATTAAATATATTGTCTCTGTAGGCTAGATGCTTCTATCACCTCTGCCAGGTCTCTCAGAACCTACAACTGCACTGCGAGTCTCTCAGCCTGCTAAATAGGGAACAAAATATATTTTTTTTACCCAATTAGTTGCCTTGGCCTCTTTCAACTTTATCTGCCCTTCCATACTCTAGTTTGCTAGGATCACGTCTTCTGAGTTGCCTTGGTCTTTGTGCCAGTCTTGCCTGCCCTGGTGGTGTGGATGTCTACGAGTTGCCTTGGTTTTTACAAAACATATCTGTCAATGTACTACCGAGTGCCAGTTCTAAAACTGCTGACTTCTCTACATGCTCATCTCTACCATCTTAACCAGGGTCCGCAGCACCTGCCAGGCCTTCCACCATCCTGGAATGCTGCCCGATCTGGTTGGATTTACACATAGCTGTCATCAAGAATACAAACCCCTGATGTGCCACGTTTCCTCTCTCCCTTCATTTTGTAATGCTACCATTTTAGACCAGGAAAGTAAAGGGATACTCTGAGAACAGTAGACTTTTGCCACACATACATCAATGGAGCTCATCCAAGCCTAATCACCATACATCCACCTTAATTCTCATCTTCATTTCTTTTTAGCTCAGTAGTTTTATTTTCTGTGTGTAGGGCAAAAATACAGGTTACTCACCTGTAACAGGAGTTCTAGGAATGGTATATGTTGTTCATCCACACTGTCTGGCAGGTATCCTTGCCACTTTAAATCTTGCCGGAAGGTCTTCAAGTTGGCTCCTCCCACCCACCCGGGTGGTAAAACTCTCGGCTCCGCCCCATGACGCCAGATCTGGCCCGCTGGAAGCTCAGGTTGTGCGTCGAAGCCAGGAGGTCGGGAAGTCGGTGGATGAACAACATATACCATTCCTAGAACTCCTGTTACAGGTGAGTAACCTGTATTTCTAAGGACATGGATATGTTGTTCATCCACACTGTCTGGCAGACTCCTAGCAGTTCGGGAGGAGGGAGGCAAGGCACACACCCCCTACTTTGGGAATAGAGACTGAGAACCGAGGCCCCAAAACCAGCATCCCGGCGTGATCAAGGTCGATGTGGTAATGGGTGATGAAGTGTGCTGACTTCCAGGTAGCAGCCCTGCAGATTTCCTGGATAGGGCGTCCCTGGAAGCAGCCACCCGATGCAGCAGTATGGCAGGTAGAATGAGCTCTTACCCCTCTGGGAGGCTCCATGCCCGCCAACTTATAGCAGAGATCTATGCAGGAGGTGACCCACCTGCCTATCGTCTGCAGGTCTGCCAGGTGCGGCTTCAGCGTGACAAACAGCTGGCGAACCTCTCCCTGAATTTCAGCCGTGCGCTCCTTATAGTAAGCGAGTGCCCTTCTACGGTCCAGAGTATGGAGCCTATATTCGGCCTCCGAGGTGTGATTGGGGTAGAACACCAGCAGAGTCAACACCAGGTTAAGGTGAAACTCCGACACCACCTTCGGAAGGAATTTCGGGTTGGGGTGCAGGACAACCTTGTCCCTGTGGAAGACCAGGTAAGGAGACTCGATGCAGAGCGCCTGGAGCTCTCCCATCCTTCTGGCTGACACGATAGCCACCAAGAAGGCGGTCTTCCACGACAGGTGAGAGAGTTCACATCTGTGCATTGGTTCGAATGGCTTGCCCATGAGCTTTGCCAGTCTGGGGTACCAGCAGTAGATCCCACGGAGGTGGAGGTTCTCGCACCGGAGGGGAAATGTGATCAAGGCCTTTGAAAAAGCGCCAGACCACCTTCTCCTGCGCCACCGACTGCTTCCCGGCCCGCGCCCGGTAAGTAGAGATGGCTGCCAGGTGCACCTTAAGGGTCATCGACCTAAGCCCTTGCTGAGAAAGGGACCAAAGGTAGTCCAATATGCTCGCCAAGGAACAGGAGGAAGGGTCAAGGCCCTTGCCCTGGCACCAAGTGGAAAATCTCTTCCATTTGAAGGCGTAGCATTTTCTGGTCGACTCCTTACAGGATGCCTCAACTACGTTGAGGACCTCGTCGGAAAGACCCAAGGCCTGGAACTCTAGCCGCTCAGGAACCAGGCCGTCAGGTGCAGAGACTGAAGGTCCGGATGGAACACCTTCCCTAATTGACTGAGAGCAGGTCCGGCATAGCTGGAAGCTGCCTCGGAGCCTGGAGCTGAGGCTGAGGAGATCTGGGTACCAGATTGGCGGGGCCAGTCTGGGGCTATCAGATCACCTGCGCCTTGTCCCTCCTTGCTTTGAGAAGCACCTTGTGCATCAAAGGAACGGGGGAAAGGCGTAGAAGAGGCCCGGGGTCCACGGCCTCGAGAAGGCATCCCCCTGCAGCGATCCCTGCAGAGGGGGGCGGGCATGGAACAGCCTCAGCTTCGCATTCTCCCTGGAGGCAAACAGGTCCACCTGAGGTGTGCCCCAATGGGAGAATAGATCTTGTACTACCTCCGGCAGGAGAGACCACTCATGGGGCACAGCCCCTATCTGGCTTAGGGCATCGGCCAGGGTGTTGGAGGCTCCTGCCACATGAATGGCTAGGAGATCTGACTCCAGGCTGCGCGCACGAGTAACCAGATGCGGAGAGCTTCCTTGCATAGAAGCATGGAGCACGTCCTGCCCTGACGGTTTAGATAGTACATGGTCGGGGTGTTGTCCGTCTGGACCCGGTCACCTGACCCCGAAGAAACGGAGCAAAGGTGGTGAGACCTAGGCGGACCGCTCGGAGCTCCAGCAGGTTGATGTGGCATCGGGACTCCCGCGTGGACCAGAGGCCATGCGCTCAGTGTTCCCCCAGATGGGCACCCCAACCCATCAGAGAGGCATCAGTCGATAGAGAGACCGTCGGCTCAGGGCGGACAAATGGGATGCCCTCCTGCAGATGAACTGGAACGGTCCACCACTGGAGAGCTGCTCACATCCCTGGGTCACCGTCACTAGCTGGTCCAATGGATCGCAGCTGCTGGGACCACTGGCTGGCCAGCCCCACTGAAGAGGGCACATGTTCCAGCGGGCCCAATGGACCACGCTGGTACAGGCCACCATGAGACCCAGGAGGCGCAGGAAGTCCCGGGCAGGGCGCGATTGCCCAACCAGAAATGATTGGGCAAAGGAGGAAAGAACCTCGGCCCTGTCCGCCGGGAGCCGTGCTCTGGCTCAAAGAGAGTCGAGCTCTGCCCCGATGAAAGGAATCACCTGCTTTGGCTCGAGTTCCAACTTGGCCTCATTGATGAGGAAGCCCACCTGAGAGCAAACCTGGAGGGCCAGATCTCTGGACCGCTCCACCTCCTGTATGGAGGGGGCTGCTATCAGCCTATCGTCCAGGTAAGGGTAAACCCGGATCCCTCGGCGCCGCAGGAATGCTGTCACCACTGCCATGCATTTGGTGAAGACCCTTGGAGCTGGAGATAAGCCGAAGGGCATGGCTTGGAACTCAAAAAGGGATCCCTCCGCCCGAAAGCGAAGGAACCTCTGATGTGATGGACAGATAGGGACGTGAAAGAACGCATCCTGCAGGTCCAGAGAGCAGAACCACACGTCGTGTTCCAAGGATGGTATTATCTGAGCCAGAGTGACCATCCTGAAGGTTCGAGACCTTAGGAACTTGTTTAGGTCGTGTAGGTCGAGAATGGGGTGCCAGCCCCCCGTCCGTTTCGGAACCAGGAAATACCTGGACACGAACCCCGGGTCTGAGGGAAGGTCCATCACCTCTCTGATCACCTCCTTTTCGAGGAGGAGAGCGATGTCGGCTCGGCGAGCCGACAGCGAGGCTTCGGACTCCGAGGCCCCCCGAGGTGCGACGGCTCTGAAGGGTAGGGCCTGCTCGAACTCCAGAGGCAGGCCCTTTCCCACCACCTCCAACACCCACCAGTCTGTGGTGATAACGGACTAGGCGGAAAGAAAGTGGCGAAGCCGCCCCCCACGGGGGGCACCTGGGGTGAGGCAACGGGGTTGGGGGCGACACCCCACAACCCGTCACCGGGCAGGCTTGGAGGAAGGACTGGCCGAGGGACCTCCAGGGCCTTTACCTCCCTGCTTCCTGGAGGAGGAAGCCGAGGGCTTGGGTTTGGGATGCCAAGCTCGTGCCTGCTGGCCCTGACATTGCTGGGCCAGATGTGCCGCGGGTGCAGAGGGACGAAAAGGCTTAGGCTGCGGTCTGCGGCCTTTGTCCTTCTGTGCGGATGAGACTGAGTCCAAGGTAGCATTGGACTTCTCGATCCTCTGCAGGTGACCTTCCACCCCAGGGCTGAAGAGGTCAGTCCCCAGGAAGGGGACGTCCGCCAACTTGTGCTGGGTATCCGAAGTGAAGGTGGATATCCTCAGCCATGCCCGACAGCGCATAGCCACTGCGGCCGCTACTGACCTGGCACATGAGTCCCGAATGTCCAGAGCAGTCTGAAGCTGCTGTTTGGTCACTGCCCTGCCCTGGTCCCGCACCTGCCTAACCGTGGTCTGCAGGTCCGCCGGAAGATGAGGAACTACCTCGTCCAGGGAGCCCAACAGGGCATGAGAGAAATGTGCCATCAGTACGGCCGAACTGGCCTGATGAAGGCTGAGGGAAGACGCAGTGTAGACTTTGCACCCGGCATAGTCCAATTTCTTGGACTCTTTGTCGGGCGGTTTGTCCACATCCCTAGCGTTCCCGGTGCACCGGAAAACGCGGTCGGTAACTAGCCCCTCGGCTGAGGGGTGTTCCGAAAAAATGGACAAGGAACTGGTAGGGATCAAGATACTTCCTGGCCATCCTGGCCGAGGGCGCAGGACAGGACGCAGGGCGCTGCCAGAGCTCCAAGGCTGGGCCCACTATGGCCTCGGCCACCGGAAAAGCCTCCGTGGGGACCCCTCGGTCCAGTATCTCCGTGAAGGGATACCTGGCCTGCTTAGACACAGGTTCGAGCTTCATCCCGGTGGATTCCGAGATGAGCCGAAGCAATCCCAGATAGGATGAAGGGCTATCGTCCATCGACTGACCTCCAGAGGACACCAAGTCTACTCGCCTGGAGAAAAGGGAGGAATCGCCGTCGGACTATGAAGAGTCTGCAAAGAGCTGCCTCGGGCCTGAGCCACCCTCCACCTGCCGAGGTCAATCAGGAGTGAGGGTGAAAGACAGCCTATGGAGCAATCCCTGAGCCGACCGAGAATTCTTGGTCGGAGCCCCAAATAACGGCTGTGGAGGTGAAGGTTCCACTGGAATCAGTGGAGCAGCTGGTTTGGCCAAACAACCAGCCTGGGAACAGGCTCCTCGGGTAAGTCGAGGGGTTGTTTCGGCCGCTCTGGTGACAGCCACTTAATGGCTGGGGAAGGGATGGCGCCGGCTTGTTCCGGTCAGAAGGAGCTGTTGCCACATGAGGTCTCGAACGTCGCGTAACTTGCCGAAGCCTCCTCATCCGAGGACGAGGGATGAGCGGCAGTTCCATCGCAGAAAGTGCCGCAGACCGAGACCACCTATGACAGCGGGATCGCTGGACCGCCAAGAAGTCAGAGACCGAGAACTCGGCTTTTCCGAGGGCGGTGTGGAGGGACGGGAACCGCTCTCCCTCGGCTCGAGGGTTCACCCGAGGGCTCCGGAACCAGAGGCACTGGCAAGCCCACGGGATCCTCAACTCCCCACCGGGAACCGGAGAGAGGATTTCGACTTCGCTGGAGACAACCTCGTCAACGAGGTCGAGAAAATCTCACCGCGTGACGGGAGTCTCGGTCAACTGACCTGACGGGGACACCGTGGAGACCAGTGGCCGAAGCCGAACGATCGACCGAAGTCGATGGCCGACAACTCAGGGAGAGGGACCTTTCCCACTCCCAAGGGCGTCGACAGGGGGACTTATTCTTGTCTTTCATTTTGGACCGAGAAGAAGGTCCAGCAGACGTTGGTCCCTCTCCCTTAGTGGAGAGGGACAGACAAAGCTCCTTAAAAGAAGCTGTATAAGAGGAACTCGGGGAGAGCGGGATAAATGCCGCGGCCGAGGAAGGTGCTGCCCGCGCCGCCTCCTCTTCGAGGGCGATCATCTGCTCTAGCTGATCCGCCAAGCCCGCCGCCACGGAAACCGCCGACCGGGCCTCTTTTGACTTCACCGGAGGAAAACGTTTCTCAGGACGCCCCAGTTGTAAATGGGCAGCACGGTCTTCGAGGACGTAGGCTGAGAAGGAAGAGCACAGGTCGCAAGCCTGCGGGTCGTGCTCAAGGCCTAAACAGTAGACACATGTGGAGTGTGGATCTGCCCGAGACATCTTCTGCCCGCAAGGGCATCTCCGAAACCGGGAGTCGATTTGTCCATCGCAGCTGCGAGGGATAGAAGACCGAAGTCTAGAAGTGCAAAAACTTTTAAATTCACAAAACTGAAGAATTAGGAACCAGTCTTATCATGCAGAGTTAAGGGGACCTGAGCTTCAAGCGGTAGGAAGATCTGGCGTCATGGGACGGGGCGAGTTTACCACCTGGGTGGAAGGAGCCAGCTTGAGACCTTCCGGCAAGATTTAAGCGGCAAGGATACCTGCCAGACGGTGTGGATGAACAACATATCCATGTCCCAGAAATACAGGTTACTCACCTGTAACAGGAGTTCTAGGAATGGTATATGTTGTTCATCACACTTACTAGCAAGTTCTCGCCGCTTAAATCTGCCGTAAGTCTTAAAGCTGGCTCCTCCCACCCACCCGGTGTAAACTTTCAGCCCGCCCCATGACACCAGATCTAGCCCGCTGAAGCCAGGTTGTGCTGTCGGCCGGGAAGTCAGGGTTGTGTGGATGAACAACATATACCATTCCTAGAACTCCTGTTATAGGTGAGTAACCTGTATTTCTAGGGACATGGATATGTTGTTCAATCCACACTTACTGGCAGACTCCTAGCAGTTCTCTGGGAGGAAGGAGGCAAGGCGCGCACCCCTACTTGGGAAATGAGGACTGGAGAACAGAGGTCCCAAAACCAGCATCCCAGCATGACTCAAGGTCGATGTGGTAGTTGGTAATTAAGGTTTGTGCAGACTTCCAGGTAGGAGCCCTGCAGATTTCCTGGATAGGGACATCCCTGGAAGCAGCCACTGAAGCAGCGGTATGGCAGGTCGAATGAGCTCTTATCCCTCTGGGAGGCTCCATGCCCGCCAACCTATAGCAGAGATCTATGCAGGAGGTGACCCACCTGCCTATCGTCCGCTTGGCTGCAGGTCTGCCAGGTGCAGCTTCAGCGTAGGTGACAAACCTCTCCCTGAACTTCAGCCGTCTGCCTTATAATAAGAGAGCTCTTCTAGGGTCCAAAGTATGGAGCCTATTCGGCCTCCCGAGGTGCGATTGGGGTAGAACACCGGCAGAGTCAACACCTGGTTAAGGTGAAACTCCGACACCACCTTCAGAAGGAATTTCAGGTGGGGCACAGGACAACCTTGTCCCTGTGGAAGACCAGATAAGGAGACTTCGATGCGGAGCGCCTGGATCTCTCCATCCTTCTGGCTGGACGGATAGCCACCAAGAAGGCGGTCTTCCACGACAGGTGGGAGATATCGCACCTGTGCATCGGTTCGAATGGCTTGCCCATGAGCTTAGCCAATACCAGCAGTAGATCCTATGGAGGTGGAGGATCTCGTACCGGAGGGGATATGTGATCAAGGCCTTAGAAAAAGCGCCCGACCACCTTTTCCTGCACCACTGACTGCTTTCCGGCCCGCGCCAGGTAAGCAGAGATGGCTGTCAGGTGCACCTTAAAGGGTCGTCGACCGGAGCCCTAGCTGAGAAAGGAACCATAGATAGTCCAGAATGCTGGCCAAGGAACAGGAGGAAGGGTCCAACCCCTTATCTTGACACCAAATGGAGAATCTCTTCCATTTGAAGGCATAGCATTTTCTGGTCGACTCCTTATGGGATGCCTCAACAACGTTGAGGACCTCATCGGAAAGACCCAAGGCCTGGAACTCTAGCCGCTCAGGAACCAGGCCGTCAGGTGCAGGGACTGAAGGTCTGGGTTGAGTACCTTCCCTTGTTGACTGAGATCAGGTCTGGACGGGCTGGAAGCCGCTTCAGGAGCCTGGCGCCGAGGTTGAGGAGATCTGGATACCAGAACTGGCGGGGCCAGTCTGGGGCTACCAGAATCACCTGTGCCTTGTCCCTCCTTGCCTTGAGAAGCACCTTGTGGATCAAGGGAAATGGGGCAAAGGCGTAGAAGAGGCCCAGGGTCCACGGCCTCGAGAAGGCATCCCCCTGCAGCAAGCCCTGCTGAGGGGGGCGGGCATGAAACAGCCTCAGCTTCACATTCTCCCTGGAGGCAAACAGGTCCACCTGAGGTGTGCCCCAGTGGGAGACCAGATCGTGTACTACCGCCGGCAGGAGAGACCACTCATGAGATGCAGCACCTACCCAGCTTAGGGCATTGGCCAGTGTGTTGGAGGCTCTTGCCACATGGATGGCTAGGAGATCCGCCTCCAGTCTGATCACGAGAGACCAAGTGCGGAGAGCCTCCTTGCACAGAGGCAAGGAGTGCGTCCCGCCCTTACGGTTTAGGTAGTACATGGTCGTGGTGTTGTCCGTCTGGACCTGGAGCACTTGACCCCATACAAACGGAGCGAAGGTGGTGAGGGCTAGTCGGACCACTCGAAGCTCCAGCAGGTTGATGTGGCATCGAGACTCCTGAGGGGACCAGAGGCCATGCGCTCTGAGCTCCCCCAGATGGGCACCCCAACCCATCAGAGGCGTCAGTCGTTAGAGTGACCGTCGGCTCTGGGTGGACAAACGGATATCCCCTGCAGATGAACCGAATGATCCACCACTGGAGAGTGTTCCCATCTCCTGGGTCACTATCACTGGCTGGTCCAGAGGACTGGAGCGCTGTGACCATTATGGGCCAGCCCCCATTGCAGGGGACGCAAATGCCAGCGGGCCCAATGGACTACACTGGTGCAGGCCGCCATGAGTCCCAGGAGGCGCAGGACGTCCCGGGCAGGGCGCAATTGCCCAACCAGAAATGACTGGGCGAAGGAGGAAAGAACCTCAGCCCTGTCCGCCGGGACCCATGCTCTGGCTCGAAGAGAGTCGAGCTCTGCCCCGATGAACTGAATCACCTGCGTTGGCACAAGTTTTGATTTGGTCTTGTTGATGAGGAGGCCAATCTGAGAGCAGACCTGGAGGGCCAGATCCCTGGACCGCTCTGCTTCCAGCCTGGAGGGGGCTGCAATCAGCCAATCGTCCAGGTAAGGGTACACCCGGACCCTTCGGCACAGCAGGAATGCTGTCACCAATGCCATGCATTTCGTGAAGACCCTGGGAGCTGGAGAGAGGCCAAAGGGCATGGCCTGGAACTCGTAAAGGGACCCCTCTGCCTTGAAGTGGAGGAATCGCTGGTGAGACTGACTGACTGGGATGTGAAAGAACGCGTCCTGAGGTCCAGAGAGCAGAACCACATGCCTCATTCCAAGGATGGAATGATCTGAGCCAGAGTGACCATCCTGAAGGTACAAGACCTTAGGAAATTGTTCAGGTCGTGTAGGTCTAGAATGGGGCACCAGCCACCCCCCCCCCATCTGTTTTGGGACCAGGAAGTACCTGGACACAAACCCTGGGTCTGGTGGAAGATCCACCACTCCCTGATCACCTCCTTCTAGAGGAGCAGGGCAAAGTCGGGAGGCTGCGAACCCCGTAGCCCCCCATGGGGCGAGGGCTCAATAGGTTGAGGACTGCTCGAATTCCAGAGGTAGACCCTTTCCTACCACTTCCAGTGGTCTGTGGTGATATCGGACCAGGCGGAAAGGAAGTGGCGGAGCCATCCCCCCATGGGAGGAGTGACGAGGCTGGGGGCAACACCCCTCAACCCGTCACTGGGCAGGCTTGGAGGAAGGACCAGCCGAGGAGCCTTCTGGACCTTTCCCTCCCGGCTTCCTGTTGGAGGAAGCAGCAGGCTTAGCTTTGGGGTGCCAAGTGTAAGCCTGCTGGCCCTGATGCTGGTGTTGCTGGGTCGGACGTGCCGCAGGGGCTGAAGGACGAAAGGGCTTACGCTGCTGCTGGTGGCCTTTGTCCTTCTGGGCAGACGTGACCAAGTCCAAGGTGCGTTGGACTTCTCGATCCTTTGCAGATGACCCTCCACCCCGGGACCGAACAAGTCGGTACCCAAGAAGGGAATGTCTGCCAGCTTGTGCTGGGCATCTGCCGTAAAGGTAGAGATCTGCAGCTAAGCTCTGTGGCGCATGGCCACTGCGGCCGCTACTGACCAGGCACACGAGTCAGCTATGTCCAAGGAAGTATGGAGTTGCTGTTTGTCCACCGCCCTTTCCTGATCCTGCACCTGCTTGACCGTCATCTGAAGGTCAGCCAGGAAATGAGGAATCCCCTCATCCAGGGATCCCAAAAGGGCGTGTGAAAAGTGTGTCATCAGAAAGGCTGAGCTGGCCTGACGAAGGCCTAGCAAGGAAGCCGCATACACTTTCTGCCCGGAGCAGTCCAGTTTCTTGGACTCCTTATCGGGTGGCTTGTCCACATCCCGAGCGTTCCAGGAGCGCCGGAAAACGCTGTCGGTCACTAGCCCCTCTGCGGTGGAATGCTGTCAGAAACCGAAGAGTGAACCAGTGGAAACAGCATACTTCTAAGCCATCCTGGCCGAAGGTGCTGGACAAGAAGCTGGCTGCTGCCACAGCTCCAGGGCCAGGCCAACAATGGCTTCAGCCACCGGGAAGGCCTCCGTGGGGGAATCCCCTCAGTCCAGCATCTCTGTGAGGGGATACTTGGCCCGTTTTGAAATGGGTTCGAGCTTCATCCAGTAGACTCTAAGATGAGGCGAAGCATTCCAAGAAATGAGGATGGGCTCTCTTCCACTGACTGACCCCCGGTGGACTCCAGGTCAGGCGGCCTGGAGAACAAGGAGTCATCGTCATCAAACTCAAAGGAGTCTGCAAACAGCTGCTGAGGGCCTGAGCCACCCTCCACCCACCGAGGTCGATCGGGAGTGAGGGTGACCAACAACCGATGGGGCAAGCCCTGACCCATCCGAGAATCCTTGGTCGGGGCCCCAGTTTTAGGTTGTGGAGGCCAGGGTTCCACCACAATGGGTGGCGCAGCCGGTTTCGACCAAACAACCGGTGCCGGCTTTGGCTCCTCGACTACAACCAGGGGTTGTTTCGGTCACTCCGGTGACAGCCACTTAATGGCCGGGGAAGGCGATGAGTCAGCTTATTCCAGGTCAAAAGGAGCTGCTGCCACATTAGATTCTCATAACACCGACGCAATTTGCACCGGAGCCTATCCTCCAAAGAGGACAAAGACGAGGATAAGCGCCACGCCCACGGTGGGCAGAGATTGAGACCACCCGATCTCGCAGGATCGGCTGGACCGGAAGAGATCCAAGACCTTTGGTGTTTCCAAGGGTGGGTCTGAGAGGGGGTGGGGGAAACTCGCTCCTCCCTCAGTTCAGGGACCTTAACCGGGGACTCCGGCACAGGAGGCATAGGCAAGCCTCGGTTTCCACCGGGGGAACCGGTGAAGAAGGGTTGTTGGCTTCTCCAGTCGACAGCCCGTCCAACGAGTCGAGAAAAATCTTGACTGTGTCAACGGGTGTCTCAGCCAGCTGACCTGACGGGGACACCATGAAGCCAGCGGCCTTAGCCGCAACCTCGACCGAAGTAGAGTGTCGACTATCCGGGGAAGGGGACCTCTCCTGCACCCACGAACGTCGATGGTGGGACTTACCCTTAGAGTCCTTCTTTTTGGACCGAGAGGAATGTCCTGAAGGCCCCTCTCCCTTGGTGGAGAGGGATTGACAAAGCTCCTTGAATGAAGCCGTGTAGAGGAGCCCAAGGAGAGCGGGATAAATGCCGCAACCAATGGAGATGATGCTGCGGCCTAGGCCGCTTCCTCCTCGAAGGCGATCATCTGCTCGAGCTGTTCAGCTGAGCCCGCAGTCGTGGACACTGCCCGACGGGCCACCTTCAAGTTGACCGGAGGATAACGTTTCTCGGGGTGCCCAAGTTGCAGTCTGGCAGCACTATCCTCTAAGACCGTGGCCAAAAAGGACTTGAACAAGTTGCAGGCCTGCGAATTGTGTTCAAGCCCCAGGCAGTAAACGCACGTGGAGTGCGGATCGGTCTGGGACATCTTCTGCCCACAGGGACACCGACGAAATCCGGGAGTCGATTTGTCCATCGTAGCAATGAAGGAAGATAAAGACTGAAGTCTTGTAAATTTTAAAATTAATTTTGGGTTAACTGAAGAGTTTGGATCCAGGCCTAAAACGCAGAGTGCAAAGGAGGGAACCTGAGCTTCCAAGCAGTAAGGAAGATCTGGCGTCATGGAGCGAAGCAGAGAGTTTTACCACCCGGGTGGGTGGGAGGAGCCAGCTTGAAGACCTTCTGGTAAGATTTAAAGTGGCAAGGAACCTGCCAGTAAGTGTGGATTGAACAACATATTCATGTCCCTAGAAGATCGTATTTATGAAATATGCATTTTGTCAGCCCCCAGGGTCCCATTTTGGTCTTTGGTAGTGATGGGAGGATGCAGATTCTAAACACCAAAATTCAATTAACAAATGTGTGTGTGTGTGGGGGGGGGGAGAGGGGTTATCAGAGTAAAAAAAGAAAAGGCTCACTGTATTCATGCACTAATACACAGGAGCAGATCTTCTATCACTTAAATTGATGAGACTGTGCAGTTTTAACCTGAAAGCAAAACTGTTTTAGATTCCGTCACCTCCTTCCCACACCAGTTTACTTTACACTGCATGGTTTTCAACACACTCTGTACTTTTCCTACAGTATCTCAAATCCAACAGAAACAAAATATAGAATTGTCCCTTTGCAAACAGCCAGACTGACCTAGTGGAGGCCAAAAACGTATGCCAAATTACTTTTAGGTATAAAGTCTTCCAGTATATATATTTTTTTTAAAACACATTAGAGATGCAAAATGACCACACTGCTCTGTGATGTAAAACAGATGAAACGCAGACAAAAAGAACTTTCAACTCATGTTAGCAGTTTGAATTGAATTCCTTTAATTTCACACAATGAATAACATATGAATAAGATTAACTTTTTTTAAGTGCTCTATACTGCTAACCTGATTTGGTAGCGAAAAGACTGAGCTTTCTTTTTTCTTTTTATAAAAAAAATGTTTAAAAACCAACATCTAAGATCATGAAGGAGCATGACATTAAAGCATGCCAGATGTATCTAAAGCATCAAATAACAGCAAGTCCATATCCATTTTTTAAATGTACAAAAATGCTTCATGAATAAAAACTGTTACAAAAAAAGAACATTTCAAACAATGTACAAGTTGTTTTCTTGCCTCTATATTCAATTAAAATACAAATACATTTGTTTTCCTCTAAAATATGTTTACATACAATAGAACATGCAAATACACTTTAAAAAAGGCTTTTAAAAACCACTTATGAGTACAAACTGAAATTTAGCCAGCACGACTTGTAAAACAATTTTGTGCCCCATTCTTTTATTATGTACATATTTAACACTTGATGTGCACTTTTAATTAAGAAATAGCTTTAAAAAACAAAACAAAACATCAACATGGGGGTTAAGTACACCCATGTTTACTTAATTGGCAGCAGTTCTATTATCTTAATATTTTTAGTGTTTTATTACATAAACAGGCATCAAATAGAATCCAATATACATGTTTAAATCAATCAGGATGTGCTTTTAATTTCTTCAGGATTACATTCCAATTGGTTTTCTTTATTTTGACTTTAAAGGCTAATGTGCCACTGTTATGAGCATGCTCACTATGAAAATGAAGCTTGGGTGGAGTTTATTAAAAAATAAACACTATGGTCTCTCTATTCGGCAATGCTTTCTGTCACCATTTCCGTAATATTCTACTATGGAAATGAGTGCCCAAAGTACTGCCGTACAGACCATTATAAACAAGAACTGTAACACGATGATCAATTACTTTTTTTTTTCCCCCTAACAGTCTACTGGCAGTATTCTTCTTTTTTAAAGTTAAAAGCCATGGAAAATTTATGAAGACTAACTGTCTAAGCAGGTTTCCAAGGTTTCATGTTTCAAACAGTTTGACAAAAGCACACTGCCAGAGTATGTGTATACAGTATGTGATGGCAATATGCAACCAGGGTGATTTTGTTTTGAACCCCAAGCCCTTTAAGTGCCTAGCATGAGCTACAAATAGTACACCTCAGTGGAATACTATCCTTTCAGTTACGTACTTGTCACCTGCAAACGGCTCCCGCCCCAAGACAGCAACAGACTCGGCAACAAAGCAGGAAGAAAAATAGTAAGAATGTCACCCTACAACACATGAAACTACACTGAAACAAACTGCTACGTTTATTATTACTGTGAGATGGATTGAGCTGCATGTTGCTTTACATTATATAATTTCAGAGATACACAGAATACTTCCACGAACAGCAGTCATTTGAGTGACACACAGCCCCTACTGCCCTGGCAGCATATCTCAGTGCATGCCCAGACTAACAGTTTCATTCTTCAGCTTGTTCACAACAATTATAGTCTTTGTCAGTGTAACGATTTCTTGCCCATGCATTATGCGACTGAACCTTGCTAGTAAATCTCAGAGTCAAATCCCCTTCAGGGCTCCTGTTGCTCACTTAAGACCGTCCGGAATCCACAGTTATAAATCCTTGCAACCCATAATGGAGACAATTACTTAACAATTATTCTGCCTGGATTACAACTTTTTGGTGCCCTTTAATGGTGTGTATGAAAGGGAAACTGCACTGAACCTGTAAGGGATTTTTTTTCCTATAGAGGCTATTTCTTAAATAGGGATTTCAGTTTTGTTATTGTTCTGTCTTTACTAGCCTTTTAGTAAATTTAGAGAGTGTTTCTGATTCAGACACTGGTGCCGAGTACGGTTTAGAACTGTGTAATGTAGGTTACATCCCTTTTTGCCACAGAGGTCTATAAAGGAACATAGATACATTGTGACAACAATTTAAGAGCTTACTAACGCCATAACATATACCATGCAGTTTTAAAATAATTTACTTACCACCTCTGTGTAAATCGGAAACACTTACAAAATTTGCTAAAAAGGACAGTAAAGACAGAAGAATAATAATACACTGTGAACCAGTATTTTAAACACGTCTACAGAAGAGATGGGATTTGCAGGTTAAAT
Source organism: Neoceratodus forsteri (assembly GCA_016271365.2). NCBI lineage: Eukaryota > Metazoa > Chordata > Ceratodontiformes > Ceratodontidae > Neoceratodus > Neoceratodus forsteri. The sequence goes on from CM057449.1 coordinate 543,838,423, forward strand.
GCAGTACTCCTTTGAACTACATTTATGTTATGATCAACTAATTAATATACTTCACTTAGCCAAAAGGTGATTTTTTTTTTACTTTTGAATGTTATATTTCCAAAAGAACTTCAACCTCTGACTTACCCGTTTTCCTTTCTCCAGCTCTGCATTAAGGCGAAGGTTTGGAATTCACAGATGTGAATCCCATTTCAGCACACAATTGAACATCGTCATTAATGCTGCATTTGATTTTTTTTGTAAAGTTTTCACTTTCAATGTTGTTTGTAGATCAACATGGATGATGTACATCAGCTCTCTCAGCAACCTTTGAATATTTTACATTCACAACCTACTGTACTGTTAGTTTGAACTAAAGGTTCAATGGACCAATAGAGAGACCTTGTGCTGCACACAGTCTGCATCCACACAGATTGATGGCTGTATTATTACATTATGTACAAAAGAGTCAAAGAGTTTTAGTTTATTAAGGCAACCACAGCAAGAACTTTTGATTCCATGTGGCTTATAACTGCAGTGTTATGTGCCCTGGAGCAATTAAAAATTACTTTTTAAGACCAGCATGTAAATCCCTTATGTAACTGATTCAAAAAAACAATAAAACAGACTCTTTTATTACTTCAATATTAACCAACTATAGTTCAGTTACAACTATTTGATTGGAATCAGAAAATAAGGGGAATTTCTTAGATGTGTTGCACTGAGCGGTTTCTTGTTATTCTCATCTGCTTGCAAGCACCTTTTAACAGATAAACTGCCACCCCATATGTGTACGACTGAGCATGCCTGGTTTGAAATGGTGTACATTCTGTCGGTTACAGATTCCTGTTACTTACTGGGCTCAGATTAGACAGTGGCACTAGTGTCTCCATTACTGTGGACAGCTACTGTGTATACGCCTGATTGCTTAAGGCTCCGTTTATATTGCCTGAATTGTTACAAGGCCTCAAAATTAGGCAGTGAGGACTGAAACAGTGACTGACTAATGCGGACTCCCTGCCACACTGGCTACTTGTCAAAGAACATGGAGAAGACCCACCAAAATCTCTGCCAACAACAAGGATCATAGTCAATGAATTTTACAGTTTGTACAATGCTCTGAAACAACAGTGTGGTTAATGTCGGCTTTGGACTGGCCATGAGAAAAATACTAATTCAGATTTCTAAGCTAACACCATCTAATATCACTTCATCACTACTGTGGATTATGGTATGCTGGCAATGAGAGCCTGCTGCTTTTAATGGAACGGCTCTCGGCAAGGTAGAACAGAACCAAAATGCTTTTCTGGTTGTGTCCCACTGCAGGGTAAATGGAGTACCTTAACAGACATCACTTCTACTTCTGGTACCATCAAAGTATTGATGAACTGCTTTTGAACCAAGCTGCCTGCCATTAGTTTAAAAAGGTACGAGGATGTTTGGTGTTACAGCTTTTCTTTCTAAGTGGACCTGAATCAATCATACTTGATTCCAGTACTTCAATTTTCAGCAGTTACGCTGGCAAGGTATTTTGCATTTAATTATTAGGGGTGGCTTCACTTTCAGTCCCTCTGGCCTTCCTGGTTCTTTTCACTTTCACCTCTTCCTGGTCTTTCTGTTTTCTTTTCCCATCCCGTGATGTCTTGGGAGGTGGGGTCTCTCGGGCCATGTGTATCACAGCCTCAATTGTGTCCATGATGGAGTCCCGACTGGTGGATTGCAACAGTGCAGAGTTTGAGCTAAGTCTTTGACCCCGCTTGCTGGGCAGATCGACACATTTCTCCAGAACTGGCATTTGGTCTGCGGAGTCTACATCTAATGGAAGAGGCTGCTTCCTTGGACGCCCTCGCTTTTTCTTCACAAAGTTGTTGCCTGTCTTTGACTGCCTCTGCAACCTCTTGGCTTTAAGGATTTTGTTAACATGGTCCAAGTTCTTTTTGGTGGACAGGATTTTAGTGTAGCTGCACATCTTTCGTACGTCATTCTGGATCGCTTCAATTTCTGTGCGTTTAAATCGCTTCTTCAGTGGAGGACGGACTGTTAAGAAAAAGAAGACAATTACAATCTGAAAATACTGTGCATTGTGTCAGCATAACAAAACAATCCAATGTGTGTAAATGGGAACCTCAACTTATAGTTTAAGCTGTCCAGATTTTTCTAGAAAGGCTATATAAACAATGATCAGTGAAGACCAAATACCAATATGACACAAAGGAAGTGGAAATATATCAGTTACATGGTACCATTAAGAAAACAATTTATTTACAAGTAATCAGGCTCCCAGGACACGTTTGGTCCCTCTCATATAATGGAAGGAAAGGACAAAAAAAAAAAACAAGTTACCACTTTTGATGTTGGGCATCTTTAGATTAGACTCATGTAAGAAAGGAGAACTGTATGTGGGGGGAACCATACATTAAAAGGTACTGATTTATTTAATTATTTCATTTGTAATTTTTGCCCAGGAAAGGCACAATGAGCTGTGATAGCTTGTTTTTAGGTGTGCCTTGGGGTGGGTTACACAGACCCATTTTATCGTTGGGGGGAATGTTGGCCATGGCGTTTGGGAAACTCCCCTAATCTTCTTTAATAAGCACCATGGGATCTTTGAATTGCCCCTGGACAGTGACCACAGGTTGGCAGAAGAGACCTCTGTTTAAGACTCTTTAAAACACATTAGGGTCTATGGTATCCCATTAGGTAGGGAACTGGGTGGACTAGGTGGGCCAAGCGGTCCTTATCTGCCGTCAAAGTCTATGTTTCTATGACACCTCAATAGTGCAGCACTCCACTCATACTGCACTATAGTGCCAGTTAAGGGTATTACCCCAAGTACCTGATGTGTAGCTAGAATCCATGACCTTCCGATCTTCTATCCCTAGAGGTGAGTGTAGTACCTACTGAGTCACTGACGCTTGCTACTTACTCTAAATAAGCACATATCTGGAGCAGTTTGGGGTCATGCCCTTTGTATGCGAGGCATAACACAAGACTTGAGGTTGAGCAAACTGTTAAAACTCGCAAGCATTATCACCACAATATGTTATGAAAAAAAGACCAGAAGGACCAACTGTTAAGGGTATTCAGTGTGTGTGTGTGTGTGTGGGGGGGGTACTGAGGTCAGACCCCCCAATCTCAAAATTATTCAACAATGTTCACTTTTGTCGAAGTCAGAAGGGTCCATCATTACTGTTTACCTCCCTCAAGTTAGTCTTGATACGCACATGGAGTGAGCTTCTAGTAATTCTAAACCCTGACCCCACAAGTGTACAAAACTCATTTATCATCTTTCCTTTATGCAGAATACACATGAAACAGTCTTTACACAGTCATACTGATTGAATTTTATGTTAAGCTAATGTAAACAAACTGAAGTCACAATGTAAGGATTGAATGAGTGAGTCATAAACAAAACGCAGACATTTGCTCTCATATAAATAAGGACCTGGATCACCAGCTTGCTAAAGTCTGTTTTTCATTAATTATAAAAAAATAGATTTTCCATATGTAAACCAAAACCACTTATAGCTTGTGACTCATTTCGGACAAAAAAGAAGGAATGCAGTCATTTTAGTACTGAGGTTCATTCTTAATTACTATCATTATAGATCCCTTTGGAGATGCCCGAGGCCATTTCCAGCAAACGGTTTTGAAGAAAGACTTGCACTCAACAGCTGTGCTCAGTTTGCAGATTTGTTTTAAATAAAGAAGTTTTCAAAGAGTTCTCCATTAATTACAGGAAACCCATAGTAATGCCCCATTTTCCCATTAACACAGTTGTTTCTTTTAGTTTTCAATGAATTACCTAAACATCTGGGCTACAGATCAACCAACAAATACATTAGACTTATGAACAAAGTTAGGATACAAAGATAGGAGAGAGAGGGGGAAGAATAAATAGCCATGTTATTACCATAAACATGTCTCATATTTGCAAAACTGTTGATACTAGTATTGCGCCGTTTCCCATTACTCTTGCAATAAAACTTGCCGTAAAGGTCAATTTGACTGAGATATGCATTCCCAGTCGACTGTGTATTTAGCAGATCAATTATTCATTTTAACACAATTTTTTTCTTATGGATTTGTGCCAAATTATCTCTATCTCTAATTAGATTTCAGAAAACTTTGATAGTCTCTTGGTTGTTAGGTTTCAGATATCCTTATCATGTGCTCAAACTATGCTGTGCTTTGCTATTTATATGGTGATAAAGGTGTAGTTTGAGGTTACCTAGTTACGGCAGCTGCATTCGCACAGGTAACTCAGTCAACCTTGCACGGTTCCTATTCATACCTTATATAAATAATCTGCTAATACCTTATATAAATAATCCATAATCTGCCTCCAGATTCCTAGAGTGAAAACTACCCTTGGCTCGGCAGCAATCAACTTCTCACTTCCATCACTTTGGAACACTATGCAAGACTCATTAAAATTATCCTCACTTCCAAGCATTTTCACATTCAAAGCTCTATTAATGGATTATCTGAAGGAATCATGTAACTGTTTCAGATGCCTATGATCCCTAAACCCCTTGTGACACACTCAAATCCTACGCCTAAGTATCTCATCCACCCCACATTCCTAACAATAGAAACCTAGGACCTACAAGCCTAGTTCCCTTAATCCGAGATGGACAAGCCTATTCTCTACCTTTTACCTATTCTGGCCTCCCTCTTGGCTGCCTACTCTTTCACCCCAATTTCTACCATATTCCTTGATACCTCCTTATTTTTTATCATTTAGGTATGAGCTCTTACTTAGCAGAGAGACTATATGGGATTGGTGTCTCTTCTCATTCCAGTAAAGCTTATCATTATGTAGCTTTGCATGTTAATTATGTTGACCGGTATGTATAGGCCCATATTGACTGGCACCTTCACAAGGTTTTTTTTTTTTTTTACACTGCTGTCCACCACAGTTGTAATCTTATGAAGTGTACTGTATTGTATTAATGCCCAGGATCACCTTGAAAATGAGCTTGCTCAATGGTGTTTATGCCTGGTTAAATAAAGTGATTGACTGATTGATTGATAAATGGCTACTTATTTGTAAGAGACACTGGAGACACACTAACAATCTTAACATGAATACAAAAGTCAGGTGTTAATATGAAGTTTAAACCACACAGAAGGATTAAAGAAACAAGTTTTCTTAACAAGAAACTGTATTCTGCTGATCTCTGCTCAACCTTACATGTAAATACTCTGTTGTATTTTCTTTTACAAAGGTCATTTTTTTTTTTTTCAGTTGGAAATCCGACTGTGAAGACTATCTTCAGGATTAGATAACATGACCTTAACAGACATGTTCTTCATATAAAACTGCATTTGCACAAACAATATATTAAGGAACAAGAAAAGATAGTGGTCTGTATGATGATGTAGCCCTTAAAGGCCAGGTGATGTGACCATTTATCCTGGACAGGCAACTCATGACAATAAGCTGCCTGCCTAAGGAGTTAAACTGGGCATACTTTCGATACTGCCCCAATAATTAGTTATTTTAACTTACTGTGAGTATGATCTCAGTTCCATGTTGAGTCTGAGTCGTTACCAACCACTGTAGCCCCATACCCAAAAATCAGCATTTTGACACGAAATAGGGAGCGGTGCTGCAGTGCGCTGAACAGACGGACAGCGCAACTGGGGGAGTGCCTACTGTACCTAAATATACAATTCATTTTTTTTTTTTTGCAAATTATTGTGTATGTTCAAGAATGTGTGGGATAGGCATAAGGGAACCCTAGCAACAGCACAGAAAGGGTAGTCAAGGGACATGGGGGTGGGTGGGTAAGGAATAGGAAAAAGTGGGCTGACTAGATGGGCCTGGCAGTCCCCATCTGCCATCAGGTTCTATGTATCTACTGTATATTCATGGGGTTTTGTATTACATTTATATAACCAATTAACAGCTCTTTGGCATGAGTTGCCTGCCCCAAGAGCGTCAGCAGCTTTTTATAATATTGTATATGTGCTAATAAAATTACTGGAATGATATGTATGGGTAGATTTTATTAAAGTCCTCCATTCAGATCAGAAAGGCACACCAGTACTTGCACCAAGGCTACTAATACGTGTTCAAAAGGTAAGCTACATTTTGCGTTGAAGCCTTGGGACTTCTTCTTTACTACTGGTATTGTACTTCAAGCACGAGCTGCATGATGCACTCTGACAACAATAGTGAAATGCAGACACCAAGAGTTTTTCATTTTCTGTCTTCTAAACGAGTCACTTGCTTCTAGGGAACAACCAAACCATTTTGTGGCAATTTGTATGTGGCCATATTGCATCCAGTAAAAAGCAGAACTGGCAAATGGTGTGATTTGTTGCCAACACCTAGCATTTTTTACAATGGGATGCACATACTGAGCATAATGTGTATTTTATTCATAGAGTCCTATGGTCTGTGTAAAGCAGGGCACAAGCACCCATATGCTGAGAGGGTGGCTGTCCATGGGTACAGAAGTCCTCACAGTATTCACCATCTCACCCCGCCAGCCACAGAGTTCACACCCAGGTGCAATCCACCCACAGACCTCTGGAAGTGGCTATGTTGGGAACGTGCCCAGGTATCGCAGAGTGCCTGAAGTCAGGTACAACTGTTTTTTGGCACTGGAAGTGAGTGCATAACATACATGGGAAGAGTGGCAAGCATAAGTTTACTGCACTCCCCACCTCCTGTAGTTTGATGGGGTACACTCAATCAGTTCCTTGATCACCATCCTGGTCCTTCATGGCAAAAAGACTGGAAGGGGGCTGTGAGTGTTGCTTTATTCATCTTTTCATTTGAAAAGCTGCCAGTCACAGCTGGCCCAGTGGTATGGTGGTAGCACTAACACCTGCAACACTGGAGACCGGGGTTCAGAAGTGAGCTTCCGTCATTTTGGGGGTGCACCAGGGTGAGAGAATTCAGCATCTGGAGGACTGCTCTCCTCTCTCAGAGAGTGGGGTTTCCACATCCTATTTGGTTGCTGACTCCTTGGGGAGAGCGGGGGATGAGTACAGCAGGGGTGCTTTAGTGGCTGCCATTGATGCTGATATGCATGTTCATGTGGATGCACACATACAGTCACGGAAGGCTGGCGGCTCAGGGGAAAACAAATTGGTGGAAATAACGCCTACTATATCAGGTGAATCTCTGACCTGCCGCAGGCCTCACACCACCAACTGGGCTGGCTCTGAACTCTGGATATGGACTCCAGGGCTGAAGGGGGTAGAGGATGGCCCTCCTGGCCCACAATGAGGGCCATGTGAGGGGGATCTATTTTTCTGTCCTCTCCTATTCTGTCATTTGTCTATCTCTTGCCTGCTTGATTGCACAATCAAATTTTCCTTGTGAGCCTTGGAACTGGCCACTCTGATGGTCCCATAAATTTCCCCGTTATCTCCATTTCTTTACTTGTTTTTTCTGTTCTTTCATTCTCCCCTTGCTTCTCTGCAGTTAAAACTTACATGTGACTCTTTATGTGAAAATGAGATCCCTTGCTTTGCATTTGTATATAGCTATACTGTTGAAATGAATGCAGAAAAGTTGGCCCAGGAGGGTAGAGGCGCTCTGTGCCTTACCGGTCACCACGCTGGTGACCCAAGTTCAGGTACAAGCTCAAGTTGCCAGGGTCGGTGGGATCGGGAAAGGATCGAGCACCCTGCTCTCCTCTCCCAGGGTGGGTGGGGGGATCCACAGTATCACTCTTTGGCTGCCATCCAGTGGAGGCTGGGTGGCAGTACCAGCATCTAGAGCAGCACAGGAGTAGGGCTTCGGTTAGGCAGTGCATGTGCGCCTCCATGCACATGTACTTATGACCGCAGCCACAATGGGGAGGAAAAATGGTGGTCTCAGGATCAATGAAGCCCTGCCTGCTTTTGCCCTCCTCTACTGCCGGTTTGCTGGGCTCTCAATCTGGATGCAGGATCACTAGGTGGGGGGAGGACAGCCCTCCCCTCCCCTTCCTCGACACCACCGGAAATTCCATGGAAGAATGGGGCTCAGCGGAACCAGAGGGACAGTAGCCGGATGAGGGAGACAGGGACATGGCTGAACAGCCACCAGAGATTCGTGGGAGGATAAAAATCAATATGGAAATGAATGCAGGAAGCTATTTGGATTTATCTAGACTACAGGGTGTTAACCCTGAGGTGCATTTTGACCTTCCACAAGCTTGTTTGCAGAGCTGTCAGCAGGAAAACCAGCTCTGGCCAGAAACTCTTAATTGGCTGCACCTATTGAGAAGACTGGATGTACAGGTCACAGGAAAGAAACTGACAAAGTTTTGTACACTGTGTGAAAACAGAAGCTATAGCTTAATGAGAACAGGATGCCAAATTTAATTGCCAGGTGAAAACATCTTTTAAAAGAGCAATGTTTGTTTAGACAGACAGAGAGAGAGAGAGAGAGAGAGAGAGAGAGAGCACAAGATAGAATATTGATATTCAGAGACACCCTTAGAAGAAAGACTTAGTTTTGTTTGAACTGCCTGTTTAAGGGCTATCCTGCATATTTTTTTTAATTATGTTATTGCTAATAATAAAATGCTACTTGCGAATTGTATGACTTCTCCTGGTTTGCCTATGCTGTCTAACCCATGCTTCTATTACAGGGTGCACAGAAAGGGAGGGATAGTTTGAGAAGAAGTACCTTATAGGCAGAGGAGATGGAGAGCACATTTTGAGGTGAGGTAGATGGCTGTGCCACCACCCCTCTTTGCTCAACCCTGATGAATAATGATAAAACCGGGAATGGCAACAGAGGAATCGGGGATCTTGGAGGAAAGCCAAGATTCCGAGACCACCAACACATCAGGTCTAAGGTTAACCATAACTAGTTGCAACAGATCGATTTTAGGGAGGCTGCGGATGTTGACATATGCTGCTCTCAACCCTTTGGGGAGAGAAGAAGATAAGGAAGGGCCAGAGCTGAGCTCAATATCTCCCACAACTAAAAGCAGCAAGGAGACGGAGAGCTAAAGAGAACCAAAGAGACGCTTATGGGAAGATGAAGGAGGGGGAGAGTAGGAAGAATAAGAGTTAAGGAGGTAAGATAGACTTGAGGCTTTCAAGATGAGGTCAAGAAGATGAGAGGAGACTGCAACCAGGACACCAGCTAGAGTGAGGTAATGCAGGGGGGACAAGAGAATGGGAGAGTGGAGGAAGGTAAGGAAGGCAGAGTAGAGGGCAGGGGGAGGTTAGGAAAGATGAAAGTAGGAGTGACATGAGAAAAAACAGGAAGAAGAAAAGAGAAAGTGATAGGAGCAGCGTAGTGGAAATGTAAACAAGGTAAAAACACTGCAATCTACAAGTAGTATAGGGGGACAAGTTTCACTCCAAAGAGTGAAAGTTGAGTAAGGCGAGTGCTGTCTACCAAATCTGGGAGACCAGAATTCAAATATTATTCGAAGGTCTGGAATAAACAATTTAATCTGGGAGGGAAGTAAATGAACTTAACCCTGTGAGGAGAAAACAAAACAAAATGGGGAAAATGTACTGTATAACAGGGTAACCCTTATTAGGACAGCTGAAATAAACCTGGCAGTTCAAAAATACAAATTAAATGATTAGCAAAAATAAGGGAATACCCAAATAGGGGGGTGCTAGGATAACTAGAAATGCAGGCACACTAAGAAGCTAGAAACTAAACTAACAGATTAACAGGATAAATACAACTCAAGTAAATCAGTAACAGATCTGGTGGCTCACAAGAGCTCATCTAAAACTGTAAAGGAAACAGGAGAACTCTTTCACTACAGGTTACACTTTACAGTTCACCAGTAAATACAACAATTAGTCCAGAGTGGGGTTCAAAATAGAAGCCCAGGAGAACAGCGTGGTTGGCCGGCAAACTCACAGCTGACTCTACGCAAACTCCATGATGCTATTTAGCTACAGCGCATAAGCGTGAGGATAGTAGAAGGATCGCTAAGGAATGGGATACAAATAAGGTAAGGTGAAAGCCCCGCTCACACAGACAACAGCGGGCAACAGGGACAAAGTTCAGAAAAGTCTGCAAGCAGCAGGTGAAGAGTCCACAGGCCACACAGTTTAGGAAGTAGAAAGCGGTACACAATGTAAAACCCGACTGATTCCCAACACAGCAGATCAAATAGCAGTTTTGTTCAGGTTTGAAGGTATTTCAGAAATCTGTTTGATTCAAATAAACACCACTGCTCAATTTACAAGAGCCTTGTTACTTGAGCAGTGGCTTTGATTTGAATTAAATGGACCTTTAAAATATGGAAACAAATTATCTTAGTCTCCCCGGCTGCAAGTTTGGTTCTAGCTGGGCTAACAGAGATGATGATGAGGTGGATGCGGAGGGCTTCCATTTCCATTAGGGCTTTTTTTTGTTGTTGAACCAGTAGCCTAGACACACACTGTGGGGTGCTGCACTGCTGTCTTCATGCAGTCTTCTTCAGATTAATGTTTAGTCAACTGTTGCCAGGCTTGCACAGGCTAAAGTTGGGGCAACATTACCCATGAAATCAATGCGTACAACACTTAGCCATGGCATTAACCAGAAGCCTTGTCCATGAGTGGCACTGCCCTAATGGGCACTTGGAATCAAGAGCCCACATTGTGGGATGCTGCACTGCTGTCTTCACTCAATCTTCTTCGGATTAATGTGTGGTCAATTTTTTTGCCAGGTCAAATAATTTTTGGGGCAACATTGCTCATGAAACCAGCATGTACAACACTTAGCCATGGCATAACTGGAAGCCTTGTCCATGTGTGGTACTGTCCCAATGGGCACACAATTTTTGGAACCAGTAGCCCACATTGTGGGATGCTGCACTGTTGTCTTCACTCAAGTTTTCTTCAGATTAATGTTTTGTGAATTTATGCCAGGCATACACAGGCTGAATAAATAATTTTTGAGGCAACATTGCCCATGAAACCAGTGCATACAACACTAAGCCACGGCATAACTAGAAGGCTTGTCCATGTGTGGCACTGTCCCACTGGGCACACAATTTCTGGAACCAGTAGCCCCCACTGTGGGATGCTGTACTGATATTTTTTAAGGGCATACGTAGGCCTTACAATTACAGCCATATTATTTTTTTTATTTAGGCGTTATTATTACTTAGTCACATATTCTTTATTACTAACTAAACACTGTCCATGTTTAGCACTAACTGAACACACCATTTTTGGAACCACTACCTCTCAATGTGGCCCACTGGATCATCCTGCTATTTGGGGTGCTTCATCAGCCAACTGCATTAGGTTGTTCATTTTATCCCATTTCCTAATACTTTTTAATGGTCGAAATCAGCATGAACTAGTTCGACGTTAAGAGAATTTCAGGGAACTTCACACTGTTCAACGGGCAAAGTTTGCAAGGTCAAACTTTGGAAGGTTTACAAAGCCCCCCTCCCCCCAATTTACCTCTATGGAGCATACATGGAAGGGACTGATCCCATCTGTTCCTTCTGCCACACTATTAAAAGTGATGGCACTTAAACTACTGGACTCCTCCTATGGTTTTTCAGAGTTCATAAACTGGTGCTCTTTGAATTAAGAGTGAGTAGAAACTGAAATGGACTTCAGATGAATGGCCTGAAATTATCACTTTCCATTCTGGTGAAGGTACCATAAAGTTTTTAGGGCACTTCAGCCAAATCAAGTTTAAATAAGTTCAAAATGTCTACCCCTTCCCAGATGCCCAGAACTAATCCAGTTACCAACCATTCCACACCCAGTCATTTCCTACTCTCCAACTGCCCCCTGTCCTCCTAAATGCATTTTGTAACAAACAGTGTCAGCTCCTGACACTGTGCCCTGAGCAGGAGATATCCCCATCCCTTGCCCAATACTGCCAGTCCCATACAAATATATATTTCATGGTGGTACCCCCTCCAGACTCACTCATTTTTTTAGACACACTATGACACTCCAAGTTGTTGGTAGTAGTGTCCTGAACACAGGGCTAAAGGCCCTCAGCCTGAGGCCTCATGTCTTACTACACCCTAGGTATGCTGTCAAGACACAACAAACACCTTATCTTGTCTTTCTGTTTATTGTAGTCTGTGTTTTCTCCATGCCAATTACTACCATGAAAACTGAAAAAAGGGACCTGAACTGAAGCAGAACCGAATCTGGCACTGGCCACATTAAAGTCTCACATCTACATTAAATCAAACCCTGAATCCAATATATATTTGAGGCAGTGTGGTGGAGTGGCTAGAATACAGGCTTGGCAACCAGGAGACCCAGGTTCAAGTCTCACCATAGCCATATACTTACTGTGTGAGGGAATTCACAGAAACACACAGTCATCCCAGTTGAATGGGTGCTAATCCAAATATTCCTTTCACAAGTCAAGAATCAACAATAGCACAAAATAAATACAAAGTACTTACAAAAATGTAAATTAAAACCAACAAATGATTTATTGTACCAGTTGAAAGTACTGGCACAAAACCCCCAAACTGTTTGATGTAATTGCTGTTGCTAGTGGCAGAATTTCATCAAGATGTGAAATTATATACAATGTATGGGAGACCACTGTTTCATATGAAAATCAGCAGAATCCCTGTGCTGTACCGTCGTTGTGATGTCAAGAGGTTGTTGCATCCCCTTGAGTACATCACTACGATGGTACAACAACATCAAATGCCAGTGTGCACCTCTGATCGCAGAGCCGCTGTTCAAACAGCAGTACCAGGAGAGCCATGTCCGTGTGAGAGGGGGATGGAGTGGTGCTCAATCGAAGGGCTCCATTGTTGTTTAACTGTTGCCCATACACTATAAAAGACAACAGATGGGCAACAGTAAACAACAACGCTGAGTTCACTTCTCAAAGGTTGCACAACTGTAAACCTCTTGAGCTTCACTCTTGATGTTTACTTGGTTGTTATGACACCCTCTCAAAGTGAACACAGCACCGTTGTTCACTGCTGCCCATTATTCTGTATATTGCTGAAAACTTGAAAATCTCCAGCTGAGACTTTTAAGTTTGAATGTGACTTGAGAATATTACTTCAAATTGACTGGTTCATTACTAAATTCACTGCAGCTCTGTATGTGTGTGTGGTGGGGAGGGGGAAGAAGGGGTTGTCTGCATTCAATGTTGAATGTTCTTTGCCACAGCATGCATTTCCTGTCAAGGAGCTATTGTACAATAGTACACAGCTACAGGCTACCAAGCAATAGTGGGAAGGGGGCCTGGCTTCGATCACCAGTGTGGGACACTTTTTTCATTCTCACTACAATTTCATTAGTATGAGAGAAATTGTTAGGCATCATTGTTGATGTTAGAGATACCATTTCAGCAAGGCTTGAAGTCCTATATTTTGGATAACATGAAAAGTTCCATCAGAAATTTTGAGGTTTGAATGCAACTTGGAAGCATTCCTCAAACTGAGAAAAGACAATGCCAACTTTAGAAACCCTAGTGCAGAAACAGCATGTGTGTATTGTGTGGGCTATCCTTGTTTATTTTTGAGGTGTAAGTGTGTACTTGCTTGCATGTATGTGTCTGTACTGTGCAGCATCTGTGTGTACACTGTTTAGCATATACAGTGAATGTGCCTTTTACTATACACAAATGACAGTTCCATACCTTGGTGCTTCTCAGTACTGTTGCCACTTTATTTCTTTTGTGAGTGTTATTTCATTGATCCCTGCCTTACTCACTGTGTGATCCCGAGCAAGTGACTTAACCTCTCAGTACTTTAGATCACCCAGATGTAAAGCTAAGCAACACAGTACTACCCCACTGAAAAGAGATATTGCACTTCAGCTGGGCTGTCCTGTGTAAATCAGTTGTCAAACAAAAGCTATAGAACGTAAAACAGAGAGAAAGATCTGTATCAGTCAATCATCTTTTACTGGATCTTGAAAATCTAATAAGCATACCTTTACAAGAAGAGTTAAGTATGTACTAAATTTAAAGGAAAACCACAAAGGGAAATTTTGCAAGAATTCCGATAATGAAAGAGTTTAACAAAGGTGACAATCTGTCATCAGTCATCTTTCTTAAGATTTAAAGCCAATCAGACATATCTTTATATGAAGGGAAGAAATTCAGCATAATATTTAGGAAAGGAATTCATACTTTTTATAGGTGGTGGTGTAGCGAGGAGTTTGGTCCATGTATAGAAAGAAAAATAATAATCAATGACAAATGCCAGGTAGCAAATTTGATTAGATCCTTCTGAAAATTGAATCCATTACACCGTAACAGGGCAATCATTCGGGAAATGCTGAAGGACATTTTCATTCAACCATTTTTGAACAATCATAGTATCAAGTGCTTCCCCCCCTTCCCAAAATGGTCACTAGCCAGCCTTCACTGATGTAATGCACATAGGCCTAGATAATTAAACATACAAATGCCACACTAGCAGGATTAGTGCTGCATTAAGTCTGAACTGCATGGCCAACAGCCCATAAGCACGTCTGCTGCCACCACTGAAGACATGTTTAGCGTGGCTCTACCCTGTGCCAGGCCAATGTGAAAATGCCAATCAGCACACAAATACAAGATGCAATGGCATATTTTAAGGGTTCTGGAAGTGCTAGAAGACTGCTTGGGCAGTACTAGTTACTGCTTTCAAAACCCTACTTTTCACAACGTGTACACTGATGGGCAACCCTCTCACTTGGGCAGCACTGGCACCATGCATCTAAAAGAAATATAAAGCAACTGTGCCCCCCCCACTCAGTCCACACTAGAGTGAATTCACTGATGTCTACCAGTATCCCTCACCCAATGCCTGTTAGCATAAACAAAAATATCCTAGTGTTCAGTGATCCCTCCCCCTACCGGTAGCCACCAATGCCATCCCCCCTACAGCCAGCACCTCTCTTCCCCTTTGCTTGTTCGCAGACATTACTAAGCTCTGGAAGAGAGTAGACTCACAGGAAGGGGCAGACAACATAAAAGCTGAAATTAGAAAGTTGGAGGCATGGTCCAGGGCTTGGCAGTTAAAATTTAATGCCAAAAAATGTAAGGTAATGCACCTGGGTAGGAGGAACCCAAGAAATAAGTACACACTGGAAGGACATCAACTTGAAAAAACATAGACAAAGTGAGATCTCGGCATAGTGATCACTGATGACCTAAAAGTAGGAAAACAGTGTGAGAAGGCAGCACAGAAAGCAACTGGCATCCTCGTCTGTATTAGTAGGGTCATTACTAGTACGAAGTGGGAGGTGATAATTTCTCTCTACAGGTCCTTGTTAAGGCCACACTTGGAATACTGCAGTCAGTTCTGGAGACCTCGCCTCAAAAAAGACATTGGCCACTTGGAGACAGTGCAAAGAAGAGCCACTAAAATGGGCAAGGCCTACACCACGAGATGTACGAGGTGCAACTCAGGGAGTTAAATTTATATTCTCTTGAGCAAAGAAGAAACAGAGGTGACATGATCGAAACATTTAAGTATGTGAAGGGGCTAAACACAACCCAGGCAGGTAATCTGTTTTAGCACAACACAAAAGCACGTACAAGGGGCCGTAATTTGTGGTTGTGTGAGGTAGGTTCAAAAGCAATCTCAGGAAGTACTTCTTCACGGAGAGAGTGGTGGAACCATGGAACAGCCTGCCCCAGAACCTGGTAGCATCAAAGACAATTACAGATTTCAAATTTGCATGGTGTAGGCATTGTGGACAGGTTAGGTTGCAGGCAACGTGGAGGGGTAGTCTTTTTTGGGCAGACTAGATGGATCATGCGGTCCCCATCTGCTGACATTTTTCTTATGTTCTTATGTTCTCTCACTTCCCTAGCTGGCTGCTGTCTGCTGCACATAAATCCTGTATTGCTATCTACAACAGGGAAAAAAAAGCCTGCTTAAAGCTGTGTTTCACATGCATAAGGACCTAAGTTTATTTTCCACACAACTTTTAAGGCAGTTATAACTTTGTCATTTGTTAACCTTTTTGGACCAAACTTGGGGGATGACTTATGGAATACCCCCCTCCCCCCCCAAACACACAACTACATTAGTGGTAACTGGTAAGTCCTACCTGAAATGAGCACTGAGACATGTCCGCAGAACTCCCATTTTTGGTGAGAATTATCAGGCACCACTTAATGCGGTTGGGTGGTGGAGGTCCGTAAGACATAATCCAAGTTTTGTGCAAAAAGGCTGATAAATAACAAAGGCATAACTAACTAATTTGGAAATTCTGTGGAAAATAAACTCAGTCTGCATGCATACGCAGTACAACTTTTAACAGACTTAGCTTATTTTCCTACCACCAGTCCTGTATTACTATGGCTTGGTACACAGCAAAATACGATTTGTGTGCAGCAAATGGCAGCCAGCCAGGAAGTTGAACAGAACGTAATTGCTGGTTGCCGTCTCTAGGCTGCGAGGGGTTGGCACTGGAGTGGAACCAGGAGGGAGAAGGGACCACAAGCCACCAGGGAATCTTTTCTACAAGATGACATGGATCGGGTGAGGGTGGGTACTGCTGGACACCACTCTGTTCTGCCCTGGTGTGAAAACCTGCTTGACTCCATTCCAAGGGTCATGACCTGACTTATGTAAGGCATCCTGGAATCTGATCCTGTTTTAGTGCTAAAGCCTGCAGTAATTACACTGTATTACTCAGTGCTGTTGCTGTCTTCTAGAGTCCTTGTGTTTTTATCTTATGCTGACCATGAAACTTTTCAAGGTATAGTAAGCACCCTGCTGGTTTTAGTAATTTAAAGTGTATCTTAGTTAGAAAAAAATGCTTTTAGAGATTACAGGGACTTCACAAGACATGCAACAGAACTGAATGAAGAGTATGACTTCTGCTGGCTTGTGTAGGTACGCATCATCAACTCTCATGATGCTTTGTATGAGTGGGGTTATGACCTTTGCAATGGAGACAAACAGGTTTTCACACTAGGGCAAAACAGAGTGAAGCAACCTCATTTATATTTAAATTAGGATGAAATTACAGGGATGCAAGAGAGGGAATCATTGTTCATGTCAACAAACTACACAGTTATACAGAAAATTGGTTGAGGGGACTTTCATTTAAAAAAAACAAAAGAAAAGCAGATACAAGGCACTGTCAGCTGTAGGGAAGAGAGACAGTGAGGCGTGGCGTGGTGTCTTACAGGGCAGCACCGATGCACACAGAGCAGCGTGCTTACATGCCAACAAAAAATGCCTATATCAGTTTAGCTCCCGACCAAAACAGGGATCATCCTGCATGGCAACGGAGCCTCCTGCATGGCAACGGAGCCACCTGCAACGCCCCCAAGCAGTTTACACTGCCGGACCTGCACCGATGCAACTCATCTGCACCTCCTGCAACAGTGCAGATCAAGTAGTGTAAGTGGGCCTTCTGTGTCTTTGTTTGGGTTTTATTCTGGAGCTGTATTCAGAAAGGTTTAGGTCACTCACAGTTTGCTCCAAACATGTTTGAATCTAGGAACTTTAGGGCAGTGCACTAATTTGTGCTAAGGATAGGGACTTTGGAAGGAGCAAACTGCAGGCTTTCAATATGGGGCACTTAAAATTCTAATAAGCACACCTGGATTTATTTATTTAGTTAGTGTTTGTTGACCGGGAAATATTAGGTAATTTACAGTGACATTTTAGCAGTAGTAGTTTTGTTTTATAAAGTGCCCTTCCCCTGGAGACTCAGGGCACCACACAATAAATCAAACATATAAAATAAATACCATACATTACATTACCGTCACATCATAAAATATTCAACATAAAACAAAGGCAGCAGACTGCATAGTTGGCAATAATACACATAAATTGGCATGGGCATAGCTCAGGTACTTCCAAATGCCTCCTAAAACAAATGATATTTAAGACCCTTTTTAAAGGCCTTAGTGTAGTTTATACACTAACCAAGCAGAGAAAATATAGGACAGACTAGATAGGCCTACTGGTCCTTTTCTGCCAACACAGTTTACATTTATTACACAGTTTTTTCAGGCAAAACTTGCAAAGACTGAGGAAACTGTAAGGACCACTGAATATAAAATGAAGATTTTTTTGCAATTTTTGTGCTGCGACTGCGGTTCATTGCAGGTGGACTATGATTACCCAAATACATGGGAACTTATTTACTTGTTCTGAATGTGAACCAAAACTCTGAAATTTTTCTAAATTTTATTTCTAAAAATTATTTAAAAAAAGATAATGTCAAAATATTAATAATTTTAATTAACAATTGAAAATTGTATTGATATTCCAGTTTTATGATGTTGCACCAAACTCTAAGCTTTCAGTTACAAAATGGGTAACATAGCTGGCTCTGTAAGGCTGAGCAGTGGGAGACTGCTCTTTCACACTGGTGACTTGAGTTTGTGCCCCAAGCCTGAGATGTCAGGAGCAGAGGCTGGCGGGGGTGATACATGGTGTCCATATGGACGCTCTCCTCTCTGTACAGTCTGCAGCAAAACACCCCTCTTAGAGTGCCTTCTAGTGGCATCTTGTGGATGCACGCTGACGTGAATGACCACATAGTGTGCATGCCCCCACCCCAGGACACCAGTGTGAGCACGCACGAGAGGTGCTGGGAGAAAAACAAAAAAAAAGACTGCCCAGTGCACAGGATGATGGGTACCTCTAGCTTCCACTCATGACACCAGACCCCTCCTTGCTCTGGCTCCACTACTTAGCCATCTCCCTGACATTTCCAGGCACCCTCCTTTGGTGCTGCCACCAGGGCTGGGAGGGGCACTCAGCAGGGATAAGCGGGGAGCTGGAGGAATGGATCACCCCAGAGTCCAGAGGAGGATGTCCAGCACCAGAAGGTGAGTTCAGCAGGCAGCTGGAGGACACTTGGGGGGCCTGATGGAGTGGGTGATGGTGGGGTAGTGGGAGCTTAACAAAAAATTGGTAACATTTCCTTGTAACTGTTTTTATTAATATGGTTATAATGCTAATGCTCTGGAATCTGTATTTACAGTATTTAGTATCTTTCTATGACTGTACTGTAACCCAAGTATGCTTTGGAAGTTATTGAGAAAAGCTTAACTGGCTTCTTCCAGACAATAAACATGTTTTATTACTACTACAACTACTACTACTAAAAAGTATGCTTCTAGTCCTAGTAGCTCTAAAGTTAGACATTTCTAAAGATCTTTTTTAAAAACCTACCTATGGAAATATCACTGCTAGAACTATACATAAAATACTATATGGCACTGAGAGTTACAAGGGAAATTCAGTCGAAAGGTTTCTGGAACCTGACAAACCATGAGAGTGCAAAGGAACCATGGCTGGAGGATGTGTGCAGCCATCACTGGTATGGGAGACGAGGGCAATCGGGTGGAAAAATTGATGATGGGGGAAGATAAATAAAAACTGACTTGGATGAGACTGTCGGGCAAATTGTTTCACATCCATGGAGAGAATACCTCAAAAGTGCAGTTGTCCACCCCTGTTGTCAAGAGAAACTGCACAGTCCGTTCTGGACCTTTTATGTCAGTAAATGTATGCTGAAAATCAAGGTGTGACCCCACTAGTACCAACTGAAGATACCTCAGTTCTAGAGTTACGTGGTCAAAATGACTTTCTCCAGTCAAGTGCAATTCTGCATTGACTGAAGACGTTTTAATATTCAATGGCAAGCCCACACAGAGTACACTACAGTAGTCCAATCTCTGTCATGAATTGTTGGAATAATGTAGGAAAAGCAGAGGAAGGAAAGCCCAGGTGTAGCCTGGACATGTTCCCGAGATGGCAAAAGCTCACCGTGATGGCTGCAGTATGTATACTCCACGCAGCCTGGATGCCAACTCAGACCTCTGCAGAACCTCACAGCTGACTGAACACCATGATAAACGACTGTTCCCTAATACTACTGAGTGAGATGTTCCATTTGCATAGGAACAAAACCACTGCAAACCAATCTGCCATTCCAACACAGCCTGCAGCGGACAGAGCAGCATATGATAGTCAACAATGTCAAAAACCTCTTTTAGATTCAACAGGATCAGCAAGGCCATCCCATTATCCCTTGCAAAAAGATCATACACAACTCAAACCAAGACCATTCTGGTCCCCTGTCTGGGCCAATATCTCAATCTGAACTTGTCATAAGCTTCAGATTTGAACAGATGATCCTAATGTTGCGTTATAACCACTTTCCCTTATTAAGTTCCCAAGGAAAGAAAGGTAGGAGACAGGGTATTGATTAGCAAGGAGTTCAGAGTTTATATATGCCTCTTGTACAAGAGCTTGAAGGGTTGCACCCTATTTACTGTACTTCAGACCCTGGTCCTACCTGCCTGCTGATGGACTGTCAGGAGGCCCTGGGTCTGATTTTCCTCTAGGATTGTCTGGTGCTGTTGTGAATGATTGTTTTCCCATCTGAGAAGAGCTACCAAGAGACCCCTCCTCAAGAAGCCATCTTTGGACCTGGGAATCCTGACAAATTACATGCCTATCTGAAACCTACCTCTCCTCTTAGGAAGGTAACTGAGATGGTAATGGCAGCAGACTGCAGATAGCAGCAGGTTGCCTTGGGTCCTCTCTCTCTCTCTCTGTGCAGCCTGCTGTGATTTACACTATGGGCTGCAGCAGGGGTCCGTCAGGTCCTTAATGTTATTTTACATGTACACGCTGCCTTTGGGAGAGGTCATTAGATGGCATAAGCTGGAGATTCACTGCTATGCAAGTGATACACAGATTCATCTGTTACTTACACCTGACAAGCCCAATCCAGTCTCCATGACTGACTGATGTCAAAGTGAAATCTCTGACTGAATGGTGTCCAGATGATTATGCTTTAATCTGGACAAGAAGGAGGTGCTGCTGGTGGAACTGGGTACTCCTGGGTCGACAATGAGCAACTCTTTGTTAATAAATCCATCTATGAATGGGTGTGGATTGCAAACCGTGGATAGGGTAAAAAATGTTGTTGGTCATTCTTGACTGTAAGCTGTCCCTTGAATGTCAGGTGGTGGTGATGAAGTTTTTTTTTTTTCTCCTCCAGTTAAGCAATATTGCCCCGATTAAGCCCTATCCAGAGCATCAGGATAAGGTGACCCTAGTGAATGCCCTCATGACTTCTAGACTCTACTACTCTACACCTAGGGTTGACTAGTAAGTTGATGTGCCACCTGCAGCTAGTCCAAATGGTGCCACCAGCCTGACTGCCAGAATTTATTGGCCAGACCATATCACGCCTGTCCTATGTGTTCTGCACTGGCTGCAAATTCAGTGGCACATCACATTCAAGACATCTGAAGCCCTACATGAAGGGTCCAACTATCTAAAAGACTTAATTTAATATACTCCAGACCATTGTCTTTGCTCCTCTGAGGGGGCTGTCTAACCATTTTCACGTTGCAGTTAACACAACCGAGGGATAGGATCTTCTTAAAGTAATATGGAATGTCCTTCCCCTTAAGTTACGATCAGACCCCCAATGGAGGCCTTTTTAAGGGGATTAAAACCACATTGTTTCAGCTGGCCATTTGTGTTGATGAATTAAGTATTTAAAAGCTGATCTGTTATGTTATTTATCGGGCTCTTTTATCATTTGAATAACTTATATAACTTTGTTTATTTTTGCACATTCTAATTTACTATGTACAATACTCTGAGTGCTTTGGGGATGGAACGCGATAGAAATACAGGTTACTCACCTGTAACAGGAGTTCTAGGAATGGTATATGTTGTTCATCCACACTGTCTGGCAGGTATCCTTGCCGCTTTAAATCTTGCCGGAAGGTCTTCAAGCTGGCTCCTCCCACCCACCCGGGTGGTAAAACTCTCGGCTCCGCCCCATGACGCCAGATCTGGCCCGCTGGAAGCTCAGGTTCTGCGTCGAAGCCGGGGAGGTCGGGTGGGTCGTGTGGATGAACAACATATACCATTCCTAGAACTCCTGTTACAGGTGAGTAACCTGTATTTCTAGGGACATGGATATGTTGTTCATCCACACTGTCTGGCAGACTCCTAGCAGTTCTCCGGGAGGAGGGAGGCAAGGCGCACACCCCCTACTTAGGGAAAAGAGACTGGAGAACCGAGGCCCCAAAACCAGCATCCCGGCGTGACTCAAGGTCGATGTGGTAATGGGTGATGAAGGTGTGTGCTGACTTCCAGGTAGCAGCCCTGCAGATTTCCTGGATAGGGACGTCCCTGGAAGCAGCCACCGATGCAGCAGTATGGCGGGTAGAATAAGCTCTTATCCATTTGGGAGGCTCCATGCCCGCCAACTTATAGCAGAGATCTATGCAGGGTGACCCACCTGCCTATCGTCTGCTTGGCTGCAGGTCTGCCAGGTGCGGCTTCAGCGTAGGTGACAAACAGCTGGCGAACCTCTCCCCGAATTTCAGCCGTGCGCTCCTTATAATAAGCGAGCGCCCTTCTAGGGTCCAGAGTATGGAGCCTATATTCGGTCTCCGAGGTGTGATTGGGGTAGAACACCGGCAGAGTCAACACCTGGTTAAGGTGGAACTCAGACACCACCTTCGGAAGGAATTTCGGGTTGGGGCGCAGGACAACCTTGTCCCTGTGGAAGACCAGGTAAGGAGACTCGATGCAGAGCGCCTGGAGTTCTCCCATCCTTCTGGCTGACGTGATAGCCACCAAGAAGGCGGTCTTCCACGACAGGTGAGAGAGTTCACACCTGTGCATTGGTTCGAATGGCTTGCCCATGAGCTTTGCCAGTACCAGCAGCAGATCCCATGGAGGTGGAGGTTCTCGCACCAGAGGGGGAAATGTGATCAAGGCCTTTGAAAAAGCGCCAGACCACCTTCTCCTGCACCACCGACTGCTTCCCGGCCCGCGCCCGGTAAGCAAAGATGGCTGCCAGGTGCACCTTAAGGGTCGTCGACCTAAGCCCTTGCTGAGAAAGGGACCAAAGGTAGTCCAATATGCTTGCCAAGGAACAGGAGGAAGGGTCCAGGCCCTTGCCCTGACACCAAATGGAAAATCTTTTCCATTTGAAGGCATAGCATTTTCTGGTCGACTCCTTTCGGGACACCTCAACTACGTTGAGGACCTCGTCAGGAAGACCCAAGGCCTGGAACTCTAGCCACTCAGGAACCAGGCCGTCAGGTGCAGGGATTGAAGGTCCGGATGGAATACCTTCCCCTGATTGACTGAGAGCAGGTCCGGGCGAGCTGGAAGCTGCCTCGGGAGCCTGGAGCTGAGGCTGAGGAGATCTGGGTACCAGTACTGGCGGGGCCAGTCTGGGGCTATCAGAATCACCTGCGCCTTGTCCCTCCTTGCTTTGAGCAGCACCTTGTGCATCAAGGGGAACGGGGGAAAGGCGTAGAAGAGGCCCGGGGTCCACGGCCTCGAGAAGGCATCCCCCTGCAGCGATCCCTGCTGAGGGGGGCGGGCATGGAACAGCCTCAGCTTCGCATTCTCCCTGGAGGCAAACAGGTCCACCTGAGGTGTGCCCCAATGGGAGAATAGATCTTGTACTACCTCCGGCAGGAGAGACCACTCATGGGACGCAGCCCCTATCCGGCTTAGGGCATCGGCCAGGATGTTGGAGGCTCCTGCCACATGAATGGCTAGGAGATCCGCCTCCAGGCTGCACACGAGTGACCAGATGCGGAGAGCTTCCTTGCATAGAAGCATGGAGCGCATCCCGCCCTTGCGGTTTAGATAGTACATGGTCGTGGTGTTGTCCATTTGGACCCAGACCACTTGACCCCAAAGAAATGGAGCAAAGGCGGTGAGAGCTAGGCAGACCGCTCAGAGCTCCAGCAGGTTGATGTGGCATCGGGACTCCCTCGTGGACCAGAGGCCGTGCGCTCGGTGTTCCCCCAGATGGGCACCCCAACCCATCAGAGAGGCATCGGTCGATAGAGAGACCGTCGGCTCGGGGCGGATAAACGGGATGCCCTCCTGCAGATGAAATGGAACGGTCCACCACTGGAGAGCGTTCCACATCCCCTGGGTCACCGTCACTAGCTGGTCCAATGGATCGCAGCGTTGGGACCACTGGCTGGCCAGCCCCCACTGAAGGGGACGCATGTTCCAGCGGGCCCAATGGACCACGCTGGTACAGGCCGCCATGAGACCCAGGAGGCGCAGGAAGTCCCAGGCAGGGTGCAATTGCCCAACCAGAAATGATTGGGCAAAGGAGGAAAGAACCTCGAGCCCATCCGCCGGGAGCCGTGCCCTGGCTCGAAGAGAGTCGAGCTCTGCCCTGATGAAAAGAATCATCTGCTTCAGCTCGAGTTCCAACTTGGCCTCGTTGATGAGGAGGCCGACCTGAGAGCAAACCTGGAGGGCCAGATCTCTGGACCGCTCCACCTCCTGTCTGGAGGGGGCTGCTATCAGCCAATCCTCCAGGTAAGGGTAAACCCGGACCCCTCGGCGCCGCAGGAATGCTATCACCACTGCCATGCATTTGGCGAAGACCCTGGGAGCTGGAGATAAGCCGAAGGGCATGGCTTGGAACTCGAAAAGGGATCCCTCCACTCGGAAGCGAAGGAACCTCTGATGTGACGGACGGATAGGGACGTGAAAGAATGCGTCCTGCAAGTCTAGAGAGCAGAACCACACGCCGTGTTCCAAGGATGGTATTATCTGAGCCAGAGTGACCATCCTGAAGGTTCGAGACCTTAGGAACTTGTTTAGGTCGTGTAGGTCGAGAATGGGCGCCAGCCCCGTCGTTCGGAACCAGGAAGTACCTGGACACAAACCCCGGGTTTGGCAGGGGGGTCCGCCACCTCTCTTATCACCTCCTTCTCGAGGAGGAGAGCGATGTCGGCTCGGCGAGCTGACTGCGAGGCTTCGGACCCCGAGGCCCCCCCGAGGTGTGATGGCTCTGAAGGGTGGGGCCTGCTCGAACTCCAGAGGCAGGCCCTTTCCCACCACCTCCAACACCTACCAGTCTGTGGTGATAATGGTCTAGGCGGAAAGAAAGTGGTGGAGCCGCCCCCCCCACAGGGGGCACCTGGGGTGAGGCGACGGGGTTGGGGGCAACACCCCTCAATCCATCACTGGGCAGGCTTGGAGGAAGGACCGGCCGAGGGACCTCCAGGGCCTTTACCTCCCTGCTTCCTGGAGGAGGAAGCCACGGGCTTGGGCTTGGGGCATGGCCTGAGCCTGCTAGCCCTGATGCTGCTGGGCTGGGCGTGATGGCGCGACCGGACGGGGCTTGGATTGCGGTCTGTGGCCCTTGTCCCTCTGAGCGGATGAGACCGAGTCCAAAGTTGCATTGGACTTTTCGATCCTCTGGAGGTGGCCTTCCACTCCAGGGCCGAAGAGGTCAGCCCCAGGAAGGGGACATCTACCTATTTGTGCTGGGTATCCGCTGTGAAGGTGGATATCCTCAGCCATGCCCGGCGACGCATAGCCACTACGGCTGCGACTGACCTGGCGCATGAGTCTCCAATGTCCAGAGCAGTCTGAAGTTGCTGCTTGGCCACCACCCTGCCCTGGTCCCGCACCTGCCTAACCGTGGTCTGCAGGTCAGCCGGGAGATGAGGGACTACCTCGTCCAGGAAGCCCAACAGGGCATGGGAGAAATGTGCCATAAGCACGGCCGAGCTGGCCTGACGAAGGCCAAGGGAGGACGCAGCGTAGACTTTTCGCCCGGCATAGTCCAATTTCTTGGACTCCTTGTCGGGAGGTTTGTCCACGTCCCTAGAGTTTCTGGCACGCCGGAAAACGCTGTCGGTAACTAACCCCTCGGCTGAGGGATGTTCCGAGAAACTGGACAGGGAACCGGTAGGGACCGCATACTTCCTGGCCATCCTGGCCGAAGGCACAGGGCAGGAAGCAGGGCGCTGCCAGAGCTCCAAGGCCGGGCCCACGATGGCCTCGGCCACGGGAAAGGCCTCCGTAGGGGAATCCCCTCGGTCCAATATCTCCATGAGGGGATACTTGGCCCGCTTGGATACGGGCTCGAGCTGCATCCCAGTGGACTCCGAGATGAGCCTGAGCAAACCCAAGAAGGACGAAGGGCTGTCGTCCAGTGACTGACCTCCAGAAGGACTCCAAGTCCACGCGCCTGGAGAAAAGGGAGGAATCGTCGCGGACTCAGAAGAGTCCGCAAAGAACTGCCTCAGGCCTGAGCCACCCTTCACCTGCTGAGGGCGATCGGGAGTGAGGGTGACCAACAGCCTATGGGGCAGACCCTGAGCCGACTGAGAGTTCTTGGTCGGAGCCCCAAACAGTGGCTGTGGAGGCGGAGGTTCCACCGGAATCGGTGGAGCAGCTGGTTTTGGCCGAACAACCGGCCTGGGAACAGGCTCCTCGGGTAAGACGAGGGGTTGTTTCGGCCGCTCCGGTGACAGCCACTTAATGGCCGGGGAAGGCGACGGCGTCGGCTTGTTCCCGGTCAGAAGGAGCTGTTGCCACATGAGGTCCTGTATCATCGGCGTAACTTATGTGAAGCCTCCCTTCATCTGAGGAGGAGGACAGGGCGGCCAGGGCGCCACCCACCGCGGTGCGAGACCGCCTGGACGGCGGGATCAGCTGGACCGCGAAGAAGTCCGAGACCGAAACCTCGGCCTTTCCGAGGCAGTGCGGGAGGGCCAGGTGGAACTGGCTCCTCCCCTCGGCTCGGAGGAGGTTCACCCGAGGCTCCGGAACCGGAGGCACTGGCAAGCCTGCGGGATCCTCAACTCCCACCGGGGGAACCGGTGAGAGAGGATTTTCGGCTTCGCCAGTCGACAACCCGTCCAATGGGTCGAGAAAGATCTCGACTGCGTCGACGGGAGTCTCGGTCAACTGACCTGACAGGGACACCATGAGACCAGTGGCCGAAGCCAAACAATCGACCGAAGTAGATGGCCGACAACTCCGAGAGAGGGACCTTTCCCGCTCCCAAGAGCGTCGACGGAGGGACTTACCCTTGTCTTTCTTCTTGGACCGAGAAGAAGGTCCAGCATACGTTGGTCCCTCTCCTCTAGTGGAGAGAGACAGACAATGCTCCTTAAAGGAAGCTGTGTAAGAGGAACCCAGGGAGAGTGGGATAAGTGCCGCGGTCGAGGAAGATGCAGCCCGCGCCGCCTCCTCTTCGAGGGCGATCATCTGCTCTAGCTGATCCGCCGAGCCTGCCGCCGCGGAAACCGCCGACTGGGCCTCTTTTGACTTCACCAGAGGAAAACGTTTCTCAGGGTGCCCCAGTTGTAAACGGGCAGCATGGTCTTCGAGGATGTAGGCTGAGAAGGAAGAGCAGAGGTCGCAAGCCTGCGGGTCATGCTCAAGGCCTAAACAGTACACACACGTGGAGTGCGGATCCATCCGAGACATCTTCTGCCCGCAAGGGCACCTCAGCACCCGGAGTCGATTTGTCCGCCATGACCGCGGGGACGAAAGACAAGTCTATAATGCAAAAAGCGTTTAAATTGAGCCGAAGAATTAGGAACCAGTCTTATATGCAGAGCGTTAAGGAGGAACCTGAGCTTCCAAGTGGTAAGGAAGATCTGGCGTCATGGGGCGGAGCCGAGAGTTTTATCACCCGGGTGGGTGGGAGGAGCCAGCTTGAAGACCTTCCAGCAAGATTTAAAGCGGCAAGGATACCTGCCAGACAGTGTGGACGAACAACATATCCATGTCCCTAGAAATAAAATTGCCTTGCCTGTTTCAAGACTTCTGGAAACAAACCTCTGCCATGGACACACAAACTATCCTCACAGTCATGAGACCAATAATTTCCAGCGACCGTCATGCTGCTATCAAGCAGCCATGTAGGACAAAAATCCAGGTGTGGCAACCAATTTAAATGTAGCCTGCCTTCAAACAAGTCACTATGAATGCTTGGCATCTATTAAGCCATTCTGGTGATATCATGGTAATACATATTTTGTGAATGATCATCAGGTGGCCATACCATAAATCTGGGTCCACTGTACACAACAAACTAAAGTGATAGCCACCGTTTAGTGCTGTAGCAAATACTTAAGCAATAAGGCATGACAGGGTATGTGTTATGCAAGTAATAATACCCACTAGGGTGGGCGTTACTAGGATATAACGGACTGCCCAGGGGTGTAATGAGGCCCGACGCCGCTGGTTTGTCAAACCTCTAAACTTTACACGTAGCAGGAGCCCTTGCACACTCAAAAACTATACCATACCACATATATATGTTTAGCATATGTAGCCAACTTTTGCTCCACCACCACGTTTGATTTACACTTTAATAAAGCTTGATTTTTAACTCAGATCATTGGTATGGTATAGTTTAAATTAATGCGAAAGCTCTGCTGTTCTATCTCCTACTATTCCTGCAAGAATAGCTCACACAGCAACTTGGTGAGGTAGCTGCAAACCAACCCCTGCAGATCCGGAAGACCTACAAGGTAATATCACATGGGAGGCCGTATAATCCAGAGGCTCCCCAGACTACAGTGATGGTCACTAATGGCATTGGCACCAGGGGTTTTCTACTGGCACTTTCTCGATGAAAGGGAACTTTGCTCCAGGATGGATAAAAGGTACAGTTGTACCCAGATATAGATGTTGCTACATGCCAGAAGAAAAGGTTTGATGGCTTCAGGACCATGCTGTAGGATTCAGAAATTACCCACAGTACATGTTCTTCCCTGTGAGGCTGAGAATGGTACACCAAGGGAAGTTTGTCCTTTTATCAGTCCCTATCGACACCCTTAAATGGGCATAGAAACATGCTCATTCGAGAAGGAGACAGGAGGACCATAAAGATTCCCCTTTGGACAAGGAACCTTGAAAGTCAGTGACTTTTTTTTCTTACACAAGATCAGTATGATGGGTTGGAGGACTTCCCATAAGTAAGACTGTAAAATGTTGAAGTTTCACTGGGATTTGTGTTTGGAAACTCTGAGTAGACCCACTACCCATCTGCCTAATAGTCCAGACTAATAACCGAGTTTACTCTCCACACAGACACTAGAGAGCAGTTGAAATTGTCCATGCTTGCTATAATACGTCACATAATGCTCATACCATTGTGTACTAGTTACATGTTTTATTGGCTGCTTTGTTTCTGTTGCGACTTTTATTTTTATTAAATGCTCCCAAAATAGAAATGTGTGCATGTTTGTTGTACTAGGTAGATATAGTATTTGTACCGTGTGTTTATAAGTTTTTATTTGTCCAGTTGTGATTTGTTATATATCAACTTGACGCTGGTGAAAACAGGCATTTATGCTCCTCAGCAACAAGTATAAAAAACAGAAATGAAATTAAACTGCACCTTAAGGTAGCCTGCAAAAATAACTGAGGCTCTGCCTATTAGGGGTGTCACACTTTTGTGTGCTCCAAATGGGAACGGAATGGTGAGTCTCCCCTTTCCTCCACTGGGAGGCAGGGATGATAAATGGACTTGATGATGAAACTTTTACATGGCCTTATACCATGCAGCTCATTGACATTTAAAACTTGTTGGGTCCGGGTGGCCATTTTGGGTCAGGTTCAGCAATGGATGGTTCCGACGCCATATGGTGTCTACTGGACCCAATGGGTTAAAACAGCTTAACTTACTGTGTACCTTCCTATACTGCTATTCTGCTGGACTTAAATGAGAAAGTGTGAAATGTGTTTCTGGGGAAACTGCACTGAAGAAAGACTTTTCAGACCAGGGTCTTAAACCATGTTGGTGACTGCATATTTAACTCTTTACTGGGTTACAGTTACTAATTGCGATATTTGTTCACTCAGTCAACACAGGCTTGGTTTTAGTACTGGTGGGAATGGGTTGAGCAAAATGGCAGGTTAACGCACTTAACAGCTCATGTAGCACTTCAGAGGCCAGAAAGCCCTCTGCCTAGAGTCCTGAGTTTCCAGGTCAGCAGTGTAGTCACTGAATCCTTTTATTTTAAATAAGGTATGCCTGACTGTATGCTGCTCATTCACTTGCGATTAGAGCCCATCTCTCATTGAGCTACAGACAGATTTTGCTGGTTAAAAACTGAAATGACTAGACTTAGTTTTATTTTAAAGGGTGTTTACCATTTTACTGTTACAATTCAAATTAGTGGTGGACCTTCTCGTCAGCTCTGGTAACTATTCAAGGATGAACTGCAAATTATCAGCTGCACTACTGACTAGGATACAGAATCACTTACTGGCCAAAAGGCAAGTGTTTTTAATGTGTTTAAATTCTATATTCCGAACTGACCACTGGGCCCCAATTTGGCCATACTGTGAGTTATATCCATGTGTACAGTTACCTTTTCTGTTAGCCCCAAGCGGAAACGTATAGAAATCAGAGACAGTGATTCCTGCATTGATTTAATGTAACATTTATTAAGAGGTGTAATGCCACTTCTTGTTGCGTTTTGTTGTAGAGGCATAGGTCAGGAAGCAGAGGAAGACCAGCACCAGTTGTAAAATTCGCAAGTAGCATTTTGTTATTATCAATAACAGTAAAATAAAAAATGTTCAGTATAACTATTTACAAAGGCAGTACATACATACAAATCTGCCAGCAGAAACAGGCCTTATGGTCTATCAAGTCTGCTCAAGTGTGCAGGTAGCGCCACTAGGTAGCAGCTGCCCCACCCTCTTCCTCTCCAGCAATTTCTCATTAATACTTACCCAGACACCTCACGTGCCCTGTCCCATGCTCTTTTGAACGTGGTAACTGTCCTACATGATATCACTTCCTCCGGTAGGGTATTCCATTTAGACACCACCCTTTCAAT
Organism: Neoceratodus forsteri; assembly: GCA_016271365.2. Classification (NCBI taxonomy): domain Eukaryota; kingdom Metazoa; phylum Chordata; order Ceratodontiformes; family Ceratodontidae; genus Neoceratodus; species Neoceratodus forsteri. The sequence goes on from CM057449.1 coordinate 543,868,916, forward strand.
AAACTAATGGCTCCTCACCTCTCTCTTTAATCTACCCCCCCTCCAATCTTAGCCCACGTCCTCTGGTGTCTCTACCCTTCCTCAGCCTAAATAGCCCATATGTGCCAGTTTTGTTGAACCCCTTCATATACTTGAGGATTTCAATCAAATCACCATGATCCCTCCTCTCCTCCAGGGTATACAAACGCAGATGCTTCAGTCTGTCCTCCTACGGTTTACCACCCATCCCCTTTATCATCTTTGTTGCCCTATGCTGCACAAGTCCTTCATCTGAGGGTATCTCCAATTCCAAGTTTCAGTCTCTCTCTCTCTAGCAAAAGTATTGCTGCTGTTTTTTAAGTCTTTGTCTGGGAACTCGTTAAGGAAACATCCTGTTTCTCACAAAATGTTCTTGTCAGTTTCTTTGCATAGCAGGCTTGCAAATAGAACAATGTCCCAAGCTTGCCCCTACTGATAGCTCTGCAAAAGAGTTTGCAAACAAGCCTGAGAGGAGCACAATCTGTATCTCAGGTTAACCCCCTAAATTCCAAATAGCTTTTTACAATCATTTCAACAGTATAACTACATACAGTTTCAAACAAAGGGATCCCAGTATCACTTACAGTTTCACACAAAGATTCACATATATTTTATAACCGCAGATATGCAAGGGGGAAAAGACAGAAACAGCAAGTGGGTGCATATGGAGAGGCAGAGAATTGTGAGACCATCAGAGTGATCAGTTCCTAGATTCCACAAGAACATCTGGTTGTGCAACCAGACAGAAAGGGAGAGGATTGAACAGATCCTTACGTTTAACTCTTTCTGCATAACAAATGGGACAGGGCCTTATTCAACCCTGTCACACATTTACATGTATGTATCTTGCTATAAAATTAATAAAACGAAAATTTCCACCACAAAAAAAAAAAAACCTTAACTTCAGGAGCTGTGAACTGTGTTAACAACAATACTGATGACCCCTAAATATGTATCTTTAAACACTAGACATAAATATGAATGTTTATTAAGAGGAGTAGTGCCCTCATTGAAAGTATGCTCTATATCTATGTATTCTGTCTACCGAAAAAAAAAAAAAAAAAAAAGATGTAATAATGCAATCGTACAGACCCATTTTGAGACTCCAGCTAGAATACTGTGTACAGTTCTGGTCACTACTATATAGGAACATATCAATATGCAGGAAAGTATTTGGAGGTAAGCAACATTATTTTAATAGCACTGTTTAGCACTAGCTAATCCATAGAAAATATTGACGCAATACTGTTTGGATTTATGCCTTAAATGGACTACTAAGCTACCTAACCAAGACTGAAATCAATACACAGCATAATATGGAGTAAATGGATTTCGGAGACTACTACTTTTTCTTTCTGTATGTAAAAGATCGTTGCTATGTCTTGTATTTAGTGGCCTCCAAACCAATCATTTATAACTCATTTTCTTTAAAAGTGAACAGCCATGGCTGTACACTAACAAGTGTCACTCTATAATGCATCAATTGGCTTAGACATGCTTTTTTAAACACCCAGCAAGTGTTTACATCCCTTTAAATTAAACTGTTATTCCTCTACTCTCCGTATCCACCATTTTGGTGATTCTATTGCCCCCAAAGCCTCCTCAGAAACCCAGAAGCAATGTGAACGACAAACTGTAGTGTATGCGCCTGCATTCTGAAGAACTGCAGAGCTGCACTTCTGCTTCTCTGGACCCTCATTCTAACCTGCACCCTCGCCTTCTTCTCTCTTCTTGCTAACTAACACTCCACTAGTAGGCTCCAGGTCCCAGCCTCAGCACTCCCCCCACCCAGTGAGTCTAGCCCTCCTTTATGACTACACTCTTTAGCACTTAAAACAAAAGAACTGCTGCCCATCAAGTTCTTGCCTCTTTGCGTTTAGTATTAGTTAATTATTTTACAGACTATATCATCCTCTGTTCTCTACCTGATTTGCTCTATATCCTGTAGATTCTCAAGTTGTTCACTTAACAACCTGTCAACCTAGCCTGCTTTAAATTATGTGTCTTTACATTTTTACATATGTAATCCCTGTTATTGTAATTATGTAACCTCTGTAACCTGATGTACTTATGTCTTTCTAGGCATGGAACCTCCTTGTATCTGCTTATATACTTGTAACCATTGTAAATGATCTTATGTCCATGTATTACTACGACGTGGAACATCTGTAAAACAGCCTTTGGCTCAAAGGTACTTCCTAGAAATAAATAAATTTAAAAAAACAAATTAAAAAGCCTTGTAAATTGTTTCATTTTCCTTTCATTCCCTTAACAATCACTGCCCCCCTTTGCTGCCCCAGTTAGGCATGTCGATTCATCAGTTCTGCCGAAAAGGGCTGCCAAGTCCTCGCAACCACTCATGGGTAATTTTAAAAAAGTTTCACTGCTGTGCTGATCCTCTGCTTTCACTCTCAACGCTGACTGCCCGAATACTGGTAACCAGTCCCCCAACCTGTAACAAATCAGCAGATGTGGAGAGGTGTTCTACAGCTTGCAACCTCTGACCACTGGAGTCCCATAAGGCAAATCCTTGGCCCTTTGCCATTCAGCTTGTTCATCAACAAGGTCCCAGACATTTGTGTCAACTCCAAAGCATTACTGTATACTGATGACAGACTCATCAACACCGCACACTGCAATCTGGAGTCACTGAAATGCAATCTACAAGCTGATTTCAGCAACTGGTACACATCTAACAGGTTGGTCATTAATGCCAAGAAAACCAAATCTCTTCTGTTTGGGAGCACCCATGCCCTGAAGGGCATCCCTGAGCTGCACATCACAATGCCAGCTGGGCACTCCACTGAACAGGTCCAGCTCTTCAAGTACCTGGGTGTACAACTTGATGCAACTGTATCCTTGACATCACATGACAACTCCATGGTCAAAAATATCCACCAGTGCTTTGGTTTGCTATACAGACACAAGAACAACCTCACCCTGAAATAAAAAAACAAACAAACAAAAAAAACTCCTAGTATCCAGCCTCACCATCTCGAGGATTGACTATGGTGCGGTCATCTACTCTGCAACCAATAACACCATACTCGAAAGAATTTCAGTAGCATTCAACCAAGCCAACAGATCTGCACTCAAGGTGAAACCAGACTTACCACTGCTGTGACCTATATCTTGCCACCAACTAGCTTCCTTTCCACCTCTGAGTTAACTTCAATGAAGCCTTTCTATGCAAGAGAGCACTTCTTGGTCAAATACTGCTGGGTGTCTGTAACCTCTTCTCCCTGATTATGAACAAGTATGGAACTCGATTGATGGGGGATCGAAAATTCCTCCTGCCATTCATAAAAAATTACTTTTGGCCAATGCTCCTTTGCAACTAAAGCAGTCAAAGCATGGAACTCTCTGCCCACCACCATCACTGCTGCCCCCCACTTCTCCCTCTTTAAGGTTCAAGTCACCCCACTTCTTTTCCAGAAACTGCACTGCATGTGTACCTAAACTGTGTCTGCTAGCTACATTAGCCTGCACTCTTGTTGATGCCTCCTGCAATTGCAGAAATCTGTTAACTCACTGCTCCTTACAATTATCATTATACCTTTTGTGTACCCTATAGTATTATTCTGCTGAAAAACGTAACTTGTTCTGTTGTATGTAACTTAATAGACTTCGAGGCCTTTAAAAGAAGGGCTCTGGAGCTCAAAAGTCCTCCAAACACAATAAACAAACAAAAAACCCTTGAAGAAGTCACATAGCCACTGTTCCAGATGGCAACCCCCTGCCCAACAGACCCACTAACCAACATCCCCAAAAAAGCCCCAACAGTTGAATCTCAGCACTGGACATGTCATGGAAGGGAGAAGACAGTCCCACAATGGAGCAGCTCACTTATCTTCACTCACAAATGGTATAAATGAAATGTTGACAGCCTCCGATAATAACACCTGACTGGCTGACAAGTGGACAATTAGGTGACACTATCAGAGGCTTTCATCATTTAATTCATACCATTTGGGAATGAAAATGAGCAAGCTACTCCACTGTGGGACCATCTTCTCTCTTCCCAGACATATCCAGCACTGAGATTAAACATCTGGAGGCTATGGGAGGGGGGAGAGAAGTGGTGGCCAGTGGGTGTGTTGAACGGAGGATTGTCATTTGGAATGGTGGTTATGTGACTTCTGCCAGGGTGAGGAAATGGGAGGTTACTGATTTGTTGCGGGTGGGGCGACAGGTTTTATGAGGAAGGAAGTGGCAAATTAATAAACACTTGTATATGGTGCTTGGGGAGGGATGAAGCGGGGACGGGGGGGGGGGTGTAGAGGGGAAGCAATTCAAACCAGGACACTGTGGCCTTTAAAAGGTGGGGAAGGTGGCAGACAACTGGAACCAGCTTGCAATAACATGACTCATGACGTTCCATGGGTGACATCATGGCTGGAGAGACACTCTTAAAATGGAATTCTAGTACTGCTACAGGTAAGGAAAAACAAACAAAAAAAAAAACTGAAGGTTTTTTTTTGTATTATTTGTTATTCCTGGGACTTGGACTACAACTGATGGAACACTTGGGTGGGGCTGTACCAATTGACTGAGAAACACAAACTTGAACATTACTAACTGTTCCCCTTTAAATGGCCTAGAAATGGTTATAACTATAAAATTATATAACTTGCTGTACTCACTTCAATCTAAGTTATGTTCAACAAGTATTAATATTCACTTAAGCAATAATGCACAACAGGAATAAAGTCACACACCTCAGGTGGCTAGCTGGCCAAGTGCATCCAACACTTGAGAAGTGATATCCCAGATGATACACACCCTGGAATGCATTACTGCGATAATAGAATGGGTTAATATATATATAAAAGTGTTTAGGTTTTTATTTTAAATAATTTTTAAATGGGCATGTGCACATTCAAGAAAAAAAGTGCTGATGCACTGTTTTGCCCATTAGGTGATGCTATTTAAATGTGGCTCACTTCCCCTGACCCTCCCCCCTTTTGAACTTTAGCTCCGTGTCTGTTTTTTGAAGTTATGAGCCTTTTCACATAGTCCCACTGCCTATCCATGGATCAGGTAAAGATGTTTTTTGCACCACGATGGATGTCTGGGTGTATATTTAGGAGCAGGGACCAAGCAAGAAAAGCCGTGATGAGAGAGGGTATACACAATTGAGGAACACTTTCCAAGACTTCTGGTGTATTTGGGAAGTTGTGTGGTCCCACTGACTACCCTAGGACCGGGCAAAGAAGATTTTTGTAAATACTGTAGTCGGAAGCCCAGAGCCAAAGTCAGAACAGATAAGTTACTCACTTGTATCTGTTATTCTAGGAGTGATGTATGGTTCACATCTACACTTTGGCAGTTCAACTGTAAGTGCTGATTCACTGAACGTCTTTAAGCTAAGCTCCTCCCACCACCATCAGTAAATCCTCCGGCTCCGCTCTGTGACTTCAGATCTTCACACGCTGGAAGTAGGGATCCAGGAGCCACACTGCCAGTGGAGTCTGGGTGGGTTGTGTGAATGTGAACTGTATACCATTCCTAGAACAATGGTTAGAGGAAAATAACCTATCTTTCCTAGAGCGTGGATACAGTTCACTAACCACACTTTGGCAGACTCCTAGCAGTTCTCCAGGAAGAGAAGGCAAGGCATGCACCCCTACTTGGCAAACAGAGACTGGGTAACCAAAGTCCCAAAAGCAGCATCCTGACATGACTCAAGATCAATGCCGTACTGGGAAATGAAGGTGTGTGCTGACTTGCAGGTAGCAGTCTGACAGATCTCCTGCATGAGGATGTCTTTGCAAGCAGCCACAGAAGCAGCAGTATGTCTTGTGGAATCAGCCCTAAGCCCTTTAGGAAGCTCCCTACCAGTCAATCTGGCGGATTGTTACAATGAGACAGGGTTGGGCTTCGGGGAGGCAGTCGCATTCATTCCCCCTTGGGAAGAGTTCCAACCGATGATGATGGAGGTCTGTGGGGTGATTTCAAGGCTAAAACCAACTTTCTGCAGCTTGGACCCGGGTCCGACGTGATTACTTGTTGACTGCATTGGGGCTTTGGGCCCATTTTATGCAGAGATTGTTGGGTGTTCCTTAGCGACAGGGGGTTTCCTTGAGCCTCTTAAACAAGCTCTGGTGAAGCCACTGTTGACACCATCTTTGGACCCCAATATGAACAACATGTAACAATTAGAGCAAAAAAAAAAAAAAAAAAGAGAATTCAAAGGATTTCTACGGCTATAATAATTCTCTACAGAAACCCCAAAACAAAGTGGGTCCACTAACTCATAATAATGACATTATCAATGATAACTTACAAATGGCTGATCACTTCAATAGATATTTTTGCAAACTTTTTATGAAAGGGGCAAAACCTAGGATGACACAGAAACATTTTTGACACTCCAAAAACCACCACAGAAGAGGAAATCCTAGATAAGATAAAAAATCTAAAGCCAAATTCTTCACCTGGCCCTAACAATATCCCACCAAAACTTTTGCAAAATATCTCTGATCTCTTGACCTTACCACTGAAATACCTTTTGAAGAATCCAGTAACACTGGCGTAGTACCCAAGGCCTGGAGGTAAGTACATGTTGTGCCAATATGTAAAAAAAAAAGGTGGAAAGGAGCATGTAGAAAACAACAGACCTATAAGCCTCACAAGTGTAGTGGGTAAATTACTAGACAGTATTATAAAAGATAGATTAAATTTATCATTTCATAATCCTGACAGTGAACAGCATGGATTTAAAAAAGGGAGGAGTTGTACAACTAACCTCCTTTGCTTCTATGAGAAGATTAGTCAGGCTCTAAATAATAATACCCCTGTGACACTGTGCACTTGGACTTTGCTAAGGCATTCAACCTTACTCCACAATGGGCTATAATAAATAAGCTAGAACATGAAAAAATTAATCCAACTATTAATGACTGAGCGGTAGACGACGAGAGTGGCTGTTAATGGGCACCTATCTGGTGAAGGGGAGGTCACTAGTGGTGTTTCCCAGGGCTCGGTCCTGGGACCGGTCCTGTTTCAGGTATTCATAGCTGATATCACACCAAAGTTGAATTGCTGGGTAATTAAGTACGCCAAAAATACAAGGATTGGTGGATCATGTAAGGGCGTATATGATTCTGAATTAATACAGCAAGATGTAACTGAAGTAACTAATTGGGTATCAACTTGGCATATGAAACTTAATATGAATAAGTGTAAAATATTACATTTAGTATAGGATAATTTGATGCGTACCTACACATTGAATGGTACACCTCTGGAAAAGACCCTGAACGAAAAAGATCTAGGAATCCATATATCTGGAGACCTGAGTTTTACTAAGCAAACCACTGAAGCATCTTTAAAAGCAAATAAAATAATATGGATGATAAATAAGAACATTATGTAAGGAGAAAGTGAAATTTTGTTACCCTTATACAGACCTTATGTAATACCCAACCTTGAATACGCATCAAAAGTCTGGAATCCATACAAAAAGGGTGATAGAAACGCACTTGGGAAAATACAACGGAGATACACTAAAATGATTAACTGGTATAAAGACAAGGAATATGAAGTGCGTCTAACCTCACTTGACCTAATATTCCTGGAAATTAAGTGTACAAGGGGGAATGTTCTCCTCATGTATTATATTATACAAGATCCATTATTAATGGTAGAATTAGATACTGAAGTTAAACCAGGGAATATGGAACCTTGAGGACATCCACTCCAGATTACGGGAAAGAATTTCAGATCATAAAAAGAAAGTTTTTCTATACCTACAGAGTGGTTAATGTATGAAACTCATTTCCAACTGAAGTTATCAGTAAATCAATGTTAGAATATAAAAAGAAGTTAGACAATTTCATACATTCAGGTGGTACCATGAAGCATTTTTGGTGAAAACTGTATTGGAGCAATTATGGGTTAATGCCTTTATGCTACTCACACTTCCTAGTATGACTCCTAGTGTCTCCCCTTTTTAGGAAGGATTCTTGAGAAGGTGGTTGCAGAGCAGCTTGAGAGTCACCTCACAAACATTCAGATTTACAAACCTCTCCAGCCCGTATTTAGGGCTATGCACAGCACGGAGACTGCACTAGTACGGGTGCTCAATGATCTGCTCAGGGTGAGGGATAGGGAAGAGTGATCTATTCTAGTCCTCCTTGATCTCTCATCAGCATTCAAACTGGTGGATCATGGGGTGTTGTTGGACAGGCTGAGGGAGTAAGTCAGACTCACTGGCAAGGTCATAAGCTAGTTTGAGTCCTTCCTCCAGGGCGGATCCCAGAGGGTGGTGTTGGGGAATTATTACTCAAGCCCAGTGGCCCTGTCTTGTGGAGAGCCCCAAGGTTCTGTCCTCCCTAACATGTTATTCGCAGTGTATATGCTGCCCCTGGGTGAGGTCATAAGGTGGTTTGGGCTTGGGTTTCATTGCTGTGCTGATGATACCCAGTTCTACTTGTCTCTTGCACTGGGAAGAACAGATGTGGCTGACGTGCTAAATAAGTGCTTGTCCAAGATCCAGTCGTGGATGTTGTCAAATTGACTGGGCCTCAAACCGGGGAAGACTGAAGTGTTGGTTGAGCCAGCTCGAAGGGGGAGAATGGGGGTCTCTGGGGAGGATCTAGGGCATTTTATTGGCCCAGCCAAACTGGAGGCCTCCACTAAGGTGAAAAATTTGGATGTCCTTCTGGATGGTGAGCGGATACTGGATACTCAGGTGTCGGCAGCTGTCCGGAATGGATTTTACCATCTGTGAAATATCGCCTGAATAAGATCCTTTATCTGCCCTAACGATCTGGCCACATTGATACACGTGTTTGTTACCTCGAGGCTCAACTATTGTAACATGCTCTACCTCAGGGTCAGAGTGGGGGTGCGCTGTGGTGCCTGCAGCTGCTGCAGTATGTTGCTGCATGGCTATTGATGGGTCTTTCGAGATCTTGTCATATTACATAAGTGCTATGCAAACTTCTCTGGCTGCCGGTAAGCTGGCGCTTCCCCTTTAAAATAGGTCTATTAACCTATAAGGCCTTGCATGAGCTGGGTCCGGGTTACCTGAAGCAGCTTCTGCATCCTTATACCCCCAAGACGCTCTCCAGTCCGCATGAGAGAGCCTCCTGGAGGTCCCCAGAGCGAGACTGACGTTTTCGCGGGAATCGGGCTTTCAAAGTGGCTGCACTGATCCTCAAACTCGCTGCCGGGGCACTCCCTCCCTAGAAATATTTAACAGAAAGTTGAAGTCATTTCTTTTTCAACAAGTCTTTGGGGACTAAGTAAGAATCAGCAGTTTTGTTGTTTTAGAATTTAGGGTATGTTATTTATTAGATTTTGTTATTTTATACTTGATCGATATTGGATGTATGATTATATTATATGTTGTTTATTTACATTTTGTAAAGGTGTCCTGTGCCTTTGGGGAAGAGCACCTTAAAGAAATAAAATCTACTACTACTACTACAACCTATACCAGAGGTCAACGCAGGATGTTATCCATCTACCAATCATCCGCTTTGCTAGCAGTCCACCAGGCTTGGCTTCAGCATAAGTCACAAACAGCTAGTGAGCCTCACCCAAAACTTCAGTCATGTGCCCCTTATAATATGAGTGCACCCTCTGCAGGTCCAGAGTGTGAAGCCTGTGGTTGTCCTCCAAAGATGGGCTATTAAAACAGACTGGAAGGTCCATCACCTGGTTAAGGTGGAAATTCGATACCATCTCCAGGAGGAACTTCGGGTGAGGACAAAGGATGACTTTGTCCCTGAGGAAGACCAGACAAGGCGATGCCACTGAGAGCACCTGGAGCTCACTGATCCTTCTGGCTTATGTGGTAAGCACCAAGAAGACAGTCTTCCACACCTGTGAATAATCTCAAATGACTTGCCCATGAGCACAGTCAGCATCAGCATTAGGTCTCACTATAGTGGTGCTTAATGCACCAGAGGGACAGGCGATCAAGGCCCTTGAAAAAATGTCTGACCACCTCTCCTGGGCTACTGTTGGTATACCAGCCCACACCGTGTACATAAAGATGGAAGCCAAGTGTACCTTAAGGATTGTCGCTCACTGCTTCAACTGACAGAGGGATCAGAAGTACTCCAAGATGCTTGCCCTGACACCAAATGGAAAATCTCTTCCATTTAAAGGCATAGCACTGGTGAGTCAGCTCCTTACAGGAGACCTCCACAACGTGGAACACAGCTTCCGAAAGGCCCAAAGCCTGAAACTCTGTGAGATGCCTCGTGAAAACATTCCCCACTAAGAGTCCCAGACTGTGAGGGTGGGTACAAAACAGCCTCAGCTTTCTGTTCTCCCAGGAGGCAAACAAATCCACCAGAGGAGTTCCCCAATGGGAGAACAGGTGGAATACCACATCTTGATGCAGGGCGACTTGTGTTATGTTTCTGCCACTTGGCTGAGAGCATCTGCCAGCTGACTGTTCACTCCCCCGACATGTATCCTGCGCATAGAGGTCCAAGTGCTGAGGGACTCCCGACACAAGGGAAGAGAGTGAGTACCGCCCTGCCTGTTCAGGCAGAACATGGTCGTGGTGTTGTCCATCTAGACCTGCACAACCTGATCCCTGACTATAGGGGGCAAATTCCCTGAGTGTCAGTCGCACTGCACGGAGCTAGAGCAGGTTGATGTGGTGACAGGATTCCCTGGGTGACCAGAACCCAAGGGTTCTGTGGTTTCTCAGATGTGCACCCCACCCCGCCATAGACATGTTCATCGTTAGAATGACCATTGGCTTTGAATGGACAAACGGAATTCCCTCCTCCAGATGTTGAGGGACCAGCCATCAGTGGATGCATTCCACACTAGCTGGATCACAATGACCAGCCAGTCCTAAAGACCTAGGCACTGGGACCACCGATTGCCCAGCTCCCACTGCTGGTGGCACATCTGCCAACGTGCACAATGAACCACGCTGGTGGTGGATGCCATGTACCCCAGCAGCCACAGGAAATCCTGGGCAGTGTGCGAGCAGCGCTCAACCTGAAATGACTGGGCAAAGGAGGTAAGGTCCTGAGCCCGGTCTGCAGGAAGACGGGCTTTGGCCTGCAGAGAGTCTAGCTCTGCCCCAATGAACCTGATGATCTGTGAGACGATCAGTTAGGACTTGTCTGGGTTGACCAACATGCCCGAGTCTCTGCAAGTCTGGAGGGTCATATCCCTGGACTGCTCTACAGCCTTCTTGGATGGGTTGGCTATCAGCGAGTCTTCCAGGTAGGGATACACCTTGATGCATACAAAGCAGAGAGCCTTAGCTCACAAAAAATGCAAAAAAAAAGCTCTTCTAATAATAGTAAGATGCTATAACATTTGTTAGTCAATTTCACATAGCAGCAGCAATGGAATACATGACTCAACGTTTCACACAAACACGTGACTCTTGAAAAACCATGTATTTGTGTGAAACACTGATTCATGCATTCCATTGCTGCTGCTATGTGAAATTATAGTATATACACTAACTTGTTATGTTGTGATAATATTTAGTGCCTTAATTTGGATGTATTATAATTATTTGTATTTTTTTATATGCAGAAGTATGCTCCAGTGTCTGATGAAGGAATGTTTTGTTCTGAAACGTTACACAGGATTGTTTGATGGAGCTGTTTTTTCATTATCAAATTGGAAACATTATGATTGAATTTTACAACAAAGAATCTGAAAATAAATAAGAATTTATTGAGAACTGGTTGAGAAGGTTTTTCTCTTGACTTTTACTACTTATCCATTGACTACCTTCTCCCTGAAACATCTTTAAAGGCATTTCAGACATTTACAGAACTGGTAACAGGAACCCTAGGAGACTAAATTGTTGGATATATTATAGCTTAAGAGCCAGCCACATATTCCTGAACAATAGGAGTGGAAGAACCTGAAAGCTCACATACAGCTCTGCAATAATGCTAACCATCTTCAACGGTTGCAGGTGTTTACATAGGAAGAAGATATTTATTTATTTAATCATAGAAACAAAGATTTTGACGGCAGATAAGGACAGCTTGGCCCACCCAGTTTGCCCATTTCCCTACCTAGAGAATAAGCTGAAGATCCTATTTAACCAACAGCCTATTTCTTCCAACCCCCCCACAAAATTTGCCTTATGTCTGTCCCATGCATTCTTGAATTCTCCCACAGTTTTAGACCCCACAACCTCCTCAAGAAGGCTGTTCCAGGCGTCCACCACCCTCTCTGTGAAAAAATACTTCCTCACATTGCCCCTGAGCTGTCCCCCCTCTATCTTCAAATTGTGTCTCCTTGTTCTTGCACATTTCTTTTTCTGAAAGATGCTATCCTCTTGGACTTTGTTGATTCCACTGAGGTACTTAAACATTTCTATCATGTCCCCCCCTCCCTCCTTTCCTCAAGGGTATACATATTAAGCTCCTTTAGTCTCTCCTTATATGGCTTCTCTTGCAGACCCTGCACCATTTTAGTTGCCCTCCTCTGAACTACCTCCATCCTATGTCGTTGCAGAGATGGGGTCTCCAGAACTGGTCACAGTACTCCAGATGGGGTCTCACCAACCGTCTGTACAGGGGGATAACAACTTCCTGTTTTCTGCTGGTGATGCCTCTGCATATACATCCCAGTATCCCCCCAGCCCTCCCTACCGCCTTCTCACATTGCTTGCCAACCTTAAGGTCATCTGATATGATTACCCCCAGGTCCCTTTCCATTTCAGTTGTTGTTCCTACCTATCCCTCATTGTGTAATCTTCTCCTGGGTTTTTGTTTCCCAGGTGCATTATTTTGCACTTCTTTGCATTGAATCCAAGCTGCCATACTTCTGACCATTCCTCCAACCTTGCCAAGTCCCTTCTCATCCTTTTCATGCCTCCTTGTGTATCAACCCTGTTGCAGATCTTTGTGTCATCTGCAAAGAGGCATACTTTTCCTTCCAGTCCCTCTGCAATGTCACTTATAAAGACATTAAAAAGGACTGGACCCAGTACTGAACCCTGCGGTACCCCACTAGTAACCCTCTTTCTTCAGAGTGGACTCCATTTACAATTACCTTCTGTGTCCTGTTGTCCAGCCAATGTTTTACCCAGGCTACCACCCTGGGACCCACTCCCAGGCTGGTTAATTTTGACTATTAATCTTTTGTGTGGGACTGTGTCAAATGCCTTGCTAATGTCTAGGTAGGCCATGTCCACAGCCCCTCCCTGGTCTACTACTTTGGTCACCCAGTCAAAGAAATCAATTAGATTCATCTGACATGACCTTCCCGCTGAGAACCCATGCTGCCTTGGGTCCTGTGCCCCACTGGCCTCTAGGTATTCAACATTTCTTTCCTTCGGATGTGATGCCATCACTTTCCCTACCACAGAGGTCAAACTGACAGGTCTGTAGTTTCCTGACTCTGTCTTGCTCCCACTTTTGTGAAGGGGAATCACATCCACCTTCCTCCAGTCCTCAGGTACCACACCATCCTTCCTTGATTTGTTAAAAAGGTAGTCAGTGGTGTCACTAGTTCTCTGCTTAATTCTTTTAGAATTCTGGGGTGAATTCTATCTGGCCCCATTGCTTTGTCCACCTTCAGTTTTAGGAGTTCTTTCAGAACCCTTCTTCTGTGAATGGACTGGGATCGACCCCCCTATCCAGAGTGCTTCTGTTAACTGGATCAGGCACCTCCCACACTTCCTCGTTTGTGAATACTGAACAGAAGTATTCATTCAGTATCCCTGCTTTTTCACTGTCCCTCTCTGCCCACCCACCGTCCACTCTATTCAGCCTCACTATTCCTCCCTTTGTCTTTCTACGCTCCCTGATATACCTATAAAAGGTTTTATCCCCCTTCTTAACTGAGTTGGCTATCTTTTCCTCAGTTTGGGCCTTTGCTATTCTGACTACTTGCTTCCTTCTGCCTTAATTGGTACAGTTCTTTGTCCTGCTCCTTCTGTGTTTCTTTATACTTCCTAAATGCTATCTTTTTCTCCCTAACCTTCACTGCCACCTCTTTTTGAGAACCATAGTGGCTTTTTCTTTCATTTTGATTTGTTTGCTTCACACAAAGGCTTGTTACCTCTGTGATGGCAGTTTTGATATTTCCCCATTGTTGCTCCACCCCTCCTTCTAGCCTGTTTGCTAGTGCTTTTCTAAGGCATTCTCCCATCTTGCCAAAGTCAGCCCTCCTGAAGTCCAGAACCCTCACTTTTGTATGGCTTGACTCTGTAGCCGAGTTTATCATGAACCACACTGTTTGGTGGTCACTTGTTCCCAAATGGCTACCCACTTCTAGATCTGAGATCCTTTCACTGTCCCCATTTGAAAGTATGTGGTCTAAGATTGCTCCCTCATGAGTAGGTTCCAAAACTAGCTGTCTGAGGCATGCCACCTGAAGGGCATCGAAGATGGCCCTGCTTTTGGATGTGGTTGCAGCAAAGGTGCTCCAGTTAACATCTGGCATATTAAGGTCCCCCATCAACAGTATCTCCCCTTTCTCTCCCATCCTAAGTATGCCTTCTATCATATCATATCCTTTATTTATTTGCCTTTGTTTACCAGGTAAGCATACTAGACAACCAAGTGCCTATTTTCAGGTGCGGCCCGGGAGATTACAGAGAATACATTCGGGTATAATAGGCAACAACAAGAACAGGTATACTCAAGAGCAACAAACAGTGCAAGGTCAATGCATTAACAACATGGGATTGCATAGCAAGTGGGAGGAAGATAATAGCATGGCCCAAATGAGGCAGGCAGAAATCAGCATAGTCGGACAACAGCGCCCTGGAGGATAGGGGTAGCAGACACATCAAGGAGGTGAAAGGGGGGATAGGAGAGGCCAGTGGCAACTGGAAAGATAGAGCAGTAGTACATTCAACAATTAATGAGTAGTAGGGCCAGGGTGGACCCAACACAATCAGCTCTTCAGGAGGCAGCATACTTCACCAGTAGACAGGGTGAAAAGACCCACTACAATTAAGCAGCGGCATTAAGTATCAACGCATCCAGATAGAGTGGCAAGCTCGAAGGGGTGAATTAAGTGCAGAGGCAGGTAGTGGCCGTTTTGAGGAAGCCCCAGAGGGAAGTTTTGAAGCAGGAATGGGAGGTGGAAGAACGTGTGCTTGCTGGAAGGGAGTTCCATAACCTGGGGGCATGTGCAGGCCCAGTCGCCCATTTGGGTGCATGTTTTAGGAACCAGTAGGACATGAGAGTCACTGGATCTTAAGTGGTAAGAGGGGGGATAGCGGGTAAGAGGGATATGGCGAGGGCAGAGGTGGTGGCAGTTCTGAGAACATTGTTGATGAAGTTCCCTAGGACGAAGGTGCGGTGCTTTTCTGGTGGGAGCCACTCAAGCTGGGTGTAGAGCTCACAGCGGTGGGTGAGGCGGGGAGCTGAGAGCGCAAAGCAAGAAACACTATTGTATGCCGTATCCCATTTGGAGAGACTGTTTTTTGTTGCATGGGCAGAGGTGACAGGTCCATAGCAAAGAGTGGGTAGGAGGACCCCCCTGGCTGGGCGAGACGAGCAGCTGGGGAGAGGCAGCTTTTTGCTCTGCATGCAAGGACCAATTTGCAGTTTGAGGCCTTACAAGCACTGCGAATGCGCTGAGTGAGGTCCAGTTGTGGGTCAAGTGTCATACCCAGGTAGTTGGCCGAGTCAGCAACTCGTAGGAGGGACCCCTTCGGCACATGAAATCATTAGTGGGACAGAGACCGCTTTAGTCTTGGCTGTGGACCCAAAGAGCATGGCTTGAGTTTTCTGCCAGTTGATACTGAGTTTGTGGTCCTCCATCCAGGTTTGGATTAGGTCGAAGTCAGCGTTGAGCTTCGCGTTGGTGACAGAGATGTCCTGGGAGCTGATCAGGATGACTAGGTCATCAGCGTACAGAGTAGAACGCCCGTGGGCCAGGGCTGAAGGCAGCTCATTTATAAAAAGGAAGAACAGGAGAGGCCCAAGGACAGAGCCCTGAGGGACCCACAGTTAACTGGAGAGGGCTTAGACAGGGCCTTGTTGAACCTGGTATACTGCTGTCTGCCCGTGAGGTAGTTACTGACCCAGGTAAGGGCGGGGGAGAAGAAGCCAAAGGCCAGGAGAGAGGAGCACAGGAGTGTGTGGTCAACTCGGTCGAAGGCTTTTGAGAGATCCACGAAGATGGCTCTAGTCAGTTTGCCTTGATCTGCGGCACAGGAGAGAACAGCTAGGGTAGTGGAGGTGCTGTGCCCTTTTCTGAATCCGTGTTGTGCGGGGGAGAGTAATTCGTAGATCTGCAAATAGTGGGTGACCTGTGTGGCAACAACCTTTTCAAGGAGCTTGCTGATAGCTGACAGTACCGCTATAGGATGATATTTCTCGGGATCTTTGGGGTCACCTTGTTTGTGAACAGGGACGACTTTGGCCACTTTCCAGGTGTCCGGAATAGTACACGACATTAGCGATCTGTTGAAAATGTGTGTGATAGGCCAGGCTAGAATGGAAGCCCTTAGATTGAGAAGTCTGGGCTCAAGACAATCATGCCTGCTGACAGTGTGCGGTGAGAGACCAGCAAGGAGCTTCTGGGTCTCTTCGACAGAGACGACCCTGAGGTAGAAGGGAGGTTACCCCAATGGGGAAGGAGAGTCCCAGTTTTTGGGGACAAGAGGCTGGTAGGGGAGAGCTGGCAGGTCAGTGAACAGGGAGTTGAAGGCATTGGCAATTGTAAAGGGACTGTTGCAATTTACCCCACCAATGTGCATGTCCTTGACCTGAGCTCTGACAGACCCTCCAACCATGTTTTTGATGTTCTGTCAGAAGCTCTTCGAGTTTCTGGCAGAGAAGAGTAGGGCAGCTTGACAAAATTCACTCTTGGCTGAGCGGATGGCTCTTTTGCAAGAGTTCCTCATCCGTCTGTACTCAAGGAGGTCAGCGCTGGAGAGGGAGGCCTTGTAGCGCACCCAGCACTTGTCCCTTTGTTTCATGAAGGAGAAAATTCTGCCGTGAAGCCACTTAGTGACTGTGCCCCTCATCCTCCTTTTGGTGAGGGGGCGCATGCTTGCTTTGTAGGGGGGTAAAGACAGCAAGAAAGTTGTCAAGAGCCACCGTGGGGTCTTTTGCAGTAGTGATCTGGGACCAGTCTGTTTGACGTAGGTCTGCAAGGTAGTCTCCTACGTTAAGTTTGTAGAAGTCCCTCATCTGGATCATTTTGCTGGGGAATTTTGGGAGATGAGATGCCCCAGATACAGTAGATGGGAGACTGATCCGAGATGACATCAGGGAGAGTGCCACAGGAGACAATTCTATCCGGTCGGTTGTTCAGCACCCAATCAATGAGGGATCCCTTTTCTCCACGTGAGCAGAGCCTAGTGGGTTCATTGATGAGTTGGCTGAGGGCGAGACCAGCCAGCAGGGGCTCATATCGCTGAATGCTGCGGCCAGCTTAGCTGAGGTTAAAGTCACTAGGACTAACAGTAAGTTCGAGCCAACCATGGGACTAAGACTGTCGAGGAGGGAGGAGAGCCCTAGCACACCACCCTTGGGAGGGTTGTAGGCAAAGACCAAGTGTACCTTTTCAGTGTTGCCAAGCAGGAGGAGAGCATGCAAGGCCTCGACGAGGTGGGGTGGGTGAGGGGTGTGCCCTATGACAGATACATTTAGGAGTGACTTGTAGTATAGGAGCACCCCACCCCCTCTCTTGTTCCCTACTCTGTCTAGCCTAATAATGTTGTAGCCCAGGAGGGCACATGTAGAGTCTGGGATGTGGGGCTTAAGCCAGGTTTCCAAGACCCCCATAATGTCAGGGTCATAATGTGCCCCCTGATAGCAGTGCAGCCCCAGAAAACAAGGCTCGCCTGCTGCAGCACCGATCCAGTGAATGTGTCCTCCTTCTCAGGATTTTATTTTAATTAACCAGGCCAGTTACAGAATTGCCAGAGGAGGTCCGCGCAGCGACGCAAACGAGCCGGCGCTTCTACCATGGGTTCAGGCCAATTGCCTGACGAGAAGTCAGAGTCCGTTGCAGGGGAAGGACCCTGCTGGAGAAGGGTCACCCTCGCCTTCCTGGTCCTCGCGCTAACAAGAGTGAGCTGCGGGGTTCAGAGTGCAGCCTTTTCTCAGGCTGTTCAGGCATCACAGCAGTCGGAGGAACCAATCGGGCGTGAGTGCGAGTTTCAAACTTGGCGCCAGTTCCTCTGTCCCTTTGTGCTCCGAGTCACTTTGCCCCTTTGTGCTCCGAATCAAGTATTTCCCCCTGACAGCTGTGCAGCCCCAGAAGACAAGGCTTGCCCGCTGCAGCACCGATCCGGTGAATGTGTCCTCCTTCTCAGGATTTTATTTTAATTAACCAGGCCAGTTACAGAGGTGCCGGGGGAGGTCCGCCCAGCAATGCAAACAAGCCGGCGCCTCGTACCCCGGGTTCAGGCCAATTGCCTGACGAGAATTCAGAGTCCGTTGTGGGGGGGGGGGGGATGACCGTGTTGGAGAAGGGTCACCCTCGCCTCCCTGGTCCTGGCACTGACAAAAGTGAATATCAATCACAATCCGTAGATTGCTATTTAAATCTTGTCAAAACTAGGGAGACAGCCAAGAAGAGTGAACTCACTACAAGAACCCCCAACCATCCCGATCAAACCTGAAACATTCATTAGAACAAAAGGGACCTTCTGCAACACAGAACTACAAGTGAACAAAGAGACACTAGCTGACATTTAAGCTAAACAGTAGCAGTGATATTTAAATAGATATATGACTCTCACAGTCAGACATGAAGTAACTCAAACTAACCGACTAACTGCGTAGGGCTTAAGGATATGTGGAGATCGCAAAACGGCTGACAAGCAGCTTACATGACGAAGGCATAACAGGTAACCTGTAATAAAATCATTGAACCCTCATGCTAAAAACAGCCCAATCCCCATCGTACATTTAAGGTAATAAAACAATTGTTTGGGTTAAAGTCCAGAGGGTAAAAAAAATGATGTCCAGATAACTCAATCCTCGTCTGATTCGGGTTGCTCCTCTGACGGTTCTGTGGGCCTAACCGCAAGTTCAGCCTCTGTTTTCTGAAGCCATCTTCCCACATCTTGTGAGTTAGAGAACTGCCAGGTCTTACTGCCGTACACAATGTGAAGCCTGGCTGGGAACAAAAACGAATGAATAATCCCTAGAGCCCGGAGATGTTGGTGAGTAGCATCAAAGCACTTCCACCGGGCTCAAGTCTGGAATGAGAGAGCTGGGTAAAATGTAATATCCGACCCACTGATGGCCAGTGAGTACACCACACGGGCTGCAGGAATAAGTAAATCATGAATTTCTGAACCAGCTGTTTTTAGTAAGATGGTCTGCGGCTGGGAGGGAGTCTGCGGTCAGATCCGGGGCTCCATCTGGTAAGTTTGTCTAAGAAGGGACCAGTCAAAAGTCTCCAGCATCGCAAACTGTTGAGGAAACCAGTCTTTTAGATATGGCAACAGAGCTGTGCCTTCACTACCCTCCGGGACACCCACAATACGAATGTGGCCCGAGTGCTGCTAATTTTCAAGTGACTCCAACCGGCACCGGAGCTGTCCATTCTCTTTCGTAAGGGTAGTTACTGCCGTAAGAGTAGCAGTGTTTTTTTTTTTTCAGTGTCCCATACAGAACCTGTGAGGACCCTGATTGCTGCATCACGAGTCCCGAGCTTTTGCAGAGTTTGTTCAAGTTTGGAGTCCATGGCCTGCATGGACTCAAGCAGGGTCTGCCACAGGGGCTCAGAGGTCCCATTAAAACTAATAGGCTCTAAAGTGCCTGAAGTTTCCCTGGCCTTGCTCACCACTGGCTGTGGGCATTTGGAAAAGCCCTGTTGTTGCATCTTTGGGTAACCCATGGCGCATCAGGTATTGAAATGCTCAGCTTAATGTCATGTAGAGAATACTGTCATCTAAAAATGCGTATGTCCACTTTTATGCAAATTGTTTTTAATAAAAAGTTGATCAGAGTGGAGAAAGCACAGGTGAGTTGCATCTTACCTGGAAGATGGCGCTCTAGCACCCCCTCCAGGTCGTCTTAGGCTTCTGAGTCTCTGGGTCCTTTTGGGATGAAGCCACGGAGCCCATGGTGACACTGGTCTTCTCAGTCCTGGTTACATGCCCTTCCACCCCCTGGCCAAAGATTTCAGTGCCTAAGAAGGGGACACTGGCCAGCTTGTGTTGAGTGTCCATTGTGAAGGTGAATAACCTAAGCCAGTCCCTGGGATGTATCGCAATGGCTGCTGCCATGGCACAGGTGCAGGAGTCACCCATGTCCAAGGCCTTCTGGAGCAGTTGTTTAGCTAGTGCTTGAACCTGGTCCTTGACCAACACCACTGGCAACTGTTTGTTGTCAAGAAGGTGAGGGAGGATTTCATCTAGCACTCCCAACAGGGAGTGACTAAAGCTGACCATCAGAACAGCATAGCCTGTCCTGATGCAGACCACGGGAGAAAGCAGCATAGCCATTCTTGGCTGAATGGTCAAGCGTTTTTTGACTCCTTGTTAGGGGGCTTCCCCACATGTCCTTGGACTTGCAAAAGGCTGAGTCTGAGACCAATCTCTCAGCTGGGTGGTCAGAGAACTCCAAAAGGACACAGTAGGGGCTGTATACTTGCAGACCATATGGGTAGAGGGTGCTAGGTATGATGTTGGATGCTGCAAAGCTCCAGGGCCAGTCCCAAAATGGCCTAAGCCATGAGAAAGGCAACCGCAGCGGAGCTATCCTTGTCAAAGTGTCTGCGAAGGGGTATTTAGCCCTCTTCTGGACTGGCTCCAAGGACACATTCAAGGACTCTGACATCAGGCAGAGGAGAGCCCCAAATGACACTGGCCTGTGGTCAGTGTTCAGTTCCCTCGATCAAGGCTTTGGTCAAAGTGTGCATCTTCCATGACAACATGGACAACCCACCAGAGTCATGCAAAGAGGTATCTGAAAATTATCCGCGGCCATCTGCCACCATGGACCACCCTGGTGTCATCCAATTGCATGATTTCCACTGACAGCTGACCTGGCAAGCCAACAACAGCATTGGAATCCTTAGTCCAGGCTCCCACCACAGGCTGCAGTGCAGACCGCTCCACCCACAGGGGTGAAGAAGCAGCTGCTGGAGACATCTGCTGAGTGGACCAGCATGGGCATCACTGATGCCTGGCAGTCAACTATAGGTCCAGGGGGCCAAACCCTACCCCGCAATGCTCCACTGCTGCCAGAGGAGTTCTTCATAGTGTCATTGCATCCTGCAGCACTGACTTTCCTCACCCAAGGATAAGGAGATTGAGGACTGCAGACAGTGGTACCTCCCAGATGAGCAGGATCAAGAGTGCAAATGGCACTTCGACCATGACCTGCACCTGGACCATCAACCCAAGGGCCGTTGTCAAGGAGAAGCCACAGGACAGTCAGTTTAGGCCAGCCACATGCAGAGCCATATTTACCAGTACATTCTTCGGCGGCAAGAAGATGCCAACAGGACTATGTCCTCCTGGGAGAGGACTGGTTGAGCTGGGGTCCTGGAGATAAGACTCCTCATCGATCTACTCCAACAACTGGTCGACAGGTTGAGAAAACTCTTGACAGCTTGCTCAACCAGTGTTGGAGATCGACAAGCCTGATGGGGGCACTCTGGTGCTGCTGACCAGCACCTCAACCAAGGGTAGCTCAACTGGAGTTGAGTGCTCAACATGAGTTGAACAGTCAGGGGAGTTGAGGGAGCTGGAGAACTGCGATCTCTCCTGATCCTATGACTGACAACTGCACTTGCACTTCTTACCATGGTGGATCGGGCTCTCCTTGAAGACCTGGAGGGCCGGACACATATCCCTAAATCCATCTAAGAAGGACCCTCCTATGCTGGCCCCAGCTGGGAGCAGTGCAGAGGCTGACAAGGTGCCCACCACGGCAGCTGCCGATTCTTGCAGGGCCACAGGCTGAGCAGCTGACCCCTCTGTAGTTGAGGCATAGGTCAGAAAACACAGGCAAACCAGACGAAGTCATAACATTCACAAGCTGCATCTTGTTATTACTGTATCAATAACAATAATATAAAAAAAATTGTACGGGATAGCTTTTCTGGAACGCAGATCAAAAAAAAAGGTCCTTCCTCTGAGGGTATCTCCAACTGTAAATTTCACTCCCCCCCCCAAAAAAAACAAAAAACATTGCTGCTCTTTATATAGTATGCTTTTCCTGGCAATTAACTTCTGCATCCTGAGTTCATTGAGATGTATGTCCTGTTATCACGCAATGTTCCAAAATGTTGTCAGTTTCTTTCCTTGCAGATGTAACAAAATAGAACACTGTATCCCAGAACTGATCTTCTGTTGACAACTCTGCAAATGAGCTCTGTGGAGGTCGAACTGTATCTCAAGGTTAGCCCGAGTTCCAAACAGCTCTTTGCAATCATTTCAACAATATAACTATATATATTTTCAAACCAGAGAACCCAGTTTCACATAAAGACCCACATATACTTCTTCCGGTGAAGAGCACCACCTAGATGGCAGCCTGGACCCAGAGTTCCGCACTGCCATCAACAAAATCCATCCTGATCGGCAGATTATATCGCCCATCCAACCCCTAAATGAAGCAAATCGAACAGCCATGGCGAATAAACACAGGTTGAAAGATAAATCAGGCCACCAACAGCAAAAAAATAACAAAACTTTACTTGAATATGTGCAGCCTATGCAGGCCGCAGCAACCTCTGCCTCTCAATGCTTCAATACGGACCCAGAAGACGCAACAGACGACTTCTGCACAATTACCTCCAAGGAGCTTTAAGTTACTTTGCAACGAATAAATGCCACTTTAGAGAGGTTAGTAACCAGAGTACTAGACGATCACCAGAAAACAGAAGTCCTAGAACACAAGACCGAACAATTAGAGAACACCTTAACGGATTACATGGCAATGGTGGATATTCATAATTCGGCCTTACTAGACTTACACAGCAGAGAACAACAGTTAGAAAGACAAATTGAAGACCTAGAAAATCGAAACAGGAGGAACAATATTCGGATACATGGTCTCCCAGAAGGCACAGAATCCACCCCAGTTCCCTCACCGAAATACTGGACTGGCCAAAACAGAACCCCCTGAATATCATTAGGGCACACTGCTCGTTAATCCCAAAGCCCAGAGACCCTAAAGCTAGACCCAGATCCCTAATAATAGCTTTTTGGGACTTCCGAGTAAAACAAGAGATACTATGTCTAGCCTGGGGGAGAAAGAAATCCTATTTTGGGACATTCAATTATTCTTTGAGCAAGATTATACCCAACTATTGGCGGAAACGAGAAAACTGCTATCTGTAGTCCAACAACTCCAATTAAAAGGGGTGAAAGCTTTTTTAGAATACCCAGCCAAAATAAGAATCCTTACTGAACATGGTCAGAGGAGATTTCAGGACTTAACCTCTGTTGGAAATTTGTGCTTGCACTAGACATTGCATTGCCACCAGATGTTGCTCCTCAGCAACAATGCCACGTAACTGAACACTCCTGGCAGGTAGCAGGAACAAAAAGAAAGGGTCAGCAGGATCACGCAGGACAGTCTGGTGTGTGGGACAAGGTGTCTCACTATCACGAGTCCCCATTGAGGTTACGAGATGGTGCTGCCTTAGAAGACCGAGAAATCATCCACACACACAGAACATTCAACGGTATCAGATAAACCGGCCTGAATGCCTTCTGAGGAATGCTTGACAGGACTTAGTCTCCAAGGGCTGTGAGTGTGCCTATTAAGATTTTGCGCTGTCGCCGAAACTATCTGTAATACTGTTTGGGTAGGGAAGGTGGGGAGGTTCCGTAACTGTGCTGATGGGAGACATGCTGAGGTCTCCTTCTGCACCTCATTTAACATTTTTTTTTTTGCTTAAAGAAATTGAGGGGAGGCCGCCTTCAGCGACTGCAAGGGGGAGGAGAAATACTGGACACCCAGACATTCTGGTTGCCTCCGGTGGGGGGGCCCACGGGGAGATTGGGCATCAGCACATCCAGGGACAATATAGAAACATAGAATTTGACGGCAGATAAGGACCGCTTGGCCCACCCAGTCTGCCCATTTCCCTACCTGATGGATAAGCTGCAGGTCCTAGTTAACCAGCAGCCTACTTCTTCCTACCCCCATCCCCTAGAATTGCCTTATGACTGTCCCATGCATGCTTGAATTTCACCACTGTTTTTGACTCCACAACCTCCTCTGGAAGGCCGTTCCATACATCCACAACCCTCTCTGTGAAAAAATACTTCCTTAAATTACCTCTGAGCCGCCCCTTCTATCTTCAAATTGTGCCCCCTTGTTCTTGCACACCTCTTTTTTTGAAAGATGCTACCCTCTTGGACTTTGTTGATTCCCTTGAGGTACTTGAAAGTTCCTATCATGTCTCCCTCTCCCTCCTTTCCTCGAGGCTATGCATATTAAGCTCCTTAAGTCTCTCTTCATATGTCTTCTGGTGCAGACCCTGCACCATTTTAGTTGCCCTCCTCTGGACAGCTTCCATCCTGTCTATGTCTTTGCGGAGATTGGGTCTCCAGAACTGCACATAG
Organism: Neoceratodus forsteri; assembly: GCA_016271365.2. Taxonomy (NCBI): domain Eukaryota; kingdom Metazoa; phylum Chordata; order Ceratodontiformes; family Ceratodontidae; genus Neoceratodus; species Neoceratodus forsteri. Next base: position 543,893,397 of record CM057449.1, read on the forward strand.
TACTCAGATGGGGTCTCACTAGCTGTCTGTACAGAGGGATAATAACTTCCTGTTTTCTACTGGTGATGCCTCTTCCTATGCATCCCAGTATCCCCACAGCCCTCCTTGCTGCCCTCTCACATTGCTTGCCCACCTTTAGGTCATCTGATATGACTACCCCCAGGTCCCTTTCCATTTTTGTTGTTGTTAGTAGCTCACCCCCCATTGTGTATTCTTCCCCTGGATTTTTGTTTCCCAGGTGCATTACCTTGCACTTCTTAGCACTGAATCTAAGCTGCCATACATTTGACCATTCCTCTAACCTTGCCAAGTCCCTTCTCATCCTTTCCACTCCACCTTGTCAATCAACTCTGTTGCAGATCTTTGTGTCATCTGCAAAGAGACATACTTTCCTTCCAGTCCCTCTGCAATGTCGCTTATAAAGACATTGAAGAGGACCGATCCTAATACTGAACCCTCGGTGCCCCACTACTAACCCCCTTTTTCAGAGTGGACTCCATTTACTATTACTCTCTGTGACCTATTCTCCAGCCAATTCTTTACCCAGGCTGTCATCTTGGGCTGGCTAACTTGTATATTAATCTTTGTGTGGGACTGTGTCAAATGCCTTGCTAAAGTCTAGGTAGGCCATGTCCACAGCCCTCCCTGATCAACTACTTTGGTCACCCAGTCAAAGAAATCTATCAAATTTGTCTGGCATGACCTTCCGCTGTGAATCCATGCTGCCTTGGGTCCTGTGCCTCTTGGCCTCTAGATACTCGACAATTCTTTCCTTCAGAAGTGATTCCATCCTTTTCCCTACCACTGAGGTTAAACTAACAGGTCTGTAGTTTCCTGCTTCTGCCTTGCTCCCACTTTTGTGAAGGGAATCACATCTGCCCTCCTCCAGTCCTCGGGTACCACCCCATCCTCCCATGATTTGTTAAAGAGGGTAGTCAGTGGTGTCACTAGTTCTACCTTAGTTCTTTTAGAATTCTGGGATGAATCCATCAGGCCCCATTGCTTGTCCACCTTCAGTTTTAAGAGTTCTTTCAGAACCCTTTCTTCTGTAAATGGGCTGGTATCAACTTCTGTATCCAGAGTGTTTCTACTGTTTGTTTTAGGTACCTCCCCCTCTTCCTTTGTAAATACTGAGCAAAAATATTTGTTTAGTATCTCTGCCTTTTCACAGCCACCCTCTGCCTACCCTCCCTCCCCTTTATTAAGCCTCACTATCCCTCCCTTGGTCTTCCTTCGCTCCCTGATGTACCTATAAAAGGTTTTATCCCCCTTCTTAACTGAGTTGGCTATCTTTTCCTCGGTTTGGGCCTTTGCTGTTCTGACTGCCTTCCCAGCTTCCTTTTGCTTTAACTGATACAGTTCTCTGTCCTGTTCCTTCTGTGATTCCTTGTACTTCCTGAATGCTTTCTTTCTCTTGAACCTTCACTGCCACTTCCTTTGAGAACCACAGTGGTTTCTTACCTCGTTCGTTTTGTTTATTTGCTTTACACAAGGCTTGTTACCTCTGTGATGGCAGTTTTTATTATTCCCCATTGTTCTTCCACCCCTCCTTCCTGCCCATTTGCTAGTGCATTCCTTAGGCACTCACCCATTTTGACAAAGTCAGCCCTCCTAAAATCCAGTACCTTTGTCTTTGTATGGCTTGGCTCTATTGCTGTGTTTATTGTGAACCATACTGTTCGATGGTCGCTAGTTCCCAGATGGCTACCCACTTCTACATCTGTGATCCTCTCTTCATCTCCATTTGAGAGAACCAGGTCTAAGATTGTTCCTCTCGAGTGGGCTCCAATACTAGTTGTCTAAGGCATGCCCCTGTGGGCATCTAGAATAACCCACTCTTAGAAGTGGCTGCTGCAACTGCACTCCAGTTAACATCTGGCATATTCAGATCACCCATCAGCAATATCTCCCCTTTTTCTGCCATACTGAGTATACTTTCTATCATTTCCTTGTCCATTTCCTCCCCCTGAGAAGGGGGTCTGTATACAACCCCTGTGCGGATTGTGGTGCCATTGCCAGTCTCCAAATTTACCCACAGTGCTTCTTCTCCTCCCTGTTTACCTTTTTGTTCTGTTGCTTTGATTCCTTCCCTTATGTAAAGAGCTACTCCTCCTCCTCTTTTACCCTACCTGTCCCTCCTGTAGATAGTGTATCCTGGTATGTTTACATCCCAGTCATGGTTTTGTGTGTACCATGTTTCTGTGACTGCCACGATATCCAGATGTTCCTCCTCCATCAATGCCACTAATTCAGGAAGCTTGTTACTCAGACTACGGGCATTGGTACTCATTGCTCTCCATTTTTTGATGGCTTTACTTTCTGTTGCAGCATCCCCCACTGACCTTTCTACCTCGGTCTTTTTCCCATTTAGTACCCTGTTTTGTAGGGAGAGGCTGGGATTTTTCTGCTGCTTATCAGTGCCTCCCCCCTTGACTAGTTTAAAAGCTTGCCAATGAAGCATTTAAACCGATTGCTCAAAATACTTGTTCCCTTCCTGGACAGATGCAGACCATCCTGCCAGTATAGGCTGGTGTCCCTTCAGGTGGAACCCCAGTCCCCAATGAAGCCAAACCCCTGTGCTCCACACCATTTTTCAACCACTCATTAAACTGCATGGTGTAAAGTACCCTTGCCTCACTCCATGCCATTTACAGGCAGCACCTCTGAGAAGGATACTGTGTGTGCTACTTGTCTTAGGCCTCCCCAGTTCTACAAAGTCCTTCTGCACTGCTCTAAGCTCATGTTGAACCAAGTCATTTGTCCCTAGGTGGACAATGACATCCAGCTCAGACTCCTGTGCAGGTGTTCTCGTGATCCTGAGATGCGCTTCCTGTCCTACAAGCCATGGCACCAGGCAGGCACTTTACTTCAGTTTTCCTCTCCCCCCAGTTCTATCCCCTAATAATTGGAGTCCCCACCAGGAGCTGCTTCCTCTCCTTGTGGCATCCTCTGCCTCCTTCCTGTGGGCCTCCTTGTGACAGGTGTCCTCAGCCTCCTTAATCTCCTCTGGGTGCATCCATGGGGAGCTGTGCTCCCCAGAATGGTGTATGGATTGTGGAGGAACAACTGACTGGGTGTGCTCTGTTCCACCCTCCTCACCCTCCCTGAGCCCACTGTGGTCCAACTGCTGTGCTTTCTTTGCAACCTCTGAGGTAGTGGTGGTGGCTCTGGTGCTCCCTGGATGGGGGTCCCTTCCTACCTACCACCAGTCTGGCCTGGGGAAGGTTTCTTACTGCTGTCCAGTGTGGCCTGAAGATGGGCAACTTCCTCCCTCGGGGCAGAGAGTTGTCTGCAAATAGGGCAGCATCTCAGCCTCCAGAAAGACTCCCGGAAGACTGCTGCCTCACAGCCATTACATTGCACTACTCCCCACATGACTATGTACTTTTTTTTTGTGTGTGTGTGTGTGTGTGATTGGTTTGTTATATAGAAATATATATATATTATACAATGTGTATCGTATATTTTCAGTGCTGTGTGCTAGAGAGGATATGACATTGATATGCACCTTGCACTCTTGAGGAAATGATGTCAGAACCCAGGTATAAAGGAACTATTTCCAGGGTGGGTGGGGTGAGGGTGGGAAGGGTTGGGCCTAAACGTGCCCTCACAAAACAATCAGCTAAGAGCTCTGACCCATTGCTGCGATGAGTGCCTTCCTGTCTGCAAGATACTATACACAACAATTTGACAGAGAAAATCCCTACTAATCAAACAGAAAAATCCAGACATCCAAGTCAGACACAGGTAAACCTCCCAGCCCAAAACAGCCTGTTGGTTTGTGCTCTGACAGCAGTCAGCCCCAAAATAAGTCAGCTGTGCTTTGAACTCTTCCTGCACTGAAAATCTTAAGAATTGTAACAAGACTGTCTTTTCCTGATAATTGTAAATTCCTTATTTCACCTTTCAGTTAGAAACAGCCTCCACCTGCAGTATATCTGCTACAAACCAAGACAATTGAAAGGTTCCCTCCCTCTGTTGTGAGCACAACTCGCTTTCTTGCAAATCCTATGTTCAGTATTGCAGCTCCCAACAAGAGATAGTTTGACTAGGAAAAATATTAGCTGTTCTGATGAGCTTGCTATAAACACTTGCTTATAATACTGTTCTCAGGTCTGTTACCCAAGCTATTGGCTGATTAAGTCTCTGTGATGTAATCACTTCCTGAGAAAGTTTGAATTGCCTTTTAAGGCAAACAAAGATAAACACAGAAAACAGTTTACTGTCTGGGTCAAATACACAACCTGTACCTGCACTTATTTCAGGATTTGTGACAAATGTTTCTCAGAGTTTAAAATCTTCCTGCACTGAAATCTTAAGAATTGTAACAAGACTGTCTTTTCCTGATAATTGTAAATTCCTTCTTTCACCTTTCAGTTAGAAGCAGCCTCCACCTGCAGTATATCTGCTACAAAGCAAAGACAATTGAAAGGTTCCCCTCCCTCTGTTGTGAGCACAGCTCGCTTTCTTGCAAATCCTATGCTCAGTATTGCAGCTCCCAACAAGAGATAGTTTGACTAGGAAAAATATTAGCTGTTTAGCTAATATTAGCTGAGGAGGGCAGGAGTTCCGCCGGGACAGGGAAATGCCAAGCCCTTTCTATCCTATCTTAAATCAGAGGTACCCTGTGTTAGAAATAGGCCCTGGTGGCCAGGTTGTAAGTCATGCTGGCAGGCACTGGTGTTGGGCCCTACCTTTAAACCTAAATATCTAACTATTGTGGTTAAAGGAATCTACAGGTCAGATTGGTCTGCCCTCAGGAGGAGACCACTGGCGAAGATTCCACTCCTTAATACAGTGTGGATAAGGTAAAAGTAAAGGACCTAGATCTACACGGGGCTCGTTTAAGCACCTCTCCCATTTCCTTCTCTTTATTTCTCTTTTTCCTTCTGGCTTGGCTCCTGGATTGCCCTGGTGGTTTCCAGCCTCTCAATAAGGCTGAACGCTGCAGGCATAAAATCTGCACCAGCATACACCTGAATGGGAAAATACCTCTGGCATGCCTGGTTGCCCTGTTCTCCGGGGGGGGGCAGCTCGAGCTGGAGCGAGGTACTGGATGGGAGGCAGGGCTAGTTGACCTCCTCCCTTTCCCCCAATTTAACAAGGAACACAGGACAATAGGTCCTTATAGCCCATTTATCTTAGCCACCAGCATTTCTCCCCATGGTTCATAGTTGACTTACTGTCAAAAAGCGGCAGTGTAAGACCTCTGGTATTAAAGGCCTTCCCTAGTTAACAGCCTTAAGTGCACACTAGTTGTTGGTGCAACTTCAAATACGCACCCTTCCAGATACTGGGCAGATTGGGAGCCCGGACTGGAGTGGACTCTCAAAAATTATTTTGAGCATCCACCCACACCTCCTAAAGCCAACATTGTGCAGTGTGTGGTGTTAGGGCAGATACACCTTGAAGATATAAAAATAGTTAGCATGTTGTGGTTACGTTATTTCTTATTACTGTTATATATTCTCTGTTTTCATCTACTGCAAACATGGGTTTCTGGTAATGTCTCTCTCTCTCTCTCCCTATTTCAGAATGCAAAGCATCATTTCTCCTTTATAGATAATGGCTGACTTAAAAATAGTTACCCTGAATGTAAGGGATATTAACAACCCAGTAAAACGGGCCAAAACCTTACAGGCTCTTCAGAGACAGAGAGCCATGATTGCCTTTTTACAAGAGACACACTTCACAGACACAGAGCACCTTAAATTACGTAGATCATGGGTAGGCAAACTGTATGCATCTCATTACGAGCCCCCCATTGCAGAGGAGTGGCTATCTTGGTCCGGAAAGATGCCCCCTTAGAGTTGACACAGGTCCGGTCAGACCCGGAAGGTAGATTTATCCATTTGGAAGGCACATATCAGGGACAGAAATGCAGTTGGTGAATTTATATGCTCCAAATGAAGAGGCCTCCCAGATGGCCTTCCTAGAAAAAGTATTCAAAGATAGTGTCACAGAGACACGGAGTTTGATCATGACTGGGGGGATTTCAATGAGGTGATGCGAACGGAGAAGGATCGTTCGGGGAATACTCGTGGGGACACTACTACAACAGGAAGACTCCTTTCCAGACTTAGTCAAGAGATAGGTTTAACTGAAGCTTGGAGGTTCCAAAACCCCAGAGGTAGGGATTTCACTTATTATCCCCCATAAGGAGTACTCGAGGATTGATTATTTCTTTGTATCCATCAATGTTCTCCAAAAAATTACCAATTGTGAGATAGAGAATATTGTTATTTCTGACCATGCCCCGGTAATGATCTGCTTTTCAATGGTAATGACCCCCCCAGCATCCTGTTGGCAGCTGAATATCAGTCACCTTACAAGAGAAGATTTTAAAGAACTGATATTGAACACAATTCAAGATTTTTTGCAACATAACCCCAGTGGAGATACAAGAGAAGGGATATGTTGGGATGCCCTGAAGTGTTCTTTGCGGAGTGAAATTATTAAATATTTGGCCAAACTTCAGAAGGAAAGAATACAAAAAAGGGTGGAACTAGAAAAGAAAATAGCTGCAATGGAGGGGTTACATCAATCAGGTCAGGGGGATCACATAAAAGAGGAACTAGATAGAACTTGCGGGGCCTTAATCAATTATTAGATATACAGAGCGAAAGTCAGCTTAGATATGCAAGGCAAACAATTTACGTGAATGGGAATAGGGCAGGTAGATTATTAGCCTGGCAATTAAGAAAAGACATGGCAAATAGGGCGGTGATACGTATTAGAGATAAAGGAATGGGTGCTCTGGTCACCTCCCTGACTGGAATAATTAAGGAATTTGCCAGATTTTACTCAGATCTGTATGATACAACCACCCCACAGGATCACTGACTTCAAATACAACAATTTCTAGACTCCCTACCAATTCCTAAATTGGATGACACAGCTAAACTAGTTTTAAATTCCCCAATATCAAGACAGGAAGTAATAACTAAAATTAAAACCCTTAAAAATGGCAAGACCCCGGGCCTAGATGGATTCCCAGGAGAATGTTTTAAAGAATTCCACCCCAAACTGATAAGATTTACTGCTAGCTACTTATAATGAAATTCTTACAGACCAAGAGCAGGGCCCACCCTCTTGAAATCTAGCGCAAATTTCAGTAATCCTTAAACCGGGAAAGGATGCTCAGTTATGCAGTTCTTATATGCCCATCTCACTTCTCCCTGTGGACGTGAAAATTTTTCCTGGGATTATGGCAGACAGACTACAAACCCACCTGCCCAAGTGAACACACCATAACCAAACAGGCTTTATAGCCGGGAGGTTTCTTCAGGATAGTATACGCAGGTTACTTAACATAATCTCAGCGCAACACCATTCTCCCTTATTTTCAACTAGCAATCAGTATGGACACTGAGAAAGCTTTCGACAGGGTGGACTGGACTTTTATGTCATCCACCCTGTCGAAATTTGGACTAGGAGAGAACTTTATTTCAATGATATCTTCCCTTTACCATAAACCAGAGGCCAGGGTTAAAGGAAATGGATACTTCTCAGAACGTATACCTTTGAAGAGGGGGACCAGGCAAGGGTGCCCCCTCTTCCCTCTGCTATTTGAGTTGTCATTAGAACCGATGGCCATCTGGATCTGTAATAACCCTAATATTAAAGGAGTGTTGGTGGGGTGGGAAGAGCAGAAAATAGCTCTATACACGGACAATTTTTTTTTTTTTTTTTTTTTTTTTAAAAGATCCCCAGCAGTCATTACCTCATTTTCTCGACTCTCTAAAGACGTTTGGCACACTAGCAGGACACAAGATAAACCTCTCTAAATCCGAAGCCATGATGGTGCTGAGCAGCACCCCCCCCAAGCTAGATTTAAAAACACTTTCCCCTTTGCATGGGCCAAACTAAATACATTCCTTTACTTAGGAGTCCTTATTTTAGCTGATATAACTAAACTCTTCCAGAATAATTATCTGAAACTGTATAATTCCCTACAAGTGGACTTAGCAAGATGGAAACTGCTACCCCTCATAATGTACGGTAGAATGCACACAATTAAAATGAATGTGCTGCCGAGATTTTTATTTGTGTTTCAGACCCTACCTATTAATATCACAATTTACTTTTGGAACCAATTAAATAAACTGCTACTACAATTTATATGGGATGGGAAACGTCCCAGAATAGCTGTCTGGACCCTAGAGAATTCTAGGGCTGGGGGAGGACTAGGCCTACCCAATTTACGGTATTATTTGGCGGCACAAGGATCCCAACTTAATACTTGGGCGAAGCAGAGAGGAGACTCTGGTTAGTCCCCTCTAGAAGAGATGACAATACAAGGTAAAAAACTATGGACCTTACCCACCAGCGTCATTTACCCTAATATATGGTCCATGACCTCCAACACTTGGGTAAGGCACTCTATCAGAATTTTACTTAAATTATGGAAAATAACACACACCCCAAACCTAGTAGGCCCGCTTTCCCATAATCGCCATGAAGACAGATTCCTTCCAGCTCAGACAGACTTGGGATTTGCATACTGGGAAAGTAAAGGACTCACACGGTTTGCACAATTCTTAGACAAAACAAGCTGTCTCCCTTTTACCACACTCCAGGAAAGATTTTCACTTCGCCAGGAAGACATTTTTAGGTTTTTACAGGTCAGGCACCTAATAACTTCACAGGATAATCTGGCAAAGATTAATAGAGACAAAACATTGCTGGAGGAATACTGGTGGGACATAATTAGAATTAAAGACAAACTGAATTACATCTCTATATTATATAAAATACTTCTCCCACCAGTGAACCATCCTATCTTGGAAGGAATCAAGACAGAAATGGGAGGAGGATTGTGGTGACAGAATATCTTAAGCAAGCTGGGCACGTAGATTTAAGAAAGGTTGGCTGTTTACCTCTTTTGCAGGCTGGAGAGAATTCAATTGGAAAGTTGCTGTCCATCTTTTCATGACCCCAGACATTACAAAACATTTTACACCACAAGCATCCCAAGCCTGATGGCGGCAGTATGGCACACTTAGGGCTTCACATTTCCATATCTTCTGGGATTGCCCTAAAATATGCCCTTTCTGGAAGCAGATACACCAGAGCATGGTACATATGCTAGGGTCCCCCTTCCCTTCACATTCCAAGACCTGGTGTTAGGCCAACCAACATTATTATCTAAGAGGAGAAGGATGGTGGAATTGGGCCAAATATTGAGAGCAGTAGCCTTAAAATGTGTCACACCCAGATGGTTAAAACCTGACCCCCCCCCAAAAGAATATTGGATATCCAAAGTAGATGACTTAGAGCGGATGGAAAACATCACATACACAGTGCATCTTGAAAAAGAGAAATGCTTAGAGGTTTGGAGGCCATGGCATGTATGGAGGGGGACTCAGAATGCATAGGACCAGGAGGAGACCTAAAGAAGGGAGAGTAAATTGCAGATCAAATTAGAAAGTGGGAGGGATATGCAATTTGGGGGAAGAGACAAACAGAACTACCTGTAACACCTAACAAACGTACAAATTGCAACTGGGATAGGATGGGAAAGAGAACTGCCAGATGAAGAGTTGACATACTACTATTTTTAGCCTTTATCTTTTGTAGTAAATGATTGTAAATATGTTCTATAACTTTTTGTGAACTGGACACCCTTGTCAGATAAGGGTGTCTAAAGTATCGTTCAAATACACAAACTGTTAATAGATCAAACTGTTACCTAAATGCTCTAGATCTTCGGATAATGAGAACTTTGGTATTAACTACATATGTTAAAATGGAGAAATGAAGAAGTCCTATAAATACTGCAGAGCACTGTAACCACCTAGAAGAGTGTATGACTCAATGCAAAATATGGTCTCTTTTATAAGACTCTTTGACACAAACTGGACTGAAGTGATAGAGTCTGATTTCAACTTATAATATATGTATAAGAATATGTTGTAAGTATTATAGACCATACTGTTTAATGATGTAGATAAATACCATCCATATCAGAATGGTTGTAAACTTGTACTAAGAATAAAAGCTACTCTGAGTGAAAAAAAAGACCCACATATATTAAACCACAGTCAAGCAAGGGGAAAGAAAAGCGAGAAACAGCAAGTGCAGGCAGGGAGATAGGAGGGGGAGAATCATGAGGCTGTCAGGGTGATCAGTTCCTAGGTCTCACATGAAAATTTGATTGCGCAATTAGACAGACAAGAGACAGAAAAGAAACGGATAGAACAGATTTTTGCTTTTAACTCCTTCTGCACAACAAATGGGACGTTTTATTCAACCATGTCACACCCACCACAGCCGAGGCATTCTTGCAACTCTTAGGTCATATCTTTAGATCCCTATCGACTGGCCAACTGAGAAGACGCCAGGCCATGTGATCTTCCAAAGATGATGGAAGCATCACCTGACACAGGCCACAATCATAAACATCATGGGCTGCTCCTAATCAGTATAGCCAAGACATGTGCGGGCCCATGTTCGACTTCTTCTGCTGACATGTGACGCAGAACTTGAAGCCGTAGGATGGCTTCACTTTCTCAGATTCCATCTTTCACCAACAGAGGCACCGCCATATTGAAGGAGTGGAGGTACAGTTGAAGAACAAATCTGTTTGAAGAACTAGACACATAGTGGATTCCCTGCAGGGGGAGGGCCTCAAACAACTGGTACAGCAACCCACGAGAGACAGGGCTGTCCTAGATCTAGTACTGACTAACAAGGAAGGGATCACAGATCTCCAGGTAGAAGGTCACCTGGGGGCCAGTGACCATCACATGGTATGGTTCAATTTGGCTACTACATCTAAATCATCCCATTCCAAGGCAAAAATATGGGACTTCAGAGGAGCTGATTTTGATAAGATGGCCAACAGAGTTAAGCTAGCCCTGGCAAAAAGAAACACAGGTGAGGGGGTACAGGCAAAGTGGGCAAGCATTAAGGATGCAATACTTGAAGCTACATCCCATTGTGTTAAACAGAAAAGAAAGTGCAAAAGAAGAAGGAAACCACTTTGGTTCTCAAATACAGTAGCAGAAAAGGTCAGAGCCAAAAGGCTGGCCTTCAGGAAATATAAGGGAACACAACAGGATGAAGATAGGGAGGCATACCAAACTGCCCTAAGGGAAGCAGGGAAGGCAGTAAGGCAGGCAAAGTCCCAAACTGAGGAAAAACTAGCATGAACAGTAAAAGAAGGTGACAAGACTTTCTATAGATACATTAGTGAAAGGAGAAAGTCCAGAGTGGGTATTGCTAAGCTTAATGGAGAAAAGGCAGCATGTGAGGAGGAGGACCCTGTAAAGGCATCTATCCTAAATAGATACTTTTGCTCAGTATTTACTGAAGAGAAGGTAGGGCAGGGCCCACAGCTCAGCATCATGGACACAGGGGGGAGGGAGGTGAGCACTACTCCTTCACAAAAGAAAGGGTCCTCACAAGAGCTACAAGATCAGGGTGGATAAGGCAATGGGACCTGATGGCATACATCCCAGGGTACTTAAGGAACTAAAGGTGGAACTAGCAGTGCCATTAGCAGAACTGTTTAGTGAGTCTCTGAGCACAGGAGAGGTCCCAGAAGACTGGAGAAGGGCTCATGTGATCCCGCTTCACAAGAGTGGTAGCAGGGAGGAGCGGGGAACTACAGACCTGTCAGTCTTACCTCAGTAGTGGGCAAGATTATGGAGGCTCCTTAAGGAAAGGATAGTGCAACACCTGGAACCATAGGGCACAGGATCCAAGACAGCATGGGTTTACAAAAGGAAGGTCCTGTCAAACTAATCTCTAGATTTCTTTGACTGGGTAACCAGAGTGGTGGACCAGGGGAGCAGTTGATGTTGCCTACCTTGACTTCAGCAAAGCTTTGACACTGTTCCACATAGAAGATTGATAAATAAGCTGGGTAGGCTCGGGTGGTCAGAAGTTGGTCAACTGGGTGGCAAACTGGTTGACGCCAGAAAACAGAGAGTGGTGGTAAATGGTATACAGTCAGAAGAGATGCAAGTCCACAGTGGGGTACCTCAGGGATCAGTCCTGGGGCCAGTCCTCTTCAACATCTTCATTAGTGACCTTGCAGATGGACTAGAGGATAAGGCTTGTCTGTTTGCAGATGACACCAAGATATGCAACAGAGTAGATGATCCAGATAGGGTGGGCAGAATGAGAAGAATCTGGATAAACTAGCAAAATGGTCAGAAGAGTGGCAACTGGGATTTAATGCAAAGAAGTGCAAGATCATGCACATAGGAAGAGAAACCCTGAAGCCACCTATAGGCTGGGAGGAGTTGCTAGCAGTCACAAAGGAAGAAAGAGACTTGGGCATCATCATCACTGATGACCTGAAATCATCCAAGCAGACCTCTAAAGCAGTAGGTAAGGCTAGGGGTGTTAGAGTGTATTAGTAGGGGTATCACAAGTCAGAAGAAGGAGGTAATAATCCCTCTTTACAAGACACTGGTTAGGCCCCATCTGGAGTACTGCGTGCAGTATTGGAGGCCACACCTTCACAAGGACATTAACCAAATTGAGGCAGTCCAGAGAAGGGCAACCAAAATGGTGCAGGGACTGCATCAGAAGACATCTGAGGACAGATTAACAGAGCTCAATATGTATACCCTTGAGCAAAGGAGGGAGAGGTGATATGATCGAGAATTCAAACACCTTAAGGGCATTAACAAGGTGAAAGAGTATAACATGTTTAAATATAAGAAAAATAGCAGGACAAGAGGACACAGCATGAGATTAGAGGGGGCCTATTAAGGGGAATGTGAGGAAATTCTTTTCACAGAAAGGGTGGTGGATGCATGGAATGGCTTACCACAAGAAGTGGTGGCTATGAATACAGTGCAGGGCTTCAAACAGGCATGGGATAGGCATAAGGGAGCAATACAAATGACTATGAATAGATAGGCCACTGACAGAGCAAAGGCCGATGGCACATTTATAAGGTAGAAAAAAGAAATGGGCAGACTGGATGGGCCTTGCTGTCCTTATCTGCCATCAATTTCTATGTTCTATGTAAGAAAATCAAAGAATTTGCAAAATGCACAACTGTAAGTTTCAAAGCTACGAAGAAGGAGACCTGTAAGATCTGATGTCACAGGGCGGAGCTGGAGGATATACCATCTGGGCGGTGGGAGGAACTTTGTTTAAAGAAGTCCCACGAATCAACATTTCCAGTGGAACTGCGGAAGTGTGGATAGTGAACTGTATCCATGAGCCCTAAAATTTGGTTTCAGTTTGCCACTGCGCGTGGGTTGATAAACTGTACTTAAGTGAAACAGGAGGTCAGCTGTGCCTGTGTAAAGAACAGGAAAACAATGAGAGGGAGACAGTGAAACCACATGCAATGGCGGTTTGACAGTGAAGGTGCAGAATGTCAGATGCTGACATTGTGGAAGGTTGGGAGATTGTTTACACTAATGTAAAAGTGACAGTTTTTGGAGAGGCGATGACAGTGTCTGACATGACAGGAGCTTGTGTGGAATGATATGTATTATGGCATGGCACATGTGAAAAGGTCATGTGTGTGCTGGGCCTTAATACAGTGATAAATAGCACTGTGCAAGGTGGCCACTGACTAATCAGATGCAAGGAAAATGTCTTGCCATTGCATAATTCCTGTTTCATAATCGCATCTAATGACCTCCTTCACCCATCTATCTATTGGGACATGCACTAGTGAAAAGAACCATGAGAGTTAATTCTTTCAATTAATTCTTTTTTTTTTTTTTAACAAAATATGATTCCTTGAGTTGCACATGGACAGAATATCCTTGTTTTTTATGAATTAAAAATAATTTTCACAAAAAATTCTGTGATATTTGATCAACTCTGTGTCTTATATAGTCTTGCACCAATTTGTTATTGACATGTGAGACGTACAGTCTGAAAAACTCATTTTTCTCTCTCCTAAGTCAAACGCAATCATCACTGATTACTCTGATTTAACATGTACAAGACTGGAAATCTGAAAATACTTATTGGCTTGTTATCAGGTTATCCCATTCAGTTACTAACAGCTTTGTTCTCCTGATATGTTACATTTTCAGGCTGAAGATGAAGACTGAAACTGAGAAACAACCTTTTGCTTATTCCACTCCACCAAACTGGAATGACTTGCTAATTGATTTAAAGGGCATTACCAATTTACTTTTCATTGCGAACTGTGAATAAAAACTTCATTTCTTTAATATTATTTCATCTACTATTACTGTATAAATGTTAAAAATCCCTGTTAAGTGCTTCTATGCCATGGGGCCCTCTTGCAAATGACTTGGAAGATGTCAGGAACTTCCTCCCAGTAAATGAAACTGTTAAAATGTTTTATAAAATGTGTAAGAAAAATCCTTCAACGTGATAGGCTGAGAAGCACTCAAACCCATGTAATTATTACCCCACAATTACATGGGCTGTAGTACAGCCAGTCAGCCTGCCATTTCACATCACGATATTCATACACCCCCCCAACCCCCAGTGAGTAGCGATCAGACTTGGCGCCAATTTCTTTAAGACAAAGAAACAAAAAAGTTTTGTTTCAGATTTCTGTCCAGCTGCCATTTCTATCTTGAGTGTGTCCTGTTTTTGATGCTCTGTATGACACTTGTCTTTCACATGCTGCAGAGGACATTGCAGCAGGAGAGGTGACGGCACAGGGTGGAATGTTCACCGTAGCGTTCGTCAGGGAAATGGACGGAGGGTTGGCATGTAGACAGCAAGAAGGTGATTACTTTTTAAATAAAATGGGAAAAACTTGTACTTTTTTTATTTTAAGTTCTCTATTTGGTTAAATGTATTGTGTAAGACATATTTTATAAGTGCAATAAGGCACTTCAGGAAGTATGATTATTGTCAATAATCACACATCTCTCTCGGGTGTATAAAGGCACTTGGCACAAGCGTCTCATGCCTAATAACATCCTTGACAGCTGTGTGATTATTGACCCATAATCACACACCCTGTCATGCCTTACTGCATACATATGCTGGTTTAGAACTTTTATAAAAACACGTCAGATATTGCCACTAACTTTATTTAAGCAGTCATAATGATCTACTCTGCCTTCTTTTGACTGATAAAGTGAGTTATTTGGAGACGCACTACATAAACACAATAAGATTCCATTAGCGGTGACTGATATATGCAGAACAATCTTATCTTGTAGTTTCTGGTCAGTTTTTTGAAGCGACTACAGATTGTGCCTCTGCAGATAGGATTTAAATCAAGATCTTGTTCTCATTCTAGGGGGAAAAACTGTTGTCAGACCACACACATACAAACACACACACACACTGTATTGATATTTAATTTATACTGTACCTAAGCCAGAAACCTACTCATAAAAGAAAAAAGTGATGTGATAGAAGTGTTGCAGCCTCTTGAAATCTTGGTAGCCAATGTGACAGGCACAGCTGCAAAGTATCCTGTCTTTCTGTGTTTTTTTCACCTTCTCTACAGAAATGTGAACATCTTAAACTGGCATCTTCTACGTCTTTGGCCAATATCCATGACTGTATAGGTACAACATGCACCTCTACACCTTATGAAACCCAGCAACGTTAGAAAGCACAAAAGCTGGCATTTGCACTGTTTTCTGTAACCCAGCAATCAGTTCATATAACCTGACACTGCTTGGAACAATCTGGCAAGGGACTCATTTGGGCAGAATCAGAATGTATATTTATAGGCGTAAGACAATAAAGAGCTAGCTTTGGCCTCTGTTTACCTGTCATTGTTTTTAAGTCTGCCCTCTTGTTCCTGGTATCTCCCTACATTAGTTTAGCACATGAACTCCAGCAGGCGGTCGGGTCAGGAGGTTCGTTTAGCACAGAATAAACCACAGCAGGTGTGATCGGGATACTGATTTAGCACAGAATGAACACCAGCGTGGGGTGGTCAGTCACAGCCATTTCCTGTTAACAACCAATCCTACTCTTCCCCAGGCATTGCCCACATACAACAAGTTCATGTGTGTAGCCCCCAAGCAGCTGAAAACATTTCTTCCCTCTCAGGTGCAATCCTCAGCACTAAATACCATGACCCCTTCCTACAGTATGTGACAGAGATCTGGAAACGTGTTGCAACTTGCATCCATTAATCTTATCAATTACGAGTTTTAAACTGACACAGGGACTGGGATGACAGGAATACTGCTGAGAATCTGCAGTAGTGCTGCTTTTCAGTTTTTTTGGTTGGCTGAATTCACGTCACATCCAATCCTACATCTAATATGAGTACAAAGTAGCCATGCAACAAGCAACATGGAACAGCTTCTTACACAGCATCAGAGGGTGTTGTAGCATGTTAAGATAGGACACAAGAGGGCTGGTTCATAGGATTATACGAGTTCAAGGCTGGAAACCCATTGATAAACTTGCTGCCATTAACCAAATGGCAGAACTTGAAATTTTCTATTTCCCATGTACTGGTCCAATTTATAATTAAACTGGTCTATGTCTAAACTGGTATGATACCACTGCAGGAGGTTATGGTTCACATTGCTAGAAATGCTTATCATTCCGGGTGTCCAAGTCATACTGCTCAAGTGAGTATGTGTGTATTGACATGATAGGCAAAGAGGGACATTCTTCGGAACTATTACTCTCAAATGACTGGGATAGTCAGAGGGTATTTGTAATATATCAAATGTCTGTGTTACATACATTAGTTATGCAGTAGCACTGAAACATGAAAAAGAAAATCCTTGATCAATTCAAGCATAGTTCTCTTTGGTCTTGGGCAAGTCATGTGTGCATCAATACTCCTGGTCCTAACATAAGTAAGAAGCAGGATCTCATTCACACCCACAGACAAAGGGATTCAGGGACACTGCCCACCCCAATACACTTTTTGTGACTGTCCCCAAATGCATGGTGTCAAGCCACGCCAGAGCTATCTTCTAACTAGTTCACAATGCCCAGGATCCATACCACTACACCCACATTTTCTGAGATGTCTACAGCCAGATCTCACTGTAAACATCTGCATATCATCTGGGCTATTTTAGAGGATATATAGATTCTATCACCAGCAATTGCTACAATGGAGCTACCACGGGAGCACATATAATACTACTGGAACTCACTTCCTCTAACCTTACACTAATCTGTATCCCACATCTCTTTTAAGGAAGAACTTCGATATCATCTCTTCTCCTCCTACATATGCTCCTGCTTCAAACCACCCTAGCCCTTGCTCTCTAATTCCACCCTCCACTTGTTGTCACATAGGAGCCTAGGGCCCACCCCAACATTGAAACTCTTCCTCTCAATTTTCACTTCCTTATTTCTTTCATTTTATTCCTCCACTTCCTTCTCTCCCTTCCAGGTTATCCTATCTTCTTTCTCCACCCTCTCCAAAGCTCCTCCCTTTACCTGTCTTTGCTTGGTGGCTATCACTGTCTCAGCACCTTATCCCTTATTTATTTGCACAGTTGCCTGGTTGCTTAATTTGACCTTACTGTATTGTCTTATGTAAATATTTATGCTGTACTTTGGTCTTACTACCTCAATTTCCTAATCTGACCTGATTGTATTTTGTCTTATGTTAACTTAAATGCGTATTTTGGTCTAACTACCGCAATTCTTTGTCACATTGCTGCTGTTATGTAATTTGTACTATGTATCATAATGTTCTTGTAACTTGCACTATGTATCATGATGTTCTTTGAAGTTTGTCTCTGTACTCTCCTGGGTCGTGCCTGAAAATAGTTTTTCTGGCTAGTGCACCTACCCAGTTAACAAAAACTAACTAAATAAATAAATACAATGTTAAAAATTTTAGGAATCAATAAACATAATACATGAACAGTAGAGTTACGTAAGAACTTACCGTAACAGCAGATCTTGAGAGAAGATCTTGCAGCAGGCTAACACTTGTAGGACTAAGCCACTGGGTGCCAGGACAACATGAAAAACTTTCTTTCTAGCTAGCAGTCTACCACGGGGGACTGCCCACCGCAGACATCAGCCTCTGACATCAGCCTATCCTATAAATGCAGGCGGTCCCAAACACTCTCCTCAGTTCTCCCGCCAGAGACCCTGAGCAGGCAGCGAATGAAGAACCAAGGAAGTTCCCAAGAGCCAAGGAAGGAAAAACGGAAATAGTGTGAGAGGAACAAGGAACAGCAGGGGGAAGGAGGGAGGGAAAGCAGGGCCTGCTGCAAGAACTTATCTTGAAGATCTATTGTAATGGTAAGCTCTTACACAAGGCTCTTGCAGCAGGCCAACAACAGTAGAACTGAGCCCCAAACATTTCCGGGCATGACCAGGAGAACAGCACCGGGAGGAGGACAGATCAGCAGCCAAAATCTCAGAAGAGAAGGCCCTGAAGTACTGCTAGGCGAAATTAGCCATGCAGCGAGCAGCGATGTCCAAACTGTAATGCTTAGTGAAGGTGTGGACAGAACTCCAGGTGGCAGCTGCACAGATGTCCACTGCAGACTCATTTCTGAAACAGCCCACGGAGGCAGCCATACCCCCTGGCAGAATGGCCCTTAACCACTCCTGGAAGGTCCTTGTACTTATGGTAACAATAAACGATGCAATTGGCTAACCACTGAAGACAAACACTGTTTGGAACAGGAGTACCCTCTTTCGGGGCAAACAAAACAAACTGTCCAGATTTCCTTGAAGCCTTGGTCTGGTGCATATAGTACAGCAAGATTCTATGTACACTCAAAGTATAGAGTAAAGCCTTGCTCTGATTAGAGTACTCAGGATAATAAACCAGAAGGTGGATGGATTAATTCAACATAAACTCTGACACCACCTTGGGAAACAAACTTAGGATAAGTTGCAAAGACACCCTGTTTTTGTGAAAAACCAAATAAGGATCCTTACACATAAGAGCTTGAATCCCAGAAATCCTTCAAGCAGAAGTAACGGTAACTAAAAAGAGCACTTTCCATGACAGAAATTACAGCTTGAACTCATGGCTGGTTCAAAGGGAGGTAATGTGAGTTTGCCCAACATAAAATTGAGGTCTCATGGAGGGACCAGGTCCCAAATGGGAGGTTTCAGATGGAAGATGCCCTGCAGAAACATGCGGGACACCTCAAGCTAAGCCACAGCCCTGACCTCAATAGATGCATGGTAAGCAGAGATGGCAGAAAGATACACCCTGAGTGAGTATGCCAAGCCCAAGTCTGAAAGGGAGAGAAGGTATTCCAACACTTGATTCACCAGGCAGGTGAAGGGGTCCAAGTTGGGGGAAGCAACCCAAAGCGTGAAACATTTCCATTTCATTCTGTAAGTGGCTCTGGTGGAGGGTTTCCCTAGCAGCCACCAGGACATCTGTGACCCTAGAGGACACCCCAAAATGGGTGATAGCTAGGTTCATAGGAGCCACGTATGGAGATGCAGGGACATTAGATCCAGATGGACTAGGGTGCCCTGATCTTGCAAGAGCAAGCTGGTGCACAGGGGCAAGAGCACTGGAAGTTCCATTGCCAGCTGTTGCAATAAGAGGAACCAAATTTGACATGGCCAGAAGGGAGCTATGGAAATCATCTCCGCCCCCTCCAACTGGAACTTGAGCTGGACCCTCTGCAGAAGCAGAAAGGGAGGAAAGGCATTCAGAAATCTCCCCTTCCAGGAGTGGGACAATGTGTCTCGCCAGAAAACTTCAGGCCTAGGATCGAGCAAGCAGAAAAGTGGCAGTTTTGCACTGAGTGAGGACGTAAAAAGGTCCAACTCTGGATGACCCCACCTGTTGAAGAGATCTTCACAGAAGCTTCCACTCATGAGCCTGCAACCAGGAGCGGCTAAGACTATCTGCAGGATGTTTTGGATGCCTGGAACATGTATGGCCAAGAGCTCTAAATCATGCTCAATGGCCCAATACAAAACCCTCATTGCTTCCCGACACAGGGGGTAAGAGCAAGTCCCCCCTGCTTGTTGATGTAATACACCACACACATGTTGTACGTCAGCAACAGCAGTGCACAGGAGAGGAGATTAGTCTGAAATGCCTGCAGAGTGTAAAGGACCACTCGCATCTCCAGGATGTTGATATTGATATGCTTTTCCAAGTCTGTCCAGGTGCCCTGGGTCTGGTGATCAGCCAAATGAGCACCCCATCCCAGGCCGGAGGTGTCCATCGTGAGAATCTGACGGGGGATCAAGAGTTGAAAGAAGACCGGCCGAAGGAGGTTGGCAGGCTCCAGCCACCATGACAGGACTCTCCTGACTTCCAGGGTCTAGACCAGGCAGTCCCTGGAGAGGGCTGTTAGCAGCCAATCATCCTGGTAGGGGAACACGGAGAAGCCCTGCCTCCTCAAGGCAGCCGCCACCACTGCCAGGCACTTGGTAAAGACCCTGAGGGCTGAAGAAAGGCCAAAAGGGAGGGCCTGGAATTAAAAATGGGCCCCCTGAAAGTGGAAGCGGATGAAGCGACGATGGGCAAGGAGAATTAGAATATACAAGTAGGGCCAACCCAGTGGCACTGAGGGTTAAGATGCTGGACACCACACCTCGCACCATGACGGCGACCTGGATTCGGTGACGGCCTTGGGTCACTGGGGCAGGGATTGGGATGAAGCACCCAATGACTGCTCTCCTTCTCCAGGGAGGGTTCCATGCTAGCCCTGCTGTGTTACTGCCATCTCCTGGGTGAACCTAGGTATTGGCAGTGCGGACGGGGAAGCAACTGAAAGGGAGGAGTTGACGTCGGCCAAGGGCCCTGAATGGAGATGCGTCTCGGCATGCCTCTGCCTCACTGGCCCTCCACTAGTGCTGACGCTGGTGGTGAGGGCACAGAACAGAGAAAATCCCTGCCCTGAATCCAGGTGACGAACCCCCAGGACACCACGTCCAAGGCAGGAATCGGGGGCAGACTCCATTGTGTGCGCACTCCTTGATGATCGAGGGGGAGGTTTGGGGAGTGCCTCCTCTGCCCTGTCTGGAGGGTAATCCGGAAGCCCTGAAGGTGAAGAAGAGCGAGTCGCACTCTAGGAGCAGACTCCTCAAGACTGCCACGGACGTTAGGTGCTGTGGGGAGTTCTGAGAGAGGGATCCGGGCAGCAGAGTCGGAAGAATAAAGAGCAAGTAAAAAAAAAAAAATTAAAATGAATATGCAATGTCCAGAGAGCAAAGCCAATCCCCCCTCCCCCCGGTGCAAAAGGGGTAACAACCCTTGAAGGGTGACCATCCTGAAATGCTTGTATTCTATGTACAGGTTCAGAAGACTGAGACCTAGGATGGGCTGAAGATCCCCTGTCTCTTTGGGGACAAGAAAGAAGTGGGAGTTAAACCCCTTTCCCAACTGAGCCGGAGCCATGGGCTCTAAGGCTCTGTTTTGTATAAGAGCCTGAATTTCCTCCCAGAGGAGAGGCAGGTGGGCTGGGGAGTATGAAGAGTTTACTGGAGGATTTTATTTAGGCCACTCTAGAAATTCTAGAGTGCGACTGTGCTCTATGATCTGAAGCACCCAGTTGTCTGTGGTGATGTTCTGCCACCCATAGAGGTAGAGGGAGAACCGACCCCTGACAGCCTCCCCCAGAGCCCTTCCGGGGTCAGCTAAAGGGTCAGGTGGTGGGAGCAAGTGCCAGGAGGGTGGCTGTGCGTGTTTATGGGGCTCTGGCAGCAGCAGCCATTGGGACTGACGTTGCCTTGCCCTTGCCCTGAACTTTAGCAGGATGACGGGATTGTTTGAGGAAGGAGCGGCGAAAGGAGGAACACTGACCCGTTCTAGGCTGAGTACAGTAGAATGAATAAACAGTCTGAATAGCACAACCAGATTCCTGAAGGGTGGAGATTATGTCCTGAACGTCCCTACCAAAAAGGACAGAGCCCTGAAAAGGGCCATTCAAGATGCTGTACTGCACATCTGAGGCAAAGCCAGATACCCGGAGCCACGAATGACCCTAGAGACAGACAAAAGCAGCTGTTTCCCAGCCTGAGGTGTCCTCGGCATTGTAGGCAGCCTGGAGAACATAGCTGCTGACATCGGAGCCTGACTCAAGGAGCTGGACGGGTTGTATTTTAGTCGGGTCCCCAGGGAAAGTCTGCACTAGGTCCCTGGTTTGGTCCCAGAGAACATTCTGATATTAGACCATGTGCCAGGTAATTAATGGCCCAAACAGCCAAGGTAGTGGATGCAAAGACAAGTTTACCCAAGCAGTCTAGTCCAGGTGAAGAGCACTAAGGCGCTTAGGCTTTTTGGTATGGTTATGAGCTGCACTGATGACCACGAAATCAGCCTTAGGGTGGCTCCCTAAAAAGGGTTTACCAGCAGGAGCATGGTAAAGATAGTCTGCCTTCTTAGGTAAGGGAGGGATAGATGAGGGGTGATTCCAAGCAGCCCTAGTGACATCATCACAGGAGTCAATCAGGGGTGGCACCACCACCGGGAGGGCATGACTCTGCCTCAAATAAACAGCCAGGTGATGCCTCTCCGAGTCCTGCTCCTCCGTTCCCATCCATATGAACTGGATGTGGCACAAGACATCCATGAAAGACGGATCGTCAGGAGGGGACTTGGAAACACCTTGGAGGGTTCTTCATCCTCGGAAGATTCCCCCAGTGAGGAAGAACACCCGAGCCATCCTCATTGATCTTGTCCTGGTCACTCTCAGGCAGTGGGCGCTTGTCCAGGCGGAAGCCAGATCAAACATCAGGTTGGGAAATGGAGGACCCCAATGTGGGATTCGCTGGTGCTGGACCGGCCCAGATCCTGTGGCGGCAGATCCCTGTTAGGACGCCAGGGGCCCAAAGGAACAGGGGTTTGCCTCTATAGGAAGGACCACCACATGGTGAACAGGGCACTGTAATCCACTGGAGGGGGGGAAATTATAGACCAATGGGTATGGATAAGCTGGCATTGGGTAAGGACATGATAGTGACGGGGCCGGTGTAGGGTCTGCAGGAGTTGGCAAATGGGTAGACTGCGGAAGAGGTGATGCTGGCACCAGGCCTTAAGGCTGGGGCAGTGGCAGGACTGGCAGCGGTCCACTGGGCGATGTCAGGGAATGCCTGGGAGAAGGATCCACAAGTGCTGGAGAGGCCTGCACCTGGGGGGTGGGGAGGAGATCTCCAGACGAAGGCAGAGGCAACACTGGGCTAGGAGAGGTGGTGGTAGCCTGCTACGGGCGCTCCCTGGAAGGAGTAGCATTGGGTCCTGCAGAGAGAACCAACGTAGGCAGGGCCCTGGCCAAGGGAAGGGGGGCGATGGTTGAGGAAATGATGCCCGAGACACCAACACTGTCCAAGCCTCCTGGCTGAGAGCCTGTGGAAGACATGGGTCTGAGTGTCAGGGGCTGAGAGACGGG
This sequence comes from Neoceratodus forsteri, assembly GCA_016271365.2. Classification (NCBI taxonomy): domain Eukaryota; kingdom Metazoa; phylum Chordata; order Ceratodontiformes; family Ceratodontidae; genus Neoceratodus; species Neoceratodus forsteri. The sequence continues at coordinate 543,916,631 of CM057449.1, forward strand.
GGACGAAGTCCCCCGCCCAAGGAGCCGCTGCCCATAATGGCAATGAGGGCAGGCAGCTGTGCCACCTGTAGCCTGGCAGAAGAAAGGGCTGGCGGGACTGAAGGAGCTGATCCCCCCCGGGTGGACAACCCCAACAGAGTCAAAGGTTTGTGAAGCAACCGCGAGTAGGAAGTAGACCAGTACTGGTGTTTGTCCTAGTGCTTATTCTTCCCACTGGATTATTGAGAAGCAGCAGCAGCCCTGGAGGACTGTGCCGGGGAGGCGGAAGAGCTCCTGGCCTGCAGCTCCTTTTCCATTGCGACCAACTTTTGCTTAGTAAGGTGGCTCTCCAGGATCTTAAGATGATGTCTCCGAGTGACCTGGTTGAATTTCTGGCAAATCTGGCAGGCTTTGGTGTCATGGCTGGGGCCTAGGCAAAGACGCATGCAGAGTGGCCGTCTTTTTCAGGAGTTTGCTGTAGGCACACTTTGTGGAGCAGTCAGAAGACTAGGCTGTTGGAGTAGACATAAACCTGATGGCTGAAACACCGAAAAATCGGATGTTATACTATTTAAAGAAAAGGAAAATAAAAAAGCAGGCAAGTGCAAGTAATGGCAGGAAAAGAACTGAAGAGGGTGTGGGAACCATGGTAGACTGCTAGCTACAAAGTTTTACGTGTGGTCCTGATACCTGGCAGCTTAGTTCTACCAGTGTTGGCCTGCTGATAGAGCTTTCCTCGGAGTAAGAGCTACACTGACTGCAGGATGTACAAAAAAAAAACTTCCAAGGTAAACCACTGTATAGCTCCAGCCTGCTGTCACATAGCTAAAATATTTGACCTTAATTTTACCCGTTTTACAGATTAGTTACCCAGAATAGCCCATCTTGAGACGTAATACCTTGTTTTCAGTGGCATATTGCATATATTCACTTATGCAGTTGGTGGACTGAAGCACTGGTGGGTTAAGGGAAATTTGCAGGGTCGCATTCATTTGTGCTCAGGGTTATTCTAATTGGAGATGTATTTCTAATGTGCAGTCCACACAGATTGTTCAAAACTGCCTGTCTATGATTATACACACATTACCTGTCAGTAGGCCTAATAATACTGTAGAAAACTCACATTTGATACTGAAGTGAACACACTTGTGATCACAAATCGCAATGTCCTCAGGTTTCAAACATACTGACAAGGGACCTATCTATGAACAGCTTATTCTTGCTAGGAAAGCTTAGGCAACCAGTCTCCAATATCAGTGTCTAATCTTATATTTCTATTGTAGTCATTTTATTAACCAATTACACATTGGGTTTGTATGTAACATTAATAAAACCCCTTGAGGCTTTCCTGTTACGAATACTATCCATTCAAGTTTGGCATGATGTTCCCCTGGTTGTCTAGTTGAAATGCTGCAGCCTCAGAACAAGCCTTTGCATCTCCAATAGTCACTATCCAACCTGCTACAGTAACTACTTCCTACTTTAAGAGATTTATAGGACAGCACTATTCTGAATATATATGCTGCTTCAAAATGTTGGAATTCTTTACCCCTGCAACTGAGTCAGGCAAGAGCTTGCTGGTCTTTCAAAATCAAACACACAAAAAATATATTTTCCAACAATGTAAATGCAACTGTTTAAATGATGTGTCTTGTTTGGGGCATGTGACTGGTGTTATTAACTGCATTATGTTTAATTTTAGCTCGGTATTGTCCCCTTGTATGTGTTCACGGCACCTGTATAATTGTGCCTTATTCCCAGTGGCAGTACTCAGTGACCATAAAATTAAACAAATACAAATTGAGGTTATTAATTCATTTTAATGATAACAACATTAAAGCAAGTTTTCAATTATTTTTATAGTCCTCAGAACAAGTTTCCGACAGTACAGCCCACTGCTGCAATCACGATATCCAACGGACTAACCTGGTTCAGATGGCATGGATGCTAATGGTACGGGGGATAACACTGGAGCTGGTGGTACCATAATGGATTCAGCAGGCACTGGTTTTCTTCTGGTCACCATGGCTGAAACAGTACTCTCACCTTTACTTTGAAATGCCTGGTCTGTTTTCAGGTGAGAGCTGAGGAGACCTAGAATTAATAAAAGGTATATCATGTTACAAGAAGTAAATTGCATGGGACTACACTGTTAAATAAGGCACCCATGTTAACCAAAGAATCAAAGCAGACAGGACTCGAAGACGTAGTTTCTACCTACAGTAAAAAAATCAAAAAAGGAATCAAGAGGAGGTGTACTTCAATACAGCAGTTCTAACAGAATCGCTATCTTAAATCCCAACTATGTTAAAAAGAAGACCTACCTAACTACTAACTCAATGTATCCAACCATTAAAGAATTGCTTTTTTTGGCCGGCCCGGTGGCACTGAGGGTTGAGGCGCTGGACGCCACACCTTGCGCCACACCGGCGACCAGGGTTCAGGAACAAGGCTGGGATGCCGGGGGTTGGCAGGGGTGAGGAAGGATCCAGAGTCCGGAGGATAGCTCTCCTTCCTCGGGGGGTATCCAGTGGAGACCGGAGGTATCGCAATGCTACAGGGCTTGGCTAGAGGGCTGCGGAGCCACAAGACGTTCCCATGCGTCACTGCACGTCACAGCTCTGCCTGCGGGGCCGGGGTGAGGGTGGAACTAGGAAAATACAGAAACACCCTCCACCTCCTGATAGGTGAATGAGGGTACCGGGGGTCAGTCCACCACACCCAGAGTCGGGCCTTCCTCTCGCTGACTGTGTGCTCCCATCTGCTGTGCTCCACCAGACTATATTATAAATAGAGTGCCAGGAGGAGCTCATCTGGCAGTCCTGCCATGGGGGACTCAGAGCCGGGGGCCAGGTGATAGCAGCGTCGGATGGAAGGGGCGAGAGGGACTTCAGACGGGTGGGACAAGGATCAAGGACCCTGTGTGACCACTCCTGAAAGAGATCAGGAGAGTGGAGTGAGAAATAAAGGTGTAAAAAAAAAAAAAAGAATTGTTTTTTTCAAAACTTCACAGGCTTAAAGAGCTACCGACGCCTCAAGAAGAACTTTAAAAAACATAATATTTAGACACAAAGTGGCTTATATTTCACATCCCTATTATTTATTACTGAGGTCATATGCATGAAAACAGGAAAGTTGTTCCTTGAGAGTTCATCAGCTCCTATTGTTTCATCCCAACCTGATGTCATAATACTCTACTTGTAACATCACAGTTATTCCCATGGCAACTGATCGATGTCACAACAGAGCATTATAGTTTCAAATAGGGAACACGCTACAGAGGTTGATGAACTCCAAGGGATAAAGATTTTGTTTATGTGGGAATTTCTTCAGTAGTAAGTAATGGAGAGGATAAATCTATAAAAGATAAATAAAACAGAAGCTGAATTGTGTCTAAATATAATGTTTTCTAAAGTTTTCCTAAAGGCGTCAGCTGCTCTTTAACAATTTCACAAACATGCTGTTTGTGCCAGTTCTAGTTCTGAAAACGTTGCAAAAACCATAGCTGAACAAAAACAACACAAATCACTGCGAATTTACAGCAATCTGGATTTACACCTACCTTAAAAGGGGTGCTTGTATTTGTCCTGGTGAACGACCAAAATGTGGTGTTTCAGGCTGTTCATGAATAATTCTTAACAGCTCTAGCTAAATTGTAACACCGAAACCAGTACATAATATTCCCCCAAAATGCCTGGAATATAGCTACATAATACATTATGCACATTGCTCTAACAACATGTTTTTAAATCTGCACTTGGAATTTACACAGCTGTTAGCTGTTAACCTGCTCTCAGTCAAATTAATCAAACTGCATTTAACCAGATAAATAGACTCATTAAGAAATTCATTTTTTCAAGTGCCTTGACAAAACAGCAGCCATGGATACTGCAGCTAGGTTACCAACTTTATATTTACAGTAGCAAAATACAAAACTAGCAGAAAGGGGAAAACAGCTCGGCTATAACAGTCGCTGAATGCTTATCTAGATTTCATCAATATGTGCCAAAGTAATACCATGTCTTGAGATGTACACCAGCACATTTTATTACAGGGGCACTGGGATGCCCCTATAATTAGGCTTGAGTAGGATGTTTAATGTTAAACCTCTAAATTGGCACCTTAATAGCATCACTCCATTCAACTGCATTGCATCAGATTTCGTATGCGTGGTCTGGAGGAGGGTGCAAGGCCTCTTGATTTGGCAACTTCTGTGGTGGGTCTGAATTCCAAGATTCAGATAATAAAAAGTGGACAACTGTTTTTTTTTTTTGTTCTCACCTACAACCCAGACGGTTTGACATTTTGTTCTGAAATTTCAGGGTAGAAGGGGCTTGCCCTAGAAAGCTGCCTTTTTCTTAGGAGGAGCGATGTTTAGTGAAGAAATATTAATCCAATCCATTCCCAAGTTATAAAGATTTGAAATGTTGGTTCTGAGCATGCTCAGTAGGGTCTTAATATGTCTGATACAAAAGAATAACTCGGACTTAGTTTTTTTTCTCACGAAAGAAGATTCCTCTTTTGTGAGCAGAAATTCTTCTTTAGTGAGGGGGAAAAAGTACAGTTATGCAAGAACTTACTGTAACAGTAGATTTGCAACGGGATCTCTTGCAGCAGGCCACACCTATGGAACTATAACCACCAGGCACTAGGACCACATGGAAACTTTTCTAACAGTCTACCAGGGGGCCATCCACCCTGATATCATTTGCCGATGTCACCACATGGTATAAGAGTGGGTGACCCCCGGATCCACATCAGTTCTCCTGCCGGAGACCATAAGCAAAACAGCCCTGCAGAATATCCAAAGTGGGACCAAAGGTTCCCACCAAAAAGAAAGAGGAGAAGCAGACACAGAAGAGCCTCACAAGCTCAGAAGGAAGGAGGGAGGGATGGCATGGCTTACTGCAAGAGATCACCTTGCAGATCTACTGTTATGGTAACTTCTTACGTAACTGCACTATCTGGCTTCAGGGGTATCTCTTGCAGCAGGTCACACCTATGGAATGAGACCCAGGCAGTTTCTGACACCAGGAAATGCAGTCTGGACAGCAGGAACCCAAGAGCCTAAGAAAGTAGGCCCTGTAGAACAGCTAGACTGAAACTAGCCCCATGCCCAGAGGCAATGAATGCCCAGGCTGTAGTGCTTGGTAAAGGTGTGGACAGTACTCCAAGTGGCAGCATCACCGATCTCTGCAGCTGACACATTCCTGAAAAAGGCAGTAGAAAAGGCCATGCCTCTGGTGGAATGTCCACGAACAACGCCAGGCAGGTCCTTGCTATACTTCCGGTAGCAATAAGTGATACAGCTGGCCAACCATTTGGACAGGCACTGTACTGAAACAGGTATGCCCTCTCTCCTGGGATGAAAGAAACAACTGTTTGGACTTCCTACAGTCCAATGTACAATGGGTATAGTAACGCAGAATTCTATGCACATCTAAAGAAGGGGGCAATGCTTCCCCTGGATTGGCATGCTCCAGGTAATAAACAGGAAGGTGGATGGATTGGTTTAAAGTGAACTCAGACACCACCTGAGGAAGAAACTTAGGGGATAGTATGCACAGACATCCCGTCTTTGTGGATAATCAAAGAAGTCTGCTAGCCCATGCGCCCCTGCCACTCTGAAATTCTTCGAGCAGAAGCAATGGCAACTAAAAACAATGCATAAAGCCGACTCCGTGTCACTGAGCAAAAGCGTTCGCTCGGCACTCTGGTGACCCAGGTTCGCACCCCGAGCCCAGGTACCAGGGGCGGAGACCAGCAGGGAGGGAAAGCCACAGTGTCCACTGGATGCTTCCCTCCCGGTGGGTGGGTCTGGCCTCGGTACCCTAGGATGGATTGGCGATGTAATTGGGGGATGTGGTGCCTCGACATCCCCCCCAATACGTCCCGCCCAGGGTTGCTGCACTCACGCACGGTCAAGAACTGCGGAGGGTGAGGGTCGAAAATGGAGCTCTCCGCATGACCAGATGACGAGCACTGGCCCCACCACCATGAAGCCCCGGAAGACAGCCCGGACCAGCTCCGCAACACCCAGGATACATAGGAGTGGGCAGTAACGTACCTTACCCACGGAAGAGAGGGACCCTCCCGACAAAGGGTTACGTCAGGTTACCTAGGGGGTTGCAGTGGGAGCTGGTAGCTGGCAGCAGGGGTCAGAGGGGAGGTCAGGAACTTGGCGCTCTGAAAGACTGGCCGGACAGGGGAGACTCCGCTGGGAGGAGCATAAACAGAAAAAAAAAAAATGCTTTTCCACGATAGAAAGTGTAGCTCACATGTCACGGCCGGCTCAAGAGGATCCAAAGTAAGTTTTTCCAAAATACAAAATTCAAGTCCCAAGGTGGGACTGGATTGCAGACAGGAGGCTTCAGGTAAAGAATACCTCTCAGAAACGTATGTGGCCATCCAGTTGGCCATAAACAGGCCCATGGATGACAGAGATAGCAGACATGTGCACTGGAAGAGAGGATGACTTCAGGCCAGCTTCTGAAAGGGACAGCAAGTACTCCAAAATGTGATTCACTGAGCAAGTGAAGGGATCCCACTGATGTAAAGTAGCCCAGAATGCAAAGTGTTTCCACTTCATAGAGTAAGTGGCCCTAGTGGAAGGCTTCCTAGCTGCCACCAGAACATCAGCTACCTTGGGTGACACCCAAAACAAGCCATGGCTATGTCCCCAGGAGCCATACATGAAGATGCAGGAATGTGAGGTCTGGATGGACTAGGGTGCCCCGGTTCTGGAAGAGCAAGCTCGTGCACAGAGGAAGAGGTACTGAAGGTTACATTGTCAGCTGCTGCAGTGAGATGAACCAGATCTAATGAGGCCTAAAGGGGTCTATGGGGATCCTCATGGTCCCTTTCATCTGGAGCTTGATCAGAACCCTCTGAAGCAAGGGAAAGGGAGGAAAAGCATAGAGAAACCTCCCCTTCCAAGAGAGGAACAACTCATCTTGAAATTCCAGGTCCTGGATCAAGTGAGCAAAAATGTGGCAGTTACTGCATTGCATTGAGTGGGATGCAAAAAGGTCCAACTCCGGACAAACCCACCTGTCGAACAGGTCTTCCACTACTAAGGTCAATATCTCCCACTCATGCGCCTTTGATTGCGACCAACTGAGGGAGTCCACCTGGATGTTTTGGATGCCAGGTACATGGACGGCTGACAGTTCTAGACTGTGATCCAGAGCTAATACCATACTCCCACTGCCTCCTTGACGTAGTGGATGACACTAATATTGTCCGTCTGCATTAGCAGAAAGCCTGGGGATAGCGAAGTATGGAAGGCCTGCAAGGCTTAAAGAACAGCCTGCATCTCCCGGACACTGATGTAGAGAGAGGAGTCCAGATGGGACCAGGTCCCTTGTGTTTGGTGGGGCCCTAGATGTGCCCCCCACCACCAAGCCCAACTCAGAAGCATCAGTTATAAGGAGTTACTTAGGAGAAGGAATGAGGAAAGGTGAACTCTCTTCATTGGAGATGAGACCAGGACCAGTTCTAGGTCATCGGCATGCTGGTCCCACTAGACCTTCAGTGTCCACTGAGGAATCCTCAACTGCAATCGGACTAGGGGCACTGTGACTCTGGCTGCAGCGATCAGACCCAAAAGCCAGAGCAAGGTTCTGGCTGAGACACAGTGGCTACAGTAGAGCAGGTGTACTTGGGCTATAAGGTGATCTGCCCAGTCCTGGGGCAGGAAGGCCATGCTTTGAAAGGTATTTAGGACTGCCCCTATGTACTGACACACATCTCTGCAGGGAGCATACAGGAAAATACCCTCCGCAATGGAGGTATAGGTGACTACACTGCTAGTAGCTGTCCACACTAGCAGAAGGTCCAGGGACCGCTCTGTCTGGAAGACCTGGAGGGATGACAAAAATGGACTGCATCTCCAGAATGCTGAAATGGAGAGTGGACTCCACACTGGGCCATTGCCCTAACCTGTGGTGAGGCCTCCACTGAGGCACAGTAAAGAAGGAAGGGATCCCTCTTAACCACAGGTTGGGTACCCTCCACCGAAGCAGAGTTTGCTGTTTGAGATGGTGACCAGGACCCACTGTGCCAGGTCGACTACGTGCCATTCCTCCTGAACCATCCATTACCTGGGGAACCTTCCTATGCAAGTGAGAGTAAGAGCTCCGTTGTCTGGCCCAAGGGCCTGGGGAAGATTCCAGTTCTGACACGTGTTCTGGAGGAAGGGCACAAGCCTCTGGCAAACCAACCTGAGCTGAGGCCACAGGACCCTAATCTGCAGTGGAAATAGGATCACCACACTGCACCACCAGGGGTAGGACGGGCCTGAGCAAGAGGAATGTGGTCCCTCGGGTCTGCAGTAGAGGGGAACAACATTCCAGAGCGTGCTGTAGGCATGTCTTGGGATCGTGCTGCAGGGATCCATGTCGACAGGACTGGGAGAACATAGAACCCCTACCTCCTGGGTTGCTATTGCAGCTGTGACCAGCCCCTTGGAAAACCGTCAGGGTCTGGAGCCTGACCAAGAAGCCCAAAACTGGAGAAGGGCATGCTGGAGGAGAAATCTGACAGGCAGCCAAGCTAAAAGATGCCACAGTAAGAGGCAGTTGAAGTACCAGCCCAGAGAGTGCAGTCAAACACCCCAGGAGTACCAGGGTGGCAGACCCCGAAGGGACATCAGTCAGGGTGCGACTGGCTGGACACGGAGGGTGAGCTCCTGGAGATACCTATGGGATGCAAGGCCCTGAAACATTATAGGGGCAGTAGAGGCTGAGAAGGAACCTCCAACTCTCCCACCATACAGGACTCTTCGGGTGGGGGAGGGGTCTGTCAGTCACCCCCAGTGAGCCTTGCTGAACCTGGCAAAAGGTCCACTAGACAAAAGGGTGGAACCAAGCGGGTGACCCTAGGCACTAGAGAGGCAAAGAGAGACTCTCAATATTACAGTGAAAGTGAGAAGGGAGGAAAACGCAAACCTCGGTGTGCCATGTGGACCAAGTGCAGTGCACTAGGGGGCTGTAACCCAGCCTGCAGTCCCAGGTTGGTTTTAAGGAAGAAAATGAAGCCCATCCTGGAACTGTGGCAGCAGGACCTGACCAGTCACTTTAGCTGACCCTGGTTTAAAAAGAGCTGCAGCCTTACAGATCAGGGCAGTGGAGGGCTATATATAAAGACCCTCGTGCCCCTGGACTCCACGGCAGAACTCCGTCATTAGGAAAGTGCGGAGAGCACAGCCGACGTTGGCAGGCCACAGGCCTAATAGAGATTCATAGGCCTAAGGCAGCAAAGAGCCCTCCTGGCTACTTCAAAGAGGACCAGACCAACGGGGCTCACTCACAGGAAAACTCAATCCATCACTAGCCCACTTTGCAAGGAATGTCCTGTGCTGACTTCCAATGCCTCCCCAGTCTACTCCATGCCGGAAGAAAGGGAGGGCCTGACTTTGGTGGTCATATCCGCCCCAGAACAACCCGGGGCCAAAGGCCCCAAACTGGAGCAGGTGTCTGCTGCAGGGTAGCCCATGACATACCCTGCTCGTAGCCCCAATCAAGAGGGGAGTAGGTGGCAGGGAAGACAATTGCTGGGGTGAGGGGAAAGACCCAGAGCCATAGGCACACTTCCTCCCCTTGGAGAGCGGCAGATGATGGGGACCCAACGCCATCCAGGGCAGGTAGAGGAAGCCCTGGGAACAACTGGTCCTCGCTGGTTGAGGCCTAGCCGGTGACCTCCTGTGAGGGATGGCCTGAGAATGGAGGCCTGAGGATAACTAGTGAAAGCCCGCCAAGTTCCCCAGAAGCCCTGGGAACAACTGGTCCTCGCTGGCTGAGGTCTGGCTGGCGGCCTCATGTAAGGGCCGGGCCGAGAATAACTAGTGAAAGTCCACCAAGTCCCCGCCATAAGGGGGGGGGGGGAAATAGACACCATGTCCACAGTAAGGTCAGTGGGGTAGGTTCAGGTCACCACTGCCGAGGACCCCAACCAGTTGCGGTGGACTGAAATCAGAGGAAAGAGCCCTGGAGGGGTGAAGGGAGCCATGGAAAGAAAAACCTAGCCAGATATGGAACAGCCTGGGCAACAGGGAGTCCTCAAGCCCCCACAGAGCAGGGGCGGGGGGACCACTGGCACTGGGGGAGGCACAGGATGCCAATGGCAACCGGAGGGGGTACACTGTGTGACCTTGCAGAGCGGCACCACTTCCCCCACCATCACCACCATGAGGGGCTACAAGATGGAAGGGCAAACAGGGTGGAAGAGGGAAAAGCATCACCACCTGCAAGGCCAAGTTGGTGGGGAAGGCTTGGGTCGCCCCCACTGGGGCCTGGGCCAGCCAGAGATTTGATGGAAAATATAGTCAGGAAAACAAAAAGAAAATGACACAGAATTTTACCAAAAGGTGGTCGACTGAAACTTGTCAATTGTCCGTAGGGTCCGATGCACTGAAGATCAACAGCGGCTCGTGAAAGAGGAATCTCAGCTCACAAAAGAAGGGGGTGGAACTTAGGTTCCTTTTTGTTACAGTTCTTTTGTGAGGTCAAACGAAAGATCCATTGTTCTTTTGTGAGCTCTCACGAAAGAACTGTCCATGAGCAGGACTTTCTTTAAATGTGAAGGCGCAGCCGAAGTTGACCTGACAGCTTCAGTTCGAGCAGTGATGCAGCGAGCTTAGCAAAGGCTCATACGATAGAACAATACAAAAGAACTATAGTTCTTTCATACTGTTCTTTTGTAAGAACAGCAAGACTTTCTTGAATACTGAAGCCACAGCTGGAGCAGTGAACCACCAATCCCCTTATCTATCCATCTATCTATCTATCCGATATATTTCTTCAGTGGACCAGGGTGCCCACCCCTGGTAATGCTTCATTCTCCTCCCTCCCCTCCAGGTTGCCCTTCCCAATGTCCATTTTATTATAGATATTTAAAAAACATATAATATGCAGACTGGGGTGCCCATTCTCTTGACCACCCCCTCCAGGTTGCCTGCTCCCCTTCCCATAATATATGTGGCGGCACTGGGGCCCCCCGGTGCTGGCTTGGTTTCCCATAAAATAAAGAAAGCCATCCCTCGTTGACCTTTTTTTTTTCTTTCCCAGTTTAAATGAAAAAAATGAAAAAGGTTAATCAGCGATCTCACCCCCCTCAGACACCTACTTGACCCCCCACACACACACACTCAGCACCCACCTGACACACGCCCTCACTCACCTGGACACTGGACATGTCCCCTGATGTAGATCCACTCTCTGATCGAAGGCATGTCTTGCTGCTGGAACCGGCGACTACGATATAAGAAAATAATGCAAGTCCTGTTTAATGTACAGTATTTCAATGGGGTTTAACTTTTAATTCATAACTTTGTCATTTTTTAATATTTTTACATAAAATTTTCAACATGGCCTTTTTGGGACCATTCCTCACGAACGAGGATGGTGAAGTTATTCAACTCTGTCCTTTGCTATGCAAAATCACCTTTTGGGTTGGATTTGACATTTTGTCCACCCTTGTTCATGAGGCTGGGTCATAAGAAGGCTATGTTGAAAATGTGGGATAAAAACAACAAAGGGGGGGGCGCTGCTGAGCAGCTTACAGGAAAGCAGCATATTTCCTGAGCTTCTGGGTTTCGATCTTTAAATTGATTAAAATACTTCTTTTTTTTTTTTTGAGTAGTTATCTGACCACAAGACACTTCAGGTACCTAGTAGTTTGTTTGGAGCTACAGGTATGGGGAAGAATCGGGGAGCTGCTGCCTCCTCTTCAGATTTCTTTGTGCCTAAAAAAGTCACTATGACAGCATGAGGAAAGGCCTCCAACATCACCAGAAGCCACAGCCTCAAGTGCCTCTGTAACGGAGGGTGCATCTCTGGTCACCATTCAAACGACTCTGAACCAGCTGGTCCAGTCAGTCCAAGAGATGGATAAAAAAATTGGACTCTCACACACACCATGGGTGATAGAATTGGAATCCAGAATGGATGGATGTGAAACATCTGTGCAGAAATCTGAACAACTCGCTTCCAAGGCCTACGATGTTACCACCAAGCTGATAAAAGAAAACACGATACTCCGACAGCGACTGGAACTAGTAGAGAACCAGGCTCGGGAGTGGAACCTGCATACTGTGGGGCTGATGGAGTTGGCAGAAGGAGATGACCCTTTAGATTTTGCCAGGAATGTATTGCCAAAGATTCTGAGACTCTCAGAGGGGGACTCCCCGCTATCGATTGAAAAGGCATACCAGATTACACTGAGACGTGCTACTTTGGACATGAAGACACTACGGACTCTCTTGGTGGTGTGTACTGGCATTGGTGATCAGGACTGTGTGCTCTCTCTGGTAAGAAGGAAACGGTCTCTACAATTTGGAGGGAGTTCTTTACAAATTTTCCTGGGTCTGGCATATAGCACGCGACAGAGAAGAAAGGGCTTTGATGGGGTTCGCAGCAGGTTGCGGCATTACAAAATCAATCATCAATTATTGTTTCCTGCTCGTCGGAGGATAACCTGGCAGGGACAACAATATCAGTTCCAGGAACCAAAGGATGTTGAAAAGATGCTGCAGACCACTGAGAAGGAACTGGAAGAGAGAGAGGAGGAAGTTGTTTCCTCAGATGAAGAAGTGTCCCGAGCTTGTTTTGACTCAAAAACCATTGAGGTCGGTAGGGGTGGGTTGGGGCAATGTCCTGGCTGTTAAGGGGTTGTATTTTGATGCCTAAAATTGTTACGCTAGTTTAAGGTGTTTAACGTTAGCCAAGCGATGTTTTTTTGAGGGCGAATATGTTCTGCACTCACCCATTTTAACCCACTCTGGAAGGGAAAGGAATTAATTTTAGAGCCCTTAAACTCCACGTGTGTGCCATAGCTTAGGGCATGGACTTGAACTGAACTGAAAATGGGGCTTTCTGAAATACTCAGTCGTGTTTTACAGCTCTTTTACTTATTATACTTGTGTTACAATGCTAAGATAACTACTGAATGTCTTGTTGGTATAGAAATACATGTTTAAAAGTAAATAGACATACCTGGGAGGTTGGGAGGTTATATGGGATAAGTATATTAAAGGACAGCTATTTGGGGAACCATATTGGCCAGTACACCAGGCCAGTTGTCACTGATCTGGATACTATAATGTGGGGCAATTTTTGTTTCCCCTTTTATATTTTCTTAGCTGCATGCTATGGGTATTGATGCTATGGGTGATGTGAGGCTTTTCCCTCAATGAGGTGGCTATCTGGGAGGTACTTGACATTACTGAAGTATAATAATCTCTTTTATGAATACTGTATGTAATCCTCCTAAGACGTATGATTTTGTAAGTGCTTTTTACTGCAAAATTATAAATAAATAATACAAAAAAAAAAACAACAAAGGTATTAGTGTACATAGAAATTTATTTATTATTTATTTAGCTTTTGTTTACCGGGTAAGTACACTAGACAAGTATTATGCCTATTTTCAGGAACGACCCGGGAGAGTACAACATAATGGTACAGAGACAACACATCAAATACAAGCTGACAGCATGGGCATAATGGTACAAAGACAACATATCAAATACAAATTGACATCATGGGCAATATAAGAGGGAAATACTGAGGACACAACTGCATAATAACAGCAAGGCAAGGTGAGGGAATACATATGGCACAATTTTACAGAGAAGTAGGAAGCAAAGGTACAATAGGCACATATTACAAAGAAGTAGAAAGCAATGGTACAACTTTTGGTCATTAGGTTAACAGTATGATGAGTCAATAACATATGATAGGGATTTAAGTTTAACAGGGCCAGGGGACACCAGGCCAACGGTTCTATCCAGGTCAGGTGGTGGTAGTGGAGTGGGACGGGCGGCAGTAGAGTCCGGGCAGCCCTGAAAGAGACTAAGAGGCCCTAGGGAGGCTGGAACAGTCACAGGCTGAGGCTTGTTTCAAGTAATCCCACATTGATTTTCGGAGGCACTGATGGGAGGAGGCCAGGCGAACAGACTCAGAGAGGGAGTTCCAGAGTTTAGGCGCACACACAATGAAATCCCTAGCTCCCATGAGGGTTCTTGTGGCAGGAACTTTGAGCAGCCCCTGGGCTTGGGACCTAAGCGAGTAGGGGGAAGGAGCTGGGCCAATCCCGATGGAGTACCCATGCTGATCAAATTTTTCAATGCATACTCATAACTTCGGTAATTTTCAATATTTTGACCTCTAATTTTCAACAGAGCCATTTTTTCACACCACCTCATGAATGTGACAGCTGTCATTTTTCAAATCCTGGCTGAAATGGGTTTTCGTACTTATAGCACGAAATGATGCTCAGCCGGGATTTGAACATTTTCACCTACTGGGTTCATAGGGCAGTTTCATAAGAACGCTATGTTGAAAATTTGGGGTCAGAATATTAAAAAACAAAGTTATGAAGGTATGTTGACCTCTTTTAATGCATGTTCGTAACTTTGGTTACTTCGGACATACGTTGCTGCACAGATGTGCAGGACCAGCAGGACGTACCTCTCAATTGTCCCCGATTATGAGGGACATCCCTCATTTTACACCTCACAGTTGCTCTGTCCCTCATGAGTCCTGATCTCTGTAATAGACTATGGTCTCATCATTTATGGCTTGGCCACAACCACAACCCTTAGACGCCCCTCAACTGCCTTAACTAAGGCATGTCGGCTCATCACTGGTGCTCACCGTCTCACCTACACATGTGACCTGTACACCCAGACCGGCTGGCTCCAACTATGAAACTGCATAAAGTTTCTCACCTGCTCCATGGCGAAAAAAATCTACCTTGGCCTTGCACCTTCTGGGGTCTCAACTCTGTTACAACACCGAACCAACAAACGGTGCCTTCGGAGATCCACGCTACAGCTACTGAAAGTCACCCACTGTCACACTTCACAGGGACAATGCTCTTTTGCTTAACGAGCGCCACTCTGGTTCAATTGCCTCAGCCCCACCATCTCCTCTGCCCCGACAATTGGTATGTTTAAAACTAGGCTCAGGGACTATCTCACTACCAACAGCTCCTGTGACTGCCCAACTTAACCTTGTTTCTCCACTTCCCTGCCTGCTGTAGTGCCACCCCCCCCCCCAACTGGATTCTACCCTCACATCCTGGTATACCCAATGCTGTACTTTTCACCCTCTCCCCACCCTACCTACATTCCTTCTCCCCCACCCCTTCCCTTTCCCTAGGACTCTGGCACTTCTTATCTCTTGTCTGTTTTCTCTGACAAATGCCACTGGCTGCCTTGCTTACAATGTTACCCTTGAATTGTATTAATCTGTTTGCAGTGTCCACATTGTTGTAATGTCTGTCTTGATGTTCCCCATAATTTGTATTTCTCTGTCGTGGAACCTTTGTAAAAGAGCCTTGACTTAAAGGTATTTGTAATCCTAGACTTGATAGATAAATAAATAAGTAAGTAAAGGTGCTGCCCACAAAGAGAATGTGCTGTACATTCAGATTTTAAAGAAGAAATTTATAATATTCTAAGATGCTAATTCAAAAGTAAACTCTGTATAAATAAACCTAATGGTTTTCACAGTGTTCTGAGATTGCATTTCCATGTTTTAGGATGTGTCCCTTACTGGAGGTCAGTGTCCCCATTTTGAGTGTTCGTTTACCTCATTTTGATTACAAAAGGTTGAGAGGCATGCCCTGCACTTCCAAATGCAGATGGAGTCTTCCTTGGTGCAGGGCCCTGTGAATGAGGATATGATTACACCATCTCAAAAAGAAAGGAAATTCTTAAAAAAAAAAAAAAAAACTGCATTAATGCAACAAAAGTAAGGAAATTTGTGGGTAAGATTTCTAGCTCTAACTCTCCACCCTCCAAGGTGAAAAAAAGGAAAACATTAGGGTTTTCCATCTCAGCGAAATCAGTGATGGAGTCTTCTTTGGAGTTGTCAACCCTAATGCTCACCCCTCCTCCCCCAGCCCATAACCTCCTGTCTGAAGCACAAGGTACAGCTCCAAGCCACTGCCTCATAGTGATACACTCTTCAACAGCAGAGAAGTACAGTATGTCTTGCCACATGTTGCCAATAAAATCTGTTGTAGCTTTTTTCACGTAGTGCCCGCAGATCACATTTGACCTTGGTTGCTCAGGGGAGGGGGTGAGCATTAGGGCTGACAACCCCAAGGAAGACCTCACCACTGATTCACCAAAGTTTCAGGAGACCCAAAACCCCAATGTTTTTTCCTTTTGCACTTGGGAGTGTCGTGTTAGGGATGGAAACCCTAACACCACATTCCCCTGCAGTTTTTCCTTTTACAAGGAATTTATTTATAATCTGCTGTCAGGGAGAAGCACTTTAAGATGGAGCCTGTTTCCATGTATGATGGGGGAGGTTGCAAAGCGGTAGGAAATACAACAAACAAAAAGTGACAAACACAAATTACATCACATAAAATGACAAGTGCAGTGTACAATCATAATATCAAGACAGTGTAAAGTACAATATTTACAAAGCTGCAAGAATTTAGAATGGCAAGAACTGACAAATAAAATGTAATAACACGAACTATCAGACAGTGCATGGTACCAACATTTTCAAAAGTACAGAAATTTACTTTGCTAATGATAATAAATCAGTTACATCATTTTAATAGTGGAAACATTCAAGTAGGGACACAAATCTGCACAATGCTAGCGCGACTAGTAATAAATTATTAAAGTAGCGGAACAGTGTGGGTATGCTGAAATGGCCAGGGAAAAGTAATATACTTGCCAAAACTACTGTAAGTGGCTGGTGGCAGGAGCATGGCAGGACATGATGAGCCACTGAGAGTGGCTTGAGAGAGAAAAGTGAGAGCGAGAGAGGAATAGGGAGAGAAAGATCACTCCTTTCAGTAGGAAAGCCCACAGTAAAGGAGACCTGATCAGCAGCATGAAACAAAAGTTGATTTTCTTCAAAGGGAAACCCTCACAACTAAATCCTAACCAGTCTTTACCTGAACAAAATATCTCTATTAGGGATCTTGATTTATGGAGTTCCACCAGTTGGATGTGAAGGCCTACTTCCTGTTGCCATAGTTACACAGATATCAGTTCAAGGTTAAACCACTCCCAAATCAAAATCAGTGGCCGGCTAGCATCTAACCAGCCTGTTTATTGACTACAGCAGGATACTTAAATGTCAGAGACCAAAGTGCTGCTTACTGCTTTCAGGGCGAGTCAATATTTTCATCTTGTTTTCTCTGAAGATGAACTTGTTCCTCAGTTACTACTCAAGAAGGTCACGTTGATTTTTATGGAAAATCCCCTTCTAATGAAGAGGAACAAACTGAAAGAAGCAATGCTGTAGTAAAAGACTCCCTCTGAGAGTGAAAGCCATTA
The DNA here is from genome assembly GCA_016271365.2 of Neoceratodus forsteri. Lineage (NCBI taxonomy): Eukaryota > Metazoa > Chordata > Ceratodontiformes > Ceratodontidae > Neoceratodus > Neoceratodus forsteri. Next base: position 543,933,918 of record CM057449.1, read on the forward strand.
GCAGGTAGTCAGCATTTCAGGCATGAAACTCACCATCTGTCTATGGACTGCCACATACAACTACATTCTGTACTCCGAGACCTTCGGGCCTTACGCCAAGCATACTGGGTGATACCGAATTTTAATAGTACCAGCTAGCACAAGTAAAATACCACCTTACTTAACAGCGCTCGTATTATTCCTTGCCATGCCCACCAGCAGCAGCACACGTAGTCAGAACTGTGACTTATGGTGCACCGTGCAACTGACAATACTGCGATTCATTTGACATTAGTGCACATATACAAGCGCGTACTGTACTGTATGTAAGTAGAATGAGTCCCAGATTCCATCTCTTATCAACAGCAGAAATACTTATGGTTTATCTTAGACATATATATATAGTAAATGTGACATAATACAGTGCCCATATGCCAGCCCTACATCACAGTGGCAAAACACATCTGGGTTTACATGCATTACTCAGAATCTCATGCTGAGGTCAGCTAGGGTCTGAGCAGTTCATGGAGGTGACCTAGTAGGCCCCCAGGGAGGGCATGTTCCACTCTGCACCATGGTGCCCCTTTCCAGTGGATCACGAAGCAGCAACAATGTTGGCTATGAAGCCCAAGTACATTACAGAAGCTTGGTCTCATGAGACATTGCTGGCAGTAAAGTCCAGAGGTCAGAGTAAGGAGCTGTGAATGAGCCTGGTGCATCCAGTAGACACACCTGGGTTTGAATCCCACAACTTCCACTTGCATACTGTGTGACTCTGAGTAAGACACTCAACCTCCACAGTGCTCCTGGGTCATACCTGAAAACGCACTTGTGCCTAGTGGGCCTTACCCAGTTACCAAGAATCAAAAAAAAAAAAAAACATTTATGTTCTAGTACATGATGCCCTCTAATACCATGTTTCTTAAAAGAACAAATATTCACTTCACTGTACAATTTAATTAACATACAGGGTAGTATATACATAACTACTGCCTCACGATTTGTATCAGAATTTCTGCTGTGACTGTGGCATCCTAAATGAGTCCACCTGTTTGCAGGCGACTTTCAAAAGTGTGGGCGCATTTGCGGCAATTTCTGCACTTTACAGTAAAAAAAAATCCTAAGACAAGAGTCATTTTTCAAGTGCAACATCTGCCAAAATGTTACACCATATTTTATGTGGTCTAACAGTTATGTCACAGGCAGTGCAAACAGTGCTAAACAGATGACGCAAAACTTTAAAACTCCAGCCAACTGTAGTCACCTATTAAAATGACAGAGAAAAACTTTTTTGCATTTCCTGTCTTTCCCAGATTGTGCAGTGCATTTAAAAAGCTTTCTTCAGGATTTCTGGAGTTCACAGTGCACAGGTGAGAATAACATGCTTACCATGATTACAGACCGTGAGGTCACAAACACCACAACTGTGTGATCAGTTGGGGGACAGTAAAAGGTTTCTTTGAAACACACAACGGAATAAGTGTTTGTTAAAGTGAAATATTTAAGAGTGACAATAGAATAAAGGCAAAATCCTAAAACACATTACAGTTAAATACAATTCATAAGAACGTAATAATTTTTAAATGCAATATTTTTGTTAAAAAAAAAAGGGGCTACAGTAAGTGTGTGCACAATGCGAAGAAGGATGCACTCAACTCCATTTTAAGGCTATGCTAAATATGCAAACACTGTACAGGATATAGGACTAGAGTGTCAATGGCACATGCTTACTGCCAGCCTCACCCAAACGTTTACTGCTAGCCTGACTCAAACTTACTGATTTCAGGTGTTAAGTTCAAAAAGTAGAAACCAGATACAGTAGTATGCACCAAAAACTGGGTAACAGCATAAGCTAAGAAAACCTTGCCCAGACGACCTGATGCCCAAAAGATTAGAATAAATGCACGCTGAAAATAGAAAATAAAGAGTTAGAATCAGACATTTCAAGGCTGGCCCACCGGCGCAGCGGTAGCGCTATCACCTGAGAACGGATGCCCTGGGACTGGAAATGATCTCGGGAGTCAGAGGGCCAGCAGGGGGAGGAGGATCGAGTGTTCCATGGACTGCTCTCCGCCTCCTTCGGGGGTGGGGGGGCTGCCACAGTTCAGCTGACCCCTGGTGGAATCAGTGTGGCATACGCGCTATCATATCACTGTATGCCATGCCTCCCTGGGGTAAAACACTAAGAAAAAAAATGATTGGACTGCACAACATGATGTCTGTCCTGCGCCACCGGCCATAAAATCCTCACTCCCTGTACCGACAGAGTCTCCATTAGGGATAGGGCCCCTCCCCCCAATGGCCCTGACCTGGGGTAAGCCAGGGTGCTTGGGAGCTGAGGTAAGTCAGGGGTAGTGGGGGGGTGGGTGCAGGGAACAGTACCGACATATGGCCGGTCCGACAGAGCAGGAAAAAATACAGGTTACTCACCTGTAACAGGAGTTCTAGGAATGGTATATGTTGTTCATCCACACTTATTGGCAGGTTCCTTGCTGCTTTAAATCTTGCCGGAAGGTCTTCAAGCTGGCTCCTCCCACCCACCCGGATGGTAAAACTCTCAGCTCCGCCCCATGACGCCAGATCTAGCCTGCTGGAAGCCAGGTTGTGCGTCAAAGCCGGGGAGGTCTGGTGGGTCGTGTGGATGAACAACATATACCATTCCTAGAACTCCTGTTACAGGTGAGTAACCTGTATTTCTAAGGACATGGATATGTTGTTCATCCACACTGTCTGGCAGACTCCTAGCAGTTCTCCAGGAGGAGGGAGGCAAGGCGCACACCCCCGATACTTACTTGGGAAATAGAGACTGGAGAACCAAGGCCCCAAAACCAGCATCCCGGCGTGACTCAAGGTCGATGTGGTAGTGGGTAATAAAGGTATGTGCCGACTTCCAGGTAGCAGCCCTGCAGATATCCTGGATAGGGACATCCCTGGAAGCAGCTACCGATGCAGTGGTATGGCGGATAGAATGAGCTCTTATCCCTCTGGGAGGCTCCATGCCTGCCAACCTATAGCAGAGATCTATGCAGGAGGTGACACACCTGCTTATCATCCACTTGGCTGCAGGTCTGCCAGGTGCGGCTTCAGCGTAGGTGACAAATAGCTGGCGAACCTCTCCCCGAACTTCAGCCGTCTGCTCCTTATAATAAGCGAGCGCTCGTCTAGGGTCCAAAGTATGGAGCCTATATTCGGCCTCCGTGGTGTGATTGGGGTAGAACACCAGCAGAGTCAACACCTGATTAAGGTGAAACTCCGACACCACCTTCGGAAGGAATTTCGGGTGGGGGCGCAGGACAACCTTGTCCCTGTGGAAGACCAGATAAGGAGACTCGATGGAAAGTGCCTGGAGCTCTCCCATCCTTCTGGCTGACGTGATAGCCACCAAGAAGACGGTCTTCCACGACAGGTGGGTAATATCGCACCTATGCATCGGTTCGAATGGCTTGCCCATGAGCTTGGCCAATACCAGCAGTAGATCCCATGGAGGTGGAGGTTCTCGCACCGGAGAGGAAATGTGGTCAAGGCCTTTGAAAAAGCGTCCCACCACCTTCTCCTGCGCCTAATGACTGCTTCTCCCGCCCGCGTAAGCAGAGATGGCTGCCAGGTGCACCTTAAGGGTCACGGGATGAAGCCCTTGCTGAGAAAGGGACCACAGGTAGTCCAGAATGCTTGCCAAGGGACGAAATGGTCCAAGCCCTTCCTGACACCAAATGGAGAATCTCTTCCATTTGAAGGCATAGCATTTCCTGGTCGACTTACGGGACGCCTCAACGACGTTGAGGACCTCGTCGGAAAGACCCTAGGCCTGGAACTCTAGCCGCTCAGGAACCAGACCGTCAGGTGCAGGGATTGAAGGTCTGGATGGAATACCTTTCCCTGGTTAACTGAGATCAGGTCCGGGCGGGCTGGAAGCCACCTCGGGAGCCTTGAGCTGATGCTGAGGAGATCTGGATACCAGAACTGGTGGGGCCAGTCTGGAGCTACCAGAATCACCTGCATCTTGTCCCTCCTCATCTTGAGAAGCACCTTGTGGATCAAGGGAAATGAGGGAAAGGTGTAGAAGAGGCCCAGGGTCCATGGCCTCGAAAAGCATCCCCCTGCAGCGAGCCCTGCTGAGGGGGGCGGGCATAGAACAGACTCAGCTTCGCATTCTGCCTGGAGGCAAACAGGTCCATCTGAGGCGTGCCCCAGTGGGAGAACAGATCTTGTACTACCTCCGGCAGGAGAGACCACTCATGAGACACAGCCCCTATCCGGCTTAGGGCATCGGCCAGGATGTTGGAGGCTCCTGCCACGTGAATAGCTAGGAGATCCGCCTCCAAGCTGCACACGAGGGACCATATCCGGAGAGCTTCCTTGCATAACAGCATGGAGCGCGTCCCGCCCTGGCGGTTCAGATAGTACATGGTCGTGGTATTGTCTGTCTGGACCTGAACCACTTGACCCCGTAGAAATGGAGCGAAGGCGGTGAGAGCTAGGCGGACCGCTCGGAGCTCCAGCAGGTTGATATGGCATCCTGACTCCCGAGGGGACCAGAAGCCATGCGCTCTGTGCTCCCCCAGATGGGTACCCCAACCCATCAAAGATGCATCGGTCGATAGAGAGATCGTCGGCTCGGGGCGGACGAACGGGACGCCCTCCTGCAAATCTGTCGGAACGGTCCACCACTGGAGAGCGTTCCACATCTCCTGGGTCACTGTCACATGCTGGTCCAACGGATCGCAGCGATGTGACCACTGGCTGGCCAGTCCCCATTGAAGGGGACGCATGTACCAATGGGCCCAATGGACCGGGCTGGTGCAGGCCGCCATGAGGCCCAGGAGGCGCAGGAAGTTCCGGGCAGGGCGCAATTGCCCAACCAGAAATGACTGGGCAAAGGAGGAAAGAACCTCTGCCCTGTCTGCAGGGAACCGAGCTCTGGCTCGAAGAGAGTCAAGCTCTGCCCCGATAAAGAGTATCACCTGATTCGGCACGAGTTCCGATTTGGCCTCGTTGAAGAGGAGGCCAATCTGAGAGCAAACCTGGAGGGCCAGATCTCTGGACCGCTCCACCTCCGCTCTGGAGGGGGCTGCAATCAGCCAGTCGTCCAGGTAGGGGTACACCCAGACCCTTCGGCGCCACAGGAATGCTGTCACCACTGCCATGCATTTGGTGGAGACCCTGGGAGCTAGAGAGAGGCCGAAGGGCATGGCCTGGAACTCGTAAAGGGACCCCTCCGCTCTGAAGTGCAGGAATCTCTGATGAGACGGGCGGATCGGGACGTGAAAGAACGCGTCCTGGAGATCCAGGGAACAGAACCACATGCCTCATTCCAAGGATGGTATTATCTGAGCCAGAGTGACCATCCTGAAGGTCCGAGACCTTAGGAACTTGTTCCGGCCATGCAGGTCGAGAATGGAGTGCCAGCTCCCCGTCCGTTTTGGGACCAGGAAGTACCTGGACACAAACCCCGGATCTGGAGGAGGATCCGCCACCATCTTGATCACCTCTTTTTCGAGGAGCAGGGCAATATCGGCTCAGCAGGCTGACAGCGAGGCTGCGGACCCCGTGGCCCCCTGAGGGGTGACGGCTCGAAAGGGTGGAGCCTGCTCGAACTCCAGAGGTAGGCCTTTTCCTACCACCTCCAACACCCAGCGGTCCGTGGTGATAGCGGACCAGCCGGAAAGGAAGTGGCGGAGCCATCCCCCCACGGGGGGAACCCAGGGGGGAGTGACGAGGCTGGGGGCGGCACCCCTCAACCCGTCACTGGGCAGGCTTGGAGGAGGAACCGGCCGAGGGACCTCCTGGGCCTTTACCTCCTTGCTTCCTGTTGGAAGAAGCCGCCGGCTTGGGTTTGGGACACCAAGCACGAGCCTGCTGGCCCTGTTGCTGGGGCTGTTGGGCCGGTCGAGATGCAGGGGCTGAAGGACGAAAGGACTTCTGCTGTTGCTGACGGCGGCCTTTGTCTCTCTGGGCGGAGGTGACCAAGTCCAGGGTGGCATTGGACTTTTCGATCCGCTAGAGGTGTCCCTCCACTCCAGGGCCAAAGAGGTCAGTCCCCAAGAAGGGACATCCGCCAACTTGTGCTGGATCGGCTGTGAAGGTGGATATCCTCAGCCACGCCCTGTGGCGCATGGCCACCGCGGCCGCACTAACCTGGCACAGGAATCACCTATGTCCAGAGCAGTCTGAAGCTCCTGCTCGCCATCACCTCTACCCTGGTCCCGCACCTGGCGGACCTTGGTCTGCAGGTCGGTCTGGAGATGAGGGACAACCTCATCCAGGGAGCCCAAGATGGCATAGGAGAAGTGTGCCATCAGCACGGCCGAGCTGGCCTGTCGGAGGCCGAGGGAGGATGCAGCGTACACCTTGCGCCCAGCAATGTCCAGCTTTTTGGACTCTTTGTCGGGGGGCTTATCCACATCCCGAGCATTACCAGAACGCCAGAAAATGCTGTCGGTGACTAACCCCTCGGTAGAGGGGTGCTCCGAGAAACCGGGCAAAGAGCCGGTAGGGACCGCATATTTCCTGGCCATCCTGGCCGAGGGCGCAGGACAGGAAGCAGACCGCTGCCAGAGCTCCAAGGCTGGGCCGACAATGGCCTCAGCCACCAGAAAGGCTTCCGTGGGGAATCCCCTCGGTCCAGTATCTCCGTCAGGGGATACTTGGCCTGTTTTGGACACGGGCTCGGGCTGCATCCCGGTGGACTCCGAGATGAGTAGAAGCAGACCCAAGAAGGACGATGGGCTATCGTCCAATGACTGGCCCCCGGAGGACTCCAGGTCGACCTGCCTGGAGAACAGGGAGGAGTCGTCATCAGATTCCGAAGAGTCTGCGAAGAGCTGCCTTGGCCCTGAGCCACCCTCTACCTGCCGAGGACGGTCGGAAGTGAGGGTGACCGACAACCTGTGGGGTAGGCCGTGACCCGGCCGAGAATCCTTGGTCGGTGCCCCAGACTTCGGTTGTGGAGGTGGAGGTTCCACCACAATCGGTGGAGCAGCTGGTTTTGGCCGAGCAACCGGCCCTGGAACGGGCAACTCGACAGGGGCGAGTGGTTGCTTCGGTCGTTCGGGCGACAGCCACTTGATGGCCAGGGTCTGGACCGAAGTCAGCTTAGACCCGGACAACAGCAACTGCTGCCACATAAGCTCCTCGTAGCGCAGACGTAATTTACACCGAAGCCTCCCCTCATCTGAGGAAGAGGACGAGGAGGAACGGTGTCGCCGCTTACTTCAGTATCGAGACCGAGACCGCCGATGTCGGTGGGAACGGCCTGACCGAGATGAAGTCCGAGACCGAGACCCTCAGGGGGACTGAGGGTGGGTATGGAAAGGGGCCAGGGACACCCGCTCTTCCCTCAGCTCGGGCACTTTAACCAGGGACTGTGGCCCCGAAGGCACAGGCAGATCCTCGGTCTCCACCGGGGGAACCAGTGAAGGTGGGTTGTCGGCTTCACCAGTCGACAGTCCGTCTAACGGATCGAGAAAAATCTCGACTGTGCCGACGGGAGTCTCGGCAGGCTGGCCTGATGGGGACACCGTGAAGCCAGCAGCCTGAGCCGCAACTTCGACCGAAGTTTACGGTCGGTTGTCCAGGGAAGGAGACCTCTCCCGCTCCCACGAACGCCGACGGTGGGACTTACCCTTCGACTCCTTCTTCTTGGGCCGAGAAGAATGTCCCGAAGGCCCCTCTCCCTTCATGGAAAGGGACTGACAAAGCTCCTTGAATGAAGCCGAGTATGAGGAACTCAGAGAGAGCGGGATAAATACCGTGGCGAGGAGGAGAAGATGTGGCCTGGGCACCTCTTACTCAAGGCGATCATCTGCTCGAGGCTACTCAGCCAGTGCGCCACCTGGACACATCTATGAGCCTCTTTTGATTTTACCATCAGGGAACGCTTCGGCGCCGAGCTTCAATCGCAGCACGATCATCCAGGACGTTGGCCGAGAAAAGAGCGGCATAACTCGCAGGCCTGCGGGTCGGGATCTAGGCCTAGGCAGTAGACGATGTGGAGTGTGGATCTGTCCGGACATTTTCTGTTCGCAGCAAGGGCACCCAAAAGCCGGAATAGATTTGTCCATCGCAGTCATGAAATGAAGATGAAGACCAAGTTTAGAAAACTTCAAAACCAATTTCAGACGAACCAAGAGTTAGGATCCAGTCTAAAATGCAGAGCGCTAAGGAGGGAACCTGAGCTTCCAAGCGGTAAGGAAGATCTGGTGTCATGGGGTGGAGCCGAGAGTTTTACCACCCGGGTGGGTGGGAGGAGCCAGCTTGAAGACCTTCCAGCAAGATTTAAAGTGGCACGGAACCTGCCAATAAGTGTGGATTGAACAACATATCCATGTCCCTAGAAAAGCAGAATTTCAAAAAAAAAAAAAGATTGGACATTTTGACTATAATTCTTTCATTATCAGTAAGTAGAAAAAAGCAAGTTAGTGAAGCTACCTCTTCACTAACTTTGATTATTTCTTCTTTAAAGATAATTCCTGAAGAAGACCTCTGATCGAAATGCCACTGCTAACTTTTAAGTTATGTTATCAGCATTCATTTACTGTACTGTTTGAACTCTAATTTTATTTGCGGCCCACACAATGATAAAACAGTCAGGGATATTGCTTTGATAAATTTTAGTAGCTTCCTGCTCTGTAAATGCATTTTATGGTAATTTTGCACCTGCTCCCACTGCTGCCACGTGGATCACGCTGGTAAAGTGATGCCAAGCCTTGGTTAGATCATTCTGGATCAATATTTATAGTAAGTGAATGTGACTTCTTTATTTGTCTCTGTTTGTACTGCACATCTGCAAATAGAAGCAGGCAGTATCACTATGTCTACATCAAAGCATGGGTTAAACAGCATCGTCACTAAACACTTGTGAACTAATCTAACCCCAGCAACCTTTGTTGTTGATTCACTGGTTTTGATATTTCACAAGCTTTTCTGGTCTCATGCAGAAGTTTATGCAAACAAGGATTTTTCCGGGTACAGTTCCTGATCTGCACAAACCTTTTTTCATAAAGGTGCAGCGCAGCCACTGGAAATCTGGTGAAATTCCAAACCATTCCCCCTGGAGAACCTTTCAGAGTTCTCACATCTCTGTCATGAAATTACCACCACTTAGTAACCTTCTGTGAGTGTACTGACAAGTTTCAGAGCATGTAAGAACTGGCTTGAGTATGTACTTCTGCTCCCACTATGCAAACACAACTGCTAAAGATTCCTTGCATTTCTCTTAGCATTTAGGGCTGGGTTTTCAAAGTCCACGATGTATGTGCAATTTCCAGACTGGAGCACAGCTTGCATCATGGCAAATGTGCCAAAATGTTTGCTTGCATGCCGGCCCAGTGGTGTAGAGGGCGGAGGGCTGGCGCCTTACCTCTTACCATGCCAACAACCTGGGGTCAGGCGTGACCTCAGGTGTCAGACGGTTGGCCGGGGGAGGGAGGAGGATCAAGTGTCCTATGGACTGCTCTCCTCAGAGGAGGGTGGGATGGGACAACCGATGAGGGACTGGCTCCTGGTGGTGGCCGGTGCATGCTCAGGCGTCACAGTGTGGGCCGACGTTGGACGCGCAGTGCGCGGAAGTGTGCGCAGCTGCATCCCTGACGTCACTGCACATTTGCGCTGTGGGGTGGGTAATCACAGGGAAAATGGTGCTGCAACAGACACATTCAAAGTCAGCTCCCACCAAGTCCTGCCAGCAGGTCTTCCGCAGTGTGTGGGGTAAGTACCCACTGTGAAGTGGCCTGGGGAGGGTAGGACGAGGGGGTTAGAGCTCAGGACTACAGCCGGTGTGGGGGCTGAAGAGGGCATGCTGGATGGTGGGAACCATAGGATCAACCCCCAGCCGAGAAGGCATAAAGAAATGACGTTAAAAAAAAAAAAAAAACATGTTTGCTTGCTATTTGCAAATGTGACATATCTGTAACACTTTGCTCACTTAAGGCACAAAAAATTACGCGTCATCGTTATTTTGAGGCATGTGTCATTTTCGGTGCACAACTCATGGCTCTACGACATAGTCAGACCTCGTTTTATATGGTCTATGCTGCAGAAGTGGTGCAATTCTTTGAAAATCAAGTCAATACCATACAACTGTGTAAATAATGTGACACGTACATGTATGTAGTAATGTATATTCACACAAAGTCAACACCATCTTCTCCAGGGTTGTGACCTAAGTGGGCGTTTGAGGCTGATTCTTAGTTGTAAGGGACTGATGCAAAATTTGTGTCAATCCATTGCTTGCAAAACCCAGCTAAGCTCAAAACGGGCCACATACCCTGCACATCTGCAGGCCACCTCGTGATATTCAGGGAAGGGGACCAGGTTGCCATGCAAATGCCTGCAGGAATACTCTCAAAGAATGGCAGCCCTTGCACGTGTAGGTGCAGAACTGTCTGACAACCCCTGCCCTTGGAGCTGATCACAACAGGCAGAATGGGTATGTCAGAATGCTTAGCCCCGTAGCTTTGAAGATTGGAAAGGAACTACGATTATGACTACTGGGCATGCATGAAGAGAGGGCCAAGGACAGGTTACCCATCAGCTACCAGTGATATGCTACCATACATAGATTTCCGTGGGTGTTGACTTCAGGTGTTAGTGTGCAAAACCCTGCCTGCATATGCCAACATCTGACTAAACTCATTAGCATTCCGACTTAGTGCCGGGGGAACTCCCCACCCCTCAGCATCCGAGTTTTGAGTATAGCTGCAGAGTGTGGTGGTGCAATGGCAAATTGCTTGCACCCTGCTTAGCACCTCCACACTTTGTGACTGAGAACTGGGACACTTGCTTATCTTGCCTTGATTGGATTACCATAGACCAGTCAGAGCGCCCTGACTAGCTCAAAGGTCAGAAAAAGGTGCACTTGTTTGCAGTTCTTGTACCCATCTATGCTCACAAATGCTGTGCACTTATACTGACACAATCTTGCACTCGTAACAAAATATTCTGCTTTCTGCTGAACGTGGAATGGACTGCAAGTTTGTACGTGTGCGAGTTCCTGTTGATGAGTACACAGTCTCCTTGTGTGCTAAAGGTCAGACAAACCCTGTAGCTCAGATATTTGCTAGCTGACCATATTGGAAAAAAATGATACTCAAATCCTCCCCAGAAATGAAACATTTATTTATGACCCACCTTTATGATGCAGGTTATTTTGTAAATGACTTTAAATTCTGGTTCCACACAAATATGATGTGATACCTTTTATTGGATTCAACTGTCATTGTTTTCTGATGAAGGATACTGTGTAATCCAAAAGCTCAAAACACCTATTTTCTTTTTTAACAACTCTGTTGGTCCAATAAAAGGCATCAAATCATCTATTTGTGTGGATCTTGTGTTACAAGGACCAATACGGCAACAAGACTTTCTGTTTACATTCTGGGATATGAACTCATTACTTCCAATAGCTTTGTATGAAGTCCAAACTATCCATTGTTTACCTGACACAAAATGGCTGCCAAAGTAATAATGACATTAATCAATAAATCTCTTTATGAAATGAAAATGTCACTGTCAGTTACATCCTGACACATTATATAAAACAGCACTGGGTTTATTTAACATATTTCTCTCAGGCATTAACAAGTTATATAAATTTATGCTTACTGGGTTTTATAGTATATGGTTAGGATTTACTGTGCATGAAAATGGTGGCTTTCAAGATCTTGTTATAGAACAGTTCAAAGGTCACTGAAAGTTGTCGTAGTATCATTCTGACGTCACAGTAATACTACAACTTTTCCCCCCTTCACCCGCCACCTGACTGGAGGAAACTGTGCTGCAGGGGAAAAAAAAAAATCAAGAAAACATGGCAGTGCCGCTTAGCGAGCAATTCGGCTAGACAGTTTGGACACGGACTGCTGTAGTCAGATCCATGTTTCCAAAGTGTACAAATTTGTCTGTTTTTTTTTTTTTAAATAACTGCCACTGAGAATGTGTGTGGGGTTGGGAGTGGAGAACCAATGCCAAGAATCTTTGTATGGTCAGAAGCAGAGCTGCACCATGAACACAATGTATGAAACCTTGTGAAATAAGTTTCTCAAGATTTGGAGAACCATATGCTATATAAAACAGTGTATGGGTGACCATGCACAACAAGGTTATGTTTCCTATCGAGGGGATGTGATGCCGTCATACAGATATCTTGAGCTTCGCTCTCGAAGTCTGTATGATGTCATCACATCACCTCGATGGAAACACAGCCTTGTTGTGTATGGTCACTCATACACTATTCTATATATGGCATCCACAGCCTGTTCTCTGTAGCCAAAATCCCTTATTTTTTGCATATTCCTGTACACAAAAATACTTATTCCTCACTTTCCTAAAAAAAGAAATAGTTACCAAAAAAAAAAAAATGTACTAGCTGACCTGTCAAACGAGAAACCACTGCTCACACAAATCAGATGCCAGGTGAGCCAGCTTTGCTATATACAGTATTGCTTGTACAGTGACAGGGAATCAGTCCCCACGTAAGTGCGTTAGCAAGCTGTGCTCCTGAAACACCCATTTGTTGGACCACAGCAGTCAACCCACACCCTGTACTTAATAGCCCCCCCATACCATATATATTTTTTTATTTCCTGGTTTCCTGAATTATATCTTTTTTTCTCTTTGAGGTTGAGTGTTCATGGGGGTGGGGTAGGAGTGGGTGTACATTCTTCCTGTGGGCAGACCCCCCCCCCAACCCACCAACAGAACATCTGTTGCTAGGTTTCAGGTCTGAGCATGTCCTGCAAAAAAAAAAAAGAAAGCAAATTAGTTGTTTATTACCTTTGCTGCTGCAATCCAGTGCCAGTGACCCATCGCTCATGCCAACCTGAAATGTGGGCTGCTGGGCCAACCCAGTAGCAATGAGGGTTGAGGCACTGGATGCCACACCTCACGCCCTGCTGGCAACCTGGATTTGGGAACGAGCCAGCGGTCAGCAGGGGCGAGAGAGGATTGAGCATCCGGAGGACTGCTTTCCTCTCTTGGAGGGGAGCAAGGGATTGCCATCCCACCCGCTGATCACCCTCCAGCGATGGCTGGCGGGGGATACGAGTCGGATGGCACGGGGTATAAACATGAAAATGGAGCTGGCAGGCTCCATGATGACCCTGACTGCACCTGCGCCAAGCTCCAGGGTCTGGATGCTGGCTATCTAGGGGAAGGGAGAAAGCTGCCACTCCTCACCCCCGGCTCTGTCACGGGGGAGGGGGGTAACCTGTAGGGGATTTCCCAGGGAGGGTCGGTGTGGGAGGTCTGGGCTGGGGAGATGAGCTCTTCCGAGGGGGGGAGCCATAGCCGCTTGCCAGAAAAAAACTATATAGAAGAAAAAAAAAAGAAATGTGGGTTGCTCACACAAGTCCAGTTTGCATGAGTAATACTTCTATATTGTTGGTCAACCCGAGCTTGTGCCTTTTAAAGGGACACCGTCAGCCTTTTCAACCCATTTAGGGTGCCTTTAGTTAATGTGCCTATAGCAAGGTATAGCCATGTAAAAGACATACATGGCAAGAGATTTGCACAGTAGTGCAAGATATTTGTTATTTAAAAAAGGAAAGATATTTTGGTAAATTTATTTGGTAAATGTTGGCGGAGCATGTCTATGATCTAGAAAGACAGGGAGCCATGGGGAAACTTATTCTTGGACGAGTTATTTACTGTATTGTGGGTCCCATATTAGACAAAATGTTTATGGTTCTGTTTTTTCTACAAAGTTATTGCCATGCAAAACCAAGTGCTATAACACGTTTCATTTTATATAAAAATTTAAGCCGTGACTCCAGGCATACGCACTGGTGTCGACTCTTAAGGCGCATGGCCAGAGTTATGGCTTCAATTTTTATATATAAAGAGAAACATGTTATAGCCCTGGGTTTTGCATGGCAATAACTTTCTAGAAATCAAAACCACAAACAGTAAGAAATAAACATTTTGTCTAATATGGGACCCAAAATAAATAACTCGTCCTTCCCCTTGGCTCCATGTCTTTTTAGATCGTGGATGCGTGCCATCGACATTCAGTTGGTATGACTGATCTTTTTTTTTTTTTTTAAATAAGTATCTTGCATCATTATTGTGCAAATCTCTTGCCATGTAGGTCTTTTACACGGCTAAATACCTTGCTAAAGGCACATTCGACTGGCCAAAAAGGCTGATTGTGTTCCTTTAAATACTGGATCCTGTATCTGTAATTCTTGTCATGATTTCTGGTCTAAGTAAGCCAGGATTTGCACCATGTACTAAAAAAATTGCGGTGAAAAAAACCTTATCAGATAGTGAGCCCTGAACCCCTTCAACTCCATTAGGAGGGTCATTTTCTTCTCTTAGGGACCAATGATTTCTAGCAACTTGACAACTGGAACCCAGGTCGAAAGTTCTAACTCAGCTCAGTCTTACAAGTTTTAAAAGTTACTTTTTTTATTTAGATCTCAGATTAAACACCTTTGAGCTATCAGGTCTTTTACCTAGGTTCCATGTCAGTATGACAGACAAGTTACATTGAAGAACAGATTACAATATCACAAGAGAAACAACATAAGGTGACATTGTACAATGTATGCCAGAAATTTAGGCTAACACAAGAACTGCAGACTGTTGGGACTTAAAACAATAACCGTAAGATCAGCCCATGAGGTCTTGTCCAGGAAGGATTCAGGTGGGAGGAGGAAGTGGAAGTTAGGGTAGGAGGTGAGGAAGTGAGGAAAAAGGGGGGAGGATAGGGGCAAGGTATAGGGGTGGGGAGTTTAAGAGAGGAAGTATACAGGACAGTGGCAGTAAGGGCAAGCTCATATAGTAGGAAATGATTTCACTTTTTTATGATCACATTAATAAAGTACTACAGCCCTAATAAAATGTCCCATGTTACAAGCAGAAGAAACAGGTTATCCTGAATGTACAAGACAAACAGAAAATAATGCATAGGTAATGTTCATTACTTTTACGGTCACATATAATTTCCGAAGAAGACTTTATAGTATAAACACCACCTCTGACTGTATTTCCTATGTGCACTGAAGATGCCCTACTGTATGTATTCTATTTGCAGCCCTTGTAGTGATGCTAAAATCCCTTTATGGTCTCTATGTGGCTACCTCTAACACAGGGTGTGGTTTTCAGGTTCCCAGTTACACTGACATACTTTGTAATTGCTCTTATTTACAAGAGCACCTTATAATATCTAAACTGGCAGGCAAGAAAGAACAGCCACAGGGACCAGTGTAATAGTAAAACTGTTTACTGTTAGGCCCTGTCTGTTGCCCCATCCTCAAAATCTGTGCTGCTTTAGACCGTCTACCTCATACCCACAGTTCAGCACTACTGGAGGTAATCCTTAGCCTCAGAGCAAAATGGCTTTAGAAGCACCATCAGATAGAATCCCAATCCTTATCTTCAGTAGTTGAGCCAGAAGAGCTAATGCCATGATGAGAGCTTTAAAATCTCTGAGGAATTAGATGAAGAGAAGTGATAGAGGTAAACTCTGCTAATACACAGAGGCTGCTCATTTCTGCACTGATCAATTTCTAGATGTCCTAAGGCAAGCCAGATATAGCTGGTTTACTCACACCCCTTCACCTCTCTAATAAACTTGAAGTTCAGCTCAGGATTACAGCGAGACCAGGATTTCCACGGGGTGGATAGAAAACGAAAACAGTGAACCTCTCCTTCCTAACACTCACATGTACCGCTCACACCTCTCATTCTGCCTCGGAGCTTTGCAGGGTTCTTACTTTAACTATCTCTATGGCTCGAATGACCTCACAAGGATCACCTAGTTGGACAGCAGGGTGATACCAGAACCTGCAGAATGAGCAGGGCCATGTTCCACTTCTCTCATTCCATAGAGGTGATACAAACTATAATATAACAACATCACTATTTCTTTAGCTATTGTTTTGTATTTAACATACTACAGCATGCTTTAAAGACCAGCTGACGCCTTTGGGAAACCTCTGAAAAACATAATATTTAGACACAATTCAGCTTGTATTTCATATACCTTCTAGAGATTTCTCATGTTTATTATTTATTACCGAAGAAATTCTCACAAAAACAAGATCTTTATCCCTTTTGGATCATATGCATCTATAGGTTATTCCCTGCTTGAAATTATAATGCTTCATTGTGACATCACAGTCTGTTGCCATGGGAATAACTATGATGTTACAAGCAGAGTATTATGATACCAGGTTGGGAAGAAGCAACAGGAGCCAATGGACACGTAGGGAACAACTATGCTGTTTTCATGCATTCAGTATGTCCTCAACAAAAAATAATGTGGATAAGCAATACAGAACTAATGAGAAATACAAGTTGGTCTGTGTCCAAATACGTGTGTTTTTCAAACGTCTTCTCAAGGTGTTGATGGGTCTTTAAATGTTGCCGTTTCTGCACTCAGACCTGGCTTTAAGATTTCTGAGGCCATCCCAGCAAGATTAGTCATGGGGACTGCTACCCAACCCAACTTGGCCATGCCATTTTTTTTTTCCAGTGACATCCTTTCATTTTCAGGGGGAGGCAGCAATGTCATTCTGTGAAGCCACTCTACCCATGGAAACCATTTCAGTTTCTCTGCCTTTTATTGACAGGGGCACACCTTGGGAGCCAGTTCTGTGATGTTATGATGCAACATCTGGAGGGTCTACCAGTCCACTGATGCTTTTTAATTGCCGTTTTACCAAAACAGTATATAAAACATAATAATATTTAAAGCAGCTTTGTTTGTTAGCTTTTTTTTTTTTTTTTTTTTTTTTGCATTATTTCTTTATCCTTCCTACATGCCCTGGATCTGTAATTTCCTTCAGGCAGCCATGCTCCCTGACATCCACCTACTGTCCTCCCTTGGAACCCTCTACTTCAGATCACAGCCGACCCTGGGGTAGCTCTGCGTAACCCTTCGTCAAGTGGGTCCCCCTCCTCAGAGGGGGAGGGCACTGATAGGGCAGCCAGCACACTCTTTCTCTCAGCCCCAGGGGGCTGCTGAGGTGGTCAGGCTCCTCGAGAGTTCTTCGGTGGTGTCAGTAGATTGTTTGCCATCATCCTGGCCAATCCGGGACTCCCCCCCCCCTCCGTTTTCCTGGCACCCCTGACGTCACGCCACATCTTGTAATGTTCCCAGTCTCCACAGGGGGCAACTACAGAGCGAGACATCACCCTAACCCACCCCAGGAGAGGAGAGCAGTCCTTCGGATGCTCAATCCTCTCCCACCCCCGCTGACCCCCAGCGACCAGAGTCCGTTCCCGAACCCGGGTTGCCGGTGTGGTCTGAGGTAAGGTGCCAGCGCCACCGGGCCGGCCCTTTATTATTATTTTATTCACCCAGGATAACCCAGATGAGATGCAGCATCCCATTTCCAGTGGGATCCTGCTTCTATCCTTTCCTGCAGCTAGATGGACTGGAGCATGGAGAGGTGAAGTCATTTGCCCAACACCACACAATGAATATTTTGGCTGTAGCAGGGTTTGAACTTGCGATATCCTGCTTTTCAAACAACTAATGTAACCTCTCAACTAAATTGCCTCTCCAGAGACTGGTGAAAACAATTACACTGTGTAGTTTTTTGGTAACACTCTGTTACTAACATTCTTAGTTTCATCATCAGTGTGTCATGCTGTGTGAAAAAAATCCCGCAGGTTGAATTACTGTGAGTGTCAGAATTTTGCTTCTGCAAAATTTCAGAATGCACTTTGACAACATTCACAATATTCTGATTTAGAATGGTGGAATGAATGCATGTATTGTGGATTTATATAATTAAACTGCACTCCACAGGTCATGTGTGTCATTCCACAGTTCAGCAAGAAAATACAGTGGAATAGGGCAAAAATTTGCTCAACACATTTAGATGATTCGGATTTTGCCAAAGTTGTAACTTCAGAAAATTTCACAAGTTCCCTGGGACATGGTAAGACAGTTTTCATTGCCGGTTTTGTAAGAAGTCTATAAATATGGCTGCCCCCAGCAGTTTTTAAAACTCTTCTAACCTGAGGTTGCCTTATTGACTGTACATACAGTACTAGATTCACTGTGTCAATATATCAGGATAGTTTGAGCTCGTGTTTTCTGATACCAAAATGCACAGTTAACACCCAAAGAGGTTTTGTTTTATCATGGTGGCTATGGCAAGAGAGTAAGAACTTTTAAAAACTTCAAAACCCCATATCTCAGGGAAAGAAAAATAACAAAGAAAAATGGGAACATTGTTACTTTTTTTGTGCTGTTTTATCTTAAAAACATTCCCCCCCCCATACCCCTGCTTCCTGCCATTTTAAAAATGAATGATTTAGGCTGGCCCGCTGGCGCAGTGGAAGCACTTCCGTCTGTGGCACCCATTAACGGGGTTCGGGAGCGGACCTCAAACATCACAGGATCGGCGAGGGGGGGGAAGGGGCTGAGCATCCCAGAGACTGCTCATCTTCTCCAGGGAGGGAGGGAACTTGGTACCTGGCACCTAACAACCACTAGCGTTGGCAGCGGGGTGCGGCAGTCTGGGACCATACTGGGAGCCTGTTGAGGCAGTGACCGGCGGATCTCTGCATGTTGGGTGCAGGAGCATGCCCGATCATGCGCCAAGGTCATTGCATATCTGGCCCCACCTCAGACAGGTGTGTGTGGGGGGGGTGCACAAGCGCAAGCCCCATGATGCCCGGATCCCAGCAAGTGCTGCGACCTAGCCAATATGGAAGAGGGAATCTCCTCCCCCCAGCAATGTCCAAGAGCCAAAAATCTGAGCATATTAAAACAAAAAAAACAAACAAATGATTTACACCGACTCAGGCTATTTTCCCTTTCTTCAGCGACCGTGGTACCTATGCCAGCACCTTTCCTGCATTAGGCTGATCTGAGCCACAAATACAGAATAAATCATGGGGTAATGTGAATTTTACACATACTTGAGATGTTGCAGAGTTTTAAATAGCCGATATTGCATCACAGTTTGCGATGCAAACCGGCTGGTCCTGCGAGTCAGAACGAGAAATGGATCACAAAAAAGTGTGATCCATTTGTGTGTGTTTTTTTTTCCAAGTGATTAAATCATTTCAATGTGATCAGAGGACAAATTCTGACTGCAGCAATGTCAGTTAGGTGAAGATGGGCGTTAGTGTGCTGTAGCTCTGCCACCAAAGCAAGCAATTAGCTGCTGAATCCCACACTCCCGAAAGAGACAACATAAGGGAGAAGCCGAAATCGTGAAGGTGGCAGCTGAGCAGAGTGGATCACTGGCTCCAAGGAGGAGAAAAGCAGGTTACTCACCTGTAACAGTAGTTCAAAGAGTGGTATGCAATGTTCATCCACACTTCTGTCAATTGCCTTTCCCTTTAAGACTTCGCCAGAAATGTCTTCAAGCAGGCTCCTCCCAACCACCCGGGTGGTAACTCCCTTGGCCCCGCCCCATAATGCCAGATCTTGCCCACTGGAAGCAGTGTTGTGCATCAAAGCTAGGGGAGGTTGGGTGGGTCTGTGTGGATGGACATCATATACCACTCCTAGAAAGTGCAGTTGTGTAAAACCTTACCGTAACAGTAGATCTTTGAGGAGTGTCTCTTGCAGTGGGCAATACTTTTGGGTATCCAGCAGAGGTCGCTGCGGCGCACAGCAGCTCTTCTAGCAGTGTTTTCCAGGGACCACCCACAGATGACATCAGCTTCCTGTTTCCTATATAAGTGTCGGCGGTCCCCGGTATCCTCAGTTCCCCTGCCAGATTTAGCTCGCAAAGCAAGGACTGAGGGGAAGCTGAGGCACCAAAGGAGTCCCAACCCACAGTCACTGGACCAGAATTTGAACTCTTAGAGAAGGAGGAGGATGGAGCATGGGAACAAACCTACTGCAAGAGACACTCCTCAAAGATCTGCTGTTATGGTAAGTTTTTACGTAACTTTACTAGCTTCCATGGAATGGTCTCTTGAGTAGATACTACTTTTGGGATGAATCCCAAGCAATAATGCCCATGTGGGAGGACAGTTATGACAGAAGACCTTGTAGGACTGCACGGCCGAAGGCTGCCCTACTTCATGAGGCAATATCCTTATTGTAGTGCCTTGTGAATGTATGACTCATGGACCAGGTAGCTGCACTGCAGATATCTGAAATGGAGGCTCCTTTAAAGCAAGCCACAGTGGTGGCCATAGCTCAAGCGGAGTGGGCTTGGACAGGTCCAGGTAAAGGCTTGTATTTTTTGTAACAAAATGTAATACAATTTGCCAACCAGGATGAAAGAGCAAGTTTGACAACTGGGAGGCCGTCGTGACCCAGGCCAAAAGAGACGAACAGCTGAGATGTCTTTCTAATCGATTTTGTTCGATTAGTATAGTAGCGTGATATACAGTACGATGGACATCTAAAGCATGTAGTAGATGTTCATCCTGATTGGAGTAGTCAGGATAGTAGACTGGAAGCTCCAAGGACTGATTTAAAGTATGTTCAGAGACCACTTTAGGAAGGAAGGAAGAGTTGGTACAAAGGACCACCCTGTCTTTGTGGAAAATTAAGTAAGGTTCTCTACACATGAGGGCATGAAGCTCTAAAATACGGTGAGCAGATGTGACAGCCACCAGAAACAGGGTTTTCCATGAAAGAAAACTAAGTACACAAGTGGCTGCTGGCTCAAAAGTCTCAAGGGTCAATTTTTATATCAGAAAATTGAGATCTCACGGAGGAGTGGGTCTTCTAATAGCAGATTTAATATGTAACATTCCTTTCAAAAACATCTTAGCTAGATGATGTTGGAACAGTAACCTGCCATCCAGAGGTTCATGGAAAGCTGTTATGCATCACACATTACTACTATGCATTGAATCAGGAGGCGACTCGTGCATGGCATTTGAGCTGCCTCACTGGCAAGCTGCACTACTATGACTTACAAATGCTTCATAAGGGCTGTGATCTGCTTTATTCTTTTACCTTCCCAAAACAAAAACGGACTTTCCCTCACTTCAGATCAGCTCCATTCTCACTGTACTTGACCTATGGTACATAAACTTGCTATGTTGCTTTTTTCAGATTACCTATTAACCAAATAAAAGTACAGTACTTCGGCCAATACATGCTAACAGCAGTAACACAGCAGAAACGGAGGAACGGTTTCCTGTGCCAGTCTTCAGCCACCAGCAAGAGCACAGTTAAACACTGGACATGCATCTCCCGATCACCAGCCTGGTGAAGGCAACACATCTTGCAGTGCCTATGTGTGTGACCGTAAAGGAGGGTGGATGGTTTGATGCAGAAGCATCCTGTGGCCTACTGACCATATCTGGACTCATCTGGGAAGGCACCTACTTGCTCTGTTTTCTTAGCCAGAGGATAAGGACCTCATAAATGGACAATGGCATCACGCCCCCCTGCCCCAAACTGCGCTAGCAGATGTCTAGCCACAGAACTGATAGGAACATTTCACTGATGCCATGGTATGAAATGAAATGCACTACACACAGGCAGTGGTAAAATCCTAAAATTAGGCTTAAAGAATTCCACTTTTCAGAATATTAATTGTTGCTTGCAAAAACTTGGTAAACCCAGGAATGTTCTTGGATGCTTGCCGTGGCAGATTCAAGTACTATACAAGATGACAGGGAATGGTACAGTCACACACCATTGATGGCTGATTTGAAATCATTGGCTGTGCTTTTTCAACTGAGCAATTGTCAAACAGACCATTTCAACCCTACTGCAGGGCATAATTTATTTATTCATTTACCGAAATCACTTAACAAGGAAACCTCCTGAGTGTTGAGTATCTTGTTTACCAAAGAGTCCTGGAGGACAACACAGGTAGCATGCAGACAGCATGTACAGTAATAATACCATTACAAGCAAAAGCTTGGAGAAGCAGTTGCAAACCATCTGGAACCGTGCGCCACAGGACCGCAGACAGATATTGCTTTTGGCTATAAAATACTTTTTGTGGCTACAAACAATATGGATTTCAGTCAAAGTGGCCCAGATGGGGGCGCTGCTGAGCAGCTTGCAGGAAGCAGCAAACTTCCTGCGCTCCTAGGGCTCTTAGTTTAAAATTGAATAAAAAAATACTGTTTTGTGCGGATTTCTGAACTAAAGACATCACTACATATTTGTGAATCCTCTCAGACTACAGATATGGGGACGAACCGGGGGATGGCTGCAGCCTCATCAGAGTTTTTTGCCCCAATCACAGTGACAGCGTGAGGGAAAGGCCCTCATCACCTGTAGAAGCCGCAGCCTTGAGTGATCCGGCACCGGGAGAAGCCTCTCTGGGAACGATCCAGGCGACCCTGAATCAGCTTGTTAAAACTGTACAAAATCTAGATAAAAAGCTGGACTCACTAACACCACGTGTATCAGCCCTTGAAGCTAGAATGGATGGCTGCGACTAATGCGACTAAGACTTATGAGGCCACTACTAAACTTATTAAAGAGAATGGGATGTTTCGACAGCGACTTGAATTTCTGGAAAACCAGGCAAGAAAGCGCAATCTGTGCATTTTGGGACTGGGGGAATTAGCTGAAGGGCAGGATCCACTGGGATTTGCACAGACATAATTGCCGGCCATTCAAGGCCTCTCAGAAGATGACCCTCCGCTCTCCCTCGAAAAAGCACATCGTGTCAACCCAAGGCGGGCTCCTTTGGATGTGGGGACGCCTCAGACTTTCTCAGTGGTGTGCTCTGGCATCGGTGATCGGGACCAGATACTTGGTTATGCACCTGACGTTTTGTCTGAGGCGCTGTACAAATTTTTCAGGATCTGGCCTATGGTACCCGCCTGCGAAGAAAAGGGTTTGATGGGATCAGAAGTCGTCTGCGACGCTATAAAATTCAACATCAGCTGCTATTTCCCGCTCGGCTGCATCTGACTTGGCAAGGCAAGCAGTACCAATTCCAGGACCCTAAAGACGCTGAACGAATTATGCAGACCATCGAGCAGGAGTTGGATGTGGAGGAAGAGAAGGCTGCCTCCTCTGATAAAGCGGTGCCCTGCGCTCCAGTCTACATGGCCTAGAGACTACCTGAGGTGTGTGGGGATGGGTTGGGGTGTAATTCTGGTTGCCAAGCAAGGTTCTTTATTGGTCTAATATATGTACCTACAGATTTTGTCATAACCAGGCAACATATTGTGGGGATGGCACATGTTGAAACTGGCCCTAATTAATCTGCCCTATACATAATTTTAGGTGAAAGTTTTTGAAATCGTGGCATGGCTGGGCTCAGGGCATAAATCGGATTTACCTCAGACTGTATCTCTCACTATACAATTTTTTCTTGGTTACATTAAAGCTTATGTATTTGATATATGTTTAATGCCTTGATGTTCAGAGGTTCATGTTAGTGGCAGTATAAGAGCTACCTGGGAGGGTGGGAATGTCTTTTTAATTTTTCTGTTACCCTGCTATGTAATTACATTAAATCGGGGAGCCACATGGACCAGGGTACTATGCTGGTCAATGGACGCGAGATTATATAATAACCTGTTATTTTTGGCTCACCTTTAAGCTTCCTTAGCTGTATGCTGTGGGTATCAATGTTGTTGTTCTGATATACAGTATTTCCCCCTTGTGGTGGCTCTATGGGAGGGATTGTTTATTATTAGTATGATATGGTATGATAACATATGGTATGAATCTTCTGTATTACCCACCTATGCTGTATGATTTTGTATGTTTTTTAATGCAAAATTATAAATAAATAATACAAAAAAAAAAGTGGCCCGGATGATGTTTTCTGGAGCATAGTACAATTAGGTGCCACTAATATGCCTACCAATATGATGGCAATAGTTCTGAAAATGACTAACCTTTATCAAAATAAAATGATTCAAACAGAAAACAAAGAAGTCCCCAGAAGCTCACAGGTTGAGGAGGGGGTTAAAAATTTAAAAACAAAATTTAAACATATGTAGACATGCACCACACACACTCCTGAAGAGAGAGAAAGAAGACAAGTGGATGTCATGGCAGCATTCTACAAATTACAAAAATTCATTTTCATTTGTAACAGGACTTGAAGGAAAATGTTCCGTCTTCTTGAATAATAATTGAGCCTTGCTAGTTTTAGCCAGAGTCAACTCAGAAAAACCCGCAGCCGAATGTGACTCATGCACCCTGGGGACACATGGAGTGTAATCTAACAGTGCCCAGAGCTCTCGAGATCCTGGACTACTTCAATAGTGCAGGCCAGATTCATTACAAAACCCTGGCCGTCTTCCAGCTGTTAAAATTGAGGCAGCATATTTATTACATTTGCTCAAATAAACCTGAAAATGTGTGAATCGTACCTTAGAAATGGAAAGAGGAGATCAACAATCTAGGAGCTAATATTTGCAGGTACTGCATGATGAAACACAGAGATGTGTGTGTATGGGGGAGGTAACGTACCGAGAAGGTGTTTTTTATTTTACTATTCCACTTATTGTTACAAATGTCTCCCATATTTTTTCTAGCCCTGCATGTTTCACTGCAGTATGACACAGCAGTGAGCTTCTCCTTGGTTGGGAGGCAGCTGACATCACTGAGCATGACCGTATCAAGGATAAAGAGGGCATTGGGACACTCCACACAGAATACAAAGTGTTACTCCCATTGCAGGCAATGTCAATCATCACTTTTGTATTTCAATCTGCTTTGCCCACTAGGCCCAAGAATACTCTAAATTAGTATTTAATCTGCTTTACTACATATTCAGACTATGGGGAATCAGAGGTAATACATGCTGCAATCTGGCAATTACAGGGGGCTAGATTAAAAATGTCCTGCAGACTGACAAAGATTACCTGCAAGTGGCAGGCATAAGGCTCTTACCCCATCTTGCAGAGGCATGAGGCACCTCCAATAGTTCTGCTGGAATATACACTACACATACTACTCAGTTCATTAGACAGCTTTTTTTTTGTTTAAATAAGAAGGTGCAGAGGACAAATGGGCAAGTCTGGGAAACAAACTCCCTGATCTAATGGCTTTAATGGGGGAGGCAGACATAAACATTGCGGCCATATCAGAGACGTGGTACACTAATAACCACTCATGGGACACAACTATACCAGGATATGCCTTGTACAGAGATTTGGGGGCACTTACATCAAAGAGACAATCAAGGCAACAGAAATCCAGGCCAAAAATGAGGAGACAAAGGAGTTGTGGGTTACCCTTGAGCCGGGTAATGGAACATCTGTTGGAACAAGAGTGATCTACAGGCCATCAACTCAGGGGGTAGGGGCGGGTAAGTTAATGCTGGAGTCAATATACAACACGACGGATAAGGGGGAGGTTCTGCTTATGGGCGATTTCAACATGCCTGACGCAGACTAGTCCATCCCAAAAGGGCCCTCAAGCAGGACCAGGGACATTGTGGAGTCCCTACAGGGAGCAGGCTTAAGACAACTGGTACAGAAGCCCACCAGGGACAGGAATATCCTGGATCTAGTGCTCACCAATGGAGACAGGATCACGGATCTCCAGGTGGAGGGGGACCTGAGGTCCAGCAACCATCACATGGTTTGGTTCAAGTTGGTTCACAGGAATACAGACCACACATACAAAAGCTAAAATCCTAGATTTCAAAGGAGCTGACTTTGCAAAGATGGGAAGGAGGGTTAAAGATGACTTGGCTAAGGGGGGGTGGGGCAATGGGCACACATTAAGGAGTCTATTATCACGGTAACCAATCAATGTGTGAGGGTGAAGAATAAGGGCAAGAGGAGAGGGCCACTCTGGCTTTCTAAGGTAGTGGCAGATAAAATCAGGGCCAAGAGGGTAGCCTTCCGAAAATACAAGGGGACACAAGAGGATGGGGACAGAGAAGAGTATCAAAATGCCAGAGAGAGGCAGGGGCGGCAGTGAGAATTGCTAAAGCACAGACAGAAGAAAGGCTAGCACAATCAGTGAGGAAGGGGGACAAGACATTCGTTAGGTACATCAGTGAGAGGAGGAAGTCCAGAGGCAGCATAGTCAGATTTAAAGGGGACAATAAAGAGAGGGTAGAAGGGACCTAGAGAAGGCCACAATCCTTAACAGGTACAGTACTTCTGCTCAGTCTTTACTACAACAGAAGTGAGGCAGGGACCACAACTGGAAAACAGATGTGCAGAGGGGGAAGAATTGAGCTTCACAACAGTTACAGAACAGAGGGTCCTAGAGGAACTTACAAAACTAAAGGTGGACAAAGCAATGGGGCCAGACAGAGTACATCCAAGGATCCTAAAGGTACTGAGGATGGAGCTGGCAGCACCTTTGGCAGCCCTGTTCAGCGAGTCACTGAACACAGGGGTGGTCCCGCAGGACTGGAGAAGAACAAATATGGTCCCTCTTCACAAGAGTGGTAGAAAAGAGGATGAAGAGAACCACAGGCCAGTGAGTCTCACCTCAACAGTGAGGAAGATCATGGAGACATTGGTTGAGGAACGTATTGTAGATCACCTGGTATCCACTGGAATGCAGGATCCAAGACAGCATGGGTTCATGGCAGGAAGGTCCTGTTAAACAAATCTGATAGATTTCTTTGACTGGGTGACCAAGGTGGTAGACCAGGGAGGGGCGGTGGATATTGCCTATCTTGATTTCTGCAAGGTCTTCGACACAGTCCGGCACAGAAGGCTGGTAAACAAGCCAAGCAGTCTAGGGGTGGGACACAGGGTGGTGAACTGGGTCAGAAATTGGTTAGTGGACAGAAGGCCGGGGATGGTGGTAAATGGCACACAGTCAGAAGAAATGGGAGTCACCAATGGGATGCCACAAGGGTCAGTCCTGAGACCAGTCCTCTTCAATGTCTTCATAGCAGACACAGTAGAAGGGCTACAGGGAAAAGTATGCCTGTTTGCAGGTGACACCAAGATTTGCAACACAGCCGATACTCCAGGGGTGTAGAAAGAATGAAAAGAGATCTGGAAAAGCTGGAGAAATGGTCTGAGGTATGACAGTTAAGGTTTAACGTGAAGAGGTGCAAGATCATGCACGTGGGGAACAGAAACCCTGGGGACAGAGTTGTTGATGGCCACCAGAGAAGACAGGGATTCAGGAGTTATTATATCAGATAACCTGAAATCCACCAAACAGACCACAAAAGCAGTTGGGAGGACTAATGGGATGTTAGGATGCATAGCAAGGGGTATTACAAGCCGATGGAGAGAGGTGGTGATCTCACTGTACAAGACGCTGGTTAGGCCTCACCTAAAATACTTTGTGCAGTTCTGGAGGCTGCACCTCTGTAAGGATATTGACAGGGTGGAAACAGTGCAGAGGAGGGCAACTAAGATGGTGCAGGGTCTGCACAACAAGGCATATGGGGATAGACTTAGGAACCTCAATACGTACACACTGGAACAGAGACGGGAGGGGGGGACATGACTGAGACTTTCAAATATCTTAAGGGCATAAATAAGGTGGAATGGGATAGCATCTTTCAGTATAAAAAAGTACAGTAGAAATAAAGGGCATGACATGAAGGTGGGGGGTTCGCATAAGGGGTAACATTAGAAAGTTATTTTTTTTAGTGAGAGGGTGGTGGATGTGTAGAAGGCCCTGCCTCAGGAGGCTGTGGAAGCACGTGCAGTGGAGGTATTCAAGAGGGCATGGGATAGGCACAAGAGACTCATACAAATGAGGTGGGCATAGCTTAGGCCACTGACCTAGTAGAGGCAAAGAGAGCAAATTGGTAAAATGGGCAGCCTGGATGGGCCCTGTGGTCCTTTTCTGCCGTCAACTTCTATGTTTCTATGCAAGTCAGACAATAAGCTAGAAAAGGTATTTAATTTGTGCTCCTGTTAGTAAGTATTTGTAAAACACCCATTCCAAGGACTCAGATCACTGTACATAAAATCACATATCTAAAACAGAACCAAGAAACTATAACAAATAAAAATTCAAATAAATATCTGCACAGGTGCAACTAATAATTCCATCATCACATTAGCAGCTTATGCTATTCAGCTGAAAGCATCCTGAACAGGAAGAATTTTAAGCCCCTCTTAAAGGCCTCCACAAGGGGGCCTCCTGGGGAGACTAGGAAGCCTGTTTCACAGGGCAGGAATTGCATAAGCAAATGCTCAGTCATCAGAGGCTTTAAGACTGACCCAGGGAACGGCTAGGAGGCCCTCAGAGGAGTGGAAAGGCTGAGAAGTCTGATCAGGAGTAAGGAGGTTACCCAGGTGACCAGGATCCAGTCCATATAGAGCCTTATAAGTCAGTAAACCAGCTCTGAAGGTGCACCGTGACCAACGCAGTCTCAGTGCTGTGCCTTGACTTAAACTCAGACTGGAGAGGTTCACAGATATCAAAGACTGTGGGGTGTTCCTCAAACTGTAGCACCACTGTCTTCTCAATAACCTTTCCCAAAAGGGAAGGTTAGAGATCAGTCTAAATGAAATTCATCAAGCAGTCAGGGTCCAAAGACGGTTTCTTAACTCATTCTATCTGATGCTGCCATTTTGGGTCAGGTTAAGCGATGGATGAGTCTGACGCCTTATGGCGCTAATGGGTAAAATGGGTTAAGGAATGGCATAACCAGCGTGTTTTTCAATGTGTTTGGAAAAAAAAACCCTCAGAAAGGGAACTCTGCGAACACTGGGCCCAGAACCCCCGCACACCCCACAACAAGGCACATTAGGCCCAAACCCAGTTTACAAAAGGTGGGTGGCAGCTCCAGGATAACCCCACAGACCTCATCCACTGACAGCCTAAATTCTACCCACATAAACGTAGGGCTCCTGTTAGCTTCCAGCTTGACCATGCTGGACTGCAACAACCCAACTTGGGAAATCCCAAATTGAATCAGACATCCTGTTGGAGAAAAACTGAGCAAACCATTGCACAGTGTGGATGAATTTGTTCTTATCAGTTGCAGACAGACCACATTTAAGTGTGTCTACTATTCGGAAGAGCTCAGCTGGCTGTTTTCTCTCCGCTGCAATTTTCCAGGACAGAAATGCTGTCTTCTTATGGTAAAATACCCTTCATACACATCATAATGAGTCCTCAAAATCCAGTTTAAGCCCGCTCAGCTGCCCCCTCTTCCAACATCGCTCCAACCTCTGACCCCTGGACTTCAAATCCCTGAGCTCCCCATCAAACCACAGGGATCTCAAGCGCAAAGTCCTGGGTCATACACTGACTGTACAATTGCACTGAAAGCTGTAGCAATGTTCCTGTTATAGGCCACCACCTCCTCCTCCAATTCAGCCACACAAGCAGCCGTCACTCCCAAGACCTCAGCCACTATTTGGAGTCTTTCTGGGGACAACCCTTTTAAAGAGCGGTAGCTGATCATGGTATACTATTAAAACTGCATTGGAACAGTACAGCAGTGAAATGCGCACCGTGGAAATAGCGTTCAAGAAAACAGTTACATGCATACATCAGCATGGGGATGTTACAGTGCATTCACCCCCCCACTGTCACCCTCCCGGAGCTGGAAATAATAAATGGCACCCCTCAACCGTCACCCCCCCCCAGAGTTTGAAATAGTAAATTAGCCTGCCTCCCCACAGAGTTGGAAATAATAAACTGTGCCCCCCAACTGTCACCGCACAAACACTGGAGTTGGAAATGGTAAATTGTGCCTCCCTGGAGTGGGAAATAGTAAGTCTCCCCAATTTGACTTTCTCAGTGCCAGAGTTGAGTCACTATCATTTCTTTGTGCTGCATGTGGTAGGTTTTCGGCGTTGGTGTTTTGCCTGCATGGTTACTGACCACTCTGTGTTTGTTTTAGCAGACTTGTGAACCCGTTGATCATCCCCATAGGGGGTGGACCATGAGGGGGTGGCCCAAACGAGAACTTCACTGTGCAATGATCTCACCACCTAATATGATAAATTTCAAGACCCAGGGTGAAAACCAGGTCCAAGGCACGGCCATGTTGATGGGTCACAGAGGAAACTGCCTATGCTAAGCTCAGTGATTCTATCAACTGGAGGACATTTTGTGCTAACTGCAAGAGTTCATCATCAACCCAGGCATTGAAATTGCCTAGAACCAATCATCAGAGCAACTCCAACACCTTCTCAGCAATGAAGTCCACTATTTTCTGCAAGAACTCCCCCTCGCACCCCAGATGACGGTACATGAGAAGGATCCTGCACCTAGACCCCCTACGCATGGCCATGCACTCAAATGACAAGATTTCTCCCACTGGGAGCACGGTGAAATTCATCTTGGATCTAAAGCAGAATACCACCCTCACCCGCGATCCCTCTGAAGGCAATGCACCACACAGACACCAGCTGGTACCGCTGCATCCAAAATAGGAATGGCATCATCACCTAACTAGGTCTCTGTAATGCAAACCAGATCAAGCAAAGAACCAGACATTACATCAGCCATAATGGTTGTCTTGTTCCTCATTGATCTGGCATTGCAGAGCATTGCCCTCAAAGGATGAGAGAAGGCTGCTGGTCTTAAAGCTACCTGCCTGCTCGGTCTGGCATCAGCTCTGGGTATGGGTACCAGCCATGTCTCGCCCCCCCTTGGACCCATTTTGCCCTAGAGCACCTCCTAGTCCTCATCAGACCAGTATTACCCCTGTTCACACACCTCATCCACTGCCGCCTTACATCCAGACATCTAACAATGCCCATGTCCTTGCAGCGCCTATATGCTACCATCTGCAGGGGACGGGATGTCACTGAAAGGGGGGAGATCCAGCAGCTGGGTCAGGGAGTACCTATGCCAAGGTGCCCCAGATCCCACACACATGATGCTGCTCTATACAGCCCACCTTTCCCTCAGGCCAAACACCAACCCACAAAACCCACCAACCCAAACAACAAATCTCTCAAACACACACAAACCACCCAGCCACTAGAAGTCATTCCAACACTGACCTATGAATTAACAACAAATACCAAACAATCACTCTCACAAATAACCTCCCTACACACTCAACCAGCCATACCAACCCAATCCACCCATGAAACCCCGCAAATTAATAAACAAATAACTATAAAACTTCAGAGAATCCAGTCTCTGTACTGTCCAAAAATATGGGTTCCAAAAGTCAAGTGATAACAATCAGTCTGACCTATATAAACTAAGCAGTTTGTGTACGTAATGACAGATTTCTGCTCTCACCAGAAGAACAGAACTTTTGAGTCAAATAAGCACAAAACTTTTGGTTGCTCTCTCACTACAGCTAAAGCACAAAAAATGAATGTCAAAACAAAGGGGAAGAGAGGTGAACCCATGTGTTCTCTCACCACTCTGATCAAATCAGTGTCTGTTTCACGCCTCACCAGGAGCTAATTCCAAAGAGTCTGCGGGCTCGGTCAGTTATCCAAGACAGTTGGTGGCCGTGGAAAAGTTCCAACCATTTAGTCCAGTTAGGCAGGAGACCACTGCCTGCCACACAGTACCTGCCATTTCACCAAGTCTAGTTTATTCTTCCAGAGTAAGCTGGTCCAGGCAGAATAATAGGCACGTGGGAAACTGCCCACTCCACATTACAACCAGCTGGCTGTCCCACTGAGAGCACCGGCCACAGGCTTGTCCAACAACCCTCCAATCCCCAAAATTTTAGAACAAAGCCACCTCTCTCCTCTTTTCTTCTTACGAGTCATTAAATCCATTCAGAACTGCTATCCATTCAAGCACCCACCGTGGAACACCTCCACAAGCACAAACACTGAGAAAGTGCTTAGCCAGAAAAGAAAGGGGAAATGAGGTTCACAGCATTGGCACCACTTAAATAAACTAACTACAAAAACAAACCCTGTGCTCCTAGCTCTACCTCACTAACAGCCTTTGCTTCCACTCTTCTCCACTGCGCTACTTACGGACTACCCACCGCTGGTACCAAAATCAACCCGGCGTCATACTAAAACAGTTAAAACTTGACCGAGCACAAAATACTAGAGTTAGAGGTCAAATGCAAAAACCTTTAAGCTACCAACTCAAAATTTCTGGATTCTCCATCCAAAGGCTTGAGTGCAAAACCATTTTAAACAGATCTGGTTAGAGCTCATGTGGCACTCTGACAAGACAGTACGCCTAGCCTGGCAGCCATCTTACCTGTCCTTTCCCTTACCTAGAAAGCCAGCAAAATGTCCAGCAGCCAGCAGTGTTAAGGTGGGATTTAACTTCCAATGTAGTTCTGGATTCAGCTTTTTTTTCTCCACCTTCCATGCTCCCCCAGGCGCCTCAGTCTTTCAAGTCCTCACATCGTGCAACTCCTCTGCTTGCTGGACTCACTCTGGCATCATTCACCGACAGATCCCAGTGTGTCCCGCTGGTCTCCAGGTCAGTACTAAACCTCCCCACGCCACCCTCCCCAGTTTAAGAGAAAAGGGAGTATATGCCATTGAAGCCAAGGGCCAGGCACCAGGGGCTGGGTAGTGGAAGCTCCGCCGATGAGAGCCTGATGTGGATGAGCACACCAGGAGGCTGTCACCCCAAGACTACCTTGGCTGAGCATCGTACCCTGTTCTCCCTCACTCCCATACACAGCATGCCCACATCAGTGCCTTGGGGACGGAACCCACCAGCATATGGTCACCATGTGGCCACACGCTTTCTACAAATGGCACTTTCCAAGTGGTGCACATCATTACCCTCATACAGAAAGACAACATCCACGCAGATGCTCTTTCGCCCTCCATGCTAGCCCCAGTTCCTGATGTCCCAGGTTAGGAATGCGAATCCATGTCACCAGTGTGCCAGGGTGGTCCTTGACCACTCAGCCCCCACAAAGCCAGCTGGGCTTCAACTTTTAATGAGTGTACCATCAGCACTGTAACTGATGAGTTGCGGGGTCACTACATAGCTGGAATGGGATAGGGTGAAAAGCAATATCCAGGTTATCAGTTCTTAATGGGATGTGGTGCTGCACTAGTTAGTCAACCCCCATAAAACTGATTTTCTTTTTACTTCCAACCATAACAGAACATTTGCTCGCATTTGAGGCATTTTTCTTTCCTGGACAGGGACCTAAGGATGTTGGGTTCGAAAAAAAGGGTTAACCCGACCTTTTAACACATACTACTGTCAATGCTATCTGCTGATACTTTGTATATACTGTATTATTGTATCTCACTTTATTTGTATTATTACTATTTTCTTGTGTGTTGCATCCCATGTATATTGTCCCTTGTTAAACCCAGGTCCACCTCGAAAATGTGCTTGCTCAACGGTGATCGCCTGGTTAAATAAAGACTTTGATTGATTGATTGATTGAATAACTATTTTGGAAGATGTGGTTTCAAAGTAATAGCTACAAGGACTAAAATACAAATACTGCCAGAGATGACAGGTTTTTCCCTCTCTCTCCTTGTCACACTGTTCAAGGCTAGAAGGGATTCCTTTCCCATTGTGCCACAGTGGCAAATTTACTAAAATGCTTTCTATTCTTCATGCTGTTAATTACCGATTCAGTATCTCTGCTCCCAGTCCTGTTTGCTAATTTCTGTTTTGTTGCAAAAAGATAATGAAACTCTTCCTCTGGGAGCACATGATAATCAGTGTCAGGACAGATTCACCAGTGAGATTATTCTGTTGTTAAATGGCACTCTGTAGCAGTGTAGGGGCACATCGCGTAGTTGATCAAAAGAGCTCTCTTTTCATGGGTGCCCTGCCCATAAAATTTATATGGCACCGGGTATTTTTAAAATGTTTATGCTCATTTTATGGTAATACAGATCACTCCATTATTTATAAAATGGCTTGGGAAAATCCTGTACTGTGACTGGTGGAATCTTATTTCGTGACCATGGTATACCCCATCGTATAAGTACCTAGGTTTCAGAACTCTATTTTCTTGTCTATTTTCAAATTTGTCACTCTTACCACAAACCCATTTCATCAGCATTTTAACGCTTCATAGATAAAACTATCTTATTATACACACCTCCAGGGTTGTTAAAGGGACACTATTAAAGAGCAGCTGACACCTTAGGGAAAACTTTGGAAAACACAATAGCTGGACAGCTTCTATTTCATATATATTCTATAACTTTCTCCTCCCCATTATTTATTACTGATAAAATTCCCACAAAAACAAGATCTTTATCCCTTTGAGTTCATCTGCCTCTATAGCTTACTCCCCACTTGAAAGCATAATGCTCTGTTGTGACGTCACAGTCTGTTGCCATGGGAATAACGGTGATGTCACAAGCACAGTATTATGACATCAGGTGGTTGGGAGGAAGTAACAGGAGTCGACAAACCCTCAAGGAACAGCTATCCTGTTATAACGTGGATAAGAAAGACAGAACTAGTGAGAAATATAAGCTGCTCTGTGTCCAAAAATACTGTTTTCCAAAGTTCTTCTTGTGGCATCAGTGGCTCTTTAACACCCTTAGGCTTCAAAGTGTCTGTAGTTTAAAAAAGGCGCCTTTTATGATTGGTCACATTCTGTAGATGTTGCTGATGTAGCTGGTAGTCTGATCTGATTGTTTTTTGTTTTCTTTTTAAAAGTGAAAAACAAACTGCCCACCAAAATGGTGTTACCACAGAAAATGTGTTTGTTCACCCCCCCATATTTCCCGGAAATGGGAATAACCCCCCCCATAGTCAGAAAGTGTGGAGGCTACTGCATCATGAGTGGGTGGCACTGTTTGGGGGTGTTCCAAATTTGCTCAGAAGGTATGCAATAAGCATAGATAAAGGACTGGAAACAAAACAAGTTTGGGTATAATTACACCATTTGCATGCATTTCAGTTCTCCCAAGAAGTGAAACAGATAAAACAGTCACTTTAATGAATTTTAGGACATGTAAGCAATCGTAAAATGCAGGTTTCCAACTGGAAAAAATATGATGCAAACAGGGTTAACAGTGCATACAAACTTCCCTCACCCCCCCCCCCCCCAGTGAGTGTTTATTTTGTAGGATACACACACAATAAATATATTCAAGTAACAGAGTGAGAGAGAATGTTTGACAGAGGAATAAAATGCCATTTCAGTTAGAAATAATCATAGGTCAAAAGTGTCTTTTTTCAGTTATATATATCTGTAACCCCCCTGCAAATGGGGGTTCCCGAAAGTCTTCCAGGAGCTTGCCTGAATGCTCCAAGTCTGGGCAGTGTTCGGTGTCTGAGTAGTTTAAATGTGGTTCCAAGTGAGTGCTATCTGAGCCTCCACATACTGTCTCTTTAAGAGCTGTCTGCTTGCAGACCTAATTAGTTTGTATGGGGGGACTATGTATTTAATGCTCGAGTCCCACCCAAGCTGCTGTCAATTCGCTCCGTCTCTGCCGTCGCTACATGTGCAGAGGGAGCCTTGTTAAAAGATATAACTGTTTGCCAGAAATCATTTAGAGTGACTGAGAAAATGTAGTTTGTCTAACCTGTCTTCATTTCAGCACAAACTGTTTCAGTGTAGCTCTGTCATTTTGGTCCTGAATTGCTGACTTGGACCAATCAGGATGATAGGGAGACCCTAACATGGAGTCTGTGGACGAATCGGAACTTGGACTCTCAATTTTGAGCCAGCCACAACGGGATTGTATGGGCAGTGACTCTGGGAAATGTAGTTTTGACCTTGGCGCCTTTTCACGAACAGAGGGAGTCTTATTGTGAGTGACAGCCGAATCCGCCAACCGAACTGGGAGGAACTCAAAGAAAATGCCCTGCTCTGTTACTGGAAAGCTCAGATCAGTTGTGACAGTGAAGGGAGAAGGAGCTCTGTGCTTCTGCGGTGTATAGTTTCACGCGGAAGCACGTGTGAGGCCCTGAGGTTCGGCCTGCAGTCGTTATAAGTGCCATTTCGGACTGAATCCGATTTGTGAGGAGAAAGAAGGAAGTCTGAAGAGTGGGAACCAGGCTCACCCAGTAGAAGACTGGAGAAATTGCTGAATTGCGCTCGGTCGGTCAGGAACTGAAGCTGCTGTGTGTGCTCCCGGGTATTTTGCAGTAAGTGCAATCGGGATCGAGGAGCAGCCTGCCTGGTATAGTACTTTCCTTTTACATATGAATGTGTGTAGTTCTTGTGGGGAATCGCTATTTCCAATCCCCTGTACTGTGTGCTGTGTGTTGAAGCTGGAAGCAAACCCCAGCTTGTCTCGGAATAAATCCGTTTGCTATCAACTGCAGTGGGCTCCAGTCACAAGGACCTTGTTTCCATGCCCTGTTCTGGCAGTCCAGAAGAACATCCACCATCCGGTCCTCAGCTTGGGTATTGTGAATACAAATCAGGGTATTCCCCTGCAGCCTGTTTTCAATCACAAGTGTGTCATCTAATTCTTGTTTCACTGCTTCATGGACTGAGCCATCCAGCTCCGGATTACAATTGGGTGTTGTGCATATATTTTTTTCTACAGGGCCCTATCCATCTGCACCTGCCGGCCAACCCCAGGCAACGGACCTGGCTAGCCCCCCCCCCAACCTGGGTACCCAGAGTGCGACTTTTCAGACCCTGTATTTGTGCACAGTACTGTGATTTAATGCCACCAATTAACCCGATTTCCCCCTCCTCCCGCGTAACTGTCCCCTAAATAAATCAGATTTGTTGTTGTTATACTATATACTGTCTGTGGTGTCAGTATTTATGGAAACAGTATTGTATTTCGCTGTGTATGTTGTTTAACCTTATTTTACAGGGGGTCCTCAGAGACGTGCTGCAGAATCAGTCTTGAGGGTAAGTGGTACTTTTATGAGTGAACAGTGTGTGTATACATGGGGTATTGGGGCTATAACTCCTGTGTACTGTGTGAGCCACTAGAGGGAACCAAAGAGGGATCACAGTGTCCCAGAGGGCTGTGATCAACCTAGTCTAACCACTACAAACCCTGACCTCTGGGTGGAGGCACCCGCCATAGAATCTAGGCCCCCCAACCTGTCAGTAGTCAAGCAGGCAGGGGTAGTAGCCCTTGGGATAGCGCCACCTGGGGGTTACATATCTTTTTCTCCAAGTCTCCAAAACTGCCCATGACAACCATCCACTAGCCATTTCACTCTTTGGAGTTGATGGACTGCTATAAGTATTTGGGTCTATGGCAAGACAGCAAACTGTCTTTCATCATTCACATTAAGACTATGCAAGCAACTCTGTGCCAGACTGGGTTTGTAATACAGAAATAAATGCTGTTTCAATGCTGATGCAAGGAAAAGATTAGTTCGGGCCACATTCCTTCTGGTCATAGGCTACGCTGACCTGATCTGGCATAAGCTTAGCCCAAGTAATGTGCTCCATTCATACGGCACTCAGATTTATAACCAACCTAGCCCCCAGAGCTCACCACTGTTTTCTATATACCTCGGTTGGCCGGCCCTCCCTGACAACAAGGCAGCTGAAACATCTTTATCACAAGACTTTTTACACAGAAATATCAGTCCTTGTGCTGTGAGGAGAAATAATACCATTCTCCTTGAAATATTCAGATATTTCACATACTGGTAATTTGGTAAAACTGCATTCAGTTCTTCTATCCCCTCCCCCCAATGGTGGAACAAATTACAAACCACCCATTAAGGGTCACTGTCAACCCCCTTAGACTTCTAAGTGTCCCTAGTGTAAAGGAAGTATCCAATATAAGGTATTGGGCTTCATAGCAATTAATCAGGTTTATTTTATACCGGAAAGAGTGTGAGCAAACATGCCAGTTTTCACAATCGTCCAGGTTACAGAGTGTCACAACATATGCAGCAAAAGAAAAATTCAAGAGCAGAAATAACCATATTTACAACAAATTTAAATAAAAATTAGGACAGTCATAAATATCGGTGAGGATGAGGCAGGTAGACAGTGGGAGGGGGAGGTAAGGATGAGACAGTGAACACAGAGCTGGGAGGGGGTGGAGAAAAAGGAGCCCAATACCTTATGGCAGCCTGAGCTGACTGATGCCAAAAGTGTGATTTAAAACAGTGTCCTTTTAGAATGTGACGATATTATAACTGGTGCTGAACCCATGGCCAGTTGATCCCTTCCATCTTCCTGGTGAGCCCGCTCTGCCCCTGTGCTCAGAGTTTTAGTTACGTGTAAGCAGGGAGCGCACGGGGACAAGCACCATACAAGTCTATGGGGACTTTTTTAATTCCTGGTTTTCGTCACTTTAAGCAATCTTACAGAAAAAGTAAGGCCACTGCTCTACTAAAAGGGCCCCTATTTACAGTCCTTGATCAACTGGACTTGAGAAGACCCCCCCCCCAAAAAAAAAACACATTCTAGCCACTCATGATGCAATGGGAGGAGAGAAGACTATTACATCATGAGTGGCTGCATTGTTTGGGGGTGTTCCTAATGTTCAGGAAGTATGCAATATGTTTAGCTTAAGCATTTGAAGCTAAACAAGGCTGGGTTTAACTACACCATTAGCAAGCATCTCATTTCTACTAATAAAGGAGGCAGGTAAGACATCCAGCAACATCAGTGAATTTAGAGAAGGAAAGCAATCACAAAATGTGTGTTTACAAACAGAAATAATATGATGCAAAACGGGTCGATGGTGTCCTTTTAAGCTGGTGTTTCCGGTCAGCAGTAATGCATTCAAAGTTCTCCTCGATGCACATTGCACTGATGTTCACACCTGTGGCTAAACCCTGATCCTGTGCATCTTATGTCCCTACCCTTCTCCTCCATGCTACTGTACGTTTTGTACCACATACTACGTATATGCTATTATATTGAGCCTACTCTCTGTAAATATTTACATTATTCCAGATGCAAACTTTCCTTGCCTGCAGTCTCTGTTATGTAGGGTCAGGCTGTATTACTTGTATCTTTCATACTACTGTATTGTCATGTATCCTGCATGTACCTACTGTATAGTGTTCATTTGAATTTTGTTTTGTCTGCTATCCTAACCTGGTCCTCCTTGTAAATGAGCACTACTCACTGGAGCCTTTCTGTGGTAAAATAAACAAACACAAACCTCTGTCTCTTACCCAGTCTCAGTGGGTCAATGAGGCACACTTCCTCCAGTGAGGGTATTTCCCTTGTGAGTTGGGCTTCCTCTGGAGACCCTGAGTGGGTGTGGTCTCTGTCGGGCCCGTCATGTACTGATGCTAGTGGGTAACTGGCAGCGGTGAGGCCCAAGAGTTGTGAAGTCATGCTGCTGTGCCTCCGATGTTTTCCCAAGTTCTTCCCAGTAGGGATGCTGCTGGCAAGGCCTCCTAGTTGTGCAAAGGTGACCTGTGTGCCCCGAGTCAGGCTGCATCCCTCCCTCTCCCATTGCTCCCTAGCAGCTACTAT
The DNA here is from genome assembly GCA_016271365.2 of Neoceratodus forsteri. Classification (NCBI taxonomy): domain Eukaryota; kingdom Metazoa; phylum Chordata; order Ceratodontiformes; family Ceratodontidae; genus Neoceratodus; species Neoceratodus forsteri. Next base: position 543,972,953 of record CM057449.1, read on the forward strand.
CACCCGTGGTCAGCCAGATGGCAGTGTGGTAGTGGAGAACGTAACCTTCCCTCCCTGGATAAGGAAGCATCCACAGGGACAGTGTTCTTCAAATGAGGCCTCCAGCACAGTTTTGTGCAGCCACAGAGCTACTTAGAGCCCCATTTAAGAATGGAATGAACACACATCTTACTAACACAGGGGATACATTTCAAGTGCAAATAAATCAGGGATATGATTTATGGTGCACTGTGTGAAAGGAAATACCAGGGAGCTTGGTGTACATTAGTGGGTGTGGTGAGTATCAGGGGGTTTGGGGGGACAAAACTAAGAAGTGAGGCCACCACTGAGTTTTGTTGGTCGCACTTTGAAGTCATTTGAGGCTACCAGGACTTGGGGCCTGAGAGGCAGTGGTGGAGCCAGAGGGGGGCAGTCGCCCCTCCTGGCTGCCCCAGTGCGAGTAGTGGCGCCCTGCCACCATCTTTATTCACTGTTTAGTGCCAACTGTGGAGCCTGTCATTGACTGAATCGCCTGGCTCCCAAATGATCCTAAACCTGGCTCCGCTACTGCTGAGAGCCACTGCTTTAGGAGTCTCAATCCTTCTCCCCCAGCTGACACCCCCCTATAACCATGATTCATTCTTGAACCCGAGTCAGTGGTATCTTCAGCAATAGCCCTACCATTGTCCGTTTTAAGCGAGGGGTTGCTTTTACCTGGGATTCTTCACAATACAACTTTTTTCACTTTGTATAACTAAAACAATAATTACAAGCTAATGAACATTGGTCTGTAGCACCAAGTACTAAATTTCGCCCCGTGGTTATCTAGCTCAAAAACCTGGTGGACTGCATGCATATTCCATTTAGTAAAAACCCATCCCTAGTGCTTTTATCAAAAACTTCCTGTATCAATTCCTTGACGCATATCAGTTCCTTGACGTACTGCTTAGTGCTGCCTCCGTCTTTTTCTTACCTCTCTGACTAACATACTACCTTACGTAAAGGGCAACTGTCTTCCTCCCTTGGACTTCAAACTGTCTCCCGTTAAAAACATTTATTTTATTTTACTTATTTTTTTTTTTTTTACAATTGCTCACCTTAGGTAAAATTTGCTGATGGAACTGGTTGATTGACCTGTTGTTTCTTAAGAAAATAAAAGAAAGTGACTCCATCATATTAGAGTTACCACACAAAACTGCCTTTGTTTACAATCCTTGATCTACTCCCACGGCATCCTCCCCGAAACTTTATACCCCCTCTAGCAGTATAGCCACTTATGATGCAGTAGGAGAAGGCTCACACAAAACTGTAGCAATACACCCAAACAGGAGAACACAGAGGAGCAGAGTTATGCAGCTCAGTGGAAGTTGTGATTGCCACTGTTTCCTATACTTTTTACAAAACAAGATTTCCATGATTTTGACTGAAGTGTCAGAAAATCTTTCCAAGTGGATGACCATCACAAGCTCAGATGGTCTTAATTTGGTTTCTAGTACACAGATCTGCATACTCTATCACAAAACCCAAACTAGACCAGACATACAGCTAGGGAATGAAAACAGGATATCAAAAACAGCTGACTACAAGTTTTGCAGTTTTAGGGGGACTGGTTTTCTAATGGTTGTATGATAAAACGTTGGATTCCTTGTCACCCAGATACCCAAAATACCAGGCTAGTTAACACTGTGAGAAAGGAGATGCTTTCCACACGTTGGCAGAAGGCGGCACTGGGCAGACAGAGGCCAATCAGAAGCCATCTATAGCAGACACTATATAGTCACTGAAATGGTGTCATTATTAGGGTGCAGTAAATCAGCTGGGGAATGAATCCAGTAGGGGTTGTATGCACCTATACTTAACTACAGAATGGTATCCACGTACAAGAACATATTAGTAGAAAATGGTTCATTTCCTGTGGACAGTGGTAATTAGAAGCTACAGCAGTAAAGGAGTGCTGGCACATCGGCATAGCACTAGGGCTTACCGCTTGCAGAAACCCTGATTCGGGAACACACCTGGGTCGCCCGGGGCCAGCCTAGGTGGAGGAGGATTAAGCATCCCAGAGGACACTCTCCTCCACTGGGGGGAAGAGGAGTCATGTACTGCAGCACTACTGCCACCTGCAGACGTACAGGTGGAAGACTGATACAGGACACAGAGAGGGAGGCCGTGCTGCGTACTGGCGGAGCATGCATCAGTATGCTCTTGCAGGGACCTCGGTCCCACGTGCCGGAATCCCTACAGGGTCAGGGCACTCACAAGAAGAATGGGGGGACATAAGCAAGGTAAAACCCTTCCGCCCCAGATGTTCCATGACTGATGGTATATCTGACTGGAAAGCAGTATAGCTGACGCAGAGAAGCATAAGCAGTTAAAACTGTTTACATAAAACCAAGCTAGTGTAGGAGAAGGGCATTACAGACTAGCTGACAATGTAGTTCACTGTCCTCTCAATGTGTCCATGGCTAATAAAGTCATCCTTCCTCTAAATCTCATGTCAAGGGAAGAACTTATTTTCCTACTCTGATAGTACCTCGACAAACCTAAACTGTTACAATGTCTTTCATTCGAGCAATCCAGCCCTATGATCCTTTTTTTAAAGGCCTAAACTGACTTTGCCCCAAATGGAATACGCACCTGGCATAGAATGCATGCTGCTAGAAACAGCGTCCAATTCTATCAGTCTGGCTGTGGTTTAGAAAATAGCCCCTGCTGCGTCCAGATGGGCAACAGAAACAGCAGGGACTGCTCAAAGCAGGTGCATCTCATATGTCACTTCAGAAATCTCACAAAAATCGTTTTTAAAGTTCAGAATTCTAGCATGAGACTGCTACCTGGTCTTTGTACTCAAGAGAATACTATGCATTCTGCAGCATCTCAAAGGTAACCATGACACAAAATATAACTGCTACCTATTTCTCATTATAAGCCTAATTATGTAATTCATAAAGACAGCATACATTTTGACCGGTTGCTGTATCGGCTGTTAAGCTCTTAGAAATGCCCTGTAGAGAGCACAGAACTGCAGCACGTGATTCTGTAAAATGCTTCCTTTTTTTTTTTTTATTGTAAATCTTGCTAGTTTTAACAAACCAGCACTTAGATTTACAATTGCAACACCACCCTTATAAGCGGGCATTTGCAGGGAATTAAACACCCGGTCTTTAAAAATTTCCCACAAGGGTGTCAACTCCCTGGAAATTCCCACTTATTCAGATATTACAGATTAAGTAAACAGCATAACGTAAGTGATTTTTATACATCCATGACTAAACAAGTTACACTCTTTACAACAGCGGTACAGCAATATGGGGCGGACTATTTTGACCAAACATATCCTTCTTGCGTGTGCACTTCGTATATTTGGCATACTGGAGAATGTTAGCCTTTCATCTTGATATGTATACATATATATATATATGTATATGTATATAGATGCACAGATATAGATATGTAAATATATTTTCTTACCGAATAAATGATAGGCAGATTTGAATTACAAGGCTGTAATTCATCTAGGACTTCAGTGGCTCGATATTCAAAAGTTTGCGCTGGTGCTAACCAGTGTTTGCCCAAGCAAACGGAGTTTTGTGCTGGAGCCCAATATTCAATAGCCTTGGCAGTGCTGGCAAACAGGGTTAGTGCTCACGTAAACCAAAAAGGGGGTATGCAAATGGTGGGGCAATACTAGTGCAAGCTAATATTCAGCAGATTTCTGCTGTGCAAAAGGGTTTAGCATGGTCCTTTTACGCCACACAAATACCACTAAACAAAATCCCCTCTTAGTCCATAGAACCCTAGTGGCTGCCGGAGGTAATGCAGTCAACTAGCCAGTTGGCCACTGGGGGAGTACACCTGCTCCTCTGGTCCATGGCACCCTCCCCGATCGTAAGGCCCTAGTAAAACAAAACAAAAAACAAACAAAACAAAAAAACACTCCCTGGTGCTAGTGATCCCCCTTCCCTCTGATCGCCAGCCCATGATGTAAAAGAAAAAACTTCCTGGTGCTAGTGGTCCCCCCGCCCATGATCACCAGCCTGTAATGTACAAAAACACTCCCTGGTGCTAGTGGTCCCCCACCTCCAATCACCAGCCCATAATGCTAAAAAAAAAAAAAAAAAAAAAATCCCTGGTGCTAGTGGTCCCCCTGCCTTCCAATCGTCAGCCTGTAATGAAAAAAAAAAACCCTCACTGGCATCCAGTGGTCCCACCCCCATGCACTGATCCACGGTACAGCTGCTCACAGTTCAATAATCCCCGGCATCTAGCAGCCCCTCCCCCACTGTGGCACTAAACACCCACCCCCAGTCACCTTACCAGTACCGCAGGTGCGTATACGGCGACCAGCACAGCCCTACTCACTCCTCCTGAGTGGGCCGCTGTATTTGCTTCTTTAAATATCAGGCCCCTGGTAACATCATAAACCACAAAAGCAAAATACAAGACATTACTGCGGGGTTAATGTATTCTCAGCACTAGCCACAGATTATGTCTTTCTTCACAGATAATTCTTAAAGAACACCCAATGGTCAAGATATTTTTACTTTATTTTCTACGTGTCAGATGACCCACATGATCTATGCCATTCTGTGCACTGCGCTACTATGCAGACACTCTGGTTTGGGAGTGCACCTGGGTGCTGGTGAGAAGGGGTGTTCAGCTCAGGGAATACTGCAAACTACAGTGCTTCCCTGACCACCAACCATTTTGATGTACCGAAGAAGCATACATTTTTCTACAGTGGGTGGGGGCACTGTGTGCGGCACAGCAACACTATGATGCTGCATAGAACTGCAGGGAGGGGGAGGTCGAAACATGGATAAAACCCCAGAGCTGTGTCACTGATGGTCCCTCCTCAAGGACCCCAAGCCACTGACTGACCGGTGATGTAGCTGAAAGATTGCCTTGGAGTGTGGCTGAGTGGGGGACACAGCCTGCCTCAGAGGACTGAGGGATAATTTAGTGTTGGAATTACAGGGGGGTTTGCCAAGGCTCGGCCCAGCCTAGTTGTGAAGTAAGCCCCAGCAACGCATGCATCACTGCCACTGACTTATAATGGGAAGGAGGCTCAATTTAAAGACACCGCTTTTATAGCCCCAGCTCCCAAAGCTCAAAAGAGTTATTCCAACATTGGGACTAATATGTGTGTGTTTTGGGGGGAGATAATTCACTTGATCTATTATTTTATATGACTTAACTGCATATCTTGCATCTAACTTTGCAGTGCTTCAATATAATGTTTATAAAAAATTTTATATAAATCATCTATTATATCACATTAGTAAATACAATTGTATTACATGCTGGATCTCACAGTTGATATCAGTGTGGGGGAACTCAATTTTAACAGCTGCTTATAATCAGAGAAAGGCAAAGCTATCCTCAGTTTCAGGAGTTCAAAATGCTTGGACATGGAGGCCAAAAGTCTGGATACTGAATGTGAATTGCAAAATCTACACCACATAGAAATACTTTATTTGCAACCATGTGCTGACCAGAACCCTTTTTTGTTCTTCTAGGAAAATTTTGTGAACACAGTTTTTATTCAACTTTTGTAAAACGTAACTGGGCTGAAATATCATTGAAGTCACAGGTCTGAACCAGAACACGCTCACTAGCCATTTGACAGCATTCTGTGAAGCTGCTTACATCTTTTTGTTGTTGTTGTTAATGAACTCAATGGGGCAAAACTTCTCATCTCCAACTCTAAACTCTCAATATCAGGATGTGTTCGGAGTCAGAAAGAGGTCTGCTACCCACTACCTTTATTTGTTCTGTAAAAGAGGCATATCAGACACTTGTGTTACAGACTCAGTGCATACAGAGAGAGAGAGAGAGTGGCCATCAGGCATTTAATACTACGGCTTGCTACAGTTATGTTCATAAAATGTATTCTGCAAATTACAGGCATTGCACACTGTCAGATCCAACAGATGCAGTTACCAAGAACCCTGCTAAATGCAAAGCCTCAGTGGTGATGAACATAATGAATCCTGATTGCTGTAGCCCATCGATGACGTAATCTCACTGCAGGCACATCAAATACAGTTCAATAAGCATCTCACTGGCTGCTAGTCAGTCACAGGGACCCCATGGGACATATGGGACATGCTGACCTTACAGTCACCTGTGTCATCATGGGGACCCTGGCACCCAGACTTGCTGCAGTAGAAAACAAGCAGTTACTTTTACACAAAACCCATAACCACCCAAGTTGAGAGCAGAGTTTTTCACCGGCCTAGGAACATCATACTGGTTTCATTCTAAGAAATTATACCAGACTGTTACGGAGCAAACCTGCATTCTACATGTGCTAGCTGTTACCTTCACTGCAGGGAACCCATAACATATTTCAGTCTGGTTACTGCTTTAGGATATGTTCCTTTAGTCACAGCCAACTGGGACTCAGAAATAGCACTTTTCAAAACTCTATACTTAACCAGAAACCTCCCAACCACAAATTGTCCTCTTTTTTTCAAACAGGTTTTTTTAACCCGCCCCTGGAGTCACCCCGGAATACACAGTACCCTGTAATAAGGAATATATATGGGCGAGTTCACTGTCATTCAGATGGCAGGGGACGTTTTCTAATTTTTCTCCCATGTTGTCTTCCTCCTCCCCCTGGTGTGAGCAGTGCTCATACAACCTCGAAGTGAAAGCCTGCCCTATAGAAGGAGCAGCACTCTAGCCCACCTGTAGAGGTCGCTGCATGTCAGAACCCACCACCAGCCCTCCCCGCTGAGTCGTACTGCCCTTTGGCAGCTGCATGCAGCCTTGCTTGCCTCCCAACATGGTGACCGGAGTCTACTCCCATACTTCAACTGCCGGCACAGCAAAGCAACATGCTGCTGCTGGAACACTGGGGCAGCCTTAAGTTGTAGTTTTATTTTTTATAACTTTCTATTTTCCCTCCTTACCCAGTGGGCCATGCTCCCCTCTGAGCTGTCCAAAAACCCTAGATCCTACATCTATGAAAGCAATCATCATTGGCCCCCAGATACCAACAGCCTGTCCTCTCGAACAGTATGCTGTCCAGACTTACCTGGGACTGCTTGGCCAGGAGTACAGCCAGCTGGAATTTTCTTGTACAACCTTTTCCCAGAGCAGACTTTTTGTTTTATAGCATGACAAAGGGTATGCTACAGTAATGGAGCCCTAACAGCAAATGCCTTACTACCTAAATGTATTAGATGGTATTTGAGAAAAACGAACAGCATTTGTAGATCTAAGAGGTCTAGGATTCTAGGAATTCCTTTTGATCTCAGGTAGCAAAAACCAAGAAACATGTCATTCTGAAAATGCTTTACTGGAAATCAGTTTGGTTTATCTTGATTATTTTTAGTGGCTTTCTTTTCCTGGATTCTGTGAAGCGCCAGGATGTTATAAGGGAAGGGCATGCCATGAGCGTACAGTAAGCTGACTCAAGTTTAGTAAGCTGCCCCCCATTGGAGGTTACTGTAGAGTAGTTTTTTTTACTACATCTCATGCAAAGTGCAATATTTGCTAGCTGTTTAATTGTGCTGGTATTTAATCTATTGCAAAACCTATTTGTAACTACACTATGCCTGTTTCTTGACCTGTATGGACACCACATAAAAATGAACTTTGGCTTGATGGCCCTGTAAAACCTAACCTTTGGGAACAAATATAAATTACGACAATGATGGCTTGTTGAAAAATGTCTACCACTGGGGCCAGCCCGGTGGCACCGAGGGTTGTGGCGCTGGACATCAACCTCATGCTACGCCAGCGACCCAGGTTTAGGAACTAAGGGGGGTCATCGGGGGTTGGCTGGGGGGAGCAGGATCGAGCAGCCGGGAGGCAGCTCTCCTCTCCCAGAGAGGGTCCCTGTCGCTCCCGCCACCAGGTGGAGGTCTGGTGATGGTGCAGGATGGGATGCGGCATGTATTGGGAGGGTGTCACAGGTCTGGGCATGCATGCACCTCCACTCGCGAATACGTGGCTGCGACTGGGGACCGAAGAAAACAGGTGGAAAATGGTGCCTACCAGCAGGATGACACCAGTCCCCCGCAAGCTCCGCACCCATCCAACTGGGCACCCCATGCATTAAGGTGAGTCCCGGTGGACGTTGGGGTGATGGGGCTAGGGGGACCAGTAGAAGGCGGACCAGTTGGCACGAGGTGCATAAACAGATAATAGAAAAAAAAGAAAAGTGTCTACCACTGAAAGCCACAGAGATGGCCCAGCTGAAGCGTGCTGCACTGCCAGGCAAGCAACCAAAGTTCGGGAGTGGACTCCGGTCGCTGGTTTGGGAGGCAGGCCAGACTGCAGACAACTGCTAGAGTGTAGTGTTCCTCGATGGGGAGGGCTGGTTGCAGGTTTTAGTGTGCAGCAACTCCTACTGGTGGACAAGGGAGCTTGCTCCTTCCACTAGCGCATGCTGTAAATATGAGGCTGATGGGCACAACTCATGCTACGGGTGGGGGAGGGGGCTAGGATGAAAACTCAGAGGAAACATCCTAGCCACCTGAATGACAGTGAAACTCACCTGAAAAGGGTATCTGCCAATTAATGGTATATCTCTGGGTGATGGCAGGGGCGGAAATAAAAAAATTAAAAAAAACTATAAACGGAAAAAAAATGTCTACAGTGACCAGCTGCCCAGACTGGGAGTAGGAAATCTTTTACATTTTCAAGTGGGAAATTTGAAGCTGCCAGCTAAGCAAGCATTCTTGATGAGCAAAAACAAGAATGTGTTCCTTTTAGTAGGCTAGAGCTTTTCCTGTGACAGGAAAAGTGTCCTGATAACTGGATGATACAGTGGCTAAAACACTAGACTCTCAGTGGTCACATTCCCACCTCCATCTTGGCACTCCACACATCACAAAATCACTAATATTTTGTTATGCTGCATAGGAAGGCTGTGCTTAACAGGTGTCTAGTGCCGACTGAGCATGCTACTTCAAATGCCCACTCATTTAGATATAGGACAGTCTCTGCAAGACAGTGTTTACAGGCATGTTCAAAGCAGCATAGAAACCTGGCTTCTGCATAAAAAGAGGCTTGGATATTCTAGTGTTACCAGCTTGTCACATTTAAACAACAACAGAAAGTTTAGGTAAATTTAAAAATAAATCCCAACACTTCATAGACAATGATGGAAGAAAAAGACCAAAGGACCATCCAGTCTGCCTGAATTCGCTATTTAGCTCAGGAGCCTACTATTCCTCCAGGGTCCTAGACCTCCCCACCCCCGATTTAGACACCCTGAGCAACCACTATTCCCTTCATTCTGTCCCACAAAAAGACAGCAACAGTTTCTGCACCCACCACCTTGGCTGGCTGCCTGTTCCACAGCTCCACCACGCTTTCTGTAAAACAGTGTTTTCTCACATCCCTCCTGAACCTCATTCCTGTTAGCTTCCACTCATGACCATGTGACCGTGAGCTGGTATTCAAGTTAAACAGTTTCCCGTTCACCTTATTAATTCCTTTAAGGAATTTGTAGGTCTCATCATATCTCCCCTCTCCCTTCTGGTCTCCAGCAAGTACATGTTCAGTGCCTTGAGACGCTCCTCATAGGACATGCCTTGCTGGCCCTGAAACATTTTTGTTACCCTGCGCTGCACTGTCTTTACCCTATCCCTATTCTTCCTGAGGTGAGGACCCCAGAACTGGGCGCACTACTCCAGGTGTGGCCTCGCCAAGGATCCATGCAGGGAAAATATTACCTTCCTTTTTCTGCTATCAATACCCCTCCTGATACATTCAAGCATCCTATTTGCCCTGCTGTAAGTCTTGTTGCACTACCTCAATTGCTATGGGGAGTCGCTGATGATAACTCCAGCATCTTATTCCTCAGCTGTGGTACTGAGTCTCACACCTCCCATCCAGTACTCCGTCCTGGGGTTCTTGTTCCCTAGGTGCATCACCTTGCACTTTTTGGCATTGAATTTCAACTGCCAAACCCCTGACGACCCCTCCAGCTTTTGCAAGTCTCTCTACATTTTCTTTATTCTCTCAGTGCAATCCATCCTCCCATAGAACTTAGCATCATCTGCAAAGAGACACACAGCCTGTCCTGGATCCCCTCACCAATGTAACTGATGAATATGTTGAAGAGGACTGGACCCAGGACAGATCTCTGTGGAACTCTGCTCATGACATCTCTCTTCTGATTTAACCCCACTGACCACTACCATCTGCTGTCTCCCCTTTAGCCCGTTACCTACCCAGTTTACTATGACTTCAGCTGCACCCATCTTCCATTTTCTGCAACAAGCATCTGTGGGGTACCGAGTTGAAAGCCTTGCTGAAGTCAAAGCAGAGCAAATATTTCCAATACAGTCGTCATTTTCATGGTGGAAAACATGTACTGTGTGTTTTGCAAGCCTGATTTGTTTTTTAATTTTTTTGTTTTTTAATGTCTTACCACAGATGTTCTTGTGAACAAGACCTCATGGTCTCAATGAACTTGTCCTGCTGTAACCGAAAAAAAAACCCTAACAACTTTTAAATAAAAAATGAATGTTACTTCTCAATATTTACAATGAAAAGGCCTCATAATTTTTTAGTGGCAAGTCAAAATCTAATCTCAAATAGTTAACTAAGCACAAACATAGGAAGCATTTGTTTTCTCATAAACACAATCTCCATTCTGTGTGTATAACCTTAAAACAACAAAAATAAACGCACTGGCAACACAGAATGGATCACAGTGCTCTGAACACACACACGTGCACACAATCGAGGAATACTGCTCTGCAGTTAACTGATGACCAGATTAAGTGACAAATGCTGAAAAGCAATCAGAAAAGAAACTCTTCCATGTTTTTTCCAAGAAAACAAAATCTATCTGGTCTCAATCCATTGTCCCTTCCAGCTCACTATCACTGTAAAGGACATCATCATTTTTTTTTTTTTGTGGTCTCCTTCCAGTCTGAGCCAGAGGGTTCAGCTCCCCGCCCCTCTATGCCCAGGCTTTACCCCCCCCCCTTGGACGGGGCCGCCAGACGGGTGCCCCCACCCCAAGGAATGTAGACTCTTGCCCTGGCTTACCAGCCAGGGTGGAGCCACAGGTTTGCCCCGGCAGACATTAATCTCAGCGGAGCAGGCATTTTTTGTATGCTGGATTCCTGGGGTCGGGGACATGCAATGACACCAGCATCCGCCCTGCCTACCGAACGTGTGGCGCAGGCAGCGGCAGTACCCCTTACCTCAGTCAGAGGTCCGCAGAGCATCAGACACTCTTCTGCCCTCCCCCCAGAACAGGAGAGCAGTCCCTGCGATGCTCAATCCTTCTCCCCCTGGCTGTCCGTCACCAAATCCGGGATGTTGGCACTGCAGGTGAATGCCTTCCTGCTGCACCGGTGAGCCAATAACAACTTTTTATAGCTGTCTCACCAACTATATTCTGAAATCATGGTATAAAAAGTTCCGAAGGTTCCCAATGACAATAACGGAGTGACTCACTGATCTGGGATAATGACACAATGGCATGACTTTTGCCACAGGAACATCCTCACCTATGGAGTTTCCCTTTCCCGATGAGAGACGCTACTACAAGAGAAGGCGATTGGTTAATGTTAAGTGATCTTCCACTGATGCTGTCAAAGAGTCCTTAACACACTGTTCACTGTATAAAACTTGCAGCAATAATACAAATCCTGTTACCCATGTGCATAATGTTATATTTATTGTTTTTTATCCTTTTTTTTTAATTCAGCTTTATAAGGACAGTTGGCATACCACTTATTTGCTGACATATCCACTTGGGGTTTGGACCCCACTAAAAATGAGTTTCAGCTCAACTGGGGATAAATAAACTATTTTACTACAATTACATAGATATATAGGCAGTGTTGGCAAATAAGGGCCTATGGCCCACCTAGTCTGCCCATTTGAGTTTGTAACTTCAGTTTATGTTTTCCTAGAACTCAGTTGCCCCTTACCTCTGACCTCCAGAATTCCTTTATGTCTATCCCATGCATTCTTAAACCCGTGATTGTTTCAGCCCCCACCACTTACTCAGGCAGGGTGATCCACTTGTCCACCACCCGTTCTGTGAAGAAATTCTTCCTCACATTTACTCTGAATCGTCCTCCCTCCAACTTCATCCCATGCCCTCTAGTCCTGGAACATCTTTTTCACTTAAAAATAGTGTATTCTTGCACCCTGTTCCTCCCTGTGAGATACTTGTATGTCTCTATCATGTCCCCTCTCTCCCTCCCCTCCTCCAGGGAGTACATATTCAATTCCTTCAACCTGTCCTCATAGGACTTGTGATGCAATCCATGTACCATCTTTGTTGCCCTCCTCTGAACCTTCTCTACCCTGTCTATGTCCTTGCATAGGTAAGGTCTCCAGAACTGTACACTGTACTCCAGGTGGGGCCTCACTAGTGTCTTGTGTAGTGGAATCATGACCTCCCTTTTCCTGCTAGTGATGCTCCTGCCTATGCATCCCAGCATCCTATTTGCTTTACCTGCTGCCTTGTCACACTGTTTCCCTACCTTGAGGTCATCAGAGATGATAACCTCAAGATCTCTTTCCTGCTTGGTGCATGCTATATCCTCACCCCCAACTGATATATTGTGCCGGGTTTTTGTGCCCCATATGCATTATCTTGCATTTCTTTGCATTGAATTTCAACTGCCAAGCACCCAACCATTCTTGAAGTTGGTTGCTTACAAGTAGTTAGTAAAAGGCAACAAACATGGTCACGAGCAACAGTATACAGATGGTATTTTACAATGATAGCTTCCATCCTGTTGTTTTTATTTCTGTTTCTTAGCACTACAGGCAATATTACCTGGACTGCTACACTGCTGTTGCCAATGAACACTTGTCCATTTCTGAGTCATCTACTGAAAACAGAGTCCTGACTCATTTGTCCTGATAATCATTCTGACCAGAAACAAATATACCAGCAACAATCCCTGGTAATCTAGCAGACCCCCAACCCCACCACCACCTACCAGACCCCCATCTTAGTTATTCTAATACAACCAACAGTACCCCTGGGAGTCTCAGTTCATATTTTCATGATATAAATTTGCAAATTCTTAACTACAGATTACCTAAATAGTAATTGATGTCGTAATTATGTACCTGGGTTGCTTTAGAAAATATTTCCTCCTTTCCTATAGAGAACAATATTACCACATTACTACTAATCAATACACAGCTACTGTCTCAGATTGTTTTCAACAATAATAATCTTAACTTCAGTTTACCATCAGCACAAGTACAGAAACAGCTACCACTGATGCCAGTCAAATTCAGGGTATGTATAAGACAACTTTTTGTGAACCTTGCACTTGGCAACAGTGAAACATAAAAGACTACCTGTCTGTATCCCAGAGCCCGAAATATAGGCGAGATTGTGACAGAACAGCAACATTCTTTAATAAGCCTATTAAAAAAATCAAGTCATGTTCTCAATTTTCAAAATGTCAGATCAAAGAGATGCAAAACTATCTGTAAAAACTGAACACTGCACACTAGATCGTATCATGCAAGCAGCCCTGTGAAGGGGACTCAAATTCCAGAAACATACCAAAATAGTGCCCCTTCAGCAATGGTCTAATCAATCTCACAGCATGCCAAGCAACGCTTTCAAGAGTTTGTAGCTTTGGGCAAATCACACTGGTTTAACTTTATTTTTAAACAAAACAGATAGCAGTGGAAATGAAGGGAAGGGACCTCGGGGAACTCAGTTCTGGAAGTGAAATTAAAAGTCTGACTCAGTTCTGGGAGCAAACTGGAGAACGACTGCTTTTGTGTAAAATATCCCCCCAGAGGCATACAATTGACTAAAGTGTTAAAGTGTAATATATAAAGAAGAAACATGTCCAAAGATCCCCGTCAGGTACGTTCGATCATATATCAAAGGCAATGAATTCTCCCAGAGATTTTTTTTTCCATTTCCAACACTGCAGACAAGGGGCTTGATTGCCAAAGCCTTGTAGCACTGAGCAGTGGCATCAGGGCTGTGAGGTCAACACTCGTTGGTCCAAGGAGAGCCAATAAACCTTGTGTCTGGGAAATTTGTAAGTGGGATGCAGCAGCCTTCATGCACAAGGGTGCCATTTTTGCTTGCCATTCGCAGGACACCAAAGACTAAGTCCCCTGTGCCCATATTTTTATGCAGGATCCTAGGACTATTTCCCTGTATCCATCACTGGACACAGGGGCCAAGGGCTACATTTTTATCTCCCACTGCCCCAGTTTGTTGGCTCTCCAAGTGTTGACCTCGCAGCCCTGACACCACTGCTCAGCTCCATCTGCGGCGCTTCGACCATGCATACCGGCGACCACAACTATGATGGCCAAGGAGGGTTTCTACCCAGGTTCGCTCCCTCAGCTCTCTTTGCCCCATGATGCAGTATATCCATGACAGTACTTGCTGGCATGCAGCTTCTCCTGAAGAGGAAGAGCACTGTCTTGGCCCACCCAGGGGTCGTTGCCTATTTTTTAATCGTCTAACTAGGGTCACCTCTTGGCTCAGCGGCTGTGCACTGTGCTACTATGGAGGCGACCTGGGTTCAGGCGTGAGCCAAGGATGCTTGGCAGAGGGCAGCCACGGCCAAGGAGCACTACCTCGAGCATTCTGTGGCTGACCTTTTTTTTTTTTAATTTAGCTTCTTGCCTCTGAGCCACCATCTGCACCTCACTGCTCAGGTCTTTTGCTGACAATGACCCTCAGCCCCATCTGCCGCCCCACCCCCAGCATCAGACCAGTGAGGATACATGCAGAGTTGGGCCCTGGGGTGCTGACGACATCCTACACACAGCTCGGTATAAATATTTGTGTCCACTAGGGCCTAGATATGGTCTCTAGGGCCTCTGCAGTGTACTTACATAGGGTGGGCAGTGCATGGGGCACTGGGCCTTTTTCTGCCATTATTTTCGATGCTTTATTTTTTTTATGCTCCAGTTTTTCTCCCTAGTCCTGCAGTCCTCCCACCACCTCTAGCATGAACCCAACCACTGTGGGCCTCATGCACACACAGTGCCTCAGAAGTGACAGCAAGCTCCCTGGCTCAACTGCAGAAGTCGCTGTAGTGCCAGAACCCACCAATGGCTCTCTCCAGTCAAGATACACTGCTGCATGACAGCTATCTTACCCTGGCCTGCCTTCCCATTCAGGGAGATCCAAATCCACACCCAAACCCAGGATGCTTGCGTGGATGCACTGGGTCATCAGGGCAGCTGAAGCAGCAATTTTTAAAGGTCTAGCCTGACTCAGTGCCCAAAAGCAGATGCATCCGATGTTGAACACATGCTGCCTAAAACTAAGAATGGAGCAATCGTACAACGGTTTCACAAGCAGTGTCCACTGCATCCGCATCCCAGAATCTAAACAGTATTTCAAAGGGCGTTACATATTGATGTGTGAGATATTAGCAGTGCAGGGACAGCGTGTATCAGATACAGCAGCAGCTATTAAAGTATGCACAACATTCAGAGTCAACACTAGATCTGTCAGGACCTGATCTGTTAAATGAGGACATGCTGGACAAGACACAAGTGTAATCCCCCACTCTTATGAAATGTACCATGGGATCATTTACTCTCACATGGGCAACAACAAGAGAAGGAGAAGGACCTCGGTCAGGGGCGTGCAAATCCTACTGCCTCCTGTCCAGGGCAAGTAAATTTCCTTGAAGGACAAGAACAAAAATAGAGAACTGATTTCATTGTAAAGTACCAGGGGCAAGTGCAAATTCAGCAGAAACCATGGTTGGGTAAATCCTAAAGATTTTGATTTGAATAGCCCTGATCTCGGTTTAACTTTCCATCCACAGGACGGCTAGTTCTAAGTCTACTTAAAGGTCACAGTTGGGTGAGTGGGGACCGGGTGATATAGCATGTCAGGGGCTGACTTTTCACAACTGGGGACAAGTGAGATAAGTTCCAAGGCCTCTGTTCCCAAAGGATGGCAGCCCACATTCCCAAACTATAACATCTAACACAGCACAGATTACATCCACTGCAGTTATTGCTGTGACTAAGTGCTCATGAACCCAGACTGAATTACCCTCTCATTCGGAGAAGGGTGCTCCCTCCAGGAGCCTGTGGCCTCATGCCTTACAACGCACCCCAGAGATGGATTAAATTCCTATAACCGCATACCCTGTCGTGGGTTAGTGCTAACGTCTACTGCCTGGAATTAATAGTAACTTTCAGAAGTAGTCCACTGTCACTTCTTTTTTTCTTTTCTGTTTTCATAATTAAAAGATTTTCGACCTGACAGTACTTGGTGTGATGTGCTGAACAGCATGCTACATGGAGACTGACACAGTCAGTTCTATTCCTCCCTTCACACCATCAGCATTGTGACATCACTAGTTATGAAGAAGAGTCAATCTCCTGCTGTTTGTTTGGGAAATTGTGACATGGTACCAAATCAGGCAGCAGGTCTTGTCACGTAACCGTGAGTAAGGTCACATGCTGCTGATGATGTAGAGGGAGGAGACGAATTACATTTGTCTGCTTACAGGTAAAGTGCTGCTTTTCACATCACACCCAATACTATTACGTAAAAAAAAAAAAAACATCTAATGAAAACATAGAAAACCACTTCGGAAATAAGAAGAAATAACAGGCTGTTTTTAAAAATGACTACACTTTTCTGCCTCCTAGTTCTTGATAATACTACCTCTTTAAATTACACTGGTGCAATGCAAACTAAAAGGGAAATGTCCTTCATCTCCTTCCACAGGTAGCAGTCTCATACACCTGCAGTATCTAACGCGAGTATAGTGTAATATATTTTTTAATTTTACAATTAATTTACCCACTACTGCCAAGCTGAGATGTAACATCTAGTGTTTTTTGCATGGTCTAGCAAGCGAGCTTCCAGAAAACCAAAAACACAGCACTAAGCTACTCAATTTCCACAGCTTGTCTTGCTGCTAACCTGGAATAATCAGCATGTCCTTTCAATGCAGGCAATTGAGAGAAAGGTAGTGATTACTACTCTTTAGGAACCTCGGTTGGATACATACTCATTTTGTAAAGTACTAATGATCAAAGACAAAAAAAAGGTTTTTTCCATGCTGAAGTGTCTCTAACTCGGCATATAATGCAGAATCTTCCCTAAAAATTATCTAACCAGCTAAGATCCACCAGTCTACTGAGGAGGACCTCCTTGAGCTGTGGAAGACTGTGTGTGTGTGTGTGTGTGTGTGTGTGGGGGTGAGGATAAAATGTGAATTCTGGTGATCTGTTCAGACTGGCATCAGATTAAAAACCAGAAGACACACCGAAGCAAAGAAAGATATTAAGCCTTATGAAGTCATATGGATGCTTTCATACAGTGTTAAGCAAGCAATAACACAAGGGGGGGGGGGTGAGTTATGCACTAATAAACGCATGCCTAGGGGCATAGTGAGGCATGAGACTGCACGCCGTGTACCTTACTGCCCCCAGAAATGTGTTGATCATTGCATAACCCATATTCTGGAGTGTGTTACTGCACTTATACAATAGGTATATGTTTGGAAATATAACTTTTTAAAAAAGATTAAGAAAATATTAAAAGTTTTTCTTTTTTTGAAGCAAAATAGTCCTTCTGCCCATTGTCCATTTGTTCTGACAATGTTATCTCTAACACCTGCCTCTCCTTTTCATTCACACCTTGTTTTGTTTTGCAGTCACTTTCCGAACTGATTGTCTATTTATTCTGAAGGTGTTTTCTCTCTCACACCTGCCTCTCCCTATCAATCACACCTGTTTCTATCTCCAAGTCACTTTCCGGAGTAATGTAAAGAGTGACCATGGCAGGTTGCTAGACTGCCAGCAAGACAGATTTCTTTGTGATCTTGCTGGCAGCATGTTTCATCTGCGCTTGCGTGTTCTGTGAAAGTGCCAGCGTCTCACTCTCTGCCACTGGGAAGAGAGAGCAAGAGATGGCCACTGAGTCAGGCATGGACTGTGAGTCTGTGAGACATAAGGGTATTTATAATGGCATGATATCCTTTATGTGTGTTTTTTTATTTTTAATCGCCTTTTTTTGTGTTTCTGGCGGTTTGGCAGTGCAGTAGATTGGGAAGTGCTGGTGAAGACAGGCTGGCAATAGTGGATTGAGAGAGGTGTTCTGCAGGTCAGCCCCAGGGGTTGGGATGTAAATAAATATTCTGCTGACAGTGCTCCTGAGTGTTATGTGGAGTGGGAGGGAGGAGCTTTTTGAACTGTTTACGATTTCAGTCACAGCGCTCTGAATCTTCATTGTTCATGCCAGTCTCGGACTTTGGATCGGGAGAGATGAACGAGATGCCAGGATACAAGGATATCCTGGGTGAGTGGGTCGCTAGTGTGGTTCTTGTTTTTTACTGTGTCACATCCAAAATAAAAGGCACAGCTGGTAAGGGCTGCCAGACAATCAGGTTGCTTTACTGTCTCTACCCGTTTTATAATTATGGCAGCAACAGAAACAAACATTCTAAACAGTTTTAAAAAAATAAATTTGAAAGGTTTTTATTAATCCTTTTCTCCAAATATTCTGTCTTCCTTCCTCATTGTTCAGACTGCACTGTGACTTTGAAACTTGACTGCAAGATGGTGGTCTCCACCAGACCTCACCAAGTCCTGTGTGCTGTTCGGCCATAGTATGGGACAGGGAGTGACATGGCTCTGCCCTCATCAGAAAAAGAGTTTGTCACCCAAGTGACACATTACCCACAAATCCACATACTGTATGATTTTTAAGGAGAGAACTGAATTCCAGCCATTTTTTGCATTCAGGTGGGGAAATGGGCGCTTACAGCAGCAGTGTATGATAGCGGTGACAATTCTGACCTGTATTTTTTTATTCCATTTTTACAGGTCCCCTTATTTCCTGACTTGTATGATAACCTTCTTTCCCAGTTTTGAGTCAGCTTTACCACTTGTTTGTCACATCTGAAATAATAAAAGGAGCAGTCTTTTTTAATGTGGCTCAGGCCAGGGTTTCATCAGTATTCTCAGCCACTTTTGTACACCTGTTGTCCCATAAGGTCGGGGAGCAGTGTCTGCTGCATGCTAGTTTATTACAGCCACATGAAAAGTGATCTTAAACAATGGATGTTCAAGAATCACACAGAATAATGAAGGAAACCTGGTTCAAGCCATATTAAAAGGAGCGCATATTTTATTATTTCAGCTGTAACAAAGCAGTGGTAAAGCAGACTTACATGGGGAAAAAAGGGTAACGTGCAAGTCGTGAGATAATGGCCAATCTAAAATGGAATAAAAACATATAAGTAAATATTTTCACCATTATCATGCACTGCTGCTTTCCATTAACTGTATAGGAAGGGCTTTTGCTTTTAATTCTCCCGTCCCCAAACATTCAGGGCCAATATACAGTTGCAAGGGATGGTGGCTCAAGATGAGTCACGGCCCCGAGCCAGAGTGCCCTGGAGGGCCAACAGCATGAAATTCGCCTTTTTATTGATGCAAAGTTTAATTCTGATTTGGTATCACAGATTACTGCTGTGAATTTCTTCTTTGAAGTCTAAGTTTATAATTACTGTACCAGACAGCACCAACTCTACGTGGGCAGCACCTTGTGCGTGTGGGACAGAGTTATTCTGAGCAATAAATGGGGCTGTTCCTCTTAATGTGGAATAGCTGACAGGTTTGCTAGCCAGGCACTGCTGTCAGGAGGGTATCAGTCGTGGTGGGTGCAACAAGTGCTGACGTACTCCACTGACAGGAAGCCACAACAATCATAAAAAGGAGATACAAAGGTGAAAAAAAAAACTGTACCGTGAACAAAGGACACTGTAGTCTTCCCTTTTTATCGCCATTTCACCCCATATATAAATGAGCTCTTTCCCACTATGCTCGTAGTGACACACAAGGTTGACTAGGATGCCTGTGGTGTGTGCCAACTCAAACCGTGCTTGACAACTCTCCCGTCCGTTTATCCATCACTCTCTTCAGGAGGGAGGACACAAATGCAATAAATTAACCTCTGCAGCAGTCGCAATTTTCAACACTGCTGGCAGTGCCAACCACTGAACTTCAGTTTCTCACTGCGGTAGGCTCCCCAGCTTGACACCGCATCAGCTGGGATACTGTATCTACAAGTTCATACCAGAAACTGTAAACAATGCCTGCCACTGTTAAAACTGCCACTTCCTTGTGAATGCCATTGGGTTTTTCAACAAAGGGCGCCTTTTTTCCCCCTCAATTAACATCTGAACACAGCTTTCAACCACACAGCCTTAGAGATGGGCTTTGGTTTACAATTACACATTTAAAACATATACTCCCATAATTGCTCCAAGCAATATTCTAGCTGTAAATAGCTGTCTCTTGCTTTTTTAGCCAAACATTTTTCTTCCTGCAAGTGGGTGTTGGGTTTTCAGAATAGGGTTTTGGTTTGCAGATGTAGTTAAGAACTCAGACTGGCTGAAGGTTGAACAGAAAACTGCAAGGGGTACCCGCTTATTTTTGGAACTCTTACAAACTTCTTTAAAAGTTTTTTCCTTTTTGCTGCAAAGACACACAATCATCACCCTGTAATAAATACCCCCCAAGGTGAGGTGTTTCAAGCTTTCAGCAAACTGTTTTTAAATTCAGCTAGAGCTACAAAGGAGTTACGTGCTTCATTTCTGTACTAGTGGTGCATTTAATTGCAGACATTAAGCCCTGCTTTATTTTGCTTCATGTCAATGTCAATTAGATTGGGTGTTAATACTATCATTGTGCCTTTCTGAGCTAGCTGTTGAACTGAGACAAACACAGGGGCAGTGGAGATTATTCAGTACTAAAACAGTTACACACACTCCAACAGTGTAGCTTTTTTATCATTTTCTTTTTTCCCTCTCTGATCACTACTACTCCAGTGCTCTCCCTCAGCCTTGCATCATCTGTTTCTTTTGCATGACTATCTATGCGCTGAGAGTCACCAGCCCAGATCCTCAGCAATGCCCTGGGACCGCGTGGCTTGCCATCTGTGGTGGGGTGACACAGTAGTCCAGTGCACTACCAGCCTGTGCACTGGGCTGGACACTCAGACAATTAATCATTCCACTGTTCTCACAAATATGATTCTTCAGATCAGCTCTTCCTAGTTTGTATGCAGGTAGGAGGTAAAAAAAAAGACTTTCCTAGCATGGATCATGAGGTACACCTCCCTTCAATCACTATTCACAATCAATTTCCCCCATTTCAATCTTACAATCCCCTGAGATTAGGGTTTCTAGTAAGGCCATAAGGTGAATTATGATTTTTGTATAAGTTTATGATTAAAAACTGTTGTGTGGCCAGCCCCGTGGCGCAGAGGGCTGAGGTGCTGGACAACACACCTCGCGCTATGCCGGCGACCAGAGTTTGGGAGCGAGCTCAGGTGCCGGGGATCAGCAAGGGCAGGCAGAGGATTGAGAGCCCACAGGGTGGCTCTCCTTTCTGAGGGAAGGGTGGGGGATAGCCCGACGCACCAGCGGCTCCAGGTGGAGATCGGAAGCACTGCAGTGCGTGGGCTGCACACTGTACAGCGTGGCTGACACAGGATTGCCCACAGAAGGGGGGGGGCCACCACCAGAACAAGGAAACACCGGCTCTGTAAAACAGAAAATGGCATCTGTCCCCCATGCCCTCTGCCAGGTTCACCTCGACAGGCTTTCCAGTTTCTCCTTGGGGCCCTCACCTGCAGCCAGAGACTGACTTAGAAGTGTGCCCAAAGAGGAGGGGGCGACCCACCCCGGATGGGTTAAACTGGCGGTGCTGGCTGCGGGGGGTGGGGGGAGGAGGCACAGTTCGAGGGGACCTCAGGCAGGTAGGATGCCAGAGAGAGGTCCCACGGGGCCGTGACTGTATGGAAATAAAGTAAAAGAAAAGAAAAAAACTGTTGCGTGAGCCATCCCAGTGGGATGGAGAGATGAGGCATCATGCCTTACCTCCTACCACATTAGTGACCCATGTTCACATTAGTTGCTGGGGTCAACCCGGGGGGGGGGGGTGGGAACGAGTTTCAAGGTATGGTGGTTTGGTAGCAGTCCCTGCATGACTGCCCCAGGTGGAGGCCTGAGGTGGGATGAGTTGGGAGCGACAAAGAAGAGGAGGTGCTGCAGGACTCCACAGTGTGCGCATGCCTCCACACACTGCCGCTGGCATGTTGCGCCCAAGCAACGGGGAAGGAAGGGAGAAAATGGAGGAAAAAACTCCCAGGCGGCAGGATGAGCAACCAACCATCCGCAGGCACAGGAAAGCCCCGGAGGAGCCGGGTGACAGGGCTAGTGGTGGGGTCGATCAAGAAAGGGCTCGCCAGGGAGAGTAGTGGGCTAAAATACAATATATAAAAAACACTGTGTGAGTTCGTTTCACTAAACTGGAAAGCCCTAGCACCAGAATCCTTTAAAAAGACATACAAAAGAAGTGTAGCTACAATGTTACATTATGCATACAGCAGACAGAGCTAGAGTGTTTCTGTAACAGTTAGGTATGCAATAACATGTAACAGGGCGTGCATTAAAGCACTTTATACAATGGCAAGAAAAAAATATCTTCTCTCATTGGTCAGTATGTGCCTCGGACAGTGATGATATTAAGCTATAACATCACTGTATTAAGTTCAGGCACACAACTGACCTGACAACACTGAAAAAACCCTCCGTGCCCACACAAGCCACCGGCAAGCCAACAGTCCCTCAAGCCTCACAGCTTACACCAGCTCGCCCCCCCCAAACAACAAACACACATTTTCTGCATCACTGCCACACTCCTTCAATGAATTAAAGCAAAGCAACAACATAAAAAAAAACAAAAAACGGCGGCTCTCTATCTTTGACTGCACGCTAGCTGCCTGCGAATATGAAACCTGCACGCTTGGACGTTTCAAAAAAACACAAACAGTGCCAATGCCATTTGAAACCCTCACCAGCTTCCCATTAAACCCAAAAACTTTTGCCGTTTGACAAAAAGCACTTTTTCTAACATAAAAACGACCTGTAACTTACAGGTCCTCCTGATGTCCAGTTACGAAGCGCAGCGGGAAACCGGAAGTAAACACTCTGCCTCGATGTTTTTTTTCCACTGTCCATTCCTTTCTCTCACCGCTAACAAAATAAAAAAATACCTCTTCAACTGCTTCCAAAACAAGCAGCGGGAGCACACTAATTAAATTCAAAAGATGCCACACGATGAGTGTGTTTGAGGGAGGGGAGGTTCCATCTACAACAAAGGCATATATTAGCAGCAGCATCACCTAGTGGACTACTTTTTCTCTTATTTCTGAAATAGACCTCTCATACAAAAAGCAATAAAAACATTACAAACTTTTTTTTTTTTAACTTTTTAATATTATTTGAAAACGAGCCATTGTATAATAGCAATAAGGCACTCCAGGGAGTGTGTTATTGTGTAATAACGTCACTCCTGGGGTGGCGGAAGCACTCGGCTTTGCCTCGTGCTTCGACCCACCCCAGGAGTGACGTTATTACACAATAACACACACCCTGTCTTACCTTACTGCTTAAATAATAACTGGTCAGCAATTTTTTTCTAAGGCTGACCCAGTGTTATTCGCCATAATACCTGGCTGGTTATTACAGCAAGGGCAAACACACGTGCTGTCCCTCAAACTTGAGTGCTCCTTTATTTGCTCTCGTCCTCTGTGTAGGCGGGACAGAACACTTGCTTTAACATTTCGGCTCCGAATCTCCATTAAGCAAGGAGTCGCCACTACAACAAATATCCCTCTTTATTTTTAATTCTTTTTTTAATTAATCTGGTTGAGCCCACCTGTCACATAAAAAAAAAAATCCTTCTGAGGGGTCATGTGATGCCTCGGAGCTAGTGGCTGCATCTTCTTGCCGCTCCTGCCTCTCCCACCTAATTCCAGTCATTTTTTCAAATTAAATTACAAAACTTTTCAATCAAGGTAGCTAAACTAGTCTCTAAGTACTATCCAGTCGTTTATTAGTCCCATTTGTTCCACGATTCTACACAGGATGGACACTGATATGAGACACGCCTTACCACCCCATACACTGCCTATAACACCAGAAAATAATAGTAAGAAGTCTAAAGCGCATGGGTCCTCCTCTGGCCATACTTCACTACTAATGCGCCGGCCCCACCTCTCACTGAGGAAAAATTCTTAGCCGAAATGCAGCCCCTCAGAGAATTAATGAAGTCTTTCTCTGAAGAATTAAAACTGCTGCAAGCAGATTTAAATACCACGGTGAGGAGAGTTGGGAGATGTGGAGGCATGGACCACTTCTCTGGAAAGCTGGAGGGAAACATTAGATCCTGATGTCATATTGCCACATCAAAAGTTGAACAAAGTGGAGAGTAAACTGGAGGATTTAGAAGGAAGAAGAAACAACTTACTGGTTTTTGGGCTACCTGAAGATGTGGAGACTTCATCTCCGGTGCTATTCACGCAGTTTTTGGAGCGCATAGCAAGTCCTTACCCTAATCACTCCTGTTACATCGGGGAGAGGGCACATCAATCTTTATGGCCTAGGCCACAGCCAGGTGCACCTCCCCGTCTGTTTATCTTTAAGCTCCTTAATTATTTGGACAAGCAGCATGTTCTCCAGAAGTGTCGGGAGCATACGGAAATCACCTGGGAGGGTCGGCAAATTCGTATTTCGCTAGACCAGCCACAGTTCGGCAGAAAAGGGTGACCTTCCATCCCATCTTCTGGTAGTAAAGCTGTTGGCTGCCACCATTAAATTTAAAATGTTATATCCAGCTAAACTCCAGGTCTTTTGCAAGGATTCTTGGCACTCTTCTGAGAATGTGGAACAAGCAAATGGGGAGCTGAAGCGTTTACTTCCTGATCTATTCAGCAGTCCATGGGATGAGACTTGGGGAAACTAAGGTTGTGTAAATGGCTGATCTGCATGACCTTTTTTTCTGGTAAAGAGACCACAGACTGCAGAGATGTTCCTCCAAGATTCTCTACACTTCATAAGCTGGACCTGTGACAGGGACACTTGTTACTACCCTCTAATAAAGCCATCAACTTTCCAAGGCCTTAAACTGGAACAGGGTTCATCCTAACCATGCCCCCCCCCACCACCACCACTGTGTCAGCCCAGGGGCACCACCGCAGACAACGCTGCACACAATCAATTCAATTCTGCTGCTTGCTCTGTCCATGCAGCCCCACAGTAACATCAGTAGCAAACATCCAGATTAAAACAATACATCATTCTGCTGCAGCAAGTTCCAAATCATGATGAACAGAAAGTTCCTTAGACGCAAACCTGCGTTAAATTGTGACCAGACATTCGAGCTGCATGTATTGCTTCTCCTGACAGTCCCATCCCAACGCGCTTACACTCCCCTCATTTGCTGAGCAAACTTCACTTCAGTGACTCCCACCACCACACCAGATTGTTTTCACACACTTCCTTGCAGCTGATCAGGTTCGGGTACCTTAGTTCATTGCTGCCGGACTCTTCTGCCTGGAGTCCCTCTCTGCTGCTGGCAGGCAGATGTCCACATGCACTTGTTTGCACTACCACTCAGTCTAACCCAGGGTTTGAAATAATTGATTATCAGTTTTTTTCTTGGGATGATACTAACTGTACAGAAAATATTTATATAGATTTTCTGTAAGTGCTGTGCTTGTTAAACACAGTGAGGCAAGAGCTATGCATTTTCACAAAGATTTAGCACTTTTATGAGCGAAACGCTAATCAATTTTTAGAGTTAAATAAAACCCTGTAACCTAACAGGAAGGACCATGCTTTACCGTGCTCCCACTGACATGCTTGCAGTGCAACATACAGTAGGTGCAGGGGTTGAAGTTGCAAACTGTTGTCCAACTCGAGCAGTGCCACAGTGGTGCTGAAATAACTGTAACTCACGGATTAGCAGTCAGCAAAAAAAAGTGACAAAACTGGGACAAGTAAGCAAAAAACAGGACAAAAGTGACATTTTGCAAAACTTGTGGGGATGCTGGGACATGCTGCCTAAAATAGGGACTATCCTGGGAAAATATGGACTGTTGGTAGCTTTACCCTCTAATGAGGGCTCCAGAAATATGGCATATCTTTGAACTTTTGGTGTTTGGGGTCTAAATGTAGTATTCAGTAGTTGCTGTTATTTTTGCCTGATGGTTAAGAATTTAGGGTGTTGACTGAGCCGCTACAGGAGGTATTACCACTGGGGACTTATGATTCTTAGCTACAGGGAGTTGGCTATGTTTACACTCCCCTTTCTGCAAGTTCTGTATTTGTTTTTTTTTTTACCTCCTGTAGTTATCCTCGATATAGGGGGAACGTTTCGGGTTGGGTACACAATTTCTTGTTAGAAGTGTAAAGAGATAGTTCAGGGTGTGGGTTATGGACTTTGATGGTGGGGAGTGGGGAGCAGAAGTGTGCAGCAAATGGGTCTGACATGAACTGAATGTCTAGGGTTTTTTCCTCTCCTGCCAATATTTTATCTTATAAATTGTGGGCTTAGATCATTCATATGGGGGAGGTTTGTTTTAGGGAGAGGGGTTTGGGAATTGCAGAGATCTTTAGTTTTTTTTTGGGGGGGGGGCAGGACATGGGGGGAAGGGGCAAATAGGTGGAGCTTTAGGGGCTTTATTATGGATGTAGGAGTCCTCTATTAGGCAGGGAATCACATTAGCTGTGGTATGAACATGGCTAATCCTTTAAAATTTGCTTCCTGGAATGTTAAGGGGGCCTGGTCACCCATTAAGAGACACCAAATCATCAAGCATTTACAGCATCTTCACTGCTAGGTTACCTTTCTTCAGGAAACTCACCTCCTTTCTGCAGAAGGTAACCTGCTCTGCAGACAGTCAACAGGGCAAGTCTTTGCAGCAGGCTACACTACTGTGAGTAAAGGGGTGGCCATTGTAATTTCTAAACAGGTACCTTTTCAAAGTCAGCAGACCCTCAGGGTAGATATATTTTTGTAAAAGGGATTTCAGATCGTACAGAAGTTGTACTTGGAAGTATCCTAATCAGGCAGATCCTTCCTTCTTCGTGGACCTGACAAACCAAGTATCCAGATTTTCTTCTGTTCCCCTAATTACAGGAGGGGAATGGAATAGTTCTCCAGCACCAGATTTAGATAGGACGGGAGAGACTCTGACGGGACTCTCCCCTGTGCAGCGCTCCCTACGGGACATGATCCAATCCTTGGGGCTTTGTGATCCATGGCGGATCTTGCATCCATAGGACAAAGTATACACTTTTTACTCCTCCGCTCATGGCTCCTACTCCAGGCCAGATTATGTTCTCCTAAACTGTTCCCTTTTTGCTGGAGTGCTCAAGGGGGAGATTGCGCCCAGGGTCCTTTCAGATCACTCTTTATCTGGGTTTCACTATTCCTCAACTTTAGTTTGGAGAAGGACACAATCTGGAAACTTAATAACCAACTATTTAAGGATAACTTCATTGTGGAGTGGATTAAGGACCAGATTACCTTGTACGCCCAACGAAATGCAGACTCTGCTGGTAAGCCTAATTTTGAATGGGCAGCTTGTAAATGTTTTATTAGGGGTGAGCTTATTAGACTTGCCTCCAGACATAAACATCTCTGTAAGCAGGCAACTGCTGATCTTCTTAAGCAGATTACTGATATTGAGACTGCCCTTTCCCCGCATACACCAGAAGCTATTTTACAAGACCCGACAATCCTACGGGATAAGTATGTAGATCTTCTAAGGGAAAAATCTGAGTATGCAATCCTGAAGACTAAGGCTAAATATGTTGATCAGGGGGACAAAGCAAGTAGGTTGCTGGTCCTCCGGCTTCAGCAACTGGAATCTTCTAGGCCGATAGCTGCCATAAAAGCTAATGATGGTTCCCTCTGGACCAAACCCAGGGAGATGACTCAGGAATTTGCTTCCTTTTACACGGAGCTGTATGGTCCTAGAGTTTTCTCCCCATCCCAATCTGAATCTACTACCTATCTTAAAGATTGTTCCCTCCCACAATCAACAATTGGGCAGACTAGATGGGCCTTGTGGTCCTTATCTGCCATCAACTTCTATGTTTCTAACAACAGGCCATCCTATCCCAACCTATTTCTGAACTCGAAATTCGCCAGGCTATCCTAGTTTAAAACCGGATAAATCACCAGGTCCAGATGGATTCACTCCCACTTTTTATAAGGTATTTGTGGAGCAACTAGCCCACCTTTTGTATTGTTTTTTTGCTTATATACATGAATCTGGTATTTCAGACCCCACATTACTCAAAGCCTTAATTGTGCTACTGAAGCCTGGTAAGCCCCCAGAACTTGTTTCTAACTATAGGTCTATTTCACTGATTAATTGCGATATTAAGATCCTCTCTAAAATTCTTGCCAACAGGGTGACCCAGGTCTGGGAGGGATTGCTTAGCCATGAGCAAGTGGGTTTCGTTCCTAACCACTCATCCACAGACCATTTCAGGAAGCTGGCCCATATCTTCTCTGCGTCCAGAGGGTCAGCCACTCCAATGGTTCTGGTTTCTCTGGATAAGGAGAAGGCATTTGATAGGGTGGATTGGGACTTCCTGTTTTCGATGCTGGAGGCCTTTGGTTTTCCACAATCCTTTATGTGATGGATCCGGGTTCTGCATTCCTCTCCCTCAAAGAAAATCTATTGCAATGGAGTGTTTTCAGCTCCATTCCCTTTGACCTCCGGCACCAGGCAGGGATGTCCCCTCTCCTTTTCACGTTATATCTCGAACCCTTACTCCATAGTCTAAAGGTATCTCCAGATATAACTGGCATTCCTGCAGGATCAGAAACTTTCCTGATGTTGGTCTATGCAGATGACATTATGCTCCACATGACCGATCCTGAAACTTCTTTCCCTGCTGCTCTTTGGGTTATTGAGGAATTTGGGCTTTTTTCCAACTATAAGATTTCTCAACAAGACGGAGGTGCTACCCCTTACCTTATCTGTTAACAAACAAGATATGGTGTCTCTGGGTGTGATCAGGTCCCCCTCCTCCCCGCTCCATTAAATACCTGGGCTTATACTTGGCCAACGATAATTCTCTTATGTTTAAGCTTAATCTAGACAATATGGTGCACCACATCCAGCAGGATTTGCATAGATGGCAAGCTCTTCCATTGACTCTCTGGGGGTGCATCTCCATCATTAAATGAACATTTTGTCCCGGTTATTTTATCCCCTTCACATGCTGAACTTTTGGCTCCTGTTGAAGTGGTTCAGCAGTGTTCACCACCTAATTGCCAACTTTATTTGGCAAAACAAAACCCCTAGGTGTGCTTACAAGAGATTGGCGGCTTCGAAAAATTTGGGAGGTATCACACTTCCACACTTCCTGTTCTATTATTTCTCTAGCCATTTTAGTGAGCTATTTCAGTGGTTTCTCCCTCCACCGTCGGATCCCTCTTCTGGATACAGGCCCCTCTGGCTTGATCTGGAAACACAGTTATTACAAAACAATGGATTGTCCTTATCCTCTTTACTGTATATTCCCTTGGATATTTTACCCCCTAATGTGAAAGACTCTGTTACGGGCATCTCCCTATGAGTATATTCCCAATTATGGACCCTAATCAAATCTCCCATTTCCAAGGATATTACACAACCTATTCTCCAAAACCCGAATTTCAAAATTGGTCGTCAGATTATTAAGTCAACTGAATACGATCAGAGTGAGTGATCTGCTGGATGACGGGGTATTAAGATCATCTGTGGGTATCCTAACACAGCTCTGCCTGGAGAGCAGGTATATTTTTAAAAATTTTCAGCTGAGGCATGTACTGATTCACAGATTTGGCCTAGGCCCTTGGACCACCAATTTTTTCTGGGCTTTTTTCTTCTATTAGAATTTTGGTATCTTAGAAGCAAGCAGCATCCTCTCTTTATTCATTACTATTCTTCAGTTTTTCTCCAGAAATAGATGGTTCTTCCCCTTACTGGGACCAACTGTTCTCCATTTCTCCTCGGCAATGACAATCTATCAGGACTGATACATATCGATACATTGCTCAAGGCAGACTGAGACTCACTCACTTTAACATTTTGAATCATCTTTACTATACTCCACAGAAATTGGCTTGTATGGGACGATTGCCGTCATCCAACTGCACAAGGTATGGTCAGGATGAGGGCTCTCCATTTCATATTTTTTGGAACTGCCTCAAAGTAGCCCCCCTTTGTAATTTAACTGAGGCTAGGACCGACCCGCTATTAGGTCTGCCAGGGCTATTTCAGCCTGAAATATGTATCCTAGGAGATTATACTACCATCTCAGTTAAAGAACACAGATATTTTATGTCTTTAATCTCCCTTTCCCTGAAAAAGGTGGTCCTCCGGCACTGGCTAGACCAGTGTTCGATCTCATACCAAGAGTGGTTACAGGAGTTACTGTCTAATCTTTGGGTGGAACACATGATTGAGCATCTATGTCATAAGCCTCAGAGCTTTGATAAGAAATGGGGGTAATTATAAACCACAGGAGCTTCAACTGTCTAGTTCTATTCCTGGAGACTCGGCCGTTTGGTCGCCTAGAGTGGAGTGGATAATAAGGGTGGTTTTGAACTTTACCTGCTAATGTTGTAATCTATACATAGTTAGCAGTTCCACCGGGGGGGTGGGTGGGCAGGAAGAATATATAAGAGGCTTGGGTGGGGTCTCGACATTGAACATGTTCAATGTGTATGTTCATTATTATTGCATTGCTTATATTCAATAAAGTTCACTGAATTTCAAAAAAATCCTTCTATCTGGTTGAGCCTGCTGTTCGTCTGCTTTGGGACATCGCGGCTGTGAGGAGGAATGGGCTGTGCCTTCATTAGCGATAGCACTCCCGATAGACACTAAATACAACTGTAAGTTAAAAAAAAAAAAGCTTAATAAAGGATGGAGGGAGGGAGTTAGGCACGTGTGTGTCTCTCTCTTTCTGGATGTGACACATGGTAGAAATCGGGCTGAGAAAAAATTGTTGAGCAGTTGTTATATAAAATAAAAATGTGTAAGTGTGCATATGAGAATTTAATGCACACCCTTGGTGTGGGATGCTTTGATAAACCCCAGAGGGCAAATGTAGCATCCCACACCTCGGGTGTGCATTACATTCTAATATCACACACTTCCCCATCCTTAAGTCTATATTTAATGCATGGCCGTGTGACCCGTTTCAGCCAGTTATGTTTGTGAATCTTCTAATGTCATGAAGAGAAGCAGCATTGACAGCTCGGGGCATTTTCACTGGATGCAACAACTGGAAAACAAACAGTGTTGTGAATATACAGGAGTATACAAAGGATTTATGAAAACTGTACCCTAAGAGACGAGGCAACTGTACATATAAACATATTACAGATCATTTCCATTTTTTTTTAAAGGACTTATGATTAACAATTGTGAATTTTTTATCATACAGACCATTTGCAGACACCTTTTGCAACAGCTGTTTTAAATAAGGCTGTGCATAGAATGTTCGGACTCAGATATGCACTCCGGGATAGAATGAGTTGTTAAGTTGCAAGCATTCTTTTTATTCTTTTCTACCACCTGTGCCTGACTGGGGACCCTCCTTACATTTCCCTCAGTGTCCCTTTCCCGCACATGGAACCCCTGAGAAACAGACACTCCATTTCTGCCTTCGCTCACGCCCAACTCTGGCCCCCAGGCAGAAAAGCTGCAGCCTTTACTCCCCAGGCCAGTCCTCAGAGTGTGACCAGGCCTCCGAGGAGGTACTATGCTCAAGAAGCCTTGGATGCTAGAGGGAGGAGATGTCGAGGAGGAGGTGTGCCAGGCAGCCCCATATGGCATGGTGGGATGAGGGTACTTAATCTTTCTCAAGTCTTCCCCTTATTATTTTGCCCAGTAGCCTCACCCCTTATCCCACCCACAGGGTGCGCTCCATAGAGCAACTCGGTCTTGTGCCTGTCACAGCCATCGGAGGGATGGGTGAGCCCCTTCCATCCTTTGGAGCCCCCTGCCAGCCCTGCTCTAGGCAGGTGATGCCTTTGCATGACATGCCAAGCAAACAGGTGCATGCATGCTGACATAAGGCCACTAACTAAGGGAACAGTGCTCCTTCCTGTCTGACACACCCTCCCTCTCGGCCACTAGGAGGTGGTCGTGCAACGGGAGGACATGCCTTCCCTGCTCGAGGCAGGAGGCATCCAAGGTGGACACTATATCCTTGTTAAGCTGCAAGCCTGTGTTCTCTGTAGAAGCAGTGCTTCAAATGCTGATTTGCATCCTGTCATTGTCCCACCTTAACTGGCTTTTAAGTAATTCAGTGGGTATTTCTGATTTATGCCCTGATGGTAAGCACCATTTTAGAACTTAGTACGTAGGTTATGTCCTTGTTTAGAAGAGCATATATTTATGCACAGTGGATCACAAATGCTTTGCTTCACAACTAATGAGAACGACTGGTAGCATAGTGCAGTGACTACAGACATGTAGATGTCAGTGTGCAGTCTGCTCCTCAACACCCACACACAGCCATAAACAACTGCCTGAACTGGTTTTATTGGAATGGGGATTGTTGCCTAGAGCACTGGTGAAAAATCTGCTCAAGCAAAAAGTGCCACAAGTTCCTTTTGTTCCACTTGGACACCCATCAAGGAACCTTGTGGTTTTATGTTTCTTCTAAATAAGGGCACACCCTGACAGTACAGCACCCCACTCAGTAACGCACTGGAATCCTAGCATTTGGAACATCAGCTCTAGCCTGGTGTGAGACTAGAACCCACAGTCTTCTGGCAAATGCAGGCATGTGCTACCAACTGAGCCTCACTGACAAGCTACTCTCTGTTGTCACAATGCATCCATGACCTTCCACAGAACACTGCAATTGAAAGGCACATATACGACATCACACGGGTAAAGAATGGTATTTACAGGCTGGCCCAGTGATGCTGAGGTGTTTGTACCTCATCTGTTGCCATGCCAGCGACTCGGGCATGGGAACGGACCTGGGTCGCTGGGGCTCAGTAAGGAAGGCGAGGATTAAGCAAACCAGGGTCTACTCTCCCCTCCTGGAGAGGGGTGGCCTGTTGTATTGGCCTCTGGCTGTCACCAGGTGGAGGTCTGGTGGTAGTGCAGGTGCGAGTGATTTGAAGGGAGAGGCTGCAGTTCTGTGGTGTGTGCCTTCACACGTGCGCTTATGTGCTGCTGCAGCGAGGGGAAAGGGAAGAAAATGGATTCAGGTGAACTACTTGAAGCCCACTCGCTCCTTCTTGGCAAAACTGTCAGGTCCCTGGGCATTTCTGGATGTCTGCTAGTGGAGGGATGGACCTCTCTCTCTGGCCTCACCATGGGGTGGGGGATCTGTGGGGGACTTGGCCGGGGAGGCGGACGCCAGATGGGAGAAGTGGGGATGGGGTGCCTGTCTGACTCAACAGGAACATAGCATTATTGGGGGGGGATGCTACTTACTACTGGTGTGTAAGTCAGAAATGCCCACAGAGTTAAAAGAAAGGCCAGTAAAGATGTAAGCAGTAACACACCCAATAACCCCAAGTGGACTATAAAGTGCGAGGTGCAGCCAAGTGATTTCAACCTCCTAGGAAGTAGGGTAATTTATGGCATTACTGCACACTCTGAGTTTGTTATTGCGCTTGCACAGTAAAATAATTTAAGGGGGAAAAAAGTTAAACTAGAACGGTGAGTAATGTAAAATTAATCTACAATCATATGATAAGTTTTGATCCATCAAATTGCTTGGTTGATCCAAACCATTCTATGAGTAACACTATAAAATGAGTTGGGAGTTTTCTGTGTCCTGATCAGCTGAGAGCTACCTCTGGCCGTGTCATTAGGTCATAGTTTGCCAACTGGCACCTCCCTCAACCAGTCAGGACTGACAACAACAGAAATCACTGTGCCAAACTCTGTGTTGTAGTAGTAGCCGGGCTGGAGCCCCCAGAACTCCGTGCTGTTGAGGCAGACCCACAGCACCCCCCGATCTGTAACAGTACCCAAATGCAGTGAAGTAAAATAAAACATTTATGAGAAAGGTCTGACATCTGCTCCCCGGTTCGCAAAAGAGCCACTCACAATCTCTACTTCACAAAGAGCTGCCCACCGAGCATCCCGCTGCCAAGAAATGACTTTTAAATCAAACCTGAGACCTGCACCTCCACCAGCCTTGCTGACAGTAGTATAACAGTTATTTAAAAGTACTGCCATCAGCACAGGCACTAAACACAGTTCGGGACAAGTGTGATCACCATTTATTATAGAAAACCGCACTACAATAAAGTAAAATGCTATGAACAAGTAGCTATGGAGGCTGGTAAGGGACACGCTCGCTCCCCACTCAGTCCTAGTGAAACCGGTCCCTCTCTCCGACTGCTGTAGCCTGACAGTCATGAAACAAAACGAAACAAAAAAACAATCAAAAGCTTCTCAGAGGTTTTTGTGCATGTGTATGTGTGTGGCACATAAGAGACACAACCACCTTCTGGTGGTTTTCTAAGGATATTATGTCCATTCAAATACAACGATAAGGACTACTTTTCTAATTTCTTCTATTTATATTAAAATATTTATTGATATTTTTGATGTGAATTTTTTAAAAACATTTTCATTAGGGGACCCATTTTTTAAGCAGAATAAGACACTCCAAGGTGTGGTTTATGGCCTGATAGGAACATGTCCCAGGTGCTAAAGGCACTCGGCACAAGCGCCTTGTGTCTCATTACGCACCTGACGCATGCTCTTATCAGGCCTGCAAACCACACCTCATCGTGTCTTATTCCTTACATAATAGAACTGGTACCAGTACTGTATTTGAACAATAGCTTTAAGTGTAAAACCCTGCTACCTGTTAGATGCAGTTCTTCTTTAAGTATGAAGCACAACTCTTATTGAAACAAAATGTTTAAGTGATCCAGATTAAGTAAGGATTAACCCATGACAGAGCGGGGATTACTGGGGAATTACTCCACACGGGAGCGGGGGGGTGGGGTCGCAAGAGTACCGACAACCACCCAGGCATGGATTAATTCCCCATGTAACCAACGCTCTGGAGTGGGTTAATTCACTTATAACACGGCCAGGGAAAATGGGGACTGTGCGGTTACACATGTGCAGTTGGCTGAACACAACGCCATTTCCCTGACCATGTTGTACTTTAACTTGTGGCTGAGAAAGCTACCTGCACGATGATGAAAAACAGGGAACATGGGGACTGGATGTCGAGAGAAGTGCACTCGGAGAGGTTGCAGTGATGGCAGTTCAGAGCATCGGTATCGGGGCCCAAGAGTGAGAACGGACTTGTAGCAGGATTCAGGCACTGTTCAGTGCTGAGCCTGTGTTTGGTAATGCACTATGATGTGTTGCAAGAGTTGTATTTATAAACTATATATGAGGATATATCCGAAAAGAGGGCCTTGAACGAAGACATACAGGTTGATCTCCTGCTTTGCCTGCAGGGCCCAGCACTAAGAAAACAATGACCGAATTTATGCTTCACGTAGTGTGCGAAGGACGTTATAAGACTGCTCTTTGCGTTAAGAAAGTTAGAATTGATCCTGTGGGCTCTATGCGGAGCAGATCTGTGGGGCATAGATCCGGTCCTATAGATTGAGCAGCATACCTGTGTGGCATGGCCCCAGACCAGTAGTTGAAGCAGCAGACCCCTGGGGCATGGTTCTAGACCTGTAGCTTGGCCCTGTGTCACAAGGCTAGGGGCTGGGTATTAGGGTTGAAAAGACTGTAACACCACTTCTCCTCTTGTGGCTGAGGAACCCTAGCAATGCCTCAACAGAGTTTTGCAATATTTGAAATATATATGTAGATACAGATGTATATAATATTTGCGCGGCAGCACCACTATAGTTAGAGATGAGTAGGCAGTTTTTGCAGTTTAATAACTTTGCAAGCATTCAACGGATTTGCGTGAAATTTTGCACGCGTGGTCTCGTCGGGGTCGGTAGGTCTCTTGACGTGCCAAGTTTTGTTCCGGTTGGATGTGCAGATTCAGGGATATGGATAGTGCAAAATGTGAATTTTTCAAGATTTTTTTCCCCATTGGTTTTGCAGGGATTTCTGTCAACTTTGCTAGCGCCCAGACAGTTTGGAATTTTGGCCTGGAATTTTCAGGGTAGAAAGAGACTGGACCACAGATGTGCCTTTTGCTTGTTTGGTGAAAAAATAATCTGTTACAAAGTTATTTAATTTTGAAATTCTGAATAACTGGTTCTAAGCATGCTCAGTAAGCACTTAAAATAGCCGCATGAAAGGAAAAACTTTTTTCGTATAGTCGTCATCCTTTCTCTTGAGGGTAAATCCTTTTTCGCTTGTTGCCATCTTGTTTTCAGTTTACTCCTAAAAATTCAAAATTAGAAAACCACAAAAATGACATTACAGAGAGCGACCAACATATGCAGCTGGCTTCCCTTAGCTGGATTCTGCACTTAACTGTTGCAGAAATGCCCTTGAAATGTTTTTTTTTTTTTTTTAAAGATTATAAATCATCTTCATGACTCGTGATACCAAAAAAAGTTTCTTTTTCATGACTTGGGATACAAAAAAAAAGATTTTTTTTGTATCACGAGTCACAAAAATATCCTTTTTCATGAGGGAAAAATCCCTTTTCCTTTGTTGGTATATTTTCTTTGGTGTCTAGTGGCACCACCATCACCCACTCACGTGCCTGCTATTTCATAATTTGACAGTATTCTTGGTGTGTGTGCACTCCCAAATTCTGATGGCTTTAAATAAGATTCACCCTTAGAGTACTTACGAGCTAACGCCTTTAATTACCATAGAGGTTTGGAACATAACTTTCACCGAGGGACACTGGGTCTGGGTGCCTAACAGGGACCATACCTGTCTTAAAGAGCAACTTTTCCAGTACCTCCCCCCCAGAAGCATAAGAAATCACAGGCACATCACTCTTGCCCCTTTTACTTTGAGCAGGCAGTATGCAGAGCATGATTTTCTCTCTGAACTTAGATAACACTCATTTGTTACTTTACTATTCTTATTCTTCCTACTAGAATCAATTAAACATTCTTTTTAAAGAACGGCTATCTCGCTCTTTCTCAGTACCTCCCCCCAGAAGCATAAAAAACCCTTACCGGGCTCTGAGTCCACTGGTGCCAAAATTTAAATTTTTCTGTTCCCCCATTTAGGAAGGGAAAGGATAATAATCTGGCTCTGCGGAGCCGAGCCATGCTGATCCCTTCCACTTCTGTGTACCAGTTCAGTCTGTGGTCTGCCCCTGATCCGCCCCACACGTTTTCAGACATCACTAATTATAGAGCTCAGAGGCGCGTTCCATATACTTTAATGGGGCCTTTTTTTTTTTTTTTTTTTTTTTTAAGTAAGATTTTGGTACTTTACATTGCCAGTAGCAACTAATCATGGCCAATGCTTAACTAACAAGTCCTTAATTTGGCAGTATTCTTGGTGTCTGCACTCTCAAATCATGATTGGCTTTAAGCACGATTCGATCACTGAGTATTTACAAGTGATCACCATTACAGAGGTGTAGACAAAACATTCACAGAGGGACACCGTGATGGACCCTTTAATTATATTGCACTTCCTTGATGTCTAGTGGCACCCCCACCCTCCGATTGCATCCCATAATTATAATGTATTTGCCTGGTGTGTGGTCACCCCCCAATCACTGTCCCTGTAATAATTTCACATTCCTGGTGCTTAGTGCCCCCCCATCAACATCCCAGTGCTTACATACCCTGTAATAAAGACTGATCCATCAATGTATTTTTTTTCAAAACCTGTTAAAAAAAAAAAAAAAAAGTCCCTCACCGATCTGACCCCCACCACTATGACCTCTAACTCAGCACCCCGCACCACCACTACGACTTCCCACTCAGCACCCACCCTGCACCCCCACTCACCTGAACATGTCCCAGGGTGAAGATCTACTCTCTGATCATAGACACGTCTTGCTGCTGGAACTGGTGACTGCTATACGAGAATTAAGGTAAGTGCAGTTCAATGTATTTCAATGGGTTTTCAACTTTGGTGTAGAATGCTGCCATTTGTTCAAATTTTTTTTTTTTTTTTTGAACTTGCTATTTTTTTGTACACCTCCCTCACCCCAGAGCTACGCTTCTTCGGGAGACACCAAGGTATCACACCATGACTTGCCTTACCTAAATTCCCAGGGGTTCCCATATGGAGCTGTGGATATAACCCCCAGGCGGGTACGGGACGGGACCTCAATGCCCCGATATCTTCAATGTCTCATCGGGTCCCCCGGTGGTCAGGCAGGCAGTCGCAATTAGGGTCAGTACCAGTGCTCCATCTACCTGTGCTCCAGCAGTGTGTTTTTCTTCCTTTCTAAGAAAGTGGCCAGCATTCCGACGTCAAGGCGTTCCCGCCGACATCAGCCACTTCTGACCCCTCTTTTGCATGTTCCTGTACTTGCTATGCCTCTGGCTGCCACCAGAGGTCAGCCAAGCACCGGGTAAATGCCCCACTCCCTCCCGGGAGAGGAGAGCTGTCCATCAGATGCTCAATTCTCTCCCTCCCCAGCCGACCTCCGGCCGCCAGGGCTCATTCCCGAACCCGGGTCACCAGCGTGACAAGGTGTGGCATCCAGCACCTCAACCCTCAGAGCCATTGGGCTGGCTGTTCATATTTTTTTACACAAATTTTTCAACATGGTCTTTTTAAGACCCCACATCATGAACAATGTCCATGGAATTACACAACTCAACCCAGAAAGGCGATTTCACAGTCACTTGGCGAAATCACTTTCTGGATGGGATTTAACATTTTTCCCTACTGTTGTTCATCAGGTGGGGTCATAAGAAGGCTATGTTGAAATTTTGGGGTCAAAATATGTAACAATAGCAAAGTTATGCACATATGTTGAAATTTTCCTACGCTCCCTCATAACTTTGGCAATTTTAAATATCTTTACTCAATATTTTCAATATAATCATCTTTTTACACCACCTCATGAACGTGACAGCTGTTATTTTTAAAACTCTGGTCAAACTGTGATTTCGCACCTGTGGCGTGCAATGGATTGCGGTGGCACAGAATCACGTTTTAGCAGGGATTTCAAAATTTTCATTACCGGGTTCATGAGGTGGGCTGATAAGAAGGCTATGCTGACCATTTAATTCCTATTTTACTACAAATGCATGCGCAAGGCCAAGAGGGCCCTACACTTCAAAAGAAACATATGTTTGCATCTAAGGATGTGCTCCCACAGACAAATAATGATACAATTATACTATCTCAAAAAGTAGACACATTCTTTGCAAAAACTTTGTTAATGCACTAGTTAAGGTTGAAGCCACAAAAGTAGGGAAATGTGGCATTAGGGTTTCCAACCCTATCACCCCACCCAGCAGGCAGCAACAGGTGTGGGGTGTTCCTTAGGGTTGTCAACCCTAATGCGCACTTGACTGTCATACAATGCACCCATCTCAGCTTGTTTACTCATGGAATATGATGAGCTTTAGGGCCGACAACTGCAAGGCACACCCCATGCCTGTTGTTGCCTGCAGGGTTGGGGTGGGGTGTTAGGGTTGGAAACCCTAATGCCACATTTCCCTATTTTTGTTGCTTCAACTCTAACTAGTACATTAACTAAGTTTTGAAAGAACACACACGCACACACACATTTTGCAGTCATACCAGTTAAGCAGCATGTTTCAAATGCTTAGGCTCTTGAAAAGGAAAGGATTACAAATACTTTGCTGTTCAGTCATCATGATTAAAAAAGTGAAATTTGCGCAAACCACAAACTGAGAATTCCCTTTTCCAATAGGCTACCAAACGGAAACAACACTGTTCCACACACGCTAGAAGGAGGCATGCTCACCAAGGATTAGCTGTTTAGTAACTTGTTTAGAATTTTGTTCTTTAGGATAACCTAGGCATAAAGAGGAGGAGGAAACAAAAACAATAATTTTGCATTAAATAAGCTCTTACTAAAGCACAACAAACAACCTCCCCACCCCCCCAAGGAAACAACAACCATGAGTTGCCTACGAATTCATTTTTCCTCAAGCTGCACGTTTAGCAGGCAGACTAATGCAGGGCAGACAAAAGCCGGAGGCTGTGAATACAGAGCATGAAGCCACCCACACACTGTAATAACAACCAGCACTCAGAATCTGGCACTGCCTTTGGGAAACATTTATGGTCTTAAAAATATAATTATAAAGAGGCAAGCATAAGGGAGATGAATGTAGCAATTGTTTCATTTCTTACTGCCATTAATACCGAAGAGTTAAATCTAATCCTCAGGACAAATATAGAATCACAATGCAGCAAAGCTAGATTCTTGGGTTTGTATTTTTACAGCAAAGTTATTTTAATTTAAAAACAAAACTTTAAAGGGATACTGTCAATCCAATTTAGACCTTTAAGGCCCTTTGTTAAGCAGAAGAGAGATACATACCACATTTAAACATAAAATCTGCTTTTGTTTCTTCTATTTAGAAGGCATTTGTTCAAATAAAGACATTCATTTAGAAAACTCTGATCAAGCATTGTTAACATGCCTTTACTGAACGTTAAGAGGTAGATTACCAAAACAGTGGTTTGTTTTCTTTTCCGTAAAGCTCTGCATTACAATAATTACTTTAAAAAAGTGTTGTGCTTAAAGGGACTCCGCTAACGGAGTTGGCCCTTCTGCACTGCAATAGGGCTACCGCATGCAACTCAGGTGATCAGGGGTCGAGAGCAGATCTTGGTTGCCAGGGCTGGCCGGGGTGGGAATCAAGCATCCCAAAGGATGACCACCCTTTCCAGGGAAGGAGCTGTGTAATGACACCCTTCTAATGCCACCTGAGTGCCTGCTGGTGGTGTTATAGGCAGGTACACCGTCAGGACATGTCCATGTGATGGCATAACTGAGATTGGCATTCAAGAGGGAAGGGACGACAAAATGGAAACACGCCCCCCCCCCCATCTGTGAACAATGGACCCTGGTATATCAGAGTCCTGTCCCTCTGTTGTACCACCGTCTGATGACAAGGACGCTACTGGGGGTACATCCCCTAAGATAGGCATGGGGGTGGGGAGAGATGTGCCATGGGATTCCTGTGGGAGATTAGTGCTGAGTGATGCGAGGTAAAAAGGGTCTGAAATAAAACAAATGAAGGAAACCATTAATCTCCTAGCCCTCATATTGTTTCTAGCTAAATAAAAATCACATTTTATGATTGCTCACTTGTAGAATTTGGTGCTGTACCTTTTTTTTTAATCTACTTCCTTTTCTTAGCAGAAGTGGAGAACTACTGCTACCATCATATCAAACTTGTTAAATTTTAAATGCTCATTTAGTCAGAAATATCATCACCACAAAATATTCCTGACAGGGACACGTCCTGACTGGAACATCTCCCACCCACTCAAACTGTTGGTCTTGCGTATGCTTTCTATGAAACGGACTACAGTATTACACCTTCACATCACCATCGATCACCACTCTCGTCAAATTCAAATGGAATGTACAATATTGGGGAAAAAATGTTTACCATCCTGTTATGATTTGAACTTTTGTGCTGAAAATGCAAAAATGTAAGGCACCTAGCTGGACTCAAACCTCTGGCCCCTTGCTTGTTAACATAAAGACATTATCTGGTGCACTACACCAATATGCACTGAAGCAAAATGCAGTTCCTGTGGTGTAGAGGTTGTCACAAAACTTCAAAATCATAACCTGGGTTCTAACCTCAGCAGGGGCTTTTAAATTACAAGCTACATAGAAACAGAAAGTACCTGCCCAGAACAATTCATGGTACCTTTACTACCCGACTACGACAATTAAGCAATAAGGCACAACAAGGTGTGTGTTATCGTGTAATAACATCACTCCTGGAGTAGGTTGAGGCACGAGGCGAAGCCGAGTGCTTCCACCACCCCAGGAGTGACGTTATTACATGATAACACACACCTTGGAGTGCCTTATTGCAATTACACAATGGCTCGATGTTATAGAAAACAAAAATAAAAATGTTTTTAGTAGATTTTTAATGAGGCAGTATATCTTTGTTTCTGAAAAAAAAAAGGAGCATGCTCCATAAAATCAACACACTGATGTTATTGTGTATTATACAATGGCAAGGAAATTTCCTGGACTGTGATTGGTCAAACTGGGACTGGAGCCGGGATGTTATCCCAGCATAACATCCCAACTGTAGTCCCAGTACAGACGGGACCACATCAATAATTTAAAAACCAACGCTCCGCAACCTTGTCTACCAGCAGCTTCAGTAACCCGTGTGCTGCTTGAAATCGGCTGTCCCGGCCCAGCTCACCAGTGACACAACATTCAATTTTTCTGCCTAAAACAACGATAAATGGGCCACCCCCACCACACACAAACAAAATATTATTTAAAAAAACCGATAACATGGATTCGAGAGTGCGCAGCGAGTGAACGAGAGTAACGCTATTCAAACTGCCACCACGAGGCTCTCGCTCACAAGCTCGCACTTGAACGAATTTGCTGACATAATTTTATTTCACATAAAATCTCCTCCCTACCAAGTCCCGACGTTCATTTAACTCAGCACATCCTCCTGGCACCAGTCGGACAGCGGAAACAGCGCAAACCACACGCGGCGCGAAAGATCCGAAACACAGACACGGAAGTAAGAAACCGCGCAAACCACAAGCGGCGGGAAAGATCCGAAACACAGACACGGAAGCAATATTAAAAACCGACGTTACTGTGGGGAAAAAATAACAAACGAGGACGTTACTGTGGGGAAGTACAAAACCAGCAGCTTAGTCAGATATAAAAGACATTAACAGCAGCTCCACCCACTGGTCACAACAGTAAAACAGCACTATTTTTTTATTAAGTACACCTACACATGAAATAAACAGCAAAAAAATCAACTTTTTAAATATAGTTTTTTATCTTTTCATTTTTTTTACAGTAGCGAGCCATTGTATAATAGAATAATGCCCTCCAGGGTGGGTGTTATGCTGGGATAACATCCCGCCTTGGGTGTTGGACGCCTCAGCCGTTGGCCTCAGGCCCAACCACCCAAGGTGGGATGTTATCCCAAAGATAACACCCACCCTGTCGGGCATTATTCCTTTAATATCATCACTGTCTCAGGCACACACTGACCAATCAGAGTCCAGGAAATGTTCTTGCCATTGTATAATAACCAGTAAATACTTTGTATTGCTGTACTGTACTTCAGAGTACATTACAAGTAAGATTAACCCACTCCAGAGTTTTGGTCTCTCAAGGATTAATGTATGGGGGGGGGGGGGTTGGACGGTTCCAACCACCCAGCCATACATTAATCCCTGAGAGACCCACGCTCTGGAGTGGGATGATCTACTTGTAACATGTGTGGGGGACAAAAACGGTTCAGCTCCCAGTACGTAATTGTTTGTTGCCCATGTTACAAGTTAAAAATCAGGTGTTTTCCGGTTCCATCGGCGAGTACTGAGTATCTAGGCGTCGTAGTAGTGGATGGCAGAACAGTTTTTACCTGTTGTTCGTGACATTCTAAATTTTTCTGTATTAGGAAATGCACTTTGGTGAGTTGCGAGCTGTCTACAAAATAAGCGCAGGATACTATATTTAATAAAAGTTATAATAATGATTCAGGCTGCATTTTATTCGTGTGCCGAAACAGTTGAGACACGAACACGTCATCTCTTCTCGTAGCTCAGCTTCTGGGTTGCTTACATCTGAAAACCATAACAATTGTGCAGATCTCTGTGCCTGTACTGTTTCCATTTAAAACATGTAATGTTGCAATCATGTAATTATTGAAATGTGCAGTGTTTATTTCACAGATACAGAGTTAAGACAGGCACCATTACGACTGTTAAGTATATAAAGATTTTCACTATTACCATTCACAAACACAAGATGCATACAGAAATATACACTATCAAGATGTTCATCTCACAGACATAATTTGAAGAGGAACAAGAAAGAAACAGAAATATTTCTCTCATAACACTTTGCAATTTGCTCTACGAACTCTGCAAATAGACAGCTACTTCATCCGGGTGGCTGGGTGGGTTGTACTAGTATTACTACAACACTTGGAATAACAGTGCACCACAGAGAAGGTAGATGTTATTTTCTATTTAATTTTTTATTTCCAAACGCTCATTGTTTGTACCGCTTGTACTGTGCTTGCATTAAGCTAATCTTTCAATATTTCAACTTGCTATATATTCCCACATTACAGGACCTATATTTTCCTGTATATTCCCTCTCAAGTGACCAATTTAAGTACTGCACCATGCATTATTGCTGCCATGCTCATGCATTAATCGAGAGTTAATGTATGAACATGTTAGTACTACATGATGCCGTTTGTCCAATGGTGCGCAACCATTTTTCTTGCCCATGTTACAAGTAAGCATTAATCACCGACAGAGGAGGCTCTACGGTGGATTAATGCCGCTGGGGGTTGGTGCACGAGGGCCAGGCAGGTTCCCACCCCCAGTGGGCATTAATCATCGGTAGAGCCCGACTCTGGAGGTGATTAATGCGCTTGTAACATAGGCTCGTCGCGGCGACAACCAGCCTATGTTACCGGCATCACCTCCGGCGGCTACGAGTTATCTGGTAATATGGTAAAACAGACTAAGGAATAAAAGTCTACTAAAACAGGATCTTCAGAGTTGAGAAAATATTGCCAGTGGTAA
This sequence comes from Neoceratodus forsteri, assembly GCA_016271365.2. NCBI lineage: Eukaryota > Metazoa > Chordata > Ceratodontiformes > Ceratodontidae > Neoceratodus > Neoceratodus forsteri. The sequence continues at coordinate 544,017,423 of CM057449.1, forward strand.
TCTAAGAATGTAGGGGAAATAAATAAAGAAGCCATCCTAAAATAAGTTGTTGTATGTACTTAGGGCAAAGCATTGTGTGCTTTTGCAGCTGCCCGAGTAAAACTATATGAAATGTGTCGTTTTGTTTCTCGGTGCATGCAACCTGGTGCCCAAGGTGTTTCAAATGAAGTTGTAGTATTTAGTTTCAGCTTGTATTAACAAGCTCTGTTAAAAAGCAGTAGAAAGAGAAAGGAAACCAGAGAGGCAGAGCGGCAATGAAATTGCAACCACCCGCCCGAAAAGATGAGCAGAATAACTTTCACTTTCAGCGCGAGTCACGCTACAGACGACTCGCGCAGAAAAGACCTAAAGTACACTCCTTAGGAGTCGAGGGGAGACTGCTCTCTGTGGACCTGATGCTCCAGTGAAGACAGCTTGTTTCTGAATGGAGAAATAAGGAAAGTACAGCAGAATCGATGGCTGAGTGTAAAACGGGACTTTGACATTACAGCCACCGCTCCTGCAACACTTAAAAGCTCCTCAATCTTCAAAATCTGTACCAGGGCTGTTAAACTAGGGTGACCTAACAATAAAACCAGTATGTAAAGTCTTGTATTACTGCTAAATAGTGGAGACTGTGTGAACTAAAGAAGGGAAGCCAGAAAAGAATTAATAAAAACAGGAACACTGTTTCAAAGGAATAAAGCTAAACCCTCTGTTATTCTGTACAGCCTGTCCAGAAGATATTATACTTTTATGCATCCCCCGATTGTTTTACAAGTAAGCATTAGGAGGAAAAATGCCGTGGTTTGACACTTAACTGGTACACAAGGAGCGGGGTTGGAACATTCTCACTTCCAGCCTCAGGGGGCTAAATCCTTCTTGTCTGTCATGACGTACAAATTCTCCATTTGAAATGACAACACCTAGTACCGCCCCTACAAGACTCTGATGGCATCTCCAGGTGATTTGCCCTTCCTCAGTGCTGCACCTTCTGCCTCCTGGCCAATCTCGGTACTGCCCCAGCGGGCTGCTACCCTCGGCAGACTCATGGCCACAGCTGGTACTGACAGAGCTGGGCGATGCCTGGCTCAATACCCGCTCGGTTTCAGTCAGCTGTGCCCATTCGGCCAATCACCAGCCTCTTTCCACCGCCCGAGTGAGAGCCATGTTACAAGTGAGTTTCATTCACGTGTTCAGTTCTCAAGCAGGGTTTTAAATAATTGATTAGTACTTTTTTTCCTTGGGACAATACTTACTGTACAAAACGCATTTATATAGGTTTTCTAGAAGTGTTATGTTTGTTAAACACAGTGAGGCAAGTGCTATGCATTTTCACAATGTTTTAGAACTTTTATGAGAAAAACGCTAATCAGTTTTTAGAGTTAAATAAAACCCTGCCAAGTCCTTTGTTTTGGTGCAGGGCTTCAGTAGGAAGCATGACATGGGAGCCACATGCAAAAGGCTACACATTTCCATCATAAAATTAAATGCTTTACAAAATGGGCACGAAAATCGTGTAATTCTGATTGGCTATGACCATAAAAGCAAACAAAAAAAATACAGTATTTAACCTCACAAAAATCACTAGTCATAGAATTGAAAAAACAAAACCAAAAAAAAAACATTTTTGGCTGCCGTTTTTCCAGTGCCTAATCCGACCTCCAGCCTGTCTGTTATGTATAGGCCCACTGCCATGTTCTCTCTTACACAAATACACACACACAAACACACTACTCTTACGTCTGTTTAGAAACTCTTGCCCCTCCCCCCATGTAGTGTTTAAGAAAATAATAACAGCAAACAGCACTGTACCTGCTTGCCCTTTGGTCACCTAACTCCAACTGCAGCGTTGGCTCAGTGCATGTCTATGGTGGCACCTGCAACCCCTATCCATCACCCGAACTGCTCACGAAGTTCAAACACAAATACTGTATTCAGTTAACTACATAACTCTCTTGATACTGCTATGTGTTAGCCACTCCTTGTGGTTCTAACTTTGGTGGGTAAGCAGCGGGGGGACATCTCTCTAAGCCACTCAGATTTCCTTCCTTAGTACCACAAGGAAATGAGGTAGTCAGTGTGTGTGTGTGTGTGTGTGTGTGTTGCACGCGCGCATGTGCATGCGCGAGTGGCGTTGTGAACATGATTGTAGCTGAAATGAATACTGTAAACTGTTGGAGCAGTTGCATGCTTGTTAACGGGAAGGCTATAAGACACAGTCTGATGATTGTCATGTGTCAGTCATTACTGGGAGTTCACATTTAGTCCAAGGATCCGGTGATACCAGGTTCAGAGTTGTCTGCTGAATGCAGGTAAGTAGTCTTTAATGATCATACATTGTCTGCTTACAGAAATAGACAGCTTGGGAGGGGTGGGGTAGGCAGACACTACAAAATGTCACCATAGATCAGAAATCAGCTCAGTAAAAACACACAACTAGAAAATCAGACTTAATCACACTATTTGTTTAACAAAATACAATAACTGGTGGTGGGGTCATGGTATGGGGATGAGGAAGAACTACAAAATTAATACTATGGAAGCCGCACTGGGCCCAGAATCCTAAAGCAAAGCATTAAGCTAATTCTAGTCCCAGTAGTTGGAAGGATTACTTTTATGTAAATATATATATATATATATATATATATATATTTTTAACTTTAACATGTTTTAAAATGTATATTTTAATAAACAAACTTTTTAAAAATAAAGCCCATTTTATAAGTACCATAAGACACTCCGGGATATGCACTTGTGCTGAAATAATTGCACTTCCAGTGGCTGAAGGCACTGGGCCTGTGGCCTGGCACTACTACTCTTCCCGGGGTGTGTGTGGTTATATAGCATAAAGCACTGTCTTATTGTAACGAAAATGGTTGCTGTTCTGAGCCCTGTAAAATTACTGTAGCTGAACAGATTTAGCCAAACTCATGAACTGGTGATGAGGCCTTCTGGCTGTGGATTTAGCAAGTACCAAAGGACTGCTCTGCATGCAGCAGGAAGTAGTTATACAGCAGTAGCCAGTAAAACATGGTGTAGGGATGACTTGCGAAATCAGGCTGTGATACCAATTTGACTGCTCAATGAAGTTTGGGCACACGGAAATAGCAATTAACAGTTATGTATCAGCTGCATCTAAATGTCTGATTAGTCCCTTCTGAACCTTTCTTTGTTCATGATGTAAGTATTTTAGATCATACTTTACATTAATTGGGACAGGCAGCAATTAGAACTAATTACGCTAAAAAAATAAATGAAACTGTTAAAACGTAGTAAACAATTTGTATCAGTATGGAACTACTTCTCCCCACCCCTTTTTCCGTTCTTCAAAGAAATGACCATAATGTTCAGGAACTTTTCCTAATTGAAACTAATTATGAGGTTTCCTATTGTTCAAATCCCACAAAGCTCATTAAATAAGTAACAAAACTAGAATCAGTAACACATATTGAAGCTTCTTTCTTGTTAATTAGCACCAGGTTCCAAAGGCAGGAGTTGCTGCAGCTGCTTTGGTATTTGAGCGGATGCTGAAGTTAACTTTTTTTTTTTTTTATGCTTATTAAAACGAGCTAGAATGCTAGCAGGTGTTACTGGTAATACATGGAGCGGTCTACATCTGTTTGTAGGTGTCTAGTTCCTAGCTGCATCTCAGGACAAGTTACCCTTCCTGTTGCTTTTTATATTTTTGCTTCCATTGTTTGGGGGGGGGGACTTAAAGCAGTACTAGAGTCAGAATTTGAAAAAAACATATGTTGTGCAGAGTGTTTTGATTTGTGTGTGTAGTAGTTTTAATGTGTCCTTCCCTTTGTCTATTATGATTTTTTTCTTAATTAGCCTGCTAGTTTTTGGTAGTTTTATGGCCCCTGTGGATCTCCATCTTAGTGTGGTTTACTGCTCTCTTTTCCCCTACAATGTTTCCTCTCCCAAGTGACAATGATGTATCTGGGGCATAGATTCAGTAAGTACTGGTTTAGAGTCAATTTTACAACAGCAGAGCTGTGATATCCAGTAACTTTCCTTATCCAGTGAGCACTAAAGGCTACACTTACAGGTTTACAAATACTCAAATACTCAAGGACTAACTGAGTGGGTTATTCTGTACGAAAACAGAGTCTTTACTAATTATAGCACTAATGATCTGGGGTGCTTTGTGTGCTTTTTACAGCTGTGTACAGTTTGATGAAATGAAAAGTTTTAAAACAAAACATTTACTCCTGCTGGCCAGACCTGACACACACACCCACACGCTTACAGAAAACAAAAATACTGAATTAGTTATATATTTAGTGGAGGCCAGAACATCAGGCTCGTTTCTCTAGTACTTGCTGAATCAGTGGTCACACATGGGACAGCAGGCATAGAAGGAAAACGTTCCTCAGGGGTCATAAAAATACCATATAACTAGCCGGCTAACAATAGCACACAAAGGGAAAGACACATCAGGACTACACACACAAATCAAAACACTGCACAACGTATATGTTTTTGCAAATTTTGACTGCAGCACTCTGGTAAGGTAGGAAATAGTCAACTACAAAGAGAACAATTACTTTTTCCAAATTTATGCTTGTGAATTTCCATTAGTCATAAAAAATAAGAACCATTATCTCATACATGGCAGACAGATACAATATAAAACTGCAGTGAGGAAAAGTTCACCAAGATCTGTTTCCATGTAATCCTGCATAGCAGGAGACAGTGTTATCCCCAACATAAAAGAAAACAAATGTGGTGATACCAACAAGTTGTTAGCCTCTTCGTTGGCTGTAGGTAGTTTGCTGAGAAGAACAATGAGACAGTGTGGGGGAAAACAAAGTCCTAAGATTGTTATTTAAAGAGCTCCTGACACAGTTGAGACAACTTTGAAAAAATGTAATATTCAGGCATGATTGTAACTTATTTCATAGTTTATTCTGCAGTTCTCACCCATATTGCCTTATTACTAAGGGCATTTGCATGAATACAGTATTTCTGCCCTTTTAACTCTGGGTGCCTGCCTATACCTGACATCATAATTCTATTTATAACATCAAAATATGTTGCTGTGGAGATAACTAAGTAAGCATTAATCACCGACAGAGGAGGGCTCTACTGGTGGATTAATGCCCGCTGGGGGTTGTGCGAGGCGGTGACCCAGGGTTTCAACCTCAGCGGGCATTAATCACGCAGAGCCTGACACTGGAGGTGATTAATGCACTTGTAACACGGCTGCGCGACGCATAGCCATCACAGTTGAAAACTTACCTCTTCCGATGCCCTCTTCTAGTCCTGTGTCTCCGTTTCTGCCTGCGAGTCCTGCCATCATGCTACGTCCCTAGTGGAAGGCAGTCAGCTGGTAGGAGAGGAACATGGCATTATGAGACAATAATGCCGTGTTGAGCTCGTGAACGCGCAACAGCAACACGGCATTATGAGAGATAATGCCATGTTGGGCTCGTGAACGCGCTTCCCACAACAGCAACAGGGCATTATCATCTCACAATGCCATGTTGCTCCTGCACCACGTGAAGCCGTCCCGCCTATTGCGTGGAGCCCTGGCACGGCTCTCCATAATGCCGTGTTACAAGATGTCATAAACAGGGGATTGTGATGCCATGTGTAGAGAAACAGCCAGAGTAAATATAGTCATGGGGACAAGGATCTCGTTTTCATGCAACTGTTTTCAGTAATACAGAAAATGGGGAATTAATTACTGAAAATAAATGAAGAAATAAAGAAAATGGGATAGAGTTGAATATAAATCTTACTTTTTTCAAAGTTTTCTAATGCTGTCAGGGGCTCTTTAAACTTGGTGTAAGGGAAAATACCAAGGGAGATTAAACCAACACTTCCTATACTTTAAGTTATTAAACTAGGAACGGAAAAGTGAAAAATACTATAACAACTAGATAAAGAGTAAATAGTACCTGCATAAATTGCCACAAAATCCCTACTGTCAGTAGGAACAAAAGAGATATTTGCCCCAAATCTCGTAGAATGTCTACACACGCCAACAAAGTGCTGTGAACTTTTGTGCAGGCCAGGTTCACAAAATGGAGACAAACAACGCGACCATGCAGCCGCAATTCTCCATAACATTGTCCTAGTAAATGCACTTATCCCCACTACCTTAAACAGCTCCATTACACTTTAAACATGTACCTCAAACATCAATACACATCATAGGGAAGCAACAGAAAATGTTTGATGATCGGAACTAGGGTTCAGGCTGCAGTTAAACAAACAAAAAAAAAAAAACACAAATAAACCGTTCATAAAGTTCAATCCTCTTCTACATCTGAATGTGGAGTATCCTGCCTCGCCGACCAGGCTGCAAGTTCCGGTTCATTGCTTTTCATCCACCGACCCGCATCCAGTGGGTCGGTGAATTGTAAAGTTTTACCACAATACACTATATGAAGCCTGGCCAAGAGCAGGAAAGAATGGATAATCTCTTTCTTCCGGGCCGGGGTCTGGATGGAAAGGTTTGGGTAAAGTCTACCATCCACTCTATTAATCCCCAATGGATAAATCGCACATGCTGCTGCTATGATCAAGTCCCATACCTCAGACCTGGCTGTTTTCAGCAGTATTCTACAGAGTTGTGAAAAAGTTGCTGGCCTGATCCTTGGACTGACACAGTATGATATTATTTAAGCAATGTCCAGTTGAAACCTTCTGGCACAGTAATAGTGTTCCATAGCCATTGTTTCAAATATTCTAGAAAATTAGTCCCTTCTGTGCCATCCAGGGCACCAACAATGCATATGTTGCCAACCCTTCTTTTATTTTCAAGGGACTCCATTTGACCTCCCAATTGCCCATTGTCTTTTGTAAGCGTTGCCACCACTGTGAGGGCTGTTGTGGTTCATTTATCTGTGTCAGCAACTATCCTAGTTAATTATTTAACCACCTAGTCATGGGCTTCTGCAAAGTCCTTTCAATTTTCAAGTCCATGGCCCACACGGACTAGAGCATCGTCTGCCGAGGGCCCCGATGTTGCACCTGGGTTTCTGGCTCCAGCACTGCCTGAGGATTCCATGGCCTTGCTGGCTGCGGGTGGCAGTCTTTTCGTCACTCCTGCTTGTTGAGTTTTCAGCTGGCTCACACTGAAATTGGTAATCTATTTAGAAGGACTATTTCTTTCTTTTTTTTTCTTTTTATTCATAGCTGGGTAATGCTCATTGGACATAAGGCCCATTTACAGGAACAGCACGGGAGCACAGGGAGGTTAAGGGACTTGCTCAGGGTCACACAGTATGCAAGTGGAGGCTGTGGGAATCAAACCCAGGTCTTCTGGATGTACCAAAGGTTGCTTACAACTTGCTGCTCTAACCTCTTGGCTATACCGCCAGCCTATGTTAATAGGCATAACGCACCGAGTTGGTAAATATGACAGTCTTTGTGAATTTCTCTGATGCATAATTGATTCTTTCTGCAATGTCTTGCATGCACAGTAAGTAAAAGATCTCCACTGTCCACTTGTGGTCTTTCAAGTGATACACTGGAGCCAGAGGTAATCAAGATTGTAAACTCCACTAGTGACAGCCAGCAGTTTATTGTCCGTAGTGTAGCCCACACATAAATGGGGTCAAAGCATAATGCAGTGTCGCAGGCAGATAGCGGTCAACAGTGCCAAGGAAGGAAACGTTTCGATTTTAAGACACTGGCTGACACTGGCTTTTTACTGCCGGAGACCTTGGTTCAAACTCCCAGTTCCTGCCATAAGCAAAAAGAGTACAGCTGGTTTACCCCACCACTCTCTTCATCTGGCTCAGATACAGTTTAAGAACATAACCTGCCTGCTCCTTTCTTGCAGTTCTAAGATCTTATGACACTGCTGAGATATGAACTACTGTGATCTTCAAAGCAGATGATGGACTTACAAGTGCAGCACATAAGCGTGGTTGACCACTGGCTAGCTGGATTCAGGATCAGCAGGACTCAAGATTCAAAAGTATGATTCAGTTACTACTGTTGTTAACATAACTTGTACTCTGAACTAGAGGGAAGGGAATAAACATCTGGGCCCCCTTAACTAATGGAGAAAGAACTGGATGGGCTACAGATCTTCTCATTTTCTCTGTGTGCATAATGCAGTATAATTGGAATGCAGTTAAGGGGACAATCCCCTGGGCACAGACTGAGCAGAAATGTTTTCTAATGGGGCTAGTCTCCTGTTAATTGGGGTGGCTGTGCTGTTTAATAGGGATGACTGAGCTGATGTTCAGGTGCATTCACACTTCATTCTTGACTGCAGCAGCATCAGTATGAAAGAAAAGGGAACCTGCTGGCTCTCAGATTCAGCTTTGTTCAGCAATGGCAGCACCTAAAAGAACTGAGCGAGCTCTGTCTGCTAAGCATTTTTAATTATAGTCAACAGAGTAAAAATATCAAACAACCCTAAAACCACAACTCACTAACAGAACTGTATTCACTAAAATCACTGAACTTCTAACCAATGCTTTATCTGCACGCGTAAATGATTGCTAAAACTGCTGCAGAAGTGTTCTTTCTGATAATCAGGATGGATGCTTGAATGAAACAATGTGCTGTCCATGCAACCATCCTGTTTAACTGGCTCCTACTGTACAACAGAATTTAATTTTCTGCTATGTCTGCTTATCAGTGTCATTGACTAAAACAGGACTACTTACAACAGCACTTTATGATAGTTGTAAAATATAAAAATATTAAAGGCAAACAATACTGACCCCCCCAAATCCTTAACCCCCCTTAAGCCTTTCACAGTACAAAATAATATTAAGTGGTCCCACTTACAAAATATTTATTATCAAAGATCCAAGATATTCCAACATGGCATGTGCTGCACGGTACCATTGCATCTTCCAGTGCAGCTCCTCACTGCTCACATGAACGCTTTTCAATACAAACGAGTGGTGCTGAGCTGCACTGTAAGAGAAGATGGCATCGCACAGCACCCACAATGTTTAAAGACAGCAGAACTTGAGAAATAAACATTTTGTAATTAGGACCACTTAAAAATGATTTTGTACTGTGACAAGCTTAATTGGGGGATTATGAATTTGGTGGTGCATAGTGTGCAATACTGAGAGTTTTCAGCAGCACTATATATTGCACTATAGACTTAAGGATCCAATTCTAAAAGAGTGTGGAAGAATTTCCTGCATGCTGCCACTCAGGGCTTCCAATATTGACTTCTTTGGCCCAAGCTCAATATATGTATCCCAAAATGCCTGCTTCATACATAGGTTTTGAATTCATTAGGCTTTACATATGGGGCCCCAAGATTTCTGGTGAAAGAACACCCTAGTTTTAGCTACCTGGGTAATCATCAACCAAGCTCCCTGGTCCCTTGTGCATTAAGCCAGTGACACGTCCAGTGAGCCACTGAGATGCCGGGAAGCAGGTTGTTGCTCCTGTGGTGTACAGCTTCAACCACAGCCTACAAAGCCGCAACCTCGGTTCCTATTCCAGCAGAGGCTTTTCCAATACAAGCTAAACTGAATGTCTGACAGGAACATTTCAAGGGACCATTACTACCACAGCCAAAATAAATTCTAAGGGCACTTGGTTGCTAGTTTAACTTGCTGATAAAACAAAACATATACAGTAGTAATTTAAGTCTGAAGTTCATAAATAACTGTATAGTGATATTGCAGGATATGAACTAGAGAATGCACAAAGACTGAACTCTGTATCTGTTAAGGAAATATTTTAATATTCATATTTCAGGGTTTTATCCCTGCAGTATTCAAGGTTGCATTTTTTGGCCTTCTTTAATGTACTGATTATGGAAGTGAGTTTTGTAGTAGAAGGTTGAGAGACTGAGTCACGAAATGGATACACATTTTATTACAATTATATTTCACTTTTTTTTTATTTGGGATACACAGGTCTAAATTCTAGCAATATATTTTATGGACTAAAACAACAGTTTGCTGGAGTCATTACTGTTTGTATTAGTGTATTTTTAGAGCCTTTTACGTATGCGCTGAAGTTGTGTGTCCTCCCACCCCACTCACAATGTTGCTTAACTAAACTGCACCTGATCCCCTGTAGTTTATAAGTGGTGATCCTCTGTATTGATTTATATAGGAAGCTTTGCTATTCTAATCACAGAAATCTCTAACTTAGCTTCTGAGGCAGGTAAGTTGTATTTTTCTCATATCTTACCTTAAAGGAGCTGATCAGGATTCAAACCCCAAGTTTACCTGCTTCCTAGTCTATGTGACAATACCATACTTCATTGCAGGTCAGTCGTACAGTTAATATGTATTTAGACTACCAAGCAAGACACCAGGTGCCGGATATTCAAAAATGTGCAAAGTGGAGCACAAACATTTGCACTCGGCCTTCCAATAGAGCGAGTGTGCTAAAATGTTATATTCAGAAGAATGACGCAGGGTGCTATTCATCTGCATATCGGTCCATTTTTGGCCAGTGCTAAGCTATATAGCGTTGCACGATAGTACCCCCAAAATAGGGGGTGCTACCGACTGTATCCATTTGTGATCTCTTGCATGAGATAGTTATATGCTACTGTTTTTTTTTTTTTTAAAAGCAATCAAATATAATAAAAAAAAGACCTTACAGTAGTACACGAGTTAATCCTTACAAGTTTCGTAGTCCTTAAGGAGCTTGCTCATGATTCCAGCTAACTGTGAAGGAGTCAGCCTCAGTTAGTCATCTGACTTGACAATCATGTGATTACAAACCAGAGAAACATGGCTGCCATACCATTTGTTTCTGTGCTGTGCTCTCTCTGTTAAACTGCTTGAAACCCCCAGCAGCTGTATATTAAGTTCACACTGCTTGTTTGCTATATTGAAACAATATTCTAAAAACTATTTTAGAATGTGACTCGTGCCATGCCGGTGACCCAGGTTTGGGAACAAGCCCAGGGCTGCCGAGGGCAGCAGGGGTGCAAGAGGATTGAGCATCTGGAGGACTGTTTTCATCTCTCGGGGGAGGGAGGGATTGTTGTGCCACCTGCTGATTGCCCTCTAGCGATGGCTGGAGGGGAATACGGGTTGGATGGCATGTTGCCGACGTTCAACGTCGGACGGGGAATGAGGCAAAAACTAAACAATGGAGCTGGCAGGCTCTGTGATGGCCCCAACTGCATCTGCGCCGAGCCCCGGGGTCTGGATATTGGCTATCTAGGGGAGGGGAGAAAGCCGGCACTCCTTTCCCCTGGCCCTGTCATGGGGGGGGTAACCCGTGGGGGATTTCTCGCAGAGGGTCGGTGCAGGAGGTCGGGGCCAAAAAGATGAGCTCTCCGGGGGGGGCGACGACACATAGTCACCTGTCAGCTCTGCCAGAAAAAAACTATATAGAAAAGAAAAAAAAAGAATGTGACCTGTAAAATGTGTATGTTAAGTGAATACAAACTATTTGCATAGTCATTTTTAAGAAAGTCAGCTGTTTGTAAAATGTGCTTGTTTTTTTGTTGGGTGGCACTTAAACTGTTGCAAACCCCTTTTTTTATGTAAAAGTCTGTTAATTTTAAAACATGCTTCTTCTAAGGGATGAACTCAATTGTGAGAAACCCTCTTTCATGAATTTCTTGTTTTGATATTTAAGAAAGAAATTGAAAACAAAGTTGTCAGTTGCTGATGTCATAACTGACTAAGTGTAATGATGATGTCCCACTTCACAGGGGAGCGGGTGAGCGTGGAGGAATGTACCAGTAGGGATCAAACCCTGCATGGACAACAGGTCCCAGGGCAGACTAGATGGACCTGCGGTCTGCCATCACTGCCTGTGCTTCTATTAGCTGGTATACAATACTGATTTAGTATGTGATACGAGGAAATAAACATGCAGTTAAATTTCCCGTGGGAAAAAAGGCCTAACCCTCTATTATAAATAAAATATCCTATAATATGTAAATGTGTGGAGGTGGAGTCTGTCCATCTGTCCAGGAGAGTATGTAGTATGGAGGTACAGGCAGGAGATATCTTGGGGTCAGTGGTGACCACTCTGGGATTACAGATTTATGGATGAGTTGAATGAGACTCTAGCCCACGGAGTACAGTAGGAAACTAAAATGAAAACAAAAGCAGTTAAAATAGTACCGCTAAATCACACTAAAGTATATAATCAAGAGATGGTTGAAAAACTATTATCATAGTAACAAATCCAGAAGGCTTTTGCCAGCTACCATTGATAAATCACTACTAATCCCAAATTACTGCCATTTCAGTGACACAAGGCTTCCTAAATCCCAACTGAATCTCTAGCAAAAAGGAGTCAAAGTCAAAATATGCATTAACCTATGATTCAACTACTCTTTCCAGAACTCTGGCTATGAATGGCAACAGACCACTTATTTATCAAGCAATTAGGGCTCAACTAAGGTGTCTTCGGTAATGGAATAATGACAGTCTATTTTAAGGCTAATGGAACATATCTGGACAACAAAGAGCAACTGACCAAGTCAGTTATGAATTAAGTTAACATTAGAAGAACTCTAATAAAAAACAGACTAGCACTGAGTAATTAAGTGAAGATTTAATGCACACGCACATAAGTAGGCGTCAATATTTCTTCTCTTCTCATTATCTTCTGTCCCGTAGAAGGACAATTCTAGTGAAACATTAGAGACAGAAGCGCAGTAGGCAGGAATTCAATTCTGCCACTTTATCAGCAGCAAATAAAGCAACATTTTAGAAATATTACCCATATGTAACGTGCTCTTGCCTAATCATAAAGCATTTCAAAGGGAGAAAAGATGGGTAGATTAAAGATTTTATGTAAAAATGAATGTGCTCAGAATCTCCGTTGTACATAAGGAAAACACATGCACAGGTCAAAGGTTAAAAAAAAGCTGTTGTGTATGGTCTTGACACCATACCCATACACAGATTTTCTGATGCCAGATTCCTCTTTCCACTCTCGTGCCTACAGAAAAGAACTCACCCATCACTCATTTAAATCACCTACAATGTTCCTTTTGTTTTCCTTACCCACATGTGTACACACACACACACATGCATGCATGCACACACGTATGTACATACTTGGCCTGTCCTAACAAAACAAACACAAGCCTGCCCATCGGCACAGCAGCAGCTCTACCACTCTCGATGCCGGAGACCTGAGACAGGGAATGAACTCAGGCTGTTGGGGGCCAGATGGCCAGAGGAGGATTCAGTGTCCCAGATGACACTGTCCTCTTCTGGGGAGGAAGGCTTCGGTCTCCTGCTGCAATACTGTCCCCTGGGTGACTACAGGTAGTCTTGTGATTGGAGGATGGAAAAAGTGTGTGTGTGTGGGGTTGCTGATGTCAGCATCTGGACACACACGCCTCGATGTCTGTGTATGTCACATGCCATGGGGCTGGAAAATGGGAGAGAAACACATGAACCCTGTACCTCTGCGATGATTGACCCCAGTGTTTCTGTCTCCCCAGCATGACACCACCTGATGCAACTAGATGACTGGGGGTATATCCCCCTACCCTGACCTCGCCGGGGTATAACCAAGGGTCCATGGAGGTAGGTGGCCATGGCTGGAGGAGGCAAGGACATCGGCAGCTGTCTGGAGGTTCTGAGGGGAAAGAAAGCTGCTGGAGAAGACAAGGGAGCATAAACAGTAACCTAAAAAAAAAAAAAAAAAAAATGAAAACTTAGATTACCTTTTTTTTCTTCATATAGCTGTTTGCCCTTGATTGTTGCCTACTTATTTCTTTGGGTCTCCTGGCTGACCCCAGACCCAACTGCACTTTTCCCACTGTCGAGTCAAGCAGGGGATCTTCTTGGAGCGAAACCAGAGGGTCAAGGCGATAGTCATGTGTGGCAGCCGAGGCACATATATTTTGTGTTGTTTTTCCCTTCATCCCTCCTACCAACCCATGACGTCAGGCACCATCTCTGATGACCTCAGTGTCAGCAGTGAGCACTGGGCTTACGCCACCCTGCATGAGGGAGCCAGCAACGTGAAATCGCTGCTACACCAAAGCTGGCTTGCCCAGCCTGGCCACCTGATCCCAGTAACCCTGGGCTCACTACCAAACCCGGGTCGCCAGCATGGAAGCACTTCCACTGAGCCATCAATCCCCCCCCCCCCAAAAAAAAAAATTATATGACATTAAAAAAAGATCCAGTGCTGGGCATCAATGATGACCCTCACTGTAAGCACTTCCATCTGATTCAGTGCTGATTTAAATGGATGCACTTACAGCAAGGATGGTTTCTGATTGCTCAGAACTGGATCTCTTTTTCAAAGTAACATTATTCTGTGTTTGGTTTAAAACAAAAGTACAGTTACTGGCACCAGTTGAGTTTTTAGCAGCTGGATTGGGGGGTAAGTTTTTGGACAGTAACAACAAATTGGACATTTCTCATGTGGGGAAGTAATCTTTTTTTATTTTTTTTAAACCATATACTAATTGTTCTCAGTACAACTGATACTCAGTGGGACAGATGTACAACAGGATACAAGTCTTACCAATCGTGATACAGAAACACAGAAATTGTCGACAGATAAGGACCGCAAGGCCCATCGAGTCTGCCCGTAAGCCCCGTACTTGATTACGGCTTCTGACCCTCCCTCTGCTTTGCCTCTGTGGTTCCCTCATGTCTGTCCCATGCATGTTTATATGGTGAACTCTGCCTTTAATACAACCTAGCCCTTCAAAAACACCTTGATGCGAGGCTTATATATGCTGTGCTTGCCTCTGCTAGAGTGTTGCAGCAGTGCACTCTTTTAAAGGAAATTTCTGAGGTTCTCCATTGGGCTTCACAGCCCGTTACCCCAATGTGGCGATAGTCCCTCTGTGAGAAAAATGTTTTTTTATAGTGTCCTGTAAGGGAGGGAAAGGATTGTAAATCTGGCCGAACTGCCGGCCAGATAATCCCTTCCACTTCGAGATCCACCACACCAGCCTCCACGCTCATACGTTTTGTGACATCTCAGCAGGGAGAGTGCAAGTGGTGTGCCCCATTGAACCCCATGAGGGGTTAAAACATTATTATCCATGTTTAAGCTACTTTTGATAAAAATGAAAGCCACTGCTCAACTAATAGGACCCCTATTATTTGAGCAGTGACAAAGGTAGCTAAAACATGGATAACAATGTTATGAAAACTACCCCCCGTAGGCTTCAGTGGGGCATGCCCCCATGTGCTCCCTGGTAAGATGTCACAAAATGTCTGAGCGTGGGGCAGGAGTGGTGGACCAGGAAGTGGATGGGATCGACTGACCAGCAACTTGGTCAGACTTATGATCCTTTCCCTCTGTTACAGGACACTATGATTTTTTTTTTTTTGGCACAGATGAACTATCGCTATATTAGGGTGTTGGGTGAAGCCCAAAAAAAAACTAGTCAATTTAAGCAATCTCATTTCTAGGCATGTGCTTAGTCCTAGAACACCTGGTATCTAAGAAGAATGTCCATTTTGTCCCAACATTTCAAAGTCCACTACAAAATATTTACTTTTGTATAGGCATGCTAGTGTTTTTTGCCAGTGGCGTTACTTGGTGTCCACTGAATGCAATTAAACTAAATTTTTTGAGGCTGGCTCTGTGGTACTGAGCGATGGACGATCGCTTGGCATGCTGGTGACTCATGTTTGTGTCTGAGCTTGGGATTGCAGGAGTGGAGACAAACAGGGAGGATTAGGACTGGATGCTCTCCTCTTGGGTTGGGGGGGGGAGCGGGAGCCTGAATCACTATAGATCGGCTCCTGGTGGCCCGTGATGGTGGCACACTATATGGTGTGGGTGACCACGAGCCACAATGCATCAGGCCAGGACACCGTGGACTTGTGAATACATTGAGGGTGGGGGAAATGAAAAACCGGGAGAAATGGCTGCTCGGTCGACTGGGTGATGGTTGCTGGGTCCCCTCCACCATGAAGCCCCAGATGAATGCACTCTCATGGCTGCACCCACAGCCCCATGCCCAGGATCCAGGTTGAACCCCTGTCTCTCCCACCCTGCCCCTACCCAGGGAAGGGGGGGCCCTCCGGCAAAGGGATACATCAGGCACATCTGGAGGTATGGGAAAATCGGTGTTGGCAGCAGATGGCAGGCGGGGATGATCCAGTCCGCTGGGGGCCCTTGGCTGCCTGAAGGATTGGACGCTGAGCAGCAGGGGTGCATAAACAGATAGAGCACAAAAAAAACAAACTTAAGTGTTTTAAATTTTGCATTTGTTATTTGTAACTTTTCTGTATACAGCTGCTATCATTACACTGCATTCAGCACCTGTGTCTGTCTTAAAAACGACATATTGCTCATTTATATTTAGTTTTTTTTATTTATTGAAATGTTTCATCAGGAAGGGCACACTGAACAACAAGTTGCTCATCTCATGGTGTGTCCTGGGGGAGAGGATACAGGGAGTACATAGAATAACAATGAAAAAAGAACATTACAACATTAGAGGATATCTAATGAACAGAAACATGGTACTAAGACTTAACCAGTGCAGGACAGTGGTTCTCATGGTATTCAGTGAATTCCAACGCCCCCCCCCCCCAAAAAAAAACCAGTTCTACTTTTTAAGCACAGGATTTGACTGACAACAGGAACTTCCTGTTTGGGAGCAGGACATGAGTAGTCTCAGAGCCACCAAAGACGCACCATCCTAGAAGGATAAGAGTAGCTCTCCGTCAGCCCCTAGCTGCTGGAGGTCTGACTCTGAGCAAGTAAGGAGACTACTGAGAAATACAGAACTTCTTGTCTCAGAACAGGAAGATCTGGAGCTTAAAGGGCACAAAGGCAGTAAGTAAGTAGGGAGAAGAAAAAAAAAAACAGAGGAAAGGGTAAGTATTCCAAACAACAGTTAAGGGGCCAGAAATAAGACATGATGGCAGTGGTGCAGTGCAGTGGCTGTGGAGCAGCAGTCTTCCGGCAGACGTTCTGGAGGATGCGGTGTTGTCCCATCTGCAGGCACCTCTCTGGGCTGAGAGAGGAGGTTTCTCATCTCCAGGCTGAGTTGGCCAGGATTTGTAGGACCTCCTCTCCCACCCAGGGACCACCAGGGCCACTGCCGTTGCCACAGAGGTTGCCAAGAAAGAGGAGCAGTTGGACCACAGTGGGCTCAGGGAGTGTGAGGGTGGTGGAACAGAGGCGCATCCCTCCAGTTGTACCTCTCCACAATTCATATGCCGTTCTGGCAAAGTGTGGTTCCTCTATGGAGGCACCCACAGTGGAGACCAAGGAGGATGCTGGGAACCTCCACAAAGGAGACCCACAGGTGGGTGGCATGGGACCCCACAGGGGAAGGAATCAACTCCTGGTGGGAGACTCCATTATTAGGAAGGTAGACCTGGGGGAGGAAGGGTAGAGAGAGGTAAGGTGCCTGCCTGGCACCATGGCTTGGTGGGACAGGGAGTGAATCCTCAGAATCGCTGGAGCAGCTGCACAGGGGAGGGAGCTGGATGTTGCTGTCCACCTAGGGACAAATGACCTGGCTAAGAAAGGGATCAGAGCAGTGCAGGAAGCATTTGTGGAGTTGGGGAGGGGCCTTAGACAACTAGCATGTACAGTAACCTTCTCAGAGGTGCTGCCTGTCTATGGCGCGGGTGAGGCTAGGGTGCTTCACACCATGGGATTCAATCAATGGTTAAAAAACTGGTGCAGAGTTCAGGGATTTGGCTTCATTGGGGACTGGGGATCCACCTGGAAGGATGCAAGCCTATACTGGCGTGATGGTCTGCATCTGTCCAGGAGGGGAACCAGGATTCTAGGTGATAGGTTTAAATGCTTCACCGGCAAGCATTTAAACTAGCCAAGGGGGAAGGCACTGAAGAGGAGCAGGAAATCCTAGCCCCCCCCCCCCAAAATCAGGGTACTAAGTGAGGTAAACACCAAGATAGAGATATTGATAGGGAGAAGGGCAGGGGTAAATGGAGAAAATGACAAATGCAATAAGGACAGGGATGGGGTAAAAAGGTGTAAGGCCATCAAGAAATGGAGGGAAATGAGTACCAACGCCCATAGTCTGGGCAACAAGCTCCCTGAACTGGTGGCCTTGATGGAAGAGGGATGCCTGGATATCGTAGCAGTCACAGAAACATGGTACACAGAGAACCATGACTGGGATGTTAACATACCAGGGTACACAACCTACAGGAGAGACAGAGAGGGGAGAAGAGGGGGCGGAGTAGCTCTCTATGTAAGGGAAGGGATGAAAGCAACTGAACAAAAGAGTAAAAAGGGAAGAGAGGAGGCACTGTGGGTCACCTTAGAGACTGGAAATGGCACCACAATCCGCACAGGGGTTATATACAGACCCCCATGTCAGGGGGAGGGAATGGAAAAGGATATGATAGAAGGCATCCTTAGGATGGCAGAGAAAGGGGAGATACTGTTGATGGGAGACCTTAATATGCCAGTTGTTAACTGGAGCACCTTTGCTGCAGCCACATCCAAAAGCAGGGCCATTCTCGATGCCCTTCAGGTGGCACACCTCAGACAGCTAGTTTTGGAACCCACTCGTGAGGGAGCAATCTTAGACCTTGTACTCTCAAATAGGGACAGAGAGAGAGGATCTCAGATCTAAAAGTGGGTAGCCATCTGGGAACAAGTGACCACCAAACAGTGTGGTTCATGATAAACTCAGCAACAGAGTCAAGCCATACGAAAGTGAGGGTTCTGGACTTCAGGAGGGTTGACTTTCACAAGATGGGAGGAGTGCCTTAGAAAAGCACTAGCAAACAGGCTAGAAGGAGGGGTGGAGCAACAATGGGGAAACATCAAAACTGCCATCACAGAGGCAACACACCTTTGTGTGAAGCAAATAAACAAAAACAAAAAAAAAGACACTATGGTTCTCAAAAGAGGTGGCGGTGAAGGTTAGGGAGAAAAAGATAGCATTTAGGAAATATAAGGAAACACAGAAGGAGCAGGACAGAAAATTGTACCAGTTAAGGCACAAGGAAGCAGAGAGAGTAGTCAGAATAGCAAAGGCCAAAATGGAGGAAAAGACAGCAAACTCAGTTAAGAAGGGGGATAAACCCTTTTATAGATATATCAGGGAGCGTAGAAAGACAAAGGGAAGGATAGTGAGGCTGAATAGAATGGACGGTGGGTGGACAGAAAGGGACAGTGAAAAAGCGGGGATGCTGAACGAATACTTCTGCTCGGTATTCACAAAAGAGGAGGAGGGGAAGGTACCTAATCCAATTAACAAAAGCATTCTGGATGGGTGGGGGGTTGATCCCAGTCCTTTCACAGAAGAAAGGGTTCTGAAAGAACTCCTAAAACTGAAGGTGGACAAAGCAATGGGGCCTGATGGAATTCACCCCAGAATTCTAAAAGAATTAAGGAGAGAACTAGTGACACCACTGACTACCCTTTTCAACAAATCATGGGAGGATGGTGTGGTACGTGAGGACTGAGAAAGGCGGATGCGATTCCCCTTCAAAAAAGTGGGAGCAAGACAGAGGCAGGAAACTATAGACCTGTCAGTTTGACCTCTGTGGTAGGGAAAGTGATGGAATCACTTCTGAAGGAAAGAACTATTAAGTACCTAGAAGCCAATGGGGCACAGGACCCAAGGCAGCATGGGTTCACAGTGGGAAGGTCATGTCAGACGAATCTAATTGATTTCTTTGACTGGGCGACTAAAGTAGTAACATACATAGAAACATAGACTTTGACGGCAGATAAGGACCGTTTGGCCCACCTAGTCTGCCCATTTCCCTACCTAGAAGATAAGCTGCAGATCCTATTTAACCAACAGCTTATTTCTTCCTACCAGGGTAGGCCAGGGAAGGGCTGTGGACATGGCCTACCTAGACTTTAGCAAGGCATTTGACACAGTCCCACACAAAAAGATTAATAGTCAAATTAACCAGCCTGGGAGTGGGAGTGATAACTTCAAATACCTTGGAGTCTGGATTGATAACAAGCTTGACTATTCTGTCCATATTGAGGAGCTACTAGAGAAACTGAGACAAAGGCTTGGTTTATTTTTTAGAATAAAGCACTACCTCAACAGAGACTCCAAAAAAAGATTAATCCAGGCTTCATTCCTATCCCTCATTGACTATGCTGACTTTCTGTATGGACATTGTTCACTCCCCTCTTAAATAAACTGACACCCTATACCACAGGTCCATCAGATTCATTACTGACCTTCCTTCAGCACCCATCATTGCTCCTTTATAAGGCAGTTAACTGGACATCATTACAACACAGAAGAAATAGGAATGCTGCAATTTGGATGTTCAAGCCTTATCAGGCAAGCTACCTACCTATATCTCAGACTGTTTTACTCCTATATTACTTCTAGGCCATACAACCTAAGGATCAGCAAAATTATCATTCTTAAGGTCCCAATGTCTGCACCCAGTTTGGGAGGCTGCTATCAGCTACTCACTAGCAATTGTTTGAATTCACTCCAAAAACCATGAAGCTAAATAACCTCCTACCCTTAATATCCTTCAAAGATTATTCACCACCCTATTCCCAGAACTCTGCAACTGCTTCCACAAGGCCTAAACCCGGCCCTACCCCCACTTTTTTCATTGTTCCTATATGCTGATAAACTCCCGTTCCAGTCCCAAGATTCACCTCAAATGCCTGCTAGGTTCTATAATCTACATATTACTCTGATGTGCCCATTGCCTTCTGTCTCACAGATTAAAAGTTTTAATGTGCCGTGTACATGTGGTTGTTATATATTAGCACTTATGTCATTGTATTACTGTTTATGTTACCCCTGTCATTGTATTACTGTTTATGCTACCCTTGTCAATGTAATAACACTTGCACTTCTTGACCACTCAGGTCCATCTTGTAAATGAGCTACGCTCAATGATGTTCGCCTGATTAAATAAAGATTTTGATTGATTGATTGATGGTAGCCTGGGTAAAACACTGGCTGGATAACAGGACACAGAAGGTAATTGTAAATGGGAGTCCACTCTGAAGAAAGAAGGGTTACTAGCAGGGTACCGCAGGGTTCAGTACTGGGTCCAGTTCTTTTTAATGTCTTTATAAGTGACATTGCAATGGGACTGGAAGGAAGAGTATGCCTCTTTGCAGATGACACAAAGATCTGCAACACGGTTGATACACAAGGAGGTGTGGAAAGGATGAGAAGGGACTTGGCACGGCTGGAGGAATGGTCAGAAGTATGGAAGCTTGGATTCAATGCAAAGAAGTGCAAAATAATGCACCTGGGAAACAAAAACCCAGGGCAAGATTACACAATGAGGGGAGAGGTAGTAACAACAACAAAAATGGAAAGGGACCGGGGGATAATCATATCAGATGACCTTAAGGTTAGCAAGCAATGTGAGAAATCAGTAGGGAGGGCTGGGGGGATACTTGGATGTATAGGGAGAGGCATTACCAACAGGAAACAGGAAGTTGTTATCCCTCTGTACAGACAGTTGGTGAGACCCCATCTGGAGTACCGCGTCCAGTTCTGGAGACCCCATCTCCGCAAGGATATAGGAAGGATGGAGGCAGTCCAGAGGAGGGCAACTAAAATGGTGCAGGGTCTGCAAGAGAAGCCATACGAGGAGAGACTAAAGGAGCTTAATATGTATACGACTGAGGAAAGGAGGGAGAGGGGGGACTTGATAGAAACTTTTCAGTACCTCAGTGGAATCAACAAAGTCCAAGAGGGTACCATCTTTCAGAAAAAGAGATGTGCAAGAACAAGTGGACACAATTTGAAGACAGAGGAGGGACGACTCAAGAAGCAATGTGTAGAAGTATTTTTTCACAGACAGGGTGGTGGATGCATGGAACAGCCTTCCTGAGGAGGTTGTGGGGTCTAAAACTGTGGGAGAATTCAAGAATGCATGGGATAGACATAAGGCAATGTTTGTGGGGGGTAGGAAGAAATAGGCTGTTAGTTATATAGGATCTGCAGCTTATCCTGTAGGTAGGGAAATGGGCAGACTAGGTTGGCCAAGTGGTCCTTATCTGCCGTCAAAGTCTACGATTCTATGAACAGAACCATAAAGAGGGTGACTGAAGGAGAGGATACTGGGGAGAAGGAAGGGGGGGGGAGCTTAACTGCTGTTGCAATTTGTACCAAAGACGTTTTGGAGGGCCACGGCAAAGGAGTAGTAGGAAGAAGAGAAGGTTATTCCAAAGTTTAGGGAGGCGATGAGAGAAGGCTGACTGTCCAGAAGTTGTAGTACAATGCGGTACAACCATTAAACGATGGTCATAAGATCGACAGGAGTGGGCTGGGGAAGGGAGGGAGGAAAGAAGGGAGGTAAGGTGGTAGGAATCCAAACCAAAATTTTGATACAAATTTGATGCAGTGGAGGAGACGGTGGTTCACTAGTGAGGGGAAGGCAAATGAGTGGTAGAGATTACAGTGATGGGTAGAGGAGGGTGAGGAGAGAATGAAGTGACAGAAGGAGTTATAAAGGGTGTCCAACCTGTGTAGGGAAGATTTGGGAGCGGCACTGTAGACTACATCACAGTAGTCAAAGACTGGTAGGATCATCTTCTGGACAAGTTCACGCCTAGTCAGTAGCAGGAGGCAGCTACAGTTTCTGTAGAGGGCACCCAGCGTGTGGTGCAGTTTCTTCAGGATGGCATCGACATGTCCAGAGAAGTTGAGATTTTGGTCGAGCCAAACACCCAAGTACTTAAAGGATGTAGTATCCTCAAGAACTGTCCCATCAAGGGTGTGGAAGGAGGGCAGGGCGGGAAGCCTAGAGAGTCTCTGCCTAGTGCCGAAGGTCATTGAGACAGTCTTCTTGGCATTAAGGGAGAGTTGATGGGAGGAAAACCAGTGCTGAAGTCTGGTTTCAACATCAACAGAGGAGTGGCCTGAGCAACAGAGGATGGTATCGTCGGTATAAAGGTGGAGGAGCAGGCAGAGGGGAGGTCATTCAAGAATATGGAGAAAAAGATGGGGCCCAGGACAGATTCCTGAGGTACGCCAGTATGGATGGGGCGGGGGGTGGAGATAAAGTCAGCTATTCTGACTGACTAGGCCCTACCTACCAGGTAGGCTCTGAATCAGTTTAGAGCAGAGGTGGTTAAGCCAGCCGAGGAGAGGGAGGTTAACAGTAGGGGGTGGGAGACAGTGTCAAAAGCCTTAGCAAGGTTGACAAATATGGCAGATGTGATATGGCCTTTATCCATCCCTGAGAGGATAGAGTCCGTGAGACTAATCAGGGAGGCAGTAGTGGAATGGTTCTTCCGGAACCCAGACTAGAACGGAGTGAAGAAGTTATGAGTCAGAATGGAAGGAGGAGAGTTGAGAAAGGACCAGGTGTTCCTGAAGTTTAGCAAGGGTAGGAAAGAGGGATATAGGGTGATAGATAGCAGGCATGGTAGGATCCCCACCCTTGGAAAGTGGCATGCTTCCAGATAGATGGGAAGATGGGATAGTTGCTGTGGCGAAGGAGAGGCTGAGAAGAGCTGATAGAGGAGCAGCAATAGCAGGAGCTGATAGATAGAAAAGCTTGGGGTCAAGTCCATCAGATGAGCTACCTTTAGAAGGGTAAAGCGTGTGCAGGGCATCCAAGTTTGCAGAGGAGGAGATAGCTGAGAAGGATGCAGATGAAGGGGGGGGCTGGGGGGAGTGGGGAGCTGTAGATAGAGGAGACGGGAGGGAGGATAGCAGAGCAGAGGCACAGGAGGTGAAGTATGAGTTAAATTCGTTGGCAACACTAAGGTGATCGGCAACTAGAGTGTTGTTTATGTTGGGGGGGTGGGAGAGGGAGGAGGTGGGGAAAAAAAGCGAATAACCTTCCAGAATTTGGAGGGGTTATTAATGTTAGTCTGGAAGGTGGAACAGAAATAGTCCGATTTAGCTAGGTGAGTAGCTTTACTACATTTATTTTGTAGGGAACGGTAGATTTCATAGTCATGACGGAGTTTAGAAATGTTATGGGTTTTCCACGCCAGATCACGGGCTTTATGGCATGCCAAGAGTTCAGGGGTGATCCATGGGAGATGATTACCCCGTACCCTGGAATGTCACATTGGGGCGTGAGTGTTCCATATCTCTAAAATTTATTGTGAAAGTAGTTATAGGCATCATCAATAGTATTAGCTGAGGCAATTGGATCCCAATTTGTGTGGACTAGTTACTGGGGGGGGGAGGTTTAGAGAGCTGTAGGAACAGAACAGTATAGATTTCAGGGGGGACTTGGGTCTGTGGACTTTATGCACCAGGAATGTCATATGGTGGTCACTCAAGGCATCTGGTAATAAGCCAGATTTTATTACTCAGTGAGGGTGGGACGTGAGAACCCAACCAATTAAGGAGTGGTTGCCAGTTTTAAGCGGGTAGGCTCCAAAATGAGTTGAGTTAAGTTTAGGGCAGTTATATGGTTGCAGGCTTTGTTGAGGGAGGGAGATAAGACAGTTTTGATTGAAATCACCCATTGTGTAAGTTTCAGCAGACAAGGTATGAAAAATTATGTTACTAATGAGATCTTTGATGGTTGAGGAGGGGAGGCCAGGGCAACAATAAGCACCTGCAACAAAAATAGGGATAGAGAATGGTAGGGATAGTTTAAGGATGAGTGCCTCATAAGATTTAAGGGCTGAGGTGGCAAGGATTTTAGTGAACTGAATGGCAGATGAGATGTAAATTGCTACTCCACCACCCCTTGAAGGGCGGTCTTGTCTGGTTAAGGTGTAACCAGGGATAGAAAGTGAGGGATCATCAATTTTGTTGTTTAGCCATGCCTCGGAGACTATGATAACATCTGGGGTAAGGGAGGCAGCTAGCGGCTGGAGTGCGTCAAGCTTATAGAGGAGGCTCTAGATATTTAGATGCAAAATTTCCAGGCCTCGCGGAAGAGCAGGAGGATTGATAAGGGGATAGCCAGAGTTGGTTAGTAGCAGTGCAAGGGTAGCAGGGGAGCTTGGGTCAGGATTAGGGTTGATATCCCCAGAAGATAAGCGCAGTAGGGTTATAATCATGAAATGGAGTTTTGTACTCTTGAGCCAAGGGGGACAGCACGATCTGGATGAAACATGGGGGAGAAAAACTGAGCATGGGGGGGTTAAATTTTAGTAGGTGTACTAAAGTGAAGTAGGAGGTAATTGGGAGGAGGAGAAAGGCACAAGAGCATTAAGGGTAGTGCACCCAGTTAGGGATGTTTGAAGAGAGGATCACTGCATGGTTATGGAAAGGGGGTATGCTGAAAAAGGCACGGGGTCAAAATGTCACATGGCAGAATGCTGTGCGACTTTGTTCGTTCTGAGTTTCTAGATTTATTTTGTTCTATGGGGCTCTGCTTCCCACACCCCTATGACAGGGAGCTAGCCCCCATAGGATTCTAACTCGGGGGTCCAACATGGAAAGTACACAGGTCCAGGGTTTTTGCGCAATGCCGTATGCTATTGCTGTGACAACATTATGACCCAGTAGGCTGAAAAGGTGGAGATTAGCAGGCACAAAGCTGGAGATGGGGAAATGGAGATAGGAAGGAGCCAGAGAGCAATGAGCGTTGTAGCAAGGAGACTTTGGATTGCTCTAGCCATCATATGCACTGGCTATGCTAGGGCAGTCGCAAGGCAGGGCAAGTGATGAGCACAGGGGCTCAGCGTGAGATGTTAAATGATTAGGTACTAATCAGATAAATAGAAACAAGTGATAAGCTGAGGGGCTTAGCTTGAGACGTTAAACAATGTGGTGGTAAAGAGATAAATAGAGAGAGGGAGGCGACTAAGCAGTGAATGGGCAATTACGCTAGCGGGCGGGGTCTAAGTGAAGAAAGGGCATTAAAGAGTGGCGGGGGTGGGGGAGTGTGGGCGGGACAAAAATACTTGGAGATTAGAGCAAAAGGCCCAGGGCAAGAGTTCCATAGGATCAGCCAAAAACTGGGCTGATCTTGTGGGCAGGAGCAGAGAAATTTAGCCGAGAGCTGGAAGCCAATCAGAGCTCACCCCAGTTCAGCGGGGACCAACTTGCGTGCAGGAAGAGTGAGGGTGCCTTCTTTTGAAATTGCCAGCTTCTCCGGTCTAAATGCTGGCATACCTGTGCGGGCAGCGGTGGTTTCAGTGCACCGCCCTGCAGGAGGGGAGGCACCCAGCCAAGGGCACTGCTGCAGTGCAGAGAGTGAAAGAAGAAGGGGATTAAATAGAGCAGGGGTGGGGGTATGACACAGAGCCTAAGTAGACGTGGCAAGTCTGAAGTTGGGGACAGACTCTGGAATCAACAGGGGGCCAGTGGCACCACTGTTAGACAATGAAACAAAAGAGGGAATTAGTTCAGGAATAAGCACTTAGAGGATTAGCAGAGTGAAAAGGTCTTACAGCTGGCGGGTCAACGTCGAGGTTGAGCGGGGGGCAGGATAGTACAGGCACAGAGGTAGGCAGAAAGCAAATTAAGTGAGTAAATCACACAGTAGTAGAGTTAGGCAAATTATTAGGCGGTAATAAGCTAGACGGGTTAGGTAGATTTAGCAGAAAATTCAGCACTAAACAGGCAGTATATAAAAACTTTAGCAAAACTGCACTAGCCCCAAATAAAGTTTAGCAAAGCACAGGTCCCAATAACTAGTACAATTAGGTAAGGTAGGAAAAACAAATAGCAAGGGTTAGCTTAGTTGACGCGAGATACTTGTCAGAGATTAGAGCAAAAGTCCCAGGGTAAGAGTTCCAGTGGTTCAGCCGAAAATCGAGCTGAGCTTGCGGACAGGAGCACAGAAACTGAGCCAAGAGCTGGGAACCAATCCATGTTCACCTCGGTTCAGCAGGGACCAAGTGGAGAGCAGGAGAAATGAGGGCGCCTTCATTTGCAACTGCCGGCTTCTCCAGTCTAAATGCTGGCGTACCTGTAGGAGCTGTCGGTGGGTAGTGGTTGTTTCAGTGCACTGCGTCACAGGAGGGGAGGAACCTGGTTAGGGGCACTGCTGCTGTGGAGAGAGTGAGAGAAGAAGGGGATAAAATAGAGCAGAGTCGGGGGTCAGGGGTATGACACAGAGCCTAGGCAGATGTGGCAAGTTTGAGGTTGGGGACAGACAGTGGAATCAACAGGGGGCCAGCGGTGCCACTGTTACACAATGAAACAAAAGAGGGAATTAGCTCAGGGATAAGCACTCAGAGGATTAGCAGAGTGAAAGGACTGAGAGCTAGCGGGTTAACACCTAGGTTGAGCGGGAGGGGGAGGATAGTACAGGCACAAAGTTAGGCAGAAAGCAAATTAAGTGAGTAAATCACACAGTATTAAGAGTCAGGCAAATTATTAGGCAGTAATAAGCTAGATGGGTTAGGCAGATTTAGCAGAAAATTCAGCACTGAACAGGCAGTATGTAAAAACTTTAGCAAAATTGCACTAGCCCCAAATAAAGTTTAGCAAAGCACAGTTCCCAATAACTAGTAAAATTAGGTAAGGTAGGAAAAACAAATAGCAAGGGTTAGCTTAGTTGAGGCAAAATACTTGTCAGAGATTACAGCAAAAGGCCCAGGGCAACAGTTCCAGAGTATCAGCTGAAAATCGGGCTGAGCTTGTGGGCAAGAGCAGAGAAATTCAGTCAAGAGCTGGGAGCCAATCAGAGCTCACCCCGGATCAGCAGGGACCAACTGGAGCGCAGAAGTAGTTAAGGGCACCTTCATTTGAAATTGCTGGCTTCTCCGGTCTAAATGCTGTACCTGTAGGAGTTATTGGTGTCAGCAGGCAGCGGTGGTTTCCAGTGCGCCCCTGCTGCAGGAGGGAGGCACCCAGCCTGGGGCACTGCTGTTGTAAAAGCTGTCTGTGTCGGTGGGCAGCAGCAGTTTCAATGTGCCGTGCCACAGGAGAGGAGGCACCCAGCTAGGGGCACTGCTGCTGTAGGAGCTGTCGCTGTCTGTGGGCAGCGGTGGTTTCAGTGTGCCGTGCTGCAGGAGGGGAGGCACCTGGTCTCCATTCCTAGTTTTCTTTTGCTCCCCATTTCATTCCTACTTTTAAAGTTTCTATGAATAACTGAGTCTCCAGCCCTGATGTTCATACTTGCTACTTTATTACAATGTGCTCATGGACCACTTTCACTTACACGCGCAGCAGATCACTCTTTGTCCAGGGCATGCCACATTTTCATATTCACTGCAACTTGTATTTCACTTAGAAATTTTACTAGGAGTTTCTGTTGGTTCCCATTTTGCTTAAGGGGCAGCATGCAAGCCCCGCACTCATGTGTGGGGCTGGTCCCAACATAAACATTGTGTGCAAAACAACTGCTTTTACTTACTATTTATTGATTTATTGTAGAATGTATGAGGCTGATCTGCTGACTCAATACAAAGAAAATTAGGTGCAAGTTAGGCTGACTGCCTTGTTGCTCCATTTGAGAACTATTCTGAGACATGAAAGTATCAAGTCTCTTTTTAAAGTCCGCGTTATAACTGCTAATAACTACTTATAGTGGTACAGCATTCCTCGAGTTGAACTACCCTTTGGCTACACAAGTACTGCCTTTTCTGGTATTAAAACACTTTCCGAAATTTGAAGCGGATGACCTCTGGTGTTATCAGCACATATGAAATCAAAACCTATTTTGCTAAACAAGTATTCATCCTTGACTACTTCGTGCAGCAACTAGGAATCACCACTCAATCAACGCTTTTCTAGGGACATATGATTTGAGTTCCTTCATTCTATGTGAACATGAGTAGTTTCTTAATGTAGTAACAGTTTTTGTTGCCCGTCTTTGAACACAAAAGCTGACATTTACTATAACTGGAAATTCCAGAATTTCCTGCATTTGTCAGAACTGGGCTACAGCAGTGGGAGATTCAATAACATGCAGTTCATGTTAGAAGCTTTTATAAGCTCCAATCAGATGTCTGCCAGTCCTGCTGTTCTCCTCCATGGCTAAGTAAAGTCCTCTGTGACTATACTTAACCCTGGAAGGACAGTGGGACCAGCAAACAAAAGATCAGAGCTTACAAAAACTCTTAACATGCATGGCTATGGAGCCGGCCTGGTGGCGCTTGAGGGTTGTGGCACTGGACACCACACCTTGTGCCACGCTGGCGACCCGGGTTTGAGGAACGAGCTTGGGTCGGGCGGCAGGAAAGGATTGAGCATCGGAGGACTGCTGTCCTGGGTGGGTAGCATATGCCGTAGTACCAGTGGCTTCCAGTGGAGACTGGGGGCAGCACAACTTGTGGCGCACTCCAGCAGGGGATGGGGTGTTGGCAGATGCCTTAAGCACAGGTAATGGGAGTGTGCCCATTGCTGCAGGGTGTCATTCACATCCGCACCCCAACAGAAAAGGAAAAGCCCTAGCACCAGCGAGGTGCAGACCCACAACCAGCACCAGCTCAGTGCCAGATGTTTTCTGGCTCCTGCCCTCCTCCAGCCACCCACTAGATTACAGACAGCCCTGGAGGTTGGTGGTCCCACCTAGGGGAACTCAGAGCCGGGGGGTTGGTGAGTCAGGGATAAGTATACAGGA
Organism: Neoceratodus forsteri; assembly: GCA_016271365.2. NCBI lineage: Eukaryota > Metazoa > Chordata > Ceratodontiformes > Ceratodontidae > Neoceratodus > Neoceratodus forsteri. Next base: position 544,046,699 of record CM057449.1, read on the forward strand.
GCACACCAGCATGGACACGGGTGATATCGGCGAGCAGGAGAAAGCTGGTGAGTGGACGTTCCCGCTGGAGAGAGGTCCTATGCCCCATATTAATGGGGCATAAATAAAGTTCACAAAAAAAAAACATGCATGGCTACTGAGTCTCCCATTGCTGCAGCCCTGTTCTGTCAGCAACAGGGGATTTCTAGTTACACCAAATGTCACCAGGCAGGGTAAGACTGGAGTACAAGGGACCCACCTGCAAAATCATTAGGGAGTGCCCAGGGTGACCCACTCAAATCGGTATTCCACTCAAACTTTAGCACTGTGTTTGGATCTTATATTTACTTTCAGTGCCCCAAATACCCAATTCAATTAGAAAACAGAGATAAATGCAAAGATTTTTTTTAGTTTAGAAGGTGAGCAAGTACCTTGCACAGGAGGACTACTTGGCAATTTCCAGGTATCCTGGTGGGCCAGTCTGACTCTGTCATTAGGATCAGCCACATCTAACATATGCAGTACAACAAGCAAAAATTGTAAATTGCAATTTGAGTCCTGATCCATTTCTGAGTGTGGGGAAGTTAGTGCTATTTCCCTACAACCTATTTCTCTAAAGCATATATCTTAAACCTTACTTTGTGTGACAGTGATTTACTATGCAAGTCACTTATTTCACTTGCCCAACATATACAACAGTTACGTAAGAACTTACCATAAACAGTAGATCTTCGAGACAATCTCATTCATCAGGCCACAACACTGGAACTATGACCACATCAGCGCAAGGAAAGTCAGCCAGGGGCCACCCATGACAACGCAAGACTTCAGCATGTACACAGATGAGGGCAGTCCCTCCTCTCCTCAGTCCCCTGCTGGAGATCATGCTTGGAGGTCCTTCCTCTAGGGAACCAGGAGAGACCCCAGCACTCCACATACCAGGTGAAACAGAGTGTTAGAAAAGATAGGCAATGGAGACAACAGTACAAAGAGCCTTTGTTGCAACCCCTAAGATGGAAGGAGGGTGAGACGGCATGGCCAGATGAAAGAGATTCTCTTGATGATCTACTGGTGTGGTAAGTTCTTAGGTATTGTTTTATCTTCTTCAAGGATATCTCTCCACACTCCTACCTCCCCTCTCTCATGGAGCCCCATTGCTCCTTCAAGCCCAAAACAGCATCCTTGCTTGCCTCAAACAACTCTACTTTAGGGTTGGGCGGTTTACGCTAGGGGCCAACACTAGGCATCACCACTGTGATGTGTTCTCATCTCTGGGCTGGTTACCTTTCGAGTCTAAGCTACAGTACACTACTATGTGCCTCATGTATAAAGCTGGTACACCTTTATACCCCCCCATGCTTCGGTAACCTCCTCGCGCATAGGCATATCCAGCATCCCCTACAGTCTGCCTCTCTCCTCCTACTTGTTGCTCCCAAAACCCCAGCTGACAGTTGGCTGAAGATCCTTTGCCTTTTCGTGGAACTCCCTCCCTCACACGATTCTCTCAAGCACTTCTCTACCACAATTTAAACATTCCCCCTTACTTCACCTCTCTGCCTCCTCTCCATGCACCTGCTATCGCTGACCGAATAATGCCCCTGCATGCTAACTCACTCTGTTAATCCTATTTTCCTTCACTCTGCCTTTTTGGCTCCCTTAACTTTGTTTATTGCTTGTGAAACTGAATATTTAGTGTGTTTGTAACACTACTGTAGTGATCATTTATTGTACTATGTTGTTAGCTTTGCACTGTTAGCACTTGTATTTGTAATTCCCTGGTTAACCTTTGTTGTTGCTGTCTTTTATCTTCCTCTGGGTTGCCCCTGAAAAAGGGACTGTCTGTCTCAGTGGGCCACCCAGTTACTTTGAGTAGACATACCTCTGGAACAAGTCCCAAGCAGTACCAAAACTAAGACTGGGCGGTTGCAGTCTATAAGCTCACAATAACAGGCCTTTTAACAAAGCTAGGCCAAATCCAGCAAGTCTATGAGAGACAACGTCCAGACTGTACTGCTTAGTGGAAGTGTGGACAGCACTCCATGTGGCAGCTATGCAGATCTCTGCAGTAGAAACATTCCGAAAACAAGCCACAGAAGCATCCAAGCCTCTGGTGGAATGACCACGAACCAAAACAGGAAGTTCCTTACTGTATTTCCTGTAAGAGAATGTAACACAATGTGTTAACCATTTGGTCAAGCACTGTTTAGAAACTGGGGCACCCTCTTTCCCAGGGACGAATAAAAACAAAAAGCTGCAAGGACTTTCTGCAGTCCTTTGTATGGTGTGTACAGGACCCGAGTAGTCTATGCATATCTAAGGTACTGAGCAGTGCTTCCCGTGGATTGGCATGCTCTGGATAATACACTAGCAAGTGGCTGGATTGATTTAAAGTAAATTCAGACACCATGTTTGGTAGAAATTTAGGATTAGCAAGCAAAGATACCCTGACTTTGTGGCAAATCAAATAAGCAGGCTCACATATTTGAGCCTGCAGCTCTGAAATCCTTCGAGCAAAAGTGACTACAACTAAAAAACACCTTCCAATTAAGAAAGGATAAGCCACAAGTTGTGGATGGCTCAAAAGGAGCCAGAGTCAGCTTTTCCAAAATAAAATGTCGGTCCCAAGCCAGGACTGGATTTCGAAAAGGAGGCTATATGTGTAAAATGTCTCTGAAGAACGTACAGGGAATCTCCAGCTGAGCAACTGTACAGTCATCCACAGGCAATGTGGAAAGCTGATATAGCAGCCAAGTGCCCTTTTTACTGAGGACTACTGCAGGCCTGAATACAATAAGGACAGCAGGTACTCCAGAACTTGATTGACTGGGCAGATAAATAGATCCAGGTTATGTGAAGTTGTATAAAGCAAACCGCTTCCAATTCATGCAGTAAGTATATCTGATGGACAGTTTTCCAGCAGCCACCAGAACATCTGCCACTTTCTGTGATGCCCCAAAGTGGGCTATGCCTATGTCTTCAGAAACATGCATGTAGACGTAGTGTACAGGTGGACTAGAGAGATTCCTGTTCCTGTGACAGTAAACCCTGGCACAGGGGAAGAGGTACTGGGGGTTCCACTGCCAGCTGTTGCAGCAGGGGATACCAGATCTGCCAAGGCCATAGGGAAGCTATGAGTACTAGAGTTGCCCCCTCCATCTTCAGTAGTACTCTCTGAATTAGTGGACAGCGAGGGAACACATACAGAAACCTCCCCTTCCTAGCAATGGGCAATGTGTCTCATCAGGCCCTGAAACAAGTGAATAGAAACGTGGCAGTTTTGCACTGGGTGGAGACGCAAAATGGTACAACTCTGGACTACCCCATCTTTTGAACAGGTCTTCAACCACCAATATCAGCAGTTCCCACTCATGCATCCTGGACTGTGACATGCTTAGTTTGTCTGCTAAGACATTTTGGGCACCTGGAACATGTACTGCTGATAGTTCTAGACCGTGTTCCACTGCACAATACCAAACTCTCACTGCTTCCATGCACATCGGGTACAAATGAGTCCACCTTTGTTTGTTGATGTAATGCATCACACTGATGTTGTCCATCTGTATTAACACAGGAACTGGGGACAAGTGAATCTGAAAGGCCGGGAGTCCGTACAGGACCGCTCTCATCTCCAGAAAATTTATATGCCAAGCACACTCCACCCGGTTCTATGTGCCTTGTGTCTGCTGAGATCCTAGATGGGCTCCCTATCCTGATCCCAAAGCATCCATAGTGAGATTCTGATGTGGGGAAGGAATAAAGAATGGGATGCTCCTGAGCAGGTTGTCGCATTCCATAAACCACTTGTGCACTTTGTGCAAGGGAGCCATGACTAGGACCATCTGTTCTAGATTGCCTCTCAGCTGATCCCATAGCTCTTAGGGTCCACAGTGAGATCCGCTTGTGCAGCCTGGCCAGTGGAGCTGTAACAATGCCTGCCAACATGACACCCAGAAGGCACAGAAATGCCCTTGCTGAGAAATAACGTCTGCCATGCACCAAGTGTGTTTGGGCAATGAGGCAGTCTGCTCTGTCCAGAGGCAGGAATGCCACATCTAGAACTGCCCCTATATACTGCAGTCACTGGCAAAGTGTCAGTACAGACTTTGGTATTCTGACTGTCGCCCCCCAACATCAAACATCTGTCTGGTTCTTACTAAGGTCTGCAGTAGTTGGTCCGTGGAGTGAGCTTTAATAGACAGTCATCCATATAAGGAAAAGATTCAGGCCTTCCCAGTGAAGGGCTGCGCCAGCATTTAGTAAAGACTCATGGCGCAGAAGATAAGCCAAAGGGCAACACTCTGAACTGGTAATGCTTCCCCTGAAACAGGAACCTCAGATATTTCCTGTGAGGTTTTCAGATTTTAATATGGAGGCATGCATCCTTCATATCCAGGGAGCAAATCCAATCCCCTGTTTGCAACTGGGGAAGGAGACATTATAGAGAGAGCATCCGACATCTTTGTGTATTCTATGTAGAAGTTTAGGCCCCTTAGATCCAGAATAGACCACATATCCCCTGCCCACTTTGGGACGAGAAAGTATCTGGAGTAAAACCCTGTGTGCCTTGGTTATGGAGGTGCAAGTTCCATGGCCCATTTTTGAAGCAGAGCTTGTACTTCCTTTAGCAACAGGGACGTGTGCCCTGGTGGGTATGCTGTCACAACTGATGGATGATCTGGAGGTTGTCCAGAAGCTCAGGACGCGATCCTGCTCTCTATAATTTCCAGAACCCATTTGTCTGTAGTCATCGCCCTCCACAGGTCCAAGTGGAGGGACAGATGACTCTCTACAACCACCCTTGAAGGCAAGGGGTGGGGGTTATAAGGAGTCATGCTGAGCTGGGGCGGGCTGGGCAGAGCTACTGGTTCCACTTCCTCTAGGTGCTTTTGTATGGACACCTTTGAGTTGTGATGAGGACTGGAAAGGCTCCTGCACCTTTGCCTCTTCCTCTGCTGTCTGTAGGTCCGGCCAAAGGTACCCCTAATCCCACCCCGTTCTTGGTATGGTGTAGGGATTACACTGACTTCAAAGTCTTGTCAGATGACTGAAGATTTTTTCAAGACTTCTTCTACATCATGGCCAAACAGTTTCTGACCTCTGAATGGGGTAGCAAAACCTGCTACTCTGATCCAAGAGTGGTGCCTGAGATAGATGCAGAGGCATCAGAAATATATGCTGTGCAGATTAAATGTTTCCCCACTTCAGCGCCAGCATTAAGAGCTTTTATTAACTCCTGTTTTGCAGAACTCTCAGGCAAGGCCTGTGCAGCAGCCACCTTAGCCTTCCTCCATAAGGTGTTCTGATATGTCATCACATGGGCCTGATAATTAGCAATACGTAGTCCCAATGAGGCAGAGACATACTGTATGTATGCCTGGCTGACATCCAACCTCCTGGATTCTCTATCAGGAGGAAGGGAGCTCAGGTGCTTAGGTGCCCTGGATCTGCCATTAGCAGCTGTGATCACCACTGAGTCAGTCTCAGGCTGGTTAGCATAAAAGGGCTTTTCAGAAGGGGCAGAATACATTTTGTTTGCCTTGCTTGGGCTTGCATTTGCTGCATCATGTTAAAATTGAGGGATCCTCGGAGGTGATCTTGGTGTGTTCACAACAGAGTCCTCACTGCAGGAGGAGACTGTGGAACTGGTACCCTGTCCATAGTGGCTCTCAGCATAGTCTTCCTCCTCCATCATGAGGTCTGGATTATATTCATATTAAGTGCTTGACTCTGTCACTGATGGGAATGAAAGACCGCACCAGCAATGCTGGCTGCAGCAGAGGAGGTCTATTCTGCAAGGTAGTGGCGTGCAACATTGATGGGGCAGTTGTAGGAGTCCCTGTTGATGGACCCCATGGAACAGGTAGGCCTGGCAGTAGATTTATTTTATTTAGTTTTTGTTGACTGGGTAAGTGCACTAGACAGATGAATGCCAACTGATCTTGAACCAGATTAAGCTGTTGGTGTTATTTTTAGTGAATGGGGGAAAATTTGGCCAGGGCACCGGGGAAATTCCCCTGCTCTTTTCAAGAAGTGCCATGGGATCTTTCAACATCCACCTTAACCACCACCAGAACAGGCAGATGGGACCTCAGTTTAACATCTCATCCGAAAGATGGCACCTCAGGAGTGCAGCACCCCCCTCATGCTGCACTACAGTGTCAGTACTGGGATTTAACCCAAGTGCCTGTGTGGGGATAGAACCCACAGTCTTCTGATCTCCCGGCCTCACACGTGAGTGTGCTAACTGCTGAGCCACTGACACGGACAACAGATGCTATATCATGTCTGAAAATGACAGGAAGATTGCCTGAGCGTCGGTGCCGCTTTGGGTAGCAGGCCCGACTGCAGTACTCAATGTTAAAGGTTGGATGTCAGTCTGCAATGGCGACATACCAATCGTAATAGGCTCAGTAGTACCTACATCAAGCCCTACCTTGGTGTCTGGTCAAGGTCGGGGGAAGGTGGTCAGCATCAAAGCAGAGGTCATACCTACAGTCACAGCAGCAGCTTGGGTCTTGCCAGGGAGGTCTTGTACTTGTCCAGGTGCTTGTATTTGTGGCTCCTTGATGAAGATTTCTCCCGGGACTTTGACAACCACAATCTGGTCATCAGGGATGGCAACACAGATTTACCCTGAAGCTGCTTCTCCATTGCTTTGATGGTCTTTTGGAGGAGGAATTTCTCCAAAGCCCCCTTCCTGCATCACAAAGTTGCAGAGTTGTACTCCCCGGCAGATCTCACAGGCTTTCACATTGTGACAGAGGTCTAGGCAGCAGACACCCATGTATGGGTGTCGTCCTTGCAGATCTTCTCTCTGCATTCGTACCAGAAGAGTTTAGACAGTTTCTTGTGACATACAGGTTGCTGAAAATCACTATAAAAGCGTTACTTTAGTATAAGAAAACCTGAAATGGCGGCTTTGAACAGTGACATTTCCGATGGGGGTCCAAGAGTCTCATCGATGGCAAAGGAACTGAGGAAAGGAGGGCGCCACATTTATGTACATGCTGATGTCTGATGTCATCATGGGTAGCCCTGTCTGACAGCTTGATAAACTTTCCATGTGGTTCAAGTGCTGGTGCAGTTACAGTTCCAAAGATGTAGCCTGATGAAAGTGATATCCTCAAAGATCAACAGGTTTTGGCATGCTAACTCACTTTCATGTAACAATCTAGCTCTTACTTGGTGACTGATAATGCCATAAACAATTAGATCTTTTAATAAACTGCTGGTGAGAGTGCCAAATTCGTGGAATATAATCCAAGATCTGTCATGAGTCACCCATCTGGGCCCGAGCTATCTGGAAGCTCTCCTGTCCGTATTCACTCGTCTGCCCTCTTCGCTCAGCCCTGGTGGGACTGTTCTCAGTCCCATGTTCAAGGGTAACATGGTCAGAGGACAGAACTTACAGGGTGGCTGTTTAGGAGACAAATAAGCCTCATTTAGTTATGTTAGCTAACAGCAATCACTTATAACATTAATGTTGCTGAATTACCTGCTTTGTTTTATGACCATTTTGTTTTTCTTGATGTACAATGGTACACTATGCCTCATGGAGAGGCACAAAACAAACAAAAAATCATTTTGATTTCTGGTGAAAAGAACAAGTCTTCCCCAAGTTACATTCTTGTAGGGGTTGCTGTAACCTTGGAATTTCTCAACAATTGTGTCCATTTTCATGTTGTCTTCTTCCTTTTCCCACTGAAGAGAGTTTTAGATATCTATAGCATTACTCCAGCCACATGGAATTGAGAGAAAGCCTCGATTATCTCAGACCATCCTACAATCCTGCTCGCTGCAAAGTAAAACTGAAAGCACTAGTTCCACTTTCTCCAGTTATCTGCCAGATTTTCTACAAAGCTCAGTGGTTCTGGTGGTTTCATTTGTTCCATTTTCTATTCTGGCTGCTCACTTACGACACCATGTGACAGAGATTCTCACATGTGCTGCAAAGTAAAGGTTTCTTTTATTTTCAACTCCCCTTTCTCAACAAGGAACTATATTTAGCTCCGTTTACAAGGTTATGCTGTCCTTCACATGTCCCAGAATTGCTGCAATGAGTCCTGCTTACTGGGCTTCCTTGAAGCTCCTAAAGTAACACTGCAATTAACCCGTTATATTACACTCCTCATTTATAAAGATGAATGGCATATCCAGAGTTAGGTCACTGAGTATCCCCTAATTCCAAGCAAATGCTCTTAGAAATTGTGAACGGAATTACACAAAAATATTTGTTTTCCGTTTCTAGTAATGGAGGCCTGCAGGTGTAATGTATTGTTTTATCTGTGGACAGAGGAGACGCTCTTAGATTTATTTCATGAACATTCCTGTCCTAACCATGCAAAAAGCAAACAAAACAAGCACAGAGGGACGCATATAAATCCTGTGTCTTAACAACCATCCTCAGATAGCAATCATCTCCTCCACTTTATCACGCACATGCAGATCACATTTTAAGACACCTGATTTACTGAGTTGAGCAATTTAAAATAGCAGTATACTGTACTCTGCTAAGCGGCACACAGGCTTTTATACCTTTCAAAGTGTGTGCTCCTCAACATTACAGATTTAACTAGGTTACTGCCAGTATGTTCTGCAGTATGTAAGGTAAACAAAAAGCTTAACTCCACTGCTGCCCAGGACTGCTACACTACATATACCCAGCAGGAAAGGCCTTTCAGCAAGCTATGCTCTACTCTGCGGACACAGTCCAGGGGATTTGTCTCTCTACGAGCAGTGCTAGGATTGGGTTGATGTTGTGTAGGCTATACCCCTGAATTAATGAGATGACAAACATTCTGTTTGCCTTGGATATTTCAGGCTCATATAGGCTTACACTGCACCAGAGGAGCATGCAAGGAGCTAAAGGGCAAAGCCTCACTCCCTGGGGAGAAGGATTAATTGGTGTCGGTCCTTGTGCCTTTTAAGCGCATGCACTACTGATCAGTTTGTCCTTAGGGCTGCATATAAGGCCATGGTTTTCACTTAACTCCCCTCCTGTTTAGGTTTCTGTGAATTTTTTAGTCTCAGAAAAAAGTAACAAAACTGGCAAGTTTGCTAATTGAGGTAATACACTATAACAGCTAGTTTGCTGAAAGAAATTTTCCAAGTTTTGCTTCCCGAGATACACAGTGGCCGCTTAGGGAACGATTTAGGTCCTCCAGTGATTATTTTTTTTTTGTAAATTTACTTCCTAATCGAGGAGCAGCTGATCAGCTGCTGTGACTGGAAGTGCTCCCCCTTCCCCAACCATGTGCATCTTTGAAGGAAGAGCTGTGAGCTGTGGGGATGTGGGAAGAGCCTGTTATGGACCGTGACCATTGGGTATTTTTTTTTTATTCAGTTTACTGCTGAAATTAAAAGTCACACAGCACTAATACATCATTACATCAGAAGTGGTAGTGGCTGTAGACTGATTGCAGTCAATCTACTGCACACTGGTTTTAAGTATTGACACATTCTGTTTGATTTGTTTTTCTCAATAGTAAACACCATAAAATTCAAGTAACAGGGGCTAGATATACAAAACTTTGCCCCAGGGCTAAATAGCACTGCCTGGCAGGCAAACATAGCCCAGAGCACAAAGCAAGCTACATTTAAAAGGAAATAGCTCGGTGCTAATCCTGCTGAATATAGCAGCCTAAGGAAGCCAGGCAAACTGGTCTGGGTGTGCAGGGCAAATATAGCCTGGGAATAAGACAGCACTGAATATAGCAACAGGGAAGTGTAAACTGCAACTGCAGCTCATTAGACCCTGTAGCAAGCCAGTATTAAACCTGCAGGTGGAGAACATTGTGTGTGATTGCAGAGAGCTGTCTCACATCTACCGCAAACCCAACTCTCAACCTCCTGCCTCATAATCAGGGACAAGACTTAAAAAAATCAGGGACACACCTTAACAAATGGTGATATCCACTCAAGAAGCTGGTAGAATAAGTGGTGTAGTGTAAAATGCATTTACTAAGGAAGAACACATCTGTAACATTAATGTCTGACATTATGTTATACTTACAACCCCCACTGTTTGGTCATGGAAACACAATCTGTAGGAGGGACAGAGTAATGGTTTGAGGCAAAATCAGGGACAGTTGAGGAGGTATGACTGCAAACAACAATGTAAGTCACACAGTGTAGAACTGTGCTTAGTGTGCTATGCAGAAGTGAGGTTTGCCCAGGGCTAACCTGATTGCACAATGCTAAAACATTAGCCGGTGCAAACTGGTTAGCCGAGGCAAATAGGAGACTATATTCAAAGGTTCCATGCAAATGAGCCTACTTAGGTAATCCATGGGCAAACAGGCACATCTGCATCTCACTATGTGCTGCTTAGCATACAGAATCATGCAGTTTGCCCGGTGCTACTGCATGAAGCGCACAGCTCCCCTTTTGGTCGGAATGGAAGTATAGGCTGGACGCTGAAGACCAAGGCAGACTCATAGCATCCCCTGTTGGTCAGAATAGAAGTAGAGGCCAGAAGCAGCAGGAACTGTGTGCTGTCAGGCTCAGTTGGTGCATACATATCTCACAACCCCTTGCCACCTGAATCAGGGACAAGGCTTAAACAAGTTAGGAACAAAGAACCAAAATCAGGGACACATCCTCAGATGTAGAGATATCCACCCAGACAGCTGGTAGAATATGGGGCTTAGTGTAAAATGCATGTTCTGAAGAAGAACAAATCTGTACCTTTAATGCTTGCCATTGCTATGTGCTTACAATTTCCACTGTTCAGCTAGGGAACCACAGCTGTAAGGAGGGACAGACTAATACCTCTGAGGCAAATTCAGTGACATCCCTGACAATCAGGGACAGTTAAGAGGCATGCTCCTGACCCAGTCACAATGAATGTAAAGGTAATATTCCTGGAGTCTAGTGGTCCCCCCACCCTACATGACTCCCTACCTGTTCACAATATTATTATACTTAATTTCCCTGGTAGTCAGTCCCCCCATACGTATCCGACCCTGTTTCCAATCAAACTAAACACATATCCTGGTAGTCTAATGGTCCCCCAGCACATTTCCAGACCCCCTTTGAATAAAATAAGCACTTATCCCTGGTAGTCTAGTGGTCCCCCAGCACGTTTCCGACCCTGTTATGAATAAGTTTAAGCACTTATTCCTAATAGTCTAGTGGTCCCCCAGCACGTTCCGACCCCGTTATTAATACATTCAAGCACATATCCCTGGTAGTCCAGTGGTTCCCCCCAGCACGTTTCCCGACCCTCGTTATGAATATAAGTAAGCTATTTACCCTGGTAGTCTAGTGGTACCCCCCCACCTGGTAGAGCCATCCCCGCTCAGCCCACCCATCTGCCAGGAAGTGAGCCGGCAACCGGCTCAGCCCTCCACACACTACCACGGCTGGCCGTGGTGGTGTGCGGAGGGCTGAGGGATGGAGTTAGTAAAGTGGCACCACCTGTGCTACAGGCAGACTAGATGGGCTAAGTGGTCCTTATCTGCTGACAGATTCAATGTTTCTATGTAAGGATTAAAGAGCACCTTTCATGGCACTGGTGCTCAGCCCCAAATGAAGCTTACCTGCCTCTGAGATCTGTGCTTTAAAAAAAAAAAAACAATTTCATATGGTGCCATTTTTGGGAGTGGAGAAATCGTATTTTTGGCTCTAAGGAGCTGAGCCGCTGATCTCATCCACTTCCTGGTTTATGGGCCGCCCCGCTGTTCACTATTCTGACATCACAATGTGCTAGTCTTGAGGGGCATACTATAGCAACCCTGCACTAGCCCATTATGATGTCAGAATAGGGAACAGCATGAGGGCGTATCTACAAACCGGAAATGGATGGGATTGGTGGCTTAGTTTCTCGAGCCAAAAATACAATCCTCTCCACTTTAAAATAGCACCATATGAACATTTTTTTATTTTATTTTTTAAGCAGCGAACTCGAGGTAGGTAAGCTCTTTGGTGCTGTGAGGGGGCATATTATAATTCAGCACAAAGGTGCTCTTTAAAGGACATTGTCAACCGCTTTGCATCTTATTACTTCTAGATGAATGACTACTTACTTTTTAAAATTCACTGATGTTGCTAGCTGTTTTATCTGCTTTCTTTCTTTGCAGAACTGGAATGCATCCAAATATACAGGTTACTCACCTGTAACAGGAGTTCTAGGAATGGTATATGTTGTTCATCCACACTGTCTGGCAGGTTCCTTACCGCTTTAAATGTTGCCAGAAGGTCTTCAAGCTGGCTCCTCCCACCCACCCAGGTGGTAAAACTCTCGTCTCCACCCCATGACGCCATATCTAGCCGGCTGGAAGCCAGGTTGTGCGCTGAAGCCGGGGAGGTCGGGTGGGTCGTGCGGATGAACAACATATACCATTCCTAGAACTCCTGTTACAGGTGAGTAACCTGTATTTCTAGGGACATGGATATATTGTTCATCCACACTGTCTGGCAGACCCCTAGCAGTTCTCCGGGAGGAGGGAGGCAAGGCGCACACCCCCTAATTAGGGAATAATGACTGGAGAACAGAGGCCCCAAAACCAGCATCCCAGCGTGACTCAAGGTCGATGTGGTAGTGGGTGATGAAGGTGTGCGCCGACTTCCAGGTAGCAGCCCTGCAGATTTCCTGGATAGGGACATCCCTGGAAGCAGCCACCAATGCAGCGGTATGGCGGGTAGAATGAGCTCTTATCCCTCTGGGAGGCTCCATGCCCGCCAACCTATAGCAGAGATCTATGCAGGAGGTGACCCACCTGCCTGTGTCCGCTAGGCTGCAGTCTGAGTGCTGCTTCAGCGTAGGTGACAAACAGCCGCGAACCTCTCACCGAACTTCAGCCGTCCGCTCCTTGTAATAAGCGAGCTTTCTAGGGGCCAAAGTCATGGAGCCTATATTCAGCCTCGAGGTGTAATTGGGGTAGAACAACGGCAGAGTCAATACCTGGTTAAGGTGAAACTCCAACACCACCTTCGGAAGGAATTTCGGGTGGAGGCGCAGGACAACCTTGTCCCTATGGAAGACCAGATAAGGAGACTCGATGGAAAGTGCCTGGAGCTCTCCCATCCTTCTGGCTGACGTGATAGCCACCAAGAAGGCGGTCTTCCACGAAAGGTGAGAGATGTCACACCTGTGCATCGGTTCGAATGGCTTGCCCATGAGCTTAGCCAATACCAGCAGTAGATCCCACGGAGATGGAGGTTCTCGCACCGGAGGGGATATGTGATCAAGGCCTTTGAAAAAACGCCCAACCACCTTTTCCTGTGCCACTGACTGTTTCCCAGCCCGCGCCAGGTAAGCAGAGATGGCTGCCAGGTGCACCTTAAGGGCTCGCCGACCGAAGCCCTAGCTGAGAAAGGGACCATAGGTAGTCCAGAATACTTGCCAAGGAACAGGAGGAAGGGTCCAGGCCCTTGCCCTGACACCAAATGGAGAATCTCTTCCATTTGAAGGCGTAGCATTTCCTGGTCAACTCCTTACGGGACGCCTCAGCGACGTTGAGGACCTCGTTGGAAAGACCCAAGGCCTGGAACTCTAGCCGCTCAGGAACCAGGCCATCAGGTGCAGGGATTGAAGGTCCAGATGGAATACCTTCCCCTGACTGACTGAGATCAGGTCTGGGCGGGCTGGAAGCCGCCTCGGGAGCCTGGAGTTGAGACTGAGGAGATCTGGATACCAGAACTGGCAGAGCCAGTCTGGAGCTACCAGAATCACCTGCACCTTCTCCCTCCTCGCCTTGAGAAGCACCTTGTGGACCAAGGAAAATGGGGGAAAGGCATAGAAGAGGCCCGGGGTCCACAGCCTCGAGAAGGCATCCCCCTGCAGCGAGCCCTGCTGAGGGGGCAGGCATGAAACAGTCTCAGCTTCGCATTCTCCCTGGAGGCAAACAGGTCCACCTGAGGCGTGCCCCAGTGGGAGAAGAGATCTTGTACTACCTCCGGCAGGAGAGACCACTCATGAGATGCAGCCCCTATCCGGCTTAGGGCATCGGCCAGGGTGTTGGAGGCTCCTGCCACATGAATGGCGGGAGATCCGCCTCCAGGCTGTGCACGAGTGACCAAAATGCAGAGTGCCTCACGACAGAGGCATGGAGCGCGGCCCCGCCCTGGGCGGCTTCAGGGTAGTACATGGTTGTGGTATTGTCCGTCTGGACCTGAACCACTTGACCCCATAGAAACAGAGCCAGGCGGTGAGGGCTGAGACAGACTGCTGAAGCTCCAGCAGGTTGATATGGCATCAGACTCCGAGGGACCAGAGGCCGTGCGCTCTGTGCTCCCCCAGATGGGCACCCCAACCCATCAGAGAGCACTGGTGGATAGTGAGACCGTGCTCAAGGCGGACAAAGCGGGATGCCCTCCTGCAGATGTGCTGGAACGGTCCACCACTGGAGAGTGTTCCACATCCCTGGGTCACTGTCACTAGCTGATCCAGCGGATCGAGTGCTGTGACCATTGGCTGGCCAGCCCCATTGAAGGGGCGCTGATGTACCAAGCGGCCCAACGGACCACGCTGGTGCAAGCCACCATGAGGCCCAGGGCGTGAAGTCCCGGGCAGGGGCCGTTGCCCAACCTGAAATGATTGGGCAAAGGAGTAAAGAACCTCGGCCCGTCCGCCAGGGAGCCGTGCTCTGGCTCTTAGAGAGTCGAGCTCACGCCGATGAATTGTATCACCTGCTTTGGCATGAGTTCTGACTTGGCCTCGTTGATGAGGAGCCAACCTGAGAAAGCAAACCTGGAGGGCCAGATCTTGGACCGCCTCCACTCTCTGCTCTGGAGGGGGCTGCAATCAGCCAGTCGTCCAGGTAGAGGTACACCCGGACCCTTTGGCACCGCAGGAATGCTGTGACCACTGCCATGCATTTGGTGAAGACCCTGGGAGCTAGGGAAAGGCCAAACTCATAAAGGGATCCCTCCGCTCTGAAGTGGAGGAATCTCTGGTGGGACGGACGGATTGGGACGTGAAAGAGCAGCATCCTGAGGTCCAGAGACAGACCACACACCTTGTTCCAAGGATGGGATTATCTGAGCCAGAGTGACCATCCTGAAGGTCCGAGACCTTGGAACCTGTTCAGATCGTGCAGGTCGAGAATGGGGGCGCCAGCCCCATCACGACTCCAGGACAGAAAGTACCTGGACACAAATCCCGGGTCCGGAGGATCAAGCCACCTTCCTGATCACCTCTTTTTGAGGAGCAGGACAATATTGTCTCGGCGAGCGACAGAGACTGCAGACACATCCAGCTCCCCGAAGGCGGCGGCTCGTTAAACTGGGCCTGCTCGAACTCCAGGGGCAGGCCCTTTCCTACCACCTCAACACCCAATGGTCTGTGGTGATAGCGGACCAGGCGGAAAGGAAGTGGCGGAGCCGTCCCCCCACGGGGGGAACCCAGGGGGGAGTAACGAGGCTGGGGGCGAAACCCCTCAACCCGTCACTGGGCAGGCTTAGAGGAGGAACTGGCTGAGGGACCTCCTGGGCCTTTACCTCCCTGCTTCCGGTTGGAGGAAGCCGGCATGAGCTTAGGTTTGGGATGCCAAGCTGAGCCTGCTGGCCCTGATGCTGGCGCTGTTGGGCCGGATGTGCTGCAGGCGCAGAAGGACGAAAGGGCTTGTGCTACTGCTGTCGGCGGCCTTTGTCCTTCTGGGCAGATGTGACAGAGTCCAGAGTGGCACTGGACTTTTTGATCCGGTGGAGGTGACCTTCCACTCCAGGGCCGAAGAGGTCGGTCCCCAAGAAGGGGACATCCGCCAGTTTGTGCTGGGTATCCGCCGTGAAGGTGGATATCCTCAGCCATGCTCTGTGGTGCATGGCCACCGTGGCCGCAACCGATCTGGCACAGGAGTCTCCAATGTCCAGAGCCATTTGGAGCTGCTGCTTAGCCACTGCCCTACCCTGGTCCCGCACCTGCTGGACCGTGGTCTGCAGGTCGGCCGGGAGATGAGGGATCACCTCATCCAAGGAGCCCATGAGGGAGTGGGAGAAATGTGCCATCAGCACAGCCGAGCTGGCCTGGCGGAGGCCAAGGGAGGACGCAGCGTACACCTTGCGACCGGCATAGTTCAGCTTTTTGGACTCCTTGTCGGGAGGCTTGTCCAAGTCCCTAGCATTCCCGGAATGCCGGAAAACGCTGTCAGTGACCAACCCCTAGGCTGTGGGGTGTTCCAAAAAAACGGGCAAAGAGCCGGTAGGGACCACATACTTTCTGGCCATACTGGCCGAAGGCGTGGGGCAGGAAGCAGACCGCTGCCAGAGCTCCAAGGCTGGGCCAACAATGGCTTCAGCCACTGGAAAGGCCTCCGTGGGTGAATTCCCTCGGTCCAGTATCTCCGTCAAGGGATACCTGGCCCCGTTGATATGGGCTTGAAGCTGCATCCGGTGGACTCGAGATGAGCGAAGCAAACCCATGAAGGACGATGGGCTCGTTCATCGACTGGCCCCGGAAGACTCCAGGTCAATGGGCCGGAGAACAGGGAGGAGTCGTGCCTGACTGGGAGAAGTCCGCTGAAGAGCTGCTCGGGGCCTGAGCCACCTCCCCACCTGCCAAGGACGGTCGGGAGTGAGGGTGACCGACAACCTGTGGAGCAGGGTTCTGAATCGGCACAAGAGTCCTTGGTCGGCGCCCGATTTCGTTGTGGAGGCGGAGGTTCCACCACAATCGGTGGGGTGATTTCGACGCAAAACCGCCCAGGCTTGGGCACCTCGGCTACAGCGAGGGTTTTGTTTCGTCCGCTCAGCTGATAGCCACTTGATGGCCGGGGAAGGCGACGGCATCGGCTTGTTCCCTGACAGAAGTAACTGCTGCCATATCAGGTCCTCAGAAGGCCGACGCAATTTAGCGTCGGGTTTCTCCTCTTCCGAGGTGAGGAAGACGAGGATGAGCGGCAGCACCGCTACCGGGTGCTGAGACTGAGACCCCGCCACTGTCGGGCGGGATTGGCTGGACCAAGACGATGTCTGAGAGCCTAGATCCTCAGCTGCCTGAGGACAGGTCTGGGAAGGGACGGGGACACTGCCTCCCCTTGGCTCGAAGCCTTAACTGGGATCGATGCACCAGGGGCGAGGCAGGTCCTCGGTCTCCACCAGGGAACCGTAAGAAGGGTTGTCAGTCTCAGTCGACAGCCCATCCGACGGGTCGAGAAAAATCTCGACCGTGTCGACGGGTGTCTCGGCCGGCTGGCCTGACAGGGATGCCATGAAGCCAGCGGCCTTAGCCTCAACCTCGACCGAAGTTGACAGTCGACTGTCCGGGGAGGGACCTCTCCCACTCCCACAAACGCAGACGATGGGACTTACCTTTTGAGTCCTTTTTGGACCGAGAGGAATGTCCCGATGGCCCCTCTCCCTTCATGGAAAGGGATTGGCAAAGCTCCTTGAAAGAAGCTGAATACGAGGTACCCAGTGAGAGCGGGATAAATGCCGTGACCGAGGAAGAGGATGATGAGGCCTGAACTGCCTCCTCCTTGAGGGCGATCATCTGCTCGAGTTGTTCAGCCGAGCCAGCCGCCGCGGTAACCGCCCAATGGGCCTCCCTTAAACAACAGTAATTAGCGCTCCGGGCGCCAGCTGTAACCAGGCAGCGGTCCTCCAGGGACGCTGGCCAAAACAAACAGCATGACTCGCAGGCCTCAGGGTTGTGTTCTAGGCTGAGGCAGTAGGCGCATGTGGAGTCTGGGTCCGTCCTGGACATCTTCTACCCACAAGGGCACCGCTGAAGTCCGGGAGTCGATTTGTCCATCGCAGCTGCGAGGGAGAAAGATGACTGAAGTCTTGAAAACTTTAAAATAAGTTTCGGGTGAACCGAAGAATTAGGATCCAGTCTACACGCACAGCGTTAAGGAGGGAACCTGAGCTTCCAAGCGGTAAGGATGGTAAGGGTGGGAGGAGCCAGCTTGAAGACCTTCTGGCAAGATTTAAAGCAGCAAGGAACCTGCCAGACAGTGTGGATGAACAACATATCCATGTCCCTAGAAGATGCAATTATACCCAGCCTGGTTTTGTTCTGAATCCTTCATCTATCCTTACTGCAGACTTCCTGAACATGATGAGCACCCCTAAACAGTGCAGCCACTCTGGATGAGATGGTCTCTTTTCCTCCCAATGCATCATGAGTGTTGAGACTGTGTTGGGTATGTTCCCGTGTCCAGGAAAGATGCAGTGGTAGTAGATTAAGGAACGGAAACACACATCATTTGTGTGGTAACACTAATCTGGTGGGCAAGCTATTGTCTTCATTTTTTAAAATAAAAAAGGAATAAGAATCAAGCTACTAGCTACATCAGCAATCTCTGCAGAATGTGAGCAATCATAAAATGCGTTGCTTACACTTTTTAAAAATGTGTGACCTAAGGGGGTTGACAGTGTCCCTTTAGCTAGGCAAGTTCCCCAAGGTGCGGAGCTTAGTGGTATAAATAGAGGGTAGCTGCT
This sequence comes from Neoceratodus forsteri, assembly GCA_016271365.2. NCBI lineage: Eukaryota > Metazoa > Chordata > Ceratodontiformes > Ceratodontidae > Neoceratodus > Neoceratodus forsteri. The sequence continues at coordinate 544,065,059 of CM057449.1, forward strand.
GCCATTTTGGTGGCTGGTCCATGGGGAGCCTCATGAGAGGAAGTTTCCTTGGGAGAGGTCTAGACTCAAGGACCAGGGATCTGGGTTCCAGAGAAAGCGCAGACCAGATGAAGGAGGGGGTGCTCCAGTGCCAGTAGTGAGACATCAGGGTCACCATGTGACTATCCCAACGAAGGATCATGAGGGAGCAGATATGGTTTTGGAGGCTACCTGCTGTTGTATCAGTATCTGTACCAGGGTGGCGGGCACCCATGTCTTCTGCTGCTAAGGAAAAGGCAGAAAATAGTTTTGCTAGTGGAGGAACAAAGATTGTCAAATCCTTCTTGGTCTATTTTTTTTTTATTTGCACATCCAGGTCACACACAGGTGTGTGATGAAATACAGATATTTGCTTACATCACCACCCAACAAAAGAAGTGAATGGCATTAAATCACTTAATAGTATCTGGAGGTAGCATAGCGTAGTGGTTTAAGGCTCTGAGCTGCAAACCTGGAGACCTGGGTTTGAATCCCACAGCCCCACTTGCATACTGTGTGACCCTGAGCAAGTCACTTAACTTCCTTGTGCTCCCAGGCCACACCTGTAAACAAGCTTCAGCTTAGTGTGTCTCTCCTGGTTGAAACAAACAAACAAAAAAAGTATTTATACCTTATATTTGCCACTCTGCATTTTAAGCAGCCTTTTACTGGTCCAAAAATTTCTTCTCTCATATAACAAATGGCACTGGAGGAGAAGCAATGTACTCATCATCTGTGAAAAGTGGTGCGGCTACAAGAAGAGTATGTTGTGTGGTTTATTGTCTTTTTTTTTTTTTGCCTTATCCAAATCAGACAACCCTAGCAAGCTAAGCTTAGCTGCAAGTTGTATTTCTTGTGGGATACTGATCCTGCTCATCGTGGAGCAAAACCTAGGAGGCGTGTCCTCTCTCTCCAGCTTGTGCAGTAACATCCTTGGTGCAGTTAATCACTGGTCTGAAAATAATTGCCTGACCCTGGAATCAATATTTGCATGCTTTGTCTCCGAGGTAGCAGCACTAACCATTCGACTAAAGGAAAGCCACATTAAGTAAGCTGCTTGAGCTCTAGTTCTTTGCATTTTAACAATCTCCACTTTCATCACCAGATGGCACTCTGCACTGTCTGGTTACTAACACTGTACACATTAGAGGAGGCACAGCTCAGGCTGGCCACAGGTGCCACCTGAAGTGCTTGAGACCACTGTGCAAGCTCTCTCGTATAACAGTCTTATATAGGGACACATCTACTACCATGTGAAGCAAAGGAAACTCTGCACTCGCTTTTTAATATGCTTTTTGCTCCCCACGCTGGAGGGGATGTACCCCATATCTGCCCCTTTGAGTCCCAAATGCCCGACCCTCCAACCCAGGATTTACCGGGAGACCAGTGATCCATACAGTGGGCCCCCTCCCCTTCTGTGGAGGACAACAGAGGACGGAGTAAGGAGTATACTAATCTGGCAATCCACTGTATTGAGGAGAGTAGTGTGGCGCTGCACTTTCAGAGCAAATGGAACCGTGCAGCATCCGCCATGTTTGGGGATCGCGGACTTTTCAAAAATAAAATAAAGTAAGTTACAATGGACAAAAGAAATGTCTTCAATCCGAAAAGTCTAATCAGGGTAAAGTTTTTCGAGAAGTACATATAAGGACAGCTTTCCTTTAACTTCTCTGTGCTACTCACTTTTGCAAGATGTTGCCTGCACCAGTCAGAGAACCTACCTGCGATATATTTGACTCCCTTGCACTGTTTCTGTACCTGTTAAAGGACTGTACATACTGATCAAATGCCACTAAAACAAATTCACTAAAAGAAATACCATAACCCCAGTCTAGAGACTTGAACAGAACCCCCATAAGGCATATGTTGGGTTGCCCAGGAGTATGGAATTCGGGGAGGCTAGAATGCAGTGAGGGGACATGGCAGATGCGGGGGCACTAAGTGGCCTGAGGGTGTGGATGGCTGAGCGGTGTAGGGTTGGAGCACAAATAAATAAAGCAAAAAAAAAAAAAATACTGTAAAACAAAAAGCAGGGAAATAAACCTTTTAAAAGTATAGCATAAAATAAAATATGACAAAGGGAGACATTCACTAAGGGTAAATTGTATATAATCCAGTGTGTATGTTATTAATAAACAACTGTCATATTTGTCATTGCTCTGTAAAACCAGAGAAACTGAGACCTTGCACACCTATAAAGCAATATGGTTGGAATAAGTAATGTGCTATCAATCTGGGCAAACTCCAGCCCCTCAGGCACAACAGTTTCATCCAAGTAACCAAATAAACACGCAATGCCTGCTCTCATTAGCCTCACAATTTTCACAACTGTTCTTCTCTCCAAACATGGCACTCATTGCCCGAGGAACCAATGAAGCAGCAGCCGTCACACTGACCGAAGAGACCATTCCTTTCCATCATTCCCTCTTCCTGGCTTTGAGGGACTTTTCAAACAAAACGTCGGTTTAATTTGTTTAATGCCTGTAGCACTGATACATTCTTGATGTTGAAATGAAACTACAAAAGAAAAGGAAAACATAGCAAACAAATAAACATTCCATATGTGTGTGACAGCCTTCCCTTTGCAGAAATGCAAAACACTGGTATCTGAAATGTAGAATGTGCATGGGAGAATATTGAAAATTGTGGACTTATTTCCTGGACTCAAATCCCCAAAAGAATCCTGAATAGCTCTAGATAGATTCAGAACCCTTGGAGGTCACAATACCAAAAAGAATACCAATTAAAAGCACATACTGAAATTAAAATAATGCGTTTCCCATTGTTGAGTTTGTCTGTCTGTAGCCATCATCACTCCTTTGTACTTTATCTCCCTCTTTCCTTGATCCCTGAAATCCAGACTACAGACTCGGTTCTGCCCGGCAACATTCCCCTATCCTGGTCCTCTACAATGACACCGTCTCCGCTACCCATTTCCACTAGACATACTCCCCATACCCCTTTCTTTGAAACTCTTCTGCTGCCGAATTTCTTCATGACATCCTCCCCTATCTCCATGCCACTCTACTGGCACATGTCCTGCCAGCCCCTTGCATCTTGCACCCTTTCCAGTCCCTGCCACTCTTTCCTGGTACCATTACGGTTCCTAAGCACCTTAATATGCCTGTTTCTACTACTCATCCTTTCTTTTTCACTTTTTACCTCTGCTCTAACCATCCTTAGAAACATAGTATTAAACACACTGATTTAAGGTTGGAAGTGACTTCAGGTCCACTGTGTCCACCTCCCCTTAATAAGCAGAAAATATGCTATGCAAATGTATTTATTTTTAGGAACATCCGTTAAACCCCTTTTACTCACCATCCCCACTCCCTAGTTTATCACTCCTCCCTCCAGGGCCAATAATTTTCAGTTTTCAATGGAAAACACTCGGTAAAGATGGAATTTGCCATTTTTAAAACCAGCCCTGAGGAGTCAATTTGTTATGAAAAACTCTATTTGTGCCCCTTTAGCGTGCAAAAAAAAAACAAAAAAACACGGCACAACACTTTGCACCAGCTTTCTGGGTGAATCTCTCCATTCTGAGACAACATATTGTTAAAAACATGCTGATTTGCCCTCAATTTGGGGGAAAAAAGGAAATAATGGTTTAACTGGAAAATTATTAACTCTACCCCTTCCTGCCAGTTCCTATATGCCCATGACACTTGTCCTCTCATTTCCTTTGCATGGTGACACAATGGTGACATGCTCCTCTTCCCTTTAAACACAAGCAGGCTTCTTTCTCTATTGCATGATGGGGGAAAAAAAACAGTGCCAGGTATGAACCCTATTACAGTACAACAGTGTTTCTCATAATGCTGCCACTTTATAACAAACTGTGCAATTGTGATGTAACAGCACACACCTAGTTTGCTGCGTTGGCAGTTTCATCATGCCAGATTCTGAACTCTGTTTTTAGAACGAGACTTCATCCAGTGCATCAAAACATGGACTGAAAACAGCTGGAGCAGGAGGTCTTGGCCTCCCAGATCTGATGACCTAGTCAGAAAATCTGGCCAGCAGCAGGAGCAAAATGACTTGAAAAAGACAGATATAAACAAACGCTTTAAGGAACAGTAAAAGACCTATTGGTCCAAACAAGCCTGCCCAATGTAGGCTAATCTTACTCATACTACCATATTTTATCATATCTCTGCTTTCTTCAGAAAGATATCAAGTTACCTCATTTTTATACATTTCATATTATTGGCTTCTGCCAGACTATTCCTTGGAGTTATTAATCTTCTGTCCTTTTACACTTAGATCCTTTTTATTTAGTTTTTTTATCCCACAACTACGGACTGTCCTCTGTGTGCCGCCTTCTCCCTGTCAGCCTCACTGTTGGCTCCGCACATACCACCTCCATTTGCACCACACTGTGGAAAAGCTTCACCACCACAGTGGATTCCAGGGTTGGGAACAGAAACCTTGGCTTAATTAAAGATCAGCACTGTGAAGGGAGGAACTGGAGAGGCACTTTGTGTAAGTGGCGAGGAGTCAGGAGAGGCGTGTACACTGAATCAGGGGCATCCACGCCAGTGATCCTGAACACCTCCCTGGCCACTAACAGCAGCTCACTCGGCGATGACCCGGATCCTCTTCTCAAAACCTTAAAGTGATGCCTCTGTATCACTCCACACTCTTATTCTCTATGTCACTTAATGTTTGAACCTTTGAACTAGTGAACAATGTGCGCAGATTAAGTTTATCAATCCCCATCTTTATTTTGAAAACTATTAGATCACCTCAGATGACAATTTTGCTCAAGGAAGAATAAGCATAAAGTACAGTTACGTAAGACATTACCATAACAGTAGATCTTTGAGAGGATCTCTTGCATCGGGCTACACCTGTAGAACTACAGCCACCAATCACTAGGACCACATGGAAACTTTTCTAACTAGAAGTCTACAAGGGGCCACCCACAATGACATCAGACGCAGCAACATCGCTCCCATATAACCGTGGGTGGCCCCGCATCCTCCTCAATTCTTTTCCCGTCAGAGACCCAATACAGAGGATCTATGGCCAGGGAACCAAGGAGGGGGCCAGAGGTTCCTACCAGAAGAACAGGTGAAACAGAAGGTGAACCATCCTGGAGAGAAAGAGGCAGACACAAGAGAGCTCAAAAGCCAAGAGGGATGGTGGGTGGGACAGCATGGCAAGATGCAAAAGATCCTCTTGAAGATCTACTGCTACGGTAAGTTTTTACCTAAATGTACTGTCTTCATCAAGGGTATTTCTTACATCAGGCCACACCTGTAGAATGAGTCCTCAGTAGTTAGAGACAGAGATACAGTCTGGGTGACTGGAGGCTACAGGCCTAAGACAGGAGGCCTTGAAGCACAGCTAGGCTGAAGCCTGCCCTTCCCCGAGAACTAGAAGAAATGTCCAGACTGTAGTGCTCAGTGAACGGGTGGACAGAACTCCAGGATGCAGCAGTACAGATCTCTGCTGCTGCAACATCCCTGAAACAGGCAACTGAAGTGGCCATGCCTCTGGCTGAATGATTACGAATGCCAGGAAGTTCCTTACCATACTTCCTAGAACAAAAATTAATGCAGTTGGCCAACCATTTGGACAGGCACTGTTTAGAAATGGGTCCACCCTCTTTCCCAGGGGCATAAGCAATAAACAGCTGCGAGGACTTTCTGCAGTCCTCTGTACAGTGTGTATAGTAATGCAAAATTCTATGTACACCTAAGGTATGGAGCAATGCTTCCCCTGGACTGGCATGCTCAGGATAATAAACAGACTAGCGGATGGACTGATTTAAGGTAAACTCAGATACCACCTTAGGAAGTAACTTAGGATTCATACACAAAGACACCCTGTCTTTGTGGAACATCAAATAAGGAGGCTCACACATCAGAACCTAAAGCTCAGAAATCCTTCGAGCTGAAGTAATAGCAACTAAAAATAACACTTTCCACAACAGAAAGCGTAGCTCACATATGAACATACCTATGAAATTGCCAGTAGAAACAAGCCATGATGGTCCATCTGGTCTGCTTGAGTGTGCAGCTCAGTTTATTTTGCAGCTGGCTCAAAAGGAGCCAAAGTAAGTTTTTCAAACACAAAATTCAAGTCCCAGGCCGGGACTGGGTTGCAGACAGGAGGCTTCATATGGAGAATGCCTCTAAAAAATGTATGGGACACCTCTAGTTGTGCCATTGTACGGCCAACAATGGGCACATGGAAGGCTGAAATGGCCAACAGGTTCACCTTAATGGAGAAGTACTGCAGGCCTGAATCTGAGAGGGACAGCAGGTACTCCAGAATTTGATTCACAGGACATGTGAAAGGGTCCAAATGATGGGAAGCCACTTACAGAGCAAAGTGCTTCCACTTCATGGAATAAGTGGCCCTAGTAGAATGCTTTCTGGCAGACACCAGGACATCAGCCACCTTTTGTGACAATCCCAAAGCGAGCAACAGCTACGTCCACAACAGCCATGCACGGAGGTGCAGTGACTTGAGATCTGGATGTATCAAGGTGCCTTGGTCCTGTGATAGCAAGCCTTTGCACAGGGGCAGGGGCACTGGAGGTTCCACCGCCAGCTGTTGCAGCAAGGAGAACCAAATCTGATGAGGCCAGATGGGGGAAATAAGGATCAGAGTGGCCCATTTCATCTGAAGCTTGATAAGTACCCTCTGAATTAGAGGAAAGGGACGGAAGGTGTAGAGGAACCTCCATTTCCAAGAAAGGGGCAACACATCTTGCCAGAAAACTCCAGGCCCTGGAGCGAGTGAGCAGAAATGCGGCGGTTTTGCATTTAGTGGAGATGCAAAGAGGTCCAATTCTGGACAATACCACCTGTTGAACAGGCCTTCTACAACTGAGGTCAGCAGCTCCCACTCATGCATCCAAGACTGCGGGCAGCTGAGCCTGTCCACCAGTACATTTTGGATGCCTGGAACATGGACAGCTGACAGTTCCAGGCCATGGTTCTAGAGCCCAGTACCAGACCCTCATCATTTCCCAACACAGAGAGTACAAGTGAGTCCCCCCCTTGTCTGGTGATGTAGTGCACCACAGTGATATTGTCTGTCTGCACCAGCAGATGGCCCGACCTCATCTCCATGATGTTTATGTGGAGGGCAGCCTACACACTGGACCACATCCCCTGCATCTGGTGGAGCCCCAAATGAGCCCCCCAGCCCAGCCAAGCTCCAAAGCATCTGTGGTGAGAATCTGCTGAGGGGAAGGAATAAGAAAGAGAACCCCTCTCAACAGGTTGCTGAGTTCCATCTACCATAAAATCACCTTTTTGACCAGAGAGGAGACTACAATAAGCCATTCCAGGATGTCGATGCATTGGTCCCACTGGACCCTCAGTGTCTACTGGGGAATCTAGATGTGCAGCCTAGCCAAAGGCACCATGGCAGTGGCTGCAGCCATCAGGCCCAAGAGACTCAGAAAGGTTCTGGTCATGACATACCTGCTGTTGTAAAGCAGCTGGGGCTGAGCCATCACGTGGTCTGCCCTGTCCTGTGGCAAGAATGCAAAGCCATGAGCCATGTCCAGTACTGCCCCAATGTACTGAAGGTACTGATAAGGAGTCAAGACTGACTTGGCAGATTCATTGTGATTCTCAAGGCATGAAAAACTGGCTGGTACGCTCTAGGGTCTGGAGCAGTTGCTCCCTGGACTGTACCTTGAGCAGCCAGACATCCAGGCAAGAGAAGATATACAGCCCATCCCTCCTGAAGGTAGCTGCTATCACTGCCAAGCATTTGGTAAAGACTCGGTGCAGAAGACAAGCCAAAGGGCAATGCCCGGAACTGGTAGTACTCCATCTGGAAGTGGAACAAGAAGTACTGTCTGTGGGGAGTACACACCTTGATATGCAGGTATGCACCCTGCATGTTGAGAGAGTATATCCAGTCTCCCAGGTGCAGCAGTGACAGCAGGCCATGTAGTGTCACCATCCTGAACTGGATATAGAAATTCAGGTTTCTCAGATCTAGGATGGGCCATAAAACCCCCGTTGATTTAGGGATTAGAAAGAAGTGGGAATAGAACCTGCTGTTCCCTCTGATCTGCAGGGACAGGTTCTATTGCCCTTTTTTGCAGCAGTGTGTGACTTTCCTCCAGCAGCACTTGAATGAACTGGAGGTTGATCTGGTGGCCACTCCAGAAGTTCTAGAGTGTGGCACTGTTCTATGAGCTGCAGGACCCAAACATCTGTGGTGATCTCCCGCCACCTGTCTAGGTAGAGGGAGAAGCAATCCCCTACCACCGCCTCCTGCTGAGCTGGAGGGTAGAGATCTGGCAAGGAGTTGTGCTGAGGTAGCCCCTGTGGCCTGGGCCACACCTCCTCCTCCTCTGGGGGCCATCCCAGTGGTGGAGATAGGGGCAGGGAAGGCTGTTGCTGCCTGGTGCTTGCCCTGGGGCTCTGTTTGGGCTTATGGAAGACCCAACGAAAGGGCACCCTCTGGCCACTTTTTGGATGGGTGTGGTAAAGGGTATGAACAGACCGCAGAGTCCTACCCAAGGCCCGAAAGTCAGAAAGGATGTCCTGCACATCTGCCCTGAAGGGCTTGTAGCCTATGAAAGAGGCATTCAGGATGGACTGTTGCACATTTGCAGCAAAGCCAGACACCCTAAGCCAGAATGCCTTCTCAAGCAGATACCTACTGCTGCTGCCTTAGTGAAAACATCAGCAGCATCACAAGCAAACTGCAAAAGATGCTTACCAACATCATCCCCAGACTGGAGGGCCTTAAACAATTCTGCCTCTGGGAAGGCCAGAGCAGCCACCTTGCTCCAGAGGATATTCTGGAATCTGACCGTGTGGGCAACATAATTTAAGACCCTAATAGCCAGTGTAACTGAGGTCCCCTTCTCCAGGAGGTACAGCCTTTTGGACTTCTTATGGGGGGAAGGGGCAGAGAGCAGAGAGCAGAGGTGCTTAGGCTTCTTGGTCCTATCGAGGTTAGCATACATCACCATTGAGTCTGCCTTTGGTTGCTCAGCAAAGCAGGGTTCCCCTGAGGGAGCCTGATACAATTTGTCCACCTGCCAAGGCATGGCAGTGATCAAATACGGTCTGTACCAAGCAACCGAAGTGGCATCCTTAAAGGCTGGTATAAGAGAAATAATAATAAGAGGAAAAGAATCTGGCCATTCCAGGTAGTCTGTCAGATTCCTCCTGGTTCCATCCTGCTCCTCAGCAATGAACCCCATCGCAGTTTTAACTGCCTCATCACTAAGATGAAAGAGAGGTCATCGGGGGGCCCCCAGGGTATAAGTGGTGGAGTCCTCACCACCCAGAAGAAACAGTGGAGGTATAATGGGGAGGGCTAGCAGCCCCTTTGCCCACATCCTCATCATCATCATCATCATCATCACGGGGGAGAAGTCAGGAAAGCATTTGTCCTCATTGCTGGGCTCTGTAATGGACACTGATAGTGTCAAGGAGCGAAGATGAGCAGGACATGGCACCAGCAAAGGTGGAGGTGCGGAAGCAAGCCTAGCAGGCCCAGCATCGTCAGCCATGGAGGAGGAGAAAGATAGTGCATGAACTCCCAGAAGGAGTACAGCATGGCTGAGACATCAATGATTGGTGGTGCCAGAACACCAAATGGTGCCGGCGGGGGAGCCTGGGATACCGGCGCTAGCAGTATGGCTTGTGGTGTCGATGGGGTGGGCTGAGGCCCTGGCATCGACAGGTCAGCCTGGGACATTGGTGGAGTAGGCCAAGACTCTGAAGACGACATGGTAACCTGAGGCAACAACTGGGGGAGGCTCGGTCAACGACATCAAAGCAAAGGCCAAAATACAGGCAGAGGACATCGTCAGGGTAGGATGGAGCCCTGCTGAAGATGTGCCAATGCCAGCAAAAGGTGATCCAGCAAAGCTCCCCATCTGGTAGCCTGTAGAGAACAGGGTCCAGAACAGCAGGGGCTGAAAGGCCGGCAAGGGTGAAAGGAAGCCCAATGCCAAATAGCCATTGCCAGTCAAGGTTAGACTGGTGGGAGGCACTGCCAAAGCAGACCCCAAGAAGGATGGAGTGTAGGTGGCAGAGCGGGTCACTGCAGAAGCAGCCAATCCTGCTGTGGCCGGCGCCCAATGAAGTGACCAAAAGTGAACTGGGGAGGACCACTCCTTACTCTGGTCCTTATTCCGGTGCTTGTGCTTCCCAATTGACTTGTCCTGGGCCTCGGATGAATGGGAGCCTTTGGACGGTGCCGAGGAGGCAGAGGAGCTTCTGGCCTGGAGCTCCTTTTCCAGTCAGGTGACCTTCTGTTGCACAAGACAATTTTCCAGGGCCTTTCAGGGGCGCCACCAGGTAGCATGGTTGAATCCGCACCAGACTTCGCCGACCTTAATGCTGTGGTCCGAACCTAGGGAGCGAATGCAGGCATCATGGTTGTCCTTATCAAAGATCTTCTGGCCACACGCGCAGTAGTGGAAGAGTTTTTCAGGATCGGTAGTCATAAATTGGAAAAACATAAAATCACTTTGAAATAAAGTGCTCACTGAAACTATGGTGAGAAAACAAAAGAAAGCAAAAGTTAGATAACTGGCAGTAGACTGAAGCAGCATTATCTCCATTGAGTCCGATGTGTAAAGGTCGATGGCAGGAAAAGAACTGAGGAGGGCGTGAGGCTGCCCACGATTATATGGGAGAGACGTTGCTGTGTCTGATGTCATCATTGGTGGCCCTTTATATACTGTTACCTAAAAAAGTTTCTATCTAGTCCTAGTGCCTGTTGACTGTAGTTCTACAGGTATGGCCTGATGCAAGAGATACCCTCGATGAAGATTTGGCTTTATCTTTATTGATAACTAAGATATCAGAGAAGAGGTACCATTTTGCTTGCCCTAAACTGCACTCTCTCTCAAGGACAATAACATCCTTCCTGTACACCACAATCCAGATGGGCCTTAAACAATGTTTTACAGAAAAACCATATCACATCACACCATCTCCACTCTAGAGGCAGGATTTTCTGTTTGAGAAAGACAGTGACTTTAAGAAGCATGACGTAGCTAGCTATGCCTCTCAACTATCCCAGATTACGAGACATCCCTCATTTTACCCCTCAATATTGCTCTACGCCTTATCTGTCCCTTATGGAAAATACACTGCTCACACAGATAATGTGATGTAAATGTAAACATTAAAGCAGAAATTCACAGTATTCTAAGATGTTAAATCAAAATTAAACATTGTACAATGCTAGCAAATACAATGGTTTCCACAGTACTCTAGAGCTTGCATCTCCATGTTTGAGGATGTGTCCCTCAACACGAGGGCCACTGACTCTCATTTTAATGTCCACGTCCTTTATTTCAGTGCAAAATGTTTGAGGTATGTAGTCAGTAGGCCAGATAGTTCTGCTGCTCGAGTACTGGGGCAACTTTTCGAGGGCTTGAGTTCCTAGTTAGGACACTTTTTTCCCCCATTCCAAATTTCAGTACTACGTAAGATTTATATTCTGCCCCTCTTCGTCTATACAATCTAGGATCATGCTCACAAGGCAGGCAATTAGAAGCATGTTAGATTTCACCTTGGCAAGTGGAAACTCTAAATGAGTGTTTTGCTCCATTTTCACTAAGGTGAGGTAAGGTCCACTACCAGCATGGGCTGGGGGTTGGGAAAGGGGAGGAGGAGGTAACAGACAAAGTGATCACTGGGAGTAGGTGCTTGAGAGGCTGAGGGCAGTAAGGGTGGACAAGGCACCAGGTCCCGATGGCATCCATCCCAGGCTGCTGAGGGACATGGAAGAGCTGTTGGCTGAGCCAGTGGCAGATCTGTTCAATACCTCCCTATAAACGGGGTGTGTGCCCCAGTACTGGAGGGTGGCCCATGTGGTGCCCATACACAAGAGTGGGTCTAGGGAGGAGCCAGGAGATTATCGGATGGTCAGTCTCACATCCATTGTGGGTAAGCTTATGGAGGCGATACTAAAGCAGAGGCTGGTGGCATTCCTAGAGAGTAATGGCCTCCAAGATACGCGGCAACACAGGTTCATCTCAGGGAGGTCTTGTCAAACCAACCTAGTAGAGTATTATGACTAGGTGACAAAGGAGTTGCACAGGGGCCATGCAGTACATGTCCTGTAATTGGACTTCAGTAAAGCCTTTGATACAGTGCCCCATGGGAGACTGGGGGGGAAGCTGATGGCAGTGGGGGTGGGAACAAAGCTGACTAAATGGATAGAGAACTGGTTTCAGAGGAGGGTGCAGAGGGTGGTGGTGGGGAGGGCTCTCGACACCTAGATCAGTGACAAGCGGGGTGCTGCAGGGGTCAGTGGTGGGCCCAGTGCTATTTGGGTTCTTTACCTCTGATATGGCACACAGAGTGGGGAGCAGGGTTAATCTGTTCGTAGATGATACCAAATTGAGGGCAGTGGAGGACAAAGGATGGATGGGAAAAACTGCAGGGGGACCTAGCAAACTAGAGACATGGTCAGTGGAGTGGCAGGTAGGATTCAATGCAAAGAAGTGTAAGGTGATGCACTTCGGGGCTAAGAACAAGAAGAGGAACTACTGCTTGGGGGGTGAAATTGGGGATCACAGAGGAAGAGAAGGACCTAGGGGTGTTAGTAACTGGGAGCAAGAACAACTTAGCCCAGTGCAGGAGAACAGCAGCGAAGGCAAACAGGATGCTGGGGTGCATTGCATGGAGGTTCTCATCCAGATACAGGAATGTGATCCTATCTCTCTACAGATCAATGGTCAATCTGCACCTGGAGTACTGTGTGCAATCAATCAATCAATCAAAGTCTTTATTTAACTAGGCGATCACCGTTGAGCAAGCTCATTTTCAAGGTGGACCTGGGTTTGTTAACAAGGAACAAGGGACAATATACATGGGATGCAACACACAAGAAAATAGTAATAATACAAATAAAGTGAGATATACAATAATACAGTATATACTAAGTAACAGCAGGTAGCATTGACAGTAGTATATGTTTGGAACAGAAGATACAGCTAGTTTTGGGTAGGACACAATTTTTCATAAAAGTAAAGAAATATACATATCGGGTGCACCAAACACAAATAAAACCTAATATAAAAAGATATATAGTGATATGGTATGGAGAATTTAGAGCTGTAACCAGGGTCAAAGGAATGTGGAAGGGACAGATATGGGGGCAGAAAAAGGGGAGAGGGAAGAGTCGATTATAGATGTGATCAGTCTTTTAACAGTAGTAATTAGAGTGTGCTTGGACTTATAAGAGTCACTATTTAGGGTAGACAGGCACAGGAATCCTTATTATGATGTAGATATAGAGATATAAAAGCTGCTAAGCTGATGGGGTGAGTTAATTTCAAAGTTTTTTGCAGCTTGTTCCACAGTTGAGGAAGCACAAAACTGATGGCTGCTCTGCCAATGCAAGATTTTGCTTTGTAAACATAAAGGTAGATATATGAGGTGCTTCTCAGGGCATACTTCCCCAGAGTGCACAAAGGTAAACAGACATAGATATACTGGGACAGTTTATTTGAGATAGCTTTGTATGTCCAAACCGCGGCATTTTTTGGCTGTCTGCAAGCAAGGGATGACCATCCCACATAGGTGATACAATGCACAGTGGTGGGGTTGAGTATGGAAGACCGTGATAAATCTTATGGACTCTGTGATGAAGCGATGAGTTTGGCTAGGGTACTTGCAGGGCCCTGACTATATAGAAAGTCTGCGTAATCCAATAGGGAAAGAATGGTAGTTTGAACCAGTTTCAGTTTAGCGTCTCTTGTGAGGAGATTATTAATCCTAAAGAACAGACCAAGTCTTTGTCTAAGTTTGTTTGCCAGTTCTTCTAAGTTATCTGTGAAAGTAAGTCTATGGTCTAACCACCCCCCCCAGGTACTTGAACTTTGGTACGTAGTCCTGCTGCTCTCCTAGAATGGTAGTGATCTATGGGAGTGTCCCAGCAATTGCAGGATTTATTGCATTTGAAGGGGCGAGGAACATTGCTTTGGGTTTTTGCATTTAAGAGCAGTTTCTGGTTTTAATATGATGTTGCAGCAGATTAAATTCATTTTGAAGGGCTTTACAGGCCAATTCAGGTGTGAGGCTACTAACATAGAGTAGCGTATCATCCGCAAATAGATGTATTTGTGCTTCTTTGATGGGGGCATCTACGTTGTTAATATAAATGGTGAAGATCAAGGGACCAAGAATGGAACCTTGCAGTACAACCCTCAATAGGGGTTTTGGTGGAGAAACTTCCCCTTCTAACTTTACTTGTTGAAGTCAACCTGAGAGGTAGTTGGAGAACCATTTAAGGGATAGGGAATCCAAACCAATGTTCCGGAGGGATGACAGAAGCTGTCTGTTATCAACAGTATCGAACGCCTTGCTTAGGGCCAAGAAAACTGCGCAAAGTTTTTTTTGTCTAATTCAAGCTGCCAGTTGTTTGTCACTTTGGCTAGAGCAGAGATTGTACTGTGCTGTGCTCTAAAACCAGATTGTAATGGGTTGAGCAATTTTTCTGATTCCAGGTACTTCCGAAGCTGGGAGTTCACTATTTTCTCCAGCATCTTTGACAGGATTGGAAGTAGGGAGATTGGCCTGTAGTTATTGAGGTCAGTAGGATATCCTGACTTAAACAAATGGACCACAAGTGCATTTTTCCAAATGGGTGGTAGGTTACCCTGGGACAAGGATAAATTGAAGAGATGAGTAATTGGGACTACGAGGACATGGTAGCCGACCTTTAAGAAGTACGGGTCAATGAGGTCGGCCCCAGCACTTTTCCTTGTGTCCAGCTGAAGGAGAAGATCTTCGACTTCTTTCAGGGAGGTAGGCTGCAGAGAGAAGGATGGACTGGGGATGGGTTTTTCTTGTGTCTCCAGTCTAAGTTGTTGGCGGAGGATATTAGTGGGAGAGGAGTCAAAGGCTAGCTCTGCAGTAGCAAAATGATTATTGAGAGCATCGAGGATAGACGGTCTGTCGGAGATGACAGTATTGTCGATCAATAATTTAGTAGGTAGGGAATTTACAGTGGTGTGACCTTCAATGTCTTTGATAGTCCTCCAGAATTTGGAGGCATTTCTTGAGGAGCTCTCCAGCTGAGAGTGGTAGAAATTAGCTTTGGCTTCTCTGACCATTTTGGTGCAATACTGGAGGCCATACCTGAGGAGAGATATAAAGTGACTGGAGGGGGTGAAAAGGAGGGCAACAAAAATGTTAAAGGGGATGGAAGGATAGGAATATGAAGTTAGGCTGAAGCAGCTGAATATGTACACACTGGAGGAAGGGAGGGATGGGGGTATAATTGAACATTTAAATACCTAAGTGGTAAAAAAACTTGCACCGAGGGGGTGTTTAAACTGAGGAGTAGAAGAGAGACAAGGGGGCACAGACTAAGGTTGGAAGGGAGGTTTCTGAGAGGGAAATGAGGAGGCACTACTTAACTGAGAGGGTGGTATCTAGTTGGAATGCGCTGCCAGAGGGGTGTAAATGTGGGAAGTCAATAGCTTTAAGAAGGAGGGATAGTAAGAGAAAGAGTCAGGGGCAGGGGCTCAGACAAGCGGGAGGAACTGGGGAGGAGGCTGGGGCAGCTGCAATCTAGGGTGCTAGCTGCACACTCAGGCAGACTTAGATAGACTGGATTGATCAGTTCTTGCTGGCAGATTTGTATGTTCATATGTAAGTTCACATGTAAAATCACAGTGACTCTGTTCATGAGCAGAGGTCCTAAAATGCCTGTGTTGAAAATTTGGTGACAAACGTCCATAAAATAACTGTGTTACAAGCATGTGTTGTGCAGTTTCCACGCACCCTCATAACTTTGCAAATCTGTAGTACTTTCACTCCAGAGTTTCAACACTGGCATTTTTCAGACCTCCTTATAAACAGTACAGCTGTCATTTTCACATCCTACCTGAAATATACCACATCTGGCTCTAGAATACGCGAGTTGCTGGGAAATCAATGTTCGTACAGATTAAGAAAATCATAGTGCCAGTGTTCATGAGCAGAGGTCACAAAATGCCTACATTGAACATTTGGTGAAATAATTCCACTAAATGACTATGTTACGCGCATGCGTTGCGCAGTTTCCATGTACGCTCGGAAGTTCAAGCATTTTTAATATTTTCACTAAAGATTTTCAACATTGCCATCTCTTCACACCTCCCTATGAATGGTGCAGCTGTCATTCTTCACAAAAAAAAGTCCAAATGAAGCTCCACGAACAAAAAGCAGAAAGGAGCAAGCCGTGCAGCTCTTCAGACAAGGTGGCAAGCCTTACAAATACAGAATCCAGGAATAAGAGGAGCGCAACAATGCTTTACTCACCAGTTATAAACAAAATATAGTGGAGAAAAGATTCCAAGCAGTTGTAGCTAGTTCGAAAACAGTGCAAGGACTGTCATTTATTATAGAATAAACAGAAAACTCCACTTGCAAAACAGAAGGTAACCCTGGTAAGAACAGGAACTCTGTGAGGACACAAAACACCCCTAGCGCCTCGACCCTCATGAGTCATCAGAGGGGGTGAAGCATCTAAGCAATCAGATTCTTTTTAAGGTAATTACCTCGTGAATATGTATAAACCCTCATTAAAGCACCACAGTGACAAAATTGCATCAGGTCCTACAATGCATACCATAGCAAAAAAAATAAAAAATACCACATATCATACACAAAGTTATATATCAAAAAGACTTAAATCATTTGAATGGTTTAAATAAATTGTCCCCGATCCTTGAACTGCATCTCATGATCACGGGTCCATTCTAAAGTTACAAGCACATTTATTTACACATTTATTTGCACATTTAAACAGGATCCAATAGAAGCAGTCTCTGTATCAAAAATCAACAAAGTCCTAAAAAAGGGAGAAAGAAGAAAGAAAAGGAAATGAGAATAAGCAGAGAAATCTCACAAGCTGCAACAACAACAGAATAAACATAAATGAATATGATGCTGAAAACATTCCAAGCAATTATAAAGACATTCGGTCAGGACATTTTTAGTCATAACAATTTGAAGCCTGGTAGCACAAAAAAAGACAAAGGGCCAGATATTCAAAACTTTGTGCTGGGCAAAAATCATTTGCGCAGGTTTAGCGCGGGATTAGCGCGGGTCTGCCATATTCAAAAGGCCAAATAGAGCGGGCAAACTGCATTAGCGCCAGGCAAAAGTATAATGTATGCAAGGGGCAAACTGACATGAATACAAGCATAATGCTATATTCAATTGGCTAGCGCCCGCTAAAGTCAGTTTAGCGACCTAGCTGTGACAGTTAATGATGTATGATTACCGCCCAGAAAAAGCTGGTCGTAATCCTGGGCAATCAGCTTTGGCGCGAACATAAATGGCTGTGCTGGATTTTCGGGTGTTTAGCTGGTCTTGCCGGACCCTAATACATAAATATAACACATAGATAAAGCCAAACATAGTGGAAGCTTGTTGCTAACCAATGGCATCACAATGATGCCATCATCTGCCACCAGTCCCAGCCATGCCAGGCAGTAAGTGGTGACCCTGCCGCCAGTGGACAGCATGGCAGTGTAGCCATACAGCACACACCTGCTGACCCACATATCTGTGGACAAAACAGATGCCAGCACACACATGCAGCACTGTGGGCATGGAGGATGTTGAGGGGTGTGTATGGGTGGCCAGGCTGTGCCACAGACCAGGTGTGGCCACAAGGCTGGGACTCAGCATGCAGTGCACATGGGCCAGTATTAGGAATACCCCCAACACTAGTGTGCCTTTCGGATACTATATGCCCCCCCCAGCCACATACCACACAGCTGTACAACTGCCACAACACACAAAGCCAGATATGTACATGTCACTGTGGGCATCACATGCCACAGGTACAGCATCTGTGGGTCACACAACAGTGTAACAGTAATGTCGACTGTCAGTAAACACCTGCAGGTTGGGCCTGTCACTGTGTACAGTGCAATCAGCATCACTTGCCCTACACACCATAGGCAGTGCTACGTCCCTCACACTACTGTCTCCTTGCTACTGTAGTGTCTGCTGTGCACTGTAGCATGCCCCACAGTGTGACAGCTGCATGCAGCACCACCACCACCTGTGCCTATGCTGTCCTGTCCCCTGGGGTACAATATGCTATGCTATGCTATGCTGTACTGTTTACCTGTAGCCTGTAGCTATCATCGGGCACTGCCAGACTGACCTACAGATGGAGCTGCGGTTGGACCTTGTCTGCCCTGTACCTTCAGACTGACCTACAGGTGGCTCTATGGGACCCTGCAGTAACGCTAGCAAACTGTGTCAAATCAGGGTATAATGAGATGCTAATCCGTTGTTTGCCCAGAGACTACCTAAGTAGGCTCATTTGCATGGCATTTTTGAATATGGCACATTTTAGCTCCGGCAAGCGTGTTTGCTCCAGGCTAACTGGCTTAGTTCACGCTAATGTGTTGCACGGGCGCTAATGGTACGGGAATATTGTAAAGTTTTGATCACTGTTCTTCTCATCTGCTGCTTCCTGCAACTGTACTGAGTCCATGCATTTGCTGGCACACACATTGGCCACGTAGTTGCCTGTACCTGCCCTCACGTTGCTGTGTACTGTGTTGTTGTTGTGGGTTGCACTTCCTGGTTGTTTTATTCAGTGCTGTCTTATTCCAGGGCAATGTTTGCCCTGCACTCCCAGCCCAGTTTGCATGGCCTCATTACCATGCTATATTCAGAAGCTGTTTGCCCTGGGCTATTCCGTTTGAATATGGCTTGCTTTGTGCTCCGGGCTCAGTTTGCCCACTGGGCAGTGCTAATTTTGCCCCTGGGCAAAGTTTTGAATATCTGGCCCAAAGTGTCTTAAGCAGGACAAATCTTGAACAAGTTAGGTCCTTCATTTATTTAGGAATGGTTTCACATCCCATTTTTCATTTAACCCATTGGGTCTCACATTGTTCATTTTAAAAATCCACATGCATTCTTGTTTCAACAATTTATTAGATCTATCCCCACCAAAAGGTAAGGGGGGACCTGTTCAATTCCCATAAATCTTAAATCGTCTGCTGATGAATTATGGTGAAGGGCAAAATGAGTACCTACTGAGGTATCCTGTCTGGCATTAATAATGGACCTAACATGTTCCTGAACCCTTAATTTTAAAGGTCTAATTGTTTTCCCCACATACAAAAGATCACAGGTACACCATAACACGTAGACTACATAAGGAGTGTCACACATTATAAGTTCTCTAATTTCAATTTCCTTACAATGATCTCCTGGATGTTTAAAAATACCTCCAAGGTTCCCATGTTTACAGATGTTACACCTTTTACATGTGAAGAAACCTCTAATCTTCCTAGGGAGCCAAGTATGTGTTTCCACTTTTTCAACCTCTTTTTCTCTGCTGTTCACTACTTTATCTCTGATGTTCTGAGCTCTACAGAATGAAATCTGAGGTTTATCTTCTACTGCTCGTCCCCTGGTAGTATAGGCCAATTTCGGAAAATAATATTTCCAATGCGTCCTACCATGCAGTTATATTCTGTAATAAAGATGCATAAGATGTTAATTCCTTCTTTATTGTCTCTTTCCTTTAGAATATGTTCCCTGCCTAAAGTTTTTACTTTCTCAAGGGCGTCACTTAATAGGTTTCTATTATAACATCTAGTTTCAAATCGCTTAATCAAATCTTCTGATTACTTTTCAAAATCTATATCAGAAATACAGTTTCTTCTGATTCGTAACAGTTGCGTATAAGGGATGGATTCAAATGATTTAAAAGTCTTTTTGATATTTTTGCATATAACTTTATGTATAATATGTGGTATTTTATACTTTTTTGCTATGGTATGCAGTGTAGGACCTGATGCAATTTTGTCACTGTGGTGCTTTAATGAGGGTTTATACATATTCATGAGGTAATTACCTTAAAAAGAATCTGATTGCTTAGATGCTTCACCCCCTTTGAAGACTCGCGAGAGTTGAGGTGCTAGGGGTGTTTTGTGTCCTCAAAGAGTTCCTGTTCTTACCAGGGTTACCTTCTGTTATGCAAGTGTAGTTTTCTGTGTTTATTCTATAATAAATGACAGTCCCTGCACTGTCTGGGAACTAGCTATGACTGCTTGGAATCTTTTCTCCACTATATTTTGTTTATAACTGGTGAGTAAAGCATTGTTGCATTCCTCTACTTCCTGGATTCTGTCATTCTTCACATCCTGCTCAATCTGTGTTTTTGTACATCTGGCGCACAATGGCACGGTTGCTGTGGGAACTCAAAGTTTGGGAGACATTGACAAATCACAGTGCCACTGTTCATAAGAAGAGGTCCCAAAAGCTTTCATGAGGTGGGGGGTCACAAAAAGGCCATGCTGAAAATTTGTAGTGCAAATACCAACAAATGCCCGGGGCTTTAGGGTTTCTAACCATAACATCCCACCCTGTACAGACTAACAGGCATCAGGGGTGTGCCTTTGGATTGCCGACTGTAATGCTCATGCCGTTCCATCCTCACCCTTCAGCCAGTGACAGGCATCGAGGTGTGCCTTGGACTGTTCGGCCACAGAGTTCACCCCATTCTTCTATATTACATCCATTTCAGTGTATGTCCTTATGGAGTGGGGTGACTATAAAGCCAAACACCCCAAGGCACACCTCAGCACTTGTCAGTGTCTGCAGAATAGGGTGAGGTGAAATGGCATGAACGTTATGGGTGACAACCCAAATGCATACCCCAATGTCTGTCTGTCTCTGCAGGTTGGAGGTGGGGTTAGCATGAACTTCAATACTTTACTGCCATTCCTACTCTGCATTTGTCTAACTCCTGCATTTACAATGCTAATACCTGCAAGCAAACATTCAACACTGACAAATGCTTGTTTAATAATGTCATCCAGATTCATGGCATGGCACTTGTTATGTGCCACCCAGAGACAGTCTCTATATGTGACCATATTCATCACATAGATCGCATCTGGCATGATAAGCACATTGAAAACTAATGTGATCAAACTCACCACAGATGCTGCACCTTAATCTATCACAGTCATTAGATAAGTGTGTTTTTGCTCCACATTTATAACACGCTTTGGGCTGCCCCGAGTAGAAGCAGACCCCTCTATCCCTGCCCAAGAAAAAACTGTTGGGGATGTGAGATCCCTTCTGGACATTGACTGAGTTTCACTTTGAATTACCACCCTCCGGTCCACAGAAATTCTGAGTCTATAATTGCTTCAGTTGCACTTAAAAGATCACATCTTTGTTGCAGCCAGTGTATAATGTCTGCAGCGTGGACACTCATTATAAAACATGACTGTTACCATTTTGATGAGAGGTTTTGTCAGGGGGATGGCTATAAACAGGGTCTATAAGGGGGAGGATTTAACTTGGTTGTATAAGAGCCAGAACAGCTCCAAGCTATGAGGGTGACGTAAAATGACATCAAACACATCCTCTCCAGATATGTGTATTAATGCATATATTTCAGAGGTCATAAACTTCATATATTCCTTTAGCAGGAGTTTCCTCATGTAGACTCGATCAGGTCTCATTTCTAAGCCTTCCTTATACCTCAGACGTATTGCGTTTCATCTGGGTAAGGATTCAATTTTATTAAAAGGTTTGAGAACTTTGGGTGCTCTTGGGGTGCCTGCCATTGGGAGTGCCCTTCTGTTCATTCTTTGCCGTGCCCAGTATCAGGCATCTCTCTTGGGGCAGCCTCAGTGTCCCCTGATTCTCCTGATCCATGTGCTTGGTCTGATTCAGTAGGAGCTCCATTTAATATGACTGTCTCCTGGATCTCTGGAACCTCTGTAGTGATGCCCTTCATTGCCTTCATTTGAACCACCTCCCATTGTCCAATATCTCCCTCCTGACCTTATGTACTGGTGACACTATTAGAAGCAACAGTGTCTTTCATTCCCTGAGTGTCCTGTGCTTGTGGATCAACCAGCCCCAGTTGCTCTACCGGCAATGTCCCATTTTCCCCTGCATTTTGCACATGTACTTTCTCCCCCATAATCTTCATACCCCCAGTTTGTTTTTCATTTACCTGGGTCCTATGCATGCTTCCTTGCTTTGGAATCCCATCTGTGGAATTGTCTGCGCTCTGCTGCTGCCTGGACTCTGTTGCACCTCCCAGGCTGGATCTTGTATTCACACCCCTGCATCATTCTAAATCCAACCAGCATCTTGTAGTGCCTTCATAATCCATTCTTCCTCCATTCATGATGCGCTTTGTTCTGGGGCTTCTACTCAGAATGCGGCTTTGATTCGTGCAGCTGTTGTGAATGGCTCCTTTGATGTGGCTGCTCCTGTCTCTCACCGCCCCGACAAGCATTCTCTTCAGAACATACTTGAGAACACTCGTCCTGGTCCTGGAATCCACCTGCTGCTGATCAGAACCTTCCTGTGAGTTTATTTATAGCATTAAAGTTTTTCAGGAGTCGGGGGTGAAACACTGTGCATTCTCTTTTGTAAGCCAACTTTTTTCTTCAAATAATTTTCTTCATCCTCTGCCAACATTTGTAATAGAAAGGTTCATCTTTCTTCTAGCTCCTGGTCCAATTTTGCCACTTCATTATCGATTGCCTTGTCCATGAAATTAGAGACACCTATTTCTTCCTCTTCATTGGACCCCAGTGGGTTGAATATTACCATGATGATTAGTCCTTGTATTTTCCTCCATGGATTCTATAGATTGAAATTCCAAATCTTTGGACAGGGCCACAGCCTACTGCTCCTCTGTCAACACAACCTTCTCTGGGACCTCCATCTCAGAAGTGGCCAACAGCACCCCTTCCTGAGAGTAGGGGGACTTTCTCCAGTGCCCTGGCCAATATTCCCCTTCTCATAAAACTAGTTCATGCAACTGTCCAAGGCTGTGTGTGGGTGTTGATGTGCAACACTATGCTTTCAGACACTTCACCACCAGTCTAGCACTGCTTGCAAAGCACTTTGGGATACAGTGTGCATGAAAAGCACTATATAAATAATTCTTCTTCTTCACCTTCTTCTATTCTTCTTCTTCTTCTTCTTCTTCTCCTTCTTCTTCTTCTCCTTCTTCTCTTTTCTTCTTCCCATTTTTGTTTTACTTTATACATGGTTCCCAATGGTTCAGGACAGCTTGCAGTAGATCAGCACTCCCAGGTCTTTTTCCTGGGTTAATGGTTTCATATGATTTGTAATTGCTATCCTCAGATCCTTCTCCTCCTCTGAGACTGTGACCTTTACTGCCCCCCCAACCGAGACAATACCCGACCCAGGGGTTCTTGTGGTCTATGTGGATTACTTTGCATTTTTTTAGCACTGAACCCCAGCTGTCACATTCCATTCCACTTGTCCTAACTTAATAGGTCCTCCCTTAGACCCTTACGCCCTTCTCAGTGTCCACTCTTCCACAGAGCTTGGTATCATCCGTGAAAAGACATATCTTGCCTTTGATGCTATCCCAAACATCATTGCCAGATACATTAAACAGGACTGGACCCTGCACTGATTCCTGTGGTTTCCCTCTAGTAACTTCTCTCATTCAGAAGTGTCCCCCCACCAGCCACTGCACTCTACCATCTAGCCAGTTTGTCATCCACCTGGTTAGTTTCTCCTCTGTCCCCATATACACCAGCTTTTTGATCAATGTCTTGTGGAAGCTGAGTCAAAAGCCTTTGTTAAAAATCATTCTGAATCATTAGTGCTTATCAGTCGATTAGGTAGAGTTGAGAATGAAGCTGTCTTATATCTATTTGAATTATGAAATTGTATTTAGCTTCTCAGAATAGCATATCGATTATGATGAAATTGTTGATGGTAATCTAGCCTTTTGATGAACTGGGACTGAGTAGTCAAATAGGTCAGATGCGTGTCTAATAAAGACTCTAAGCAAGGGAAAAGTGCAAGTTAGTATCTATTTTTTATTCAAAATGCTAAAGGATGCCCTACCATATTTCATAGGTGATTCTTATATGAATTTTAGACAAACATAGAAACATAGACTTTGATGGCAGATAAGAACTGCTTGGCCCATCTAGTCTGCCCATTTCCCTACCTACAGGATAAGCCGCAGATCCTAGTTAACCAACAGCCTATTTCTTCCTACCCACCACAAGAATTGCCTTATGTCTGTCCCATGTATTCTTGAATTCTCCCACAGTTTTAGACCCCACGACCTCCTCAGGAAGGCTGTTTCATGCATCCACTACCCTGTCTGTGAAAAAATACTTCCTCACATTACCCCTGAATCGCTCCCCCATCTTTAAATTGTGTTCCCTTGTTCTTGCATGTCTCTTTTTCTGAAAGACGCTACCCTCTTGGACTTTGTTGATTCCACTGAGGTACTTAAATGTTTCTATCATGTCCCCTCCCCTCCTTTCCTCAAGGGTATACATATTAAGCTCTTTTAGTCTCTCCTCGTAGGCTTCTCTTGCAGACCCTGCACCATTCTAGTTGCCCTCCTCTGGACTGCCTCTATCCTGTCTATGTCCTTGTGGAGATGGGGTCTCCAGAACTGGAAGCAGTACTCCAGATGGGGTCTCACCAACTGTCTGTACAGAGGGATAACAACTTCCTGTTTTCTGCTGGTGATGCCTCTCCCTATGCATCCCAGTATACCCCCAGCATTCTTTACTGCCTTCTCATATTGCTTGCTAACCTTAAGGTCATCTGATATGATTACTCCCAGGTCTCTTTCCTTTTTTGTTTTTGTACTACCTCCTCCCCCCCATTGTGTAATCTTCCCCTTTGTTTTGTTTCCCAGGTGCATTATTTTGCACTTCTTTGCATTGAATCCCAGTTGTCATACTTCTGACCATTCCTCCAACCTTGCCAAGTCCCTTCTCATCCTTTCCACGCCTCCACGTTGTCTGATTTTCTGTGGACAAAATCATGCTACACTGGTAAATATAACATCTAACTTGCATGATTGTACTTTGTACTGTATATAGTGTATGATCTATTTGTGTTCTCTTAGGACTGCAGATGGGTGTGATATATAACTTAACAGTTTTACCATGCCTCCATGACATCTCCACGGAGACATCCCTGACAGCGACAGCCACAGTGCCGAGTGTCAGCAATGCAGTGTCAGGGATGCCTCCATTTTCCTATCGGGGGGCTGTGCCGCCCAAACCCCCCATTTGGGGGGCTCCATCCCCATCCCTTTGGTCTCTACAATTCTAACTCTGAGTCAGAGTTGGACCGGGGGGGAGCCATACACCCTGCAAGGCTATGTCGCTGTGATGGTCTTCACATTTGGGGAGTCACTGTGGCATCGGTATACCCTTTTAACTTGTGTGATTGTATTTTGTACAGTATATAGAGTATGATCTACTTATGTTTTCTAAGGGCTGCAGATGGGTGTGAAACACAGCCCCTTTCCTGTTTAATCAGTTAAGTAAATAAAATAACTAACTAGATAAGCATGATGCAGCAGACCCCCCCACAACACAAACCATTCGAAGTACCATGGAAGCAGTTTTAACATCAAAGTGCTAACCTCTACAGCATGTCTTTTTATTTATTATGAGACTCACTATATTTTCAATAAAAGAAAGTATTTTAATTTTAAAGTAATGGTAAACATAAATTATCATGATTTATAATATGTTTTCATTTTCACTTACTACAGTATATCTCTTGTGGTTGTGAGTGCCTTCTCTCTGGTTCTTTGTGTAGCACAACTACTGAGCTTCACTTTGCTGTTCACTTACAAAAGGCCACACTCTCAAGCATACACTATTATAACAACAAAAGACCCAGTAACAACATATAAATGTATGTGAAAGACTCAGTACCTATACACATAATGGGCCCTATGCACTAAAGCTGATGCAACATGGATGGGCAGCGCTTAGGCATGCCTACACCTTGATGCCTCGCAGTGGGGACCTACACATCCCCCAGTGGCATTCGCCTAAGGTGCGTTTGAGCCTTGCTCACTGGATCCCTTGGCCACCCAAGCAGCTATACACCATGGGTGATCTGGTCGTGTGCCAGGAGGAATGCCCGCACTCCATGTAATTCATTAAGGCATGAAGTTTTTTCTTGGGCTATGCAGTGAGGGACTGTGCTGTAAAATTATTGTGTGTTTACTCACCCCACCAACAGACACCTGCCAGCAGTGGTGACATCAGGGACCCCTGCCACAACATTTCCCAGCCCACTAGGCTGCCAGGGAAGGACAAGGGCAGCCATTCAGGCACTCGCCCATTGTTTTATTCAGGGAGGGTTTACACCTTCCCAGGATCCCCTTTTCGCTTGCTGCTGGGGATCCACTATGGGGCCCGGGATGGACATCCCAATGGATGCCCTCCTGCTCCCTGCACTCCACCCCATGCAGTCATGATTCTCCACCATGCTGCTGCATGCCAATGGAGTGGGGGGACAGACAGGCAGCTGGTGATGGTTAATGCCGGCACATGGCATGTGCATTGTTGTGGGGCAACACAGGCAAGTTACATGTGTTTTATGCATAGTTCATGCATAGGGCTTAGTATCTGAGAGACCCAATAACTACTCTATACATATAAACGTTATATGAAAGAGACAGTACTTATACATATAATATATGAGATCCAGTAACTATAAATATAAACATACATAAAAGAGTGTAATTACATATACTATATAAACATACTCTATATAGTATGAGTGACCCAAGAAAGGTTTGTTACTTGCAGTAACAAAAGTTCTGCAAGAGAATCCCTCTATACAGCAATACTCAAAGGACTGCAAGCCAGTGGCATCATACCTCTGGAGAGACTTTTCTGTGCTGGGGCTGACGTGTTCACCATGTGCCCCCACATGCAGTGGTGGAGTGCTAAATTTAAAAGTGAGGGGTCTCTGACCATGAACCACACCCCACCCAGCCAATATGCTGGGGGTCTGAGGCCACCTAGGCTTCCAGAAGCTATCAGGTTTGAGATGCATTCTGATGCATTTTGAGGGCCACTTAGACATTATTTGGCTGCTTTTAAAGCCTTTTTTGACTTACTCTGTTACTGTATTTCTTTATTAATTGAAATGTTTCACCAGGAAGGCACACTGAGGAATAAGATGCTTGTCTCCCAGTGCAATCTGGGGGTAGGGGGTACATAGAGGATAAACAGTAATTTACATGAGACAGATAATTTCAATAAACAATAGATACAATCAGGGTACATGAGACAATAACTCCATACAGTGAATAAAAACAGTGGGCAAATTAACAAATGGCAATATAGTGCAAAGTGAAGAGAATCATGTAGGTATCTATAACGGAGAGAAATATCTAAAAGGAATAAGGTATATATAGACAGTGCAGAGAAGTTAGCCAATGGTAAGTGCTTTCACTTTTGTCAGTACCTCAAGGGCAAGGGAGGGGGGATTGGAGCAGGTAGGTTGTAAGTGCCATTTGATTAGGACGAAGGGGGCAGGAGGGAAATCAAGCCCTTGGATCCCTCAGGATGTTGAGAACCCCAAGAAGAGCAGGGTCTCTGCAGGGTGCTGAGAACCCTCAAAGGGAAGGGGTCCCTACAGGATGCTGAGAATCGGTGAGATGGCTGGAGAAGAAAGAACAAAAAGAGGGGGAGTAGGGCTAGTTGGCAGAATAGCTACAGGATGCCATTGGGCAAAGGTGGGGGAGGGAGGAAGTAGAGAAGGGGTAGGAGGGGAGAGGAGGAGGAGAGCCAAGCCCAGAAAGAGGACCCCTTCAGGACCCTGGGAACCCTGCAAGGGGCCATTGGAGGCTATAAAAGATTAAAGAGGGGAAAGGAGGGCAGGGGTTGATTATGATGTTGGGAACATCAGCCCTGTGGAAGAATATACAGGAAGAATTCATGGCAAGAGCAGTTGGAAGATAAGTAATTGTTAAGGGCTGAGCTGATAAAGTTGATAGAGGAGGAGTGGTGGACTTGGGGAGGAAAGGAGTTCCAGATTTTGGGGAGGCAGTAAGAGAATCCAGTTTGTCCAATGAGGGTGGACCACTGAGGGATCAACAAAGTATGAGAGTTAGTGGGTCTAAGGGAGTGAGAGGAAGGGGGAAGGGTGATGAAAGGGGGAGAGGTATTGGTACAACCAATATCACTATTAAAATAACTAGCTTTTTATTTTCTTTAAAAAAAAATGCCAAAACTAAAACAACTTCTTGATCAATATCAAGAAGCAGAAACCACACCCATCTCTAATCCAGAAAATTCAGCCATGAAATGTTCACATTGTCAACTTTATTGCACATAAGATTTGTACATGATGTTAAAAATATAGGATAAGGGACCAGACCATTTTGGAGATGAGATAGACTGTCACCACTTATGATTTTTTTGTCTGTCACTGTGTCTCTTCTCTCATGTGAAACCGTGGCTACTGGCTAGCAGGTTTCAGTGTGGCTCAGTTGGTAGTACCGCCCCCGGGGCCAGATGGTTAAGGGTTCTAATCCCACACTGGGGTTGGGCTCATAAATGTTGTGGATTGAGATCATGAGATAGTGAGGATACAACAAAGTAGTACAACAAAGAGATGTAATAACAGAGACTAACCTGCAGTTTGGTTTAACACTTTCACTCCAGCTGTGCCTCCTACCTCTCTCTGGTGAAATGCCACCTCCACCACTCCCGAGTGACTGCACCCCAATGCAGCAAATCAGCAGTAGTCAGAGGAGAGACACACAGAGATTCATTTTTAATCTAGTATAGCACCCTTTCTGAGCCTGTTCCAAAGACTGAAATCTTCCATATTTTATATCTTAAGGGAGTCACCTGCCACCCTATCAATTAAATACCTGCTCTTCCAAAGCTAAATGTGTACCTAGGATATCCACTACATTTTTACTTCCAACAAGAAAACAAGTGGTTTGAATAAGCAATAATACCCAACAGGTGGGCGGCATTAGGGAATACCGGACCGCTCAGGGGTGTAATGAGTCCCAACACCACAGGCAGAGAGCCTTATAGCCCTTGGAAGGTCCGGTATTCCCCAAAACCACCCACCCTGGAGGGTATTATTGTGCTTAGAAAATGACCCTGTAAAAATATAAATCAATGAGAAATTATTAATGAAGAATTAGTTCTATGAATGGGTAACATCAGAACTGGACAGGGGAAAGCCTGTGGATGTATTATTCTTGGACTTCAGCAAGGCGTTTGACTCTGTCCCCCAGAATGATCTGGTGAAGAAACTGATGGGGTTAGGAGTAGGCCCTTTGATGGTCAGATGGATTGAAAACTGGCTAGCTGGACGCACCCAGAGAGTAGTGGTCTGTGGGGAGCTCTTGAACCCTAGAGAGGTTGGTAGTGGGGTACCGCAGGGCTCGGTCCTGGGTCCGATCCTGTTTAATGCATACATATCGGACATCGGGAGGGTATAGGGTGTGAAATGAGTCTCTTCCCGATGACTCCAAGATGGGAGCAGTAGTTGAGGGAGAAGAGGGGAGGTTGGCCCTGCAAGGGGACCTGGACACCCTGGAAAGCTGGGCTCACACATGGAAATTAAATTTCAGTATCACCAAGTGCACGGTGTTGCATCTTGGTTGGGGAAACCCTAAACACAGGTACACCCTGGGAAGGGAGGCACTGGAGGCCTCAATAGGGGAAAAAGACCTAGGGGTCATGGTGGATGCATGTATGAATAACTCTGAGCAGTGCAGGAGAGCGGCTAACAAGGCAAACAGGATGTTGGGATGCATCGTAAGAGGGATCACCTCTAGGAGCAAGGAAGTGATTCTGCCACTGTACAATGGACTGGTTCGACCACACCTTGAGTACTGTGTCCAGTACTGGAGACCACACTTGAAGAGGGACATACAGGTCCTGGAGAGGGTACAGAGGAGGGCAACTAAGATGATACGAGGGCTAGGGGATTTGACGTATGAGGACAGACTTGAGGAGCTCTGCCTGTTTTCACTGGAGGAGAGGAGAGCTGGGGGGACGTGATTGAGGTCTTCAAGTACCTCAAGGGAATAAATAGGGTAAACATGGAGGGGATCTTTAGACTAAAGCAGGGAGGTATCACCAGAGGGCATGGTTTGAAGGTGGAAGGGTGAGGGGGGAAAGAGGAGGAGGTTTTTCACTGAGAGGGTGGTGGACCCTTGGAATGCACTGCCTGGCGAGCTGGTTCAGAGATCCAGTGGAGGCTTCAAGAGAGGTGGGACAGACACAGAAAGTGGATGTACCAGATGATGGCTCTGTCCCAGGGGGTGGGGATGGATGATAGGGTTTCTGCAGCCAAGGGATGGAGGCCTCACCAACTAAGGATCTAAGGTTCGAGCAGACTCGATAGACCGTAAGGCCTAATCTGCTGGCAAATAGTATGTTAGTATATTTTCAATTTTGTTGTAAAACAGTTTCTCCGCCTGGATTGAACTATGGGCTTTTGTCCCGCTAGACAGTGTAATTTGAGAGGCTGTATGCAGTTACTGCACCATTTTGTTTGTTGATTCAAACACCCACTTCCCCCTTTGACATGTAGCACCTTTGTTTCACACTTTGTCTTTCTTTTTTGTTTATTTTTTTTCTATTTACTGGTATCTGTTTTTATGGTAATGGAAAAGGAAAAGAGAGAGAGAGTGTGTGTGTGTATCCATCATGATTGAGAAGAAAAAAGAGAGACTGTGACCGCTGTCCACAGCGGAGCTTAATGAGAGGGTACACTTTTTCTTGCCTCTGGTAGTTTGTTTTTAGAGCTGGGAACTGTTTTACTGGGAGAAGACATCCCGGTTTGCATCACAGTCAGACTGTGAAGATGAGTCTGTTTGGGAAGGCATTTCTTTATTTGACATGCAGGTGAGAATTATTTTGAAGAGGCAGTTTGATGTTGTGGAGACTTGTGTTGACAGAGGGGATATGAGAAAAAGGTCAGAACCAGTACTGGCCACAGGACTGAAGAGTGGAAGCTGGGGGGGGGCTTTACTTTGGTGCCCAGACATGCAGAGTTCTTGCCAGCAGCATGAATTGCAGTATGAGCTTCTCATTTTCATGTGTGGTGGCCAGCTTGATCTGATACTACTATGGACGGCGTTTTACTGAGTGGGAACCGGAGGTAACTGAGTCACTCTAGTTGAGTGTGTTGTGCTTTAAAAACATTTGTTTCATTTTAATAACTTTTTTTAGCCTTAATGGTTTTAGTTTGCCTAAAGAAGGCTGTGGGGGAGGAGACTTTTCCCGATGGGGGGTCCTTGCTCGGAGTCGAGTTCGGTTAGGAGGTGGGGGAAAAATAGCGGCTAATTCAGTTTGAAATGCTTTGTGGCATAGGGTTGGGACCAGGGCTCTATTGTAGAAATTGACTCTAGTGTAGTGTATTTAGGGAATTCTGCAGGGAGTGGGGTGCTTCTCTCATTGGGGGTGTGCTGGCACTGAAGTAGGGAACCATGGTGGTGCCAGTGTCACTTGCTAAGCGAGAGAAAAAATGGCACCGATTTCAATTTGAATAGAGTGATTTTGACCAATGGGCAAGCAGGGTGGGCACAAAGATAGCTTAGGTGGTGATAGGATTAGGTGACTGGCACTTTTTATTTGCTGGGCATCTATTGAAAGTTAATGTACCCCCCTTGCAGGGGTACTAGCCAATCAGAACCCAGCAAATAAAAAGCCCATTTTCTAAACAAACATATTAAACTATGGCCAGACAATATACTACATGCAAATTCCCATAATTAGGTTTGTCAATGTTGGGAATCTGAGAGAAAGAACAGTATGTACTCCCTTAACTAGACCCCAGGCTCTTTGCTCCAAATCCCCCATCCCAAAGCCACACAAGCAGGCCATGTGCTTCAACACACACACCCAAGCCAGGCCAAAGCTCCCACTCCCACCCTCCCCCAGCCAAACCCCACTGGCAGGCTGTGCAGTCCCAAATCAGCTCTTCCTGGCTGCTGAATTGAAGGACTGGGTGGGGGAGTGAGGTTGAGCAAACAGTTTCCAAATACAAACTGAGACAAGGATGATAAACAAGATGCAAACAAAAGATTAGAAAATAATCTGTTGCATACCTGGGCTTCCAAAGGCCTTTAATTGGTTAGAGACTTACTTGATCAGGAGACTGGCTCTTTGATTTCATTTCATGATTTGTTAGATGGTTATGATATACATTTGCATGATTTGTGGAGATACTTTCAACTACATCATGCTCTTTTCTCCAAGTTCTTTAAATCTTCTCATATTTTTGATACTGAGCTTACTAGTCATTTACATAAAAGGTTTAAAACTATAAGTGTTCATACTAGCCTGCTGTATAAGGAGCTGCAAAGGGCCACTCTTCCTGACTGGCAGTCTCATAGAGTTAAATGGGAGAATGAACTGCAGGTTGTCTTGGACCATGAGGGATGGGTCATGTGCTGGGAAGAGGTGCTTCATCCAATCCTAAATTGCAACTCATCCAGAAGATGGTGTTGACAGATGGTATCATACACTGGATAAATTACTTAAAATGGGACTTTTAGGATTAGATTTGTGCTGAGATGTCAACAGGAATCTGGTAAGAATACCATATTTTATGGGATTGTGCAACGTTAAAAAATTGGTGGCCAGTTAATTATTAGCTCTCTTGAACAAACCCTGCGACTCTCCATTCCACACTCCCCTCGATTTTGGATTTTGGGGAGTCAGAGCTTTTGAATATTAAGGCCTTGGAATGTAAGAAGTTGATTTATTTGGCTGCCCTGGAAGCCAAAAGGCTCCTTCATTTGCATCGGAGGACTTCTACCATTTTCCCCCTTAACTCAATGGGAGCAGGCAGTCTCCATGTCTGCTTCTTACCATCAGGTTATTTCTTGGAGAAGGAATACACTTTATAAATTCTACAAGATGTGGGGTAAATGGCTGACCTCTCTGGGGAGAAAGAATGGGGATCCTGCAGGTGCTGCATTGTCAGCTTTGGTAGGTCACTGAAAGTAAACTGTGAATGGTTAGGTAGAAGTTACAGTAGACAGGTGCTAGTACTCAGTGTGTTCTTTCAATTCATGTATAGTTTTTTTAGCGTTTAGTTTTTACTAGTGTGTATCCCTAGGCATAACTCATTGTTTATAATTTTTCTAGTCCATAAGTTTTTTAACTGTGATTATGTTTCACTACCTCCTATTGTTTTCAACTTATGCATCTTAATATCACTGTATTCTTGAAACTTTAAATAAAGTGTTTATATACAAAAAAAGATTAAAAAACAAAGTGTTGCACTACAAATTATTAAAAGTGCATGTTTTAGACAATATTTGGACAATGTATCACTTTTTAAACATTCTTAAATAGTAAGATTCAAACCAAATGGTCCGGCTTTTGAAGTTAAAGCTGGAGGTGAAGGGTTTGGAGCAATGAGTCTGCTGGTCAGCCTTGAGCATTCCCAAATCCAGACCAGCAGGTCTTTTGCTCCAGTCCCCCCTCCCCTCCATCGCCATAAGAAACAGTACCCTTAGTCTGGGTACAGACATAGTGCTCCTGCAGTACTGTTAGATACATGCACATTTTCCCTGACAGTAGGGTGCAGGGCTAGGATGGATGTAAATATGGCTGTATTCCAGGTCATAACTAAGCATAGGCCTATCTTGAGCCTTGACTTTGATGATGTTCTAGTGGCCTGTAGTCCAGGCGTTTGAGCAGGGAGCCACTCTGCATATAGCCAGCTGTATGATGGCTGGCTGGACCTAGCAGCAGGAGAGGTATTAAGTAATTCAAACAGCTAGTGTTTAACATCAACAAGGCATTCCAACAATACAAATGCAATTACCAAGGAAAATTCAGCTCCACACAAACTGCATGACATCCGATATAGGGCAGACTAAAAACAAGCAGTCACAAGAAGAATTACTGGACATGTTCCTACAAGCATCATGGCATTCAAACAGATATCCATGCATTAAAATTTATTGCTTAAAACAAAATTGAAGAAACATCAATATTAACCCTTTAGTACCACCTTTCTAACACCAAACGCGTATGCTCTCTCAGCACAAATGGGATTTTAAAGAAAGAATCATGTTTCAACACATATGCTCTCTTGGCACAATTTTAAAAGAAATATCATGTTTCAGAATTAGTTATTAATTTGCATCAGTGGAACCAAACACTCCAGCTGTCATTTCATCATGCTAGCCCAGGCCATCACTGTGTCACCCACAGCACCTAAGTTAGACAATCCTGTGCTTCACTTCAGCCCTCCACCAGCCCAAGCCTGACCAGCATGCCATTCACTCAAAGACCAGATTTCTGACTTTTGGAGCAAAGGGCAAGCTGGTCTGATTTGGGGAGTGAGGGCCTTGTTAGTTAGAGGAGGAGACCTGGAAAGAAAGAAGAGCATGCACTCCGCAAGCTAGCCCATGGGCCCTTTCCTCCAAATCATAGATACATAGATACATAGACAGTGTCGGCAGATAAGGGCCTATGGCCCACCCAGTCTGCCCATTTGAGCTTGTAAGTTCAGTTTGTTTTCCTAGAAGTCTGTTGCCCCTTACCTCTGACCTCCAGAATTCCTTTATGTCTATCCCATGCATTCTTAAATCCCGTGATTGTTTCAGCCCCCACCACTTCCTCTGGCAGGGTGTTCCACTTGTCCACCACCTGTTCTGTGAAGAAATTCTTCTCATGTTTCCTCTGAATCGTCCTCCCTCCAACTTCATCCCATGCCCTCTAGTCCTGGAACATCTTTTTCGCTTAAAAATAGTGTTTTCCTGCACCCTGTTCCTCCCTGTCAGATAGTTGTATGTCTCTATCATATCCCCTCTCTCCCTCCTCTCCTCCAGGGAGTACATGTTCAGTTCCTTCAACCTGTCTTCATAGGACTTGTGATGCAATCCATGCACCATCTTTGTTGCCCTCCTCTGAACCTTCTCTACCCGGTCTATGTCCTTACGTAGGTATGGTCTCCAGAACTGTACACTGTACTCCAGGTGGGGCCTCACTAGTGTCTTGTATAGCCGAATTATGACCTCCCTTTTCCTTCTGGTGATGCCCCTGCCTATACATCCCAGCATCCTATTTGCTTTACCTACTGCCTTGTCACACTGTTTCCTACCTTGAGGTCATCAGAGATGACAACCCCAAGATCCCTTTCCTGCTTGGTGCATGCTATATCCTCACCCCCAACTGATATATTGTGCCGGGTTTTTGTGCCCCATATGCATTATCTTGCTTCTTTGCATTGAATTTCAACTGCCAAACCCCTGACCATTCTTCAAGTTTCTGTAGGTCGCTTCTCATTCTGTCTACACCCTCTTGTGTGTCTACTCTGTTACAGAGCTTTGTGTCATCAGCGAACAGTGAAATTCTGCCTCCCTAGGTCCTGCGCAATGTCACTGATGAAGATGTTGAATAGGACCGTCCCAGCACTGATCCCTGTGGTACCCACTGGTCACTCTTCCTCTGTGGAGTGACAGCCATTTACCACCACCCTCTGTGTCCTGCCACCCAGCCAGTTACCTACCCACCTACTGTCCTGCCCACACCCATATTCCCCAGTTTGTGTAATAGTTTTCTATGTGGCACAGTGTCAAAGGCCTTGCTGAAGTCCAGATAGGCCACGCCCACTGCCTCCCCGATCCACCTCCCTAGTCACCCAGTCAAAAAATTCAACGAGGTTGTTCTGACATGGCCTCCCCCTGGTGAAACCATGCTGCTTTGGGTCCTGTAGTCCATTGACAACCAGATGTTCCACCAATCTCTCCTTCAGTAGTGCTTCCATGATCTTCCCCACTACCGAGGTGAGGCTGACTGGTCTGTAGTTCCCTGCTTCCTCTTTGTTCCCACTTTTGTATAAGGGACTACATCTGCTGTCCTCCAGTCTTTGGGTACCTCACCTGTTTCCAGTGATTGGCTAAACAGGATAGCCAGAGGTTCAGCCACCACCTCTCTTAGTTCTTTAAGGACCCTGGGGTGCACCCCATCTGGCCCCATTGCTTTATCAACTCTTATTACTTCCAGTCCCTTCAGGACCCTTTCTCGTGTAAATGGACTTGTGTCCATTTCTGCACCATTCTCACCCCTTGTACTCCCTTCAGACCCATTACCCTCCTCTTCCTCAGTAAAGACTGAGCAGAAATACCTGTTCAATATGTCAGCTTTACTGTTGTCATCCTCCACGCGCTCCATCCTCCCCTTCAGTCTCACTATCCCTCCCTTTGTCTTTTCTTTTTCACTTATGTACCTGTAAAAGGTTTTGTCCCTCTACCCACTGATTTTGCAATGTGTTCTTCTGTCTGAGCTTTGGCTTCCCTTACTGACCTCCCTGCCTCCCTTGCTTCTCCTGGTACTTCTCCCTATCCCCTTCTGCCTGTGTCTTTTGTATTACCTGAATGCAATCTTTTGGCTTTCACTTTCTTTGCTACCTCTTTGAAAACCATAATGGTCTCCTCTTCCTTTCCTCTTGCTAACCTGCTTAATGCATAATTCTGTTGTTCTTGTAATCCCCATTTTAAATACTGCCCACTGTTCCTCAACCCCTGATTCCTGTCCCATTCCCTAATGCCTCTTTCAAGTATCTCCCTCTTTCCAAAGTCTGCCCCCTAAAATCCAGGATATGTGTTTTTGTGTGGTTTGGTTCTGCTCTTTCTGTGATTTCAAACCACAATGACTGGTGGTCACTGTTTCCAGGTGCTCCCCACTGTTATCCCCATCACACTGTCCCTGTTTGTGAGCACAAGGTCCAGTATTGCCTTCTGCCGAGTTGGTTCCATGACCAGTTGCTTGAGGAAGGCACCCTGAAGGAGTCCAGGATAAATCTGCTCCTAGTTGATGCTGCTGCTGCTGGGATGCTCCAGTCCACGCCTGAATATTGAAGTCTCCAACCAGTACTACCTCACCTTTGTCTGCCATCCTTTGGATGGCTAGCATCAGCTCCCTATCTGTTTCTTCCTCCTGGGCTGGTGGTCTATAGACCACACCTGTGCAGATGGCTGTCCCCATTTTCCTTTCCAGCTTAACCCACAGTATCTCTCCCCCATTTTGTTCCTCCTGGATCTCTGTGGCCCTTATGTCATTTTTCTCATACAGTGCCACTCCTCCTCCCTTCCTGCCTGCTCTGTCTCTTCTGAATATGTTGTAGCCAGGTATGGCCATCTCCCAGTCGTGGTTATCATTATACCAGGTTTCAGTGATGGCCACAATGTCCAGGTCTGACTGTACCATGACAGCCTCCAGATCTTCCATCTTGTTGCTAAGGCTCCTGGCATTTGCACACATGGCTTTCCATGATTTGACCTCCCTAGACTGTTTCACTGTTCTACTCCAGCCCCTTCCTTGGTTGTCATTTATCCCTGGTTCTCCTTGCTGTCTGCCCTTCTGCTGAAATCCTCTCCTCCCTAGCCACACAAGCATACTCTTTGCACCAAATGCCCCCCCCCAGCCCAGAACAAGAAGCCCATCACTCCATCCCCTCCCCAAGCAAACCACTTTAGCAGGCTGTGCACTCCCGAGTCAGCTTCTCTGGCTGTTGAACTAGTGAAGAGCTGGGGGTGGGGTGAGGTTGGAGCAAACCAGTTTCCAAATACAGATTGAGACAAGGATGATAAATAGGATACAAACAAAAAAATTATAAAACAAAGTGTTGCACTACAAATTATTAAAAGTACATGTTTCAGACAATATTAGGACAACATGTCACTTTTTAAACAGCCTTAAAGGGTTACATTCCGACCATCTGGCTTTTGAAGTTAAGAAGCTGGAGGCGGAGGTTTGGAGCAATGTCTGCTGGTCAAGCTTGGGCATTCCCTAGACAGATCACAAAATGTCCAGTACTAGCACACTCACCAAAAACTATACAAACTGCAGAATAAGTGAGACACTTTTCTTTTATTGACTCACAGAGTATTTGCAGTTCCTAAGTGTAGAATCAATGCTAACAGTAGCAATTACAGCAGCCTGCTCACCCTAAGCTCAAACTGTGACCTCCGTGCTTCAGCTCTAATGAGCCTTTGTCGTTCATGGTACCTGTCAAAGAAAGTCCAATCCTGACCAGCAGGTCATTTGCTCCAGTCCCCCTACCCTTGATCACCACAAGAAGCAGTAACCTTAGTCTGGAAACAGAGTGGGACATATCAGTTTGTGAGCTGCTGATCAGCTTGGCTCCTAGCTTTCAAAAACTGGTAACCAGATCAATATATTTTAATGTCCATCATTTTATAGATTCAAATATCACATCTTTGGGCAGGTAGCCAGTTGGTTGGTAACTTTTGAAATCTGGTACCCAAACAAATTATTTAGTTGCCATTGATACCTGATTTATCCCACCCTGTCTGGAACACATACTGCAGGGCACTCTTCAATCAAAAACAGTTCCAAGACTATGGACCCCTACCCCAAAAAAGCTCCATTTTAATCTGAACTATTAATCTCCACTCCCATGACCATATAAGGTCCACATACATTTTAACACCCCAAATTATAATTTTTAAATCTCGATCCCCACCCCCCAAGACACAAATGCTATTTCACCCCCTGCCCCGGCTTTTGAAATTAAGGGCCATAGTTGATGGGAGGCTTGGAGAGAAGGGACAGTTGCCCTGGCTTGGTTCCTCCTCAAGACAGACTGACAGACCATTCACTCCAAAAAAAATTCCTAAGCCAGACCAGTATTTCTTTCACTCCAAGTACCCTGCATCCACACCAGTAGGTCCTTCACGCCACCCTTCAACCAACCAGGAGGTCCATCAATCCAATCACCCCCCCCAACCACACTCACAGGCCTGATCCCAAAACCAGACAAGCAAGCCTTAAGCTTCAAACCCCACACCCCCACGCACACACACAACACCAGCAGGCACCATTATTTCCACAACACAACCCCCAAGCCACACCAGTAAGCCCTTCACTCCAACCCCCTCCAAGACAGACCAGGATGCACATTGCTCCATTCTCCCATAAGCCACACCAACAGGACAGATTCCCAAGCCGGACAAGCTCCTTTTGCTTCAAGCCCCCCAAAGTAGGCCTTTCACTCAACCTTGCCCCCAACTAAATAGGAGGTCCATCAATCCAAGCCCCCCAAAGCCAGACCAATGAGCCTGACTTCAGCTCCAAGCCCCCCCAAGCACAAAATGCTAACAGGTATCATTACTTCCACCATGCCCCAACAACACAAACACCCAGTCACACTAGCATGCCGTCACTCCAAATCCTCCCCACCAGACAGACAAGGAGGCCCATCGCTCCACTTCCCTACAAATCACACCAACAGGCCAGATTCCCAAGCCAGACTAGCTTCTAGCTTCAACCCTCCCCCATAGGCCCTTCTCTGCACTTTCCCACCGACCGACCTGGAGGTCCTTCAATCTCTCACCCCGAGCAGGGCTGGCTTTTTCAGTTTTGGGGGCCCCAATGAATTGATGGCTTATGGGACTCCTAAATTTATGGAGAACCATGATGTGCCCAATATGTACACAGTTATAAGTATTGGTAGGTTACACCTGACAAAGTCAGAGCAAGGAAAGGCATCTTAGAAAATGTTGTTTATAGAAAATATTGCACACAACTATGAACAGAATATTGCACATTATTAATTTACATATGGATTATAAGAAAGGCACACTGAGCCAAGGTTTACTTCTCAACAGTGTAATGCCCTATAATAGTGCACAGCAGTGTCAGTACTGGGTGCTAGCCTAAGTTCCTGGTGAGGGGCTAGAACCCATGACCTTCCTATCTTCTTGCCCTAGAGACAAGCATACCAACAGAACCACTAATATGGTACTTTCTTTGTTGAATCAAGACTCAGTAGTGAAGTAAGGCTTTGATGTGTTTTTATATCCCATTTTCAAACTATGATAGTCATTTAAAACTACTCCACAAACTCCAGCCCACCTCCCACCCCATAGGTCAGGTAGGGTAGGGCTTATATTTTTCATCCCATGTTATTACATGTACCCCAAAATACAGTTTCTGTATTAATGTTTTTCTATAAGACAGTGCTCTGTTTTATTTAAGGTACATAATAAAACAACAAATTCCACATGAAACAAACAACTAAGCATACCAGTTTTCTCATGAATCCATGCACCACACCAGCTAGAACGTTCTTCAGAATCAAACCACAACAAAATTAGACAAGACAGATTGAGGTAAGGATATCTTTTTTAGGTCTTCCTTGAATCTGCAGAATTCTGCTGCCCTCAACACTGTAGGATTTCATATGTAAAGGGGCCCCATGTCTGCATTGTAATTTGGAGGCAGTATAGTGCAGTGGTTTAAGGCTCTGAGCTGCAAATCTGGAGACCTGGGTTTGAATCCCACACCCCCCACTTGCATATACTGTGTGACACTGAGCAAGTCACTTAACTTACCTGTGCTCCCAGGTTGCACTCTGTAAAAAGCTTTCAGCTTAGTGTGTCTCACCTGGTTAAACCATTGGAAAAACCTCTGGGGTCAACCCTGCCTGAAAGTGAGACATCCAATACTTGAGTGAGGCAGCAAGGGTTGGTGGAGGGAAGGGATACAATTAAACTTGACAAGCAAGTTTACTCATTGTACCTTGCAGCCCTTCTGTATCAAGTTTTTCAATGGATGGTTTAGATTTCAGGAAGCTATTAAGTGTGGAGGTGATGGAATGAAGGACTTTTTTTTACTGAGCAGTACAGCCTGGTGCAGCAGTAACTAAGCATATAGCTATGAGAAGTGAGGAAGAAAGGCACCTTCTCAAAATGAATTAAGGGTAGTGGCTCCTTGCAACCCCACCCAGGACTACACCCCTGCCCACTTACAGCACTGGACACTTCTCCATTACTTATATACATTAATTGTGGGCACACCTATCAAGTTCAGTTCCAGCCA
This sequence comes from Neoceratodus forsteri, assembly GCA_016271365.2. Classification (NCBI taxonomy): domain Eukaryota; kingdom Metazoa; phylum Chordata; order Ceratodontiformes; family Ceratodontidae; genus Neoceratodus; species Neoceratodus forsteri. The sequence continues at coordinate 544,105,698 of CM057449.1, forward strand.
TCAATATACCAAGTTCTAGCATGTACTAACCAGCAGAAAGAGGAATCCATTCCTGTCTTATCATACAGGAGACTTAGAGAAAGCAGATCACGAGAATGAACAACCAGCTAGGAAACTGAAAGACAGACCATGCAGTGGTCAGTAATAAACACCGCAGTTCTCCTAGCTGAGGCCCAGTAGGTGGGAGATTTTGTCAAAAATCGTTCTGTTACTGGTAAGTTTAAAAACTATCTTCTTAAGATTTCTGTTCATAGAGGCACACTCATTGATCAAGTAAACAGCCATACAGTATATCAAACATAGGAGGTGCAGAACAGAGGAGAATGGTGTCCCTAAGGCAACAGGCCATTTAGCACAGGCAGGACAAAACTAGCTCTCCTATGATAGACCAGATGCAGATGGCAGGCCAGATAAAAATGTATGGATCATACTCCAGATAGTGGCAAAAGAAATGTCAGAAGCACACATTGACCTGAAACATGTTATCGTAGTTATTATATCCCTAGTGGTATGTGCCTTGTAACTGTACCACGATGCTCCTCCTCAGCCCTCATAATACTAATACAGTGCAATACAAGGAGACATCCACCTAGAGCAACACTGATTAATACTGGCTTGCCCAAAGTACATGGGCAAAGGACACAAGCGGCTGACAGGATTGCCTAACACTCTTAATGTGATCCTGATAACAACAAAGTTTTCTGTGGATGTCCAAGGAGTGCCTACCCAGATTTTGTGGGTTTGAGAAGAATGCAGTCAAGCTGATGGACTGATTCAAAGTGTAGTCAGACAACACATTAGGCAAAACTTGAGATAAGTCCTAAGTGCCCAAATGGAGGAAAAGATAGCCAACTCAGTTAAGAAGAGGGATAAAACCTTTATAGGTACATCAGCTAGTGTAGAAAGACAAAGGAGGGCTAGTGAGGCTGAATAGAGAATGAACGGTGGGTGGGCAGAGGGGACAGTGAAAAGCAGGGATACTGAACGAATATTTCTGCTCAGTATTCACAAAAGAGGAGGGGAAGTGCCTAATCCAATTAACAGAAGCACTCTTGATAGGGGTTGATCCCAGTTCTTTCATAGAAGAAAGAGTTCTGCAAGAACTCCTAAAACAGAAGGTGGACAAAGCAATGGGTCCTGATGGAATTCACCCAGAATTCTAAAATAATTAAGGAGGAACTAGTGAAACCACTGGCTACTCTTTTAATAAATCATGGGAGGATGGTGTGGTACCCGAGGACTGGAGGAAGGTGGATGTGATTCCCCTTCACAAAAGTGGGACCAAGACAGAGGCAGGAAACTACAGACCTGTCAGTCTGACCTCTGTGGTAGGGAAAGTGATAGAGTCACTTCTGAAGGAAAGAAAATTTGAGTACCTAGAGGCCAGTGGAGCACAGGACCCAAGGCAGCATGGGTTCACAGTGGGAAGGTCATGTCAGACGAATCTAATAGATTTCTTTGACTGGGTGACCAAAGTAGTAGACCAGGGAGGGGCTGTGGACATGGCCTACCTAGACTTTAGCAAGGCATTTGACACAGTCCCACACAAAAGATTAATAGTCAAATTAACCAGCCTGGGAGTGGGTCCCAGGGTGGTAGCCTGGGTAAAACATTGGCAGCACAACAGGACAGAGAAGGTAATTGTAAATGGAGTCCACTCTGAAGAAAGAGGGGTTACTAGTGGGGTACCGCAGGGTTCATTATTGGGTCCAGTCCTTTTTAATATCTTCATCAGTGACATTGCAGAGGGACTGGAAGGAAAAGTATGCCTTTTTGCAGCTGACACAAAGATCTGCAACAGGGTTGATACACAAGGAGGCGTGGAAAGGATGAAAAGGGACTTGGCAAGGTTGGATAAATGGTCAGAAGTATGGCAGCTAGGATTCAATGCAAAGAAGTGCAAGATAATGCACCTGGGAAACAAGAACCCAGGGGAAGAATACACAATGGGTGGGGAGGTAGTAACAACAACAAAAAAGGAAAGGGACCTGGGGGTAATCATATCAGATGACCTTAAGATTAGCAAGCAATGTGAGAAGGCAGTAAGGAGGGCTGGGGGTATACTGGGATGTATAGGGAGGGGCATCAGCATCAGAAAACAGGAAGTTGTTATCCTGCTGTACAGACAGTTGGTGAGACCCCATCTGGAGTACTGTGTCCAGTTCTGGAGACCCCATCTCCGCAAGGACATAGACAGGATAGAGGTAGTCCAGAGGAGGGCACCAAAATGGTGCAGGGTCTGCAAGAGAAGCCGATGAGGAGAGACTAAAGGAGCTTAATATGTATACCCTGAGGAAAGAAGGAGAGGGGGGACATGATAGAAACTTTTAAGTACCTCAGTGGAATCAACAAAGTCCAAGAGGGTAGCATCTTTCAGAAAAGAGACTTGCAAGAACAAGGGGACACAATTTAAAGATAGAAGGAGGGTGGTCTAGGGGCAATGTGGAGGAAGCATTATTTCACAGAGAGGGTAGTGGATGCATGGAACAGCCTTCCTGTGGAGGTTGTGGGGTCTAAAACTGTGGATAATTCAAGAATGCATGGGACAGAGATAAGGCAATTCTTGTGGGGTGTAGGAAGAAATAGGCTGTTGGTTAACTAGGATCTGTGGCTATACTGTAGGTAGGGAAATGGGCAGACTAGATGGGCCAAGCGGTCCTTATCTGCAGTCAAAGTCTATGTTTCTATGTTTCTATGTTATATAGAGAAAAGGGAAGGAGGGGAGGTAATTAACAAGATTCTGATGGTTTGGAACATGGCATGCCAGGGTGACTGCAACAAAAAATTATGTTATTCATAAAAGGAAACTGTGATTATGGGAGGATCATGGGGGAGGACAGGACTAAGCAGAACCCTGTTCAGGAAGTCCAGAATAAGGACTGGGTACCATGCTGAAACAGGATGACAGAAAAGAGATATTTGAGCCGAAAGGCCCTCAAAAACCTGCAAGAAACTTCCAACTAAGTCACATTCACTCTAGTGACTGTATGATAGGCAGAAATGACTCATGTATGCACTTTAAAGAAGACTACTGAAGCTGAGATTGAGACAAGATGAGAAGGTATTGCAAACCACTTTGGAGAGATAATGTCAAAGGGTCTGAGATTTAGTGTGACACTAGATGCTGAAGTGCTTCCACTTTAGCAAAGTGGTGTCTCTGATAGATAGTTTTCACTTGCCAGCATGACAGCCAAAACTCAGGGGACATGCCAAAGCATGCCAGCTGTATATTCTCAGGAGTCATGCAGCTCCAGGAGTGGGAGGTTTAGGTGCAGCAGATGGCCCTCAAATTGACAAACAGGCTTGAGCTGAAAACAGCTGAAATGATTGTTCCACTGCCAGGTTCCACAACATTTGAACCTCATCTATTTGGTACACAGAGAGGCCACCAGAATTGTGTTGTGGCATGTTCCAGAGTCTGGGATGCACTTAATGAATGGAACTGGGTAACAGGAATAGTGCAACCTTCCATTGCAACAGAGGGACAATGTGTCATGCCAGAAAACTCCAGGACCTGGAGCAAATGAACAGAAAAGCATTAGCACTGCATGGCGGGGATGCAGAATTTCCAACTCTGAATTTTAGTAGGTGTAGTAAAGTGAAGTAGGAGGTGATCAGGAGGAAGAAGGCACAAGGACGGTAAGGGCAGTGCACCCATTTAGGGATGTTTGAAGAGAGGGACAGTGCGAGGTTATGGAGGGGAGGAATGCTGAAAAAGGTGGAGGTTGGCAGGTATGGTGCTGGAGATGGGGAAATGGAGATAGGAAGGAGCCAGAGAGCAAAGAGTGCTGTAGCTAGAGAGACTTGGATTGCTCCAGCTATCATATGCACTAGCTTATGCTAGGGCAGTGACAAGGCAGGGCTAGTGATGAAAAGGGCTTAGCATGAGATGTTAAATGATGAGGTAGTAATCATATACATAGAGACACGTGATAAGCAGAGGTGCTTAGCTTGAGATGTTAAACAATGAGGTGGTAATCAGATAAATAGAGAGAGGGATGCGACTAAGCAGTGATTGGGCAATTACTGCTAGCGGCCGGGGTCTGAGTGCAGAAAGGGCATTTAAAGAGTGGAGGGAGTGGGGGAGGGTGGGCAAGACAAAAATACTTGTCAGAGATAAGAGCAAAAGTCCCAGGGCAAGAGTTCCAGAGGATCAGCCAAAAATCAAGCTTAGCTTGCAAGCAGGAGCAGAAAATTCAGCCAAGATCTAGGAGCCAATCAGACCTCATCCTGGTCTGGCAGGGACCAATTGGAGAGCAGGAGGAGTGAGGGTGCCTTCATTTGAAATTGCCAGCTTCTCTGGTCTAAACGCTGGTGTACCTGCAGGAGCGGTCGGTGTTGGCAGGCAGCAGCGGTTTCAGTGCACCACACCGCAGGAGGGGAGGCAGCCAGCCAGGGGTACTTCTGCTGTGGAGAGAGTGAGAGAAGAAGGGGATTAAGTAAAGCAGGGTTGGGGGTTGGGTATGACACAGAGCCTAGGTAGACATGGCAAGTTTGAGGTTGGAGACAGACAGTGGAATCAACAGGGATCCAGCGGCGCCACTGTTAGACAATGAAATGAAACAGGGCATTAGTTTAGGGATAAGCACTTAGAGGATTAGCAGGGTGAAAGGACTGAGAGCTGGCGAGTCAACACCGAGGTCGAGCAGGGGGGAGGATAGTACAGGCACAGAGGTAGGCAGAAACAGGATTAAGTGAGTAAATCACACAGTAGTAAAGTTAGGCAAATTATTAGGCAGTAATAAGCTAGATGGGTTAGGTAGATTTAGTAGAAAATTCAGCACTAAACAGGCAGTATGTAAAATCTTTAGCAAAATTGCACTAGCCTCAAATAAAGTTTAGCAAGCACAGTCCCAATATCTAGTACAATTAGATAAGTCAGGAAAAACAAATAGCAAGAGTTAGCAAAGTTGAGGCAAAATACTTGTCAGAGATTAGAGCAAAAGTCCCAGGGCAAGAGTTCCAGAAGATCAGACGAAAATCGGGCTGAGCTGTGGCAGGAGCAGAGAAATTCAGCAAAGAGCTGGGAGCCAATCAGAGCTCACCCTGGTTGCAGGATGAACTGGAGAGCAGGAGGTGGAGGGCCCCTTCATTTGAAATTACGGCTTCTCCATCTAAATGCTGGCTTACCTGCAGGAGCTGTTGGTGTCGGCCGGGCAGGGGTTTCAGTGCACCGCATCACAGGAGGGAGACCCTGGCCAGGGTACTGCTGCTGCTGTGAGAAAGCGAGAGAAGAAGGGGATTAACCAGAGCAGGGTTGGGGGCAAGCAGCGACACAGAGCCTAGGTAGATGTGGCAAGTTTGAGGTTGGGGACAGACAGTGGAATCAACAGAGGACCAGTGGCGCCACTTTTAGACAATGAAACAAAACAGGGAATTAGCTTAGGGATGAGCACTTAGAGGATTAGCAGGGTGAAAGAACTGAGAGCTGGCGGGTCAATGCCGAGGTCAAGCGCAGTGGGGGGGGGGGATAGTATAGGCACAGAGGTAGGCAGAAATCAGATTAAGTGAGTAAATCACACAGTAGTAGAGTTAGGCAAATTGTTAGGCAGTAGACAGGTTAGGTAGATTTAGTAGAAAATTCAGCACTAAACAGGCAGTATGTAAAAACTTTAGCAAAATTGCACTAGCCTCAAGTAAAGGTTAGCAAAGCACAGGTCCCAATAACTAGTACAATTAGGTAAGTCAGGAAAAACAAACTGCAACAGTTAGCTTAGTTGAGGCAAAATACTTGTCAGAGATTACAGCAAAAGGCCCAGGGCAACAGTTCCAGAGTATCAGCTGAAAATCGGGCTGAGCTTGTGGGCAAGAGCAGAGAAATTCAGTCAAGAGCTGGGAGCCAATCAGAGCTCACCCCGGATCAGCAGGGACCAACTGGAGCGCAGAAGTAGTTAAGGGCACCTTCATTTGAAATTGCTGGCTTCTCCGGTCTAAATGCTGGTGTACCTGTAGGAGTTATTGGTGTCAGCAGGCAGCGGTGGTTTCAGTGCGCCCTGCTGCAGGAGGGGAGGCACCCAGCCTGGGGCACTGCTGTTGTAAAAGCTGTCTGTGTCGGTGGGCAGCAGCAGTTTCAATGTGCCGTGCCACAGGAGAGGAGGCACCCAGCTAGGGGCACTGCTGCTGTAGGAGCTGTCGCTGTCTGTGGGCAGCGGTGGTTTCAGTGTGCCGTGCTGCAGGAGGGGAGGCACCTGGTCTCCATTCCTAGTTTTCTTTTGCTCCCCATTTCATTCCTACTTTTAAAGTTTCTATGAATAACTGAGTCTCCAGCCCTGATGTTCATACTTGCTACTTTATTACAATGTGCTCATGGACCACTTTCACTTACACGCGCAGCAGATCACTCTTTGTCCAGGGCATGCCACATTTTCATATTCACTGCAACTTGTATTTCACTTAGAAATTTTACTAGGAGTTTCTGTTGGTTCCCATTTTTGCTTAAAGGGGAACAGCATTAACAGCCCCGAACTCATGTGTGGGGCTGGTCCCAACATAAACATTGTGTGCAAAACAACTGCTTTTACTTACTATTTATTGATTTATTGTAGAATGTATGAGGCTGATCTGCTGACTCAATACAAAGAAAATTAGGTGCAAGTTAGGCTGACTGCCTTGTTGCTCCATTTGAGAGAACTATTCTGAGACATGAAAGTATCAAGTCTCTTTTTAAAGTCCGCGTTATAACTGCTAATAACTACTTATAGTGGTACAGCATTCCTCGAGTTGAACTACCCTTTGGCTACACAAGTACTGCCTTTTTCTGGTATTAAAACACTTTCCCGAAATTTGAAGCGGATGACCTCTGGTGTTATCAGCACATATGAAATCAAAACCTATTTTGCTAAACAAGTATTCATCCTTGACTACTTCGTGCAGCAACTAGGAATCACCACTCAATCAACGCTTTTCTAGGGACATATGATTTGAGTTCCTTCATTCTATGTGAACATGAGTAGTTTCTTAATGTAGTAACAGTTTTTGTTGCCCGTCTTTGAACACAAAAGCTGACATTTACTATAACTGGAAATTCCAGAATTTCCTGCATTTGTCAGAACTGGGCTACAGCAGTGGGAGATTCAATAACATGCAGTTCATGTTAGAGCTTTTATAAGCTCCAATCAGATGTCTGCCAGTCCTGCTGTTCTCCCATGGCTAAGTAAAGTCCTCTGTGACTATACTTAACCCTGGAAGGACAGTGGGACCAGCAAACAAAAGATCAGAGCTTACAAAAACTCTTAACATGCATGGCTATTGGAGCCGGCCTGGTGGCGCTGAGGGTTGTGGCACTGGACACCACACCTTGTGCCACGCTGGCGACCCGGGTTTGGGAACGAGCTTGGGTCGGGGCCGGCAGGAAAGGATTGAGCATCCGGAGGACTGCTGTCCTGGGTGGGTAGCATATGCCGTAGTACCAGTGGCTTCCAGTGGAGACTGGGGGCAGCACAACTTGTGGCGCACTCCAGCAGGGGATGGGGGTGTTGGCAGATGCCTTAAGCACAGGTAATGGGAGTGTGCCCATTGCGTACAGGGTGTCATTGCACATCCGCACCCCAACAGAAAAAGGAAAAGCCCTAGCACCCGCGAAGGTGCAGACCCACAACCAGCACCAGCTCAGTGCCAGATGTTTTCTGGCTCCTGCCCTCCCTCCAGCCACCCACTAGATTACAGACAGCCTGGGAGGAGTTGGTGGTCCCACCTAGGGGAACTCAGAGCCGGGGGGTTGGTGAGTCAGGGATAAGTATACAGGAGCACACCAGCATGGACACGGGTGATATCGGCGAGCAGGAGAAAGCTGGTGAGTGGACGTTCCCGCTGGAGAGAGGTCCTATGCCCCATATTAATGGGGCATAAATAAAGTTCACAAAAAAAAAAAAAAAACATGCATGGCTACTGAGTCTCCCATTGCTGCAGCCCTGTTCTGTCAGCAACAGGGATTTCTAGTTACACCAAATGTCACCAGGCAGGGTAAGACTGGAGTACAAGGGACCCACCTGCAAAATCATTAGGGAGTGCCCAGGGTGACCCACTCAAATCGGTATTCCACTCAAACTTTAGCACTGGTGTTTGGATCTTATATTTACTTTCAGTGCCCCAAATACCCAATTCAATTAGAAAACAGAGATAAATGCAAAGATTTTTTTAGTTTAGAAGGTGAGAGCACTTGCACAGGAGGACTACTTGGCAATTTCCAGGTATCCTGGTGGGCCAGTCTGACTCTGTCATTAGGATCAGCCACATCTAACATATGCAGTACAACAAGCAAAATTGTAAATTGCAATTTGAGTCCTGATCCATTTCTGAGTGTGGGGAAGTTAGTGCTATTTCCTACAACCTATTTCTCTAAAGCATATATCTTAAACCTTACTTTGTGTGACAGTGATTTACTATGCAAGTCACTTATTTCACTTGCCCAACATATACAACAGTTACGTAAGAACTTACCATAAACAGTAGATCTTCGAGACAATCTCATTCATCAGGCCACAACACTGGAACTATGACCACATCAGCGCAAGGAAAGTCAGCCAGGGGCCACCCATGACAACGCAAGACTTCAGCATGTACACAGATGAGGGCAGTCCCTCCTCTCCTCAGTCCCCTGCTGGAGATCATGCTTGGAGGTCCTTCCTCTAGGGAACCAGGAGAGACCCCAGCACTCCACATACCAGGTGAAACAGAGTGTTAGAAAAGATAGGCAATGGAGACAACAGTACAAAGAGCCTTTGTTGCAACCCCTAAGATGGAAGGAGGGTGAGACGGCATGGCCAGATGAAAGAGATTCTCTTGATGATCTACTGGTGTGGTAAGTTCTTAGGTATTGTTTTATCTTCTTCAAGGATATCTCTCCACACTCCTACCTCCCCTCTCTCATGGAGCCCCATTGCTCCTTCAAGCCCAAAACAGCATCCTTGCTTGCCTCAAACAACTCTACTTTAGGGTTGGGCGGTTATGCTTAGGGCCAACACTAGGCATCACCACTGTGATGTGTTCTCATCTCTGGGCTGGTTACCTTTGGGTCTAAGCTACAGTACACTACTATGTGCCTCATGTATAAAGCTGGTACACCTTTATACCCCCCATGCTTCGTAACCTCCTCGCAAGATAGGCATATCCAGCATCCCTACAGTCTGCCTCTCTCCTCCACTTGTTGCTCCCAAACCCCAGCTGACAGTTGGCTGAAGATCCTTTGCCTTTTCGTGGAACTCCCTCCTCACACGACATTCTCTCAAGCACTTTCTACCACAATTTAAACATTCCCCTTACTTCACCTCTCTGCCTCCTCTCCATGCACCTGCTATCGCTGACCGAATAATGCCCTGCATGCTAACTCACTCTGTTAATCCTATTTTCCTTCACTCTGCCTTTTTGGCTCCCTTAACTTTGTTTATTGCTTGTGAAACTGAATATTTAGTGTGTTTGTAACACTACTGTAGTGATCATTTATTGTACTATGTTGTTAGCTTTGCACTGTTAGCACTTGTATTTGTAATTCCCTGGTTAACCTTTGTTGTTGCTGTCTTTTATCTTCCTCTGGGTTGCCCCTGAAAAAGGGACTGTTCTGTCTCAGTGGGCCTACCCAGTTACTTTGAGTAGGACACACCTCTGGAACAAGTCCCAAGCAGTACCAAAACTAAGACTGGGCGGTTGCAGTCTATAAGCTCACAATAACAGGCCTTTTAACAAAGCTAGGCCAAATCCAGCAAGTCTATGAGAGACAACGTCCAGACTGTACTGCTTAGTGGAAGTGTGGACAGCACTCCATGTGGCAGCTATGCAGATCTCTGCAGTAGAAACATTCAAAACAAGCCACAGAAGCATCCAAGCCTCTGGTGGAATGACCTAGAACCAAAACAGGAAGTTCCTTACTGTATTTCCTGTAAGAGAATGTAACACAATGTGTTAACCATTTGGTCAAGCACTGTTTAGAAACTGGGGCACCCTCTTCCCAGGGGGACTAATAAACAAAAAGCTGCAAGGACTTTCTGCAGTCCTTTGTATGGTGTACAGGACCCGAGTAGTCTATGCATATCTAAGGTACTGAGCAGTGCTTCCCGTGGATTGGCATGCTCTGGATAATACACTAGCAAGTGGCTGGATTGATTTAAAGTAAATTCAGACACCATGTTTGGTAGAAATTTAGGATTAGCAAGCAAAGATACCCTGACTTTGTGGCAAATCAAATAAGCAGGCTCACATATTTGAGCCTGCAGCTCTGAAATCCTTCGAGCAAAAGTGACTACAACTAAAAAACACCTTCCAATTAAGAAAGGATAAGCCACAAGTCGTGGATGGCTCAAAAGGAGCCAGAGTCAGCTTTTCCAAAATAAAATGTCGGTCCCAAGCCAGGACTGGATTTCAAGAGGCTATATGTGTAAAATGTCTCTGAAGAACGCATAGGAATCTCCAGCTGAGCAACTGTACAGTCATCCACAGGCAATGTGGAAAGCTGATATAGCAGCCAAGTGCCCTTTTACTGAGGACTACTGCAGGCCTGAATACAATAAGGACAGCAGGTACTCCAGAACTTGATTGACTGGGCAGATAAATAGATCCAGGTTATGTGAAGTTGTATAAAGCAAACCGCTTCCAATTCATGCAGTAAGTATATCTGATGGACAGTTTTCCAGCAGCCACCAGAACATCTGCCACTTTCTGTGATGCCCCAAAGTGGGCTATGCCTATGTCTTCAGAAACATGCATGTAGACGTAGTGTACAGGTGGACTAGAGAGATTCCTGTTCCTGTGACAGTAAACCCTGGCACAGGGGAAGAGGTACTGGGGGTTCCACTGCCAGCTGTTGCAGCAGGGGATACCAGATCTGCCAAGGCCATAGGGAAGCTATGAGTGTTAGAGTTGCCCCTCCATCTTCAGTAGTACTCTGAATTAGTGGACAGCGAGGGAACACATACAGAAACCTCCCCTTCCTAGCAATGGGCAATGTGTCTCATCAGGCCCTGAAACAAGTGAATAGAAACGTGGCAGTTTTGCACTGGGTGGAGACGCAAAATGGTACAACTCTGGACTACCCCATCTTTTGAACAGGTCTTCAACCACCAATATCAGCAGTTCCCACTCATGCATCCTGGACTGTGACATGCTTAGTTTGTCTGCTAAGACATTTTGGGCACCTGGAACATGTACTGCTGATAGTTCTAGACCGTGTTCCACTGCACAATACCAAACTCTCACTGCTTCCATGCACATCGGGTACAAATGAGTCCACCTTTGTTTGTTGGTGTAATGCATCACACTGATGTTGTCCATCTGTATTAACACAGGAACTGGGGACAAGTGAATCTGAAAGGCCGGGAGTCCGTACAGGACCGCTCTCATCTCCAGAAAATTTATATGCCAAGCACACTCCACCCGGTTCTATGTGCCTTGTGTCTGCTGAGATCCTAGATGGGCTCCCTATCCTGATCCCAAAGCATCCATAGTGAGATTCTGATGTGGGGAAGGAATAAAGAATGGGATGCTCCTGAGCAGGTTGTCGCATTCCATAAACCACTTGTGCACTTTGTGCAAGGGAGCCATGACTAGGACCATCTGTTCTAGATTGCCTCTCAGCTGATCCCATAGCTCTTAGGGTCCACAGTGAGATCCGCTAGCAGCCTGGCCAGTGGAGCTGTAACAATGCCTGCCAACATGACACCCAGAAGGCACAGAAATGCCCTTGCTGAGAAATAACGCCTGCCATGCACCAAGTGTGTTTGGGCAATGAGGCAGTCTGCTCTGTCCAGAGGCAGGAATGCCACATCTAGAACTGCCCTATATACTGCAGTCACTGGCAAAGTGTCAGTACAGACTTTGTATTCTGACTGTCGCCCCCCAACATCAAACATCTGTCTGGTTCTTACTAAGGTCTGCAGTAGTTGGTCCGTGGAGTGAGCTTTAATAGACAGTCATCCATATAAGGAAAAAGATTCAGGCCTTCCCAGTGAAGGGCTGCTGCCAAGCATTTAGTAAAGACTCATGGCGCAGAAGATAAGCCAAAGGGCAACACTCTGAACTGGTAATGCTTCCCCTGAAACAGGAACCTCAGATATTTCCTGTGAGGTTTTCAGATTTTAATATGGAGGCATGCATCCTTCATATCCAGGGAGCAAATCCAATCCCCTGTTTGCAACTGGGGAAGGAGACATTATAGAGAGAGCATCCGACATCTTTGTGTATTCTATGTAGAAGTTTAGGCCCCTTAGATCCAGAATAGACCACATATCCCCTGCCCACTTTGGGACGAGAAAGTATCTGGAGTAAAACCCTGTGTGCCTTGGTTATGGAGGTGCAAGTTCCATGGCCCATTTTTGAAGCAGAGCTTGTACTTCCTTTAGCAACAGGGACGTGTGCCCTGGTGGGTATGCTGTCACAACTGATGGATGATCTGGAGGGTTGTCCAGAAGCTCCAGGGCACGATCCTGCTCTCTATAATTTCCAGAACCCATTTGTCTGTAGTCATCGCCCTCCACAGGTCCAAGTGGAGGGACAGATGACTCTCTACAACCACCCTTGAAGGCAAGGGGGTGGGGGGTTATAAGGAGTCATGCTGAGCTGGGGCGGGGCTGGGCAGAGCTACTGGTTCCACTTCCTCTAGGTGCTTTTGTATGGACACCTTGAGTTGTGATGAGGACTGGAAAGGCTCCTGCACCTTTGCCTCTTCCTCTGCTGTCTGTAGGTCCGGCCAAAGGTACCCCTAATCCCACCCCGTTCTTGGTATGGTGTAGGGATTACACTGACTTCAAAGTCTTGTCAGATGACTGAAGATTTTTCAAGACTTCTTCTACATCATGGCCAAACAGTTTCTGACTCTGAATGGGGTAGCAAAACCTGCTCTGAGTCCAAAGTGGTGCCTGAGATAGATGCAGAGGCATCAGAAATATATGCTGTGTGCAGATTAAATGTTTCCCCACTTCAGCGCCAGCATTAAGAGCTTTTATTAACTCCTGTTTTGCAGAACTCTCAGGCAAGGCCTGTGCAGCAGCCACCTTAGCCTTCCTCCATAAGGTGTTCTGATATGTCATCACATGGGCCTGATAATTAGCAATACGTAGTCCCAATGAGGCAGAGACATACTGTATGTATGCTTGCCTAGGACATCCAACCTCCTGGATTCTCTATCAGGAGGAAGGGAGCTCAGGTGCTTAGGTGCCCTGGATCTGCCATTAGCAGCTGTGATCACCACTGAGTCAGTCTCAGGCTGGTTAGCATAAAAGGGCTTTTCAGAAGGGGCAGAATACATTTTGTTTGCCTTGCTTGGGCTTGCATTTGCTGCATCATGTTAAAAATTGAGGGATCCTCTGGAGGTGATCTTGGTGTGTTCACAACAGAGTCCTCACTGCAGGAGGAGACTGTGGAACTGGTACCCTGTCCATAGTGGCTCTCAGCATAGTCTTCCTCCTCCATCATGAGGTCTGGATTATATTCATATTCGTCGTTGACTCTGTCACTGATGGGAATGAAAGACCGCACCAGCAATGCTGGCTGCAGCAGAGGAGGTCTATTCTGCAAGGTAGTGGCGTGCAACATTGATGGGGCAGTTGTAGGAGTCCCTGTTGATGGACCCCATGGAACAGGTAGGCCTGGCAGTAGATTTATTTTATTTAGTTTTTGTTGACTGGGTAAGTGCACTAGACAGATGAATGCCAACTGATCTTGAACCAGATTAAGCTGTTGGTGTTATTTTTAGTGAATGGGGGAAAATTTGGCCAGGGCACCGGGAATTCCTGCTCTTTTCAAGAAGTGCCATGGGATCTTTCAACATCCACCTTAACCACCACCAGAACAGGCAGATGGGACCTCAGTTTAACATCTCATCCGAAAGATGGCACCTCAGGGTGCAGCACCCCCTCATGCTGCACTACAGTGTCAGTACTAGGATTTAACCAAGTGCCTGTGTGGGGATAGAACCCACAGTCTTCTGATCTCCGGCCTCCTGCGTGAGTGTGCTACCTGCTAGCCGCACAACACGGACAACAGATGCTATATCATGTCTCTGAAAAGACAGGAAGATTGCCTGAGCGTCGGTGCAGCTTTGGGTAAGAGCCCGACTGCAGTACTCAATGTTAAAGGTTGGATGTCAGTCTGCAATGGCGACATACCAATCGTAATAGGCTCAGTAGTACCTACATCAAGCCCTACCTTGGTGTCTGGTCAAGGGTCGGGGGGGAAGGTGGTCAGCATCAAAGCAGAGGTCATACCTACAGTCCACAGCAGCAGCTTGGGTCTTGCCAGGGAGGTCTTGTACTTGTCCAGGTGCTTGTATTTGTGGCTCCTTGATGAAGATTTCTCCCGGGACTTTGACAACCACAATCTGGTCATCAGGGATGGCAACACAGATTTACCCTGAAGCTGCTTCTCCATTGCTTTGATGGTCTTTTGGAGGAGGAATTTCTCCAAAGGCCCCTTCCTGCATCACAAAGTTGCAGAGTTGTACTCCCCGGCAGATCTCACAGGCTTTCACATTGTGACAGAGGTCTAGGCAGCAGACACCCATGTATGGGTGTCGTCCTTGCAATCTTCTCTCTGCATTCGTACCAGAAGAGTTTAGACAGTTTCTTCGGCGGCATACAGGTTGCTGAAAATCACTATAAAAGCGATTACTTTAGTATAAGAAAAACCTGAAATGGCGGCTTTGAACAGTGACATTTCCGATGGGGGGTCCGAAGAGTCTCATCGATGGCAAAGGAACTGAGGAAAGGAGGGGCCGCCCACATTTATGTACATGCTGATGTCTGATGTCATCATGGGTAGCCCCTGTCTGACAGCTTGATAAACTTTCCATGTGGTTCAAGTGCTGGTGCAGTTACAGTTCCAAAGATGTAGCCTGATGAAAGTGATATCCTCAAAGATCAACAGGTTTTGGCATGCTAACTCACTTTCATGTAACAATCTAGCTCTTACTTGGTGACTGATAATGCCATAAACAATTAGATCTTTTAATAAACTGCTGGTGAGAGTGCCAAATTGGGGAATATAATCCAAGATCTGTCATGAGTCACCCATCTGGGCCCGAGCTATCTGGAAGCTCTCCTGTCCGTATTCACTCGTCTGCCCTCTTCGCTCAGCCCTGGTGGGACTGTTCTCAGTCCCATGTTCAAGGGTAACATGGTCAGAGGACAGAACTTACAGGGTGGCTGTTTAGGAGACAAATAAGCCTCATTTAGTTATGTTAGCTAACAGCAATCACTTATAACATTAATGTTGCTGAATTACCTGCTTTGTTTTATGACCATTTTGTTTTTCTTGATGTACAATGGTACACTATGCCTCATGGAGAGGGCACAAAAACAAACAAAAAAAATCATTTTTGATTTCTGGTGAAAAAGACAAGTCTTCCCCAAGTTACATTCTTGTAGGGGTTGCTGTAACCTTGGAATTTCTCAACAATTGTGTCCATTTTCATGTTGTCTTCTTCCTTTTCCCACTGAAGAGAGTTTTAGATATCTATAGCATTACTCCAGCCACATGGAATTGAGAGAAAGCCTCGATTATCTCAGACCATCCTACAATCCTGCTCGCTGCAAAGTAAAACTGAAAGCACTAGTTCCACTTTCTCCAGTTATCTGCCAGATTTTCTACAAAGCTCAGTGGTTCTGGTGGTTCATTTGTTCCATTTTCTATTCTGGCTGCTCACTTACGACACCATGTGACAGAGATTCTCACATGTGCTGCAAAGTAAAGGTTTCTTTTATTTTCAACTCCCCTTTCTCAACAAGGAACTATATTTAGCTCCGTTTACAAGGTTATGCTGTCCTTCACATGTCCCAGAATTGCTGCAATGAGTCCTGCTTACTGGGCTTCCTTGAAGCTCCTAAAGTAACACTGCAATTAACCCGTTATATTACACTCCTCATTTATAAAGATGAATGGCATATCCAGAGTTAGGTCACTGAGTATCCCCTAATTCCAAGCAAATGCTCTTAGAAATTGTGAACGGAATTACACAAAAATATTTGTTTTCCGTTTCTAGTAATGGAGGCCTGCAGGTGTAATGTATTGTTTTATCTGTGGACAGAGGAGACGCTCTTAGATTTATTTCATGAACATTCCTGTCCTAACCATGCAAAAAGCAAACAAAACAAGCACAGAGGGAGCATATAAATCCTGTGTCTTAACAACCATCCTCAGATAGCAATCATCTCCTCCACTTTATCATCGCCACATGCAGATCACATTTTTAAGACACCTGATTTACTGAGTTGAGCAATTTAAAATAGCAGTATACTGTACTCTGCTAAGCGGCACACAGGCTTTTATACCTTTCAAAGTGTGTGCTCCCTCAACATTACAGATTTAACTAGGTTACTGCCAGTATGTTCTGCAGTATGTAAGGTAAACAAAAAGGCTTAACTCCACTGCTGCCCAGGACTGCTACACTACATATACCCAGCAGGAAAGGCCTTTCAGCAAGCTATGCTCTACTCTGCGGACACAGTCCAGGGATTTGTCTTCTACGAAGCAGTGCTAGGATTGGGTTGATGTTGTGTAGGCTATACCCTGAATTAATGAGATGACAAACATTCTGTTTGCCTTGGATATTTCAGGCTCATATAGGCTTACACTGCACCAGAGGAGCATGCAAGGAGCTAAAGGGCAAAGCCTCACTCCCTGGGGAGAAGGATTAATTGGTGTCGGTCCTTGTGCCTTTTAAGCGCATGCACTACTGATCAGTTTGTCCTTAGGGCTGCATATAAGGCCATGGTTTTCACTTAACTCCCCTCCTGTTTAGGTTTCTGTGAATATTTTAGTCTCAGAAAAAGTAACAAAACTGGCAAGTTTGCTAATTGAGGTAATACACTATACAGCTAGTTTGCTGAAAGAAATTTTCCAAGTTTTGCTTCGAGATACACAGTGGCGCTTAAGGAACGATTTAGGTCCTCAGTGATTATTTTTTTTTGTAAATTTACTTCCTATCGAGGAGCAGCTGATCAGCTGCTGTGACTGGAAGTGCTCCCCCTTCCCCAACCATGTGCATCTTTGAAGGAAGAGCTGTGAGCTGTGGGGATGTGGGAAGAGCCTGTTATGGACCGTGACCATTGGGTATTTTTTTTTTATTCAGTTTACTGCTGAAATTAAAAGTCACACAGCACTAATACATCATTACATCAGAAGTGGTAGTGGCTGTAGACTGATTGCAGTCAATCTACTGCACACTGGTTTTAAGTATTGACACATTCTGTTTGATTTGTTTTTCTCAATAGTAAACACCATAAAATTCAAGTAACAGGGGGCTAGATATACAAAACTTTGCCCCAGGGCTAAATTAGCACTGCCTGGCAGGCAAACATAGCCCAGAGCACAAAGCAAGCTACATTTAAAAGGAAATAGCTCGGTGCTAATCCTGCTGAATATAGCAGCCTAAGGAAGCCAGGCAAACTGGTCTGGGTGTGCAGGGCAAATATAGCCTGGGAATAAGACAGCACTGAATATAGCAACAGGGAAGTGTAAACTGCAACTGCAGCTCATTAGACCCTGTAGCAAGCCAGTATTAAACCTGCAGGTGGAGAACATTGTGTGTGATTGCAGAGAGCTGTCTCACATCTACCGCAAACCCAACTCTCAACCTCCTGCCTCATAATCAGGGACAAGACTTAAAAAAATCAGGGACACACCTTAACAAATGGTGATATCCACTCAAGAAGCTGGTAGAATAAGTGGTGTAGTGTAAAATGCATTTACTAAGGAAGAACACATCTGTAACATTAATGTCTGACATTATGTTATACTTACAACCCCCACTGTTTGGTCATGGAAACACAATCTGTAGGAGGGACAGAGTAATGGTTTGAGGCAAAATCAGGGACAGTTGAGAGGTATGACTGCAAACAACAATGTAAGTCACACAGTGTAGAACTGTGCTTAGTGTGCTATGCAGAAGTGAGGTTTGCCCAGGGCTAACCTGATTGCACAATGCTAAAACATTAGCCCGGTGCAAACTGGTTAGCCCGAGGCAAATGGGAGCTATATTCAAAGGTTCCATGCAAATGAGCCTACTTAGGTAATCCATGGGCAAACAGGCACATCTGCATCTCACTATGTGCTGCTTAGCATACAGAATCATGCAGTTTGCCCGGTGCTACTGCATGAAGCGCACAGCTCCCCTTTTGGTCGGAATGGAAGTATAGGCTGGACGCTGAAGACCAAGGCAGACTCATAGCATCCCCTGTTGGTCAGAATAGAAGTAGAGGCCAGAAGCAGCAGGAACTGTGCTGTCAGGCTCAGTTGGTGCATACATATCTCACAACCCCTTGCCACCTGAATCAGGGACAAGGCTTAAAACAAGTTAGGAACAAAGAACCAAAATCAGGGACACATCCTCAGATGTAGAGATATCCACCCAGACAGCTGGTAGAATATGGGGCTTAGTGTAAAATGCATGTTCTGAAGAAGAACAAATCTGTACCTTTAATGCTTGCCATTGCTATGTGCTTACAATTTCCACTGTTCAGCTAGGGAACCACAGCTGTAAGGAGGGACAGACTAATACCTCTGAGGCAAATTCAGTGACATCCCTGACAATCAGGGACAGTTAAGAGGCATGCTCCTGACCCAGTCACAATGAATGTAAAGGTAATATTCCTGGCAGTCTAGTGGTCCCCCCACCCCTACATGACTCCCTACCTGTTCACAATATTATTATACTTAATTTCCCTGGTAGTCTAGTGCCCCCCATACATATCCGACCCTGTTTCCAATCAAACTAAACACATATCCTGGTAGTCTAATGGTCCCCCAGCACATTTCCAGACCCCTTTGAATAAAATAAGCACTTATCCCTGGTAGTCTAGTGGTCCCCCAGCACGTTTCCGACCCTGTTATGAATAAGTTTAAGCACTTATTCCTAATAGTCTAGTGGTCCCCCAGCACGCTTCCCGACCCCTGCTATTAATACATTCAAGCACATATCCCTGGTAGTCCAGTGGTTCCCCAGCACGCTTCCGACCCTGTTATGAATATAAGTAAGCTATTTACCCTGGTAGTCTAGTGGTACCCCCACCTGGTGAGAGCCATCCTCCCGCCAGCCCACCCATCTGCCAGGAAGTGAGCCGGTCAACGGCGTTAGCCCTCCACACTACCACGGGCTGGCCGTGGTGGTGCTGGAGGGCTGAGGGGATGGAGTTAGAAAGTGGCACCACCTGTGCTACAGGCAGACTAGATGGGCTAAGTGGTCCTTATCTGCTGACAGATTCAATGTTTCTATGTAAGGATTAAAGAGCACCTTTCATGGCACTGGTGCTCAGCCCCAAATGAAGCTTACCTGCCTCTGAGATCTGTGCTTTAAAAAAAAAAAAACAATTTCATATGGTGCCATTTTTGGGAGTGGAGAAATCGTACTTTTGGCTCTAAGGAGCTGAGCCGCTGATCTCATCCACTTCCTGGTTTATAGATGTGCCCCACGCTGTTCACTATTCTGACATCACAATGTGCTAGTGCGGGGGCATACTATGGCAACCCCCTGCACTAGCCCATTATGATGTCAGAATAGGGAACAGCATGAGGACGTATCTACAAACCGGGAAATGGATGGGATTGGTGGCTTAGTTTCTCGGAGCCAAAAATACAATCCCTCCACTCTCGAAAATAGCACCATATGAACATTTTTTTATTTTATTTTTTTAAGCAGCGAACTCGGAGGTAGGTAAGCTTCCTTTGGTGCTGTGAGGGGGGCATATTATAATTCAGCACAAAAGGTGCTCTTTAAAGGGACATTGTCAACCCGTTTTGCATCTTATTACTTCTAGATGAATGACTACTTACCTTTTTTAAAATTCACTGATGTTGCTAGCTGTTTTATCTGCTTTCTTTCTTTGCAGAACTGGAATGCATCCAAATATACAGGTTACTCACCTGTAACAGGAGTTCTAGGAATGGTATATGTTGTTCATCCACACTGTCTGGCAGGTTCCTTACCGCTTTAAATGTTGCCAGAAGGTCTTCAAGCTGGCTCCTCCCACCCACCCAGGTGGTAAAACTCTCGTCTCCACCCCATGACGCCATATCTAGTCGGCTGGAAGCAGGTTGTAGCGCTGAAGCCGGGAGGTCGGGTGGGTCGTGCGGATGAACAACATATACCATTCCTAGAACTCCTGTTACAGGTGAGTAACCTGTATTTCTAGGGACATGGATATATTGTTCATCCACACTGTCTGGCAGACCCCTAGCAGTTCTCCGGGAGGAGGGAGGCAAAGCGCACACCCCCTAATTAGGGAATAATGACTGGAGAACAGAGGCCCCAAAACCAGCATCCCAGCGTGACTCAAGGTCGATGTGGTAGTGGGTGATGAAGGTGTGCGCCGACTTCCAGGTAGCAGCCCTGCAGATTTCCTGGATAGGGACATCCCTGGAAGCAGCCACCAATGCAGCGGTATGGCGGGTAGAATAAGCTCTTATCCCTGTGGGAGGCTCCATGCCCGCTAACTTATAGCAGAGATCTATGCAGGAGGTGACCCACCTGCCTAGTGTCCGCTAGGCTGCAGGTCTGCCAGGTGCGGCTTCAGCGTAGGTGACAAACAGCCGGCGAACCTCTCACCGAACTTCAGCCGTCCGCTCCTTGTAATAAGCGAGCGCTCTTCTAGGGGCCAAAGTATGGAGCCTATATTCAGCCTCCGAGGTGTAATTGGGGTAGAACAACGGCAGAGTCAATACCTGGTTAAGGTGAAACTCCAACACCACCTTCGGAAGGAATTTCGGGTGGAGGCGCAGGACAACCTTGTCCCTATGGAAGACCAGATAAGGAGACTCGATGGAAAGTGCCTGGAGCTCTCCCATCCTTCTGGCTGACGTGATAGCCACCAAGAAGGCGGTCTTCCACGAAAGGTGAGAGATGTCACACCTGTGCATCGGTTCGAATGGCTTGCCCATGAGCTTAGCCAATACCAGCAGTAGATCCCACGGAGATGGAGGTTCTCGCACCGGAGGGGATATGTGATCAAGGCCTTTGAAAAAACGCCCAACCACCTTTCCTGTGCCACTGACTGTTTCCCAGCCCGCGCCCAGGTAAGCAGAGATGGCTGCCAGGTGCACCTTAAGGGTCGTCGACCGAAGCCCTAGCTGAGAAAGGGACCATAGGTAGTCCAGAATACTTGCCAAGGAACAGGAGGAAGGGTCCAGGCCCTTGCCCTGACACCAAATGGAGAATCTCTTCCATTTGAAGGCGTAGCATTTCCTGGTCAACTCCTTACGGGACGCCTCAACGACGTTGAGGACCTCGTTGGAAAGACCCAAGGCCTGGAACTCTAGCCGCTCAGGAACCAGGCCATCAGGTGCAGGGATTGAAGGTCCAGATGGAATACCTTCCCCTGACTGACTGAGATCAGGTCTGGGCGGGCTGGAAGCCGCCTCGGGAGCCTGGAGTTGAGACTGAGGAGATCTGGATACCAGAACTGGCAGAGCCAGTCTGGAGCTACCAGAATCACCTGCACCTTCTCCCTCCTCGCCTTGAGAAGCACCTTGTGGACCAAGGAAAATTGGGGAAAGGCATAGAAGAGGCCGGGGGCACCAAGCCTCGAGAAGGCATCCCTGCAGCGAGCCCTGCTGAGGGGGCAGGCATGAAACAGTCTCAGCTTCGCATTCTCCCTGGAGGCAAACAGGTCCACCTGAGGCGTGCCCCAGTGGGAGAAGAGATCTTGTACTACCTCCGGCAGGAGAGACCACTCATGAGATGCAGCCCCTATCCGGCTTAGGGCATCGGCCAGGGTGTTGGAGGCTCCTGCCCACATGAATGGCGAGGAGATCCGCCCAGGCTGTGCACGAGTGACCAAATGCGGAGTGCTTCCACGTACAGAGGCATGGAGCGCGGCCCCGCCCTGGCGGTTTAGGTAGTACATGGTTGTGGTATTGTCCGTCTGGACCTGAACCACTTGACCCCATAGAAACAGAGCCGGAGGTGAGGGCTGAGACAGACTGCTCAGCTCCAGCAGGTTGATATGGCATCGGAACTCCCGAGGGGACCAGAGGCCGTGCGCTCTGTGCTCCCCCAGATGGGCACCCCAACCCATCAGAGAGGCACTGGTGGATAGTGAGACCGTCGGCTCGGGGCGGACAAACGGGATGCCCTCCTGCAGATGTGCTGGAACGGTCCACCACTGGAGAGTGTTCCACATCCCCTGGGTCACTGTCACTAGCTGATCCAGCGGATCGAAGTGCTGTGACCATTGGCTGGCCAGCCCCCATTGAAGGGGACGCATGTACCAGCGGGCCCAACGGACCACGCTGGTGCAAGCCACCATGAGGCCCAGGGGCTTGAAGTCCCGGGCAGGGGCGTTGCCCAACCTGAAATGATTGGGCAAAGGGTAAGAACCTCGGCCCGTCCGCCAGGAGCCGTGCTCTGGCTCTTAGAGAGTCGAGCTCTGCCCCGATGAATTGTATCACCTGCTTTGGCATGAGTTCTGACTTGGCCTCGTTGATGAGGAGGCCAACCTGAGAGCAAACCTGGAGGGCCAGATCTCTGGACCGCTCCACCTCTGCTCTGGAGGGGGGCTGCAATCAGCCAGTCGTCCAGGTAGAGGTACACCCGGACCCTTTGGCACCGCAGGAATGCTGTGACCACTGCCATGCATTTGGTGAAGACCCTGGGAGCTAGGGAAAGGCCAAACTCATAAAGGGATCCCTCCGCTCTGAAGTGGAGGAATCTCTGGTGGGACGGACGGATTGGGACGTGAAAGAACGCATCCTGAAGGTCCAGAGAACAGAACCACACACCTTGTTCCAAGGATGGGATTATCTGAGCCAGAGTGACCATCCTGAAGGTCCGAGACCTTAGGAACCTGTTCAGATCGTGCAGGTCGAGAATGGGGCGCCAGCCCCCCATCCGTTTTGGGACCAGAAAGTACCTGGACACAAATCCCGGGTCCGGAGGAGGATCCGCCACCTTCCTGATCACCTCTTTTTGAGGAGCAGGACAATATTGTCTCGGCGAGCCGACAGAGACTGCAGACACATCCAGCTCCCCAAGGAGCGACGGCTCGTTAAGGCTGGGCCTGCTCGAACTCCAGGGGCAGGCCCTTTCCTACCACCTCCAACACCCAATGGTCTGTGGTGATAGCGGACCAGGCGGAAAGGAAGTGGCGGAGCCGTCCCCCCACGGGGGGAACCCAGGGGGGAGTAACGAGGCTGGGGGCGAAACCCCTCAACCCGTCACTGGGCAGGCTTAGAGGAGGAACTGGCTGAGGGACCTCCTGGGCCTTTACCTCCTGCTCCGGTTGGAGGAAGCCGGCATGAGCTTAGGTTTGGGATGCCAAGCGAGCCTGCTGGCCTGATGCTGGCTGTTGGGCGGATGTGCTGCAGGCGCAGAAGGACGAAGGGCTTGAGCATTGCTGTCGTAGCCTTTGTCCTTCTGGGCAGATGTGACAGAGTCCAGAGTGGCACTGGACTTTTGATCCGGTGGAGTGACCTTCCACTCCAGGGCCGAAGAGGTCGGTCCCCAAGAAGGGGACATCCGCCAGTTTGTGCTGGGTATCCGCCGTGAAGGTGGATATCCTCAGCCATGCTCTGTGGTGCATGGCCACCGTGGCCGCAACCGATCTGGCACAGGAGTCTCCAATGTCCAGAGCCATTTGGAGCTGCTGCTTAGCCACTGCCCTACCCTGGTCCCGCACCTGCTGGACCGTGGTCTGCAGGTCGGCCGGGAGATGAGGGATCACCTCATCCAAGGAGCCCATGAGGGAGTGGGAGAAATGTGCCATCAGCACAGCCGAGCTGGCCTGGCGGAGGCCAAGGGAGGACGCAGCGTACACCTTGCGACCGGCATAGTTCAGCTTTTTGGACTCCTTGTCGGGAGGCTTGTCCAAGTCCCTAGCATTCCCGGAATGCCGGAAAACGCTGTCAGTGACCAACCCCTAGGCTGTGGGGTGTTCCAAAAAAACGGGCAAAGAGCCGGTAGGGACCACATACTTTCTGGCCATACTGGCCGAAGGCGTGGGGCAGGAAGCAGACCGCTGCCAGAGCTCCAAGGCTGGGCCAACAATGGCTTCAGCCACTGGAAAGGCCTCGTGGGTGATCCCTCGGTCCAGTATCTCCCGTCAAGGATACCTGGCCCGTTGATATGGGCTTGAAGCTGCATCCGGTGGACTCGAGATGAGCGAAGCAAACCCATGAAGGACGATGGGCTCGTTCATCGACTGGCCCCGGAAGACTCCAGGTCAATGGGCCGGAGAACAGGGAGGAGTCGTGCCTGACTGGGAGAAGTCCGCTGAAGAGCTGCTCGGGGCCTGAGCCACCTCCCCACCTGCCAAGGACGGTCGGGAGTGAGGGTGACCGACAACCTGTGGAGCAGGGTTCTGAATCGGCACAAGAGTCCTTGGTCGGCGCCCGATTTCGTTGTGGAGGCGGAGGTTCCACCACAATCGGTGGGGTGATTTCGACGCAAAACCGCCCAGGCTTGGGCACCTCGGCTACAGCGAGGGTTTTGTTTCTCATCTGCCAGCTGATAGCCACTTGATGGCCGGGAAGGCGACGGCATCGGGCTTGTTCCCTGACAGAAGGTAACTGCTGCCATATCAGGTCCTCAGAAGGCCGACGCAATTTAGCGTCGGGTTTCTCCTCTTCCGAGGTGAGGAAGACGAGGATGAGCGGCAGCACCGCTACCGGGTGCTGAGACTGAGACCCCGCCACTGTCGGGCGGGATTGGCTGGACCAAGACGATGTCTGAGAGCCTAGATCCTCAGCTGCCTGAGGACAGGTCTGGGAAGGGACGGGGACACTGCCTCCCCTTGGCTCGAAGCCTTAACTGGGATCGATGCACCAGGGGCGAGGCAGGTCCTCGGTCTCCACCAGGGAACCGTAAGAAGGGTTGTCAGTCTCAGTCGACAGCCCATCCGACGGGTCGAGAAAAATCTCGACCGTGTCGACGGGTGTCTCGGCCGGCTGGCCTGACAGGGATGCCATGAAGCCAGCGGCCTTAGCCTCAACCTCGACCGAAGTTGACAGTCGACTGTCCGGGGAGGGACCTCCCACTCCCACACAAACGCTGAGACGATGGGACTTACCTTTTGAGTCCTTTTGACCGAGAGGAATGTCCCGATGGCCCCTCTCCCTTCATGGAAAGGGATTGGCAAAGCTCCTTGAAAGAAGCTGAATACGAGGTACCCAGTGAGAGCGGGATAAATGCCGTGACCGAGGAAGAGGATGATGAGGCCTGAACTGCCTCCTCCTTGAGGGCGATCATCTGCTCGAGTTGTTCAGCCGAGCCAGCCGCCGCGGTAACCGCCCAATGGGCCTCCCTTAAACAACAGTAATTAGCGCTCCGGGCGCCAGCTGTAACCAGGCAGCGGTCCTCCAGGGACGCTGGCCAAAACAAACAGCATGACTCGCAGGCCTCAGGGTTGTGTTCTAGGCTGAGGCAGTAGGCGCATGTGGAGTCTGGGTCCGTCCTGGACATCTTCTACCCACAAGGGCACCGCTGAAGTCCGGGAGTCGATTTGTCCATCGCAGCTGCGAGGGAGAAAGATGACTGAAGTCTTGAAAACTTTAAAATAAGTTTCGGGTGAACCGAAGAATTAGGATCCAGTCTACACGCACAGCGTTAAGGAGGGAACCTGAGCTTCCAAGCGGTAAGGATGGTAAGGGTGGGAGGAGCCAGCTTGAAGACCTTCTGGCAAGATTTAAAGCAGCAAGGAACCTGCCAGACAGTGTGGATGAACAACATATCCATGTCCCTAGAAGATGCAATTATACCCAGCCTGGTTTTGTTCTGAATCCTTCATCTATCCTTACTGCAGACTTCCTGAACATGATGAGCACCCCTAAACAGTGCAGCCACTCTGGATGAGATGGTCTCTTTTCCTCCCAATGCATCATGAGTGTTGAGACTGTGTTGGGTATGTTCCCGTGTCCAGGAAAGATGCAGTGGTAGTAGATTAAGGAACGGAAACACACATCATTTGTGTGGTAACACTAATCTGGTGGGCAAGCTATTGTCTTCATTTTTTAAAATAAAAAAGGAATAAGAATCAAGCTACTAGCTACATCAGCAATCTCTGCAGAATGTGAGCAATCATAAAATGCGTTGCTTACACTTTTTAAAAATGTGTGACCTAAGGGGGTTGACAGTGTCCCTTTAGCTAGGCAAGTTCCCCAAGGTGCGGAGCTTAGTGGTATAAATAGAGGGTAGCTGCTGCCATTTTGGTGGCTGGTCCATGGGGAGCCTCATGAGAGGAAGTTTCCTTGGGAGAGGTCTAGACTCAAGGACCAGGGATCTGGGTTCCAGAGAAAGCGCAGACCAGATGAAGGAGGGGGTGCTCCAGTGCCAGTAGTGAGACATCAGGGTCACCATGTGACTATCCCAACGAAGGATCATGAGGGAGCAGATATGGTTTTGGAGGCTACCTGCTGTTGTATCAGTATCTGTACCAGGGTGGCGGGCACCCATGTCTTCTGCTGCTAAGGAAAAGGCAGAAAATAGTTTTGCTAGTGGAGGAACAAAGATTGTCAAATCCTTCTTGGTCTATTTTTTTTTTATTTGCACATCCAGGTCACACACAGGTGTGTGATGAAATACAGATATTTGCTTACATCACCACCCAACAAAAGAAGTGAATGGCATTAAATCACTTAATAGTATCTGGAGGTAGCATAGCGTAGTGGTTTAAGGCTCTGAGCTGCAAACCTGGAGACCTGGGTTTGAATCCCACAGCCCCACTTGCATACTGTGTGACCCTGAGCAAGTCACTTAACTTCCTTGTGCTCCCAGGCCACACCTGTAAACAAGCTTCAGCTTAGTGTGTCTCTCCTGGTTGAAACAAACAAACAAAAAAAGTATTTATACCTTATATTTGCCACTCTGCATTTTAAGCAGCCTTTTACTGGTCCAAAAATTTCTTCTCTCATATAACAAATGGCACTGGAGGAGAAGCAATGTACTCATCATCTGTGAAAAGTGGTGCGGCTACAAGAAGAGTATGTTGTGTGGTTTATTGTCTTTTTTTTTTTTTGCCTTATCCAAATCAGACAACCCTAGCAAGCTAAGCTTAGCTGCAAGTTGTATTTCTTGTGGGATACTGATCCTGCTCATCGTGGAGCAAAACCTAGGAGGCGTGTCCTCTCTCTCCAGCTTGTGCAGTAACATCCTTGGTGCAGTTAATCACTGGTCTGAAAATAATTGCCTGACCCTGGAATCAATATTTGCATGCTTTGTCTCCGAGGTAGCAGCACTAACCATTCGACTAAAGGAAAGCCACATTAAGTAAGCTGCTTGAGCTCTAGTTCTTTGCATTTTAACAATCTCCACTTTCATCACCAGATGGCACTCTGCACTGTCTGGTTACTAACACTATTACACATTAGAGAGGCACAGCTCAGGCTGGCCACAGAGTGCCATGGTCTGCTTGAGACCACTGTGCAAGCTCTCTCTATAATGAGTCTTATATAGGGACACATCTACTACCATGTGAAGCAAAGGAAACTCTGCACTCGCTTTTTAATATGCTTTTTGCTCCCCACGCTGGAGGGATGTACCTATATCTGCCCCTTTGAGTCCCAAATGCCCGACCCTCCAACCCAGGATTTACCGGGAGACCAGTGATCCATACAGTGGGCCCCCTCCCCTTCTGTGGAGGACAACAGAGGACGGAGTAAGGAGTATACTAATCTGGCAATCCACTGTATTGAGGAGAGTAGTGTGGCGCTGCACTTTCAGAGCAAATGGAACCGTGCAGCATCCGCCATGTTTGGGGATCGCGGACTTTTCAAAAATAAAATAAAGTAAGTTACAATGGACAAAAGAAATGTCTTCAATCCGAAAAGTCTAATCAGGGTAAAGTTTTTCGAGAAGTACATATA
This sequence comes from Neoceratodus forsteri, assembly GCA_016271365.2. NCBI lineage: Eukaryota > Metazoa > Chordata > Ceratodontiformes > Ceratodontidae > Neoceratodus > Neoceratodus forsteri. Next base: position 544,133,469 of record CM057449.1, read on the forward strand.
AGGACAGCTTTCCTTTAACTTCTCTGTGCTACTCACTTTTGCAAGATGTTGCCTGCACCAGTCAGAGAACCTACCTGCGATATATTTGACTCCCTTGCACTGTTTCTGTACCTGTTAAAGGACTGTACATACTGATCAAATGCCACTAAAACAAATTCACTAAAAGAAATACCATAACCCCAGTCTAGAGACTTGAACAGAACCCCCATAAGGCATATGTTGGGTTGCCCAGGAGTATGGAATTCGGGGAGGCTAGAATGCAGTGAGGGGACATGGCAGATGCGGGGGCACTAAGTGGCCTGAGGGTGTGGATGGCTGAGCGGTGTAGGGTTGGAGCACAAATAAATAAAGCAAAAAAAAAAAAAATACTGTAAAACAAAAAAGCAGGGGGAAATAAAACCTTTTAAAAGTATAGCATAAAATAAAATATGACAAAGGGAGACATTCACTAAGGGTAAATTGTATATAATCCAGTGTGTATGTTATTAATAAACAACTGTCATATTTGTCATTGCTCTGTAAAACCAGAGAAACTGAGACCTTGCACACCTATAAAGCAATATGGTTGGAATAAGTAATGTGCTATCAATCTGGGCAAACTCCAGCCCCTCAGGCACAACAGTTTCATCCAAGTAACCAAATAAACACGCAATGCCTGCTCTCATTAGCCTCACAATTTTCACAACTGTTCTTCTCTCCAAACATGGCACTCATTGCCCGAGGAACCAATGAAGCAGCAGCCGTCACACTGACCGAAGAGACCATTCCTTTCCATCATTCCCTCTTCCTGGCTTTGAGGGACTTTTCAAACAAAACGTCGGTTTAATTTGTTTAATGCCTGTAGCACTGATACATTCTTGATGTTGAAATGAAACTACAAAAGAAAAGGAAAACATAGCAAACAAATAAACATTCCATATGTGTGTGACAGCCTTCCCTTTGCAGAAATGCAAAACACTGGTATCTGAAATGTAGAATGTGCATGGGAGAATATTGAAAATTGTGGACTTATTTCCTGGACTCAAATCCCCAAAAGAATCCTGAATAGCTCTAGATAGATTCAGAACCCTTGGAGGTCACAATACCAAAAAGAATACCAATTAAAAGCACATACTGAAATTAAAATAATGCGTTTCCCATTGTTGAGTTTGTCTGTCTGTAGCCATCATCACTCCTTTGTACTTTATCTCCCTCTTTCCTTGATCCCTGAAATCCAGACTACAGACTCGGTTCTGCCCGGCAACATTCCCCTATCCTGGTCCTCTACAATGACACCGTCTCCGCTACCCATTTCCACTAGACATACTCCCCATACCCCTTTCTTTGAAACTCTTCTGCTGCCGAATTTCTTCATGACATCCTCCCCTATCTCCATGCCACTCTACTGGCACATGTCCTGCCAGCCCCTTGCATCTTGCACCCTTTCCAGTCCCTGCCACTCTTTCCTGGTACCATTACGGTTCCTAAGCACCTTAATATGCCTGTTTCTACTACTCATCCTTTCTTTTTCACTTTTTACCTCTGCTCTAACCATCCTTAGAAACATAGTATTAAACACACTGATTTAAGGTTGGAAGTGACTTCAGGTCCACTGTGTCCACCTCCCCTTAATAAGCAGAAAATATGCTATGCAAATGTATTTATTTTTAGGAACATCCGTTAAACCCCTTTTACTCACCATCCCCACTCCCTAGTTTATCACTCCTCCCTCCAGGGCCAATAATTTTCAGTTTTCAATGGAAAACACTCGGTAAAGATGGAATTTGCCATTTTTAAAACCAGCCCTGAGGAGTCAATTTGTTATGAAAAACTCTATTTGTGCCCCTTTAGCGTGCAAAAAAAAAACAAAAAAACACGGCACAACACTTTGCACCAGCTTTCTGGGTGAATCTCTCCATTCTGAGACAACATATTGTTAAAAACATGCTGATTTGCCCTCAATTTGGGGGAAAAAAGGAAATAATGGTTTAACTGGAAAATTATTAACTCTACCCCTTCCTGCCAGTTCCTATATGCCCATGACACTTGTCCTCTCATTTCCTTTGCATGGTGACACAATGGTGACATGCTCCTCTTCCCTTTAAACACAAGCAGGCTTCTTTCTCTATTGCATGATGGGGGAAAAAAAAAAAACAGTGCCAGGTATGAACCCTATTACAGTACAACAGTGTTTCTCATAATGCTGCCACTTTATAACAAACTGTGCAATTGTGATGTAACAGCACACACCTAGTTTGCTGCGTTGGCAGTTTCATCATGCCAGATTCTGAACTCTGTTTTTAGAACGAGACTTCATCCAGTGCATCAAAACATGGACTGAAAACAGCTGGAGCAGGAGGTCTTGGCCTCCCAGATCTGATGACCTAGTCAGAAAATCTGGCCAGCAGCAGGAGCAAAATGACTTGAAAAAGACAGATATAAACAAACGCTTTAAGGAACAGTAAAAGACCTATTGGTCCAAACAAGCCTGCCCAATGTAGGCTAATCTTACTCATACTACCATATTTTATCATATCTCTGCTTTCTTCAGAAAGATATCAAGTTACCTCATTTTTATACATTTCATATTATTGGCTTCTGCCAGACTATTCCTTGGAGTTATTAATCTTCTGTCCTTTTACACTTAGATCCTTTTTATTTAGTTTTTTTATCCCACAACTACGGACTGTCCTCTGTGTGCCGCCTTCTCCCTGTCAGCCTCACTGTTGGCTCCGCACATACCACCTCCATTTGCACCACACTGTGGAAAAGCTTCACCACCACAGTGGATTCCAGGGTTGGGAACAGAAACCTTGGCTTAATTAAAGATCAGCACTGTGAAGGGAGGAACTGGAGAGGCACTTTGTGTAAGTGGCGAGGAGTCAGGAGAGGCGTGTACACTGAATCAGGGGCATCCACGCCAGTGATCCTGAACACCTCCCTGGCCACTAACAGCAGCTCACTCGGCGATGACCCGGATCCTCTTCTCAAAACCTTAAAGTGATGCCTCTGTATCACTCCACACTCTTATTCTCTATGTCACTTAATGTTTGAACCTTTGAACTAGTGAACAATGTGCGCAGATTAAGTTTATCAATCCCCATCTTTATTTTGAAAACTATTAGATCACCTCAGATGACAATTTTGCTCAAGGAAGAATAAGCATAAAGTACAGTTACGTAAGACATTACCATAACAGTAGATCTTTGAGAGGATCTCTTGCATCGGGCTACACCTGTAGAACTACAGCCACCAATCACTAGGACCACATGGAAACTTTTCTAACTAGAAGTCTACAAGGGGCCACCCACAATGACATCAGACGCAGTAACATCGCTCCCATATAACCGTGGGTGGCCCCGCATCCTCCTCAATTCTTTTCCCGTCAGAGACCCAATACAGGATCTATGGCCAGGGAACCAAGGAGGGGGCCAGAGGTTCCTACCAGAAGAACAGGTGAAACAGAAGGTGAACCATCCTGGAGAGAAAGAGGCAGACACAAGAGAGCTCAAAAGCCAAGAGGGATGGTGGGTGGGACAGCATGGCAAGATGCAAAAGATCCTCTTGAAGATCTACTGCTACGGTAAGTTTTTACCTAAATGTACTGTCTTCATCAAGGGTATTTCTTACATCAGGCCACACCTGTAGAATGAGTCCTCAGTAGTTAGAGACAGAGATACAGTCTGGGTGACTGGAGGCTACAGGCCTAAGACAGGAGGCCTTGAAGCACAGCTAGGCTGAAGCCTGCCCTTCCCCGAGAACTAGAAGAAATGTCCAGACTGTAGTGCTCAGTGAACGGGTGGACAGAACTCCAGGATGCAGCAGTACAGATCTCTGCTGCTGCAACATCCCTGAAACAGGCAACTGAAGTGGCCATGCCTCTGGCTGAATGATTACGAATGCCAGGAAGTTCCTTACCATACTTCCTAGAACAAAAATTAATGCAGTTGGCCAACCATTTGGACAGGCACTGTTTAGAAATGGGTCCACCCTCTTTCCCAGGGGCATAAGCAATAAACAGCTGCGAGGACTTTCTGCAGTCCTCTGTACAGTGTGTATAGTAATGCAAAATTCTATGTACACCTAAGGTATGGAGCAATGCTTCCCCTGGACTGGCATGCTCAGGATAATAAACAGACTAGCGGATGGACTGATTTAAGGTAAACTCAGATACCACCTTAGGAAGTAACTTAGGATTCATACACAAAGACACCCTGTCTTTGTGGAACATCAAATAAGGAGGCTCACACATCAGAACCTAAAGCTCAGAAATCCTTCGAGCTGAAGTAATAGCAACTAAAAATAACACTTTCCACAACAGAAAGCGTAGCTCACATATGAACATACCTATGAAATTGCCAGTAGAAACAAGCCATGATGGTCCATCTGGTCTGCTTGAGTGTGCAGCTCAGTTTATTTTGCAGCTGGCTCAAAAGGAGCCAAAGTAAGTTTTTCAAACACAAAATTCAAGTCCCAGGCCGGGACTGGGTTGCAGACAGGAGGCTTCATATGGAGAATGCCTCTAAAAAATGTATGGGACACCTCTAGTTGTGCCATTGTACGGCCAACAATGGGCACATGGAAGGCTGAAATGGCCAACAGGTTCACCTTAATGGAGAAGTACTGCAGGCCTGAATCTGAGAGGGACAGCAGGTACTCCAGAATTTGATTCACAGGACATGTGAAAGGGTCCAAATGATGGGAAGCCACTTACAGAGCAAAGTGCTTCCACTTCATGGAATAAGTGGCCCTAGTAGAATGCTTTCTGGCAGACACCAGGACATCAGCCACCTTTTGTGACAATCCCAAAGCGAGCAACAGCTACGTCCACAACAGCCATGCACGGAGGTGCAGTGACTTGAGATCTGGATGTATCAAGGTGCCTTGGTCCTGTGATAGCAAGCCTTTGCACAGGGGCAGGGGCACTGGAGGTTCCACCGCCAGCTGTTGCAGCAAGGAGAACCAAATCTGATGAGGCCAGATGGGGGAAATAAGGATCAGAGTGGCCCATTTCATCTGAAGCTTGATAAGTACCCTCTGAATTAGAGGAAAGGGACGGAAGGTGTAGAGGAACCTCCATTTCCAAGAAAGGGGCAACACATCTTGCCAGAAAACTCCAGGCCCTGGAGCGAGTGAGCAGAAATGCGGCGGTTTTGCATTTAGTGGAGATGCAAAGAGGTCCAATTCTGGACAATACCACCTGTTGAACAGGCCTTCTACAACTGAGGTCAGCAGCTCCCACTCATGCATCCAAGACTGCGGGCAGCTGAGCCTGTCCACCAGTACATTTTGGATGCCTGGAACATGGACAGCTGACAGTTCCAGGCCATGGTTCTAGAGCCCAGTACCAGACCCTCATCATTTCCCAACACAGAGAGTACAAGTGAGTCCCCCCCTTGTCTGGTGATGTAGTGCACCACAGTGATATTGTCTGTCTGCACCAGCAGATGGCCCGACCTCATCTCCATGATGTTTATGTGGAGGGCAGCCTACACACTGGACCACATCCCCTGCATCTGGTGGAGCCCCAAATGAGCCCCCCAGCCCAGCCAAGCTCCAAAGCATCTGTGGTGAGAATCTGCTGAGGGGAAGGAATAAGAAAGAGAACCCCTCTCAACAGGTTGCTGAGTTCCATCTACCATAAAATCACCTTTTTGACCAGAGAGGAGACTACAATAAGCCATTCCAGGATGTCGATGCATTGGTCCCACTGGACCCTCAGTGTCTACTGGGGAATCTAGATGTGCAGCCTAGCCAAAGGCACCATGGCAGTGGCTGCAGCCATCAGGCCCAAGAGACTCAGAAAGGTTCTGGTCATGACATACCTGCTGTTGTAAAGCAGCTGGGGCTGAGCCATCACGTGGTCTGCCCTGTCCTGTGGCAAGAATGCAAAGCCATGAGCCATGTCCAGTACTGCCCCAATGTACTGAAGGTACTGATAAGGAGTCAAGACTGACTTGGCAGATTCATTGTGATTCTCAAGGCATGAAAAACTGGCTGGTACGCTCTAGGGTCTGGAGCAGTTGCTCCCTGGACTGTACCTTGAGCAGCCAGACATCCAGGCAAGAGAAGATATACAGCCCATCCCTCCTGAAGGTAGCTGCTATCACTGCCAAGCATTTGGTAAAGACTCGGTGCAGAAGACAAGCCAAAGGGCAATGCCCGGAACTGGTAGTACTCCATCTGGAAGTGGAACAAGAAGTACTGTCTGTGGGGAGTACACACCTTGATATGCAGGTATGCACCCTGCATGTTGAGAGAGTATATCCAGTCTCCCAGGTGCAGCAGTGACAGCAGGCCATGTAGTGTCACCATCCTGAACTGGATATAGAAATTCAGGTTTCTCAGATCTAGGATGGGCCATAAAACCCCCGTTGATTTAGGGATTAGAAAGAAGTGGGAATAGAACCTGCTGTTCCCTCTGATCTGCAGGGACAGGTTCTATTGCCCTTTTTTGCAGCAGTGTGTGACTTTCCTCCAGCAGCACTTGAATGAACTGGAGGTTGATCTGGTGGCCACTCCAGAAGTTCTAGAGTGTGGCACTGTTCTATGAGCTGCAGGACCCAAACATCTGTGGTGATCTCCCGCCACCTGTCTAGGTAGAGGGAGAAGCAATCCCCTACCACCGCCTCCTGCTGAGCTGGAGGGTAGAGATCTGGCAAGGAGTTGTGCTGAGGTAGCCCCTGTGGCCTGGGCCACACCTCCTCCTCCTCTGGGGGCCATCCCAGTGGTGGAGATAGGGGCAGGGAAGGCTGTTGCTGCCTGGTGCTTGCCCTGGGGCTCTGTTTGGGCTTATGGAAGACCCAACGAAAGGGCACCCTCTGGCCACTTTTTGGATGGGTGTGGTAAAGGGTATGAACAGACCGCAGAGTCCTACCCAAGGCCCGAAAGTCAGAAAGGATGTCCTGCACATCTGCCCTGAAGGGCTTGTAGCCTATGAAAGAGGCATTCAGGATGGACTGTTGCACATTTGCAGCAAAGCCAGACACCCTAAGCCAGAATGCCTTCTCAAGCAGATACCTACTGCTGCTGCCTTAGTGAAAACATCAGCAGCATCACAAGCAAACTGCAAAAGATGCTTACCAACATCATCCCCAGACTGGAGGGCCTTAAACAATTCTGCCTCTGGGAAGGCCAGAGCAGCCACCTTGCTCCAGAGGATATTCTGGAATCTGACCGTGTGGGCAACATAATTTAAGACCCTAATAGCCAGTGTAACTGAGGTCCCCTTCTCCAGGAGGTACAGCCTTTTGGACTTCTTATGGGGGGAAGGGGCAGAGAGCAGAGAGCAGAGGTGCTTAGGCTTCTTGGTCCTATCGAGGTTAGCATACATCACCATTGAGTCTGCCTTTGGTTGCTCAGCAAAGCAGGGTTCCCCTGAGGGAGCCTGATACAATTTGTCCACCTGCCAAGGCATGGCAGTGATCAAATACGGTCTGTACCAAGCAACCGAAGTGGCATCCTTAAAGGCTGGTATAAGAGAAATAATAATAAGAGGAAAAGAATCTGGCCATTCCAGGTAGTCTGTCAGATTCCTCCTGGTTCCATCCTGCTCCTCAGCAATGAACCCCATCGCAGTTTTAACTGCCTCATCACTAAGATGAAAGAGAGGTCATCGGGGGCCAGGGTATAAGTGGTGGAGTCCTCACCACCCAGAAGAAACAGTGGAGGTATAATGGGGAGGGCTAGCAGCCCTTGCCCACATCCTCATCATCATCATCATCATCATCACGGGGGAGAAGTCAGGAAAGCATTTGTCCTCATTGCTGGGCTCTGTAATGGACACTGATAGTGTCAAGGAGCGAAGATGAGCAGGACATGGCACCAGCAAAGGTGGAGGTGCGGAAGCAAGCCTAGCAGGCCCAGCATCGTCAGCCATGGAGGAGGAGAAAGATAGTGCATGAACTCCCAGAAGGAGTACAGCATGGCTGAGACATCAATGATTGGTGGTGCCAGAACACCAAATGGTGCCGGCGGGGGAGCCTGGGATACCGGCGCTAGCAGTATGGCTTGTGGTGTCGATGGGGTGGGCTGAGGCCCTGGCATCGACAGGTCAGCCTGGGACATTGGTGGAGTAGGCCAAGACTCTGAAGACGACATGGTAACCTGAGGCAACAACTGGGGGAGGCTCGGTCAACGACATCAAAGCAAAGGCCAAAATACAGGCAGAGGACATCGTCAGGGTAGGATGGAGCCCTGCTGAAGATGTGCCAATGCCAGCAAAAGGTGATCCAGCAAAGCTCCCCATCTGGTAGCCTGTAGAGAACAGGGTCCAGAACAGCAGGGGCTGAAAGGCCGGCAAGGGTGAAAGGAAGCCCAATGCCAAATAGCCATTGCCAGTCAAGGTTAGACTGGTGGGAGGCACTGCCAAAGCAGACCCCAAGAAGGATGGAGTGTAGGTGGCAGAGCGGGTCACTGCAGAAGCAGCCAATCCTGCTGTGGCCGGCGCCCAATGAAGTGACCAAAAGTGAACTGGGGAGGACCACTCCTTACTCTGGTCCTTATTCCGGTGCTTGTGCTTCCCAATTGACTTGTCCTGGGCCTCGGATGAATGGGAGCCTTTGGACGGTGCCGAGGAGGCAGAGGAGCTTCTGGCCTGGAGCTCCTTTTCCAGTCAGGTGACCTTCTGTTGCACAAGACAATTTTCCAGGGCCTTTCAGGGGCGCCACCAGGTAGCATGGTTGAATCCGCACCAGACTTCGCCGACCTTAATGCTGTGGTCCGAACCTAGGGAGCGAATGCAGGCATCATGGTTGTCCTTATCAAAGATCTTCTGGCCACACGCGCAGTAGTGGAAGAGTTTTTCAGGATCGGTAGTCATAAATTGGAAAAACATAAAATCACTTTGAAATAAAGTGCTCACTGAAACTATGGTGAGAAAACAAAAGAAAGCAAAAGTTAGATAACTGGCAGTAGACTGAAGCAGCATTATCTCCATTGAGTCCGATGTGTAAAGGTCGATGGCAGGAAAAGAACTGAGGAGGGCGTGAGGCTGCCCACGATTATATGGGAGAGACGTTGCTGTGTCTGATGTCATCATTGGTGGCCCTTTATATACTGTTACCTAAAAAAGTTTCTATCTAGTCCTAGTGCCTGTTGACTGTAGTTCTACAGGTATGGCCTGATGCAAGAGATACCCTCGATGAAGATTTGGCTTTATCTTTATTGATAACTAAGATATCAGAGAAGAGGTACCATTTTGCTTGCCCTAAACTGCACTCTCTCTCAAGGACAATAACATCCTTCCTGTACACCACAATCCAGATGGGCCTTAAACAATGTTTTACAGAAAAACCATATCACATCACACCATCTCCACTCTAGAGGCAGGATTTTCTGTTTGAGAAAGACAGTGACTTTAAGAAGCATGACGTAGCTAGCTATGCCTCTCAACTATCCCAGATTACGAGACATCCCTCATTTTACCCCTCAATATTGCTCTACGCCTTATCTGTCCCTTATGGAAAATACACTGCTCACACAGATAATGTGATGTAAATGTAAACATTAAAGCAGAAATTCACAGTATTCTAAGATGTTAAATCAAAATTAAACATTGTACAATGCTAGCAAATACAATGGTTTCCACAGTACTCTAGAGCTTGCATCTCCATGTTTGAGGATGTGTCCCTCAACACGAGGGCCACTGACTCTCATTTTAATGTCCACGTCCTTTATTTCAGTGCAAAATGTTTGAGGTATGTAGTCAGTAGGCCAGATAGTTCTGCTGCTCGAGTACTGGGGCAACTTTTCGAGGGCTTGAGTTCCTAGTTAGGACACTTTTTTCCCCCATTCCAAATTTCAGTACTACGTAAGATTTATATTCTGCCCCTCTTCGTCTATACAATCTAGGATCATGCTCACAAGGCAGGCAATTAGAAGCATGTTAGATTTCACCTTGAGCTCTGAAGGATAAAGAAGGTATTGGGGGGCAGTGTATCTTGATTAGATAATTTGCAACAGTTCAGAGTCCATCCTTGACACATGCTTGCTCAGTGACCTCTCCCAAGTCTCTTAAAGTAAAACTACACTCTCATGTCTTGTAAATTTTGTTTCCATGTCAATGGACAACTATTTTGTGTAGCTGTTAGGGATGTATAGAATTGCTTTAGTTTATTTTCACTGTTCATACTACAGTAGTCCCTTCAATTATCCTGGAGGTCTCCAATTTTTAGTTAAGTCTCATTGCCCCTGAAAGCTGTATTAACATACAAGATCATGATGTGTCAGCACCCTTTAGTCTCCAAAGTATGCCTGTGTACTGAGAGTAGAACAAAACAAGTTGCAGCAAGGTGTAAAATATCGCATTTACCTCCTGTTAGCCTTGCAAACTGCCTGAGTTGTAAAGCAGGGAATTTCCCCTTTAAATTGCATTCAGTTTGTGTTTTTCCAGTGAACTTATTCAGGATATTTGTACTTTCAGAATAGAGGTACTGGCATAATGACATCCCCATTATCACCATTGTGATGTCAATTGTTTATATTTGAAACTGCCTTCACTGTAATGCATCCTGCAGAGTTGTCTGTATCCTCCCAAGCTCATTATGCTGTAATTATTTGTATTTTTTGTTATGTTCTGTACCCACTGTCATCATTTGTGTACCGCTACCCCTGGACCACACCTAGAAACGAGGTTCGGCTCAGTGTGCCTTTTCTGGTAAACAAATTTTAGATAAATAAAATAAAGAAAAAATGTGTGCTGTTACATCATGTTCTCATAAGCTAATGCAGCACTCATGGACAGTGAGATTTCAACAAATATACAGTGGAGACCCCCCTTCCCCCAGGACAGTTACAGGGGACTCGCATGAACAGTGAAAACAAACTAAAGCAAATGCCTATATTCCCAACAGCGACAGGAAGAGTTTTCTGTTGACATGGAAACAACATTTACAAGATATAAGGGTGTAGTTTTTCTTTAACCCCCCCCCCCCCAAATGTGTCAGCACCACCTGCTGTTAAACTATGTACAAACATAAGGGGTATTAGCTGCACATTCAAGCAGACTTGATAGACCACTAGGCCTTTACCTGTTGGCAAATTTCATATGTTCTTATAACCCAACTGTCAACAAGATGAGGGCTTTCAGACCTGATGCAAATGAAATCTCTACAATCTGTTCCTTGTTTAAGTATATAAAGTGTTTAAAAAATTAAGAACTAAATGCATTCTCCTTGAAGCCTTGTTGTCGGCTCTCCGATGCATATGATTCATACTCGTAGTAGTTTATTGCATAAAAAGCATTTAGCATCATGCAGTTTAAAGACCCACACTTAAGTGACTACAGTACAGTAAATACAATTACTAGAAAACAGATTCATTTGTATCCAAATTGCTGCTATTATCTTGCCTCGTCAATACCTCTGCTACAACCCCGCCCAAGAACAGTTACTCTTAATTGCACCAATTGTCTCTGTTGTTATTCCTTCTTTGTTTTACTCCCATTCAAGTCATTTTCAAGAATTCATTTGTTTGCCATCCTGCACATTTCCTCTGCCTTTCTTGACTATTTTAATGTGGAACACAGTACTGTCTAGTCTTACACAATGCTAATTGCTATTCATACATTCTGACTAGTTTGCAGCTGTTAACCTTTCCAAAAAAAGGGGATATTTCCATTATTCTCTACTGAGAATTTGGGGTGTTTGCTGAAGTTACAGGTTTAAATGGAATCATAGAATTATTACACTGTAGTACTCCACAAAGACAACTACGTGAACTAGTGTCTTCATCTGTCATAAGGCAGTTGTCCTGCTAATCGCAAATACACAGCCAATAACAAAGGCTGTCGCTGCCTTAAATATGCTCCAATCAATGTTGGATGATGGATCTGCAGTTATTTAAGGAGCTGGTTCAGAGGCCACATTTTAAAGTAGAAAAACTGTGCACATTCAGAAAAAAGTTACGTAAGGAAGGGTTTCCTTGCACAACCACAGTATTTTCTGCGTGTGCAACTGCAATATTTTCAGCATGCACTTAATTTTCAAAAAGGTTGCCTTTTTGCAACATTTCCCACAATTTATGGCAGCCTGTACATATTTTTGAGCAGCTGTGGAAAAGTACTGTTTTGGGTAGTACCAGGTGTAGCATGTTTTGTACAGGTGTGGAAACTTGGAACATGCTGCCTGTGCGCATTAAGATGCTGAAAATGTAATTTTTGTGAGTGCAGGGATTTTGCTCCACACCAGGATATTAGTCCCAGACCACGTCAGGACCTTCGAAAATCTGTCCCCAGAACTGTAAAAGCATAGAAGCAAGTCAGCCCAGTGGTGTGGAGGGCTGAGGTGCTGTGCAGCTTACCTCCTGCCATGCCAGAGTCCCGGGTTCAGAACCACACATGAGGAGCTCAGGGGCTGGCAGAGAGGGAAGATTGAGCACCCATAAGACTGCTCCCCTCCCTCGTGGGGGCTGCTGTGGCTTGCTACTTGACTGCAACCTGGAGGTGTCTAGTTGGCAGCACAAGTGAGCCACACATAGAGGGAAAAGGGGTCCACGTTCAGGGCTCCAGGGTCATCTGTGTGGAGGAAGAGTTTGCACATCGTGGTCACTGCACCTCCAGTGGGCCCGGATGAAAAGTCGGCGGAAAAACATCCTGACTGCAGGATTGACGACTAACCCTTCGCAGACCCTGCACTGGCGTCCCCAGTCCTGTGGTAATGGATGATGGACGGAAGGTAAGTTACAGAGAAGGCAGATGATCGGGGTCGGTCGGAGTGGGGTCAGCCTGGGCAAATCAGGAGGATAAACACCAGTATGGGAGGAAAAAAGGTGAAGCAGCAGCAGCAGCACCTGTCTGGGTAAACACTGACATAAAACTTTTAAGATGACACCTTAAACATTTAACCCTTTTAATATTATCTTGGATATCACTTGATTTCTGATTCTGATAATGTTTGCACTGGATAGGTTTGAGCATACCAATGGTATAATACCACCAAGAAGGGATAAAGAGAATCAGTGCAAATACATTCTAGCCATCTAAAATGAATCGGTGCCATTGGAAGCCAGGGATAAGGAAATCCTGGAAACCATCCTCTAGATGTCAGGCAAAGGGGACACGGTGCTGGTGGGGATTTCAATCTACCAGACATAGATTGGAATACACACACAGCGGCATCACAGAAGAGTAGGGGATTCCTAGTCACACTGCAGAAAGCAGGCCTAAGTCAACTAGTGACATCACCCACAAGGGGTAACACTGTTCTAGATCTGATATTCACAAGTAGCAACAGGGTTATGGGTGTCAAAGTAGGGAACCACCTGGGCAACAGTGATCATATCACGGTATGGTTCAGGGTAAAAAGGACTGTAGACTCCACATACTCCAAACTGAAGGTCCTTGACTTCAGGAGGGCAGACTTTACAAACATGAAGACCTGCCTAAGAGACCACCTTAGTAACTCGACAGAAGGGAGCACTGAGGAATATTGGACAAGATTGAAGGATGCAACCATGGTCACATCACAGTGTGCCAGTCAGGTTAGTAAGAACAAAAGGAGGAAAAAAACACTATGGTTTTCCAAGGAGGTGGCAACCATGGTAAGAGAAACGCGCATAGGCTTCAGAAAGTACAAGGAGTTGGGGAACGAGGCGGACAAAACAGAATATAAACAGAAACTAAAAGAGACAGGGAAAGTGATAAGAAATGCAAAGGCTCAAACAGAAGTTAGGATAGCTCAGGAAGTATAAAAGGGTAACAAAACCTTCTACAGGTACATACATGAAAAAAGGAAGACCAAAGGGGGCGTTGTTTGAATCACAAAAAACAGACTGACAAACCACACAGCAAGACAGGGAGAAGGCAGAGGCACTCAATGAGTACTTCTGCTCAGTCTTCACACTGGAAGCAGATGGTAACCAGTGTTGGGTAAGTTACTTTTTCTATTACTTTCTATTACTTTTGGAAACTTGTTCCAGGAAGCTCTGTGCAGTCACTAGCAAGGATGGAGAAATACTGGAATAAGTAATACACCTTACAGTTTTATGTCTTTTTATACAAAAGTAATACGTAACTGTAACAGATTACATTTATTTGAAAGTAATTAGTAACTAACCTATTACTCTTAAATAAATGTACTCTGTTATAGTTTATTATTTTTGTATTGTTTTTGCATAAAAAGAAATAAGTAACTATAACTGTAAGTATATTACTTTTTCTAGTACTTCTCCATTCTTGCAAGTGACTGCACAGAGCTTCCTGGAACAAGTTTCTAAAAGTAATAGAAAAAGTAATTTACCCAACACTGACGGTAACGGACCAACAATAGGCATAAAGTGGTGTCCAACTGAAGGAATAGACACAGGTCCCTTCACAGAGGAAAGGGTCCTGGAGGAAACTGACAAGTTAAAGGTAGATAAAGTTATGGGGCCAGATGGGATACACCCAGGAGTACTGAAAGAACTAGGGAGGGAACTGGCAACCCCCTTAGCAGTGCTCTTCAACAAATCATTAAGGAGCGGGGAGGTGCCAGAGGATTGGAAGAATGCAACAGTAGTACCACTCCACAAGAGTGGAAGCAAGGAACAGCCAGGTAACTACCGTCCGGTTAGCCTAACGTCAGTCATGGAAAACTGATAGAAGTCCCTGCTGAAGGAAAGAATCATAGCTTTTTTGGAACAAATTGGTCGACTTGACAAAAAGCAACATGGTTTCACGTCAGGGAGGTCCTGCCAGACAAACCTACTTGATTTTTTTCAATTGGGTCACCAAAACAGTGGATCAGGGTGGGGCAGTGGATGTGGTTTACCTGGACTTCAGCAAAGCTTTTGATTCCGCATAGGAGACTAGTCAAAAAACTGAAGAACAAGGGAATTGGGCCAGAGGTTGCAAGCTGCGTCAGAAACTGGTTATATGGGAGAACTCATAGAGTATTAGTAAATGGCACTCTGTCTGTGGAGGGGAGGGTAACTAGCGGGGTCCCGCAAGGCTCAGTTCTGGGGCCGATCCTCTTCAACATATTCATCAGTGACATTGCGAATGAACTGGAGGGAAAGGTATGCCAGTTTGCAGATGACACCAATATCGGCAACAGGGTAGACACAACAGAGGTACAAAAAAGTATGGAACCTGATCTCCGAAAACTGGAGGAGTGGTCCAAGGCCTGGCAATTGAAAGTCAATGCCAAAAAAATGCAAGGTCATGCACCTGGGCAGGTGTAACCCAGGGAAACTGTACTCAGTGGAAGGGGAGCAGCTAATGGCTACCAGACAGAAGCAAGACCTAGGGGTGATCATATCAGATGACCTAAAGGTCAGCAGACAATGTGAAAAGGCAGCACTAAAGACTAGTGGTATCCTGAGATGCATAGGGAGGGGCATCATGAGCACAAGGCATGAAGTAATCATGCCTCTGTACTGTTCCCTGGTCAGGCATCACCTGAAGTACAGTGTCCAATTCTGGAGGCCACACCTCAGGAAGGACATAGATAGGCTGGAGACTGTACAGAGAAGAGCAACAAAAATGGTGCAGGGCTTGCATCAGAAACCGTACGAGGCAAGACTGGATGACTTTAAATTATACTCCCTAGAACAACGCAGGAATCATGGGGACATGATAGAAACACTCAAATACGTGGCAACAACAGGGTGCACAAGCAGAACCTCTTTCAGGTAAAGGACTACAGCAGGACTAGAGTGCACAACCTTCGACTTAAGGGAGGAAGGTTCAGAAGCAATACAAGGAAATAATTCTTCACAGAGCACGTTGTGGAACCATGGAATAGCCTGCCGGAGGGGGTAGTGGGAGCCGAGACAGTGGGGGTATTCAAGCAGGAATGGGGCAGTCACTGTGGGATACACAAGCAGGCAGCTAAGTAGGGGGTAGGAAGCCAAGGGCAGACTTGATGGGTTGTACAGTCCCCATCTCCCGACAACTTCTATGTTTCCATACCGAAGAGGACAGGAGCCAGGACAGATCCCTGCGGCACCCCACTTGTGACCTCCCTCTCTTCCAATTTGACCTTATTTACCAATACCCTTTTATATCTCTCCTTCATCCAGTTTCCCCACCCATCTATGTCCCTAGCCGTGCCTACCTCCTCCAGCTCTTCAGCAGTCTTCTGTGTGGCACGAAGCTGAAAGCCTTGCTATAATCAAAGTACAGTAGATCCAAAGCGTAGCCCTTATCTGCCACCTTTGTTGCTCAGTCAAGACCCCATACCACAGACCCATGCTGCTTAATGTCCTGTAGACTGTTGTGCTCTAGGTAGTCCAAAAGGTCCTTTCGATGAGTGACTATCAGTTTATCCATTACAGAGGTAAGGCTAACAGGTATGAAATTCTCCAGTTGCTCCTTGTACACCCTTCCCCTTGGGCAATGGGACTATGTCTACTACCCTTCAGACTTTCGGAACTATTCTTGTCTGAACTGCGCTAATGAATGGCCCTACTAGGGTTCAGCTAGTTCTGCTGCCAATTCCTTGAGTACCCTTTGGTGCATCCTATCCGGCCCTGAGGCCTTATCTACTTTTAGGGCTTCTAGCCTCTTCTGGACTCTTTCTCTAGTAAAGACTGGCAGCCTCATTTCAGGAATGCCCCTGACAGCCTCCTTGATGCCACTTTCACGCAGGGGCCCACTGTCTTCCCTTGTTCTTTTGTTTTTTAAACTTACACTTTTCCCCCCCTCTTACTTCTCAGCTTGCCTCAGGCCCTCTTCAGGCCACACAGAGCCCCAACACCGACACCCCACCTTCTCCCAGGGCTTACCTTCTCCCAGCTGTGCACCTATGGTATCCCTTCCCTGTGGTGGAGGCCCTTGAGCTGGCCCAGGTCCCTCTGAGAAACCATCTCTGTGTGCAGGGAATCAGCCTGGGTCAGTGGATGCAGGGTCTGTGAGCTCATGTGGCCATCATTCTGATTCAGTTGAGTTTTTTTTCTGGCACCTCCCCTGGGACCCGCATGCTGAAGCTGGCAAAACGCAAGGCGTCCATTCCCAAACTTGGGTCACCAGCATCGTGAGCAGTTCCCATGTGAAGACAGAGCACAAGTAATCATTAAAAATGGCTGCTTTTTGTTCATCTTTCTCTATAATGCTTCCCCCCTTCTTGCAGCCTAACAATACTCCCTCCCCATTTCCTTTTTTTCCCTGAACATAGCTGAACTGTTTTTTCCCCACCCTTAATCCCCATACACAATATACAGCTCTGTGTCTGCCTCTGCCTCCCTGACCTCTTAGCATCTCTAGTTCTCATCTGGTACTCTTCCCCACTCCTCCTCCTCCTGCTTTTTTACTTGTATCCAGTGAAAGCCTTTTTCTTGGCCCTTACTGCTTCCCTGACCCATTCCGAGATCCATACTGGCCTCTTGTATCTGTTTTGTTTTGCAACAATTCTTCTGCATGACACTGTTGCCTTGAGAATGGTCCCCCTGATTGCCTCTCATCACTCCTCTACACCTACAGTGCTGTCCACCCTGGTTAATTTGTCTCGGACCAGCTCCCTCATCTGGTTAAGTCTTCTCTTCTGAAATCTAGCACTTCTGTTTCTGATAGGGGCATTCTGGTCCTGAGGGCTGGCCTGAACCAAATGGAGTTATGGCCACTGGACCCCAATGGCTCCACTACCATCACTCCATCCACCATCTCCAAGCTGGTGAGCTCCAATTTGAAAAACTGCATCCTGTCTAGTGGGTTCCTTAACCAACTGCACCGGCCGGCAGTCCTGCAATGTACTCAACAGAGCCTGACTTCTGGTGCACCTGGCTGCTACAATGTCCCAGTCAATATTTGACAGGTTCAGTTTTTATTTATTTAAAAGTTGGTAACCAGGACAGGCACACTGAGCTGAGGCTCATTTCCAGGTGCAACCCAAGGGAAGAGAAATAAGGAGAAACAACTTACATAGCAAAACATGAATACAAATTACATATCACAAGTATGGATATAAGCATACAAAAATACAATGGTAGCAGCAAATGGAGTGGTAACATAAAATAGCAGCATAAATACAACGATAGGGTGGACAGACATAAGCGAATCAAAGTGTACAGTGAATGTTGGGGCGATTCATCCACCACCACTAGTCTCGCCTCCTTCACTCCCCTTGCCGGCTCTTCCCCGAGCTCCCTGCCTCTCTACTTCCCCTTGCCCTGATGGTCTCTAGAGCTCTCTCACCCCTGCTTTCTTACCTGAGGGTGCCATGAGGTGACCTCATGGCAACTTAGCTTTCCCTTTGCTCCCCCTGATGAGTCCATCCTCCACAGCCTTTATGCCCTCCCTGACATACAGGGCTACACCCCTCCTCCTTTTGCCTTGCCCCATCTTGTCTAAACTCCAGGCTTGATTTTCAGTCAGCCCTTAGCACAAGACAGTTTGTATCGATCTACGGATGCAGCAAACTCCGGGTGAATCAGGGACCCTGCACCAAAGACCCGGGAGCTGCTGCAGCCGCAGGGTTGACCCAAATATTTGGTGCACCTGCAGGGTTTGATAGAGTAATCCATCAACGCCCCACCCCCACCCAGCACAACCATAGAGGGGTCACGAAGTTGGCGGTGAATATGCCGTCAAGGAAGGGGCTAGGGGGCAGAGTGTGCACAGGGGGTGCCCTAGGGAGCAATGGGGGCATGGCAGCAATGGCTGGGTGCTGAGGTATCACCTGGCAGGGATGCCATCAACACTTGCAGAGAGACGATCAGCCCCAGTAGCGGGGGGTTGGCAGGGACAGACCATAACCTGGTACAAGGTGGACACAGCCCTGGCACATGCCGAATAGGTGCTACAGTCTCCAACACTGTAGGCGGGAAGCATTGGCTGCAGGTTGCGTGGTGGAGGGGAATATTTCCTGGGCACTGTGACAGTCCCCTGGTACTCGGCCCCTGTGTGGAGGCAGGCTACTGCCTGCCAACTGTGTTGGGACTGTAGCACCTATGGGGTAAGTGCCAGAGCTGTGCTCAACCGAGGCTGGATCATGGTCTGTCCCAGCCAACCACTCTACCGGGGCTGACTGGCTCTCTGCAAGTGCACATCGCATCCCACCGGTTGCCACTTCAGCACCCTGACATTGCCACCATGCCAGTCGCCCCCTTTGTGCTCCTTCTGCCCCCAGTCCTCCCATGCAGTCCCCCCTCCAATCACAGCCCTGTCCAGCAGTGGTGCATGGCCCTTAGACCACCTCCTGGCTAGTCTAAACTGAGCGCCCTGTTGCGACCACAGCTGGGCTTCTAAAAATTCCAAAAAAGGGAATGGTACAGCCCTGCTGTGGCACAAGCCCCCTTGTGTAATGATGCAAAGGTACTTCTGCCACAAAGGTGGCACAGGGCTGCTCAGGCACACAGCATCCCAATTTCGATGCAGCCTGCATTCAAAAATCGGGGATTACCACAAATTTTGACGTAGGATGCCACTTGCTTCAAAGCCGTTTGACATAGGTGCCTTATGCCAAAGTCTTTCTTATTAAAATTGGGCCCATTGTATAAACTTGGACTGACAAGTTTCAGCCATTATTCTCTGTGGCGAAAGTTTCTGTGATGGCCACTAGATCCACCTCAATATCTGCAACTGCTACCAATGCCGGGAGCTCATTTATTTAATTACCTAGACTCCTGGCATTAACGCAGACCTCTTAGAACTAGCTCTAGAGCCCCATTACTGTTTTGTGTTCATACTTCTGCATTCTTTCCCATTCTCCTGAACTTCTAGTTTTTTTCTTGTTGCCTACAGATCTTGAGGACCGCCTCTCCTTAGCCTCTTCCATTACTCCTGTTTAAACCTCAACCTTATTTTTACCCATCTTACTTCTACCAGTCCCCTGTATAGGGGGGAGCACTAGATAGGTTCCACTCCTTCACTCCCATTTACTGCGTATCTGCTGGCCTCAGTGTCTCTCACAATCAGTTTAACTGCCCAATGTAGACATCAGAGTTCTGCCCCAGCGCACTGGTCCCCTCTTGTCAGGTGAAGGCCATCACCTCTGCCTCCTGTCCCAGAAGTCCCACCAGTCCCCCACAAAACTTGTACCTCTTTTGCTCTGCGGTGCTGGATGCCTTACCTCGCGCCTCAGCAATGACCCAGGTTTGGGAATGGACTCGGGTCATCAGGGAGCTGGCACAGGGGGAGGGTCGGAAGGCAACTCTCCTCTCCAGAGGGTGATCGCCGCCCCCCCAATAGTCGCGCTGCCACTGGGTGAAGGCCCAGTGGTCAGCGTAGGTGGTGGGGGTGCTATGTAGCGGGTGGGTACCTTGAGACGTGGTGTACATATGCCTCCACATGTGTGCACATATCTGAGGTAGGGGCTGGGTTATGGGAGAAAAACACCATAAACTACATACAGAAAAAAAAAATTGGTACCCTTTCTCCAGACACCACACCTTTAACCACAAATTTAACTCCTGAATATTTTCCATCCTTAGTGTACCTTTCTTGGAGGACCTTGGGAAAGGCCAGCGAGGCAGAGTGTGCCTGTACTCTTTATGCATCAGCTTCATGCAATGCTAAGACTAAGGTTTTGGAAATGAAGCAAAAATGATGTAAAACTAAGCAGAAATCTGTCTTCAAATCATAACTGTTTACAAAAGCAGAAAATTAGCTACAAACGCTTCAGGCATACAAAGTGCTGCATGTGTCGTCTTTGCAAGGAAGAAGTACTCTGGGTGATTTATGTTTTCACAGACAAGGACTCAGGGAACATTCTGTATATACAGTCGGGACAAGCTGTGTTGCCAGACATTTCTGGGTTGGACACGGCAGTGCGTTCCTGAAGATCAGACATCACTGGATCCTTTTAACAGTAAGAAGTTATAAATTATTCCAGGGTGAGCATGGCAGTTGAATTTTCTGAACTACCAATGCCCCCCTGCATTTTTTTTTCCAAGAAATATTAATTCATTATGAGAATCTGCACGCACTGTATCAAGATACACTTGCATTAACTTTGCCATTATGAGTCAAGATGTGAACTGGCTAGGGATAATCAAAAACACGGGTGTGGACAGTTGAACGGAATCCAAGTTCGTAGAAAAAAGTCTTAATCCCTGTTTTTCCTGAAATAATTCTTCTCAAAAGTGGGCCAGTCAGATGTTCTTGCTGTGGCTTAGTCTACACCAACAGGCAGTACGTGATGGAAGTTCAATTCATGACATACCACTGTTTTACTGTCAGTAACTTTACAAGTTGTGGGAACATGCTGCTGCTGCACAAGGGAGCATGCCTGAAACTGATGCAATACTCCACGAAAAAAACTTCTGCAGGTCGAGAGTCGAGGCGCTAGGGGTGTTTGTTGACCTGCAAGTTCTTTTGCACTGGTTATTTAACCAAATTTTTTTTTCTTTTATTGTGGAGACTTTATTTTGAATAAATCGTGGAATATTTGCACTTTAAGATACTCGTTTGTGGACTACCTCTGTCTTCACTAAAGTCTTTACATTCTAGCGCTCGAGGTTCAGCAGTGCTCTTTTTCTGGATTTTGTTGTTATTTTGGGTTTGCCACCCTTCTTTGAGAGCTGCACGGTTGTATCTTGGACCGTTTAGTTTGCGGTGTGTACCTTCAAGGATTACTTTCTGGATATTGGCTTGGGGGCTCCATTTAGGACACAGGTGCCGGTTCATCTGTAAATACTCATGTTTTATGCAGTTCAATAACACCTTGAGCTTGTCACTTACTGTAACCTCTGTGCTTGGTGTCCTTTATCTAATCTTCCTGAGTGTTCCTTAACCTCCCACTAGCTCTCTCCACCGCCCTGTGCTCACCTAATGACTGATGCAACCTTTCATGGCTTGTAAGGTGATTTGGGAGAAAGAGTGCATCAATGTGATATAAAAA
Organism: Neoceratodus forsteri; assembly: GCA_016271365.2. Classification (NCBI taxonomy): domain Eukaryota; kingdom Metazoa; phylum Chordata; order Ceratodontiformes; family Ceratodontidae; genus Neoceratodus; species Neoceratodus forsteri. The sequence continues at coordinate 544,155,203 of CM057449.1, forward strand.
AACACATTCCCTTCCCGTTCCTTGAAAAAAAAAAAATGCTGTAGGTTACTCGCCTGTAACCGTAGTTCTAGGAGTGATATAGAGTTCATATCCACACATTGGCAGTTCAACTGGAAAGTGCGGATTCTTCAGAACATCTTCAAGCTATACTCCTCTCACCACCAGGGCAGCATACCCCTCAGCTCTACCATGTAATGTCATATCTTGCACGCTGGAAGCAGGGATCTGTAAGTCACTTGCCAGGGGGGGCCAGGTGGATGGTGTGGATGTGACCAATATACCACACCTAGAACATTGGTTACAGGTTGGAACCTATTTTTTCACGGTGTGATATAGTTACCATCCAAACATGGGCAGACCTCCAGCATTGGGGTAAGGCGATGTGCACACCTATTTCAGAAACAGAGACTGGAAAACTGAGGTCTCAAATGCAGCATCCTAATGAGACTCCAAGTTGATGCTGTAATGGGAAAAGAAGATATGTGCTGACTTCCAGTTAGCAGCCCTGCAGATCTCCTGGACAGGAATGTCCCTGGAAGCAGCCAGTGAGGCAGTGGCATGTCAGGCGGAATGAGCCCAAAGTCCTACAGGAGGCTCGCTACCAGCCAAACTATAGCAGAGGTTGATGCAGGACATCTACCTGGCAATCGTCCGCTTACCTGCCGGTCTGCCAGGTGTGGCATCACTGTATATTACAAACAGCTGGAGAGCCTCACCCCTAACTTCAGCCATGTGCTCCTTATAATAAGCAAGCGCCCTCTGCAGGTCCAGTGTATGGAGCCTGGAGTCAGCCTCCAAAGATGGATTTGTAAAGTATACCGGAAAGTTAATCACCTAGTTAAGATGAAACTCTGATACTAACTTCGGGAGGAACTCTGGGTGGAGGTGAATGGCAACCCTTCTGTCCTTGTGAAAAACCAGATATGAAGACTCCATTGAGGAGCCTGGAGCTCTCTGATCTTTCTGGCTGACAATGGCCATCTTCGGTGACAGGTGTGACATCTCACAACTGTGCATAGGCTCATATGGCTCACCTATGGGCACAGCCAGCACTAGCAGTAGGTCCCATGGTGGTGGTGGTGGTGCTGGTTCACACACTGAAGGAGACAGGTGGTCAACGCCCTTGAAAAAGCACCCTACCACCTTATCCTGGCCCATAATCGGGACACCAGCCCATGCCCAGAATGCCGAGATGATTGCCAGGTGCACCTTGAGGGTTGTTGCTTGAAGCCCCAGCTGAGAGAGGTACTGAAGGATACCTGCCACTGGGCAGGCTATCAAGCTCCTTTCCCTGACACCAAATGGGAAACCATTTTCATTTAAAGGCATAGCACTGGTGAGTCAACAACTTTCAGGGGCCACCACGACATGGAGCACAGCTTACAAAAGCCCCAGAGCCTGGAACACTAGCCACTCAGGAACAAGGCTACGAGGTGCAGAGACTGAAGGTCTGAGTGCAAGATCATCCACTGTTGTCTGGTCTGCAGGTACGGACAAAGAGGCAACCACCATGGAGGCCTGCCACTGAGGCTGAGGAGATACAGGTACCAGAACTGTTGTGATCAGTCTGCAGCTATCAGGAGCATCCACACCTTGTCCTTCTGGGCCTTGACCACTACCTTGTGGATCAAGGGGAAAGGCGTACAAAAGGTATGGGGTCCAAGGCATCGCACCGACATCCCCCATCAGTGTCCCGGACTGTGGACAGGCAGGTGCAAAACAGCCTCAGTTTTGCATTCTCCCAGGATGCAAACACATCCACCAAAGGTGTGCTCCACAGGGAGAACAGGTGGTTCACCATCTCCTGATTCAGGGACCACTTGTGCAACATCTCTCCCACCCACCAAGCTGACAGCATCTTCCATCTGACTGTCTGCTCCAGCGACATGAATCGCCAGATCTGTACCCAGACTGTGCACGAGGGTCCAGGTGTGGAGGGTCTTCCAATACCAAGGACGGGAGTACATGCCGCCCTCCCTGTTCAGGTAGAACAAGGTCATGATGTTGTCCGTCTGGACTTGCATGACCTGTCCCCAAACTAGAGGAGCGAATCCCATCATAGCCAGCCACACTGCACAGAGCTTCAGCAACTTAATGTGGTGACTGGACTCCCTGGGTGTTCAAAACCTGTGAGTTCTGTGGTCCCCCAGGTGCGCTCCCCATCCCACCAGAGACATAACCGTCATGAGCATCATGGACAGTTCTGGGTGGATGAATGGTTCTCTTCTTCCACATGTTCTGGAATCAGCCACCACTGGATGGCATCCCATGTCGACAGGGTCACTGTGACCGACTGGTTCAAGTGGTTTAGGCACTGGGACCACTGATGGTCCAACTCCCACTGCAGGTCGAGCATCTACCAGCAGACCCAACGGACCACAGTGGTGCAGGGTGCCATATATGCCAACACCCACAGGAAGTCCCGGCCAGGGTGCAAAAACTCAACCTAAAATGACTGGGCAAAGGTGGTAAGATTCAGTGGTTGGTCCACAGGGAGGAGGGCCTTGGCCCGCAGGGAGTCTAACTCTACCCAGATGAACTGAATCACCTGTGAGGGAATCTGTTCAGATTTGGCTGGACTGACTAACAGGCCCAATTCTCTGTATGTCTGGAGAGCCAGCTCCCTGGCCCACTCTACAGCCTCCTTGGATGGCCAGGCTATCAGCTGATCATCCAGGCAAGGATATACCCTCATGCTCTTGCGCCTCAGAAGGCTGCCATCACTACCATGCCCTTGGTGGAGACCCTGGGCACAGATAAAAGGCTGATGGGCATGATCTGGAACTGATACAGAAGCCTTCTGCACTGAACCGAAGGTACTAACAGTGGAACAGACAAACTGTGATGTGGAGGAATGCATCCTGGAGGTCCAGGGAACAGAACCACATGCCCTGCTCCAAGGATGGTATGATCTGGTTCAGGGTTACCATCTGGAATTTGTGCTTTTGCATGTACTGATTGAGATTATGAAGATCCAGTGTGGGGCACCAGCCCCTCCCCATCCATTTCGGGCCCAGGAAGCACCTGGATACATACCCCTGACTTGCCAGGGCATCTGAGACATGGGCTACAACCCCTTTCACAAGGAGCTGAGTGACATCCTCCATGAGGGCAGCCAGTCAGTCCTGTGATACCGAGGAGTGTGGGATCAGTAAGGTGGGAGGCAGCCCTCTGCCTACTACCTCCAGTACCAATCTGTCCATGATAATGACAGACCAATGTGGCCAAAAGTGCCGAAGCCTGCTCCCCTTCATGGAGCTGGGATAGCAACTGGACAGGAGGGAAGCAGACACCCCTAACCCATCACTGGGAAGCTTTGGAGGGGGCACCAGCAGCTGGGCCCAGAGGGGCACCACTTCCCTACTCCTGCCTCTTTTTGGCCTCTGGCAGAGAACTTGGCCTTGGAGCACCAGGCTTAGTATTGCCCCTGCTGGGACTGCTGCCAAGGCTGCTGTGGCTGGAAGGACTGAAACTGAAATGGCTTCCTTTTGGGTTTTTGGGTCCTTTTGGGACACAGCCAGAAAGTCCAGGGTGGTGTTGGACTTCTCAATTCTGGTGAAATGTGCTTTCACCCCTGGGCCAAACTGGTAGATGCCCAGGAAAGGGACACTGGCCAGACTGTGCCGAGTGTCCACTGTGAAGGTGCAGAGTCCCAGCCAGGCCCTGCAACACATCACAACAGCTGCTGGCATAGCACAGGCACAAGAATCGCCCATGTCAAAGGCCATCTGGAGCTGTTATTTAGCCCCTGCTTGGCCCTGGTCTCTGACCAACTTCACCAGCAGCTGTTTATCAGCAGGGAGGTGAGGGAGGACATCATCCAGCACTCCCAACAGCAGATGACCAAAGTTGGCCATCATCACAGCATAACTCACCTGACAGAGACCAAGAGAAGAGGCGACACAGACCTTCTTGGCCGCATGTCAAACTTCCTGACTCCTTGCCTAGATGGCTTGTCCATGTTCCCTTAGTTTCTAGACTTCTGGAAAGATGAGTCCATGACCAGATCCTTGGCCAAGGGGTGGCCTGAGAACCCAGAAAGAGATCTAGTAGGGAGCACACACTTACGGACCATACAGCTGGAGGGTGCCGGACAGGATGCTAGATGCTGCAAAAGCTTCAGGGCTGGTCCCAATATGGCCTCTTCCATGGGAACAGCAACCCCTAGGGTTTCGTCCCTATTGGAGGATATCTGTGAAAGGATACTTAGCCCTTTTCTGAACAGGTTTTAGAAGGACAGACATGGACTCTAATGTGTTGGTGTAAAGCCCCATATGACACCAGTCCATGGTCGGTAGTCCGCTCAACTGACTTGGGGTTGAAGGTATGCGCCCTCGACAGCATGGGTGAGCATTTGAAGATGCTTCAAAACCAGCCCTCTATCACTTGTTGCTGTGGAGCACTCACGTATCCTCCAAATGGGTAATTTCCACTGACAGCTGGCCTGGCAAGCTGGCTGTAACTGGGGAGTCCTTTGTCGGCACTCCCACCAAAAACTGTGGAGGTGGCTGCTCCACCTCAAGGGTGGTGAGAGAGATGCTGAACATATCTGTCAAAGATGGACCACTGTAGTCATGACTGGCACATGGAATCAGGAGTAGAACCTTGTCCCATCCCACAATGGTCAACTGCTGGCACTGGAGTTCCTCGCAGCACTGCTGCATCTTGCAGTAGTGTCTCTCCTCATTTGAGATGAGGAGGTCAAGGAATGTCGACAGTAATGCCTCCTGATCAAGTGGGATTGAGAGCACAGGCGGCGCCGTGATCAAGGACTTAACCTCGACTGTCAACCTGAGGGCTGATGCCAAGTAGAAGCCACCACAGTTCATTATAGACCATATGCTGAGGTGCGTGGAGAAGCACCAGCTTCAGTGGCACAATCGCTGGTGGTGGCTGATCCCAAGTGGAGCCAGTCATGGGAAATCGACATGTCCACATCATCCTGGGTGAGGACCGGGAGAATCACATCTTGGAGATCAACTCCTCATTGATCCACTCTGAAAACTGGTTGACAGGGTCAAGAAAGATCTCAACCATGTGACTGGCTAGTGTTGAGGTCGACAAGCCTGATGGGGGCACTGTCGAGCTGTCAACATGCCCTTGACAACAGAAAGCTCAACTGGAGCCGAGTGGTCAGCAGAATCGATGGAGCAGGAGGACCTCAGCCTCTCTCAGTCACATAATCTGCACCGGTGGTGCTTGTGATGTTTCTAACCGTGGCGGACAGCGCTCATCCCATAGGTCTGGAGGGCCCAACACATCTCCCAAAAATCCTTGGTAAAGGACGCTCCGATGCTGGTCCCAGTCAGAAGCAGTGCTGAGGCAGATAAGGTGCCTGCAGCAGCAGAAGCCGTCAACTCTACCATAGTCGCAAGGTGAGCTGATGACCCCGCTGCAGCGAAGGCCTACTTGTGGTCTTTTGGCTGGAACTTTGGACCCCTGTTGGTTGGCCAAGCAAAAAGCTGGGCCGCATGATCTTAAAGCAGGAAGAACTGACATAAGCCACAGCCAGAAACACTGTATGCAGCCTAGGGACAATAGAGGCAAGTATGGGTCAGTACGCTACATCTTCTGTTGAAATGTGATGCAGAACTTAAAGCCGGGAGCTGGCTTCACTTCCCTGAATTCCATCTTCCATTGATGAGGCAGGAGCTGGGGTGAGGGATAGGGACAGGAGAAGTAGTTGAGGAAAGTCAAAATTACTGAAGAAAAACAAATGAAACTGCCAATGGCGCACTTGGTAGCCTACAACACAGCAAAGCTCTGAAGGGGCAGACCAAACTCTTCAAGCAGAAAGAAGGTGTGACGACATGGGATGGAGCCAAGGGATATACCATTGGGTGTTGGGAGCAGCTCAGCTTGAAGATGTACTGATGAATCAGCACTTTCTAGTGGACCTGCTTGGTGGACAGTGGAACTGGACAGTGAACTATATCCAAACCCTAGAAGGAACATTTCTTACCATCTGATAATGTATTTTCTTCCAGCTGTACATCTGTCACTCCTTATAAGTTGGTACATGATCCATTTCTGCAGGCAGGTGGAAAATGAAAAAAGACACCACATGCAGTGTCCTACTGAGGCCACTGTAGTTGCTTCCCACCTAAGATGAATTCCCTACCCTAAAGATTATCAGGGAATAACAAAAGCAATAAACCGAAAACTCTGTGAACTTGTTCTGGCAAAACTCAACTGTGTACACCTTGGCCCCAAGAGGATGGGCAGAAAAGAGGAGCAAGGTAAGCAATCAAGGGCAGCAACAGAGTGACAGATGCAAAATGGGAAGAACAGAAATTACTGGAAGGCAATAAATGTTCCTTTCTGCAGCACAGGGTACACCTGTCACTCCTTACGAGTAGGATGTCAGTAGCAATAATCCCCAAACAAGGGAAGCAGTAAATACAGACACAAGAAAAACTGAAGGTTGTTTAGTTATAAACCAAGTCCCAGATGTGGACAGGAATAGGAAATGACAGCATGACGTACAGTATGTTGTGACCAAGCACCGCAGCAGCAGAGGATGCAACATCCAATTTACAGGGCTTGTTGAACATATATGAAGATGCCCAAGAAGCCACTTTGCAAATGTTTGCGTAGTTAACCCTTCCCATTTCACCTAGGTGCTGTGCAAAACTGAAAGGCTCGATTACCTCAGAGGCTGGGTTCTGCACAAATAGTGTTTGATGCCTCTCCTGACATTCAAGGTAAGGAAATGGCATTCCAATTTTGGATGATTCTGTGAGACCTAAGATGTCGCTCTCTAAACTGTGTGCTGCTTGAATCTCCCTGTGCACCCAAAATGGCTATATTTTCTTTACTCCCTCTCCTGTGTTCTTAAGTATTCAGTGACATATCAGGGTGTTCAACTATGGGTCAGTAATCACATGCCTCGAGTATGTTGTTAGGCATGAGGCGCTTGCGCAGAGTAACTTTGCATACTTCATTTATTTATTTATAAACCTAAAATCACAAACCGCAATACCAGGAGCTCTAAGCCCCAAATTCTTCAAATTCCTCACTGCCGCACATCCCAAGGCCAAAGGTCCTTTGCATACAGGGCCCTGAGTTGGCTGAATGAGCTCTCTAGTGACACCTCATCGATAGCAACGCTTGGAGCATTCAAAAAAACGCTCCGCCACTCCATAACTGGCTCCACTACCTGTGCTTGCACCCCATGACATCGTTATCCCATGCTGTTTCTGGACCCCATAGGTGTCAGTTTCTATCCTCTCCGCTTGTACTTACCTGTCCAATGCAACTTCTAATGCACTTGCCCCAAGGCCTGTCCTGACAAGGCCCCTCGGCTGCCTCTCACCCTACCCCACTACACCTATGCCTTCCCTGACCCTCAACCCTCTCCCCTGCTTGCCCTCTTCCTCCAATCTGTTTGTTGTATTACACATCACTCAGTCTGATTATGTCAAGCAAAGTTACTGTCTGAAACCATGGACCTGTAACTGTCTTATGTCTGAGTGTCTGTTACCCTATAACCAGCCTGACGTGGAACGTTTGTAAAAGAGCCTTGGCGCAAAGGTACTTTGTAATCCTAGACATAAATAAATAAATAAAATAAAACTTTTTGTTTATTGAAATCTTGGATTAATACCTTTGAGCATAAGCTCATTACATAGGCTCCACATCCGAAGATATTTACAATAAATGGTTACATTGCAGGTGTCACCAGGCCTAAGCACATCTAGGTAGATTATGGCAACTCACCGTAGGTTCATTGAGACAAATACAGATTAATAAATGGGGTGGAACTTGACACATTAGGACAGGTATAGGGCAGAGACTAAAGGTTAACAAGAAACGAGGACAAAGGGTAGCAGTGCACCTAATAAAACATCAGATGCATTGTACAATGTATGCCTGAGTCAGGTAGATTGCTAGCTTACTATGGACAGACAGGTACAGGAGGCCATCAGGAGAGGGGGAAGGTGAAGAGGTGAGGGAGAGGGAAGGTCGTAGGAGGAATGGGATGAGTGGGGAGGAAACGGGGGGCCGGGGGTAGCAATGAGAAGTGCTAATTAAGTGCTAAGGTGCAGTTAGGATAAGTGTGGGGTAAGTGGGTCCCACTTTAAACAAGATGATGAAAGTTGTTTTTTTGTTAAAGCTTTGTAGAAGAAAATATTGCGTTCTGTATGAAACGGAAGCAGTAGACAAAAAGAACAGTTACATACTTACCATAACTGTAGCCTTTGGAACATCAGCTGTCAGGCACTAGGACCCCACAGAAACATTTGCGAGCTAGGGCTGCCCATGCTGATGTCACGCCTCAGCATATATATATATATATATAAAACTGTGGGGGATCGTCTCTCTCCTTAGTTCCATGCCAGAGATTAGACTTGGAGGGCTGTCTTGACAGAGGACCCAGGAGAGTATACCAGCACCAAGCATACAAGGTGAGGGAAGGTGCTGGATGAATCACCATGTTGAAGACCAAGTGAGAAATCTGTTACTCTACCCTGGGGAAAGGAGCAGCAAAAACAACAAAAGACGGCACCGTCACCGACTGTAAAAATCACTATATTTTATTAAGCACATAACAACAGTGACAGAGCATAAAAAGAGAGGCCACACACAGAAAAAACACCCAACCGGTTTCATGCTACTGCGCCTCCTCAGGGGAAGGAGGGAGGGTCGGCATGGCCTGAGAGAAAATAGCCTCTCAAAGATCTACTGTTGCATTAAGTACATAACTGTTCCATCTTCTTCAAGGCTCTCTCTTCTCTTAGACCACATCTCTGGAGTACATCCCAAGCAGTATCAAAAGGAAGCTGGAAGGATGACAGCCTGGATCAAGAGAGAAGGCTTTGCAATACAGCAAGGCCAAAGCCAGCACATCTACGAGAGAGGCGCTATGTATAGACTGTAATGTTTAGTGATCGTGTGGACAGAACTCCAAGTGGCTGCAGCAAAAATGTCAGCAGCAGAGATATTTTTGAAAAAGGCAACAGAAGTGGCCATACCCCTTGTAGAGTGCCCACTAATAACACCCAAATGTTCCTTACCGTATTTTCTATAACGGAACATAATACAATGTGCAACCATTTGGACAGGCACTGTTTAGATACAGGGGCACCCTCCTTCCCAGGGGCAAAAGAAACGAAAAGCTGAGGAGACTTTCTGCAGTCTTTAGTATGATGAACACAATATCCTAGAATTCTGTGTACATCTAATGTATGGAGCAATGCTTCACCTTGAATGGCACGCTTAGCAAAGTAAACTGGTAAAATAATTGGTAAAAAAAAAAAAACTGGAAGGTGAATGAGTTGGGTTAATGTAAATTCAGACACCACCTTTGGTAGGAACCTATGAGTAGTACAAAAAGAAACTCTGTGGAAAATTAAATGAGGAGGTTCACACATAAGTACCTGTAGCTCGAACATCCTTCGGGCAGAGGTAGTAGCAATAAAAAATAACGCTTTCCACAACAGAAAGCATAAGCCACAACTCATGGCTGGCTCAAAAGGAGCCAAAGTAAGTTTCCCCAGAACAGAATTCAAGTCCCCAAGCAGGACTGGATGGCAAATTGGACGTCTGAGATGTACAATACCTGTAAGGAACGTATGGGCGACCTCCAATTGCGCAACCATACACCCATCAGTGGAGGCATGGAAAGCTGATATAGCTGCCAAATGCACTTTGAGGGAAGAATATTGTAGAACACAGTCTGACAATGACAGCAAATATTCTAATACCTCCTGCACTGGACAGGTGAAGGGGTCCAGATATTTGGAAGCAGCCCATAAAGTGAACCACTTCCATTTAGTGAATATGTATGCCTAGTAGATGACTTTCTGGCTGCTATTAGTGCATCAGCAAATTTAGGTGATACACCAAAACGTGTAATAGTTATGTCTTCAGGAGTCATATGTGAAGATGCAGGTCCAGATGAAGCAATAAGCCCTTGTTCTGTGATAGCAGGTTTCGACATAGAGGAAGGGGTACTGGGGGGTTTATTGCAAGTTGTTGCAGAAGTAGAAACTAGATTTGACATGGCCACAAAGGACCACTGAGAATTAAGATGGCACCTTCCATCTTCAGCATGAGCAGCACCCTCTGTATTAGTGGGATTACAGGGAACCAATACAGAAACTTCCCTTTCCAAGAGAGGGACAATGCGTCTCACCAGAAAACTCCAGGTCCTGGAGCGAGTGAGCAGAAACGTGGCAGTTCTGTGTTGTGTGGGGACACAAAAAGGTCCAACTCTGGATGACTCCCATCTTGTGAAGAGGTCACTGACAATGGAGGTCAACAGTTCCCATTCGTGCATTTGGGACAGTGACCTTCTTAGCTTGTCTGCTAAGATGTGTTGGACACCTGGCAGATGCACGGTTGACAGTTCTAGGCCATGATCTAGTGCCCAGTACCACACACTCATTGCTTCCCTGCATAGGGGATAAGACTGAGTGTCCCCTTGTTTATGTAGTGGACTACACTGATGCTGTCCATCTAGAGCAGCAAAGGTCTCAGAGTCAGATATTGCTGAAATGCTTGTAGACTGTATAGTATGACACACATTTCCAGGGTGTTGATATGCAGTCTGGCTTCTGCTCAACTCCAGGAACCCTGTATTTGATACGGCTCCCAACTAAACCTGACACATCCATTATAAAGATTTCTGTTGGAGTGGGAGTCAGAAATGGAAAGCCTTTTAATAAATTACTGCGTTCCATCCATCATTGTAATTTTGCATAATGGGGACGTGACGAGCACCTGTTGGTCTGGATCGTCCGTTACTTGTGTACTCTATACCCTTAAAGTCCACGGTGGAATCTGCATATGTAACTGAGCCAGAAGTATGGTTACAATGACCATTGCCTTGAGACCCAAAAAGCATAGAAAAGACCTGGCTGGAACCTGCTGGCTGTTGTAAATGAATTTTGCTTGAGCAATGAGGCATTCCGCCCCGTTGAGTGGTAGAAAACCCTTCCCCTAGGCAGTGTCTAGGACTGCACCTATGTACTGCAGGCATCAGCACAGGGTCAACCTGACACTGGAACATTTACCATGACATCTAAAACATCGAACAATTGTCTTGTACGAGGCAGGGTGTGTAAGAGGCTGTCACTGGAACCGGCCTTTAAAAGCCAGTTGTTCACGTAGGGGTAGATATACAGATCTTCCCTGTGAAGGGCTGCTGCCACTACTGCTAAGCATTTGGTAAAGACCCATGGAGCAGATGATAAGCCAAAGGGCAATACTTCCAACTGATAATGCGTCCCCTGCAGCATAAATACAGGTTACTCACCTGTAACAGTAGTTCTAGGAGTGGTATATGATGTACATCCACACTTCTGGCAGTGTCCTTTCCCTTTAAGGAAAGCCAGAAACTCTTCAACCTTGCCCCTCCCACCCACCTGGGTGGTAACTCCCTCGGCAATGTCCCATATTACCAAATCTTGCCTTCTGGAAGCAAGACCAGTATGCCACTCGCCAGGGGGGTCAGTGTGGATGAACATCATATAACACTCCATGAACTACCGTTATTAGTGAGTAAATACAGGTTACTCACCTGTAACAGGAGTTCTAGGAATGGTATATGTTGTTCATCCACACTTATTGGCAGGTTCCTTGCCGCTTTAAATCTTGCCGGAAGGTCTTCAAGCTGGCTCCTCCCACCCAGCCGGGTGGTAAAACTCTCGGCTCCGCCCCATGACGCCAGATCTGGCCCGCTGGAAGCTCAGGTTGTGCGTCGAAGTCGGGGAGGTGGTGGATGAACAACATATACCATTCCTAGAACTCCTGTTACAGGTGAGTAACCTGTATTTCTAGGGACATGGATATGTTGTTCATCCACACTTATTGGCAGACTCCTAGCAGTTCTCCAGGAGGAGGGAGGCAAGGCGCACACCCCTACTTAGGGAATAAAGACTGAGAACCGAGGCCCCAAAACCAACATCCGCGTGACTCAAGGTCGATGTGGTAATGGGTAATAAAGGTGTGTGCTGACTTCCAGGTAGCAGCCCTGCAGATTTCCTGGATAGGGACGTCCCTGGAAGCAGCCACCGATGCAGCAGTATGACGGGTAGAATGAGCTCTTATCCCTCTGGGAGGCTCCATGCCCGCCAACCTTATAGCAGCGATCTATGCAGGAGGTGACCACCTGCCTATCGTCCGCTTGGCTGCAGGTCTGCCAGATGCGGCTTCAGCGAGGGTGACAAACAGCTGGCGAACCTCTCTCGAATTTCAGCCGATGGCCCTTATAATAAGCAAGCGCCCTTCTAGGGTCCAGAGTATGGAGCCTATATTGGCCTCCCGAGGTGTGACTGGGGTAGAACACGGGCAGAGTCAGCACCTGGTTAAGGTGAAACTCCAACACCACCTTCGGAAGGAATTTCGGGTGGGGGCGCAGGACAACCTTGTCCCTGTGGAAGACCAGATAAGGAGACTTGATGCAAAGCGCCTGGAGCTCTCCCATCCTTCTGGCTGACGTGATAGCCACCAAGAAGGCGGTCTTCCACGACAGGTGAGAGAGATCACACCTGTGCATTGGTTCGAATGGCTTGCCCATGAGCTTTGCCAGTACCAGCAGTAAATCCCACGGAGGTGGAGGTTCTCGCACCGGAGGGGAAATGTGTTCAAGGCCTTTGAAAAAGCGCCCGACCACCTTTTCCTGCGCCACCGACTGCTCCCCGCCCGCGACCGGTAAGCAGAGATGGCTGCCAGGTGCACCTTTAGGGTCGTCGACCTAAGCCCTTGACTAGAAAGGGACCATAAATAGTCCAAAATGCTTGCCACAGAACAGGAGGAAGGGTCCAAGCCCTTGCCCTGACACCAAATGGAGAATCTCTTCCATTTGAAGGCGTAGCATTTTCTGGTCGACTCCTTACGGGACGCCTCAACAACATTGAGGACCTCGTCGGAAAGACCCAAGGCCTGGAACTCTAGCCTAGGAACCAGGCAGTCAGGGTGCAGGGATTGAAGGTCCGGATGGAACACCTTCCCCTGACTGACTGAGAGCAGGTCCGGGCGAGCTGGAAGCTGCCTCGGGAGCCTGGAGCTGAGGCTGAGGAGATCTGGGTACCAGAACTGGCGGGCCAGTCTGGGGCTATCAGGATCACCTGCGCCTTGTCCCTCCTTGCTTTGAGAAGCACCTTGTGAATCAAGGGAAATGGGGGAAAGGCGTAGAAGAGGCCCGGGGTCCACAGCCTTGAGAAGGCATCCCCCTGCAGCGAGCCCTGCTGAGGGGGGCGGGCATGAAACAGCCTCAGCTTCGCGTTCTCCCTGGAGGCAAACAGGTCCACCTGAGGTGTGCCCCAGTGGGAGAACAGATCTTGTACTACCTCCGGCAGGAGAGACCACTTGTGAGATGCAGCCCCATCCGCTCAGGGCATCGGCCAGGGTGTTGGAGGCTCCTGCCACATGAATGGCTAGGAGATCCACCTCCAGGCTGCGCACGAGTGACCAAATGCGGAGAGCTTCCTTGCATAGAAGCATGGAGCGCGTCCCGCCCTGGCAATTCAGGTAGTACATGGTCGTGGTATTGTCCATCTGGACTCGGACCACTTGACCCCGGAGAAACGGAGCAAAGGCGGTGAGAGCTAGGCGGACCGCTCGGAGCTCCAGCAGGTTGATGTGGCATCGGGACTCCCGCGGGGACCAGAGGCCGTGCACTCGGTGTTCCCCCAGATGGGCACCCCAACCCATCACAGAGGCATCGGTCGATAGAGAGACCATCGGCTCGGGGCGGACAAACGGGATGTCCTCCTGCAGATGGAATGGAACGGTCCACCACTGGAGAGCGTTCCACATCTCCTGGGTCACTATCACTAGCTGGTCCAAAGGATCGCAGCGTCGTGACCACTGGCTGGCCAGTCCCCACTGAAGGGGCGCATGTGCCAGCGGGCCCAACGGATCACGCTGGTACAGGCCGCCATGAGACCCAGAAGGCGCAGGAAGTCCCAGGCAGGGCGCGATTGCCCAACCAGAAATGACTGGGCAAAGGAGGTAAGAACCTCGGCCCTGTCCGCCGGGAGCCGTGCTCTGCCCCGATGAACAGGATCACCTGCTTCGGCTCGAGTTCCGACTTGGCCTCGTTGATGAGAAGGCCAACTCGAGAGCAAACCTGGAGGGCCAGATCTCTGGACCGCTCTACCTCCCGTCTGGAGGAGGCTGCTATCAGCCAATCGGCCCAGGTAAGGGTACACTTGACCCTCGAGCAAGGGAATGCTGTCACCACTGCCATGCATTTGGTGAAGACCCTGGGAGCTGGAGATAAGCCGAAGGGCATGGCTCGGAACTCGAAGAGGGATCCCTCCGCTTGAAAGCGGAGGAATCTCCGATGTGACGGACGGATAGGGACGTGAAAAACGCGTCCTGTAGGTCCAGAGAGCAGAACCACACGCCGTGTTCCAGAGATGGTATTATCTGCGCCAGAGTGACCATCCTGAAGGTTCGAGACCTTAGGAACTTGTTCAGGTCGTGTAGGTTGAGAATGGGGCGCCAGCCCCCCGTCCGTTTCGGAACCAGGAAATACCTGGACACGAACCCCGGGTCTGAAGGGGGGTCCTCCACCTCCGTGATCACCTCCTTTTGGAGGAGGACACCGATGTCGGCTCGGTGAGCCACCAGTGAGGCTGCGACCCGAGGCCCCCCGAGGTGCGACGGCTCTGAAGGGCGGGGCCTGCTCGAATTCCAGAGGTAGGCCTTTTCCCACCACCTCCAGTACCCACCTGTCCGTGGTAACAGCGGACCAGGCGGAAAGGAAGTGTCTGAGCCGTCCCCCCACGGGGGGAACCAGGGGTGAGGTGACAGGGATGGGGGCGACACCCCTCAGCCCGTCACTAGGCAGGCTTGGAGGAGGGACCGGCCGAGGGACCTCCTGGGCCTTTACCTCCCTGCTTCCTGTTGGAGGAAGCCGATGGCTTGGGCTTGGGATACCAAGGTCGAGCCTGCTGGCCCTGACGTTGCTGGGCCGGGCGCAGAAGGACGAAAGGGCTTAGGCTGTGGCTTGCGGCCTTTGTCCTTCTGAGCGGAAGAGACCGAGTCCAAGGTAGCATTGGACTTCTCGATCCTCTGCAGGTGACCTTCCACCCCAGGGCCGAAGAGGTCAGTCCCCAAAAAGGGAACATCCGCCAACTTGTGCTGGGTATCCGAGGTAAAGGTGGATATCCTCAGCCAAGCCCGACGACGCATGGCCACTGCGGCCGCCACAGACCTGGCACATGAGTCCCCGGCGTCCAACGCAGTCTGAGCTACTGTTTAGCCACTGCCCTGCCCTGGTCCCGCACCTGCCTGACCGTAGTCTGCAGATCTGGGAAGATGAGGACAACCTCATCCAGGGAGCCCAACAGGGCATGAGAAAAATGTGCCATGAGGATGGCCGAACTGGCCTGACTAGGCCGAGAGAGGACGCAGCATAGACTTTTCGCCCGCATAATCCAATTTCTTGATTCCTTGTCAGGAGGTTTGTCCACATCCCTGGCGTCCCCAGCACGCCGGAAAACGCTGTCGGTAACCAACCCCTCGGCCGAGGGGTGTTCCGAAAAACCGGACAGGGAACCGGTAGGGACCGCATACTTCCTGGCCAACCTGGCCGAAGGCGCAGGGCAGGAAGCAGGACGCTGCCAAAGTTTCAAGGCCGGACCCACTATGGCTTCGGCCACCGGAAAGGCCTCCGTAGGAGAATCCCCTCGGTCCAGAATCTCCGTGAGGGGATACCTGGCCCGTTTAGAAACGGGTTCGAGCTTCATCCCGGTGGACTCCGAGATGAGTCGAAGCAACCCTAAGAAGGACGAAGGGCTATCGTCCATTGACTGTCCTCCCGAGGACTCCAAGTCCATGCGCTTGGAGAAGAGGGAGAAACCATCATCGGACTCAGAAGAGTCCTCAAAGAGCTGCTCGCCCTGAGCCACCCTCCACCCGCCGAGGTTTATCGGGAGTGAGGGTGACCGACAGCCTATGGGCAAACCCAAAGCCGACCGAGAATTTTTGGTCGGAGCCCCAACTAATGGCTGTGGGGGCGGAGGTTCCACCAGAATCGGTGGGGCAGCTGGAATTGGCCGAACAACCGGCCTGAGAATAGGCTCCTCGACTACAACGAGGGGTTGTTTCGGCTGCTCCCGTGACAGCCACTTAATGGCCGGGGAAGACGACTGGGTCGGCTTATTCCCGGTCAAAAGGAGCTGTTGCCACGTAAGTTCCTCGTACCTCTGACGCAACTTGCGCCGAAGCCTCCCCTCGTCCGAGGAAGAGGAAGAGCGGCGGCGCTGCTTGTCACGGTGCCGAGATTCCAGACCGCCCCATGACGGCAGGATCGGGTTGGACCGCGAGGATGTCTGAGACCGAGAGTCTCGACTAGGCCGAGGAAGGCGAGGAGAAGTGTCGGAAATGGCACTCCTCGGCTCGGACGATCCCACCGAAGGCTCCGGAACCGGAGGCACAGACGAGCCGACGGGATCCTCAACTCCCACCGGGGGAACCGGGGAGAGGGGATTCTCAGCCCAGCCGATAACCCGTCTAACGGGTCGAGAAAAATCTCGACCGCGTCGACGGGAGTCTCGGTCAACTGGCCTGACGGGGACACCGTGAAGCCAGTGGCCGAAGCTGAGGGGTCGACCAAGCCCACTGTCGACAAGGGGAGGGGGATCTTTCCCGCTCCCAAGAGACGTCGACGGAGAGACTTACTTGCTCTTTTTGGACCTGGAAAAAGGTCCCGAAGAAGTTGGACCCTCACCTTTGGTCGAGAAGGTCAGACAAAGCTCCTTAAAAGAAGCCGAGTACGAGGCACCGAGAGAGAGCGGGACAAATGCCGCAGCCGAGGCAGAAGCGGCCCGCGCCGCCTCCTCTTCGAGGGCGATCATCTGCTCTAGCTGATCCGCCGAGCCCGCCGCCGCGGACACCGCCAATCAGGCCTCTTTAGATTTCACCAGTGGAATTCTTTTCTCGGGGCGCCCCAGTTGTAATCGGGCAGCACGGTCTTCAAGGACGTAGGCCAAAAAGGAAGAGTACAAGTCGCAGGCCTGCGGGTCGTGCTCAAGGCCCAGGCAGTAGACGCACGTGGAGTGTGGATCCGTCCTAGACATCTTCTGCCCGCAAGGGCACCTCCGAAAACCGGGAGTCGATTTGTCCATCGCAGCCGCGAGGAGAAGAAGACCGAAGTCTTTTAGCAAAAACTTTTAATTTCGAACTTTTCAAGAATTAGGAACCAGTCTTAAACGCAACGCGTTAAGGAGGGAGCCTGAGCTTCCAAGCGGTAAGGAAGATCTGGAGTCATGGGGCGGAGCCGAGAGTTTTATCACCCGGGTGGGTGGGAGGAGCCAGCTTGAAGACCTTCCGGCAAGATTTAAAGCAGCAAGGAACCTGCCAATAAGTGTGGATGAACAACATATCCATGTCCCTAGAACCTATTTTTCTAGTTAAGTGGATATGATGTACAAATCCCCACGTCTGGCAGACTCCTAGCAGTTCTCCGGGGGAGGCGCATACCACCTATTTAGGGAACAAAGATTGGAGAACTGAGGCCCCCAAGCCAGCATCCCATCATGACTTCAGGTCGATGTGGTAGTGGGAAAAGAAAGTGTGTGCTGACTTCCAGGTAGCAGCCCTGCAGATTTCCTGGATAGGGATGTCCCTGGAAGCAGCCAACAAGGCAACGATATGACGGGAGGAATAAGCCCTTAGCCCTACAGGAAGATCCATACCCGCCAACCTACAGCAGAGGTCGATGCAGGATACTATCCACCTGCCAATTGTCCACTCAGCTGACAGTCTGCCAGGTGCAGCTTCAGCATAAGTGACAAATAGCTGGTGAACCTCTCCCCAAACTCCAGCTGTGCACTCCCTGTAATAGGCTAGCACTCACCGCAGGTCTAAGGTATGAGCCTCTGCTCGGCCTCCAAGGTGTGGTTGGTGAACCAGACCGGGAGATTAATCACCTGGTTAAGGTGGAAATCCAACACAACCTTCAGGAGGAACTTCAGTTTGGGGTGAAGGACAACCCTGTCCCTGCGGAAGACCAAGTAAGGAGATTCCACTGAGAGCACCTGCAGCTCACTGATCCTTCTGGCTGATGTGACAGACACCAGGAATACAGTCTTCCATGACAGGTGAGACATCTCAGACCTGTGCACTGGTTCCAATAGCTTGCTCATGAGCTTCACCAACACCAGCAAAAAGTCCCAAGGTGGTGGTGGTGGTATATCATGCACCGGAAGGAAAATGTGGTCAAGGTCTTTTTGAGAAAGCAATAAACCACTTTCTCCTGCGCCACTGACTGCATTCTGGACTGTGCCTCATAAGCAGAGATAGCTGCAAGGTGCCTTTGAAAAAGTTCCAGACCACCTTCTCCTGTGCCACTGACTGTATACCGGCCCACTCCCGGTAAGCAGAGGTAGCTGCCAGGTGCACTTTAAGGGTCGTCGATCAAAGGCCTGACAGAGCGAGGCCAAAGGTACTCGAGACTGCTAGCTCCCAGACAGGATAAAGGGTCCAGCCCCTTGCCCTGGCACCAAATGGAAAACCTCTTCCATTTGAAGGCCTAGTATTTTCAGGTCATCTCCTTCTGAGAAGCCTCAACCACAGTGCAGACATCACCAGAGAGACCAAAAGCCTGGAACTCTAGCCACTCAGGAACCAGGTTGTCAGATACAGGGACTGAAAGTCCGGATGGAGTACCTTCCCCTGACTGTAAGACAGCAGGTCCAGGCACAGAGGGAAAAGCCTCAGGAGCCTGCTGCTGATGCTGAGGAGATCAGGGTACCAGAACTGGTGAGCCAATCTGGAGCCAGCAGATCATCCACGCTTTGTCCCTCCTGGCCTTGAGCAACACCTTGCGGATCAAGTGGAATGGAGGGAAGGCACAGAGATGGCCCAGGTTCCTGGGCCTGCAGAAGGCATCCCCCTGCAGTATTCCCTGCTGAGGGAGGCAGGCACAGAACAGCATCAGCTTTGCGTTCTCCCTTGAGGCAAACAGGTCCACCAGAGGTGTACCCCGTGGGAGAACAAGCTGTGTACTACCTCTGGATGGAGGGACCACTTGTGAGACGCCTCGCCCACACAGCTGAGGGTGCCCGCCAGCTGGCTGAAGATGCCGGCCACATGGCTGGCCAGGAGATCGGCGGCCGGGCTGAGCATGAGGGTCCAGATGCAGAGAGCTTCCCTGCACAGAGGAAGGGAGTGTGTCCCACCCTGTTTGTTGAGGTAGTACATGGTCATGATGTTGTCCATCTGGACCTGAATGACTTGACCCCGAACATGCGGAACAAAGGCTGTCAGTGTCAACCGAACAGCCCTCAGTTCCAGCAGGCTGATACAACATCGGGACTCCTCTGGGGTTCAGAGTGCGTGGACTCTGTGGTCCCACAGGTGGGCACCCCAGCACATCATAGAGGCATCAGCTATCAGGATGACTGTCGGCTCTGGGTGGATAAAAGGGATCCCGGTCTGCAGATTTTCTGTTACAAACCACCACAGGAGGGTGTCCAGCATTGGCTGGGTCATAGAGACTGGTTGAAGCGGCCCTTGCTCTGAGACCATTGGTGGGCAAGCTCCTATTGCAGAGAGCGCATTCTCCACCAGGCCCAATGAACCACGCTGGTGCAAGCTGCCATGTATTCTAGGAGGTGTAGGAAGTCCCGAGCATGGTGCAACTGCTCAACCCAAAATGATCAGGCAAAGGAGGAGAGGGCCCCCGCCTGACCTGCCAGAAGCCGAGCCCTGGCTCTGCAAGAATCGAGCTCTACCCTGATGAAGATAATCTCCTGTGAGGGTACGAGTTCTGACTTGATCTCATTGACCAGGAGGCCAAGACACATGCAGGTCTAGAGGGCCAGATCCCTGGACCATTCCACCTCCTTCCTGGAGGGATCCACTATGAGCCAGTCGTCCAGGTAGGGGTATAGCCGGACCCCCTCGTGCCTCAGGTAAGCTGTCTCCACTGCAATGCATTTGATAAAGACCCTCAGAACTGAGGAAAGGCCGAAAGACAATGCTTGGAACTCGTAAAGAATCCCCTCCACTCAGAACCAGAGGAAACGGTGGTAGGATGGATGGACTGGGATGTGGAAGAATGCGTCCTGAAGATCCAGAGAGCAGAACCATATGTTCTGCTCCAGAGATGGTATAATCTGAGATGGAGTGACCATCCTGAAAGTGCGAAGCCAAAGAAATTTGTTCAGGTTGTGCAGATCTAAGATGGAGTGCTAGCCCCCTATCTGTTTTTGCACCAGGATATACCTGAAGACAAACCCTGGGTGTACTGGAGGGTCTGAGGCAGGAGCTGGGCAATGTCTTCCCAAAGGGCTGACAGAATGTCGGCGGACATCATGTCTTCCTGTGGGGCATGGGCTCGGCATGGAGGGTAAGCCTCGACCTCCAGAAGCAGACCCTGATCGACCACCTCGAGGACCCACCTGTTCATGGTGACAGAGGACCAGGCAGAAAGGAAATGGTGGAGCCGGCTCCCCAAGGGAGGACCCAGGGGAGTCATAAAGGGCATGAGAGAGGCACCCCCCATTCCACCACTGAGCAGGCTTGGAGCCAGAGGACAGTCCCGCTAAAGAATCAGCGGGGCCCCGACCTCTGGGTTTCTGGATGACTGAAGCAATGGACTTTGGCCGAGGACACCAAGCCTGGGCCTGTTTCCCAGCAGAGGGCTGGGACAGCTTGGCCGCAAGGGCAGAGAGGGAATGAATGGGCTTCTTCTTCTGAGACTTGGAGCCCTTGGGGTCCCTCTGGGCGGAGGTTACAGAGTCCAAGGTAGCACTGGACTTCTTAATGTGAGTGAGGTGCCCTTCTATCCCCAGCTTGAACAAGTTGTTGCCCAGAAAGGGGACATCCGCCAACTTTTGCTGGGTATCTGCCATAAAGGTCAAGATCCTCAGCCAGGCCCTGCAGCGCATGGCAACTGCGGCTGCCACAGACTGAGCGCAGGAGTCACCAATGTCCATGGCTATCTGGAGCTGCTGTTTAGCCACAGCTTGGTCCTGATCCCAGACCTGCTTGGCCATAGTCTGTAAGTCATCCAGAAGTGGGGGAAGCACTGCATCAAGCATGCTCAACAGGGCATGGGCAAAGTGGGCCATCAAAAGGGACAAACTCACCTGCCAAAGGCTGAGAGAAGGGACAGCATAGACCTTTTTGGCCATATGATCCAATTTCTTGGATTCCTTGTCAGGAGGTTTATCCATATCCCCAACATTGCCGATACGCCAGAAAACAGAATCAGCCACCAGACCCTCAGCCGAGGGGTGCTCAGTGAAGCCCAAGAGGGAACCAGTAGGGACCACATACTTGTGGGCCATCCGGGCCAATGGTGCAGGGCAAGAGTCCGAATGTTGCCAGAGCTCCACAGTGGGGCCAAAAATGGTCTCAGTAACCAGGAAATCTTCCCCAGGAGAGTCACCTTGGTTGAGAATCTCGGTAAGCGGGTATTCAGCCCATTTCTGGACAGGCTTCATCTGGAGACCTGTCAACTCTGAGATAAGTCAGCGAAGGCCCGAGAAAGAGGTGGGGCCATGCTCCACCGACAAATCCTTGGTCGACTCAGTGTCCAACGGACAGGAGTGTGAGAAGGAGACGTCCGATTCTGGGAATTCATCGAAGATAGGTCGACCGTCACAGTACCTGCTGATCCTACGAGGTCGAGCGGGAGTCACGGTGACTGGCAGCCGCCTCGGAAGCCATGGGGCAGTATGGGCATCCTTAGGTGGAGGACCCACTGGTGGCTGTTTGGGAGGCAGTTCCACCAGGATCAGTGGAGAAGCCAGAACAGGCCGAGGAGGATCCTGCTAAGGTGGAGTAGGTTGAGCCCTGGGTGGCGGAAGCCATGTAATTGCAGAGGTGGGAGCAGGAACCTGCTTTATCCTAGAGAACATGAGCTGGTGCCACATAAGCTCCTCACAGCATCAACACATTTTGCACTGAAGCCTCTCCTTGTCTGAGGAGGAAGAAGAAGAGCAGTAGCGGCTATGCCGCTTGCCCAAGTGCAGAGAGCAGGAGCGCCAGTGGTGCCGCAGGCTGCCCAACTCAAGACTTCTGGATTGGGACTTCGACCATGGGGCTGCTGACAGTGGGTCTCAGAGAAAGCCGGCAAAAGCCAAAGGATCCTCCGGGTTCACCAGATCCTGAGGAGGGGGGAGCAGATCAACATTCTGGCCTGATCCTCCTTGGGAGGTAACAGGCAGGACCTGAGTCCCAGAGAGGGAGGTATCACTCTCATTTGGTGACAACAGGTTGACCGGCTCGAGAAATATCTCAACAGGTTGGTCAACGGGTGTCTCAACCAACTGGCCCAATGGAGAGACCGTGGAGCCAGCAGCAAGGGCTGAAGGATCAACCATAGTCAACCTCCGTTGAAGCGTGGGAATTCAAGGCCAGAGAGTGTTCGCTATCCCATGTTCAATGACAAGACTTTTCCTTAGTCTCTTTTTTGGATTTAGATTTTGTGCCCAAAGAAGGGCCCTGCCCAAAGGTAGGAAGAGCCTGCCACAAATTCTGGAATGCCCCAGAAAAAGAGGCACCCAGAGGAAGCGGCAAAAGTCGAAGAAGCATGCTCCGCAGCCTAGGCCGCAGCTTCTTCAAATGCCGCCATTTGTTTAGCGGACCCAGCAATGATGGAGACAGTCCAATGGGCATCTTTGGATTTAATGGGGAGATCCTATTCATCTGGTTTCCCCAAAAGAAGTGCATGCTGGTCTTGTAAAGTTGAAGGATGCAAGGTACGATACAGGCCACACACCTGGAGATAGTGTTTGTGGCTAAGGCAGAAGATGCACGTGGTGTGCTGGGTCCCTTCAGGACATCTTCTGCATGCGTGACCATTTTTTAAATCCCAGTGCAAATTTCGAGTCATCCATCATGGATGAAGTGAAGGAAATGCCTGAAGACTGAAGAATTCGCAAAGCAAACGGTTTTGGAAAGCAAAGGGTCTACTCAGCGCAAGAGCGGTAAAGAGGGAACCTTCTTGTTTCAGCAGAAAGGAAGATCTGGTGCCACAGGGTGATGCCAAGGGAGTTACCACCCAGTGGGTAGGAGGAGCCAGCTTGAAGACTTTCCGGCTAGCCTTAAAGGGAAAGAACATTGCCAGACGTGTGGATTTGTACATCATAACCACATCCCTAGAAAGTGGAGATATTGTCTGTATGCTTTCCTGATTCTGATATGAAAGTAAGCATATTTCATTTCCAGGGAGCATAACCTGAGCCCTTGTTGTAAGCGGGGAATGAGAGCCTGTAGAGAGACCATTCAAAATTTCCTGTACCCTATGTAGAAGCTGAGGCTTTGCAGATCTAGTACAGGCCTCATGTCTCCTGTCCGTTTGGGAACCAGGAATTAAGTGGAGCAAAAGTCCTTGCTGATCTAATAAGAAGGAATGGGTTCTATGGCACATTTTTGTATCAATGATTGCATTTTCACTTTCAGCAGAGATAAATAACTAGGAAGATAGCTGATAGAAGGCGGAGGATGCACTGGAGGGGTTTGTAAAATCACCAGAGCATGCCCCCTTGCAAATATCTCTAGGACCCATTCAGCTGTGGTGATCTCCCTTGATTTTGGAAGGTGAAGGGAGATACGACCCCAACAACCACCCCCCTGGAGGTAAAGGTGGCTGTGGTAGAAAGGGAGAACAGTCAGGGTGAACCAGTGGAGGCAGAACAACTGGTTCCAATGTTCTTTGGTGGTTTTGAATGGGCACCTGGGGGCAGAGGTCCCGTCAAGGCACCACTACCCTTTCCTCTAGCTTGGTGAAAGTAGGTGGGACAACTACCTGTGGCAGCTGTTGGATGAAAGGATCCCTACAACCTCTACCAGGTGTGGGAAAGAGGTATTTGACCAATCTAAACATCATTTTGGAGGACTGAAGACATCGGAAAGTTTTCTTCAACATCATATCCAAGCAGTTTCTTGCTTTAAATGGTGCATTCAAAACTACCTGCTGGACATCAGTGACAAAGTCAGCATCCCTTAGCCAAGAAATACAGGTTACTCACCTGTAACAGGAGTTCTAGGAATGGTATATGTTGTTCATCCACACTTATTGGCAGGTTCCTTGCCGCTTTAAATCTTGCCGGAAGGTCTTCAAGCTGGCTCCTCCCACCCACCCAGGTGGTAAAACCTCGGCTCCGCCCCATGATGCCAGATTTAGCCTCGCTGGAAAGCTGGGTTAAATGCGCCAGTCAGGGGAGGTGGGGGGGATGAACAACATATACCATTCCTAGAACTCCTGTTACAGGTGAGTAACCTGTATTTCTAGGGACATGGATATGTTGTTCATCCACACTTATTGGCAGACTCCTAGCAGTTCTCCGGGAGGAGGAAGGCAAGGCGAACACTCCCTACTTAGGGAATAGAGACTGGAGAACCAAGGCCCCAAAACCAGCATCCCAGCATGATTCAGGTTCGATGTGGTAGTGGGTAATAAAGGTATGTGCCGATTTCCAGGTAGCAGCCCTGCAGATATCCTGGATAGGGACATCCCTGGAAGCAGCTACCGATGCAGCAGTATGGCGGGTAGAATGAGCTCTTATCCCTCTGGGAGGCTCCATGCCCGCCAACCTATAGCAGAGATCTATGCAGGAGGTGACCCACCTGCTTATCGTCTGCTTGGCTGCAGGTCTGCTAGGTGCGGCTTCAGCGTTGGTGACAAACAGCTGGCGAACCTCTCCCCAAACTTCAGCAGTCCGCTCCTTATAATAAGCGAGCGCTCTTCTAGGGTCCAAAGTATGGAGCCTATACTCAGCCTCCGAGGTGTGATGGGGTAGAACACCGCAGAGTCAACACCTGGTTAAGGTGAAACTCCGACACCACCTTGGAAGGAACTGGTGGGGAGAGGACAACCTTGTCCCTGTGGAAGACCAGATAAGGAGACTCGATGGAAAGCGCCTGGAGCTCTCCCATCCTTCTGGCTGACATGATAGCCACCAAGAAGGCTGTCTTTCACGACAGGTGGGAGATATCGCACCTGTGCATCGGTTCGAATGACTTGCCCATGAGCTTGGCCAATACCAGCAGTAGATCCTACGGAGGTGGAGGTTCTCACACCGGAGGGGAAATGTGATAAAGGCCTTTGAAAAAGCACCAGACCACCTTCTACTGTGCCACTGGCTGCTTCCCGGCCCACGCCCGGTAAGCAGAGATGGCTGCCAGGTGCACCTTAAGGGTCGTCGACCGAAGCCCTTGTTGAGAAAAGGACCACAGGTAGTCCAGAATGCTTGCCAAGGACAGGAGGAAGGTCCAAGCCCTTCCCCTGACACCAAATGGAGAATCTCTTCCATTTGAAGGCATAGCATTTCCTGGTCGACTCCTTACAGGACGCCTCAACGATGTTGAGGGCCTCGTCGGAAAGACCCAAGGCCTGGAACTCTAGCTGCTCAGGAACCAGGCCGTCAGGTGCAGGGATTGAAGGTCCAGATGGAATACCTTCCCCTGGTTGACTGAGATCAGGTCCGGACTGGCTGGAAGCCACCTCGGGAGCCTGGAGCTGAGACTGAGGAGATCTGGATACCAGAACTGGCGGGGCCAGTCTGGGGCTACCAGAATCACCTGTGCCTTGTCCCTCCGCCTTGAGAAGCACCTTGTGGATCAAGGGAAATGGGGGAAAGGTGTAGAAGAGGCCTGGGGTCCACGGCCTCGAGAAGGCATCCCCCTGCAGCGAGCCCTGCTGAGGGGGCGTGGCACGGAACAGTCTCAGCCGTGATTCTCCTGGAGACAAACAGGTCCACCTGAGGCGTACCCCAATGGGAGAACAGATCTTGTACTACCTCCGGCAGGCAAGACCACTCGTGAGACGCAGCCCCTATCCGGCTTAGGGCATCGGCCAGGGTGTTGGAGGCTCCTGCCACGTGAATGGCTAGGAGATCTGCCTCCAGGCTGTGCACAAGGGACCAAATGTGGACAGCTTCCTTGCATAACAGCATGGAACGCGTCCTGCCCTGGCGGTTCAAGTAGTACATGGTTGTGGTATTGTCCATCTGGACCTGAACCACTTGACCCCGTAGAAACGGAGCGAAGGCGGTGAGAGCTAGACGGACCGCTCGGAGCTCCAGCAGGTTGATATGGCATCAGGACTCCCGAGGGGACCAGAGGCCGTGCGCTCTGTGCTCCCCCAGATGGGCACCCCAACCCATCAGAGATGCATCGGTCGATAGAGAGACTGTCGGCTTGGGGCGGACGAACGGGATGCCCTAACGGTCCACCACTGGAGAGCATTCCACATCTCCTGGGTCACTGTCATGGGCTGGTCCAACAGATCGCAGCGATGTGACCACTGGCTGGCCAGTCCCCATTGAAGGGGACGCATGTACCAACGGGCCCAATGGACCACGCTGGTACAGGGTGCCATGAGGCACAGGAAGTTCCGGGCAGGGCGCGACTGCCCAACCAGAAATGATTGGGCAAAGGAGGAAAGAACCTCGGCCCTGTCCGCCGGGAGCCGAGCTCTGGCTCGAAGAGAGTCGAGCTCTGCCCCGATGAAGAGTATCACCTGCTTCGGCACAAGTTCCGACTTGGCATAGTTGATGAGGAGGCCAATCTGAGAGCAAACCTGGAGGGCCAGATCTCTGGACCGCTCCACCTCCACTCTGGAGGGGGCTGCAATCAGCCAGTCGTCCAGGTAGGGGTACACCCGGACCCTTTGGTGCCGCAGGAATGCTGTCACCACTGCCATACATTTGGTGAAGACCCTGGGAGCTAGAGAGAGGCTGAAGGGCATGGCCTGGAACTCGAAAAGGGATCCCTTCGCTCTGAAGTGGAGGAATCTCTGATGAGACGGACGGATCGGGACATGAAAGAACGCGTCCTGGAGGTCCAGGGAACAGAACCACACGCCTCGTTCCAAGGATAGAATTATCTGAGCCAGAGTGACCATACTGAAGGTCCAAGACCTTAGGAACCTGTTCAGGTTGTGCAGGTCAAGGATGGGGCGCCAGCCCCCCATCCGTTTTGGGACCAGAAAATACCTGGACACAAACCCCGGGTCTGGAGGAGGATCCGCCACCTTCCTGATCACCTCTTTTTCGAGGAGCAGGGCAATATCGCTCGCAGGCTGACGCAGGCCGCGGACCTCATGGCCTCCGAGGGGCGATGGCTCGGAAGGGTGGGGTCTGCTCGAACTCCAGAGGCAGGCCCTTTCCTACCACCTCCAACACCCAGCGGTCCGTGGTGATAGCGGACCAGGCGGAAAGGAAGTGGCGGAGCCGTTCCCCCACGGGGAGAACCCAAGGGGGAGTGACGAGGCTGGGGGTGGCGGCACCCCTCAACCCGTCACTGAGCAGGCTTGGAAGAGGGACCGGCCGAGGGACCTCCTGGGCCTTTACCTCCTTGCTTTCTGTTGGAGGAAGCTGCGGGCTTGGGTTTGGGACGCCAAGCGCGAGCCTGCTGGCCCTGTTGCTGGTGCTGTTGGGCCAGTCGTGCTGCAGGGGCTGAAGGACGAAAGGACTTATGCTGTTGTTGATGGTGGCCTTTATCCCTCTGGGCGGAGGTGACCGAGTCCAGAGTGGCACTGGACTTTTCGATCCACTGGAGGTGTCCCTCCACTCCAGGGCCGAAGAGGTCAGTCCCCAAGAAGGGGACGTCCGCCAACTTGTGCTAGGTATCCGTCGTGAAGGTGGATATCCTCAGCCATGCCCTGAGACGCATAGCCACCGTGGCTGCTACTGACCTGGCACAGGAATCATCTATGTCCAGAGCAGTCTGAAGCTGCTGCTTCACCACTGCCCTACCCTGGTCCCGCACCTGATGGACCGTAGTCTGCAGGTCGGCCGGGAAATAAGGGACAACCTCATCTAGGGAGCCCATAAGGGCGTGGGAGAAGTGTGCCATCAGCACGGCCCAGCTGGCCTGTCGGGAGGCCGAGGGAGGACGTAGCGTACACCTTGCACCCGGCAAAGTCCAGCTTTTTGGACTCTTTGTCGGGGCTTATCCACGCCCGAGCATTACCGGAACGCCAGAAGACGCTGTCGGTGACTAACCCCTCGGCAGAGGGGTGCTCTGAGAAACCGGGCAAAGAGCCGGTAGGGACCGCATACTTCCTGGCCATCCTGGCCGAGGGCGCAGGACAGAAAGCAGGCCGCTGCCAAAGCTCCAAGGCTGGGTCAACAATGGCCTCAGCCACCGGAAAGGCCTCCATGGGGGAATCCCCTCGGTCCAGTATCTCCGTCAGGGGATACTTGGCCCATTTGGACACGGGCTCGAGCTGCATCCCGGTGGACTCCGAGATGAGTCAAAGCAGACCCAAGAAGGACGATGGACTATCGTCCAATGACTGGCCCCAGGAGGACTCCAGGTCGACCTGCCTGGAGAACAGGGAGGAGTCGTCATCGGACTCTGAAGAGTCTGCGAAGAGCTGCCTCGGCCCTGAGCCACCCTCCACCTGCCGAGGACGGTCGGGAGTGAGGGTGACCGACAACCTGTGGGGCAGGCTGTGACCCGACTGAGAATCATTGGTCGGTGCCCCAGACTTCTGTTGTGAAGGCAGAGGTTCCACCACAATCGGTGGAGCAGCAGGTTTCGGCAGAACAACCGGCCCAGGAATGGGCATCTCGACTGGGGCGAGCGGTTGCTTCGGTCGTTCGGGCGACGGCCACTTGATGGCCGGGGGCTGAACTGGAGTCAGTTTAGTCCCGGACAACAGTAACTGCTGCCACATAAGCTCCTTGTAACGTCGACGTCATTTACGTCGCAGCCTCTCCTCATCCGAGGAAGAGGACGAGGAGGAACGGTGTCGCCGCTTACTTCAGTATCAAGACCGCCGATGTCGGCGTGAACGGCTTGACCGAGATGAAGTCCGAGACCGAGACCCTTGAGGAGACCGAGGGCGGGTCTGGGAAGGGGCCGGGGACACCCACTCTTCCCTCGGCTCAGGCACTTTATCCGGGGACTGCGGCCCCGAGGGTGCAGGCAGATCCTCGGTCTCCACCGGGGGAACCGGTGAAGGTGGGTTGTCGGCTTCACCAGTCCACACTCCGTCCGACAGGTTGAGGAAAATCTCGACTGTGTCGACGGGAGTCTCGGCAGGCTGGCCTGACGGGGACACCGTGAAGCCAGCGGCCTGAGCCGCAACTTCGACCGAGGTCGACGGTCGGCTGTATGGGGAAGGAGACCTCTCCCGCTCCCACGAACGCTGATGGTGGGACTTACCCTTCGAGTCCTCCTTCTTGGGCAGAGAAGAATGTCCCGAAGGCCCCTCTCCCTTCGTGGAAAGGGACTGACAAAGCTCCTTGAACGAAGCTGTGTTCGAGGAACTCAGAGACAGCGGGATAAATGCCGCGGCCGAGGAGGAGGAAGATGCAGCCTGGGCCGCCTCCTCCTCGAGGGCAATCATATGCTCGAGCTGCTCAGCTGAGCCAGCCGCCGCAGACACCGCCCAACGAGCCTCTTTGGATTTTACTGGTGGGTAGCACTTCTCGGGGCACCCGAGCTTCAATTGGGCAGCGCGATCTTCCAGGACAGTGGCCGAAAAAGAGCGGCACAATTCGCAGGCCTACAGGTCGTGGTCTAGGCAGTAGACGCATGTGGAGTGCGGATCCATCCTGGACATTTTCTGCCCGCAAGGGCACCTCCGAAAGCCGGAAATCGATTTCTCCATCGCAGCCACGAGGGATGAGAAGACCGAAGATTAGAAAACTTCAAAACTAGTTTCGGACGAACCGAAGAGTTAAGATCCAGTCTAAAATGCAGAGCGCTAAGGAGGGAACCTGAGCTTCCAAGCGGTAAGGAAGATCTGGCGTCATGGGGCGGAGCCGAGAGTTTTACCACCCGGGTGGGTGGGAGGAGCCAGCTTGAAGACCTTCCGGCAAGATTTAAAGCGGCAAGGAACCTGCCAATAAGTGTGGATGAACAACATATCGATGTCCCTAGAATAATACCTCATACATATGCCAGAGGCAGCTGGCTTGGCAGAGACATCAAACACATCATATGCTGAGCGTAACCAACTTCAGCACTAGAATTTAAAGTTTTAAGTAGTTCTGGTGCGGCAGAGCCATCTGGCAAAGTCTGGGCTGCAGCCTACGCAATTTTCTACAGGCTATTCTGGTATTAAATCATATAGGCCTGATAGAGGCAATCCTAAGGCCCAATGAGGCAGAAACATATGTTCTTTTGTGCCATAACATCCAGCTGCCTAGATTCTTTATCAGGGAGCAAGGAACTGAAATGTTTAGGTGCCTTAGACCTATCACGTGCAGCCATGACCACACAGACTGTCGGTCTCTGGTTGGGTGGCATAATAAGGCTTAGCAGTAGGTGCGAGGAACTGCTTTTCATCCCTGGTTAGCGCAGCAGGAACAGCGTTAGGCCTGTGCCAGGCAGCAAAGGTAGAATCCTCCAAAGCAGGGTAGACAGTTGAGGTAGGTCCTGCCTCACCAACTTGGTGGACTTTTTTGAAAATGTCAGCCAGGATGGTAGTGCAGAAGATGTTGTTTATTTGGATATTGGGAAGGCATCTGACATGGTTACACATGCTGAACTTGTAGAGACATTACTCAAATCCAACCTTACCTTATCTGTTCATAATGCTTCTTTAGATTATGTATCTTGTTGAACGGTCTCCCTGTTGCATCTTGACCTGTCTGTTTATTGCTTACCTGAAGCTGTGTACAATCTTACCCAGTTTGTAATTGTCTCCATATTTTCTTGTAACCTCCTGGGTTGCACCTGAAAATAGGCATCTGTTTTGTCTAGTGTGCCTACCTGGTTAACAAAAGCTAATAAATAAAATAAATTCCCATAAAATAAAATGGATAAAATCATAGCTCATGGACTGTAAACAGACTGTCAGAATTAATACTTTTGACTCTGAGGAGGTTAGAGTAACTAGTGGGGTGCAACAGGAGTCTGTCTTGGGACCAACACTTTTCAATGTGTTTGTCTCAAGGCTTCAGTGGAGAGACCGAAGTTGGACAGCTAGATCTGTGGATGATATGAAAAAATAGGTTACTGAGTTAACACCAGGGATGAGACAACAAAACTGCAAGTTGATCTGGATGGCTTACACTCATGGGCTATAAGAACTACAGTAGGAAGAGGTTCAATCAAGACAAATGTGTTGTTATGCACTTTGGGAAGAACAACTCACCCTTTAAATACAATATGGGCAAAACTGAATTAAGGGAGTCAACCAGTGAATGGGACCTGGGTGCAAGAGTAACCAACAACTTCAAAAACTCAGGACAGTGTGATTAGGCTCTATCGAAATGCAGCAAAATAATATCTTGCATTAGGAAGAACATCACAAACTTCAGCCATCTGCTCCTTATAATAAGCGAGCGCTCTTCTAGGGTCCACAGTATGGAGCCTATATTCGGCCTCCGAGGTGTGATTGGGGTACAACACCGGCAGAGTCAACACCTGGTTAAGGTGAAACTCCGACACCACCTTCGGAAGGAATTTCGGGTGGGGGCGCAGGACAACCTTGTCCCTGTGGAAGACCAGATAAGGAGACTCGATGGAAAGTGCCTGGAGCTCTCCCATCCTTCTGGCTGACGTGACAGTCACCAAGAAGGCGGTCTTCCACGACAGGTGAGAGATTTCACACCTGTGCATCGGTTCGAATGGCTTGCCCATGAGCTTAGCCAATACCAGCAGTAGATCCCACGGAGGTGGACGTTCTCGCACTGGAGGGGATATGTGTTCAAGGCCTTTGGAAAAGCACCCGACCACCTTCTCCTGCGCCACCGACTGCTTCCTGGCCCACGCCCAGTAAGCAAAGATGGCTGCCAGGTGCACCTTAAAGCTCATCGACTGAAGCCCTAGCTAGGATAGGGACCACAGGTAGTCCAGAATGCTAGCCAAAGAACAGGAGGAAGGGTCCAACCCCTTATCCTGACACCAAATGGAGAATCTCTTCCATTTGAAGGCATAGCATTTTCTGGTCGACTCCTTACGGGATGCCTCAACAATGTTGAGGACCTCGTCGGAAAGACCCAAGGCCTGGAACTCTAGCCGCTCAGGAACCAGGCCGTCAGGTGCAGGGATTGAAGGTCCAAGTGAAGTACCTTCCCCTTGTTGACTGAGATCAGGTCCAGGCGGGCTGGAAGCCGTCTCGGGAGCCTGGAGCGGAGGCTGAGGAGATCTGGATGCAAGAACTGATGGGGCCAGTCTGGGGCTACTAGAATCACCTTCGTCTTGTCTCTCTTTGCCTTGAGGAGCACCCTGTGGATCAAGAGAAATGGAAGGAAGGCGTAGAAGAGGCCTGGGGTCCACGACCTCGAGAAGGCATCTCCCTGCAGAGGGGGACAGGCATGAAACAGCCTCAACTTTGCATTCTCCCTGGAGGCAAACGGGTCCACTTGAGGAGTGCCTCAGTGGGAGAACAGATCTTGTACTACCTCCGGCAGCAGAGACCACTCGTGAGATGCAGCTCCTATCCGGCTGAGGGCATTGGCCAGACTGTTGGAGGCTCCTGCCACATGAATGTCTAGGAGATCCGCCTCCAGGCTGATCACAAGAGACCAGGTGCGGAAAGCCTCCTTGCACAGAGACAAGGAGTGTGTCCCGCCCTGTCGGTTTAGGTAGTACATGGTCGTGGTGTTGTCCTTCTGGACCTGGACCACTTGACCCCGTACAAACGGAGCGAAGGCGGTGAGGGCTAGTCGGACCGCTCGAAGCTCCAGCAGGTTGATGTGGCACCAAGACTCCAGAGGGGACCAGAGGCCGTGAGCTCTGAGCTCCCCCAGATGGGCACCCCAACTCATCAGAGAGGCGTTGGTCGTCAGAGCGACAGTCAGCTCAGGGCGGACAAATGGGATACCCTCCTGCAGATGAGCTGGAACGAGCCACCACTGGAGGCCGTTCCACATCTCCTGAGTCACTATCACTGGCTGGTCCAGAGGAAAGGAGCACTGTGACCACTGGTGGACCAGCCCCCATTGCAAGGGATTCATATGCCAGCGGGCCCAACGGACCACGCTGGTGCAGGCCGCCATAAGGCCCAGAGGGCGCAGGAAGTTCCGGGCAGGGCGCAATTGCCCAACCAGAAATGATTGGGCAAAGGAGGAAAGGACCTCGGCCCTGTCCGCCAGGAGCCGTGCTCTGGCTCGAAGAGAGTCGAGCTCTGCCCCGATGAACTGAATCGCCTGCGATGGCACAAGTTACGATTTGGCCTCGTTGATGAGGAGGCCAATCAGAGAGCAGACCTGGAGGACCAGATCCCTGGACCGCTCCACCTCCAACCTGGAGGGGGCTGCAATCAGCCAGTCATTCAGGTAAGGGTACACCCGGACCCTTTGGTGCTGCATGAATGCTGTCACCACTGCCATGCATTTGGTAAAGACCCTGGGAGCTGGAGAGAGGCCAAAGGGCATGGCCCAGAACTTGTAAAGGGATCCCTCTGCCCTGAAGCGGAGGAATCGCTGGTGAGACGGACAGATTGGGACGTGAAAGAATGCGTCCTGAAGGTCCAGAGAACAGAACCACATGCCTCATTCCAAGAATGGAATGATCTGAGCCACAGTGACCATCCTGACGGTGCGAGACCTTAGGAACTTGTTCAGGTAGTGTAGGTCGAGAATGAGGCACCAGCCCTCCGTCCGTTTTGGGACCAGGAAGTACCTGGACACAAACCCTGGGTCTGAAGGTGGGTCCACTACCTCCCTGATCACCTCCTTCTGGAGGAGCAGGGCAATGTTGGCTTGATGAGCCGACAGAGAGGCTGCGGAACCCGTAGGCCCCCGTGGGGCGACAGCTGAATAGGGTGGGGACTGCTCGAATTCCAGAGGCAGACCCCTGCCTACCACTTCCAACACCCAGCAGTCTGTGGTGATAACGGACCAGGTGGAAAGAAGTGGCGGAGCCATCCCCCCACAAGGGGAACCCAGGGAGGAATGACGTGGTTGGGGGTGACACCCCTCAACCTGTCACTGGGCAGGCTTGGAAGAAGGGCCAGCCGAGGAGCCGCCTGGGCCTTTCCCTCCTAGCTTCCTGCTGGAGGAAGCAGCAGGCTTGGCTTTGGGGTGCCAAGTGCGAGCCTGCTGGCCCTGATGCTGGTGTTGCTGGGCCGGACGTGCCACAGGGGCTGAAGGACGAAAGGGCTTACGCTGCTGCTGACGGCCTTTGTCCTTCTGGGCAGACGTGGCAGAGTCCAAGGTGGCATTGGACTTCTTGATCCATTGGAGATGACCCTCCACCCTGGGACTGAACAAGTCGGTACCCAAGAAGGGAATGTCTGCCAGCTTGTGCTGGGTATCTGCCGTAAAGGTGGAGATCCGCAGCCAAGCTCTGCGGCGCATGGCCACTGCGACCGCTACTTACCGGGCACACAAGTCAGCTATGTCCAAGGAAGTTTGGAGCTGCTGTTTGGCCACCACCCTTCCCTGGTCCTGCACCTGCTTGACCGTTGTTTGAAGGTCAGCTGGGAGATGAGGAATCACCTCATCCACGGAGCCCAAAAGGGTGTGTGAAAAGTGTACCATCAGGACGGCCGAGCTAGCCTGACGAAGGCCTAGGGAGGAAGCAGCATAGACTTTCCACCCTGAGTAGTCCAATTTCTTGGACTCCTTATCGGATGGCTTGTCCACATCCCGAGCATTCCCGGAACGTCGGAAAATGCTGTCGGTCACTAACCCCTCCGCAGAGGGGTGCTCCAAGAAACCGGAGAGTGAACCAGTAGGAACAGCATACTTCCGACCCATCCTGGCCGAAGGTGCTGGACAAGAAGCTGGCCGCTGCCACAGCTCCAGGGCTAGGCCAACAATGACTTCAGCTACCGGGAAGGCCTCCGTAGGGGAATCCCCTTGGTCCAGTATCTCCGTGAGGGGATACTTGGCCTGTTTTGAAATGGATTCGAGCTTCATCCCAGTGGATTCTGAGATGAGTCGAAGCATACCTAGGAACGAGGATGGGCCCTCGTCCACCGACTGACCCCCAGTGGACTCCAGGTCAAGCAGCCTGGAGAACAAGGAGTCGTCATCGTCAGACTCCAAGGAGTTTGCGAACAGCTGCTGAGCACCAGCGCCACCCTCCACGTGCAGAGGATGATCAGAAGTGAGAGTGACCAACAACCTATGGGGCAAACCCTAACCTGACCGAGAATCTTTGGTCAGGGCCCCAGTCTTCGGTTGTGGAGGCGGAGGTCCCACCACAATGGGTGGTGCAGCCGGTTTCGGATGAACAACCGGTGCCGGCTTCAGCTGCTCGACCACTACGAGGGGTTGTTTCAGCCACTCCGGTGACAGCCACTTAATGGCCGGAAAAGGCGACGGAATCGGCTTATTCCCGGACAATAAGAGCTGCTGCCACATTAAATCCTTGTAGCATTGATGCAACTTGCGCCAGAGCCTATCCTCCGAAGAGGACGACGAGGATGAGCAGCACCACTTCTTTCCATGGTGCCAAGATCGCCGACGGCAAGACCGGCTGGACCTCGAAGAGGTCTGAGACCAAGACCTGGGGATTCCAAGGGTGGGTCAGAGAGGGGGGGGGAAACCCGCTCCTCCCTTGGTTCAGGGACTTTAACCGGGGACACCGGCACAGGAGGCACACGCGAGTCCTCAGTTTCCACCAAAGGAACCGGTGAAGAAGGGTTGTCAGCTTCTCCAGTCGACAAACCGTCCGACGGGTCGAGAAAAATCTCGACCGCGTCGACGGTTGTCTCGGCCGGCTGACCTGATGGGGACACCGTGAAGCCAGCGGCCTTAGCCGCAACCTCAAGTGAAGTCGACTATCCGGGGAAGGGGATCTCTCCCGCTCCCACGAATGCCAATGATGGGACTTACCTTTGGAGTCCTTCTTTTTGGACCGAGAGGAATGTCCCTTCTCCCTTGGTGGAGAGGGACAGGCAAAGATCCTTAAAAGAAGCTGTATAAGAAGAGCCCAAGGAGAGCAGAATAAATGCCGCAACCGAGGAAGATGAAGATGCGGCCTGGGCCGCCTCCTCCTCGAGGGCGATCATCTGCTCCAGCTGGTCAGCCGAGCCCGCTGCCACAGACACCGCCCAACGGGCCTCCTTCGACTTGACCGGAGGATAATGTTTTTCAGGGCGGCCCAATAGCAATCGAGCAGCGCGGTCCTCCAAGACCGAAGCCGAGAAGAATTTGCATAACTCACAAGCCTGTGAGTCATGGCCGAGTCCTAGGCAGTAAACACACATGGAGTGAGGATCGGTCCGGGACATCTTCTGCCCACAGGGGCACCGACGAAATCCAGGAGTCGATCTGTCCATCGCAGCCGCGAGGGAAAAAGGAGACCTAAGTCTTTTAAACTTTAGAATAAGTTTCGGTTTAACCGAAGAGTGTGGATCCAGGCCTAAAACGCAGAGCGCTAAGGAGGGAACCTGAGCTTCCAAGTGGTAAGGAAGATCTGGCGTCATGAGGCAGAGCTGAGAGTTTTACCACCCAGGTGGGTGGGAGGAGCCAGCTTGAAGACCTTTTGGCAAGATTTAAAGTGGCAAGAAACCTGCCGGTAAGTGTGGATTGAACAACATATCCACGTCTCTAGAACTGGTGTTTTCTGTTGAATGCGGTGGACAAGCTCGATGGGCACATGCCTGCTCTTGTCTGTAGAATCTACAAGATATGATGAATTATAATGGATGGAATGCAAGGGACTTCCAAAAAATCCATCAAATTTTTCTTGGTGGAATCTTCCTCTTCCACAGTAAAATCCAGTTCAGTCTGGATTTGTTCATGAGAGACTGAAAGGAAGGGTTTTCTGGTGGAGATCTGGGTGTGTACACCACAGTGCCTTCACTGCATGAAGACAGGGTAAAGCTGGAGTGTGGGCTATATGGTTCTTCCCCATGTTCCTGTTCCTCTCCATAATCCTCTTCGATTATGGGGTCTGGATTATATTTCACACTGTCAGCATGCCAGTTTATGGTGAGAGCCGAGCAGAGCATTGTGCTGGTGATGCTGGCAGTAGTTAATAGGAAGGAATCTGCAACGAGCTGATAGTAGATGTTGATGGGATGTGTGTTTAAAGTGAATCCATCAACTGTAAGACAGGCTGCAGTGGCAGGCCCAGCAAAAGTCACCGTATCATGTCAGAAAACAATGCCAGCCCTGCTTGAGAGTTGTCTACACCCAGGCCAGGGGTCATGAACGCTGGGGTCAACAACTGGCCAAGACCAGTCAATGACAGTGACATAGCATCCACAGTAGGCATAGTAGTGCCTAAGCCAAACCCAGACCTTGATGTCTGGTCGATGATAGGTGGGGGGCTGTAGCCACTGTCCCCGGAGCAGATGGTGTTGAAGTAAGGTTACCTGCAGGCCTCAGCGGCAACCAGAATCTCACAGGGGAGGACTCCTTGTCTTTGTCTCTATGCTTATGGGATGACGAGGACTGGTCTTTAGGCTTTGATGACTAAGAACTAGTCAATCGACCGGGCAATGCCAATTTCTCACTTTGGTTTACCTTCTCCATGGCAGCCACTAGAGTTTTCTTAAGAATTTTTATTTATTTATTTAGTTTTTGTTTACTAGGTACATGCACTAGCCATAGCAGTGACCATTTTTAGGCACGACCCGGGAGGGTACAGTACAACAATGCACACAGAACATTTCAATACAAGTTTGACATAGTTTAACAACAGTATACAGAGTAAGTAGAGAAAAAAGTGACTACGGACAAAGCAGATGCAGTAACAGTGTGAGGAAGTAATATACAAAAGAGGTAGCTATAGACATGGTAGGTGCAATAACAGTGTGAGAGGAATAGTATACATAAACAATTCAAAATGCAAGGTTACATAACATTTATGTTTTGAGGAAAAACAAGAAAGATTGTAAATGCTACGGTCTTCATTTGGGGTAGACAGCAGGGAAAAACTAGGGGGGATAGGAGTGAGGGAGATAGAAGAATAGGCAGGAAGAGGTTTAGGAATTAGACTAAGTGGGAGGTAAGAAAGACAGGTGGAGGGAAATTCTGTTTATTTAGTAGGAGTAAAAACAGAAGAGGTTGGGAGAGACGAGGCAGGAAGGAAGTGAGATCTAAGGGGGTTTGAAACAGGAGTACTTGCAGGAGGACTCGAGATGGGTACGCAATCGTTTCTTAAATATTGCATGAGATGGTGCTTGGCGCAAAGCTAGAGGGAGGGAGTTCCAGTACTGGGGGGCATGACAGGCAAAAGCACTTCCGCCTTTGGAGGTATTACGTCTGGGTATAAAGACGGGGGCTTTGTCAGTGGACCTCAACCTGTAAGAAGGTACCATGATTTGGAAGTGGCCTGCAAGGGCTTTGGGTGTTTGTTGCTGGACAATATTGTCTATGAGAGAGCCATAGGCATAAAGCCTTCATTCAAGCAGAGGAAGATACCCCAGGTCTGAATAAAGGAGACAGTGGTGTTTCAGCATATGAGAGGAGGACGCCATAGCAACAAATGTTGTTGTATGTCACATCCCACTTCTGAAGACTTGTTTTGCATGTAGAGGTGTATGTAGCAGCCCCATAAGTAAGTGAAGGCAGGAGGATGTCACATGCAATGGCAAGCCTTGCCGAGGGAGTAAGCACATTACTGGTACGGTATGCTATGCCCAGTTTGATGTTGACCAGCTTGCAAGTCTGTTTGATGTGTACGTCGAAATTTAGTGATGGGTCGCCCAGATATTTAAATGAATCTACCACCCCAATAGTTAAGCCATTTGAGGAGGAGACTTTAAAATTTGAATGGGCATGCTTGAGTTTGGCATTTGATCCAAAGAGCATGGCCTGTGTTTTGGACTCATTTAGGACAAGTTTATGATTAGATGACCACTGTTGGGTGAGCTGAAACTCAAGAGAGAGTTTATAATTTACGTAATCAATGTTTTTTGCACTGGTATATAGAACAATGTCATCTGCATATAGTAGGAACACTGTCCTATGGAGTTTGGTGGTGATGTTATTTATGAAGATAGAGAAAAGCAGAGGCCCAAGGATGGATCCTTGCGGCACCCCAACATTTACAGTGGCCTTGTCCAAGAAGGCAGAGTTGTATTTCACAGTTGGGGTCCTGTCAGATAGGTAACTACCAAACCACCTTACAATGCTTGATGAGAAGCCTAGTGATCTAAGGGAGGCTAGGAGGATGGAGTGATCAGCTAGGTCAAATGCCTTAGTCATGTCAATGAAAATGGCCCCGGGGAGAAGACCAGAATCCATAGCCACTAGGGTATCTGACGTGAATTTGAGGAGGGCGGTAGTGGTGCTATGGCCTTGCGAAAGCCATGTTGGGCTGTGGTAAGAAGATCATATTTCTGGAGGAAATCAATTGTTTGGGTGGCTACCAGCTTCTCAAGAATTTTGTTGAGGACTGACAGGATGGATATGGGCCTGTAATTTGAGGGATCCTTACGATCTCCTTTTTTGAAAACAGGGGTTAGTCTAACTTCCTTCCATACATCAGGGACATAGCTCTGGCACAGAGAGTGTGTGAAAATTTTGGCTAGGGGAGCAGCTATCTTTAGCAGCCTGGGTTCTAGATTGTCAGAGCCAGTTGCAGTGTGGTCAGAGACATTCTTTTAGCAATCTGAGCACGTCACATCTTGAGACTGCCTTGAAAAAGAAATGAGGGCTGTTGACAGCTGATGAGGTGGGCGAGTTCGATTGGGTAGGGAAAGAAGAGGTGTAATTAGTTAGGTCAGAGAATTTGCCATTGAAAAAATTGGAAATGGTTCTGGGATTATTGCAGTGTACGCTACTTAGTGACATGTCATTCGGGGTTGGTGCCGGATTCTGACCAAGAAAGAATTTAATATGTGACCAGAATTTATTTGAGTCACCATAGGAGTTTGTTAATAGATCTTTGCAGTATGAGCTTTTGGCCTTTTTGATGTCCTTTTTGCAGGAATTACGTAGGGCCCTGTAAGTATTAAGGTCAGAGGATAGCCTTGAACTTTAGTAGAGGAGCCAGCTTTTGTCTCTTTGCTTTAGCTTAGAGAGGAGATCAGATTTGAGCCAGCGGGTTTGCCTATTTTTTACCCTTCGAGTTACAAGTTTACAGTGTTTATCCTGGAGCACTAGGAAGTGGGTCAGGAATAGACTGAGGGCAGTTTGAGCATCATTTGATGTAAGGAGGGATGACCAATCAGTAGCAGCAATGTCATGTAGGAAAAACTGTGAGTCAAAATTTGCATAGTTGCAGAAGGTGATGAAACGAGGCCTCAATGGGGTAGGTTTGCTCTTTCCCCAGATACAGTAGGTTGGGGGAGTGATCAGTGATGGCATCTGGTAGAACGCCAGAGGCAATTACATTTTCAGGGTGGTTGACCATTATCCAATCAAGTGAGGTGTTCGTGTTGGAGTGAAGGGAGATTCTGGTAGGTTCACTTATCAGCTGGTGCAAGTTATAGCTCTGTAGTTTGGTCAGTGGAATGAATGTCTCTAGCTCCTTTCTGTTGTGTTGCCTTGTAGCCTGACTAAAGCTCTGGCAAATCTCACAGGCCCGCACACTGTGAGTGAGGCCTAGGCAGCAAAAGGACATCTCATGGGTGTTGTTCCGAAAAATCTTCTCTTTGCACTCACAGTAGGAGAACAGCTGGAAGACTTTGGCGGCATGCAGAAGCAGCAATGAACACTGAAAAAGATGTAGAAAATAACAATGCTGTAGTCGATGTTCGTTTCTGTAGTAGGTCTGATGAGGCTGATCGACGGTGGGAGAAAGGAGAGATAGGGTCACTCACAGTTATATACGTGCTGATGCATGACATCGACATGGGCGGCCCAAGCTAGCAAAAGGTTCTGTGTGGTCCAAATGCCTAAGGGCTGATATTCCAAAGTTGTGGCCTAAAGGAAGAGATATCCTCAAAGAAGATGCACAGTTGCAGTTGAGGCGTACTGATATTGTAGCTGAACCTAGTGCACATGCTGGACAAGTACAAGAGTGTAATTATGACCAGATAATTGCAATCTTGTACTTGCCTTTTAGCCAATCAATTGGCTAGACTGTTCTTACCCATTTAATAAACACTTTGCAACTTACAGTTTGTATGAAAGGACCTACATAAAATCTAATTCCTTACCTATCCATGAGACCCCAGAGCCTTGTTCAAAGCGGGAAACATTATTGGTTCTACAATTATTGCTACTTTTAATTCTCAAAAAAATAAAGACCGCGTTGAGATCACAGAGCCATCACTCCGTTTACATTGGTCCAGATTTGTGTTGATATACATACAGAATATTCTGTTGCTCAATTTCAAGTTTGTGTTGATCATGAAAGGCACACAGAGTGGAGGATCATTTTCAGGTGTGACAGGGGCAGGTGTAAGGATAACAGAAGCAAATATTGATACAGTGCAAAAGTTACATAAGTACTACAAAATATAACTTGTAGAAGCATTCCATGTTTATGTACTCTACACATACACACACACTGTTATCTGCAACCAGATTTACAAGGTTGTTTATGCTTAAAGATTCCTGGATGAAAACCTGAAACATTACTGCAGTTTGGATGCAGATATTGAATTGCACATTACACAGAAAAAATTATGATGTCTTGTTAAGTCCTGACTGGGTTTTTGGGGGTTGTACCTACTTAGTAAATTAAGATAGGAAGGTACTGAATGTCCAATCAGGTCCCTCACACCCCTGTCTCATGAGCAGGAACCAACAAGCAGGCCGTGCAAACATGTACCTATTTGTACACCAAACTTGCTCTCTGTGTTGGTATTACAATTAGGAAATGTTCAGACTGATGGAATAAATTCATTGGGATAGTCCCCAAAAGGTTATAGTCTGCTAATTGATTTTTGTAATGGATCAAGGGATGTGTGTGTGTGTGTTTTTCATCAAAACTGTTATATGTTTACAGGGTTTGCACTGCTTCTTACTGAATAGGAGTGTCAACTTGTGTTGCCTGAGTGAGAGGATGCAAAGATGGATAGTTTTATTAGCCCAAACAGCATGTGATCATGTTCTTTAGAGAATCTTTCTCAGGCCCTATAAAGACATTATCAATAACTTGAGTTTCCTCGAGCAACAAAATACAAGTGAAGTTCTTTTTTGTTATTTAAAAAAATAAATGTAACCCTGTTTCCCGTGCTGCTAAAGTAAAATGTTCTTCAGGCCACCACATTAAGAGGTCCTTTAATTCTCAATGCTGGCTGGTTGAAATCATGTAAGCAATTTATGTATATTTTGAGCTGGAGACTTGGTCTATGTAACACACACTGCTGAACAAGACTGAATTCATGTGTTGCACCTCTTTTTAATGGACGGCTTACTGTGTTTTCTGGCTTTAAATAACTCCCTCACCTTGTAAATCAGGGGACCGAATTACAATACCAGACCGACTGAATCTGTATTCCACTTCTTCCCCAAGTACTACTGCAGTCAAAGAAGAGTTTGATGTATTAATGGACTGGGTGTCATCGTGCACTGTTAGTCTGTAGTTCCCAAGGATCTAAATCGACTCACCTTGAATTTAAGAATAAACTAAGTAATCAGCACAGTCCTCTTTTATTTAATTAATTTCTCTGTAAAGAGCTTCAAGATACAATGTGTATTAAAGATGCTGTGAGTATAGCATATTTCAGATAGATTTATATACTGTCCAGAAAAAACAGAAAATGTTAACATGCATACAACTTGCTCTGGCTACCTGAAAGAAATCTTGGTACTTGCCCCTGCCTGTCCTCTTTGGTTTACTGAGGCAAGCATGTGGTGGCCCTTCTATCTAGGTTGAAACTGTTGGGGACAGAGCAGTGTGGCAGCCCAGCAAGTTTTGAAATCTCTCCCAATTTACATGTGTGGTGCTCCTTTGGTAGAAGCCTTCATAAAGGCACTGAAGTCCCATCTATTTGAAGCTGCTGATCAAAATTTTCTGTAAAGTTTGGAATGGTATTAATCTCTCTATTTATTTATTTTAACCTTGTATGTTTTAATATGGTATGTAAGGCACCCTTAGCCTCTGGGATAGGGTGCTGGTAAATGTGTTTGCCTTACTTAATAATTTTTCTGTAATCTAGAAAGTCCTATAACAGTTGATAATGTTCTTTCACATTTAAAATCCTATTCAAAAGGAAATATTATAAACTCACAGGAAAAGACTGTTGGACATAAATAAAAGCCCATTTGTAAAAAAAGCCCTATAACCTTACCTGAAGATGATATGGCATCATGTGTACTTCTGTCCTTTTTTCCCAGCCTGAATGTTTGAATATCCTTCTCTCTGTATGTTCCAAATCCCTCAAAGTTCCGCCTTTTTGTTCCAGATACATCACTGTCCTTCTTCTCGCCTGAAGGATACATATCGCTGAACAAGTCTGCCGATGGTTCCGGCCTTGTGCTGACCTCAGGATTATTGGATCCTCTCCTGACACATGAATCCAAAGAGTCACTAATGGCGTC
Source organism: Neoceratodus forsteri (assembly GCA_016271365.2). Classification (NCBI taxonomy): domain Eukaryota; kingdom Metazoa; phylum Chordata; order Ceratodontiformes; family Ceratodontidae; genus Neoceratodus; species Neoceratodus forsteri. The sequence continues at coordinate 544,198,420 of CM057449.1, forward strand.
AAGTTTTTCTTTAGTCCGAGCCCACTGCTGGGAATCAGAAAGTAACAATGTAGATAATGTATCTACCTCATAATTGCTCCTTGAGTTCCTGTACCCAGGTGGTGTTGATTCTGAGTGCTGGTGTTTTTGTTTTTCTTTATGCTTGGATTTTTCATTGAGCGCTGAGAGGTCTTTTTCTGAGCCACTTAGCCTTTCATTTAAGTGACCAGAGAAGCTGGATGACTTACCAGTAAAGAGGGTATTCAGATCTTCATGAGACCCCAAGATCCGTTCATCCTTATGCTTGTGCTTGTGTTTATGCTTTCTTTTGTGGAGTCGGCCACTAGAAAGACCATTCCCTACAACTTTTGGTGAAGTCAAGGAAGGCTGAATGTCACCCAGTCCCATTCCCACCGGTGTTTGCAGATGTAGCCCATGTTTTGCTTTATGCTTGGCAGCAGTTGCCATCTTCAGGTGAGAGCTGGGGTGGAACTGGGGTGGTGGTACAGCGGGCCTCATAAATGGAGATGCTGCCCCAAGTGTGTGTGACAGATACAAAGGAGCTGGATACTGACCATAATAGCCAAGGTTCATCATAGGCATTGATGTGTAAGGCATTCCATAGGGTGCATAGTAACTCCCACTGGGGATAGGGTAACCAAACCCTTGTAAGAAAGGCACCTTAGTCATGGTGTCATTGACTTTGGCAGGTCTACCACGCTTTTTCTTAGACTTCATCTCAGAGGTCCTCCGGAGATAAAGCAGTGGGTCATACTGAATATATGGCACAGGGTAATAGTGATCAAAGTTAACCCGAAAGATGCTGGGGTATGGATTTTCATGATAAAATGTGTAACTTCTGTGGGAAATTCTAAAGACTTGAAATTTGCTAATGAGTTCCTCAAGATCTGAAAGGAACTGGAGATCATCTCTGTTCTGCAGGCTCTTTCTTTTTCTTTTGTGCTTTTGCTTTTTCAAGCTCTCATGAGCCAGAAAATTATCCACTAAAAGGTGTTTCTGACGATGGCCATGTTTTCCCTTCATGCCATTGTCTGGTATCAAGGCCTCCGCGGGATCTAGGGTACAAAAATCAAAAGAGTACCTCCTGCGAGATTCGGAACTCTTCTCTGCTTGATCAGAAGTGCTGTTGTTGTCCGTTCCAATTCCACTGTCACTTGGTATAGTTTCCTCACTATGAGATTCGCTTATTGGTGACAGGGTGACCTCCTTTAATGAACTTACTTCACACAGATGAGAAGGAGAGTTGGCCATTAGTCTGGGTGGAGACAGCTTCCATGTACTGCCATGCAACCCTTTCTGGGTTTTTGTAGGAAGTGCACTGATGGGCTGCAAATTCGGCATGGTCTTTAACTCTGACACATTAGTGTCAGTGCTGGCGGGGCTGAGGTTACCACTGGACCCCACTACCAGAGCTGAGGGTGGATGAACTGTTGCTGGTGATGGCACCACAGCCGTTTGCAAATTAAAAGGCACTGCTGGGTTCTCTGGCTGGCTAGAACTGGGCCTTAACTGTTTGTTAGCCACCTTGGGTTCCTGCTGCTGGGGCTGAGTTTCAGTTCTTGGCTTCCTGCCTCGTTTTTTGCCAATGTAGATGGTTCCCCTTTTACTAACATTGATTTGCTTACCCGATCTAGCATCGATTGTTGTCGCAACGGCTGAACCTACACCTGACTGCTGCTGGACCTTTGATTTCAAAGCTATGCCACTAGAGCAAGACAGAATTTGGTTCAAGATATTTTTCCTATTAAAGGTTTTCATTTTGTTTATGGTCTTAATGGTTTTCTTATCCAACACTCCTAATTTTCCAATTTTCTTATGAAGGTTTATGTCACTTGCAGACTCCGTGTTAACCGGTGTAACCTGATCCAGCTTTGCAAAGTTTCTTCTCCTCTTCCTTTTTTTGGTACCAGGAAACTCACAGTTAATTGGGCTGACTGGACTGGTGGAGGTTCCCTCATGAATAGTCTCAACTGTGAGCAAGGGCTGCTTCTTTGGTCTTCCTCGTTTCTTCTTGGGTGGTGTTATAACTGTAAGACTATCTGTATTGGCATACAGAGGACTAGATGGAGTTATTGGGTAAGCTGAAGGGGGTTCTAAGATAACTTTCTCAGCTGCTGTGGCAGAGGCATCCTTAGGTGCTCCAGAATTTTTAGCTTTACTGGATGTCCATCTCCTCTTAGCTGCAAGTTTGGTATGTTTATCTTCTTGCTTTTGGCTACTAGTTGTTGCAGTGTCCAAAGATGCATTACATGCCACTACAGCTGCTGATTTTCTTAACCTGCTTCCATTAGTTGAGGGAAGCTTTTCAATGCTTCTATCATCTGCAGTACCTGATGCTGCAGTTTCATGCTCCACAGTTTTCACGTGCTTTATGATTTTACAGTCCTTTCTGCTTTCTGTTGTAACTTCAGTATCTGCAAAACTCCTGCCAGTTACTTCACTGTTTAATGCCTGTTCAGGACATGGCTTATCTTGCATAATAGTCTTATCTGCAGTAGCTCTGAATGTCTGCCTTTTTCTCCGTTTATAGCCAGTAGGCTCTACAGATGGAAGTTTGACTGGAACAGTGATGCGAACATGACCCGAGTCTGCATCAGAATTACTCAAAGAAACTAGGTTTGAGCTGGGTGGAGATGTTCTTAAAACCTTATCCGCAGAATAACCTTCCGTTTTCCCATCAGCAGTATCTTGACATTTGACCTCAACTATTTTTTGAGCATTTTTGCTACACTCCATATCTGTGTTTTGGATGGCTTGGCTTTTAATGTCTTTTTTACTAGTCCTTTTCTTTATGTTTCCAGGTGGTTGCTCACTGGATTCTGAGCTTCCTCCTTCTTGGTCTACTGTTACAGATGGCATAACTGTGCAGTCTGGTTGATTGCTAACTGGGGGCATTATGGTGTTATTTGGTGGTGTAACTGCATTACAAGCTGGGAGTCCCGTACTGCTGTTTGCAAACTGCCCCCAAGTACTACTCACCCCTGACTTTTTTAGTTGTGACTTAGCAAAAGAGCTACCTTGTTCTGGAGTAAGATTCTTGGCAAGATTAGCTGCCTCACGTTTGGATTCAATCTCCATCATGCTGTTTTGAGTAGTGGAACCTGTTCCTAAGCTTGTTTGCCAATCAAGTAGATGCTGATTATTTTTCTGCTGGTACTCTGGTTTCATGCTGTCCCCAGTGATGTCTTGTTGTGGGTCCTGATCATGTTGTTCACCATAATGGACATCCAAATGCTTGTGCTGTCTCTCTCATATGTCTGTGAAGGAGAAAGAACACAAAATAAGTGGTCTTGCCTCTTTCTGGAGACACAGTTCAATACAGTTAATCTGAACTGAATGCTAACCACAGAATACGAGTGTTAATACACACAAGAGATTATGGAGAATTATGAGGATAAAAGAAGATGATGGAGAGGAGGGTGACAAAGGGGCTCACTAGGTATGCCACATGTTCTAACATACTAAAGTGCCAGCAGAATAGGCCCAACTGTCTTTCATGTCTGCTCGTTTGGTCAGCCCCCACCCTGGGAGCTGACCTTGCTGTCCCCCTTGCCTTCTCTGGCTTCTCCCTTCCCAGTTCCGGATATTCTCGCTGCATTGGATTTTGCTTCCAGAACCCTTCCCTGTACCTGTCCCACCCCTCTTGAACCCTCCACCGCCTCTGCCACCACCAGCCCCTGGGCAGCGATTCCATGGCTCTACCACCCTCTCAGTGAAGTAGCACCTCCTCCTTTCTCCCCAAATCTTCCCTCCAGCTTCCACCCATGCCCTCTAGTGGCCCCCTCCTCCTTCCTTCGAAGCACCCTGACTGCTCCTCCCCTATTTACCCCCTTCATGTACCTGAAGACCTCTATCATGTCTCCCCGGTCCCTTCTCTCTTCCAATGTGTACATATTTAGCTCTTCGAGCCTCTCCTCATAGGTCCTATCCCCAAGACCCAAATCATTTTGGTTGCCCTCCTCTGGACCCTCTCCAGGAGTTTAATGTCCCTCTTTAAGTGTGGCCTCCAAAACTGCATGCAGTACTCTAGGTGCGGCCTCACCAAGCAGTTATACAGAGGGAGTATCACTTCTCTCCTTCTGGAGGTGATCCCCCTAGCGATGCATCCCTGCATCCTGTTGGCCTTGGCTGCTGCCCTCCTACAAGTCTCCGAGTTGTTCATCTTGACATCCACCACCACCTCCAGGTCCCTCTCAGCCATCCGAACTTGTAGCATTCCCCAGGGTGTACACTTGGCCGGGTTTCTACTCCCAGGTGCAGTGCACTGCATTCCCTGCACTGAACCTCAGCTTCCACTTTCTAGACCATCTTTCCAGAGCCTCCAGATCCCCCTGTAGGGCCACCCTCCCCATCCACCACCGCCCCCAGTTTTGAGTCATCCACAAAGAGACTCATCTCACTCCTGATACCTGTCCTTATGTCAGAGACATAGGCGTTGAACAGTAGGGGCTCAAGGACTGATCCCTGTGGGATCCCACTAATGACCCTCCTTGGGGATGAGACTATCCCGCCAACTACGACCCTCTGGGTCCTGTCCCGGAGTCAATTTCCTATCCATCTGATCATCTGGTTCCCCACCTTCATTTCTCCCACCTTATCCAACAGGCCCTCATGAAGAACAGAGTCAAATGCCTTGCTGAAGTCTAGAAAGAGGACGTCCACTGGTCTACCCAGGTCCAAGGCACTCGTCACCCAGTCATAGAACTCCACAAAGTTTGTCTGACACGATTTCCCCGGGACGAATCCATGCTGTCTATCGTCCAGGCGCCCTGACTTTTCCAGGTCCCCCCCCTAGCCTCTCCTTGACAATGCCCTCCATCACTTTGCCCACCACCGATGTCAGGCTGACAGGCCTGTAGTTCCCTGCCACCTCCCTTGATCCCTTCTCTTCCTGTTCATAAACTGTCTCAACATTATGTTCTAACAAAAGGTAAAGGATTATACATGGCTAAAGTCATTATGCTTTAAGAACAAAGCAAGGCATTATTAACCCTAGACACAACATTGCTACATCCTGTGTGATCAAAAAGGATTTCGATATGTGACCTGCTGTTAAAAAATAGAAATTACACTCCTCTTTATTTTAGAAACAGTACAACTTACAAAACTCAAGTTAGAATCTGAAGGATTAATATACCACATACATTTTATTTAGGATAGTAAATGTCCATTAAATTTCACTAAACATTTCCAACTACTTCTCCCATAGTCTTATTAGATGAAATTTACAGTGTTTACATGTACCACTTTTCGTCTTATTGTCTATTTTCTTTACATTGGCTGCTTACAACCCAACTTCATTTTTTGCTGCAAAGAGGGATCCGCACATACCAGAAAAATGTGGTACAAATAAATTTATTACAATAGGTGACAAACGGAGATACACTCTAAATCTAAATGACTTAATTTTCTCACTGGAAAGTCTTCTGCAAACCAATAAATCTCCAAGACACACTTTTAAAATAATACCAGCCTGCCAGAAGAGGTGGTAGGGGCACAGACAGTGGGACTCTTCAAACAAGCGTGGGCTAGGCACATGGGTATAATGAACAGTGGTAAGGAAGGAGAGACAGATACAGACCAAATAAAGTCAGTGTTAGGCACAGAAAATAAGGCAAACTAGATGGATCAACCGATCCTTTTCTGCAGACACATTCTGTGATTCATTGATGCATAATTTCCTTAGTCTGATCGTTTATTTATATGGTACTTTCTTTCTTCACCTTTTTCCTCTTGGCTGAGGTTGGCAATTCTCTTAGTCTGGCCTACACCTCTGTGGTCTGAGAAACCACCATCCCCCACCTTCTGCTCCATCTCCCAATGGCTGCTTCATCTTGGACTATCCACTGCTAACCCCCTCCCCCCACTGCCATTATCCTGAAGGAACACCTAAACTTGGGGCCAATGGAGTCAAACCAATGGAGGATACTTCCCTCTACCCTTAATGGTATATATTACACTTTAAAAGACACACTACCTGGGACAGACCAGGAAAGGCACCTTGGAGTTACTATAGGTTAAAAAAAAAAAAAAGAAAATACCACTGATGCTCACTCAACAGTGTACAGCAGCAGTGAATAAAGGTAACTGCCTGCTGGGATGCATTAACAGTTGCAAGCAGACCATGTGAATGAATATTTCCACTTTATAGAGCGCTAGTGAGGCCGTATTTGGGACGCTGCAGGCAGCTCTCGTCACACCCTCAGAAAATGTACATTGTGGTGCTAGAGATGATGTGGCATATTAATTAGCAGATTACAGTTCTGAGGAAAGGCTGGAGCAGCAAGGCATATTTAAACTAAAGAAACCAAGGTTGAGGGGGATAAAACAGCATTGTTTAGTTTTAAAAGACATGATACAGCAGATCAAGGTAGTGTAAGCTATTTCATTTAGTACATGACAGCAGGACAAGACTGGCCATAGCCTAATGTTGATGAGGAGGAAGGAAACAATTTCTAGCTCAAAGGGTCATTCAGTATGTAATTAACGCTGCCAGAAAGTAGTAAGGGTCAAGCAGAGTACACTTTTAAATTTTGTTTGGAAACATTCTTCGAAGAACATAATATTTCAGCTTAAGAGAACTGAGCAGTGTAGTTTTATCAACACAACAAGCAATAATGTATGTGTTTGGAAGGACAAGGTGGAGCCACTGAGCTATGGGTTCCCAAGGTTTCTACCACAGGTATGTGTCCTCTCCTCAGTACCAGCATCATAAGAAAAATAAAATATTACCATTTAAACAATGTCACAGCTACACCAAATCACATGGTGGGTGCATCTACTGATATGGCAGAGGGACATCCTGGATGGACCATTTGGTCTTTTTCAATCTTTTGAATCCTATGTGCAAACTGGACCTCCTGCATCCACTTTTTCTGCTACTTTGCTTTAACCTTCTCTTACCCATCATTGCTCACTCTATTCTGACCTTTCCCCTCCATTTCCTAGATACTGTCACCTCTCTCACTGCTCCTCATTCCTGGCTAAATACCGGCTTGCCTCCTTCTCTTCTCTCCTTTCTCATCATTGTTACTCTGTTTGCTCCTCCGATACTCACCATTTTCTCATACCTCGCTGCAAGTTTATAGGCTAGTTTGCATTTTTTATCCGTTTCCCTGCTCTCTGAAACACTCTCCCCTCACCCAGTAGACTCCAAGTACCTTCCACTCTGTCAAACCACTACTGCTGTCTCAGTTCTCTTTCAGCTTTGCTCTTGTGACTAGCTGCCCTCCACCTGTTCCCCTCTCTTTTATGGCTTTATGCTGTTTCTATATCTATATACGAATGTGTATCTATAGCAAAAGAACTATGTTAATACATCAGTTAGGGTTTAAGCACAAAGTGTAAAAAAATAAAAGATAATGAAATGTTAGGAGAAAAAGTCCCCTGAGCCTTGCTCAATCTGGCATGGTGTTCAAAGTTTGAAGGATCACGCAGTGCAGCACTGGTATTACCTTAACTTTAGCACTGTCTATCCAGGCACAGAAAAAATACACACCAGTGTTTGGAGGGAGGGTGTCAACGTTAGGGGAATGCCAACAATGCATCGTGTGATCACTGCCACTGATGGTACTGTACTGCATACCCAGGCCTCAGTCCACCACCAGTGGAGCCTCATGGTGAGACAAGAAACTCAGGCTAAATTCCCCCTACCCCATCACCACCTGGGAGGGTAAGCCATGGCTCAGTGTAGGATGGCAATCGCAAGTAGGAGTACAGGGGGTCAGGTGTGCCTTTGGAGTACCTTTGGAGGCAGGCGCTGGAGACAGGAAGGGGGTTGTGAAAAAAAAAAAAAAAAAGAAGAAAATCACAATTTATTATTTTGTTTTACACTGTAGATGTCCGACCGAAAATAACTTTAAAACAAACTTTTAAATTTGTTCTCAATCCAGCAAAAGGCTCTATTCTGAGGCAAACTAAACAAACCTAAAAGTCCAGGTTTTACATTGGGACCACGTTTTAGTTAATGGTAAGCAATAAAGTCTTAATTTTCATATGTTCAGGGTTTTGTGCACTCTGTATCTGCGAAACTACAGAACTGATTTACTTCAAATTCAGCAGGTTTACAGAATCTGCCACACACAGTGTGACTACCAAACTGCATGTCCCTTAGCCCTAGGATGGCCAAGTTATAAGTGGCTGAAAATCGAGGTTTAACATAAAAGTGCCTACTTAGCGCTAACGTACCTGTACTGCGCCACTATATATTATTTTAAGTGCTTGTGCACAGCCTTTGCCACTTACATGCACACTATTGCTAATTTTTATAATTACTGATGTTCTTTGCACTTGGTATTTGCTTGTGCTTCCCCCTTGTTTCTCCCCCACTTTAGGCTGCAGTTAGAAACGAGCACCGGCTCATTGTGCTGTTCCTGGTCACTAAATTTGGTAAATAAACAAACAACAAATGTTCCAATGTAGCCCCTCCTTGGGCTGTTACCCCTGCTCACCTCTTGGTTGTGTTTTGTGATGGCCTTAGGCCAGACAAACAGGCTGGCAGAAGCCTCAACCACTTAGTCTGGTGACACAGCACAGCCACTGGACACCTCTCTATCAGGCATGTGTTTTGTTGTAAGCAGCAGGACGTGTCCTGGAACACGGATTCGTCACGCTTGCATCACCATGCCAGTGGCCTAGGCCATCATACCATATGGCAGTCTGCAAAAACAAGAACCTCCTCACCAAGGCAAGATGGCTCTAAGGCAGAAGCAGCCCTTCCTGCCTCTGCTGCCCAGGTTGACTATTTGAGTCTGGAAGGTGCACTGTCATTCCAATTGTAGTGGTTACTTCCAGGCCATTAGTTAATGTTGATTTTCAACATCATAAGCAGTCTTACAGACATCCAGTCTTAGTAAAACTAGTTTACAGGATTTTACTATTAAATAGCCATCTCCAATTTCTGCCTTTTCTCTGTTAAAACACAGCAATATGCCATATTTAAGAGTGCTGCTAAAATCAGTGTACTAAATCAGCTGTTCTGAGTGTGCTGGTTTTACCAATACATACTTGTTTTGCAAGAACAAGCTAGTAATTCTTGAGTCTTTACAGGGAAACAAAAAATGAAGAAAGTGGTAAAGAAAAAAAAAATCATAATTCTGTCTGTAGCTTGCCCAGTGTCTTGCACTCGTATTCGGACATGTGACAATTGGCATGTCGGCAAGCCATTCTAGAAGCAGGGTCATTCTGAGTTTAGTCTATAATACAGACATTGCCCGATAGAGTAGATAGCTAAGAAGATAGATAGACAGACAGACAAGTTATTTTATTTGTATAGTGCCTTTCCAGAGCTCCAAGCCCTTCACAGATTGAAAACAGATAAATAGGTATCATATCCAAAATTCTACTAAACAGATACAACACAAAACTCCGATCACACATCACAGGCCACTGTCATGTGTTTCAGGTTTGAAAAGAAAGACAGAACCAGTCCAGAATCACAGTTTTTTACTAGAAAAGCTAGATCCCAGTGCATGTCAAAGAACCATCTTAAAATGGCGCTTGTTTAGTTTTAAAGCACATAGCTGTTCTAGTATTGTAACTACAGTAGAACTGTCTCTATGGTAATTATTCAGTCTCACCTTGCTTTTTTGAACTATTGATTGTGGTTCCTTTGTATATTCTTTTATTTATTTAGTTCTGGGTTGGCCCTGAAAAAGGGACTTCTGTTCCAGTGTGCCTACCCAGTTATCAAAAACGGATAAGTAAACAAAATAGTTATCTAGCCTTCCAGTCATCAATCCATCACCAGCAGAGCACCTGCCTGTCAGCCAGGTCAAGAACAGGTAATGCATAATTAATTACCAATAAGGAGGCCCAATCAATTCAGTGCAGTAGCTCCTCCTATCCCTGTTGTTAACAATGAGAACAGTACACAGAGTTGTAGCTCTTGTTATTTCCCACAGCAATGCACTACAACAGCCATAAATGGGGGTGGGGGGCATTTGGTCACTCTGAGCTAAAAACTATCCTTGCATAATTTTGTTTTGCAATCAGTAACCCCACTTCTACAAACACAAAAGCAGAACACTCTAGATATACTATATTCCTAAAAGTTAACAAACAAATTTCAATAATTCCTCAATTTAAAAAAAGTCCAAACCATAAACCTGGCTCACAAATCAAAGTTAATATTTTAACGCCTCCTCTTTAAATCATTTGCAGATCCATCTGGGTAATGGTTCCTGGAGTGTAATTCCACATTAAGAGGCTTTATCTAGCGAGATAAGCAGCTGGTTCCCATGTCACTAATTGCAGTCTGCTGTGATTTTTTTAAACATCTGCACCATTGTACACTTCATTTTCATATTCTAATTACCCCGAGACCTGGCAGAGAGGAAAAAAGGTATGCTGTTGATTGTTTTGGGGGGTTAATTACTACATAGCCTTCTTGTAGAGTCAATTCCAAAGCAGTCAGAACCTTAATCAGGCAAGTTTGTTTTAGAAAATTAATAACATCAGTGGGGGCTGTTGTCAGAAGGATAAAAGGACTGGACGACACAATGGGGAAGTAGAAGCTTTTATTGTGCTATGCCACTACATTACTCTGGATCTTAGCACACTTTCAAACCAACTTTGAAGCAGTATGATATAGATAAGTGTCACTGCATTTCCTATTTGCTAATAGTGTGTATATAAACCAATGTTTCCGGTCTCTTGTATGTACGTTTTTGTGAGAATTTTATGTATATCAACTGTTGTTATCTGTCCGGATCCTCCTTGAAAATGGGCATATATTGCCCTTGGAGCTACCTGGTTAACAAATTTTAAATACATTTTAAATAAAAATTACAAGGGAGGATCATAAGTAAGGTATTGTGGATAAATAAAGCAACTGCATTAATGATGCAGGGTTAAGGAAAGGAATTTGGTTTTATATAGCACCTGTCATACTAACTGTATCTCAAAGCGCTTTACATTCCAGGAGAAAGAAAAGGGAGACCATGCTGCTGCCATCAGACAAACATGGAGATTCAAACAGCACAGAGCTAGATTAGATGGAGATTATAGGGAGGTTAAATGACTTACTCAGGGCCATAAACTAAGGGGCAGCTGCAGTATTAAAATCTGGGTTGTTCATCATGCTGCACCTTAAATACTATGTCAAAGTGCCTGAACATATGATAACACACTGCTCGGTTAAGTGTAACAATCAGCAGTGCTGTGCAACATGTCCTATGCCGCACAGTATACAGTAAGGTAAAGTTGTAACAGTACCTGTAAAAATATCTTTCTGAGCGTGCGACTTCAGATAGAGTGCATGATACCACAACAGCCTGCCCCCACCAAGCTGCTCTATCAGAGACTTCTATCAATAGGATTCCCGGGCTGGCTATTTAGAATGCAAACAGGAGGAATGCCTTCCCAGCTGCCCTTGCTGAGGCTATTAAGAACTGACTGACGCTGCCAAAGGTTGCACCCATGCACTGCAAGAAGCTCTATCACTGCCAGCTTTATAGGTGTACTAAAAATAGAACCAGTTACGTGACAGTTTTTTTTTTTTTTCTTTTGATAATTAAGACATACTCACTGTAGGCCTGACCAAAGAGCGACTTGTTCTATATGTTTTGCTAATCATGGTTACAGCCAGATCCACAGAATGGGAACGCAACCTTAAAGTGGTCTATGGCTGATGCGGGGGCTGGGGAACCAGAAGACACATGTTCAAATCCTACTGCAGCCACTTACTTACTGTGTGACACTAAGCAAGTCACTGAAACTCTACGTGCTTTAGTCACCCCCCAGCTGTAAAAATGAGCAAAGGCATTAACTGCCCCACTGAAAACAAGATACTGAAAGCAAAACACCACACTCTGACATGATACACCCAGGCTACTAAAGGAGCTGGGAAGAACTGGTACAGCCACTGGTTGAGATTTTTAGAAAATCAGTGGGTTCAGGGCAGATGCTGGGGACTGCAGGACAGCACTTGATCTTCTTGATCAAATAAGGATCTCAGGGTAGATCATAGAAAGACAGACAATGATGGCAGAAAAAGACCCAATGGTCCATCCTGTCTGCCTGTGGTACCTTAGCTAACCCAGGGACCTAGTGTCCATCCAGGGTCCTAGCCCTCTAGATCTTGAAAGTACAGCCCAGTTAGTTTGACCTTAGCTGCAGGTAAAATGACAGAGGCTACTATTACAGCAGTCTTGGTGGCACATTCTACTGGGCACAAGGTAATGGATAGCCAACAAGGTTTTGTAGAGGGAGGAGGCCTTGTCAAGCTAATTCAATTACTGCATGTGCTTCCAGGAGGTAACCACAAGAATAACTAGATAGGGGGATAGAAACATAGAATTTGACGGCAGATAAAGACCGCTTGGCCCACCTAGTCTGCCCATTTCCCTACCTAACGGATAAGCTGCAGATCCTAGTTAACCAACAGCCTACTTCCTCCTACCCCCCACTAGAATTGCCTTATGTCTGTCCCATGCATTTTTGAATTCCCCCACTGTTTTTGACTCTAAGACCTCCTCAGGCAGGCTGTTCCGTGTATCCACAACCCTCTCTGTGAAGAAACACTTCCTCACATTACCTCTGAGCCGTCCCCCCTCTATCTTCAAATTGTGCCCCCTTGGTTTTTGCACATCTCTTTTTCTGAAAGTTGCTCTAGATTCTGTGGATTTGGACTTTAGCAAAGTCTCTGATAAAGTACTCAATGTGAGTCTGTTACAACAAACTGGTAGCAGGGAGTTGGGAGGGGAACTACTGGTATGTTTTGGAAATTGGTTGAATAACGGGAGGCAGAGGGTGGTGGTGGGACAAGTATCAGGAAGGCAATGACTAGTAAGGTTCCACATGGGTCAGTTCTGGAATAGTTTCTGTTCAACTTGTTAATGATTCAGAACTGAAACTAGTAGCCCTTTAGTAAAGTCTGCAGGTGATATGCAGACTGCAAGAGTGGTCAACAGAGAGGAGGACTGTGAACAATTACTGCAGGACCTTGATAAGCTAAGTTAGACAGACAGGCAGACACAGTTAAATGCAAGGAATTGGAAGGCAATGCACACAGGGGACAGAAATCGAAAATATGTTTAGAAAATGAATGGTATGTATTGGATATGGCAAAGCAGGAGAGGGACTTGGGGGTTATTACAGCCTCATCTTTTAAAATATCCACACAATGCTAATTAGCAGACAGCCAGGTCCAAATAATACTATATTCTTTCAAAAGAGAAAGGACTTTTACTTTTTACTTGAGCTAGTGGTAATCAGAACTCCATGTTTGGCCCCAGTTGACTCACAAGTCTGTTGCCTGAGCTCTATGGAAGGGGCTGCTACTGTCATCTTGGTGGTCACCTGGATCTCACGCCACTTGAGCTCCACTGCACGCCTGATTCACCCAGGATGGCAGATTCTGTTGCTTCTCTTCCAGAGTGCTGTCCGAATCCCCCTCCAATTGGGAGGCAAGGCCCTGAACAAGAGGGAGGGACTTTTAGACTTTATTTAATCCCCTCAGCTCAAATTAACTATCATCTCATCTCTAACCATTCTTTTCTCAGCAAAGTCCCCATCCATCACCAAGCATGCTGGATGCTTCCCTGGTAGCAGCAGACCCCCCCACCCATGGATAGACTGAGGTAGCTCCAAGGAGATACAAGAAGGAAGCATCTGAGGGCCAGCAGAGAGCCCAGACTTCAAGAGGAGCTCAGGTGAGCCCAAAGAAGTGAAGTGCAAGGGGGTACAAATTACCAGTCGGTGTGCTCAGTGGTAGCACTCTGGCTCAAGACTGTTGCTTCAAAGTCCTTAGCCCCATGTTAAATCTGCTGTGTAGTACTAGAGAGTTCTACTTTGATGGATGTGCTATTCCTTGAATAAGATGCTACACAGAAGTCACATCTGCCCATCTCTGGTGGATGTCTATGTGAAAGTTAAGGATCTCATGCTTTTCAGCAAGAAAACATAGGTTATCTGGCCGGAACTGATTCAATACAATCAGGCTCTACAATGTCTGGGCGATTCTGAATATTATTGTACGCGTAATGGCAGACATGTTTACCAGATTGTAGTACCTTCACTACCACTGTCTAACACACAGGTCTGTCGAGTGCCTTGGGATACAGCGAAGTAAAAAAATACTACAGTATACAAAATATTCTTTTTCTTTCATTTATTATTTTTCCTCTTCACCATGGGGAAGCCTGGTAGAACCGCCTTTATTTATACCTATCTGTTACCATCTTGATAACTATTATGGGTACCCTTACCAGTCCCCCCGATTCATCCCGACATCCCATGTCCTCACAACTTTCACCCTGTGACAGGGCTCAGACAGGCAGCAGGTAGCCTGAACGACAGATTAAATCTAATTAGGATATAATCAGGCAGGCAACAGGGCTGGTTGGAGGAGCAACACAGTGAATTATCCTCCCACCCAAGCCTCTGCAGTATTTTCCTGTTTTCACTCTCCATGGGTGCTGCTGAGTAGTAGAATCATTGAAAAGTGACAGACAGAAAGCCATCAGTCAGTATATCAAGCCTGGCCCATGATTCCCTATTTGGAGATTCCAAATGTCACTACTGACTTGGAGATGTCTCAACAGCACCTCTTCTACTGCACAGTCACCAGCTCCCTCGGCTACCTGTCGGCAGAAGCGGAAGACCTTCCTCCCCACAGGAGGCAAGTGTCATGGCAAATGCTCAATCCTCCACCTAACAGCCCACTCCTTAGGTCTTGGGATTGGGGCTTGTAGATGAGTCAGTGTGTCAAGCAGCTCTATATCACTGTACCAGGCTTCACCTAGTCGACCAAAGATACTGCTGAAACACAAACTCGACTGACATTGTTTTGCACCAAATTGTGAAGTTCAGGAGTAAAGTGCTGGCCATGATCACAAGGCTGATAGCAGACATTTCTAAAATATACAGAAGATTGTATGCCCAAAAGCCTAGTAGTAAGAGGTATGGCTTACCACTCATCTGGTGGCAGAGGCAGTGCTGAGATCTTGTACTCCTCTGGCATCTGAGATTGTGGATGGCTCTTGCAATTGTGGCCAGGAACACACAGCTCCAAACAGAGAGAGGAAGTCTTGCCACTGGTAGAACCTTTGATGCAGGGGCAAAATACATCCAGTCCTATCCACGACTGTTTGGCAGAGTGTGATGGGGTTGGGCCTTAACCCACCATGCTTTCACCTTGCCACAAAGGTCTAACACACGTCTTGTCCAATGGGAGTGGGGATGAAAAACAGGTGGAAAAAACTAAGGTACTCAGGAAGATGATATTAGCAGGCTCTGCTCATCACCAGCATCCAGACCTCTTCCCAATACAAAAAATAAATGCCAGTTGGATTTAAAATATGGGCAAATCACATACAGAATTCATGATCCACTCTACTCATCCCCCTACTGCCATCACAAACATGGCCACCACCTTTACTCACTGAAAACCTTCAACAAGGCCCTATAAAATAAAACTCCTTCATATTTTCAAAAATAAATACAGTATTAAACATTCTTTCCACCAGCTCCGTGGCGCTGAGTGATGGGGCATCACTCTGGCATGCTGCAAGCTGAGTTCGCACCACGAACCTGGATGTCAGCAGCAGAGACCAACAGGGAGTGAGTTAGAGCGTCCTTTGGATGCTTCCCTTCTTGGTAGGGGGTGGGGGGGGCATCGCCATGCTGAACTGCTCAACAGCGGCTCTTGGTGGGTGGCTTGGCATAAATATTCTTGGCATCATGGGTGACCGTACGCCGCTGCATGTCCCTGCCCCAGGACACTGCTGCAGCCGCCTCGACTGTGGAAGGGCCCCAGAAAATGGAAATACCCAGCTGACTGGATGATGGCCACTGCATTCCCCCATGCCTGGCCTACTAGCCTCTCACAGTGCCCTTACCCCAATCTGCTAGCCCCCTCCCAGTAAGGCATAGAACTCTCTCTCCTCCTCTGTCCCAGGAGGGGACCCCTGCCAGGGATATGCCGGGTCTACCGGGGCACGGGACCAACAGGTGACAAAGAAGATGGCAGCAGGGAACAAGCGGGTGGGAGGGGGTTAAACAGTGCGTGACCTGAAGGAGGAGCCAGTCGGAGGGCAGGGTAGGAGCCATACATGAACAAATTTGAAAAATGGAGTACTATTCACAGTTTCAATTCCTAGTCTTCCTTTGGTGACCATGGAAAATTTCCCTCCTATCCCTATCAGCTTGCCAGGGCACAATCTGCTACTTAAAACTACCACAAACAAAACTGAGACTATGGTTCCATTTAGAATATAGAAACATAGACAATTATGGCAGAAAAAGACCAATGGTCCATCCAGTCTTTCTGAGTTCCCTATTTAGCCCTGGGACTTTACTGTTGCTCCAGGGTCCTAGCCCTCCCCATCCATCCTTCCTTCATTCTCCTCCCTGTTTCTGCCGCCCCAAGCCCACAGCATACCCTTCGTTCTGTCCTATGATTGAAACCACTAAATACAGCACTCCTCCTCCTCCTCCCTTGCCTCTGCCTTACGTAGCTTTTTCTCATCTAACTGCTCCTGATTTAACCCTCCTTAAACGTCCTCCTATACCTCTGCTCCTTTCCATGACTCACATCCCCTATTAAACCTTCCTCCCCCCCGAACCTGCTTCTCAGCACGTTCTCCTCTCCCTTCACCGCTTACCCCCTTACTCCTACCCCTAACCTTTTTTCCATTACTAATTTGCCACTACTTAGTTTTGACCTCTGGCAGGGTTCCCAGCATCCTGGAGGGGTCTAGCACTGGGCAAGCCTCCTCCTTTCCCTCCCCTTCCCCCTCTCTCCGTTCTACCCAACTTGTCCTCACCTATATCTGCCCCTTGTCGGGATTCTTAGCACCCTGGCAATGTCTACTCTCAGGTAAGTTTCTTCCCTCCCCCTTTCTTTTTTCCCCTTTCCTCTTCTGTCCCCCCTATTCCCTCTGCCCAACTTGTCCTTGCCTAATTCTAACCCCTGGCAGGGTTCTCTGCATCCTGGAGGGGCCCAGCACTGGACAATTACTCTTCCTTCACTCCCTCTCCCCCTTTATCCTTTCTACCCAACTAGTCCTCACCTGATTCTGACCCTCTGGCAGGGTTCTCAGCATCTTGGAGTGGCCTAGTCTTAGGCAAGCTTCTTCTTTCCCTCCTTTTCCTTCATCCTTTCGGTTCCCTCTTCCCAACTTGTCCTCACCTAGTTCTGCCCCATGGCAGGGTTTTCAGCATCCTGGAGGGGTCCAGCACTGGGAAATGACTCTTCCTTCCCTCCCCTTTTCCCTCCATCCTCTCTACCTAACTCATCCTCGCTTGACTCTGTCCTCTGGCAGGGTTCTCAGCATCCTGAAGAGGCCTAGTCTTAGGCAAGTTTCTCCCAAACCACCCTTCCCTTTACCATCCCCTCTACTATCTCTACCCAACTTCCCCTTACCTGCTCCTGCCCCTTATTCTAAGTCCTTGACTCATTCTGCCACTGGCAGCGATCTCCGCACTCTGAAGGGGCCAGTTCTAGGTATGACTCGTCCTTCCCTTTCCTATCCCCTACCCCCACCTCTCCTCCTGCCCCCCACCCCCCTGCACTTAATCAAAGGTGGTAGTTCACTTGAACTAATAAATTGCACTTTTGTTCTGTCTGAGGTGCTCCCAGATTGCACTAGCCCTGTATTAATTTGCCCCTCAAACTGGTTATTTATTTATTTTTTGCTCACTTTTCTCGGTAATGTTCCCCATCTTTATCCTCTCCTTCCCCAGCTGGTTTCCCCTGTCTACCCCTCTACCCTCCTCGTGTCACGCCCCAACTCATTCATTCAATGACTCTCAATGTGCCTCTTAACCGTAATCCATTCCTGCAAGGAGTTGGTTCCAAGGCTACATTACATTTCTGTATTATGCTCCTCAGATATGCCACTTGTAATTAAATACATGTCCCACAGCTATGATATATTAACTGTATGTTATGTCACAAATTTGATTGTATGATTATTTATATTTTTTAACTGTATGTCTTGTTACAAATATAATTGAATGCTTAATTTCTAAGATATGTTAAACGTTAAACTGTATGTCTAATTCTTCATCCAACTGTAACCCCCCCCCCAGGTTGTACCAGGAGACGAGCAACTTGTTGTTCAGTGTGCCTTCCTGGTGAAACCTTTCAATAAATAAATAAATAAAAACAGTTTTAGTGCGTATCACTTTGGCTGGAAGACTGTTCCATGGCTCCACCTTCTGTAAAATAATAATATTCTGTAAAATAATAATATTTCCTCATGTCCCTCCGGAACCTCCTTCCTGTCAGATTCCACTGATGTCCACGTGACAGTGAACACAGTATTCAGACTAAATACAGTAGTTCCCCACAGTTCACCTTGTTAATTCCCTTTAGGAACTAGAAAGTCTCTATCATATATCCTCTCTCCCTTCTTGTTTCCAGGGAGTACAAGTTCAGTGCCTTGAGGCACTCCTCACAGGACCTGTCCTGTTGGCCCCGAATCGTATCCAGCCTATCCCTATCCTTCGTGAGGCGAGGGCTCCCAAACTGGGCACAGTTCTCCAGGTGTGGACTCACCCAAGGATTTTTATAGTAGTATTACCTCTTCCCTTCTGCAATCAATACCCATCCCAAGACACCCCAGAATCCTACTCACTTTGCTATATGACTTGTAGCACTGAATTGACTGTTTCGAGGGAGTCACTGATGACCACTCCAAGGTCCCATTCCTCAGCCGTAGTGCTAAGTCTCACCACACCCGTCCAGTACCCAGTCCTAGGGTTCTTGTTCCCTAGGTGCATTACCTTACACTTTCTGGCACTAAATTTCAATTGTCAAACCACAGACCACTCCCTCCAGCTTTTGTAAGTCACTCTGGATTTCTGTGATTCCCTTGCGCTATCCACCCTCCCATAGAACTTAGTGTCATCTGCAAAGAGATGCAACCTGCCCTGGATTCCCTCATCAATGTTGTTGATGAACAGACTGAAGATGACTGGATCAAGGACAGATCCCTGTGGTACCCCACTTGTGACCTCCCTCTCTTTTGATTTGACCCCGCCAACCACAACACTCTGCTGCCTTCCCTTTGACCAGTTACCTACCCAGTTTACTATAACCTCAACCTCACCCAGATCTTCCATTTTCTTCAGCAAAGCATCTGTGAGGCACCAAGTTGAAATCCTTACCAAAGTTGAAGTAGAATAAATCCACATTGTCCCTATTCAAGTCCCACATCACTCAGTTAAAGAAAACTATCAGGTTAGTCTGACAGAACCTCCCTGCCAAGAATCTGTGCTGTTTACTATCCTGGAGACCACTGCTCTCCAAGTAGTCCACAAGGCCCTCTTTGACCAGTGTCTCCATCACCTTCCCTACAACAGAGGTAACACTGATGGGCCTGTAGTTCCCTGCTTGTTCCTTGTCTCCCCCCCCCCCCCACACTTATGGAGTGGAACTACGTCCGCCACCCTCTAATCCTTCAGAATGACCCCCTGTCCTTAGTGAGCTGTTAAACAGATCTAACAGGGGTTCAGCCAGTACCGCTGCCAGCTCAATGAGTAAACTCAGATGTAACCCATCTGGTCCTGAGGCCTCATCTATTTTTAGGCTGCCAGACCCTTCTGGACCCTTTCACTTGTAAATACTGGTTGCCCATCCCCAAGACCCTCACATTGGCCGCTTTGATGCCACTCTCTGGCAAGGGCCCACCATCCTCACTGGTGAAAACTGAGCAAAAATAATCATCAAGGATGGCAGCCTTCTGCCCATCCTCCTCTGTGACCCTAGGCCCCTCAGCTAGCCTTAGGATTCCCTCAGCTTTCTTCCTTTTGCCCCCTAAGATACTGAAAGAACGGTTTTTCCTCTATTCTCGATCCCTTCCACAATATGCAGCTCTGTGTCTGTTTTTGCCTCCCTAACTGCCCTCTCTGCCTGCCTATGTTTCAGTATGTATTCTCCCCCTTCTTCCTTCCCCTGCTTTTCTTTATATTTGTAGAAGGCCTTTTTCTTTTCCCTTACCACTTCCCTGACTCTTGCAGAGCCCCAAAAAGGCATAATAAAACATATTCATTTTGGTTTCTCTTCTCATGTGTAACTTAGATGCCTCAAGGCTGGCTCCCTTAATTGCCCTCGAATTCTCTACCACCCCTCCAATTGCTGTCTAACCCGACTAAATTTTCCCTGACCAGCTCCTTCAGCCTGTTGAAGTCCGCCCTTCTAAAATTAAGGACTTCAGCATTTGATTGGGGCTTTCTAGACCCAAGGGCCAGTTTGAACCAAATGGAATTATGATCGCTGTTCCCCAGTGGCTCCCCTAGTCTCACAACTCCTACTGGGCTCCTTAACTAGTTGTACTAGTAGACAGTACTGGAAGGTATTCAGCTGTGCCTGACTTCTGGAGATCCTGGCCACGGGAACATCCCAATCGACAGTATTCATTCTAGAAATAAAATTCAGTGGGTCACTTGGCCCATTGAGTTTGAAAGAAGTGGGCTATTTAAAGAAAACTGTGGATCACTAAGGGAATTTATGAAAGGATTGTGTTTATTCCTAGACAGAACAACCACTAGTATCTTCCAGCCATTTCCAAAAATAATCTTATGTAATACTTTTATAATGACTTGAAACTACATTTTGAAAGCTGTAACATCTAAGCAGTTAATACAGTTCTCCAGTGATGCTACATGCACATACATATCTCTATGTAGCTATGCACGTCAATATAATGTGGTAAAAATGGCAGGACTTCAAAAATGCAGTGGACCATGTTTGTTTTTTATATCGATACAAAACATTTTTTTTATATCAATATATGGTCACTTTGGCGATCTACTAAACTCAGCTGGCTGCAAGCTTTCATTTTAAATTTAATTTTTATTGAGTTTATTGCACACACATTTCTTTTGTGCAGCTCATCTTGAGATATTGCATTGTTTCTAATACAGCGGACTGCAAGCTTTCCTTAACAAAAAAATAAGTCTCTAGTCCTAATGGTCCCAAAGCTATCACATTTTAAACAAAATATCTTTTGAAAGGTCTAACTCTGGAACCGCTACTGCTAGAAACTTAATTATTTTTTAAATGAAAGTTTGGGGTCCAGCCATTTAGAAATGGTGTTGATATTATATTGTTATTATTTATAACATGGGGACGAGAAATGCAGTTAACTGATTGGCAGGCAGCCATCGGCTGACCATACATTAATCTCTGTTAACCACACAGTTTCTAGGGCTCAGGCACCCTTTGCAGATTAGGGGGTAGAGCCACACTCACTATTCCTCGCCGAGTGCATTCCTGAACGGCAGCCATTTAAACATCTCACTAAGCAAGAGTAATGTATCACCCCGATCTGTGCCTGCCATGTGTTGTCACAGTGTGACAGTGCCCTTAGCTCACTTTTGCAGCAGCAGAAGACAAGAGTATTAGTATGTTCCCCTCCCCGCTGTCCCGCTTCCTACCCACCCGCCCCACAGACCTCTGGGACAGAGCACACAGTTTACTTTCTTTGCACCGTGTGGTGGCATCCTGTGACATTTCTTCCCACCAGTCTCGTTCTAAATGAGATGCCTGTGCTGTGGTCCCCCCACGATCTGTGCCACTGTGACCTGCTGTCACTGCACTTGCTGTCCTGTGTGACTGGTTCCATCTCTGTGAGAGACCGTGACTGCAGGTCAAGTAAGGATGGTGAAGTGGCAGTTGTGGGTATCAAACCTGGGTCTGTAGGATCTTAGCTGTGCGCAGTAATAGGCGAAAGTAGAACATTTTATGTTCAGCTGAAATCAGTAGCGCAGCAACAATTAAATATTCTGAAGCTGTGTTTTTAACTTAGAAACACAGACTTTGACGGCAGATAAGGACCACTTGGCCCACCCAGTCTGCCCATTTCCCTACCTACTGGATAAGCTGCAGATTCTAGTTAACCAGCAGCCTACTTCCTGCCACCCCCCACTACAATTGCCTTGTGTCTATCCCATGCATGTTTGAATTCCCCCACTGTTTTAGCCCCTACAACCTCCCCTGGAAGGCAGTTCCACGCATCCACCACTATCTCCGTGAAAAAAGATTTCCTCACATTACCCTGAGCCGTCCCCCCTCTATCTTTAAATTGTGTCCCCTTGTTCTTACACATCTCTTTTTCTGAAAGATGCTACCCTCCTGGACTTTGTTGATTCCTTGAGGTACTTGAACATTTCTATCATGTCCCCCTGTCCCTCCTTTTCATCAAGGGTATACATATTAAGCTCTCTCAGTCTCTCTTCATATGATTTCTGATGCAGACCCTGCACCATTTCAGTTGCCCTCCTCTGGACTGCTTCCATCCTGTCTATGTCCTTGCGTAGATGAGGTCTCCAAACTGCACACAGTACTCAGATGGGGTCGCACTAACTGTCTGTACAGAGGGATAACCACTTCCCTTTTTCTACTTGTGATGCCCCTTCCTATGCATCCCAGTATCCCCCTGGCTCTCCTTACTGACTTCTCACATTGCTTACCCACCTTTAGATCATCTGATATGACTACCCCCAAGTCCTGTTCCATTTTTGTTGTTGTTAGTACCTCCCCTGCTATTGTGTACTCTTCTCCTGGGTTTTTGTTTCCCAGGTGCATTACTTTGCACTTCTTTGCACTGACTCTAAGTTGCCATATGTCTGACCATTCCTCCAACCTTGCCAAGTCCCTTCTCATCCTTTCTACCCCCCTTGTGTATCAACTCTGTTACAGATCTTTGTATCATCTGCAAAGAGGCATACCTTTCCCTCCAGACCCTCTGCAATGTCACCTATAAAGATGTTAAAGAGGACTGGACCCAGTACTGAGCCCTGAGGTACTCCACTAGTGACCCCCTTTCTTCGGAATGTGTTCCACTCACTATTACCTTCTGTGTCCTGTTGTGCAGCCAGTTTGCACCAGGCTACCACCCTGGGACCCATTCCCAAGCTGGCTAACTTGATTATTAATCTTTGTGTGGGACTGTGTCAAATGCCTTGCTAAAGTCTAGGTAGGCCATATCCACAGCCCTCCCTGGTCTATTACTTTGGTCACCCAGTCAAAGAAATCTATGAGATTCAGTCTGACATGACCTTCCTGCTGTAAATCCATGCTGCTTTTGGTCCTGTGCCCCACTGGCCTCTAGGTACTCAACAATTCTTTCTTTCAGAAGTGATTCCATCATTTTCCCTACCACCGAGGTCAAACTTACAGGTCTGTAGTTTCCTGCTTCTGCCTTGCTCCCACTTTTGTGAAGGGGAATCACATCTGCCCTCCCCAGTCCTCAGGTACCACCCCATCCTCCCATGATTTTTCATTAACTGTAGTAGATATTACCACACACAAAACTTGTAACCTCAATAACGGTCAGTCCCTGTTACCACCACACACATACCCATTACTGACAGGATGTCAGACACAGATTGGTGGTTATGGAAAAAAAAAAAAATACACACACATTGGGGGGGGGGGGGGAGACTGGGAGAGAATTGAGTATTGCCTTTCATGGCTACTGTTTCCGAACAAGGACAGATGGCGCCAGTATGATCCAGGTCACCACGGACCAGTTCGGACAGCTGCTCTGATTTTGGCCAGGAGTGTCTGAACCTAAACAACAGATTAAACAAATGACCGCATCATTGTGACAAGTTTCCAGGGTATACAGACAACCACCCCAAAAATATTACTACAGTACTTGATGTCTGCTCTTACCGATGCCATCCAAAAGAGTCGCAGGAGGCTGCACTGTTTCCAATATTTACATTTCTGAAGAAAAGCAATACTGAGCAGTACCCCCTGTGCTTCGCCCCCCCCACCCCGCAAAGTGCAAGCAGTGAGATGCGCTGCTCAGAGAAAGAGATACAGGAAGCACACACTGTTGCTGAGCCTGTAGCCATCCATCACAACTTGTCGTTCCTTAATGTGTACAGCACACAGTGTTAGCCGCAACAGCGGCAGCTCCGTAATGGGGCACATCGTGTCAGTGTAGTCCTCGCCTCCGGTTTGCCATGAGTTAATCTTTACCACATATATAGCAATTGTACTTGCTGTTCCTTAATATGTACAGCATGCAGTGTCAGCCTGTTGGCTGCAAGAGCGGCAGCTCCGTAGTGGAGCATATTGTGTCAGTGCAGTCCTTGCCTCCAGTTTGCCGTGTGTTAATCTGTACGACATGTATAGCAGCAGTACCTGCCGTCCCTGAGTGATATGTTGTGGTAATGACTGTTACTTTTTTTACTGTCCTGAGACTTTCCCAGTCATCTGTGCACACAAGCACAGTATCAGCAGCATTGCAACAGTGGGATTACTTCATGTGGGGGAACAATACTTCATCAAATCTTAAGTTTCTCATCATTTTATACAAATTTCCTTCATTTTGATTACACTGCAGTGACCCCATGTTATAAGTGCAATAATGCATGACAGGGTGTGCGGTTAGTGGGATTAATGAACACCTAGGGTGCTGTGAGGGCACCCGGGCCTTCAGCTTCATGCATCACAATGCACCTGGGGTGTTCATTAATCCCCAATGACTGCACACCCTGTCATAGGTTACTGCTTACGTAACAGTAGTAATTATGTTAGTGATGAGGGAAGGAGGACACTTCAGGAAGACCTAGAAAGACTAGGACAGTGATCAGTTACATGGCAGTTGGGGTTTAACACTAGGAAGTGCAGTGTACTTCACTTGGGAGCTAGGAATCCAGGGTACAGCTACAATTTGGGGGGGGGCGCGGTTAACAGTCTCTGAAGAAGAAAAAGATCTGGGAATAGTGATCACCGGTAAAATGAATCATTCAGGTCAATGCAGGAAAGCAACGGCTAAGGCAAACAAAATGCTGGGCTGCATTGCTAGGGGGATCACTTCAAGAAGGTAGGAGGCAATTCTGCCACTGTGCAAATCCTTGTCGAGGCCACACTTGGAGTACTGTGTGCAGCTCTGGTGCCCTTACTTAAAGAAGAACGATATGCTACTGGAGAGGGTCCAGAGGAAGGCGTCTAAGATGATCCTTGGAATGGGAGATAAACGCTATGAGGAGAGACTTGAGGGGGCTAAACATGTACTCCCTGGAAGTCAGAAGGGACAGAGGGGACATGATTGAGACCATTAAATACCCAGGGACTGCCAAGTCCCAAATGTTATTTTCTGAAGCCCATGTTTCTGTTATAGCCACAAGGTCCACTTCAGTGTCTGCCATCAACACCTGGAGCTTGCTGATTTTGTTACCCAGGCTCCTAGCATTAAGGCATACCCCTTCCATCTGACCTCTGATCCTACTTTGCTACTATCCTTGTGCTTTCTTTGTCCTCTCATCCACTTGTTTTTCTTGGTGTTTGCACACTATGCATTCCCCCTCTCAAACATTCCCTCAGCTGGTTCAAGTTAGGGCCACAACTCTCTTTGTACCCTCTGTGCTGCTACAAGCCCCCAGATATGAGGGAGTACTAGCTGGTATCCCCTTTCTCTCACCTGCCATCATAGTCCCAAGTCTCCCCTGCAGTCAGTTTACCCCAGCGAGCAGGCTCCTTCTCTTGTCAGGTGAAGTCTGTTACCCTTGAACAGTCTCCTGTCTCAGAAGTCCCCCTAATCTCCCACAAAGTTGTAACCCTTCTCCTGACACCATCCTCCCAACACCATCTCTTAAGACACCCATTAAACTCCTCTATTATGTCACTCCTTATCATTACCTGCTTCCCCTCCCTGCCCCACACTGGGAGAACTTTGGAAAAAGCCAGGGAGGCAGAGTGTGCCGTAAATCTGTCCCACAGTCTACGAAGTTCTGCTTCACCATCTCCACTGACTGGTTCACCAGATCATTGGTACCTAGGTGTACCAGAAACCCCAGCTCCCTCTCTGCCATCCTCCCTATCCTGTCTAAATCCCAGATGCACCAGATCATCACCGGACCACCCCCTCTTATAACCCACCACCACCACCCTTTCTACCCCACAATCATCAAGTCCCAGACCAATAAGTCTCTCCTAGCAGATTTTCTCCTCTTGGAGCCTTCTATACAAGACCTTCTGTTGTATGTGAGGGGGTGAACATTCTGCCACAGGACTGGGTTTCTATAGAAGTTTGAATTATTCATGTATTCTATATGCTTATATGTACAGTTACTGTGTTTCTTCTGGTTATAAGAGTGCACTCTCAAGTTCTTGGGGGGCAGAACTGTAAAGCGAAGCTGAGCAGTACTGGCACACGGAGGACTTGAAAAGAAATGCAATGGGAATTGTACACACTTGTATAAACATATTATAAATCATGCTGATGACTTCTGTTTTTAAAAACTGGAATTTGAATTTAAAATTAAAATGTTTCACTTGGTAGAAATTAGAGAAGCTCTTGTATGGGACATGGACTATGCCAACTGAACCTAGAACTTCAGGATTTCAGAACTAACTGCATAAGACAAATACTTGTATAGGTAAATGGGCTCCCAAGATGTCTCTTTGCTTATCAAGCATGTCATCTCTTGCCTTCTTAGATGATCTGGAATCCTAAGGAGGCTTGAGATAATACTCTTGATAACCACAGAGACATCTCACAAGCCTCATTTAAAGGGCAATGCCTGTCTCCCCCACTCCCAATGCTGCACTCCCCCAAAACACCCCCCCCTTAGAATTTGAAGCCAAAGAAACAGTTTTTTAATTACCTCTGTGGCCTTATATGTGATCCAATGTAACAGTCATAATGTAAACAGTGCCAGAGCAGCATGGTGCCATTTTACATATTTGGCATGACACGACTCACTGTGAAAAGCGATACAAGGAGCCGTGCCGCGGTGATAATGTTAAATGGCACCGCAGTGCTGCTGCACCATTTACATTTTGGCTGTTACATCGGATCGCGTATAAAGCAACAGAGGTAATTAAAAAAAATACTTCTTTGGCTTAAAAGCCAAATCTGGGGATTCGGTTTGGTGGATGTGGTGGTGGGGGACAGGTACTGTCTTTTAACCTTTATAAAGTATGCAATTTATATTATTATCAAAAGTTGGCTGTGTAGCAGGCACATTTCTTGACAGTATTACACTCTCTCAACTCTCGGAAGCACAGAGGGGACAGGTAGGGAGGAAGATGAAATTCGCCAGGCTATACCGGGGATTAAAAGTGGGAAAGCTAGTGGACCAGATGTATTCCCAGTGGAGTATTATAAGGCTATGCAGGATACGTTGGTTGATCTCTGTGGGAAATGTTTCAGTAGGTACAGGGAAAGGGGGCACTACTTGCCACTTACTATGAAGTGGTGATTTGCATCTTGCCAAAACCAGGCATAGATCTTATGGACTGCGCCTTATATCGCCTGATCTCCATATTGAATTGCGATCTCAAGATTATGGCGAAGGTCTTGGCAGGTAGCCTGGATTGTCTGCTCCCAGAGTTATTCCACCTAGATCAGACTGGATTTGTCTGGGGTTGCCTCTCCTATCATAACATGTGTAAATTGTCAAATGCAGTATGGCGAGCCCCTTGGCACCATGGCAGCACCTCAGTGCTGTCCATGGACACCGAGAAGGCATTTGACTGTACTGAGTGGGAATATTTGTTTGAAGTACTGGGGTTTGGTCTTGGGGATGACAGCATTCGTGGGGCTAGTCCGGGCACTTCACAAGTCTCCTGAGGCAACGCTTTTGGTAAATGGATCTCTGTCAGACAAGTCCCCCCTTTACAGTGGGTACACGGCAGGAGTGCCCCCTCTCCCCTCTATTATTCGCTCTGGCTATAGAGCCACTTGCAGTGAGTATTCGTGATCACCCAGATATTACGGGCATATTGGGGAAGTGTGGTTGATCCATATGATAACACTATATACGGACGACATGCACTTATATGTTGCAGACCCTCAAAGGTCTATACCACCGCTCCTCACCCTGATCACTCAATTTGCTGAATTTTCTGGGTACAAGAGCAACCTGGGGAAATCAGAATCACTATCCCTGGGGAAGGTCGAAGGTATGGCCAGAGAACACACATGCGGTTTGAAGGAGGTTACCATCTCATTTAAATATTTGGGCATACACATGGGTAAAGATCTAGAAGCCATGTACCACCTTAACTATACTCCCCTCATTAGAACTATCAAAGAAGAGCTACGCACATGGAGGGCTTTACCCATTTCCTGGTTAGTGCGAATCAATCTTATAAAAATGAATGCCTTGCCCAGGATCCTTTATGTCATGCAGATGCTTCATGTAGGCTTTACTAGGGCTGATATCAAAAAGCTAGAGAGGGCTTTCTCTGATTTTTTTTGGCAGGGTAAGCAGCCCCGTACCAGTCTACAACGTCTTAAGGGAGATGTAAATAAGAGGGTACTGAACTTTCCAGATCTTAGGAACTATTACCTGAAAATACATCATTACATACAAGACTGGGTTAACAGACCAATGGAGGCGAGTTGGATAGATTTGGAGGAGCAGGACTTCCATGGGAGACTGCCTGCCTACCTACCTTCCTTCTGAGGCAAGGTCGTAGAGCCTATGGTGGCCTGGGGCAGGCTAACCACCTGGTGATTTTGGTGTTGGACAGCTGGGCTCAGATTCGCCACCATACAGGGACACAGGAGGAGGAGGAGACCTTGTTGCTACCGGTGGCTGGGAATCCCTTCTTTATCCCTTGCTCACTGGATGGAGGGTTTAGGGTCTGGGAAAATAAGGGCATTAGATGTATAGAGGTCTTATTTGTTGGGGAGGGTCAGTGCTCTTTCGAGGAATTACGGAGAAACACACGCATATCTAATACACATTTTTTTCCCATTTTCTGCAACTCGGCATGCGCTAGGGGTTTGGGCAGGGACCCAGGCACTGACTATCCCTTGGCGCAGATAGAACATCTAATATATATGGCCAGGAAGGATGTGAAGGGTCTAATATAAAAGGCTGCATATCAGGGGAGGCAATTTCTTCTTGACCCTATGAATAAAACTAAACTCCAGTGGGAACGGGATTTAGGAATGCTTATTCAAGAATATAACTGGCAGATGATACTGACTCTGCACAGGGGCATCCTAATCTGCAATAAATATAAGGAATCATTTTAAAAGTTTGTACACAGGCTCTACTGCCCACCTCTAATGGTACACAAATTTAATCCCGCTGTATCTCCGGTATGTGGGAGGCGTAGGGTAGAATTGGACTCTTATTTCCATTATTTCTGGTCTTGCCCTGTCCTGCAGACTTTTTGGATAAATGTAGCACACGAAATGGGAATTTTGATGGAGAGGCTGGCCCTGGTGGAACCCCTTCTGCTTCTCTTTGGTATAGAGAAGCTGGGGGCTGAGGGTTGGGGACTTTTACCGAGGTGGACCAGAGCACTGTCGGCATCAGCGAGATACTGTATTTTAAACACCTGGGTCTCAGGGGTCGTGCTTACAGTGCAACAGTGGCGCACCTTGGCCGTTCAGACACTAGTTCTTGAACACCTGTCTACGTAGTCAAAGGCAGGGATAACAGATTTTTCCTAGCTTGGGACCCCTTTATATCTTCCTTGTCTCCAGTGAAAGCTCAGTTTCTAAGGGAAGGCAATAAAATCATGGGAGGAGACGGATGGTAGCAATGAGAATCACCGTAATAATGAAATACTGTAATCTGATGAATTGGATTCTGTATCCTATTGTATGAATGGACCGCTGTACAATAAAAAGGTTCTAAGTATGAAATATCTATATTAATATAAACATTACCTATCTGCTGTTAGACTGAACAGGAATGTTATGAACTGGACCCTTGTATATAGTTGTGATGAATTACTGTGTTTGTTAAATGTGTGATTTCTTGTTTGTGATGTGTTATATTTGCGAAGATTTTGAATAAAATTATGGAAAAAAAAGTTGGCTGTGTGTTTGCTAGTTAAAAAAATAAAAACCCGGGGGGCGCTGTGGAGCCCAAGTAGGAAGGACATAGAACTTCAGAGCTCTACAAAAATCATCTAAAATATCATTTTTTTAAGCAGTTTCCCCAAAAACTCAGGCACAAGTTACATTAATAGGTGGCTGAATTGACAGAGAATAAGAATGGGCAATCCACGGAGAGAAAAGCAGCCGGGAGATGGAGCCAAATCAAAAGTCACTTCGGCTCAGACAACTTCACGAGCAACTTTAGGTCGAGATCAAGACCACGAGGTGGAAGTAGGAGGAGAGACCTTGCAGTCTCTCGGCGAGAAGATCAACCACTTGATTGCCTCTGTGGCTGGACTTTCGAATAAATTTGACTCCCTAATATCGAGAGTTGCCGTTGCGGAGACTAAATTAGAAAGTCTCCGTAGCAATGACCTCTGCAAGTAAAACTGCTGATGCAGCCATGGGAGCGGTGGCTTCAGTAGTGAAGGAAAACGCGCATCTTTGCTCCAGGTTGGAAACTCTCGAAAA
Source organism: Neoceratodus forsteri (assembly GCA_016271365.2). Taxonomy (NCBI): domain Eukaryota; kingdom Metazoa; phylum Chordata; order Ceratodontiformes; family Ceratodontidae; genus Neoceratodus; species Neoceratodus forsteri. The sequence goes on from CM057449.1 coordinate 544,228,701, forward strand.
TCAAGCAAGGGTTGCAAATGTCAGAATGCTGGGGCTTGCAGAAAGATCCGAAGGAGATCACCTGAGTTTATTCCTACAAGAATGGTTAGGGCAGCAACTGGGAGAAGAAGCTACCCCAATCGCCCAGAAAATCCAAAAAGCATACAGAGTGGCCTTCAGGGGTAGACAAGATAATCCAGAGGCCCCACGCACCGTGGTGTTCGTGATGGATGGAGTGGGCTCTCGAGATAAATTACTAGCCTTGGCAAGGAGAAAGAAAATACTGCTCTATGATGGAAATCAGATCAGTTTATTCCCTGACCTATCGTATACTACTAGGCAATGGAGGAAACGATTCGACGGAATAAGGGCTATGTTACGGGATGGAGGAATAATACATGGCCTAATTTTCCCAGCGCGACTACGAATTGCTCACCGGAATAAGATTTTCATCTTTTCGGAACCATCGGAGGCTTTAAAATGGTGTCAGAGGAACGTTCCCTCCCGTAGGAGGGAAGAAGAAGAAGAGGATGCTCAATCTTCTGAAGAGGACTCCTGAAAAATTAAGGACTGTGATGATGGTGATTTATAAGAGGGGGGCATCATTAATGTAAGTTTAAATCTGTTACAGTTAAAGTACACCATTTATTCTTATTTTAGATCCAAGTGTTGATTTCCCAATGGGTCTGCACTTTAAAGTTAAAAGTAAACAATGGTGGCTTATTTTAGTTTGACTTATCCCCCACTAATATTTTGTTTCTCTATAAAACATATTCTTACATCTGTAACAATTATGGGAATGCCCATATATTAAGTAAATAGCACCTGATATCTAGTAGATAGATGGGGAGCTCTTTCTATTAGGGGAGTGTAGAGCACTGAGGGGTTCTTTTTGTTACCATACACATATGTGTAGAATTATTATGATATTGCATGATGGTTACTCCCTGATTCAGGGAAGGACTCTGATCAAATGGACTTGAACCTTTTTGGTAAAAATTCATGCCACTCATGGTCTCCTTTACAGCAATTTGAATTTACTGTATAACATAATAGATATCCCCTCATAGGACCTATCTTAGTTCATTTGACTAACCTTTTGTGAGTATTAAGAGGAGTGGCGCCCTCAATGTATAGTACATCTGAAATGTTAGATGAAGGAATAACTGTATGTTTATATGCAAAAGATAATAAACATAAAGTATAAAAAAAAAAATATAAAAATAAAAACCCACACATTATCAAAGATTGCTGTATATGAACATGCCTGGTCACCCGATCGTGTCTCTCCATGAAAAAGAAATTCACATAAGTAATCTGGGACTGCCACTCTCAGAGTATGCACAGCCACCAAATCCCCCAAATCCACAGACAAACCATCAGCAGAGTAAAGAAAGTTGACCAAAAACAAAAGAGGCCACACAGGGAAACAGGTGCCACCAAAAAATAGCGCAACTTACAAGAAAACAAAAAAATATTGGGCACTTGCCACTCGCTATGGAACTCAGAGAAGATGCTGCTCCAAATCACATAGTGATGATAAATGTGCTTCATTTTATTGCAGGTGCCATGCACAGTTTAAAAGGTCCACCTGACGTGTTTTGGATATAAAATCCTTTCTCTGGGTTTCGTGGATGGTGAGTGCCTGGCTCTTTTTGTTTTCTTGTCAGTATACAAAGTTGGTCTCTTAGCCAGCGGGAAAATCGTGCTGCATTTAAATCACTACCTTCTGTGTGTCAGCTGCCACGTATGTTATGCTCGTATTTATTTTTTATTTTATTGAAAATTTTGATAACCGGGATAGGCACACTAAGCAAAGGCTCGTTTCCAGGTATGACCAGGGAGGGGTTACAGTACATCAAGGGGCAGGTAAGTTAACATGAGGTTGGTGCAAAACACAAGGTATCGAATGGAAAGAGCATGACACAAAGGTCGCTGTTTATGTCGTTTATGTGAGACAAAATGGAGACAAGGAAAAACAAAAAGACCCAGTGCTGCTCTAGGTCAGTTTTTTTTTTAATGATTCAGGTAGGTGCTACTGCAAACAAGATTACTTAGTTTAGCACATTCACTACTGACTGCTGATTCGTGAATGAGGATCCATTTAGAGGGGAAAAATGGCATGAAAGTAGAATGCAGATATGATTAGAACAAAGAAGGAATCTGATGCACGTGAAGACTTCACTGCTGTATAAGAGGTCTTTCTCAGGTAGCACTGACTCGTGACTTCAACAGGAAAAAAAAAAAGACATTTAAAATGGTACTTGGAAAGTTTGGAAATAACTTGATTCTTAGCCATTTAGGAGAGGTTATGATTTATAAAATATTCCATCTATTGAATGTGTGGAAAGACAGATAAGTGACAGGTCGGAGGGAGTACTTTTCACTAGTTATTATTAATACAGAAAATATCTGTTTTTAATAAAAAAAGGTGTCTTTTTAACATTTTCTCAGTTTACCATTTTAAAAGCACAATAAGACACTCTAAGATGTGGGTCTGGCTTGACAACTACCCCTTACAGGGGCTGTAAGTCCCTCACCTGTGGCATTGAGCCTCATTACAACCGGGGGGGGGGGGGCTCAGCCTAATTTACTCCCTGTTGTGTCTATCTGCCACCATAAAACACAAGTTCACTCTTGTAGCACAACAGCCCCTGATTATTCCCGCCTCCAGAAGTTTGTCATGAAATTCCATTTAAAATGCAAATTTTATTTTTGCACTGATACAAAATCTTTTCTACGCAAACACCAGCACTTGCCTTATTTAGTATTAATTTTCTTTGGATAATCTCAACTTTCGTAACATAGTGGTTTGATCTTGATTTGTGGGTTTTGTGTTTGCAGAAAAGCACAGCACTGCAGATCTGTATTTGGTTACTTGGTAGAATTGGACAAAAGAAGGCCAAAGCCCATCGAGATTGTCCCCCACTACACTGTGGGTCACTGTTCCTAGATCCAGTTTACAGTTAGCCAATTATCTAAGCCTTTCTTAATGGCATTGAAAATGTTAAGATCTATAATTTCTTGTGGAAGCCTGTTCCAAACTAAGTATTCTTACTGTGAAAAAGTTAAGTCTTTTATTGGTTTTTGCCTTACTAACCTCAAGTTGTCAGTTATGGAGTCGGGGCACTATTTTTCTCTGCAAGAAGGTTAATCCACACTGTTGCATTAGCATAGGTGAATGCTGAAGTTTAAAGAGAAACAGGAGATCACCTCTGCATGTCCTTGTCTGCAGGGAGTGGAGGCCTGTGGCATGGAGTCTCTCAGCGTACTCTTTAGTAGCTAAATGTGGGACCATCTTGGTGGTCCGCCTCTGTATTTGCTCTATCCTTTCAATGTCTTTGTTAAGGTAGGGAGTCCAAAAGGGAGAACCATAATTGGAATAGGGTCTAATATGTGTTCTATATAGCGGTATCAGACATGCTTCCGTCTTGGAGATAAAAGTACGATTTATGCATTTAAGAAGTCCGTTGGCTAGTTCAGCAACTATTGTACACGGATCTGAAATGTAGGATCAGTTACAAGTGGAGTCCCTTAGGGCTCCGTATTGGGACCTCCTCTTTTTTCAATCTTTGTTTCAGATATGACAAATCAGCTTAGCCACTATTCAATAAAATGTGCAGATGATACTAAATTGTTAGCTAAAGTTAGCATGGATTTAGATATAAAAACATTGGAGAAGGATTTGACGCTATTAGAAGAATGGGCATTAACTAACAATATGACATTTAATACTGAAAAATGTGTAACAATGCATTTGGGAGAACTGAATCAAAAACATCAGTACTTCCTAAATGATGTAGCTCTAAAACAAGTTACCACTGAAAAGAACATTGGGATTATCATTTCATCAGATTTGTCTTTTTCGGATCTCTGCAATGAGGTTGTCAAAAAATGTAACAAAATAATTGGTTGCATAAAAAGATCTTTCTCATCCAGAGACAGGGGATGCATTTTACCACTCTACAGAGCCTACATACGGCCACACATGGACTACTGTGCCTCACTTTGGAGCCCACACCTAAGGAGAGATGTGACAAAACTGGAGGGGGTCCAGAGGCGAGTAACCAAAATAATAAACAACATGCAGACCAAACGTTATGATGAAAGATAACAGAGTTGGACTTATACTGGTTAGAACTCCAAAGAACAAGGGGAGATATGCTATTAATGTACAAATTATCAAGAGACCCGAAACTAATGTATGAACTAGGGATGACTTATAACATAAGAGAAATTAATTTAAGAAGCCATAATTATCAACTTGCGTTAACATTCCCCGCCCGCCCCCAAAAAAAAAATAACAGACGTTTCCTTTTTACACAAAGGATCATACCACTGTGGAATGCACTTCCAAAATACATCGTAAATATTAACAATATAGACGTATTCAAAAATAAACTTGATAGACACTTATTGAACTTATAAGAACACCTAGTCCAGCTTTGCTGAAAGTGTACTTGTATAGGTCTTGGCCTTCTGTACATCTAACACTCCTAGTATGATCTGTGGAGGAAGTAAGCAATAGCCCACGACAGGAAGTGTGGTTATTGTAGATAAATCAACACCCCGGGTGCGTTGTGAGGCACGAGGCTGTAGACCAAGTGTCCTCACAGCGTCTAGGGTGTTGATTAATCCCCAATAACCACACACCCTGTAGTGGGTTACTGCGCTTATAACATGGGCCAAATTTCGAGACAAATGGACAAAAACTGTTGCTATAAGACAGAAAACGTGGGAACTACTTAGTGTTCCTCCACTACTTTTGGCCGTGGAACCACAGTTTTCTGTGTTCTGCCACAGGGAAAATAGTTCAACACAAACAAGTTTGTGGTGAACAGGCCACACATCATTGAATCAAAGAGCAGGTGGAACTTCTTATTGTACTGTCAAAACTATACAGCGTGCTGCATTTCTATACTGCTATTTTGTGCTCACAGTGCATATATTGTTTTTTTGGGGGCGATTACACTGCAGTCTGTGAATCTGCAGATAGCTACCCCCACCTCTTATGAGTCCATGTTCAAGCACGCTCCTGCTGCTACCTCCTGCTCAGTGCTGCGCTCCAGGAAGCATCTTACTTGGGGACGGACTTTGTTGCCGACATCTTCATGGTCACGTTCATTCTTCGGTGGTTCTCAGAGGTCCATAGAGCAGGTAGGAGAAGCACTGCTCAACTGTAGAACCGACTCAGGACATTCAGTCCATCAATGGAGCACACGGAGCGGGGACAGTTTCTCTGTTTCTGTCTCTGGCGCGACTGACAGGAAGATCTCGCTTCCACTGCTCCACATCTAGCTTACAGAGCTAGATTCGCCATGTCGGGAAGTGGTGCACTCGTGCACCCACATAAAGCGGAACTGGGTGACTGACTGGAAGGGAGAAGTCGGCCAACAAGGAAAGAAGCAGTGCACTTGGCGGGCCAAGTGGGCGATTGGCTGGAAGGGGGGCAACAAGGAAATAACAGGCAGAACAAAAATAAATACAATGTCTGCATTCCATTATGAGCATAGAACTCTCCTGGGGGGGGGGACACATCACTTGGGGAGGATGGTGATGGCAATTACTGCCGTACTACTGCTGCATCGGAACAGTGGCAGCTAGGACTTTTTACAAATTGCCCGATTTTACTGTGTCCATCGAGTGGGTGAGTGGAAGTCTTATACCACCCACAGTCTCCATTGTGTGCTGAACAGCATGTCTTGCTTAGCGAGACATTTCAATGGCTGCCACAGAGACATGAACTAAGAGACAAATAACGAGTGCGGCTCTGCTCCATAATCTCGCAAGGATGCCTGAGTACCACAAACTGTAAAATTAACAGTAATTGATGTATGCTCACCTGATGGTTCTCTGCCAATCAGGTGACAGTATTTTTCTTGTCCACGTTATAAAGTTTAATAACTATTATGCCCAGATCTCTCCCCCTGTCTGAGGAGTTCAGGGGGATATTGTTTAGGGTATAGGTCAGTTTGAGGTTATTTGTACCAAAGTGTAGGACAGTACATTTATCTATGCTGAATGACATACCATTGGAGTGGGCCCATCGTTCAATAATCCATAAATCATCTGCCAATGTAATCCTATTTGTAATACAATCAAATCTCCCCCTTAGTTTAGTGTCATCAGTGAATTTTGATAATGTATTACAGGAGCCTATCCGCATGCTGCTGATAAATAAGTTGAACAGAGTGGGGCCCAGGACTGAGCCCTGTGATACTCCACTACTCGCAAATCCCTTGTTTGATTAGGTTCCACTGATTTTTACTTGTTGTCGCAGGTATGATTTCACCAGGGATCTACAGCCAGTGCACACCATTCCGTAATCTACTGTCTTACTACCCTGCTTACTCTCCTTGGACTGTAGCCAACATAAACACTGTATTGATGTGTACACCTACACATATTAGCTACACCACCCACCATCTTCCCTTCATGAATCAGATTTTAAAGGGAAACCCCAGTTAGTAGAACATTTCATTTCAGTTTTATTTTTTATACTTGTAAGCTGGATGAGCAAATTGCCAGTTTTCACCAGCGATAAGTTACAAAACATACCTAAACATACATATCAATACATACAAACAAAAAAAAAATTAAGGACAGTACAAAGGTACAAAAAACATAAAAAACATAAGTAATCAGTTATTTAATATGAGCATGTGCAAATATCATTATCTATCATCCAGTATTTTAATCTTGTTTTAAAAGACCATACTGTTGTGCTTGCTATGATGTCAGCAGGAAGCAAATTAAAAAACAAAGGAGCCCTGTATAAAATCGATCTCTGACCAGAGGCAGTCCGAAACAACAGAAATTCATAAGTAAATTTAGTCTAGGACACAGGGAAGCAGTTGCTGCAGAAACACCCTATTAGGGCTTTCAGCACTAAAACAAATTTTTTTTGTGCCTCTCGTGCCCTCAGTTGGCCACTCCCTCAGGCTGCCAATGGACCCCCGTCCCACCACATCTTCCCTCAGCACCATCCGCCGTCTCCCCCCCACAGGTTGCGTCTAGGGCAACCTGATGTATCCCTTGATGGGGGGGGGGGGAGCCCTCCCTGTGCCCACAAAAGGGGAGATGGGGTCTAAATCCATACCAGGTGCATGACAGAGGATTGGCTCTGGAGGCTACTCCCAGGGCTTCGTGGCGTTAGAGGATCCGGGCAAATGTCATCCGATCAGTCGAGTGACGATTTTCCATTTTCTCCCCAGCCCACCCACCTCCCACATTCTGGTCTGGCCCCAGCAGCATCCTGGGGCAGGGGTATTCAGCAGCGTATTGAGGATCATGCCACCAAGAATGCCTTACTGCAAGCCATCGCCAGGAGTTGCCTAGAAAGTGGTCCAGTAATGTCCCGGCCCCCCCCCGTCCCAGAGAAGCATCCAAAGGATGCTTTTAACTCCTTTCCCACCAGTCTCCACTCATGACGTCCTGGTTCAGAGTGTGAACCCGGGTCACCAGCATACGAAGTGAACTCCTATCGCTCAGCACCATGGAGCCGGCTTAAATAAAATATTTAAGCACCTGTTTCAGATGTTATCTTATTTTGAAAGACCTGTGCTGAACCTCATGTCGCCAAGCTGCCTGCGGCTATCTCAGGCACACCAGGTGGCTTCCAGTGCATGGGATATGCTAATGAAGGCTACCAACTACTCACAGAGCTGGTAGCAATCATTAGCATACCGGCTAGTGTGCGTGAGATGGCGGCAGACAGCTCTGTGACAGGACGGTTGGTGCAGGTGTTTCAAAATAAGATAACAGCAGAAACATGTACTTAAACATTTTTTACTTTAATATTAAAAGCCCTAATCAGGCATATCTGCAGCAATTCCTGCCCTTCCTCTATTAATCGGGGTTTACATTTAAGCCTTAGATATTTTCAGGTAAAGAACTGAACCTGGTTTGAAGTAGAACACGGGGTTACTGTTTATCAATTTCCATTTCTGTCCCACATTTTCTGTTTGTTACCCCTTGAAGCCTGTTTCTCCTATCACATTATGACCAACGCTCAGTACAATAACCTCTGGTAGTGGGGGACAATACTGCATATTGCCCTTTACTACACCCCACCAACAACACTCAAGCTCCACAGCAACATTGGTCTATAGTATCTTTGGCAGCTTCAGTTAGCTCAGCAGTACACGTTCTTCCCCTCCCCTTCCCCCAAATCTTTTCTATTTCCACTGCTCCTCCAGTCACCCTCTAGTCTGGTTCACTGAAATCTATGTAAGGATTGCACTGTTGCCATATCAAATCCCCTACCCACAGTAGCCACCGGCAACAGGACATGAACTGATTAACACGCGCCAGCAGTACTGAACCACTGTGCTCATTTCCAACAGAGATCCTGTAGTAAGAAAACATGTAACGCAGTGGCCTGAAAGTACAATATTTTCCCAGTGGGGAGTTTCATTTTTTTTTTTTTAAATAGCAGCTCGGATGCTGTGTTTAAAAAAAGAAACGCAGCAATTTGTCACCTAAAAATAAACAATCTGAATTCCCACTAGAAATACTAGAATACTTAGTCATTTGTTTTTCTATCCTGGCTCCAAGAATTAGAGTCACTACAGCCTTTCTATGTAATTCCCTTCTGAGAAACAGACACTAGAGATTTAGTGGCATAAACAGAAGCTGCACAGGGCCATCGGAAGAAAGCAGTTGGCCATTTTAGAACAGATGTCCAACTGCCTAGTTTTCCAGCTTCTTCCCCATGGGGTTGGTTTCACAAAGAATGGAACCTTTCTGGATTTAACACTGTTTACCCTCAGAAAAATACATGTTAACCACAGAGCTGTCTAATTCCTGAAAAGACGCAGTCACTTGCAACTGAGTGACCTAATTCCACTGCTACTCAAACTCCTAACAACCAACACTTAAATTAGAACAAGTTGCACTGCTGTGTAATTAGGCTCCCTTTTAGTTACACGTTGTCTCTGCCCTTCAATTAAAACTGTGGACAGCCAGGGTATTCTGATGACAGTCATCTGAACAGGCTTGTTAATGGTTTCTAACTAGGCAGAAGGGCACTGCAGTCACAGTGAAGTCTTCTGCCATGTCAAGTCACATGTGCAACATTTGCAGTGCAATCTGTGAATGGGAAGGGTTTGAATGTCAGCTGCCCCACCTTCCTCATCACTGTAACCAAACTCAAATGTTGTTTTTAGGGATCAGTAGCTTCCAAATGCTCAGCTTTAACAGTGCACTGCATTTTTTAATTAGCCAAATAACAACCTGTCCAGTTCCTGCTATATGGCGCAGGTACCAAAATGGGGCAACTAGTTAAAACTATCACAAAAGCCGGCCCACCAGCGCAGCAGTTGGATTTCTGCTTGCGGCGCCAGCGACCCGGGTTGTCGGAGGGCCGGCTGGAGGGGAAGGATTTAACATCTTGGACTGCTCTCCTTCTCCGGGCGGGTGGGGGGCGCCTGTGTGCTCAGTGCCACGGTGACACCTAGAGGAGGCTGGGTTCACTGCAAGCACAGACGTCAAACTGAACTCAGGGGCAGGGCGGACGCTGGTCATCACTGCACGTCCCCACCCCTGCTCACAGGGGAGAAAAACATCTCATGCCTGGCTGTCTCTATGAAGCTCTGCCCCTGGTGCCTTGGTCAGCCTCTGGAGCCAAATGCTCAGCTTTAACAGTGCACTTCTTTTTTTAATTAGCCAAATAACAACCTGTCCAGTTCCTGCCATATGGCGCAGCTACCAAAATGGTGAAACTAGTTAAAACTATCATCAAAAGCCGGCCCGCCAGCGCAGCAGTTGGATTTTCACTTGCGGCGCCAGCGACCTGGGCTCGGGAGCGGACCCGGGTTGTCGGAGGGCCGGCCGGAGGGGAAGGATTTAGCATCCTTGGACTGCTCTCCTTCTCTGGGGGGAGGGGGGGTCTGTGTGCTCGGTTCCACGGTGACACCTAGAGGAGGCTGGGTTCACCGTAAGCACCAACGTCAAACTGAACTCAGGGGCGGGGCGGATGCTGGTCATCATTGCACGTCCCTGCCCCTGCTCACAAGGGAGAAAAACATCCCATGCCTGGCCGTCTCTATGATGCTCTGCCCCTGGTGCCTCTATCAGCCTCAGGAGCCGGCTCCCCGACCAGACAATTGTAGCGTGGACCGACATGGTGGTCGGTGCCACAACCCCACTCTCTGGGAGAAAGCCAGGGATGACAGGGTAAGTGCGGGCATATCCGGAGGTGGAGGCAAGGGGTCCATGACCAGAGCAGATCCTGACAGCTGGGTAGGGACCAAAAAGCATAGTAAATAAAAAAAAAAAAAAAAAATGCTATCACCAATAATGACAAGGTCACAGTAGCTCATTGTATGAAGTTATGCAGAGAGAAAGCCGGCCTGGTGGCGCTGAGGGTTGAAGTGCTGGACACCACACCTCACGCTACACTGGCGACCCAGGTTTGAAACGAATCCGGGATGCAGGGGTCGGCTGGGGGAGAGAGCTGGACTGAGTCGCTGATTGACAACTCTCCTCTCCTGGTGTGGGCTGGGCATCGTGCCAACTGGTGGATGGTGTCGGGAGGGGAGGGTATCACTGGGCAAGTGGTGGAAGCCGTGCCTCACCACGGCTTACCGCTTGGACTGCAGTCCAGTTCGACAGTGTTCTGGGGGGGGGGGAAGACAGTACAACATAGCTGCTTTCCGCAACCTCGAAAAAATCCTGCCCCACTGCCATGCAGAGTGATCCCTGATCAGGGAAGAAGGAGCCCTGGATAGGCAGTACGCTGCTAGCGAGCCCTAGCCGGAGTGGGCAGGAAAAAAAAAGTTATGTAGGGAGTGGCACCGCACTGAAAATGTAAAACAATGCCACACTGCCCGAGGTATGTTTACATTACATGGGGGCTTAAAGACCTACTCGAGGGCCGGCCTGATGGCACAGCGGTAGAGCTTGCTTGCAACACTGGTGACCCGGTTTCAGTAGTGGACTCCAGGTCACTGGAGGGTCATCCGGGAAGGATCAGTGTCCAAGGGACTGCGCCTTCCTCTGGGGCACAGTGCCAGTACCTGGCCCTAGGAGTATGCTGGGGAACAACACCTGGACCTGCCTAGTGTTAACTGGAGAACCGGCAGACATGAACATATAATGCACGGGAATGTGCACCCATGTCTTGGCATTACTACACACCCTGCTACTACTACAAAAGAAGAAAAACCCTCTGTGCCTCAAGACCCCCAAGATACTTGGACCTGGTTCTTGCTGTAGATGTGGGGACACACTGAGAACCTCTGTTCCACAGATGGTGGAGCTGGGTGCTGGAGACCGTCTCAGCTGGCAACTGCCATGAGGGGGTAGGCTTGTGGGGTTGAAAGGTCCCACAGGTTTGTGGAGGCCAGGACACCGGGGGTGGGTCTGGCGAAGACATGCTGGAGTGCTAAATTATACATTATAAAAAAAAAAAAAAAAAACAAGACCTAATCAGGGAGTTGTGGTTTGGAGGGCAGGGTGCTGAGGAGACAGGTGTTGTCCTTTAAGCATAAATATTGTAAAGTTCATGTTTGGGCGGGGGGAGGTAAGGAACCAAAATGTAACAGGCAGAATCTGTCCCTTCACTAACTGAAGTGTCGAGGTCTGTGGAGAACAGAATCAGTGACAAGTTGGAATTATGGAGCTCAGAACATGTTCTGCACCTGTACTGCTAGAATGTATAAACACCACAGTACAATACAGACCATGAACTACATTGTTTTTGTTTGAAAATCTCCCACTCTCGACTTATTCTCTCCACAATGACATGATTTCTCTGGTGCACTCTGGAAACCATAACAGTTCCTCTCAAAACACAGTGGCATTTAAGAGAAAATCTTCATGTTAAAGCAGGCACCTCATTACTGTAATAGGACAACTCCCCAGTCAACATCACAGTTTCACTTGGGAGGGCTGCACATTCACAGGCATACTGCGGTTTTGAAATTGTTCACCGGAAATATTTCTAGTGGTCCCCATGGCTCCACTTTTGACTCGTATGCTCTTCTTATGCCAGGGCATGGTATTACTTTATAAAAGTCTTCTGGCAAAAAAAAAAAAAAGGCCCAAAAGGTGGGATTTGTTTTATAACCCATGAAAAAACAAACACACTTCAGGCACAATTTCAAGAGCTAGGCCAATAACTGTTGCAGTTTCTCAGGTCCTGCATACTTACTGCAAGAGTTAATCACAGCAAATGCTAGGTATGCAAGGCAAAAAATGCAAGTTTAAAGCAAGGGTTGTGCTTAGAACACGCAAGGATAAGGCAGTTTTCCTTGCATACACAATCTTTGCAATTATATCATAATTGAAAGATTCCAAACCAAATATGAATGCAAGGATTATGCCTGGATGATGTAAAGCTGCGAAAAGATCCCCCTTGCATTTTCTTTAGAAAACTCTTGTTAAACTTGCATTTACCTATGTATCTTGCATGGCAACGGGATTTTTAAAGGTATGGGTGTGGGCTTGGAGGCTGTATGAAAATCTTCCAGAGGAGCTGCTCAAAGGTGACGTCTTTTTCCATATTGTAAATGAAAATGCTGCCCTAGGCAAAACTGCTCACAGCTAGGCCAGTAATTGTTGCTGTTTCTCAGCCCCTGCAGTACCTACTGTTGTCAAATCAATATTTTATCCCATGGGGCTTACTTCTTCACGTCATCTGATTTCTTCCGACAGTTTGGCCATCTTATTATGAGCTTCCCTAACGAGATGAAATTGTAGAAGTACAGTAGCTGCCTTCTTGAAAACCAGGAGTGGATCATGAACTCTACAGAACAAAATACTTCATCCAGTTCAAAATTTGCTCCATACAAGTGACAAGCTGCTTCTGACAACCTACAGCTATTAGCTTTGTTTTAGAGCTACTCTTAGTGTAAGAGCAGTATACTTACTAGTGAGCAATTTTAATGCTTGGATAATTTGGTGTGGGATGCTTTTATAAAACTCTCAACCTTCGCACTCAGGGTTAATGTAGTGTCCCACACCTTGGGCATGTGTGAAATTCAGGTTACACACACCCGCCCATGTATTATTCTCTATTTCATGCATGCGATTCGGGTGAGAGAACAGCAAAGTGAGGCTGAGCTGTTCGTTATACTGAAGAACGTAAGCGAGACTTTCCTTAAATAACAAAGAAACACAGAATTTGACAGCAAAAAAGGACTGCTTAGGCCATCCAGTCTGCCCATTTCTCCCCATCTACACTGTTACCATGCAGACCTTGCCTGATCTACAGCGCCTTCTCACTCCTTCCCTTCCTTTCCACTAGGATTCCCTTGTAGTTATTCCTTACATTCATGAACCCCACCAGTTTTCACCCTACCACCTCTGCTTGAAAACCGTTCTAGGAAACCACCACTCTCTTCTGTGAAAAAGTACTTCCCCACATCTAGAAACACAGACTTTGATGGCAGATAAGGGCTGCTTGGCCCACCCAGTCTGCCATTTCCCTACCTACTGGATAAGCTGCAGATCCTAGTTAACCAACAGCCTATTTCTTCCTACCCCCCCACAAGAATTGCCTTATGTCTGTCCCATGCATTCTTGAATTCCCCCACTGTTTTTGACCCCACGACCTCCTCAGGAAAGCTGTTCCATGCGTCCACCACCTCTCTGTGAAAAAATACTTCCTCACATTGCCCTGAGCTGTCCCCTCTATCTCCAAATTGTGTCCCTTGTTCTTGCACATCTCTTTTTCTGAAAAATGCTACCCACTTGGACTTTGTTGATTCCCTTGAGGAACTTAAAGGGAAACATTGGAAAAGGCACAGCTTTACTCTGGCTCTACAAAAATGCTTGATTAGTGCTTTCAGACAGTATTTTTTAAAAGAAATTCCCTCTAGTTGCTTTATTAGTGATTTAAACAGTGGCCTTCAACTTTCACTTTCTATTGCTAGCAGCCACCATTTCATGAGTAGCAGTGAGCTTCCTGAGCACACTTTATGCTAATATGTCCTGCCAACCAATAGCGGAGGTCAAACAGGCATATTAGCATAAAGTGAGCTCAGGAAGCTTACTGCTGCTAATGAGATGGTGGCTGCCAGCAACAGAAAGTGGAAGTTGTGGGTAGCTGTTTTAAATCATTTAAAAAAGTTGTTACTGTCTGATAGCATTAATTGAGAGTTCCTGTAGTTTCTGAGGAAAGCTGTGTCTTTTCCATTGTTTTCCTTTAAAAGTTTCTATCATGTCCACCCTCTCCCTCCTTTCCTCAAGCGTATACATATTAAGCTCCTTTAGTCTCTCTTTGTATGGCTTCTGTTGCAGACCCTGCACCATTTTAGTTGCCCTCCTCTGGACTGCCTCCATCCTGTCTACGTCCTTGTGGAGATGGGGTCTCCAGAACTGCATGCAGTACTCCAGATGGGGTGTCACCAACTGTCTGTACAGAGGGATAACAACTTCCTTTTCTCTACTGGTGATGCCTCTCCCTACACATCCCAGTATCCCAAGCCCTCCCTACTGCATTCTCACATTGCTTGCTGACCTTTAGGTCATCTGATATGACTACTCCCAGGTCCTTTTCCATTTCTGTTGTTGTTACTACCCCCCCCCCCCCACACACACACACTGTGTACTCTTCCCCTTGGTTTTTGTTTCCCAGGTGCCTTACTTTGCACTTCTTTGCAATGAATCTAAGCTGCCACACTTCTGACCATTCCTCCAACCTTGCCAAGTCCCTTCTCATCCTTTTCACCCCCCCTTGTGTATCAGCCCTGTTGCAGATCTTTGTGTCGTCTGCAAAGAGGCATACTTTTCCTTCTAGTCCCTCTACAATATTACTTATAAAGACATTAAAAAGGAACAGACCCAGTACTGAACCCTACGGTACCCCACTAGTAACCCCCCTTTCTTCAGAGTGGACTCCGGTTACTATTACCTCCTGTGTCCAGTCAATGTTTTACTCAGGCTATAACTCTGGGACCCACTCCCAGGCTGGCTAATTTGTTTATTAATCTTTTGTGTGGGACTGTGTCAAATGCCTTGCTAAAGTCTACATTGGCCATGTCCACAGCCCCTCCCTGGTCTACTACTTTGGTCACCCAGTCAAAGAAATCTATTAGATTCGTCTGACATGACCTTCCCGCTGTGAATCCACGCTGCCTTGGGTCCTGTGCCCCACTGACCTCTAGGTACTCTACAATTCTTTCCTTCAGAAGTGATTCCATCATTTTCCCTATCATTAAGGTCAAACTGACAGATCTGTCATTTCCTGCCTCTGTCTTGCTCCTACTTTTGTGAAGGGGAATCACATCCACCCTCCTCCAGTCCTCAGGTACCACAACATCCTCCCATGATTTGTTAAAAAGGGTAGTCAGTGGTGTCACTAGTTCTCCCCTTAGTTCTTTTAGAATTCTGGGGTGAATCCCATTGGGCCCCATTGCTTTGTCTATCTTCAGTTTTAGGAGTTCTTTCAGAATCCTTTCTTCTGTGAAAGGACGGTATCGACACCCCTATCCAGAGTGCTTCTATTGATCGGATTAGGTACCTCCCCCTCCTCTTCTTTTGTGAATACTGAGCAGAAGTATTCATTCAGTATCCCTGCTTTTTCACTGTCCCTCTCTGTCCAACCACCCTTCCCTTTATTCAGCCTCACTATCCCTCCCTTTGTCTTTCTTAGCTCCCTAATTTAGCTATGAAAGGTTTCATCCTCCTCCTTCTTAACCCAGTTGACTATCTTTTCCTTGGTTTGGGCCTTTGCTATTCTGACTGCCTTCCCCACTTCCTTCTGCTTTAACTGGTACAGTTATCTGTCCTGCTCCTTCTGTGTTTCCTTATACTTTCTGAATACTATATTTTTCTCCCTAACTTTCCCCACCACCTCTTTTGAGAATCATACTGCTTTTTTCTTTCATTTTGAGTTGTCTCTCTAGCTTCATAGCATGTCCCCTTGTTCATTTGAGAAATACCTGCCTCCTGTACCTTATTTACCCATGAGGTCTTTAAAGGACTCCATCATATCCTAACCCCCACCCCACCTCCATTCTAGGGTGTACATACTGGGGTCCTTTAGTCTCTACACATAGGGCTTTTGATGCAGACTCTGCAGCATTTTAGTTGCCCTCCTCTGGACTGCAGCCACTCTGTCTATGTCCTTCCTGAGATGTGGTCTCCAGAACTGGACACAGTACTCTAGGTGGGGTCTTACCAGCAATCTGTACAGAGGCAACACCACCTCCCTCTTTCTGCTGATGATACCCCTCCCTATACACCCCAGCACACTACTGCCTTGTCGCACTGTCTGGCCACCTTTAGGCCATCCTATATGATTACTCCCAGGTCTCTTCCCTGCTTGGTGTTTGTCAATACCACTCCACCCATTTTGTAATCTGCCCCTGAGTTTGCTAAGTGCATTACTTTGCACTTTTTCACATTTAAACCCAGCTGCCATACCCTTGACTACTACTCTATTTTTCTCAGGTCCTGCTTGTCTCCCCCCCACTGAGTGTAAAAGTAGCCCATCAAGATGATGATACATTACAGAGCAAGCTAGTGCTTACAATTTTTTTGAAATACCCTTTTAAAGAGAAATACATTGTTTTTTAAGGGTGAGTGCACCAGCAACCAAACCATAGGTTGCCTTTGTGCAGTGTGTGAGGACTATTATCAAAATGAGAACGTCTCTAATGCCACCTGAAGGTTCTAAGTGACTCAGAGGTCTAAGCAAAGCTGCAGCAGTCTCAGGCTAGATACAAAATGCATCAGATAGGGCACTGTTAACATTCAATTTAATGAAATACAAAATCACACATACCCCCATAATGCAAGGCATCATGGGCTGCATATGCAAATCACCACAGAATATTATGCTGGTTCAACTTTAAGCAGAAATGCATGGTGCCGAAAGGCCTCTCTTAATACTGTGCATATGGCCTATAAGTCATCCTTACATATATGTTGACACCCCCACCCCTTACTATTGTCAGTTTTAATACAATGACAGACAAAAGCTTACTACGTTAATATGCAGAAAATATATTGTGTGACCAGCATCGGCCACAGAATTGTTTTTTGTACCCAGAACTAGACACAAAATCAGGTTACGTAGTTGCAAAGATGATTAACCACTGTAAACTTCACAGATGTGCCGACTTCACACATAAGTTGAGACACAAAATCACACATACCCCCATAATGCAAGGCACCATGGGCTGTATATGCAAATCACCATAGCATATTATGCTGGTTCAACTTTAAGCAGAAATGCATGGTACCAAAAGGGCTCTCACACAGTCTGCAAAGGGTTCCAACAGAAGACACATACATGTGTTTCGTCCTACCAGGACTCATCAGTGTGCCTCGTCTGTGTGATACCCCAGTGGAATGAACCAGCTACCCTAATATGGTCTATCTGGGTTATGTTGTGGTGAATCCAAGTTGAGATGTGCTTCTTGGGTGCCCAATGTTAGTACCAAAACCAGACTTATATACAAGCATATACAGTACTTAGAAGTGAAATGAAGAATAATAATTAAAATGTTACATTCATTCCGATACAAGAAATTAGCCTGTGAATGCAATTAACTCTGTTCACATTTGCTGCAGCCCTAATGCTGTGCACCCGTTTGCTTATAAATCTAAACATGGGTTGCATTTTGTCACTTTTACAGCCCCTATTTACTTCTGAAGTATTTCCAGTTTTCCCATCAAGGAAACATTTTTTCCATGTGTGAAGTAAGCATTCACGTTTCATCTGAAAATCTAAACAGCAGCCGAAAGGTTAAACAACAGTAGATGAGCAGCTTTCTCAAGGCCTTTTCTAACTGTTATCCACACACCCTCTGACTGAGATGACCCTGAGTGCAATAAGGATCTTGGGCAATGGGCAATTCTCGGTTACTATCTAACCTAAAGTGTGTTTTTCTAGTGCAACAGTAAACTCTCTTATCCGTGACAATCTGAAGACAGTTTATGACACATGGGCTTGATAAGACATGGTCAGACCTTTACGGACTTACTGAAGCTATACCTGGGAGTCCGAATTACTGTGTTGTTCTACTAAACTGAACCAAGTCCTTTATTTACAGGTCAGCTATAGTGCCCGAACAACCACCAATGCATTCCACTACTACTGCCCTGCTGCAATCTCAAAGATGAAAAGGGACGTTCATTCTTCATTTTTGATTCTATTTTCCCCACTTTTCCTTTGTTACCCCATGTCCCCCACCATGATAATGGGGGTCACATCATGCTCTCTTCCCCTAGAACTAAGTGCTGAGCTGGGAACTTCACACTGAGCCACAGCCTGCATCCAGGAGCAACGTGGAAGAGAATAAGCGAAGTTAACCGACTTGAAAGAAAAAGATACGACTAAATCGTAACTGTTATAGAATTAAATTTAATTCAATACATGGCCACCTGTGTCTCAACATTTCGAGACAAACCCATTTATTCATGCATGGTGGTCCGGGTGGCCGAAAAAAACAATGACTGTCTCCCAAACTTCTCTGTCAGTGACACAGGATATTTATTTTGAAGCCCTTAGCAGGACCACAGAATGTGAACCCCATCAGAACTGTACCTTTTACAGACAGAGGAATCAGTGAGATGACCACTGTTATTGCTGCCACAAGGACCACTGCTCATAAATAAGGGGCGTTGCCTTGAAATGTTGAGACACAGGTGGCCACGTACTGAATTATTCAACTGAATTCTACAACAGGGGAGACTGAGTTGCATCTTTCATTCTTGGCTTGGACTGCACTGAAGGACAGTCAGTTTCTCACATGCTTATATCCACATGTCCTAGCAGGGACCGAGGTCAAGCTGGATGTTTGCTTTAGGTTAAGTGACACGTTTGGTGTCACACAGCATGTATGCAAGTTGTGAGATTCAAACCCAGGTCCGCTCTGACTTCAGGTTTACACAGCACTGTGTCCTAACCACTGGGCTATACTGCCAGCCATAATGAAATTACGAAAATGCAAGCCATAAAGTTCTGATCATGATTCCTCACCCCCACTCCCTCCAAAAATTACAAAACCCAGTAATATGATTGGACGGTGACAATGTAATAGCTTTTAAATGATAAATAAGTGCAACTATAAAAACAATCTAATCTTCATTTCAATTTGCTGAACTCAGTTCTATTATTGTTAGTCCTATAGTGCTATTATTTAGTAAGCATATTTATTACCTGCAGTTTCTGGAAAACAAACATTTTAACAAATAAACTGACCACTGTTAAAAGTACCATGAAATATATGTAATTCAGAAACAAACAAAATAACCAGGGATACTGCCAGTATCATGTAATAATTAAAAAAAAAAAAGCCTTGTCTAATCAAATCTCTGATAGCTGCTCATTGAAAACCAGGGCACTGATGGTTCACTTCCTCTCAGACAGATTTCTTGCGGAATAAAGACTACTCTAAAACACATCATGCCATTTTCTTGTCAGAAAGCTGTGAACATAATGGATGCCACCTCAGCAGCAATGCATGCAGCAAGGTTTTCAACACATAAGAAAGGCTCACATCAAGGCAGTTTGTGACAACAACAGTAATTTAACCAGTATAGCCCAACTGAGATGCAACACCTTATTTTCAGTGGGGTCCTGCTTGTACCCGATTTTACAGCTGGTGGCACTGAAATACAGGGAGGGCAATAAAGTGACATAGGGCCCAATACACAAAAATTAACTTTTGCCCTCTGTAAGTGTGGAGGGCCGTGCATGGTCGTGGACTGCCCACTTTGCACACATGGGAAATTATATGGAATCCACAGACAAGGATGTACACTACAGCTCGACCCCATTCCGCTCCAACAATGCTTCACTGCATGCAGCCAGGTCTTGTTGGGCATGCCCTTCTGTGCAAACTTTAAAAGTTAGTATACACCATGAAGGGATGCAAAGGGTGACTTGAGGAGGGGAGGCAGCAGTAACATTTGTACACCCTCTGCACCAAGCCCTACCAAAGATTACTGGGGCCCTGAAAGGCCATGCAGCATGTCATCACCAAGGCAGACTGGCAACCAGGCCTTACTCTTAGCATGAATTCCTGTGAAAGTACCAGTGCCAGCCTGCCACTTATCACTCCATATCACTGTGCCAACCCCAGGATTTCCACTTACATATTCACTACCACAGCTTCCAACAGACAGAAAAACACAAACAATGTCTGAAAACTGCTGTCTGCAGTTAACTGTGCATGGTGTTTTCTCTTTGCCATTTTCCCCAGCACTCCACTGTCGCTCCTGTCACCCAGTTGGTCACCTGCCTGGGATGTACAAACATGCCGCTCACTGCTCGAACTACAACAACAAATCCATGCCCCACACTCTGTCACATACTCACATTCAGCTGCTGTTCAGCAAACAAAGCTTCCCTTCACTCCTGGCAGCATTGTTTATATTCTAGATTTGCTGACTCAAACACAAAGATTCAGGGTGGGTGGGAGCACTGAAAAAACTCCCAAAATACAATAAGTATAATGCAGACATCACAATTTCTGCAAAACACTATATTCGCACTAGTGGCTCCTGTTGACACCCTGGTGATAGCACACCCAGTGAAAGGTCTATTTTTTTTGTAATGATAATTTTTTTACCTTTTTTTTCCCAACAGACCTCATTTTATAAGCGCAATAAGACACAGCAGTGCAGTATTTAAGCTGAGATTACTGTGCTTCCAGGAGCTATGAGGCCCTCCTTCTGCAGCGTTGGGCTTCACTATGCCCTTAGGTGCGTCGTAATCTCAGGACAAATCTCACCCAATTGTGTCTTATTGCTTACTTCATTACTCTGTGACCAGGAGCAAGTCAGGTAGCCTACCTATGCTCAAAGTCTCTCAAATTTTACTCTATCACTGTGCTCTCTGCATCTCCCTGTGTGCTTAAAATGGCAGAAACCCTCTCTTCCCCCCTCCTTCTTCTGGACTGCAAAGCACCATGAGATACAGTCTGTTCAAAAGGCACTAAGTAAAACCAAAGCCCCCGCTAAAATCCTTGTGGTAGCCAGCCCAATTGCATAGAGGGCTGAGGCGCTTAGCACCTGACCTCACCATGCCGGCAACCCAAGTTTGGGAAGAAGCTCAGGTCACTGGGGGTCAAGGTGAGGATAGCTAGGAGTGGATTAAGTGGACACCTGGCAGCTCTCATCTCCCGGACTGGGAAGGCAAGCCGACTCAGCTCTTGGCCGCCACCAGACTACTACTTTCAGGGGTGAGAGAGTCATGATTCTGTGAGGCATGTCTGCCTTGCATCCTGTGCCACCTAGGGAGAAAACAGGTGGAATATGGTTGAGGGGACTGGTACAGCCCTTCCTGCTGGTCTTGGCCCATGGGCTGCATACTGTGCGACTCTGAGCAAGCCACTTATCTGTGCTAAACAAGCACAGAAAAACAGTCCTACCACAGAATGAGTGTGCTGCACACAAAAGTCAAGTAAACAAAGCAGCAAATGTCTGCACCATTCGAAGTGTACCAGAATTACAGCTTTATTCAGTTTAAAAATAACCAACCACTCACTACCTCCTGGGCGGCCATTTTGTATCAGGTAAATAATGGATAGTTTGGACTTCATATGGAGCTATTGGGAGGTAAAAACATCTCCAGCATCAGGCAAGAAGTACCTCTACCAGTTCCACACAGTCAGGTGCATCTTCAACAGGCTGAGCCAATCAAAAAAACACAGATCTTCAATACAAAAATCCTTAAAATGACAGTGCACTTAAAGTGAAGCAGCATATACAATATAAGTACAAAAACATGCTAAGCTGTCATAAATGAATATAAATAAAGGCCCATTAAGATACAGTTCAGGGAACCAGAAACTGTTGTATTTTGGTATGAGCCCACCTGAAAACCAAACAGTTTTCAACATGAAAATTGTCATGGGTCCACAAGAGTAATGAATCCGACAAATCCAATAAATGTAGTGCTGGAGATACCAATGGGTATTTATCCTCTGCACCCTAGCAGAGAAAAGACAACAGTATGGATTAGTACTAAAGGCACAATAAACGTGTACTTATAGCAGATCATTTCCACTGCTACTCTATAAAGAGAAGGGAATGATGAGTATATACATAGATAATATAAAAACATGTTTTTGATCTGCTATAAGTACATGTTTATTATGCCTTTAGTGGGGAGGGGGAGGTCGGGAGCTGGGCTGAGCAGCCATAGGGTGGCTCCCCTCTCCTGGGTGGGGATTCAGTCATGACCGCAGCAAGGCTGCCCCTGGATGGAGGCCTGAGGGTAGTGCAGACAGAAGCAGCTAGGATAGGGAGGGTGCCCCGGATCGTTGCGTGCGCGTGCCTCCATATGTACTTGAATGGCCGTGGCAAAGGGGAAAAAAAAACAGTGGAAAAAGTGGAGGATCAGGCAGGCTCTATGATGGCTCTGCGGCATCCATACCAGCACCCCCTCCCGAGTCTGGATGTTGAACTCCGGGGGAGGGGGGGGAAGTCAATGCCCCTCACCCTCGGCACTTTCACAGGGGGCAACCCATGGGGGATTACCAGGTGGGTCAGGTGCAGGAGTGTCGGGGCCAGAGAGCGGACCTCTCCGAGGGAGTGGCCAAGCTACTTGCCAGCTCCAGGAGGGAAAAAATGTATATGGAAAAAGAAAAACAAAAAAAAAAAATTGTGCGCAAGTCCTCTCAGGTACTCCACTGTTTCCTAGTATGGTATTCTGCAACTATGCACTGAGTTCTTTCAGTGGAGTTCTTGTACACTCTCTAAGTTTCTTGTGGTGGGTGGCCAGCAATGTATTGCTCCATTATAGTCTCTGTCAGGCTCGGCTTCTTTTTCAGAGCATCAATTAGTTTTTACATTGTGGGGTGTTCAGCACTTAGCAGGCTTGTGAAACTGTTGTGCCATCCTTCAGTAGCTTTGTTTGTCCTTGGGTTGCCTTGGTTTGTTGCATCATAGCAGTTCCACTGGTTTTGAGGAAATCTACGCTGCTGTCGCCTTCTGTCCGTCCTCCCCTCCCAAACGTCTTCAGATAGTCAAGAATAGGCTGTAGCAAATCCTCATACTCAACGTAATACTTACTGCCCATTAAAGCCTCGAACGCTTTCACTACATTGTGTACAGGCACGAATGCCAGTGTAGCCAACATTCTCACATTCAGTGATAACTCTGGATCAACTCCATACTGCTGTTGAAGTCCACACTTCTGTACCTGCCGCCAGATACTTTGGCTGAAAAGAAAAAAAACAGCCATGCATTGCTGTCCCTGGAAAAGTGTCTTGGAATGCTGACACAGCACTGATCTCAAAGTCTGTCATTATTGATTTTGGACTAAGGTCCGGTTGAAGCTTCTTCAGCTCTTGCAACAACTGTAAGTATGTTTGCTTGGTCTTATTTGGCAGCAGCACATATACAGCAGGCAGCACTTTGTTGTGATGAACCCCATGAATGGTATACAGCTGCTTGAAGAGTGGTGGGGAAGCCTTGAAGGTGCCATCAGCATGCCAGTGGGGTGACATGCTGAGGAACCACAGATTGGCACTGATGCTAAATAACAGGATTTTGTCATTTCCTGGTCCACTGTCAAACAAAAGGAAGGCATCGTCTGCACTTGTCTCCCTGTATGAAGCTGGGATTTCCAGCTCCTGCAGACTTATTGGATTACGTGGTGCACCAGAGATGGCTGCTGTGTGTGTCTGTATTGTCCTTTTCATCCCCTGCTCCTCTGTCAACCATGCTAGAACCGCATTTGAAAGACCCCAAGTGGCCACAGAAATGATGGTATGTGTAGTCTCATGTCATGGCCACTGTGGACTTCATTTTGTCAATAACAAGTCTTACGCCATTGCCAGCAGCATCAGGTGCATGGCTATGGTCGGTACATTGTACCACTGCATTATTCTGCGTATGGGATTGTCCAGGGCATTTGGTACAGTGATATATTGAGCACTTCCACAACGTTTTAGCACCACTCAACATCTCCTTTCGATAACAGTACTCCATGTGCAGCAACGTGTTTCCCCCCGCTTTGCTCTTAACATACTCCAGTGCCATTTCCAAGTTGCCGTCTGATTACTTCTGTCTGTATAATAACATAATTAAATCATGAGATTGACTATTTTGAAAGCGTTTGGGTGGGGAGGACAGACAGAAGAAGGCGACGGCAGCCCAGATTCCCTCAAAGCCAATGGAACTGCTATGAAGCAACAAACCAAGGCATCTCAAGGACAAACAATGCTGTTGAAGGATGGCACAACAGTTTTGCGAGCCTCCTAAGCGCTGAAACCCTACAATGCGGAACTTAACTGATGCTCTGAAAAAAAGAACAGAGCCTGACAGAGACTATAATGGAGCAATACATTGCTGGCCGCCCAACAAAAGTAGCTGAGAGAGTATACAAGAACTCTGCTGAATGAATTCAGCACTTAGTTGCAGAATACAATACAAGGGAAACAGCAGAGTACCTGAGAGGACTTGTGCACAATTTCATGTTTTAGCTTGATGATTAATATTCTTTCAATATGTTTGAATGCTTTCAATAACATTTATATATGTTCACATAAGTGGTTGGTTATGTTTATTCTAGTGCTGAATGAAAAGTAGCTGAATTTACAAATGAGCGGAATTGACTCGGGCTTAGCTGACATGGATTCGGTGAACTACCAAAAATGTTGCCAGCTCATGTAGATATGACGGAAATCACATTAAATGTTTTTAATTTTAATCCTATCTTGTTTGCCCTGTTTTCTGTTTATCTGACAACAGTTTAAGACAGAGTTGGAAAGACAGTAAATGAATTACAACAAACATACTTTGTACAAATAGTATATGGGCAGCCATACACAAGAAGGCTGATGTTTCTGTCAAGGGCTGAGATGACATCATAGTGACTTCTTGAGATTTGTTCTCAAAGTCTACAATGTCATCTCACCCCTCAATGGAAACACAGTCTTGTTATATATGGCTGTCCACGCATTATTTGCTACAGTATATGCTCTTGGCTGTGTTAAGAGGGTTATTCCACTGCCAACTGTATCAAATATATAGAATAGTGGATGGTCACCCATCCACAACAAGGCTGTGTTTCCCTCGAGGGAGCTGATGACATCATTGAGACCTCGAGTGAAGCTCGTAGGTCTCTCTGATGTCATCAACTCCCCGAGAGGAAACAGTTTTAGTTGTGGATGGGCTTAATTTCATCCATTGTTTTTATAGTATATGGTTAGGGCTTATTTATTTTTTTTCGTTGCTGGTTACCTCATGTGTTTTTTTTTTTGTGATGTTCCTGCTCCTGCTCTACGTCTCGCCGCTGCCTACCACTCGTTTCTGCTTCACTGTGCTCCCGCTGGTTGGGACTTCTCTCCACTCCCGCTCACTCTCTCTCACAGTGGCACAGTTTATTTTTAAAAAATTCAATGAAAAAAAAATGGTTTCATGACACAGAGCAGTCTAAGGCTATTTGTGTCAGAAGGAGGATCCACTGTTCTTCCACTTTGCGCCTGCTTAATCGCGCCACCATGTTTTTACTCCTTTTCTCTCTGATGCAGCCAGCTGAGTCAGCCAATTAGGAGGTAGGACAAGGCTGAAAAGTTGTTGTACTATCGATGTGACGTCAGAACGATAGTACAACTGTCCTGACCTTTGAACTGTCCTACAACAAGATTTGAAAAGCCATTGATTTCAATCTACAATAAGCCCTAACCATATACTATGATTTATTTGTTGCTTACTGGGAGGGTAAGTTCAGATGACTGTCCCATTTTCTTGGGTTCTGGAAATGAGTGAGAAGGCAACATATACAGCAGATGAACTGAGCTCCTGGGGGCCAGGGGTCCTGCATCCTTGATGTGCCAGCAGATCATCAGGGGTGCATGTTTATTAGTGTAGAGGGTCCCCTAGATGCATACAGACCATGCTGAAGTGGTTTTAAAGGTGCACTGTTGGACTTTCAGAATTTGGCCTAGGCCTCCCAATTTTATTTTGGGAGACCCAGACAGCATACAATACCCAATAAACATGACTATTAATTTAGTTAATAACAGTGACATTATTGTTCATTTGTCATGGAAGCCTTCAGTTCCCTTGTAAAAGTCCTCACTTTTGTGAGGGTTCTAAACTCGAGGCAAGTCCATTATGGAGTGAAGGTGCATACTGGAAAAATGCTCTTGCATGGAATCCAATCTTAAATCACATTACCACACAACTAAGTTCACTCATGGCCAGACCTGCATTACCCAGGTCTCTAACAGAGAAAGGCACACAATTATTCACTGTGATGGTTCAAAATGAAGATTACCTGCGCCTGAGTAAAGCGGGTTGCTTAGTCACCAGGTGCTAACCATAGATTTAGAACAGTTCAAAATAAGACCAGCACTCCAAAAGAGCAGATAAACCAAATGAATATGAGCTTCATAATCTGACACCCCCTGAGGAAGGCAAGTTGCCAAAGCGCTGGGGCAGTGTGGCGTGTGCTGTTTGTCTGCACTTGGAAAATAAATCCATTCTTTAATCTAATTATGAAGCTCATGTTCATTTGGTTTATCTGGTCTTTTGGAGTGCTGTTCTTATTTTGAACTGTTCTAAATCTATGGTTAGCACCTGGTGACTAAACTAAATCTATGGTTATTCACTGTGACACCCTGGCTCATGTTCCTATACCCTGTTTAATCTTCACACCCCTTCTCCTCGTGTCTGGTGCTCTTCATTTATAGCTGTCCCTACTGGTAGCAGACAGGCTATGACATGGTTGCAATCAGCCTTAAAACAGTACCCTCTCAAACCTGGAGATAAACATTGGTAGACTCTAGATTTAATTCTCCCTCCCTTCAGCTCCAAAGCACCCCCCGCCATGACACCCAGTTTGCAAGGAATGTCCATTAGTCTGCCTTGCACAGATCTGAAACATGCTGTTGTGTTGGAATTTCAAATTTCTGACTAGACTGCGCATGCCAGGTTTCAAACCAACGCAAGTGCATGAACACTTTGCCCCACAGAAAAGAAAAAAGTCAGCTGGACTTCCAGGTGTGAAACATCTGCAGAAATTGCTGGGAGTATTCATTACTGAGAGAATATAGATTTTGGTTTTATACACCAAGGTGTTAAGTGGACCCAAACTTAAAATCAGTGCTGGAGCCCAAAATAAAAATCGGGTGTTTCAGACTAATAGACAAACCCTAATTTCACACCCTAACACATTTCCACTCCTTTATTTGGAAGGGATATATTTCGCAGGGTGTTTTTATGGTGCAGTAAGCAGTACGGAAGCATTAAAGAGCAGCTTCCTACTACGGACCCCCCCAAAACATATAGTCAGTTTTACCTGGCCCCAAGTGAACTGGCATCGAACTTTTATTTCTGACAGGATTTAACAATAAAGTAGATCATAACTCCATGAAGCCTTAAGGGAAAACACTGCTACTTTCTGACTGTGAGAAATGCCCTCACACTAGCACATTTTATGATGTCAGTTCACGGAGAGCATGGAGGCATGCTCAAGAGTACAATGGGGGCATTTGTTAACTGCTATTTATTATACTTTAGAGTTGCGATTATGACAAATTAAGGCCACGGCTCACCTAACAAGGCCCTTGATAGGTGAGCAGTGGCCTTGGTGTGTCATAATTGCAACTCTATAGTGTAATAAGAAACGGGCAAAACATGCACCCATTGTACTCTATGGAGCACCTCCCACATTTTCCATTTACTGACATCATAAAACATGCTTGCGCGTGGGGTGGGGACGGTCTCACAATCAGGAAGTAGCAGCACTTTCCCATTCAGCTCCATGGAGCTAACTACGATCATCTATTTTATTGCAAAAATCCTGCCAGAAATAAAAGTTCCATGCCAGTCAACTTGGGGCCAGGTAAAATGTACTATATGTTTGGGGGGAGGGGGCGATGTAAGAAAGTAGGAACCTGCTCTTTAAGAACTCCGGTTACTGTGTTAAGCCCAGCAGTTGTATAAATTCCACATGTGGAAATCTACTTTGGTTTTCTATTCTGCAAACTACTAGACTGGCCATGCTGACAATATTAAAGGCTGGCACAGGATACCAGACAACCCAACACATGCAAGCAGTTTTTACTCTGTGTAAAACTTTAACATTTAAAGTGTAACACCTTAAAATGGGAGATTAAGTTAATGTTTCATAAACCCAACTTGCTATTATGTTTCTGTCATTGCCCACTATCCTCTCTGGAGAGATCCCCACTAGACCATGAGAATGCCAACCTCAACCATCTCAAAAACCCCTGGTATCCCTACTCACACAGGGCTGCCAACCCCTGAATGGATGACCCTCCTTTCTACAGTCAATCCATCAACGACAAATTAGTTCTGATGGTAAGGGGGAGGAGCCAAGGGGGTCTAAGTGTCACAATGGGGTCTGTTGGAGGCATGGCAGCATCACCTGCTGGGAGGGATCATTTTACTATTTTTCGCCCAAAGGCCCCTCCTCAACAATGCATAGACAATGGGGTCAGCATGCCTGAAATATGCTAATCTGCACCCTCCAACACCCCTTTTCTTCCCCAGCTGCACTGGCACCTGTGATGACCCAGGCAGAAATATTGTACCAGGCAGTGCAACCCATCACCTTTTAGGGATGCTTCATCTTTACCATGCAAGTTCCACTGATGACTCCTAGGAGGCAGTATAGCGCAAAGGTTTAGGGCTCTGAGCTGCAAACCTGGAGACCTCGGTTTGAATTCCACAGTCCCCCACTTGCATGCTGTGCAACTCTGAGCAAGTCACTTAACTTCCTTGAGCTCCCAGGTCGCACATTGAAACAAGCTCTGGCTTAGTGTGCCTTTCCTGGTTAAACAATCTCCCCTTTCCCTTTTCTAACCTGAACCTGGTCTAGCACTGCAAGTTACCCCTGATGCCAAGCAATTGATTTTTAACATATAGTCACTCTCAGCTCCTTTTGTATATACAGAGGATGAGTTGCTGTTCTACAGGAAAGGCACTTCTATTTTTGATTAGACGTTAATGCCTGTTGCCCCACATTGATCTTGGGAGTGCATTTCTAGTCTGGATAGTGAACTGAATCTAGTGAGGCAGCATATGCAGTAGCACACTAACCGGTGCTGCAAAAGCAGCTGTCCAGTGGCACAGTATGCCCTCTTGTAGCAAAACTATTTTAAAAGCAAAACAAAATGGTTATATTAAATGCACGCTGAAAATAGAAAATAGAGTTAAAAATCTACGTTTCGACCTTAGGTCTTCTTCAGGAAATATCTAAAGAGAAAAAAAAAAAACAACATTTTCTCTTTAATTTCCTTAACTATTTACTAAACTCTATCTCAGCTAACTGACATAAGCGCCTTGTCTTTGTTTTTACAAACTATTTTAAAAGCCTGATTTGGTACCTATTTGTTTATTCTTTTTCCCCAATTACCGGGATAAGAGTCTATGAGATTTGGCTCCAGGGGGAGCAGCAGCAAATTACATGCATGTTAGGAACATATGCATTCATGTTGGAAGCAATTAACTCCGTAAGACACAGTTATGATGAAAAATATGATATTCCTCTGACGCTAAGACTGCAGTAATCTTTGTTACGTGGCAACAAGTGTCCTACTTCTATAAATACTCGACACTGTACATTGTATAAATTTGTAAATGCCTCTTATAAGGGTTCACGAGCAACCCAACCTCCCATCTTATACATTTCTTATCTGGTTGGCTAACAAAATGAGAGTCTACCTACCACTGGCTTATTGCGCAGACACAAATGCTCAGTTGTCACCAGCTTCCCAATGATACACTAGGGTTACGGAAACTGGCCATGGCATGTATGCTAATAACAAAAGCAAATGCCCGTCTGTTTAATATTTGTATCTGTTTCGTTTCCAAGAGATATGATAAAGATTCAACAGTAGCTGCTGCTGCCAAGACTTCACTGTTCCTCTATCAAAGTTAAAATCCAAACCAGAAAGCTAGCACAAAGAAAGTTTGCAGCTGTACTATGTGGTTAAGTACTTTGATTTTTACTGAAGAATTGTTATTGTATGCACAATACTGGATTCTTTTTATAACTTATTTTACTGCTATTTTTTTTTATTTGAACACTCTCCCCCCTTTTGTTTCCTCATAAGACCCCCAACGCTTTAGTGACATGCTGTACTATCCTTCAAGCCATCCAGGATCTACAAGGTCATCTCTCCATAAGGCCTGTCCAGCTCATGCTGCTAGAGGTTCTCCAGCCCTTGTCTAGCCTAGACAAGAGCTGAGCTGCTGTTTAGCCTTGCTTCAAGTGCCGGTCACTGCCATCCCACAAGCAACCCACAAGGCCTTAAAGAAGAAGAGGTTACAGCAGCGATGTTCCACCCATGTGGCCCTCATCCCCCTTGACCACCGGGAGGCAGCTGTCCAGTGGCACAGAAAACACTCTCTCCCTGGAGACTGAGATGCATCTGGCCAGACTGCACTTCCACCATCTGCTACTGTGTCTGGGATCATAATTAATGTTTTTTGAGGGGGCATGGGCTAAGATTGGAGGGGGGCAGATTTAGGAGAGAGATAAGGAGACATTACTTCATGAAGAGGATGGTGTCGAGAAATGGAATGCTCTACCAGAGGGTGATTTTATGTAAGACAGTCATTAATTTTAAAAAGGGCATGGCGGGGGGAGTCTGGGTAAGTAGTGCTGAGAACTTCCTGGAGGTGAGAGGGGGCAGGGGGGTGGGACAGCTGCAATCTAGCGGTGCTAGCTGTGCACTCGAGCAGACTTGATAGACCATGAGGTCTGTTTCTGCTGGCAGATTCGTATGTTCGTATATATGGGTTGGTGGAATTGCAACTGCGTCCCCTGCACCATGAGAGATTCCCTCTTACAGGTACATCAGCTTTCTATGCATCATTTACAAATGACAAGCTCAGAGGGGCTAAATACAGCACCTTGTATTGTAGTCCTAGTGCTACGGCTTTCCAATTTGGAGACTTGGCTTCTGTATGGACTCACTTAACAAGCTACCTGATGAGTCTGATGTTCTCAGCTGAACCCTACTCTCACCACCATCGTCACAGAATATGGCAACCACCTTCCCGATACACAGATATACTAAATTATTGCAGTTTAAAATGCCTGTCTAGCAGTGTAAAACAGTCCATAACTACATATGCACAGACACAACACAGAAACAGAATTACTCTCACTCTCCAACAGTTAGAAGCAGTTCCAGCCATCTTTCAATTAGTTAGAATTCCAGTTATCCAGCACTGGCCTTCAGAAGCTCCCTGACCATCTAAGTAATGATTGGTAGCAATGGGCAGTAGAGCAACCTTTCACAGATTATGGAACAGCTCATAATTCTACATTCGGGATAGCAACACTTGCTGTGGTCTTATTTTGCAGTTCATGTAGTGAAAACCATTTAACTTTCAAAAACAATCAGCACTACACTGAATCAGTGAAACTATACAAAGAAGACAGGTTCAGACTTCGACGTGATGTCAACTTGCAGAACAGTCTGGCTTTCCAAATGGGCAGCTGAGTCCTGGTGATCCTTCATTTTACAATGATGCCAACTCCTGGATATTGGAAAGTATGCAAAAAAGGTTCCTTCTGAATCCTGGCAAAATCCTTGTTCCCCAGATCAAAATCTGCTACCAGGTTGGTTACAAGATGTGGAAGACAGACAGGTACAAGAGAAGCTCAAGCAGCCACTTGCTCTCTTGCAGCCTTATGACCAAATAACTACAGGCTTGGCAGTAACATGAAGCAGCTTGTGAGGGTATTCCCATCCACATTAAAGAGAATAAGATGCTTTCAGTTGCAGACTATTACCTTATTGAGGTTTCTGCAGACAGCAGCTGCAATGCACTGTGTAGCATGCTGGACAAAGAGTGGAGATGGATCACCAGGGGAATAACCCCATTAAACTTTCATGATCACACAGCAAATGGGGGAAGAGAGGGGGCTGCATCTGCGATAGAAAACTTGATAAAACAGTCACAAAGCAGCTGAGAACGGAAGTTGATACATTCTGAAAGCAAGGAGTGGTTAAACACAAACTACATCACCCTTCCAGCTGGCGTGGTCAAAGCAAACATGTTGTGACAAACACTGAGCAGTTTTCTAGTTTCAGTATTAATACTAGTAACGACCAAACTGTGCAACACTTGACATGCACTTGGTGATGACACCTAGGCATTTAACAGAATTTTTTTTACTGTCAGTCACTGATAGCACGAAGTTGGAGGCAGGGGAAGAAAAGGACAAGTTAGCACAGTTCATTCTGGGTGCTTCAGTGGGGAGAACTGGAGGGCAGATTTTGCAGATCGCCAGGAAGGCGTGGATAGGGAGGGAGCTGCATCTTGTTGTTCACCTGGGGACAAATTAACTGACATGGGACGCTCCAGGGATAATGCAGGATAGGCTGAGGGAGCTAGACAGAGGCCTGAAACAGGTAGCTCGCACAGCGGCCTTCACTGAGGCGCTACCCGTGCATTCAGGGGAAGGCTGGGGAACTCAGCACCAGATCCTTCAATGAGTGGTTGAAGGCATGGTGGATGGAGGAGAGAATTGGATACACTGGGGACTAGGGTCACACCTTGGGGGATGGCGGCCTACACAAGGGAGATGGCCTCCATCCATCCAGGAGGGGAACAGCAGTGCTAGGTGGAAGGTTTAAATGCTACTTTGGCAAGCATTTAAACTAACCAAGAGAGGAGGCAGAAAGACTGAGGTAGGCAGAGACTGCCCACTCAGAGACCAGTGCAACAGGGAAGGTTTATCTAAGGAGAAGTAATTCCCTGAAGGTTGATGGAAACAAACAGAAGCACGGGGCAAGCAAGCCTGGAGGAGGGACTTCAGCTGGAAGAGAGAGGAAGGAAGGAAGGCAGGAAGATAAAGTAACAGGGGAGGGCACGACTGTGGTAACAGAGGGGCAAAGGGGGGGAACAGGAAGGGCAGGCAGGTTAGAAGTAGGGAGAGGATAAAGAGACTGGACACCCATGTGTGCCAATGCAAGGAATCTGGGAAACAAAATTCCTAACCTTGAAGCTGTTATTATGGAGGCAGACCAGGATCTGGTGGTCATAAGTGAATCATGGTTCACTGACTACCACAGCTGGAAAGTGGCCATCTCAGGCTACACCACATTATGGAAGGACAGATCAGGGAGGAAAGGGGGAAGGGTTGTTTTGTATGTGAAAGAGGGTATAAGAGCTACTGAGATACAGGGGAACAAGGGGACAAAGAGGGGCTGGAGATCCTATGGGTCAGCCCAGAGTTGGGGCCGTGGGCCATTATCCACACAGGGGTGCTGTGCAGGCCTCCAACACAGAGGGAGGATTTATACAGAGCCCTTGGGGGAAGCCATTAGCAAAACAACCAGCAATAGGGAAGTTTTGATAATGGGGAACTTTAATCTGCTGGATGTAGAGTGGGCATTCTCGCCGCAGCTACATCAAGAGGCAGGGCCATCCTTGGCTCCATACAAGGAACATTTCTCAGCCAGCTGTTCTGGAACCCACTAGGGACAGGGCAGTGCTGGACCTGGTACTTACAAACAGAGGCCGTACTACTGACGTCACAATGGGCAGTTCCCTGAGTACAAGTGATCACCGTACTGTGTGGTTTTGCACATGGATAGGATAGGAAATAAAAAAAACACACTAATACAAGGGTCCTGGACTTCAGTAGGGCAAATTTTCAAGAAAAGGAAAACTGCCTTGGGGAGGAAAAAAGTAAGGAAGGTACTGTCCACACAATGGCATGCGGTTTGAAGGAAGTCAGCAAAGGAAAGAGGAGGAAGAGGCCACTATGGTTCTCTAAGGAGGTGGCAAAGGCAGTGACAGACAAGAAAACAGCATTTAGGAAGTACAAGGAGACCCAGAAGGATGAAGACAGGGAGGCATATCTGGCAAAACAAAGGAAAGTGGGTGAAGGCAGCTAAAGCATTAACAAAGGAGAGGCTAGCTAAGGAAGTCAAAAAAAAAGAGAACAAGACCTCGTATGTGGGGAGAAGACGATAACACAGTGAAGGATAGTGAGAATCAGGAGGGTGGGGGGGGGGACTGCACAGAGGAAGATCAAGACAAAGTGGAAATACTAAATGAATACTTCTGCTCAGTCTTCACAGTAGGGAGGGGGCCAGAGCAGCATATTGCAGTAAACAACAGGGAGGAGGAGAGTTGACACACGTCCCTTCTCGGTGGAGAGGGTCTGGAAGGGACTGGAAGCCTTAAAGGAGAATAAGGTGATGGGATCAGATGGGATTCATCCAAGGGTCCTAAAGAACTGAGCATGGTGCTGGCCGCCGTTCTGGCAGCACTTTTTAGCACCTCAGTGGAGACAGGGGAAGTTCCAGAGGACTGGAGAGGGCCATTGTGGTCCCTCTGCACAAAAGCAGACGTAGGGAGGATGCTACCAACTACAGGCCAGTCAGTCTCACATCAGTGGTGGGGGAGTTAATGGAGACACTACTGAAGGAGATGCTCATTGGGCACCTAGAGGCAAAAGGCCTGCAGGACAGCAGCATGGTTTCACAGAGGGGAGGACATGTCAAACTAATCTCAAAGATTTCTTTGAATGGGGTACCAGGAAGTTGGATTAAGGCAAGGCAGTGGATGTGGCCTATCTGGACTTCAGTAGGCTTTCTACACTGTGCTGCACTGCAGGCTAGTTAA
Organism: Neoceratodus forsteri; assembly: GCA_016271365.2. Taxonomy (NCBI): domain Eukaryota; kingdom Metazoa; phylum Chordata; order Ceratodontiformes; family Ceratodontidae; genus Neoceratodus; species Neoceratodus forsteri. The sequence continues at coordinate 544,263,210 of CM057449.1, forward strand.
GAAACTAAGCAGTCTGGGGGTGGGAGAGAAAGTGACAAGCTGGGTATCAAACTAGTTATGGGATAGGAGTCAAAGGGTGGTGGTAAACGGTAGCCACTCAGGTGACAGGAGAGTGACTTGCGGGGTGCCACAGGGTTCGGTGCGGGGACTGGTCCTCTTCAATGTCTTCATAAGAGACATTGCAGAGAAACTTGAGGGCAAGGTGTGTGTCTTAGTGAATGGTACGAAAATCTGCAACAAGGTTGACACTCAGGAAGGGGTGGAGAGAATGCAAAGGGATCTGAGAAAATAAGAGGAATGGTCTAGGGGGTGGCAGCTGGGTTTCAGTGCTAAAAGTGCAAGGTTATGCACTTAGGGCTGTGGAACCATGGGCTGTGTATAAGATGGAGGAGAGTAGAGCTTATAGTCACCAGGCAAGAAAGAGACCTGGGAGTCATTACATACACAGCAATAGAGTCAAGCCATACAAAGGCAAAAGTACTGGACTTTAGGAGGGCTGACTTTGCCAAAATGGGTGAGTGCCTAAGGAATACACTAGCAAATGGGCAGAAAGGAGGGGTGGAAGAACAATAGGGAATAATAAAAACTGCCATCACAGAGGTAACGAGCCTTTGTGTGAAGCAAATAAACAAAACAAAATGATGTAAGAAACCACTATGGTTCTCAAAGGAAGTGTCAGTGAAGGTTCAAGAGAAAAAGAAAGCATTCAGGAAGTACAAGGAATCACAGAAGGAGCAGGACAGAGAATTGCATCAGTTACAGCAACAGGAAGCTGGGAAGGCAGTCAGAACAGCAAAGGCCCAAACCGAGGAAAAGATAGCCAATTCAGTTAAGAAGGGGGATAAATACAGGTTACTCACCTGTAACAGGAGTTCCAGGAATGGTATATGTTGTTCATCCACACTTATTGGCAGGTATCCTTGCCACTTTAAATCTTGCCTGAAGGTCTTCAAGCTGGCTCCTCCCACCACCGGGTGGTAAAACTCTCGTCCGCCCCCATAACGCCAGATCTGGCCCGCTGGAAGCTCAGGTTGTGCGTCGGCCGGGGAGTCGGGTGGGTCGTGTGGATGAACAACATATACCATTCCTAGAACTCCTGTTACAGGTGAGTAACCTGTATTTCTAGGGACATGGATATGTTGTTCATCCACACTTATTGGCAGCCTCCTCGCAGTTCTCCGGGAGGAGGGAGGCAAGGCGCACACCCCCTACTTAGGGAATAGAGACTGGAGAACCAAGACCCCAAAACCAGCATCCCGGCGTGACTCAAGGTCGATGTGGTAATGGGTGATGAAGGTGTGTGCTGACTTCCAGGTAGCAGCCCTGCAGATTTCCTGGATAGAGCGCCCCTGGAAGCAGCCACCGATGCAGCAGTATGGCAGGTAGAATGAGCTCTTATCCCTCTGGAAGGCTCCATGCCCGCCAACTTATAGCAGAGATCTATGCAGGAGGTGACCCACCTGCTTATCGTCCGCTTGGCTGCAGGTCTGCCAGGTGTGGCTTCAGCGTAGGTGACAAACAGCTGGCGAACCTCTCCCCGAATTTCAGCCATGTGCTCCTCATAGTAAGCGAGCGCCCTTCTAGGGTCCAGAGTATGGAACCTATATTCGGCCTCCGAGGTGTGACTGGGGTAGAAGACCGGCAGAGTCAACACCTGGTTAAGGTGAAACTCCGACACCACCTTCGGAAGGAATTTCGGGTGGGGGCACAGGACAACCTTGTCCCTGTGGAAGACCAGGTAAGGAGACTCGATGGAAAGTGCCTGGAGCTCTCCCATCCTTCTGGCTGACATGATAGCCACCAAGAAGGCGGTCTTCCATGACAGGTGAGAGAGATCACACCTGTGCATTGGTTCGAATGGCTTGCCCATGAGCTTTGCCAGTACCAGCAGTAGATCCCACGGAGGTGGAGGTTCTCGCACCGGAGGGGAAATGTGGTCAAGGCCTTTGAAAAAGTGCCAGACCACCTTCTCCTGCGCCACTGACTGCTCCCCGGCCCACGCCCGATAAGCAGAGATAGCTGCCAGGTGCACCTTAAGGGTCGTTGACCTAAGCCCTTGCTGAGAAAGGGACCACAGGTAGTCCAATATGCTCGCCAGGGAACAGGAGGAAGGGTCAAGGCCCTTACCCTGACACCAAATGGAAAATCTCTTCCATTTGAAGGCGTAGCATTTCCTGGTCAACTCCTTATGGGACGCCTCAACTACATTGAGGACCTCGTTGGAAAGACCCAAGGCCTGGAACTCTAGCCGCTCAGGAACCAGGCCGTCAGATGCAGGGAAGGTCCAGATGGAGCACCTTCCCCTGATTGACTGAGAGCAGGTCCGGGCGAGCTGGAAGTTGCCTCAGGAGCCTGGAGCTGAGGCTGAGGAGATCTGGGTACCAGAACTGGCGGGGCCAGTCTGGGGCTATCAGAATCACCTGCGCCTTGTCCCTCCTTGCTTTGAGAAGCACCTTGTGTATCAAGGGAAATGGGGGAAAGGCATAGAAGAGGCCTGGGGTCCATTGCCTCGAGAAGGCATCCCCCTGCAGCGAGCCCTGCTGAGGGGGGCGGGCATGGAACAGCCTCAGCTCCGCGTTCTCCCTTGAGGCAAACGGGTCCACCTGAGGTGTGCCCCAATGGGAGAACAGATCTTGTACTTCCTCCGGCAGGAGAGACCACTCGTGGGATGCAGCCCCTATCCGGCTTAGGGCATCGGCCAGGGTGTTGGAGCCTCCTGCCACGTGAATGGCTAGGAGATCCACCTCCAGGCTGTGCACGAGTGACCAAATGCGGAGAGCTTCCTTGCATTGAAGCCTGGAGCGCGTCCCGCCCTGGCGGTTTAGACAGTACATGGTCGTGGTATTGTCCGTCTGGACTCGGACCACTTGACCCCGAAGAAACAGAGCAAAGGCGGTGAGAGCTAGGCGGACCGCTCGGAGCTCCAGCAGGTTGATGTGACATCGGGACTCCCGCGGGGACCAGAGGCCGTGCGCTCGGTGTTCCCCCAAATGGGCACCCCAACCCATCAGAGAGGCATCGGTCGATAGAGAGACCGTGGGCTCGGGCGGACAAACGGGATGCCCTCCTGCAGATGAACTGGAACGGTCCACCACTGGAGAGCGTTCCACATCCCCTGGGTCACTGTCACTAGCTGGTCCAATGGATCGCAGCGTTGAGACCACTGACTGGCCAGCCCCCATTGAAGGGGGTGCATGTTCCAGCGGGCCCAGCGGACCACGCTGGTAAAGGCCGCCATGAGACCCAGGAGGCGAGGAAGTCCCGGCAGGAGCATTGCCCAACCAGAAATGATTGGGCAAAGGAGGAAAGAACCTCGACCCTGTCCGCCGGAGCCGTGCTCTGGCTCAAGAGAGTCGAGCTCTGCCCGATGAAAAGAATCACCTGCTCGCTCGAGTTCACTTGGCCTCGTTGATGAGAAGGCCGACTGAGAGCAAACCTGGAGGGCCAGATCTCTGGACCGCTCCACCTCCTGCCTGAAGGGGCTGCTATCAGCCAGTCGTCCAGGTAAGGGTACACCCGACCCTCGGCAACAGAGGGAATGCTGTCACCACTGCCATGCATTTGGTGAAGACCCTGGGAGCTGGAGACAAGCCAAAGGGCATGGCTCGGAACTCAAAAAGGGATCCCTCCACTCGAAAGCGAAGGAATCTCTGATGTGACGGACGGATAGGGATGTGAAAGAACGTGTCCTGGAGGTCCAGAGAGCAGAACCACACGCCGTGTTCCAAGGATGGTACTATCTGAGCCAGAGTGACCATCCTGAAGGACCGAGACCTTAGGAACTTGTTTAGGTAGTACAGGTCGAGAATGGGGCGCCAGCCCCCCGTCCGTTTTGGAACCAGGAAGTACCTGAACACAAACCCCAGTTCTGAGGGAGGGTCCGCTACCTCTCTGATCACCTCCTTCTCGAGGAGAGCGATGTCAGCTCGGCGAGCCGACAGTGAGGCTGCGGACCCCGAGGCCCCCTGAGGTGCGACGGCTCTGAAGGATGGGGCCTGCTCAAACTCCAGAGGCAGGCCCTTTCCAACCACTTCCAACACCCACCGGTCTGTGGTAATAACGGACCAGGCGGAAAGAAAGTGGCGGAGCCGCCCCCCACGAGGGGGACCTGGGGTGAGGTGACGGGGTTGGGGGCGACACCCCTCAACCCGTCACTGGGCAGGCTTGGAAGAGGGACCGGCCGAGAGACCTCCAGGGCCTTTACCTCCCTGCTTCCCTGAGGAGGAAGCTGAGGGCTTGGGTTTGGGATGCCAAGCTCGTGCCTGCTGGCCCTGACGCTGCTGGGCCGGACGTGCCGCGGGCACAGAGGGACGAAAGGGCTTAGGCTGTGGTCTGCGGCCTTTGTCCTTCTGTGCAGATGAGACCGAGTCCAAGGTAGCATTGGACTTCTCGATCCTCTGCAGGTGACCTTCCACCCCAGGGCCAGAGGTCGGGTCCCAGGAAGGGGACATCCGCCAACATGTGCTGGGTATCCAGGTGAAGGTGGATATCCTCAGCCATTCCGACAGCGCATAGCCACTGCGGCCGCTACTGACCTGGCACGAGTCTCCAATGTCCAGAGCAGTCTGAAGCTGCTGTTTGGCCACTGCCCTGCCCCGCACCTTCCTAACCGTGGGTCTGCAGGTCCGCGGAAGATGAGGAACTACCTCGTCCAGGAGCCCAACAGGGCATGAGAAAAATGTGCCATGAGTACGGGCCGAACTGGCCTGGACGGTCGTAGGAAAACAGCATGTAGACTTTATACCGGCATAGTCCAATTTCTGGACTCTTGTCGGGAGGTTTGTCCATGTCCCTAGCGTTCCCGGCGCGCCAGAAAACGCTGTCGGTAACTAGCCCCTCGGCTGAGGGGTGTTCCGAAAAACCAGACAAGGAACCGGTAGGGACCGCATACTTCCTGGCCATCCTGGCCGAGGGCGCAGGACAGGAAGCAGGGCGCTGCCAGAGCTCCAAGGCCGGGCCCACTATGGCCTCGGCCACCGAACAAGCCTCCGTGGGAATCCCCTCGGTCCAGTATCTCCGTGAGGGATACCTGGCCCGCAGACACAGGTTCGAGCTTCATCCCGGTGGACTCAGAGATGAGCCGAAGCAATCCCAGATAGGACAAAGGGCTATCGTCCATCGACTGACCTCCAGAGGACTCAAGTCTACTCGCCTGGAGAAAGGGAGGAATTGTCGTCGGACTCAGAAGAGTCCGCAAAGAGCTGCCTCGGGCCTGAGCCACCCTCCACCTGCCGAGGTCGATCGAGAGTGAGGGTAACAGACAGCCTATGGGACAGGCCATGAGCCGACCGAGAATTCTTGGTCGGAGCCCCAAATAACGGCTGTGGAGGCAGAGGTTCCACCGGAATCGGTGGAGCAGCTGGTTTTGGCCGAACAACCGGCCTGGGAACAGGCTCCTCGGGTAAGTCGAGGGGTTGTTTCAGCCGCCCGGTGACAGCCACTTAATGGCCGGGAAGGCGATGGCGCCAGCTTGTTCCTCGTCAGAAGGAGCTGTTGCCACATGAGGTCCTCGTGTCGTCGATGTAATCTACGTCGAAGCCTCCCTCGTCCGAGGGAGGGCCGACAGCAGCGCCGCTTACCACGATGCGAGACCGAGAATCGCCTTTGACGGCGGGATCGCTGGACCGCCGAAGAAGTCCTGGAGACCGAGACCGGCTTTTTCCGAGGACGGCGGGAGGGATGGGTGGAACTGGCTCCTCCTCGGCTCGGAGGGTTCACCGAGAGCTCCAGAACCGGAGGCACTGGCAAGCCCACAGGATCCTCAACTCCCACCGGGGGAACCAGGGAGAGAGGATTCTCGGCTTCGCCTGGCGACAACCCCTCCAACGGGTCGAGAAAAATCTCGACTGCGTCGACAGGAGTCTCGGTCAACTGACCTGACGGGGACACCGTGAGACCAGTGGCCGAAGCCGAACGATCGACCGAAGTCGATGGCCGACAACTCGGGGAGAGGGACCTTTCCCACTCCCAAGAGCGTCGACGGAGGGACTTACCCTTGTCTTTCTTTTTGTACCGAGAAGAAGGTCCAGCAGACGTTGGTACCTCTCCCTTAGTGGAGAGGGACAGACAAAGCTCCTTAAAGGAAGCTGTATAAGAGGAACCGAGGGAGAGCGGGATAAATGCTGTGGCCGAGGAAGATGCGCCCCGTGCCGCCTCCTCTTCGAGGGCGATCATCTGCTCTAGCTGATCTGCCGAGCCCGCCGCCGGGGAAACCGCCGACCGGGCCTCTTTTGACTTCACCGGAGGAAAACGTTTCTCGGACGCCCAGTTGTAAACGGGCAGCACGGTCTTGGAGGACGAGGCCCAGAAGGAAGAGCACAGGTCGCAAGCCCGCGGGTCATGCTCAAGGCCTAAACAGTAGACACACGTGGGAGTGTGGATCCGTCCGAGACATCTTCTGCCCGCAAGGGCATCTCAAACCGGAGTCGATTTCTCCATCGCAGCCATGAGGATAGAAGACCAAGTCTAGAAATGCAAAAACTTTAAATTCAAAACCCAAGAATTAGGAACCAGTCTTATATGCAGAGCATTAAGGAGGGAACCTGAGCTTCCAAGCGGTAAGGAAGATCTGGCGTCATGGGGCAGAGCCGAGAGAGTTTTACCACCCGGGTGGGTGGGAGGAGCCAGCTTGAAGACCTTCCGGCAAGATTTAAAGCGGCAAGGATACCTGCCAATAAGTGTGGATGAACAACATATCCATGTCCCTAGAAAACTTTTTATAGGTACATCAGGGAGCGAAGGAAGACCAAGGGAGGGATAGTGAGGCTTAATAAAGGGGAGTGAGGGTGGGCAGAGGGAGACTATGAAAAGGCAGAGATACTAAACAAAATATTTTTGCTCAGTATTTACAAATGAAGAGGGGGGAGGTACCTAAAACAAACAGTAGAAACACTCTGGATACAGAAGTTGATACCAGCCCATTTATAGAAGAAAGGGTTATGAAAGAACTCTTAAAACTGAAGGTGGACAAAGCAATGGGGCCTGATGGGATTCATCCCAGAATTCTAAAAGAACTAAGGGTAGAACTAGTGACACCACTGACTACCCTCTTTAACAAATCATGGGAGGATGGGGTGATACCTGAGGACTGGAGGAGGGCAGATGTGATTCCCCTTCACAAAAGTGGGAGCAAGGCAGAAGCAGGAAACTACAGACCTGTTCGTTTACCCTCAGTGATAGGGAAAATGATGGAATCAGTTCTGAAGGAAAGAATTGTCGAGTATCTAGAGGCCAGAGGGGCACAGGACCCAAGGCAGCATGGATTCACAGCGGGAAGGTCATGCCAGACGAATCTGATAGATTTCTTTAACTGGGTGACCAAAGTAGTAGATCGGTGAGGGGCTGTGGACATGGCCTACCTAGACTTTAGCAAAGGTATTTGACACAGTCCCACACAAAAGATTAATATACAAGTTAGCCAGCCTGGGAGTGGGTCCCAAGATGATAGCCTGGGTAAAGAATTGGCTGGAGAATAGGACACACAGAGTAATAGTAAATAGAGTCCATTCTGAAGAAAGGGGGGTTACCAGTGGGGTACCGCAGGGTTCAGTATTAGGACCGGTCCTCTTCAATGTCTTTATGCGACATTGAAGAGGGACTGAAGGAAAAGTATGTCTCTTTGCAGATGACACAAAGATCTGCAACAGAGTTGATGCACAAGGTGGGGTGGAAAGGATGAGAAGGACTTGGCAAGGTTAGAGGAATGGTCAAATGTATGGCAGCTTAGATTCAATGCTAAGAAGTGCAAGGTAATGCACCTGGGAAACAAAAACCCAGGGGAAGAGTACACAATGGGGGGTGAGATACTAACAACAACAAAAATGGAAAGGGACCTGGAGGTAGTCATATCAGATGACCTAAAGATGGGCAAGGAATGTGAGAGGGCAGCAAGGAGGGCTGGGGGGATACTGGGATGCACAGGGAGAGGCATCACCAGTAGAAAACAGGAAGTTATTATCCCTCTGTACAGACAGCTGGTCAGACCCCTTCTGGAGTACTGCGTGCAGTTCTGGAGACCCAATCTCCACAGAGACATAGACAGGATGGAAGTTGTCCAGAGGAGGGCAATTAAAATGGTGCAGGGTCTGCACCAGAAGACATATGAAGAGAGACTAAAGGAGCTTAATATGTATAGCCTCGAGGAAAGGAGGGAGAGGGGACATGATAGAAACTTTCAAGTACCTCAAGGAGTCAACAAAGTCCAAGAGGGTAGCATCTTTCAAAAAGAGGTGTCTAAGAGCAAGGGGCACAATTTGAAGATGGGCGGCTCAGAGGTAATTTAAGTATTTTTTCACAGAGGGTTGTGGATGCATGGAACGGCCTTCCGGAGGAGGTTGTGGAGTCAAAACAGTGGTGGAATTCAAGCATGCATGGGACAGTCATAAGGCCATTCTAGGGGGTTGGGGTAGGAAGAAGTAGGCTGCTGGTTAACTAGGATCTGCAGTTTACCCAGTAGGTAGCGAAATGGGCAGACTGGGTGGGCCAAGCGGTCCTTATCTGCCGTCAAATTCTATGTTTCTATGACCTCAAGGTAGCTGGGTAGTGTGCCCTCTTCTTTCTCCAGCCCCTCCTATGCCACTGGACCTGCCAACCCTATCCTGATGTGTCGGCCCCCCAGCCACAGTCGCCTACCTCCACTGGAAGAATAGGGGAGGCGATGGAGGGCAGAAGATGACTGGGACTGGGACTAGCTCTATTACCTGGGGAGGGCTAGTTTTTTTTTTAATTTTTGTTCCCCCAAATACTGCCAAATAGGGGAAAAATATTTGTTACTTGGATCTGAGCCTGAATGCACTGAAACTCGTGGTGTTTGGGAATTGAAATCCGGAATCGGACACCGCTAATGGTAACTTTTCCCATATGGAGAAAGTGAAATTCAAATCCTGAAAAAACACTGATCTGACATCAGAAATTGATAATACTATCAGTATGACATCAATTTGATACTACCTGTTTATGAAGCACAGAGCAGACATGATGAACCTTTCAATCCCAACATTCAATTACTATGACAGTATTATAGAATGGAATGTTCGGCAACTTCCATGTATTACAAAAAAATAACAACTAGGAAAACAACATCAGTATCAGCCCTGTAATTCCATTTAGGGATTCTGATGTCATAACAAACCACTCTAGTTTAGCTTTTATAGTTTATCATCTCACTAGACTCCCTCAGTGCAATTATATATAGATTAATACAAGGGATGGTGCATGTTACGAGAATTTAATACACACTCGAGTCGTGTGATGGTACAGAAACCCTGAGAGCGAAGCTGGAGGGGTTGCAATTAATGTGTTTAGAAGCTGGTAAAATAAACTAAGTAATTTTTTAAGTAACAGTGTCAACCCTGAGCTGAACTTCAAGTACTTGAAAAAAAAAAGGCAAAAACAACTGAAACTGTTGGTTTGACAGTTCAGTTTTAATTCGCATTTCACTGGGTTATCATGGAAAGTTTGCTGAGTCTTGAGGTGCTGGAGAGTCCTGCTAAAGATTACAAACTCGGGATCGTAAAGTAGTTTCAGTGGTTTGGTAAAGGTACTAAAATAAATGTTGAAATAACTCTTCCTCTGTGCTGTAAAGATTTTTTTGGGGTCTCTGGTTTAGGAGGTTGTAACGGTGCTTGACAGCGGATTGTTTACAGAGCACAAGAGCCGCACAGCAGTGTGAAAGTGGCTCATGATTCAGGTGAACAGAGACTAAGCGTGCAAATATAACAACAGGCTAGTTATTATTTATTTATTTGCTTTTGTTAACTGGGTAAGTCACGCTAGACAGCCAAGTGCCTATTTTCAGGTGAGACCCGGGAGGGTTACAAACTAGGTTACAGAAGAAACAGTGGGGAAGTTGAGTTTACATACAATCAGGTAATGTACGAGGTATACATCTAGATACAGGACGAGCATAACAGGGTAGGGAAAGTTGAGTTTACAAACAGTCAAGTAATAACCGAGGTTTACATCAAGATACATGACAAGCTTAACAGGGCTAGAGTAGGTAGCCAACAACAATTGACACAATTTAGCATAGGATAAGTACAGTGCTAACAACAGAAGATACGATAGGGGGAGGTAGGACAGGCACAAGTGAGACATGAGACAGTTACAGGGCCAAATCGTAACTAGCCATCTCTGCTGAAAAAAACTGATGGCCAGTTATAGCTTTATTACTGACAGAATGCTCACTGTATACATTAACTGTATAATTTCCGATTCTCCACCTCTAGGGAGCATAAGTTTTTAATTTGTTTTATTTAGTATTTTGTGTCAGGATAGGCACACTTGAGTCAAAACTCATTTTCAGGCATGACCAGAGATGGTGGGAAGTTACAGTAAAAGGATAGTGCAGTGGAACATAATGCAAATAGGCTCAAATTAACTTTGAATAAATACACTTAGTCGAGAGAAATCAAAAAAGTCATAAGGAGTATAAAAAATTACAAAAAAACATAAATGAAATGGTGATGGCTAAGGCAAGAGAAAGCAGAAATAAGCAACTGAGCCTATGGCAGACTGGTGCATCCACGGTAGAAGGTGGCAGGGACTGTGACTATATATTGGGTGGGGCAGAGAAATGAGATGGGGCAGGTGAGATAGGAGACTTTGCAAAGGGAAGCGAGGAGGTTATTCCAGAGGATGGAGAGACAGGTAGAGAAGGTCATGTGCCCAGCAAGGGCTCTGTCACAAGAGACTGAGAAATAGGAGGAGTCAGCAGCACAGAGGGAGGAAGGAAGGGAGAGGAGGGAAGGCAGGCAGGCACAGTGGAAGCGTCACCAGTCTTCCAGAGAAGGGGGGAAAATGTTTTCCAGAGAATGGAGGGAAATTGTGAATTAGAGGGAACCATGACGAATGAAGGAGGGACAATTTAGGGCAATGTGTCAGGAGTAGTAAAACAGCAGATGTGAATTTGTGCCCCCCCCAAAAAAAAAGTACCTCTGCCACATTTAAAAGACAGAACAGGTATGCCAAATATTTGAACATTATGGGCTTCTAATAAAGTCTTTGTTTATAAGCTATTAGTACACTGACACATTCTGATAACTATGTTTGTCTCACAAACCTAAAACCGGGAAAAAAAGTGAATGTTAGGTATCGAATCTGTTCTTCTAGCAGCTGCTCTTGCCTGCTTACTGGTAAACAGAATGCTTTTCATGTCTTTGGAAGAACTGCCAGTAATGTGAGAAACGTAAATCGATACCTTTTGATTTGTTTGGGGGGAAAAGGGAAATTTAATTTACTTTGTGCTGCACACTGCTAGCAATGTGTGTATGTGTGCGATCCCTGACTGTAGACTTGAACTAAAGGTATAGTGACTGTCCTTAACACAAGCTTTCTGATCACTGTATGGAGACCTTTTCCCTCAAGTGATTTGTGTTAGTTTGAGAGTAAGTTCAGAAATATAGAAATCTCAGAAATGAGCTTATTTAGTAGGTTTATTACTAACTGGAAACAAAGAGCTGCTGACGCCTCAAAGAAAACTTTGAAAAACATGATATTTAGGTACAATTCAGCTTGCATTCCATATATATTTTATAGATTTCTAACCCCCCCCCCATTATTTATTGAGGAAATCTGTATGAATCCATGATCTTTATACCTTAGAGTTCATCAGGATCTTTAGATTACGCCCTACTTCAAGTCATAATCCACTGTTGTGACATCACAATCTGTTGCCATTGGAGTAACTGTGATGTCACAAGCAGTATATTATGACCTCAGGTAGGGAGAAAGCAACAGGAATAGATTAACTCTTCAGGAACAAAGATCCTGTTTTCATGCAGATTACACCAGTAATAAATAATGGGTAGGAGGAATAAAGAACTAATGTGAAATACAAGCCAAATTGAGTCTAAATGTTATGTTTTGTTAAAGTTCTCCTTAAGGCGTCAGCTGCTCTTTAAAGAACAACTAACCTGGTCCCCGGCCCAAGAAGCAAGACAAACCTTTTCCTGTGCAGAAGTCATATGCTGCACATATTTTCTGTTTCAGTAGCCCCTATAAGGGGGCCTTGTTAGTTAAGCGGTGGCCATGATTTGTTCCAGATAGCCATCTAAAGTACCAAAATTGAACTTTGAAAAACAGCCCCCATTTATGTTTATGGAGCGCGCCCCTGCACTATCTGTATAATGATATCACAAAACAACGTGGGTTGGGGGTGGACTGCAGACTGAAGTGCTACCAGGAAGTGGAAGAGATCAGCGCAGCTCCGCTCCAGTGAGCTAAATTACGATCCCTTCCCTTCCGATATAAAGGCTACTAAAACAAACAAATGTGTAGCACATGACTTCTGCACAGGGATGGGTTCATCTTGCTTCATGGGGAAAAGTCTGAAAGAGCGTGAGAAAGTTGCTCTTTAATGTATCTGTATGTGGGACAGGGCTCCAAACCCTGATATAAAAAGGGCCTTTAATTATTTCTATGCACTTAGATCACTGATCCTCTCCTCCATCAGCCCTGTGGCAGTGCTCTCTCAACCCCAACATCCCTTATGTGAGCCCCCAATCCTCCATGGCTTTGTCCCCATCCTCCTGCTATGGCCATCCAGACCAAGGTTGGGGGTGGTGGGGGTGATCCCTCGGGACTCACGCAGCTTGCACATCTTGACAAACAACAGAGCAGATTTTTAGCATGCAGTCTTCTGAAAAATGTCCTTCACGATGTTTCACAAAATACACTAATTAATGGAAAATGTTGCTTTACCCAGAATATGTGTTTTCTGAGTTATATTTCAGTTAATGTCTGCCTTTTTTTTTTCCTCTTAAAGCTGATATCAGCTTCAGCCTGGAGCTCCGTCTTTCTAGTGCTACACATTGTGCATCTGTCTGGAGACCACTGCCCCTGAAGGGGCTTGCAATCTGGTAGAAGAAAATTCAGGGAAAGGTCCACTCTGTGTGGTGTAATAATTTGCAGCAAAACAAAAATTATCTGTTAGGATGGCTTCCATTCAGAAATCTTAGTGACAGGACTCTTGATTACTGGATGCTAACTCAGAAGGTTCCTAACAGTTAACGGGGTCCTCACTTCCCCTCTGAGGAGTTCAGGGAGTCCTCTGGGATGAACTACAGTGTACCGTGTACACTTCCCTGCTGGTCTGTTTCTTTGTTTTCACCATCTATTCTTCCAAGTTTAAAAAAAAAAATCTGGGACATCAGTTGCCAGAGGAACTTTACTACATAAATTACTTCACAGACTGTCACACTTGATTTGGTCTGTAAGATGACTAATTTTCCCTTTCTACACTATAAAAATTAAAAGACTCCCCCACTGCCCCTATTGAGTTGGATGAAGAATATGCTCTCCATACTGCACTGTTGTGAGCTCTGAAAAGTTATCTGAAGGTAATGCAGCGGGAGCAGTAAAATAGCCAGGAGACATGGACAGAGAAACAGGACACTGCAGGTTTCAGCCCTCCCGAGCCACTTGACCTCCTGTGCTTCCACCCTTCTGGCTATGAAATCGGACCCCACTGAAAATTAGCTGTTGTAGGAGTGCTGTTGGGCTATCCTACGTGACCTAACTCTGAAATACAAAAAACAAATTGCTGCCACACTAGCTACAAACATTACAAAACAGAAATTACAACGTAGTGAAGACTGCTGCTGCTCTAGACGCAGCTCGCTTTGTTACTCCACTCTTCAAAATCCTTGGGGGGCTGCCAACTAAGTTCTTCAAGGCCCACCAAACTGTCCCTGTAGCAGTGCTGTGCGCTCAGGACACTGTGAGGCTGTCCTGTTGGCACTGTATCAAGAAGTGTCAGGCCAGTGCAGTGACTTGTTCTTTCTAATGTCACTAGGAACAGAGGGGCGGAGGAGATGGGTCAGAACAATTTCATGCCATCTGAGTAAGGTCCTCAGACCCAGCAGGCCCCCATTTCAGGGCATGCTGTGTCAGTATGTTCCACTATCACCTAGTTATTACAGCAATCCTGTGTGGGGTCAATACACATAAAATGGGCCCCAAATTGTAACTCTGCTGTGAGCAGAGACATTCCTGACTGGGCCACTGTGTTAAAAATAGGGGTGTGCTAGAAGACTGGTACAACGTGATGCATCAGCCTGCAGGACCCTGTGACTACAAACTAAAAATAATAACTTAAATATAAAAGCATTAGATCATGCCAAGTTGATAGCCAGCAGATAAAGTTTCTTTATCCATATTTTTAACCACCACCACAAGCCTATGCAAATGCTTAACCACATTCCCTCACACTTCAAAACAACCAGCAAGTAGAAGCTGCAACAGCAAGAAAAAAAAATAGGTGCCTCTAAGTGGAGTCAGCTTCAGCTCTGCTCTGTAACGTTTCAGCTACTGTACTGCACGGTCATGCATGAACTCAGTGTGGTTGTCTGCAAGAGCTGAATTTCACAGTACTCAGCTGAGCCAGCTGCAGCTCATACGGCAGACATCGGTGCTAGCCACTATGACATGAGAAGCCATGTCAGTCAAGTACCAGAAAACTGGGGTAATGGGAAGTGACAACCGCTGACAAAGAACGTCGACATATTTCTGTTTTTAAAACAGATGTACATTTGAATATCTTACTAATCTGGCCATAATTAAGGGTACAAGGCCAGACAGGAACAGAAATATTGTTCAATGAAGCGGCATACAGTTTTGCAGACAGACTTACAATCGGCCCCATGGTATTTAGTCATGTGTCCCTGATCCTAATTTACATAATGTGTGCGTATGTGATGGTAGTGGGTGGGGGTGACAGTTTCAGGCAGTGCTGGCTACAAATGTCATGCCAGCCCACTTAAGAGAAGAAAAGAAAAACATAAGATAGACAGACAGACATATATAGATAGATGATAGATAGACACATTAAAGAGCTGATGTAGTACCTGAAATAATATTAACTTTTAAAAGTAAAATGTTACTTTTGACATCTAATGTGCTTTTTTCTTTCCTCTTTTGCCACCTAGAAAATTTTCCACCTGAGAGTACTAGGTGGGATGTGTCAATCTGGAGGCTGACCTGTCTTGTTCCATTTCCCATCACACTTCATCAGCAGTGTGACCTTACTGATTATGACATCACTGCTGGCCAAGACAAGGCCCTTACCTGTTGCCACATTAGACATCGGTGATATCCCAATGAGTGAAGACACAGTGCTGATGACAGGAAGGAAAAAAACGACTAGCTGTTCCAGCCTCCGTTCACAACAACGCTCTCCGCATCACACCTAATACTGTCTTGTAGCAAACCTTATAAGGAATTAAAGAAAAGATAGTTCAGAAATAAAAAGGAACATCTGGCTACTTTTAAAAATAAAAAATTTTGTCTGCTATTGTTGGTGCTGGAAACACAAATCGGACTGCTTTGATCACTGCAAATGTACTATATGTGATAAATGAAGAAAAATGTGTTCACTCTGAAAGAAAAAAAATACAGAAGCAGCCATAAGAGTATCCAGATATTAAGGGGTTAAAGAGCAGCAGAGGCAAAAGGTGGAAAGGAACTGGAATTTTTAAAATGTAGGTGTTTATCCGCCTTCACTGACTTGCCCCAGCTGGTCTTCCTCCCCCGCCTATCATCTGTCTTCTCCAGGTATTCACTCCACCCTCAGTTCCCCGTGTCTTTCTCCCTGTGGTGGGGTCTAATGGGATTACCTTTACCCCTACAGAGATCTGGAGCTAGTGGAGGTGGGCCATGGTTGGTGGAGCCGGGCCTGATGGGGAGAGACTTTCCTCCTGCATTGGTTGTGCCTTGCCTGCCATGTTCTGTGTTAGCCTCAGACAGCATGCACAAAGTGTGTGGGGGAGTGTCTCAGACACACACGGCATGCTCTTGCAGGGACAGTAAGCTCTCCGATGCATCAGCAGGTGCAGTGTGCTGCAGCACTGCAATCTACTGCCTCCCCTTACTGAGACATGCTAATAGCAGCAGTGTACTTCCTCCAGCCTGGCTGCCTGAGCACCGGCTCCAGAGGTCACTTCCAAACGTGGGCCACAAGCGCTTTCACCTTACACAGCACTGTATCCCAAGGCACTTTACAATCTAAGACAGGGAGAGGAGAGCATGTTCCTGCCTTACTCAGTGAACAGGTAGATTCAAAGAGCATAGACGGATTCCAGAGAGGTAGAGCACAAGGAGGTGAGGTGACTTGTTCAGGGCTGTACACCGAGATCATGTACTGTATGCAGTGGTTGTAGGATTCAGACCTCAGGCTGCAGGGTCACACTGGAGCTCTCACTTACAGTGTTTGCTGTCTACCACCCAGTTTCTTCCATTATTATCATGCATAGGCTTTATTTTAGAAAAATTTACTCTTTTAACTTTTTCTCTGCCACCAGCTAATAGGGATAAAAACAGTGGTGGCAGGAACTGGATTACAAAAGCTACTTAAAGTAACTCTGACACCCCCACCCCCTTCCCGGGAACACTTGGGCTGCTACTTTTAAGCATGTACTATTGATGAAAAAAGTTATGGACTCCTGAGCTTCAAACTGTGCTATTCCTTTCTGCAGATGATGTTATTAATATTTCCAACCCCCGGTTCCAACCACAAGCTCAACTAACTTACAAAAATTAAAGCTGCCATTTGGCTCACATGCATTTTGTGTGTGAAAGTCAAATTAAAATACATTAAAGGAATTTAGAGATTTGTACAGCATACTAAATTTCCAAGCCAGTCACTATGGATTCTATACCAACTGTCACCCATTTAGTAAAACAGTAGAATCATATTTCACTGACAGAAGGAACGTGGGGTCTATATCATTCTTTCTTTTCTATGTCCAAGACCAGTACAATTAAACGATTACAAAACTAGCTGTCTTACTTAGTCTAATTCCCTATCTATTTCTCAGGTGGTATAGAATGACAGCCTTGGTTGAAACTAGTAATCATCAGATTCCTAGATTTGAAACCAGCATCAGGCCATCCTGCCCCAGCTGAAAGCTCCTTGCACTTCCATACTGCAAACAGACCCCAGTGTGGTCCATAAGAATGTCTGGCCAGTACCACAGGCTCCTTTACAGTAAATACCATTTGCATTTGCTCTGTGTCGCCAACTCAGCTCAAAGCACACAGGCTTGGATGTTACTTGATCTATATACAAGACCACTTAATCCCCTCAAATATTTCCCAATCACTTCCTTTAATTAAGGAGATGCCATTTTTGAGGGATGCCTTAACTAAAGGGCCTCACCTCATCTCTCTCTCTGTTTAACCAATAAACTGAATCACCTTTAAGCTCCTTAATCCCCATAATTCTTGAAAGAATTTACTGTCTTCTATACCCTGGGGGCAACAGTCTCAGGTTCAGTGCAGCATGCCCCTGGAGATCCTTATGCAGTATCTTTCTGGGGAACACTGAAAGACCTGAATTCCCATGATGCAATGGTATGCCTGATTTGACACAAGTCAAGAAAAAAAGCATCGGCCGTACATGCAATACCTGTCAAAATATGCAGCTTGTCAGGAAACCTCCTCGGCATTCCAGAGATCCAATATTTCTGCTTACCTACTAGATTTCTTCCTTCAAGTATATGAATCGTTGCACCACTCAAAATGATATAGAGTATGCTAACCCTTGGAGATCTTTGATTTTATTTTTCTTGCTGCTTCATTCATCATACCTTAAACTTTGCCTTTTATCATTGAGGCGGTAATTACTCAGGTCTCCACTGACTACCAATTATACTAAACTGCTAGGGGGGTTGCGGTGCGGCGTACCAGTCACCTGGAGCAAAAGCTACAGCAGATCAGCCACTTGAGAACAGACCCTCAGCAATTTCCAACATTTCACCGAGTTCTGTTCATGCAGCCATGTCTCATAAAAATCAAGATGTCTACTCAGCTAAAGCAGAACGACAGCACACACATCCCAGTCTGCTGGGTTGGTACAATTTTCCAATGATCCAGCACCTAAAAAAGGAAAAAAAAGTTTCAAAGCACATGAAATGATACCAAAATAAGGCCACAAACGTATCCCCAGTCATGCACAAGCTGGCATAACTGGTAATAACCATAGGTGTCAGCGTTGCTCAGTTGGTAGCACAGCCACCTCTGGGCCACTAAGTCATGGTTTCTACTCACACACGGAGGCTGGGCTCATTCCATAAAAATGCTGGCACCAGAGCGATATACTAAGGGGATGCTGTATCGCTGGGGTGTATAGTCCTTCGGGTGAGATGTTAAACTGAGGTCCTGTCTGCCTCTGCTGTTGTTCAAATGGACATTAAGATCCCATGGTAGTTTTCAAGGAACACAGTTTTTTTTGTAGACCTCCTTTCCTGGTTATCTAAAATAAATAAAATAAAGTTTGGCAGCTTGTCAGATTTTACCATCTGAAATGATTAGGATTTGCACTGTTCGAGTTGAAGACTTTCAGTTTAAGTTACTAGTGACCTTGTGGTTCTCCAGAGGTAGAGGGAGCTGGGCTTTAATCAACAATCCTTCCATTACTGTACTGTTTGCTTCACTCTGCCGTACTTGCATTGCACAGATTGATCTGCATCCAACATGTCTTTGGCTTGCATCTCCCCGAATTCACACTCAACAAGAATGCTGGAAAAAATGCCCAGCACAGTTAAAGCACGACGTACAGAGGCTGACCAGCTAAAGCTACCACTTGTCATCCAAACAATCCAGCATTGTGCTCAGAGCCGAGACGGCTGCTGCCATTATTATCTTGGCTACCAAGGTCAAATATATTGAGTCTCTGGTATCCATCTCAGATGCCTTCTACCTCAAGAAAAGGGCACCTCTGTCTGCTGTATACCAGCCCCCTGGCAGCCATGGGGAAGAACATTATCATTATGCTGGCATGCACCAACTTGGCAAGTAAAGCGGAGGTGCCACATGCTCAGAGCAGGGCCAGCAGGGAGTTCTGAACGTATGGGGCAGGGCTCGTCTGCCCTTCCTTTTTTTATTTTTTTATTTGTTTTTTATGTTCCTCCTTGGCCCCCTGATCGGCCACTCCTTTGGGCCACCTAGGCCCCTCACCACCACCACGCCCCGTCGTCATTCACTACCCCTACTTGCCACACCCTGGGTAATCTAACATAACCCTTCATTGGGTGGGGGTGGGTCCCCCCCCTCCAGAGGATAAGTGCCCAGAGGCACAGTAAACATATTCCGGGTGTGGTGAGGTCAGCACTGACACTTCCGGGCTATTGTGGCAAAGGGGACTGGCGGACGCTATCCGGTTGGCCGGGAGGCAGTTTTTCCTGTTTTCTCCATCCTCCCTCTACCCACAGTGGCTGCACGCAGGTCCCCAGCATGACACACAGGTGGCGCATGGTCACCCACACTGCTGCATGCTTCGCCGCCAGGGGCTGCTCCACAGTGGTGCGAACTTGCACCCTCCTACCCGGGAGGAGAGTGTCCATCAGATGTTCTATACCCTCTCTGCTGGCCTCCACTCCTGACATACCAGACTTGGGACGTGAACCCGGGTCGCCAGCGTGCCAGGTGATCCCCTATCACCTGGTGCCACGGAGCCAGCTCGTCCACCCTTCTGATGTCCCAAGAGGCACTCTGCTGGGTTGCTCTTCAGGATCACACTCTGGTGAGGGATAAGGTAGGGCTTAGTGTAATAAAATGCCCCAAAAGCCCCAGGCAGATGAAGCCACCCTACCTCCCAAGCCAAAGCACAGCCCTGTCGACTTCTCCCATGCCTCGCTTGCTCCTCCTCCAGGACCTCAACCAAAGAATGAGAATTCTTCTCCAAGCTTGGGGAAACCAAGGTGTCCAACCAACTGGGAACAAAGCGGAGAGTTACTGTTGGGATTCCAGAAAGGATGTTGAGCTGAGGCTGGTGGTGGGTTGGACTCTAGGAGAACTCCTAAGGCAGGCAAAAGGGCTTGGGTAGCTGGAAGGAAGACCTAGAAACTGGCATGGAGAAACTGAAAGCAAGAAAACATACACATATACTCAAGGGTTGGGGGACATTCATAAATGGACTCCAGGAGTAAGCAAACATTTTGTGTAGGGTTGTGTCAATACTATCTGTTCAGTTTCAGCTACTTTGGTTAGTGAGAGCTACAGTAAATGTGTGGTGTGGCCAGAGCAAATACTGGACCTATTATCTTGGCTACCCAGGTCAAATATATTGAGTCCCTGGATATCCTAAGGCACTGCTCGCACAGCCTTAATTTTGTGGCACTTTCAAATGTTGCTGATGTCTACAGTCATGGCTGTTTCTATCCATTTGTGGAACAGCTGACCTGCAGATGGCTGCTATGTGACCACAGCCATTGCAAATGTGATCCTAAAACAATACACATACTTTAGAAAACCTGTAATTTGGTATGCCGCAATCCAGCAGCAGGCAGCAGCTGGGGTGATGGTGCAGGATTTGAAATTCCAACCAAAAATGTTCAACAACTCAAAGAATAACATACTAAACTGCTGGAATGTTCAAATTTACTTCATGACCCAAGGAATCCCCCGTGTACACAGGTTCTGCTGGGATAACTGGAACAAAAAGGGTTGTGCTGTTTCAGTTGATCAGTAGCAGGTCCACAGGGCATTGTTACTTGTTTGTACAGGGCATACACTTATCCCAGTGGTATGACAGGCAACCACAGTCGAGCTATCCTGATGTATGACCTGTCCTCCATCAGTTCACTGACTTCTCCCTCAACGTCATCCTGGAGCAGCTGTTACAGTTCAATCCCTAGTGGGCTCACCATTCAGCACAGCAGTCTGTCCCTGCACAGAAGAGACAGATCCCTCTAGGATACTATTCTGAACTGTAACGGCAAGACAGGGGAAAACGGCACAAAAGAGAAACCTCCATTTTACAGAACAGCAAAGCACTCACCGTTCACAGCAACTGCTGTAAAACTGTAGCTAAACAACTGAGAACAAGAACACAGAAAAGTGTATTACTTCAGGAAGTACTCCTTTAAAGTGCTCTGTTTAAAAGAACAGCAGCTGTGGAACTGTTCTGCACAGCATCAATAAGGCTAAAAATCTATATCCCTATATTTGAAGACACTTGTACTCAATAACATTTTGAAGGCACCAGACAAAAGATCAACTTCATTCTTTTCAATAACCCCCTGTGCTTTCTAATGCTGTTGTTTGGCTATAACCCTGTTTTATATATTGTATTGCACAGTGTGCTAAATTAACGTTCCTGAAGAGCGTCTTAGAATACACTCAAATTTCCCCCTCTAGTGAAACTAATTAACCACTCGCAGGACAGACCACATAATCCTTTATGGGCTCACAGTAACACATTCAACATTGTCATGCCTACGTTGGGAGCAGGGGTGCACTTTAAAACAAAGCAGGACCTGGAATCCTAACTCAACGGGCCAAAATTACTGCAAAAAATTAACGTTCAAACAACAAACACAAACCAGGGAACCGAAGTTTGGAGCTCAGCATGCTGTACTTCAGAAAGTGACTGAACATTAACTTCAGCTGTAATGAACTGTCCTCTGAAGGCCTGATCCATGGAACATGTTAACGTTCCACCGCATTCTGATCTCAGTGGATTATGTATATTATTTATGTTGTTTGTAAATTAGCACAAAGCTTTCTGCCTCTGATATGAAAAGTTCTGTCTGTGAGTCAGAGTTTAGCTTTTGTACATCTCTCTTCACCAATGTCACATAGCAAAAACCTTGGTTCACTGGCTTGGTGCCATATTTATTAACAGAATGGCACCAAATAGAGAAAATGGTTGCCATCCAAATCGTGCCTCAGGACATGCATACACCGGTCACTCAAAAGGTTTGCAATTAAGATGTTTCTTGTTCCTTCAAGGTCTAAGTGCCTCATTTGTTTCTCTCTCTCTCTCTCTCTCTGTACCCCTCCCCGTGATTACTGGCATTACAGCAAATATACGTCCCTCTAGGTGGGAGGGTTGGTGAGTAGCTGCCACTATGACCAATGCTTGCACTTCTCTGTGGCCAGCTGGCAGAGTGAGCTGCTTATTAACCCCCCTGCAACAATTTCACATTTTTTGTATTAAAAAAAAAAACACTCCAACAATGAGCGATCAGCACAACCCGCCCCCCCTCCTCGGCTGCCGGATATCTTTAGCACTCATGTTTTTGGCAATTAATTCCCCCCACCCCAGGTATACCACTAAGGCTCCACCACACCATACCTGGAAGGTATACCACTAAGGCTCCATCACACCATACCTGGAAGGTATACCACTAAAGCTCCATCACACCATACTTGGAAGGTATACCATTAAGGTTCCACCGCACCATACTTGGATTCTCACCACAGGAAGTGAGGGGAGCCAATGCAAAATACCTCTGGGGCATATGCGTGGTATTTATTTATTCAATCTTGGATTAAATAACTTTGAGTGCAAAGCGGCTCATTTACAAAGATTCCACTTCAGTGGGGAGGGTTACAAACACACATAGATACATAGACAGTGTTGGCAGATAAGGGCCTATGGCCCACCCAGTCTGCCCATTTGAGCTTGTAAGTTCAGTTTATGTTTTCTAAGAAGTCTGTTGCCCCTTACCCTTGACCTCCAGAATTCCTTTATGTCTATCCCATGCATTCTTAAATCCCATGATTGTTTCAGCCCCCACCACTTCCTCTGGCAGGGTGTTCCACTTAGTCCACCACCTCGTTCTGTGAAGAAATTCTTCTTCATGTTTCCTCTGAATCGCCCTCCTCCAACTTCATCCCATGCCCTCTAGTCCCAGAACATCTTTTCCGCTTAAAAATAGTGTATTCTTGCACCCTGTTCCTCCCTGTAAGATACTAGTATGTCTCTATCATATCCCCTCTCCCTCCTCTCCTCCAGGGAGTACATGTTCCAGTTCCTTCAACCTGTCCTCATAGGACTTGTGATGCAATCCATGCACCATCTTTGTTGCCCTCCTCTGAACCTTCTCTACCCTGTCTATGTCCTTACATAGGTAGGTCTCCAGAACTGTACAGTGTACTCCAGGTGGGGCCTCACTAGCGTCTTGTATAGTGGAATTATGACCTCCCTTTTCCTGCTGGTGATGCCCCTGCCTATGCATCCCAGCATCCTATTTGCTTTACCTGCTGCCTTGTCACACTGTTTCCCTGCCTTGAGGTCATCAGAGATGATGACCCCAAGATCCCTTTCCTGCTTGGTGCATGCTATATCCTCACCCCCCATAGGAAGACTAACATTGAATATCTAAGCAAGACAATAAAACATCATCATAACTGTAGCAGAATATTAGGGTTAATCATCACTTATTATGCTAAGACACTTCAATAGGAATAAGTACAGGTAGGAAGTAGGATGAAAGTAAAGAAAAGAGAGGGAAATTGGGAAAGATTGGTAGATGAGAAGAAGCAGCCAAAAGCCTTGTCGCTTGAAGCTACAGGGTGGGAAAGACAGAGCTCAGTTTGGGAGGGTGATCACAGGTAAAGGACAGTAAGTACATGGGAGGGTGGGTGAGAATGAGAGAAGATACATGTGCCATGGTATGAGAGGGTATGAGAGGGGAAAACTTAGAGAGCAAGAGGCTGCACCAGAAATTAGGTGAAGCAGACACAATAAAAGGCCATTCAAGTGAAGCAATCACAGGAGCTGTCTGATATGAGATGCTGGCGGAGTAGGGAAGGCCATAACAAGAAGATGGCTTAACTCCAAGGCACCAACATTACAGGAATGGGAAGGGATTGTATATGAAATTCAATAAATGGAAAAGACAAACATATCATGTTCAAGACAGAATGGAAAAGTTTATGGATAGATGGACTGAATGAATACTGGAAACTGCATAGAGGAAGGTGGAAAACGATTAAAAAAAGGAGACTGGGTCGAGAAGGACTGATAGACAAAAATGGGCTAAAACTTTAGGCGGTAAGAGGGAGAAACCAGGACAATGGAAAACAAAATGCCCCTTTTGAACTGCTAAGGGACACATCCAGTCATACCAAACCTAACATAAATGAGAAAAGTTAAGACCCAAAGTAATGCACTCCATTTAAAGTTCGCTGTTTAAAGTTTAAGGTTTCATGATGATTGTTTTGTGCTAATGGTGTTTTATAATTTATTCTAGAAGGTTCTAGCTACAGTTAGGACTGACAATATAAATTGGTATTTAAATGAAGAATAAGGTGAACTTAAAACTTAACAGTGTTTATAATATGCTGATACAGTTAAACTAGACACAGAACGGTGAAAGTTCTTGTATGTCAAAATGAAGTGGTTATGAATTAACTCATGAACATGCAATGTATAAGAAAAAATGATAAATAAAGTAAGTATATAAAAACAAATCCCCCCCCCCGATAGCATCTTCCTCCAACCCTCCTCCTCCTCCTCCTCCTGCCAGAACCCAATTTTTCTTAAAGCAATAACTGCTTGGAAAAAAGTTAGAAAGCATCATCACCAAAACCTTAAACTAACAGGCCAGGGGATAAAGGGAGCAAAAGTACCAACCAAAGGAAATACCAGTCACAAAAACACAGTAAAAAACAGCCACAGAAGGATAATCCATGTAGTCTAAATCAGCTTAAAAAAACAGAATTTAAAGCCATAATGCACAGAGATGATGGAGCTCTATAGCTGGTGTCACCAAAACATGGTGGGATGGGGCCAGCCAGTAGATTACAGACATACCAGGTTATCGCCTATTCGCAAATATTCAGGGAGGAAAAAAGGGGGCGGTGTCTGCCTTTGTCAAAAATAGTATACGCTGCCAAAAAATAATTCTGGGTGAAGCAACTGCAGTGGAGTCTATTTGGTTACGGCTCCAGTTTCTTTATAGGTCTAAATTAATTGTTGGGATATGTTACAGGCTCCCCAACTCTGCCAAGGAATATGCAGAGAACATTATTGCAGAAATAGAATTAGCCTCAGTAATGGGCGATATTTATAGTCCTGGGTGACTTTATCCAGGTATTAATTGGGTGTCATTATCAAAAGCAAATGAGCTAGAAAGGATTTTTCTCGACTCCCTAGTGGGAAACGGACTCAATCAGTTAGTAAATGAACCCACTCAGGAGAACAACATCCCTGACCTTATTATCACAAACATTAAAAATGAACTTTCCAAGGTGTCCATTAGTTGCCCACTTGGAAATAGTGACCATAATATTATGTCTTGTTGTTTAATGACATCTAATGTTAAACAGACTAGTGCCCATATATTTAGAGACTACAGGAGAGCTGAATTTAATAATATAAGTAAAACTGTCTTGCATCAGTAAACTGGGCCCATGAGATGCATAATCTATCAGTAGAAGAAAGTTGGTCTCTCATAAAGGACACCATTTTAGAATTGGAAGACACCCTTATAGTTTACATCTGCTATAAAATAAACAAATCGAATACAAAGAAAAGGCTTTCTTAAAGCTTAAAAAGGAACAGACAGATACAGCAAGAAACACCTATAGACATGAATTATGAACTCTGAAGGCTTTGATCAAGAAGGAGAAACAGAAAATACAGGTTACTCACCTGTAACAGGAGTTCTAGGAATGGTATATGTTGTTCATCCACACTATCTGGCAGGTTCCTTGCCGCTTTAAATCTTGCCGGAAGGTCTTCAAGCTAGCTCCTCCCACCCACCCGGGTGGTAAAACTCTCGGCTCCGCCCCATGACTCCAGATCTGGCCCGCTGGAAGCTCAGGTTGTGCGTCGAAGCCGGGGAGGTCGGGTGGGTTCGTGTGGATGAACAACATATACCATTCCTAGAACTCCTGTTACAGGTGAGTAACCTGTATTTCTAGGGACATGGATATGTTGTTCATCCACACTATCTGGCAGACTCCTAGCAGTTCTCCGGGAGGAGGGAGGCAAGGCGCACACCCCCTAATACTTACTTGGGGAACAAAGATTGGAGAACCGAGGCCCCAAAACCAGCATCCCGGGCGTGACTCAAGGTCGATGTGGTAGTGGGAAATAAAGGTGTGTGCTGACTTCCAGGTAGCAGCCCTGCAGATCTCCTGGATAGGGACATCCCTGGAAGCAGCCACCGATGCAGCAGTATGGCGGGTAGAATGAGCTCTTATCCCTCTGGGAGGCTCCATGCCCGCTAACTCATAGCAGAGATTTATGCAGGAGGTGACCCATCTGCCTATCGTCCGCTTGGCTGCAGGTCTGCCAGGTGCGGCTTCAGCGTAGGTGACAAACAGCTGGCGAACCTCTCCCCGAATTTCAGCCGTGCGCTCCTTATAATAAGCGAGCGCCCTTCTAGGGTCCAGAGTATGGAGCCTATATTCGGCCTCCGAGGTGTGATTGGGGTAGAACACCGGCAGAGTCAATACCTGATTAAGGTGAAACTCCGACACCACCTTCGGAAGGAATTTCGGGTGGGGGCGTAGGACAACCTTGTCCCTGTGGAAGACCAGGTAAGGAGACTCGATGCTCAGCGCCTGGAGTTCTCCCATCCTTCTGGCTGACGTGATAGCCACCAAGAAGGCGGTTTTCCACGACAGGTGGGGGAGACCACACCTGTGCATTGGTTCGAATGGCTTGCCCATGAGCTTTGCCAGTACCAGCAGTAAATCCCACGGAGGTGGGGGTTCCCGCACTGGAGGGGAAATGTGATCAAGGCCTTTGAAAAAGCGCCCGACCACTTTTCCTGCGCCACTGACTGCTGACCGGCCCGCGCCCGGTAAGCAGAAATGGCTGCCAGTGCACCTTAAGGTTCGTCGACCTAAGCCCTTGACTAGATAGGGACCATAGATAGTCCAAAATGCTCACCACAGGACACAAGAAAGGGTCCAACCCTTTTTCCCGACACCAAATGGAGAACCTCTTCCATTTGAAGGCATAGCATTTTCTGGTCGACTCCTTACGAGACGCCTCAACGACGTTGAGGACCTCGTCGGAAAGACCCAAGGCCTGGAATTCTAGCCGCTCAGGAACCAGGCCGTCAGGTGCAGGGATTGACGGTCCGGATGGAACACCTTCCCCTGACTGACTGAGAGCAGGTCCAGGCGAGCTGGAAGCTGCCGCGGAGTCCTGGAGCTGAGACTGAGGAGATCTGGGTACCAGAACTGGCGAGGCCAGTCTGGGGCTATTAGAATCACCCGCGCCTTGTCCCTCCTCGCTTTCAGCAGGACCCTGTGAATCAGGGGAACGGGGGGAAAGGCGTAAAAGAGGCCCGGGGTCCACGGCCTCGAAAAGGCATCCCCCTGCAGCGAGCCCTGCTGAGGGGGGCGGGCATGAAACAGCCTCAGCTTCGCGTTCTCCCTGGAGGCAAACAGATCCACCAGAGGTGTGCCCCAGCGGGAGAACAGGTCTTGTACTATCTCCGGCAGGAGAGACCACTCGTGCGATGCAGCCCCTATCCGGCTCAGGGCATCGGCCAGGGTGTTGGAGGCTCCTGCCACATGAATGGCTAGGAGATCCGCCTCCAGGCTGCGCACTAGTGACCAGATGCGGCGAGTTTCCTTGCATAGAGGCAAGGAGCGCGTCCCGCCCTGGCGGTTTAGATAGCACATGGTCGTGGTATTGTCCGTCTGGACTCGGACCACTTGACCCCGGAGAAACGGAGCAAAGGCGGTGAGAGCTAGGCGGACCGCACGGAGCTCCAGCAGGTTGATATGGCATCGGGACTCCCATGGGGACCAGAGGCCGTGTGCTCGGTGTTCCCCCAGATGGGCACCCCAACCCATCAAAGAGGCGTCGGTCGATAGAGAGACCGTCGGCTCGGGGCGGACAAACGGGATACCCTCCTGCAGATGGGATGGAACGGTCCACCACTGGAGAGCGTTCCACATCTCCTGGGTCGTCCACACGCGCTGGTCCAGAGGATCGCAACGCTGTGACCACTGGCCGGCCAGACCCCACTGGAGGGGGCGCATGTGCCAGCGTGCCCAACAGACTACGCTGGTACAGGCCGCCATAAGACCCAGGAGTCGCAGGAAGTCCCGGGCAGGGCGCGATTGCCCAACCAGAAATGATTGGGCAAAGGAGGTAAGAACCTCGGCCCTGTCCGCCGGGAGCCGTGCTCTGGCTCGAAGAGAGTCGAGCTCTGCCCCGATGAAGGATATCACCTGCTTCGCTCGAGTCTCGACTTGGCTCGCTGACCAGGAGGCCCAGTTGAGAGCAAACCCGAGGCCAGATTTCTGGACCGCCCACCTCCAACCTGGAGGGGCTGCTATCAGCCAATCGTCCAGGTAAGGGTACACCCGGAACCCTCGGCGCCGCAGGAAAGCTGTCACCGCTGCAATGCATTTGGTGAAGACCCTGGGAGCTGAAGAAAGGCCGAAGGGCATGGCCTGGAACTCGAAGAGGGATCCCTCCGCTCTGAAGCGGAGGAATCTCTGATGAGACGGACGGATAGGGATGTGAAAGAACGCGTCCTGGAAGTCCAGAGAGCAGAACCACACGCCGTGTTCCAGAGATGGTATTATCTGAGCCAGAGTGACCATTCTGAAGGTTCGAGACCTTAGGAACTTGTTCAGGTTGTGTAGGTTCAAGATGGGCGCCAGCCCCGTCCGCTTCGGGACCAGGAAGTACCTGGACACGAACCCTGGTTCTGGTGAAGGGTCCTCTATCTCTTTATCACCCTTTTCTGAAGGAGGAGGGATATACGACTGACGAGCCTGTAGAGACTCTGGGACCTGTGCCTGCTGGGCGACGGCTCTGAAGGTGGAGCCTGCTCGAATTCCAGAGGCAGGCCTCTCCCACCACCTCAAAACCCATCTGTCCGTGGTAACAGCGACCAGGCGGAAAGGAAGTGTCGGAGCCGTCCTCCACGGGGGAACCAGGGCGAGGTGACGGGGATGGGGTGACACCCTCAGCCCGCCACTTAGCAGGCTTGAGGAAGGACCGGCCTGGGGACCACCAGGCCTTTTCCTCCTTGCTTCCTATTAGAGGAAGCCGATGGCTTGGGCTTGAATACTCAAGTTCAGCCTGCTGGCCCTGACGCTGTTGTTGGGCGGCGCAAGGCGAGTAGAGGGACAAAGGGCTTAGGCTGGGGCTTACGACCCTGTCCCTCTGGGCGCGATTTAGACCGAATCCAAGGTGGCATTGGATTTTCGATCCTCTGAGGTGGCCTTCCACCCAGGGCCGAACAGGTCTGTTCCCAGGAAAGGAACGTCCGCAAGCTTGTGCTGGGTATCCGCGGTAAAGGTGGATATTCGCAGCCACGCCCGCCGACGCATGGCCACAGCGGCCACCACTGACCGGGCACATGAGTCTCCTATATCCAGAGCAGTCTGGAGCTGTTGTTTGGCTACTGCCCTGCCCTGATCCCGCACCTGCTTGACCGTAGTCTGCAGGTCAGTGGGAAGATGAGGGACCGCCTCATCCAGGGAACCTAACAGGGCATGGGAGAAATGTGCCATGAGGATGGCCGAACTGGCCTGACGAAGGCCGAGAGAAGAGGCAGCATACACTTTCCGCCCGAGTAGTCCAATTTCTTGACTCTTGTCGGGCGGTTTGTCCACACCCTGGCATTACTGGCACGCGGAAAACACTGTCCGTGACCAGCCCTTCAGCCGAGGGGTGTTCAGAAACCCGGACAGAGAGCCAGTAGGGACCGTGATACTTCCTGGCCATCCTGGCCGAGGCGCAGGACAGGAAGCCGGACGCTGCCAAAGTTCCAGGGCCGCCCGACAATGGCTTCGCCACTGGAAAGGCCTCTGTGGAGAATCCTCGGTCCAGAATCTCGTGAGGGGATATCTGCCGTTTCGACACGGGTTCAAGCTTCATCCCAGTGGATTCTGAGATGAGCCTAAGAAGTCCTAGGAAGGACGAAGGGCTATCGTCCACTGACTGCCCCCCAGAGGACTCCAAGTCAAAACACTTGGAGAACAGGGAGGAGTCATCCGACTCCGACGAGTTGTCGAATAGCTGCCTGGAGCCTGAGCCACCCTCCACTTGCCGAGGCTTGTCAGGCGTGAGAGTGACCGACAACCTACGGGGAAGACCTTGGGCCAACCGCGACTCTTTCGTCGAAGCCCCAGCTGTCGGCTGAGGTGGAGGCGGTTCCACCACAATTGGTGGGGCAGCTGGAATAGGTCGGACAACTGGCCTGGAAACAGGCTCCTCGACCACTACCTGGTCCGGTGGCAACCACTTAATGGCCAGAGAAGAGGCCTGAGCCGCTTATTGGCCAGAAAAAATTGTTGCACATGAGGTCCTCGATTCGCGTAGCTTACGCCGAAGCCTTCCTCCTCGTCCGAGGAGGAAGAAGAGGAAGAGCGGCGATACCGCCGCTGCGCTGAGGACCGAGACCATCTATGTCGACGGAACGGGCTGGACCGCCAAGATGTCTGGAGACCGAGATCGAGAATCTCGGCTAGGCCGAGGTCGGTGAGGCGGGAGCCGAGGATCGGCGATCCCCGTTCGGTCGGCAAACCGACGGCTCCTGATTCACCGCACGGAAGAGCCGACGATATCCCCAGCCCTCACCGGGGAACCGGGAGGAGGGAATCTCGGCTTCTCCAGCAGACAACCCATCTAACGGGTCGAGAAAAATCTCGACCTCGTCGGCGGGAGTCTCAGTCACCTGGCCTGACGGGGGCACCGTGAAGCCAGTGGCCGAAGCCGAGAATTCGACCAAAGTCGATTGTCGACAAGGGGAGGGGGATCTTTCCCGCCCCAAGAGCGCCGATTTACTAGACTTATTTAGACTTCTTCAAATCGATGAAACGGACTCGAAGAAGTAGGACCCTCGCCTTTAGTTGAGAGGGTCAAGCAAAGCTCCTTAAAGGAAGCTGAATATGAGGTCCCGAGCGATAGAGGGACAAAGGCCGCAGAAGAGGAAGCCGCGGCCTGAGCCGCCTGCTCTTCGAAGGCGACCAACCTCTCTAGTTGTTCGGCGGATCCCGCAGCCGCGGAAACCGCCAGTCGGGCCTCTTTGGATTTGACCGGAGGAAATCTTCTTTCGACGCCCCAGATGTAAGCGGGCAGCGCGGTCCTCGAGGACGTAGACCGGGAAGGAGGAACACAGGTCGCAAGCCTGCGGGTCGTGCTCCTGGCCAAGGCAATAAACGCACGTGGAGTGCGGGTCCGTCCGAGACATCTTCTGCCTACAGGGACATCTCCGAAATCCGGGAGTCGATTTGTCCATCGCAGCCGCGAAGGAAGAAGACCGAGAAAAGTTATAAAAATTTTTCTTTTTTTCTTAAACCGAAGGATTTTAGGCCCAAAACTTAATCGCAGAGCGTTAAGGAGGGAACCTGAGCTTCCAAGCGGTAAGGAAGATCTGGCGTCATGGGGCGGAGCCGAGAGTTTTACCACCCGGGTGGGTGGGAGGAGCTAGCTTGAAGACCTTCCGGCAAGATTTAAAGCGGCAAGGAACCTGCCAGATAGTGTGGATGAACAACATATCCATGTCCCTAGAAACTGAGTTCTGCATTGCTCATACTAAGCACAACCCAAAGTCTCTCTTTGCATACGTAAATAAGTGCAAAAATACTCAAAAGATAGTGGGTCTATTAATTAATAATGGCAGTCTGGTGAGCAATGATGAGATGGCAGTTAACATTTTCAATAATTACTTTAGTTCAATTTTTGGTGACAAAGATATGTCCCATGATGTACATATTCCTAAATCAATAAATGATCATATAATTACTCAAAGGCATGTATGTAATGCAATAAACCAAATTAATGACAATTCGGCTGCAGGCCCAGAGTACATCCAGTCAAAATTCTTAAGAGAAATGGCATCAATTGTTTCCATTCCCTTGTCCATTTTGTACAATAGAACTATGGTAATGGTTAATGTTCCCAAAGATTGGAAAAGGGCTATAGTTGTCCCCATGTATATAAAAAGGGTGATAAGGATCAAGTCTCCAATTATAGGCCTATAAGCCTTACTTGCATATGTAGCAAGGTCCTTGAAAGAAGAATTAAACAAAAACTGGAATTGCAACTACAAACTAAGGGTTATGGGGACATTTACCAGCATGGGTTTAAAAGCAGAAGATCCTGTATGACAAACTTAATAAGTTTCTATAATAATATCAGTTTGTGTTTGGACCAGAATGTACCATGTTATATTATTAGACTTTGGGAAGGCATCTGACACAGTGCGCATCATGAACTCCTAGCAAAACTTGTTAATATGGGGATTGACAATCTTATAAGATGGATAAAAAATTGGCTTAGTGACAGAGTACAACAAGTGAGACTTAGTGGACATCTTTCAAATGAGTGTGTAGTGTCACTAGTGGGGTTCCCCGGGGTCTGTTTTGGGACCCGTCCTGTTCAGCATCTTTATCTGTGACATAGATGAGGGTATTGTAAATCACATAACCAAGTTCACTGACGACACTTAGCTGGGGGGAGTGGTAAAAACACCATCACATTACCAATCTATAGTGTAAGATTTAAATAAGATAGACATGTGGGCCAAAAGGAATAACATTCTTCTTAACCAGGAGAAATGCATGGTCTTGCATTTGGGATGTAAAACTCCCACGGTACCCACATATATTAAATGGTAAACTCCTCCAGGCAGTGGACAAAGAAAGAGATCTGGCTGTTATTATTGATAATTAACTTCACAGTACCACTGCTACAGAATTACCCTAACAGCAAATGGAATTCTGAAAGGTGTCCAGAGAGCTTTTGTCTGTCGAAACGAACAATGTATTACGCCAATATATAGGGCTTGTATTTGCTCACATTTAGATTATGTATCCCCATTTTGGAATCCACATATCAAAAGAGATTGACACTGTAGAGAGAGTCCAACGTAGAACCACAAAAATAATACCACATCTTAAAAGTCTATTGTATACAGATAGACTCGATGCAACCGGCTTGGTCAAAACTAGAAAACTGAAGGGCTAGAGGGGATTTATTATAGTTGTTCAAAATCCTCCAGGACCCAGAATTAACATCCATGTGTGGGTTACAATATAACACCAGAACTCAGTCCCTTAGGTCACATAATAAGCAAATAGTAATTTCAAGGACAAACACCAACAGAAGGAACAATTACTTTACTGTAAGGGCAGCAGCAGCATGGAACAAACTACCAAGTGACATAGTTAATTGCAATACCATATTAAGATTTAAAACAGAATTGGACAAACACCTGAACTAGGTTAACACTAGGGAAATAGGCACCCACTAGGAGTGGGAGACAAACAAATGGGTCTATGGCCTTCTCTTGCCTAATACTACCAAGTAATACCAAGTAAGCATGGGCCATGGAGGAAGGCAACCAACACTATCCGCCCACCTCTCTCCTGAACTTGTGTACAGTAAGATCAGCTGATCATGCCATCAGCTAGTTGCACTATACGCAAGCACTGGAATGTTTTCATTTGATAGAAGGAGGTCAGCCCATGGGGGGGGGGGGGTTGTGCTGGTCACCTTCATCTGCAGGACTCGCTTGCTCGAAGAAATACTAGGTGCTGGAGTGTGGGAGGAGGGCTCTGCTAGGGTGTGGGGTGTGGGGAATTGATTTGACCATTATAAAAAAAACAAACACAAGAGCACATAAGATGGTGGCCAGCCCTGGAGGCAGGTGGGTTGTGCTAGTCACCAATCATGGGAGTTTTATTAATATTTTTCAAAACAGTATGAAATTGTGGGTGCTGGGGGAGGGGATTCAGATTGTAGCAGAGGATATTTTCTACCATCAAAACAAAATATTTATAGTCCTCTTCACAGATTTCAAGTTGAAAACATACCAACATAAATCACACACACAATAAAAAGGAAAATATCAGTGTACAATGTATTTCAGAATTTGTCTTCACTTAATGGTACTACACCTTTATACTATCAAACTCAGCTGCTGCTAAGGATTTCCAGAGAACTGCTGTGCCCATGAGTTTGTATTCAGTTCCTTACTGTAAACTTAAGTTGCTCAGAAAACATGTAATGGTCACTTAGAGCACCAAGTTTATAAACAATGACATTCATATGCTCCAATGGATATTACCGATCCTGGTGTGGTTCATCAGTCCCGTAATGTTCCCAAATAAGCACATGATCCTAGCAAAGCCTCCTGTCCAAAACGAGTGTATGATCCTGGCAAAGTGTTCTGTCCTATATGAGTGCATGATCCTGGATAACAGTCCTGTCCTATTCAACCGCATGAGCCTAGCAGAGTCCTGTTCTATACAAGTGCATGACTCTGGCAAACAGACTTGTCCTGTCCAAATGCATGATCCTGAAAAAATTTCTGGCCAGCCCGCTGGCGCAGTGGTTGGATTTCCGCTTGCGACAACAGCGACCTGGGTTCGGGAACGAGCCCGGGTCACTGGAGGGCCAGCCGGGGGGAGAAGGATTAAGCGTGCTATAGACAGCTCTCCTTCTCTGGGGGAGGGTAGAGGACTGGTCCGGCGCCTGTTGGCACCTAGCGGAGGCTGGGAGTGTCACAGGACGCATGGCCCAAAGTTAACTGGGGGAGGAGCGGACGTCGGCATATGCCGTGACGTCACTAAGCTGCCCCCAACAGAAAAACGGAAATATTGCTCGCTGGCTGCCAGATGATGGCTCTCCGTCCCCTGAGTGCCTCCAGTTCCTTCCCAGGGCCTCCTGTTCCTCAGCAGCATCCCCGGGCTCTAAAGTAGTGTGTGCTGGGGCCATCTCCTCTCCCCGGTGCCCTTCCCCCTCGGAGGAGGGAGACCCACCCGGCAAAGGGATACACCGGGATATCCTGGGGATCAGCTGTGATCTGAGGACCAGAGCAGGGCTGGGTAAGGGCAGTGCAGCTGGGGGGAACTTGTGGAGCCTGAAGGAGTGGGGACCAGTGAAGCATGGGAGGTGGGGAAAAAAAAAATTATTTTCCTATAATACTAAGTGCATGATGCTCCGGAAGAGTATTTTCCTATACAAATGCATGTTCCTGAAAAATAGTCCTGTTTTACAGAAGTGCATGATCCTGGTAGAGAGTCCTCTACAGTACACACATAAATGATTCCGGCACTTCCCTGACCTATACAAATACGTGGTCCTGGCAGTATTCTTTCCCATACAAATATGTAATCTTGGCAGTACCCTATCCTACACAAATACGTGATCCTGGCACTACCCTGTTCTATACAAATACATGATCCCGACAGCACCTTGTCCTATACAAATACATAATCCTAGCAGTACCTTATCCTATACAAATACATGATCCCGACAGCACCCTGTCCTATACAGACACGCGTGTCTGGCACTGCCCTGTCCTTTACATGATCCCGACTGTGGCCTGTCCTATACAAATACATGCTCCTGGCAGTGCCCTGTCCTATACAAATACGTGATCCTTGCCATGTACTGTCCTGTACAAATATGTGACCATGGCAGTTCCCCGTCCTATACAAATATACTGTATGATCCTGGTAGTGCCATGTTCTATACAAATATATGATCCAATACGATTTGCTGTTCTGGAGACATTTTTCTTTGCTTAAAAGAAGCTGCATTTTTTGAGAGCCAAGTACAAATGTAACATAATAAAGAAACACTGCAAATGTGCCATATCATGTTGTTAACGTGATGTAAAGACTAAGGGATGTGCAAACCTCTCTAGTTCTATCCTTTGAAGTAGAACCAAAAAAAGCTTGATCGGGTTTTACCAGGTAGAACCAGGATTTACCATGTTTAACCAGGTTCTAGCTGATACAAGCAGGTTCTACCAGGTACACAGCCAGGTCCCGCCATATACAACCAAGTTATACAATATCTAACTAAGTTCTGCCTGGTTTTTTTTTTTTTATAATTTATTCAGAATGTATTTATTTCTAGGAAGTACCTTTGAGCCAAAGGCTCTTTTACAGAGCTTCCGCGTTATAGTAATACATGAGCATAACATCATTTACAATGGCTACAAGTAAATAAACAGATACAAGGAGGTTCCATGCCTTAGAAAAACATGAGTACATCAGGTTACAGAGGTTACATAATTACAACAACAGGGATTACATAAGCGAAAATATACAGATACACAGTATAAAGCAGGCTAGGATGACAAAAAGTTTAAGTGAACAACTTGAGTATCTACAGGATATAGAGTGAATCAGGTAGGGAACAGAGGATGATATAGTCTGTAAAATAATTAACTAATACTATATGCAAGGAGGCGAGAACTTGATGGGCAGCAGTTCTTTTGTCTTAAGTGCTAAAGAGTGTAGTCATAGAGGAGGGCTAGACTCATGGTGGGGGGAACAGTGCTGAGGCGGGGACCTGGAGCCTACTTGGAGAGGGTTATTTAGCAGGAAGAGAAGAGAAGGCAAGAGGGCAGGTTAGAATGAGGGTAGCAGGAGAGGAGGGGAGAGTGTGTGTGTGTGTGGGGGGTTCAGCTCTCACAGTCACAGTTAATGTTTGTGGCAATGGCCACTCGGAGTTTATCTTTAAAGGGCCCTATTTTGTCCTCTTTCGTGATGTCTAGGTAAAGCACATTAAGCCAAAGTGGCACTCGGTATTCGTAGGACTGTTGGCCTTGTATGGTTCTACGGAAAAGGATGCAGGAGGGCGGAGTTGTTTGTACCCCCAGTGCATCTGATGGAATTAAGCTGGCTAAGAAGGCTTTACAGGCCTGGGGTGGTAAGTCCTAGCACAGACTTCTTGGTGAGCAGGCATACTTGATACTGGAGGCGGCTGTCAAGGTTGAGCCAGTTCATCTGAGTGTACAGCTCGCAGGTGTGAGTGAGACAGGGTACACCTAGGACTAAATGACACGCTTTGTTTAGTGTTGTTTTGATACGTTTCAAAGTGGCTTGGGAGGCAGCCCCATATACTGCTAGACCATAGTCCATCACTGAGAGGACTGAGCTATTTCCAGCAGTTTTTAGTGCCTCAGAAGTAGGGCCTTTTCGGTGTCTGTACAATAATCCTAGTTTTTGCATATGACGACTTTGGGACTGTGTCTATGTGTTGGTTAAACTAGAGGGTGCGGTCCAATGTCAATCCTAGGTAGTTCAATATTTGAACCATCTCCAGGGAAGTGTTCAGATTGTTATGAATGTAAAGTTGGTGGGTGCAGTGTTTGTTATGTGATGATGTGAATAACATAGTCTTGGTGTTTTTATAATTGAGGAGCAGTTTTGATTGAAGGAACAAGTGCTCAGCCACGGTGAAATTAGCCCGCATTTGCTTTTCCAGTATGTAGGGATCAGCATTACATGAACATAGGACCGCACCATCTGTATATAGTAGTAGCTGGTCGCTTACCGATTGAGGGAGGTTGT
This sequence comes from Neoceratodus forsteri, assembly GCA_016271365.2. Lineage (NCBI taxonomy): Eukaryota > Metazoa > Chordata > Ceratodontiformes > Ceratodontidae > Neoceratodus > Neoceratodus forsteri. The sequence goes on from CM057449.1 coordinate 544,300,233, forward strand.
TTAAGAACAGGAAGAACAGTAGAGGGCCAAGAATAGAGCCTTGAGAAACCCCTGTGTTAACACTAAGGTTGTCGGAGAAGGTGTCCAGGATTTTCACTTTTTGTACTCTCCCAGAGAGGTAGTTTCTGAACTATGCTACTGTTGCAGGGGAGAGGCCGGTATTGGACAACTGATCCAGGAGCAGATTGTGACTGACTGTGTCGAGGACCTTGGTGAGATCAATATATGTTGCACCCACCAAGAACCCTCTGTCTAGCACATTATGGATAAAGCTGGTAAACTCCACTAGAGCGGTTGTGGTACTGTGTTGTCTTCGAAATCCATGTTGTTGCTGACATTGTAAATGATGCTTGTCTAGATATTCCGTCAGTTGGTCGGTTACTTGATTAAAAGCCAGAAAAGTATTTTGCACGTTTGGGAAAGTACATGTAGTAGTAGGACATGCTTCGCAAAGCTGTGGTGCACAGAAATGCTATAAAATACGGTAGTGGGGTATATCATTCCTGCCATCCCACACATTCTAAACCCAGCTGCAGCATAAAGGGTTAACCCCCTAAGCTACTCCCTGGTAAACAACTAAAATTCACCCCCCCAATGGTACGGATGGCTCCCCCAACACCGTGGCCATGGGCCATAAAGAAATGCACGGATGGCTAGCACCAGCTTACAGTTCTGAGTTTTCTGTTAATCTATGTAAAAATTTGTACTAGCACCCTCTTCTACAGTCCCTCTAGTACACTCTCCCACCCTCCTCACCATACCCTCCAAAACCATGACAACAGTACATTATTTCTCCCAAACTCCCTAACTCCTCTTCCCCTACCTCTTTCCCTAACTGCAGGAAATACAGGTTACTCACCTGTAACAGGAGTTCTAGGAATGGTATATGTTGTTCATCCACACTTATTGGCAGGTTCCCTGCCGCTTTACATCTTGCCGGAAGGTCTTCAAGCTGGCTCCTCCCACCCACCCAGGTGGTAAAACTCGGCTCCGCCCCATGGCCCAGATCTGGCCCGCTGGAAGCTCAGGTTGTGCTGCCGGGCGGGAGAACAGGGTCGTGGATGAACAACATATACCATTCCTTAGAACTCCTGTTACAGGTGAGTAACCTGTATTTCTAGGGACATGGATATGTTGTTCATCCACACTTATTGGCAGACTCTAGCAGTTCTCCAGGAGGAGGGAGGCAAGGTGTACACCCCTACTTAGGGAATAAAGACTGAGAACCGAGGCCCCAAAACCAGCATCCCGGCGTGACTCAAGGTCGATGTGGTAATGGGTAATAAAGGTGTGTGCTGACCTCCAGGTAGCAGCCCTGCAGATTTCCTAGATAGGGACGTCCCTGGAAGCAGCCACCGATGCAGCAGTATGACGGGTAGAATGAGCTCTTATCCCTTTGGGAGGCTCCATGCCCGCCAACTTATAGCAGAGATCTATGCAGGAGGTGACCCAACTGCTTATCGTCCGCTTGGCTGCAGGTCTGCCAGGTGCGGCTTCAGCGTAGGTGACAAACAGCTGGCGAACCTCTCCCCGAATTTCAGCCGTGCACTCCTTATAATAAGCAAGCGCCCTTCTAGGGTCCAAAGTATGAAGCCTGTATTTGGCCTCCGAGGTGTGATAGGGGTAGAACACCGGCAGAGTCAACACCTGGTTAAGGTGAAACTCCGACACCACCTTCGGAAGGAATTTCGGGTTGGGGCGCAGGACAACCTTGTCCCTGTGGAAGACCAGGTAAGGAGACTCAATGCAGAGCGCCTGGAGTTCTCCCATCCTTCTGGCTGACGTGATAGCCACCAAGAAGGCGGTCTTCCACGACAGGTGAGAGAGTTCACACCTGTGCATTGGTTCGAATGGCTTGCCCATGAGCTTTGCCAGTACCAGCAGTAAATCCCACGGAGGTGGAGGTTCTCGCACCGGAGGGGAAATGTGATCAAGGCCTTTGAAAAAGCGCCAGACCACCTTCTCCTGCGCCACCGACTGCTCCCCGGCCCGCGCCCGGTAAGCAGAGATGGCTGCCAGGTGCACCTTTAGGGTCGTCGACCTAAGCCCTTGACTAGAAAGGGACCATAAATAGTCCAAAATGCTTGCCAAGGAACAGGAGGAAGGGTCCAAGCCCTTACCCTGACACCAAATGGAAAACCTCTTCCATTTGAAGGCATAGCATTTCCTGGTCGACTCCTTATGGGACGCCTCAACAACATTGAGGACCTCGTCGGAAAGACCCAAGGCCTGGAACTCTAGCCGCTCAGGAACCAGGCGTCAGGTGCAGGATTGAAGGTCCGGATGAAACACCTTCCCTGATTGACTGACAGCAGGTCCGGGCGAGCTGAAGCTGCCTCGGAGCCTGTAGCTGAGGTTGAGGAGATCTGGTACCAGAACTGGCGGGGCCAGTCTGGGGCTATCAGAATCACCTGCACCTTGTCCCTCCTTGTCTTGAGAAGCACCTGTGAATCAAGGAAATGGGAAAGGCGAAAGAGGCCCGGGTCCACAGCCTCGAGAAGGCATCCCCTGCAGCGAGCCCTGCTGAGGGGGCGGGCATGAAACAGCCTCAGCTCTCGCATTCTCCCTGAGGCAAACAGGTCCACCTGAGGTGTGCCCCAGTGGGAGAACAGATCTTGTACTACTCCGCAAGAGAGACCACTGTGAGATGCAGCCCCTATCCAGCTCAGGGCATCGGCCAGGGTGTTGGAGGCTCCTGCCACATGAATGGCTAGGAGATCCGCCCAGGCCGCGCATGAGTGACCAAATGCGGAGAGCTTCCTTGCATAGAAGCATGGAGTGCGCCCCGCCCTGGCGGTTCAGGTAGTACATGGTCGTGGTATTGTCCGTCTGGACTCGGACCACTTGACCCCAGAGAAACGGAGCAAAGGCGGTGAGAGCTAGGCGGACCGCTCGAGCTCCAGCAGGTTGGTGGCATCGGGACTCGCGGGACCAGAGGCCGTGCACTCGGTGTTCCCCCAGATGGGCACCCCAACCCATCATTGAGGCATCGGTCGATACAGAGACCGTCGGCTCGGGGCGGACAAACGGGATCCCCTCCTGCAGATGGGATGGAACGGTCCACCACTGGAGAGTGTTCCACATCTCCTGGGTCACTGTCACTAGCTGGTCCAATGGATCGCAGCGCTGTGACCACTGGCTGGCCAGTCCCCACTGAAGGGCGCATGTGCCAGCGTGCCCAATGGACCACGCTGGTACAGGCCGCCATGAGACCCAGGAGGCGAGGAAGTCCGGCAGATGCTACTTGCCCAACCAGAAATGATTGGGCAAAGGAGGTATGAACCCCGCCCTGTCCACCGGAGCCATGCTCTGGCTCAAGAGAGTCGAGCTCGCCCTGATGAACAGGATCACCTGCTTCGCTCGAGTCTGACTTGGCCTCGTTGATGAGAAGGCCGACTTGAGAGCAAACCTGGAGGGCCAGATCTCTGGACCGCTCCACCTCCTGTCTGGAAGGGCTGCTATCAGCCAATCGTCCAGGTAAGGGTACACCCGGAACCCTCGGCGCTGCAGGAATGCTGTCACCACTGCCATGAATTTGGTGAAGACCCTGGGAGCTGGAGATAAGCCGAAGGGCATGGCTTGGAACTCGAAGAGGGATCCTTCCGCTCGAAAGCGGAGGAATCTCTGATGTGACAGAGGGATAGAGACGTGAAAGAACGCGTCCTGTAGGTCCAGAGAGCAGAACGACACGCCGTGTTCCAGAGATGGTATTATCTGCGCCAGAGTGACCATTCTGAAGGTCCGAGACCTTAGGAACTTGTTCAGGTCGTGTAGGTCGAGAATGGGGCGCCAGCCCCCCGTCCGTTTCGGAACCAGGAAATACCTGGACACGAACCCTGGTCTAAAGGGGGTCCTCACCTCTGTGATCACCTCCTTTTGGAGGAGGAGGAGACATGTCGCCTCGATGAGCCGCCAGTGAGGCTGCGGACCCCGAGGCCCCCTGAGGTGCGACGGCTCTGAAGGGCGGGGCCTGCTCGAATTCTAGAGGTAGGCCTTTTCCCACCACCTCCAGTACCCACCTGTCCGTGGTAACAGCGGACCAGGCGGAAAGGAAGTGTCTGAGCCATCCCCCCACGGGGGGAACCAGGGGTGAGGTGACAGGGATGGGGGCGACACCCCTCAGCCCGTCACTGGGCAGGCTTGGAGGAGGGACCGCCGAGGACCTCCTGGGCCTTACCTCCTGCTTCCTGTTGGAGGAAGCCGCACGGCTGGGTTTGGGATACAAGCTCGAGCCTGCTGGCCCTGACGTTGCTGGGCCGGGCGCAGGCAGAAAGGGCTTAGGCTGTGGCTTGCGGCCTTGTCCTTCTGAGGAAGAGACCGAGTCCAAGGTAGCATTGGACTTCTCGATCCTCTGCAGGTGACCTTCCACCCCAGGGCCTAAGAGGTCAGTCCCCAAAAAGGGAACATTCGCCAACTTGTGCTGGGTATCCGAGGTAAAGGTGGATATCCTCAGCCAAGCCCGACGACGCATGGCCACTGCGGCCGCCACAGACCTGGCACGAGTCCCCGATGTCTAACGCAGTCTGGAGCTGCTGTTTGGCCACTGCCCTGCCCCCGCACCTGCCTGACCGTAGTCTGCAGATCTGCGGGAAGATGAGGGACAACCTCATCCAGGGAGCCCAACAGGGCGTGAGAAAAATGTGCCATGAGGACAGCCGAACTGGCCTGACGAAGGCCGAGAGAGGACGCAGCATAGACTTTTCGCCCGGCATAATCCAATTTCTTGGATTCCTTGTCGGGAGGTTTGTCCACATCCCTGGCGTTCCCGGCACGCCGGAAAACGCTGTCGGTAACCAACCCCTCGGCCGAGGGGTGTTCCAAAACCGACAGGGAACCGGTAGGGACCGTGATACTTCTGGCCAACCTGGTCAAGGCGCAGGGCAGGAAGCAGGACGCTGCCAAAGTTCCAAGGCCAGACCACTCATGGCTTCGCCACTGGAAAGGCCTCTAGGAGAATCCTCAGTCCAGAATCTCCGGAGGCGATACCTGGCCCGATGAAGCGGGTTCGAGCTCCATCCTGGTGGACTCCGAGATGAGTCGAAGCAGCCCTAAGAAGGACGAAGGGCTATCGTCCACTGACTGCCCTCCCGAGGACTCCAAGTCCATGCACTTGGAGAAGAGGGAGGAACCATCATCGGACTCAGAAGAGTCCTCAAAGAGCTGCCTCGGGCCTGAGCCACCCTCCACCTGCCGAGGTTTATCGGGAGTGAGGGTGACAGACAGCCTATGGGGCAAACCCAAGGCCGACCGAGAATTTTTGGTCGGAGCCCCAACTAATGGCTGTGGAGGTGGAGGTTCCACCAGAATCGGTGGGGCAGCTGGAACTGGCCGAACAACCAGCCTGAGAACAGGCTCCTCGACTACAACGAGGGGTTGTTTCAGCTGCTCCGGTGACAGCCACTTAATGGCCGGGGAAGACGACTGGGTCGGCTTATTCCCGGTCAAAAGGAGCTGTTGCCACGAGTTCCTCGTACTTCCGACGCAACTTGCACCAAAGCCTCCCCTCATCCGAGGAAGAGGAAGAGCGGTGGCGCCGCTTGCCACAGTGCCGAGACCGAGACCGCTTATGGCGGCGGGATCTGTTGGACCGCGAGGATGTCCGAGACCGAGAGTCTCGACTAGGCCGAGAAAGGTGAGGAGAAGGCCGAATCGGCACTCCTCGGCTCGGACGCATCCCACACCAAGGCTCCGGAACCGAGGCACAGACGAGCCGGCGGGATCCTCAACTCCCACCGGGGAACTGGGAGAGGGATTTCAGCTTCCCAGCGACAACCCGCCGAACGGGTCGAGAAAAATCTCGACCGCGTCGACGGGAGTCTCGGTCAACTGGCCTGACGGGGACACCGTGAAGCCAGTGGCCGAAGCTGAGGGGTCGACTGAAGTCGACTGTCGACAAGGGGGGGATCTTTCCCGCTCCCAAGAGCATCGACGGAGAGACTTACTTTTGCTCTTTTTGGACCTGGAAAAAGGTCCTGAAGAAGTTGGACCCTCACCTTTCGTCGAGAGGGTCAGACAAAGCTCCTTAAAAGAAGCAGAGCACGAGGCACCGAGAGAGGCGGGACAAATGCCGCAGCTGTAGAAGCGTTCACGCCGCCTCTTCGAGGGCGATCATCTGTTCGAGCTGATCCGCCGAGCCACCGCCGCCGACACCGCCAATCAGGCCTCTTTAGATTTCACCGTGGAATTCTTTTCTCGGGCGCCCAGTTGTAATCAGGCAGCACGGCCTTCGACGAGGGTCGAAAAAGGAAGAGCACAAGTCGCAGGCCTGCGTGGTCGTGCTCAAGGCCCAGGCAGTAGACGACGTGAGTGCGGATCCGCCCCATGATTCTTCGCCCGCAAGGGCACCTCCAAAACCGAGTCGATGTCCATCGCAGTCAGCGAGGGAAGAAGACCAAGTCTTTTAGCAAAAACTTTTGATTTCGAATCTCAAGAATTAGGAACCAGTCTTAAACGCAGCACGTTAAGGAGGGAACCTGAGCTCCAAGCGGTAAGGAAGATCTGGCGTCATGGGGCGGAGCCGAGAGTTTTGCCACCCGGGTGGGTGGGAGGAGCCAGCTTGAAGACCTTCCGGCAAGATTTAAAGCGGCAAGGAACCTGCCAATAAGTGTGGATGAACAACATATCCATGTCCCTAGAAAGAATGTACTTTTAGGCTTACATGAACATCCTGGAGAAACAGCTAGTACTGCTTCCATATGTGAGTGTTTCTGATAGACTGGCAGGATGCAAGTGTAACCAAAGGGAAAGGTGAAATTGTTTAACCAGGAAAGGCAAACTAAGCCAGAGCTTGTTTCCATGTGTGACCTGGGAGCACAAGGAAGTTAAGTGACTTGCTCAGGGTCACACAGTATGTAAGTGGGGGCTGATGTCTAATGAAATGTAAGGAGAATGGTAAAAGAAGGGAGCTAACTGATTTGTTGCCTTTTTCTGGTAGCAGTCATTCTTGGTGAAGAAGGGTGGCAGCAGTGATCTGTAAGAGGGGAATGGGAGTTTGGAGGTTAGAGTGTGATCAGGCATTTAGTGGGTGGAGTAAGATGACAGATTGATTTTTGTGATGGTCAATACATGGGACATATATATATATATATATTTTTTTTTATTCTGGTCTTTTATTTCTGTTTTCCATGTATGTATCTGGAAGATGGGTTGGTCAGAATCAAAAGACTGCTGTGTTCTTGGGTCCAGAACTGAAAAAGAGAATGGAAAGGGGTCATGCCAGTAAGAATGAAAAAAAAAAAAATCACGATCTTGACCCTAAGAAAATCACAGCATATTAAATTCCAAATCTGTGCAGTTAGCAGAAATGCCGATAAAACCAGCATTTGGCACTTTCCGCCCTCCTGGTGGAGAGTCGCTCTTGTCATAGCAGTTCCCGCATCTAGCTGCACAGTTTTTGAAGCGCATTCTCTCTCATGATAGGCGCTCATGTACTTTCATGTAATTTTGATGTATTCTCTGTCTTGATGTTACTTGTTGCTAATCTACCTCTCAATTGCTGTTATGTATCCTGTTGACTTACTGCCAGCCTTACCATGAAATGACAGTTGTACCATGTTGCTGTTCCACCCACTTGTTCGTGGGCCCGTATGTACCCTGACTCTGTACTGTGTTTCTTATGTACTTTGTAACCTCCCGGGTCGCACCTGAAAATAGGCACATGTTGTCTAGTGTGCTAACCTGGTTAACAAAAGCAAATAAATAAATAAAATTAAAAGACTGAAAAAAGTTTGTGACATAGTTATTCAAAAATGTGTAGTAATAGCCGGCCCAGTGGCACTGAGGGTTGAGGCACTGGATGCCACACCTTGCACTACGACAGTGACCCATGTCAGGAGCAGACACGGATCGCCGGGGGTCGGCCAGGAGGAGGAGGATCGAGTGTCCCAGGGACAGCTCTTCTCTTCGAGGAGGGTGGGTGGGTACATCCACCAAGGTGCCGGCTCGGGGCTGTGCAGTTTTGGGGGCCAACATAACGGGACAACGTTGGCGGTCTCTGGCGTGCAAAGTACAGAAGCATACATTGCAGTGTCACTGATGCCACTGCATGCCAGTGCTGGGGGGGGGGCACTACCTATACATATGGAAAAATCCCTCAGTAGTATGACGGCTGCCCCGATGGTACCACCATAGTCGCGCCCAAGTCAGCTCCCTCCTGGGCCCACCTTCCAGGTCTCCGCAGTGGTGAGGTAAGTACCTGCTGCGATGTGGTTTGGAACGGGCTGCGGCGGGGAGGTGAGCTCTGGCCGAAACCGGGGCAATGGCCATGAAGGCTGGCTGGAAGGGGAACCAAGGCACAATCCCCAAGTCAAGGACATAAAGAAATTAATTAAAAAAAATTTGTAGTAATATTTATTTATGATTTATTATATACTGGATGCTTGTGTAAACGGGCAGCAATGCTCACATGCCTTTCCAGTATAACTAAGAAAAATGAAATGAAAAAAATATTTATTCTTTGCTGACCAGTAAGGTACACTGGCACCTTTTTGGGTACAACCTGGGTACCACAAGTGCAATAAGAAAGCAGCAAAAGTGATACAGTATGTGATGCAATAATACAGTAACTTGAACAGGTTTCATCAGAAGCACAAAAAAGTAACAGCTGTGAAACGTTTAACGGTGCAAATAGACATAAATGTAGCAGCAAATCTGACAACATGAAATATAGCAAGAAGAACAATGATGAAACTGTACTGGTTATGAGGCAAAGTGGGGGGCAAGAGTTAAGTGGCACAAGCACATGCATTAAGGTTTAGCAGATGATCCCTCACTTTCAGTGCAAAAGTTTTTTGAGAGGTTGATAATCTGATGACCGAAAGTATGAGGGAGGCAGCACCGTATTTGAAGGATCTCTGACCCATGCCTGTATACATAAGAGGGATCATAAGGGAACTGCTCGAGGCGAAGCAGGAGCGTGAGAGGTTAACAGGTGTGAGTAACTCAGTGAGACACGAGACATGCTTCCAGAGTCCTGTACACAAACTTGGATAAGCATTGCTCTGTGTTGATATTGCAGACAGCCAAGTTGCTTGAGACTGGCACAAGGTAGGACCTTGGGCCTATGGAGGTAGCAAATCTGGCCAGCTTGTGGTATATGACTTTTTTCTTGCACAGAAAGCCTTAGGGGCAGCATACGTTACTATACGGCACCATAATACAACAGCTGGAGGAGGCTGCTTTGTGCTATTCCTATTTTAGTGTCAGCTGTGAGGTGCCTTTGATGGTAGTAGAGCTGCCCCAGTTTGTGGTGAATTGTCTTTTATTTATTTTTTTATAACCAGTCTTCTTTTTCTGGCTCCGCTTGGCCCCAGAAAACTCTCTCAGGCATCTACATTCCTTCAGCTCTACCTCCGAGCCTGAAACCCTCCAGCTTCCTGGCACCAGCCCGACTATCCCCTCGGATCTGAGCCCTCCCGAGGTGGGGCTGCCCTATCTGCCCAGGGCGCTCTATCTTGCAATTCAGGCCGGGCTGGGCTCGGCCCAGGAGCTAGGTGGGTCCGGCTAGTGGAGTGTGGTCGGGGAGGCAGTGCTGCCGCCTAGCTCCGGGAGCTGGGTTTTCTTGGCTACATTGCTTCCCTCCCCTCCATCCCACCGAGTGGAGCTCGGTCGTGCAATGGCGCCAGTCACACCTGCCACAGCTCCGCCTCCCCTCTGGCTAAGCCCTACGTGTTGCAGTGCCTCTGGTTGCCACGGGGCAGCTGCAGTGGCAGGCGGAGTCTGTATCCCAGGGAGGCAGTCCTCCGGATGCTTGATCCTCTCTCTCCCCTGCTGACCCCTGGTGGCTCGGGCTCTTTCCCGAACCCGGGTCACCAGTGTGGCGTCCAGTGCCTCAACCTTCAGCACCACCAGGCCAGCTTATAGTGAATTGTCTTAATAGTGCTGTTTATGTGGTCGTCAAAAGAGAGGCACAGGTCCAAGGTTATGTCTAGGTATTTAAAAAACTCAGCAACCAACTCAAACTGGATACCATCCAGATAGCCACGCTGAGGTCATGGGAGTGGCATTTGATTTTTTGTGCCATGCCAGTGAGCATAGCTTTTGTGCTGGTCACATTAAGGACTAATTTTTCTTTAAGAAACCATTGTTGAAGTGACAGAAAATTGTGCACAAGGGCATTCTTGCAATCAGCCATATCTCTTCCATACACACAGACAACTGCATCATCCACGTATAGCAGGGATTTAGCAGACCTACAGGACGAAGGCAGGTTGTTAATAAAATCTGTGAACAGAAGGGGATCAAGAACCGATACCTGGAGCACACCACAGGAGGTGATGTGTGCACTAGAGATTACTTTGCTAAGCCTGACAGATTGAGACTTGTTTAAGAAGTAGCTCATGAACCAGCAAGTAGCTGCAGAGCCCAGGCCCAATATGCTCAGTCTTTGCAGCAGCAGATTCTGAGGTTTGTATTAGGAGAATAGTTAGGCAGTTGCACCCCTTCGCCTGCTGGCACTGGGTTGGGCCTCACTGGCACATGAAAAGACCAGCAGCAGTTGAGTGTTTGAGAATCAATACAGCGTACTAAGGATGTGGAAGAGTCATCACAGGAGGACCCATCAGTGGGGGAGAAAGGCTATAGACAACAGAATCCTTCGCCATCATCATCTGTGGGACACGCCACCTGGGTGCTGTCAGCCTACATACATTTTGGACACTATATGTTCTTGAATTTGAGCAGGTTCATTTTTAGAAAAGTGAGCCTCTACTTTTTTTGAGAGACACGTTCTTTTGTCATTCACTATTACTTCAGCAGCACTCTCTCTTAATATATGCTGAAGGGTGGGCAACTAAGGTATTCAATGACAATCTCAGTTAAAGAAGGTCACACTGCTTTCTTTTGGTGCCAGTACATACAAGAATGTTTCATATCATACAGTGAGGTGCAGTCTCCTCCAAGTAACCCTTCACTATTTTTATTGAAGGGATATCGGGCACCACAACAGGGTGGGCAACTGAGGTATTTAACTGCAATCTCAGTTAAAGAAGGCCACATTGATTTCTTCTGTTGCTAATACTAATATCCATGGTTTGTCATCTGTGGTGAGGCACACAGTCTCCTCCATATAATCCTTCACCATTTTTGTAGCAGGGACATCTGGCACCGCAATAAGTGAATAAGTTTTTCCAGCTGTCTTTATCAACCCAAAGCCTGACAGTATATCCCACGGTGGTCTGTCTTCCCGTGGTGAAGCAGCAGACACCCCAGTAGTGCTGATTGGTATTTGGTGACCAAAACATCAGTAGTGGTGCCAACAGCAGCAGCAGTGACAGACTGTGTTGCCTCACTCTCCACCACATTTTTGTGCACATTCCAGTTGTGGCCACAATGGCCCTGATGATTTAGTACTTTTTTCAACTACAGGTGCTGACACTTTCTCAACTAACTGGTCCTGATGATATTCCAGGTTCTTCAAGTCATGACGTTGGACGAATGTCTGAATGTTATGTAAATATCTGATCTAAGAATAAAACAGTGGGGGGTGAAAAATGTAAAATTAAGCTGCAAGGCCGGCCTGGTGGCATTGAGGGTAGAGGCGCTGGACGCCATACCTCACGCCATGCCGGTGACCCGGGTTCAGAAACGAGTCTGGGCTGCCAGGGGTCGGCAGGCAGGAGAGAGGATTGAGCATCCGGAGGACTGCACCCCTCTCTCGCAGGAGGGGGACTAGTTGTCCCACTCACTGACTGCCCTCTGGCAGTGGCTGGAGTGCAGTATGGGTCGGGAGGCTCGAAAAAGCGACGTCCTTACATTGGCAGGAAGGGTGGCTGGGTGAAAAGGGAAAAATGAGCCTGGCAGGCTCGATGATGGTCCGCTGCTCCTGGAAGCAGGTCCCCTGAATTCTGGATTGGGTCTCCGAGAGGGGGTAGAAGCCAGCAAACCTCCTCCTGGCCCCACTGTGGGGGGCGATCCGCGGGGGAACACTGGGGAGCTGCCTAGAACGGGAGCAACGGAACCGGAGAGAGTCCCTCTGAGCAGAGGGCCATAGCCGCCTGCCAGGGCTCTGGGAAAAAGTATGTACGGAAAAAAAATTAAGCTGCAAATATTGAAAAACAATACTGCTAATGTACTGCACAGAGTTTTAGAATACAGCAAGCGGCATTAAAATGAATGATGAAAACTATCGTGTGTGACTTCATCTCTGAACTACAGTAAGAAGAAAAGGCAAACTCATTCTGCTGTTTATAAGGAAGGCATAAACCTGGCAACACAGACAGGAAAATCAGAATGGAAAGAAGACATTTTCCCTACTAACTGTATTTCGTTCTGAGCATGAACTGTGCATGCACATAAGTAGCAGGAGGCTCACCTCTGGGCCAGATTCAATTATGAATTCAAATCCTACACCAGACTTCAAGCATATTAACAGTTCCTCTATACTTGCTGAAGGGGGTTGCTTTTCATTTTTTAGATTTAATGTGGACAAATTATTTCTGGCTATGAGAAGGACTGTATGGACTTTATTCAACTATGACTGTAGCTTGCAAGTGGAACATGCAAAGTTTAGCTATATAGATTTTTTATTGTTTCAGTTCTATTCATAACTGAGGCAGTTAGATGTTTGCCTGTGTTCTATTTGAAAAAAAACTAAATAAACTTAAAGACATCATGCTGACAGTGCAGCACCCTACTGAGAGCTGCTTGATCCTACTGTAGGTGCTGTCTGGTGCACTAAAGGTTCCTTCTGTTTAGCTCAGGTTGCTATCCAGGTATACATCATACATGCAGAAGCCCTTTAGGGCCTTTGAACTTCCTCAATGCCTATATTGCCCCTTCTCTAGTTCCACGACATCTGTTTTGAAGCACAGTGCCCAAAACTGAATAGTCTTCTAAATCTGTCCTACAATGCCTGCCCAGTCAATATCATATTAACCACACTGATGGAAGCTAAGAAGGCATAACTTAATAACAGAGGATTGGATTTCTTACTGATTAGTAACTGGTATTAACCTAGCTTATTGAAATACCCCAAAGTTGGTCATTCCAGAAAGATAAAATAAAAATAAATAAACGCAGAGTACACAGGTGCTCAGGGTACCTGCTGCAGGTATAGGCAGCAGGGTGCTGTACTAAGGGGCCCCTAGACACAAAGACTCAACCTCCTGGAACAAGGGAAAATACTATAAATAATAGAAAAGTGCCTTGTGCACTTATAGCTGGTAAAAAGACAGATGTACAAGCAATACATGACATAATGGCCTGGATGGAATGCTGTGCTGAGTGGCTCATGCACAGCATTCCAATCCAGCCATTCTAGAACCCAGGCAGGTTTAACTTTAAAAACAATTCTACAGTTATTCAGTTGGGCAGTTCCTGGGCAGCTGTTGAGGAGACAGGACCCAGAAGTCAGGGGGACAGTTTAGGGCTTACCTTGTGTTGAAGCCATCCCTCTGGGCTTGCTGTGGTCCTGTGCTGCCTCCTCTGCCCGAAGACTCCCTCTGCTGCTTCAGTCAGCAGTCAGTGGTGCCACTGGGGCACCACGAAGATGGAAACGGCCGTTCCCCGCGTTTTAGGGCTTAAAAGCCCTCCGATTATTTATTTTCAGCCCTCGATGTGTTCAGACAGTTCCTCTGGTCCCGCGTCGGTGACGGAAAGCGCCGCATCATTTTCGACCATCGGAGGCCCCGAGTAAAATCCCTCTAGCTGCCTTTAAGTTTCCCTCCCTGCCAGCTCACCTCTCGCCTCCCTGTGACAGCAGCAACCTACGGAGACCGCAGGAGGCGGTGAGTTAGCAGCAACACTGCTGATGCCTGACCGCCCGGTTTATTAAGGAGAACTGTTCTTGGACTACATTATGTTAAAAAGCGCATTAGGCGCTTTTAAAACAGCGAGTGCGCAGGGGCATCGGTCGTTGGGACCCTTGATTTTAATATTAATTGTGGAGACAGGGCTAGCGACGCCCCTGGGGAGGGGCCAGTGCATTAAGGCCAGTTCAAAGGCCTATGAATATGTAGCAGGGGGCGGAACTGAGGCAGGGTTTCACGACATAAGTGGCAGCAGGCTCAGGGAGCCTGAAAGATTTAAAAGGGCAACGAATTTAAAAGGGCAATTCAGGCCCAGATATAAGGTAGGGCATTAGGCCCAGTATTTGGTGGGGCACCAGGCCCAAAGCAACGTGGGGCACCAGGCCCAATGCAATAAGGGGCACTAGGCCCACTGTGAAGTGGGGCACCAGGCCCAAGTTAACGTAGGGCATCAGGCCCAAGGTAAAGGTAGGGCATTAGGCCCGAGGTAAAGCCTGGTCTAAAGGGAGGCCCCGGCCTAACGGAATAGGGCAAGCCAGCCTAGTGGTACTATAGGGAGGCCCCGGCCTAGCGGAATAGGGCAAGCCAGCCTAGTGATACTATAGAGAGGCCCCGGCCTAACGGAATAGGGCAAGCCAGCCTAGTGGTACTAAAGGGAGGCCCCGGCCTAGCGGAATAGGGCAAGCCAGCCTAGTGGTACTAAAGGATTCCCTAGCCACAACGTACAGTAAAGGATCCTAGTCCAGAATACTCTACCTATAGAAACAGGGGTTCATTTGAGAGTGTTCAATTTGTCTATACTGTGAAACTACTGTGATTACTGTACTGCTTATGCTGAACTATTGCCCTAAGTACCTGAACTACTGCCTGAAGTACCTGAACTACTGCCCGAAGTACCTGAACTATTGTCCTAAGTACCTGAACTATTGTCCGAAGTACCTGAACTAGTGCTCTAAGCACCTGGACATTTGCCCTCATCAGTAATAATTACCCCTGAAGGTATAATTTGCCCTCCTCCGGCAAATTATTGTATTATTCCACAGTTCTTTGGGCATTGTTCCGTTATTTGTTTACTACTGTATGAAGACAGTCTCAATCTTCTACCACACTGCAGTCTCATAGTGTGGTCTGTAACACCACGTGCTCAGAATCAGTCTCTACTCAGAAGAAGATGTCCTTCCAGCATTCTTCACTCTGAGCAGATCATCACATTATAGTTATTAGCCATTAGTGTGAGAAGAGCGAAGTGTAAAAAAAACAATGTACGTAAAGAAAGACACGTTCAGTTTTGTTGCTGTTGTTGGGGGTAAGGGGGTTGTGGAGAAGATTTTCATTACAGTTCCAGGTCATTCAATGGCAAACACCAGTTCTGGTTGAAGGGAAGCCAAACATTCTACCATTTGAGTCCTGCTGCCCTACAGAGTACACATTTTGTCCCGCAGTGAGACATTATCGCTCTCCTGCAGCCCCCGTTGATGGCAATTCATACAATGTGAAAAACCTAACAGTCTGCTTATTGGCTTCATTCCAGGAATGAGCAATTGTGGCCCACCCACTGACGCTAGCAGTAGCACTACTGCTTGTGACGCTGATGACCCGGGTTCAGGAACAAACCCGGAGCATCAGCTAGTCAGCCGGGGGGAATAAGGACTGAGTGTCCTGTGGATAGCTGCCCACCTCCAGGGTGGATGGATTGCGGCACTCAGCAACAGTCCCACCCCTAGTCAAGAGAAGTGGACTGGAGGATAGTTGGATGTCAGTGTGTCAGGTGTGGGAGCACATCTGATGTCACCCAGGACGTCACTGCATGTCCTATCCTCTAAGCTGGAAAAGCCTCCACGACACCCGCAGTATAAAGTTCCTGGATACCATCTGAATGACGCCCTAAGTGTAAGCCTTGGCTGGGGCCCTAAATAGATATCAAGTTTCTCCCTTCAGGGAACCCTGCCACAGGGGGCATGCTGTGAACCTCTTGACTGGGCAGCGTAGGGGAGATGCCAGGCGGGTGGTCTAGGAATGTAACACCAGGGTATATCCTCACCTGTACGAGTGATAAAGAGAGTTAGAAGGAGAAGAAGAAAGAATGAGTAACTGTTGGAGAAAAATTACAATCCTTTCGTTACGGCAGCAGTGCAATGAAAATGTTTTTCAGTAAAAAAAAAAAAAGCTATTTTTTGCTACACTTAAGAAACACACAGATACCTCCTATGCTGTGCACCATAAATCTTTTTTTTTCTTTGATACTAACCCTTGCCAGGTCTACAATGCTATTTCAATGCAAAATGTGGTGGCCATCTTTTTTTTCTCAGGGGAAAAAACTCAATTAAAACATTTACAAAACAGATGGATTTTGACGGAATTAGAAAATTGTACCACCAAATAAAACTGTAAGATATTTGGAATCTTTTATAGTGGGGAAAAAAAAAGGTAGGGTAAATGTTTTTTTGCCCAATTTTATTGCACTGCTGCGTTAGATTAAAGAAGTAATCATTTTTGCAAGGTGGTCTATACCATGTCTCTCATATCTCTCTCATGTTGCTGTACTGAACTCCCGCTGTCCCACATGTAGAGGTGCTATTCAGTATTCAAGAACCATGGACTTCTGACATCCTGTCACAGAGACTAACATGATGCAGCAGAATTCACAATCTTTTTGTGATGTTACTTAAACAAAAAAAGTCTCCACAATTCCAGGTGTTCTTCCCATCATAGGTTTGTCCAGAATGCCCTCTCCATGCTTATCATGTGAAGTCATCCATGACATCACCTGGCAGAACAGTCACTAGCTGGACAGAAACCAGCCACAATAGCAAAAAGCACACCTTTTGGAAATACTGAAATGGTAGCAAAATATGTTTGGTAGCCCTACTACAGAATGTAGGGCTGGAGTGCCTCATAGAATAAGTCCTGCCCATACTGCACGCAGAAATGTTCAGTTTGAAACTGGCTCCAATTTATGAGCTGCTCACTTATCAGTACTGCAGATCTTGTGTGTGGCAGAGCCCCTTACTGTCGTCTTGTGAGCATGTCACTTCAGACTCACGTGAAGTCTCCAGGTGTTGTATTCTTAGTTCATTTCCACATGCTATATATACAAGTTAACAGTGCCTCCAAGGGATGACTTTTATTTATACTTTTTGCCCGCCACCGAACATCTGGGCTCTGCCTTGGTCATGGCACCCCTGTACCTCCACCACCCATACTGCCTGCACTCTTCCCAGTTACCTCTGACTTTACCCTCAGAGGGGGGGGTCGCAGCACCAAAAGGGTACCAGCGCCGTGATCCTAGTATCTAGTCAGAAGAGCCGGCTGGGTGGCTAATTGAGGCCGGGGGCAGTGTTTTTCTCCCCCTTTAAGCTGGGGCAGTGACGTGCAATGACATTCTGCATCTGTCCTGCCCCTCAGTGCATGGTGTCAACCCGGCCTCCGCCAGGCGTCGCTCCCGCACCAATCACAGTGCACAGTGACCCCCCCCCGAAGAAGGAAAGCAGTCCAGGGGACGCTCAATCCTTCTCCCCCGGCTGGCCCTCCGATGACCCAGATCCGTTCCCAAACCTGGGTCGCCAGCGTGGCAAGGGGAAATCCAACTGCTGTGCCAACAGGCTGGCTTCAAGGGAAGACTTTTATTACATAAAGGAGTCATCCTGAAAGATGTGGGCCAGAGGACCTTGAAGCAAAGCAGAGTTATGCTGTTTGCTCAAACTTACATGAGTTGATGCTCTTAGAAAAAAGATATCCCTCAGAGGTGCTGCCGATAAATACAGTTTTGGCCATTAACAGATTCTGGTTTTTGTTTTTTTTTAAATCAAAATTCATTTTGCAATTTTCTTCTCAGGTACATCCCCCATACATTTTATAGACTCACTTATGATGTGGGCAAATAAACTGCATGTGAGTGATACTATTAGAGTATTGGGGGAAAACGAGGAGTCTGACTTGTGTTCTGATGTGAAAAGGACAATCTTTTATTTTAAAATGAGTTTATGTATTTTAAGTTCAAAAACTGAGGGGGGGTCATTTTTTTTTGTTATAAAGAGGGAGAAAGTGGTAGACTGACCAGTGGGCTGTTTACATTGCGTCCAGTACAAGACAACACTGTACACAGGACAAGAGGTAGGTATTTGGCTGTTGGTGATCTGCGTTTCTTGATTAATGAATGATGATGATGTCATGGCTTTTTACTGAATTTGTTTGGTCACTTCTGCTCAGCCCCTTGAGATGAAATGTCGCATTTGTGAGGAGCTCCCAGAAGACAGCAACACAGAAGTTATAGGTAAGAAAAACAAAGCAGAAAGGCACATATTTACAGAGAACAGGTTCTCTGAATACCTCCCATATTATATATACATCATACAGGTATACAAAGATACGTCTGAAGGAATAAAGTTCCTCACCTGGGTAGTCAAATGTTGAGGCCGGTGCAGGGGTAGAAACTGGCACCAGCCTACTAGCCAAATGCTGGTAGTTTTCCTATCGGGCTGGTAAAATGTTTCTTTAAGTAGCCCTGCTGGCTTGGATTACATCTGCCATCATTTCAGTGCATACATCAGTCTGGCTAGTGGAAAACTATGAGGCTAGTGGATTTTCGGAGCTACTGGCACTGCTGGCTTGTGGATGCGAAACTTCATTTTGACCCCTGCAGTATATAGAGAAAGCCTTAAAGAGATTTTTGAGGGGTTTTCTGGCAAACAGGATCTTTTTCCCTTGAATTCATCTGTTCCCATTGCCTCTTCCTACCATGAACACATAATCTTCTGCTTATGATCTCACACCCGGTTGCCATGGAAATTATTTTGATGTCAGAAGGAGAGGGTTATGATTTCAGGGCTGGGAACGGATGGCATGTAAGTGGAAATGAGTCTGGCTTCCTGCTAATGCTGTTATGAACGACGAATGGAATGTCCTGAAATTCCAGCTGTTGGAGAATGTCACAAGATTTTATTCCTGCTGGTGCCAGCAGTAACAGCTTTGCAGGAATCTGGCAAAGAAATACATTTAAGTCTCCCCTTCACCTGACCTACCTTTGCCTCTTAGAGAGTTACTAAGAGTGAAAGTTGTCTCCCCGTAATTACACCCTTCTCAGGCAATCAGACAGCATTTGAGGATTCAGGATACAAATTGTAGAAACAGGCACTTGCAATTTGCCTGCAGATATCTTTAACAGTAGTTGGTAACTAAAAGGTGAACCCGGTTTACAAGACAAAGCCATGGTTCTGCTCTGGCATGCTTGTCATTCACAGTAGCTGTAGCTGAGATCAGAGTACAAGCAAAGGTATTCAATCCTGTAACCTCTGATACTCTTGTGTTATCTCACATTTCTGATGCTCCTCTCCTCTCCCCCCCAAGGGAATGCAAAATATACAAGTTCCACTGCACACAGAAGAGAGAACAGAGTGCAGTTCATATTTTGGGGTGCATAAAACAAGAGGGAAGGCTATTGCCAGAGTTACATTCTTGCTTTCTTAAAGGCACAGCACTGCACCATTACGTGAATACAATTCCACCCAACAATAACCTAGATGTGGTGTACAGATAGTTTGCTGGGTTTATTTTGTCAACTTGGGCATCTGGCTGGGAGGTTAGGCATCTAACTTTGCAGCCACTGCCAGTGCAGTAATGAGGAGACATGGAGGGCCAGTGCATTTTAGTGGTAGTTTGTAAGCAGCACTGACTGCCCCCATCTCCACTTAATGAAAGATCCAGGTAAGCATTTACGAAAGGTGCTACATCAGACAAAATGCTTGTTACCCACTGGTACAGCACAGTGGTAGATAGCACTGAGAAGGCTGCCCAGGGCTTGTAGGTCCCAACCACAGGACAAACAGCTACATGGAAAGACTCCTACCTGCGCTTTCCCATCACCCAGAAAAGTCCAACCTGGCTCCATTTTTAGCTTCCCACAACCTACATTTCTGTAATAAAAAATCTGGTGTCTGCTATATATCTGTCAAAGGGACCTGTGTATGTAGTACTGTAGCATCTTTGTACATCATACATATGTTAGTCCAATGAAAGGTATTAAACTATACGGCAAAGTTGTTTCGAAGGCTCCCATCATGGCAGAGCCTACTGCAACATTACTGGGCTACGGACTCCAAATGGTCATCAGTGCACATTATCTGGAAGTAGAAAAGTCATGGGGAGGAGGATTCATGTTACTGGAAACTTTCTAAAAAAAAAAAAGTCATCATCGCACCAATCTTAATGATAGAGAAATGCTCTTGCTCTAAATGTTCCAGCAGGCATCTGCCATTAGGTTGTGCCCAATATAGAAGAAACTTTAAGAGCTCAAGCCTGACTATCAGCTTTTATTGTACACAAGGAACAAAAGCAACCGTAATTTAACATTTCACATTTTAAAAGTTATTAAAACACAAAAACATATTTAATCAAAGCACACTAGCTCTCTAAGGACATTACGTAAAATCATGTTGCTATGTGCAAGCAGGGTACGTGCATTTTGTATGCCATTACAGTCACCATAAAATGGCTTTGTAGAAAAAAAATGTGGGGTTGCTGAAATGATTCTAAGAGGGAATTTTTTTTTTTTAAATAGCACTCTCAGTGGGCTGCGTCATAATATAAATGAGCATGTTCTTTTCAAGCAGCGGTAATGAGCCTCACCTGAATCTCTAAGTGGTTAGTTCAAGTGGTTCCATTTTGCTGCCTAAAGGCTGCTCACGAGTTAAATGGCTAAGAATAGGTTCAGGTGGTGTCTCATTGTCTAACTCACTGGAGCATGGTCTTTCCATTACAATTGCTATATCACCGCTGTTTCTGAAAACCAGCGGGGGAGGGGGCTGAGAGTGTCTAGCCATGTAGCAAACTTTAGCTAATTTGTATTGATAATCTGCTGCTGAACAAACTTGAATGACTGAAGTAGGGCCTTAGTCATGTGTGTTGATCTGTCCAACCGCAGACGTCACCACTGTACATCAGCACTGAACCAAATAATACTCATTAACATCCCTGCCGAAAAAGAGAATAAGGTGCATCTCACCATTCATTAGCTGGCAGAACTGTGGTTGGTTTAAGTATGCAATAAACGGTATACCGTCAAAATAGTGTTTGAATAATAGCTCAGTGAAATGCGCCCCATTGAAATAATGTGAGTGAAAACAACTACACGTACAGAACAGTGTAGTATGGGGATATTATAGCACATGACTCAAAACATTCACCCCGGCTTTCTCCCTCCGGGCTAGGAATCATAAATCAGACCCCCGAGCCGTCATCGTAAATCGCCATGCTATTGTTACTTTTTCCTGTATTTGTAAAGCACGGTTTTTGGTGCTGGTGTTTTGTGTGCGCTCTTATTGACTGCCCTGTGTTTATTTTAGCAGTCTTGTGGTGGGCCCGCAAAAAACACACTACATTTGTTGGGATATATATTTATTATTTGGTTTTTGGCTACCAGGTAAGTACACTGGTCCAAAGCACTGCTTACAGGTACAACCCAGATACATCAAACAGTAGTACAAAAAGACATACCTAACATCTAAAAATAGTTTGCACATGTAACATCACATTTTGCATTGTATATACGTAATTTACATAAATGAGAAGGCTATGATTAAAAGTTAATTACAGTCCACGACCGTTGGGTGCATGCTGAGGCACAAGGCCGTAGACCGAGTAATGCTTAGAAAACACTAGAGCAGTGCCTCCAATGTATATCCCAACTAAGGCAACACCCATGAGTCTGTTATTGCAGTTACAAAAAGGCCTAGTATTACAAAATTTTTTTGCTTAGAAAATTTAGCACTGTGCGTTTGTGAGAACATACAGGCCTGGCAGGTGACTAGGTTTGTTCAGTCTAGAGTAGTATTTGTGACGGCCATCTTAATCAATTTTTTAAGATAAGCCTGGATCAAGAAACATACCCTCATTAGGCTTCATGCTTCCCTGTGGGTCTAGAAGATCGGAAAGTAATGAGTTATAGCCCCACATCAGGACCTTAGGCTAATATTCAAATACTGACACTGTAGTACAGCATTAGGGAGGTTCTGTACAGCTGAGTTGCCATCTTTCAGATGAGGCGTTAAACCAAGGCCTTTTCTGCCCATCTCTGGTGGCTGTTCAGGTGGAAGGTAAAGGGCCCAAGGCACTTATAATAGGAGTAAAGAATTATCGCCAGTGTTGCCTATCACTGGAACAGGTCTATGTAACCCACTCTCCAGGATGCACGTGGCAGCTAGGTGTCCTATATCAGTAAAACAGGCAAATATAGTGTAGTGGTTTAAGGCTCTGAGCTGCAAACCTGGGTTTGAATCCCACAGCCCCCACCTGCATACTGTGTGAACCTGAGCAAGTCACTTAACTTCTTTGTTCTCCCTGGTCGCACCTGTAAACATGCTTCAGCTTAGTGTGTCTCTCCTGGTTAAAAAAAAAAAAAAAAAAGTTTGCCTTTGCTATTCAGAAATAGAAATAAGGTGAATCTTGGGCATTGATTTCTTCTGAGGCTGCAATAAAGCAAATATTCCTGCCCAGTAAATGTGTTAATCTTTACCACTACTAAAAATTATAAAGAAATGTAGCACTGTATGCAACAAAGTTCATCATGGGAAGAGAAAAAAAGGGTGCTATTTAATTTACTGGTTCAGTGGGCAAGTAAGGGCCTATCCACAAAGGCAAACCGGATCTGTAAGAATCGTGTGCATCTGAAGTGAGGATGGCTGCACCTGTGAATGCTGGCACAATTGCGAGAATCCATGATCTCCAGCAGCACCAGTGCGCATAACATGTGCCAGGTATGCGCTAGATGGTAAAGCAGGGATGAAATCTGCCTCAAGAATGAACTGCGGGGGTGCGTGCTGTGGAGCCCAAGCAAAATGGCAGCTAAAGATTAGAGCTCTTTATTGGCAACATATATTATAACCAAAAGTACATCTTTCTGAAGATAATGCCTCAGCTAAGTGAGCGTTTGAATAATTACAAACACTAGGGTGCCACAGGAAGCTGTTTCGGTGCCGAACCAGTATACTCAATCCAAATATTAGACAAAACAAAAAAAGTTGCACTCAGGTTGAAACTGATGCAAATTTGACATAAAAAACGTGACTTTTATTCAGACATGTAAGAAGACACTGTAAAACCCCCAGCGCTTCGACCACATGGGTCTTCATCAGGGGACCCCCTGAGGAATGAATACCTACGTGGTCGAAGAGCTGGGGTTTTTACAGTATCTTCTTACATGTCTGAATAAAACTCGCCTTTCTGATATCCAACATGCATCAGTTTCAACCTGAGTGCAACTTTTTTTGTTTTGTCTAACATTTGGATTGAGTATACTGGTTCGGCACCGAAACAGCTTCCTGTGGCACCCTAGTGTTTGCAACTTGCTCTTAACATAGTGCATGCCATGCTGTTCCCAACTGAGCTCCAGCTTGTACACGACAGCAATGTTTATCTGTTTTCAGACCCTGCTAATGCCCTTAAATGGGCTCAGAAAGCTGGCCCATCGGCACAGCAGTTGGATTTCCATCTGCGATGCTGGCGGCCTGGGTTCTGGAATGGACCCGGGTCACTGGAGGGCTGGCCAGCGGGAGGGGGGGAGGATGAAGCATCCAGCAGCAGCTCGCCTTCTATGGGAGGAGGATGGGGATGTGGCCTGGCACCTGCTGGCCCCTGGAGGAGGCTGGGAGCACAGCAGGACGTCAGGCCCACAGATGACTGGGGAGTGGTGGACGTCGGTGTAAGCCTTGACATCTGCGGCACGCCACTCCCCCTTGGGAGAAAACATGAAAATGGCGCCCTGGCCAATCAGGTGACGGCCTCACTGGACCCTCATCGCTGAGCTCCCGGACCTCCATCTGCCGAATCAGCAGCACCCAGGATCATTGGTATGGCTGGAAGGCTTATACCCTACGAAGGTAAGGGACCCATCAGGGTTATCTGGGCTGGCTGCGATGTGGGGAGGTGGGGTTAGGAGCTGCTGGGTGAGGAGGTCCTTGAGAGGCCTGAATGAGGAACTGTGTGGGGTGGGCACATAAAATAAATAAAAATAAAAAAAGGGCTTAAAAGTATGCAGCTCATGGACCCGACCATAAAATTCAGGAGGACCTGGACTCTGATTCCACTACTTGAAGTGGACTGTATTTTCCTTTGTTACAGGTTCCAAATTCTTTTCTGGTTTCCCATTTTACTAGTAGTTCTCTACACTTCAGACCGTTTCATCTTGCCTCTTTGAAACTCCACAGGTTTATTCCTGCGGTAAATGTCTGATATACAGTATGCAACTTGCCCTTATTTACAGTTCTGCATTTTGCAGGTTCTCCTGTTAAATTTTTAAGCGCCTATCAGTGTTTTGATAACCGAGTCTTGGATCTCTAGCTTAATCTATTTGGAGTTAACACATAGTTGTGTTCAACTTTGTAATTGTATGGCATCTCTTTATTCCTCCCTTTATAGGGAGGTAAGGACTTTGGTAGACCTTTTGGTTTAATGAACACTTGTTTTAAGCCATGCTGCTCATGGACTTAATTACGCAGTTTGTTTTTTCCATATTTACTACTAGGTGAATATTGTTCTTAAGGATACACCTCCCACATGATGTATCTTTAGACATAAGACAGTACCATCGTCTTTATTACGAGGAGTGGTGCCCTTGTTTGTTTATTCTGTATAATCTATGTCTGCATCATAGTAATGTGTGTGATTTGATTAAATTCAATAAACATATAGTTAAAAGAAAAGAATGAATTGCCAGTCCAGGTCCAGGGCACTGCTGGGTGCAGCAGTCCTCCAAGGATTGCTATATCCCTGTGCAGGAAATAGTTGTGTGTTTTTTATATATATTCTTTATCTACTCTCCTCGGCCCACATTTGGGAGGAAGCCCCAGCCCTGTCCCCGATGCCTACGGACTGATGTCAACCGTCTTGCCCAGGGCTTGCCCCCCCCCGGGTGGTCAGTGGGGGTACCCCAGGCCCCCACCTCAGGCCAGATCCAGTTCTGGTCAGCGCCATGACTAGTCGGGGAGTGGGACCTGCGAGCCCCTTCTTCATCCAGCCGGGAGATCTGTTTTCCACCTTTTCTTTCTCCTTCAGAGGTGGGGCGTGCAATGATGCCAATGACAGTGCAGCGCACGCTCCCATGTGTGTCCAGTCAGGCATCTGCCCCGCCTGTGCCCACCATGGACAGTGCTGGTGTGCCAGCCCCCAGCCTCCGCTGGGGCGGGCAAGCACGGACAACTGATCGCCCCGGAGAAGGAGACCTGTCCCTAGGGCACTGATCCTTCTCCTCCCGCAACCCACTCACACCACGAACACAGGTCACTGACGTGGCAGGAGGTAAGGCAGGATGCCTCAGTCCTCCATGCCAGCAGGCCAGTGAGATAGTTGTTTTAAATAAATATCAACATCAAAGTGAAGACCCCAGCCCTCCATGCCTGCTCACAGGGGTGGGGCAGGGTGTGTGTGATTGGGTCTCCTGAGGACCCTGGTCAGCTGGTTGGAAGGGTCCAGTAACCCGCTACGGCATAGCAGCAGCACCCACAAACGCCCATCCACACTGCAGAAACGGCATCACAGACTGGTGGAAGCATATTCCCTCCCAGACCCCTCCCAAATACTGGGGACGTGTGCCCAGCATGGACTCAGGTGTGCATCTCATTTCTGGATGCTGTGAAGTGCTCCAAATGTGTGGAGGTAGCACTCCATGACTATGCCAGCTCCTTTGCACCTGGGAGGGCAAAGCTCTTGTTTGTGGATTGAGCCCTATATCG
Source organism: Neoceratodus forsteri (assembly GCA_016271365.2). NCBI lineage: Eukaryota > Metazoa > Chordata > Ceratodontiformes > Ceratodontidae > Neoceratodus > Neoceratodus forsteri. The sequence goes on from CM057449.1 coordinate 544,325,701, forward strand.
TACAGTATACTGGTTCAGTGTAATGCTGGGCAGGTAGAGTGCTTTAAACTGTAGGTAGATTTGGTACTTAGGATGACTGGTACTAGTAAGACTGTTTATGCAACACAGATTTGGCCATTCACTCTGCCTGTCTCCATTACAGGGACTATCACGTTTTTGTGGTACCATAAACACACAAGAACCACCTTGAGGAGGGTTCCAATCTAGCAATGCCACAGGGACAGGTTCTCCTTATATTAAAGGTATTACAGAGAAGAAACCAAAAAGATCAGAGCAGAAGGTATTGAGAAGCAAGGTCAGAACATGTAACTTCCATTAAAGAAAGAGGGACTGGCAGTTGGAGGTGAACAGATGATTAGCAACAAGAATTCATTAGCAGCGACTGAAGCCACCATTCATACCTAACTCATGGCAGAATTCTATCTGTGCGGAGAGAAAAATCCCTCCTGTGGAGGAAACCTCTGGATATCCAAGACCATAGGTCACCATATTTCCAGTCTAATTATTTTATTAATTCAAATTAAATCCTGAAGTTTGAGACATCAAAGACAAAAGTGGAGCACAACAGAGATCATAATATACGGCTTAAAGTTAGTAGGAAGCAACTGATGCTGCAGAACTTGGCCCTGATCTGCAAGGGCTCCACCTTTAGAGGTGAACGAGGGGCATGACCCAAATGCTAAAGAACCATTGTAAATGTACAAAGGGCTGGAAGAAGAAGGTAAAAATATTAAGACAGCTCCAGAAGGCACAGCTGCTCAGCTCCTTTCTTCTAAGAAGTTGAAGGCCCCTGTTTTCTATTGTTGGGAGTGCAAAGCCCTTGAGGCACATGGACCCAAAGGTGTATGAAACCCTTAAAGGGCAGTAGATTGTTGGAGCGCCAGTGCCTGGCAACTGATGGGGTGTCTGCCCAGTAGTAGATGGGGCCTGTGCCAAGTAGCTGATAAGGCATCCATGCACATAATATGAAGCAGTATGAAAATATAACTGTAGAGAGCGAAGCCATGAATAAACGTATACTGAATATAAATATGGTAGAATTAGACTTTGAGGAAAGCAGCCAAACTGCAGCCCAAGAAGGATAACATGCAGTGTTAGTTAATAGAAGCAGCAAGTCAAAGAAGCTGAGGGATGCCCAAGAAGTTGAAGTGCGGGTAGCCACGGAGGGCAGAGCAGATGGATGCCAAGGAAAGAAGAGATCCAACAGAAAGATGTCAGTGGGAGCACAACAGCAACAGGAGGAGGGCTGCAGAGCAGATAATGTCAGAAGGCGATGGTAGGACACAGGACTGAACCAGCCATCAAGGGACTGCACTTTGGAAGACAAGCAAAGGCAGTAAGCACAGCATGGGAGCAAACATCAGCAATGGAGCATTGCTAAGGCGGGAAACTTGCGCATAGGCAACAAAAAGAGTCCAGGCCACCAGGAGAGTAAAAGGGGCAGTGCAGGAAATAGCAGTGTTAGCTCCCCCCCCCGAGAAGCACAAAAGGTGTGTGAATAAATCACCAGAATGGCCAAGTCCCAGGCGACATACCAGGAAAAGGCCAGTCATGTACATCCCAGAAACAGCAAGGTGAGCAGACTGGCAACCAAGGAAGGGGGAGCAGGGTGAAATTGCCACAGGAGGAGTAGAAAGATGGTTTAGATGCCTGGGAGAGGTAGACTGGCCCTCACAGAGCCACCATGGTGGTGGAGGGAACTCTTAACAGCAGATGTAAGCCGGATAACAGGGCAACTGACTGTGGGGCTGTAGCAAAGAAAAACAAGCCTCTGGAAAAATTATTGGCATGTACCACTTAATGGATGTGTGTGGTGGGGGCATGGCATGAATCACCTGCTGCCCTACTTAACCCCAGGCCTAGCCTGCCAAAAATTATTTTATTAAGAGGATGTGACCAAGGAAAGTGACAGCCTTCGTGACTGGATCTGGTCAGACCAAGCAAAGCAATACATTTGCACTTAGACGCGCATCTGTGTGTCTCATTGCATAGTACCCAACTGGCAGTGGTGCTGTCAGAAGCATCAGGCAGGCCACAATGGAGCAGTGGAGAGCATCTTTGCCATGTTGGAGTATCTTTCATCCTTTTGGTGAGCAGCTGTCCAGTCCCTAATAAGTTTAAGAACAAACGTCTTCACTTAAATAATGGGGGCTGTAGAGGTTTGTACAATAATCTTGAAATCTTTTAAACAGCAAGAGTAGAACCGGTTTGTATTTTATTTTTTGTAACCAGATGCCTTCACAGATCATTGCTGTAAACAGGATTCTGCCCAGCTGTCTTACCTGCATAAACATTTACCATTACATCGCATTTTTGAATCCAGGGTGGCAGGTCAGTATCTTTATAAAGGAGACAGACGCATTTCCAAGTCCAGGAAGCCAATCAATTAGCACGTATTCTACACATACTTTTTTCTTCGCAGTAAATGCAAATCTGTGTGCAAATACATAGCCCTTCACTACTGTGAGGTCACCGAGAGAGAAGGCTTAGCTGTGTAATCCTATCACAGTTCTCTCCAATGTGTGACATCATCTAAAGGGAGGTCACAGGCAGGCCAGGAAACAGTCTGGGTTCTTACTGATTTTGTAGAAGAGGATATCCGTAGGTAGCAAGGAAGTGCCTGTTACGCCCTCATACATCACATTCTCTTCTCTTCTCAGTTTCCTTCCTTTTGTAGGTAGCGCCATATATTTTTTTTTCTTTGCCTGTCCCCCAGGCACCTCATTCAGTTCACCTTACCTCATAACATACTAGATTCACCCCACAGCCTCTAATGCCAACCACCTGGCTCCTCTGTGCCTCCACTATCTCAGGTTCAAGCCTGTCCCTTTCTGGGGGTTGGGCACCTCCGCTGCTGTTATCAGCATAAGAAAATGCAGCGCAATGGCAGGTGGGAGGGTTACTGGGTGTGTCAGGCAGTAAGATTCTGAGTCATTGTGAAAACAGGCAATTCTCTGCCTAGTATGCTTACCTGGTCAACAAAAACAAAATAAATAAGACTGTGTGTAGCTGGTAGTACCATTTATTTTAATAACTGGAGCTATACTGGTTGGTAACACCCTTGACAAAATCTACGGTCAACCCCACAGTACATCTATGCTTACAATTAGAGCTCCAAAAACTCAACTGAACCATTCAAAACAGGCTGAGACTGGAGTTCACCAAGGGATGTCAATAAAAGCAAAAACAAACACAAAACTAACAGACTCAAAGAAGGTATGCCCAGATAATTCTGAGATGTTTATTCTGTATGATAATACTGCCGTTAAGACCACTCTTACAGTTACAAGAGTGATCCCACACACATTCTTACGGCACAAGAACCGCAAACTGAATGTAAAGACAAATGTCAGTAGTGGACTTTGGAGATGCCGACAGATCTGATTCCCTGGCACTGTGGTGCAAGCTTACACTGAAAGAGCCTAGTTAACATTTATTTACCCAAGACAGTTCCACGGACATTTATTTATTTATTTAAAATTTGGTAACCAGGAAAGGCACACTGAACCGAGGCTCACTTTCAGGTGCAGGCGCATAAACTAAACAAGGCACAAAATATAATGTAGAACAGAACCAAGAAGCAGTAGGGGCAACAATCCCTTCAGCCAAGCACAGTATAGATTTTCAGGAAAAAAAATGGTAGACCAGGGCACCATTACCTGGTCGCCGAGGTTTAACATGCTGTAGAACTAGGGAATAACACCTAGAATATCAGGGAACACAGTGTGGGCCCACAAGTGGCACAGGTAGGGAGAAGAAGGTGGAAGAGGGGGCAGGGGATGAGGAAGCAAGCAAGGCAGAGGGAGTCAGGAGTATGAGGGGCAGGTACGGGGGAGATAGGAGAATGTTTTCGTTGATGTTTGAAGGCCAGAAGAGAGGGAGAGGGACAGAGAGACAAAGGGAAGAAGGGAGGGAGTTCCAGAGAGAGAGAGGAGACGGTAGAAGAAGGCAGCCTGCCTGGTACGTGAGTGAGCAAAGGGAATGGTGAAAAGTATGGGGGAAATGCAACATACTGTACAGTGGGGCACTGCCTCTAACCAATCTTACAGCTGAGGAGACAAAAACAAGGGGAGGGCAAATGACTTGCACATGATCACATAATGACCCAATGGCTAAATGGCAGACCATGCCAACCTGATCTTCTGGCTTTCAGTTCTTTTCTCAAGGATCACATACCTTCCCTATATGCACACTTCCTAGAGCAGAAGATGGTGTGTGGGTGTGTGTGGGGGGACCTTGCCTGGTATCTTTAGCTGAAGGATGCAGCACGCTAGTGAGCCAACATTCAGAGGATAACTAAGTGCGTACAATATCAAGCCATGAAAGAATCAGTCGTGATTGCACTAAACAAATTACATTGGAAACAGCGCTCAGCAAAGTAATTGGTGTTATTAAAACTGATGGAAAATCTCAGATGCTGCCTGTGCTTGAGTTTGAAATAATACCCAGCCATTTAATTTGCCAGGGTCTCATTTCAGCTGATTGCTCTTTTCTGCTGGAGTTTATTAGGAATAAATTGGCTGTCTCTGTGGACACAGGTTTCTGAATGTTTGTCTGAACAAGTGTTTGTAGCTGTATTGGTCCTTTAAAACTACAGATACGGTAGATAGCATGATACCTTATACTGTGCTCATGTTTCCAGGGAACAAGAGTCTCATTGACGGGCACCTGACACACTTGGATAACACCTGTACATAATATACTGTAGGGATCTAATGAAAGGCTAATAGTTATTTCAAAATCAAAGTCTAAATAGAAGCAATAACTTTTTTTTCTTAAATCAGCAGTGCAAAGAAAACGATCCATTCAGTTTCTGTAGCAACTGGACTACTCCCATCATATTGATATTTATAAATTTTATTTAGTATGATTGGGCTGATCAACTTTTTTGTACGGTATATACTTTTTAATTTGTTTTTTTTTTTGCACCCGTTTCTCCAGCCTGACTCAAGACCTCCTTCCTCCTCCTCAAGCCTTTATGCCTGCTATAGGAGCCCTCCAAGTGTCCCGTCTACTGCAATGTTCTACTCCATATCCCTGTTCAAAAACTCTGGCTGTAACTCCTAAACTGTGTATCAGGGCAGGATCCCTACTTCCTTATGCCTGGGGGTTGAGCACTGTGATTCAACAGTCGAGGTCTGAGAGGAGGAGCGTGCAGTCAACAGGACCCTAATGTGGGTAAGCAGTTTCATCTACTTGGGGACCAATAAGATATTTTACCCCACTAATGCTCTCTCATGGGCACTGTCCTGCAGAGACAGCCTGGCTGCCAGCCTATCATGGCTGTCAGGATGACAAGTACAGACCCCGCCTTGTAACTACCATGCTGGCCCTTCTCATGAGCTAGGTGAAGGGGTGCGAGCTGGCATGAAGGACGACTCTATCCTTTCTGAGTGGTTGTCAGTGTCTCACTAATCTGCTTACTCACCTCTGGGACTGGACGATCAAATGGTTGTAGATTCTAGTCCCGCAGCACAAACATGGGCTAATACCTAATATTAACACTGTAGTGCAGCACTAGGTAGGTGCTGCATTGCTCAGGTATCATCCTTTGAATGAGACATAAAACCCGTGGTCCTGTCTTCCAATCTCTGGTACCAGTCCAGCTGGATTTTGGCTAATAGCTTTGGTTAGGTAGGGTCTGGCAGCCTCTGGGGTAAGGACTCATAGGTAGAAGGGTGGAGCAAGGGGAGGAGGGGGGCGCGATACAGGTTAAAATAAACTGCTCCCGTTCAGTCAAAAAAACCAAAACTTGAAGCACCCATTCTGGGTAGCATGTGCTCTTATAACAGCTCTACAATTTAAAGAAATAATGCTGTTAATCAAATTATGTGAAAAGATTGATTTATTTCATTACAAAAGCATTATTTACAGCTATTTAAAATACAGTGCAAGGTACAATATATGTGTTCCTCTGAAGAAGCTCCGCCTAGACGTAGTGAAACATAAGGTTTTTTGCTCTTAGGGGCTATGCTGTGAGCTGTGTGAACTGCTGTCCCTTCATGCTTTGCCTCTATTTGCAGTGTTTACTGTTTATGTTGTTATGCTGCTTTGCTGTTTTTGTGATTGCTGCTAAATTGTCTTGCCATTTACCATGCACACATATATTGTACCTTGCACTGTATTTTAGATAGCGCTAAATTATGCTTTTGTAATGAAATAAATCAATCTTTTCACATTATTTGGTTAACGGCATTATTTCTTTAGATTGTAGAGCTGCTATAAGAGTACATACTACCCAGAATGGGTGCTTCAAGTTTTTGTTTTTTTGATTGAATGGAAGCAGTTTATTTTAACCTGTATTGACCCCCATCCTCCCCTTGCTCCACCCTTCTACCTACGAGTCCTTACCCTGGAGACTGCCAAACCCTACCTAACCAAAGCTATTAGCCACAATCACTATAGTCATGACTCCCTGGACCGCAGACTTCTCCGCCTCACCATCCTGGAAGTCCTGGCCCCACTCAGCCACACTCTCAACCGCTCCCTCTGTCAAGGGAAATTCCCCACCCACTGGAAATCGGCCTACATCACACCCATTCATAAAAGTGGTGACCGCACATCCACAAACAACTACCGCCCCATCTCTATCCTACCTCCCCTTTCTAAGGCACTAGAACGCATAGTCAGCGACCAACTTACTGACCACCTTAATAAATATAACCTTCTATCCAGACAGCAGCACAGTTTCCGTAAGGGTCATAGTACCACCACCACCCTCCTTGAATTTACCTCCCATATCCACTCAGCCCTGGACCATGGCCATCTCACAGGCGCCATCTTCGTGGACCTATCTAAGGCATTCGATACCATAAACCATGCCCTCTTACTGAACACCTTGGCTTACACTGGCTTCTCCAATGATGCCATAAACTGGTTCACCAGCTATCTCTCCGATAGAACACAGATAGTCAAGGTAGGCCCTGTCCTGTACCCCCACCTCCCAATCCACTCCAGTGTCCCACAGGGCTCCATACTTGGCCCCCTACTTTTCAACCTCTACCTCAACTCCCTCCCATCATCATGCCCTGGAAATCTGCTCCTATACGCAGATGATGCAGTCCTGTTCGCCTCTGACCCGACACCCCTCAAACTCCACCAAACTCTCCAACACTCCTTCTGTGAAGCCGAAGACTGGCTCACCACCCAGCGTCTTATAATCAACTACAATAAGACAAAAGTCATGACATTCTCCCACCCTCAGAACCCACTCAAGAACCTCTGCCCCCAATTTCTCACTGCCAATCAGACCCCCCAGAACAAGTAAGCAGCTTTAAATATCTAGGGATCACATTAGACCCCGCCCTCAGCTTTAATCAACACATCCTGCACCTATCAACAGCCCTTAGCTCTAGACTAGGTATACTCTACCGGTACAAACACTGCCTCACCCCTGAAGCATTACAACTTACCATAAACTCCTCAATCCTCTCCCTGCTAGACTATGGCATCCTAATCTACAGTGCCGCGCCATCCACAGCCTTAAACAGACTCCGGCTCATGCTTAACAAAGCCTGCTGTCTCATCCTTGGATGTGACCATTTCACACACTCCTGCTCCCTCTACAGTAACACCAACTGGCTAAACTTAGATAACAGAATCAGGTATCACACCTGCCTTATGACCAAAAAGATATTACTAGGCCTCACCCCCCTTGCCCTGGACCAAATTATCCTCCCAACACCACCAGGCAAAACAACCTGTAGCTCAAACAAACAGCTTCTATGGGTATCCCGAGGTTGGACTTCCCAATTCCAGTGAACTTTCAGTTACAGAGCCCCTTCCTGGACTAACTCGCTCCCAAGCCATATAACTAACGCAAATAAGGCTTGGCCCTTTTAAATCCAGGCTAAGGAATACCTTCATTCCTCCAACCTATGTGACTGTCCTTGACACCTCCCGGATGACTCAGGCCTCATTTAAACTAACTATTATCGGGTCCCCGTACCTAAATGCACCTATGATACTATATGACTATCAGCCTTCTACAGAGCCTTCTGTAACTATATGGCTGTGCTAAAGTATTGTAACTTCTGTTAGCCATCTACTGAACAATTATGTAATTTCAATGCCTGTTATTTGTAATGTGCTGTACTCTGTAACAAATATTGTCCCTGTACCTTTTATGTATGATGTGGAACCTTTGTAAATGAGTCTTTGATGCAAAGGTCTTTCTGAATATTACAATAAATAAAAATAAATAAATAAATAAAACACTGTTAGAGCTAGTGAGGCAGTGACATCATCACAGCACCCTTCCTGTCCACAAAATGGATGCCTCCCAATCCATATAGACATTTTCTAAATATAACCCAGCAATTTACACACTGGATCCTCATAGTAACCTTTATAATAAATTTCATAGGGAATCATGCGGATTCCCGTTAATGGAAAAAAAAGAGGGAAGTGCGTCTAATTGCTAAAAAGGCAGCATGTGATAACCTCCAATGCATTACTGATATGCGGGGCATACTGCTCAAAATCTTTATCTCAGAAATGAATTCAGTCCATATTATAATCCTTTGAAAGGAAATAACATGCCCAGCATTATTTACAACTACACTACCATACCGCAGCCCTTAGTCTCCAGCTTTTGTACCATCACAAGACTTCAGAACAATAAAACTGATATTTAAGCCCTCTACCACAAAAGAGATAGCCAAAATCTTGGGAAGAATGTCTTGACTTTAAAAAATGCATTCCTAAAACAAAAGGCTATAAATGATCAGAAAAAAGGGTCAGGATTATGGAGACATGGCACTCGTTTTTGATGGGATGTCATCTGACAACCTAGTGAGTGGGCTTAAGTCATATACAAAAAAAAAAAAAAAAGAGGTAACTGACTTGTAACCATAGTTTTATTACTTGTACATAGTTCACATTCACAAAGCCTTCCAATAAGCATGTTTAATTACGGGAACAGTCTTCAAACTTGACTCCTCCTACCATCCAACCACGGCTATCGGGGGCATGTTTCCAGGGAAGTTCATGTTTTCCACTATAAAGTGAGTTATTAATAGAGGGGTGTCCAAAAATACAAATAAAATCTTGCTGCAGTATTTAATATATGCGAGAGAGAGAACTGTCGCGGAGTGAATTGCTGGTAACAAATTGACGTGACACCCCCAACAATATGGTCCTCCATCTGCACCCTCAGTGCACTCAAATCTGCACGCTGGAACTGGAATCCAAAACAAGCCTTGCCACAGAAAGTTGTATGGATCACGTGGATGTAGAAAGAATACTAGTAGAACAGTGGTTACAAGTAAGGAACCTCTATTTCTAACTGCCTACATTCAGTTTACAATCCACGCTAAGGCAGACTCCTCAGGAGAAGGGGACAAGATGTACACCCCAAATTAAGTGAGTTGAAGCAGAACTGAGGACTCAAAAGCAGCATCACAACAACTGAGCAAGTCGATGTTGTAATAGCAAATGAATGTGTGTGCATTCAATCAGGTGGCAAACCTAAATATTTCTGAAATGGAGACGTACCTGGTTGCAGTAACAGAGGCAGCAGTCAACCCCATGCGTGGCTCCTCTCCAATCAACCTGTGACACAGAGCGATGCAGGAGGTGATTAATCAGCCAATTGTCTGTCTGGCTGCTGTTCTGCCTAGAGCGGCTTCAGCTTATGTTAGGAGCAGCTGGCAAGCCTTGCCACAAAGTTCCACCATAATCTTTCTGCGGAAGAGCAGCGCCCTGCAAACATCGGGCATGTGGAGTGTTTGCTCGGCCTCCAAAGTGTGAGGCTTTGGGAAGAAAGTTGGTAGATTGAGTGTCTGATTTAGGTGAAACTCAGGAACCTAGCTTGGGCAGTAATTTCACGAGAGGGTGTAGGACAAGCTTGTTCTTGTAAAAAAACATATATGGATACTCCACAGACAGCACCTGGAGCTCACTCTCCAGTTTGGCCAAGGTGATGGTGACCCAAAATGTGGTTTTCCACATCATACTTGTCCATAGGCTTGAATGTTTTATTCACTGGCCATTACAGCATCAGTGTTAAAGTCCCCACAGTAAAAGTGGTTCATGCACCTTCAAGGCAAGTGGTCCAGACCATTAAAGAAACAGCCAGCCACTCTGTCCTTTACCACCATTGGCACACCTGCCTTGGCATGATACATCGCAATAGCAACTAGCTGCACCTTGAGGGACATGGCTCCCAACACCACCTGAGACAGGGACTGGGATAGTCGAAAATGTGAAACATGGCAAGGCAACTTTATTTATAAGGCGCCCAATCCTGGAGGCTCTGGGCACCATACACAAACAAAAACAAACAGCAGTCAATTAAGGCATAATAAAAACTCATTAAAACCATTACAAAATTATAATACAAAGAAAAAATATAATAAAATAGGGTTTCAGGAATCATTTTTTGGGAAAACTGGCCATAACTAAAATTTCAATGTTAACAGTCAAACATCAGGCTGAAAAGGTGGGCCTTTAGCCTTCCCGTAAATACCGCAATCGAGGGGGCCTCCCGGACAGCAAGTGGAAATGAGTTCCACAGGGTCGCCCAGAGACACTAAACACCATCACCTGAGGTCTTGAGCTGAACCCTGGGAACATCCAGGAGGCCCTTCGAAGAGGAGTGGAGGGATCGTGCAGAGGCCACTGGTGTCAAGAGTTCAGACAGATAACCAGGACCCAGCCCATACAGGGCCTTAAAGGTGAGAAGACCCACCTTGAAAAGGACCCTCAAACTGACCAGCAGCCAGTGCAGAGCACGGAGGACCGGAGTCACATGACTGGACCTCAAAAGGCTTGTCAGCAACCGGGCTGCTTCATTCTGCACTAGCTGCAGCCTGCAGAGGGTCCCAAACCATGACCCCGAAGTACAGAGCAATGCAGTAGTCGAGCCTAGAAGTCACGAAGGCATGCACTAGTGTCGGCAGGTCTTTGGACGGAATGAGGGGCTTAATCCGGGCAATGTTCTGCAAGTGGTAATAACCACTGCTGACTACAGCGAACACTTGATCTTCAAAGGTCAGTCTGCCATCAAGGATCACGCCTAGATTTCACACCCTCAGAGAAACAACCAACGGAGCAGACCCCAAAACAAGTCCAGAGTCAGCCCCTGGTTGCAACCCATCACCCCCACAACTCAGCTCAATCACCAGTACCTCCGTCTTAGTCGGGTTGAGTCTGAGCCAGCTGGAAGCCATCCAATCACTGATTTAGCCAGACAACTATTAAGCACGTCGCCCACTCCCGATATTTTGGGTGCAAAATACAAATACAGTTGGGTATCATCTGCATAGCAGTGAAACTCCACCCTGTAGTGTCAAATGATCTCACCCGGGGCAGCATATACACTGCAAACAACATCGGTGACAGGATTGAGCCCCGAGGTACTCTGCAAGACAGAGGAATTGGGGAGGAGGAGAAATTCCCCATCACCACTCACTGCACTCTGTCTGAGAGATAGGACTCAAACCATTTGAAGACAGTACCGGTGAGTCCACAAAACTCACAGAGCTGATCAAGAAGCACGACGTGGTCCACAATGTTGAAAGCTGAAGAGAGATCAAGAAGCACAAGAACTGACCTGTCTCCTCCATCTCTAGCCCTGAGCAGGTCATTATGCACTCTCACTAGAGCAGTTTCAGTGCTATGTCCATCCCAATATCCCAACTGGAAAGACTCAGATATCTGAGTACACCAGGTGATCCTCTAGCTGATGTGCCACTAATTTCTCAACAACCCTGCTTAAGAATGGCAGGTTGGAGATTGGACAGTAATTTTCCGGGACGTCTGGGTCGGGGGAAGATTTCTTTAGGAGGGGCTTCACCAGTGCTTCTTTCAAAGCAACTGGGAAGACCCCCTCCACCATTGAACACCTGGCAATCCTGGCGAACACCAGGCCAACGACATCGACACCTCCCATTAAGAAACGCCTTGGTGCCGGGTCCAGTTCATAAAAGGTGCACTTCAGCTCAAGGAGCACCTTAGTCACTTCGGATACCTCCACTGGCCTAAACTCCTCCCAGGTGGGCAGAGTGCCTCTGAAACTCCCAACTTGACCACTGCGAGGCAAAAGCCTCCCTGGTGGAATCCCCGACTGGATGGCTGACACTTTGTCGGCGAAAAACAGCAAACTCTTCATATAAAGTGGTTAAAAAAAGCTATTTTCGTCCGTAGACAGGCAGGATGTAAAAGCCTGTCCATGGTCCGAAACAGCTGAGAAGGTTTGTTTCTCCCCGCAGCAATTTCCCTGGACAGAAATTCTGCCTTCTTATGGGAAATTGCCCCCTGGTACTCAACATAGTGAGCACGTAGGGCCAGTCTGTCGGCCTCCAGCCGGGTCTTCCGCCAGCAACGCTCCAACTTCTGACCTCTGCTCTTCATCGCCTTGAGATCCCATCAAACCAAGGGGATCTCAGGTGAGAAGATTTGTGTCATATACAGACTGGTGCAATTGCATCTAGAGCTTCAGCAACCACCCTATTATAGGTGGCTTCAGCCTCTTCAGTGCCAATCGCACATGCTGTATCAACCCTAGATAGGTCAGCTAACACCAATAATCCCTCTGGGTCAACACCCCTTAAAGAGCGATAGCTGACCATCTCCACAGGGGAGGGACTTTCGGGGGGGGGGCCCAAAGCTGAACTCCTTGGTGCAATGCTCAGACCAAATGACCTGACCAATCTTGAGGTTGTTAATCTCAAGACTCAGCTGGAACATGGAGCAGGAGAGGGGAAACAACCCTCCTTCCTCACGCCAACACAAAAACCCTGTCCATGTGTAAGCGTGTGTCTTGCGAGTCAACTCCTTTGGAGATACTTCCAGCACCAAGAGAACACCTTCAGAAAACTAAGCACCTGACACTCTAGCTGCTCAGGAACTTGGTGGTCAGGTATAGGGACTGTAGTTCCAGATGCCTGATTGATCCCTCAGTCCCCATCAGCTGCTCTGGCAGGAGTGGAAGCAGCAGCGGTGGTCTGCTCCCGAGACTGAGGAGATTGTGACAACAGAACTGGCATGAGCAGTTCAGTGCAATCACTGGAGCTGGGTGGTCATTAAGCTGAACACATGGACATGTGTGGCAGGATATCTGACTCAGGAGGATAAACAAAGGATGAAAAAAATAAAAAAGGTGTCAAGTTGTACTATTAAAAAAAAAAAAAAAAAACACACAGAAGTTTATTGGCATATTAATTGACCATCATATAATGTGCCTCTATTTTTCAATTCACTGTTTAAATCAGCTACAAAATTAACAGCATCTGTTGTCTCCTCTTAGTAGGCTTCACAGGAATGACTTGAAAAGGATTCCGAATTGTTCTTTTTTCTTCAGATGTTTAAGTCCCTGCTGACTCCAGAATAACTGTAATCATATCAGATTCTTGGACAGATGGACAAAATAGTTGGTGTGACACTTTTTACTGTACCAACATGTAAGTCAGAATACACAACCTTTCAGGTCTATACAGGTCCCGTGTTGAGTTGATAACCACTAGGGCCTTGTCCACACTATGCCTCTGTAATGTTACAGAGGGCTCAAACCATTACTGCAACAGTTTGCGATTACAGCTGTAACGTTACAGAGGCATGTTCGTAACCGTTGTTGAAACCACTTATGAGGTGGTTTCGACAACGGTTATGAAAACGGTTCTGCCCCTGTAACGTTACTGGCCACAGTGTGGACGGGTGAGCATGTAGCTCCAGCATTCCCCCAGTGCAGCACGAACTGCATTGTGGGATATGGTGCAGCCGCAACGGTTACACAGCACCCACAATGTGGATGGGCTCTAATGGTTCCAAACCGTTATTGAGACTGTTTGCTGGCAGTGTGGACACACTAACGGTTCCGGTCTGTAACGGTTTGGAACCATTACAGACTGTAAGTGGTGTAGTGTGGACAGGGCCTTACTCTACCTGTTGATCCAATGAAAAGTTTCATACCACTTACCTTGTCTGTCTAGCTATCCAAAATCAAGGGGCCACCCTGGGCATGCTGTTTCATAACACCAGCACCTTCTCATTACCAATCAGTATAAATGGAGAACCTTTTCCATTAATTACTAACGCGTAAGCTGCTGCATGTGACAAATAGACTTTTACTCCTGGGTGGACTGAGTGCTCCTGCCTTGGGTAATCAATGACAGAGAAATGGAAGCTAGCCATACAGAAATCCTGTTAATTACCTCAACAGTCTGTAGAGAGGCCTTCTTTCAGTTTCTAAACTATGTGCTGTACTATCCAATGACTCAGACTCCCTCCATCTCTCACATGTTGCAGGGCTGGAAAGCAACCTCTTAATAGAAAGATTCCAATTTAATTAGCTGTAGAATGCAGATATCAGCCCTCGAGCCCATCAGTTGAAAAGCAAGTGCTAGATGAGATGTCCTGTCAAGGAGAGACACAGACCCAGATAACAACCGTATGGGGAAAAGTTGTGCCAAATGTTATCCTCAGTGAAAACCAATAATAAAAAATAATAAAAAAACAGGAGCTGCACTGTTAATATGGTTTGAACCATGACTAAGCACCTTTCCAGCATAATTATTAATATGCTGACAGAGTTCTTCTGGAAGTCACTGCTTCCTGCAGTAGGTACTAAATGACATCCTGAAATCAGTCAGACAGTAATAATGATTAGGTTTTGGAAGGTGCTTAGTTACAGCTCAATAGTATTAACAATAAGAGATTTATTTTTTAATATGGGCATTTTATTAGGCATGATAACAGCACGGATGACTTTCTGCACAGGTATCTTCAACAGATCTGCAGTAATTTCATCCATACTGCAGAGGAATACCCGGGAGGGAATGAGCAACACTGAATAGGAAAACTGATCTGCATGGACCATATGGTAGAAGCAGAGGCAGATCTGTCATCTAAACTCCAGCAAGGAGCAAGCACTGTGGACCGTGTTTCAGTAGTGGCTGCAAAGATGGCAAATGAGCCCCTGCATGAAGTATGTACTCTTCTTATTAGCCACGCACTACAGCGCCATCCATGTGTGGTCCAGGTGTCAGCCAGACACCCTACTGATTCAATTCTGGGTTTTCCCCTATCTCAGACCCTAATATTCAGTTCTGTTTTCACCAACAAATACAAAGACAACAGCAGATAACATTCTTTTTTAAAAATCTAAGGGGTGGGTAGGCAAAAAACAGTGAATAAATTTATTGGGGGTGCAGTTACTCTGACACAGTAGCTTTCAAAGCAAAAACAAACAGATTTGTTCATTCTTGCAGGCAAATGAATGCCTTCCTCCCCCACCCATCTACTTCTTCCTCTGAATGCTGTTACCATAGAGACCTGATCATGGCAGTCTTCTGGGCTGTAACTCTACAGTGCACTGGTACCTCAGTGCTAATTCCAGGACACCAAGCCTTATATCAATGTGTTGCAAATCCTTCTCCACCCCAAAAAAAAAAAGAAAATCTACAGGAAAGTCACAAAGAGCTACAGTATATATGCACATTGCTACACTACACAGAAGCATTGTGTGTCTTATCAATTTACTTTATAAATGAGAAGTGATATTGCCAACCCTGTACACACATACACACTAACAAAATTCTAAGCTTTATATAGTATTTGGTCAAAAATGCTGCCCTTCCTCTGCCTGGCCACCTCCCAGCTCTATCCAATTCCCATATCTGCACCTTACCTGGTCACAAGGGGTCCACTGAGGCATTTCCATGGATGAGGGCATTTCCGCCGTGTGGCAGAATCCCTTCAGTGTACCATCAGTCATAGCTTCCACTGGGTTTGTGGACTGGTTGGCAGTCGGGATTTGAGGTTTTCTTTCATATTTGCGATTCTCCCTCAGGGATACTGCTGGATAGGGCTCCAAGGTGCAAATGCTTATGTATATGACCACCCATTAGAGCTAGGACATGTCCCTCCCTCATCTGGAAGGTCTGGACATCCAAGACCCCGGAATGCTCCATCACTTTCATAAAGACAACTGCTGGAGCCAGTTATCCAGGTACGGTAACACTCTGACACCTCTGTATCTAGGGTAGGCTGCCACGACTGAAAGGCACTTAGTGAAGACCCTCAGTGCTGAAGACAGGCTGCATAGCATGGCCTTGAACTAGTAGAGGACCCCTTCTGCATGGAACCAGAGGTGAGGTGGACTGGAATACAAAAGATGGTGTCTAGAGGTTTAGGAAGCAGAATCTAGTCCCAGCCTCCAGCGACAGTAAGATCTGGTTCAGAGTGACCGTATGGAGCTTTCTCCTGTGATCAGACTTGTTCAGATTATGCAGGTGCAGAATGGGGTGCAACCCCCTTCACTTCTGTATTTGGAAGTACCAGGACATGTAACCCTGTGAGGCGAGGGCATCCAGGACAGGCTCCATTACACTGGTTGTTAGGAGCCGAGTGATTTTGTTCAGCTGTGTGGGCAGCGTTCCCATGGCCACCCTGGAATCCCTTAGCACCTGGGGTCAATATGGCAGGAGAGCCTCAAACTCAAGAGACCCAAAACTTACGACTTCTAGCACCCACTTGTCTGAGGTAATGACAGATCACAGTGAAATGAAATGATGGAGTCAACCCCAACAGGGGCTTTCAACAGGGACTGATCAGAAGGGGAATGGCATCCTGCAACCTGTCAGCCTTGGAGGGCACTCTGGCTGGCTGGGTGCAAGATGCATAACAGACCCCCTCTTTCTTGCTCTGACCATCCTGATTGCGTCTGGGAGGATGTGGCTGGAACTACTTCTGTTGCTACGGCTGATGCTGCTGCTGCCGGTAGCCAGAGCCACTGAAGGAATGCTTCTTCTTCGCCTGTGTGGGATTAGTAGCCCACTGTGATGAAACACAGTCCAGGGTGAAACTAGATTTTTCAGTACAGTTGAGATGGTCCTTTAACACGGGTCCGAAGAAGTCAGTGCCCAAAAAAGGGAGATCCGCCAATGTATGTTGGGTCTCTGGTGTACATGCAGCAAGATGCAGCCAGGCCCTATGTTGCATGGACACAGCTGCAGCCCCAGTGCAGTGCTCATTGTCCAAGTCCAAGACCATCTGTAGCTGGTGCTTAGCAAGCATGCAACCAATGTCCCTCATGACTCTGGCCTCAGACTAGGTCAAGGCTGGGAGCAAAGTGAGAAACTCGGTGACAAGGTCAAAGAGGGTGTGATCACATTTGGCTATGATCAGGGTGTATCTAGACTGCTGAATACCCAAGGTGGCTGCCATGCAGACCTTCTTGGGCAGGAAGCCCTGCTTCTTCCCCTGGCCATTAATTTTCCCAAAGGTCGAGTCAGACATGAACCCTTCTGCCAAGAGGTGCTCAGAGAACCCAGAAAAGCTCCCAAAAGGGACCACAAACTTTCTGACCTTGTGGGTGGTGGTATGGACAGAATGTAGGACGCTGCTGCAGACTCAGCATCAGACCCAGAACCTCCTTGGCCACTGGAAGATGGGGCCTACCCTGCACCAGCAAGTGCCCACTGCTGTCATAGGAGGGCTCCATATCAACACTTAATTTAATGTTGCCACTGGTCCCCTGAAGAGCTCGACTTCTGTTGAAATCAGCTTTGACTGGAGCTGGAATGAGGTTGACAGCTGGACTGCGAGTAGCTCCTGGACTGTTGACCCAATGAAGGGGAACAGGGGTCCATTGGCAGAGCCGGGTAGGCCACATGCTTAGGCAATGACACCATGATAAACTTCTAAGTAACACTGAAGGGAGATCCACCAGTATAGCCTCCTCCCTTTCAGTCAGATTGAGATCAGGGAAGACTGGGATCTTCAAGATCAACTAATATACCTCTCCCTTCAATTCTGGGTTGACCAGATCAATAAAAATCTTAACCAGTTTGTCAACCAGAGTTGAGATTACAAGCTTCATCGGGGGCACTGTGGTAGCTTTGACCCTGTCCTCGACCTCCACCTCAACCAGCAGTAATTCAACCATGATTGACTGATCAGGGAGTTGAGGAAATGCAATAAATGGGAATGTTTGCCCTCCCATGATCGAGTATTGCATTTCTTGTGCCTTTCTGGAGGGCCAGGTACATTTCCTGGAACACCTGGCAATCCCCAAAGGGAAGACTCCCATGCAGTCCCATGGGCACCAAAGCCTGAACCGATGAACCGCCTCCTCCTCCACTGCCACCCACTGGGCTGCTGACCGATCGGTAACCAATGCCTGTTGATTTTCCTGCAGCCTTTCTTGGAGGTGACACACCTTCAGTTCTTCAATCAATGACGAATTCATAGCCTGGCAACATGGGCATCCATATAAGTGGTGGTTAGCTCCCAAAGAGTAAAAGCACGTGCTATGCAGATCCGTGGCAGACATTTTCAACTGGCACCAAACGCACCACTTAAAAATGATTTTGCAGCCAGCCTGGTGGCGCTGAGAGTTGAGGCGCGGCGCGGGACGCCACACCTCGCTCCACGCCGGCGACCCGGGTTCGAGTGGACTCGGGTCGCTGGTGGGCCGGCCGGGGAGTTAGCTTCTTGAGCGCCTCCCACCTACAGCTCACCTACTCGGGAGGGTTAAGGCATAAGCCCGACACTTGTCTGACTCAGCCCGGAGGCTCGGAGTACTACAAGCCCCCAATGTTAGGGGAAGGGCTGCCGATATACAGCGTGACGTCGGCGCTCAACGCCTTGACGTCAGGGTCTTCGCTGTAGGGGGGTGGGAAAGCGGAAAAACGTCTGCCATTGCCGGGAAGATGGAGCCCCCGCAGACGTGCCCTCGATGTGCCTTCACCCGCCCGATGGCCCCCGGACCGACGACAGTTGATTGTTGGGGTAAGGGGGCCCTGCCCCATCTCCACTCGAGGGGTAAAACCGAAGCTTCATGGGGTTCCTGTGGGGTCATACGGGCAGGGTGGAAGGCAGAGGGATGTCTACCTTGGGGCTCCTGAAGGGTCGGGGATGGCAGGCAGGAAGGCAAATAAATAGTAACTTCAAAAAAAAAAAAAAATGATTTTGCTGTGGTACGTCCTCTAATCGTCCACATAACTGTAACCGGAAGATGAGATACACGCTACAGATCAAAAACTTTAATGTGAAAAGTACAAAATTTGCCAAGTATTAGAGCTTGAAAACTGGAATCTCTCTAACACTTCAGGAGCTGCAAAGAAGGAAACCTGTCCCAGTAGAAAAGAAGATCAAACATCGATGGGACAGAGCTGTAGGATGATACCACGGGTGGTGAGAGAAGTCTAGCTTGAAGATGTCCAGGGAACCGAGCTGCACCTACCAACTGCCAGACTGTGACTACTGAGCTGAATTCCTGCTGGCAGAATTACTAAATTCTCCTTTAATTAATCTGAGACATTGCACAGAATAACCTGTGATGTTCCCAAAACCTAAGGGCCCCTTTCAGAATACACAGGGTTTCACAAAAATACTATGGTCAGACCTCTTGATATGGATGCATAGCAAAGCTGCTAACTTGCCTGTACCACAAGATCAGTCTGATATGGTTAGGTTAGTTGGCAACTTAAAGCAGCAATACTACCAAATCAGGATGTGAGCTATCAAAATTCTGTTTTTCGTCTGTAAGCATGCGGACAAAGTTTCAGTTTCCATACCTGTAAATGTTTTTTTTCAGTCATCTTTAGTTTTTTAGATATTTGCAATTTATTTGAATTGCTGTAGAGCTACAACAAATATGGCGGCTGACTAATTTTCAGCTGCACTTTTTCTACAGGTCGCAGCACATCTTTTGACAACAGCAGAGGGACCCTCTGCTGACCAGTCCCGATGCCCCTGCAAGTCATACACATGTGCAGTTGGCAGCAGAAGGGGTTCCAGTGCAACATGCTTGGTGACAGTAAGGTAAAAGCAGCAGGTGATAACTGAGCAAATTACTCAGCGATAGTACAATGCTGATGAAAAAGAGTACCAGGTATATGATTAGCAGAGCTCAGGAAATAAACTATCAAAAAAGTGCAGGGTTTTTTTTTTTCGGAGTACTGCTGCTTTAAGCTTGCAGTAACAGCAAGGTTAAACATGCTTATTGGGAAACAAGCTGCATCTGTCCATGTTGTATGTGAACCTATAAGTTTACCTGTTCAAGAAAGAAAGAAAACTCAATGGATGGTTTATTCTACACTTAAAATACAGCTCGATTGTAAAACAAATCAAAATGTTAAATGTTCTGCTGTTTGGGTTAAGATTTCAAGATTACTGCGTTACCACAAGCAACACCCTAGAACACCTGCTGCCAATATGGCCAGAAAAAAAATGCTGTCTTTCAGCCCTTTCAGAAACAAAAAACCTTACCTTCACATTATCAGTTAACAATCTGAAAGCAGTGATAAAGGATGTTTACACACTTCAAACCTGACACGCCTTTACGTAAGAAACTACAGGAGCAGATGGTGCAAAGACTGCAGCAGGAAACCTCCTCTTATTAATGATTAAAGAGACACCTTCAGCCTTCCCCTCCCCCCTGCTTTTGTACCCAAAATGAAAAACTGGCTTTTAAAATCTTCCTTAATTACAACAGAAGATCCTTCCAGTTGTTCCAACTTCCCTCAAACTCACAGGTGTCACTCAGATTTGTAGTTTGCCTCCCACTCACCTGTACATTCTCATACATTTATTAGTAGGAAAGACAGCAGGATTATTATTTAGTGACATTTATGCATCCTGTCTTAAGACAATGCAGAAATAACTTACAAAGTTGCATCTCCAAATGCAACACAGAAAAGGGGAATACTGGATAATGGAAAAGAGAATATATAGGATAGTATATGGTTACCCATACACTACAAGGCTATTCTTCCACCGAGTGGATACAATGCTGACTGATGACCTTGAGAGTGAAGCTCGAGAGGTCTCCAAGTCGGCATTGTATCTACGAGGTGAAAGAATAGCCTTGTAGTGTATGGGTAACCATAAACTGTTCTTTATAGTATATGGTGCCCGAAAAAAAGACGAAAAGAGACTCATTTTTCCATATTTTCACTCGGTTCTGCCGAGGTCATCGATTCACAACTGCCGCTGCCCAGCACACTCGCGCGCCCCTCTCACACAGCAAGGGACGAATCAGGACATCTGCTGTAGCCCCTTGTATTATGACGTCCTCACTAACACAGAACGAAATGTCGTTCTGCGTTAGTGAAGATATCACTACTGCAGCAGAACAACTTTTTGCGGTGTATGGATTTCCACACACAACCGCATTCCACCATACACTATATACAGGTTATAGCTTTATGAATCCTTATATCACTGTACACATAATTTCACTTGGTACCAGGTGATACTTTTCAGGTTCAGTGGTACTGTACGTTTCTGCTGTATTACCGAACTAGTTCATCTGTCCAAATTCTGCAGCCTGCCATAATCTATAGAAGAAAAGCGAGCTTGTCACAGACTGGTATCCAGTGGTACTCATGTAGAATCAGTTGATTTCTCTCTGGGAAGTCATTCATTACTCGTAGATGTCTCTGTCAGTGTCATATTTTTGGCAGGTCTGATCAGTTGATCATCAGTTCTGCCTTTGTTAAATAAAGACAATGGAAAGTAAAAGCTTGAGCAATTACACTTAGGAGGCTTCTCAATTCATCTCAGTCTTAGAGCAGGCTACAGGGCAGAGCAAAAGCAGCCAAAAATCTTCTGACCATCGCTTCTGCCTCAATACCTGAATCAAGGCACACAGACCATTGACCTTGTGCCTTCCAATTCACCCACGATACCCTGTTACAGGTCACTGCTTACATAGCCTACAGGATAAATCACCAAGCTGTGAAGCTGGATACCTAGTACACCTAGGTTTGAATCCCACAACTACCACTTGCATACTGTTTCACTTTGAGCAAGTGAGTTGCAGTAAGCTCCCTATGCTTCCGGGCTGTACCTTAAATTGAGATTAAGCTCAGTGTGCCTTATCCAACCAGAAATTCCAAAGCAAGACATTTCTTTACAAAGAAACAGAATTTGACAGCAGGTAAGGACCACATGGCCCAGCCAGTCTGCCTATTTTTCCCTACCTACAGCATCACACCAGACACTATCTCTGGCTCTTTCTCCCCCACCCCCTTTCTTTCCACTAGGATTCCCTCATGTCTATCCTATGCATTCTTGAACCCCGCCACTGTTTTCGCCCCCTCTGCTAGAAGGCTGCTCCAGGAATCCACCACTCTTTCTGCGAAGAAGTCACTTTCTCACGTCTCTCCTGAATCTACACCCCTCCAGCTTCTTAGCCTGTCCCCTTGTTCTTGAGCGTTTTTCTGAAAAATACTTCTTCTTGTACCTTGTTTACCCCATGGTGAGGTATTTAATGGTCTCGATCATATCCCCCCTCTCTTCCAGGATGTACATACTGAGGTTCTTTAGTCTTTCATCATAGGCCTTCTGATGCAGATCCTGCACTGTTTTAGTTGCTCTCCTCTGGACTGCCTCACTCTATGTCCTGCCGGTGATGTGGTCTCCAGAACTGAACACAGCACTCTAGGTGGGGTCTTACCAGCAATCTATGCAGAAGTAACACCACTTCCATCTTTCTCCTAGTGATACCCCTCCCCATGCACCCCAGCATCCCACTAGCCCTCCAAACTGCCTTGTCACACTGCCTGACCACATCAAGGTCATCTGATATGATTACCCCAGGTCTCTTCCCGGTTTGGTTGTCAGTACCACTCCACCAATTTTGTACTGTGTCCCTGGGTTTCTGTGCTCTATGTGCATGAGTTTACACTTTTTTGCACTAAAACCCAGTTACCATACCCTTGACCACTCAAGTTTTCTCAGGTCTCTGTTCATCCTTTCCATCCCACCACAACCCCCCCCCCCCGGGAGTGTCCACCTATTGCAGATTTTGGTGTCATCTGCAAAGAGGCTGACCTTCCCTTCCAGTTCCTCTGCAATGTCAATTATAAAAACATTGAAGAGGACCAGTCCCTAAGGCATCCCGCTGGTCACCTTCCCTTCCTCAGAGTGGACTCCCTTTACCACCACCCTCTGTCACCTATCCCCTAAGTAATTTGTTACCCAGTTCACCACCTTTGGACCATTCCTAAGCTGCTCAGCTTGCCTAGTAGTCTTCTATGTGGAACTGCATCGCAAGCCTTATTGAAATCTAGGTAGGCCACGTTCACCACTCCACCCTAATCTAATTTCTTGTCAAACAAATCTATTAGATTTGTTTGACATGCCCCCCACCCTCCGAATTCATGCTGCCTCTTGTGACCTGCTGGAATCAAGATATTTCACAATCCTTTCCCTCAGTAGTGATTCCATTAACTTTCCTACCACCGATGTCAGGCTGACTGGCCTATAATTGCTAGCATCCTCCTTGCTATTTTTGTGAAGTGGAACTACATCTACCCTCCTCCTGTCCTCCAGAACAACTCACAATTCCAGTGAACTATTAAACAGGACTACATGAGGTGCAGCCAGCACCTCCCTGTGCCCCAACAACACCCTTAGATGTATCCAGTCTGGCCCCACTCCTTTGTCCACTTTCAGACTAGCGAGACCCTTCAGGACTCCCTCTTACAAAAAAGAACTAGCGTCCATCTCCCCACCCCAAAGCTCCCGTTACTTGTTTGTGGCCCCTTCCCTTCTCCTTCCTCAGTGAACACTGAGCAGAAGTCGTTGTTCAGGATGTCTGGTTTTTCCTGCTCCCCCTCTACAAAGCCTACCCCCTCCCCTGGTCTTCCTCTTTTCACTTGTATACATAAAAAAATGTCTTGACCCCTTTTGTTACCACCTGTGTTTTTCTCTCTTCAGTTTGCGCCTTCCCTTCTTACTGGTTTCCTTCTTCCCTCCATTACCACTGATACACCTCCCTATGGTGCTCCTCCCTCTGCACCTCCTTATTCCTTCTGAATGCTAATCTTTTGATGTTTACTTTTCAGCTCTTTTGAGAACCACAGCAGTCTGTTTCATCTGGTTTTTGCTCACTTGTTCAATACAAGAGGTCTTTTGCCTTCACTATGCCCTGTTTTAGCTTGCCCACTGTTCCTCCACCCCACCCAGGTCATTCCCTCAGCCCCCACCAGGTCGTCCCCAAGGCATTCAGCCATCTTTATAAAATCTTTTTCTAGCTAAAATAGTACTTCTTACTAACTTGAGTTGTGGAATTTTGAGGTTGTTATATGAAACAATTTGTTATCACACTTTACCTAGGCGCTAGTCAGTGGAGTGCAGCATTTTGTGTTCTGTTTGTTCTGATTCAGGATTAGCCAGCCCTTTTGCCTGCTCGCTAACCCTTGCACCACTCCCGTGTCCTTCTTAAATGTTTGGTTTACAGAACCCAACAGTAACTTGTTTCCAGTGCAGGCCAGGGTCTCAGAAGTACACTTCGTTCAATGCAGGCCACAGCCCTAAAACACCCTGCTTCTGAAAAGGCCAGTAACAAACAGCACCCAGCTTCAAACACAGGCCAGGTCCCAACAACACCCAACATCCAGCCCAGGCCAGGAACAAACAGCATTCTACTTACAACACAGGCTGGCGCTTATAAGCACCCTGCTTCCTGCAGGCCAGGACCCAACAGCTATTCTACATGGGGGGTGAGGGAGACTCGTAAAATCCTGAAAAAGTTTTTCAGCAGTTTTTTATTTTAATGTACAGTTTACAAAAGGCACCTATGTACACATTTAGCCAATGTTTCGTGCCCTAAGGTCCACTTCTTCAGGGCCTGCAGTGTTTCTCAAGTATTCTGTTACTAATACTTAATCACACCTTGTAGACAATTCTATTTTTGGTTCTTCTGTTACAGGGCTTACTTAGCCGCATCAGTCCTCATATATTATTATGCTTGGATACATCTTCCACTATACTGATCAGTAGTCATTGATGTCCTACTCACTACTCCACCCCTGGAAGTAGTCATCAGTGCACCATTGGTGACCACTGAAAACTACAGTGGATGCATAATAATACAGTATATGAGCACAGACGAAAAACTTTTTCAGGAGCTTATAAGTCTCCCTCACCCCTACACAGAGTAGCCTGTAGTAGCACTACTGAGGCAAGACTCCTCTGACTCACCTGTATCTTAGGTGTCAGATTCATGAGGCCTGGAGAGCATCCAGAACCCTCCCCCCCTTCCCAAAATACAGGATCCAACAGCACCTTGCTTCCACAGCAGGTCAGGGACCCCAAAGCACCCTGCTTTCATTGCAAGACAGGACTAAGCAGCACCTTGTGTCCAGTGCAGGGCCAGGCACTCAAAAGCACCCTTCTTCCAACACAGGCCTGCTACCAACTTAGGCCAGGGCCAGACAGTGCCCTGCTTCCAATGTAGCCCTGGGCCAAACAGTCTCTGGCTTTCTATACAGGCCAGGTCCCAACACCATCATGCTTCTTATGTAGGCCAGGGCCCAACAGCAACCTACACCCACCACAGCCCAGGGCCCAACATCACCCTGCTTCTAATGCAGGGCAAGGCCTGAAAGCATCCTGGTTCCAACACAGGCCATGGCTCAGCAGCACCCAGTTTTAAACAAAGCTATGCCCTAACAAGACCGATTCTTCCAGCACAGGCCAGGGCTCAGCAGCACCCTACTTCTACGAAAGGCTAGCACTCAACAACACCCGGCTTCATACAGAGTCCCAAGTCCAACAGCACCTGGTTTTCAGTGCAAGTCAGGGCCCAAGAGTCCCCTACATCCAACACAAGCTATGGTCCAACAGCACCCGGCAACCAACACAGGCTGGATGTCAACAGTACCCTGCTTCTAACACAGGCTAGAGCTCACCAGCACCTGACTTCCAGCACAGGAATGGGCTTAACAGCCATCAGCTTCTCATGCAGGACTGGGCCAAAGACCAGGGGCCAGATTTTCAAAGGGCCCTTACACCAATGCAGAGTAGGTCAAACATCCACCTTGCATCAGATCCAGGTGCACCAAATACTGTGTGCCATATTTTGCAAGAAAAGCGTTCTCTGTGGCAAAGTCTCCCCAAATGATTTAAGAGGTCCGCTGGGTCAAAAATATGATGCATGGGTTGAGAATGAGACAAGCTGAGAATGAGTCAAGCTGAATCAAAAAATACAATGCATGAAGCGAGAATGATGCAAGCTAAGTCAACAATACAATGCATGGAGCGAGAATGTGGCAAGCTGAGGTAACAATACAATGCACTGAGCGAGAATGTGGCAAACCGAGTCAACAATACATGGAGCAAGAATGATGCAAGTTGAATCAACAATACAATGCATGGAGTGAGAACGACGCAAGCTAAATTAATACAATGCATGGAGCGAGAATGATGCAAGCTAAGTCAACAATACAATGCATGGAGAGAGAATGTGGCAAGTTAAGTCAATAATACAATGCATGGAGCGAGAATGATGCAAGCCAAGTCAACAATACAATGCATGGAGTGAGAATGAGGCAAGTCGAATCAAAACTTACAGCGGATGAAATGGCCCCTGGAAGCAATATTTTATATGTTACGGCACTTGAGAAAGCATTACAATGTCTACAATGCAGGACTGTTGCAGCAGAATGTCATTCAAAGTACCACAGTCAGGTCTGCCTGCCTGCCATATGAGCCTCTGTATGTGCTCTAGTGTCAGTTAGACCAGCTCTGGCTGGTCTAACAGCAGCATGCATCTTAGGCACAATGACAGGACCTAAATTCCTTGAAAATCCCACATAAGGGGATGGTGCATCATTCCTGGGATGCAGGCAACCCTTCAGGCATGGGGCAGGCATTTTTTTGATGCAACCATGGTGCAAACCATTCAAACAACATGAAGTCTTGCTATATTATGACAGTAGCAGTTTGTCCCACCACTAGAACTGCTCCGGAGGTGAAATGGTTAATACCATTCCAAAATAGAACTTTGAGCACCAGCTCTAAGAAGCAGCTCTATCTGTGTAATTTCAAACCTGAACTGTCAGATTCTTTACTCCGCCTCAGTGAACAGTCGCTCCGGAGATTTCTCCTACTGCTCGGTTCATTTCTCGGTTTAAACAGTGTTTTCTCGGTTCAATTCAACCGAGAATAGTTTTATTTAACCGCAAAACCGTTCGGTTCAAGCTCTGTCTGTGGTAATCATAAGTAAATTAAAGGTTTTGTCTGTGTGGAACTTGTAAGTTTATCGGTTCGGTTTTGAACCGATCAGCTGGATTTAAAACTTATTTACTTTAAAGTTTAACATTTTTAGAGTCACGGTTCGGTTCTTATCGGTTCTAAAAGCAGTTTTATTACGTTTTCCAATACCTGACACGGTTAGAACCGATAAGGGTGTCTTGCCTGGCACTGCCGCTTAAAGGCAAGTTTTTCTGGTTAGGCTGGCATTGCGTCTGAGAAACCAAAGAAAACCGGCCCACTGGGTTTCAACACTGTGATGTCTGTGGGGAAGTCTTTGCCAAGGCTGACCCACACACCACATGTGTCTATTGTCTGGGGTTTGACCACCTCCAGTCAGACTGCCAGATATGTAAGAATTTCCTGCAGCCACCTGGAAAAGAGATTGGGCAGGCTCAGGGGAGCGAGAGGCCAAAGTCAGCTGACCACGGATGGCAGCCGGTTGGTGCCAACGAGAACTGGAGGAAGTGCCCTCTGACCAGGCGAGACTTCCTCGGGCAAAAAAAAAGCGGGTTCTGAGGAACCAATTCTAGTAAAGAAAACAAGAAAGTCAGCAGGTTTGGAGTCAAAACCCGTCTCCAACTGCTGCAGAGATAGCAAAAGCCATACAAATTGTCCAGTCACTGTCTCAGGTTCCGTCCGAACCGCCACTATCTGGCAAAAGGTCGGTTCGTCCGGTTCCAGTGGTTCAGGAATATGATGTTGAGGAATTTTACGAACCAGAGGAGGGGGAGGATGATTATGAACAGTATGAATGTGGCTGGGAAGGTCTGGGTGTGCCCATTGAACCGGACATTTCCCCAGACAGACCTCTAGAATCTCCCCCTATGCTATCCGAGTCCCCATCTCATTTTATGTTTTACAAAAAAGTTGCTGAAACCCTCCAGCTTCCCTTGGAAGAAGCTGTGGAT
This sequence comes from Neoceratodus forsteri, assembly GCA_016271365.2. Classification (NCBI taxonomy): domain Eukaryota; kingdom Metazoa; phylum Chordata; order Ceratodontiformes; family Ceratodontidae; genus Neoceratodus; species Neoceratodus forsteri. The sequence goes on from CM057449.1 coordinate 544,353,600, forward strand.
GGGCAAGAGGAGCCTGATTTTGTAGAAATGATGGATATTCCAGAGTCTAGGAGATTGTCTATTCCTTTGCATAAGTCTTTTACGAAGCAAACAATAACAATTTTAAAAGCTCCTAATTCTGTGCCTCCTGTAGATAAAAAGATGGACAGAAGGTACACATTGTCAGGTCCTGATACAGAATTCCTTTCTCAGCAATGCAGTCATGTTGGGGTAGTTCAGGCTGCAGCCTGTGATAAAGCTAATATCCCCCTGGCTTCACATCCTCCTGACAAGGATTCCAGGAAGACTGATGCCATGGCGAAAAAACAGTATATGGCAGCCTCTCTGGGACTCAGGCAAGCAAATTATATGGCTAATGTAGCTAGGTATCAGAAATCTAGATGGGATACTGTTATGGAATTAGCCAAGCAAGCCCATGGCCAGCTGGCTAGCGAACAGAGAACAGGTGGCTGCTGATGGCATTGAGGCTTCTACGGTACAGTTTCATGCTGCTGTGGATGTTAATGATGTTTCCTCTAGGGTCATGGCCACATCTGTAGCTTTTCATAGGTTGGCCTGGCTCAGGTGTACTAGTCTGTCACAGGATACCCAGACTAAGGCTATGGATTTTCCTGTGGTGGGAAATTCTCTGTTTGGGGAGCAGACAGAGAATTACATGAAAAAGATGGATGAATATAGGACTACTTACAAAAGTGCCCAAGCTGAGGCTGCAAGCCACTCCTCAGAGGCATACCCCAGGGGTGAGGGGTAGGCCTTTCCTGAGCCTTTTACAGACTCAGGCCTCCTCTGCCTATGCTCAGAGGGCTTCTTCAGAGAGCAGAGGCAGGCGAGGGGTGGTCAGGCCTGCTCCCACCCCTCAGCCTAAAGCTCCTGCTAAGCAGGCACCCTGATGGGGTGCCCAGGGCGGATCTCCTTTACCGGTGGGGGCAGGCTGGCTTACTTCAGTCAGAACTGGGCTTCTTTAACCTCAGACAAGTGGGTTCTGGAAGTAGTAAGCCAGGTCTGGTTCTCAGCTTCAAAAAGTTTCCCAAGTTGAGAACCAGACTTTTTCTACAAGTGCTCAGAGACCTTTGCTCTGGAAGCAGAGGTCTCAACCCTGTTGGCTCTCAGAGCAGTGGAAAGGGTTCCTCCCCTGCACCAGGGCAGGGGTCTGTATTCCAGATACTTCCTTACCCCAAAAAAGACAGGAGAATGGCGGCCCATATTAAACCTCAGATATCTGAACAAGCATCTTTTGAAACCAAAGTTCAAAATGGTAATTCTGGCAATGATTTTACCCTCCCTAAGGCCAGGGGACTGGTTAGCCTCCTTGGACCTCAAGGATGCCTATTTCACGTCCTAATCAAGAGCTCCCATCGAAAGTACCTCAGATTGAACTACCTTCAGGTCATTACCAATTCAAGAGCAATGCCCTTGGCCTTACCTCTGCCCCAAGGTATTCACAAAGTGTCTAGCAGTGGCAGTGGCTCACTTAAGAGGCAAAGGATTGTTGTTTTCCCTATCTAGGCGATTGGCTCATTGTAGGCCAGTCCCAAGAACAGGTAAAATCTCACCTGCAAGTTGCCAGCAACTTCACTCACCTCCTGGGCTTTCTGCTAAATCTACCAAAGTCGGTTCTGGAACCAGTCCAGGTACTCACCTTTATAGGGCAGAGTTGGACTACAAAGCTAGCCAGAGCTTTTCTCCTTAGAAAGGGCGACAAATTTAGCGACTCTGGCCTCCTCCTTCACCCTGCAGGTCTCTCGACCAGCAAGACACTTTCTGCAGCTCCTGGGACACATGGCTGCATCCACAGCTGTTGTGCAGGGAGCAAGATTTCAGATGAGAGACATTCAGTTTCACTTGAGAACCTATTGGTCTCAGAGAAGAGACCCCCTTTCCAAGTTGGTCCCAGTGATTCGAACCTTGATCCAGGCCCTCCAGTGGTGGCAGGATCAGAGCAATTTAGATTGGGGTCCCCTTCATTCCCCTGCTCACAATTTGACTCTCACTACAGATGCTTCCTTCTGGGTTGGGGAGCCCACATGGCGACCTTTCCACTCAGGGGTGTGGTCCCCAGGAATCTCTGCTCCACATCAATTTGTTGGAACTCAGAGCTGTCTTTTAGCTCTTCAAGCATTTCTCGTCTGTCACAACAAGGTGATACAAGTCAGAACAGACAACACCACAACAATGTGGTACATCAACAAACAGGGGGCACTCGGTCTTGACCTTGTGCACCGAGGCAATGAGTTGTGGTCTCTGGCCTATTCCCTGAACACTTCCCTCATAGCAGTTCATCTTCCAGGAAGGACAATGTCCTAGCGGATGCTCTCAGCAGGATTTCCCAGGGCCATCACGAATGGTCCCTGGATCTTCAAGTGCTGGGGATAGTTTTGCCAGATGGGGCACCCTCAGATAGATCTTTTGCAGCCCCAGACAATCACAAACTTCCTCTGTTCTGTTGCAGGCCTCCAGTGCTGGGCTCAGTCCCCTAGATGCCCTTCTCCTGGATTGGGAGGAAGTTTCTTTATGCTTTCCTCCTTCCCTCTCTATTCAAAGTATTAGTCAAAATCAGATCTCAGCCTTGCAGGGTGATTCTGATTGCCCGGATGGAGCCAGGCAGCCTGGTACCCCTCCTTCTGTCATTGACAATCCATCTTCCCCTTTGCCTCCCAGGATTCACAACCTGTTAACTTGTGCCCAGGGAAGGGTTTGGTATCCGGACCTCAAATCCCTCAACCTCAAGGCCTGGCTCTTGAGGAGTTAGAGTTTGCTGATTTACACCTCTCTCAAGGTGTTCTTGAAATCCTAAAGGCTTCCAGAAAGCCTTCCACTAGGGCTACTTATAGTTCTAAATGGAAAAGGTTTTCCATTTGGTGTGCTGGGAAAAATATTTCCCCAGAATCTGCTGATTTGCCCATTGTATTAGATTACATGGTCCATCTTAATTCCTTGGGTCTCAGACCAGCTACTCTGAGAGTCCATTTGGCTGTATCTGCTTTTGTGTCAGCAGGAAAGTCATCCCTCTTCCACTCACCCTGTGTTTTCCAAGTTTTTAAGGGATTACTCCATACTAATCCACCCTTTTAGAATCGGCCCCTGCCTGGGACATTAATGTTTGTATTGCCCAGTTAATGCAACCCCTTTAGAACCTCTGTTTTCTGCAGAGCTTAAGTATCTAACTTGGAAACTGTTTTCTGGTGGCTATCACTTCTGCTAGGAAGCATAAGTGAGTTGCAAGCCTTGTCAGTGGAAACTGACTTTATTTCTTTCCACAGGGATAAGGTAGTCCTTAGGACTAATAGGAAGTTTTTACCTAAGGTGGTTTCAGATTTCCAACTTAACCAATCTATCTCCTTCCAGTATTTTTCACTGATCACTCCTCTTCTGGTGAGAGGAGGTTGCACAACCTGGATGTTAAGAGCTCTTAGTTACTATATAGGCGTACCAAGGTTACAGGTTCGAATCCCTCCAACTTTTCCTTACCTATGGTGAAGTTGGGAAAGGCAAACCTGCCACTAAGAGATCAATTGCCAGGTGGATTGTCTCTTGTATCCAATTTTGTTATCAGAAACTGGGCAGAGATCCCCCTCTGGCTTGAGGCTCATTCTACCAGGGTACTGCTGCATCTCTAGCTGCTGCCAGAGACATCCCTATATTAGAGATATGCCAGGCTGCTACTTGGAAAACGGTACACACTTTTACCAAGCATTACTCCCTGGATGTCCAGGCCAGGAGAGATGCTCGGTTTGGCACAGCTGTTCTTCAGAGCCTATTCCTAAGTAGGTTCTGCCCCTCCTCCATGGAAGTACTGCTGTGTAGTCTGCTACTGTCATAATATAGCAAAACTTCATGTTGTTTGAAGAAAAATTACTCACCTTAGTAATGTTGTTCTTCTAATGGAGTCTTGCTATATAACCTCCCCAACCTGCCCTCTCAGAACTTCTACTTGGGTGGGGTCGCGGGAAACTTAGTGTGGGCACTATCTTATGCCCTTTAGCGTTTCTCCCTTTGGGAGTTTGGGGTGTGTGTGTTTATTATACTGTTGTTTTATTCTCATGTTGTTAGAATTGTGTTAGTAGTTCTGGTCCCTGACTTGAGTCTTGGGTGTTGGGACCAGCAATGGTTGTTAATATTTAGGTAGCCATTTGGCTTGTGTAGGTTACAGCTTCCACACAGACCTTAGTGAGTTTTTGCTCGTAAAGATCTGACAGTTCAGGTTTGAAATTACACAGATAGAGCTGCTTCTTAGAGCCCGTGCTCAAAGTTCTATTTTGGAATGGTATTAACCATTTCACCTCCGGAGCAGTTCTAGTGGTGGGACAAACTGCTACTGTCATAATATAGCAAGACTCCATTAGAAGAAACAACATTACTAAGGTGAGTAATTTTTTCGTCTGGTGCATGAAAGTTTTGATACATCCTGCTCCTTGTGTTTGTTTGTTTTTTGTTATATAAGCACTGTGTGACATTCTCTATCTGGCCTCATGTTTCCAACACAGGCCAGGACCCAGCAGTTCCCTGCTTCCAACGCAAGCTGAGACTCAGTATCACTGTAGCTGCAATGTAAACTTGGAGCCCAGCCCACAGCACTCCACCAAGTTCAGTGCAAGCCAGGAGGACCTACTGTATCTGCACCCTGCGTCCAACGCTTACCAGGTTCCAGCAACACACCTCTTCCAATACGCCCCAGAACCCAGCAGCACACTGCTTAAAACACTGCTTAGTACCCTCCTTTTTGTGTTGCAGGAACTTGCAATGCATTGTTTCATTTTTTATGTTGTTATGACTAGAAGAGGCTGTTCAGATATTGGGGGTGTCACTACCACATAATGACCTTCTGGTGTCGCAATCCCTGCTATACAATTTAAAATCATGGATTCCCATCTCTGCCCTTTAAATGCTGGCCTAGACTAGCAGCTTGACTGAATGCCAGCTGAAAGGAATACCACCTCCCAACAGTCGCCCAGCTTATTTGACCATATACTGTATATGCTTATAAGGATTTTTTTTAATATGCAAAATGAATAAATAAAAAGTTTATAAGGATTTTTAAGGCTATTCCAGCTGAGGTATGGAGACATAACATCTAGAACAAAATGTTATATGCCTACTCCTAAGTGGGCAAACTGAAAAAAAAAATCTAATCTCTTTCATCATGAGCCCACCACCAGGTCACAAAAAGTAGTTAAACTGAAGTTACTATGTTTTTTGTTTGTTTGTTTGTTTTTTGTGATGTGCCTTTCTCTTTCTGATGGCAGCTCTTCCCATGTGCTAAAATAAAAGCACCAGTTCAAAACAAATTGATGTTACAGTCAAGATTTGTCAAGCATCATTTTGAGAAATAACGCAGTCACTCAGAGGTCCTCCCTTTAGGACTCCCCGTACAGGCAATAGCTTCCTAATTGTATCTAAGTCTATTATAATCCTCCCTGCTGCACACAAAATACATTACATGATTCTCAAGAACAGTAATCCACAGAAAAGATTCACATTATTTAACATTTTCCATCAGAGCAGCAGCTGAGGGTGCAGTTCAGTTGACAGTTGTACACTGTGAAATAAGCCCCAGAACTTTCCAGCTTTTGCTAATCAATCTATTTTAACCCCATGAGGTGGCTGTTTAAAATTGATTAGTGATGTTCAAGGCCTGAGTAGCGATACGCTACACTAGTTGAGATATAATTCACTCGCTGAAGCTGGCCCAAAGGCCCTGACCTGTCTGCAGCAATTGCCTCCAGGAAGATAAAAGGTGTCTCTTATCCCAGATGGAACGTGTGTGACTAACTGACCACCAGGGCTTCTGTGGCCTTTCCTCAGCAAGCCATCTGCCAGCCCCAGTCAGATAACATTTTTTGCCTTTTGAGGTTAGAAGTTTAAGCCCACCAGTTCAAAAAAGATGGATGAGAAACGAGACTTTGAAACTTGATTTGTTTTATTTCAGGCTATTTCACCCAGGTAAGAAAGACTGGATTTTTCTGTGCTGCCGCAGAAGATAATCTGCATACTCTCTGCACATCCCCAAGAGTTTTTCTTTTTAACTTGAAGGGGAGGGGTGACTGAGAGAGCAAAAAGACAAGCCCACATATACATTCTGTGGTCATTATAAATTCATACTGAATTTCTGACCATTTTCTCAGTACAAACAGCCAACTGCAACATAATAATACAACCGACAACTAACAAATAAACACATCACATGGTGATGACCTAATGCTCTTCTGCTTATCATTTTAGGTCTTTTAACTTTAGCCGTTTACAGAATTCCACAGCGGGAGTTACAGTGATACCAACAGGAAGGAGTCAAGGTGCCACCAAGCAGCTGGCATTCCCAACGCTGGAGCCTGCTCAGCAAATGGCAGAGTACCACCATTAACTGGGAAGTGAGAAGGGGGTCATGGTCCCCTTGCAGCTTAGCTGCTGCCAAGGGATGGCGCTGCGTCATAATAGTAGGAGTTAATGGGACTGACTGGTGGTGGGAACTGTAAAACAAATAAAATAACTCTTTTAAACTTACACTAGACAGCATTTTGCCTTGATTACATCAGCAGACTTTGGTTTGAAAACTATGGTGTTCAATGAACTTTAGTGAGGAAAAAATATTTAAGCAATGTAATAAGTTACAAATAGTATGCTGTTATGTTAATTTTTTTTGGCATTTGTTCCATATATTTATGGAACAGAAATGAAACAATTCTAAAAAAAACTTTTACTATAAAAAAGTGAAGTTAGGCATGACAATTTTATTTATTATTTAGGAGCTGTGGCACACACAGCCAAATTATACTGTGACACTGGAGCTCAGAGAATTAATATATTTTTTTTTTCATAAAATTCAACACCAGGCATAGCATGACGTGTTTCGGATCAGATACCCTTTATCAAAGCGTCTCTGATCTGAAATGCCTCAGACTATGCCTGGTGTAGAATTTTATGAAAAATAAATATTAATTCTCTGAGCTCCAGTGTCGCAGTATAATTTGGCTTTGTGTGTCACAGCTCCTAATTTAAAAAAGTTTGAGAATTTTATTGGATAAGCACCGCTTTCCTCATGTGTATTCTACTAGTGTTGATGTACAGTTTTATTTATATAGCACCCTAGCCAAGGCTCATGGCTCACAGTAGAGCTACAATAATACAGCAATCACATTAATTCTGAATATAATGATAAATATCCCCAATTAAATGAACAAAGAAAAGTAATAACCCTTAAGCTGCTCATGGAGTTATGAAGTATAGAAATACAGTACAAGTACAGAAGTCCATGACATAGCAAGAGTTTCATAGGCTGCCAGCAGATTTAGAAAGAGTAGGAATTCAGAACCTCTATACATGTCTATGGCACAGCGAAGGTTAACCTAAAGCAATTAACACAAGAGACAAGTACACTACCTAAACGACAAAGTAGATGCCCCAGAAAAAAACTCAAGTTTTATTGTCACCATACACTAAGCTTAAGCAAACAGAACTTCAGCCCCCTTTTTAATGCCTCCAAGGGGAACTCCAAAGATGACAAAGGAGTTCCAAAATGATGGGGGCAGCCAAGGGATTACATAGAAACATAGAAGCTCCAACTAACTCAAGGCTGTGCTGGTGAGTCCCCTATATTCCTCCATCAAAACCTCATGGTCCACTGTATCAAATGCCGATGACAGATTGAAGAGAACGACAATGGAACTTTCCCCTGTATTCCTCATCAGAAGCAGGTTATTAATCACCCTGACAAGAGCAGTCTATGCACTGTGCTCAGGACTGAAACCAGACTGGAATGGTTCATTGATGTAAGATTCCTCTAGGTGGGCTTTGAGCTACACAACTACGACCTTCTAAATTATCTTTACCTGAGAGGGACGGTTAGAGATCAATCTCTAATTTGCCAGAGCGCCTGGGTTCAACAACTGTTTCTTGATGTGGGGCTTCACCATGGCCCTCTTCAATACCTCAGGAAAACACCACTCCTCAAAGGAACACAAAACAATTCTGGTAAAAAATGGACCCAGACACCTCCTGCAGTCCACCAACAACCAACATGTCCCTGATCAAGATTACAGAACATAGGGTGCAGTACAGAGTGCACCCAGATTACCTCTTCCTCTAAAAGTGGATGAAACCCACTCCGGCATATCAGAGGACTTGCTCTTCTCCCTGATCCAAGACAGACAGCCCTGACAGGGCACTTGGAGATATTCTGTCTCTAACAGAGGACATTCTGTTCAGGAAGAATTGTCCAAATTCCTCACACCAAGCTGCAGATAACACACCTCCAGACTGCAGATAGAGAAGATAAATATCCATCGACAGTGTGGGTGAGTTGAGCTGGTCTATTCTTACCTTGACTTTTTGAAGGCGATCCTCCTCTGATAATACTTTTAATGGTCTCTCAGAGCCATCCTGTCATCCACAAGATAGACCTCTTCCAAAACTGCTCCAACCTTGACCTTGTGACCTTCATCTATCTTAACTCCCCATTACACCATAGGTTACTGTGATGGGAGGTCAGTGGGTGGGCATGAACTGAAGCTATAGTGTCCAGAGCCACTGAGATGGCTGTATTATAGCCATCTACATCCACGTTTGCACCGTCAACCCTCATATGCTGTGACCAAACCAAAGCTATCCAATACCACCTTGAGCTCATCTGGCTCAGGATGACATATGGAACAGCACTGTACTATCTTCAAAGAGGGTGGAGAAACCCAGAGCCCCCACTGAGTAACTATTGCATGGCATGGTAATCCTACCAAATGACTGGATCTACCCTGACATCCCAGCTGTTCAGCCCCAGAGAAAACATGGAGTTCAAGGTGTGGCCTAATTCATGGGTAACAAAGGTAACTGCATGGAGCCCACTCAATCCATCAACTGGTGGAACTGCTGAATAAATTGCAAGTCCTCATCCTCAACGCATGCACTGAAGCCCCCAGCACTACTAGACTGGGGAAATCCAATAAGAACTCCTGTCCCTACCAGAGGGATGGTACACCAGTAGAATCCTACACTTCTCACTTGCCTCCATTTTTATGACCACACATTCAAACATCCGTGTCTCACTCAGTGGGTACATGCTCCTGCCTTGGGCAGTGTGCCATTGAGAACCCCACTAAGATAGCTGCCACCAGGATTGGCACAGAGACATCACCAAGCCAGGTCTCGATGAGGCACACAAGATAACCGTGGAATCTGTGATAAAAAGCTGCATTTTTTTTGGGGGGGGGGGTTTACACATCTTTTTCCCTCCAGTCACGGTCTGCAGGGCCTCTCTCAGGCATCCTGCCTGGTGGGGCCACCCCTCCTCTTTGGGCACTCTTAACAGTCAGACTCTGATGTGGAAGAGGACCCGAGTGGAGGAACCTGGATGGACCCAGCTGTGGGCACTGGGGCAGGTGCCATCGCCTACCCTGCAGACTGGGCTTTTTCCTTGTTCTGGTGTTCGCTCCACCCCCCCCACGCATATGCACGCCCCTGATGCTCAGCGCACAGCAACCCCTGCCTGCATCAGGCCACGCCAATTACGTGCTGCCCAGCGTGCTACAGCGCCGCTGGCTCCACCAGGAGCATGCCGGGCGATCCACAACCTCCCCTCCGGGGAGGAAAGCAGCCCGAGCTCACTCCCGAACTCAGGTTGCTGGCATGGCGCATGTTGTGGCGTCCAGCACCTCAACCCTCAGCGCCACCGGGCTGGCATTAACAGCTGCTGTTTTATTCTTCAGGGATTTAGTACTAAATAGAACTGACCAAAATTAAAGAGTAAGGTCAGCTGGCCCCTTGGCTACCTACTCCCTGTTACCAGTGGGCTTCCTTGGGGTAGGAGTCAGGCAGGCAGGGAGGGGAGACCACTCTTTTCACACCTCCTTAGCTCGGGGCAACTTTTTTGGCCTACCACTCTGGATTTGCCCCTGCCCCCTTGACACCTATCTCATTTAATGCCTTCATTCTTCTGCCGTCTCAAGATACCCAGCCTCCTGCAATGATACAGGACTGTTGCCAGTTGAACAGATTTAGCTGTTGCTACCTCAGCAGTGAGCCTGTTTAACACATTTATGACTCTCTCAAGAGGAGCAATATTTCCCACTCCAGTATTTATGTATTTTCCTCCTCTTATGCCATCATACAGTATGTCATTTTACTTCTCTTATTCAAAAATCCCTTTCCCCTACATCAGTGCACTTTACTTTACTGGTTCGATGTGTTCATCATCTGGATGATAAAGAAAATGGGACTGACCCACGGACAGAGTCAGGACAGAGTAACTGATGCCGGGGGTTGGGGGATGAGGACGATAAACACTGGGATAAAAACTGGGTAGAGTGTTTATAATAGGTAGCTTCTGGATGGGATGACTAGCCCCTGTTTGCAAGAACAACTCCTGGATCTGGAAACTATTTATCTCCTGCTAATATTTATTTTATTTATTGATTTATAAATTTTTAAATGACACACTGAGTTGTGACATCTTATTTCCAGGTGCACCCTTGAGAGGGATTACATGGACCTCTTTTGCTGACTGGGAGAATGTTAGCCATTAGACCGGGTTAAATTCCCTACTGTTACGGTAAAAGCCATTTACCTTTCTATGACTTCTACCTGGACAGTCACTGGGGGTCAGAAGGGACCATGATTTAATGTCTCATCTGAAGGATGGTACCTCAGCCCTGCAACATCCCCCTGTGTATATTGGTTATTAACCCAAGTTACTGACGTGAGATTTGAACCCACAATCTTCCACATTTTTTAGCTCCAGAGGCAAGTGTGGAACTTGGTGAGCCACCAACACTGCTTATTTTTGCCCCTGGAACTCGACTTTAGTTGAACTCCCAAATCCAGTCTTCTGACTTGCACAAAGTCACACAGAGTGACCCTCATATGAGACATGTTTCATTCCTTTTCGGAAGCCTAAGATTTTTCTCAAAAATATTGTCTGTCTGACCCAGTGGCTCCACCTGGGAGACCTGGTGTATCTAAGAATGGGCTTGATCTCTCATGCCCTGGTACAGCAGGTACTGTACTAAGTGCCTAGAAGAGATAATGCATTCAACCTACCGGTGGAGTGGGGGTACCACATGTCACCCAATGCACACGTACCACACAGCGGCTGACTACTAAGCACTACTGGTATTGTCTGTGGAAGCAGTCATTGAGTCACCTAGCTTGAGAAGAGGGGCTGCCTTAGGGGCTGTCAGGCAATGATATATGGGAGGGCAATAAAGGGGAAAATGGCAGGGGGCAGTTCTAGTGAAGGAAAAAACAAACAAGAAACCTGCTGACTTAGACAAAGCTATTAACATCCACGAAAACTTATATACTTTCAAAAGGTGGCCAGCAAAGCATTATCATTAGTATTCATATTACTGAGTATTAATCATTAAACCAAACTACAAATAAAGGAAGGAAACCACTTAAAGGAATCACCAATACAGAACCAACACTGCCATAAATGTACTGTGAGCCAGTTTATGAAAATGCAATATAAAAAGGGAAATGTTATTAAATGTACAGCTGATAAAGTAATACAGCTGGCAAAAGAATCCACTTGCTGGGTTCCAAGGATGCAGTATGTATTTATATATGAGTGCTCCAGTGTAATCACAGAAGATATGGAAGCTGTCCAGAAGAGGGCAACTAAAATGGTGCAGGGTCTGCACCGGAAGACATATGAAGAGAGACGAAAGGAGCTTAATATGTATAGCCTCGAGGAAAGGAGGGAGAGGGGGGACATGATAGAAACATTCAAGTACCTCAAGGGAATCAACAAAGTCCAAGAGGGTAGCATCTTTCAAAAAAAGAGGTGTGCAAGAACAAGAGGGCACAATTTGAAGATGGGGGTGGCTCAGAGGTAATTTAAGGAAGTATTTTTTCACAGAGAGGGTTGTGGATGCATGGAATGGCCTTCGGAGGAGGTTGTGGTGTCAAAATCAGTGGTGGAATTCAAGCATGCATGAGACAGTCATAAGGCAATTCTAGGGGGTGGGGGTAGGAAGAAGTAGGCTGCTGGTTAACTAGGATCTGCAGCTTATCCAGTAGGTAGGGAAATGGGCAGACTGGGTGGGCCAAGCGGTCCTTATCTGCCGTCAAATTCTATGTTTCTATGATATTATCTATCATACAGCTAGCTTACATAAAACTGAGCTATCTAAATGTGTCTTGATATCCTGTTCTGAATCAGGAGGAAATTTAGATCATCATGGAATTACACATTTCTGAGATTTCAGCCTTGAAGGTGTAGTGGGTCTGTGACATACAATATCATCTCATCCTATCTAGAAAGGGTCACTGAAATCAAATCCAGACTCTAACTAATGTTAACTGACAAAACAAGACACAGGACAGGGCCTGTACACTGCCTCCCCATGACTAGAGGAGGGCAGGCAGTTCTTCACATAGTGAAAAAAGGAAAAAAAAAAAGATCAGCATGGGTTTTCCCAGGCAGGTCTCTCAGTGTCTCCCACTTGCTCCTAGCCAGTCCTGTCAGTCACTTGCAGACCCTAGCTTCAACACACCTCACCACACCAACCAGAATGACACCTACAGAGGTACTGTAAGGTACAAAGTTACTGTAGAAAGAGAATTACTGTGGAGGATTTTGTGTGAAAGAAGTTATAAGACATGGTCAACAAGAGAAGAATCCTGAAAACAAAACAAACCTTCAGTAGAAGCTATTCCTACCACAGTTCCTCAAATAACTCAGCACAGCTCGGACTCACTCCAGTGTGTTATTTTTAGTTCATTATTTAAATTAAAATGCTCTTCTTGTATATCTCAAGTACAGCCTGTCATTCTGGGTTATTCTACCTTTTGAAATATGAACAAACCAGAGTAGTCCACAGACTTGGCTTCCAGTTTCTGTAACTGCTGCCCCCCCCCCTTCTTCCAATACTCACACCCTGCATTCTTCTAAGGATCTGTTGTGAATGGAGGAAATAAACACCCAAATCCCCTTCCCCTAGGAAAAACAAAACAAAACAAAAATGATGTTACTCAAACTCAACGGAGTTTACGGCCCATGTCCAGCAGGCAGAACCATTTTATTTCACAGCTTGTTCACTTCTCTTGAAAACCAGTTCTAATTCAAAATATCAGTGCAGCTCAGGATTCCATTTTCGAGTTGCTGCAGTTCCTTCTTGGCACAGGTTCAGCTTTTTGTCTTTCATTTTCCCTCCTCCCTCCCCTCCCCTCCAAGCACTAGAGAAAAAATTCTCTCCACGCTTCAAAGGCACAAATGTGATTCTACCCCCCCTAAAAAAAAAAAAACAACAAAAATGCAAAACAGAATCAAAGACTGTTTCCCCAACAGCAGCCATCTAAAAACTGAATTATCTTCCCGTGCATGTGTGTGCAGCTTACAGTCATTCACCGAAGTGTTCCAACTCCTATGCATCTCTACGGAATGACACAAACTCCCATACGTGAGGCATCTGGGCATCTGCTTTGCAAAGGGCATGTTTAAATACGTTTAATCACTGTTAAATCAGGACATACAGGTTTGTTGCCCCCACCCACCTGAAAAAAAAAATAATCAAGGTCGTTGCTGGAGGGATTTTTATAGATGTCGCATGTTTTTAACAGCTGTCAATTTCTGTCTTTCAAGCCTCTGGGGCTGATGAGAAGATAAAAAAAGGACAAGATGGCACAGAGGGCTTAGCTGAACTGGGCAGCCTCATGTTCACGATTCTGTATTCAAATTGGCAACAAGCTTATTACACACACTCCTCCTACTCCTGCTGTCTCTCTAGCGCGTTCACCTTCTTTTTAATATTTAGACATTTTTACTCGATTTGCCACTTACCTTGCCTATAAAGGAAGGCCCCCAAGACTGAAAATCTTAGACACTACATGTGAAGACAGCACAGCCTATGGCAAATGGAGCACAATGTGATGTAACATTTACCGGAAAAAACACACACAGACACACAGAGCCACCACTGCTGCAGTTGTGCGCATGTTAAGAATCTAATACTCAAGCTCCTCATGGGGGGTGTGCATTCACCACATGAAAGCAACCCGAGATATCCAACTTTCAACAAGCTATGCAACTCCATTTAAAACCACAGATTGCAGTGGCTAAAGTTTAAAGACAAGGAGAGAAAATGAAACAAATGCGCCCTCTTACTGCAGTTGGAGATGTTTATTTAAAAAAAATAAATAACCCTGAACACTGATGGTTCTCTTATTCTGTACAGGCACTGCAGACAAAAATGAAACTCGTGCCATCATGTCACCATGCATTTTCCTGTCACCATAACGTACTTCCACTAGAACGAGGCAGGTTGTTTCATTCTGATAGAACAAAGCAGCACCTAGAAATAGGAATGCCTGCTAGCTTCATGAGTGAGGTGGTAGGATCAGGTGATAATTGACATACTATCAGCTACTACAGGCTATTGTGTGTCCACTTTATACTATGTATTTTACATTATAAAATTGTTTCATTAGTTCTTTTTAAATAAAGATTTAACTATTTCGGTTTGATTTTACTTCTCTGTTTTGACTGCAGTGGAGGCCATTGTGATGTCAACGGGCACTGTGCTTGCTGTACTCCTACTGGTTAAGTTTAATTTTGTGCCCTATCAAAAGGGGAGATAAATGGCAATGACTGATCCGAAATGGAAATAATCTTCATACTGGTGATATCTGCAGCAAAAATAGCCATGGCTCTTGGTAGCTTTTGCCTCATAGGGGTTCAGGACTCCTACAATAAAAAACCAAACGGGGAGTCCCTGACCAAATTCTTGAAGACCAGCACTGTTCCTTTCAAAGTGCTTTGGTGTGTCCTGCTACATGTGGGTGGGAAAAAAGCAGCATACTGTGCCTCCTGAGACGCCAGCAGTGTGTCCACTTACCCATCGCACAGATGAATAAGAATCCTGATGGGCTGCTGCAGCATCAAGAGTGCAGGGACCACATACCTAACAGCCCCAACAACATGCTTCTTTTTAGGTTTTACTTCACAAACACACACACACACACACACACACACACATATACACAGTTAGGGTTGAAGCCATAAAAGTAGTGAAATGTGGTGCTAGGGTTTCCAACCCTAACACCCCACCCCCATCCTGCAGGCAGCAACAGGCATGGGGTGTGTGCCTTGGGGTTGTCAACTCCAACACTCACCCATTCCATGAGTAAATAAGCTGAGATGGGTGCAGGATATAAGTATGGTGTAGTATCAGGTCGACAACCCCAAGGCACCTCCCCTATATATTGCTGCCTGGAACAGGGGTGGGGTGTTGAGTTGGAAACCCTAATGTCACATTCCCTACTTGTGTGCCTTCAACCATAACTAGTGCATTAACAAAGTTTTTTGCAAAGAATGTCCTTACTTTCTGAGATATTACAAGTATATCCTTATCTGCCTGCATTAGTGCACTCCCATTCGTCCATAATGTTATCCATATTTGTGTGCAGGAGCGCACAGCCCTGCGCTCCCATCCATAATTTATGAGATATTGTAATGGTATCCTTATTTCCCTGTGGAAGTGCAGGGCCCATAAGAACAGAATGGCATCCGTATTTGTGCATGGGAGTGTAGGGCCCTCCAGGCCCCCCATCCATGCATAATGTTTGAGATAGTGTAATCGTATCCTTATCTGGCTGTAGGAGCATCCCGTGGTGCACAGCGCCGAAGAAACACCTCACAGTGCAATGTTATCCTATAGGAAACACAGCAACATTTGAAACCTGTATAACTCCACATCAAATTAATATCTTGTCACCAAACCAGCAAAATGGACTTCTGTGGGGCAAGCCCATTGTACTCTGAAAATTTCAGACCAAAATTGTAAACCATTTCTTCACAGCACAAAGAAACAACAATGTACTCCTCACATTACAACGTTAGCCTAGGGAAACGAAGCAAACTTTAAACCCGCAGAACTCAAGAGCACAGTAATGTATTTTCACCAAAACCAACAAAATGCACATCTGTGGGGCAATCTTTGTACCCTGAAACGTTCAGACCAAAATTCCAAACCGTTTCTTCAGTGTCCAGTGACAAACAAACAGCTATGATAGAATACTTGTTCACAAATTGCAAAACAGGATCCTGTTTCATGTTTCTTTGTTCGCAATTTGCAAAACAGGGTTTCAGCATGTCCAAAAACACATTTCCAGGTGATTTATCAAAAAACTAACAGTAGAATCCGATGGAATGGGTCCCAATTAGCAGAACACATGGGTTGGTTACTTGTGAAATCATCACTTTTTTTCAATTATTTAATTTTGTTTTCCTCGCTAAAAGAAAACAAGATGGTGATGGCACAGAAAAAGATTCCACATCTGCAGCACAGGATTCCACATTTGTGAAAAAGGATTACCCATTTACAACAAAGCATCCTTTTTTGAGCAGGACATTCTTACTGGAGAGTTAAATTTGCACTGAGATTATAGGAAACTTTAAAATCTAATAAATTTGGAATGGATTAATATTTTTTTACCAAACCTTCAAAAGGCACATCTATGACCCAAGACCTTTCTACCCTAAAAATGTCAGACCAAAATTCCAAGCCGTTTTTGTGCTGCGGTGTGACAATGAAAAAAAAAAAAAAAAAAAGTAATTTTTAAATGTTTCACATTCTTTATCTCCACACACACACACACACATCCATGCAGAACAAAACTTGCCAAATCAAGAGCTATTTGGTCCCTGATGGCACATGCACAATTTCATGCAAATCGCTTGAACAGTTGCGAAGTTATTAAAGTGCAAAATTTCGAGTTTAACATAGAAGTCAGCGTTAAGCCTATATAGATGCAGATTATATATATATATATATATATATATATATATATAGAGAGAGAGAGAGAGAGAGAGATTCGTTGCAAAAACACTGATAATGAACAAGTTAGTTCAACTAACACTACAAAAGTAAGGAAATGTGGCGTTAGGGCTTCCAAAACTAACTCTCCACCCAAGCACCAAAAGGATTTGGGTCTCAAAGTCTTGGCAAATCAGCGTGTGGTCTTCCTTGGGGTTGTCAACTCTAATGCTCATCCTCCCCCCACCCCAGCCCACAGGCTCAAGAACAAGGTACAGCTGCAAGCTAGTGCCTCACAATGACAGACTCTTCAAAGGTAGGGAACTATATCTTGCCACATTTGTAGTTCTTTACACAGAGCTCTGCAGGCCCTACGCGAAGAAAGGAGATCACATCTGATGCTGGGAATAGGGTGGGCATTAGAGCTGACAACCCCAAGAAGACCCCACCACTGGATTCACCAAAACTCTGCAGACCCAAAACCTAATGTGTTTTCCTTTTTGCTGCTTTTGGGTGGGGTTGAAACTAATGCCACATTTCCTTACTTTTGTGGCGTTGTTTTATTTTTATTTATTTAAAATTCTGGTTAACTGGGAAAGGCACACTGAGCCAAGGCTCCTTTCCAGGTGAGACTTGGGGGGTTGGGGGGGGAACGGGAGTACAGACATAAAGGCATTACAAACGTGCAAAATGCAAATAAATAAATAAAGCTGAACCTTAACTGGTGCATTAACGAAGTTTTTAGCAAAGAACTTCCTTTCTTTTAAGATAACGGAATTGTATCCTCATTCATCATATCGTATCCTCATATGCAGATGTGCCGGGCCCTTTGGGTCCTACATCAAGGGAAGACTCTGCCGGTGACCCGGGTTCGGGAATAAGCCCGGGTTGCTGCGGAGTCGGCAGGGAGAGGATTGAGCGTCCGGAAGACAGCTCTCCTCTCCCGGGAGGGACAGGGGTCCCAGTTCGGTGCTCTGCTGATCTCTGGCAGAGGCTGGAGATACAGCAGGCACTGAGGAGTCGAGAGGAGGAGTGGGGGAGTGGCAGACGTCGGATACGCCTTGATGTCAGGGCACCAGCCACTCCCCAGATAAACAGAGAAAATGCCTCTCGGCTCCGGCGCGAAGACGCAGCACCGGAGCTTGCCCCTGATTTACGGCCGCCCACCTGGCAGCCTCCCGACTGATGCTACTGCTGTGTCGGTGCGTTGGAGCCCACCCCGTCCCTGCCAGGGGGGGTATAACCTAGGCTACATGGGCGACGAAGGATGGCCAGGTAGGGTGTGTGCTATGGGGGGATGACTCCATGTGCTCCTGAGGAAGACCAGAGCCGAGGGGGTGAGAAGGAGGCATAAACAGTAAAATAAAAAAAAGAATTCAGGGGCTGTCTGGTGGGCTGCAGAAGTGCAGGGCCCTCTGGTCCTGCGCTACCATGTGGTCACAGATGCACAGGGAAAAAGAGCCCATCTGTCAGGCAATTCACAGGGCCCTCTGCCACCCATGGGTGCGCAGGTGCAGAGCCCTATACCAAGAGGATAGCTGTCTTCACTATATGGTACCCGGGCCCATGCAGACAACCCTGCAGCTTTCATTCCCTGGCTGGGGGTGGTGGTGTTGCATAACAGCACCATCTCCCCACTCTCAACCCATCCAGCAGGGCCACTGCACTCGCCCTTGAATTCAGCTCATTGACATGGGACCACAAAGCATACCTACTGGGGACAAGATTGGTACTACGGACAAAATTTCCATATATATTTAATTCTGACCCCAGATTTTCAAGATAGTCATTTTATGACTCCTCTTATAAACATGACATGTAGTATTTAATTTAATTTCATTTATTTTGATATTGCAGGTAAGTACTCTGGAATTTACATTCAATTTTCAGGTATGACCTGAAGTCAGGTAAAAGTTTAACGTACAGGTATACATATATTGCCAGTAAAATACAAAAATGACAGATACAGTACAATTCATTTATATACACAGTAAGTACATACACAGTTTATAGTATATTGGCCAAAATATCATTTCGCACCAAAAGTGCAAAAACATATCTCATCCAGGATTTAAAAAATGACACCTGCCAAGTTTATGAGGCGATGTAGAAACTGGCTATGTTGAATGTTTGGAGTTAAAATAGTGAAAATTAGCAAAGTTATGAGTGAACTTTGCAATACTACAACATTCACTCATAACCTGTGCATTTTACCACATATTATATATACCAAATTTTCAGCATAGCCTTCTTATTACTCCACCTCATGAAGCCGGTATGAGAACATTTTCAAATTCCCTAAGAAACTTCATTCTGCACCACTGAAATGTCATTCTGCGTCACAGGTGAGAAAACACATATTGGTCAGGATCTGAAAAATGACAACTGTCACGTTCATGAGGTGGTGTGAGAAAATGACTATGTTGAAAAATTTGGGTAAAAATATTTTAAAATTACCAAAATTATAAGTGTGCAGGGGGACCTGGAGGCTCTGGAAAGATGGTCTAGAAAGTGGAAGCTGAGGTTTAATGCAGGGAAATGCAAGGTACTCCATCTGGGGGCCAGAAACCCAGGCCAAGTGTACACCCTGGGGGGGGAAATACTACAAGTCTCAATGGCTGAGAGGGACCTGGGGGTGGTGGTGGATGTCAAGATGAACAACTCTGAGACTTGTAGGAGGGCAGCAGCCAAGGCCAACAGGATGCTGGGATGCATCGCTGAGGGGATCACCTCCAGAAGGAGGAAGTGATACTCCTCTGTATAACTGCTTGGTGAGGCCACACCTGAGTACTGCATGCAGTTTGGAGCCGCACTTAAAGAGGGATATTAACCTCCTGGAGAGTCCAGAGGAGGGCAACCAAAATGATTTGGGGCTTGGGGACAGGACCTATGAGGAGAGGCTCGAAGAGCTAAATATGTACACTTTGGAAGAGAGAGGGACCGGGGCACATGATAGAGGTCTTCAGGTACATGAAGAGGGTAAATAGGGAGGAACAGTGAGGGTGCTTGAAGGAAGGAGGAGGGGCCACTAGAGGCATGGGTGGAAGCTGGAGGGAGATTCAGGAGAAAGGAGGAGGTGCTACTTCACTGAGAGGGTGGTAGAGCCATGGAATGCACTACCTAGGGGCTGGAGGAGGCAGAGACAGTGGAGGGGTTCAAGAGGGGTGGGACAGGTACAGGGAAGGGTTCAGGAAGCAAAATCCAATGCAGCAAGAATATCCAGAACTGGGAAGGGAGAAGCCAGAGAAGGCGAGGGGGACAGCAAGGTCAGCACCCAGGGTGGGTGCTGACCAAACGAGCAGACACGAAAGACCATTAGGCCTATTCTGCTGGCATTTTAGTATGTTAGTATGTTAGCACAGAAAAATTTCAATGTACGACCAAAACGGTGTCATTTTTGAATATTTTTACCCCAATTTTTTAACACGGCCTTCTTATGACCCCACCTCACGAACAAGGGCAGTGAAAAGTTTCAAATCCCGCCCAAAAGGTGAGTTTGCAAAGTGACTGCAAAATCGTTTTTTGGGACAGATTTGCATAATTTCACCACCACTGATTATGAGGTGGGGTCTCAAAAAGGCCATTTTTAAAATCTGGTGTTAAAATACTCAATAATGACAAAGTTAAGAATTAAAGTTCAACCCCCCCATTGAAATACAATATACCACACTTGCCTTGTTTTCTCATATTACAGTCACCGGTTCCAGCACAATGACATACTGTATCTTCGATCAGAGAGTGAATCTACTTGATGGGACATGTTCAGCTGAGTGAGGGTGTGGGAGGTGGTGGGAGTTGGGGGGAATCAGACTGGTGAGGGACCATTTCCTTTTTTTCTTTTTAACATGTTATAAAAAAAACATTGAGACACAGTTTTCTTTACTTCAGATCGCATATTGACACTGGGGGCTGGGACACGCCAGTGTCAGGCTACTCGGGTGAATGGGAGCAGATGACCTAGGAGGGGGCACGGGAAGCAAGTGCTAGGTGGGCACCCTGGTCCACTTATACTTCATATTTAAAAATAAATATTGGGAATGCAGGTGGGTGACCTGGAAAAGGGGGGGGGGGGAGAGAAAGAAGCAGTACTGGGGCTGGGCAACCCAGTCTCAGTCTACTTAACCATTTTTTTAAAAAGATAGATAGATCAACAGACACACAGACATATAAAACAGTGGATAGCTGGCTCACTGCTTCAGCTGATACCAGCAACTAGACTTCCAGCTGCCGGCTTCAGCATTCAAGAAAGGCCCGCTGTTCTCATACGGAGAGCGTGGGTGAATGGCTCCTCTCGCTAAGCTTGGCAATCTGGATTTTAGGGTGCCCAGAACAGGTGTTTCTGGTCAGTACTGTAAAAAACAAACATCAGAATCTAGCTAAACCGGTTATGTTTAGCTAGGTTCAGGTGTTTATTTTTTAAATTACCCCATTTTTATGTATTCTCCATGTTTTTTAGTTTGAGGGGAAAAACAAAAGGGTGGCTCTGTGCACAAAAATTGTTTTGTGCTGTGAGAAGCAAGTGGTGAGAAAGCAAAAACAGCCTTTTGACACAAAATTTCTGATGTCATACTAACATACTAAAATGCCAGCAGAATAGGCCTAACGGTCTTTCGTGTCTTCTCATTTGGTCAGCCCCCACCCTGGGAGCTGAACTTGCTGCCCCCCTCGCCTTCTCTGGCTTCTCCCTTCCCAGTTCCGGATATTCTTGCTGCATTGGATGTTGCTTCCAGAACCCTTCCCCTGTATCTCTCCCACCCCCTCTTGAACCCCTCCACCGTCTCTGCCTCCACCAGCCCCCTAGGCAGCGCATTCCATAGCTCCACCACCCTCTCAGTGAAGTAGCACCTCCTTCTTTCTCCCCTGAATCTCCCCCCCCTCCAGCTTCCATCCATGCCCTCTAGTGGCCCCTCCTCCTTCCTTCAAGCACCCTGACTGCTCCTCCCTATTTACCCCCTTCATGTACCTGAAGACGCTATCATGTCCTCTCGGTCCCTCTCTCTTCCAATGTGTACATATTTAGCTCTTCTCGGCCTCTCTCCTCATAGGTCCTGTCCCCCAAGCCCCAAATCATTTTGGTTGCCCTCCTCTGGACCCTCTCCAGGAGTTTAATGTCCCTCTTTAAGTGTGGCCTCCAAAACTGCACACAGTACTCGAGGTGCGGCCTCACCAAGCAGTTATACCGAGGGAGTATCACTTGTCTTATCAGAACGTTGTCCCAGAAACCCCACTGAACATGCTCAGAACAGAAAAAAAACAAACTTTAAATCCTAATGACTCTGGAACCATTTACTGTAATATTTTTTTCATGAAACCTTCCGAAGACACTAACTTGGCTCAGCATGCTTCTACCCTAAAGGTTTCAGATAGAAATCACATTCAACTTAGGCTGTACATGACAGCAAACCCAAATCCCATATTAAGTATAGGAAATAAAATTAGAAGTCTACAGGAAAATGACATGTGGATCTCAGGGACCGAATAAGCTGCTGTCAGAAACCTTTCCACAGATTTAGACACTGTCTCCTAAACACATGGAAAATTTCAGCCATTTCGACAAACGCTGCCAAAGCCATTAAGATGCAAAGTTAGGGGTTTAAGGTCACTACCGCACCCCTATAATATATACCTTGGCAAATCTGTGATGTGCTGTTTATTCAGGGTTTAAACGATCATGTGACAGTGCAGACATCCTAACTTCGGCACCCTCGATCCAAGCATTATTGTTTTAGTATTTTACTTTCTAAGCACTTTTACACACAGGTTTCTATAACGAAATTACTACCTGTGTGGCACTGTTGTAGTCTGTTCCGTTCTGTGTTCACTTTACACACAGCAAGCATGTCAGCAAACCCCCTCCTCCATTTTGTATATTTTCATTCCAACTTCCCCATAGAGTTTGCTGGTAGGCGGCAGTGATCCAGAATGGCCTTTTTACACAGCAGGATGAAACGGAACACACCAGGACGACCCATGCCAAGAAGGGAATGCAGTTTGGGTGAGCATTCACTGAGGAAGCAGAACAGATGCACTTTAAACACCAAGGGAGATAACGGTATACTGTTTCTGTGACGGTCATTCCGTTACAGAAACCGTAGTGTAAAAGCGCCTTGTGTGATAAGAGAGTGGTGAAGTTAGGCTAATGTTATGCTGTGTAGCATCATCCTTCAGACCCCAAGGAACAGCACACCACAGATTCACCAAGGCTGCAGGGATGTTTCCCCCAACTATGTACTTCCCCATTTGCTATACTTTGTGCTTCAACTCTAACAGATACATTAATGTAGTTTTTTGCCATTTATTTTCCTACTTTTAGAGAAAGATATGTACAGTAACAACTGACATCCTTCACTTTCTTCACACAGGGCCCCAACAGCAGATCATTTGGGCACAGCACCAGATCTGTAATTTCCTTCATGTTGGCCCAAAACAACAGACCATTTGCTATGGTTGTCAATACTTGTGAAATAATTCAATTAAAACATTAACAATAATTATATTTTGCCAACAAATCTAAGATACTGTTTAAACCTTTTGTGATGACGATATAACTATTAAAGGTTTCTGTAAAGTTAAGAATCATGTTTTAGTACTTAAGCATTTTTTCGCGTACAACTAACTTGACAGTAAACTGACGCAGTGTTTTATTTTTCCCAGTGTGCTTGACGAGTTTTAGTACTCATGACAAATTTGCGAAGGTTAAAAAACTTGACCTGTTGTTTCATACTGTGTTCTTGACATGTTATAAGTACTCAAGAAGGAATTCACAAAGATAAAAAACACCCATTTTACTTTTTTGCAGTGTACTCAACCATTTAACACAAGCAGAAATTCATGACTATAAAAAAAAAAAAAAGCATTGTTTTATTTTTTGCTGTCTGCTACGTAGTTAGTACTCCCAAGGAATTTGTAGATTTTTTTAATAGTTAATCAATACTAATGATATATTTTGTTAAAACAAAAGTCAGAGTTCTCACAAGATCCTTTTAACCAGACTACACAAGTCTTAACATGTACTTTTAATGGGAACAGTTAGCTAGGCCCAGTGGCACAGAGGGCAGAGGCACCATTTTGCCTCACCTGCCACCACACTGGCAACCCGGGTTCAATGATGGACTCTGGTTACTGGGGGCTGGTCGGAGAGAGGAAGTTTCAAGCATTCGGAGGATGGCTCTTCTCCTCTGGGGTAGGAGAGTTGTAGGTCCTGGCCCCTGTCTGGCCCCTAGCAGAGGCTTGGGGATCAGCAGCAAATGCCAGTATACTGGGGGTTTGGAGGGCCAACGGTCGTCTATGTACCACACATGGTAGCATGCATCGGGCGGGCTGGACGACACTGCATGGCCGCTACTCCATTAGCATGCAAAACTTGGTTGGTCTCAGCCTGAATGATGCCGACCCTCCTCAGGCCTGCGCCACACTGCAGGACCCCTCCCCAGCACCGGATCTATACTTGTTGGCAGGTGTCCCCCTGCCATTGTCGGTCCCTGCCATGGGGGGCAAGCCGTGGGGGACATGTTCTGGATCTGTTTCTCTGTCAGTGGTGGGGAGCCCATGTCAACACCCCACCACAGGGGGTATGCCGTGGGGGAAGACTATGGCGAGGTAAGTGCCTGGATGCTAGCTACAGGGCTGGGGGGGGAGGGATCAGTGTGAGGCTAGGGCTTTGCGGACACTATAAAAAAATAACTGCAAAAAAAAGGGGGGGGGAGATAGTCAGCAAAAAGGGCCCTACATTGTGTGCGAGAACATACTTACTGTATACTGTAGTATATTGTATCAGACTAATTTTGTTTACTTCTAGGCTTACATCTTCTGTGACTACAAATCCCGGAATTCCCTGCAGTTGGCATCCGAGCAGTAGGCAGCAGTGGGAGATTCAACAGCCCACAGTGCACACTGGAGCTTTTGTAATCTTTGATCATTTGTTTTCTGGTTCTGCTTTTCTCTAGGGGATAAGTACAGTCCTCTGTTACTGTATGTAGCCCAGGGAAGACAGCAGGACCAACAAACAACAGATCAAAACTTATATATGTGAAAGCCTGTGTTCCACAAAACAGCTAGCCCATCACCACCACTACGGCCCTAAACCAAGTTACTGTCTGTGCACAGCATACCCATCTGCAGAAGGATTTGAGAGTGACTGTGTGCTCCGTGCATCAGATCCAGTGACCTAAGATAATGCATAATTGGCCCAATATGGCATCCTCAGAGTCTGCTGCCTGGCTGAAAAGGTTTTCTGGCCCCCTGGTAAGAGTGGTTGTAATAGCGTCCCCTTGGATTTGTATTTCTCATTGCACAGAGTCACAAGAAGCAAATAAAACAAAAACATGCTATCAGAGGGTCTCACAAAACAGAAGGGGCTGGTTTCTTCTGTTTTTGCTTGAAGTGCCAAGGAGAAAGGCACAGAATGTTACTGAGGAAGAATCCTTGATGTATATAATACACTCCTATATGAGGGAACAGCAGCATGGCTTCTCCACATCAGAATGGAGGTGGACTGGCAGAGCAGAAAGGTGAAAACATTTCCTTCTGCAGGTATTCTATTCGGCCTGTGATTTACTGGAGTGTTTCTTTTGCCGGTGCCTCCAATACCCTCACTTTTTGCGGGCATCATGGGTTTGATTTTTTAGCACGGGATCATATCCTTAACCTTGCATTGTTTTAGTTCTTTAAAGTAAACAACAATGACTCTGCAAGGTTACAATTAATGGTTTCCATCTTGGGAATATCATAAGCATCACACACAAAAATGAACTAAACCTTTTTTGTACACTTTGTTCAATTACAGTACATACCTGTCCAATTGGCCAGCCAACTAAAACTAATTATCTGTACTCGCATTTCAGCTGTTTCTTAGAGCTGATTAATTTTAAATAAACATCTGTTTGTCCCAGGTAAGTATAACACTATCATGAATCATGGTAAGGGGTCTGCTTTTCCAGTGTTCAGTCAATGGTAAAGACCATTCCTCTAAGCAAACAGGGTGTTGTTTGGAAGTCACCAACAGTGCTACAAATAACAGCTCTATTAAAATTCCACTCACAATCAAACGAGTTCCAATCTCCCCCAATGACCTATTAAAAATTGTTGAGATCAGAAAATGAAACACTCTGGTTCACAGGCTGACTAAAGTAGAAGGGAGGTGCTCTGCTCCTCTCTCCACAGCAACTGTCTTCAATGAAGATTTGGTTCTGGCATGGAAAAGAAATGAATGAGGCAAGTTCTGTCTCCAAAACCATCCCTTTGTTGTTTTTTTTTTCACTGTCTGCTTTCTCTCGTTAGCTGTGAAGCCATACTTTCCTTCAGCCTGTCCACGTCTGCCTGTATCACATGCCCGTGCCTACTGAAGCAACTGCCTCAGACCTCAACACCCACTGCCTGCCTCCCCAATGTCTCTTTCCCAGATGCACTCTTCCAGGTGAGGCTGACAAACTGGAAGTAGCACTGGATTGAACTTTCCTGACCCGAAAGGGTGACGGGGATCCAGTGATTCAGAACAAACCTGTTTTATGTTGAGTCATTTAACCAAGATTGCCTAAATGAGATAAAACATCTCAATTTCAGTACAGTCCGGCTTATACTGTTCTACATCTGGAAAAAGTAATGTACAAATAGGGTAGTCAAGTGACTTGCTCCAGGTCATGCAGTAACCTGTGGCTGCTGTCAAACCTGTGATCTCTTCAATATTTTCTAGCCATGGTTGGGAGGATTTGGTGTTGCTTGAGTGGGTAAGTGAAGGAATGTTTCATCGACTATTTACTAGGATGGGGGGGAGGGTGGAACTGGGTGCTGCTGTGTGGGGGAAAGGGTCATCATCATCCTGGTTGGGGCTCTGGGGGCAAGGGTAGTATGTGGTGCTACTAGGTTGGGGAAGAGAACATACTTTTTATAGTCATTTAAAAAAAACTGCTGGGACTTGGTGAAGTTCACACATAGCATTTGGCTGAAAAAACAAAACAAAACAAGGGAGCATTCAGGGAAAAATAGTCATCTCAACAATAGTACTTCCATTGGTTGCAAAGGAAAACAACAACTGTACCCCGCAGCATTTTTGCTGCTGTTTCTAAACTTCTGTTTTGCAGTGCTATAGATTCTTAAACTGGTTATACCACTGCACTGCAGCCACACACAGGTCCCCTTCCTGCCAAGTTGCTATCCCTTGGACGGAACAAGATGCAGCAATTTACTTTTCCCGTTTTGGCTACTATATAGCATATATTATTGTCCCATACATGTATACCTGCCAGCAAAGATAATCCAAGTATGTTTAGGTGGCCCCCCTCCCCATCCTATTACAATCTCCATAGAGTGCCTACAGCTCCGTTCCCCACTTAGCATCACCATTAAGCTGTGTTTGGAGCGGGGCTGCAGCGCTCGGTGGTTGCTCGGCTCATACAAGGAAGTTACAAGCTGGGCTTTACAAGGTAAATAACTATTTATCTAACTGATCAAAAAATTAGATGTATGGCTAAAATAGCTCCCGGAGCAGGCAACTCCATGTTACGGGTTGCCTGCCTGGAGCCAACAATCGTTGATGGTAGATCTTTACGGGAAATGTCAGGCTGAACTAATTCACAGAATGAGTGGAGAACACTTGAAAAAGACTGCCGGAGCATGTGGTATCGGCTGATGCCGTCAAGCTCAGACTTGACAAGTACTCTGAAGAAAATGGGATTACAGGATATTCCCACTGCGCTGTGGGAGTGAAGAACTCAATGGCTGCTGGTCTTCTTCACCCTAAATATGTATGTATATACAGTAGACATGTAAGTTTAACCTGCATGTTTTTTTACAGGTTTCCAGAAATACAGAGGCTACACTGGATGCCCAAGGCAACCGCACTATGCATATTATACACAATTATTTTTGAACTGAAAAAGATGCTTACACTCTGTCATAACATGACATAAATATTAATAAATGTCATAGGGCAAAGCCCTGAATCTCTGCATGTTGAATTATGAAAAATTACAAATATGAGACAAGTTGCAACACGTGCAGCTTCCCTGAGCAGACTAAAGAAAAAGGTCACTTCACCTGCCTATAACTTTTGCACGGATGTTAATGACAAAACTGTTAAGTATGTGCCTTTTTCCCCCTAAAGAATTTGTTGCAATTTCAAAGAAATAAATTGTATCTGACACACCACTGTAAATTAAGATGGCTACAGGTAAAGACCAGTATTTTTCTTAAACTAGAAATAATAAGAAATTAAAGTAAAAAAAGAAAGAAAACAAAAATAAACACATGAAAAAGTTATAAAATTGCTTTTTTTTGGGCAAAAACTAAATAAATGCTTGCAGCAGTTGTTTAGGCTCCGTTGTTACCGCAGAGATGGAAGGATGCGGCAGCAGAATTGTCTGATTCACAAAACCTTTCAAGACCATAGCATAATGCTGCTTAATACAATGCAGTATACTAGGAATGTGATTTCTAGTGTATATAAGTTCATTTTGAGGAATTTTATGAATGTAAATGTGATGAGAAATAAAACTACATTTTCAATGAATAAAAAGAAATAACATGAAATTCCAGCAAAATTAAAAGAAAAATTATAAAATACAAAAAGAATTTCACAGGGCTATAGGTCACATATTCAAGGGGCTGTGCCTGTTAAAGGGGGCATAAATACAGGTTACTCACCTGTAACAGGAGTTCTAGGAATGGTATATGTTGTCCATCCACACTGTCTGGCAGGTATCCTTGCCGCTTTAAATCTTGCGGAAGGTCTTCAAGCTGGCTCCTCCCACCCAACGGTGGTAAAACTCAGCTCCGCCCCATGACGCCAGATCTGGCCCGCTGGAAGCTCAGGTTGTGCGTCGAAGCCGGGGAGGTCGGGTGGGTGTGTGGATGAACAACATATACCATTCCTAGAACTCCTGTTACAGGTGAGTAACCTGTATTTCTAAGGACATGGATATGTTGTTCATCCACACTTATGGCAGACTCCTAGCAGTTCTCCGGGAGGAGGGAGGCAAGGCGCACACCCCCTACTTAGGGAATAGAGACTGGAGAACCGAGGCCCCAAAACCAGCATCCCGGCGTGACTCAAGGTCAATGTGGTAGTGGGTGATGAAGGTGTGTGCTGACTTCCAGGTAGCAGCCCTGCAGATTTCCTGGATAGGGCGTCCCTGGGAAGCAGCCGATGCAGCAGTATGGCCAGGTAGAATGAGCTCTTATCCCTCTGGGAGGCTCCATGCCCGCCCAACCTATAGCAGAGATCTATGCAGGAGGTGACCCACCTGCTTATCGTCCGCTTGGCTGCAGGTCTGCCAGGTGCGGCTTCAGCGTAGGTGACAAACAGCTGGCGAACCTCTCCCCGAATTTCAGCCGTGCGCTCCTTATAGTAAGCGAGCGCCCTTCTAGGGTCCAGAGTATGGAGCCTATATTCGGCCTCCGAGGTGTGATTGGGGTAGAACACCGGCAGAGTCAACACCTGATTAAGGTGAAACTCCAACATCACCTTCGGAAGGAATTTCGGGTGGGGTCACAGGACAACCTTGTCCCTGTGGAAGACCAGGTAAGGAGACTCGATGGAAAGCGCCTGGAGCTCTCCCATCCTTCTGGCTGACGTGATAGCCACCAAGAAGGCGGTCTTCCACGACAGGTGAGAGAGATCACACCTGTGCACTGGTTCGAATGGCTTGCCCATGAGCTTTGCCAGTACCAGCAGTAGATCCCACGGAGGTGGAGGTTCTCACACCGGAGGGGAAATGTGATCAAGGCCTTTGAAAAAGCGCCAGACCACCTTCTCCTGCGCCACCGACTGCTCCCGGCCCGCGCCCGGTAAGCAGAGATGGCTGCCAGGTGCACCTTAAGGGTCGTCGACCTAAGCCCTTGCTGAGAAAGGGACCACAGGTAGTCCAATATGCTCACCAGGGAACAGGAGGAAGGGTCAAGGCCCTTACCCTGACACCAAATGGAAAATCTCTTCCATTTGAAGGCATAGCATTTCCTGGTCGACTCCTTACGGGACGCCTCAACTACATTGAGGACCTCGTCGGAAAGACCCAAGGCCTGGAACTCTAGCCGCTCAGGAACCAGGCCGTCAGGTGCAGGGATTGAAGGTCCGGATGGAACACCTTCCCCTGATTGACTGAGAGCAGGTCCGGGCGAGCTGGAAGCTGCCTCGGGAGCCTGGAGCTGAGGCTGAGGAGATCTGGGTACCAGAACTGGCGGGGCCAGTCTGGGGCTATCAGAATCACCTGCGCCTTGTCCCTCCTTGCTTTTAGAAGCACCTTGTGTATCAAGGGAAATGGGGGAAAGTAGAAGAAGCCGGGGTCCACTGCCTCGAGAAGGCATCCCCTGCAGCGAGCCCTGCTGAGGCGGGCATGGAACAGCCTCAGCTTCGCATTCTCCCTTGAGGCAAACAGGTCCACCTGAGGTGTGCCCCAATGGGAGAACAGATCTTGTACTACCTCCGGCAGGAGAGACCACTCGTGGGATGCAGCCCCTATCCGGCTTAGGGCATTGGCCAGGGTGTTGGATGCTCCTGCCACGTGAATGGCTAGGAGATCCGCCTCCAGGCTGCGCACGAGTGACCAAATGCGGAGAGCTTCCTTGCATAGAAGCATGGAGCGCGTCCCACCCTGGTGGTTTAGATAGTACATGGTCGTGGTATTGTCCGTCTGGACTCGGACCACTTGACCCCGGAGAAACGGAGTAAAGGCGGTGAGAGCTAGGCGGACCGCTCGGAGCTCCAGCAGGTTGATGTGACATCGGGACTCCCGCGGGGACCAGAGGCCGTGCGCTCGGTGTTCCCCCAGATGGGCACCCCAACCCATCAGAGAGGCATCGGTCGATAGAGAGACCATCGGCTCAGGGCAGACAAACGGGATGCCCTCCTGCAGATGAACTGGAACGGTCCACCACTGGAGAGCGTTCCACATCCCCTGGGTCACCATCACTAGCTGGTCCAATGGATCGCAGCATTGAGACCACTGGCTGGCCAGCCCCCATTGAAGGGGGCGCATGTTCCAGCGGGCCCAGCGGACCACACTGGTACAGTCCACCATGAGACCCAGGAGGCGCAGGAAGTCCCGGGCAGGGCGCGATTGCCTAACCAGAAATGACTGGGCAAAGGAGGAAAGAACCTCGGCCCTGTCCGCCAGGAGCCGTGTTCTGGCTCGAAGAGTGTCGAGCTCTGCCCTGATGAAAAGAATCACCTGCTTCGGCTCGAGTTCCGACTTGGCCTCGTTGATGAGAAGGCCGACTTGAGAGCAAACCTGGAGGGCCAGATCTCTGGACCGCTCCACCACCTGCCTGAAGGAGGCTGCTATCAGCTAGTCGTCCAGGTAAGGGTACACCCGGACCCCTCGGCGCCGCAGGAATGCTGTCACCACTGCCATGCATTTGGTGAAGACCCTGGGAGCTGGAGACAAGCCGAAGGGCATGGCTCGGAACTCGAAAAGGGATCCCTCCGCTCGAAAGCGAAGGAATCTCTGATGTGATGGACAGATAGGGATGTGAAAGAACGCGTCCTGCAGGTCCAGAGGGCAGAACCACATGCCGCATTCCAAGGATGGTACTATCTGAGCCAGAGTGACCATCCTGAAGGTCTGAGACCTTAGGAACTTGTTTAGGTCGTGCAGGTCGAGAATGGGGCACCAGCCCCCCGTCCGTTTCGGAACCAGGAAGTACCTGGACACAAACCCCAGGTCTGAGGGAGGGTCCGCTACCTCTCTGATCACCTCCTTCTCGAGGAGGAGAGCGATGTCGGCTCGGCAAGCCAACAGTGAAGCTGCGGACCCCGAGGCCCCCCGAGGTGCGACGGCTCTAAAGGGCGGGGCCTGCTCGAACTCCAGAGGCAGGCTCTTCCACCCACTTCCAACACCCACCGGTCTGTGGTAATAACGGACCAGAAGGAAAGAAAGTGGCGGAGCTGCTCCTCCACGGGGGGAACCTGGAGTGAGGTGACGGGGTTGGGGGCGACGCCCCTCAACCCGTCACTGGGCAGGCTTGGAGGAGGGACCGGACGAGGGACCTCCGGGGCCTTTACCTCCCTGCTTCCTGGAGGAGGAAGCCAAGGGTTTGGGTTTGGGATGCCAAGCTCGTGCCTGCTGGCCCTGACGTTGCTGGGCCGGACGTGCCGTGCGCAGAGGGACGAAAGGGCTTAGGCTGTGGTCTGCGGCCTTTGTCCTTCTGTGCAGATGAGACCGAGTCCAAGGTAGCATTGGACTTCTCGATCCTCTGTAGGTGACCTTCCACCCCAGGGCCGAAAAGGTCGGTCCCCAGGAAGGGGACATCCGCCAACTTGTGCTGGGTATCCGAAGTGAAGGAGGATATCCTCAGCTATGCCGGACTGGCCAGTAACACCGCGGCCTACGACCTGGCACATGAGTCTCCAATGTCCAGAGCAGTCTGAAGCTGCTGTTTGGCCACTGCTCCGCCCTGGTCCCGCACCTGCCTAACCGTGGTCTGCAGGTCCGCGGAAGATGAGGAACTATCTCGTCCAGGAGCCCAACAGGGCATGAGAGAAATGTGCCATGAGTACAGCCAACTGGCCTGGACGAAGGCCGAGGGAGGACGCAGCGAGACTTTGCGCCTGCATAGTCCATTTGGGACTCTTTGTCGGGAGGTTTGTCCACGTCCCTAGCGTTCCCGGCACACCGGAAAACGCTGTTGGTAACTAGCCCCTCAGCTGAGGGGTGTTCCGAAAAACCGGACAAGGAACCGGTAGGGACTGCATACTTCCTGGCCATCCTGTCCGAGGGCGCAGGACAGAAAGCAGGGTGCTGCCAGAGCTCCAAGGCCGGGCCCACTATGGCCTCGGCCACCGTAGGGGAATCCCCTCAGTCCAGTATCTCCGTGAGGGGATACTTGGCCCGCTTAGACACGGGTTCGAGCTTCATCCCGGTGGACTCCGAGATGAGCTGAAGCAATCCCAGATAGGACGAAGGGCCATCGCCCAGCACCTGACCTCCAGAGGACTCCAAGTCTACTCGCCTGGAGAAAAGGGAGGAATCGTCGGAGGAGTCTGCAAAGAGCTGTCTCGGGCCTGAGCCACCCTCCACCTGCCGAGGTCGATCGGAAGTGAGGGTAACAGACAGCCTATGGGGTAGGCCCTGAGCCGACCGAGAATTCTTGGTCGAAGCCCCAAATAATGGCTGTGGAGGCGGAGGTTCCACTGGAATCGGTGGAGCAGCTGGTTTTGGCCGAACAACTCGGCCTGAGAACAGGCTCCTCGGGTAAGTCGAGGGGTTGTTTCGGCCGCTCCGGTGACAGCCACTTAATGGCCGGTAGGCGACGCGCCGGCTTGTTCCCAGCCAGAAGGCGCCTTGTCACATGAGGTCCTCGTGATCGCCGATTTAACTTACGGCGAAGCCTCCTCGCCCGAGGAGGAGGACGAAAGCGGCGGCGCTGGCCATCACAAGTTTAGGACCGCCTATGACGGTGGGATCGGCTGGACCGCCAAGAAGTCCGAGAACCTTGGCTTTTCCGAGGACGGTGCGGGAGGGGACGGTGGAACCGCTCTCCCTCGGCTCGGAGGGTTCACCCAAGGGCCCGGAACTGGAGGCACTGGCAAGCCCACAGGATCCTCAACTCCACCGGGGAACCGGGAGAGAGGATCTGGCTTGGCAGACAACCCGTCCAACGGTCGAGAAAATCTCGACTGCGTCGATGGGAGTCTCGGCCAGCTGACCTGACGGGACACCGTGAGACCAGTGGTCGAGTCAACGATCGACCGAAGTCGATATGCCGACAACTGGGAAAGGGACCTTTCCCGCCTCCCAAGAGCGCCGACGAGGAACTTACCCTTGTCTTTCTTTGGACCGAGAAGAAGGTCCAGCAGACACTGGTCCCTCTCCCTTAGTGGAGAGGGACAGACAAAGCTCCTTAAAGGAAGCTGTATAAGAGGAACCCAGGGAGAGCGGGATAAATGCCGCGACCGAGGAAGATGCGGCCCTCGCCGCCTCCTCTTCGAGGGCGATCATCTGCTCTAGCTGATCCGCTGAGCCCGCCGCCGCGGAAACCGCCGACTGGGCCTCTTCTGACTTCACCAGAGGGAAACGTTTCTCGGGACACCCCAGTTGTAAACGGGCAGCACGGTCTTCAAGGACGTAGGCCGAGAAGGAAGAGCACAGGGTCGCAAGCCTGCGGGTCGTGCTCAGGCCCTGACAGTAGACACACGTGGAGTGCGGATCCGTCCGAGACATCTTCTCCATCGCAGGGCATCTCCAAAACCGGAGTCGATTTGTCTCATCGTGAGCCATGGGGATAGAAGACCAAGTCTAGAAATGCAAAACTTTTAAATTCGCAAAACCAAGAGTTAGGAACCAGTCTTATACGCAGAGCGTTAAGGAGGGAACCTGAGCTTCCAAGCGGTAAGGAAGATCTGGCGTCATGGGGCGGAGCCGAGAGTTTTACCACCCGGGTGGGTGGGAGGAGCCAGCTTGAAGACCTTCCGGCAAGATTTAAAGCAGCAAGGATACCTGCCAGACAGTGTGGATGAACAACATATCCATGTCCCTAGAAATATCTGTTTAGGGAGTGCAAATCCTTGCAATTTGCTCTGTAACTGCCCCAATGTGGGCAGACACTGAACACAGAGAGTACACCATGTAGCCTTTCTGCTCCCCCACAAGACATCAGGGAGAAGGAGCAGGAGCCATCGGGGTGGTGAGTTCAGGGAAAAGACTGCCTTGGTGATATAGGGGATATTTTGCTATGTGAGGAGGTACTGATGGAGCGATTCAGAATGAATGCTGATTATGGGTTTTCTGTATATTAGGGTTCAAGAGTAATATTTATGTTAGGACTCTGCAGTTGGCTATTTGTGTGGAGTGGGGACCTTGGGTTGGACAAAATGGGTGTTGCTTGGACATGAGTGAGTGTTTACAGATCAGAGGGAAGCTGAGCATCAAGGACTGTGGATTACTGCTGATGTGGTATATTGGACTGGGGGAGGGGGCTGTGATGCATGGCAAGGTATTGTGTTGGTGAAATGCTTAAAGAAATAAATAAACTCATTATACAGTAAACGACTACAAGAAAGGTAGGATCGGCCCAGTGGCATAGAGGGTTGAAGTGCTGGATGCCACACCTCACGCCACGCTGGCGACCCAGGTTCAGGAATGAGCCTGGGTTGTCGGGGGTCGGGGCGGGGGAGCGGAGCAGGACTGAGCTGCCGCAAGGCGGCTCTCCTCTCCTGGGGAGGGATGAGGGGTTTCCCAGGCCCTTGGCTGCCACCTGGTGGAGGACGGATGGCAGTTCGGGCTACAGGGGGCCCAGCAACAGCCAGTGGTGGGGTGGAAGGGGCTGAACTGGTACCCGGAGTGTGTGCGCGCCTCCACATGCACGCACTGCTACGTCTGCCATGGTCCCGGGACATTCGGGGAAAAAAACGGGGGGTTAAAAGGCATAAAATACACACAGTAAAAAAAAAAAAAAGGGCAGGATCAACCACTTTTAAAGAGTTTTTAGCAATCAACTCACGGAGGAAAATGAAGTGATTACACATGACTATAAAAAATGACAGGATCAACAAGATAACTTTTTTTATGAGTTTTTAGCAGTCCAAATTATGGCAGGATGAACCATATCACCTGAATAAAACTAATTTGTGCCATACAAGGACTACTTTTTGCACACACCCAAACATTTTAAGCCATTTTATAAGATAGATAACCCACCCTAGGGTGTACGGTCATGCTCTGATATATGCACGCCTTGGGTGGTTGAAAGCATGAGGCCTGTGTGGCCTTGTGCATCACAACGCACACCAAAGTGTGCATATATCAGAGAGCGACCACACACCCTAGTGTGGGTTATCTATTATACACATATACATGTATGTACATATATATTGTTTGGCATTCTATATAATTAATGCCGGGTTGACCCTGAAAAAGGGACTTAGGGTTCCAATAGGCCTACCTGGTAAACAAAATTCAATAAATAAGTAAATAAAAGTCAGGCCACTCACTTCAAAATGACAGTGACATCATGGGATCTGCCCTGTACCTCCTCTGTGCACAGGGGCTCCAAGTCCTGAGATGTTCAAATTAGTATGTAGTGCCCCTGAATACCTTCTAGTAACAAACAGAGCTAGAAATATAAGTCCTCAATGTGCAAATTTGGAACCACTCTATTGGTCAATAATGAAAGCACTGTTCTCTGACTCCCACAGGCCCACATACACCCCTCCTCCATAGAAAAATTGCCTTCCGACACACTGAGAGGTTAAAGTTTATACAGGTACAAAACTTATAAGTTGGTTTTGTTAACATTTTCAGAACTAACCACAAGGGACTTTACATTTTTATACAGTGACCCTAAAGCAATCTGCTCCACTTACTGTAACTGAGGTTCTAGTGTACATGTCTGAGTGGGAGTTTACTGAAAATTATCCTTGTGGTTTCACTCCCCCTGGACTTTGCGGGTCAGTTCACTTAGTAACTGGAGAATGTCACTCTCCGTCCTAGAAATACATCATGGGGATGTTCATATTGTTTCCTGACTTCCCCAGAACATGCAGCCTGTTTGATCTAAAGGAAATGGACTGCATCTCCACTGAAGAAACTTGTAAAATACTGGGCAAAACTCCAAGGCAAACTCAATCAAATGCCAGTGTAATGCCCACAGGAAAGCATACTTTCATTTGAATAGCCAAACTTGTAAAATCCTCTTGACATCAACAGAAGTTTATTTATTTAAAACTTATTTAACCAGGTTAGTAAACAGAGCCCAAGAGACACATTTCCAGTTGTGATCTGGGGAGAGGGGATAGGAGGGTCATAGGGGTAAGGTTACATTCAGGTACACAATATTTGATAAAAAGGTTTTCAGTGCATGTAGTACAAATAATTGCATTTACAGCGAGACCCCATTTTAGATTACAAGGGAAACTACATACATACCCACAGTGCAAGCCGCTCAAATTATCTTAACAGAGACTGTGTCATTTGTAAACATACAATCTTGCATTTAAGACCTAATAAAAATTGCAAGCTCCATGGACCAGACTAAGTCGGTGGGGTACCCAAGGAGTGTGCTGGACAGTTGTGCCAGGATACCAGGGAGGAGCAGTGAGCCTCGATCACTCTTTTACCAGTGTGGAAGGTAGGGGATGTGGTCATTTTGATCAGGAGGCTGTTCCAAATGCTGAGGAGCCCCTAGCCAATGCAGGCTTGCCCTAGGCTGCCTCTGTAGCATGGGATTTGGAGTCGAAAGCCTACCTCAGATCTGCGTGAGTAGGTAGAGTTTAGGTGCTGGGAAGAAATGATCAGAGTTAGCACAGCTGTTTGGCCGCCCAGTACTTGGCACCCACAAGGGCAGTGTGCAGTGACTGCCTCACAGTGGGAAGTACCCACCCAAGGTCATTATACATGGAGCAGTTGTGTATTCAGGGAGGGCAGGCCAGTGCAAATATGCACACAGCACTGAACAGAGTGGTAAGTCTGACCAGGAAGGTGAGACAGACTCCGGAGTAAACATCTCTATAATCCCACTGGGGGAGGATAGCATGTTCTATACCCTGTTTTCTGACGTGTAGCTCAAGACAACTCTTTGCCCTCCAAAACGCACCAAGTTTTGCAAAGTTCTTGACTACAGTCTGTGATACATGCCCTGAGTAGTCAAGGTGCTGGCTAGGTGTAGGCTTAGGGTCTTACATTTGGAGACCGAGTCCAGACAGAGAGGATGGTGTACAGTGGATGGGCGTACAGCATAGCCAATGACTGGTGGCAAAGAACGTGTAGACTGTTTTCTTTTGGTTCATGACTAGCCGACTGTCCTGGAACGATTTCTGTACTGCATGAAAGGTATCCTTTATGGAGGGAATCGTAGAGCCTGCTGTGAAGATGACTGTGTTGTCTGCATACATGTGGATATTTATTTTTATTTATTTAGGGATTCGGATCATACCTTTGAGCTCAGAGCTCTTTTACAAAGGTTCCACGTCAAACAGTGACAATGACAGCAATAACAAAACAGTTTACATACAATACTCGAATAGTAGGTAGCTAGTATACAATAAGCAAGGCCCCTGGAATTCCGCGATTCTGCGGTTGCGAAATTTTCCGTAGAATTTTCATCATGCCGCAGAATGTATATAGTGCCGCAGAATTCACTGTTTTTGGTGGATTTTTATTCAAATATACTGTTTTTTCCATAGTGCGGGGCTTCCTTTCCCATCTTGTTTATCCTGAAGCCCCTCCTCTATGCTTGGCATATGATGTCATTGATGACATCACATCATATTTAACCAATGGCAGAATTGCGTTCTGCCAGAGAAATGAATAAATCATGCCTCAGAAATCAGAAAATGCTGCCGCAGAAACCAAGGAGCCCTGCCGCAGAAATCAGAAAGTTCTGCCGCAGAGCACTAGCGGCCCTGACAATAAGGTTACAATGTCATTTATAGTACCAATGGTGATAGTACAGCATCAAGAGCATTCAACTAGGGTAAAGGACAGTGTTTATATGTAGCGAAGGAGATAAAGAGGTGTGACACCTAGTGTGAGACTCCAAGGAGGAGTCAAGGTGAGGGGGAGAGGAGATGGGGAGGGAAGAGAGGGCAGCCAAAAGAAGTGGCTTTGTCTAGGAGGTTGGGAGGTAGTGGTAGTAGGTTGGTTTTAAGGTTGATCCGGTGGGAGAAAAGGCACAGGGGGGAGAGGAAGACAGAGGGATAGGGCAAGAGGGAAGAGTGGGGGTTAAAGGAAGGGGAAGGAGAATGTGGATGAGTGGGCATTATGGGTGCTAGAGTCCTAGTGACAGTCACAAACTGTCCTAGTAAAGTGTTGCCTTAGGCCATTTTTGAATTGCGAGATGCATTGGGAGTTTAGAATGTGCACTGGGATTTCATTGAGCCATTGGGGGGCCCTATAGCTGAAAACATGCTGTCCCTGCACAGTTCGACGGAAAGGTGGTGCAGTGGGAGAGTGCCAGTGGGAGGTCACTGATGAGAACAGTGAAGAGCGGGGGACTCAGAACAGAGCCCTGAGGGACCCCACGTGTGATTGGGAAGGAGGATGTGCTTTTACCTATCTTAACAGATTAGGTTCTGTTTACCAGGCAGGACTGAAACCAGGTAAGCACAGGAGGGGAGACTCCCGAGGCTGCTAGCTTGCCTAGTAGGAGGTTACGGTTCACAGTGTCAAGGTCTTGGTGAAGTCAGTAAATATGGCCCTTACTGCCATATCCCTATCATTGTCCAAATGGATGTGGTCGATGACTCTGAGGAGGAAGGTAGATGGATGTGGTCAATGACTCAGAGAAGGAAGGCAGAGGTAGAATGGTTTGGTCAGACACCAGACTGACATGCCATCAGGAATCCAGAGTATGAGCAGAAGTGGGAGAGCTGCCTGCTGATTAGCCTTTCCAGAACTTGGGAGAAGATGGGTAGGAGGGATGTTAGCTGATAGATAGCAGGCATGCCCGAGGGGCCACCTTTGTTTATAGGGACTACTAAAGCATGTTTCCAGCTGTGGGGAAGAAGCCAATGAGGAGTGACCAGTTGAAAATATGGGCAATATATAAAAAAAGTTTGACGTTCAGAAAGAAAATACAGGCAATAGTACCAGCTATTGAAGGGGCACCAATGCTTAGAAATTTGGGAGAATCTCATAAGACTGGTTGCTACTTGACGAAACGATGCTGTGCTGGCAGTATGGGTTGTGTTGCTGTCTTATCTTAGTTTTCACCACACTGTGATTTGGTCTTGGTATCCACACTTTAAATGAGGTCAGTGGTTATTGTAAAACAGCAAGCATCAACATACTTTACTTGCCACTTTGTTAAACTACAAATATGACTTGTGATCTTACTTTTGTACTGGCTGTGACACCCCCTCCCCCAAAACAACAGGCTGTGAGGCATGCAAGCTCCCCAATGGAGATGGCGATAGTCTTTATGATGTGACTGGAAGTGGCCTGCCCAATGTTATGTGGACTGTCATCTTCTTCCATTTCTAGACTGACACTATACTAATGTTAACATTAGAAACAGGCCCCTATGACAACCTAACAAAGACCTAACCTTAACACACACAACTGGGTAGGCGTCCTCCTGTCACAGCATAAAAGAGGCAGATTCAGTGTCTCCTCCTCCGTGACAAGACATCCACATCCTCCACAAACTGGTAGTGGGGAAGCCACTAGAAAAAATGTTTAGAATTCATATTTTAGCATGCAAGATGGTGGCCACATAAATTAGGTTAATTACTTTTTCACAGTAAACCTCATCCATTCTTACAGAGTGGATACACTGTCCCTTTAATGGACAAATGAACTAGAAAATGTGTTGTAAGTTTCACTTCTGTTTTTTCTGGCCCCAGAGCCCCCAATGGCTCCATAGAAGCGTGTTGTGTTGCCGTGAAGGCGGCCTTGATTTGGGACCATACCAGGGAAGCTGAATTAGGGTGAGAACATGGACTGGAGTACCTACCGTATTGGCAGTGTGCTCCAAACGGAAAGGGCTGGCAGTGGGTTTTGTCACCATGGCAACACCTGAACGTGGGCCAGGCAGCTTGCTCCTCCTGCAGTGCGCTGTGTATGCACATTGACAAAACAGCATCAAATCACATTATGAGGCTGAAAGTGGGATCGGGAAGAAAATGAAGAAGAAAAAATAGCCAGTCGCAGTCAGAATTACAGGTTTGGCCTGAGAGACAGACCACATCCTAGAATTAGGGTAAACACCTGCTAGATGACTGGTTGGGGGAATAAATAACTACTGTATGCGGGGGGAAAAAGTTGTTTTCTGGCTCCGTACACCAGTTAGACATAAGGGTGAACGCCCAATTCTAACACTACTCACTAGCCTCTGTGATTCATAACAATTTGCCCTTCATGGCAGGACCCTACAGGGTAGGTCGTTCCCACCCCACCAAAACAGTTACATCCAGTTGAGAGGCTGGGTGTTGCAATATGGGATCCAAGTGTGCAGCACCGTCATGTAGATGGCACAGGGGGAACCGTTTTCTCCCCATATGTTTCTCCAGTGCAAGCTCCTTGCTCATGCTCTGTGGTAACCCCGACACTTCTCTCCACCACCCGTGGTGCACAATGCCTCAACAGCTTCACACGCCACAGCAGCACTGCATGCCAGGCACCTCCTCTCTCCTCACAAGAAAGCAAGCTTCCCAGCTCAACACGAGTGGATACTACCACAGCAGGTGACATCTCCTCAAGCTGGGATGGGCTGTGCTGCACTAGGCAGTCACCTCCCTATAGCCCAGTCACACGACTCCAGTGACATAAGCCTGCTCCTGAGCCTGGGCCATTTCTTATGGAAACACAACACATCTGTTCAGGCCAGCAAGAGGCCTGATGTTTCTCTTCTAATTTATGTTTCATAGTAATGTCTTTAGTGATATTATTAAAGAATTAAGTTCAAAATGTTGTGAAGAAAAGTTAGCACCTTTCTTCAGAACATTATTGATTACAAGAGGCAACCAATATGATGTCTTTTTTTTTTGCTCCTACCGCTCTGGATACCCACTTTTCAGACTCTCCACAAGGCACATCCTTGCTGCTCGCCACCTTGTCCTTGTCGCACTCACTCTGTACTGCTGGACCTTCCCCCCAGTACCTCCATCATCCAGTGGGTCTAACTTATCCCTGTCAGCGTAGCCCTCTGCTGCCAACAATGAAGGAAGCACCATACTCTGCCTGCAACAGCTAAAGAGGTAGCCCACTTTCGGGATCTGGTAGCATGGGAGGGGCTGCCAGGGTGGTTATCACCAAGGATACCCAGCAGAACCCTTTTTCTGTGTTTGGGGCCCCACACACCACCAGCACGCCTGCAACTGCAGCTGCATCCTAGGTGTGGGGGCTCTAGTCAGCATGTGGTCACCCATGCTGTCAGCAGCACCTCCGCAAAGCCATCACCAGAAGCTGCTATCAGAGCTGAGTGAGGTCAGCCACCCTGCAGGCGGCAAGCATCCAATGGACACTCTGAATTCCTCTCTACTGACCTCCGCTTCTGACATCCTGGGCTTAGGAAGCAAACCTGGGTTGTCAATGTGCCAGAGTGATGCCCCATCGGTCAGCACCATGGAGTTGGCAGTGTTGTAGATTTAATATACGATGCAAGTCTTTCAGATGTTTGTGCAATATCTAAGAAACCAAAAGTCCTCAGAACGTTCCACATGCATTTCATAGCTCCAGTTATAAACATCTGACATTTCCTGTCCATCAAAAACACTGTTGAACGGAATGTACAATAGTGATGGAATTGGCCAGCTACTGTTTGCTTCAAACAGAACAGCAAGTACTGTATCTTAAGAGTTACTTCAAAGCTAATATTGCTCAACTGTTTTGGGAATAACTACAGCCTTTTAAAAAATTTTTTCAGAATGATTAAATACATTTCAAAAAGACGTTTTCTGTACTGTCACAACAG
Organism: Neoceratodus forsteri; assembly: GCA_016271365.2. Classification (NCBI taxonomy): domain Eukaryota; kingdom Metazoa; phylum Chordata; order Ceratodontiformes; family Ceratodontidae; genus Neoceratodus; species Neoceratodus forsteri. The sequence continues at coordinate 544,395,680 of CM057449.1, forward strand.
GGTGAAAAATTCAAAATGAGAATTTAGGGCCTGATCTACAAAGGCTGTGGATTGCTGATGGGACCTTGCTGCAGAAGTGCACAGGCACTTTCTGCACCAAAGTCATGTATGTCACTTAACTTATTCTATAGTGTATGGGACAGGGCTATTAACGATATAATTCAATGAATTCCTATCATTGTTATACTAGTGTTGTGACATCAAGAGGTTGTTATACCCTCTTGAGTACAGCACGATGATAGTATAACAACATCAGATGTATCTGCACATGTGCATCTCACAAACTTCCATATTTCGACAAACGGCTCTTGCCGATGAGAGCTGGCCTCGAGGAGAGTGGCGCAAAACAAGCATTCGTCAATGCCGAATGTTGGCTTTCTGGCATTGGCATTGGTAGTGCAGGAGTTAGACAGATGCATAATAGGATGGCAGTGAAGTACTGAACTGACACCAACCCCACCTCCACCCTGCAGAAACTGACAGGTGTTGGGGGTATGCCTTTGGGTCATCAGTCATAAGGCTCACGCCATTTCACCTCACCCTACCCTGCAGACACCGACAGGTGTCACGGTGTGCCTTAGGGTCATCGTGCCTTATACTCACCCCATTCCATAAGGAAATACACTGAGATGGGTGCGGTATAGGAGAATGGGGTGAATGTTGGGGCCGAAGATCCCAAGGCAGACCTTGATGCCTGTCACTGGCTGCAGGGTGGGGGTGGAATGGCGTGAGCATTACGGCCGACGATCCCAAGTTACACCCCGATGCCTGTCGGTCTCTACAGAGTAGGGCGTTATGGTTGGAAATCCTAACGCCCCAGTCGTTTGTTGGTATTTTTGCTACAAATTTTCTAAATGGGATTTTTGTGACCCTACCTCATGAACAGTGGCACTGTCATTTCGTTACTCAATCCCGAAAAGTGGTTTTGCACAGCAACTGCGCCATTTGCCAATACTGTTCATGAGGTGGTGAGAAAAAATGGCAATGTTGAAAATCTGGAGTGAAAATATAATCGGTGAAGTTACGAACGTGTGTAGAAACCGTGCAACGCATGCTTGTAACGCAATCATTTTCTGAAATTTTTTCACCAGATTTTCAACATGGGCATTTTTGAACCTCTCCTCATGAACAGTGGCACTGTAATTCTGCTAATCTGTTCCGAAAGTTGATTTCCCATAATGACTGTGCCACAGATGTGAAAACATGTTTCAGGAAGGATATGAAAAACGACAGCTATACTGTTCATAAGGAGGTGTGAAAAAATGGCAATGCTGAAAATCTGGAGAGAAAATATTAAAAATTGGCAAAGTTACAAGGGTGCATAGAAACTGCGCAATGCACACTCGTAACACAGTCATTTTTAGGGAATTTTTCACCAAATTTGCAACATGGGCTACTCACCAAAGTGGCACATACTATAGGCCCAACCTGTAATATCACAAAACATCAAAAATTAGTATAGTATAGTACTTAGCACCTTATCTGGTAGTGGAGAAAGCATACTGCAGAGCTTCCCTGAGAAAGCCAGCCACCATGGTTAGGGCACTCTCGATACAGATGTTCTTGTGGCCTATACAAACAGAGGTAGGCAAAATGTAACCTGGTGGTAACAGCACAGAACTGTGAGTCAGCATACCCAGGTTAATACTTTACTTGAGCCACTTATTCACTCTGTGACCTTGAGCAAACACTTTAACCTGCCAGTGCGCCAGTCCGCCCAGCTGTCAAACAGTGTACAAATCAAGACCTAACCAAAACATCATGCTACATCATAACTGGACTACCTGGATAAATAAACGGAAAAAAGATGCAGCTAGATAGGACCTGTTTAGACACAGCTACCCAAAGACCTATCCAGACCCATCTATCTGGAAGGCATAGCCACACAGATACCTGCCAACCATACCTAGACACAGCTATCCGCAAGGCCTATCTCGACAAGGCTATCCACAAAGTAAACCACAAGCCCTGTCTAGACACAGCTATCCACAAGGCCTATCCTGACTCCATAAGGCCTATCTAGATGCAGTCATACTCAAGATACCCATGATTAAAAAAGCCATCCACAAGACCTTCTTAGTCACAGCTATTCACCAGGTGTAGCTTCCCATTATACTTAGGGTCTCTCATGACATCACTATTAACTAACTGCAGCTTCGCATCTATGCAAGATGGAATTGTCTCTGGCTACTCTTAAGACTATGCATCATCACTGACGCCTTGGCATTTCTAGCTGAATATCCGCTGATAGCAAGCAGACAGCGTGAGAGGCATTCACTCTACAGCTGTATTTGACTGTGCAAAGAGAGCAAGCCACGACACAGAATTCAAAATATGTCTCCATAGGTTAGCAGCAGAACAGGAAGGCAAAATGCAGATTTCTTAACACCCTCCCCAATCAATAAACTTCAGTATCAACCTACAGATACTATTCTCTTAGAGCACAGAAACATAGATCATGATGGCAGAAAAATACCAGAAGTCCATCCAGCGTGCCCATATTCCCTATAATCCCTGGAACCTATTGTTCCTCCAGGTTACTAGCCCTCCCCATCCTATCCCCATTCACCTCCCTGGTCTTGTCACCCTGGGTGACCAGTATTCCATTCATTCTATTCCATGTCTGCATGAATCCCCTGACTGTGTTTGCACCCACCACCTCAGCTGACAGACTGTTCCAATGTTCCACCAACCTTTCCATGAAGAAGTATTTCCTCACGTCCCTCCTGAACCTCCCTCCTGTTAATTTCCACTCTTGACCACATGATCTCGAGCTGGTGTTCAGGGTAAATAATTCCCTGCAGCTTACCTTGTTAATTCCCTTAAGGAACCTGAAGATCTCCATCATATCTCCCCTCTCCCTACTGGTTTCCAATTAGTACATATTTAGTGCTTTGAGGCACTCCGCACAGGATCTTCCCTGCTGGCCCTGAATCATTTCTGTTACTCTGCACTGCACTGTTTCCAACCTATCCCTGCCCTTTCTGAGGTAAGGGCTGCAGAACCGGACGCAGTACTCCGGGTGATCTATACAGGCAAAGTATTACCTCTTTTCTTCTACTATCAATACCCCTCCAAATACATCCCAGCATCCTGTTAGCCTTGCTATAGGCCTTGTTGCACTGACTTGTTAATGGCTTAATGTCCCATGCTTATTCCATCCTTGAACATTTTTGAGTACTGTAACAACCTCAAGCTACGATGAACAAGGAATTATGTGCGACTGCTATGTACTGTGTGGACCACTGGTCCACTGGGGGACTAAACTGAGACAAACAAGCTTGTTTCATCTGTGACCTGAGATTAAATTAAAGTCCACATTGCCAGTAGTGAATAGTGGTTATATGAACCAGCTGACCCACGACGGAGCTGGAGCTAAAAGCTTCTTTAATTCAAAATCCTGAAAGTAGGGGAGATGCACACCTGGAACATATTTTCAAGAAATTGCACAGGCTTTCATTTCAAAAGTTACCAGGTAATAAAGAGTTCTAAGAGGCTCATTTTAAAATATTACAAGTGTAAGGAAAACATACATTAGACAACTGAGTTTCAGTCAGATATGACATTTTGACACGGCTGACTTCCTTTTGAAGTGTTTTTTTTCCCCTTTTAACTCATTGTATCCTATTTTGTTTCAAGTGCTCCAGCTGGAAGCAATGTTCAGCAGTTAACTCGGAACTGTCATTCAAAAATTCTCGAAGCATTAAATCTTCAGCCTGACTCTAGAAACTTTGGCTATGCAGATATTACTTTACTGAGTGCTCATTAGGGTCATCGTAAGGGGTCAGGAACTCTAAAATCATGCCAAGACAGAGTTGTGAAGTCTCAGTAAACCTCTAAAACTGTCCCTCAACAAGTCAAAACATCAGAATGCTAATCCTCCATCAGTTTCTACTACTGGTCACATTTATAAAGTGGCCCAGACACCTCACTACAGAACATGGAAGCAGCATACAACACCATGTGTGGGTTTGCACTGGGCTGCGGGTTTCCAAGACCGAAGGGTGATTGGCCTGATTAAAGAAACTGTAACATAGAGGCTAATGTATGATCATTGGTGGTTAACTGGGTTGTTAACCATCGAGAGGCTGCCAAGGCGACCATGTAAACCTCACGAGCAAAGCTCGAGAGGTTTACCTCGCCATGGCAACATCGAGATGGTTTAAAAAAAAAAAAAAACAGTTAACCATCGATGTACCATACATTATATTTTATAGTGTATGGTACCATTTATGTTTTTTTTTTAAAGGAAAGCAGTTCCTTACTGCAGTTTTTTTAATGTCACTGCTGCTCTGCTCTCACTGCTGCAGCCATTTCAAAGCTGTCCGATCCATTTGTGCGCATGCCCAGACTGTTCCTCGCTGTTAACTCATTGATGTGACATATTATCGATGGGTTAACACTGTGACGTCGCATCTATGATAAAACATTGTTATAAAAAGGTAGATTTCTACCTATAACAACGTTCTACCGTACATTATAAAATAATAAATGTCTAGCTTTTTTGTTGTAACTAACTTTGATAATCTGGTTGATCTTGCGAATCACCGCTGACCATGCCCAAACATGTTTATTCCAGTGTACCCCATGACTGTGTCTTTACTAATGTCATAGACTCCACTGCTGGCGTCATGCAAGTGCTGCATCAGCTTGTTGACAGTAAGGCTCTGTCCCACACTACACCGCTCCGGCCCGGTAACGGATGCAATCCGTTATGGCCGGGGAGCGGTGCAGTGTGTCCACACCGTGGCGGTGTCTGTTACGGGACCGGCACTGCCAGTCCACACTTCAGGAGCGACCATTACGGCGGCACCTGATCCCACAATGCAGCTCGCGCTGCACTTTGGGCCCTGCAGGGGACCGTTACCGCCCATCTACACTACCGCTGGTAACGTTACCAAGGTGGGACCGGTTTCATAACCATTGTTGAAACCACCTCATATGTGGTTTCAACAACGGTTATGAAAATGCCCTCTGTAATGTTACAGGTGTAAACGCAAACCGTTGCGGTAACGGTTTGGGCACTCTGTAACGTTACAGAGGTGTAGCGTGGACAGGGCCTAAGAGACAGCCTAGGGGAATGTTTCAGTGTTGGACACTGCTGGTGCTGCTCTCCCTCTTTCAGCCCAGAAACTTGGAGGCATTACAGAAACACCTTATTTTGTTGCCTCTACCTTGATTGCTCATGCTGCATCTATTCCTATAATTTGTGTTCTTTGCTTGCTCTTTACTGTGCCTGTGAATTGTGCTATGTATTTTGTATCCCCTATTCCCCTCCCCCAGGTCACACCTGGAAACGAGCCTCAGCTCAATGTGCCTTTCCTGGTCACCAATTCTCAACCAAACAAAGGGGGAAGAGCTTGAGTTTTCCTCCAGTCCTTGCTGCAAGGTCCATTTTTTGTACAGCTCCACGCTCTCTTCCTATCGCGGCAGACACCTTGGACGAATGGGTACTTTTATTTATAAAATATCCTTTTGACAAGTCACAGAGCCCTGTCCACACTTAAGTTCTATAACGCTACTGGCATGTATTGTGGCACCAAGAATGCTTTGAGAAAAATGGCCGCAATCATTTAGGAACTCAAGCAGCAAGCACGGTGTTGGAGTGCAGTGTGGATGCTCTGACAACTGTGCTCAAACATGGAAATCAAACGGTTTTTAAAAATGCATGTCAGTGTAGACAGGGCCCTAGTGTACCATACAATACATGGAAATACAGTACAATCCCAACAAATGCCAAAAGACCTCCAAACAAGAATTCAGAAATCACCAGTACTAATATTCATATATTCCAAGTGCATCTCAGATTAAAAAAAAAAAAAAAAACTAGAAAAATGAAGGTCATCTAACTGGACTTAAAAAAGGTTATAATACCAACCTGGAGGGAGCTTATTCCTCTCTCTGTGGTAGTTACTGAAACAGCACAATCCCCAGCAGTACATAACCATGCTGGATAATATTCCAGCAGTCCTTTGAGCCATAAATATTGGTGTCCTGACAGGAGGACCTACTTATTGGTAGGACACAAGGCCTTACATGGCTTCAAGTAGAATGAGCTTAAAGCATATTTGCTGTCTTACTAGCAGCCATTTAAGCTGTTTTTAAATACTAGCTATATAGTCCGTTTTTTTTAGGACCAGAGGCATTGCATTCTACACTAGATAAGGGTGATGGATCTTCTTTAGAAGATGGCCATTGTACTGCGTGTTATAATAATTAATGCTTGATGTGATAAAGGCATGAATCAAGACTGGCAAATCAGAAAATGAAAGGTGTGGTTTCATAATATTTCTGAGGTAGGAAAACACGTTTTCCACCTTAGTGGACACCTCAGGTTTCAGCACGAGGCTGCTGTCCAGCTTAATACCCAGGTGCCTTACCACCCCAGTATGTCATAGACCACACCAAGACAGGACTCTTCCCCCATGCCTTTAGCTGTCGCAGCTGTTCAACATATAAGCCACCCTTTCTAAGTGGGTACAGATTGAGACAATATTCTCACATCCAGTCTACAATCTCATCTTATCGGTCATCTGCACTGGAACTTTGCCACCCATCACAGATACACAGACAGTTGGCAAATAAAGGCTTACCAGACCATCAAGTCTGCTCAGTCTACCCGACTACTCTGCTCTGCCCCTAGTGGCCATCACAACCCTTACACTCTGCTCACCTCATCTGACTTAGTCCGTATGCCAGTTCCATCCTCCCACGATACTGCTTACCGTTTAAGCCCTTACCACTTCTTCTGGTAGCCCCCCCTTCCCCAATAGTTTAAGTGATCTCCAATTCTCCCTGTATTTTGAGTGAGAGGAAAAAATTCCCTGACATCCACCCTGTTCATCCGGTGCAGGTACCTGTACGTTTCTATCATATCACCCTGTTCCCTTCTCTTCTGAAAGGTGTAGATGTCAAAGTCCTGCAGTCTCTCCTCGTATTGTGCCCCCTAGTCCCTGGATGTTACAGTGTGCTGTACCACCACCACCACCATGGTCATAGCAGTCCTCAGACTGAAGAGGGGACAGCTGCTGCCAACATCAGACCTGCTCCAAGGCTTAATTTCAGTCTCCTTCCCCTGAATCTGAGCCCTACACCCCCACAGTACAGAACTGGTCTTTCTGGCTTAATGTGAGAATCCCACAGTTCAACTCGAGTCTTCCACATGGTTCTGTGAAGCTCTCTGAGTTATCAGCATACCCAGAAGTCTCCAGATTTGTGGAATGATAACGATTTAGCAGGCCTGGGTCACAGCCTCATGCCCTAAATAAAAATGACACCAACTTGTAAGGGCTGTAACCACCATTACAAAAACAACAATCCGATTACAGTGTACTTATTACATTTTGGCAATTTCTGTGAAGCATATGAAAGAAAATGAAAAAAAAAAAAAAGATTCATCCTTTAATTGAAAACGCCACAGTGTGTGTCTTTGATGTGGGGGGAATCACGGTTACCAACAATGCCCTTAAACTATAAATCAAATGGCATACAGCTAGCTGTTGGTATCAAATATAGCCCTTTGTATTGCACATCAAAGGTCCTAAATTAGCAGCTAATGAAAAAAAAAACCTAATATTCAAGTCCAGAAAGAAACCTAGTTTCTGTTAAATAACTGTATTATAACAAGGAAAGGGGAGACATGCATTCAGGGATTCTGTTTTATTTATTTATATGTAATATGTATTATATATTATAAGACACACACACACACAAAATACTATACCAGATGAGTGTGTAGGAGACTATGTTGGTTTAGCACAGCCGTTTTTTGTTTGTTTTCAACCCAACACACACATTGGCAGCACAGGTTGTGCTGTCCTTTGTACAGTGAACACTTTGCTTATTATCTGTATAGTCATTTCATATTATTCAAGATTCCATGTCATGATGTTACACTACTACTGACCTGTGTATAAATAGACTACTTCCCTCAAAGTGCCAAAAAAGGGAACTACAGTTCACTAAACAAAAGACCAACACAACAATGCTACTTCAAACACAGCAGGTGGAGATTCGGCTCTGTTATGCTGAAGCAGTACAATTTCAGGTAGGACTATTTGAACCAGGGTCAATTGCACTACTGACACACACTACTGAAGGACAGAGCAAAATTCGAGATCCCCAACACAGGAGCCTTACATGACAGCGTGACAAAATACTTTTAAGTGAGAGGGTGACAGAACAGTGTGTATGAGCTTCTTCCTGCTATTCCATGGAACGATCTCTTAGCACACTGAAGACATAAATTAATGGACTGCTGCTTTCATATCTTGTCCCCATACTGTGCTGTTACATCTTGCCTACATACTGTGCTTTCATATCTGGTTTTTATACTGTGCTGTCATCTCTTGTCCCCATACTTTGCTTTCACATCTTGTCCCCATACTGTGCTTTCGCACCTTGTCTCCATCCTGTACTTTCATATCTTGTCTCTGTGTTGTATTTTCACATCTTGTCCCCATACTGTACTTTCTTCATATCCTGTCTATATTCTGTGCTTTCACATCTTACTACCATACTGTAATTTCACATCTTACCCCATATGTGGCTTTCACATCTTGTCCCCTCGTACTCTGCTTTCAGAACTTGTTCCCGTACTCTGCTTCAATATGTTGTTTCCATATTGTGCTTTTACATCTTGTCTCCATTCTGTATTTTCACATTTTGTCCCCATACTGTGTTGTCACCTCTTGTCCCCATACTCGGCTTTCACATCCTGTCCCCATACTGTGCTTTCACATCCTGTCCCCATACTGTGCTTTCACATCTTGCCCCCCAAAAGAATGTCCTTCCTAATGTGCCCCAACTAACATGCCCTCACCTCCACTAAATGCTTCTACTAATTATGCTTTGCTCAAGTATTGTGCTACTCCTCCTCCTTCTCGTAGGAAGTTCTAACCGTGTGTCCCATTTGGGAAACACATTCCACACCAGCACATAAAAGCATGTGACTTGGGAGGATAATGGGATAGTGGTTAAGGCATAAAAGCCTGCTCCCACAAATCTATATAACCTAACAAGAGCCAATCCAAGTCAAATGAGCGACTTCCAAATTTTCTTTGCTAGACAAGCTAAACTACTGTATATGCTGCATGTATTTGTAAAACTACCACTTTCTGAAGCCTAAAACTGGGACAGGGTCCATCCTGACCTCAACCCCCCCCTTCCCCGTGTCACTCCCTCCCTGCCTCAGGGACGCTGCAGACAGCACTGCTCACACTCAATTACATTTTGCCACTTGCTCTGGCCACACCGCCCCACAGTAACACCAGTAGCAAACATCCAGATTAAAACAATACAACATTCTGCTGCAACAAGTTCTGAAACATGACATACAGAAAGTTAATCAGAAGCAAACTTACTTTAAATTGTGTTCAGACATTCGCACTGCGTACATTGCTCCTCCTGACAGTCCCATCCCAACCCACGCACCTCCTTTGCTGGGCAAAGTTCACTTCAGTGACTCCCACCAACACACTAGATTGTTGTCACACACTCCTCTATAGCTGATCAGGTTCAGGTTCACTGCTACCCGGGCTCTTCTCTGTCTGGAGTCCCTCTCAGCTACTGGCAGGCAGACGGCCGAAAGTGCTTGCTCGCATTAATTCCCAGTCTAGTCTAACAGGCAGGAACGTGCTTTATGGTGCTCCTGCTGATCTGCTTGCCATCTGACTACCCGAGCATTTTCACATTCATGGCGCAACGTAGGTGCAGGGGTGGAAGGTTGAAAATTGCTCTCCAGCCCAAGCAACGTTACAGTGGTGCTGAAATAAATGTCGCTCATGGATCAGCAGTCATTAAACAAAAAAGGGACAAAAAAACAGGACAAGTAAGCAAAAACCAGGACAAAAGTGACATTTTGGAAAACTTTTGGGGACTCCAGGACATGCTGGGGGGGGACTGTGTCCTGGTAAAAATCAGGACAGTTGGTAGCTTTATAATTTTGTTTTACTTAAGAAGACTGAAAAGATTTGTCATACATCTTAAACTGAACTGGACTTAGAAAATTGGCTTAAACATCGCAGAATGTTTTCAAAACTGGCACGGCAAACAGTCATTATGGTAACAGTAAGTAGGTCACATTATAAAAGTGTAATGCATCATAGCCTGCAATAAAGATACTGCATCTGGAAATTCAGAAGTTTTATTTTATTTATTTAGTTTTTATTTACCAGGTAGGTGTACTAGCCATGAAATGACTATTTTCAGGCATGACCCGGGAGAGTACAGCAAAGAACAGTGGAATGACAGTACACATGGTTACAGTAATAACAAGTAGAGGGATACAGTAAAAGCTATAATACAAGGATAACAATAAGTAGGAGTTATAAAATATTGGTAAACATAAGACAAATAATGGCATCAAAGTTTAATAATAAGTGCAGGAGTTAGAGCCAGGAAGTGGAAGCCTACAGTGCTCATGTTTTTAGAGATATTTATTAGATAATATGAGATAAAGTGAGATATAGTGGGATAGATTTTCAAAGTATTACATCCACCACCTCGCCTCTTTTCTAAAGGGCTGCGCCAACCCCACTTCACTGGGCTGGTATTTCAGAGGTGGATATGGGCTACACTGCCGAAGTCTGTCCCATCTACTGGAAGGAGGAGATGGAGGAGGGATGCCTCAGTGTGCCCCCACACCTGTAAGGTCGGCACCACTCACCTCACTATTAAGTACCACTCTGTGTTGGTCCTAGGGAGGGAGAAGCTGCTCAATGCCAGTTCTGAGCCTCGCTGCATCCCGTGAAGCCCTGTGGTAGTTGGCTGCTGTGGGCCTCTCATGTCTCCCCCCTCTATAGCACCACTGCCTCCATACTCTAAGTTAGCCAGACTATAATTTGATAGTCTGACACAGTCACAGAATGGTAAATGAGTCTCTGGATGGAAGCATGCTGCCATACACGAGGTCTGGTTGTTGCAATCAGATCTGGCTTTGAAAATTACGCCCACTGCGTCTCAATGGGTGATAGATGAAGATGGGAGCAATACAGACGCAGGGGCATCCCAAGTGTAGATCTGTGTCCATCTTTTTGAAAATCTAGCCCTGGGAGTTGGGGTTTGGTGAACAGGTCATGTGGCTGCAGAACTCTGAGAATATGGAAACTAAAATGACATAAAACCTCCCAATGTCTACTTTATGTTTCAGTCAGTCAGCTGAGCTGCAGCTTCTTTTCAGCTCAGCACTGCATCCCTTCCTTGGCCATCCTCACACCTTTTTCAAATTTTAGAAGTTGCTGCAATATGTCCTTACCAATGAATGCTTGTTTCAAAAAGTGACCAATTCAACTGAAACCTAACCAAACATCCTTCTACATAAAGAACGTGCCAGCTTAAAGCAGCTTCGTGGTTTCCCTCAAGGCAAATCTGACCTTAACTTTTTGGGAGGGACTGTATGCAATTGTATAATCTTCCAATTTCATTTACTGATATGGTCCTCTAACCCCATCAGCATTTAGACTCTTCTGACCCATGCTTAGTCACAACTGAAGCACAAAGTGGTTGCTTTGAGCTACTATCTCTATGGGGCTTGCAAGGGTCAGAGCCACCATGCAAATGACCCACAGCCATTCACAGATGATGGTAACCCGCACAAAACTGGTCACAGCCTCTTGCGACTCCCTCCCCACTTGTATAACTAATACAGGCAGGCACAAAGGGGAGGGTACACTGCTGTAACCAGAAGGGCCTAGAGTGAGAGGAAGGTCTTCGGGGGGAGATGCCACAGAAACAAAAAGCTTTTAACAGACTGGAGCTGAAGTGGCTTCAGTTGGGACTCCAGGATTACCGTGAATGTTGGGGAGTGCATGGTGGGGTTCCACTGGACTGCTACAGATTTGGGGCATCGTGCAACACCTGGAGGAGCCTACTGGTCCATAGGGATATTAAGGTAGAGGCAGGGGCTAGGGATAGAGGAGGTTTCCAAACAGGACACGTAGTAACATGGTACTAGTACTAAGTCATGCAGTGATGTGGTGGGTATCAAGAACCTGGATGTTAGTGTGTGCAAACTCCTTTTGCCCAGTAACATAAGGCATGCTAATTTGCACTGCAACAGATTCCTTGCACTGCAACTCGAGAATATTTTTTTGTGTACAGTTCAAAAAGAGTGGTAGCAGAACACCACAACAGAATACCGCCTACTTTCCATCACCACCCAGTGCAATGTGGTGTGGTGTTCATTTTACCATTTATGTACTGCTTGCCAGGGAAAGTATGTAGGAGAGCAAAGTCTAAGTGTACCAAAACTTGAGGCTGAAATGCCAATTTCTAGCAGCTGGTATTCCATTTGGATACAGGCTTAAAAAAAAACAAACAACTTTGCAATGTAAGAGTGTAGTACAACTGTACTTTGCTTGAAGTGGAATATACGATTTTTTTTGTCAGAACACCCTTCCTCCAAAACACTATTTTCAAATTAAATTTTTAGCCCTGTAGAGACTAACAGTAAGGGGGCATTATAAGGGTGAAACCCCAATGACACACATGTATGCAGGGGTCTCCCATGGTGATGAACCCTTCAATTTAAAAATTAAAACCACAACAGCAGGGCTACTCTGGAGGCCCAGCAGCACATCGCATTGCCGTGTAGGCGACCCAGGTTTAGAAGTCAGCTCAGGATGCTGCGCCAGGAGGCAGGCCTGACCACAGCAGGTGCCACTTGGCAGTGTGATGTGGTCAGGGAGGGTTGGTGCTGCACAACCGATGCCACAGCGACCCCGGCTATGGGCCAGGGGAGACTGCTCCTCCACAGGAAAGTCACTGTAGGCATCTGAGGCCCAAATGCTGGTGCATGTTGGTGGTGAAGGGAGGCGGAGAGGAAACCCGGGGTGGGTGGGACAGGGGACTCATGGCACTGCCCTACGGCAGCCTGGATTTCCTGGCTTCCCTGGGTCCTAGCACCAGCCAGCACTGAATCCAAGCTCAATTTCTATCAGGATGCACATTTTGATGCTACTGTGATGTCAGTGAGAATGCTTACTGTGCAGGGTCGTCACGGGTGCTTACACAAACATGAAATCGGTACACACAAAAGATCAGTGACATCTGTACTTCTCGGTGTCATGTCAGCACTCCTGAAAGGATGACTGCCAAGTCCTTTGGTGACTACTTACAGTGTAGCCTTGTGCTGGAATGCACAGTACCTTCCATCCTAATACTAAATTGGCCACCAATCCTCTTTTTACTGGGTCAGTTCTGATTAATAGAACTGGGTACAGAACAAAACAGGGGGACGGAGAGAAGTGCCATACTCAGTACTAGCCAGTGACATGATGTAGAATATCCAGATATGATATAGGAAATTCTCATTCATTTCAACTGGATCTTCAGTGATATGTCCCAATATATATTCAGATATGTAGTAAATCTTGTCCCTGGCTACCACTGAAGTGGAAGGACTAGGGTGATATGAGCTCCCTCAGTCAACCCTCATTAGGATGGATGTCATTTCTGTTTTGCATCTGGTGTCCCTCACAAGGCAAGCACACGCTTAACATTAAGGGTCTGTCAATGGCTGTTAATCATACACAAAACAGTCACAAAGTCTGTAATACATTTGTATGTGATGGGCACTACTGCATCTCACAGTTGATAAAAAATAGTTGCCACAAATTGGCAAAGGCAGCGGTTATGGTTTGGCAACAGCCATGTGGTTTGTTTGTATTTTTTGCTTTCCTTACTTTTTAAAGTATGACATCAGTAAACCTAAGGGGATTATGAAAAGTATTTTGTTTTCTTAATAACCAAACGCAAGACTGTATTTTGATGCAAACACACAGCTTAATGCCCGAATGGTAAGATTACATTTTAAAACCAGATTCTGTTGAAGGGTTTTGGATGAAATTACAAATATTTTGAAATAATCCATTAATAATGCCAGCATGTGTCAAGCTGATTAGATGCAATTTGCCCCATTAGCCGTTGCTGGAATTAATCAACAGTAAGCTAAATGGGATTCTGATGTTAACAGTCCATCTGTGATGACTCCTCTACAAAGTGGCTGCACCTTTGGCACTGCTTTCTCTGTCCACAAAACCTGAAACAGTCATTGTCATTATAAACTGTAGGTGTACAATGCTGTTATGGAGTATCAACTACTCCAATTCAAGTCTAAAATATAGATTTTAACAATTTAAAGGGAGAGTTTTTAATACAGTTCTGTATTTATTTGAAATCTGCAAATAGCATGTTCACAAACAGTACTGAATGTCAGTGGCTGGGTGCTCCACCTCAAAAATGGGGAAAGTACCTGACATGCTGGATGATGGGCCCTCTGGCAACCCCTCCCATGCCACCAGGCCCCAACGTGAGCTGGTCGACAACCCCCACCCTCAGCAGGCTGATCTTAGGCACTTCTCTGCTGGTGGCAGCAGGCTGGCCACCCCAACAGTAATTATGTCGGAATCACCAGCTGACAAGAGAACTTGTTGAGGAAGGGGATTGGTCGCAGGTCCAGCAGTGGCCCGAAGGAGTGGGAACGAAACCAGATGGACAAATGGTACATGAGATGCAATCTCTCATTTTTATGTGGGTCCCTTCATACAGTACAGCAAGTACAAAAGGGATACACAATACAAAGACAGTTCACGGCACTAGTGGAAAACAATTAGCACAGCACATAACCATGGCTTTTTTTTTCCTAACTTATTTCCGTAGCTGGGTGAACTGGAGTACTGGGAGGTTAAGTGGCTTGCCCAACATCACAGAGTGAGTATTTGGCTCAAGTGGAGTTTGAACTTATGATCTCCTCAGCTTCTGAACTTGGACTGTAACCACCAGGTCACTCTGCAAACCCCACCACCCCAAATGTTGTTTAGGGTTGACCCGTTGTACGTTCCGGCACTACTAAGAGTAGACAGGGAGGTAGGTGCTAGTACTCATTACTAGGCATGGGCTACCCAAAGGGTAGCTGGGTCGGGTAATGTAATTCTCGAGTTGGGTAGTTTGAGATGGGTAATGGATATTTACTAGTGTTCCTCATCTCTCCCTCAGCTGGTAAGGAGTTAACAGTTTTTAGTCAGAAAAGAGAGACAAACCTAAATACTGCAATGCTTGGTGTTTACGGTTTGCAGGGAGCTCATTGTAAGTATTTATTTATTTATGACTTTGTTTACTGGGCAAGTACTCTGATCCTAGGGAACGTTTACAGGCACGACTCGGGCTGTGAGGCACGAGTAAAGAGGTACTTAGTAAACAAAAGGTACATATAAAAATAGCAGAGAAACTGCAAGAAATACAAGTCAAAGGGAGATCCCCAGGAAAACTGCGATTTCCAATTTTTAAACTTAGATTTTATTACATTTTCAACATATAACACAACAGCAAACAACATATACATAATGCGTTTTTAGAGTGTCTTTTTGCATTCTGTCTGGAAGGGTATTAGTAATGTAATTGGGTTGGGTAACTGGGTCTGGTAGTTGGGCTGGGTAATTTAAAATTACCCTACCTGACTACAACATTGCTAAACCAGGTAGGGTGCAATATACCCTAAGGTACCCTACCTGCTCTCAGGCAACCACTGAGTTGTCAGGCTTACTTTTCCATTTTGGAGGGAAAAAAAAAAGATGGTAATTTAATTTTTTTTTTTAATCCAAGTTTTTCTCCCTCCGCAAGGCTGGTGTGGGTGAGCTTTCTCTGCTCTGTTCCTGCCACTCCTCACCTAGCATCTGTCTCACCAGACCGCCGTGCCCTGGATTCCCCATGGATTTTCTCCCCATGGCAGGGCCAGGAAGGGGAGAGCCATCCTCCCCCCATCCAATGACACTCATCCAGAAGGGGCAGGGTGGTCAGCCGATAGTCTATGGCAGAGGCAGGGCTTCATTTAACCCACACCAACTTGTTTTTCCGTTTTTTCCTCCCTGTGTCTGCCCCCCCTTCCCCACCCATGAGAGGAGATCAGCTGTCAGGCACCCTTTCCTCTCCCTCCCTGGCCGAACTCATGCTCATGAACAAACACGGTTGCCAGTGTGACATGAGGTAGGGTGCACTATCGGCACCTCTGCCCTCCACACCACTGGGGTGGTGAAGTAATTTAATTTTTTGTCAGAATAAATCAATGGGATGGAAAAACTGGAAATGTGAATAAAAAAAAAAAAAAAATACCAGCAGGCAGCAGCTATCAGCTACAGTACCTACAAAAAAAAAAAAAAGAAAAAAGCTTGATTTGCTTAGCTGAGACAACCATGTCTGTGTAGTACTATAAGTCTGCAGCAACATCACTTGTAGTTAGCTGTAATCCATTAATAGAATCACACTGAGCCCCAACATTTTTCCAGTCCCTGTATGTTCAGAGGCTCCTGGTGAAACCAGAAGAAGATCCGCTGTGTGACCTGGTCCCTAGGCAGCCTATTACGGCTGTATAAGGCATTTGTCTTAGAGCCACTGTTTGTACCGACATTAAAAAATTTGGAGGCTGGCTCCATGGCGCTAAGCGATGGAGATCGCTTGGCACACTGGTGACCTGTGTTTGCACCCCGAGCCGGGGCAGCTCCTGGAGGTTGCTAACAGAGGTGTTCTAGGCAGTGTGAACGAGCACACGTTACCAAATGCGCCCACCCCAGGACGCCACTGCGGTCGCACAAATGTGGTAGGTGGGTGGGACCAGAAAAGCAGAAATTACCCACCCGGCTGCAGGATGATGGCCAACTCGTTCCCCCAAGTCACGTAGCCATTCAGAGCCTCCTCCAGTACTATTAGTCTTTGCTCCTTGGTCAAAGTAGCAGGAAGTATCTCCCCTCCTCTGTGCCCCCTTGAGAAGGAAGGCCCACCGGGAGGGTTATCCCGGGTTTACTGAGTATGCAGACCGAAGCGAGGATGGTACGGATGACAATGGGGATGACCCGGTGAACGAAAGGGGGGGGGGGGAGAGACACTGCACAGCCTGATGGAGTGGCTGACCAGAAGGGCAGGGAGAGGTGGAAAAATAATGAAGAAAAAAAAACAAAACTCTTCTCAGGGTTTAATTTTTGGAAACAGCAGCAGGCTCACTCAGAGCAGCTGCACTTCTTGTAACTGCCTTTCTCACCCAATGGCCCAACAGACAAATTACTTATTTAACAGTTTTGTTTAACTGTGGCTCTCTGTTTCACTAACTACAGCATACAATCTCAAAGTCACATTAATAAAGAAAAGTCGGGACATATCACAGTGGCTCTATAGAAGAATGCCTTACACAGTGGCAATACTAAAGATTATATTTTGGAAACAGTAGCAAGCTTACTCACAGCAGCTGTGCCAATCTTACAGGACTCGACCATACTTTTGAGTAGTTTTCTCTGTTTAGGGCAGTCCAAAACAAAGTTTTTTAACATTTTGTTACGGTCAGTGTAGGGTAGTGGAATGATTAGGGTAGTAACTACCCTACCCTAACAAACTATCTGTTTTGCATTAGGGTGTTTTTAGCATAATTTAGGCTAGTTTGGAGGTACCTGCGGGTAGTGTTTAGGGTAGGGTAGTTTACTACCTGCCCATGCCTATTCACTACAAATCAGTTAATACTGGGGAGGGAGCATCTGACCGTTGTACCTTGCCGCACTACTGGCAGTTGACGGGAGGTGGGTGCTAATATTCATTACAAATCAGTTAATATGGGGGAGTTACTTGGGGTATCTACATGGAGCCCTGAGGCTGAGCAGCAGCCTTAAAATGTGGCAAGGTTAAAGGGTTAATTGGACTGATAGGTAATTTCATTCTGTAGGGATGGAGGGGGAAATCCAGTCTGCTTTAGTCTTTTCAGAATTTGGGTACTATCTAGCTAGCTGCTTTTGTTGATCTTAGAGAATCGGGGTAGGGACAAAGGTGAAGAGGGATGTAATTATGTGGGGGCTGGGCAGCAGATGCACATATGGAGGCGTGTGTGCCAGTAGTAGTCTATATACAGCTCCATATTTAGACACAGCTCCATTCACGTTACATTTGCTGTCTGTGTGTGTCATCTCTTCATGCTTTATTGCCAGAGATGTCTCCCAGAAAAACAGATATTTGTCTCTCCGCTTTTGCTGGTTTATCTGCACTAGGGATGTGCAAACTGACTTTACTGTCCAGGAGGCCCACTCTGTGCCCTGCTAGGGGCATCTGTTAAGAACATCTCCAGGCCCCCAATCACAAGTTACTCAAGCATGCCAAAGTGCTACCCCCCCCAAAAGCTCACACCTTAACAGTGTATAATGCATTCCTGTTCCCCCACCCAGTTGAATCTGTCCTTCACAAACCCAACAGGACACCATTTCCTGCTATGTGTAGTGACGTGCCCAACAAGACAGAATCCATGTCTGGTCTGGACAGTGTACCGACACACTTAAGAAGACATGCTCTGTGTCCGGGTCAGGTTACGTATACTGATCAGGATCACAAATACTTCTCTTGGTACCGGTCATTTGTTACAATAAATTATAATCCCATGGTTTCAATCATTTTTTCAGTGTCATATTATGTCAAACAAGGATTTATGAAAGCATGTAAATAATCAACAGGCCACAGAAATCAGGTCTTCCTGCAAATGTCTTTAGTGATGAAAAATGTAGGGAAGTGACCTACACAAAACGTATACAAGTGGAACTGTGTCTAAATCAGTTTGTAAGCTGATGGTCAATTTGGCCATTAACGTTCAAAATCTGGTAGTCAAATCAATGTTTTTAGTGGCCAATATTTTTAAGGGCTCAAAAATCGCTTCATGGGCAAATAGCCAGTTAGCTGGTAACTTTCAAAATCTGATGGTCAAAACCAATTTTTTGACTTGCCACTGGCCACCTGATTTGTCCCACCCTGGTCTAAATATACTTCACAGTTTTTCTAGTGTCATCTGCAGCTCTTGAAACCCTCCCTCCTGAAGAAGTTGCACGGTATCTCACAATCCAACATTCTAGTCCCCTTATGATTTCTGCTTTGGCAGTGCAATAGCTTTCCCTCCCACCTGTCCTATGGCTGGCCACGAGTTGTTTTTTTTTTCCAAGGGACGCTTTGCTATGCTGCTCACTCTGCACAGCAGCTGCTGTTATTTGTTGTGCTCCCATTTGCTGGAACGGTGCCTTAGGGCAGTGTAATATTTTACCACACACTGGAAAATGCAGCATGGGTGCTCTGTCTATAGACAACACTGTGTGCCTTTCGCAGAGAAAGGACTTTGATCACCAGCAGTAACCCCCAAAAAATACTAATTTTGTAGAGAAAACAATTTTCTCCCTCTGATAGTCAATATCACTTCAGCAGGTTTAACAGACCAATATCCTAAGATTGCAAAAAATCCTTGGGGCTTTCATGACGGTATCTGAACAACTGAGCAGAAATTATCTAATCTTGTGGCACAAAATGGCAGACTGACTGCTACCCTTAAAAACAGTCAAAACACAAAAGCTCTCAGAGGAAGCCGGTCAGGCTATCCTTGTTTGTTTCACACACACACACACACACACACACACACACACACACACACACTGCAGTGAGAAGCAGACAATGCTGCTTTACTAAGAACTGGATCCAGGCACCCTGAATACAGTGCAGGAGCTCTGTAACAATGTAAGGAACATTTTGGTAACCTCTGATCCCCCCCAACCCCCACCCCAATCCCAATTTACCTTTAAGACCAACAGTTCTGGTAGGAGTACTTCAAAAGGTAACAGATGCACATTTATAACTCTGTTTGGCCATCTACCCTCTGATGTGCTGCCCCTGGTGTTCTGGGCAGCTTTTGGTGGTGTGAAGAAGCAATATATTTCCTTTACAGCTGATGAGAGAAACTACAGCATCACAGGGACTGAACTTCAGCTGACTGGTGAAACAGGACAGACATTCTGACTACGCAGTGATGTAATCTCCATGGGGAAAACCATACCTCTGCAACGACATACCCCCACACATAAAGCAGTTCTGTTATCCTCTTATTTATTGATGCAAAGAGTATTAAAGCACTGGGACCACAAATCTTAGTGAGAAATACATAATATTTCCAGGGAGAGGGCGGTTGCTGAGTTCAATTCCTGATTAGGGCACGTTATTATTCTCTCTCACCACAATGTGTTTCCCTAATATGGTAAAAAATAAGAAACCACAGAAACAAACACATGAATAATTCAAAATGTCTGATTAAAAAATATATTTAAAAGTCAAGAGCAGGAGAAAGCAAGCAATGATCTGAACGGTCACACGCTGTGGGATGAACTGTCCAACACTGGGATGGCTCGGATATAAAGCTACCAACTTTCTGAGGCCTAAAACTGGGACAGTCCATCCTGACCATGACACCCCCCTCCCACTGTGTCACTCCCACGGGCACCACCGCAGACAACGCTGCACACAATCAATTAAATTGTGCTGCTTGCTCTGGCCATGCCGCCCCACAGTAACATCAGTAGCAAACATCCAGATTAAAACAATGCATCATTCTGCTGCAGCAAGTTCCAAATCATGCTGTACAGAAAGTTCATTAGAAGCAAATCTGCGTTAAATTGTGATCAGACATTTGAGCTGCTTGTATTGCTCCTCCTGACAGTGTCATCCAACCCGTTTACACTCACCTCATTTGCTGAGCAGACTTCTCTTCAGTGACTCCCACCACCACACCAGATTGTTTTCACACACACTTCTCTACAGCTGATCAGGTCCAGGTACCTTAGTTCACTGCTGCTGGTCTCTTTTCTGTCTGGAGTCCCATTCAGCTGCTGGCAGGTAGACGTTCACATGCGCTTGTTTGCACTACTACCCAGTCTAATCTAACAGAAGGGAACATGCTTTACTGTGCTCCCACTGACAAGTTTGCAGTGCAACACAGGCACTGGGGTTGAAGTTGCAAACTGCTGTCCAGCCTGAGCAGCGCCACAGTGGTGCTGAAATAACTGTTACTCACGGATTAGCAGTCAGCAAAAAAAAAAAAAAAAAAAAAAAGACAAAACTGGAACAAGTTAGCAAAAACCAGGAGAAAAGTGACATATTGCAAAACTTTTGGGGACACTGGGACATGCTGCCTAAAATAGGGACTGTTGGTAGCTTTACTCTGATACAATTCTGCAGGCGCATTGGCGAGCCTAAGGGAAGGGGAACGGAGACATACTGTATTGCACTGAGGGTCATGCTTTTTACTTAGTGTTTTTTTTTTTTTGTAGACTGAAGCACTAAGAGGTTAAGCGACTTGCTTAGAGTCACAAAATGAGTAAGTGGCTCTGGTGGGATATAAATCTGGGTCTACTGGTTCCCAAGCCTGTGCTCTAGCCAGTAGACCACACTGGAGATATCTTCAAAATTAAAAAGGTGACATGAAAAACTGTTCTCACCATCAGCCACCTAGCCAGAAGCCACAGTATTTCTATATATGGCTACAGAAATCGTACCACTGGCTGAACAGCTGACCAGAACCTTTCAGAAAAGCCTGATTCTTTTTTATTGCAAAACAGTGTATTGTGTTGCCTATTGTGTCCAAGATTATTTCTGACTGGATAATGTGTCAAACCTTGACAAACCTCCAGAACAGGATAAAGAATCAAAAACTACTATCCTCTCCCTCTCAGGTTTAAATAAAAAATTATGGCCTGTCTTCTGGAACCGTGCTGGTGAACCAGGACTGGGAATGGCCGAGCTGGGAAATTGTGCTGCCGAATGCCAGCGCTTCCTAGCCTGGGGAAGCTGTGGCACTCAGTGGCACAGCAACCTCTGTGCATGGCAAGGGTGTGTTGCCCATAGAGTTAGCAGCAGAGTCCGGGGCCAACTCTGAAGGCTGTTAGTGTCACCATGCAGGTGGTGGGAGTGACAAAAATGGGGGAAAAATAATAAAAAGATGACTTAGCAGCCTAAATAAGGCTTCAAATAAAACAAACAAAAAGGGATGGTGCATGCTTCATGAGAACCACTGTCGATATGAAGGTTACACATTTCCTACACCAATACAATATTATTTATTTCAGTTTCAAGTATGATTTAACATGGCTTTAAAAACAGGAAGGAAATGCCTCATAAAGCCTGAAGACCTTGTCACTGCTCCCCACTTTATCATGTTCCCAGAGCTGTTATACCACAGCAGGATCTCTGGTGGTAACCTGCTCAGGGCAAGTGTCAAATTAACCTAGCTCGCCTGCAGTGGAGCCTTAGCTGCCTGGGGCTAGCAGTTAACTGAGCCGTTTCCTAATTTCTAAAGATTTACATCTTTTTTTTCCCCCAATCCGGTTGGACAGGTAACACAATCTCGCTCTCCATTTGAAGCCAAGCAGAGAAGGCAGTAGTACTGGATGCACTTATGAGATTTAAATGGTTTTTATCGAAGTGAGGTCACAGTAAATCACCCCTGAGCTGTCATAAATACAAATGGCTTGACACAGTCTTCAACGAGCCTTCGGGGAAAATTATATGATCTGCTGTTGTAGTTATGGTATATCACATAGTGTGAGGTCATATATTTCCAGTGGCAATGTAACACAAGCCTACAAATGAAACCATTACGAGGCTTGAAAGAAGGAGCAGTTTGCTTTTTTACCTCACACCTGGGAGGCCACAGTTGGGAGCCCAGCAGAATAAGACATCCAGTATATACATTTTTATGTGTCTTCATCAAGTCCCTCAAATGACAGCTTCTCCTTCTACCTCATCACATGCACACTCACACAAGCTTAGACTGAACAGTGACAGATCAGCAGATACAGGCCTCCTAGATGAAGTTTACATTTTTTCTGTAACTACCTTACTTCGTTTTCCTACAAAAAAAAAAGACTTCACCTCTGCTAGGCCAGTAGGGCAGCGGCAACACTCCTACTCACAGCACCGCGACTTGAGTGCAGGAATGCACTCAGGTTTCTGGGGCTGGCTGGAGGAAGAGGCTAGGTGCCCAAGAACAGCTCTCTTCCTTTGGGGGCCTTGTGCTCAGCTGCATAACTGCTGCTTGGCTAAAGCCAAGTAGTGGCACAGGGAGGCACTCACTGAGAGGACATATCCAGATCTTGATGGCACACTGTACACCTATGCAATAGCTGGACAACACCATTTTCGGACACAATAAAGCAGGTGACTTCACCGGTCCCACACTATCGACCGCAGCATCCACTAAACTGTCCTGGATAAGGAGGATGGGGTTTGAGTCCCAGAGGAGGTAGATGGTGGGCATGGAGGGAGCCAGCACAAGAAGGCAAGCTGGACCGGCCCGGTGGCACTGAGGGTGAGGCACTGGATGCCACATCTCGTGCCACGCTGGCGACCCGGGTTCAGGAACGAGCTCAGGCCACCGTGGGTCAGAAGAGGAGGGAGAGGATTGAGTGTTCCAAAACAGCTCTCCTATCTCTGGGGAGGGATCCAGAGAATCTCTGTAGCAGTAGTGACCCCTGGTGGAGATCGGAGGTACAGGCTACATTCGGAGCCAAGCAAGGGTTGAAGTGAGGCAGACGTTGACGGCATAAATACCATCTAGATGTCACTGCATAGCTGAACTTCAGAGGGCAACATTATGAGAACTCCCCCCCCAACCCCAGTTCTGGTAGGTGAAGGTGATGCCTGGTACCTCCTCCGCACGCCCAACTTCGAGTACGTCAGCTGCCTCTGGAGCTCCATCCTCTCCCGGAAGCCTGCCCAGATTCCAGAAAGGTCGCCGAGGGAGCATGGCAGTCCCACCCTGGGGGGGCTTAAATCCGGGGTATCAGGCACCGGGCAGCGGACTGGAGCATGGTGAACCAGATGGCAGGACTGAGTATACGACACGGCGGGATGGCAGGCGAGTCGAGTGCATACACTGGAGAAAGTCCAGGCAGGGTGTCTAAAGAGTCTACAAAAAAAAAAAAAAAAGGCAAGCTGGGGCAACAGAAGATAAACACAGGATGAGGGGAAAAAACATGTCCCTGTAACACACAGAAATCCACGAGATCTGGGAAACCTGCAGATGTCTGCTCCTGACTACATGGGAAAAATTGTTAAGGAAAATATCTGGGAAGGGGCTGCAAAAATCCCCACCAAATGCTGCTAGCCAAGCCACAAAAAAACACAATAAAGTAGCCTAACACATTTGAACATTGGAAAGTTGGGACATTCTGTATGCAAGTGATGATTATACATTATTGAGATATTTGAGTCTGGAAGTGGAAATACACGAGTAGTCCACTCTGATGGATACACATGTGAAAACCTAGCAATCACAGTTCTAATCATCACTACTTTAGGGTTCCGAGCTTCCTCCATCGATTTCACAAAGGTGCAATCCTTGGTCACATTCCTCTGTTTCCTCTTTCTGAACTCATCAAGGAAGGTTTTTTGGTTGGGGGAGTTTAAATTCAAAAGCATTGCACCTAAACTACCACCTCCTACCCTGCATTAATCTAAGTAGTCTATGCTAAGAATGTCATTTAGACCTTTAATTTCCCTTCTAAACTTACACAGTTTGAAATGCTGGCAAACACAGAACATAAGTTTTCATAAAAAAAGGCTAAAAAGCCTGCAATCTGAGACTGGCATTGTTATAAACACGCTGAGAGCGAACTGCAATGGGATTGGTAGAGTTAATTCACCCTCTTGGCAGATTACGCTTTCCTAATGAAAATTCTCTCTCTATATATAAATAAATATATACACACACACACACACACACACACACCAAAAATTACTCTGTTAGTAGTTTCAACAGTTGAAAATACTAACTTCCTTCAGAAATTAGCCAACGAAACCTGATTCTGATCAGGTTTTTGCTGCTTTAAAAGCTGGATTTCCAGTACCAGTTATTCACCTACGTCAGTTCTATGGTATCAGCTCGCTCAATGCTTGCTTTAAGAAAAAGAACTTTAAAACCGCCTGGTAAAAGCAGCAATGTAACGGAGAGGGGGCATCCATTATTATTTTGACCTTGTAATCCCACACTGAGGCCAACTGGGCACCAGACTGTGGAGGTGAGACGCTCAGATTCTGGGAAGGAAGAGTGCAAGTCACCCAGCATTACACAATGGCATAGAACAATACTGATATCTCACTGGCCAAGAAACATCACATGGTTGTGAAGCAAAATCACACTGATACACGGTCACCTGCCAGATCTTTTTATATCTCGCAAACCTATTATGATCAACAAACATTGGGGGATACAGACGGATGCCAACTGAAATTGAACCAGATTTTTTAAGCTGTTGGTGGTATTTTTAGTGAAATGGGGGAAATCTGGCCAGGACACCAGGGAAATTCCCCTACTCTTTAAAAATATAAGGAAGTCTCAGAGAGAATGTGTCCCAGGTCTGATTTGTGTACAGGGGTCTTGGAAACAATGGAACATTTATTTTTTGAGTGTCTGTTTATTCTCTCCTTTTGGATCATTTTATATGCTAAATGGTCTAAATCTCCATTTTGCCTGGTAAATAGAGATATTTTTACTTATTTATGACTTTGTTAATCGGGTAGGCACACTGATCCCATGGACCGTTTTCAGTCACGACCAGGGCCACGTAAGGTGGCATAGAGTAGAAATCAAAACAATAAACACAACAGAGGAGCAGGTAATACATTGTGAAAAGGTTACAGTAGTACATTTGGAAATACACAAAGTGGCAGCAGTTAGAGGACACAAACAGCAGATGCAAAATAAGTCTGTGTGATTCTGGATAAGTAAGTACAAGAACCTACTAGGCTAAGAAGAACAGTGCTGGGTGGAAAAGGGAGCTGTCAAGAACTAGGAGGTTCGTTTGGGGCATCCTGTAGGCTAAAAAAAAAAAAAAATCATCACAGGTAGGTGGGGGGGAGCCAGGGAGAGGAAGGTGGATAATAGTTAAGCAGGAAAGGGTGGGAGGGGGGCTAGTCAGGAAAGCAGTGGCAGGTGGATGCCAACAGGAGCCAGTCTTTGAGGTGAGTCTTGAACCGGCGGTGGGTGCTAATGTTCCGCAGTTCGGCAGGCAGTTTATTCCATAATATGGGTGTTGCCACAGGCAGGGCTCTAGCTCCCATATTTGTGTATTTGTGGACACCCTGGGGATTTTCGGGGTGGAGCGTAGGCAGCTGTGCGAGGTTTGGATGGTGAGAAGGGGTGCAAGAGGGGATTCCTGGCCAATACGGATGGCAGAATCAATAAAGCAAATACAGTGCGAGATCAAAGCGGCCTTGTAGCGGAAGCCACCCTAGAGAAGTGTAGAGTGCACAGTGGTGAGTGGAGAAAGGAGCCAACAGGGTGAACCGACAGGTACTGTTGTAGGCTGTGGATAGTTTGGCCATGATGGCTGCAGAGGTTCTGGAGTAGATAGGAGAGCAGTTGTCCAGAACTGGTAGCAGGTTGCCCCGAGTGATAGCGAGGGGGGCCTCAGGGGTGAGGTATTGCCAGAACCTGTAGGCAGCACCTAGTTTTTGGTGAAATCTTAGAACTAGGGAGTTTATATGCTCTGTAAAGAAAAGGGAGGGGTCAAGCACAACTCCTAGATATCTGAAGCGTTTGACGTCATCCAGGGGATGTGATGATCGGGGTGAGTTTGATTTGCATTTAGTTAAGAAGGGCTTCAATCCGAACATTGATTTTGTTTTTTTGGCATTGACCTGAAGGAGTTTGTCAGAAAACCAGTTGTGGGCCGTGGTGTAGTCTTGTGAGAGGGCTGCAGAGATGAGGGCAGGAGACTTTCCGCTGGAGAAGAGCACGAGGTAATCAGCGAAGAGGACTGAGTGACAGCTGAGACTATCTGCTGGAAGGGAGTTAACGAATAAGGAGAAGAGGAGGGGTCCCAGGATGGAGCCTTGGGGGACCCCTATAGAGACATGCAGGGTGGGTAGTGGGCCGGACCAATGCACATAAACTGGGAGCGCCCTGCAAGGTAGCTTTCGAACCAGGCGGTGACCTCCAGAGAGCAGCCAAGGTAATGTAGCTTGGAGAGGGGGAGTGCATGATCGACCAAGTTGAAGGCTTTGGAGAGGTCGATGAAAACTGCGCCAGTTGCGTTTCCACGGTCCATGTTTGTGAGGATTTGGTCAGTCAGGAGTGCAAGGGCAGTTGTGGAGTGGTTCTTGTGAAAGCCATGTTGTTGGCTACACAGTAGGTCATGTTTGCCTATGTAGTCAGCAAGCTAGTGGTGGACAGCTTTTTCAAGTAGCCTGCTTAGGTGAGGAAGGATGGAGATTGGGCGATAGTTGTCCATGGATTGTGGGTCCCCAGCTTTATAAATGGGGATGACCTTTGCAGATTTCCATGCATCAGGCATGGAGGAGGTGGTCAGGGCGTGGTTGAAAATGAATGTTAGGGGGGGGCGACGATGGCAGGGGAGATAAGCCTAAGGAAGACAGGGGATAATCCATCCGATCCAGGGGAGCCATGATTTGGGAGGCTCTTAAGGAGTTTAGTTATGTCAGCTACATTCTAGTTTAAGGGATTCTGCACTGAGCCTGGGACAAGTACGATACAGGAACAATTCATTTGCTCTTACGAATTATAAAATATCATATTTGGTACGTATCATAATTCTGATCAAGGAGGGGGAAGACCAGTCAGACTGAGTGAGGCTGTGTTAATGAAAAGGGGGTGCTTGGTAAAACTCACACCTTACGTTTGGCTTGGTCTTCCTTTTCCAATTATATGACAAGCGGGTATACTGTTATTTTTTGTTGTTTTGTTTGGTTTTTCTCTCTAGCTTTGGACCTACCAGAAGATGTTCATCATGGCAGAGGAATAGGGAATACTTACATGACTTTGTTTTACATGATTTTGTGTACGGGAACACTGTCTGTCTATATAATTTTTTGTGTGTTTTTATACTTATTTTGGACTATGCTATTGAAGGTAAAACTTATTCTTAATTTTAATTTTATGCTTCTTCTTTTATGATTTGTGTGCTTCAACACTTTGGTACACAATAATTTTGGCAGTCCAAATAAAAATTCCCCTAATCTTTTAGTGGGGCCGTGGGGGGGATGATTTTTCATTCCATACTTCCTTTTTGTTGGGTATGAATAATTATTTGAAAGCAAGTTAATGGAGGTATGACTGAAATACTTATTTACTGTCTTATGAGTTCTGTTCTATATACTATTATTTGTGTGAATTATCACTGTTTTTTACTATTTGTTTCTTGAAGTTCTAACAAAAAATTCCCCTACTCTTTTTGAGAAGTGCCATGGGATCTTTAACATCCACCTGAACTACCACCAGAACAAGCAGATGTGACCTCGATTTAACATCTCATCCGTAAGACGGCACCTCAGGAGTGCAGCACACCCCCCTCATGCTGCACTACAGTGTCAGTATTAAGATTTAACCTAAGTGCCTGGAGTGGGGAAATACATCATAAGACTTGATTATGTTTTCACAACCACATACCTAACCAAAAGATGTCCTTTTAACAAAAGACTGTTGTCTACGTGGGATAACACACTCCAGGATGTGCAGTCATAAGGGAATAATATACTTATCAAGTGACTGCTGCACTCTGCTACGGTCATGCCTAACAATCATCTGAGACACGCTTATAATCACACACCCCACCGTGTGTTATCCCTTATGTGTGCAACACATACCCTGCCAGTCACTGAACAACATTTTGACAGCGGTGAGTGCTGCCTCTTGCCCTTCTGGCTGAAGAAAGGGTACCATCACGGTGGTCCTATTGTGAGGGTGCAGGGACAAGGGAAACCTTGGAGAATAAACAGGGTTAAAAAGAATAATTAAAAAAATATATACTGCCGGTCAAAATAACATGGAGTGCCCCTTTAAAATCGGGGGAGACTGATTTAGCAATATAACAAACTAGCACCGAGTAAAGCTGGATAAAGGGATCTATTAAAGTACTAAATGAAGAATCTACAAAAAATAAATTTGGATATGTGGCTGGCTGGTTAGGTCCTGGACTCCACTGTATGGTTAACAAAAAAAAAAAAAAAAAAACAGCATATAGGTTTCTTCCAAAAACCCATTGCAAATGATTAAAACCAAAACAAAAATTAAATGATCTAGGGCCAGAAAATGTATATCTGGTCTGTCTTGTGCAACTAATCCACCCAGAGCATGTGAGAAGAACAGATGTTCTTTATTAAAAAATACAGCAAAACAAAAAAAGGGAAAAAAAAGGGGGGAGCCAAGCACAACTCCAGCTTTGCCAACACTGCTGTAATCCAAGCAGCACTTTGGACACTGTCAACCATTCTCTGGAAATGAAATTCATTCTTCTAGTGTGCTAAAGAAGTCAACAGGCTCTTAAAACCAAAACCCAGTGGCAGAACAGAACAGCCTCAGACACCAGAGATCCCAGCCACTGCTGGGGACCTCGTCACCAAAGCTGAATCATGAGGCCATCACTGCCCAGAGGAAACTGCTATACTGATGGCCAGTTCCAACTGGGGCTTGGAAAACTGTTTTCTACAGTATTACCTTTGGTTGGAGAAAGACTGCACAAGTCTGTTGCAAACACAACAAGGGACATCAATCCAGTCAGGAAACATCAACAGACAGACACACACACACACACACACACACACACACTCTCTCTCTCTTTCTTTGTAAAAGGAGTGGTTATCTGAACATTTTGCAGACCTCCCTTGATGTTCGGAGAGCAGCACTGGGTGCTTCTTGTTATTCTGCATTGTAAGTATTTAGTGGTATTTCCACGCAGAGGCCTGTGGTACACCACAATCCCCTGTCCTCCAATAAATGGTCATTGCTACCCACACACAAACCTGATCAAGCTGCTGAGTCACAGATCTCAAGGTCTCCTTTTGCTCCTCCGAGTTGGAGAGATGCATCAAATTTGAAACAACATGAGCTCTGCATCATTTACCTCATTCTTCCTGCTGGAACTGAGGATAGCTGCAGTTTTTCTTGATGGGTTGTTGTTTGGGTGGGGGTTCCTCTTTAGTGGCTGTCCAGTACTGGTGGTAAAACAAGTACCAAATCAGAATCCCCTGCCAAGTGTTTTGGGAACTATACTTTGTAAATCCTTGCTGTATGAACACTGAATTCAGTTTCATGTTGGGCTAGTGCAGGCCCTAGAAGTAACCCCGAAAAAAGAAGAAACAAAGGAAAAGAAGGGGATGAAACAGTGGCATGGTCGCTAGGTTAATGGCTCATCTGATAGTAGCTGATCTCAAGACAGTCCTATAAACTAACTGGTGCTCTACTGCTGTGAGCGACTGGAGTGCTAATGGCAGTAACATTAATTTATGATTATACAATGGGCATAGAAATGAAACACAAATCCTCCAATCTCATTGGCTACCTGGCACACCTCTCCCATTGTAAAAGCTACAATCACCCCACGGTAAGAGGTGCCAGCCACCAGCAAGCTGCATCAAGGGCCGGCCTGAAATCAGTGCGACCATCAAAGACACAAAACCGTCAAAACCACCGACAGTCGCAGGGCAAAACCCCCACAAAGCCACGATGTTACCGTCAGAGTAAACAATATGAAAAATCCTGCAAGTTTCTAAAATGTAATTCAGCTATGAATTAAAAAAAATTAAAATCACAGGAAATTAATTTTTTTCTTTCTGGCTGTGGACATGTTGCTCTTTCCCGGCTCTCTCTTCTGTTTCACTTTCAGAACCCTGTTCTTACAGTCTGTCAGCGACACTGTAAAAACATCACACAACAAAATTACCTCTCTTCGTTTAAATATGCACTAGTACAGCTTACATTGCTGGACTCCAGACCCGCAGTTTCCTTGAACCTCTGTTTTCCCCAAACTGTAACCATTAAGGGTATCTCCTCGCCCGCTTGCTGGCACTACTGCACATGCATATACCTACCAATAAAGCACTATTTTTCCAAGTGTAACAACAAATCTAATAAAAACTAATAAAACATCTAAACCAACTTAGTTTTTCTTATTTTTTCACACACAAAATATACAGATGTTCATTGTATAATCGCAATATGCTACTCAAGAATGTTGGTGATGCCAGGATTTACCCATGCCCTGGGGTGTTTTGGCCACTTGGCTGCGCCTCGTGGCCAAACAACACCCAGGGCATGGGTTAAACCTGGCATCACCAACACCCTCTCGTGGTATATTGCTTAAGCATACATTAGCAGTAATTCACTAGCCTAAACTGTTAACAAGTATGCTTTCCAAAGGGAAGTGTTATTTATTTATTGATTGATTGATTTGAAAATTGGTGACTGGGAAAGGCAAACTGAGCTAAAACTCATTTCTAGGTGTGACCCAGGGAAGGGAAAACAGAATACACATAATACAAAAACATACGACTGTAGAGAACAAAGTGCAGGCATAAATTACATTGTAGTGAATATCTCACAGGTCCCTATCAGGTGTAAAATTAAAGTGCAGCTTTCAACGCTGGCTCCGTGGTGCCAGGCAATAGGGGATCACCTGGCATGCTGGCGATCTGGGTTTGTGACCCCAGCCCAGGATGTCAGGAGCAGAGACCAGCAGAGAGGGTGTAGATGCCTCCTCGGGGGGGGGGGGGTTGAGAATCTGCACTGCTTTGGAGAAGCCCCTGGCGGCGATGCATGTAGTGGCGCGGGCGACAATACACTGCCTGTGCGTCATGCCAGGGAAGCTACGTGCAGCCACTGTGGGTGGTGGGAGGACAGAGAAAACAGGAAAAAAACTGCCCCCCCCCTCCAGCTGACTGGATGACAATCGCCGGTCCCTGTCGCCATGATAGCCCGGAAATGTCCATGCTGACCCCACCGCAACTGGGATACGCTCACTGTGCCTCAGGGTACTTTTCCCCCAGAGGGGGGACCCACCCAACGAAGGGTTAGATGCGGCAAAGAAGGGGCAGTGGATGGCGATGGGACATGGTGGTGGCGAGGTGCCTACGCAGCCCGAAGGAGTGGCAGGTCAAGGCGCTGGGAAGGGGCATATAAAAAAAGTGCAGCTTTCAGACAAAAGTCTCCAAACATACGAATGCAAGATTAAGAAATTAAGTACAGCATCACAAACACATGGTGCAGCCGGGAACAGAAATAGGTCAAATGAGAAGAACCTAAACCCTGCACTATTGGGTCAAAACCAGTAAAGCCTCCTAAAGAAAACGGGTGCAAGTAGTGG
Organism: Neoceratodus forsteri; assembly: GCA_016271365.2. Taxonomy (NCBI): domain Eukaryota; kingdom Metazoa; phylum Chordata; order Ceratodontiformes; family Ceratodontidae; genus Neoceratodus; species Neoceratodus forsteri. Next base: position 544,427,608 of record CM057449.1, read on the forward strand.
GTAGGAAGAGTTTCAGCAGGAGCTTAAAGGAGCCAGAGTCTCCCTGCTGGCTATTCTTAGTGAGCTATTGCCTCCTTTTTCTCATGCTATAAGTTTTCTTCTTGAAATCAAACCAGCATAATAGGTTCAGAGACATTTAAAGACTAACAACAGGAGGTGCATTTTGTTGCGTTTTCTATTTATTTGAAATTACTTCAGTCGGGATAACCACATGTGATGAAGCCTCTCGTTTTTTAATGGGGTCCCAGGGAGAGCAGCAACAGTGAACAAGTTAACATAGTTCAGCAGCTATAGTTACATACAGGCTAAAATATACACACTGTAAAGGTCAGTTCAGTACATCCAAACAGTAATCAAAGCAAGCTAACCAAGTGGGGCCGCAGCAAACGAAGAGAATGAGCATTGTGCAAGGACAGAATGATGGGGGGAAGGGGCAATACAGGACCAAAACAAATACAGGAGATCTAAGGTAGCTGGAAAGGTGAGATTTGAACACTTGCAAGCTAGAAGTATTCCTCAATTGGAGAGGGAGCTTGCTCGAGATGTCTGGTGCTGCAAATTCAAGGCCTTTTGGTCAAGTTCACACTTTATCCTGGGAAATAAGAAGGTAAGTGCTGCTGTTACATGGGGTGAGCAAGCACTCCATCACTGTGTAAGGTGGACTAGGAGATAATCAGGGGCTTTTCCTTTTGCACAACTGTTACAACACGTAAGTAATAAGCCACAACAGGGTGTGCATTATAGGATTTAATGCACACCCCAGGGGTGAAATAAGGCATGAGGCTGAAGGCCAAGTGTCCTTACACACCTGATCTTATTACACTTATAAAATGGCTCTAAGTAGGTTTTCGAGGAGGAAAATGAGATTCAGCACCTAGCTGTGCGTTATAGAGATTTAATGCATGAACATGTGAAATCTCTCAGCCAATGGCATTTCTAGCTTTTTTTTTTTTTTTTGCCATTTTAAAAAGAATGATAATAAATCAGATAAATGTAAGACCTGTAAGGATTAAGCCACAGTTGGGTGTGCGGCAATGGTGCAATAACTGCACACTCTGTGTGGGCCGTGAAGCAGAAGGAGCAGCCTTCAACCACCCAGGAAATGCAGTTACTGCAGCTATGACAATCACAGTCAGAACAAGAAAAACAATACTGTACATGTTAATAAATAAAAGGTCTCTGTACATGTGGCAATAGGAGTGTAATGTGTTGCACGCCTGCCCAGCACAATCAGGATACCACCAGTGAAGCACTGGTAAAGTACTGTGCTTTGGATGAGACTTTAAACCAAGGTCCCTCCTGCCATTCCTGGTGGCTCTCTAGTTAGAAGTTAAAGACCCCATGGTACTTACGGAGATTTTCCCCATTACCCTGGCATACATTCCCCAATCAATAAGACCAGTCCATGTAACCCACCCCCAAGGACACAGCTGGAAATGTGGCGTCACAGCTAACTGTGCCTTTCCTGATCCAAAATAACAAATAAATGCTGGCCTGCTGGCACCGCAGTAGATTCCCCTACCACTTGTGATGCCGGTGACCCATGTTTGCACCACAAGCTTGGGTCACTTTCGGAGGGAGGGGATCCAGCGTCTGATGGACTGATCTCCTCCTCCAGAGTAGTGGGGTGGGAGCAACACCTGGCAACTAGGGGACAGACTGCTGAGAGAGCAATGCAGGGTACAGAGGCACAGCAGACATCCGGTGTGATGCGCACAGATGCATGTGTAGCACCTCCACTGACGTCATTAGATGCCAGCTCCTCCGCATCATGAGGGAATGGAGGAGAAACGGAACAATCACCCTGGCTAGCAGAATGATGCTCTGATCCCTCTTAGGCTCTGCACCGGCGACCTGGTACAGCTCCAATCGGATCTTGCCCCGCGGGCTGAGCTCAGCTCTCTGCCACAGGGGGTAAGCCATGGGGATATCTGGAAACAGTAAGGCTGGGGGATGCCACATAACAGGGCTGGGGGGAGAGGAGGTAAAGAAGCCAGCAAGGGTTTGGGGAATGAATAATAACAAAACAAATAATAAAACGAAAAGGTTACTATGTGTTTTGATTTTGTTGCAGCTTTACCTTCAGCCATGGATATAACCCTGCCCCCTGAGGAAGACTCACTTGTCTGAGTTGATATGTAGGGGGTGTTAGCCCAGTGTGTCATGCCATATTTTGAATAAATTTAACATTTTTGTCCACTTAGTCTGTGGTATGTGCCAAGTCCTCTATTTTTGCATGAATATAATCCTGCCTCTCGCCATTTGCATACTATGATCTTGCCACCCTGCAGATAAAAGGTACACAATCATTACAAACGTAACTACTGTGGGTCTTCTCATTAGATTGAAAAAAAGGGAGTTTGGAAAAAAAAATCAATGCTCAAAACTTTAAAGGTCTCTTCTTCAGGTCATTTCCCAACTGCTGCTGAAAGGTGACCAAGGTTTTGTTTAACAGAATACAACCCCTTCAAGGATGCAGCATCCCCCCCCACCCCCATTGTTGGCTATATCAAGTACTTTAGCAAGCTAAAGACTCAAAAGAGTAAGGTTATATCCTGAACAAAATGAAACAAGAAGACAAAGAGAAGGGGATACTGCAGCCCTGAGTTCCCACTGCATGCCTTCTTTGTCTGTCTAGCCATGAACATTTGTGATATCCCCCCTCTATTCTGCCTCTTTTTTTCCTTCTTCTTTTAATTCTTCTTGAATTTAGACCGCTTCTTTAACTCGGCATGGGTCTGGGCAGATGTCCAGAAAACCTCCCTTCAAGGGACAAAAAAAATTCCTAAACCTCAATTCAGTCTCTCGCTCTCTTTTAACACTGAATGATTGATAATGTCTCTCCCCCCCACCCCCAATCTCTCTCTCTCTCTAGCTTTCTCTCTCTCTCTCTTGGCTGTTAGAGGCCTTTCCACTGGGTATCTAGCCTCTGTGGGAAACTCTCTCTCTCCCAGACGCTAGACCACAGGACCCCCTTTGGTTCTTTTGAACAAAAAAAGAAACAAGTCTCTGAGTAGGAATAGGCCCGACAGGTCCAAAGCAAACAAACAAATGAATAGCAACACTTCTTTGTGTCCATCCATCCTCTGCCTCAGCTTGCCAGTCTTCAGCGGGGAGGGCAATAAAGGGATTTAAGGAGAACTCTAAACCCTGCTCACAGTTTCTTTAACCAGACAGGAAAAAATGCAAACATTCTCTCCTCCCCCAAGTTTTATGGACGACTCAGATCTCAGGTTCCAATTTACAATCTTTTATCAACTCTCACATAAAACCCTCTCTCACTTCAAATTATCAACTGTAAGATCATAAATGCTATGTCAAGAATCTGGACCACATTACGGCTCTATGAGCTACAAACTCGTCCACTTGTTGCAGACTGTTGCAACTGCTGTGCTCACATAAATCTCAACAAGACACTTCTCCTCAGATGAAGGCCTAGCCTCCTGGAGTTTCAGTATTTATTTGCAAGCATCGCTTGGTATACCAGTTTAGTATTTCTGTTAATGTATGTCCAAATACCCTGAATGCTGTAGTATTACAATCTGAATGCAAAATATTACAGGGATATTCTGTGAAAAATATTTGGTACACTCCTCCCCCTCCCCAGCTACTTTAAACACCCCTCAAAATGCCCCCCTTTTATAACCTCCCCCCCCCGAGTATGTTTTGTTATCCACAGAAACAGAATTTGTCCACAGATAAAGATCGTTTAGCCCACCCAGTATGCCCATTTTTTCCCCTGCCTATACTGCCACTGCAGACTGTACCTGATGGCAGCTACTCTGTCACCCGCCCCACCACCAGTTTTCCAAATCCATCAGCATATGGGAGACCCCAAGCTGACGTTACTCTTTGCTAGTGGTTCTCATAGGCCCCCGTTTTTTGTTTTTTTTATGCCTTAAATTTTGGGCTTGGCGCAAGGTAAGGCGTCCAGTACCTCAGCGCCACTGGGCCGACCTAGCCACACCTTTTAACATTTCATCACCCAATGTGGTGCATAATCCATCAATTAAAAAATGTGATAAAAATAGACCACACACAGTACAGTATATCATGGGGAGAGAAGCTCAGAACACTGTGAATGTCACAGAGTGAGGGATTCTACTGAGAGGTTACTCACTGAGACCCATGGTCCACTCAGGTCCCAGTGACTTAGAAGGCATACAGGGCTCTCAGGGAAATGGGCATCCATGTCCTTTATGCACAGTCAGTATTAAAGGACACTGGCACTTTCCTACTGTGCTTCCCGCAGACATGCTATTTGATGCAGCAGAATGTTTTGCATTTGTTGTAATTTGTTCCTGCAAACACACTAACAAGTGTTCAATTGTGGTTACTTGTTTCTGCATTTCAGAATTGTGTAACTTTGTTTATTTAAAAAATATACAGATCTCGATACAAACAATACAGATCATATCACCCTGCAATTAGTGCGCACTGTCTTACACACCATAACAAATGACCTATTAGTATCAAGTTTTACTATTATATGCAGCTCACTAAACCTGAATCGTTCTACAGAGAAGGGGGAGCCACTCCAGGTACCCAGTGTTGACCCTCCAGCAGCTCAGCCCTTCTTCCTGCACCCTGGACACTCAAACCTTTTCCCTGGGACCTTCGTATGCACCCCAGGCACTCAAAAATTAAACTGTACCGAAAGCCCTGACAGGCTGTAAAACAAAACAATAAATAACAGTGACTGACTTAATAAAGCAAGTGAGATACAGTAATATAAAAGTGAATACAAAGTACGAGGCCAGTCTTCATATGGTTTACTGTTGCTTAAGGAGCATATCAGTGTGAATTTCTGTTTCCAAGTCTCAGTGTATATGTTAAACAGCCCCTTCTCCATGGAGGAAGGATTTCTGAATGACAGAATGAGGAATGCACGACGTAATGGGGACCAGTTGAGAGGGATGTCACTAACCAGCATCACTGTTCCCTTGCTTCCTGTGTCATGCTTTCTTTACCTGTCATCCTCAAATTACACACCATTTCATCACAACTATCTCAGGAACATGCGTCTTATGTACCCCTGCCACTCACTGCTCTGTTAACGAGGCCCTGCTAATCCATGCAGTTCAGATTCAGCGCACACACCTACAAATATTACACTAAAGTGTAAGGGGCAAACTGGCAGCACAAATGTGGTTTTCTTTTCTATTACTTTTTCAATCTTTTATATCAAGGGGATAGGGGATACAGGATGGGCAGGAGTGGAACATGGAAAATATCTAAATCAGTGAACAATGACCTCGGGATACCTCATGAGTGGCTAAGCGTAGCGGAGCCACAAGTGATGGTTCCACTCCTGCCCATCATGTGTTTGATTTCTACAATAGGGTTTCTAGTGTGCATTTTAATGGTATTTGTGCTGTTCTGTCAGAGAAAATGTGCATTTCTGTTGGTGTTATTTGGTATATTGGTTGCTCTACTGGGGTGTGATTCATTTTTATGACTGAATGTACTTTCTTTTTGTCAATAACTGTCGGTTATGGTTTGTTATTGGTTGATGTGTTGAATGGGCACTGCTTGCTTTATTTCATTGGTTGTTTGTGTGCTGCATGTTAGCAGTGTGTGGTTTGGTTGTTAGGTGGTTGTGGGTGGGTTTTCTTTTCCGCGGACAAGCTGGCGTTCAGTGCTGTACAAAGAATTAATTTTTGTAGTTTATTATATATGTGGGTTTTAGTAACTTTATTTTATTATTTCCCATGTGTATGGATTTGTTTTTTTTTTTAGACTATTTTATGCTCCCACCTATCACGGCATCTCTCAGGACTCCACTCTCAGCGCTGAGTACCTAACCGCCTGTCTGAACCGTGTCCGCCCAACTACTATATAATGGTTTCAGGACTCCAGTCTCTCCGGACCCTTAGAGAGGCCAAGAGTCTCCAAGGCGCTGCCAGGTTTCTGCAGCCGACATTGGGCATGTGGACCCAGGCTACTGGTGGTTCAGTCACCTCCTGAAGGTAGGGGATTTTTCTCTTTGTGTGTCCCTCGGGCCCCCCCCACCAGAAGCTCGGCCGTGCAATGACGTCTGGGACATCTGCCGAGATCCGCCCCCTCAATTTTGTGCCCAGACGTGCGCAGGTCCCACTGGCTTCCACCTGGGGCCACTATTGCACCGGGAAGTCCCTGGATCCCTCCCCAGAAAGAGGAGAGGAGAGCAGTCTACGGATGCTCGATCCTCTCTCTCCCCTGCTGACCTCCGATGGCCTGGGCTGGTTTCCGAACCCAGGTCGCCGGCATGGCACGAGTTGTGGCGTCCAGCTCCTCAACCCTCAGCTCCACCAGGCCCACTGTACTACTTTTTTTTTTTTTTTTTTTTTGTGTGCATTTGTACTTTTGTAGCATTTCTCCAGTTTACTTCACTGGACATTTTCTGTGCCATGCTTTCACTTTCATTTATCGGCCGTTTAGCTTCACCGGACACCAGTAATTTTCTCGGTAAGTGTTCTTCTTTTACAGAGGTTTTGGGTTCTTTATGAGTTGCAGCTTCTATTCTATGTTTACGTGCTGCTAGTCCGAGTCGCTTTGTAACTCAATGACAGAGTCTCTTTCGGGGCATTTGAATGTAGTTCGGCTATGCAGAAACATTGGTATTCAGGCGGAACAACGTATTCAGCGTGATAATATAAGGTTGTGATGCATGCACTGTATGTATAAATGTTTAAAACTGTCACATTCCGTTTATTCAATGCTAGTGAGAATACATGTTTTTATTGCAGAAGATATCTCACCCACTGCATAAATTATAATACAAAGATACTGATGACAAAATATCGGCAAAGCCACTAATTCCAGCTCACGCAGTGAAACCAACTGCTGAAGACAAGTGTAACACTGTGGCAGACCAACGTTTCTAGCACATTGTCTCCCCCCAGCATTCCAACATGAGTACATATAGCCAATGACAAAGGTGGTGTAGAGGAGACTAGTGACCTCACACAGACCTTCAGGCTCTCTGGCATGTCAGCACCAATGTCCTTTTAGAGGAGGCTATGTCTCAGGGTTCCCTGTGAAGACCTACAGTTGCATTCCTAGAACACACTACCAATGGCAGCCGCTGCAGCTGCAGTCACTAGACTAAACAAATTGGGGTGCTTTCTAGACTTCAGCAAGGCATTTGACTCTGTTCCTCACGAGGGCCTGTTGGATAAGCTGGGAGAAATGGGGGTGGGGAACCAGATTATCAGATGGATAGACAATTGGCTCCAGGACCAGAGTTGGCGGGATAGTCTCATCCCCAAGGAAGGTCATTAGTGGGGTCCCACAGGGATCAGTCCTTGGGCCCCTCTTGTTCAACACCTATGTCTCCGACATAAGGACAGGTATCAGGAGTGAGATGAGTCTCTTTGTGGATGACTCAAAACTGGGGGCAGTGGTGGATGGGGAGGAGGGGAGGGTGGCCCTACAGGAGGACCTGGAGGCTCTGGAAAGATGGTCTAGAAAGTGGAAGCTGAGGTTCAATGCAGGGAAATGCAAGGTACTGCACCTAGAGGCCAGAAACCCAGGCCATGTGTACACCCTGGGGGGGGGGAATGCTGCAAGTCTCGATCGCTGAGAGGGACCTGGGGGTGGTGGTGGATGTCAAGATGAACAACTCGGAGACTTGTAGGAGGACAGCAGCCAAGGCCAACAGGATGCTGGGATGCATCGCTATGGGGTTCACCTCCAGAAGGACGGAAGTGATACTCTTTCTGTATAACTCCTTGGTGAGGCCACACCTCGAGTACTGCGTGCAGTTTTGGAGGCCACACTTAAAGAGGGACATTAAACTCCTGGAGAGGATCCAGATGAGGGCAACCAAAATGATTTGGGGCTTGGGGGACAGGCCCTATGGGGAGAGGCTCAAAGAGCTAAATATGTACACATTAGAAGACAGTAGGGACCGGGGACCATGATCGAGGTCTTCAGGTACATAAAGGGGTAAATAGGGGAGGAGCAGTCAGGGTGCTTCGAAGGAAGGAGGAGGGGGCAACTAGAGGGCATGGGTGGAAGCTGTGGGGGAGATTCAGGGGAGAAAGTAGGAGGTGCTACTTCACTGAGAGGGTGGTGGAGCCATGGAATGCGCTGCCCAGGGGGCTGGTGGAGGGGTTCAAGAGGGGGTGGGACAGGTAAAGGGCAAGGGTTCTGGAAGCAAAATCCAGTGCAGCGAAAATATCCGGAACTGGGAAGGAAGAAGCCAGAGAAGGCGAAGGGGGCAGCAAGGTCAGCTCCCAGGGTGGGGGCTGACCAAACGAGCAGACACAAAAGACTGTTAGGTCTATTCTGCTGGCATTTTTAGTATGTTAGTTTGTTAGTATGCAACTATATTATATTGGGGTTAGGGGGGTGTCCCGAAAGAAGATTCATATATGGTAGTTTTCTCTTGGTGAGCTGAAGAGGCAAAAGAAAGACCATTAGATAGTCCTGTAGGGCAGGTGATAAAACACAGCCAGATTCACTGGGGACACATCTGGAAAGCAGTATTCACAACATGTTGGGGTGGTAGAATCTGAAGCAGACATGCTAATACAACTAGGAAGTTTTAAGTAAAAGGCCTCAGTTTTGGTTCTTCTCTGGGAAATACCAATCTGGCTAACCTTGAATAGCAGGATCCAGTACCAGGTCTGTTTGCTAGCCAAAAAAGCCACCCTTGGCCTTGCACCCTCAGGCATGCAGGAACTACTCATACTCCACCAACTCCAGACTAACCAGGAGATCTAGCAAAGCTGTCTTCTACATTCCATTTCGTCGGGCCTCACAAGGTCAACAATCGTATGAATATAGGGCCCCTCTCTGGCTAAATTCCCTAAGCACTGAGCTGGTTCTGGAACCAAAACTTGGCCCCTTTAAATCCAAACTGCTAATTCTTCTGGTCCCACTCAGTAGGTGTGACTGCATTTCAGATGCTTAATGCTACTCTGGATTATGCCCCGCAGAGCACTTTCCTCCCACCCCCCCAACTAATCCCCCACCTTCCCCAATAATTGTAATCCCACCTTTGTACTGTTACACCCCTTCCTCCTTCGGTTTCTATATTACCTTACCTGGTAACCCATTAGTGGCTTTCCCTTGCCACCTACCCACCATCCAGGCTCCACTCACATCCCTTACAAACAAAACCACCTGGGTGCTTTCCAACGCCCTACCCAATTAACCCACCAATAAAACCCCTTGGGTGACTTCCAACCCCCCACACATAACCCAATGGCCTGAAACTCCCTCTTATCAGCTTGCTACACCCCTCTGCTCTTATCTACCTCTCCCCCTTCACCAAGGCCCTACCCGCTACCCTACCCTCTTCAACTAAAATAGTAAATCTTTAAACACTGTACCTCTGTCAGTTGCTCACTGTATTAAACCGCACACAACTGATGTAGCCTTGTTATTGTCTGTGATCATTTGATTCTGTCTACGATAATGTATATTTTGCCTGCTAGTATCTCTCCAATCTGCCTTGCATAAAATCTATGTATTCTGTTCATACCATTGCTGATGTGGAACCTTTGTAAACGAGCTCTCTAGATGAAAGGTGCTAACCAGAGAAGCTAATAAATCAGTAAATAAATAAGACAGGGACCAAAGCCCAAGTCCTCATTACTTTATAAACCTTGCAGGAAAGAAAACATGCCCCTTTTTACATTAGAAGCTGTTCTTAGAGTAAAGATGTTTGTTTTGATGACAGCAGTTCTATTTACACCACAGGACAACAGTGGTGACAGTGTGTTTCCAGGCAGGGTTCTGTTTACATTAGAGGTCCTTCATCGTGAGATAACGACTTGTAGGCACAATGCCTTCTCTATGTTGAACATTCTAGGAGGTTTATAATATATGAGACAGCAACATTCTTTGAATAATGGTAAGTTCTAAAGTGATTAAGTTCTGTAAAAACAACACTCAAGGGGGGGCTCCCACATGTCATCCTAAAGTAGCTATCATTTTTTTCTTAGCTGCAGACAAACCAAAAATAAATAAAAAATGAATTTATTACAAATTTTATTAAGAGATGTAAGATATCATTATGTTACTAGTTACTTTCCTGAAATATTTATCTACAGTATTTTGTATTTTATGTTATTGTATGTAACCAGGCCTAGCTGAAAAATGGGACCTGTGACCTGGCCCAGTTTCCTAGAATATAAAGAATAAAAAAAAAAGTACAGTAGGCAAGAAAAAGAGTGATTATTTTAAAGACTACGGCAGGATATTTAAAAGCATTCATCAGAGATCCATCCACCACTGTTTTCAGAAGGGAAATCCATCCAATTAGGCCATCTGTTAGATGGCTGAACTACATCTCAATGTATACAAAAACAAACAATAAAAAGCACAATGGTGACCAAAAACCATGCAACTCTCATCTGTGCCCATTTTTTTTTTGTTTGTTTGTTTTACGGCAATTCATTACTTTTTTGTTGCATAAAGATACATCTTCTGAAAATGGCAGCAGGGCTATGCAGCATGCATTTGTCTCTGGGTCCAACTTTTTTTGTAAAATCTGGCCCTAAATATTTAGTACCATATTATAGTTTCAAGTTAATTTTGTTCAGGCTTCCAAAACTGTCACCCAGGACTTTCAACATGTTTTCCAGTGCTCCCCCTCACTGAGAAGTCCTGGGTCCCAAAACCCAACATGTTTCAGAGAGCCCTGAGCACTCACCTGCCAACGTCCGCTACAATATGACTTAAGTGGTGGGTTATCTCAATGATAATGAATGCCACTTAAGACGCACACAGTACACACAAGCGATGAGATCATTAATACCACCTATTAGTCACTGTCAACCTATATGATTATGAAGGCACACTGTCACACTGGGCAAGAACAAAATATATTCACATCCGACAAACAATTTTTGAAACAGCCTTGTTAAATTATAGGAGGAAGTGCGGTCTAGAAAACAATGGAAGGGTTCAAGAAAGCTTTGGCTAGACAGAAGGGAATACTGGGGAAAAGGAATGACGGGGGGGGGAGGAGTCTGAAATCAAGTAGGGTCTGCAGTGATACTGTAGATAGGAAAAGTGGGCAGACAGAGTGGGCCAATCAGTCCTTAACTGCCAACAAACAGAACAGTTACGTAAGAACTTACTGTATCAGTAGATCTTCGAGAGAATCTCTTGCAGCAGGTCACACCTTAAGAACTATAGCCGTTAGGCACCAAGACCACATGGAAACATTTTTGCTAGCAGTCTATCTAGGGCTGCCCATGGCAACATCATTATGTCGATGTCCTCCCTATATAGCCATGGGCGGCTCAGTGCACTCCTCAGTTCCCTGTCAGAGACCATCCACCAAGGATGCACTTCCGAGGGAACCGAATGACAGCCAGAAAGACCCGCCAGAAGGAGCATGGAAAGCAGAAGGCTTACCCATCCAGGAATAAGAGAACAGGAAAGAAGGAGCTCAGAAGTCAAGGGGAAGGAGAGTGGGACGGCATGAACTGCTGCAAGAGATTCTCTCGAAAATCTACTGTTACGGTAAGGTCTTACGTAACTGTTCTATCTTTTTTGAGGATATCTCTTGCATCAGGAAGGCCTTGGAGGGAGATCTAGAGGCATCTCCACAAATTCTAGAGTGGGTCCTTGTTCTATCAGTTGTAGCACCCAGGCATCGCTTGTGATCTCCCGCCACCTGTCCAGATGGAGGGAGAAACTACCCCCTACCACCACATCCTGAGAAACCGGTTTGGGGGGGCAGGCAAGAAGTCAGGCTGAGGCGGAGCCTGTGGCCAGGGCCGCTCCTACACCTCTGGAGGACTTCCCGTGGTGGAGGAAGGTGTAGGTAGGGCCATTCCAGCTTTATGCATGCCTGGCTGTCTGATGCCAGACCTAGGTCAATCGGTGGCATGCCGAAAGGGCACCCTCTGTCCACTCTTCTGGCGGGTGTGACAGAGGGAGTGAACAGACTGCAGAGTTCTCCTAGAGGCCTTCAGGTCCTTGAGGATATCCTGCATATCTGCCCCGAAGAGAGCATTCAGGATGGACTGTGGACATCAGAAGCAAAACCAGACCCCCTGAACCAGGAGTAGCTCCTCAGACAAACTCCCACCACAGTGGCTCTGTTGGAAGCATCCATGGCATCACAGGCAGCCCGCAAGAGGTGTCTGCCACACCTGCACCTGTCTGGAGGGTCTTGAGCTTCTCCTGTTTTGGGGGGGCCCTCTGCAAAGGACTGGGCTGCAGACCTGGCCGCTTTACGGAGGTCATTCTGGAATTTGAGCACATGGTCAATATAATTAATTATCCTGCTGGCCAAAATGGAAGAGGCAAATACCCTCTTACCCATAAGGTTCAAGTTTCTGGACTCCTTGTCCAGAGGGAGAGAGAGCTGAGGTGCTGCAGCCTCTTGGACCTATCATGGGTCGCAGTGATCACCACAGAATCCACCTGTGTGGGCCCTGCAAAAAAGAGCTTTTGTCAGGTAGCTTGGTATACAGCTTGTCCGTTTTCCTGGCCATAGCAGGAATCAGGTTAAGTCTGTACCAAGCAGCCATAGTAGCATCCTCAAATGCATTGATTATAGGAGGAATAAGGGGAAGGGACTCCAGCAGGTCCAGGTAATTGGCCAGGTTCCACCGGTTAACATCCTGCTCTGCAGCACCGAACCCATAGTGGACTGCAGCATCACTGCAGTGAAGGAGGGGTCATCCAGGGGAGACTACGGGGTATATTTTGAGGAGTCCTCCCCTGCCGAGGAAACAGTGGAGGTGATCAAGGGAGTCCGGGCCCCCGCATCCTCATCTTTCTCACCTTCATCATCAAGCAGCAGGAAGTGAGGGCAATAGTCATCATTGTCCCATCTCAGAAATAGGGACCAAAGACATCTATGACCGAGAAGGGGCTGGTCGCAACGACGCATGGTGCAACAGTGCTGATGCCAATCGAGAAAGGCCCGCTGGGGCTAATGTCCCAGAGAGAGGAAAGCAGGGCCTAGATGTTGGTAGTCACTGGCATCAGCAGAGTACCCTGTGGAAGCAACAGGAGGTACTGAGGCCCCGGCAATGGCAAGGAGGGCTGAATCAGCGATGGGATGGGGGAAGACTGTGGTACCAACTGAGGGACTTGCTTCACCAATGTCGCAGAAGTGGCCAGAGGTGACTGCTAAAGAGGTCTAAAGCACAGCAATGCATGACCATAGCTGGCCACAACCTGGTCAGTGTCACTCTATTATTTATTTATTTTTGTTTAGGGGTTTTTCCAGATTTTCTCCCGCTCCTCCCAGGGCCCCGGCACATGGCTGTAAGTGCATGAGGAGGCAAGAACGCACACCAGAAGCCAGCTCAGCCCCTTCTTCCAACTCCCGCCACCTATGTATCCCACCAGACCTCCACCCGATGGGGATGGGACTACAGGAGGGGCGACAACCCACCCCCACCACCCTCTGGAGAGGAGAGCAGCCTGACGGCATGCTCAATCCCACTCCTCCCACCCCCCATGCCAGCACCCTGATGACCTGAGATCGTTCCCGAACCTGGGTCATCAGCGCAGCGTGAGGTAAGGTGTCCAGCATCTCAACCCTCAGCACCACCAGGCTGGCTCGGCATTGCTCTCTGACTGCAGCCCCTAAGAAGGTGGAGAGGTGCTTGCCAGGGGTGGAATCGTTAGTAGGGGAGAAGAGAACCCCGACGATGAGAAGCCAGTGCCAGAAGAGGAGAAAACGACAGGCTGCACTGCCAGAGTCCACCCCCCGCCCCGAGAAGAAAAGGTGAGGGAGGCAGTGCGAATTGTTGGCAGGAGAAGGTGGAGGCCCAGTGACAAAGGACCAATGCCAGGCCAAGGAGCTTCGGCAGACAAGGCTGCCAAGACCAACCCTGTAGTAGAGAAGGTGTGGGTGGCAGCGGGGTCACCGACGGTCTAGTCAATGACCCCATAACAGTCGACACTAGGAGCGGTGACTAAGAATGTTCTCAGGAGGGTCTATCTTTATCCTGGTGGTAATGCTTCCCCACCAACTTGTCCCAAGCTTTGGTGGCATGAGAGCTCAAGGATGGGGCTTGGGAAGTGGAGGAGCTCCTAGTCTGAAGCTCCTTTTCCAATGTGGCGACCTCCTGCTGCATTAGGAAGGATTACAGTTCTTTCTGTCAATGATGACATGTAGCTTGACGTAAGCCATGGCAGATCTCACAGGCCTTAATGTTATGGTCGGTATCGAAGCAGCGGACACAGGGCCCATAGTCATCTTTATCCTAGATCTCCAGTATGCGGCTTCAGCATCAGAAAAGTTTGTCACAGCAGGTTGGCATAAATGAAAAGAAGAAGGGAAACACTTAAAGGCTCTAGAAAAATGGCAGTTGACTGAAGAGCGGGACTCTGTGAAGTACAAAGTGCGATGCTCGACGGTGGAAAAAGAACTGAGGAGAGCGTGGGCCGCCCTCAGCTATATAGGGAGGACGTCGACATAATGACATCGCCGTGGGTGGCCCCAGATAGACCGCTAGCAAAAAATGTTTGTGTGTGGTCCTGGTGCCTGACGGCTATAGCCCCTAAGGTATAATCTGCTGCAAGAGGTATCCTCCATGAAGATTCTATGTTTCTAGTTGACCACCAGCTTGGGAGCCAGAAGATTACAGGTTCAATCCAACAAGAGCCAAACTCTTGCTGTGTGACCCTGGGCAAGCCACTTAACCTTGCAGTGCTCCAGTCCACCCAGCTATGACAACGGGTAAAAGCAGGAACCCACTGGAAATGAGATGTTGCACCGAACTGGGCTATCCTGGGTAAATAAACTGAAAACCTGCACAGAGCTAGGGACACCATCCCCAGTAGGTTCGACTTGCATTTTTAATTTGGGGGATTATTTAACTCAACTGCTGTTCAGCAGTAATGGAACACAAGGCATTGGATAACACTTTGGCCAGAATTACCAGGCAGGAAACTTTACTGAAACTGTAACATAGAGGATAATGTATGGGAAGAAGTTAACAGCCACAGTGTATTCATGTGAAGAGGATACCATGGCAACTTTGTAAACCTTGAGAGTGCAATGTGAGAGGTTTACAGTTGCCATGGTGCCCTCCAGACGAAAATTCACTGCGGTTGTTAACCGCTGCCCACACATTGTCTTATATAGTGTATGGGCACCAGTGCAGAAGCGGAAAATGCTTGACTTTGCCACATATCAAAAGGTGAATACCCAATCGCCAGTATACCACGCTGCCCCTTACACTGAAACACAACACATTCAGCTTTAAATGGCACAGTCCCTTACCTTAGAATGAAGACTCTGTCTTGGTGATTTTGAATCAGGAAAAGCTGGCTTTAACCGCATTAAATCACAGACTGCGGCTGCCATCGCTGGTGATCTTTTTTTTCCCCACTCAGCTCGAGTGTAGAACCATCATTTGCGTTTGAAAGCTGCTCTGAGGTACAGATGCCCGCTAAGCACTATTGAGGTAGAATGTGACAGCAGGCAGCATTCTTTCTTGTTACGGTATCGTTCTAGCAAAAGTGGTTAACAGCAAGGATGGTGTCAGAACGATACCATAACAAGCCTGTATTTCAACTGAATTATGGTGGCAGTAACGTTCCACTATACACTATAATTCAATTTAGCTTAATCAAAAACAAAAGGCTCAAATGCCCTTCCCTCCCCCCCCCCAATAAACAATGCAATTTTGGTTCCCCATTCCTTACAACTAAAGCAGGTATCAGGTCACATGTCCTTCTGTAACTGAACAGTCAAACAGTATAACATAGTTCCATATTTTACATTTTTTTAAATATCTCAAAAGGATTTGGAAATACAAACTTGAAATAAGAGTGCTCAAATGAGTCTCATAACACTTTGTAAAATCAAAATACAACAATTGTTATTACATAATTGTTAGCTGCCCGGTGCCCTTGATTAATCACCAAATGGTCACTGTGAAGTCTAAAAATGTTGTTAAAGTTGCCCCCCATAGACTATAATGGAGCTTGTTCCCGCGCTCTCCCTGGGTTCACGTCATACAGTGGCTGACTGGGGGTGGATTTACAAGACCAGGAAGTAACAGTTACCCGGTAGATGTAAATTTACGAGTGATTTTTCTTCTAAACTATTAGAAATATTTGGGGCAAATACACATAGGCAGCATTTCTCTCAGGTAAAGCACTGAAATATGTGGTGCACAGGGCTAGTCTGGTAAATCTCTTTAAGAGCGAACATGGCATTATATTTTCTTAATTTAAAAACTACATATTTCTAATTAAAGTCACCTGATAAAGAAATCATCCTTGGGTCAAACACTAATGAACCTTAAAGTTTCAAGTTTCAACTCGCAGCAGTTTCTGTGCTATTGGTGAGCAGAAATAAGTGTTTAAAGTCATATTTTTATGCATTTTCAACCTTCCAGAACTGTTAAATTGCCCCACCATTACCAAATTTACAGGATCTGGAAGTGTGTGTGCGTGTGTGTGCGTGATTTAGTTTTGATATTACGACCCCCAGCTGCCAAATTCCACCCCAAATCCACCACCTTTTTGCACCATAAATGGTGAGAAAATAAGATACTACCATTCTCTATAGCCCTACCATACATCTGAGAAAAACTACAAGGGCTTCAGCAATTTTCTCAGGTACATGGTGGTACTGAAGGGAGCAACAGTATATGGACTGCCTTTGTTCTGTAAAAAAAAAAATCAGCCTGCTCAAAATCCTTGTTGTGCACATTCTAAACTGCTGTTCGCATTCCAAAGTGTTTTTGTGTACATTCTGAAGAGTTGTTCAGCACTGATCAAAGGTCATACAATTTTAAAGTCCTTATTCATCCTATACCCAGCTGCTTGCTGAGTACCCAGTGCCTAAAGTGGTACATTTTAACTTGTGAAAAGTCTGTAAATTTAATTTCTATCACAGAACACGACAAAAGAATGGCAAGTTTGAGGGTGGGCACTTCTGTGACTCCTGTGTTAAAACATATACATATTAAATAAATAATAAAAAATATATATATGTATATTAAATAAAATAAGGGCAATCACACACACAACTTCAGGGTTTTAAATGAGCTGAAAAAAGCCGATTAGCAGTTTGACGCATGAAAGTGCTCATCAGTTGTGAAAATGCATACATAGCATTCAGCACAGATTGAGTAGCAACATTATAAAAAACAGAGAATTTTATTAATGTTGTGTACTGTGTCATGGACTCACTCAGAAAATGGTTAGCAGTCTACTGCTAAGCATTTCTGAAAATGGTTAGCATTACCCCGTTTTTCTTAGCATTTTGCTACGCTATACCAGCTATTTAATACCCCAAACTTGGCACGTGTTTCCATTTCAGGGTTGATACGACAACGCTAGCCTCTTGTACCGCTCTCTTTAATATATATATATAGGGGATATGACATGGCCCGACTGAAGATATCATATTTATCTTCGCACGAGGCCAGTGATATCATGATATCTCACGAAGTGGCGAAGCCACGAGTGAGATATCTTGATGTCACTGGCCTCGAGTGAAGATAAATATGATATCTTCAGTCGGGCCATGTCATATTCGGTTTATACAACGTAGCTTTGCCCCTGCCCCCCAACACAACTCACTACGTGCCCCTCTCAATGCAATGGGTGACATAAAGGTGATGGCCCTAGCAATACAACCCCCCTTTACAGAAACGCTGCCAAAACAGCAGATGTCATTTATTGCTTAAGAAATATTTGGTGGATTCTGCTATTTATGGTTAGTTTTAAGAAGCATTATCTGGTTTATCATGCCATGCCCCCCCCACACACACACACACAACACACACAGGGCTCCACATGCTACCCCAACATAATAGATTATATAGGGTTTTTAAATATCTGGTTGATCCTGTCAGTTTAAAGTTAGTAAAAATATCTGGTTGATCCTGCTATTATTTTGGGAAAAAGTGACATTTACATGGTTATCTGGTTGATCCTGCCACTCTGAGTAGTTTCACTTTCCCTAGAATTGTAGCGTGACCGAGCGCTATAGACAGTGACGATTTGTACATTGGTAAATGTTTTTTAGAATGTGCCCCGAGTTCAGCTGGCGCTCGCGCTTCATTTTACTGTTGAAAAGCCGCCGGCTCGGTCACTGCTGCACTCTGTGTGCAGTTTGAAGCTTTTTTTACAACCAACTACAGAAAAATTACAGGAAATTCTAACTTACTGAACTCGGGGCACATTCTAAAAAACATTTACCAATGTACAAATCGTCACTGTCTATAGCGCTCGGTCACGCTACAATTCTAGGGAAAGTGAAACTACTCAGAGTGGCAGGATCAACCAGATAAGTTTCAATATGACGTATTGGAACGTGGAGATAACATATGACGTATAGGAACATGAAGATAACAATGTTATCTTCACAGCCCATGTGAGATGATATGTTTTATACTCTCATTTATCTGACAACATACGTTGTATAAATATATATATATACATACATCACATACATATATATATATATATATATATATATATATATATATATATGCACACACACATACACACAGTCGGCTCCACTTATAGCAACCACGCTAAATGCGGGCAGACGCTTATTTCGGGCAAATCCTGAAAACCATTTGCCAAGTCAATAGCTAACTATCTAAAATCCTCTTGTTATAACGACCTAGAGCCGCCTGGTATATCGGGCAATTTGCAGCCAATTAAGAGGGAGCTTTAGTTGCAGTTAATTAGCGGTTCGCTAAGCGCCTGGTATTTTGGGTAGCCAGCAGTGTGACTAAGGTAAATTAACACCCCCAGTTTTATTTATTTATTTAGCTTTTGTTAACCAGGTAAGCACACTAGACAAGACATTTGCCTATTTTCAGGAACGACCCGGTTACAGTAGCACCCGATGGCTGCAGCACTTTAAGCTGCAGAACAATTTATGCCTTGCATCTCTTTACCCCAATTCTCGGAGTGATTCTTTCCCCCTATTCTCTGACTGAATCGCATGAGTGGGAGATCACAGCATTTTCAAACAGCAGTTTCAATCGTCACTAATCACTTGGGAGAAGTAGCTATTTCCATGTTTCTCTGGATCATGGATGTTTTCTAGCTGCTAGGAGGCACTGAGGGAAGATGTTATCATACAGAGTGCTGTGTCAGCTGTCTGATATTTATGGCTCCAGCAGCACATCACCGTGATCACAGCTTGCATTTAAAGCTGCAGTACAGTACTGTTAGGGGAGTTTGCGCTATGGATCCATACCTTAATAATACTTACACTGTAATATGAAATAAACATTCATAAATGTTTATTTCATATTACTGTACAGAAACACGATGTCTAGGTCATGTAAGTTGGCAAGAGAAATGTAGAAAAACATGGACATTGGTTACAGCGACCACTCTGTACAACGGGCAGATTTCTCTTACACAGATGTGCCCGGTATAAGTGGCTTTGACTGTATATGCTATTATCTCCACCCCTTGATGGAAACACAGACTCGTGTATGGCTGCCCATATCTTATTCTCTATGTAGAATCCTTCCTTTGGTCAATGATTTTGGCACTTTAGAAAGGAAAGGGATTTAAGGATGGGATTCTGGGTGCTGGGCTGCGCTTTTGCTATTTAGGTTATAACGTTAGTAGTAGAAATTAATTTGAAACTGCAGCTAGATAAATTTTAATAGTGATGTGGAATGATGTGGCCAGAGCAGAGATGTCAGGGTTCAGACACATTTTGAGTAATAATATATGTAGAGGGAGGAAATGGAACTTACATGTACAAAACAACCCTATTTTTTCTAATATTCATATACCAACTTACTGTTTATGTGACGTTTTATTTATTGGATAGCCCCTTTGAGCACAAATGCTCTTTTCCAAAGGTTCCACATCAGTTACAAACAGGTATACAAAACATTGAGACACACGAACCACATCAGTGACAAATAGATACATTAGCATAGATAAGGTGTACACTACAAGACGTCACCAAAAAGAGTAAATATGAACAGAAATAAGCACACTCATGCACATACAAACACGACAAAAAAAGCAATGACCTCTCTGAAGGACCTGTGTAACCAAAGTATTCACTTTTCTAGAAAAAAACTGTCACCAAGTAGATGGTTTTCGCAGGTCTTCTTCAAATTGATGACAGACTAATAGGTACAACAGTTAAGATGAGAGATACTGAATGAAGGCCTATTTTATGTTTACTTCATATTCCTTTGTTCCTTCATCCTGTCAAGTTGACCCATAAGTTTCACCTGGCATTGCTGCTGGAGTTGAGGCAGGAAGTGTGGCTGCCTGACGCTTCCTCTCCGTCCCCAAATAACCAGTGCTTTGGAGCAAAATCAGCTAATTGGAAGCGTGCACTAAGGTAACGCTACAATTCCTAGCAATTAGGAACAAGCAACTGGAAAGCTGCACTCAGCTGCTGCTGGCAGTACAACATAGCCCTCTCACAAGGATATTTTCCAGTGCTATGGGTACTGGCAAAGCTCTGACAACATTTCAACCCTGTGTTTACTCCTGGAGATAAGTACGCTCCCTTCCAATGTCTGGGCTTCACCTACCATGACAGCTGTTAAACAACAAATAAAATCATATTATGTTCAGAGAAGCCAGTTATTTGTTATGTAAGTTGCTAGGGCCTCCATGGGGTGACTCTTACAGTATAGGAGAGACTCTGAGCATGACATTCTGGTGACAGACCTGCAAAGTGAAGCTGAGCGGGTCTGGCTGCCAAATACCTCACAAGAGGAGTTCTATACCATAAGAATGCCCTGCGAAGGCACTTTTAAGTTACGTCACTCATGTCAGCTAGAGTGATTTATAATTAGTTGCAAGTCAGAGTCTTTTTGACATTTGAATTAAACTGTTCTCCCCCTGGCTTTGAAGTGAATGCTCCACTCCTAACATTTCTGCATTGTAGGAGAGAGTTTTCCACCCAAGATAAGGGGTACAGTGGCTCTGTGCGCGGACAGGCTGAAATCACGTCAGTAGTTTTATAATACAAATTAGCATAATCATTTGTGTATACTGTATATGTTGTACTGTACGATGTGCAATATGTCTTCTGTATATTACCATACTTGTAGTGACTAACCTAACCTGGAGCACAAGTATCCACTGTAAACAAGTTATTCTACTTAACTGGCATATCATGTTTATGTATAATTTCCTGGCAGTTATTTATCTTATTGTTTCTGTCATTTGTACTGCAATTTTATTATGTTTAATTGTTGACTGTGAACCTATCTTTTCTTAATGGCTTTCCTGCTGCTTAAATAAACATAGTAACAAAATATAAATAAACAAGATGGGGTGTTTTTCTTATTGGTGGCAGTTGTCAAGGAACTTCTACTGGGTATATTGTTCAAGACATCTCCATTAAAAAACAGTATAAATACTCTAGCTCCGACAATGTATGGTGGGCACAATACAAACAGGGCATGAATCTAACACTGTGTTGACGGAATGATTTATTAATCTGCCAGTGAAGACTCTGGCCCAGAGACAATATTTTTTTTTTATTACCAATTAGCCTCAAGGTATGTTGTTAAGCTTTGAAATCCAGAATAAAGGAATATTTCATCTTCAAACTATAGGAGACACTGCTCGGCCTTATCTTTTGTAATAAAATATTAAATTATCAAGCAAGGCCCTAGACACTCTTGGAGCTAGTCAAGTGTGACTAAGTACCCAGCCTCCTGCACTGAGAGACAGAAATAATTTACAGCCTCTCCTCCCAAGCGCAGAGTAGTGCCCCCCCTCCTCCATCCTTTGGAGGAAAGGGCAGTCAGACTCCCTTCCTCCAGTGGAGGGAAAAGACGGAGGTTTATTGTTTTGACTCATAAATAGCCACAACTCCTGTGACAAAACAAAGCTGAGTGTAACCTCTTGAGCACCACCCACCACACACAATAGATTTGATCAAGGACCTGTGATAGAAAGGAAAAGGCCACAGGACTGGGGGAGTCACACTTGGTGCATTCCGGCTAAGAAGGGTGATTCTTCCACAGATGTAAAATACAGATCTAGGAACTAAACAGGCCCAATTCGAACTAATCAACTGGGAACCAGCTCAAACTCAAAAAATGCCACCCATCCATGCCCACTTACTCCCATGGAGTGCTATGCTGTGGTTTATGGCTGAAGAAGTGTCTCCTAGTCCAGGACAATATGGAGGAAGGACATCTGAGGAGGAGTACCAAGTGTTCCAGAGTGAAAGCTGCATCGCCCAGTTCTGTCACAAGAATATGGGCGGTACTGTAGCAGGCAGGAATGTGGAGGGGATGCTGCAGAGCTTGTGGCAAGGTGTATACATGTGCACGCTTCCACTGGTACAACTGTTCTTAAACTGGCATCCTCATGGAGAGAGCTCAGCAGCTGGGGGGTTACTAAGGGTTTTATCCCCTCTGTTTCCATGACAGCCACTATGGGCAAAAAGTTTGTGTATCCACCCAGACGGAGACAGAGGCAAAAACAGTTCTAATAACAACAAAACATTCTATTGCTTTCTATTGCTAGTACATGCTAGCAGTAAAATAAATTAACTAATATTCCAATTATATTTATGTGGCACCTGCTACAGTACCACTGTTACAATGCAGTGCTGAATAAGGGAGATATTCATTCTCATTAAGGGGTTACCACCTGTCCTGATTTTTGCAGGACAATCCTGATTTGGGCAGCTGTGTGCTGCAAAAAAAAAACATAAAAATGCTACATATCCTGAGTTTATAGCAGAAAAAAGTATTTTCTAACTTTCCTCTAAATGTTGCAGAGAACTATTATACCTTTAAATGATAAGAAGCAATAGAAACAACTAAAAGACTACAGCACTTAGTCTTAATTCTGATTATATTAAGAAAACAAGTCTGTTGCATTGGTCAAGGTTACATACTCTCCTGCAAAAAATCATGTTTCAGTAAAAAATGTCAGGGAGGCCAAGATTCATAACTACTGAAGAGGTCATTTAAGGCTTATAAGAGGGCTGACTGTGTCATTGTACACAGGGAAGAATAACAAATAGAAGCTTAAAATATCACTGTTTGTCCTGGAAGGAGGGACTATGTTGTGTTACATATTTATTCAAGGATCCAAGTCGTCAAAGCTTATTTGTACTGGCAGCAGCTTATCACATCTACATTCAGGACCGCTGCTGAAGTGTATTCACAGAACAGAAAATATGTCCATCACATTCTCGCTCCTCTGGACAGAGTGGCTGACCTTCTGTCCAGACTGAAAAATCTACTCACTTGTGTCTGGTGGAGTGGTTAATCATGATCTGATGTTTCTGTAGGAAGCCAAAAATCAGGCCTATGAATCTTAGATGTAGTATTCCCTGCTCGTCACACACACATCTCTCTAATCCTCATTTGCCTTGAGAAGGAATATCTGGGAAGGGGGTTTATCTCAAGACACTGAATTAGTGCCGGACCCCTGACCCATAAGGAAAAACATTCCAGTTATTCCCATTTCAAATGAAATATCCCAGCACACACCAGCTATAAATACACACAGGGCCGGTAGGTTGCTGGCTGACTATAAAGGTAACACACTAGTCATTCTCTGCTTGCAGCAAGTCTTTGAAACCCACCTCTGAAAGCCCGCCTAGTGGCGCAGAGTGCTGAGGTGCTGGATGCCTTACTTCTCGTCATACTGGTGATCCAGGTTCTGATATAGACTCTGGTCATCGGGGAGCCAGCACGGGGTGACAGCAGGACTGAGCAGCCATGGGGCAGCTCTCCTCTCTCAGGGTGGTTGTCGCTCCCCCATAGTTCCACAGCCACCGGGTGGAGGTCTGGTGGCTAGCGCAGGCGGAGGGAGCGGCAAGTCATGGGAGGATGTTTCAAGCTGCGGCGTGTGCATGCCTCCACATGTGCATGGCCGAGAATGGGGATGGGGAAAACATACCAGGCATAAAATATGTATTGGGGAGAGAGAAACCCACCTCTGGAGACAAATAGAATGAGACTAGTGGTCTTGGCACTACTCTCAGTGGTCAACTACACAAGTCATGAAATCCAACATACAGGAGTTTGAACAACTAGTAGTCTTTGTTCACTTAAATAAACATAGAATCAGAATTACTCCCCTCACTCAGCAGATGGTCCTTGACAGTTAGTACTGATGTATGGTACTACTCATTGTGAGTAAACATGGACTGCACTTAAAATGTTAATGAACAAGAGGCTATGGTTATTAGTGTTCATTACTAGCATTCAGTCACTTACCATTAGGCATACAAACAAAATCTGGATTACTCTACATAAAAATGTAACTGCTAACAGGTAGCTACTATTTGAGCAAGACCTTATGATGGTACGACCAGGAGCAAACTCATTTAGTTCACGGCAGCCATTATGAATAAGGCTGAGCAGAGGACGTCTCCATTAATATACACGCTCCAGCAGGGAAATACACGATACCTGGTCATGATTATCACCTTACTGCGTACAATGGTCAGACACTGCTAGCTGACAAAGCTATCTGGAATGAAGCATTATGACTTAAGTGGCCATAAGCAGTTCCTGGTTCTAGCAACTGTTTATTTGGGGAATGTTTCCTGATATTTATAGACATCTTTGGGACACTCATCTACTGCACCACAGTTTGAACTTATGCATTGAAAACTGAGGAATAAACTTGTGTCTGGCATAGCCTCAGACACTCCGAATGGTATCAATGTATACTTACTGGTACAGAGACCAGGAGGGTGTGTTTCGTTTGACTAATGGAGGGCAGCATTTATTAAAGTAAATATGGAGAACCGCAAACTACAGTTTTTGTGAAAACATACAACGTGCAGCAGTAACATGAGATTCAAGAGCACGATGAGACAGGATTGCAGGTGGCACTGACTGATCCCCCTTTCAAAATATTTAGTTTTTTATTAAATGCTAAGACACAGCAAGAAAATGATCAGGGGGGCCAAAAGCAACTTCAGCAAGGCCGCCCTTCTCAGTTCTGCTAAAGACCCCAGACGGTTCTGGAGAACCATCCAATCACTGGTTGGCGGTCGCTCCTACTCCGAGGTCACTGACATGCTCATCGAAGGAGTCTCCTGCAACAATCCTCACGTGATTGCTAATGCTCTAAACTCTCATTTCACAGACCTCCCTTCTGCTCTCCCGCTAGGGTCCTCAGCCCAAAACTCAAACTGCCCTGCCTCCCCGTCCCAATGGGAGTCTGGTCTGACTCAGCCCATTTTACCTAAGGGCGGTATCAAGAAGCTTAGGTGCGGCCCTCCTTCTTGATCTCTCCCAGAATGTTAGCCCTGGTCCTGATGATCTGGAGCCAAAGCTTCTCAAACTAGGTGCTCCCTTATAGCCTCCCCGTGGCCCACATTTTCAACCTATCCTTACCAGGGACTGATCCCGGATATCTGGAAGGTTGCCAAGGTCGTCCCTGTCCCTAAGCAGGGCGACCCCAAAATCCTGGACAACTACCATCCCATAGCTATCCTCTCTGCTGTCAGCAAGCTCCTGGAAAAGGTGGTCGCCAGACAAACCGGAGTATATCCACTCCCATGGTCTGGCTGACCCCGCCCAACACGGCTTTCAGAAGGGCACAGCACTTCCACGGCCTCATCTCAGTCTCTTCCAGCATCAGAGCTGCTATGGATCAGGGAAAACTCTAGGTGTGGTATCTATTGACTTATCCAAGGCATTCGACCTCTGACCACGACCTGCTTGCCCTGCAGATGAGGTCCCTTGGTTTGTCCCCACAGCCCTAAACTGGGTCTCTGACTACCTATATGGCAGAAAACAACTAACTAAATTCAATAAAGTCTCTGCCCCGCCTGTCACCTCTGGTGTCCCTCAGGGCTCGCTGGGTCCCCTACTCTTTCCCTGTTCATCAACAATCTCCCTGATGTGGTCTCCAGCTGCCGTGTCATCATGTATGCGGATGACCTGGTTCTCCTGGCCCACTCCTGTGATACAGCCACACTAAACCGTCACTTATCTGAAGACCTCTGAACATCCAGGCATGGCTCTCCAACCATAAATTGGTCCTAAATCAAAACAAAACCCAGGCTATGCTCTTGGTTCCTCTGCCAAAATCAGACCCTCTTCAACTCCCTACATATCAACTACGAAGATCTCCTCTCCTACCGTGACCTCCTCAAATATCTTGGAGGACGCTTGATCCCCAATTGACCTTGGTAGTCATATCCATAATGCCTGCAGTGGGTAAACCGCAAACTGGGGATGGCCTACAGGGCTCGCATAACCTCATTCCAGCGGCTCGCTTAGCTCTTGCCAGGGAGTACTACTTCCTCCCTCAGCCACGGCCCTCATATTTGCTCATACTTCTAAGACCTTCCTAAGCAAGTGGGAGCACAACGTGACAACAACATCTGTCGCTTTGCCCTTGGCCGCCCCTGCCTCACCCATCACTGCGAGGCTCTACAAGAAGCTTGACTGGTTATCCCCGCCAATCACCTTAACTTTAGCACTGGGTGCCTCGTGAGTAAAGTACTTAGCTCCGCACCCTCCGAACTGGCCCGGTTTCTGCTCCTGCTGAGCCTCCCCTACCTGCTTAGATCCCAAGGCCCCGCCTACTAAGTGTACCTACTCCCGCACCAACATGGGGGACCGGAGTTTTGCTGTCCATGGCCCCAGGCTCTGAACTCCTTTCCTGAAAGAGTCCGTATTGCCTCCTCTCACAAGAGTTTCCGACCTCCTGTGGGATCATCTTAAGGTGGCTTCGCTGTGAATGTCCTAAGCCTCCTTAGCCTCCCGGTGTCCACTGGTGCCGCCTTCTTCTCTCCTGCTCTGGCGTCACCACTCTTGCGCTATGTCCTCGTCCAAATCCCCCCTCCCTTGCTTGACCGATGCTATGATGTTACTATGCTCATAATCCTCACCAGCCCTGCTGGTCATTGAATTTATCCCTAACTTATACCTTGCCCCAGCACCGTATCTGGGTGTACCTTCCACGTAAATGTAAAAACTGTAAAAATTGTCTTTTCTCCTGTTTTTGTACCTGAATGTATTCGTCTGAACCAATTACTGTATCAATGTACCTGTTGTACCCTTTTGTACTCTCCCGGGTCGTTCCTGAAAATAGGCATAAAACTTGTCTAGTGTACTTACCCGGTAAACAAAAACTAAATAAATAAAATTTGTTGTCTAGTATACTTATCCAGTTAACAAACTCCAAATAAATATGATGTGAATTCTTGATAATTAATGCTGTTCCTTTTTAGGTGCCAAAGCATGTGGGTCTAGGCTTACTCTTTAGTGTGGTTTGTAAAGATTACTATTACCTCTGCACGAGCTGCTCCTGGTGTGGTCTGCGTAGTGGCAAAGTCAGCAGAATTTGCAGTAGTAATGCTTGGGCCATTTCCAATTTATTCTACCTCTCCCCCATAGAAGGATTTGCATATCCATGATGCTTTGGACTGCATTTGAGTTTTAAGACTGTATATGTGTGTGTGTGGTTCCGATATATTTACAGATACAAAACAAACTGGATGTTATCAGTCTTCTTTTACAGTTTATGCATCCTACATTACTGCTCTTCTTCCCAACTGTTATGCTGTCTCTTTAGGATGCTATATCTCAGTGTGCTGGTTGATGGAATTGATTTCTAATGCACTGAGGCCTTCAAAGAAGTGTCTGCCTTCTGTGGAGTCCTAAGAGGATGAACCATATGCCTCAGTTTGTTGCCTTCAGTCCTAGCTGCAACTGAAATGGAGGTAAAAGACTGTTTAGTGGGCAATTTCTGTTTTGGTGAGCTGTGTCAATTTAATATCCACACAAGGATATAATCAAACATATGGGGCTGTATATGCAAACATGGGCAAGTGTGGCAAAGAGTGTGGCGCAAGTTCTGCTGCACGACCGAAAACTATGTTCAGTCGGAGAGCACACTGGCACTATCCAACTGAATACCAGGCATGTCAGCGTAGCATCAAGTCGAGTAGCGATGCCCTGATATGACTATCCAGCTGAATACAGGGGCGTGTCAGCACAGCATCAAGCCGAGTAGCGCTGCCCTGATATGACTACCCAACTGAATACAGTAGGCGTGTCAGCGCAGCATCAAGCCAAGTAGCGCTGCCCTGATATGGAACCCGCAAGTGCAGGGAACAATACCACCAAACCCAAAAGTGCTGGTAGGGTGGGGGTGCCATTAGCCACCAGGGGCTAGATATGTCATTACTGGGATAATGTTCAGTGGGTGGGGGGACCACTGGAAACTAGGGAAGTATATTCTATTATACAGAGCGGCGATCGGGGTGGGGGAGATCACTGATACCAGGGAATTATTTTCTACTGTGGGACAGCAATCAGAGGCTGGGGGTGACCATTGGACACCAGGGACATATTTTAATTTCACGGAGACAGGGGACGGGGGCACATGATGCCAAAGAGGCAGGTGTGCTCCCTGAACAGACAACTTGGTTGTTGCCTGCAGTTGCTCCACCGGCCGTTAGGGCTGCCTAGAGTAAACCATGCTTCTGATCAACGGCATTTGTGATGTGCAAAGTGGACTGCGCTAACCCCTTTATGCAGTGCAAATGTGCTGAATATCACACTGTGCTGGTATTCCTGTCCCAGCCCCTCCCTTTACCCACCACATACATTATTACTATTTTGTTTTGCATGCACTAACCCTATGTGTCCAGTAGTCCCTGAAGCCTGCCCAACTGCAGTTGAAAGTCACTTGTTCTTGGCACCACAGTAGGTAGGGCTCTTCCCTAGGATCTGGAGGGCCAAACACATGTCCTGGAAGCTTCCAGTGAATGACCCTCTGAAACTTACCCCAGCCAGGAACGGCGGCAAGACCAAGGAGGTGCCCATATATCATGCAGGTCAATGGCTGACATCTTCTGCCAGCACTGAATGCAGAACTTGAACCCCGGTTTCTGCTGCTCCACTGAAGGTCTTTGAGGGAAGCTTAAGGAGCCAAGGAAATAACTCAAATACCTCAAAAAACTTTTTTTTTTTTTGATGACTGGGTAAGCACCTTTTTTAGGCATGACCTGGGCACAGACGAGTACACAACAGAACAATGGATCAGGTACGAGTGAGTATCATAATACAAAATGAATTGACATGGTGCAAAAGTAAGGCATTCAGCTGGCACATTAAGTCAACAGTGTTTTGTAAGTCATGCAAAGCAGGTACATGCATTAGATTCTTGGGAGATGTACCTTCAGCTTGGCAGCAACCATTTTAGGAGAAGGGACAGCTCTGATAGCCAGAACGATGCTGCTCTATCTGAAAGAGTTATGGTCCAAGTCCGTTCACATGAATGGTACTTTCAACAGACTGTTTGCAGAGGAGCGAGAGAAGGGGTTGTCCGCGTATGTGAATAGCTTGGATAAGCATTGGGGAGCACTTCCAAGTAGAATTTTATACAACAAAATTACAACCAAGTCATTCACATCTGGCATAGTGATGAGACCGTGGGCCCTACGTCAATGCAAATTTGGTAACCTTGTGGGTTAAGACTCTTTTCTTTGCCTAGCTCATGAGATGAATGGCATCTGTAACAATAAAGTCATACTCTATAAGGGGGAGGTATCCAGATTTAGACAATTCTGACTTTATTATTGGGTGCTAGGTACTTTACAATATGATAGAGCAAACCCAGTTTTTTAGTATTGGTCACACTAGTGTGAAATGTGAGGTGGAGGTCAATGGTAACACGCAATCCAAAAAAGCCAGGCTAACTGATAAAGAATGTCTACACTCCAGCAAAGCTTAGGAGAAGATAAAAACTTTTATTTAAAATGAGATAAAATGACAGTAGGACCTCCTGACGCCACCGTTACATGCCAAAATCAAGCGCTTTTTCAAGGCATTGAAAAAGCACTTGATTTTGGTGCAAAACATTGGTGGTGGCAGGAGGTGCTACTGCCATTTTATCTCATTTTAAATAAAAGTTTTTATCTTCTCTTAAGCTTTGCTGGAGTGTGGATGTCCTTTCCCAGTTAGCCCCGCTTTTTTGGATTGCATTTCAATGTTGTAGACGTGCTGTGAGGCTCCTGAGGTGTGTCTGAGTGCTATCTACTGACAACAATCAATGGTAACACCAAGTTATCTAAATTCATAAACTAGTTCCAGTTTCACTCCACCTAAGGTTGAGACTGCCTATGGTACGCCAAGTCCTAAGCATGAGTCATGAAGGAGGTGACCTGTTCTTCCAGCGGAAAGAAAGATCCAACATCCTGGGGTGGAATCGAGGGATATATCACCCAGGTGGTGGGAGGAGCTTAACTTGAAGATGTCTGGCAAATCAGACTGTTCAAGTTGAACTGCCAGTGTGTGGCTAGCAAGCTATAGCCACACTCCTAGAAATACATGTTTTTGCCTGTCCAGACTGACCATTTTCCCACCACAGAGCTGTGGACACTCTATCCTTCATTAGGAAGGCTTCATCTCGAACCTTTACTTGCATTGTCATCCCAGACTTTCACTTCGATTGTGTATTAAGAAAAATCATCCCTAAGATGATAGTAGCAATAGAAGTAGTAGTAGAAGTGGTTTATTTGTTTAGCGCTCAATCAATCAATCTTTATTTGTATACTGGAAGGTATATGAGCAAAAATGCCCATTTTCACAAATGTCCAGTGTAAGAGATACCAAGAAGGTTATGACAATACGAAACAAAGTCTAACAGAAACGAGATCTATACAGGGGAAACAATCCAAACAAGTGGTTTAGATATACAGAACAATGTCAAATACTAACAGTGCACTGCGCAAAAAACACAAGTTAGGGACCGTAAAATAAAACACAAGTAACACTACATTTTACGTAAAAACACAACTCTGTCAGCATAAATAAGAAAAACCAAGATGAACAGTGAATCGACTGTATTCCCTCATATAAGTTCTAGTACAGTTAGCAGAACCTGTAATGGTTCAACAGGAGTCAGTTTGCTGCTTTGGAAGCTTTTCTAGTTCAAAGGCTAATCCTTGGGCTGCTGGATACCAGTTTTAACTGAGAGATTGTTAACTGGGGAAAGCTGCAGCAAATAAAAATGCTGCAGAGGTCCACAGCAGTCCGGTTACAGCCTTCAAAGTAAACATTTTAGGACGTAGATTAGAAACAGGAAAATACAGATCAGGTTGCATGCTCCGAGTCAGTAATTTCCACTGGAGCCCCCCTTATTTTTAATAAGTATTTCTGATCTTGCTGGCTGAAGGCCTATGAAAAATCCCATTCCTGGTGTCATGCTTTTCTGAACTCCACCTGCTCCCAGTGGAACTGCAGTCCACTCCAGCAGAGCTGCAGTTTATGTCTTCTTTTGGTGCTCAATCATTGAACACTTGTAAGCTGGACCCAGGGGTCTGAGCAGTAATACTGCAGCTGGATGTTACACCAGTTCAAGAAATACCTTAATCAGTTCATGAACTCCAGTGGTATCTCCCAAAATAACAAGCAAAGAAGTGACACGTCCTACTTTCAGATACAGTGCAACTGTGAAACTGTTATATTATGTCTGGAGGATTCCACTCGACTTTGCCATTATAAGAGTTAGCACAGTGTCTCCATGGAAACAGGGTTCTCCAGAGACCAAAGGTGAGAAGCCTCACACAGGCAGTGTGTGTGTGTGATCTTCACAAAGAAAGAGAAAGGGAAAAAAAACCTCCAAGATCTTTATAGCTGCCCTCCAAACAACAGAGGTGTTACCACAAACCAATGGGAAGTAAAGACACTGTGTAGGCAGGGCTCAGTTTTCACACACACACACACACACACACACACACACACACACACACACACACACACACACACACACACACACACACAGAGTCAAACAAGGCAACACTGAGATTGCAACACAGAGATATGCTTTGGGGAGAAAACCCATGGATCCACACTGCCCCCTCTTTTAGTCTGCACTTTATTTATTAAAGATAGCCTTAGACACTCATATTTTTGGTGGGGTCCTGATTTTACACAGTTTTGCAGCCAGAACAACATGAAGCAAAGGGAGGTTAAGTATTTTGCTCAAAGACATTTAGAGTGTATGTGGGCTTTTGACAATCACTTTTGGGAGTGACAAGGATACATTACTTTCTGGGGGGGGGCGCTGTTGAGCACACCTACTGATAGGACATGTTTCTGTACAGCTCTGCACTTCTGGGCAGCATTATTGAAAAAAATTACCTGAGGAGTGCATTATATTGCCGGAATTACTGCAGCTTTCAACAGCTTAAAGGTAGCACAGCAGTTTTGTACCAAACATCAGCATGAGGCATTCAAATAAAGGAGGTTCTGGCAGTACAAAGTCCCAGTCGCCATCGGAGTCGCAGGCCTCGACCCCAACACTCGACCACACGGGCACGGAACCACCATGGAAGGCCCTCCAGCTGTCGATGCAGGCCATCGACTCTAAAGTTGAGACCATCTTACAGAGGATCGGACAGCAAGACATTCAAACTGAAACTGCAAATAAAACAGTGGCAGCTGTGGAGCTGCAAGCTATTAAAGCCCTATCAGTGACAAAGACTGTTAAGGAGAATGCACAGCTCCAGTACAGACTAGAGGCTCTCAAGAATGTCCACCAAGCCTCCAATGTTTGGGTAGTCGGCCTACCAGAGGGGGCAAGAGGGCCAAGATATCTTAATGTTTTTGAAGATGTGGTTACCTGGGGTGCTTCATCTGAACCCAGAGTATTCTGATCACTTTTGCTGAGCCTACTGTATTTCTCCCAGATCTGCTGAGGCCCAACAGGAGGTTCCATGGATGGTATTGTTGATCACAGATGGAGCTGCCACTCAGGATACACTGCTGCAGGTGGCCCGTACCACGGATCAGCTTAGCTACAATGGACATACCATACATTTGTGCCTGGACTTGCTGTATGCCACGAGGGTGCATTGAAAATAATTTGAGGGTGTGTGGGCTAAACTTTGTAGTCTGGGTGTAGTGCATTTGTTATTAATGCTGGACCGTCTCTTTATGGAGGACATACTTTTCAGTTCACGGATCTGGAGGAGGCTGGGAGACGGGTCCAAAAGATACAAAAAGAATTTGAGGCTGCCCACAGGGAGGATGCTGCAGATCCTGCTTCTGGTTCAGAAGACACCTAAAGTGGTGAGGAGTCGGCATTGTGTCGGTCTAAACTGCATTTCATCAGAGTTTTGAAATGCTAAACTATCTCCGTTTCCTGGTTTGTTTTATGTCCCCAAAGCATCTTGGAAGAAAGAGTTTGGAGTCGAGTGGCTCTGGGACTCGAGACTTATTTTTGTTTCTCTCTCTCTGTTTGACACCTTAACTGGATTTAAAGCAGCAGTGCAACACCATCAGGAAATAATTATCAAAATTATTTTTTTGGGAGGTTGTAAGCATGCAGCCATAGATGAGGTTTCCATATCTACAAATATTTTTTTCTAGCGATCTTTAGTTTTTTTAGGTATTTAAAATGTATTTCAATTGTTGTGGCACCACAACAAATATGGCGGCTGCCTAATTTTCAGCTGCTTTTCCCTTTCATGACGCTTCACATCTTTTGGTTACTGCAATGGGACCCTGAGCGGAACATTCCCAATGTCCCTGTGTAGTATTGCAAGTCATGCACATGTGCAGTGGGCAGCAGAGGGGGTTCCAGTTCAACATGGCCAGAACATGGCAGAAATATAAACAAAAACAAAGGATTACTGAGCAAATTACGGGATGATAATACAATGTCAGTGGGAAAGAGTACCAGGTAAATGCTCAGCAGAGCACAGGAATAAACTTGAAAAACGCACTTTTTGTTACGTTGCACTGCTGCTTTAAATAATTTTGTGAACAAATAGTTATTCTTTTTGCTGTCTGCTGCAGCTTCTGGCTTATAAATATAAATTTATATTTGATGCGGTCTCCCTCTAGTGCATCTTCTACAGAGCACTGATTTTTTTTTTTTTTGCATTATATTTTTGTTGATTTTGTAAGTCATATCTCTCACATTACAATGTAGAAGAGGAAGGAGTAACATTCAAAATACATACAGTTCAAACCACATGTGTTACACAAATGATCATAATACCCCTCCACACTTTGTTACATCAAGGGGGGAGTTTCACCATTAATATCCAAAATTCCAATCCACCAGCATACAGCCTAATAGGAAATCTGAACAGGGCACCATCCTGTTAGACCTGGCATAGGGTCCAACGTGCTTATAGTCCAATACCACTTATATATATATATATATATATATATATATATATATATATATATTATAGTAGAGCCCTTCCACCTCCCAAATGCAGTGTAGTCCTCCACATAATTAAGATTATTATAAGGGTCTCATGAATGCGGAAATCTGATTGGCTGTCAGCATTCTGAGAGCCTTATGTTAACCTACTTGTTAATATGCTTGTACAACCTGATCACAGGAGCACTGATTTACTAGGCAAGGCCATACTTACTTACACGGTCAGCATTCTGTGTGTGGAACTTAAGTCGGCCATTTTATTGCAACGCTGACAGTGGCAAGCATACATAAATTAGTGATAATCAGTACTGTACTATGCCCTCCCAACTTCTTCACATGATTACCATTTTAATAAACACATTTATTGTAAGAAACACTGTAAAGACACACAAATGTACCACTACTAGTCTCTGTCTCAGGCATCAGTGTCCCTGGCTGCTCCATCTGCCAGACTAGCCCTAACTTACTGTCCGTCTTCAGAAAGCATATTAGTATACCAATACTGAAAAATGAGTGAAAAAAAGGACAGTTCAGTAACAACCCCATTTACCCGAATGCCCGTGCCGATGTCTCAGACTCCCGATGTATTTAAAAACCACACAGCTGACTGCTGGCAGTGACAGTCTTCAGCACTGCCAAATGGAATGTCTCCGACTCCCGACTTATGTAAAAACTGCACTGCTGAATGCTGCCAGTGTCTTAAGCATTGGTATGTGGATGACTCACAGGAGCAAAATGGGCAGC
Source organism: Neoceratodus forsteri (assembly GCA_016271365.2). Taxonomy (NCBI): domain Eukaryota; kingdom Metazoa; phylum Chordata; order Ceratodontiformes; family Ceratodontidae; genus Neoceratodus; species Neoceratodus forsteri. The sequence goes on from CM057449.1 coordinate 544,462,411, forward strand.
CGAGAGTTTGATTGTGGTTGTTTGTTTTTTTTTACATTTGTTTTATTGTTCTCTAGCAGCTTGAGTTACGCTGGCAGCATGCCACTGTATTGAAGACCAAGCACTGATGACTGTCATGGAAAATGTGCGCTATGGGCTGTCTTGTCAGGGATGGTTAATTCATATAGCTGAAAAGTAAGAATTAAGTAAACAAGCTGCATAGCTGAGTAAAGGCGTTCAGGGGGTGGCTGTTTGATGGAAATGGACCTGGCCTTTGGTACAAAACTTCAGTGGCAGGTAGAGAATGGAGACAGAGCGAGCATGACAGAGAAAGAGAGCATGAGCCACGCGGTCGAGGTAACATGTTGTCCCACTGTGTTTTTGTTATCTAGCATTTACAGTACCTCCCTTCAGGTACAATCAAACATCATGGGGGCAGAAAGATTAAGAAAAAAAGAATCAGTTAAACAAGTTAAACAGATAGATGTCTTTGTGCGTGTGTGTGTGTGTGGGGGGGGGGGTAACTGTTTGATGCTGATGACTGACTTCTGGTTATCAGAGCAAATGATCACACCCAGCAGAGAAATTTGAAAAACCCACACTGGGGGAGCCACAGGGTCCCATTAAATTAATTTCAACACTGTTTATACAGTTTTCATGCCATGCTCGAGATGGTCGTCATGGCAACTCCGTCTCATGACTAGGCCCGAGCTCATAAACTGGCATGGAATTCTCTGCAGAAGACCCTAAAGTTGACCACCTTTATACCTCTAACATCCTTTAAAAAGCTCTACACAAGTCTCTTCCCAGAGATATGCAATTGCTTTCACAAGGCTTAGTCCAATCACATTCATTACCCCCCCTTTTTTCTACTGCAGCTTTGCTAGCCCTTACCAAGACCTCCACAGCTACCCCTGTCACTTACTTCTACCCCATTCACTCACTACTAGTAGACTTAGTCCCTATCCAAAACTCCCACCCCTCTATGTCATTTTTCAGAGGCTGTTTTCAACATTTTAGTAGTCATCAATCATAACTGTCTGGTTTAGCTTGCCTTGGAGCCTGTAATCTCCGCTACCCTGTTTGTATATATGTTTATATTATTGTATCTGTTTATATAGATGTGTTTTGTATATGTCTGCTTTTGTACCTTCAAGTTGTTCCTCAACCTATCAGGTCCATCTTGTAAATGAGCTTTGCTCAATGATGTCCGCCTGAATAAAGATATTGATTGCTTGAAAACTGCTGCGGAAGGGCTTTTTTATTATAAAGTCACTAAGAACTGTAAAAAAGTTTCATAAACAGAAACATACAGATTTTTTTTATTACACCCAATTATAATAATAGCAATAATGAACTCCAAGGGGTTACATTAATGTTCAAGTTAATCACCCCCTGTGGCAATATGGCACTCGGCTGCACCTCGTGCCACATTACACCCCACATGGGGTGATTAACTAGAATATAACATAACCCCTTTCATTCATTATTGCTTAAAAAAATACAAGCATCAGTCTATTCCCCACAAACACAGCTCCCCAGAGAAAGCCCCAAGGAAAAATTAGGATACATAAGGAAGGATTCCAATTATTCAGTGCTCATCTTAAAATATATGCATTCAGCTTTAATTGGAAAGCTAACATTTAAACAGTTCAGGTATATAGCCCCAAAGCAAAGAGAAAGTTGGAGTTCACTTGCCAGTCCAATCAAAAAATGTCCATAATGTCCCCATAAAACCATTTCAGTGCAGAAGCAAACCCTGAACCCAAAATCAGCAAGTTCCATACAAACTGATTTAACAGGCCTCAGAGCACCTTTGAGTGCTTACTGCCACAGACCCCACAACAGAGAGAAAGAGAGATATATAGTTTTCAGTCCTCCCCCCAATGAGGGATCTCCATCTTCAGCAGACTCTTCCATGCCCTTTTCCATCAAATACAAGATTTTTTCCACATCCTGTGGATCGTTGAACGAATACAACTGTCCCTTCCAGGATATGCGTAGCTGCACCGGGAAGATTAATTGGTGATCCACGTTCAAGAGTCTCAGTTTACCCCGAACCCCATCAAACGCTTTACGCCTCTGCCTTGTCCTGTATGCCAGGTCTGGATACATACTTATTTTAGTCTGGTCATATCAGAGTGCTCTCCTTTTACGAACGACCTGCAATACTCTGTCCCTGTCACCACGGCAGACTACTAAGATTGTTCTTGGGATATTAGCATCCACTGGTGGCCTGCTGGGGTTAATACGATAGGCTTTTTCAAATGCATGGGGGGGCTCCTCATTGGTCCCCAGGATCGTAGGCAAGAATGATTTAATAAATCCCAGGCAGTCCTCCCCTTTGATTCTCTCTGGTAAGCCCAGAAGGCGTAGGTTTCTCTGTTGTCTGATTTTCGAGCAGTTCCATCTGCCGGCGCAACAGCCCATTCTCTCTCAGTAGCTGGGCAGTCATGTCACAGGCCTTCAAAACAGTCCCCTCACTCTGCTGCATTGTGTCCTCACAGGCATCCATTCTAGTCTCCAATGCCGAGACCCAGGGGAGTAAGCATATCAAGTTTTTTAATCAATGTCCTGCACAGATTTAACAAGTTGTTTCAACGTGGCTTGAATTGTAGTCAGAGAGGCTCCCTCCATCGAGGTAGCACCTGCGGGCACGGCTTCATCAACTCCACTGGGCTCCTCACCACGAGGAGGTTGCGTCCTCTTGGGAGCAAAAAAATTGGTTGGTGCAGCTGCATTTCCTCGATTTTTGCCCGTCTTCAGGTTTTATCACCCTTTAGGGATCCCTCAGAGTATTTAGAGAGTAAGAGCCCCAATAGAATTGCAAGATTTAGGCTTAAATACAATAAACTCTCACAGAGCTCTACAATTTGGCAGTTTCCTGCAAGCTGCACAGCAGCGCCCCCACTAATCATTTCTGAATGTTATATTGTCTAGGGTGGGGTCATATCGGCAAGTTCTGCTGATTATTATATAATGTTGAGACTCTATATGTTTGGACTGACCTCCATAGTCTTGTAGGGTGCAGCTATTCGTTTAGACATATTGACTGTATTAATATAATTGGTTTCCCCCTTATCCATAACCTGAATGTTAGACTTTTTAACGCTGTGCCACTGGATGGATTCTGTGTAATTCTGGATGTCTGACATTTGATGGTACTGTTTTTTGTACTGAAAATGCAACAAACAAAAAGTACAAAAAAAAAAATTACTTTCCAAATTCTTTGTGAAGAAATTGAAATGAAGGGACGCAAGTGTTAGGTGCTGTGTAGCATGGTGCCAAGAAGAATCGTGGCCATCTCAGCTTTAGGGATTAATAAGGATTAACTTCTGCACTGCTTGCAAGTTTTCACATCTCAAAAAAAGAAATATATATATATATTTTTTTTACGGTAGTACGGTAGTGCTACCATAGTTAGGGCTGAGGAGCCATTTACATGTTAAACCTAAACTTTGACACCTTAATAACTTTGCATACCTTTAATGGATTTGCCTGAAATTTGTTACACACAATCAAGGACCATACATCTTGGGATCTGTCAACTTTTGTAATATTCGGATATACGGCTGCAGAGTTATTAAGCGTAATCTGCGCGCACGTTTACGCTTTTTTGGAATCCTTTGCTCATCTCTACAGGTCACACGGTTTGCGCGACCGGTCCGAAATCTTCAGGGAATGTGCGGCCAGGGTCCCCGATGTGCATTTTGAAGATTTCGTGAAAAAATATTAAACGGTTCAAAGGTTATTCAAAAAACAATTTCCCATTATAAGTCAATGGGAAAATTAACAAAAAGTTTGACAGTGTTGCAAATGCAGTTTTACTTAAATGGCCCTTTTACTGTCGTAATCCACCATTTTGTTTTCAGTTGGTCATCAGAAAAATGCTTGGCATTTAAATGTGGGACCCTCTAGCAACATTTAATTTTGCATTCACCTAGTCGGACCCTGAGGATGCTAGGCATGTTTTTATGTTGGGGTAAAACACCCCAGAAATATGTTTTTCAAATTTCTGGAAAAAGTACTTTCGTATTTGCGACACTGTCCCATGAATTTGCAAAAGCTTTCACAAAGTTCGACAGTACTTTTCCAGGCTGTGGGAAAATGAAAGCAATTCTTTGCCACCCTGCTGCAAAAGAACGGTTTGTTTTTTTGGGCTGAAATTTGGAGGGAACGTAGCCAACATCTCACAGATGTGCCTTTCAGTATTTCAGTGAAAAAAATATTACAGGGTGGCAAAGTTACGGCACTCCAAAGTTGACACTTTTTCCCATAGGATGATATTACGGCGTCCGCCACATTACAGGAATCGTTTGCTGCCCTGCTGCAAAATAACGGTTTGGTCTTTTGGGCTGAAATTTGGAAGGAACGTAGCCAACATCCCACAGATGTGCCTTTTAGTAGTTTGGTGAAAAAAATATTACAGTGAGTCAAAGTTATGGCACCCCAAACTTCTATTTTTTTCCCCCCATAGGATAAGATTACTGCGTTCGTCGCGCCTTTCAGGGCCCGTATCGCGGAAACTGTGCGAGATATGGACTTTTCGCCGGAAAACTGCTTAGTCCCCTAATGGGGGCTAAGTACAAAACTAGCTAGGAAAGTCATAAAACATATGACAAATTGTTTTTCTACATCGTACGGTTCCTGAGATATAAGCAATTTAGTATTCCAACTCCTCATTTTCTGCTCCGAGACCCATTATTATGCATACATTCTTTGTACTCACTATCTTTCTCTATGCAGCTTTTGGGTAAAACCAGCCTGTGTGCTTACATTACTGTTACCCTTACCACTTCTGCCTGCGGTTCCGTACCTGTTTCACTTACTGTTCCCGTATACGGCACCATGTGCGTTACCCTTTGCGTTTTCATTTGCGCTTGCATTTGTGTTATTTTAACCAGTTGTGTCTATAGTACTGTTTATGTTTGTGTTTCGCTTTGCGTCACCATGTGCATTACCATTTGCGTTTGCGGGCACCGACGCATTACATTCACTATTTCTCATTATCAGTCTCAAAAAGAAGGGAAATTAGAGGCAAAAAACTCAGTTTAATGCATTAGTTAGGGTTGTTCCATAGCGACAAAAGCGAGGAAATTCGGTGTTGGGGTTGAAAGCCTCCCTTGGACCACCCGCCCACACACCCCAACTGGCATCAGGGTCTGGCTGTTATGTCGGTCCTCAATCTCTCCCCATTCTCCTATACCTCTGCTTCTTCGCATCTGATGGGGTGAGAGTTACAGCCGGTAACCCCAACACGCACCCCGATGCCAGTTGGGGTGTGGGGCGGGGGGGGTCCAAGGGGGCTTTCAACCCTAACACCGATCTCCCTCATGGTCGCTGTGGAACAACCCTAACTAATGCATTAAACAGAGTTTTTGCCATATATATATATATATATATATATATATATATATATATATATACACACACACACACACACACACACACGCACACTTAATACTAGGCCATCAAGTCTGTCCTGCTGTTCCTTCATAGCTTTACTCACCTTTACAGAGCTTTCCTCACTCCATCCACCTTCCTTTTGTTCTAATTACCCCCTGGAAACTATCAAATTTGGTTTTAAACCCCAATACAGAACTAGCAGTGATCACACTACAGGGTAACTGTTCCACCTATGCACCATGCTGTTAGTGAAGAAATACTGTATTTACAAACATCTTCTTAAATCCTACCACCAGCTAGTTTAGGGTTATGCACCCCTAGTAGCTGTGTCGTTCCTTAGTTTAAATAACTCTGAAGGGACCACCCTATAATGTCCAGGCACAAATTCCTTAAAACGTAAGCATGATTTATAATGCAAAAAGTAAAAATAAAGCTGTTTTGCGACTGACCAACTGTACTATAAAAAACAAGCACTAGAAAAGTGCTATGCACCCGTAAATAATGCCATCTTGGAGGGTTAATGAGCTCAAAAATCTCAACGTAATTCAGGCACATGGTTTATGAGCTCATTAGCCCCAACAACATTATTATTTCCTTGTACATTAGCTTGTTTCATGACTTGGTTTTGTTTTTTTGTGACAAAATAAATGAATTTTCATGATTCAGTGTACAGGTTTTCATGACACTGTCAGTGGTTTTGGTGACAGGATGGTGATAGAAGAAAAAATCTTTTGTTTTTGTTGTTGAAGAATGGCCTGCCGCTTCACATAAGGGCTTAAAGGCGCACTGCACAAAGTCTGCTAGAAGTTTGGCATGAGGACTTGGGCTGGGACTACTGCCTCGAGTAAGGGCCCAAAGTTCCCTGCATGAAGTCCGCTAAAGGTCCAACGTGGGGCCTTGGGATGGAACTGCTCCTTCATGCGTTGAGGAAAAGTTTATGGTTAGCAAACCAGAGCTGAACCTTGTCGAAGTCTTGCTGTAAGCTGGTTGTAACCTCATCAGGACAGGAGCGAGATGCATACAGGACTGTATCATTGGCATACGTACGTATAGTGAAGGATGGGGAGCAAACAGAGGGAAGGTTGTTTAAGAAGATGGAGAATAGGAGGGGCCCTAATACCAAGCATTGGGGGTCTCCAGTGCTAATGGGGAGGGGAAGTGGCGTCTAAGATCTTATCTGATTGGGTTCTACCAATAAAGTAAGCCTTGAACCACTTTGTGGTGGAGGGAGATAGGCCAGCTGCTGGGAATGAGTTGAGGAGAAGGAGTGAGAAATGATGTTGAAGGTCTTGGCCAGGTCGACAAAAAAGGCAGAGGTAATTTGGTCATTGTCCATCTTGGTTAGGTTGGAGTCTGTGAGCCGTAGGAGAGAGGTGGTGGTTGAGTGGTTTTTCCCGAAACCAGACTGGAAAGGGGTGAAAAAGGAGGTGTCAGATAGAAAAGAGGTGAGTTGGGAGAGGACAATGTGTTCTTGAAGTTTGACAAGGGTTGGGAGGAGAGAAATGGGGCGATAGTTGCCAGGGGATGAGGGGTCGCCCCCGCTGGGTAGAGCGAGGATCACAGCATGTTTCTATGACGAGGGGACCGAGGCAGTAGAGAATGAGAGATTTAGGATTATTGAGAGGGGTAGGCAATGGCAGAAGTGGAGAGGGAGAGGGAGAGAAGTTTTGGGTCAGGGCCATCAAGGGAGGCACATTTAGAGGGCTTGATGGTGAGAAGGGCACTTAGGGCATCATTTGGGGTTACAGTAGCGAAAGAGAAGGGAAGGTGGGAGGGTGGTGGAGGGGGCACACCGGTAGAGGGTGGTGAGGGTGAAGGGTAGGAGAGGAGGGATTTCAGTAGCTTAGTGGCACAGGAGGTATAGTAGGAGTTAAATTCCACAGCTACAGCTGGTGGGTCGGACACTAGTGAGCTATTTACTTTAAGTACCAGTGGTGGTGGGCAAGATGAGATGGTAAATAGGATGTGGACCACCTTCTAGAACTTGAAGGGGAATTTATGTTGGTGTTGAAGGCAGATTTGAAATATTTGGACTCGGCTAACCTTGTAGCCCTGGTGCAAGCATTTCTGAGGATGAGGAAGTTCACGAGGTCACTAGGATGCTGGGTAGCTTTATGATGCTTCCAGGCTCGAGCTCTAGCCCTGAGGCAGGTCAGAAGTTCAGGGGTTATCCAGGGTAAGTGGTTACCTCCGACTCTGGTTTGTTTGAGTGGGGCAAAGGCATTCCAGTTTACAAGAAAGATTTCTTTGAAGTAGGCAAGGGCTTTATCAACTGAGGGGAAGGAGGCTGGGGGGGACCAGTCAGAAGTGGCAAGGTTACTCAAGAAAGGCTTCAGGGTCAAGAGACTTCAAAGGCATGGGTGAGGCGAGGGTAATTGGCACCATGCAGTTTAACGAATGGTTGAAAAAATGGTGTGGAGCACAGGGGTTTGGCTTCATTGGGGACTGGGGTTCCACCTGGAGGGACAACAGCCTATACTGGCAGGATGGTCTGCATCTGTCCAGGAAGGGAACAAGTCTTTTGAGCAATCGGTTTAAATGCTTCATTGGCAAGCTTTTAAACTAGTCAAGGGAGGCACTGACAAGCAGCAGAAAAATCCCAGCCTCCCTACAAAACAGGGTAGCAAATGAGAAAAAGACCGAGGTAGAACGGTCAGTGGGGATGCTGCAACAGAAGGTAAAGCCATCAAAAATGGAGAGCAATGAGTACCAATGCCGTAGTCTAGGTAACAAGCTTCCTGAATTAGTGGCCTTGATGGAGGAGGAACATCTGGATATCGTGGCAGTCACAGAAACATGGTACACACAAAACCATGACTGGGACGAAACATACCAGGATACACTATCTACAGGAGGGACAGGGAGGGTAAAGAGGAGGAGGAGTAGTTCTTTACATAAAGGAAGGAATAAAAAGCAACAGAACAAAAGGGTAAACAGGGAGGAGAAGAAGCACTGTGGGTAAATTTGGAGACAGGCAATGGCACCACAATACGCACAGGGTTGAGCACTGAACCCCTTCTCAGGGGAGGAAATGGACAAGGAAATGATAGAAAGTATACTTAGAATGGCAGAAAAAGGGGAGATACTGCTGATGGGTGATCTGAATATGACAGATGTTAACTGGAGTGCAGTTGCAGCTGCCACTTCAAAGAGTGCAGTTATTCTAGATGCCCTACAGGGGACATGCCTTAGACAACTAGCACTGGAGCCCACTCGAGAGGGAGCAATATTAGACTTGATACTCTCAAATGGAGATGGAGAGAGGATCACAGATGTAGAAGTGGGTAGCCATCTGGAACTAGCGACCATCGAACAGTATGGTTGCAATAAACACAGTAATAGAGTCAAGCCATACAAAGACAAAAGTACTGGACTTTAGGAGGGACTGACATAATGGGTGAGTGCCTAAGGAATGCACTAGCAAATGGGCAGGAAGGAGGGTAGAAGAACAATGGGGAATAATAAAACTGCCATCACAGAGGTAACAAGCCTTTGTGTGAAGCAAATAAACAAAACAAGACGATGTAAGAAACCACTATGGTTCTCAAAGGAAGTGGCAGTGAAGGTTCAAGAGAAAAAGAAAGCATTCAGGAAGTACAAGGAATCACAGAAGGAGCAGGACAGAGAACTGTATCAGTTAAAGCAAAAGGAGGCTGGGAAGGCAGTCAGAACAGCAAAGGCCCAAACCGAGGAAAAGATAGCCAACTCAGTTAAGAAGGGGGATAAAACCTTTTATAGGTACATCAAGGAGCGAAGGAAGACCAAGGGAAGGATAGTGAGGCTTAATAAAGGGAGGGAGGATGGGCAGAGGGAGACTGTGAAAAGGCAGAGATACTAAACAAATATTTTTGCTCAGTATTCTAAGGAAGAGGGAGATATATAAAACAAACAGTAGTAACACTCTGGATACAGAAGTTGATACGCCCATTTACAGAAGAAAGGGTTCTGAAAGAACTCTTAAAACTGAAGGTGGACAAAGCAAAGGCGGCCTGATGGGATTCATCCCAGAATTCTAAAAGAACTAAGGGTAGAACTAGTGACACCACTGACTACCCTTTTTAACAAATTATGGGAGGATGGGGTGGTACCCGAGGACTGGAGGAGGGCAGATGTGATTCCTCTTCACAAAAGTGGGAGCAAGGCAGAAGCAGGAAACTATAGACCTGTTAGTTTAACCTCAGTGATAGGGAAAAGGATGGAATCACTTCTAAAGGAAAGAACTGTCGAGTATCTAGAGGCCAGAGGGGCACAGGACCCTAGGCAGCATGGATTCACAGCGGGAAGATCATGCCAGACGAATCTGATAGATTTCTTTGAGTGGGTGACCAAAGTAGTAGATCAGGGAGGGGCTGTGGACATAGCCTACCTAGACTTCAAGGCATTGACACAGTCCACAAAGATTAATATACAAGTTAGCCAGCCTGGGAGTGGGTCCCAAGATGACAGCCTGGGTAAAGAAATGGCTGGAGAATAGGACACAGAGAGTTATAGTAAATGGAGTCCACTCAGAAGAAAGGAGGGTTACTAGTGGGGTACCGCAGGGTTCAGTATTAGGACCGGTCCTCTTCAATGTTTTTATAAGCGACATTGCAGAAGGACTGGAAGGAAAAGTATGTCTCTTTGCAGATGACACTAAGATCTGCAACAGAGTTGATGCACAGGGTGGGGTGGAAAGGATGAGAAGGACTTGGCAAGGTTAGAGGAATGGTCAAATGTATGGCAGCTTAGATTCAATGCTAAGAAGTGCAAGGTAATGCACCTGGGAAACAAAAACCCAGGGGAAGAGTACACAATGGGGGTGAGATACTAACAACAACAAGAATGGAAAGGGACCTGGGGGTAGTCATATCAGATGACCTAAAGATGGGCAAGCAATGTAAGAGGGCAGCAAGGAGGGCTGGGGGGATACTGGGATGCATAGGGAGAGGCATCACCAGTAGAAAACAGGAAGTTATTATCCCTCTGTACAGACAGCTGGTGAGAACCCCATCTGAGTACTGTGTGCAGTTCTGGAGACCCAATCTCCATAGAGACATAGACAGGATGGAGCTGTCCAGAGGAGGGAACTAAAATGGTGCAGGGTCTGCACCAGAAGACATATGAAGAGAGACTTAAGGAGCTTAATATGTATAGCCTCGAGGAAAGGAGGGAGAGGGGGACATGATAGAAACTTTCAAGTACCTCAAGGGAATCAACAAAGTCCAAGAGGGTAGCATCTTTCAAAAAAAGAGGTGTGCAAGAACAAGAGGGCACAATTTGAAGATGGGGGAGGCTCAGAGGTAATTTAAGGAAGTATTTTTTCACAGAGAGGGTTGTGGATGCATGGAACGGCCTTCCGGAGGAGGTTGTGGAGTCAAAATCAGTGGGGGAATTCAAGCATGCATGGGATAGTCATAAGGCAATTCTGGGGGTGGTGGTAGGAAGAAGTAGGCTGCTGGTCAACTAGGATCTGCAGCTTATCCAGTAGGTAGGGAAATGGGCAGACTGGGTGGGCCAAGCGTTCCTTATCTGCCGTCAAATTCTATGTTTCTATGAGCATAGTTGTATGGTTTTGTGTGGCGACATAGTTCTGTGGACTTTCCTAACTATGAATATTGGGTTAGGGTCACTGAGAGCACCGGGGAGGATGCCAGAGGTGATGACATGGTGGGGGCAGGAGGTAAGGGCCCAGTCGAGTAGGGAGTGTTGTTGTGTCTAGTGGTTTGGGTGGGTGGGTTCAGAGATCAGTTGGGAGAGGTTTAGGGCTCCGATTTTGTTTTTAGTTTTGGTAGTTTTAGGTGACAACCAGATCTATACTGAAGTCACCTAGGATGAATAATTTCCCAGAGCGAGCAAGGGAAGTGATGGAGGTTAGGAAGTCTAGCGTGACCAAAGGATGGACATTTGGGCGGCAGTATATGCCGGCTACAAAGACTGGGAGAGTGAAGGAGAGGGTCACATGGATAGCTAGGACATCATGGGTCTCAGGATTGGAGGATGAGTAGATGATGGAATATTGGATGGAGGCTAGGACATAAATGGCCACACCACCATCCCTGCCAGTACGGTCTTGCCTTAGCAGTGAGTAGCCAGGAATGGAAACCGAGTGGTCAGGGATACTGCTCTTTAGCCAAGTTTCTGAGATGATTAGAATGTCTGGTTTTCGAGTGCACACCATGGTCTGAATCTGGTCTATTTTTGGTAACAAGCTGCAGGTGTTTAGATGTAGGCTCTTTAAGCCCTTTGGGAGGGCTGAGAGAAGAGACTGGGGGGGGGGCAGTAGAGGAGGAGGCACCAGAGAAGCAAAGGGAAATAGGACCTGGGATGGGGTGGGTATCCCTAGTGGACAGCAAGAGGAGGGCGAGTATGAGAAAGTGGAGCTTAGAGGATTTTGAGGGGGCTGGCAAGGAGGTTGGGAGTTTTGAAGAGAAGGGAGTGGTTGAGTGAGGAAGAAGAAAGTGGAGAACCACAGTGAAAGTGGACACCGTTATCAAAGCCGCATGAGGAATAATGGTAGAGTGAGACCATATTTCAAATGGCAGGGAGGGATTGATAGCATGGATATGGGTAGGAGACTGGAGATAGCAACTGATAGGGTTGAGAAAGTTATTTGGAACAGGTGAATAGACAGCAAGTGGAGGTGGTAAAGAGAGGGATATTAGCAGAACAAGGGGGACAGGAGAGTAGGGGATGCATTGTTCATAAGGCAGAGAAATTAGTGAATAATTGATTTAGGAAGAGGAAGAATTTGTAAGCAGAGAGTGCGGAGGAGGGGGTTGGTTAGATGGAAGGGGGAGTTGTAGTTTAGGAAGGTATCTATATGAACAGCTAGGGATCGCTTAGATAAAGATTATGTCCCTCTAGTGGCAGTACAGTATAACTTGCTAATGGGAAAAGGACAAAAAAAAAAAAAAGTACAGAGGGTAACAGGAGGTTTGAAAAATGTGAGCCCACCAGTTAAAACTCTGGCTAGGAGCCATACAGCAAAGTTCAGACAGTGAAAAGAAGTAGGGAGCCTGGATTCACCAGCACTATCCAATCAGGAGCTGGAGTTGTCTTATCCTTTTGCAGCTTGGGTGGGGGTGGGTAGTTAGGTCTGGAAACCCTAACACCACATTTTCCTACTTCTGTGGAGTTAAGCTGAACCCTAACTGCTGCATTAACAGTTTTGTTCTTTTTTGCAGTAATATATATATATATATATTTATTTTAATTCTTTGGTAACTGGGCAAGACTCACTAAGTACAATGCCTGTTTTCAGGAGGACCCAGGAGCACTGGGTGGGTTACGTGACTTGTTCAGAGTCACACGGTATGCAAGCGGAGCTTGTGGGAATTAAACCCAGGTCTGCTGGATGTACTAAGCTCATTTACAGCTCCTCTAACCTCTACGCCATACTGCCATTCCACATGTACGGCCACATATATATTCCCACACCCTGGACTGGCAAAAAGCTGAGCATATCATATGAAAAGAACCAGCAGAAGAAGACCACCCGGTCTTTCGCATCTGCTCGGTAAGTGATGCGTCACAAATGTCCTATTCAGCCTCTGGGGAAGCAGCTGCCATGTGCAGAGATGAGCATCCTGTCTGAAGGCAAAAGGTGTAGTCCTAGAATAAGCTGCAGAGCCTTAAGGTGTTCCACTCCTTTCAGGCGGAGGACTATGGGGTTGAGTAGCCACCTTCTGTAAACTCAATATTTATTTTTTGGGGCATTCACTTTCCTACTCCACCTTCCATCTGCACATCTTTTTTTTTGTCTGAGAACTGACAGCTGATTACTTAATGTTTTTCCACAGCCCTTAGTAAACATAAATAGATAATAAAAATAAATGTGTGTAGTAGTTTCCCCATGAAATTACTATGCAAATACAATGTCCTTATCTCCAGTACAGGTGTTTAATAGAAATAACTATATTCATACACCTGGATGAGATGCATTTTCAAAATGTGATGCTTGTATCGTGCTTGAGATATTTTCACAAGGGGAAATAAAGACACTGCAAAATAATGAATCCATTCTCATTGCACATTTTGTTCTCATCTCTAAACCGAGGACTCATCTTGCTACTTTGTGGTCCAAATTTAACTCCTGATGATTCTAAAGTCAATAATATTCCACCAGAGCCATCAATACTGGCTCAAGCCCCAGCCAGCCATTTAGTACTATTTGTAACACGGCACTATTGAGAGCTGGAGAAGCGGTGTCGGTGATAGGCAGGACGGCATCACGTGCTGCAGAAGCAACACGGCATTATGAGACGATAATGCCGTGTTGCTCTTGCAGTGCCGAAACTAGCCACGAGAAGTGAAATAGCGGTGTGTGAGCCCGAGGCCGGTGACAGAAAGAGCCAGACAGCCAGCTAGGAGCGAGACAGTAGGAGAGGCAGGGAGGGGGGACAGCTAGAGACGAGGGACATAAGGAGAAAGACGTAGGCAGCTCGAGGTAGTGTAGTGAGGAAGCAGATGGCAGTGAAGTTTAGCCTATGTGGAGGAATGGACATGGAAGCGTGGACCGATAGCGAGTTCAGAGAGGAGGTGGATGTGAGTGGCAGCGGGGAGGCACATGCTAGGAAGGTGCCTGAGGGACCAGAAGACGTAGCGCTGAGGAAGAGACCTGGCAAGGTGAAGCATCTAGGCAGCCGATGCAGCAACACTGAGGACCTGGACGACGTGGGAGATGTAGTGGACATCAGCACAGGATACAGCTGTGAGAGCCACAGACATATTCAGATCTCACAGAAAGAGCTGGATGACTTGGGAGAGGAGAAAGGTGGAGCTGAACACAAGCAAGAACACGCAGTGGGCGTGTAATGTGTTTTCTGACTGGCTCAGATCCAAAAACATGTCAGTAGACATAGGGACAGTGACAGTTGAGAGGCTAAGTGCTAGTCTGAGGCAGTTCTATGGCTCTGTGAGGGCAGAGCATGGGGAGCAATATAACATCAGCTCCTTCTGTAGGCTGAGAGCAGGGCTCAACAGGTACATGAACAGCGTGGAGGTGAGGAGAAATCTCAATATTATGGCCGATCCCCGCTTTCAAGGGGCCAACAACGTATTTGTTGCTGTGGTAAAGCAGTATAGGAGACAGGGCAAAGACACAGCGAAGCACCATCCCGCTATCAGAGACAAGGACCTGGAGAGAATAAGGGACCCTCGGCACCTCAACCCAGAAACTGCACAGGGGCTGGTGAAGAGATTGTGGTTTGAGCTGCAGCTGGGGCTTGCCAGAAGAGGATGGGAGGGATTAAGGGAGCTGAGCCAGAGATCATTTGAGGTGGCAGAGGATGACATGGGCCAGGAGTATATCAACCTCTCATTCAATGAGGCAATGAAAAATCATGGGCGGCCAGAGGAAAGGAACAGACAGGCATTGAGAGGTGTGCTGTATGCACAGACAGACTCTAGGGACTGTCCAGAAGCACTCTTTAAAGAGTACACGAGCCGCTGCCCTACGTCAGCACCTGCCTTCTACCTGCACCCCATTAAGCAGGCACAGAGAGCCCTAGACCAGAAGGAGATATGGTACTCCAGCCAGCTGATGGGTAGAAATTTCCTCGGGGGAAATGATGTTGAAGATATCTGAGGAGACAGGCCTGAGCAGATGCTATATGAACCACAGCGTGAGGAGCACTGCTGTCCAGATGCTCTCACAGGCAGGAGTACCAACTCGGGAGATCATGTCTGTGACAGGGCACAGGTGTGAGAGCAGCATACAGAACTATTGGTCACCCACGCAACAGGACAGGAAGAAATGGTCCAGCATCCTGTCTGTCCCAAAAGCAAAGCCTAGCCAGGTGGCGACCCCGCCGGTGAGCATGAGCCATGAGGGGAGCAACTGTCACAGGCACGGCCATCCCGCAGGGGACAACATAGATGACAGCCTCGTACTCCAGTACTGCTTCACGGACACAGATGGAAACGACCGTGGGGGCACGGACTGTGAGCGAGGAGAGCAGGGCACACCAGGCAGTGCACGCCAGAGCCATAGACCCCCGGAGTTCGGGACGACACCCTCTGGGTGGGACGCACAGCCCAGCACTAGTCGTGGTGCGCAGCGCTGTGGGGAGACAGTCAGCAGCCAGGAGGAGCCATGGGGGTGCAGCAACAGAGACAGTGCTCGGAGCACCGGCAACCTGGCTAGAGGTGAGGGGCACGCATCGGACCCCGCGGCAAAGCGAGTGGCAGAAGACCGCACAGCGCATCAGGAACCAGCACCAGCGAAACAAAGATGTACTCACCTGGAATCCAACCAACAGGGTGAGCCAGGAAGCGGCGGGGTGGGACTTGCAAGAGCAGGAGCCACATCCGCCTCCGCATTCACCTGCCACACTTTCACCGTACACAGGACTGTCAATTTTAATTATGGACTGACCGGGAGCCACAGACACTGTACCAGAGATCAGCAGTAACGGCAGAGAGGTAGGGAAGGGTGCTGCCGTGAAGGGGGCGGGCAGAGCGGGTTAAGGACCGGAAACACACCCCCTCAGTGACGAGACAGGTATGCAAATGAGAGATCGGCTGGCTGCACACAGGTCTAAACGAACCGAACTGCAGTCCTCCGAGGCACGCTCTCAGGGAAACAGCCGCTCCGAAGCATGGGACATGTGTTGCGATCGTCAAGCTAGTAACTCTATGTCCGTATACCGAAAACAGGTTTGAGCGACATCTGTATGTAACACAGCACTGTCATGAAATCTGAAAGTAAGATTAAAGATGACAGGAATTTCTGCAACTGCCGTTGACTTTATTGTGATTCAATTCGCACACTGTGTAGCCTGCACCACCACTGAGTATGTCCGTGTTACAAGTGCATTAATCCCTGCTGAAGGTGGCATCTAGTGGGGTGTTAATGGATGGTGGGGCTGCTGTCCGCCCTGGGCCTCCGGCCTCGCGCCACAACGGCCCCAACCATGCATTAACTCCCCATTAGATGCCACCTTCAGCGGGGATTAATGCTTACATGTTACATCACCTACTCACAGCAAGCGCTGTTGACATTTTCATCCACGAAGCATTGCTTGTTTGCAGAGAAACCACAGCGATTTGAAAACAAACAGGTAAAGGGACACTGTCATCTCTCTCAGTCCTCAAAGAGTCTACAGTATAAAAAGAATACACGTTATCAGGGCTTAAAATTTGTGGGGGGGGGGACTGCACAAATCATGCTATTTTTAGCCCCCCCCCTAAATTCTGGACCCCTCCCAGGCAGGACAATCCCGCTCAGACACACTCCTTCAGCACAGCTGAAAAGTGTCATGTATGGTATTTTGCCACTGCATTATAAGGGAGCACCACTTTTTCTAAATTGTTTTTTTCTGGTCCCTTGAACCTTTACTGCTGCCTTACATTCCCTCATGGTCCAGTGTGCGTGCCTCTCATCCCTCCACTGCTCTAGCAAGAGCAGCCTACATGGAGGGATGGAGAGACAAGCAGCATCGAGCGGGAGACCAGCATGAAGGAAGAGCCACACATGGAGACAGCTGACTTTCAGAGAGACACGAAGACTACAAACAGAGCTGAAACCACCAATGGAGCGCATGCAAAATGAACGCAAACCGTGAGTACCACTTGGCCTTGCAGCACAGTCTGGGTCCAGCACAGCAGCATTAGACTTGGGTGAGAACAGGCAGCCCTGCACTATGGACAGCACATTTTCTGAGGCTACTAATGGAGCTCAAACCACCAATGGAGCTCAGATGAAATGGACACAAACTGTGAGTACCACTTGGCCTTGCAGCATAGTATGTCTACAGCATGGTGGCACTGGACTTGAGGAAGAAGCGGGCAGCCCTGTACTGGGAACCATGCATTTTCTGAGCGCAGTAAAGCGCACAGGTGGCCATCTTCAATGGTGCTGCTACTCCCTAATATCCAGTCTCTCCATGAGTAGTAGCAATCACCCGGGACGCTACAAGGATCTACTTGAGGGCTATTTTATTTATTTTTTATTTATTTATTGAACAGTATTGGAATTCCACTCCTTTGAGTCAGAGACTCCTTTACAAAGGCTCCACGACATGGTAATACAAAACTATACAAACAAACAGAGAGTATACATTACATAAGGTAGCAAATTCTATAGCAGATACGACACCATTAGATGTTCACAATGGTTGCAAGTAGAGGTGGGAACCACTCGGAGTCAAGGTGGTCCATTCCAAACAAGCTGATAGGCAGGACAGATGTCCTTTGGCAGGGAGCGGTGGGGGGGAGGGTTATCCAGGGTAATAGCAGTTCCAGGTATGGGACGCAAATAAATGGTCACGGAGTAGAGACTTGAAGCGTCCGAGTTTGGGCTCAAGGGTGATAGAGCTGAGAAGGGAGCTGAACCAGGTAGGGGCTCTATACGAGAAAGAACGCTGGCCTAAAGCAGTTCTAAGATGTGGAACTATCAGGTTAGATTTGGATGCGCTGTGGGTGGCCACAGTTATGGGCACATTTTGGATGAGGTGGGTTAGCCCTGGAGGGGCAAGCCCACTAACTATCTTCCTGGTGAGGAGACAGGTCTGGTACATTAGCTGATCCTCAAAGTTAAGCCAGTTGACCAGTTTGTAAAGTGTGCAGTTGTGGGTGAGTCTAGGGCTACCTGTGACTAGCCAGCAGGCCTTATTTAAGGAGACTTTGATTCTATGGAGGGGGGTGCTGTCAGCTGCAGACCCCATGCCAAGGGTTCACTAATTACCAGCCTACTGCATCCGGGAACACTAGGAGGACTGTTGGCCCCCAAGGATCGTTTGGAGTTGTTTTTTCCTGGTCTTATAAGGAGGCAGTATAGTGCTGTGGTTTAGGGCACTGAGCTGCAAATCTGGAGACCTGGGTTTGAATCCCACAGGCTCCACCTGCATACTGTGTGACCCTGAGCAAGTCAGGTAACTTCATTGGGCTCCCAGGTCACACCTGGAGGAAACAAGCTTTGGCTTAGTGTGTCTTTCCTCTTTAAACAACTTCCCTTTTCGGTTTCCCCTAATCTGGGAGCTCAAATGAACTAAATTCTTCAGGACTGACTAAAAGACCTGTTGGGTGCGTTTGGTTGCTCTTCTCTCTGGAATCTGCTCCTAAGTACAGTGAGCAACAGCTGGATACTGTCTCCTATCAAGGGGACCTTACCACTGCTGTCCAGGGGTACACTAGGTGCTACATTCTGTTGGGGCCCCAGCACCCTCTCCTACTGATTCCTGTATTGCTCTGACTGATTAAGGTACAATATCTAGAGACCAGAAGACACCAAATTCTAAGTACAAATGTGTATTAATACTCACATACATCTCCACACGATATATCAGGTTTTTAGGGAAATCCCTCCCAATATTCCTCCCCATCCAAAAAAATGTGGGTTGCCCCATTTAGTACAATGGGGGGTACCCAATTTCAAGCCGTGGTTATGACTGGTCACATTCTGTAGAAAAGGTGAGAGCAGAAAAAGCCTAACGGTCCATCTAGTCTGTAAAATTTACCGCTGCAGCTGGCAGTTTGATTCTGATTCGCTTTATCTTTTTAAAAGTGAAAAGCAGACTACCTCCACCTGTTACCACACAAAAATGTGTTTGTTTACAGTCCCTGATCAACTCCCACTGCATCTTTCATGGATGTGGGAATACCCCCAACACAGTTTAGCCACTCCAAATTCAGTGGGAGGAGAGAATAGAAGACTACTGCATCAGACTGCACTGTTTGGGGGTGCTCCTAATGTTAATGTAGTATGCAATAAGAGCAGATCAATGATCTGAAACTAAACAACATTGGGTGTAAACTACACCACTAGCAACCGTTTCAGTTCCACTAAGAAAGGAAGCAGATAAAACAACAAGCAACATCAACAAATTTTAAAGAAGGTTAATTAATCACAAAATGTGGGTTTTCAGCTAGGAATAATACAAAAAGGGTTGACAGTGACCCTTTAATACCACCTCTTTTTATCCAACAATACTGACACCAAAACAATAATCCCTTTACAGTTTGTATTCTTGTTTCTAAAGCTACCTCCTCCTTAAAGCAGCAGTGCAGGTCAACAGTGAATCATTTACCCTATACTTTTTATGCTGCAGTATTTTAGATAGCCCCTTTTCTGTCATGAATAATACCCTTTTCCTTCCATTCTGAGTCTGCTTTAGCAGTTTTGTTTTTACATTTGAAATGATAAAAGGAGCACTCTTAATACGGCTTGGTCCAGGTTTTTATCAGTGTTCTCTGGTCTTAGAAACACAGAATCTGACTGCAGGAGATTGGCGGTCCATCAAGGCTGCCCTTCCTATACTACCTCACCTCCACTGACCCACTGAGCTGGTAGGCTGCTACCCAATTTCTGAACATCCATTGTTTAAGATCACTTTCCTTGTGACTAAAATGAACTGGCATGCAGCAGGCACTGTTCCCTGACCTGATGGGACAACAGCTGTACAAAAACAGCTGAGAATACCGATGAAAGCATGGTCTAAGTCGTGTGAAAAGGAGAAGTCCTTTTAATAATTTAAATGTAAAGAAAAAAAAAGTACTAAAACAGACTGAAAAGGGGGAAAGAAGGTACTGTACAACACAGGAGGCATGGGACATTCTAAAATGGAATAAAAAAAAAAAAAGAAGTCAAAATGTTCACCCCAGTATGCACTTCTGCTTTTTTTTTCTTCTTCTATAAAACGTTTTCTCCTCTGATGGTTGGGAGCCACTGCTCATCCCTGTCCCATAACCGATGTCTGCTGCCCCAGGGACCTACCTGGTCTGGTGAGTCCTTCCACGACCTGCCCCCTGTGGCAGGGCCAGAGAAGGGAGGGCACCCCCCCCCCAACAAGTCCAGTTATCCAGGTTGGAGAAGGAGTCCCAGTCAGCACTGCAGGCCGGAGGTTAGTGGCAGGGCTTCATTAAGCCTCTGCCATAACTTTTATGTTTTCTGGCCGCTCAACCTTTCTGCAAGGTGAGTGAGTGTGTGTGTGTGTGTATGTATGTATAGAGGCACCCACGCAGCGTGCATTTGGCAGCCCCTCCTTTCGTGACACACAAGCTGCACCAGGGTTTTAAATAATTGATTGGCAGTTTTTTTCTTGGGACAATACTAACTGTACAGAAAAGTACTTGTATAGGTTTTCTAGAAGTGTTATGTTTGTTAAACATAGTGAGGCAAGTGCTATGCATTTCCACAATGTTTTAGAACTTTTATGAGCAAAACGCTAATCAATTTTTAGAGTTAAATAAAACCCTGTGCACTGCCACCAAGCATCTACCTGGTGGCAGTCTATGGTCTGGCCAGCATGCCTCTCCACCCTGGGAGAGAAGAGCAGTCCATCGGATGCTTGATCCTCTCCCGCACTGGCCAGCCCTCAGTAACCCAAGCTCATTCCCTCCCAAACTCAGGTCGCCGGCGTGGCAAGAGGTAAGGCGCCTTGCCTAGCGCCTCTGCCCTCTGTGCCAGCGGGCTGGCTTGCACTGCTCCTCTTAAGGCAACACTGTAACTATGGCAAAAGGGAACACTTTAGACTAGGAAAGTAAACTTGTGACAAAAGCCAGTGAACCTGAAATAACCCAGGATGCAATCAGTTTTCCAGAACCGTTTTGCTTTGCCATTTCAAAATGAAACCCAGCAAAATAGCATGCCTCCAGCAAATACATCACAGTGCTTTGTTAACTAGCTATGTAGCAACCTTATGTAGAGTCTGCGTGTGCGTGGTCTCCTCTAGTGGTTAGAGTGCTGGCTTGGGAACCAGGAAGTCACAGGTTCAAGTGCACTGTGTGATCTTGTGCGACTCACCTAACCTACCATTGCAGTCCACCATGTGTCGGAAGTGGGTAAAAGCAGGAACCCACTGGAAACGATATGTTGCATCTCAACTAGGCTTTCCTGGGTAAATAAATTGTAAAATAAAAAATAAACTCTGTTATTCTGCCTAAACTTGAGCCAGGACCTGCAGTTAAGGGGTCAAAAAATAAAGACGCCACACAATTTTCACAGAAGTCAGTCTGGTATTGTTCCACTAAAGCAAAACAAAAAAGTGGCATTTCAAGATTTCTAGAACCCAAACTCCCTACTGTGAAATGCCACATCACCCTACTAGCTGCCCACCAGGGTACCAGTCAAAACAAGCAGTAGTCTATCCTTCACAGGCTGAAGTAGATCAGTGTACTTGGATCGTATCCTGATGTTAGATGCCTAAATATCAGTGTGGATCATTTGACAGAACTGGTTACGGACTGAAAGCCCATGCTGGGGAATCAGCTCACATTCAAGGTTGACAGTGCAGCATTGTACTGATGTAGGGGTTATATTATTAGTGGTGCCATCTGTCAGATAGAAACACAGAATTTGATGGCAGAGACTACTTTGCCGTCCTAGTCTGCCCATTTTCCATACCTACTGTAACACCGCAGACCCTACTTGATCTCCAGCTTTACCCCTCCCAACCTACCACTAAGGTTCCCTTATGCCTATCCCATGCCTTCTTCAATCCCATTATAGTTTTTGCCCCCACCACCTCCTCTGAGAGGCTGTTCCAGGCATCCACTACTCTTTCTACGAAGAAGTACTCATTTATTTATTTCATGAGTTTCACCAGGTAAGACATACTAGACTGGTAACAGCTCGTTTCCAGATACATCCTGGGGGAAGGGAATGAGGAACATCATATAAAACATTTACAATGAATACATACAGAACACAGCAATTGTTTATTGTTTGTTTATTGTTTATTGAAAATTTCGGAATTACAACCTTTGAGTCAAGGACTCCTTTGCAAAGGCTCCACGTCAAATACATCAGAACGTAAGGACAAGACTGAAATGTACAAAGTTTTCAAGACAGTGACATTACATTTTGACAAAATGTTCAAACTCACAGCATAGGCAATGCCACATGTCAGTGCCAAAACAACATTACATAGAGCAAAACAGTGATATTACATTCGACAAAAGTTGATATCATAGCATGAGTAGACTACACGTCAGTTGTACTAGAGAGTACACAGAGAAAATGGGATTATACAGAAATTTCAACAACAGGACATTAAAATGGTGCAAACAATCACCGGTAAGATATTGCCTAGGCTAGCAAGATCTGAGGATAGTGATGCTCCTAACGTGAGGTGGCCCCAGTGACCCACCACCTAAGGGAAAAGAGGGAGAACAGGTACAGGTCTCAGGGTTAGAAGAAACTTTGATCCCAGCTTTGAATAGACTTAGATTAGAGGCAAGTGAGACAGAGGATGGTAGATTGTTTAGCCAGAGTGGAGCTCGATACCGGAAGGATCTTTGCCCTAGAGATGTCCTACAGTGGGGAACTGTATAGGCGGTACCAGCAAGTCGTCTAGAGGTGCCCCTGTGATGGGCAGGGCGAACGAGGTGGTGGAGTCCAGTTGGTGTTAGTTTCATAAGGATCTTTTTGGCTTGGAGGCAGGTTTGGTACTTAAGCCTCCCTTCTAGGGTTAGCCAGTCTGCATGATAATAGAGCAAACAGATGTGAGTTTGTCTATTACTGTTAGTGACCAAGCGGCAGGCTTTGTTGAGTGCTATATTGATGCTGCTAAGCGCCGATTTGTCAGCAGCGCCGTAAATGGTTATTCCATAATCGACCAGTGAGAGGACTGAGCTTGTAACGGCTAACCGTAGCGCCTGAGGGGTAAGGCAGTGTTTGTGCCTGTAAAGAATGCCAATCCGGGTATTGACTGAGGAGGAGAGAGATTTGATGTGATGATGGTATGTAAGGGATGTGTCCAGAGTGATGCCTAGATATTTAAAGTGAGTGACCTGTTCAATGTGGGTACCCTGTGAGATTGAGATGGATAGCTGGGAGTTACTGAGGGGTTTTGGCGATGGGCAAACAACATGGATTTAGTTTTGTCATAGTTAAGTATTAGCCGATGGTCAGAGAACCAGAGTTCAAGCTCACTAAAACAGCCTTGAAGGGCACTTTGGAGTTGGATGAGGTTGGTGTGCTTCCAATATAACACTGCATCGTCAGCATATAGCAGGAGCTTTCCAGTGCAGGCTTTGGGGAGTGAGTTCAGGAAGAGAGTGAACAATAGAGGGCCAAGTATTGACCCTTGAGGGACGCCAGAGCGAACTGGTTGTTTGGAGGAGAGTGTGTTACAAATTTTTACTTGCTGTGTTCTGTCGGTCAGATAGTTTTTGAACCAGGAGATAGTTTCAGGAGCAACATGGAGGGACGTAAGGGCATGGAGTAGAAGCTCATGATTGACAGTGTCAAATGCCTTGGTCAAATCAATATAGATTGCCCCAACAGCCGACCCTGTTCAAGAGCTTCATGAATGTAAGATGTAAATTCTAGTAGTGCCGTGGGTAGTACTGTGCCCTTTTCTGAAACTATGTTGTTCTTGACAGAGAAGTCCATGTTTGTCTAGGTATTCCGTAAGTTGGTCAGATACAATTTTTTCTAGTGCTTTTGAGAGGGGAAGGATCGTAATGGGCCTATAGTTGCCTGGGGTTGTTGGATCACCCTTTTAGGATGGGTGTGATAATACCCCTTTCCATAGTGTAGGGACTTGGCCAAGGCATAGCGAGTAGTTGAGGAGTTTGGTGAGATGCGGCAGAGTCTCATTAAGGGTAAGTCAAGAATTTTCAGGTCAATGGAGTCTACTGCTATAACGCCGAATTTTGAAGGGCTTTTAAGAGGTAGCGCTTTGCCTCATTGCAGGTGACAACACGAGCCTGAAAGGAGGGTGTGTGGGGGGACAAGGTGTATCAGTAGGCGTGAGGGAAATGGGGTCAAAAAAGGTTTTAGGGAGGACATGACTAAGGTCGGAGAAAGTGGTGTTTAGGGTATTGGATATGACGGAGGGGTCTAGAGAGAGGGTGCCCTGCACTAGGAGTTGGGTAGGTTCTGAGTTAGTGGATTTCCCGCAGAGTTCCTTGATATTGTTCCAGAAAGATTTCCCAGAGCTCCAAGTAGCGGTAAAAGCTTGATGATAGTGAGTGGCCTTGGCTTGCCGGATAGCCCTCGTGCATTTATTTCTTGCCTCTCTGTAGAGCTGTCTATCATGGGGCAGCTGGGAAGATAGGGCCCTGTGCCAGAGGTTATCCCTATGTTGCATAAGTTGTAAGAGGGACTGAGTTATCCAAGGGGTGTCCCAGGTTTTTATTATCTTTTTTGTGAAGGGGGCAAATATGTCACAGGCAGCGTTGAAAATAGTAATAAATGCAGTGGCTAGCGTCTAAAGATTGGGCATTATGGACAGTATCCCAGTCACAGGTGGCGAGGTACACTCTGAGGCGAGAGGGCACCTTTTGAGGTGCCTTTGGAGCGAAATTTTAGGTTTGTTTGGAGCATTTTATTTGTCCACCGGCATGTGACAGGGAGTGTCGCTAAGTACATCAGGAAGCACACTGACATTGGAGAGGTGGTTAGGGAGGTTTGTGAGGATTAGGTCTATAAGAGTGGAGGAGCCTGTCCGAGGAACCTGCCTAGTGGGTGTCAGTACTACTTGGTAAGGTCATAGGCATTAGCTGCCTCTTTGTAAGGAGCCGACGTCACGAGACTGCCAGTTCACATTAAAATCACCCATAATAACCAGTTCACTTTTGGTGGAAGATAAGTGATTGCAGATAGGATGGAATCAACGCTAGCTTCTGGTTTGCTGGGGGATGTAGACTGCCATAATATAGAGTGGTTTGCCAGGAGTACCAAGGGTAACTTTGATGGTGATGGCCTGAGCTCCATGTTCAGGCTTAGGAAGAGGGACTAGAGAGGTTTGGGGATGTTTTAGCATATATGGCACATCCCCACCCTTTGCCTATCCTGTCAGCCCTAAAAGGGTAAAATCCTGAGGAGACCGAGGCATCAGGGACCTTTTGAGAGCCAGGTTTCTGATAAGGTAAGGATGTCTATGGGGTGTTGGCAGAAGCCAGGCCTGCAGCAGGGTAAATTTTTTTTGGTAGACTGCAGATATTGAGGGTGGCCAGGAAGAGGCCATTATTTGCGCTTCTTACTGCAATTTGGCATAGGAGGACCTGGGTTGGGATGGACATTGCGGATATTAGGAGGAGGAGAAGGAGAGTATGCGGAGGCGAGCATCCTAAACAACTTTTTGTATTGCAGCAAGTACCAGGATAGGTGAGTCGATTTGGCAGGCCTTGTAGGTATAGGAGGATTAGCATGCAGGTGGGTTAGATAGTTAGATTTACTGAGGGGTAATGTGCTAGATGGTGGGAGTCTGCAGGGGAGGTGTAGGGGCAAGCAAGTATCCACTAATGGTGCAGCTAAAACTAGGGTACAGTTTTGGCTGAGAAAGGCTAATGAGCCTGGTTGTAGGTGCTTTGATACTGCTGTGTTTCCAGAGAGATAGGTAGAGGGCAAGCAGTAGGGTCCCAGGTAGGTTTAGGCAACCACAGGGTAAGCAGGAGTGAGAAGCAAATATCAATATTAAAATAGAAGGTTGTGGGATACAATAGAGGGTGTCTATATTGTTGAAGATGAAAGGTCTGGGATGAGTGAAAGAGAGGAGCCCTCTTGTGGTGCTGCAGTATAAGCTGCAAATGGCAAAGTGGGCTGATTGGTTTAGCACCCACGTGGTCTACACTATAAGATCAGATGTCGACCAAGGGGTGGTGGTGAGGGAGGTGGCGGCGCACAGCGCCGGCGGGGACCAATCTGTGCTGGAAGCAAACTGGTACTACAGGGAAGGCAGGCTGAGCGCGATGCACCACGAGTCCGATTCGATTCGTACCTGGCTTCAGTGTATGAAGGGAGGGCTGCTGGAGAAATTCAAAATTCAGCCCTTCGCGGTTCACGGGCGACGGAGGATACTATTACAATACTATTTAAATGAAGAAATAATAAAGAATTTCAATACAAAACAGAAGACATAGGTAAGGGGAAAACAACCAGGGCAAAGTTAGTGAGGAGACGAAGGAAGAGGGTCAAGGACAGCGGCAGGCGGGAGAAAAAGGTCATGAAGGAGAGACTTTAAGGAGAAAGCTGAAGAGGCAGAACTAAGACAAGGGAAGGGAGGACCAAAGTTCAGGAAAGCAATAAGAGAAGGCAGACTGATCAGCTGTAGATTTCCTAGAAGTAATATCAAAGAAATGAGAAGTGATATTACGTAAAGGACAGCAGGAAACTGAGGGAGAGGATAAGAGGGGAAGGAAGTAAAGAAGGGAATCAAACCAGAATTTAGATATAAGGGAGGCGCAGTGGAGAAGGCACCAGGGATCGGGTGGGGAGAGAAAGAGCA
The DNA here is from genome assembly GCA_016271365.2 of Neoceratodus forsteri. Lineage (NCBI taxonomy): Eukaryota > Metazoa > Chordata > Ceratodontiformes > Ceratodontidae > Neoceratodus > Neoceratodus forsteri. The sequence goes on from CM057449.1 coordinate 544,488,948, forward strand.
GAGTGAATAGTGGTGAGTATGTAGTGAACAATCCGAAGCAAAATGACAAAAAGAGTTAAAAAGAGGGTCCAGTCTGGCAAGGGTGGATTTGGGATCACCACTGGAGCCTATATTACCATAATCAAAAATAGGGAGGATAATCTTTTTTTTTTTTTTTTTTTTTTTTAAATCAGGTCCATATTTTTCTGCTCCCTGGACAGCCCTCCATCCGACGCCCCCCCAGCCCCTGTCGTTTGAGAATTACCGGGCTACTCTTATGCCTGGTCCGGGAGCCGATGCCTACAGAGTCGGTCTTCATCCTGCTGCTGGCATTTTCTCCTCTGGTTTACTCCCAATAGCCCCAGGAGTAGGAGCGCATGCACATGGAGGTGCGCATGCGCCTTACAGCCCCGATCATGACCCCTTTTCCTCCACCCCACTGGCCTAGTGCCATAACATCCTCAGAGACCATGCTGCCCCTTAGCCTCCACCAGGAGGCAGCCATCAGCAGAGGGATGAAGCTACATCTCCCCGGAGAGGAGAGCTGCCATCTGGCAGCTCTATCCAGCTCCACCCTCTCCTCCCATTGCCAATGTCAGATAGCCCGGGCTCATTCCTGAACCCAGGCCACCGGCGTGCCATGAGGTAAGGCATCCAGCACCTCAGCCCTCTGCGCCACTGGGCCGGCGAAGGGAAGATCATTTTTAAAATAATCTCATGGCGCTTAGGAAGCAGGATACTCACTTTATTCCTATAAACTGCACCAAACTTAGGGGTGAAGTTTTGGTGAACTGCATCAATATGAACTGGAAAATCAAGATGATGGTCAAGCCAGACACCAAAATACTTCAAAGAGGAAACATCCTCAATAATAACACCATCAAGGCTGTGAAAAGAAGGGAGAAAAACAAGTCCAGAAATCCTCTGATGGGTACCAAAAGTCAAGGAGACAGTTTTTTTGGTACTGAGGGATAGTTGGTGAGACGTAAACCAGTGTTGAACATTGTCAAAGTTCAGCTGACGCTGTGAAGCAAGATCGTGAGAAGAGGAGCCAGATGCAAAAATAAAAGTATCATCAGCATAAATATGAATGGACACATTGGAACAGACAGAGGGAAGGCCACTCCAAAATATGGAAAAAAAGAACAGGCCCCAGGACAGACCCTTGAGGGACATCCGAGCAGATAGGGAGTGGAGATGAAATGGTGCTGCCAATCCGGGCAGATTGTAATCTACCCCCCAGTTAAGAGATAAACCAGTTGACAGTAGAGTCAGAAAAACCTACCGCTTTAAGCTTATTAAGGAAGGGATGTGATACTGTGTCAAAATTTTAGCAAGATCAACAAAGATGACAGATGTGATCAGACCATGTTCCAAACCAATAAGGATGGAGTCAGTGAGACATAGGAGAGAACTGGAAGTGGAATGGAATTTTCTAAAACCAAACTGAAAGGGAGTGAAGAAGGATGAGTAGTCAAGGAAGGTAGAGAGCTGTGACAGTACAAGGTGTTCCTGTAACTTAGTTAGGGTATGTATGAAAAAGATGGGACGATAGTTACCAGGAGAGGATGGATCACCACCTTTAGGGATACAAATGACTGTAGCCTGTTTCTAAGCATCAGAAATAGTAGCAGAGGAAAAAGAAAGGTTGAAGAAAAGGGTAAGTGGCAATGAAATGGCAGGGGCAGAGAGAAGCAGAAGTTTGGAATCAAGGCCATCAGGGCTACTACATTTGTAAGGATTAAGAGCAAGCAACGACTTAAGTGTAGCCGCAACAGTGGTAGCAGAGAAGGAAAAAGAGAGACTAGCAGAAGGCAGAGGGAGGGAAGGTGGGGGGAGGAGAGGAAGAAGTGATGAGAGGGGGCACAAATAGTAAAACAGGAGTTAAAAGGTAGAGGCAACTATAAAGGGGTCAGAGATGAGGGAGTCATCAATCTTGAGAATAGGAGAGGAAGACTGGTTTGGAAGGGAGAACAAGAAGTGAATAACCTTCCAGAACTTACAGGGATGATTAATATTGTTCTGGAGTGTGCAAGCAAAATATTCTTACTTTGCTTATGGCTTTAGTACAGGTGTTACGAAGTCAACGACAGCTTGCCATAGCATCCAGTGAGCTTGGGATTTTAAAGGAACACCACTTAAGATCTCTAGTACTCTAGAACTTCCTGACATCTCCCGAGTCTACCCCTGTCCAGCTTCATAGCATGACCCCCTGTTCTTGAGAATCTGTTTTCTCTGGAAAAGGCTTCCCTCTTGAACCTTATTTATACCCATGAGGTTTTTGAAAGTCTCTGTCATAGCCCCCCTCTCCCTCCTTTCTTCCAGGGTGTACATATTGAGGTCCTTCAATATCTCCTCATAGGGCTTTTGATGCAGACCCTGCACCATTTTAGTTGCCCTTCTCTAGACTGCCGCTACTCGATGTCCTTTCCAAGATGTAGTCTCCAGAACTGGACACAGTACTCTAGGTGAGGTCTCATCAGTGATATATACAGCAGTATCACCACCTGCCTCCTTCTGCTGGTGAGACCCCCTCTCTATGCACTCTAGCATCCCACTGGTTCTCCCCACTGCCCTGTCACACTGTTGGCAACCTTCGGGTCATCATATATGATCACCCCCAAGTTTCTTTCCTGTTTGGTGATCGCCAGTACCTCTCCTCCCATTTTGTACTCTGCCCTTGGTTTTCTGTGGCTCAAGTACATGATTTTGCACTTCTTCACAATGAAACTTAGTTCCCATACTCTTGACCACTCCTCAAGCTTTCTTAGATCTCTATTAATTCCCTCCACCGCAGTGTTTACCCAACTGCAGACATCAGTGTCATCTAGTAAAAGGCATACCTTCCCTTCTAGTCCCTCTGCAATGTTGTTAGTTAAGACATTAAAGAGGATCGGTCCCGGCACTGATTCTTGTGGGACCCCACTGGTCACCCTCCCTTCCTTCCTCACAATGAACTCCATTTATCACCACCCTCGGTCACCTATCCGCAAACCAGTTTCTTACCCAGTCTAACCCACTCCCAAGTTGCCCAGCTTGTTTACAAGTCTCTTATGTGGAACTGTGTCAAAGGCCTTACTGAAATATAGGTAGGCCACATCCACCACTCTACCCTGATCTAATTCCTTGGTCACCCAGTCAAAGAAATCTATCAGATTTGTTTGACATGACCTCCCCTCAGTGAATCCATGCTGCCTCACATCTTGTAATCCAATGGATTCAAGATATTCTACAATCCTTTCCTTCAGTAGTGATTCCATTAATTTCCTCATCACCAAAGTCAGCCTGACTGGCTTGTAATTGCCAGCCTCCTCCTCCCTGTTACCACCTATATGAAGTAGGACTATATCTGCCCTCCTCCAGGACCACTCCTGTCTCCAGTGACTGGTTGAACAGGACTGTCAGAGGTGCAGCCAGCACCTCTCTGAGCTCCCTCAATATCGTTGGATGTATCCCGTCTGGCCCCACTGCCTTGATCACTTTCAGATCTGCGAGTTCCTTCAGGGCTCTCTCCTCAGTAAATGGACTAGCGTCCACCTCCCTTCTTTCCTTCGACGCCCCCGACACTTATCTGTGGTCCATCGCCTTCCCTTTCCTCTGTGAACACTGAACATAAGTATTTGTTCAGGATGTCTGCCTTTTTCCTGGTTCCCTGCACACACTCCCCCCTTTCCTCCTTAACTTTACAATCCCTTCCTGGTCTTTCTCCTTTCACTTACATACCTGAAAAATGTCTTGTCCTCTTTCTTTACTGCCTGGGCTACTTTCTCCTCCATTTGTGCCTCTGTGCTCCTGACTGCTTTCCCTGCCTCCCTCTGCTTCTCCTGATAAGTCTCTATCCTCTTCACTCTGTGTCTCCTTATACACACTGAATGTTAACTTTTTTGCCCTTGACTTCCAAGCCACCTCTTTTGAGAACCACAGTGGTCTCTTGCTTTTGCTTACTTGCCTGATGCAGCGGTTTGCTGCCTTCACTATCCCCGCTTTTAGTTTTGCCCACTGTTCCTCTACTCCATGCAAGTACCCCCCCCACACACACTTCACCATGGCACCCCTGATGCATTCCCCCATCTTTGTAAAATCAGCCCTCCTGAAGTCCAGGACCCTTGCCTTTGTATGGTTCACTTCTGTCACAGTTCTTATATTGAACCACACCGTATGGCGATCACTGGTTCCCAGGTGGCTACCCACCATAATGTCTGCAACACTGTCCCTGTTGGTGAGTACAAGATACAATATTGCTCCCTCCAAGAGTGGGCTCTCTTACTAGTTGCCTGAGAACGCCCCCTGCAGGATGTCCTTGCTCCTAGCTGAAGCTGGGATGTTCCAATCTACATGACTGAAGTCCCCCACCAGCAGCACCACCCCTTATTTGCCATCTTTTGGATGGCTTCCACCAGAACCTTACTCATCCCCCCAACTGTGCTGGAGGTCTGTAGATCATGCCAGTGGGAACAGCAACTCTATTCGCCATTTCTAGGGTGACTCACAGTAACCCCCCATGTTCCCTGTATCTCTATTGCTTTTATGCTATCCCTCACGTAAAGAGCCACTCCTCCCCCTTTCTTACCCATCCCGTTTCCCGAACAGAGTATAGCCTAGTATGGCTATATCCCAGTCATGGTTCTCATTGCACCATGACTTGGTAATAGTGACAGTGTCCAGGACAGCCTCTGCTTTAATGGCCTCTAGGTCCAGGATTTTATTTCCCAGACTTCAAGCATCTGCACATATGACTGTCCAAATTCTGCTACCATCCTGCCTGTCAACCCCCCCTTTCCCTTTTTCCTTCTCTTCTTACCCCCTCTGTCCTAATTCCCATTCCGCTTCATTTCTACCATTTTGTTTTTGTGTTGTAGTGTACCCCAGGGATTCCCCAGTTCTCTCTGCAGCTACTTCAGCTTGTGTGTTATGAAGGGAGGCAATCTATGTCTCTCTGCTTCTTTCGTCACTCCCCTCAACTAGTTTAAACCATTCACTGAGGACTGTGGTTCCCCCTCCTGGATGGATGCAGGCCATCTCCCCTGTATAGGCCTTTATCCCTCTAGGTGGGACCCCAGTTCCCAATGTAGCACAGTTCTTCCTCTCTGCACCACTCCTTCAACCACTGGTTGATGCTCCAAGTATGGAGTACCCTATCCTCCTCGTCATAGACAGGCAGTAACTCAGAAAAGGCTACTAAGCATGCTACCTGCCTAAGACCCCTCCCCAATTCCCTCAACTCCTCCAGCACTATCCTAACCTTCTCCCTAGCCAGGTCATTAGTTCCTAGGTGGAAAATGACATCCAGCTCTCCCTCCTGTCCTGTTGCCCTAGCGATCCTAAGGATCTGCCTCCCATCCCTCCGAGCTGTGGCACTGGGTAAGCACCTAGCTTCTCTCTCCCTCCCTTCCTGTCCCCAAATCTATCCCTCTCACAACAGGTCCCCCACCAGGAGTTGCGTCCTACTCCTCTTGGGTCCTCTGCTACCCTCCCTGGGGACTCCACTATGAAGGACCCCCCACATCCTCCCCAGTCACTACTATGGGTGCCCCCTTGGGACAATCCCGCTCTGCCAGAGCAGCATAGGAATTGTGTAGTGGTACTGTATGGGCATGTGCCTCCGACCCACCACCCATACCCTTCCCGAGCCCACTGTAGTCCAGTCACTCCTCCTCCCTGGCATACTTTGAGGCAACAGTGGTGGACTTGGTGGTCCCTGGATGGGGGAGGAGGCCCCCCAAATCCCGGCCAGCTCAGCCTGGAGTGTAGCAACCTCCTCCCCCAGAAGTCTCCCTGAAAACTGCGGCCCCACAGCCACTGCACTGTACTACTCCCAGCATATCTATTTACTACTCTGCCTGTTTTTGTTTTGCTTACTTCAAACCCTGTTTTACCCCTTACCCCAGACAGGGTGTTTCACCTATTTTCAAAATGTTGTGTGATCCTATTTCTCCTTACTCCTTTGCACTGTGAGCTACACCATAGTTTAACAGGACTCTTATCACAGTTGTCAAGCTTAACCTCCTAGTTCACTGCTTCTTCCTGCAGATGCCTGCTGAGTACAGACCACCCGTTTCACTCCATCACTGCTCCCGTCTCCCTACTGTGTTACAGAGTGTTCAGCTACCTTGTTGGGCTGACTCCGGTGGGCAGACTCCAATGTCCTAGTCACGTGGATCCTTAGCACGGGGGAGGGACACCTATAGGCCTTCCCCTTAAATAGTAGCGAAAGAGTACATGACACCCAAAGGAACTCCCAGTCCTGTTGCTTCCTGCTCCTTCTCGATTGGCTGGCAGGAAGCTGGGGGGCGTGGAGAAGGTGCCGATTGGCTGCCTCCTGATTCCCCATGCCTGCTTCTAGCTCTGGTGCTGCCGACCAGAGATCGGCGTTTTTAGCTCTGTTGTGTGTTCAAGGTGGGCTCCCAGTTCCTGTCGGGAGTCCCCTTCTTCTAGCGATCCGGCGATGGTTTGAAAACTGGGCTCTTTTAAGTCCCTGCTTCCCGGTCCTGTTGCTTCCTGTTCCTCGTCAACTGGCTGGCAGGAAGGCAGGGGGCGTAGAGAAGGCGCCGATTAGCTGCTTCCTAATCCCCCTGTGCCCGCTTCTAGCTCTGGTACTGCCAACCAAAAATCAGCATTTTCAGCTCTCTTGTGTGGTCGAGGTGAGCTCCCTGTTCCTGTCAGAACCCCCTCCTTCTAGCAATCTGGAGGCAGCTGAGATGTGAAACCAAGGTATCACTGTCTCTGTGGGATTAGGTTTATTAAGGGTGCTGCAAATTTAAAACTCGTGGGGGACGTGCTCACTTCACAAAGTTCTTTTTCTGCAAAGTGCCACAAAGTTCCTACTTCATGGGGGGGGGGGGCATTTTTGTATTTTCTTCAGCAAAATGCCACTTGCATATTTATTCCACAAGAATCTTTGCATAGTACTGCACTTTGCAAACAAACTCTGTGAATGCAAAGCCATTTTTTTTTTTTTTTATTATTGCGCCTATCCCAGAAGCTTGGGCAGCAGCCTCTAGTTCTGTGATGTAATGTCTGATGATAACAGACAGAGTAAAAGTCAACACATGTCAACTGTAAAAGCCTCAAATGTCCAGGGAAGTCACATGGCCAGCCCACAAAAATCTGAAGGCACCAACCCATCTGGCATTCTCCAACTGTTGCATTTCACACAAACAAGGCTCCTTCTGTCTGCTCTTAACACCACAGCCATACCAGGGTCTGCTTCAGAACAGAATATCTCATACTGATACGTGTAGCGTGTAATATCTGGTCTGCAGCCTTTGAAGTGCAGGTATCCCCCAACACTGCACAATCCTGCAGCGTTTTACTGAGCTTGGAACATGGATTTGTGTTCTATTTTAAAGAAAAGAAAAACATAGTTTAAACTCTTTAAAATGGGTTTTATTTCTAAAACAGTATTTTTGCTGGTAGTTTTGTAAAGTTTGTTTGTTGGCTGGCAGTTAGTATTTTGTTTGTAAAGTTTTTTTTTTAGCTATTTATTTTTCAATGCAGGTAAAAAAAACACTTTCAATGCAGTGGTTTCTATTCTGTTTCCTTTATGTGACCATATGCAGAAGTAACTAGCTAAGTGTGTGTGAGCGGTGCATGCCGTTTGACTAAGTATGCGGGAGCAGGCTCGGGAGTTGGGTAAGTTAAGTTGTGCATGCCATTTTAAAACAAAGCGATTTTCAAGCTCTGGTCATAAAGAGCCTATTTTCTTAAATACATTGTTGATCTGGCACACAGTCTGAGTGATGGAGTTTGTGAGACAGTGACTTAGCATGAGTGCAGCGCAAATCGTACTATGTTAGTTTGAAGTGGGGAAAAATGACAGCAACTTCAAAAAGAAAATTCCAAAAGCAAGAAACTTTAATGAGCGTTTTTTCATTTTTTTATTAGCAGGATGTTGTCGGCACATGAACATGACATTAGAATGGCATTAGCCATTGCCTTTAGCCAATCGAGTTTAAGTATTTTACTTTCCATTTTCTAAAACACTTTAAAGGAAGGGTCCCAATTCAGCACAGACCGCTAGGAGCTGCAGAATATATACATAAACACAGAAAACAGCATGCTAGTATGGGAATCCAGAGCTCAGATTCAGGTTTGGTATTTGGGTTCAGTTTACCAAAAAACTGTTCTAAGTGAGTTGATACTTGGCAGTATAGTCCCATCGCTTTGGGAGGTGCAATTTAGAAGTCATTCAGTTCATGCAGACAGTGGCATTCGTGGAAATAAAACAAACGCCACGCATCAGATAAAGGCTACTGGGGGAAAAAATGCATGCTACCTTGATAAACTTATCCACCAGCTTCTGTGTAATGTATTTTCTTTATAGGTTTTTTTTTTTGGGGCTGGGTTTGTGTATAATTGAAAACCTGTCATTTGCAGTTAAAGCCTGCTCTGAGAAACTTAACACAGGATGTACCAGTGCACTGATGGGAGATGGGGAAAAGTCACCAAGAATGACTTGGGTCCCAAAGCCAAGTAATCCACCCTGACTGGATCTCAATAAGGCCACGTGGGGTATTTATATATTTATGGGGAAATTATGTATTTGATATATCACCCCACACGTGTATAACTAACAGCAAAGATAACATTAGTACATTTAGACAGCCCCCCTCTACAGATCCTATTCCCATCCTATTACTTACTATATACAGCACCTGGAGCCCCGATCCATACCCAACGTCATCAAAAAGCTGATTTTTGGGGCGGGGCTGCAGTGCTGAGATGGCCGTTCGGCTCGAACACAGAAGGTATGAGCCAGGCATTGTAAGTTAAAATGTTAGTATTTATTCTGACAAAACAACTGCAGCGCAAGTTTATTTAGCTAATCGGGCAGGCAACTTCCGAATGAGCTGCCTGCCCGAATCGTGTCACCAGCTCTTTAAAGCAGTAGCAACAGTTCATGTTACAATGAAAATGTTGTACATACGCCTCCTTATTTCACTGGGAAAATAACTTTTTCTCCAGTCTTACAAGAGTCCGTGTTTCTCCATTACGAGTCTGCGTAAGCATCTGATTAAGATATGAAAGAATTAAAGGTGAACTCCTTTAAATGCAGTTGCCTGCAGCTATTTTTGAACATCCAAGGTCACATACAAGGACCGGTAGAGAGTGGTTGGTGTGACCACCTAGCACTATTGGTACAGTGTGGAAATTTAAGTTCTGCAGTCATTAGCTGGCAGAGCTAGTGGCTATAAAAATCCACTGCCTCCATAAACATTTACTGGCCAAGCTAGTGTGCATACCGAAACATTACCTCTTCCCAATACACATTTGTAGGGATAGGTAAAAGAAAACTTATCTGCCACATATTAAATCTACCGGCATTTGGTCTGTGGACTAGTACCATTTTTAACCCTTGCAATAATACTGCTACCCTGTCGAGCTATATTCAACAGGGTCACAAAAACCCCATCCCTGAGTGGTCATAAGTAGCCTTGTGACCAGTCGGGAAAGAAGGTGGAAGCCGCCATACAAATGATTTGCTGGGCCAAGCACAAAGCCATGGTGGACCCGGCATGACCACTCAGGGCCTCCTGTGCCTCCCTCGATTACTACCTGGGAAAAGCAGTCAGTAACAGGAGGCAGAGTGCTGTAACTGGTCGCAGCAGCACAGACGTTGGGATATGACTGTGGAACCACTCAGTGACCACCAAGTATGGTAGCACACCAGGACTAGGATGGGAGTCCACTAGATTGCCAGGGAATGCAATGGCTAGTGTTGGGGGGTAGATGGGGAGTCTACTAGATCAATCTATGTGGGTGGATCAGGGAGAGGAAAACACTTCCTACACACTGTGACTGGGCACAGTACTGGTATGCATCATGGACCTGGTGGGATTCCATGCTGTGACCTAGTCCCAGCCACAGCAAACAATTTAGTCTATCAGCAAGCACAAACCCTGCTGGCATCCATCTGAACTGCACTTTTGTCACTAGCGCAACTTCCTGCCCAAGCACCATGTTTTATGAATATCGATCGCTATCAGTTGACTGCACATCCAAAATCGGCCTGTTTTGTGCCACCCTGATAGCAACTGTGACTGGGGCCCACACGGTTTACCAATCATCTTCTTGTGCCTAAGATTAACTTGCATGAAAAGGCACTGTTCCCTGACCTTACTGGAAAATGGGGCACTGTAAGAACAAAGACACAGACAAAAGTAGGTCATAAAGTCCATTAAGGCCATCCCATACATTTCAGTAATTACAACATTTGAGATCATATGCCAGTGTCAATCACGGCAAACTCCAACCCACAAAAGTATACCCTACTTTTATCACTTTCAAAGCTACAATAAACGTACGCTAAAGCAGACTCAAAGCAGAAAAACTGCATTTTGCAAGATACGCATGATAATCTAAAATGAAATAAAAAGGCAGAAGTAACAATTCTTGCATACCATGAAACTCTGTTTTAATCAATTCTCATGGTTTTGAAACAACGTAAACAAAAGATGCCAATATAAATGTGATCAATACAATATTACAGACTAACCTGGTTAAGTGGGCAGTCAGTGCACATTCCCATGGTTAGACCACTGAATTCAGAACCGAGAGATCCCACTTTCCAATTCCACCACAGCAACTGGCTCACGCAACAAGCCACTTCTCCTCTGTGCTTCCGACCGCACAGCTCTAAAACAGCTGGAATAGGACCCCACTGAAAACAAGGCTCGGTATTTCATTTGAGCTATCCAGTACAATGTAATAAAAAAATTAATAAATAAATATTGAAATCAGTCCATGGCACAAAATTCTCCTCGGCAAGTCTGCCAACTCTTTTGCTTTACAGGAAAAAGATGTTCCTCTCCTGAGGAGTTAATTTTTAATGTATGTGTAGTCAAGCAGCTGAGACAGTGCCCTGTCAGGGTTAGAAAACCCTTCCCTTGCTATACTTCCCTGTACATCATGACACCATTTTTAGTCAAGCAAGGTTAATTTCTAAACATTCCAGGTACTCTACTGACTTCAGTCATGCAGGTGGACCAGGAATGAGGCTTGAAATGTAAGCATATGGCGGCAGCATTCTGTACGTCCCATTTCAGCTGACTATCCCTAGTATTCTGTGCGTTTCAAGACTCCTTCCCAATCCAACTAAAGCCAAGGTCTGTAAGAGGGTGTCTCATTTTAATGGCTCCAAAATTCTAAAATCAAGTTGGAATAGCCCATTTCCTACACAGGGGTTTCTCTGATTTTGTACAAAGTGAAACGTTATTATTATAATTTTAAATTTCAGTTTTACGGAAATCTTTCTTTCCCCCACTCATTTTATTAAGGCAAATGCCAACTACATCAACAGTCAATGTTAGATTTCTTACATGGGGTGTCTCACAGTTGATGCAGCAATTTATATTACAGTATTGCTGCAATGAAGCTATTTTCTGTATGTTTTTTTTTTTTGTACACTTTTTTCCTCCTGATCACCGGTTGATGAGGCATCTCTCGGGCACAGACCCTCACAACCTCACCTCCACTGCCTGCCTGAACCCCCCTCTCTTGACCAAGGAATCGGGTGCTGGGTCCCCCTCTCTGCCACCGGACCCATATGGGAGGAGACAGGGACTACGGAGAGTCAAGTCGGGGTCAGGGCCGGCATTGGGCATGTGGGTCTGGCCACTGGAGTCTCGCTGTCACCTCCCCGGTAGCCGGGGTTTTTCCTTCCGGTTTTGCCCCCGAGGGCATGGACGTGCACGGACATCCAGTGCATGATGGATGTGCTTCCGCACCTGTGCACAGGACATCCGGCAACACCCCCATCCCTTGTATGTGCCTCTGCTGCTGCGCTGCCTCCAGCCTGGACTGGGAGCCGCCGTAGTTATGGAGTGCACCATCTACCCTCCCCAGGAGAGGGCAGCAGTCCTCCAGATGCTCAATGCTCTCCTCCCCGGTCGACCCCCAGCAACCAGTCTGCTCCCGAACCCAGGTCGCTGGAGTGGAGCGAGGTGTGGTATCCAGTGCCTTACCCTTTAGCGCCACTGGGCCAACTTAATTTTTTGTATGTTTTAAATGCCAGAAGCCTTTAATTAATATGATCTATCATGTGTTTATAGACACAGGTACTATGTTTTTTCTGGTTATTAGTGTCTTCTCAAGGTCTTTGTGCCAGACAAGCTTCAGTTTTGCTTCATAGTTTCCTTACTCAAATAACTTCAGAAGACACTCCTATGACCGGCCAGAAGAGCTGCAGTAACTGCAGGTATAAACTTGTACCAAATGCAGCTTCAACTTAAAAAGCAAGCTCTTGCTGTACAACTGTCTCACTTCTCCTACAGACCATACCTTGTTCATAGCTTAGCTCCCCCCCACTGGAATGTGAAACATTATCACACCAACTACACACCACTAATCTGGAGGAAAGGTCAAAGGGAGGTATGCGTCCTTCTGCTATTCACTTTGTAACACCTTACAAGGAGAAGCCAGCATATTTATTTTTCTTAGGATGGAGTGATTTGTTTTTTTTTTCTAATTTCTATTTAGAGGGAGCTTGTACTGAAAACCTGCTTGCTGTTGCCCACACCAGTTTCTACTCTACAATTCTGCTAAATCCACATGCTAGGGAGGCCTTTCTAATGTACTGCTGAACAAAACAAAAGGTGTGTTTACACTTACCTTTCTGCAGCATTCTGGTGCTATTACAACTCCTGCTTGGCTACATACTGTGTTGTATAGAGTCCCCCACCCCCCACGCTGAAGTCGCTCTGGAACAGGGAATGACTGAGATGGCAGGGTCCAGAGCCAAAGCTGACTAATCGTTTGCTTTGCAGACTTTACTTCCATGCCAGCTTGCGTCTTTGAGCAAGAATGCTAGTAGGTTTTCGGGGCTTTGTGTTAATACTTCCAATCACCTGTAGTGTTGTCTGTGAAAACCCTCTCTGACTGACAGGCTGGATGGCATTACCTAATGGAACAGAGCCCACATTATGTGTGGACAGAGGGTCAGGCTGGGGTGGTTCTTTCTACAAGCCAAGAGAGATAAAAAGTAACTGTAAGCAGAAGGGTGGCTAAAGTTAGACCAAATGAACAATGCATGATGAAAGACAACCGATGAGGATTCTGAAAGAAAAAAATAAGCTTATTCTGAATGGATTTCAACTGCATCAAATTCCCCTCACAGAGAGAGAGATAATGGCCGTGTGAAGCCGATGCCAATGCACTTTTATTTTGGACTAGTTGACAAGAACACACAGAGTGGGCTACTGTAAAAATGATCTGATAAAGAACTTCAATAATAAAGGTCTCTGCACTGATGAACCAGGCATTGTCACTGGAGCAGGAACCAAAATTGATATTAGCCCATCACCCCAACACCAGTAAATTGTATCTTTTGCTTGCATAATTTTCCTGTCACTAGCCTTTCTGACTTGTTTTGGAGGAGGCAGCCATTCAGTCGATACACCAGTTAGGACAGTGAAATGCCTATGGAGACAGAGTTTAGCACTGATGGGGGCACTGCAGGGAGTAAATGTGCAGTTTTATAGCTCTGCCAGCAACAAAGGTTACTGCAATATGTGCTGGGTCAGTAGTATTAAGGATGCTGAAAGGCAGGGAATGGAGTAATACATACACAAAGACACAAGCTGGAATGGAAGTAAAGTCTGCAAACCAGAACGGTTATTCAGCCGTAAAATATTTAAGTCATGTCACTGTTACTATTACTGGGCTTTAAGTTTCTCATTAACTTTAAATCACTAGCCCTACTGGCCAATCAGATACTCCACTTGTAAAGTACATATTTCTTTAAAAGAAGTACCATCCTCTACTTTGGGCTCCCCACCAACCTGATTTTCAAAAGAAGCCACAGTCTGCTTCATTAGCATGTAAATGTTTAAAGTGATTTTACAGTTTCCAGAAAAAAAATAACAGTCAAAAAGAAAAATGCAAGGCATTTTCAGGCAGAAAAAAAAACCAACATACACACTGTTGGCAGAAAAAGGCCCTGTGGCCACCAGGTCTGGCCAAGCCTGAGGCCCATGGAGTTTGCTCAGGCCTTCCTAATGTTGATTTTATGACGGCCCTAGTGGCCTGTCACTCCCCCATTTCTCCCTCCCCTTTTATCAATATCCTCACTATCCCAACCATGCTTGAATCCCCCGCTGATTTCACACAGATAACCTCCCACTGCAGCCTATTCTGCACCTCCATCACCCTTTCTGTGAACAAATGTTTTTGCCGCTCTGCAGGTCCCTGATACGTCCACAGCTGGAGCACTCAATGCAGGTGTGGAACCCACACTTGGAGAAAGATAGGGAAAGGGTGGATATGGTGCACAGGAGGGTAACTGGATTGATCTGGGGCCAGCAGGATAAGGTTTGCATGGAGAGGTTATCGAACCTCAGCATGTACACACTGGAGGCGAGAAGAGAGGGAGAGGGATAGGACAGATTTACAAATACCTCCATAGGATTAACAGAGTAGACAGTTGGAAAGTTGTTTATGCTGAGTGAGAACACTGGCACCAGGGGAACCCCGTGAAACTGGCAGGGTGGCGCTGAGGGTTGAGGCACTGGACGCCACACCTCGCGCCACACCGGCGACCCGAGTTCGGGAATGGACTCGGGTTGCCGGGGGTCGGAGGAGGATCGAGCATCCCAACGGATGCTCTCCTCCTCCAGGGGTGGGTTCCTGGGGTGCTATATGCACCCGACGCTCCGGGACCAGTGGAAACACGGGCACTGGGGCACAGGCGGCCGAGAGCCGGGGAGGGGAGGACGTCAAGGCACTTGACAACGACGCTATGCGTCTGGACGCCAGTCCCATGTGTCGATCGGCCCCTCAGTGGTAGAGGGAGAAAACGGGAAAAAACCCTCGGTGGTCCTAGATGAAGACGGATCCACCCAAGACTACCAAACCCAGAACAGACCCCAATGTGCAGAAGAAGGGAAAAGAGTGGCACTCTAGGGGCAGATCCTGGGTAAGTGGCGTAAAGGGGATGAGCAGTCTGAAGGAGTGGACACGAGGTAGGAAAAGGAGGTAAAAAAAAAAAAAAAAAAAAAAAACTGGCAGGGTGGTAGGGGAGATGTAAGATGGACGTCAGAAATCACTCCGCTCCTCTGGCTGCTGGTCCCCCTTTCTTTACATCCCAGCATTGTATTAACCCACCCCACTGCTTGTTGCACTGTGCTGAACAAACTGCCTTTAAATTGTCCAATATCATCACCCACCCACCCCATCTCCGTCCCCTTCCTCTGTCCTAATTTCTGCAGCAACCCCCTCCCCAGTCTGTATTTAGTCCACATATTTTTTGTCCCTATGTGCAGACTGGATGGACTCCTGGTCTTTATCTGCTGACATCGTCAATGTTTCTATGACTTTGCACTGAATTTCAACTGCCAAACCCTTGACTTGTTCTTCAGCCTTTCTAGATTCTTTACCCCTCCACACTGTCCACTCATTCACAGATCTTTGTACTGGCTGTGAAGAGGCAAATCTTACCTTGGATCCCAACCTGCAATATCACAAACATAAATTTTCAAAAGTACCAGTCCAAGACTGATCCCCATGGTACCGCACCTGTGACCTCTCCAATCTCCGCTTAGTCCCCATTTAGGACTACCCTCGGTTTCTGTCACTTAGCCAGTTTTTTTTTTTTTTTTTTTACTCACCTTGTAATTTTAGTCCACACCCCCAGGTTTCCTAGCTTCTTAACCAGATGTCCATGTGGGGCTGTGTCAAAGGCTTACTGAAAGCAAGGCACAGTATGTCCACTGCCTGTCCCTTGTCCACCACCTTCGTCCCCCAATTAAAGAGGTTAGTCAGAATTTTTTTTTTAATTTTCCTATTTTACCTGGGAGATCCTCCGTCGCTCATCTGCCTAGTCACGGCCCCCGGCGCTTCCACCACCTGCCTGTTTGCCGCCACCCCTGTCACTCCCTCAGCTTGTCTCTGGTGGGCCAAGGCACTGGTTCCCCTAATTCCAGTGCCGGGACCAGTAACTAGTTGGGAGTGTGGCGGCAGAGGTGAATTGAAGCCCGGGGAGGCTTCACCTAGACAGTGGATCTCCCCTTCCTCTTTTCTTATGTTTTTCCTCCCAGAGGTGGGGACGTGCAATGACGCCAGCGTCCACCCCGCCTCCCTCAGAGACTAGCGCGGCAGCGCGAGAGCTCCTGGCCTCCGCCAAGAGTCCTCAGTGCTCCGGATGCTGCCCCCAACCTCCCCCCGGAGAAGGAGAGCAGTCCATAGGACGCTCCATCCCTCTCCCCCCTGGCCGGCCCTCCGATGACTCGGGTCCGTTCTCGAACCCGGGTCGCCGTAGTCAGATTTGTTTGACATCACCTCCCTTTCTGTGAACGCATGCTGTCTGACATCTTAGAAGTCCAACTGCCTCCAAGAAACCACCACACAGTTTCCTTTATTAAGTTCTCTAGCATCTTCCCCACTACCACTGGAGCTTAATGTGACAAGTCTGTAGTTCCTAGAACAATCCCTACTTCCACTTTTGTGCAGAGGAGCTACATTTACCATCCTCCTGTCCCTAGGTACTACCCCCATCTCCAGAGAGCAGTCAAACAGCTTAGCCAGTGGTGTGGAAAGGCACCACCACATCCCCTTTAGTAGACATATATGCCCCCTGTTCAGGCCAATGGGCTTGTCTTCCTTGTGATGATTTAGACCCTTCAGCACCCCTTCCTCTGAGATCCACCAAAGTAAATGCTGAACAGAAAAACTGACTCAGCATGTCCGCCTTCCCTTTATTCTCCTCCTCCTCTCATCCTGCCCCATCCTTCAGTCTGTCTGTTCCCTCTTTTGTTTTGCATTTCTCACATACGTAGCAAAAGAACATTTTAGCCCCTTCCTCATCCCCTCTATTGTCAGCTCCGCCACAGACCTTGCCCTCCTCATAGCCCTGTTGGCCTCCTTCATCTTGAAGAAAGGCCAGCAGTCCATCAAGTCTGCCCTAATCCCTACCTGTGCTGTACCAGCTTGTCACTGGTTGGGATTACACCGAATTCCCTATTATCAGCTCAGCCTAGTTCAATGCATATCCCACCCCCTTCTTCCCTACATTTTGCCCTCACCAATCCCTTAAATCTGTCCCACTCCTTTGTGAATCCGGTCGCAGTCTCTGCACCGAACACCTCCCCTGGGCAAGCAATTCCAATTGCCCGCTACTCTCCTCGTGAAGAAGTACTTCCTCACATGCCTTCCAAAATTTCCCACCCATTATCTTATACCTGTGTCCTCTTGTTGTTGACACCTCACACCACCTACACACATCTTGGCAAGCCACCCTGTTGATTCTCTTTAGCAATTTAATTGTTCCCATTGCATCTCCACTCTCCCTTCTGGCTTCCAGTGTGTACATGCGCAGGCAGCTCAACTACTCCTCGTATAGTTTCACCTGCTGTTCCTGCATCACTTTTGTTACACTCCTCTAGGCTGTTTGCAATCTTTCTTCTTTTCCAGATGAGGACTTCAGAACTGTGCACAGAACTCCAGATGTGGCCTCACGAGGGACCTACAGAGGGGTAGTATCACCTCCTTTTTTCTCTGCTTGAAAATACCTTAACAATGCACCCCAGCATACTGCTGACCTTCCCACGTTTTGCAGCGAGTTATGCCAGTAATCAGTTTTAGGATTCCATTTGCCTATATGCATAACTCTGCACTTACCAGCATTGAACTTGAGCTGTCAGATCCTAGACCACCTCTCTCCAACCTTTCCCCAAGTCTTTTTCATGTCTCTAAATGCCCACTTCTCTGTCCACCCTGCCACAGATTTTTGTATCATCCGCAAAGAGGCAAATCTTTCACTGAATCTCTCCCCCAATGTCTTATATAAATATATTCAAGAGCATGGGTCCCAGGATCGGTGCCAATGGCACGCCGCTTGTAACCTTCTTAACTCCCCTGAGTAGCTGCCATTTAACACCATGCTTTGAATCTCTCCTCCTAGCCTGTTGCCTGATCACCTGGCTAGTCTATCCCCCATCCCTACATCTACTTTACAAGCCCTCAGTGTGCCACTGACTACAAAAGGCCTTGCTAGAATCCAGATATAGGCTATCCACCATCTTTATCCACTGCCCAAGACATGCAGTTAAAAAAGTCCATGAGGTTTGTCTGGCACGACCTTCCCTTCATAATGTCATGCTGTGTTCTATCTTGGAGTCCATTAGTCTCCAGGAACTCTACTATCAGCTCTTCGATAAAATAAAAAAAAAAAAAAAAAATTCCAGGGGCCTTGTACCTCAGCAGACACCAAAGTAGCACCTGTATCTCCCAACGGATGGAAACCCTGTTGTGTGCTATTGCTGATATACTATAGACACACACACTTAAAATGGGTTAAGAAAAATTCTACAATACCATTCACCTAAATACATCACATCGGTAAAGATGGAAACAGCCCTGTTAGCCCACTGTGACTGTCCTCTGCTATTCAGCAGCTGAAGCACTGAATTAGCAGCCTTATATCCTCCAGATGTGTTCCGAATGTCCTGATATAGTTTACTGCCGATTGTGGTAGGCTGTTCCGTATGCCAACCATCCTCTGTATAAAGAAGCATTTCCTAATTTCTTCCCTGAACTGCTTGTCCACTGAGTGCACCCCCTGATCTTTTGTTGTTTATTTTAGGCTAAAATTTATACTTTCCTGAAGCTTTGTGTCATTTACTGCCTTGTATACCTGGATCAAGTCACCTCTGACTCACTTTTTCTCAAGGCTTAACAGCTTTAATTCAGGCTGGCCCGGTGGCGCTGAGGGTTGAGGCGCAGGACGCCACACTTTACGCCGCGTCTACGACCTGGGTTCGGAACGGACATGGGTCACTGGGGGTTGGCTGGGGAGGGAGACGACTGAGCGTCCGGAGGACTGCGGTCCTCTTCTGGGGTGGGTAGTGGGCCATGCATCGCTCAGCTGTGGCCCCTGATAGAGACTGGGGGTACTACAGGCAGTGATGCCGTACCTAGGGGTGGAGCGGCGACGGACATCAGCATGTCTGGTTCACAGACGTCATGCACATCCACGCTCCAGGGGCAACATACTCGAGAAAAAGCCCCGCTCCCTGGATAGGTGACTGTGACCTGCAGTGCCCCACTGCCACACCCCCAATGCCGGGCTCCCCGATCCCTCATCCTGCCTTGGCTCCGGCGAGTAGGGGTCCCTTGACAGACTAGGTAGGTGGGGAGTGTCTGTCCACAATTTCCCAGTGGGGTGGGCTTCAGGCGGGAGGTAGCGCAGTTCGCGGTGAGCGAGGGATGCCTGAGAGAGTTCCAGGGTGGCAACGATAAAAAAACAAAAAAAAAAAACAAGCTTTAATTCAGTTAACCTGTCCTCCTGCTCAAATCATGACCATACAATATTCCCCAGTGACTGCACAATTGTACTACATTACATACTTGTTGACCGCATTACCAACACCAAATTCCAACTCCATCTTCACGACTCAAACTTGCTAAAACACAGCCACTGTTCCCTACCATCCAGCCCACCATCAGTTACTATAAAATACTTATCAGCCCAGTATACATACATAAAATATCGTACCCAGACCAATACTCCAGTTACCATTTTTTGTGTTTGTTAAAAATTATGTCTTTGGTGCCCAATCATTTCTATAGTAACGCTCTTGCCCTTCTGAGCTGAGCCAACTCACGCTGAAACTTGGCAGCGGGTGGTTTGAGTGGGGAGTGAGGCCCTGTCCACACTACACCACTCGGGCCCGGTAACGGATGCAATCCGTTATGGCCGTGGAGCGGTGCAGTGCGTCCACACCTCGGTGGTGTCCGATACGGGATCGGCACTGCCGGTCCACACAGCGGGAGCCAGGCGACCGTTCCGGCGGTGCCCGATCCCACAATGCAGCTCGTGCTGCACTTCGTGCTCCCGTAGGGGCACGTACCATCCACATTATCACCGTAACGTTACTAGGCGGGACCGTTTATAATCGCTGTTGAAACCACCTCATATGTGGTTTCAACAATGGTTACGAAAACGCCTCCTGTAACGTTACAGGTGTAAACGTGACCTGTTACGGTAACATTTTACGCCCTCTGTAACATTACAGAGGCGTAGTGTGGACAGGGCCTAACTGGCACATTATTTAATAAATAGCATTAGAGAGTGGGCATGCACTACTGTGGAGGTGCCAGCAGCAAAAGACGTAGGGGTAGCTAAGAATGAACATAGCAAACATACTTTTTTTCATAAAACAAACAAACAAAGTGTGTACAAACGATGAGTAACAAAGTGTCAGTCTAAAAAAAAAAAAAAACAATCACAGACACACACACACACACACACACACACACACACACACACACACCTTCCCCTATAAAAACAAACAAAAATAAAACAGGATCCAATTTTTTGGGAGGAAAGAGTTTACCTACAAAAAAGTAAAACAAACACTCCTTTTGAATTTGAAATTATGTTTACACTTAATTATGCCTGTGGTCATAAGTGTGATTACGCAGTTCAGGATGGGGCATGTAACTGTGCTGTAATACATGCTTCTCATGTAATTTAAGGTACTTGGCCTTACACCTCAAGCTTCACAGTGCATCCGAGTCCTGAGTATATCACAGTGCGACTGCACTCTCTGTCATGTTACTGTGCACATATCTACATGCACACACACATAGTGTGTGTGTGTATGAAATAACACGAAGACATGAAATTATGGTATAGCAACATAGGGATTTAAATCACCATAAAGTATGCTATTATAAACCATAACTCCCTGTCTGGAATGTGTTATTACTCTTTTAGAATGTTTTCTTAACCTTATAGTCAGTTTTATAGGGTTTGAATAAGAGCACTATTGTGTCTGTAAGAGCTGACTTGGACAGAGTTATCTTCCAAATACCCGCCGATCTCTAGAACGTTGATATGGAGAAGTCTCCACTGCAATCCATGACCCTTGGGCCTGGTGGGGGACCAGGTGTGGTCCCAGCCTATCCCTGAGGCATCAATAGTGAGGATGTGTTGAGGTGAAGGAATGAGGAAAGGACCCCCCCCTTGAGCAAACTGCTGGTCCGTCCACCACAGGAGTACTTTCTTCACAGGCAAAGTTACCAGAACCTTCTGTTCTAGGTCATCAGTCCGTTGATACCACTGGACCCTCAAAGTCCACTGGGGGATTCGCATATGCAGCCTCGCCAGGGGTACTGTGACAGTGGCTGCAGCCATCAGGCCCAGAAGTTTCAGGAAGGTCCTGCCTGTGACATACCTGTTGTTGTAGAGCTCCTGGGCCTGAACTATCAGGCGCTGTGCCCTGTCCTGCAGTAGGAGGAAGGCTGTCCAGTATGGCTCCTATGCATTAGAGATGCACGCATGGAGTCAAAATGGACCTGGACAGGTTGACTGTGACCCCCACGGCACTGAACAGCTGTCTGGTATGCGCAAGGGTCGGAGACAGTTGCTCCTTGACTGGGCTTTGAGCAAGTAGTCATCCAGATAGGGGAAGACGTAGAGCACCTCCCTCCTGAGGGCCACTCTGCTACTACCGCTAAGCATCTGGTAAAAACCTGTGGAGCAGAAGACAAGCCGAAGGGCAATACCCTGCACTGGCAGTGAGCCCCCTGAAACAGGAATCTGAGGTACTTCCTGTGGGGGAGGCAAACCTCGATGTGCATATAGGTGTCCTGCATATCCAGGGAATATATCTAGTCTCCATTCTGTAGCAAGGGCAACAGGCCTCCCCAACTTGTTTAACCAGGTGAGACACACTAAGCTGAAAGCTTGTTTACAGGTGCAACCTGGGAGCACAGGGACGTTAAGTGACTTGCTCAGGGTCACACAGTATGCAAGTGGGGGCTGTGGGATTCAAACCCAGGTCTCCAGATTTGCAGCTCAGAGCCTTAAACCATTACAAGGTTACCATCCAGAACCTTTTGTACTGGATGTAGAAGTTTAAGTTTCTTAAGTCCAGAAATGGACACAAATTCTCTGTAGATTTGGGAACAAGGAAGAAGTGGGATTAGAAACCCGTGTTCCTTTGGGTTCCTGGAACTGGTTCTATGGCTCTTTTCTGCAGCAGAGTAAGAACCTCCTCCAGCAACACTGGTATCTGACCTGGAGGGTAAGTCAACGGGAGCTGGGGAAAGGTCTGGAGGCAACTCCAGGAATTCTAGGGCATGTCTTTGTTCCATCAGTTGCAGGACCCAGGCATTCGTTGTAATCTCTTCCTCCTGTCCAGGTGAAGAGTAAAGCAACACCGTACCACTACCTCCTGGGTTACTGGAAGAAGGGGGCCAAGCAAAAAGTCAGGCTGAAGCTGAGCCTGTGGGGGCCACTCCTCCAAGTCTCGGGGCTTTTCCCATGGTGGAAGAAAGGGTAGGCAGGGCAGCTGCTGCTTTGTGCTTGCCTGGATGTCTGACTCCAGACTTTGGTCTATGCGTGGCACACTGAAAGGGCACCCGCTGCCCACTTTTTGGAGGAGTGTGGTAGATGAAGTGGACGGACCGTAGGGTCCTCCAACAGACTTGCAGGTTGCTACGGATATCCTGCACGTCTGCCCCAAAGAGCTTGTCATCTCTGAAGGGAGCATTCAAGATGGAGTGCAAAATGTCAGTAGTGAATCCAGATACTCTAAGCCAGGAATGCCACCTTAGGCAGATTCCCACTGCAGATGCTCTAGCAGAGGCATCCATAACATCACAGGCAGCTCTCAAAAGATGCTCACCCACATGTGCCCCGGGCTGAAGAGCTTTAAGAAGCTCCTGTCTCTGGGAGGGCCTGAGCTGCAGTTTTGGCCTTCTTCCAGAGAGTATTCTGGAATCTGACCATGTGAGTCAAATAGTTAGTAATCCAGACTGTCAAAGTGGAAAAGGCAAAGACCCTTTTGCCCATCAGGTCCAGCTTTTTGAACTCCTTGTCCGTGGAAAGAGAACTGAGGTGCTGGGGTCATTTAGACCAATCATGGGCCACATTTATAACCATTGAGTCGGCCTGTGGTGGCTCAGCAAAGTAAGGCTTCCCAGAGGGGGGCCTGGTATAATCTGTCCACCTTGCTGTGCATAGCGAGGACCATACTGGGACATCAAGCAGCCATGGTGACATCCTTAAAGGCATTTAGTAGAGGAAGAACAATGGTGGGAGGAGAATCTGGCAATTCCATGTACTTTGTCAGGTTTTTCCGAGTAACATCCTGCTCCGCAGCGTCAAAACCCATGGCGGTTTGCATCTGCTTCATGACCGAGATGAAAGAGAGGTCATATGGAGGGGACCTCGAGGTACAGTTGGTGGAGTCCTCACCTCCTGTGGAGACAGAACTGGGGGGACTTCCAGCACCCTTATCATCCTCCCCATCAGGAGGGAGAAGATCAGGATATACTTGTCCTCATTTCCTGGTTCAGAAATGGGCAACGAGGACATCGTTGCCCTGAAGGAAGGTGGCCGTGATGACGTGGAAGGGGTTGGTGCAGGGGCTGGCTTAGCAGGCCCCACTGGCTATGGGCCCGGAGGGAGGAAAACTCGATGCATGAACTCCCAGAAGGAGGACAGCATGGTCTGGTTGTCGATAGCTATCAGTGCCGGAGAAGCACACTGTGGCAGCAATGGGGGAGGGGGGGTATTAAGGCCCCAGCAGCAGCAGAGTAGGTGGAGGGATCGGCACCGGGGGCTGAGGGCCCAGCGATGGCAAGGCAGGCTGAGGTGTCAGTGGGGAAGGCTGTCTCCCTGGTGCCAAAAAAAATGGTTAGAGTCAATGCAAGGCCATCACTGGCCAAAACACAGCAGGCTGAGCTCCCTGGCTGTGTCTCAAGCAAAGAGATGGGTGAGGGCAGGGGTTGAGCGTCGGCTGAGGTGAGAAAAGCCCCGATCATAATGGTCCAGCGTCGGCCGAGACTGAACCAACATAACTCACTGCCAAAGTCCCCCCCCCCCCAATGGCAGATCACCCTGTAGAGAGGAGGGTGTTGGAGGCAGCAGGGGTTGCCGCCAGACTGGCGGACAACCTCATAGTGGTCGGCCCTGGAAGTGGTGACCGAGAATGCTCCTGGGAGGGCCTATCTTTCTGCTGGTGCTTGTGCTTCCTGGCTGATTTGTTCTGGGCCTTAGAAGCCTGAGAGCTCATGGACGGGGCTGGGGATGCTGAGGAGCTTCTAGCCTAAAGCTACCTCTCCATTTGAGCGCCCTTCTGTTCCACTAAGAACAACTCAAGGGCTTTCTGCCGCTACCACCGGGTAGCCTGACTGAAGCCATGGCAGATTGTGGTTATCCTTGTTGTAGATCTTCTTGCCATACCCGCAGGACCAAATTTTCAGTCGGTAGATATAAACGAAAAATGACTTCAGAGGGTAAAGCAACAGCGAAACTAGGGTGTGAAAGAAAATTCTTGAAGGCAAGTATGGTGGTCAACTGAAGCAACGGCATCTCCGTGGAGTCTGATGTGCAATAGCTGATGGGGGGAAAAGAACTGAAGAGGGCATGGGGCTGACCACAGCTATATAGGAAAGGTGTCAATGTAATGACATTGCCATGGGCGTCCCCAGGAAGACTACTAGCAAAAATGTTTCCATGTGGTCCTGGTGCCTGACGGCTATAGCTCCAGAGGTGTGACTTGCTGAAGGAGATATCCCCGGAGAAGATGCGATGTTTCAACCATCAGGCTTTCTTCAAGAATGATCTATAAAGAATACAGTAAGCATCTATTATGTCATGGTTGAAACACTGCATTCACTTTGACTTTTTTTTGCTTTCTACACCTCCTCACAGCCTAATACCCACAGTTACAACCCCACCTGGTGGTTGCTTGGTTTTATATTAGGATTTAGACTCTAAGCCTGTGATACATTATGTTTATAAAAAAGGGAAATGGATGTGCAGTGGGTGACAGATGTACAGTTCCTCCATGAGTAAGGGGCAGGACCCATATCTAACTCACAAAGCAGTTTTTGTGTTTTAACTGGTAACTGCTTTTTTCGTCTTCAGGTTTCTCAGTCCCACAGAGCACTGAGGCCAAGCAAACGCTAGACAAGATGTAAGAATTATGTATAAATTGAGAGCTTGATTTGTCAGCCATGGAAAACACTGCACAGAACTCACTGCACCAATTATTATTCATTAGTAGATGTAAATGTTGTATTTGATTAATTTTAATTACTGTCCTGCTGAGAGACTGCGGACCACAATTGGCTGAATAAATAGCAGCACCGCAAGGTATCAGGAGCTTGTTTCCTGCTTCTTCCCTGCAGAGCGAATGATTTCATAACAAAGCACAAAAGCTGTGGCCAAATAAACAAACATCACAAAAACAAAAAAAATGGTGAATTGTGCATTGAAATTTTGTCACTACTTATGCACTGGTAGAATCAGCATGCTCAGTCCAAAAGGGCTCATATTTACTAAGTTATGTATTTGGAGGTTATTTCCCCAGACTAATACTTCGTAAGATCTGGCATATTATTTAAAACGAGTCCAGGGGGTGGCAGTGTCAAAGTCATAAAATGTAGGCAGTAAGACATTGAGTTAGTAAAGACTATGAGGCAACGCAATGACCCTAACAGACAGGTTAGTGAGCTACACCCAAAAGTTTACTTCGTTCTACAGTGGGCGTATAAAAAGGTGCTGAACAGACTGCAAGATAGGGAGAATATTCAGTAGAGTGTTTTTGGTTTATTAAGAACCTGAAGGTAATGAGGGCTTAAGCTGATTGCATATCAGGTTGGATGTTTGTTATTTCAGTACATGACTGCTCCAAAAGCAAAGATGTCTGCCCCTCTCCATTTTTTCGACTGTGGGCAGAGCCTACAGCCATTTTGCAATCTGTTGCCTAAAACAGCAGATTGTGGCACCTTCCATTGGACTTTTGGAAGTATCCTTCCGAGAGTCCAACAGAGCCTGTAACACTCAACCACGGTCGGCCGCTACGGAGTAACAGCCACACCATTTCGGCTGTTACTGCCACATTCCAGTACAAGAACTGCGCATATGCGCAGTTCCGCTGGCACCACCATCTTGCTAATAGCATAATGGCAACCACCGCAACTATGCATGTGCGAATGCCACACATGCACAGCTGCATCGCCACCACCATCTTGAGAGATGGCACTCGGCAGCACTCGCTCTTCGGAGTTTTTCAAGCTTGCCACAGCCATATCAGCTCTGGCTACAGCATGTTACCTTAGGAACACTGTGGTATAAAGCACTTAAGTAATTGATCAGGAGTAGGTGCAAAACAGCAGTATAAAGCAGAACAGTCAATGCAAAACACCAGAGAAAAATGGAATCTGTCATTTTTAAACCTACACTTGGGAGTCAATATTTAATGAAAAAATTCTCTGTACACCATTTTATGATGCAAACATACCACTTTGGACCTGCTTTTTGTGCAAACTACCCCCATATTGTGACACGTTTTTGTACAAAACATTCTGATTTGCCCTCAATGTTAGGGAACAAATATGAAAAAAAAAAAAAGACGGTTTCAAATGGAATTGATCATTTTTGAAAATGAAAAATCATTGGCCTTAAAAAAAAGTATCGCTGAAGTTTCAGAACCTCCTTCAGGTACCATCACACTCAACAGTATGCCTACCCCCACTGTGGCAGCAGTGCCCCACCCCCAAATACTAAAGTAACTAAAAAGCATCTGACAGTTAACTAACTGGGGTATTGGCAGGAAGCTCCCAGAGGTTTGCGGAGTGCCTATGCACATGTGAGGCTTAGGAAGGCTAAAAGGTGTGAGGTAAAGGGGTCATGTGTGGGCAAAGTAATAAAAACATGAGAACAGTAATTTGATTTGGCCTCTCAGGTTCTGTACTCATGAAGCTCAAGGGGAACATCTTTTATGTAGTTGTAGTACCGTGTAACTTTAACAAAAGCCCTCCTGCACATTCTACAAAGAGCAGTGTTAATGTCCTTGACAAAGGTTATAAAATGTGCTCGTTAACCTACACATGACAATATACACATGTAGTACTGGGAACTATCCAAACATTCTGTAAATAGCAAATTGCTACAATTATACTACGTATCTATGTATCTACGTAACTCCTTCCTACTTCACTACTTGAGATTATTTACACAGCTTGTTGTGGTGGTAAGACAGTTGCTAAAACAAGTGTTAAAGTAGGTATTCTACAACAAGATACTGCATCAACTTTCTCATAACATCAACAAAAATAGTTCTTTGAAGTCAGTAAACTGATTCCTATCTGCTGCTATTAATTCTGTCTCTTCCCCCCAAGTGTCCTTTTATCTGATGTTCCTGTGGAAAGCTAATCTGAAAAAGGATCAGAAGCTTGGAGCTATTGATGGCAGTGACAGGGGCATCTCAGTGCGACAGCTGATTGACCCGATCACGTTTCACTGACAAACTCAATCGCTTCTGTAATCTAGTGAAAGTCAATACACTGCCTCTCCTCTGGGTCCCACACAACTCTTAGCTCAAGTGCATAAGCTAGTATGGCATTTTCATGCTGGAACACTTCTATTTTCCAACATGCAGGGGCTAAGAAAATCGTGAAAAACTTAGACGGTCCCTTGTATTAACATCTGTTCATTAGTACTATATGAACTATTAATTAAAAACACCATATGGCTTCTCATAGGCCTTACGCTGGATTTGAAGTGAAGACAGACAGCACTGCATGTTATCATTAGGCAACAAGTAATGGCTACAGGCTCCTCAACGGATCAAGCAGAACTCTCTAATACACTCAACACAACGTGGAAATGTATTAGATTCTTCAAAGAAGTCAACGTGCTGCCCTCAACATCTCAAAATGGCAACTCTATCCTTTGTAGGCAAAATCTTGAAGTATTTTTCTACGTACAAATAAATGCTAAAGATTAATGGGCTAGAAACAAAAGAATGCCTGCCGGAAGACTAAGCTACTGGAAGGCTGCCGAATCCTAACTGTAGGTACTGGCATGTGATGAGGTGCTGACATCACTGAATGTGCCCAGGTTTTTTGAAGACCGCACTGCCCAACTCCACTACAGAGCACTTCAATGTTATAAACAACAAAGCAGGGCAGAAAAAAAACCTCTCCCATAATTCTAAGAACTTCCATCCTGGAGGATGCACGTTCCAGATTTTTGCTTTTAGAGTGAACATACCCTTTAAATTTGAGTGCAAAAAGTATCAATCCAACTAAAAAATCAAGGATGTATGTAAAATATGTATGTACATATCATACATGGAGCCAACTCTAAAGTCACCCCTACTTTCTCACATCAATTTCATCCTCCTCACTCTCATTCCATTTCATCACAAAAATAGGTAGTCTGCATGGTGTTCAAATCTTTAAAGTCTTTACACAACAGAAATCCATGTTCAAAGGAACGTGTTGCACTTGTTGGTTTACCTCAGCCTCTTCATGCTGCTGCTCCAATTACTTATGTCATCTTTGTTTTTCTTTAATTTTGTTCTCCCTCGCAGTTTCTTTTAGGCAGTCACTCTTATCACAATTTCTGTCCTCCTTGCAGCCTCTTCTCATGTGGTACCCACTTTTTGACTTTCTTTGCAATTCTCTGCTCATCTACTGTACTTTGATATAAGAGTCCTCTTCTTGGGTATCTCACTCCAATACCTCAGCCCTGTCCTTATTGAAACTTCAAACAAAACAAGATAATCCAAGGGAAATCCTATTCTTCGGTTATAGTTCAAAACGTGGAGCTTGGTCGTTGTAGTATGGAAAATGGAAGCACCAAGTTTGGTCAGCAGTAAACCTGTCAACCACCCACACAGCGACGGCACAATACCGATGCAAGTATTGTGCCACCCAAGCCCCCAGTGTTTTCTGTGTGGGGGGGAGGCTGTGCCCCCGAACCTCCCGGACTTTAGGATTCTCAACTCCAGGTCGGAGTTGGTCCGGGGAGGGTGCAGGACACTAGGGGAAAGAGAACTCAGACATGGACCATTACAGCGACTGTCGCTGTAGCATTCATTTTCCAAGTTTCGCCATCGGGGTGTCGGGCAAAGGGGGGCCACCCTGGAAAATATACGAAAAGTCCTGATGTGCAACCGCTCTGGTAAAGACCATACATTTGACCCATGTTTGTTTTAATTCAATTTCTTCTTATTTTTTTTTGATGTGATGGGGCACATCAAAATAAAATAAGAATCTGGATTAAAACAAACATGGGTCAAGTGTATGGTCTTCACCAGAGTGGCTGCACATCAGGACTTTTCTTATTGGAACATCCTCATTTCACACACTGTCTGGCCATCACATGCCAAGGATCCTGCTTAGGTATCTGCTGTGAACACCACCCAGCCCCCTGTCAAGTGTCTTGTTAAGCATCCAGCTTTCTGACTTTTTTATACTGTGCTACTGCCAACACTCCAGTGTTGTATATAGTGGGCCCCATATTCGCTCACCCCACTAAGTGAAGTGCAAAGGGTCACGTGCTCACGCAACTGTGCATGCTAGACAACAGGAGGTCAACTGGAAACTGCACTAAAGCTCTGTACAGAGATAAGTTTTCAATAGGGGTACTCGAATTCTCTGGACTCCATTTTGTTGGTACGTACTCAGAATTCTGGAACTTCTGATTCAGTGTCTAATTGCATTCTGCCTCCAGTTACAACACAGGAGCAGAACAGAAGACAGAATCGGAAGTTCCAATTCTACATCCCATTCTGCTTCCATATAGAGCAACCCGCCCCAGCTAATAACGCCCACAAAAAAAAACAACTCCCACAGCCCGTCTCCCCCACCTTTCCTCTTCAGCCACTGGCTGGGGTCCCTGGGGAGCTGACAGGCATAGGGGTCATCTGGTCTGCTGGTCCACTGTAGTTTAAAAAAAAAAAAAAAAAAAGGTTGCTGCCATAATATTCAATTCGTTGTGGGTCTACTCTTACCAGTAATTATACTGTATGCCCAGGAATTCAACACCCCCCCCTTCCCCAGCAAGCCTATGTTGACTGTTGTTGTGGCAGAAATGGGTTGTCAAACTTGCCCTCACTCAGTTCAACTCCTTAGGTTAATTAAGCAATAATGCACTCCAGGGTGTGTCATGCTGGGATAGCGTCACGCCTCAGGTGGATGCAGCACAAGGCGTTCAACACCCAAGAAGTGATGGTATCCAAGCACGACATACACCCTGGATTGCATTATTGCTATTATACAATGGCTCATTTTGTTTTTTGGGCCATGGCTTTTTTATTCCTAATGCTGAAATGGCATGGAATCTATACAGTTCTTTTCTAAGTGTCCGACTGTAGTCATGTCACGTTTTGTTTTGGCAAGTCGAGCGGTGGCTCAAAAGTGTATGAACAGTAGTCATGGTTGGCGCGGTTCAGTGCAGCCAGCTGCTTCTGAGGAAAAAATGGCATGAAAATTACATTTATTTTGTGTCGTGCCCTGTTGTGTTTTCTG
Organism: Neoceratodus forsteri; assembly: GCA_016271365.2. NCBI lineage: Eukaryota > Metazoa > Chordata > Ceratodontiformes > Ceratodontidae > Neoceratodus > Neoceratodus forsteri. The sequence continues at coordinate 544,519,197 of CM057449.1, forward strand.
CGACTCCTTTACTTGCTGATGAAAACTACTGCTTGAGGGTGGTGATAACATGGGGGGGGGGGCTTTAAATGCTTTACACTGGTGGCTCAGAGAAATGGTAACTTGTATGGGGGATGCAGGATTTGTGATGTGGTCATGTGTGCTTGGACTTTATACAGTGATGCAATACTGAGATAACATCACTGTCCCAGGCACACACTGACCAATCTTTTTGCCACTGTGTAATAAGGTACAATACATTCCCCACGATACCCAGTCGTGGTCTGGCCCAACCCCAAGAGAGGAAGAGAGAAGTCGTAGACCTTGTCCCTCCCGATCCTGCAGCTGGCTGGTGATAGCAGCAAACAAGAACTTAAAGCAGGAGTGCAACGAAACTGGGCAAAACCATTTGACCTTTTTTTTTGTTTTTTTTAAACTATAAAAGATTCCAGGCATCTTCCAGTTTAACTTGTTAGTAACTGTTTCTAGTTCCATCAAAATATGAGTATTTTATAAATGCTTTAATTTACCTTTCTTTCAAGACAAAAAGAAATGACTGACACATATTTGGCTTCGAAATACCACTGTAGACCTGGTAAGGGTTAGGATTAGGAAATCAAAATAAAATTCAGTGTGCAGCACAGGAGCACCTAGAAAAGCGCAACTGTAGCTGAAACAATTTTTTTGGTAAAAATATTTTTAATTGCATACTGTTTAAATTAAATAATTTTATTCTGGTAGTGGGGGCTTGTGCTGCTATGAAGATACTATTCCACTTCTCCTTGGCTCAGTACCCAGAAGTCCAAGGTTCACCACCAGGTGCTTAATCCCAGGGCTTTCCTCAGGTCAGCCATCCTGCTTCCAGGTCACTTATGGAGAAAAGAGCAGGGGGGCTTCTGGGTACTGGGCCAGGGAGAGAAGTGGAATGGGAGTCTCCATGGCAGCACAAGTGACCACCACCAAAAATAAATGATTTCAGTTCTTGCCTGCCACCATCACCAGCAAGATGGGGTGGGGGAAGGTGTCTACTACTCTCACTCTCCTCCTCTCTCAGGGTCGGACTGGGACCAGGTATGGGTGGTGGTACCATATACTAAACCTAAGGAGCTGGACTGGTGGGGGCCAACCCACATCTGCTACAACAACAGTCAACGTAGGCTTGCTTGGGGGGAGCATAGTTGTGGCCATGTGCGGTATAATTACTGAATAAACACTCAGGACACATGAGCTGGACTTGATGGAACTGTATTTTGCATCCAATAATGTTTTTTTCAAAATCTGGATTTTAGGCTCCAAATACTGACATTCTGAAAAAAATAAAAAGCCAGAATCCGACCAATTCCGGGATTCTGAACAACCTTTGTTTCCAATATACCTCCTCTCAGCAGTGTGCAAGCCCTAACCCTTGTGTGAGCACAAACTGCACTGGTGACCACTCGTACTAAACAGCTCTGCATTCTGAGCAAGCTGGGGCATTTTGGGAAGTACAAATTCCCCAGCAATCACATGACAGCAGTATGGGTACAGAAAATGCTAACGACCCTTCTCAACAGGAACAGCGCCACCACTTGCTTACCCCACCTCCTTACCGTATCATTACCTGCCAATCTACATGTCTTTATCAAGGCACATTGCAAAACATAGCGAATGGAGGCTGTGGGTTGTGGTGTGCAACAGAGCAATCCAGTTCCATGTATAAGTAGGCTGGGCCGTGAGGTTGCAGCACACCCTCGTTCCACTGTAAACCACTGCACTACTGTGTTTGGGGATGTCAGCATTTAAGGTTTAAGTGCTTGTTCAAGGTCCACTACATAACTGTGAAATTATACTGAGGTCCACTGTGTGCACAGGGTACAAATCAAAGTACTCCACCCTCCATCAACACTACTGCCATAAGAAGCAATACAACTGTTTGTCTATTCCTTTGGACCACCACAGTGGCATAACTGGCTTTTACAGGGTGCTATCTGCACTATTTTTGTGGTGCTAAAACATGTTTTTCTTAAGTGTTAACTAGGGCCATGCAAACAGCCAGCTAGCATGGCCACTTGGCTTCTAATGTACCCGTGTCATGAATGCATGACTCTGCCTTTCGATATCACGCGCTCACGACCAGTCTTTGCCTTGCTGTGCACACTGCATGGTGTCACACTCACTGAAGCTTGTAATATGGCAACTGGAGTGCTAAGTTCACCCCCAGTATACAAAATCTGTTTGTTTAGCAAAAAAACATTTTGCTATATGCAAAGTGTTTACATATGCGATCCAGTCTGTTTTGTCTTGATGTTTGATGCAGTGGTAGCCTGGAATGGCTTTTACTATCTTTGGAATTATCAGCTGGATTACATCCCTTGTCATCCTGAGGATTTGGTGACCCTGATACATGCGTTTCTGACATCTCAGCTTGACTAATGTAGTGCTTTGTACCCTGGGGTCAGTGGAGGTGCATTACAGCACCTGCAGGTAGCACAGAGCTCAGTGGTCAGGATGCCAACCGGGACCTCCTGAGATTGTGTCATGTTTATCCCCGGTGCTGCATGATCTGTACTGGCTGCCAGTAAAGTGGCTAATCTCCTTCAAAGTCAGACTTCTAACTTATAAGGCCCTGCTTGGGTTGGACCTGGTTACCTGTCACAGCTCCTGCATCACTCTCGCCCTCTCCACTCCACTGAGGTGGGCCTCTTGTCTGTTCTAAGGGCCAAGCTGAAAACCTCAGGAGACTGGGTCCTCCAGGTGGTGGGCCTGGTATTCTGGAACTTGCTCCTGAGATCCCTTACAGAGGCTCCCTCGCTGAAGGCCTTTAAGAGGAGTCTGAAGATACATCTGTTCAAACCGGCATTTGAGGAATGTTAAAACTGTTTATCCAAGCTCAAATTTGCTTTAGTTATGAAATATCTGTCTTAATTAATGCCTTATTTTGTTCTGCACTGTAAGGTGCCCTGAGCCTCAGAGAAAGGGAACTGATATAAACAAATCATCCACTACTACTGCTAACATCTCTTCATTATCACATATCTTTGCCAAGGTATGCTGTGCTGTGCCTCATACTATCATGATGTAGCACCTCAGCTTCTTACACATACAGTACATATGTTCTTTCTTACAGGCTCTCAATCACATATAAATCTTACTCTGTGTTGACCGGCCCAGTGGCGAAGAGGGCTGAGATGCTGGCACCTTACCTCTTCCCACACCGGCGACCTGTGTTCGGGAAACAGCATGGGTCGGCATGGGTGGGGGTGTGTGTGTGTGTGTGTGTGTGAGAAGATGGATCGAGCTGCCTCAAGCCAGCTCTCCTCTCCCAGGAGGGGTGTGGGATTTTCCCCAGCTGTTGGCAGCCACCAGGTGAAGGCTTGGTGCCAGCACCAAGCCTAGGAGGTCCTGGCACTAGGCCAGGTGAGAGGAAGAGGCCGTCATCGAAGCCTAAGAGTGCATGCGCACCTCCACGCGCATGCACATCAGTGTACTAGGGTCTTGGGATAAAGGGAAGAAAATAAAAAAGGGAGCACCGGGGCAGGTAGGATGATTCCCCCGAGATGGGGGAGCAGAACGAGTCCTCTCAAGGACAGAACCAAAGCTCAACCCACCTGATGCCCCAAAGATAGAAAAATCTATATAGGAAAGAAATATCTTACTGAGTATTCCATATTACCTTATCATGTGTCGGAGCCCAAGGAGACATATGCATGCCACAGGACATCTGCATTGCTCATTTAAAAAACTCATGGCTATTGTTCGCTAGTTGCCTCTGAAGATCTGGTAACCACAGTCTTTCCCATGTCTGAATCCAATTAGGTTTTCCCACATAGCCCTATTCAGGTGCAATACTCATACACCATACTAGCAGCCAAGATTTTAATTCAGAGTTCACAGTAGCTGGATCTGCACAGTTTTCAAACTTCTAGGAGTTCCCATCTTACTTCATTCTGCATAATGTTTCAGTTTTCAGGGACTCCACTGGGAGGGCACAGGCTCCCTACTAGCACAGAGACACAACACAGGAACTGTGTTCAGAGGCTTAAGCCTCGCACCCAGATGGCAAAATCAGAAAGTTTCGGAGGCTTGACATCTGAAAGTAATTGATAAGGCATATCACATTTGCTGGGCTGATCTTTCATGGAATGAGTCAAAAAAAAGAAAACTGACATGGGAAGCTAGCAGTCTGACCTCTGAGTGAATGCTTCCTACTGGCATGTATCAGAGTGGTGGAATGAAGAGTCCATGTTACACGCATTGACTCAGCTAATACAATCTAGTTAAGAAAAAGTTTAAAGGTTTATTTTGTTGGGTAACACCATTATATACAGGGCAAGATACATTTGCACAGTGTCAGATGTCAACAACATGGCCTTAACTTTAAATGGTTCTTGATTATCTACTTTATTCCAGTGGTTTACTGGGTAATTTATGAGGTTTTCCTGGTATTACAGAACCAAGTTCAAAGCTAATCTCGGGCTAAAATCAGAAACTCTATATACAACACTACATAACACAGCACAAATTGCAACTAGCTGAATAAAATGCCAATGGGCACTAAACTATACTTTCATTTGGGTAGGTGCATTGGTAGAACCTTTTATTTTTAATTTTATTAAACTCTAGGATTACAAATACATTTGAGCAGGAACTGCTCATTTACAAAGGTTCCACGTCAAAGGATTAAGGGTGACATACACACAAAGGTCAACAATGGTTACAGTCTTAAAGACGCAAAGATGTCTAAGCATTTATCATACAGGCAAGAATGGAGACACACAACGTAAGCCAGCTTCAGACAAGTTTCAGGGTGAACAGTATATAGTTAGTATAGGGTAGGAGGGAGTCAGGAAAAAGTAGGCAGGCTAAAGGGCCATTGTCGGCTGGTAGAGGTGGGTGGCAAAAGTGCGAGGTGGATAGGCTGGAGTGCCCCATATCTGAAAGTACCATTGGAGAGTGGAGGGGGTGGGTGAGGCGGTGTGGTGTGGGGGGCGGGGGTAAGGGGTGAGAGTGGGGGAAACTGGTGCCAAAAAAGTGGAGCTCTAAGGGAATAAGAATAATACGGGGGAGCCTGTACTAAATACTGTATACTGCCTTTATTGTACTACGATACATGGAGAAATCCTGCATGGTATATGTAAATGACCTTCCATATGCCCTTACTCTTATCACTTAAATTTACAATAAACAGCACAAATGATAGAGAAACAAGTATAAAATATTTTCTCAAACACTTGTGTCACGTTTTATCTTCTTCGATACTGGAGTAAACAGATCGACAGCCAAACAGCCCCTGGTAGCTATTACTTACTTAATAAAGAGCAGCACTTGAGCGGGGGATGAGGTTACTGCAGAAGAGGTCAGGTTTAATAATGATTAATTTGATATGCGCTAACATGAACTGGTCCACCATTCACTAACTAATTACTTTGTAGCTTGGAGACCATTTCCAAAGGAGCAAACCAGCCACATGTTTATCACATTATGTGATACTTATATCATGGACCTAGGCAAACTGCCCCCCCTTCCCCCCATACTTGTCACTCTAGAAAATAAAACTATAATAAGATAGGTTTTCCTACACTAAAACAGTCTGGCTGCATAAAAAAAATCTCTCTTCAAGATAAGTATGCAACCCTTTTTATTTATTTAGCATTTAGGCTCATGTGTAGTTTTCTAGAGGGTCCCAGGGGACAGATAAAGAAGCAGACATTTCTAACAGTACCATGAAGCTACTTTAGTATGTAGTTACTAAACAGAAAATAAACTATTACAACAGATACAATATATACACGTAGTATTTACAATTGTATATGGCAGATAAGAAGGAGTATGTAGAGGTTAAAGGAGCAGTACACCCTCACATCTTGTAAATGTTATTGTTTTCTTTGTCAACAGACAACTCTTCATGTAGCTGTTGGGGATATATGCGTTTGCTTTAATTTGCTTTCACTGTTCACCAGTCACCCCCCTCCCGTAACTAGCCTGGGGGTCTCCATTTTCAGGTTGTTGAAATCTGACTGTGCCTGAGAGCTGTATTAGCATACAAGAACATGATGTGTCAGCACCCTTTAGACTCCACAGTATGCCTGTTTGCGTATTCAGAATTCAACAAAACAAGTTGTAGCAAGGTGTGAACTACCACATTTACCTTCAATTAGCTTTATGACTAGCTTCTCTATAATTTAACTACAGTTAGCTTTTTTTTTTCTTTTTAGCTTTTTTTGTCTTAGGTGTAATGCAAGGTTCTTTTCCTATAAACTGCTTTAATCTGTGTGTTTCTAGAGAGTTTTTACAGGTTATGTGTATTTTCAAATGGGTGCAGTAGCATCACCTTCTCATATACTAATGCAGCTCTCAGGGACAATGAGATTTCAACAACCAGAAAATGGAGACCCCCAGGGTAGTTACAGGGGCTGGTGTGATCAATTAAAACAAACTGAAGCAAACATATATAGCCCCACCAGCTGCATGAAAAGAGTTGTCTGTTGTCAAGGAAACAAATAACATTTACAAGATATGAGGGTGTACTACTCCTTTAACAATAGATGGCTAGGTGACTGGAGGATCAGAAGAATGGGGAAGGGGCAGGTATTCAGGTTACTGAGGTACACTAACATACTAAAAGCCAGCAGAATAGGCCTGACGGTCTTTCGTGTCTGCTCGGTAGCCAGCCCCTATTGGGCGCTCGCTCTCCCACCCCAACCCCATATGCAAACATGGCTTATTTGAAAGCAGTAGTACTGGTGACTTCCTTAACCTCTCCCATAAAAATGTACTCTATTGAAATATATCATCAGATGACTGAACTGTATCATGGAATGTGTAGGCAGGCCACTGCTGCCTCCACATTCCACCATACAAGCACAACCTAGGCTAAGCTTCCATTAGTTGCAAGCTCCTTAACATCTGGAACAATCTACCTTCCAAAGACACCCCCACCCCTTTAATTCAAGCAAGACCCTAATCATGTCCCACTATAAATCCCCAAAGACTTGCCCTCAATGCCAAGCTTGCCCCCCCCAATAGCCTAGGGCCTTTCATCTCTGAGGCTTATTTGAGGCATCCCCTGGAACAGGCCCTCATGGCCAAGAGCCTGGAAGTACAGCTGCACAGCAAACTGCTACAAAGTTAGCACAGGAAGGCTAACAAGATGGTTCTATCTAATTTCATTTAGTAACTCTTCGACATATTAATGTAGAACAATATGTACCGCCCAACTGCCGTGTGCGGGACTGCAGTAGCTTTCTATATGTCGTTTACCATGTACGCGACTTGACTCATCTGTATTTTGCAATGTGTAATGTATGTACTCTGCAATAATATCTTACTCTCCCAGTCTGTCCCCCAATCACAACTGGAAACAATCCCTGGGCTCTGTGTGCTTGCCAGGTAAAATACGTTTTAAATACATAAGTCAGTAGCACTCTTGGCTGAGGGCCACAAAGTCATGGTACTAGTCCCACACGAGGGCTTGGGCTCGTACAGTATTTGATACTACAATGCAGTATGGTGCAGGGGCTTGCAGTGCTGCCTGATGGATGGATGTGCCATCCTTCAGATAAGGAGTTAAAGAGAGCTTCCTTTTGCCCAATAGTGGCGGTTTTGTCTAGGTGGAAGTTACAGATCCCAAGGCAATATATGAAACACGATGAGGATAACTCCACAGTCCTCCTGGTCCTGGCCAGCAGTCCCACTAAAAATTAAACAGGTTGTGCAACTGCTGGTCTGTAGCTCCTTGTGCATGGAGATGGCACACAACAGTTGCCATGCTAGCCTGCATACAGCACTGCACTACTAGTTTCTAACTCGTTGCTTGCAAAGTGCTTTCACTTACTCAGTGTATGAAAGGCACGACTGTATATGAATTCAGTGGTTCCGCAGGCAACTAAACATGCGCAGGCACATCTGTGCAACATAGGTAGAATGCTTGTAATGCAGATCTGAATGATTGTGAGCCCCAGAATGGACAGTTTACTCCCTCTGTCCCCAAACGAGGACCATAAGCTTTTTACAGTACCACAGAACTCGGTCATGTGAGTAAAGGAACCCTCTTGATGGGGGCTGCAACCCCTAAAGGTGCAGCAGGGACACAGTCCCCTTAGACTAAGAAGAAAATACTCATGACTGGATTAAGACTTTATCTAGGTACCTGTGAAGAACAAGGTGTCAATTTCACTGTGTGAAGCTGGAGCACGATAGGCCCCAAGGCCTAAGGCTGAGTGCCTTCTACTGTACCCAGCGTCACAAGATGAAATTTCCATCAACTTCTTTACAAGCAATTGTGTTTGTTATATTACATGGTAGGAGGAAACATATTTCTAAAATACTGACTGCTGAAGAAAATAAATAATTTAGTTTTTTTTGTTTACATAGCTGTTTGGCCCCTGTCGCCACCTCCCCCCTACTGGCAACGGGGACACACAGGATTCCCCCCCATTTTCTCCACGTCCGATGCCCCAGCACATAGCCGTGCATGCACTTGGAGGCATGCATGCACACCGTGGCACCAGCTCAGCCCCTTCCACCCTCCTGTAGCACTACTGACCCCTCCCGTCTACACTATCCACAGGACCTCCACCTGGTGGAAGCAGATCTACAGGGGGGAAGAGACAACTCACCCCCACCACCCCTGGGAGAAGAGAGCTGTCTACCAGCTTGCTTAATCCCGCTCCTCCCATGCCGACACCCCAACGACCCAAAGTCGTTCTTGAACCCGGGTCGCTGGCGTAGCACGAGGCAAGGCGAATAATAATTTAGTTTTTTTAACATACAGAACTCCATCCCAAGTTTTACCTACAGTATCAGACTGATACCATCCTGTGAGTGACAGTACAAATGGATGATGTTTTTTCAGTGCTGTGCAAGTGCAGCAGCTCTGTTTCAGGTTCTCTGTTTACATTTTGAGATGTTAATTCACACTCCATTATTCACTGCTAGGCATTTCTAAGTCATTGCAAACTGGTGGGTAATAGGGGGTCAACAATGCAATATATAGGGACTACATAATGGGTAGAACTGGTATATTTCCCTTGTTTTAGTATAAACTACTTTTTTTTATGTGACCCATTGTACCTTGTGTTCTGTCTCCAGATTTTAAGTGAAACACAGAAATACAGAAAATAATGACAGATAACGGCCTAGAAGCCCGTCCAATCAGCCAAGTCTGTCTCGTTTTGATAATGGGCCACTGTCAATCTTTCCTACTCTCCCCAGTCTGCCCCCTTACACACCATTCCCTTAAGCCTGTCCCAGCACCTTTTGAAGTGTTATACTGTTTGAGCCCCGATGACCTCCACCAGAGTTTTTTCTAGTCTGTCATCTCTCTTTCTATAAAAGAGTACTTCTTGACATCCCCCTTGAATTTCCCTCCACCAGTTTCAGAGAGTTAACCCTGTTACCCATGTTACCACTCATGGTGAACAGCTCGCTGCTGCCCCCACTTTGTTTATTCCACAGAGATACTTAAAGAGGAACCGTCAGTACAAGTAAGAATACAGAACCTATAGGATCCGATTAGCTAAAATACATGAGCCGTACATTTTTTAAATACCTTACACTGTTGAAATCTCTAAGTTTATCTGGTTGATCCTGCAACCCCCCCCCCCAAGCCAATACTGTCCCAGAGTCCCCCACGGCCATCCCTCTGATGACGTGACTGATGGCTAAGCCACGGGAGGACTCTTTCTGCCTACAGCTACTGGAAAATAACAGAATAAAAGAAGTGCATGCTTACCCTAATGCTGGTACTGATTGACCTAGGAAAGTGCTTTCATCAAAAGAAATAGGAAGTTTATTTCTGCTTTGGATAGGTCACAAAAGAACTCAACCAATGGGCCAGCAGCCTGTACAAAAAATGGCCGCTGCCGAACTCAAAACAGTAGTGAAATCAAACAAAAACAGTTTAATCATCATAAAAAAAAAAAATTTTTTTAAAGCTTTAATATTTCAATTATATACAGTAAATTGGACACAATTATTGTACCACACTGGCAATGGGATCTACACACATAGGTGCAGACTGCCTTATGTGTCACGGAGCTGCAGTATATAGGAAATCCTAAGTGATAATTCCACACACCGGAGGTCCCGTGGACTCTCTGTGTTCATGCACAGAAGGGATGCACGTCCCTTCTGCACTGGATCTCCCAGCTGATCATGCAGCTACACATCTGGCCAGTCCAAGTGTGTGTCTGGGGGTGCCGCTGATGAAGGCGTTGAGCGCCAGGCAAGGGGGCATAGAATATGGCAGCAGAGACCCTGACATATATTTTGCGCACCCCCTGATGCCACCCGCTGGCTGAGGAAGGACAGGGGAATCCCCCGATCATGATGGCCCACCCCATTGGGCTGATGGCATTCACCAAGACTTAAAAAAAAAAAAAAAAAAAGGACTCTCATCTACCCAAAATCCCGGGGGATTCACTTCAGGACCCAGGACTGCCTGTGTCATTTGAACTGCTACCCTCTCCCCATGCAGCTGCGTGCCATGGAGGTGTGGCCGTGGACAGGCGCCTGTGGGATATGTGTTAGCGTACTGCATTTCCCATCTGTCATACAGCACGCAGTCGCCAGCATAGCCCACAATATGCCATTTATCAGCACTTTTTTTATACTTCTTTTTTATACTTCTTCATTTATCAGCACTTTTGAGGGGGCAGAAATTCCATAACACATTTTCTGGTTATGCCACTTTTGAGTTCATGACTGTCTACCCTCACATTAACTGTCTATTTTCAGGAACAGCCAGGGAGTTACAGAGTAAACAAACCAATAGGTAAACAATTACATAACAGAACAAAACTACTGTAGTAACATATCATAACAAATACATACTGTAAATAGTATAGTGTGAGTCGGGCCATTGCATTTCCCACATATGTAACTGTACTTATATATATATATATATATATATACACACACACACACACACACACACACATACATATACATATATGAACACCCTATCAAGCAAAAATGCTCTTAAGACAGGCATATTTGTATAAGAAGAAAAACAATGACAATCCATAGACAATCAATTGTTAAGGAGACTTACCAAGCTAGCCTAAGGCACCACATCTTGCGGTGCTTTACCGGAGGGAAATGCTACCTGCGTGTAGTTGCCCTAAAGATTTACAGTTCCGGAAGAGAAAAATGCTTGTAAATTTATATTTACTGGGTCTCCAGTACTTCTGGGTGTTTAGATCTGCCCCTGTGCCACCCCAGGCTCTGCCAACTTTATGACATGATGACAGGGAGAGCGCGGGGACGAGCTACATTATAGACTATGGGAGGTAACATTGTGAACAATTTTGTATATTATATTGATCATGTGGTGATGAAACGAGGGCACCGGTGACTAACAAGGTTCATCACCACATGATCAATATAATATACAAAACTGTTTGCAAAGTTACCTCCCATAGTCTATAATGTAGTGCGTCCCCACGCTCTCCCTGTCATCACATCATAAAGTTACAGCATGGGGTGGATCTAAACACCGGAACGTACAGGAGACCCAGTAAATATAAATTTACAAGCGTTTTCTTCTCTTTCAGAACTGTAAATCTTTGGGGCAACTACATGCAGGTAGCATTTCCCGCTGGTAAGGCACCGCAAGATGTGGTGCACATTTATTTTCTAACAGTTTAGTGAGTCTCTAACATACAATAAAAATAGCAGCAGTAACAAACCTTTTTTTTTTTTTTAGTTCACTCCAACCCCATGGCTCATAAAGGAACAGTTTTCAACTATAAAGACACAAAATTATTATATAAGGTGGGATTTCTTACATAAAGGAAAACATGTTTCTGTATTATGGCAGCTCAACACTAGGGTAAACAGAAAACAACTGGTATTTGAAAAAAATATCTTTTTAGTGGTATATTCTTACAAGAAAAGTTTCTTTAAGTGCGTTTTACCATATACAAACACACAGACACATAACCACACACCACTGTTACTTAAGATTGACACTGTACCTTTATGTAACAAATATTTTTATTCTTGACAGGCTATAAATAGTTTAGAGTATATACACACACACAATCTTGATGAACTTCCATCATTTTGTTCATTTTGGAACACACCTAGTGTGTGTGTGGTAATACTGGGAATGATTTACAGGATGGGTTGAGCTTTGCATTCCCAGAGGAGAAGTTTGATCTACCACCCACCCATCTACATGCGCTAAATTCCACCTCTCCATCTCTCTTTCTCCCACCTGCTGTGACAAGGTCCTGTCAGAAGCAGGGAGCAGAGAGGCCAAAAGGACTGTGACTGATTACACAAGAGAAGAGCTATGTAAGCTGTTCCTCCCTGATACAGTGAAATGCTGATGGACTACGGAGAGGAGCCATTTAAAGAGAGTTACTGATGAGATGTAGGAATCACGTCAGTAAGCATTACATGACTTCCACTTTATTTATGTATGTGTGTGGTTTTCATACTTTCTATTTAAGGCCTCCTTTGGGGTGAAGTGGGGGGAATTTACCCCCCCCCCCCGAGTCTTCTGCATTGTTAGGAGGTGCAGCTGACAGAGGTGCATGCCCCAGATATACTGGGGTCCGTCAATGCAGGTACTGGACCATTTTATTTGTTTCTCCCAGCCCTCTAAGACACTGGCAAGCTAGGGGCATGGTGTGGGAGCATGCATGATGGCTGTGCACTAGTCTCATTCTCCATCCCACTCTGCCTAATACTGTTCTATCACCTGCTGTCACCCAGGTGGCGGTCACCCTCCCTTCCTTCCTGGAGGAGAGGAACTCTCTTCTTCTGCCCCACCGTACGACAGCCCAAACCCATTTCAGAACTGGAGTCACTGGTGTTGTGAGAGCCAGCCCTACCACTGCACCCCAAAAGCAAGGAAAAAAAAGTGACTGGTTCTATGGGAGAGCAACATCCCTTTTCTATTTTCATCTTAAAGGTGGCAACCTTCAAGTTTACATAATCAGCCTACCTAAAACAGGAACACACCAACAAAAAGTAAGGAAAGAACAAATGAACAAAAAATCGAGTTGTTTACATCACCAACTTGGTGGGGACAACTATTTATTACTAATAAGCAACACAATTCAATGTTCATACGCAGAGCTGTTCATCTCATCAACGACGTATACTCGCTGTGTCCCCTTAAGCAAATCAATATTTTCTCTCTGTGTCAACCTTCCTCTTACTCACGTAGCCTCCCTGTGCTTACCTAATCCTAATAGTTCATGTAACTGTCCATGGCTTGTACACAGCTTTGGGACACAACGTATAACAAAGTTGCTGCAATATAAAACAGCATTCCCTTCTCCTCTTTCCTTTCCTATTTCCTCTAGGTACTTACTACCTTATATTCTAGGCATGGACAAGGTCAACTGATACTGCCTTGGACTGAAGACTTTTCTGCAAACCTACCAATCATTCTGTGAACAATGTTTCTGAATCAAATCATTCTACTCGAATTAGTCACTGATGCCCTCTAGTTGCCTCATCACTGGAGTTGCTCTGTAGCGTTCTCTGATCAGACGGTATCCATTTTATCCATCAAGAATACTAAATTCTTCATTTGCCATGTAGATTTTTTGCCCCCGCCCCCGAAAATGTTGTCTAACCATTGTATTTAAATTAACACAACATGTGGACAAAATCAATGTCATAAAAAGTTATCTATACACATCGTATGATCAGTCTTGACACCTGGAATTTATCACGCTGATGTTGAATAAACGCTACCTGTCAATCATCCCCCACCATACACACACACAAAAAAAAAGCCCATCTATAAACAGGACATGCAGTGGGAACCTTATGTGATACATTATTTATCTACACTTGCGCTTTTTGACCTTGGGAACATCACTCGTGACTTACGCCACCCACAAGGTTACCCGAGGTCAAATGCTCTTGTGTTGATAAATAATATATCACACAGGTCCCCTCTGCATATCCCCTGAACAGCATAACTACATTCAACAACCAAGGAAAAAGCTGTCAGTTTTAAAAATAAAACTCCAAAGTAAACTCCAAATATAAACTACAAAAAAAATAGGTATCAAGAATGAAACTGATCATATAAGACAGGGGCTCCCATATTCAGAGCTAGCTGAAAGCGCAGCCTGTAGCGCTGCACCAAAACTGCGCACAGCTGGCCTCGAGCGATATTCAACCAGTTAATGCTAATTAACAGAAGTGCACAAACTGAATATTGGGCCATGTCAAAGCAGCGCAAACTGGATCGGCACTGCACCAATACGGCAGGGATCCTGAGGGCTATAGTCAGCCTGAGCATGCAAGTGAGCTCCCTGGGCATGCAAGACACTAAGGGGGCATCTGCATGCCATTTACAAGCTCATTTGCTTGGCACAGCAGACTGCTAATGCTAATCCAGGGCATCGGTGGTAGAAATTCACTGGCAGTCTAATGGACCCAACCCCCTATCTCCCCTGCAGTAATGTAAAACCATCATCTCTGGTGTTCAGTGGACCCCCTTGCAGTAACGTAAAGGCATCATCCCTGGTGTCTAGTGCCCCCCCCATCACCCCAGGTCCAGTAACTGTAAATCCCTGGTGACTATAGTGACCCCCCCACCCTCACAAGTCCTATCCCACCCGAGCAACCAACACTCCCACCTGGCTACCTGCTGAGGACCTTGCACCCTTCCTCACTCCGGTTAAAACTCATCATGGCCCAAACCCATCACAGTCCGAATGGCAGCCGGCACAATCCTCCACTCACCTTCTCAGCTGCTCGCCTCTTGAGTGTCATGGAATGCAACACAAGTACAAATACATGGCTTCTGCACAGCAACCAAAATACTGAACTTCTATTGCATGGTACACAGATATCCAGCAGGACAGACCTTCAGGAAGAGGAGGTGGTATGGTGCACTACATCAAGAACAACCTTAAATTTTCTGTTTGCAAGCCTAATTCATTCCACATCAGATCAATTACAGAAGTCCTTACTATCAAAATCACCATAGGTGCAACATACCTATACTGTGCTGCTGCATCTACAGACCGAGTATCCCCAAATCAGAACTGCATTTCCTTACTAACCATATGCATAATCTCACACCAGCATTATCATGCTGGGTGACATCAGCAGAGACTGGCTCAACCCATCATTTGCTACAGCAAAAGACTGGGCCAATGGAAACAATCATAACACAGTTGATTGCCGCCACAACAAGACTCAACAATATAAGCAAAAGTGGTTCATGCATTACCTGGGGCCTCACTAATTATCCTGATGAAGTCTTAACGTCAGGAACGTACTGTACTCTAATTTGTAGTGTGACCACCATCTACCTTCATTATCTGAGCAAGCAAAACTACAAGGCTACCACCACAACACATCTGGATCAACCTATATAGCAAGCTTGACCGACCCAAACTCCACCAAGAAGTCAGTGAGGTTAAGCGGGACCATCTTGAACTCAATTCTTGATGTGGAGTCTGCTTGGGAATCCTTCACAAGCTAAAGACAATCTGTGACAAGTTACTTCCACTCAGACAAGTCAGGGTTAAGGGAACCTGTAATAAAAAAACGGATCTCCCCTAATCTCTTGGATTGTTATCGCAAATGAAACAGAGCTTGGGCCAAACATGAATCAACTCATCAAGAACGAGACTGGAAGTAGTACAGGAGACTTAAGGACACGGCTGTCTCCCTCACATGGAAAGCAAGAGCAGACTTCTATGCCAGTTACGGGGAAAAACACAGCAACTCCTCAAAAAAACCTCTGCGCAAGTGTCAATGATATCCTGGGAAAGAACCAGACCCCCCCGGTATCTACCACTCGATACACAATGGCAATTTGATCACCACTTAATGATATATTTACCTTAAGCCAGTACTTCACAGACTTTAATTTTTTTGGGTGGTCCTATGATTCCCCTCATTCTTCTGGCGACTTCTCGGCTGCTGCCTCGGACCCAGTCAGAGCTCATACTCTTTTTGACCCTGCCATCCCAAGTTGCATCACAGCGGGGATCCATCTTGTGTACTGCGGAGACCTGGAGACCGGGGGCTGAAGGAGAGCTCGCTTAAATGGGTCCACTGCAGCACCGCTAGCCAGCCATCACTTGCACCGGAGTAGTGCTTTTTCCTTCAGTCCCGCCCGATGGCACATGAGTGCAACGGCGTCAAAGATGCTGCTGCATGCACTTTTGCATGCAGCACGTCCGACACCAGCCCGTGCCAGCCCAAACACTGATCACCAAGCCTGCACCATTCCCAGCCACCACCAGGAGCCAGTGCCTCAGCGATACTCCCCACCCTCCCTCGAGGAGGAGAGCAGTCCAGGGAACACTCAATCCTCTTCCCCCGGCCGACCCTCCAAGACCCGAGGTCGGTGTGGGAAAGAGGTAAGGGCTCCAACCTCAGCGATGCTCCCCACCCTCCCTCCCTGGAGGAGGAGAGCAGTCCAGGAACACTCAATCCTTTCCCCCGGCCGACCCTCCGAGACTCGGGGTCGGTGTGGGAAGAGGTAAGGAGCCAACGCCTCAGCGATACTCCCCACCCTCCTTCCCTGGAGGAGGAGAGCAGTCCAGGGAACACTCAATCCTCTTCCCCCGGCCGACCCTCCGAGACCCGAGGTCGGTGTGGGAAGAGGTAAGGAGCCAGCGCCTCAGCCCTCTGCGCCACCGGGCCGGGTGCACAGACCTGAACTTTAATTTGTGAACTCCATTTTATGAACAGGAAGTGTGTGGTGAAGTCTTTGCCTCCTCAGTCCCATAAGTGTGAAGGGAGGATGCTGAGTTCAAGTCACTCATACTGACCAGAATAATGTTGTTAACAGTAAAAGAAACATTTTTTTTTTTTTTGTTTATGGCAAAGCTCAACAGTAGATTCCAGTGCTTTCTTCAAAATGTGACCCAATTCCTTTGCACACAAGCGATCTGTTTCACCTACTTCACTTTCCAATGTTGGGACTGATGAGGTGAAGACATCCCACTCCCTTCTTTTCCACAAAACAGATTATTCCACATTCTTCTTTACTTTGTATTTTTTATCCGTTTTACTGAAGGCATTTGTTAAATTAACCTATCATGCCAATTATCAGAATGATGGTAGTGCAGTATCTAGTAAAGTAATCCTATCTAAGAAATGTGTGCATTTGCTCCCTTTAAACAAGACATCACACTAAAAATAAGACAATGTTCTTCTACCGGATTGTTCCTGATACGCAGCCCTGCACATTAGACTGGTTTCACTACTGTTTAAACAATTATTCTCAACCTGTTCTGTGAGATCGCATTTCTTCCGGGTGCTTTTCTGTGTCACAACAACCCTACAGGGCTCCGTTATTGGCTCTCTTGTTTTGCAATAATCCCTCTTACTGCAGTGATCATAAAGCCAGGCTTATGTTTTCATATTTGTACAGAGAGCACTGATGTGCTGTTCTTTTAACAAGAGTGACTTAAACCCTTTAGCTAAGCTACATGAATGCTTCAGTGAACGACATCTGTGGGCGATGATCTCTGACCATCTATGTCCAAATCCAAGCACAGCAGAGCTTCTGATGGTTGGTGATCCAAATACCTCAAAATATTCGAGCCAGCTGTCATCATTTACACTGGATAACATTACACTAAGAGTCTTGCTTTGGAGATGAACTCAGTCTGTCATTTAATAATCATAACCAAAGTTCCTTTCATCTTCTCAGCAGGTGCGGTTCTGAAGGGCGGGGCTGAAGCTATATATATAATATATATATATATATATATATATATATATATATATATATACATATAGATATAGATATAGATATATATATATATATAGATATAGATATAGATATATATATATATATATATAGATATAGATATAGATATATATATATTTTTTCCCATAAAATTAGGCCACTGTTCTTGACCAATAATGACTTTATAAAGCAGTAAGATGCTCCCTCTTCCCCCAACCGCCAATTAAGTCTAGAATTTCTCTTGCTTTTCTCAGAAACAGGGACAGACAAGTAGGACCACTTGAGACTTTTCCTGGCTCCTGAATCCTATGTACCTACGCAGTGTTAGGCAACATTTTGATCAGGGTGCTGGGGATTCAAACCTGGCATCTCATTTGCTCTCTGTCAAATCAAATCTCCAAATTAAGAGGTGTAGGCTAGGCTGTTCATCCTTAGTGTGTTTCTAAAAATTCATTTCAAATGCTGCACTGCCTTCTAATTTTAGATACAACAAGCTCAGGTTTGCAAGCACACAACTCTCAGGTTTAGAAGGGTTGGAGTTTATAGCTCAGTCATTTGGACACAAAATACAATCATAGTGGCTCTGCAGCTTCTGCCTGTAACATCAGTTCTTCAAAAAGGCTGTTTTGCCTTCACAAAAACCTGTTTCTTCATATCCTAGAAAAGAGAACTGCCAAAAGCAGTTAGCTTTCTTTCTTTCTATATACTAGCATATTTTTCAAATGGGAATGTAGTTTTCTTTGGTCTGTATGTCAAAACACCAGAGAATGGCTCCCCAGTATCCACAGGCGGCCACAGACTAACATAATAACAGTAATTCTGAGTCAGCTCCTATGCTCTGGCAGTGATGGTCATGTTCCCTTCCCAGCAGGATGGAGATGGATTATTCTGAAGAGTTCTTTGGGAACTCCGTCCCTCTTCCCAGACTGCTCAATACTGTTCTATCTCCACAGCAGGGGAGCTGTGTCCTGACATCCTGCTCAGGCAGGATTTCTAGAAAATTTCTTTCTGCATATCTGGATACTTTGCTATACAAACTTGTTACAGGAAGAGGATACCAGTTTCCCACTACTAATTCTTGGGTGAAAAGCAGCTGCGAGGGGGGAGCAAAGTACACTCCAGGGGACCAAAACACCAATACTGAGGCCTGTGGCTAAAATCTACCATTGGGGGATCCCTTCAGTCCCACTTGAGATGCTAATCTGCTGCAGTGCATCAGTGAAGAGCGCCAGCCATGCCGAGGTGGCAGTCCCCATGCAGGACCGCAATGTTTGGCTAAAATTCAGGGTTGGAAGTCCTTGAGCTGGCTGAGGCTCAATCCCAAAAAAACTTAAGTACTGGTGCTTGAGCCAGGTAGGAAAAGGGGACAGACAGTGTCTGAGGGGTTACTGAACCTCTGTCTCAGTCCCTCTCATCTTGACGCTGTCCAACAGGTGAAGAATCTAGGCTTCATTCTGGACAAAGGACTCGTATTGGGTGAATACAGCGTTTCAATAATAGCACTGTCAAAACTGCAACGTCAAAATCGCAAATGACTGAACAGCGACAGGGATCGGGTAGTGAGAGGCAGATACTGCTACCCCATAACTGTTAAGTCATGGGAGGATGTGGAGAAGTAGGAAAAAAAGCGGCGAGGCTGGCCGATCTACTCCCATGGTGGAGAGGGCTAAGGCACAAGCAGCTCAGGCAGTACAGACTGGGAGACCAGGGTTCTGTTCCTGTTCTCCAGAGTCTTGAGTTTTCCATCTCCACCCCAAGTGTGTTTTTTTTTTTTTTTTTTTAAATGCCCAAAAACAGATGTACCCCCACCCCCCAATTTCTACCCATCCTGAGTTTGGCCCCCAGTTGGTTAGTTGGAGGGGGTGCAGCAGGCATAGACCCCCCCCCACACACAAAAACAGTGTACATTTTGCTTTTTTGTTTTAGCTATGGTAGCGACCATCGGTGTGGTTTTGGACCGATAACACTGGCGCGGTTTTGTCTCATGGCGTTTTGTACTGGTGCTGTTTTTGACAGGGGTGCTTTAGCTGTGCAGTTGCTGACAGCACTGATCTTGTTTTTGACATTTTGACCTAGTGCCCAAAGGGCTGACACTGGAGGCTCAGGTGTCAGCTTTCAGCCAGAGTGGTTTCTACCATCTCAGAAATATTAGATTTGCTCCTGTGTTCCCCCGAGGACCTGCCTTCACTAGCGCATGTTTTCGTGATGTCATGTCTCGACTACTGCAATGCCCTCTACCTTGGGGTCAGTAGAGGTGTGCTATGATGCCTGCAGCTGGTGCAGAATGTGTCTACAAGATTGCGGACAGGCCTCTCCAGGTCAAACCATAACAACCCTGCAGTGTGGGATCTGTACTAGCTGCTGGTCAAGTGGCACATTTCTTATAGAATCAGGTTATTAACCTATAAGGCCCTACACAGCCTGGGTCCTGGTTACCTACGTGATCTCTTGCATCTGTACGGTCCTGTGTGTCCCCTTCCATTCTTCCGATGAGGGACTCCTGGTAGCTCCCAAAACTCGATTAAAAACATCTGGGGGACAGAGCCTTCAAGGTGGCTGGACCAATATTTTGGAATGCACTACCGAAGGCTCTGAGGGAGGCACCTTCGGTTGAAATATTTAAAAAAAAAAGATCTCAAACTGATCTCTCTGCCCAGACATTCGACTCTACTGTGTATTTTAACTGATTTTAGTCAATAAATTTATTAGTGGTTTGTGAATTTACTTAATATGTCTATGTTGGGCTACGATTGCTGTTATTACTTTGTAATGGTGCCCTGGGCCTCCAGGGAAGGGCACCATAAATAAATAAAACTACTAGTACTACTACAGCAAAATTTAAGGTCCACTTACTGCTCACGACCGTAACAAGCTGGGTATCATGCTCAGATAGCATCAGAAGGATGTCCTCTCTCTGCAGTCTTTCTTGAATTCTATTGACAGCTGTAGTGACTATTCGCTCAATGTCCTGGCAGCAACAAGGGTACAGGCATCAGTTCTCCAAAGGAAAAGGCAACCATCAGATTCAGCACTACCCCCTAGTGCACCCTTATCCAATGACCTAAAAGGGCTCCTGTCTCATCCAGGGAACCATGGAAATAAAATCATAGGCGAGGGTGCACTGGGCATGCACCCCTCTTCTGTGGGAGACAAGTACTTGCCCCACTCCAGATATCAGTCATCAGACAGATCTGAAGACCAGAATTCTGAATGAAAACAGGGATTGTTCAGAGCTGGATCTTGAAAAGGATCCGCAAGACAAACGCTGCATCTTACAGTTAAAAAACCTGGCTTGCCTTATGAAGCAGACTTGCCTCACACTGGGGCTGGAGGAGTCGGAACACGAGGGCACAAAAAAATAAATATCTGACCCACTCTTGCCCATCAGGGAAGCACCCAGAACCTTCCAATTATATCAGTTGGTCCGGAATTTCATAATAGGAGAGAAGTAGTCAACTGTGTTCCGACATGCCTTTAGAGCCTATCACACTGACCACAAGGAGGCCAAGTACAGAGAAAAGTTCCACAAGGTGAACACTTCAATAGAAGCCATTTCAAAGAAGAACAGGTTAACCTGCAGGGGCAGAAGCACTGAAGGATCCCCAAGACCACAGTTTGGAGGGTATTTTCAAAAAGGTATATGAGATGGTGGTGGTGGTGGGTTCACGAAAGTGGCTTTATCCATGGCCTATGTATTTAGAACGTTACTGCTAAATAAAGTTTAAGGTTCCCATAGACTGAGGTGTTAAGAGGCAGTGGCACTGATTTTCTTTTTTCAACAAAGAAAAAAAAAAAAAGGAAATTCTGTTTGAAAAAATCTTAAAATCCATCTTTCTTTCCCCCCACAACTGAGCACTAATCACCATGTTTTGCACTAATAATATGGTGCAAAATGGAGGTTTAAAACAAATTTGGTGCCAAGTATGGTGGTAATTGTAGTGCAGTTTTTTTATATGAAAATTGACACTAGTGATTAAAAATGGTAAATTCCATTCTTAATCACATTTGTCCTATTTTTGTGGAAAAGGTGGTCCTAGATATCATGCCTCTCCCCATCCTCACCTATTACTAAGGTACTGAAAGAAGCCACTCGTGACATGTTACAACTCCCCCTCCAGATCCTTGCTGTACTCTGTGAAGGCTTGATGAGCAGCCCGGCTATGCCCTTGATCATCGCATCTGTCTTCAAAATCATCTTAACATGCCATTCCAAAGGGACCTATTGTTGGGTCTGAACTAGAAGGTTATCACGCAGGTCTCAGACACAAAACTATCTCTGCTGCAGAAGAACCAAGGCAACAAACAG
Source organism: Neoceratodus forsteri (assembly GCA_016271365.2). NCBI lineage: Eukaryota > Metazoa > Chordata > Ceratodontiformes > Ceratodontidae > Neoceratodus > Neoceratodus forsteri. The sequence continues at coordinate 544,541,153 of CM057449.1, forward strand.
TCCTTCCAAGAAGCACAGCAATATAGACCAGGACAACAATATTGAACCTTAATTCTAACAAGTTCTCCAACTTTATGCAACAGGGCTTATTTTAGTCTTTTCAAGGATGCAGAGAAAGAAAACAGAACAGAGGAGGTAGAGAGCTATCAAGAAACTCCTACTTCTGGGGGCATGGCCTGACTGCCAGCATGAGCAGATGCATGAAAAATGAGCTCCACTACTGAACTTTAAAAACTGCCTCAAATAACCTCTTAATTTGAAATTAAAACTTACTCCAACTTACTTCAAGATGAGACTGAACATTTGTTAGCACTAGAGAAAATCAGAAATGGATACAGTATGGAGAAGCTAAGAAATCAAACCTCAGTCAGAGCCACTGAAAACAAAGGCCCAACACATGCGGGCAGCAGCGACTTTGGAGTTACCAACTACCTCTGGAGAAGAGCCTTCCCTGGCATCATCCTGGTGGCAATACAAGGTCTTCACTGCAAAACGGAGGAATTAAATGACCACATAGGTGAAGAAAGCAGATGCAGCACAGGCAGAGGCCACCAAGGCAGGCAAGATGGCAGACAAAGCACTGATGACCTGCACAGAACTTGTAAAAGAAAATACCATTCTTTAAGCATGCTTGGAGCAGCTCAAAAATAACTCCAGGGCAGCCAATGCACGCATTTTACACCTTCCAATAGCCTTGAAGAGAGCAGATCTAAAGACATTCTTAATGGACTGGTTATCGGGGAAACTTTCCTTGGAAAGACAACTGATCACAAAAACGTTTAACACATAAATCCTAGGAGACAGCTGACCGACAAGAGTACAGCCTGTACTGTCCTGATGGTACTTAGGAGCCCAGAACAGCCCAATTAATTTTTACCTACAGTCAAAGAAGGTTGGGGCATCAAACTGGGTGAAAATACTGTAAAGTTATTCCCCAGACTTAAGCTACAGCTCAAGTGGTGTGTGTGCTTTGTTGCGCAAGCTGGGAGTCAGTCACTACCTCCTATTTCCAGCAAGACTCAAAATCCATTATGGAGGGAAAACGTTCCTTTTAACCAACTCCACAGATGCAGGTAAAGTTACTGAAAAGATCAAGAAAGAGTTCTCAGCCAGGGCAGAGGACGATCACTCGGAGACCAAATCAGACACTTTAAAAATGTAAAGGACGCAATGCTGTTTAAAATGTTTAACTGAACGATGTGCCAACTAAGTATTATTTACAACTGTTCTGTGGCATAAATGAGGGTCCCAGATTGTGTACCCATCAGCGAAGAGTAGATCCAGGGTGCTAAAGCTTGGACGGGCATATGCTGCTTTTTGTGGGGGTTATATGCTGTGTGTGTGTGTGTGTGTGTGTGTGTGTGTGCATGGTCAAGATGGTGCTGAATGTGCCTCTCAATATACTTTGCACTTAGAGTGCTGTACCAATGGAGAAGGGCTACAGAATTCCTAATTGTAACACTATCTCTTAAAAATGCATTGATTTCTCTTCTATAGTACATGTATTATGATGTTTTTATCACAATGAACAAAAAGTAAAAAAAAATAAATAAATAAATACTCCCACTTCTGCGGAGATGAAGCCTATCTATTTGTCTATGCAATTGTTGAGAGCATGTTTACAAGACTCTGCAGGCAGGTGGGTGGGTGGCTACCACAACAGACTGATGGGTTCTATACACTGAGCACCTTAGGTACGCAACAGAATTCCAACACGGCCCTCCAAGAGAACAGTTCATCCTTTCGACGCTTTCCAAGAACTTCTGAAACAGAAGGTAGTTTGAGAGGCCATATGCCTACTGCTACAGGCTTGAGTCATCTCGCCAGTTCCAAATGTACAGACAAGAGCAGGGCTTTACTTGATATCTTTAATTGTACCAAAATAACTGGTGGCTTTTGGGTGGTTCTTAGACTGAAGAGACTCAACCGCAGGTTGCTCACAATGGAGACCCTGTAGTCAACCAAAGCAGTGGTCCAGGAGGGCGACTACCTAGACTCCAACAACCTGTAGGTGCATACCTGCACATCCTAGTTCTAGAGACACACCATTGTTTTTCAAGTTTTTTTTTTTTTTGAAATTTATGTTTATTAATTTTCTGTATAAGCAGACAATTAACATCCATAGCATCTCATACAGGGCGTAGGTAACACATCTTATATTCACAGATTGTTGATATACACAAAACTCTGCCCATTTAATCTGGTACAATAGGAACCGGGGTAGTCCTAGACAATAAATCCTGTAAATTAAGGTTCGAAAAGTCTCTAAGAAAATGCCAGTCTCTTCAGTGGTATAAGGTGTATCTAGTAGGAAGACGTAATAGTGAAATATTGACACAATCCTAAGATTGCTGTTTAAACCAGTTTCATGACTAGGGAGGATATACATAATAGTAATGACCCCTATTGCAGTCATCCCTTACAGGAGCAGCAGACAATTCAGACATATTATTGTACTAGTACAGTAATCATAATCTTATACTTAGAACTTGTACAGCCCTTAGATGTGAACCTTTAATCTATTCTAAGCACACAAACATTCTGGTACATGGCACTAGATAAAGGGATACTGAAATGATGGTCCCAAGACCACCTCGTGGCAATAAGCCATTTACCCACAATATCATTTTAATACAATTCCCCTTCATTGTGCTACCCAGAATAATTAGCAAACGAACTGGAAGGCAAACTAATCACCTCCCTAGAAATCCCACACCAGAACATTTTAAATGCTGAAAGTCAACAGACAGGATAAGCTTTTAAGTATCAATGTCCCGACTCAGTTTAAGACTCACTGTTCAAGCACCCATTAAGTCAAACTGCAGCAACGTGGAGCGGGCCCACAAAGCAATGGAATCATCATTTGGCATTCGCAGCTTTATACTAGGCAAAATATAGAATGAAAAGGAGCGGATCTGATCAGAAAACTCAGAAATCCAGACAGTGCATGCCTCTCCACGCTCAGAATGGTGTAGCACTCCGCCAACAGCAATAATCCCTTTGCAGCCCCCAAGATCCTCGGACTCTGCCACAGCAGGGCTCAGATGATATGTGGTCATGTGTAGAACCTTCCGATTATTTGCTGCAATATTGGCTGCTGTACATCCACTCGGGAAGCAAAGATCCTCTATAGTAGCTACATGATTCTGATGGCCCTCAATTCCATACAAGTCAGTGTGTAGTTGTGAAATCTTCCCATCACAGGTCCACGGAGCAAGTAAAGTCTCCCCTGGCTGCCGAGTGTCCTCCTGGTAGGCTACTTGGGGCATTTGTGTAGCCCACATCAATTTGGCACCTCAGTCACTGCAGCGTTGTCTGCAATTTGAAGCCCATGGCTCGCATGAACTCCAGGATAACCTGGCATGGTGCTTCTGGCTGGGCTGTTGGGATTCTCAGGCCCGTCAATACATGTGGGACCTGCTTTCCCGGTTATGTGCGCCACTGGCTTATTCTGCAGATGTAGCAGGCCATTTATATCTCCAACCTTAGCGAATTTGGTATCGTCAGGATCCAGACAGACTACTGCACCCACAGCTGTTGTTCTTTTTTAACTGTAGTACCAATAAAAGTCAATTTTGTAGAAATATTGTCTCCTTATGTGGTGGAAACTGCAGGAGTGCATCCGACCTGGAAGATGGCTCTCTGGCATCCCTGTTTTTCAAGGTTTTATATCAAGAACTGCCATTACAATATTGGGCTCTCCTGTTTGGCCTAGCAACTGGAAATATGGGTGAAATACCCACCACAGGCCACAGGAGCAAAGATGTGTAATCCTGGTACTCGCAGAGCATACGTGATCAGAAACTTTGTTTTCTGTTCCCTCTGTACTTTAAGCTATGTATCTAAGCTTAAGTCAGGGTATTAAACTTACCTCTTGTCCACAAGTATGATGCATAACTACGTACAGTATGTCGTCATACTGCGGAGACCGGGAATAGGGTGGTCCCTGAAGAACTCTACAGAATGATCCATCTCCATCCCGCTAGCAGGGGAACATGCCCCATCGCTGTCAGACAACAGTCTACTACAAAACCTAAATATGGCTCTTTAATGATTACTTAGCTGAAATGGATAATAAATTAATAACTGTACTGCACTACACGAACAGTACTACAACTGGAATACTCTCACTCTAATGACTTAATTACTTCAGTGTGTACCACTGTTGGAGCCATTTTAGACTTGATCAGACGTGTTGGCTTTAAACATGGTAGCCTGTTTGTTTACATCTTTTTCCTGAAAATGAGACTAGTAAAACTTTGAGGAGGATGCTGGCTTCATTAGTCTCATCTGTACTATATTCCCTATGTTTTCATATTTCCAATTTTATATCCTATAAGGAAGGAAGAATCTTAGAAGGAAGAAACAATGCTCAAGTTTTCAGAGGCACTGAAACGGAGAGTCTGTGAAGGGGAAGAAAGGATACTGCATCATTAAGAGGTTAATGATCTTAGCAGAGAAGAAACCCAATGCCCTGACTGGAGGCCAATTAAAAGTAATATTACCCATCCTTTACTGTACGAGCGTACAGGATAGTCACGCTGTTAATGGTGCTGCTAGAAATCTTCAGCAGACTGAGCGCAAAAGCCTTTCAGAAAATGATCAAATTAAATGCTGCATGAAGAATAATGAAGACCTCTGCAAAGCAACTGAACTTGTCATGAAAACATTACCTGAGGTAGAATGTATTTCTAGTAGCAAAATTTTAATTAAAAACATTTCCCAATCATCTTGCGTGACTGTGTAATATTTATTTATTAGTTATACTAGCGTCCAGATCAGCAGGCAGTGAGCGAGAAAACTGACTTGATAAGACAGTTGGTATATATTCTAGAAACGAGAGAGAGACAGAGAGCGCTAAATACATACTGTACAGGATGATACAAGGGGTGAATCAATATGCAGTAGGAGACAGAACTGGAACAGAAAATGCAAGATTGTCCTCAAACAGGGTGTGTTAAAAGATGCAAAGCAGGTCTCCAAGAGGAAGGTCTTTCTGCCTCCAATAGTTTTTATGGTCAGTGAAGGTTTTGCTATAGTTCTTTGTTACACCTAAGCTGTAACTTCCCTTTTGATGACCACCACCAAGCAATCATCACCTTAGTTATAAATGATACGAAAGTAAACTCTAAAGAGGCTGAAATAATACTTACATTCACCATGTCTCATTTCCTCATGGCAGATACTGACTGTTGTATGTATGTTCATTTGTCAAAGTAAACACAGCAGACAGAGTTAACTGCTCAGTGTCAGCCATTCTTGACATAACAAGGCTCTCTATAAGTAAGCAATAACCTACAATATGGTATAGGGCTGCAGGGATTTAATGCACGCCTTGGGTGTGTTGCGTGTCCTCAAAGCACCCCGAGGTGTGGATTAAATCCTTATAACCTCATACCCTGGAGTGGGTTATTGAACTTATAACATGGGTGACTGATTTATTAAAATAAATAAATAAATAAATAAATAAATCAGAGAAAGGGTTTGATTCCTCTTCAAATACAAGAAATGTTACTGTAACCTGCTGCCTTGAAAACTAGTGCCCAACAAGTAATGCATATGTCACTGATGTTATGAACGCACAAATGCAAGAAATACAGTATTCCCATTATTTCTGACATTTGTTGTCCATAACATACAGTGAAACACGTGAAAACTATGCTTTCTTTTCATCCCCCCCTCCCCCCAACCACACTCACACACACACACGCACACACACTCACACACACACACACTCACACACACGCACTCACACTTCTTGGAGCATATCACAATACTGTTAGGAGAAAGGAGGGGACATACTCAGCCTGCTGCACAAAATGTCTTTTCACTTACAGCAACTGCAGGCTCAGGAACACAACTGCAGCCCCGGGAATGTCACTCTGACTCTCATACTACACAGCTCGCTGTGTCGTGCCCTCTCTCACTACATCGGAGTCACTCTCTCTGCAGCGCGATCCGGTGCTTGCTCTCCATCTCTCTCTCTGTGTCTCATGCAGCGCCACTGTGGAGAGAAACTGTAAGGACAGGGGCATAGTTTTACAGATGCAGACTGTCGCTGTACAACTCGCTCTGGCTCTCCATCTCTACACCGCGCTCTATCTCTCTGCAGCACGATGCAGTGCTTGCTCTGTCTCTCTCTGTGTTACGCAGGGAACACTGTGGAGATAAACTAAAAGGATGGGAGCATAGTTTTACTGATGGTGACAGACAGAGAGAGATGACGCTCACTACGGCTCAGTCACGGCACTCTGTCCCCGAGGAGCTACTACAAACAGGGGGATCTGTTCTACAATTAAGAGAGCTCTGCAGCACGTCGCTCTCCCCCAACTTTTAACGGCTGCCTGTCCAGGTCGTCTTCTGCAGCACCTAACGAGTCCTGACTCTGCATGGGGATGTGTCTTAGCGGAACTTCACACCAACTATGGATTAAATAGGAGATTTAATCCATGGTCAGGTGATGCTCCTCCACCAATTGGGTTTTCCTTTTCAAATCCATGTTATAAGCAAGCAATAACACATGACAAGGTGTGGTTTATCGCCTGATAAGAGCACGCCCAGAGGTGTACTAAGGCACAGGCTGCCGAGTGAATTATGCCCCTGGGCGTGCTCTTATCAGGCGATAAACCACACCTCAGAGTGTGTTATTGTGCTTATAAAATGGGTTCCTCAAGTAACTATTTAGGGAAAAAATAGTGGGAAAAAAAAGGAAAATATTTTAATAGTTTTAGTTTTTAATATCAGACGTTAAAAAAATAGTCCCTCTATTTATATAGTTTTTGTAATGGTTGATGTGCACTGCATGCCCCCCCCACCCATACATATATATAGATACTGGTCAGATTGTCTCTGTGTATGCATTTTTAATTCCTTATTGTGGTTTTATTGTCTGTATAGCGTCATTCCCGTAGCGTCTTCTGCATTTGACATACAGTTTAAGATGCCCTGCGATAGCGAGTGTGTCCTGTAGCGGCCGCCATATACAGGAGCTTCCGGGTTGACGTTTTATTTTTTTAATTTGTTTTACAGTGTGATGCGCTTTTCCTTATTGTGGTTTTATTGTATGTATAAGCGTCATTCCGTGGCGTCCTCTGCATTGACATACTGTTTAGATGCCTGTGATAGCGAGAGTGTGTCCTGTGCGACCGCCATATCAGGAGCTTCAGACTGCCGTTTTATTTTTTTTTTTAATTTGTTTAGAGTGTGGTATGCTTTTGTTTAAATGTGTTCGCCTCACGGTATAGAGCTGTTGGGCTGTGCAAATAACAAATATGAAGCTGCAGGATTAAGGAACAAGATTAGAGGTATGTTGGGCGGAAAGAACGTGAAAGGCATCTGTACGAGCGGTTTCTTTTAGACCAGTCACGGTGTACTTGATGTATTTGTTTTTTTTACATTTGGCAAAAAAGGGTGTTGATGAATTCATTTGAATTACTTTTGCCTTCTGAGACAGAAAGCTACGTGTTGGTTGGTATCTTGCGATATAGTGGTGTGAGGTTTTAGACTATTGTTGCGGATTGTGCTCCCGCTTCTAAAAGTATTTTGCAGTTTGGCTAGTGTAGGTGAATGAATTGCCAGCGTTGTGAGGTCGCCAAGGGAGAAAAGTGCCGGGTTGGCATATATACATGCTGATAAGGACACGGCTTAAACGTCCTTTCAGCCAATGAAATTAAGGCATTTGTTTTACCCATTTTATAATGCTCGTTAATATATTTCCTGGCCTACAAAACGTTTGGTGTGTAAAATGATTTAATAAACAAATAAAAAAAAAAGAGAAACTCTCAGAGAACTGAAATGCTAAATTAAGAGAAAGTTGTTTTCAAAAATGCCGGTTTGTGACAAAAAGTCATGATTCACAGTGAAAACTGATGCAAATGTCATTTCCCTCATTTTTTGCCACACCTGCATCTTTTACTGGACATGAAATTTGGTTGCAGTCAAGGCATCTAATAACTGATCTAACAGTTTAAACAGCTAAACAGCTTTCATTTAAAAATGGGGGGGCACAGGGTCTTGGATCGATCCTTTTGAAAATCCAGCCCCTGAATTAAAAATAATTGAGAATCAGAATACTATATACTGTAGGAGAAATGGGATTCAAAATGAGAATGACAGCATTACACTACAAAATGAGAGCAATAATACTGAATAGAATACAATATGCACAAAACATGGAATACAACATGAAAGAGCCAGAGCTGGAATATACTGTAATATGCCAGGATCAGAATACAATGTGTGTGTAACATGTACACAGCAGGGGATAAGTGACAGGTAGCACTGTAATAACCATATTTTTCTCTCCTTGTTGGAAGTAGAAGACTCAGAACTCAATAAGTGACAGAGTCGTGGTATGTAATGAAGGTTTTACCTCACTAGAGGAAGTGATTATCACAGTGCTTGTCATTTATTATGCTGTTTATACAACAGTTGAAAAGGTATTCACTTTTAAATGAGCTCTTTAATAAAGTAGTAACTATTTCAGTTTGAGTATGACTAATTTAAGTTTGAATGCAGCACAAAGCATCTGAAATGTTACCAAGGACTTGGACACCTGCTCACCCACAGAGTGAAGTATGCAATAAGGACATATGAACTGTGGGACAAATATTGAATATGTAATGGAATACAGTGCAATAAAATCTTCTGACTAGTGATGGTTAAGACTGACATCTAATGAGAGGCTAAACCATGGGTAACTTAAGAGAACAAGCTCTTGTGGCTGCCCAATGCCCCAGCAGGCGAACTGGGTTCGGCAGCAGACTTGGGTCGCTCGCACTGGGAGGCAGGACAGGCTGAGGTAGCTGCTGCTTGGCAGTGTGGCTTATCTAAGGAGGATCAGGGCAGCAGGGCAGCTCGGGTGGCCTAGCGAGTGACCCAGGTTCAGGAATGGACTTGGGTCACCTGTATCACAACACAAGCCAGTCTGAGGCACCCACTGTCTTATTCAAGAAGGATTGGGCCTACCCTGATGACCCAACAGGCAACCCGGGTTCAGGTCACTCGCACAGTGAGGCAGGACTGGCTGAGGTAGCTTCTGCAGTAGTGTGCCTCATCTGAGGAGGATTGGAGCCACCATGATGGGCCAGCAGGCAGCCCAGGCTCAGCAGCAGCCTCAGGCTGCTTGCATCGTGAACTAGGCTAGGCAGAGGCAGATATCACATGGTAGTGCGACACGCTAGAGGAAAACTGGCAGTGGGCATCAGCAACACAGTGACTCCTACAGCATGGCCAGAAACCCTGCACGACCCATGGGGGGACACAGAGTGTGAGTGAGGCAACTAAAGACAGAGGAGGTGGGAGGGGTCAGAGACTAAACAATGAAATCAGCTGCCAGAATGTTCTAGCCCCAGACCACATAGCCTTGCTGCCGGTAACCAAGCATCACTGCTACCAGCAAGGAAAGAACCATGGGGAAGGTGGGGCGCTACAGTGGTAGGATTTGTGGGGGATGGGACTGGACAGTTGCCATTTACAATCTGAAGGCAGAATAAATCTGGTAAAGGACAAACGTTTCTATGGAGAAAAAAAAATAACAGATCAAGTTTTTAAAGAACACCACCTACCCCCCATACCCCAAAACCAAAACAACTCAATTAGGCTTTTAAGCCAAATAAATAATTTTCTAAGTACCTTGATGTGACCTGATGTAACAGCCGTAGTGTAAACAGTGCCACAGCAGTGTTGCACCATTTCACATTTTCAGCATGGCACATCACTTCTCACTGTATAAACTGATTCAGTAAGCAGCACCGTGCCGAGAATGTGACATAGCACCACGCTGCTCCGACATAGTTTACATTATGGCTGCTACATCAGATCACATATAAAGCCACAGAGGTCATTAAAAAAATATTTCTTTGACTTAAACCCTAATCTGGGGGGGTTAGGAGGTGTGATGGCAGTGGATGGACAGGTGTTGTCTTTTAAGAGATATATCATGCTTCCACATGGAAATTAAAATTTTATAAGAACAGTTTGCATGCTTTACACCAGGAGTTATTTATCAAATTTATTCTCCATTAGTGCGATACATACATAGTTATTACTAATGTTGTCATGATACATATATTCCCACAGTAGATCAAGATGATAGGGCAGTAGGCAGGCAAGCCAGACGCTGAGGTGCACTGGGAGGGGGGATCTCTAGCAGGAGAATTTAGGTGGTGTTGACTTTGTATCACTCACTCACTCCTGTGACTGCCCAACTTAACCTTGTTTCTCCACTTCCCTTTCTGCTCTAGTTGTCCCCCCCCCCCCACTGGATTCTACCCTCACATCTTGGTATACCCAATGCTGCACTTTCACCCTCTCGCCACCCTTCCTACATTCCTTCTCCCCCCATCCTCTTCCCTCCCTATGATTCTGGCACTTTTTATCTGTTGTCTATTTTCTCTGACAAATGCCGCTGGCTGCCTTGTTACAATGCTACCCTTGAATTGTATTAATCTGTACTCTGTTTGCAATGTCCACATTGTTGTAATGCCTGTCTTGATGTTCCCCATAATTTGTATTTCTCTGACGTGGAACCTTTGTAAAAGAGCCAAGGCTCAAAGGTATTTGTAATCCTAGACTTGATAAATTAAAAAAAAAATAAATAAACGTACGAGACCCCACCTGGAGTACCATGTCCGGTAATGGAGGTCGCACTTATGCAAGGACATTGACAGGGTTGATGCGGTCCAGAGGAGGGCTACTAAAATGGTGTTGAGGTTGCATAAAAAAATATACGAAGAGAGGCTGTGGGAGCTCCAACATGTACTCCCCGGAGGAGAGGAGAGCAAGAGGTGGTATGACAGAGACCTGTAAGTACCTCACGTGGATGAACAAGGTGCAGGAGGGGAGTCTCTTTCAGAGGAGGAAGAGCACCAGAATACAGGGGCATACTATGAAGCTTGAGGGGGAGAAGTTTAAGAGGGGTGTGAGGAACTACTTCTTCAAAGAAAGGGTGCTGGATGCCTGAAACAGCCTGCCACAAGAGGTAGTAGGAGCAAAGACAGTGGGGAGCTTCAAACGTGCATGGGGTATAATAAAATAAAAGAGGATGAAGGGACACCTGTGACCAAATAAGAGTCCATGGTGTAGTGTTAGGCAGGAAAAATAGGGCAGACTAGATGTGCCTACCAGTTCTTTCCTGTGGACACAGTCTATGATTCTGTGTCTAGTGCACTCCTGCCAGACGTGCAAAATAGGCTGCAAGCAATACCCTCTCTCTTTTTAAATATATATATATATATATATATATATATATATATATATATAATGTATATAGATATAGAATATGTCATGCCTATTAGAAAAATATGCTGAGGCTGGCCAGGTGACCTGGACAGCTAAGGAACTGCGCACCTTACTTCCTGCCATGCTGGGGTCAGCCAAGGCAGGAGGAGACCGAGCGTCTGAGGGACTGCTCTCCTTTCTGGGAAAGGGGTGGAATACTGGGCTAGCCCTAGACTGCCACCAGGTTGAGGCCTAGCAGTAGTGCAGCTTCAGGCAGTATGAAGGGAGGGGTTAACACACACACACACACAGACACACAGACACACACACACCACTAGGGACGTGGGAGAAAACAATAAAATGGGAGTCAGGCTGGCTTTATGTAACCATGCTCACTCCCTCTCAACCTGCACCACCAGCAGGTCTTGGGCATTTCTGAATATATGGACCTGGAGGAGGGTGGCCCTCCCTCCTCTCACCCCACCATGGGGGGGAAATCCATAGGGGACTTGGCCTGTGGACTGGAGGTGTGCATCAGTCGTGAGGAGCGGGGACGGAGGTGAGAGCCCACATGCCTGACCCCAATAGAAAAAAAAGCTTACTGGAATAAAAACAAACTAAAAAATAAAATATGCTGGGTAGTTCATGTGCGTGCACCCCCTTCAAGTGAAGTGATGGGAGGAGAGGATGCACAGGAAAAGAATACTGTACTAAACATATTTTACTTCATTGCGCCTCTCACGTGGTAAGTGCTTTTTCATCATTCTTCCAACTCTGGTTTGTTTGCCAGCTCACAGATGCTACAGTAACACTATCGCTCAGGACATTGGCAACGTGGGTATGGCAGCAAGCCCAGGACTGTTAGGGCCAGCCTGGAAAGGAGAACCAAGCATCTCATAAGATGTTCTCCTCCTCGGCGGGGGGGGGTCCCAGTGCAATACTGCATCGGAGGGGCCCATAGGTGGCAGTACAGCTATGAATCTGACTGGGAAGGAGATGCCATTCAGCAGCACAGGCAAGGTCATGGTGCACACATGTGGCACACATCCTAACAGCAGTGGGAAGAAAAACAGTCCTAGTCAGAGTAGGATGGTGCCAGCCCCCTCCACACGTGGCTTGAGTATCCACTAAAGACAGACCCAACCCTTAGAGGGAAAGCCATTGTAGCCTGAGGAAAGCAATAACTCCCAGTGAAGTCAGGTGGTGGATTTTGAAATGTACCAGCAGAGAAGGTCAGGCCAGAGTCAGAAGGGGTAATAACAGTAAGCAAGAAAGAAAACCTCTGGTGTATTTACTTGGAAAGCTTAGAATGTCCACCTTCCAATCAAATGCATAAGCCACTGAGTGTTCAAATTATTCAACACTGTTTCAGAGGTCTTACTTTTTAAACCATACGACAACTACATGGTTTCTGTTTGAGGTTACTACAGCACGGGGCCTCTGTGAAGTCATCAACAGCTGTGAATGCTGCTCTGCTATTGGTTAGGTATTTCACTGTGACAGACCCAAGATGAGAAATTTTTTGTCGACAACAGGTCTAGTGAGAACATTCTCACTCTAGCAGGGAGTCCTAAAAGGCACCAAAGGGGGAAAAGTTACAGCTTGACCGGAAATGATCCCCCTTCCCTTACCTGTGGGTCCAGAGTGATGCAACTGCTCTATAATGTTAAACTTTTTTTTTTTTTTTTTTGGATACCTTTCAGCCACAGTGCTGCAGAAATTTCTGTTTTCTTTCCCACTATTTATTTCTTGCTCCTTCATCCCTGGTCCCTGAGGCACCCCCAGCCTCATTACCAGCCTTCTCACAGACTTACCTGTTGTCCTTCACTTGCCCAGGGTCACAAAAGGTGGTGGGTGGCCTACCATGTTGGCTGTGTGGTGCCTATGGAGGGTGGATTACCAGACAGGGATAGGGCAGTTTTTCTTCTCTTTTTCTCCCCCTGGGTATCAGTTTAATGACACGCATGCACACACATGTTGGCACACCTGGGGTGGACCAGGACAGTGTATGGGGCATCCCTGCTACATGATCTGTGGTCTTTTTTGACCTCCCTGTGTATCACCATGGCACATCAGTGTCGGGAGGTCGGGATCATGAGGTGCCGCGTTGATCAATCGTGGTGGGGCATCCCGTGCACCTCAGAAGGGGATAGTATTGAGGTTGTTGGGTGCAGGAGGCACCCTAGGTGCCACTGAACCATGGAGAGGCACAAGACATATTTGGTTCCAGTGCCTAGAGTTCCTGCCAGACTGCACGGGCAGGTGACTAGGAAAGCTACACTGTCCACCAATCCCCTGAAAGCAGTGTTGTGCAATGCCAGGTCGATCAGGAACAAGACCGCTGTTATCTCGGACTTGATTTCCTCAGTCGACCTGGCTTGCTTCACCGAGACCTGGTTGGGGGATGATGCTGTCCCGGTTCTAGAGGCCAGGCTCCCCCCCCATACATTATCTTCGGGTGGTACACTGTACCAGATGGAATGCGGGGAGGCCATCTGTTTAGATCCAAGTTTAACTTCTCCATTACATCCAGTGGGAAGACAGAGTTCATTTGAATGTGCAGTCATACATGGTGGTCTGGGCGAAGGCTGTAGGAATCTCCTCATCTCCCCCCCCAATGGCGGCAGGAGAATTCCTACAGGAGGTGGCAGAGTTCATCATCAGTGAGACGTTGGCATCCCCCCAATGTCTAGTTTTGGGGGATTTCAACATCTAGGCTGACTGACGAGTCATCCAGGCTGGGTTCCAACCTCCTCCAGACTATGTTTTCTCTGGGCCTGTCACAGGAAGTTTCCTCTGTGACACACCAGGGCGGTCACATACTAACATACTAAAATACCAGCAGAATAGGCCTAACGGTCTTTCGTGTCTGCTCGTTTAGTCAGCCCCCACCCTGGGAGCTGACCTTGCTGCCCCCCTCATCCTCTCTGGCTTCTCCCTTCCCAGTCCCGGATATTCCCACTGCACAGGACTTTGCATCCAGAACCCTTCCCCTGTACCTGTCCCACCCCCACTTGAACCCCTCCACTGTCTCTGCCTCCACTTGGTCTTCTCTCTGGGGCATGAGATTACTAACCTCAAGACTGATTGGGTCGTTTGGTCCGATCATTGCACAGTGGAATTTTTGCTCAGCCTGCCTCCTCCCCCCCCCCCCGGAGAACCCTACCCCTGCAGAGATGGTTAGCTATCATCCTTTGAGGGGTTTGACCGCGGAGGGACTGCTGGCAATAGCGGATCTATCTAGTGTGGGCAGTGTATGCACAGAGGGTGCGGGCAAGCAGTTGCATTTATAATAGGTGCTGACTATGTAATTTCTACTTTCTCGCACTAATTGCACGACTCCAAATCTCTTCTCACTTGAGGTCCCCATGGTTTGATGGGGAGCTCAGGGCGATGAAGATTTTGGGTCAGAGGGTGGAGTGCTGCTGATGGAGGTCCGGCCTAGAGGTGGATAAACTGGCCCTGCGCACTCACTATCATGAGTACCAGGGGACAATTGCCCGGAAGAAGGCAGAGTTCCTATCAAGGGAGATTGCTGCTGGGAAGAATCGACCAACAGTGCTCTTTCGGATTGTGGACAGGCTCCTAAACTTAGCCTGTCTGCAGCCCGTCAGACTTTTTCCAGCACTTTATGTGAACAGTTTTGCTCGATTCTTCTCGGACAGGGCATCCACCATCTGGCAGGGGATTTTGCCAGTGTGCCCTATGGAGGCCAACAGTGGTTACTTTAGTCGTCCGGAGAGCACTACGCCTAGTTGGGGGGAGTTTAAGCCTGTGGAGGAATCAAAAGTCATTGGGGCTGCATCCAAGCTGAAGCGCACCTATTGTGAACTGAACCCAGTGTCAACACGTTTCTTAATGTTGATACCATTGGCATGGTGTTTGCTCTGATTGTCTGGTGTTCTTTATTTGAGGGGATTTTCCCAGATGCCTTGAAGGAGGCTTTGGTGTGTCCCCTCCTGAAAATAAACATCTTTAAACCCTGACATCAGGGAGAACTACCGTCTCATCTCCAATCTCCCATTTTTAAGGAAGATAGTTGAGACGATGGTAGCACTTCAGCTGGAAAAGCACCTCTTGACCTTTTTTTCTCTATGAGCCCTTCCAGTCTGGATTTCGTGTGAGTCATAGTATGGAAACCGCTCTTGTCAGAGTGCACAATGACCTCCTCAGGGCTAGAGATCAAAGGGAAGGGACAATTCTTATTCTACTCGATCTCTCTTCAGCATTTGACACGGTAGACCATTGTGTGTTGCTTGACCACCTGAGGGAATTTTGTGGGCTCACCGGCACTGTCATCTGCTGGTTTGAGTCCTATCTCATGAACAGAAGGCAACGGGTAGTGATGGGGAATTTCTCCTCCTCCCCTACTCTCCTGTCTTGCGGAGTACCTCAGGGTTCAGTCTTGTCTCTGATGTTGTTTGCCATGTACATGTTGCCCCAGGGCAAGATCATTAGGAAATACCGTCTGGATTTTTATTGCTATGCTGATGATACCCAGCTGTGTCTTTCCTTGTTCCGGGAACATCCAATGCAGTGGAAGTGCCTCGCGGAGATCAATGACTGGATGGCCTCCAGCTGGCTGCGATTGAACCCCAGTAAGATGGAGGTACTGGTAGTGGAGTCAAACAGAGGGTGGAATAGGATGGTCTCTGGTGTGGAAACCAGTCTGTTTCTGGGATCTGTGCCACTGAAGGCCTCCTCAAAGGTGCGTAACCTACGCGTAATCTTTCACAGTCGTTAGACACTTGAGGCTAAGGTGTCGGCCACTGTCCGGACCAGCTTTTACCATCTTGGGAATATTGCCAGAATTAAGCCCAGTGGACCTCCCCACCTTGATACATGCCTTTGTATTGACCAGGCTGGACTACTGTAATGCACTCTACCTCGGGGTCTCTGGGGGATTCCTCCGCCGGCTGCAGCTAGTGCAGAATGCAGTGGCCAGGTTGTTGGTGGGGCAGCCTAAATTCTGCCACATCACCCCGGTGCTGCGTGAACTGCACTGGCTGCCGGTCAGGTGGAGGATCCTCTTTAAGGTGGGGTTACTCACCTTTAAGGCCCTACAGGGGTTGGACCCTTGTTATCTGCCTGATCTCCTGTCACCTGCTGCATCGACCCGCTTCCTCCAATCCTCCACGAGGTGCCTCCTAGCAATTCCCAAGACGAGGCTGAAAACGGCCGGCGACAGGCCATTTAGTGTCACTGGCCCCGTCCTGTGGAATTCGCTTCCACCAGCCATATGAGAGGCCCCTTCAGTAGAGGTCTTTAAGACCCATCTCAAGGCCCACCTGTTTAGCCAAGCCTTTCCCCAATTCTCCAGACTGAGTTTTGCAGGACTTTTCCTCCGTCCCCCCAACCCTCCCCTGGTTTTTAGTGATTCTAACATGCGAAAGTGAAAATCTGTAGACTGCAAAAATGTTTATGTTTTTATGTAATTTTTATGTTAGATTTGTTGTTGTGCAATGCCCAGAGTCTCTGGGATTGAATGCCTGAAAAATAAAATTTGCCTTGCCACACCTGCATGCAGTCGTCTGCCAGCAGCCCTGCCTTTTTCTGGTACATTCACCTACACTACCCACTTGGGTTCCACTAGGTATCAGTCTCGTGATGAGATGCAGGATCCCCCATTCCACTGGAGGAAAGCTGTCCTTGGGGTGCTCAAGCCCCCGACAAATACTCATTCCTGAACCTGGGTCCTTGGCATTGCATGCAGTAGCCCTACCAGTACTTTGAGGGGCCGGACAAGATATTTCTGGGTTTGAAGCCTTTTTGCACAGGAGGTTCACATTTTGATTCGTAATGTTTTCACCTCAGAGTCTGATCGGACCTGATCCCTAGCACTAGACTTGTCATCCAACAACTACATTTCAAATACAATATTTGACCATTTATATTCGTGTGTGTGTGATGGAGAGAGACAGACTCTTACCCCCACCCCCGGACTACAGCTACCCCATGCGTATACTATAGCAGCACTGCATGAGGAGCTAAATACAACTAAACTTAATATCGTGTCCATGGTGTCTTTTACATTTTTTTTTTTTTTTTTAAAGTATACCTTATTCAGAAGTCCTCAACAGATCAGTTTTTTAAGACAGTCAAACCCACCACCACCACCACTCCAAAAGGGGCCTAAGAATCAAACAAGTGAAGCAGTAGAGACGGTGTTACTTCTTAAAAAGTGAACTTGCCACTTGTTTTTTGTGAGAAAGCCATTACTAAAGTACGTACTGCAAGAAATTCTTCATGATCAAGTGACTATAAAAATGGTCTCCTCCTATACACTTGAGCCTCTGAGATCCAGAACTGCTCTGGTTGCATTCCTGGTTTTCAAGACCGCAGTATGGTGTTCCACTGTAAAGCTTTTTCGACAGCTTCCCTTGAGACTAGGGTACCATGCTACATTTTTAATTTGATTAGCTTTTTCCTTAAAAAAAAAAAAGATCCTCTAGGCGGTTTACTTCAGGCTTGCCCTCTACTAAGCAATGTCCAAATGTTTCAGTCATGAAGGTGGGGGGTGGAGGGGACATACAAGGTAGCAGCAGCACAGACAGCTGGTGTTTGGGTGGTGGTAAATCACCCTCAAATGAGCCTCTTCCCTCTGCTCAATGAGGCCCAAATAACAAAGGGAAGCACAGCTTGCAGCCGGACAGCCAGCTAGCCAACCAGAGAAATGCTCATGACAGCTTCATTCAAGGGCCTGAAGCCTACAAAACATCTCTGAAATCAATCCAACAGGCCACATCCTCAAACAATACACCAATCTTCTTGACACTCATGGGGGGGGGGATACTTAGAAGGGCTACCATTACAGGAAAAGCAACGGCAGGGCTAGCACGCAGGAACAGTAGCCAAATACACTATACTATATTTACTGCTACTGGTTTACAACAGTGACCATCAAAATCCGCCTCTTACTACCATGTTTTTGGAATAAACGGAAACTGTTTCTAGGCATAATGCATCTTGCCAATGTAATTATGATGCAATCCAGAAAGCATAGTAAAACAGGCAGTATAAAACTATTTCAATTGGCCCATCAGGGTTTTCAGGAGCTGATTAGCATTCTTGGAAGTCCGTTTTTTATTGATGCATCACAATTCAAGTCTGTTTCTTGAAAACTGTGCAGCACAGTTGCATATGAGTCTGCTCCAACTGGCGCCCCATGCCAGTGATGCCACAGATTGCCAAGCTTTAGTCATCTAAGGGCTTCCCATGCTTCAGAACCAAAATGACGATAGGAGCATTATTTTATGGAATGCTACCCAATTCACATTCTTCTTCTTCTGATGCAACTGACAAGCTGTCCTTCCCTCCCCGCCATCCAAACAGAGAGCTAATTTATTGCTTTTTGTAAGGAATCCAGCCAAAGCTCCGACCCTTCCCCAGTCTCAGATCAGAGCAATAACAGGGAAGCCCCTATTTTCCTTTTTTTTTCCTTGAGAGGTTCACTTACACGAAAGGGTTTCCACTGACCAACAATGGTCAATTGAGTCCAATTACACCCAAAGCTCTTACTTCCTGCTGTATTTTTTTCTCCTTTTTTTCTTTCTCTGCCTTTGAAACACACCTCCTTCAATCCACTTCCCAGCAGGAGCCGAAATTAAACAGGCTACCCATATGCCATGCCTCACTTGTCCCTTCCTCTTGCTGCCATCTGGCCTATTTGCTCTGCCAAAAAAAAAAAAAAAGGGAAAGCCAGACACAATGGGGGTGGGGGGTGACGCTGCCTCTCCCATCTGCTGCTTGGCCAGACTCCCTGACAGATCAGCACTGGCGAGCAGCAACAGCGATTAACCCAAACACAGGCCTGTTTGCTTAACCTGTTCGGATAGATCAACTGATACACACTGCACCCTGCCAGAGAGGCAGAGGGCAAAAAGCTCTCTCACACTCTGTCGCTCTGTGAGAGAAGAACAGTCTTACTCTCTTTTGCAACCATCTTGAGTTAGGCTATCTCTCTGCTGTGCCATGAGACAGGTTTTTGTTTAGCCTGGACTGGAAACCTAGGTTCAACAACTGACACAGCACCAGTTTATTTTTCTTCTGAATTTCAGGGATTCTACCTCTTGCCCATTGTGAAAGATGTGGATTTTGGGGTGTCCACTGTCGTTCATGCTAGGAAGTTGACTGGTACTGAGATATCCCAGGTTCTGTGTTGCACACAGCTGTGCACTACGTAGTCGAGGACATGGATTCTGCCAGCGCTATTTAGACACCATACTGTATTTATCATGCAGTCATGACAAACAGTTAAGTATGAAAGGGCAATGATAATATATGCAGCATCATGGGAAGTGACTTACAAAAAAAGAACAACAGATGCTGTCCTTAACAGGACTCCACACTGCAGTTAATGCCCCGAGCTCTAAAGACTTACTAGTACAGTAATAATTCAGGTACTTTCTCTCTCTCTCTCTCTTGACATGCTTCCACATTAGAGACCAGTAAAACACAAAGACGACGCTTTGTCTTGGCATTATATTCACAACCGTAGTTACGTAGTGTGGTTTATACTTGCAGAAAGTGTAAACAGAAACTGTGCCAGCCCACAAGAAGAAAGATGTTTGGACTAACAAAGAGGAAGGAGAAAGTCATATTTACCACCATGGGAAGGCTAGCAGGGACCTTCTTTCCACAAGATGCTTCACAGCAGTTGGCTGCTAACTGACTCCATGATCAACAGCAGGTTGCAAGGAGCAAGAGGAAGGGATCACAGGTGCTGGTTCTACCATTCCATCCATGGGGTGGGGAGTGTGTGTGTGGGGGGGCGGAGACCTCAGCCCCAAACAAATCAGCACAATGGAGAATCAAGCACAGATTCTAACCTGATTAGCAGAGGTCAGGGCATAAACTCTCACCCAGCTGCACGCCAGTGTCACCATTTTCTTCTTCTGCTGCTGCTGCTGCTACTACTACTTATGGTAATTCTCATGAGAGATGAGGGACCGACTGGAGTGAGATGCAGAGCACAGTTCTTAGCTAAGTAGCCTCATAGACTGCTCCAACAGAGAATTAGAGCCAGAAGTTGATTGGGAGGTGTGGTGCACTTTCCTGCCTATGAACTTATCCAGTCATACAGATAAGTAGCCCCCCTTTATGTGATTCTTAAGCAAGTAAATCCAACCTTGATAAATTATGTGGAACCTTGTTATTATTAACTACTGTGAATCAAAACTTGTGGCGTAAGCCACGTGAGACAGGACACTCTTGCATAAATGACAAAAATGTTACACTTTGTTCAAGCGTAAATAGAACAGAGTACTGTGCACAGTTCTGGAGTGCATACCGGAGGAAGGCTAGGAACAGATTAGAGACAGTGCAGCATATGGACACAATGTTGATCTTTGGGCAATAGGGAAATACACAAGAGGAGACACTGAAAAATCTGGATTGTAGAGGAGGGGGAACGACAGAGACTTTCAAGATTATGACAAGGTTTAATAGAGTGAACGCAACAAATTGATTTAATCTGAGAAAATCCAGAGGTCATGTGTTTTAAGGAAGGGAGGAGGAGGTCCAAAAGACATTATTTATTTATTTATTGTAGATTTGGGAAAATACCTTTGAGTCCAAAACTCATTTACAAAGGCTCCACATCACATAAAATACATCATTACAACAGTGATCACAAATTCAAGAGCAGGATTCAGACAGGCTTATTACAGAGAGTACAATAAAAGGCTAACAGTCAGATCCTAAGGCATATTAGGATAGGTCTAAGTAGCTTAGTACATAGGCTCTAGGTTTAGAGTTGAACAGGCAACTCTGGTAGGGGCAAGAAAAAAAGGGGGGGTGGGGGGAAGTCGGCCAGAGGCCCTTGTCAGAGGAGGGAGGGGACAGGGGAGGGGTTAGAGACAATCGCAGGGGTTAGAGGACTGGCGATGGTTTCTGAGTAGGGTTTTGAAGGGGCCAATTCTGTTTTTGTTAGTGAGTGCACTGGGCAGGCTGTTCACCCAGGAGGGGGGCCTTATAGCTGAAGGACCTTTGGAATTGGGAGGTTCGGCACCTGGGGACTGACAGGAGCTGCTTGCCAGAGCTACGGGTGTTTCTAAGAGTCAGGGCCCGGTTGGATTATAGGGGAGAGGCCAGAGAGGGATAGTCTCAGGGCAATCTTTTTGGCCATAAGGCATGTGTGAAACTGGATTCTATTGTCGAGGTTCAACCAGTTAGTGGATTTATACAGTGAGCATGTATGGGTGAGCTGATCACAGCCAAGGACGAGGCGGCATGCTTTGTTCAAGGAGAGACGGAGTCTGCCTAGGGCCGAGGGTGTTTGCAGCTCCACAGATAAGAATACCATAGTCAAGGAGAGAGAGGACAGAGGAGGAGACAGCAAGCCGAAGAGCTTCAGGAGTAAGACAGTGTTTGAAGCGATAGAAAATTCAGAGTCGGACATTAAGGGCGGTGGACAGACGATGGATGTGCTGGTGGAAGTTAAGGGATGGGTCTAGGGTGATGCCCAGATATTTGAAGGTATCCGCCTGCTTGAGGGGGGTCCAATTGGCAGTTAGAATTTGGGAGCACAGCTCCTTCTGGGAGTTCAGGGGGTGTGAGAAGAAAAGGACTTTTGTCTTCTTGTAGTTTAGAATAAGACGCTGCGTGGAGAACCATTTTTCAGCATCAGAGAAGGAGGACTGGAGGGAATTGTGGGATCTGGGTTGAAGGAATATAAGACCACATTGTCTGCATACATTAACAGATTACCAGAGCAGTATGAGGGGCGGGAGTTAAGAAAGAGATTGAAACACAGAGGACCGAGGATGGACCCCTGCGGAACACCGGAGCGGACTGGTAGTCTGCTAGATATAGTGGTACCAATTTTAACCTGTTGGTACCGGTCTGACAGGTAGTCAGTGAACCAGTCAAGAGCACCCTGTGAAAAGCCGATGTTGGAGACTGTGTTTAGTGAGAGGGAGTGGCTGACAGTGTCAGTGTCAAACGCCTTAGAGAGGTCTACAAAGACCACACCCGTAATATGGCCTCTGTCTAAGGCGGAGTGGATGTGTGTGTGGTGAATTCCAGGAGGGCTGTCATAGTACTGTGCCCTTTGCAAAAGCCATGTTACTGTTTACAGAGTAGGCAGTACTACTTCACAGAGTTGTGGGGGATGGAACCCACTTCTAGACAATGTTGTGGAAGCAAATTGAATAGTGGAGTTCAAGAAAAACTGGGATGCATCTGAAGAGATTATCAGGCAGGATAATGTGCTGGCAGTATAGCCCAGAGGTTAGAGTAACGAGCTGTGAATGAGCTTGGTACATCCAGCAGAATGGGTTTGATTCCCACAACCTCCACTTGCATACTGTGCGACTTTGAGCAAGTCACAACCTCCCAGTGCTACCAGGTCACCCCTGAAAACAGGCACCTGTTCCTAGTAGGCCTTATCAAAGACAGAAAGACAGAAAGAAAGAAAAAAAGAAAGACAGTTAGAAAGAAATGTGGGAGAGGGTAGGGGTGGCTGAGAGAACAAATAATGATAGAGAGAGTCTGAGTTAGGAAATCTTGGGACAGACTGGATGGGCAGTTCAGGTCTGTTTTTGCCTTTTTTTATGTAACCATCATATGTATGGTAAATGTGTGTGCATACTTTGTATATAGTATTTAGTGTGATCCTGAATATAATACAATGGTTGCAGCCACTGAGAAAGGGGGACAGGCAGGGCCTTCCCAGTCTTCAAACTCTTATGCTCTTTTATATTTAGAGCAGTGTCAGTGGCTCAGTAGGTAGCACACTCGCCTCTGAGGCCGGGAGATCAGAGGGCTGTGGGTTCAGTTCTCACATCTGGCACTTGGGTTAATAGCCCAGTACTGACACTGTAGTGTAGCATGAGAGGGGGTGCTGCACTTCTGAGGTGCCCTCTTTCGGATGAGACGTTAAACCGAGGTCCCATCTGCCTGGATTGGTGGTAGTTCAGGTAGATGTTAAAGATCCCATGGCACTTATCAAAAAGAGAAGGGGAATTTCCCCGGTGTCCTGGCCAAATTTCCCTCATTCACTAAAAAAATACCACCAACAGCTTAATCTGGTTCAAGGTCAGTTGGCATTCATCTGTATCCCCCTTCCTCGGGTCGTGCCTGAAAATAGGCAGGATTTGTCTAGTGCACTTACCTGGTCAACAAAAATTAAAAAAAAAAAAAAAAAGTTTAGTTGCTGTTAACTGGGCAGCCCTGAAAATTAGGTGTTCCAACTCAATTTGCCAATCTGCCGTCTAAATAATAGAAAGTGAATACATGAATAAATTAGCAAATACAACCTTTACCCCAGAACATTTATCACAAGATCAACGTCCCTTCAAAGGCACCTAATGAGCCAGTGGTAGGGTGACAATCTGCGCTGCCGGCACCCTGGGTTTGGAAGCTGACTCTGTTAACTAGTGCTGGACAGGCCATACATGAGAAAGCCCTCAGGGAGGGCTGGTGGCAGGTTCTGGCACCACAGTAACCCTTGTGAAGGACAGGAAACTAGCTTCACCATGGGGGCACATTGTGAGCCAGGTATGATGGGAAGTGAAAAGAAAACGTCCGCTATCTGGATGACTGTGGTGGCACATTCGGGCCCCGCACTGCCCGCCCCATTCCCTCACCTAGATTGTGTGCCCCAGTCAGGAAGGCCTGCCTCCCTCCCTCCAGTCTAACCTTGTGGTGGGGAGGAGGATGCAGATGTGTGTAACCTTGGTGTTGGACCTGGCTGGTAACAGGGCTGTGTAGTTGCTGACCAGATGGGGTGGTACAATCCAGGCTAAGAAACAAAGGAGGGGGATTTGTCTGAAACTGCAGTTTTTCCCAGGCAATGTGGTCTGATTGCAATCCTTACCAGAACACTTTCCAGTCTGCATCGCATGGTAACCATTTTGTCATTTACTTTTCATATCTGCCCAGAGTGTAACTGACTGTTTAAAGTTGTGTATTTTCTGTGAAACAGTGTACTGCTCATCTGCTGTTGGGACCCCAGTGAAAATGAGATGTCACATCGCATAGCGCTATCCTGGTAGATTATAAGACATTTCAAAAAAATAAGTGTAAATAAATAAATGTCATAAAATTACACCTGCTGTTCTCTGTTCGCCACCCAGGTCGCTACTGGAAACGACTCCACCTGGACTCCATTTGTTTACCTGGTAAAATAAGTTTCAAATAACAAAGTCATGGAACAAGCACATGTGCCTATTTCATTGGATTTAAGGGAAACACAGATTACATGTAATAGTCTAACTCAAAATATGCAGATTACCTAAAATAGGTGTAAACAATCCTGCAAAATCATCTGTCAAAAGACATAACATGTCTATGCATTATTTTCTTATGATCACATGCCTCACAAGTGGTATTTTTTGTTAAAAATGTTTGGCACCGTGCCGGCCCAGTGGCGCTGAGGGCTGAGACACTGGACACCTTACCTCGCAACATGCTGGCGACCCGTGTTCGGGAACGAGCATGGGTCGCTGGGGGTTGGCAGGGTTGGAGAAGGATTGGGCGTCCAGAATACTGCTCTCCTTCTCTGGGGAAGAGGGGACACCAGCGATCGGTATGCGGCTGGCCCCTGGTGGAGACTGGGGCAGTGCCATCGACGCTGTAGAAAGAGGGGTGGGAGAGGGCAGACGCCAGGAAGAGCGCGTGTGGAAGCGTGCGCGCTCCTTCCATTGGCGTCATTGCATGCCCATCCCCTTGGGAGAACCACCACCAAGGAAAAGAAAATTCTCGGCAGCATGAAGGCTGCCCTGACAGTGCCACCACGGTCAGCGCCGCGTGTTAGCTCCTCTGAGTCCACCTCCTGGTCTCCACAGTGGTGGTGGGCACCACAAGCAACCAGTGGGGTAGTGACGGGAGGTCTGAGCTCTGCCCACGATCGGGCCGCAGCCATGACAGCTGGCTAGAGTGGGGGGAGGAAACAAAGGCACAACCTCCCCCCGTCGGTAAAAATACAGAAATAAACTTAAAAAACCCCCCAAAAAACAATGTTTGGCACCCATTTTATAAGAGTGAGATCACACTTCAGAGTATACAACTGTAAAGAAATAAATGCACTTCCTGGGAGGTTTGTAGGCACTCAGTTGTGCCTCATGACCAACCCCAAGGCATGGGTATCTAGGAGACATGCAATTACCTAACTCAAACAGCCCATCAGCACAGTGGTAGTGCTACTGCTCACGAGGCCAGTGAACCAAGTTCGGGGGAACAAGTTCTCACTGTCTGGGCGGGGCAGGGATTGCGCTCCTCCAGGAAGAGAGGACAGCCAGCTCAGCTGCCTTACTGACACCTGGGTGACCACAGTTGGCAGTGTAGTTGGGAGCAGCTTGTGGGTGGGAGGACATCTGCTTGTGCCACAATGCACACACTTGCATGCACACGTGCTTGTGCACCCTTGCCACAGACATTCTAGAGAACAGGCAGTGATAAGCGGAAAACCTGGCAGGCAGGATGACGCCAACTGCACATGGGCCTTGTACTTGGCCACCCAGGCACCATCTCAACAAGACCTTATCCACTCTGCTTGGGCAGCCTCTGCCCCCCGAGGGTTTAAGCTCTGGGGAAACTTTGAAGGTAAGAGTCAGAGCTAAGGGAAGCCAGGATGATGGGGCTGGTACAGTCAAGTTGAAGGGGGCAGACAAGATGTGGGGGGTGGGGGTTATAATTAGCAGTAGCAGAAAAAGAAAAATGCAATTTATCTTCAAGTGTGAGGGGACAGGATTGTAACTTACAAGTGGCACAGCTACGACTAAGTAATTTAAGTCCTGCCTCTTCTCAGGTGATGATACATTTGCATACTGTAATCAGACCTTTATGTTTTTGGTTTATACATCAACTTACTAGTTATAATTTTCAAATAAGCTACTTGTGAAAAGATTTACTGGTCCTCTTTGATCTGAATTGCTGCCTTCAGTGCTGCACAGGACCATTATGATGTCATCACCATTGTGATATCTGCTCACTGATTGGTTCGTTAGTTCACTGTGATGTACCCAACTCCAAGGCAGTGACTGTGGCATATCCAGCTTGCTATATAGAATGGTATCTTGTAAGCTGAGTTCCAAGATTACATGTTTATCTTGTACAATTTATTTTTACACCTGCCGTATATAAAGAGTTCTTTTCAGTATGTTGTTGATAGTACTATTTGGTCTAATCCCATAAGACACAACACTTCAGTGATGATGTACTCCAAAAGACAGTTCCGAGAATGCTCTCAATGGATATCAAGATCAATTATCACACTGTGTAACTTTTACGACACAGTCTGTATGAAAGGTGCTATCTAAAAAAAAAAAAGTGTGTTTTATTCTAAATAGGAATAAGTCTACTTTTACAGATGTTTGACTTCAAAAAACTGCCCCCTTGGACTTTTAGTACAGAATTTTAATTTTCCTGTCTAATTGTAACCTCATGCAGAAAAAGTGGAAAAAATCCAACCCTTTCTGTATTTTAACAAACGTGTTTTTTTTTTTGTTAGGTCTAAACTCCATTTGAGATAGATAGATAGATAGATAGATAGATAGATAGATAGATAGATAAGATGGATGGATGGGATAGGACATGGGAGACAATGAATCAGTAGAAATATCTTCATTAGCTATGACTGACTTCTTGACTTCATGAGTGGCGAAGCCACGAGTGAGGTCAGAGGAGGTCAAGCATGGTAAGTGAAGGTACTTCTACCATCTCACTCATAGCCATGACATATTTGATTTGTGTAACTGGTGTCCAGGTGGTTTTGTGCTAGAAATTACAAAAAGGCCAGCCCCATGGCGGCAGGCGAACCTGAAGCACCTGGTATGCTGGCGACCGGGGTTCATGCCCTGAACCTGGGACAGCAGGAGTGGAGGCCAGCGGGGAGAGCTAAAGAGCATCTTCAGACACCATCCTTTGGCAGCTCCTAGCGGCAGGTTTTGGCATCACTCATTGCAACTATAGTACATGTACGATTAGGCCTGGATGCCACGGCATGCCTATGAGTGGGAGGGGGAAGCCTAATAGAAAAAAAAAAGGCTGCGAGTCCGGATGACGGAGGCCACCCTCCTGTCTCCGTGACAGCCCTGTGTTTGCCCATGCTGTTCCCTTGCCGCGGGAAGAAGTGCTATCATGCCCTTCCCAGTTGTGACCATGGGGGAAGGGTCCCCTGATGAAAGGATAGGTCAGGTCAGTCGGGGGGGCAGCATGATGAGGGACAGCGGACGGTAGACGAGAGGAGTGTGGAGGTGGGCCTGGCTGCCCAAAGGAGTGGACGGCTAGGCTGACGGGCGGGGGGGCGCAGGAATAAAGAGCATAACACATACACAACATAAAAGAAACGACAGAAAGTTACAAAAGGAAAAAGTACAAAGTAAACTGTGCCGCTCAAAGCATCTCACTCCCATTCATGTCAGTCTGATATGCACAACAGGTTCCGAGGTGGTTTTCTGAAAGGAATGATAAATTACAAAAAGAAAAAAGACCAAATTTAAACAGTCGCATTCAAAGCATCTCACATGGTTCAGTACTGTACATGACTACTGTGATGCAAAAAACATTCTTAAACTGCTCTGTGATTGGTTCAGTATTCGCTAGGACATATCAACTTGCAATACAGCACTACTATCTTTACAGTAGCCAGTGAGATAGTTTTTATTTTTATTTATTTATAAGTTTCACAAGGAAAAGCATACTGAGCTGTGTTGCTCATTTCCAGATGTGTCCTGGGGGGTATGGGGAAGGGATAGAGGAAGAGTACATGAAACATTCAACAATATACATGGTACAACATACAAGGTAGCAAACACAATATACAATTGAGGCAGTCCAAACAATGCAGATACAATATACTAGGCTTCACGTGCAATGCAAGGAGGAATTCAGAATGAAACAATAATCCTAGGAGTACAGTAGCTCTAGTAGAGTGAAACAGAAAATGTGGGGTGCCAGAAAATTTAGTAGTGAGAGGGCTGCACTGATGGAGTGGCATATGGTACTGAATAGTAGGTAGGACTAGTGTTGAGCAGTACAGGGAGAACTTATGAGGGAGGAAGAGAGGAGATAGGGGAATGGAGGCAGCTCACGTTGCTGGAGGGGGCCAGCTGCAGGGTAGGAATAGTACTGGGCAGTACAGGGAGAAAATTACTGGGGGGGGGGACTAGGGAATGGAGGCACCTACAGGAGGGGAAGGTGGCTGCAGAGGAGCGAGTAGAGGGTACGAAGAGATGTGGTATTTCAGATGGGGGTGGGAAGGGAGTTCCAGAATTTGGGGAAGTGATGGGAAAAGACAGCTTGGCCAACGGAGGTGGCCCTGGAAGGCATGGCTAGAGTACGGGGGGTTAATTAAGGTTATGAAGGGAGCAGGCAGAAGTGGGAGGAGCGGGAGTGTACCAAACCAGAATTTCACTATGAAGTTAGAGCAATGGGAGAGGCGTCAGTCCTCAAGGGAAGGGAAAGAGAAAGATTGGTAGAGGGCGCAGTGGTGAGTGTTGGGGGTAGGGGAGACAATCGAGAACAAAGCAGCAGAAAGCGTGGAAGAGGGTGTCTAGCCTGGCTAGGGAAGTTCTGAGAGCAGCACTGTAGATTACATAATTGTAGTCAAATATTGGGAGGATCATTTTTTGGACAAGTGCTCAGTGAGCTGGCAAGGGAATACATCCACGACTCTTGTACAGGGTACTAAGTTTAGGGTGCAGTTTTTTGTCAATGGCATCCACATGTCCAAAAAAAATAGAGGTGTTGGTCCAGCCAAACCCCGAGATACCTAAATGAGGTAACATCCTCAAGCATGGTCCCGGGGGGGAGCCTGGAGACTCTCTGCCTCATGCCAAATGTCATGGAGACCGTCTTTCCTGCATTCAGGTACAGATGATTAGTTGCTGATAGTAGTGATACCGTGATCAAATTTAATCTCATGCTTGTTGTGTGTGTATATATATATATATATATATATATATATATATATATATATATATGTATATATATATATATACATATACATATATATATATATATATATATACACACACACACACACACATACACATATATACACACACACACACACACACACACACAATAACCTATGACAGGGTGTGCATTAAAGGATTTTATTGCATGCCCGTGAGGCACAAGGCCAAAGGCTGAAAACCCTTGCATCCTTGGAATATATGTACATATCCTGGAGTGGCTTATTGCACTTATAAAATGTTCTGCTGCTGTTATGTACTACATGTAAAGTGAAGCATTTTTCCCCATCATTTTTTTTTTTTAAATCTTCTGAGCTGCCCCGGCCACCCCTTCCTACCAATCCACACCAACCTCATCACCTGGCTTCTTCAGAACTTACCTTCCTGCCATCATCCTCTGCCACAAGACTGTGGATATGTACCTGGTCACCAGTGGGGGCCTGCATGGGTTTTCACAGATTTTTTTCCCTGGGCCCATAGGATGTGCAATGGGCACGATGTGCAAGCTCCCATCCACGGAGACACTCCCCGGTGCCCTAGACAAGGGTTCCCTTCTGGTGACACTGCGTGTACTGCCACCCAGACGATGAGACACAGTAACCACCCCCTTCCTGAGGGAGGAGAGCAGGCATATAGATGTTCAGTCCTCCCTCACGCAGCCAGTCTCCCCCCCCCCCCCAGCTGCTTGCATGTGTCTCTGAACCTGGGTCTCAGGCATGGCAGGAAGCTAGGTGCATGGCACCTCAGCCCTCCACACCACTGGACCGGCTGAAGTGAAGCATATATATATATATATATATTAGTTACATACAATCATTTGCTTTAACACATTTTAAATGGCAAAATATACACATAACATGCTCTCTGAATTTGTTGTTAAGGAAGCTTTATATGACTGCATGGACGGAGCTCCACAGACGTTATGCCAACATCTCAGAAAAGCACTGTGGAAGCAATACTGACACCAAACTGCTGTCCGGTGTGCTTCCACAGTGCTGTGGCACAGTTTCCAGTGGTTGTGTTTATGTGGCTCTTCTCTTCCGCCGGCTGCATAAACAAAACCACTTATGAAGGCACTTCTTTTTCTTCCACAACTGCGGAAGTGACAGCCGCTGTACACAAGATGGTGGCGCCACATCAGACTAAGCATGCGCGACTATCGCACATGCACAGTTCAGTCATCATCACCATTTTGTGCATGGCATACTCCGGTGGTGCTTGTGAAAGCTGGGCACAGCCATATTGGCTCTGATCAGAGTTTGTTTGTCTTGGTAATGAGATACAGCACCTGACATAGCATTGCTAGCTTTTCAACGCATGGTCAGGCGATATCTCAGTCAATGCGGTGTTAGGATTTTAGCTTGCCATTTTACAACTGGTAATAATGAGTGCTGGAATCAAGTTATCATCAGTCATTCTTCATACTACTGATTCTTTTTTGTCCCCCAATTTGCCTCCTTACTCGCCAACAATGAAAGCCACCATGACTGTGCTGTTCCCCAGGCTGGGACTGGGGTGGGTGAGTAGCTGCTGTCACAGCCAACATTTTTTTTTTTAAACTTAGCTTTATTCAACGAAAAGAGGAAAAACATTATACATGTTGTGTTTGACAAATCAATAACTGATCTAGTCCACAAATGTAAAGTCATAAGCAACAGGTATGCAAGTTAGAGCGATGTCTGCTTCCTGCACAGCTAACATCAAGGCCCCTCCTTGGCTGGGTGGCATGGGGGGGCAGGTGAGATGCGAAAGACAGGAGACCAAAAAAAGGTGATGGATACTAATCGTGCCTATTGTATGTACAGTGGAAGATGTTTCACATGAAATACAATCAGCAATTTAGCATAATTATAGGAACAACCAATCCAAACTGCCTGGGGAAAAAGTTATGTTATGAATACAAGAGAGGCTCTCCTGGCACAACTGCATTCCTTCTGATTTGCCTAGGGTATAGCAGAGCCAAAATGGGAAAACATTTGTTTGGAAAAGGAAGAGCAAAGAATGGTCCACACCAGGTACTTAGAGTAATACCCAAATACCAACACAGACACTGCAGTACTGCACTTGGTGCTACACTGTTCAGATTGAACCGTTAAAAAGTCCTTAGTCCTGGCCAGGTGAAAGTAAAAGACCCCATGTCACTTACTGTAAGAGTCCCAGTAGTAGATTTTGCACAGTGTCCTGGCCAACACTCCTGTCACTAATGCAGGTTCTAATGCAATATAATTGCATGTGTAGTATTACAGAGTTTAGTGGCTGATGCATGCATACCACTTATAGCCCCTGCACTACCAGTATCATTACTGCTTTGTAAAGTTTGTTTGTCTGTGTTCACAGGAATGGTGGACTAGGAACTATTTCCTGTTTTCTGCCCTGTCCCGGACATTGTGTCACGTGGTTAATCTGCTGTCGGATTCAGGATTGAGGGAACATTTTGAAACTCCCCTTTGTTTTCAAGGCATGCCATAGGATCTTTAGCATTCACCTCAACAACCACAAGAACAACCAAATGGAACCGCTGCTTAATGTCACATCTGAAAGATGGCACCAAAAAAATAAAAAAGTGTCCCCCTAACACCATGCCAGGGGCATTGTTATGGTTATAACCTATGGTATGATATATTGGTATGGCACAGCCTGCAGAGCTACCAACACCACTTCCTGCAGTATCTGGTATTCATGGAGGTCTCCCATCCGACTATAGACCAGGACCCCCCCCACCCCCACCTAGCTTCTATGATCTGATAGAAGCTGACTCCAATTTGTTAAAAGATGCAAACATTGGGCAAAGTGTTTTAAGATAGCTTGTACATGAAGGGTGCAATATAAAACTAAACAGTATTCTATTCAGTTCTGCTGTTTAAATTATAAGTATTCTAAGTGAAAAATACATAATGTATTTCAGGATTCCAATAAGCTAAGCCTGCTCTGTCAACATCTGAACTTTGTCAACACAAAGCAAGGATGCGAGGGGAAGGATGAAAATGATCACTTTTCTGGAACCCAAAGCTTACGTACCCAATAATGTTATGAATGCCTTCTAGGTGTGGAACTCTACGGTCATGATTTTGAAAGGCTATTTCTGCTTAAGGCACACAGCCTTTGACCCACCTAAATTTTTTTCCAAGGCTCATCGAGTTCTTTCCCCACCAGCTCAGGGATCACGCCTCCACCCCTTGCTCTTCAAGATATGCATGATGCTCAAGTCCTTGTCAGGATTCAAACTCTGGCCCTACTGAAAAGCATTATATAATCATTACTAGACACTACACACAGACTATGAAATGGGTAAGATAAACCAAGAAATGAGATTGGTCAAATGTAAATGTAGGATACTAACACAAGAACATATTGAAAATGCTTCACTTTCTGAACCTCATTACTGTACTTTTTTATTAAAACTTTTAAAAATAACAGGAGCCATTTAATAATCTCAAACAGGCACTTCACAGTGCGTGTAACTGTGAGATGACAGCCTGTCTTGGGTGTGTAAGGCAGCTGGCTTCAAACTATGCCTCATGTACCACAGCATGCATTTATCCCCTAATAATGCATACTTAGCCATATCTTACTACTTAAACAATTAAATGTCCTTGTAAGACAATCATAGTTTAATGTGGGTGCCTCCTCGCTTCCAAATTGCCAAGCTGGTGGGGGTGGGGCCAATTATTTTCCTCACAACTTCACAGCTCCATTGAAGACATTGTGATGTTATCACCTTTTATAAAAATAGTAGGAACCAAAAATCTGTGATTGGTAGAATCCGATCAGATGACCAAAGTATATCCCTTGACTTTATCCACAGTTCATAACCTCTTTTTTTGGTATGCTCAGAACTTCTTCTTTTGTCTGTTTTCACTTTTCTTCCCAAGCTAAACCCATTTTGGAGGTGTTGCGCTAACACACTCCAAGGATGTGCAAATACAGTATACTCTGTTATACACATGCATACTTCCAGGAGGGTAACTCCCTCTTGATGTGTGCATGTCAGGGGTATATGCACACACACCTTGTTGTGCGTTATTACATAAATAATGGCTGCACAGTTTTCTTCAACAAAAGCATAACATCATTTTGATCCTGAATTCTTTAAACTGAAGGATAAAAGGTAACAGGCCCTCACTTTAGCACCCCATCGTATGATAGAAAAATGGTTAGCCAGCCCAGCGGCGCTGAGGACTGAGGCACTGGATGCCACACCTCACACCACACTGGTGACCCAAGTTTGGGAGCGAGCTCGGGCCGTCAGGGGTCAGCCGGGGGGGGGGGGAGAAGAGATGGTGTGGAGCAGGACTGAGATGCTGCAAGGCAGCTCTCCTCTCTGGTGAGGGGACATGAGGGTTCTCCGGCTCTTGGCTGCTACCCAGTAGAGGCTAGGTGGTAGTGCCAAGTCATAAGAGAACCCCGGTATTAGGCCGGGTGGTTAGAAGGGGGCGTCACTCGAGTCGCGGAGTGCATGCGTGACCGCGTTCTGGGGTACCGGAAAGAAAATCCAGAAAATACATGTTTCTACCATTGCCAAGAAAGCACAGGTGGTAACAGGGGAGCAAAAAGCAATATGGAAAAAGGAAAAAAGAAAATGGTTACCAATGCAACTACACAAATATATTGTAACTGTAATATTTCTTAACACCTATGATGCTTATTGGCAACTAATTCTGAACAGTTGGAAGTCAATGGCGACTGCAGAGGGAAAAAAAACTGTCTGACAGTGCTGTCCATGTGTCTTCTGTGAGACTACTCAAATAAGAAAAGCTTCAACTATAAGAAATACAATTAAAATTAGATTCTACAATTAGCTCGGTTACATGCATCTTTTTGAGATTTATTTTTATTTTGCTTTTCCAGACAGGATTCTCAGTGAAGGATCGGATTCCTAATTAACACAACCAGTGGCTTTTCTCACACGTAATGATTAGACAGGGGAAAATGCTCATGTATTTCCTAATGAGGTCTAGCAACTTCCATCCGTCACTAATTACTTCTGACACTCCTGCACCGTTTTTCCGTTTCCTTGTCAAAAGAAAACTGAAATTAGAGCAGATGTAAGCTTGTCATGAAGTACAAAAGAGCCCTGACACATTTTGTGGTGTCAGGCCGGTGCAGCAGCAGCAGCCGCCCACCCGACTACAGCTATGACAAATCAAAGGTTCCTGGGGACTGACAGTGTCAAGGGGGGAGGGGGACTGACACCTATGGAAGCCTTCTGAAATAAAGGTTTCTTTACAGGCTGTACAGTGTGGGTCTGATTCACGATTTTTCTTTTAACTGCAATGTTCCTTCACCTTTAAACCTAAATCACATCTGTCAGGGAATTAAGAGGTTTGGGGGTTCTACCTCGACACTGTCAGCCACACACCCACACGTTAATTTAAGACACTTCAATTAAAAGTAGGAGTTGAGTATCTCAACAGGAAACAGCCTGTGATTAAAACATGAATGAGGCATTTTGTGTGTGTGTGTGTGTGCGTGCGTATTACACTAATGCCACTTTTCCCCATAGAAATGGTTAGCAGTTACTTCCCTGTTAACCCATTCCCTGTATATGTAATTGTGATCAAAATGAACAGTAACCGTCGAAATGCATTACATAAACTAAACGACAGGCAGCTATGATGTGCAAGAAAATATATATAACCGCGGGGAGAAAACACGTAAAAATACATGTGAGGCATTTTTTTCTTCTCACTGATAGCACAAACAATTGACTGCAAGTTCATGGCCTTTGCCAGCTGGGGTTCGTCTGGTACAGGCCCCCCCCCCCCCTCCGTTTTGAACCTCCTCTTTTTTAATTTTTCCATCTGTATTACTGTCTCTTTAAAACACTGATGTGGTGGTGTGCCCAAGTGTTGCCAAGTCTGACACGTGCCCTGCCACCAATGTCACTGCCAATCATTCTATATAGGCAGGTCCCTGTTGTAAGCCAGTGACAGGCACCCCCTCAATCTGCTTCTGACCTTTGCCTAGCACTGAGTTGCTCCTCAATCTTTTGCACCGCTGCCTCCCCCAGCGTAATCAGCTGTCCAATCAGTAGTGCAACAGGCACACAAGTGTGCCCATAATGCAACAGTGTGCTGCTCAGAATTCACTTCTCCTAGTTCTGTGTTCACACTGCTTCACTGACTGCAGTGCCACAAGATGGATCGAGGATGCGAGACGAGGGAAGTTTCGGCTGCCGCCAAGAAAAAAACAAAAAAAGCAATACGGTGCAGTCGGGCTTATTACTGGGTATTTTCACTGCCAGTCAGGTAATAAATGTTGCTGGTGGCTGCTGGATGGTTACAGTTGTCAACTTAATTCAGCAAGACAATGCTGGGACTGCTGTAGGTCGTCGAGCAGAGGTCAGGGAGTGGAAGAGTGGGCCAGCAGCATTTAGTTCTGACAGAAAGAAAAAAGAAAAAAGAAAACAAACTAACTGGTCTGCCTTCTTTAAAACAATGTGTGTTTTGCGCTCGAGAGCCTCATCATCGCTCTGTATGGCTGCCTGAATTTTGGTCAATCTCAGTCCAGCCTCTGCAGCAAAAGGGGATGAGGAGGCTCTCGAGAGCTCACTGATTATTTTACAGGAGGCAGATTGCAGTTCAGTCTTTTTCCTTTTTTCATGTTTCTGTCAGAACTTGCTGCTATCCCCTTTTGCTGCAGAGGCTGGACTGAGACTGAACAAAATTCAGACAGCCACACAGCGGGATGATGAGGCTCTCGAGAGCTCACTGATTATTTTACAGGAGGCAGACTGCAGTTCAGTCTTTTTCTTTTCTTTTCAAAATTCAGGCAGTGCCTGAATTTTGCTCAGTCTCAATCCAACCTCTGCAGCAAAAGGGCACAGGATCAAGTTCTGACAGAAATATAAAGAAGAAAGAAAAAAGACTGAACTCCAGTCTGCCTCCTGTAAAATAATCTGAGAGTTCTTGAGAGACAGTGCGTGGCTGCCTGAATTTTGCTTAGCCTCAGTCTAACCTGTGCAGCATAATGGCTGCTGTATGTTTTCTGGTCAGTACTGTGTACAGATAATTTTTTTTCTACTTATCTGCAGCTTCTGTGTCAAAATAGGTGTAAGGATTACTTCTGCATCCCCAAGTAATCTGTTGTCCTGTAATATGTGCAGAGGTTATAACAACTGTTCATCCTCCTGTGATTTTTCCTTTGACTCTGTGTCCAGTCAGCCCTTTGCAGCCTAGCTAGCACAGTTGGTCACTGTTGATTACACACAATGATCCACTGAGCATATAGTAACTAGGGCTTCTGTGGGCCTAACAGGCCCAGACCTCTAATATCTGGCTGGCTGCAGGGTGATTCATACTTCTGTACATGAGGTTAGCAAAATGCTGACATTAGCCTGAACTATGTCAAGCCAGCAGTGACGGCTGCAGCCAATATAGGTATCACTTATACTTCAATGTCAGCATTTTGCTAACCTCACGTACAGAATACAAGCATGTATTCACCCTGCAGCCAGGCACATAAAAATTTTAGAGCAAGGGGGCGGAGGAGAGTTCAGATACGAGTTGTTTAGCTTCAAAATAAGCCAGAAAATGCACCACAAAGCATAGAGAACTCCTGGGTTTCTGAAGACCTGGCGGCCCCCAGACCCCTGGCTTTTTAAAAATAGTAAAATTATACAAAAAAAGAACACCCTTGTAAAAATCCTGGTGAGGGCCTAGCAGCACCCAGACCCTATTATCTGGCTGGCTGCAGGGTGAATACATACTTCTGTTCTGTACATGAGGCTAGCAATATGGTGACATTCACGGCCTGGCCTGTCAAGCCAGCAGGTGACTACAGTGTCAGCATTTTGTTAACCTCATGTACAGAATGTGAACATACAAAACTCCAGCAGAAACAGGCCTCATGGTCTATTGAGTCTGCTCAATTGTGCAGCTAGCCCCTCAACTTGCAGCTGCCCCACCCTCCCCTCCTCATAACCACCCCCACCATTACTCCGTCTCACCTTCTCTTAAATCCTCCCACCGTCCTACATGATGCCACCTCCTCGGGCAGAGTGTTCCACTCATCTACCACCCTTTTCCATGAAAAAATGTCTCCCGATTTCCCTCCTGAATCTCCCACCCCTCCAATCTCAGTCGATGCCCTCTCATGTCCCTCTCCTTCTGAGCTGAAGAATCCCTTCTGTATTAATCCTGTTAATACCCTTTGGGTACTTAAAGATTTCGATCATATCGCCCTATCCCTCCCCTCTTCCAGGGAATAAATTTGCAGCTCTCCCAGCCTCTCCTTGTAGGATTTTCCCTCAAGTCCCTTTATCATCTTTGCTGCCCTACACTACACCCCCTCCAACAACCTGATGTCCCTCTTCAGGAATGGACACCAGTACTGCACGCAGTATTCCAGGTACAGCCTGACCAATGACCTGTACAGGGGTAAGATCACTTCCCTGTGCCTGGAGGAGATTCCCCTCGCTATGCACCCCAGCATCTTGTTTGCCTTTGAAGCCGCCTTCCTGCACTGAGCTGAGTGGTTCATACTCCCCATTATTAGTACCCCTAGATCCTTTTCCTCGACTCTGCTTTCCAACTGATATTTCCTTCCCTGGTTCCTTGCTCCAAAGTGCAGTACCTTGCACTTTTTGGCGTTGAACCCCAACTGCCATGTCTCTGATCATTCCTGTAGTTTGGTCACGTCTTCCTGCAGCCCCCTCCACCCCTCTATGTCATCTACCACTGCACTGATCTTAGTATTGTCTGTGAACAGACTGATCCTACTCTGGATGCCATTTGAGATATCGGCTATGAATATCCTGAACAGCACGGTCCCAGGAATTGAACCTGGGGCACCCCCTCATGCGCCCTTGGTGACAGAGTCTCCCCACCCTTTGCTGCCTACCCCTCAGTCAGTTGGTGATCCAGCTGACCATTTTATCCCTGCCGAAAGTATTCCAGTTCCCCCCCCCAGCCTCCCATATGGCACAGAGTCAAAGGCCTTGCTGAAGTCAAAATATAGGACGTTCACTGCATGGCTCCTGTCCAGTTCCCTAACCCAGTTGTAGTACTCGACTAGGTTTGTCTGGCATGATCTGCCCAATACAAAACCATTCCAATGGCTGTCTTGGAGCCCACTGTCTTCCAGAAAGGTCACCAGTCTCTCTTTTAGGATTGACTCCATGAGTTTCCTCATGATTGAAGTGAAACTCATCGGTCTGTAGTTGCCTGGATCATCCTTCGGGCCACTTTTATGAATGGGCACCACATGGGCCATGCTCCTGTCCTGCGGCACGCATCCTGTGTCCAGTGATGTATTGAACAGGTCTGCCAGTGGTCCCACCAGGATGTCTGCTAGCTCCCCAAGTACACCAGGGTGAATGCCATCCGGCCCCGGCGCCTTGTCCACCCTCAGTGCCCTTAGTCCCTCCAGCACCCTGTCCTCTGTAATTCTGATATCAGTCGCCCCCACTCTGCCCACTCTACCCTTCCCATGGGGTATTTGCCCCCTTCTTTCCTTCGTGAACACAAAGCAGAAGTACTCATTCAGTGCCTCTGCCTGGTCCTTCCTTCTCCACCCATGCC
Organism: Neoceratodus forsteri; assembly: GCA_016271365.2. Taxonomy (NCBI): domain Eukaryota; kingdom Metazoa; phylum Chordata; order Ceratodontiformes; family Ceratodontidae; genus Neoceratodus; species Neoceratodus forsteri. Next base: position 544,579,812 of record CM057449.1, read on the forward strand.
CCATCTTTCTTAATCCTCACAATCTGGTCTTTGTTTCTTCTTCTCTCGCCAATGTATCTGAAGAAGTCCTTTTCCTTGTCCTTGATTCCCTGTGCCAGTCACAGCTCTCTGGAAGCCTTGGCCACTCTGACTAGCCTGGTAGCCGCCCTGGAGTTCTTCATGTACTCGTCTTTGTCCCCTTGTCCTCCTAATTTCCTAAGCCTCCGGAATACTTTGCTCTAGGCCCTCACCCCTTCCATCACCTCCAGAGTCAGCCATCTCGGCTTCTTTGTTCTCCCCTTCTTGCTCCATGTCCTGGTGCAGGTCTCAGTAGCCTCTGCCAGCCCTTTCTTAATGATATTCCATTTCTGGCTGGCACTCATGCATGTCTGAATTCCCACCAGATGCTCAACCAAAATTTCCCCCATCCTTTTAAAGTCCGATCCCTTTAAATCGATCGCCCTGGTACCTGTTCCTCCTGTTATCCTTCCCATACTGAGTGTGAACCACACTGTATGATGGTCGCTCCCAGCCAGGGGGTCCTCCACTCCCAGATCCTTTACAGCCTCCCCATTTGTTAATTCCAGGTACAGAGTCCTACCCTCCCTAGCTGGCTCACAGACTAACTGCACCAGGAAGCAATCCTGAAATGCATTTAGTAATCCCTACTCCTTTGCACACGTGGTGGTTGGAGTGTTCCAGTCCACCCAAGGAGGTTGAAGTCCCCACCACTACAGTGTTCCCCTTCCTACAGACTCTTCTAATCTGCTCTGCCAACTCCCTATCCAGGTCATCCCCCTGAACTGGTAGCCTGTACACCACCCCCACCCTCAGTGTCTTTCTTTTAGAGTCTTGAAACTGCATCCATAGGGCCTCTGTCCTGCCCTCCACCCCCCTCCTCTCTCATATACCTTATCCCCTCCCTCATGTAGATCACCACCCCCTCTCCATTATCCTCTAGTCCTGTCCTTTCTGAATATCCTGTACCCTGGGATCATCGTATCCCAGTCCTGGTTCCGAGTGGCCCAGGTCTCTGTGATGGCCACAATGTCCACCCTCCCCACAACCAAGAGAGCTGTAGTTCGGCTGATTTGTTACCTAAGCTTCTTGCATTCAGGGAGACCACCCTCCAACCTGTGTCTTTCTGCCCCCCCCCACCCTGGTTCCCCCCAATCCCTCCTTGTGTTCCAACCTCAAATACCTCTCTGATAGCTTGGAGGGTAGCACGCTTGGCTCCCTCCTCTGGGATCCCTGCCTACTAGCTGTCCTTCCGCCACCCCCACCTAGTTTAAATCAATCCTTGATGTTATGTACCCTCAAACCTCTGCTTTAACATCCCTTTCCCCTCCCTGCTCAGGTGCAGCCTATCCCCTGCATATAGATCCTTATTTTCCCAAGTACTGCCCCAGTCCCCCACTACCCCATACCTCTTAGACTGACACCATTCCCCCAGCCATTTGCTGAACTCCCCAATCCTCCCTTTCCTTCCCGTACTCGCGCAGGGTACCGGGAGCACCTCTGATAAAGCCACCAATTCCCCCATGTCCTCACATAGCCCTCCCAATTCCTCAAACCTCCTCCTCCTCCTCACTTCTCCACCATCTCTCCCGCCAGGTCATTAGTGCCCACATGCACCACTACATACCGTTTCTTCCTGCCCTTCCTTGTGCACTTAGGAACCGTCTGCCTCACCCTGTCCACCATTAGCCCGGGTATAGTCTCCCCCCATATTCTACTATGCCACTCCCCCCTACCGTCCCACCTGATCCCTTTAAGTATGGAATCACCAAGCACTAGTACACCCCCCTTCCTTGTTCCTTGTCCCTGGCCCCACCCCTTTCCTAGGGTATCCAATCTTAGAGCATGTCAGCTCACTAACTCCACTCTTCCTCCCTACTGCTCTCGGCCCCTTCTCCCCCATCCTGTCTCCTGCCCCTTCACTGCTAGCTCCCTATCCCCCACATCCCTCTCCCCTGCCTTGGCCCCCCCACTCTACCTCAGTCGTCCACCCCACCAGCAGTGCATTTCTTCCCTTCACCCCTGTCGCCCTCCTCTGACTCCTGCCCCTTGTGCATTTCCATCTTCCTCCTTCTCCTGCTCTCACCTGGAGATCCCTTCTCCTCCTCCACCAGTGTCATCAGCTCAGCAAACCTATTTCTTGCCCATCCTGCCTGGTTGTGCCGCTGCTCCCCCCCTCCCCGACTCTAGCCTTTCCACTAACGATAGGCCCCTTGCTTGTTCTGCGCTTGCAATCCCTCCCCATCATTTCCCTTGAGCCACTGTCTCTCCCCCGCTGTGTCATGTTATTTTCCGGATGTGACCCTGCTACTTCCAGGTTCCTTCCCTTCCCTGTCCCCTCATCCTCTCCCAGCTCTCTTCTAAGCCACAGCAGTTCCTCCTCCAGCCTCCTCAACTGGATACAGACTGGACACCCTCCTAGCCTCCACAATATGTTAATCCAAACTGCCGCCCCACATCCATTACAGCCCACTATCCTACCCATGATACCAGTACTATGAAATACAGTTCTATCTATAAGTTTCTAACCAGCCCAGTCCCTACTTAAAAATACAATACCAACTACAGTAGCAGAGAAGCAAAAACCGCTACTAACTATGATACCATACCACCCACACGTTTCTCAGCAAAATACAGCTTGAGGTGCTACACCTAAGTACAAAACATAGTACTGTCTATAAGTCTTTAACCTGAGCTACATATCAGTCTATAACATTATAAAGAACAATCCCTTCTGTTAGGGCACATTAGTGGATGCACCTGGTAGTGCTTTCCACCAATCCCAATGCAGCACCACCCCCCTCCCATAAGTGTGGACAAGCTGGGGGAGTCAACTGGCCTCTTGCCCAACTGTACACCTCATCCCTTTTCTTCAGGCAGGAGCAAACACATCCCTGCAGTTCCATGCTTTTTCAGTTTTCAGCCCCAAACTGTAAAATGGCTCTGGCAAATCTCCTGCCCCTCCCCCAAGTCTACCTCTGCAGTTTCCTGTCTATCAACTGACACAGAATTGAACTCCAGAATACAGCCTTAAACTAACAGCACTGTTTAAACACCCAAAATACAGCCCTTATCCAAAATGCACTTTTAAAACACCCAAATACTAATATGGACCAATTTTTTTAATCTGATTACCACCTCTAATTACTGCTTCCAATGAACACTGATGGAACTTATGTATATACTGTATATAATGTATGAGTTCTATACATACTGTTTATAATATGTGAGTCTGAATGTGAACCCTACTGCTACCCTTGTATAAATGTTACCATTGTACTATGGTGTAACTAATGTAACTACTGTATATAACAGTTCCCAAATGTCCTTTCTGTAACTAACTCCGGGTCACCCCTGAAAAAGGGACCATTGGTCTCGGTGGGCTTACCCGGTAAACAAAATCTAAATAAATAAATATATATCCCTCTTCCAGTACAAACTATTTGAACTACTAGGCAAACTTAGGAAAACAAACAAAAAAATACTCCCCTTTAGTTTAGCCTCACACAAACACGAGGGAACTTTTGCAGTTCATGCTTCCCCAGTTTCCAGCCCCAAGTATGTATTCACCCTGCAGCCAGACACCTCATAATTTTAGAGCAAAGAGTGGAGGACAGCTAAAATATGAGTTATTTAGCTTCAAAATAAGCCAGAAAATGCACCACATAACATACAGAATCCCAGAGCTTCTGGTGGCTCCCAGACCCTCAGCTTTGCCCCCCCTTGCAAAAATCCTGGCAACAGGCCTGAAGTCGAAAGCCAAAACTTTCAGGTTTGTTTGAGTGTGGTCTAAGGACAAGTCTTGGACAGCTGGCATTACTGAGAATTTTGTAGATTTTAACTTATTAAGGGGAAAAAATGGTGTTCTGAAGCATGAACAGTGGTTAACAAATGTTTCATAACTGAATAATGACAAACTGACACGCGTCACTTACGTCAGTGAGACTCCATTTTCCTGAGATAGGACTCATGGTTTTGTGAGCCTTAGCTGTCACAGGAGTGGTAAAGACAGGGGTAACCTTTATGCATCAAAAACAAGAAAATGTATAGAAGTATGAAAATTATGTGGTTTATAGTATAGGTTAGAAAGTCAATTCTTCAACTTTTTGTAAAAAAAAAAAAAAATCTATAGTTTTTCAAATAATACTGAAATGAGGCTGTTGTGTTTCATGAAAACCGGTCCTGCTTTTGTGATGTGAATCTGCTTTCGTGACACGTAAAACCACTTGTTGGTACAACATCATTTCTGTGACGGTCTCAATAAGAGAAAAATCTCGATGGCTTTCTTTCTTGTGCTATGTCTGTGAACATGCAACAGCTTTGCAAGGCACTCGTGAAATCCACTACAGGTCTGGCCATATGTATGTGTATATGCAGCAGGTCACTTGGAAAGTCTGGTACTGGTCTAATACAATGCGTGTGATGATGCAGATGCATTGTGGATGGCCACACAAAGAATGCAACCACAGTTATGTGCCTCAAACTGGAAAAAAAAAAATCAATGCAAAAAAAATACAATGATGTAAAAGTTAAGGTTTCTTCTTAAAACCACAGAAGTAGGGAAATGTGGTATTACAGTTTCTGGACCCTAATTCTACATTATCCGTATGAACACCACTGAACTGAATGCAAAAGCACAACCCCGATTAACGACATTTGCTTAAACATTACAAATTTGTGTGACCAGGCAACTGCTTCGCTAGAGACCCAAAGGGACACCTGCAAAGTCTGCTGCTTAACTGATGTAACATGTGTCATAATGCAGGTGCCTTGGGAGTGGCACACGCGCACACAGACACACATACAGTACGGTATCATGGGACCTTGCGTCTCACAACATATGAGTATGATGGTCATTATGGGGTATAATTGTATTCCTCCCACTATGTTATTTATTCCTAAAGTTCACCAGCTGGAAGATACGGGTCTTAACTTTTCAAGTGGAAATGAACAGGATTACCACAGTTCAGCCCACTACACACTCCCTATACAGTGTGGCTTAAATTCTGTTTTATTAATGCAATAGCACCCTTCAAGGATTCTGGTCATGCAGATTGTACAGACTTCACAAATGGCCACAACGCACCTGAAGCATCCATATAATCTGCAAGACCAAACACCTTCTTGGATATTACTGCATAATATAAATGACACTGGTAACTGGAATAATGTGACTGGTCAACAGTGATAAGACCCTGCAGGGATTTCACATGATACGTGTCTCAAGTCTTGTTGCCCCATCTTTCCTTCATTTAAAGAAAATATTTTTAAACCATTTTATAGGCTCACTGACACTCTAGGGTGTACATCTAGCTGAAATGACAAGCTTCCTTGGAGGCTTAAGGCACTTGGATGCACCTCATGCCTCCCAGTGTACCCTGGACATCTATCAGTTTAGCTCAATGCATGGCCTGTCATGTGGTGTTGCATTAGAGGGAGATTTCTACGGTTGGAACACTGTCAACCCCACTTTTAGTTAAAAAGACAAAATCTGTTCGGGGATGGGGTGTGGATCAGACATCTGTGAGGAAACATAGTAAAAACTTTGTACTGGGGTTTCACTCAGCTCAGCAGGCTACAACGTACGAAATCTGCCAGCAGATAAAGACCTAGAGGTCTATCAGGTCTGCTCAAATGTGCAGCTAGCACCCCAGTCCATATTACCTGATGTACTCAGTGTTTTATGTTCATGTCCTAAGCCCCAATACTTCAGCCACTGTGAGAGAAACACTACTTTAGTGCCTATCATGATGTAATTTCTCTTTAACACCCAGCATGGCCATACAATGTGGTAATACGAAGATTGACAGCAGCAAAAGGCCATCATGGTCTATCTAGGCTGCTCGTGAATGCAGCTAGCTCCCTATTCAGCAGCTGCCCCAACCCCTCCCCTTACTTCCCTTTACCCTCCCCTTTGCCCTGTTCCACCCCTTCTTGAAGCATTCCACTGTAGTATATGCCACCACTTCAGCTGGTAGTGCATTCCACTTTGCCATCACCCTCTCCATAAAGAAATGCCTCCTCACCTCCCTCCTGAATCTACCCCCTCCAATGTATCTGCTAGTGATAACACTGCTTCCAGGAATTACAACCACTCCCAACAGCCACTGTGAAAAAAGTACCACCTTACGGTCTCCGATGATGTAATTCCAAGTAATAGCTGCACAGTCATATAATGTGACAGTTTATCGGAAAGTGATGATGACACAGCGTCCAGGAATTTCATCAAAATTTCACTGTGAGAGAAATATCACCTCAGTCCATGATGATGATGATGTCATTCCTAAATAATAACCTGTGTGGCCATGTAGTGAGACCCTGTATTGAGGAGTGGTGATAACACTGCTTCTGGCAATGCAACCACTCTTAACAGTCATTGTGAAAGAAACACCACCTCACCATCTGTGATGATGTCACTCCTCATAAATACCATCTGTGGCCATATAATGTGGCACTGTATCAGGTAGCGATGACAACACCACTTCCAGGGATGCCAACCACTCCAATGGTCTTTGTGAGAGAAACACCACTTCATTGCCTGTCATGATGTCATTCTTAATAAATACCTGGTGTGGCCATATAATAAGGAACTGTATCTATGAATGATGACAACACTGCTTCCAAGAATGCCAACCACTCCAGCAGCCACTGTAAGGGAAACACCACCTCACTGTCTGTGATGATGTCATTCCTCAATACCCTCTGTGGCTACATAACGTGGCAATGAATCTGGTAGCAATGACAACACTGCTTCCAGGGATATCAACCACTCCAACAGCCTCTGTAAGAAAAACATCTTATCACTGTAGGGGGATGATGTTATTCTTCATAATTACACTGTGTGGCCATAAAATGTAGCAATGTATCTGACAGTGATGACAAAGCCAATGTGAGAGGGAAAAAAAAAAACTTGCTGAGATGCTGTCATTCCTAATAGCACTCTGAATGGCTGTATAATGTAGTTATGTTATGTATCTGGTAGTGATGATGGCACTATTTCCAGGAATGCCAATCTCTCAAAAAGTCGCCATCGCAGAAATACTCCCTCACTGTCTGTGATGATATCATTCCCAATGATACTCTGCTTGGTTATATAACACAGTTATGCATCTAGAAGGGGTGACGCCTCTGCTCCCAGGAACATCAACTTCAAATAAAATAAAAAAAAATTTAAGCTGACTTTTTTTAAAAATATCTCTGGCACAAGTCACCCTAAAGCCTACTCTTTTCTAGGTCCCTTTTTCCCCTGCTTGTATGAGATGTGTGTCCTCCTCTTTGACTTACACAACCGGAATACCAACTGGATTTCTCTTATTTAATAATATCCAAACTTTAGTAGAATTTTTTTTAACTTGCAGTATTGTCTCCAGCCATTTTATAAGACATGTACAAGCATAAGTATCCCCATAAGGTAAGGTACAGGCTGTTCTTCAGAATGACATTATCTGTACCATGTAGATGAGACACAGTTCTCTCTCTTATGATTAGCACCCCACTGTAAGCCATCCTTTATGCTCTCTGTATGTGCAAGCCCCTCCGACCTTTGAGTGTCAATCATGTTTCTAGTGAGACGGTAGCCAATACAAGCATCCACTGTGTTTTTCTGACTTGGTTAGTGACAGATTACATGAAATATCATCAGTTCAAACCTATCAGATGCACGGAGTTTCTGCACATTTTAAAAATCTGTATTGTTCCTTTATTGTACCTTCCCTTTCTCTCTCTCTCTGATGAAGGGCAGCTCCAATGGGTGGTATTGGGGGGGACCGGGACTGATGCCCCCTCTAAAATTACATTTTTTCATTGAATTATTCCATTGTTCTGGGCAAATAATGACATTTTATATGAGGCTAGCCCCCTGCTTTTTATGTTTAGGGCCTCCCGACTCTGATCCATGTGAGAAATAGAAACATAGAATTTAATAGCAGATAAGGACCGCTTGGCCCAACCAGTCTGCCCATTTCCCTACCTAATGAATAAGCTGCAAATAATCAAATGTAATTCTCATCTGCAGACTTTTCTTGTAAACCGACTTCTCAGACTTTATCTTTACACCCTCAAGGTTCAGGGACAAAAATCTGTAACTTCAATGGGTTATTTGCATGGGATTTAACTCTCTGTTTACTCAAAAATTACCTGGATTGTAAAATAACCCCAAAAACCTCTTGCTGTCCAGGTGGTGCTTACTACACCATGTATTTACTGTCTGTTTCAGGCAATGCTTTAATTGTGGCTCTGCTTTTAGGGCTCTGAGCTGTACAGAATTGTATAATGCACTGTTCATAGCCTTGGTGACTGTATGTATATATTTTGTTCCTATTCTGTGTTTACTGACTGCTTGTGTTATGTTCATCTGGTTCTACCGGATTCTGTGTAATGCCTAACTTGTATCATGTTGTCCGCTGTATGAACTTGCATTTCATTGTACTCTCCTGGGTCGTACCTGAAAATAGGCAAATGTCTTGTCTAGTGTACTTACCTGGTCAACAAAAGCTAAATAAATAAATAAACACCCAGTTTAACTACTTGTCCAGTCCCTCGGCTCACCATGCAAAGAAAGAGGCCTTGCACCTTCATGATCTAGGACCTCCCCCGCCCGTCAGCCATAGATTGCCATAAACCTAGTGGCCAAGATTTTCAAAAAGGGTAACAACCCCTTTTAATCTAGTGATTTGTTTTGCTTGGTAAATATATCTTCATTGAGTTTTTCACATGAGGGAACTTGCACATAATACACATGTCACTGTATTCCTACGTATGGCTACCATTTGATAACGTATTATAGATAGAAGCAGTCCAGTAGTGATTAACAAAAAAAAAAAAATCCCAGGGTACCTGCCCTCTGAGGTTCAGCAGTGGGGGAAGGAGGGACCCACTGTAATATTTAGGTTCAGATAGCTGGTATTCCCCTGACATCTGTTTTTGGGGGGTTGTTGGGGTGTGCATCTCCTGGGTCGATCTTGGTATTTAATTTTATGCCTCCACCCAATCCATTCCAACTCCCAACTGTACTGGGGCCTCTCACTTTACTGCATAACTCTAGTCCCTATGGCACAAAGTTGGGTCAAGCTGCATGACCCATAGAAGCCAAGCAGTCCACCTTGAGGTAAAGGTCTCTGCTCATTCCTTCAGCCCAAAGGTGATCTGCTCCATGACACAGATATGATTCACCATCTCCTACCACTGTGGCAGCTCAGGTGCCTGTGCTGTCAGCCATTTCCTTGTGGTGTATTTCGGCACTGCTGCCAGTATTATGCCCAGCAAGTATTTCAAATGTCTTCTCTTGATAAATCTAGGGTATTGATATGGCAGGTATATTTCTGTGGTTAGGACTACTATGACAAGGAGTACCTCAGAGGTCACCACCTCCAGTTTCTGAAGAAAGTCTGCCACATGTGGGCAGGCCCACATTATATGTGTATGGGTCACTCTTGCCATCCTGCTTTGTCTCCAGCAAGCAGCGCTGCCTCCTGCTCCATATCTGGTTGTTATTACTGGTGTTCGGAAGAAGCAAACTAATTAGCTGCCTCCAAGCATGGGACAAGGTTACCCTGCCCACTTCGGTGTAGTCTTTTTCCCCGTATTTAAACTCATCTCCCTATTTCTGCCACTCATTTCTCTGCTACATAAGGGTGCTGGATGATTCTGTGCTTTGTATGGCTTGTTAATGACGGAGATGAGGAGTCTGGTAGTCTGTGAGTTAATGTGTGCAGCTAGAGTTGATATCAGCAGTGGGCGCTTGGTCCGTTAACAAACCACACCAGACTGTGCATTCAAACAGTACCTTACCTGCAGCTATCTATAAAAATAAAATCCCTGTGATCAAGTTCAAACTGGGTTTGGAGATCGCAGAAGGGCTTAATCAGATAATCCATACAAAACTACGCCAGAGAAACCAGGTGAAGTCTTTGATGTCGGCAGAATGTGGGGATCTGTACTGGCACATGTAAAGTCCCTTTGCGAAGCTAAGGGGGGTGGGGCACAGACAAAGGCAGAGGTCAATCCTAGGGAGGACTCCAGCCATCTCTAAGTTCTCTCCACACTTTGTGTCAGATGAACTGGCAACACCATAAGAGCACTGCGAGTTGCACAGCTACTGCTGCAGGGAGTGTTGTGCCTCTGCTGGTATCTCAAAACTTGAAGTGTGTCCCTTTGAAGAGAAGCTTAGCACTGCTGGAGACCCCATGAAATATTTATTTTCCTGACTGTGGTGGCTCTGTTGAATCCTTCTGAAAGCCATCAATCTTACCATTCTCTTAAAATGGTGTCAGTATTATTAAGTATATGCTTTCATTTGCATGATGTCTGAACTTCCCCACTCTCAACTGGTCTCAAATTAAAAATAAAAAAAAATAAATAAAAAATAAATATATTCAGCTAAACGTTAATGTGACAGACCTGTAGTCTAGCTGTGATCTACCTCTCTCATGTCGCACTCAGCACCAAAATAGTGAGAACTGCATCTGTGTGTGTGACCTGAGGAGCTGTGTCACAGTCCGATTGTTTGTGTTTTTGCACAGCGCAACCATCTCGCTACAACAGCTACTGCTGCACAGGCTATCTCCTCTATGTGATCCAGACACAGTTAATTCAGTCAGCCATCATGGAGTCCTGAGATGTGCTACAAGGGACTGAGGACACTGTTCTGGTGCAGAGTGAGTCACTGAGAGACACAGATCACACTGGGTGCAATTGAGACTTGGACCATGTAAAATGGTTACCTTCCTTTTGAGGTTCAGAGCGGATGTAAAATTGAATGGAAGATTACGTTACTATTTTATAAATATAGGTCAGCAACATTCACGAGACTCCACCCACCCAAACCAAAAATCAAAAAATGGGAGCGAAAAAAAAAGGCATTACAAATTGATTATGAATTTATTACATGTTTCACAATGACAAGTAAATATTTACCAAATACAGCCACAAATTTAGACTGCAGTCCGCAGTAGAGCTTACACATGCTGTCCAAACAAAATCCAGCAATTACAGTGATCAAAATGTTGTGTGGAAAAAGAAGAGGGCTCAGTTAGCATACAAGAGTTTTTGCAGCGGCTGTTAATTTTAGTGACAGAAGATGGCTGTTCATGGATGGCTCTCTGGGGGATTCACACAAGACACCTATTGACAGAATTAAAAGAGTTGTTCCTTTTAAGTATCAAGAGAGACTGCTTTTGGGTGCGAAACACTTACTCCATGGTTCACACAGGCATGTCAAACCCGAACAGAAAAACAGAACCAATTATTAAGCCCCAAAAATCATATCTAAACATGTCAAAATTGCATTCATAACCTCATGTTTTACTTAATCCACTGTAAATAGGAGGTGTTTCATTCACAGTTTCCTGAAAAAGTGTTTTTACCTTGCTTGCAAAGCTTTAAAATCGCCAGCAGCGCCTAAAAGAAATGCTGACTTTACCATGCTTCAAGCAAAGTACTGCTGACATCTCAGCATAGGTGCATGCTCGCAGTCAGCCTGTTCTTAGACAGCTGTTCAAAAGTGGGGGAGGGGCCACTGTAACGTCATGTCAATGTGATGTCTGTACTGTGAACAAAGTTTGAGCAGGCAGCAGATGCACTGAGTTTTGGCTGTGAATGTGTTCATATCTCACATACACAAAACCACATTTGCCACTAGTCTTTAAAGGACAAGTGACAGAGCTGATTGACAAAGGAAGGGGGATCATAGTTTAGGAAAGCAGTATGAGAAGGCAGCTTGACCAACAGTAGACTTCCTGGATAGAATAGAAAGGGAATGGGAAACATTGCTGCAGAGAGTGTTGGAGGAGGGAGAGGACAGGACAGGAGAGCGGTAAAGGGAACCAAATCAGAACATGGATATAATGGAAGTACAAGAGGAAAAGTGGCTGGCATCAAGAGAGGGGAAGGAGTGTGCAGAGCAGAGTGAGCAGTGCGGGGTTCAGGTGGACAGTCTAAGGCAAAACAACAAAAAGAAAAAGAGGGAGCCCAGTCTGGCAAAGGAGGATTTGGGAGCGCCACTGTGAAGTATACTACCATAATCAAAAACTTGGAGAGAATCATCTTTCAAACAATCTCCTGGTACAATAAAGGAAAGAAAGAATGAATAGGCAGACAGACAGATACTTCAGTTTTACTCTGGCTTTCAAGTCAATGTAAACAAGATTTTTGCCAGCTATGTTCTGGAAAATCTCACAAAACTGTATATTAATTTCAGTATACACACATTAAAACCAGATTAAGATGACCTAAAACCAGATGAAGATAACCTCATAGATCTAGACCAGGTTTAAGCAAGAAGTGAAATTCGCTACTGGCCAAATCTTGGTAGATTTCATATCAAGTCCATAAAAATGGACTTTAACTGCCACTAACTATCCCTACTGGCTTATACTGGAGACATTTTAGAGATGGATAAGTATACTCATAGTGCCGGTGTAATGTGTGTGTGGGACTTGTAGCCTTTCCCAGCCACTGGCCTTAGTGGACGCCAGGGTTGAAGTGAATGGGGAACTGCATATTTTGCACTATGTTTTACAGTCTTCCACTATTTTACTAATACAGATAAACCATATTCCTTTTTAAGTATTTTTTGCATCTGGGTGCAAAAAGTAAATAAAAAGCACAGGGTGCTACCATTTTGCTTCTCATACTGCCACTGAAGTTTGCAGCAGAGCCTAAACATGTCCAAAGACAAGGAAGAGGAAGTGTATTGGTGGCGCTTCCATGGGGGTTGAGATCAGGAATGGTCCGAGTCCCGAGACAGGGACCAAAACCAGATCCTTGACTTTGACCCTGACCAGTGATAGGAATGCGCTGTCGAGGCGATGCAGGAGGAGGAGCCATGTAGATCACATGGACCAGGTCCTGCTACAAGACCCCCTGAGGGGGAAGCTCCTAGGAGGAAACAGCAGGGTCAGCTGACCTCCCCTGTCCCTGTTGGGAGTGGGCTGAGAGGACTGGAGTCTGGGAGAGAGAGTCATCCCCCAACTCATCTGACAACGAGTCAACCAGGTCGAGAAAAGTCTCCGCCAGCAAGCCAGATGGAGACGAGGAGTTAGCGGCCTGCCCTTTAGCCATGGTGGGATCAGCCAAAGCTGACTGCTCAACCATCGTTGAGTGGTCAAAAGTGTTCAGAGCATGGGAAGAGTGAGCCCGCTCTCGGTCCCAAGACTTACTGTGGAACTTCCTAAGTCACACCTTAGAAGAGTGATCCCCTCGGGAAGGGCCCCCCCTAGAGTTTGGAGTGACTTGCTTACATCCCTGAAGGATCTGGTGAAGGAAGTCCCACAGAGGCACCCACCAGGAGCAGAGCTGGGGCACAGAAGAGACTGCTGGGGCCTGAACTGCTGCCTCCTTGAGAGCAGTCAGCTGTGAGGTGGATCCCACTGCTGAAACGGCCTTGCGGGCATCCCTGGACCAGACCGGAAGATTCCACTCATCCAGCTGGCCAAGCAAAAGGCAGGCATACCTATCCTCCAAGGAGGAGGGGAGCACAGTTTTGCACAGACCATGGGCCTGTGGGTCGTGCCACGCTCCCAGGCAATAGACGCATGAGGCATGGGGGTTGGTGTGTGATATTTTTTTTAATTTCAAGTCATGCACTGTTTAAACCTAGGGCCGGCTTGAGAGTCGTCACAGTCCACAAAGGGAGAGCAGAGGCAAAGAGGAACTGGCAAAAGGATGAAAATTTAATGAAGAAAATGCCTGAAAACTGAAGAAAACAGGGCCTATAATTCGTGCAGAGAGTTGCAAAGGAGGAGACCTAACTCTTCCAGCAGAAAGGAAGATCTGACGTCACGGAGCAGTGCAGAGGAGGATATCACCTGGATGGGTGGGAGGAGCTTATCTTCAATACATTCCAGCTGGATTTAAAGGAAAAGGAAGACTGCCAACATGTGGATAGTGCACCATATCCACATCCCTAGAAGAAATTTTAAGCCCTGGTTGAAAAATGTACTTCTGAACCTATAAATCTCACTTCTAAAGACTTGAATTTATTTCCTGCCATTACTACTTCCCTAGAGGGCCACTGTAAGAGTGACCTTCCTCCCCCAAGCCAAGACCCAAACAGATATCATATAAATCTTAACCCACCTAGTTCCAGATTCAAACATATATCCCCCATTAGGCACCAGATTCAAACATCTACCCCATTAGCAATGCTTTGTTATTATGGTGCTCCTAGTTGGTGGTACAGGTCAAGTTGCAGAAGATGCATTACAACAAAGTCATATTATATATCACATAATATATAGTCAGGACTGCAGATCACAGTTGATTGTCAATGGTTAACATGTCACTTTTAAAACAGTGCAACAAAAGTGGCAAAAATTGTGCTGACCCCAGCTAGCTCAGTCACCAGCAGCCGATTCTGATTAAGTTACACTACACCTTATAGGTACTTCACACCTACCCGAAGTTTAAGTTTTTTTTTTTTTTTTTTTTTAAATAGCCCACAGAAGAGCATGCTGTCTTTCCCCAGCAGGCAGCAGTCTCCAGTCTTGAAGGTGAAGAGCTTTCCGCATACTGACCCACAGTGGAGGCTTAGACATCAATTGTCCAGATATTAACCTACTAGGCTTTTATTCACCGCACTCTTCCAGGGCATATGGGGTTCTATTAGGATTTATTGTGAATGATTTGCTGGGAGATTTTTCTCAGTGAGCTCTGCAAGTCACTAGCTGAACCTCAGTCATGGCTTTGTATGGTGAAAGCAGAAGCCCTGACCCTTGACATCAGAAGCCTGCTGCCCATTGAGAGGTAGCGGACGTGTAAGGAAAACAATAAAAAGTTGGGAATAGGATATATAATGAAGTGTTACACTCATAAATTTGTAAATGTGTTAAAATAGGTTACCTTCATTTCAGGGTAAGTTTTATGGGTAACGTTCAACTGTATAGTTATCTGCAAGCTATCAAACTGACAATAATATATTAATTTGAATGATTAGTGCTTATTTAACCAATCTGATGAGCGCTTTTTCACCCTTTTTTTCCACTACCCTTATCAAACTTATAGAGTGTACTTAAAAAAATCGGTTTTCTTCTTTGTCAAGGCTTATAATCCCCCAACTGCTACAAACATGCCACTCCCTAAAGATAACTGAATCCTGAAGGTACTAAGACAGGAGCAGACTGCTGTCCTAGCGTAAATATATGATGACATAATCTATTGGATTTGATCACTAAAGGTCTTCATGCCCTTCGTTCTAAAGCTCTCTCAGTACTCCCCTTCTAGATCCTTACAATCACCTAGTACCACTTTATTGAAATTTCTCAATTTTAATCGAGACAGTGGGAGTGCGTGTTTATTCTAAAAGGGCACCCATGCCGTGGAATACTTCCCTTACCTATTCACCAGACTGGGTTCTTTAGACTCTTTTAAATCATCAGTAAAACAAACTTTTCTCTGGTCAATGAGTCACTTTGAAGGTAAACTGCTGTTTGCACCTGCAGTGTACCCGTCTATCAATTAAATTGTGAGTGCCATGTATTTCTTATGATTATGTTGCCAATATTGTAATCTCAGTTTTTCATTGTAACTGGATATTGTTTTTATAGTTAGGTACTTCAGGTTTTGGAGGAGAAACGCTACTTAAATAAAGCAGATTGGATTGATTCCCTTAAGGTATTTTGCATGTTGCTGCTGTCTACGTATTTACTATGTTGTATTTGCTAATTATTAGAGATGTTTTAAATGATGCACAAACATTCTATAATTTATTCACCTACCTCATTCCCCCAGAACGTCCATGGAAAGGAGAGTTTTATCTCATTGCGACTATCCTGGTGTGTAAAATTTAAAATACTGTACTGAACACGATTTTAGCTCAAAATGTCCCTACATTTTTCACGGATCTAGTGTTGAGCTTCCCTGCCCTCCTTAGGGACAGCAAAGATGGTCAAAAATTGGGGCAGATATTTTAGAGCTGTAGACCTGAAGTGTATTACTACGTGCCGTCTTTCTGTAACCCACCCACCAAAGCACAGTGGAGGGTGAAAGTTAATGGAAAGGATGGAAAGAATTACTAGTCATCTGAGGCTGGAAACTGAGAAATTTCTTGAGAGATGGAGACCATGGCACAACCATACTACACAGGGAGATGAGAATTTTGGAGCCTAAGGAGAGGTGGGAAAGGTAGAGCCTGGGCTTTAACCCTTCGAAAGCAGTCAGTATAAATAAGGGATATGTAATGGAAATGAGTGGCATAAATGATTTATCTGCTCAAGAGCAGTTTAGGTAACCACACATATGGCGAAAACCACAACTGAGGTGTCCCAAGGTCAAACTGCTCGAGTTGCAGATAATATGCAGAGACCCGAGAAAACTCAAGGAGTGGTCAAGAGTCTAGCATATGGGTTTCAATGCAAAACAGTGCAAAATCATACAATACACTTAGGGCACAGAAACCCAGAGGCAGTTTAAAAAAAAGGGGGGTACTGACAGTCACTAAACTGAAAAATAACTTGTGGTAATCATACTGGATGACCTGAAGATGGCAAGGCAGTAGGCAGGGCCAGCGGGATGCTGGAGTGCACAGGGAGGGGTACACCAGCAGAAGGAGCGAGGTGGTATTACCACTGTACAGACTGTTGGCGAGACCCCACCTGGAGTACTGTGTCCAGTTCTGAAGACCACATCTCAGGAAACACAAAGGCAGGGTAGAGGCTGTCCAGAGGAGGGCAACTAAAATGGTGAAGGGGCTGCATCAAAAGCCTTATGACGACAGACTGAGGGATCTCAACAGGTACATCCTGGAGGAGAGGAGGGAGATGGGGGACCTGACAGAGACCTATAAAATACCTCACAGGGGTGAAAAGGGTGCAGAGGGGGAGCATTTTTCAGAGAAGAATGTGCACGCAAATGAATGCAAATGAAATGAAGCTGGAGGGGGGAATTTAGAAGGGATGTGAATAAGTACTTCTTCACTGAAGGTCTAGTAGATGGATTCCTGGAGCAGTCTTCCAGTGGAGGTGGTGGGGGCAAAAACAGTTGTGGGATTCAAGCATACATGGGATCGGCACACAGGAAATTTGGTAGGAAAGTGGAGGGGAGGGAAACTGGAGATCAGGGAGGGTCTGCGGTGACAGTATAGACGGGAAAAAATGAGTAGCCTGGGTGGGGCAAGCAGTTATTTTTTTATTTGTTTATTGAATTTTGGTAACCAGGTGAACCCACTGAGACTAAAAGTCACTTTTTCAGGGACGACCTGGAATTAACTATATATAGAGGGTACAGCAGTACAAAACACATTTAGAGATGAAGATTATAGGATACAATAAGCTGGTATTACTGACAGCAGACAACAGTTAAGAGCATAAAGCAATACAGAATGCATTTAGGGGTACACCATGGTAAACATTTTAGAATACAATAAGCACATATTATTGATGGAAGACAACAGTTAAGAACTTTGTCTCATCTGGATTTAACAGGATAGCTCTGGGGGCATGCAACATGCCTTGGAGTTTAAGAGCATAGTTCAGCATGGACAGTTAGATGAGTAGCAATAACTAAATGGAGTGCAGAATTATAGAACATGTGTGAATTGTTCAACAGGTACAGGTGCAGATATAGCGCTCCTGGAGGACAGCTTTGAGTTCTTTTTTAAAACCACCTAGGGAGGAACAGTTAACAAGAGAGGCCGGAAGAGTGTTTCATTAGAAGGGTCAGGAGCTGGCAAAAGATCTTGAACCCTTACTGAACCTTGCACTCAGAGGAATAAGCAGGGCGTTCAAGGAGGAATAGAGAGTCCTTTTTTTTTTTTTTATAGCTAAAACATCCCTGAAGCTTATCTGCCGACAAATTCTATGTTTCTATGTAGGTTCTTCTTGGTTTACAAAGCTATGCTGTGTTATGGGTAATTAGGGCTTTCAAGATATCTGTTGGCTTATCAAGAGTGCTACCTCTTGACTTCCTAGAGTTCCAGAACCAAAAAGACAATTTAAGCACTTCTTTAGCACTGCCCAGTATATCGACCTGCCAGCTGAATTTGGTCATAACATGAAGCATTAAAAAAGTGGGTTTGCCTTACATAAGTACAAGTATGACCACAGTGGGAATGCCACCACTTGTAGCTGTGTTTGCACCTGCAGTCTACTGCTTCCCTTGCTGGTGTTCTAACCACTAGACCACACTGATGTTGTTGCCATAAGGCACACAGGGAAATTCAAACAATACCGAGATAAATTAGCAAGAGGTGTCACAAAGTGGGAAGTAACTTGCTCACGGTCAGACAATGAATAAGTCGTGGTATTGGGAATGGGATTCAAACCAAACTAAAAACAGGGCCCCAATGTGACATTGTAACATCTAATTTGTGGGTTTTTTTGTTCCTATTCTTTTGGGGGCTTGGGATCCTGGAAGCCCAGGGTTCAAATCCAATCTGTAGCCACTTACTTGCTGTGTAACCCCGAGCAAGCCACTTAACATCTCATGCTGCAGTCCACTCAGCTGTAAAAACCTGGGTAAAAACACACCTACATAAAATAAAGAGATTGCATCTCTGCTGGGCTATTCTGAGTAAATTAACTGCAATCAAAACACAAGCTAGTTTCTTAGAGGTCACCTATAACCCTAGACACCCTTGTAAAGGAGACTGTCACATCAAGTAAACAATCTCAAGGTAAGGGGCGTTTACAACACTCCCAGAGATCATTTAAAAGAGGCTGTTTGCTGTAACAGCAGTGCGTGGGATCTGTAAAAGAAAAGTAACTCAGATAGACAGTCTTACTGGGCCATTATCTGTCACCCTTTTTTTTTTGCACTGCACAATTCTTCAGTTCTGTTTTGGGGGGTGGGGGGGAACCTACCTTCTGCCTTGAGTCAGTGCAATCGATTTCTCAGTTTTAAATACCAGATGCTGTGAAGCAAAAACAAATTCTGGAAGCAAAGGGCTCTCGGTGGCATGGAAAGCCTTCGACACCATCCCACACAGAAGGCTGGTTAACAAGATGGGTAGTCTAGGCATGGGAGACAAGGTGGTGAACTGAGTTAGGAACTGGTCAACAGACAGGAGACGGAGGGTGGTGGTAAACGGGGTACAATCTGGGGAGAGAGGGGTGGCCAACGGGGTACTGTAGATATCAGTACTGGGACCAGTCCTGTTCAATGTTTTCATTAGTGGCATTGCAGAGGGGCTACAAGGAAAGGTCTGGTTGTTTGCAGATGACACCAAGAACTGCAATAGGGTGGATACTCGAGAAGGGGTGCAGAAAATTAAGAGGGACCTGGAGAAGCTTGACAGATGGTTGGAGATGTGGCAATTGAGGTTCAATGCAACAAAGTGCAAATAAATGCAACTGGGTAGAGGGAACTCTGGGGAGAGCTACAGGTGGGGGAGTTGACTGTCACCAAGGAGGACAGGGACCTAGGGGTTCTCTCGGATGACCTTAAAGGTATCAAAGCAGTGCACAAAGGTGTCAGGGAGGGCCAGTGGCATGCTGGGGTGCATAAGCAGGGGTATCACTAGCAGGAGGAGGGAGGTGATGCCATTGTATAAAACACTGGTAAGGCCTCACCTGGAGTGGTGTGTGTAGTTCCGGAGGCCATACCTGCACAAGGACATAAACAAAGTGGAGACTATCCAGAGAAGGGTGACAAAGATGGTGTAGGGCTTGCACCACAAAACATATGAGGAGAGACTAAGGGACCTCAATATGTACTCACTGGAGGAGAGGAGAGAGAGAGCAGGAGGGACATGATTGAAACTTTCAAGTGCCTCAAGGGCATACACAAGGTGCAGGTGGGAGACCTTTTCCAATGTAGGAAAAAGTACTAGAACAAGGGGGGCACAATATGAAATTGGGGGGGAGGTAGATTAAGAGGTAATGTGAGGAAGTTTTTCTACACAGAAAGGGTAGTTGATGCTTGAAACAGTCTGCCACAGAAGGTAGTGGGGGCACGCACAGTGGATGGGTTTAAGCATGCCTGAGACAGGCACAAGGGCACCTTGACAGGGGAGGGAGTGATGAAAAGCCGTTGATCACATAGGGTCAGTGGCCACATACAATGTATAGGGCCTATGGGCAGACTGGATGAGCCTGGCAGTCCGTATCTGCTTACAATTTCTATGTTTCAGTTAGCTTTTTCCTCTTAAGTCTAAGGCTTCCCAAAATGAAAAACAGGAGGACCTGGATCAGATTCTGATAGTCCAGCCGTCTCTTTGTTGCATCCTGCTTCAAAGCAGGTGGGTACCAGGCAGCTCCTTGTGCATCCTGAGAAGTCAACAGTGCATGTCGAGGACCCTTCACACTGATAGAGACATAGAAACACAGAAGTTGATGGCAGATAAGGACCACAAGGCCCATCCAGTCTGACCATTTCTTTTTCTACCTTATGAATGTGCCATCGGCCTTTGCTTGGTCCATGGCATATCTATTCATACTCATCTGTATTGCTCCCGTATGCCTATCCCATGCCTGTTTGAAGCCCTGCACTGTATTCATATCCACCATTTCCTGAGGCAGGCCATTTCACACATCCACCACCTTTTTCGAGAAAAAGAACTTCCTCACATTACCCCTTAATCAGCCTCCCTCTAATCGCATGCTGTGTCCTCTTGTCCTGCTACTTTTCTTATATTGAAACATGTTAGACTCTTTCACCTTGTTAATGCCCTTAAGGTGTTTGAATGTTTCAATCATATCACCTCTCTCCCTCCTTTGCTCTAGAGTATACATATTGAGCTCTGTTAATCTGTCCTCAAATGTTTTCTGATGCAGTCCCTGCACCATTTTGGTTGCCTTTCTCTGGGCTGCCTCAATTTGGTTAATGTCCTTGTGAAGGTGTGGCCTCCAGTACTACATGCAGTTCTCCAGATGGGGCCTAACCAGTGTGTTGTAAAGAGGGATTATTACCTCCCTCTAACGACTTGTGATACCCCTACTAATACACCCCAACATCCCCCTAGCCTTATCTACTGCTTTAGTTGTCTGCTTGGATAATTTAAGGTCATCTATGATGATGATGCCAAAGTCTCTTTGTTCCTTGTGACTGCCAGCAACTCCCCTCCCAGTCTATAGGTGGCGTCAGGGTTTCTCTTCCCTATGTGCATGATCTTACACTTCTTTGTGTTAAACCCCAGCTGCCACTCTTCTGACCATTTTGCCAGTTTATCCAGATCTCTTCTCATTCTGTCTACCCCATCTGGATCATCTACTCTGTTGCAGATCTTGGTGTCATCTGCAAACAGACAAACCTTACCCTCCAGTCCATCTGCAAAGTCACTGATGAAGACATTGAAGAGGACTGGCCCCAGAACCGATCCCTGATGTACCCAACTTGTGACTTGCATCTCTTCTGACTGTATACCATTTACCATCTCTCTGTTTTCTGCCAGTCAACCAGTCTACCACCCAGTTGACCAACTTCTGACCGACCCTGAGCCTACCCAGCTTATCAGTCAATCTTCTATGTGGAACAGTATCGACAGCTTTGCTGAAGTCAAGGCAAGCAACATCAACTGCTCCCCCTTGGTCCACCACTCTGGTTACCCAGTCAAAGAAATTTATGAGATTATTTTGACAGGACCTTCGGGTTGTAAACCCATGCTGTCTTGGATCCTGTGCTCCTATGGATTCCAGGTGGTACACTATCCTTTCCTTAAGGAGTGCCTCCACAATCTTGCCCATTACTGAGGTAAGACTGACTGGTTTGTAGTTCCCTGCCTCCTCCCTGCTACCACTCTTGTGGAGTAGGATCACATGAGCCTTTCTCCAGTCTTCTGGGACCTCTCCTGTGCTCAGAGACTCACTAAACAGTTCTGATAATGGCTCTGCTAGTTCCATCCTTAGCTCCCTTAGTACCCTGGGATGTATGTCATCAGATCCCATTGCCTTGTCCATCCTGAGCTTATCGAGCTCTTGTAGGACCCTCTCTTTTGTGAAGGCACTAGTGCGCACCTCCCTCTCCCCTGTCCATGGTGCTGAGCTGTGGGCCCTGCCCTACCTTCTCTTCAGTAAATACTGAGCAGAAGAATCTATTTAGGATAGATGCTTTTACATGGTCCTCCTCCTCACACACACCCTTATCCCCTTTGGTCTTAGCAATACCCCCTCTGGACTTTCTCCTTTCACTAATGTATCTATAGAAAGTCTTGTCACCTTCTTTTACTGTTTGGGCCTTTGTCTGCCTTACTGCCTTCCATGCTTCCCTTAAGGAAGTTTGGTATGCCTCCCTTTCTTCATCCCGCTGTGTTCCCTTATATTTCCTGAAGGCCAGCCTTTTGGCTCTGACCTCTTCTGCTGCTGTTTTTGAGAACCAAAGTGGTTTCCTTCTTCTTTTGCACTTACTTTTCTCTCGAACACAATGGGATGCTGCTTCAAGTAGTGCATCCTTAATGTTTGCCCACTTTGCCTGTACCCCTCACCTGTATTTCTTTTTGCCAGGGCTAGCTTAACTCTATTGGCCACCTTATCAAATTCAGGTCCTCTGATGTCCCATATTTGTGCCTTGGAATGGGATGATTTATTTCTAGTGGCCGAATTAAACCATACCATGTGATGGTCACTGGCCCCCAGGTGAGCTTCTACCTGGAGATCTGTGATCCTTTCCCTGTTAGTCAGTACTAGATCTAGGATAGCCCTGTTTCTTGTGGATTATTGTACTAGTTGTTTGAGGCCCTTCCCCTGCAGGAAATCCACTATGTGTCTAGTTCTGGCAGATGTTCTGCTGGTATTGACCAATCTGTACCTGGCACGTTGAAGTCTCCCATTATCAGAACCGCCCCTTTAGCTGTTATGTTTTATGTATCTTCTAACAGTAATGTGTCTATGTCATCCCCCTGGTCTGGAGGCCTGTACACAACCCCAGTTTGTATGGCTGTCCCATTTCTTGTTTCCAGGGTGACCCACAGTTCTTCTAGCTCCTTATGTGTATTCTGAATTTCTGTAGCTTTGATATTTTCATTGACATAAAGGGTCACTCCACCCCCCCCCTTTTTTTGCACCTCGGTCTCCTCTGGACAGTACATAAACAGGTACTGAAATCTTCCAAGTGTGGTTACTGGTAAACCATATCTCGCTAATTGCTACTATGTCCAGTTTAGCCTCTGTCATTATTGCCTGCAGGTCTGGGATCTTGTTTCCCCAGACTGCGAGCATTTGTGTACATGAATTTCCATTGGCCAGATTTCGGTGTGTTAGTTGTTGGGCAAAGTCTGGCGTTTCCCCTGTGCATCATATGGGGAGCCTGACCTTTTTCCTTACCTGGTGATGCAAATGAACTACAAACATGCTGAACTCGTTTGACCACTAGCTGAGGGGAGGGGTGTTCTTCCATGCGTACTATCGGTGCTGCACCCCATCTGCTAGTTTAAATATTCTGCAAAGACGTCAAACTTCGGCCCCAATGCACTGACTCCCTCCTTAGTCAGATGCAGTTCATCAAATTTAAAGAACTTTCACTCCCAAAACTGTTGCCGGTTCCCTACAAATTTGTGTCCTTTTTCCTGGCACCAGCCCTTGAGGCATATGTTTAGCAGCCCTATCTCCCCTTCTCTGACCTTTCGTCCATCTGCCCCCCTCTCCCAGACTGGCAGAATCTCAGAGAAGGAGATGCCGGATGAAATGGATGATAGTTTGTCACCCTGCCTGGTCAGGTGTTCCTTGGTCTCCACAACTGACTGGCTGGCGAGATAGTTAGTCCCTATGTGTACCAGGACTTCAATGTTTTCTCCTGCTTCCTGTACAATTTTAGCAATGCAGTCAGTGTCTCCATGCTGATGTACTTGGGAGACATCTGACCATTACCCCTGGCTGGAGGATAGGCATCAATTCCCCAAATCACAGAGTCTCCTATAATCAGAAGTTTTTTGGATTTCCTTTTTCCTTTTCTTGTTTTGGTTTCTGTTTTGGGTGAGTTTTGTTGCGCTAGCTCCTGTGCTGTAGTGTCCTGCTCTGCAGTGTCCTCTGCCCTTTTGCTTGATTTTGGAGACAGAGTCAGATACATGTTTGTAATTTTTATATGGTTTGTGGAGGTGACATGTTGGAGAGCACCAAGTGATGGGGCACCCGATTTGCCCCTCCTAACCGCCTGCCAACTTCCCGGGCCAACTACCCTCTGCGGTCGAGGTGCTTCTGTTGGATGTTGGGGAAATGGCGGGAGGTTCTTATAATATATTTCCTCCTGAATATGCAATTTGAGGTGCGCAATCTCAGCCCATGCTGCCTTGAGCTGAGCCCTTAGGTCTCCAATGGCCCAGCATGTAGGACAGTGTCCTAAATCCTATAAAACTGCCCTTCTGAAAAGTGTCTCGCAGTACCTGTAGTTAATATCTATTCCAGATAAGTTGCTGGGTTTATAACCTGGTCAGAGTAATCAGAAGGAGGAAAATGAAAGCAAAGGTTTGATTTTGTGTTTTGTTTGGTTTTTTTTTATAACTTGTTATAGTAAGTTAAATTACTTGTGCCCCTGTAAATGAGGTCACTGTGTGGATACGGTCTGATCCGCCCCTTCCTGCTTTGCTACAGGAAATGTCACGACTGTGCTACCCTGTAAAAGGAGTGTAGTGTAGGGGTGGTTGGGGATGGGGGTGGGTGGCTGAGCCCTTCCCCTGCCGAAAAAGCAGACCCACGGACAAAAGAAACAAGGAGGTAAGGGCAGAAACAAACAGCCAGCAACAAATGCAGTAGCCCTGAAAGCTTATCCTAATGATAGAGAAAACTGTAAAAACCTGTAAAGCACCACCTGTAATAATTTCACAGAAGATATATCCTGTAACAAACACTTTCCTACAGAGAAAAATAAAGCAGTAACAGAAGCTATACCTTGCAAAAGACAATTTGAATCAGATTACAGCAGTAATCTGTAAACACACACCTGCAGGCACACCCTGTCATAATGCAGCAGAAGGTATACCAGCAACAACAATTTGAATCAGAGAAAAATAAAGCAATAAAATGTTAGCAACAAACAGTAACAGTCCCTGTGAGTACAAAAAAATATAACAACACACAGTAAATCTGCCTAGCCAAAAGAAACCTTACTCCTTTTCCTTGCTCTGGCAAGGTTCTTTGCTCTGTCCTTTCAAACAACCTAGAAGAAAACAGCTCAGGTGAAGCTAGATGCCTTTGCCATCAAGGATGCAAAGCCTTGCGTCCCTGAGAGCCCTGAAACAGACTTTTTATAACCTGAATTATATCCATTTCTGCAATTAATTCTAGATCACACATTTTTTTCCTCAATTAATTGGACATGCACTAGTTGAGATTAAGGCAGACAGCTGGTCATAAAACAATGTCAAACTATCGAACAAAATCTTTAATTTGCTGATAATAATTAATCTAGGTAAGGAAGAACAAACCTGCTTTCTGCAAGTTTGGTCATCAGATAATGACCTATATTTAAGAACATTGTCTCCAACGTTTAGGAGCAACTATCCAGGTCCCTGCCTCAAGAAGCAAGACGAAGCCTCACCTGACCCAGTCAAATGCTGCATATGTTTTTTTCTTGATAGTAGTCACTATTTAGGAAGAGAAGGGATCGTAATTTAGCTCTGTGGAGCCAAGCCGCACTGATCCCTTCCACTTCCTGGTACTGCTCCGGATCATGATCTGTCCCCGCGCTAGCATGTTTTGTGAGATCACTATATGGAGATTGCAGGGGCACACTCCATACACTTGAATGGGCCGTTTGTTAAAGTTAAATTTTCGTAGTTTAGATTGCCATTCGGAACTAATCATGGCCACCTAAGATCCTTCCTTGTTAGTTAAGCAGTGGCCATGATTAGTTCCGAATGGCAATCTAAACTATGAAAATTGAGCTTTAAAAAATGTCCCCATTCAAGTATGTGGGACCCCTACCCCACTCTCCATATAGTTATCTCACAAAACGTGCTAGCATGGGGGCGGATCAAGGGTTGATTGCAGTCTGAAGCAGAACAAGTGGAAGGGATCAGAGCAGCTCAGCTCCATGGGGCCAGATTATGATCCCTTCCCTTCCAAAATAGGGGTTACTATAAAGAACAATACAGTATATGCAGCATTTGACTTTGGGCCAGGTAAGGGCTTGTCTTGCTTCTTTGGGGCTGGGGGGTTGAAACAGGGTGAGAAAGTTGCTCTTTAACACCACTTAAATTAGTTTTTATTAGACCAATTTAGCAATCTGCCATGTTATTCAAGGGCATACTGCCGAATTTGGTTAGTAAAGGCAAAATACAGTAGTACCTGAGAAGAACTCTGTGGCAATTTCATCTCATAAAAGGTGCAAGCAAAATAAGCTGGACTCATGGCTTAGTCTGCCTCCGGCTTCAATCACTGAAATTATTAGCCTGTTCTTCACACACACCCATGCATAATCCTTTGCAAGTAACTGGTTTAGTGTTATTAGAACCCAAAAACTAGGTTATAAATTGACAGAAAAAGAAAACAACTGTCCCCAACCAGTAAAAATGTTGTTTCAGTTTCCTCCCATATCACGCTGCTCTTTTGATTTCAGCATAGTGCTGCTTCACTTCTGTGCACATTTAAAACAAGCAATAATAAAAACATAGGGAGCATGGTAACTTGTTCTTTTATACACCCTCAGTGGTATGATGCCTTGGTAAACTACTTGAGCTTCGCTCTTCTGGTTTAAGTGACATCGCACACTTCCGGTATGTAAAAAAAAAAAAGCTTGTTTTGCATTATACCCCATGTATTATGCTATATTTCTGCCACAAAAACTGGTATGCTTGTCTACTAATTTCTTTCATTTGGAAATCCCTACCTACCCTAACATATTACATCCGAGAGCCACTTCAATGCAGAGGTTTGGAAGGGATTCTTTGCTCCGGCCTACCTTGTCCCCATTACCTGAAACTCTCCTTACCTTGGCCCCATTACCTGAGCCTCTCCTATTGATTTCTGTGTTGTTTAACTTATTTACTAATTGCAATTATCTAGGAACTTTACTGTTCTAATGCAAAGTGCTTAGAGGTGTCAAAGTGTTATAACCCCCCCACCCCCCAAAAAAACTATCTAGTATACAACTGTACTTGCTCTGCTTGTGACATCACAATTTGCTGCTGTATCAGAAAGTAGAGGATTATGACTGAAGGACAAGAATACGCATCAGGGACAGATAAAGTCTATGGGGTAAAGAGTGTGACTTCATGTGCAAATCTTAACAATGAATAGAATATTTTATATTTATTTTGTTTTTGTTGACCGGGTAAGTGCACTAGACAAATCCTGCCTATTTTCAGGCACGACCTGGGGGAGGGGGGAGGGGGATACAGATGAATGCCAACTGACCTTGAACCAGATTAAGTTGTTGGTGGTATTTTTAGTGAATGAGGGAAATTTGGCCAGGACACCGGGAAAATTCCCCTACTCTTTTCGAGAAGTGCCATGGGATCTTTAATCTCCACCTGAACTACCACCAATCCAGGCAGATGGGACCTCGGTTTAACGTCTCATCCGAAAGGCGGCACCTCAGAAGTACAGCACCCCTCTCATGCTGCATTAACAGTGTCAGTACTGGGACATTAACCCAAACTTCACATTATTTTGGAATGTTATGAGCAGGGGATCACCGTAACCTTTCCTCCACTAGGCAGTAGGACAAGTAAATAAAAACAAAGTCACTAACCAACAGAGGCATGCATCACTTTCTAGTAACACCCCACTGGGTATTTGGTACAACAGTCAGCATGGATAAAGGCATGCATACATTTTGCTCCTGACACATATTAGCAGTTTAAAGTTAATAATTCAGTACCTGTCACTCATAGAAGGGACTGCATTGCACCCATAAGTGAAAAGCAATCATTTCAACACAATTCTCCACACAAGCCTGCACAAACAGGAAGTGTAACTGCACCAGCCTGTGTCAATTTGCACTATCTCTGCCCCGCCCCCACCTCCAAAAATAAATTAAGACCAATCCCTGCTGGTGAGAAGCTGTAATCTGTTTTGCAGGAAAATGGTAAATCACTTTAAAAACTGAAAAGGTTTATTCAGACTGTTTTATCAATGAGGAAAATCCCTCAGCAAGCAAACTTCTACAAACAGTGTGAGCACCTCCCAAAGCAGCAGTGGAAGCAGATCCTCCTTATAGCTTCTGTTGTGAAATAAAAGCTATCTTTATAAGAGGGGTGGTTGTCATCGGGAAGCTGATTTGAGTAATGAACAGCTCCCCCAACCCTTGCAACCACAGCAAGCCTTCCCAGCCTCCGTCTCCAGGAAGTGGTCTGAAGATCTGCGACCGACCAGCATTTACTGTAAACAATGACACATATATTCCGGGGGGGGGCCTCAGCAGTACAATTTCTCTAACCAGTGGCTTCTAGTATGATAAAAGGAACCCTAGGACAATGGCTAATCATTTCATGAGCTGGGTATATGAAGATTGTAATTTGACACACCAAGGTGGCTCACAGGGGTTGTACTTCTCTCCCCTTCTGAGTTATTCTATACAAGTAGTCAAGCCTCGGACACAACACTGCAGAACTGCTTGTTAAAAACAGTTGGTCCACAAACCAATCAGAACATCTCTCAGCACTCATTATCCCCAATGATTCATTTAGTTTAATCTAGGAAAAGTGATGGAGGTAACTAGCTGCAGGTGAAGTGAAAAAACTGCAATTTGCATAGCGTACTGCACAATTTTACTACATAAACTGATGCAATTTGCATCCAAAACTACGGCACACAGTGCAAACTGTATAGTAAAAACTTGCCCAATTGCGGCGTACTGCACACTACGCGCATGCTGTGCATAGCGCGCAGTGACTGGATTCACCGCTATTCAGGCACAAATTTTAAATTTGCAACATTCCTTGAGGTAACATACATAATTCACAAGAGAGTCCTACTCCAATTCTGTTAGATGTACAGTATGACCACTGGAAATCCAAGGTTTACTCCTGTGCACAGGAACACAGTACAGCCCTTAATATTTCCTCAGAAACAATCTGACTTAACTCGCTTGTCGCAGCATCCAAAGTTAGGCTCTGTACACATTACAAGTGAAGATTTGTACCGTTATAAATAACAGTTTCAAAACGTTTTAAAACTCACCACAGCAGCCCGTCCACATTATTTTTTAACGAGTTTGAACTCGGTTGTAACACGGGTGACTCCCGTCCGCATAAGCAGCTAGTAGCGTTTTCAAACTCGTTAATCCAGCCCGACTGTAGCACGCTTATGTTGTGGCATTCAACCCAGGATGCATCTCATTACTCCCAGCCTGCATTTCGGCAATATTGTAAACAAACAACGCGAATTGCCATTCAGGAAGTGTTTGTAACTGCAGTGTGTGTTTGCTCATTAGTGCAACAGTAGTGGGTGGTAATTTGTGCTTAATTGTCCAAAACCTGCTGAATGTTAAATTGTGACAGTCTGTCCCAGCAAGCAGTTCACCCTGTCACATGATCCACATCAAGTATCACCTTGGTGATCAGTTGTTTAGACATGGAGTTCTGCAGTGAGGACATGTATACTGTGATTTTATGCTTGCTGGCAGCTCATCAGGCTCTGTCAGTACCTGCTCTGAAGAGGAGAACTTCTGAGATGAGGCAGAGATCATTGCTTAGCACAGCACGTTCCAGAATGAGGCAGCAGCACATTATCAAATGTCTAGCTGTCATGCAGAGTATTCTGACTGCTGGGTATGTCTCGAATTCCCTACATAGGCGTGTATGGTGTGTGGATCGTTCCTCATCTTGGTGGAATGATATTGTGTTGACACACTGGGATGATGAGCAGTGGATATCTAACTTCCGTCTCAGTAAAGGGACATTCACATTGCTTTGTGATGAGCTGTCACCTTACATTGCACGTAGCAATACAAGATTTCGGCAAGCAGTGTCAGTTAGTAAGTGTGTTGGGATCACCCTGTGGCGGCTAGCAACAAATGTTGAGTACCGTACACTTGGACATCTGTTCGGGGTTGGACGCTCCACCGTGGGTGAGATCATAAATGAAGTGTGTCATGCCATTGTGCAAGTCCTCCTACCCAAAGTGATTGTCATTCAAAACCTAGGTGAAATAATGGCAGGTTTTGATAAAGAATGGGGGTTTCCCCAATGCATCGGTGCTGTTGATGGCACTCATTTTCCCATTTTATGTCCACCTGGTAATGCAACAGCATACTACAACCGGAAGTGCTACTATTCTGTGGTGATGCAGGCGGTTGTTGATTACCGGTACAGATTCATTGACATAAATGTTGGTTGGCCTGGTAAAGTTCATGATGCTAGAGTACTTAAAAACAGCAACCTGTATTGTAGAGGGCAGCGTGGGGATCTTTTTCCAGGCAGTGATCGGGAAATAAATGGTGTGATAGTGCCTGCTTTAATTCTGGGCGATACTGCATATCCCCTCCTACCATGGCTTATGAAGCCATATGCTGATTATACAGACCCCGATAAGAGGAACTTTAATTACAGGCTGAGTAAGACCTATGGTTGTTGAATGCGCCTTTGGAAGACTAAAAGGCAGATGGCGTTGTCTGCTAAAAAGAAGCGAGTTCAGCCTGGAGAACATTCCATACATTATTGCTGCATGCTGCACAATATATGTGAGAGTAAGGGGGAGTTGTTCGACTCTGGGTGGTTGGCTGACACAGATGGTGGTGTTGTTCCTCAACCCGACACTGAACATCATCAGGCATATGATGCAACAGTTGCATCTCAAACAAGACAGGCAATCTTGATCCGTGATGCCCTGTGTGCTTATTTTGTTACAATGCCACATGTGCAGTAACATATTGCTGAGATGGATAGTGTCATGTTTAGTCACACTACAGTAAATGCAGCAAGTTAATAAGCACAGTGCACCAGTAGTAACCTTGCTGATGTTGTGTCACACAAACAATATTTGCAATATATGTTCTTAATGCAGTTCTGATATATATGCAGTACAAAGCAGTTTGTATCGTTTAAAGTATTGACTTTTTTATTGGCAAACAAACATTGTTACTGTTCTATACGAAATGCTATTGTCCCATGAAAGGGAACAACAGTAATTCAGTGAGAGGTTGTATTTCTGCAAGTAGCAGATTAAAAACCTGTTATGAACTGTTTACATTTTAAAAAATGTTCTTTAATGTACTGTTCAATTAAAAACATGTCAGTAACAACACAAAGGAACAGCAGTACCGAGCATACATTCCTGTATGTAACATTTAATTATTTCAACAATAGTGAATATTTTTATATTATGAAATTGATTTGTAACAATTTGTAGCAGTTTGGATGTTATGTGACAGCATTAAAGTTGCAGCTTTTCTATCTTGAAATTGTTTCTTAAATTCTGAACTGCTGTACTGATCATAACTGTGCCTTTCACAACAGTAGCACAAACAAATATTGCTGAATTTCATCTTAACAAGTGTAACACATGTTTATTGGCAATAACAAACAGTTGCACACACACCGTCTTTGCTGTTTCATGCAACACAACAGCTTCTGCTGCCCATCCTTTTAACAGTACAGGGGTATTGTATCAGCAACAGCTAAGATGTCACAGACTTGTCCATGTGAAATCATCAGAATTCAGTAGTTCACTGTATGACTGCACATGAGTACTGTTTGGTCTACATTCATCAGTAGCAGTATGTTGGAAACAGAGCGAGACACACAACCAACATTTTCATGAGTGGAGTCATATTATTGTGGACAGGTTGACTGTCCTGCATGACATTCGGTTGCTGACACAATACCCCTCTACTGTTAAAAGGATGGGCAGCAGAAGTATTTCCCGAGGTCATTACAGTTATAGGGGATGGTGACTGCATGGCGTTGGCATGGACCGTGGCAGCTGCAACTTGCATCTGCATTGGTCGCTGTGCAACCAAAGGTGCAAACATTGCCATAATGCTATGGAACAATGATGCAGTATGTTCCATCTCCCGTGTTCTTAGCCGTTCCTCCATCTCTCTCTATCTTCCCTAGCCCTTTCTCTCTCTTGTTGCAACAGCTGATTGTGCTGCTCAATCAACATTTTACGTGTTGGTTCAAACACGGACTCAACTATCTCATGCATTTTTGTCAGTCTCTTTTTCTTCCGTAGATTGAAGAGAGGCTCAGTGCTGCAGGTTCTCTTCCCAGATGACACAGATGATGGTGGTGCTGCATGGCTGGATCCTGGTTCTTCTTCTTCTAATGCATCTAGGGTATCATCACATGGGTCATGGATGGTGGTAGAAGACTCTTCCACTGATGAGTCCTGGCAACCCTCATGGTCTACAAAACAAATCACATTTGGTAAATGTTAATAGCTCTGAAGACAGCTGTATGGCAAGTGCCAGGTGATGCAGTTCCATGTAGAGATGCTTTCTGTGCACTCTTCCCCCCCGCCCAGCACCACTGTCACCAGACACAGTGGCAATATATATTATGTCATTATGCCATTAAAGGCAGTATGCACAGGTATGGAGAATACTTTGTGCAGACAAAGCAATGCACAGCATCATGTTTGCTGAATCCACCACAGTGACGCTACATTACACAGACACGTCTGTGACTGCAGGGTGTGGGTGGAGGGACTACAGTGCTCACGAATAATGGGTTACGTGTGTGACATCACATTGCATGTACCTGACTGCAGGGGTTCTGGATCTGGGTACTCTTCTTCAATAGGTGGACATGGTGGCTCAACAGACGCTCCCTCAAGGACAAATGCAGGGTTTGAGGTTGGTCGAGTACCAAGAATTCTGTCCAGTTCATCAAAAAATGGGCAGGTGATCCTCTTGCCACCAGATTGCCTGTTGTTGTCTTTCACTTTATGGTATCTCACTTTAAGTTGCTTTATCTTTTCCCTGCATTGCTTTGCAGACCTTTCTATGCCTTTCTCTAATAAGAAGTCTGCAATTTTCTGATAAATCTTGGTGTTTCTGCGATAGTTGGCCAACTCCTCCTGAACCCACTCCTGGGACCAGTACTCAATTAAGAGTTTAGTGGCCTCCTCTGTCCAGCTTGCAGAACGATCAGTCATTCTACAGTGTGATATAATCTCCTGGAAGGGCACTATGCAGGGAAGCACTACCACTAATTAACTATTAAATATGTATTCACCACACAGGCTGAGTGTGTCTGCTTTACTGTAGTAAATACTGGTAAATGATGCAGACAATTGTCTGTCAACCTCCACGAGCACTTTAATTTCCGCCATGAAGCTCTGTTGGCTGGCACGCTCTACAGCCTCACTGCAGCTGCACTATGGGATTGCTTTCCAGCAAGCACTGGAGGACCAAGCTCTCAGCACGGCACAAGAATAGAGTTACAACCGCACGCCCGTCCACACCAGAAGGTAACACGCTTTCCTCCTGTAAAACGGTTTCGAAAACGGACTTGAGACTAGCTCGCAGCAGGGTTTAAGCACGGTTTCTTAACACACTTTGAAACCGTGCTTAAATGCGGACGGGCGCTGTGTTTGCGCGACTTAAAACATTTTAAGCACCTTAAAACATTTTAAGTGGCCTGATGTGTACAGGGCCTCATACAGCATCTAGTCTAAGCTGTATGGCATTTGAGTTTCTGTGTGACCCTTGCATCTTCTACAGATAACTAGCACAATGAAATGTCACTAAACTCACGGCTGCTCTGGAATGAATGTAGAGTCCTCCTAAGACAGCAGCCATAAAAACTGATTTAATGGCTTCAAATAAAGGTCCACTAGAAAAGGAAAAAAAAACACATGGTGTCAACTTTTAAGTAGAAAATATAATCCAGAGATATCAGTGGCTCAATAG
This sequence comes from Neoceratodus forsteri, assembly GCA_016271365.2. Lineage (NCBI taxonomy): Eukaryota > Metazoa > Chordata > Ceratodontiformes > Ceratodontidae > Neoceratodus > Neoceratodus forsteri. The sequence goes on from CM057449.1 coordinate 544,613,466, forward strand.
ATGGAACGCTTGACTCTGGCACTAGAAGACTGGAAGGTTGTCGGTTCTAACCCCGCACCAGGTACTTGGAGTATTAGCCATACAGTAACTGACACTGTAGTGAAGTGCTAGGGAGATGCTGCACTTGTGAAGAGCTGTCCTTCAGATGACACATTAAACCGAGGTCCCTCGTGGCCATCTCATCTCACTGTCCAGGTGGAAGTTAAACATCCCAAGCAAACAGTATTGCATCAAAAAACATCGTATTGTCCGTGTTTATGCCTAGTTGCAGGATATGCAATATCAGAGAAAGGAAGTGTGTCCGGGAAACCAAGTCCAACCATATGAGCCTGTGGCTCAGTGAATTAGAGCACCACAATAGTAGTACTCTGGGGGCCAGGGTTCAATTCCTAGTAGGTCACATTATTTGCAGCACCCCATACGTCGAATGGGAAGAACACCCCTCCCCCCTCAGCTAGTGGTCAAACAGGAATTCAGCATGTTTGCTGTTCATTTGCATCACCAGGTAAGAAAAAAGGTTTGTCTCCCCATACGATGCACAGGGGTAATGCCAAACTTCACCCAACAACTAACACACCAAAATCTGGCCAATGGAAAATCATGTACACAAATGCTCACAGCCTGGGAAATAAGATCCCAGACCTGCAGGCAATAATGTCAGAGGCTAAACTGGACATAGTAGCAATTAGTGAGACGTGGTTTACCAGTAACCACACTTGGGAGACTTCAGTACCTGGCTATGTATTGTTCAGAAGAGACCGAGGTGCAAAAGGGAGGAGGAGTGGCCCTGTATGTTAATGAAAATATCAAAGCTACAGAAATTCAGAATACACATAAGGAGCCAGAAGAACTGTGGGTCACCCTGGAAACAGGAAATGGGACAGCCATAAGAACTGGGGTTGTCTACAGGCCCCAGACCAGAGGGAGGACATAGACACATTACTGTTAGAAGATATACAAAACATGACTGCTAAAGGGAGGTTCTGATAATGGGAGACTTCAACATGCCAGATACAGATTGGTCAATACCAGCAGGAACATCTGCCAGAACTAGACTCATAGTGGATTCCCTGCAGAGGGCCTCAAACAACTGGTACAGCAACCCACAAGAGACAGGGCTATCCTAGATCTAGTACTGACTAACAAAGAAGGGATCACAGATCTCCAGGTAGAAGGTCACCTGGGGGCCAGTGACCATCACATGGTATGGTTCAATTTGGCTACTACATCAAATCATCCCATTCCAAGGCAAAAATATGGGACTTCAGAGGAGCTGACTTTGATAAGATGGCCAACAGAGTTAAGCTAGCCCTGGCAAAAGAAACACAGGTGAGGAGGTACAGGCAAGTGGGCAAGCATTAAGGATACAATACTTGAAGCAATATCCCATTGTGTTAGACAGAAAAGGAAGTGCAAAAGAAGGAAACCACTTTGGTTCTCAAATACAGTAGCAGAAAAGGTCAGAGCCAAAGACTGGCCTTCAGAAAATATAAGGGAACACAGCGGGATGAAGATAGGGAGGCATACCAAACTGCCCTAAGGGAAGCAGGTAAGGCAGTAAGGCAGGCAAAGTCCCAAACTGAGGAAACACTAGCCGAACAGTAAAGAAGGTGACAAGACTTTCTATAGATACATTAGTGAAAGGAGAAAGTCCAGAGAGTGTGCTAAGCTTAATGGAGAAAAGGGAGCATGTGAGGAGGAGGACCCTGTAAAGGCATCTATCCTAAATAGATACTTTGCTCAGTATTTACTGAAGAGGAGGTAGGGCAGGGCCACAGCTCAGCATCATGGACACAGGGGAGGAGGTGAGCACCTCCCTTCACAAAGAAAGGGTCCTACAAGCTTGCTAAGCTCAGGGTGGATAAGGCAATGGGACCTGATGGCATACATCCCAGGGTACTTAGGGAGCTAAAGGAGGAACTAGCAGAGCCATTAGCAGAATTGTTTAGTGAGTCTCTGAGCACAGGAGAGGTCCCAGAAGACTGGAGAAGGGCTCATGTGATCCCACTCCACAAGAGTGGTAGCAGGGAGGAGGCGGGGAACTACAGACCGGTCAGTCTTACCTCAGTAGTGGGCAAGATTATGGAGGCACTCCTTAAGGAAAGGATAGTGCAACACCTGGAATCCATAGGGGCACAGGATCCAAGACAGCATGGGTTTACAAAAGGAAGGTCCTGTCAAACTAATCTCATAGATTTCTTTGACTGGGTAACCAGAGTGGTGGACCAAGGGGGAGCAGTTGATGTCGCCTACCTTGACTTCAGCAAAGCTTTTGACACTGTTCCACATAGAAGATTGATAAATAAGCTAGGTAGGCTCGGGGTGGGTCAGAAGTTGGTCAACTGGGTGGCAAACTGGTTGACTGGCAGAAAACAGAGAGTGGTGGTAAATGGTATACAGTCAGAAGAGATGCAAGTCACAAGTGGGGTACCTCAGGGATCAGTCCTGGGGCCAGTCCTATTCAACATCTTCATTAGTGACCTCGCAGATGGACTAGAGGGTAAGGCTTGTCTGTTTGCAGATGACACAAGATCTGCAACAGAGTAGATGATCCAGATGGGGTGGGCAGAATGAGAAGAGATCTGGATAAACTAGCAGAATGGTCAGAAGAGTGGCAACTGGGATTTAATGCAAAGAAGTGCAAAATCATGCACATAGGGAAGAGAAACCTGAAGCCACTTATAGGCTGGGAGGTTGCTAGCAGTCACAAAGGAAGAAAGAGACTTGGGCATCATCATCACTGATGACCTAAAATCATCCAAGCAGACCTCTAAAGCAGTAGGTAAGGCTAGGGTGTTAGGGTGTATTAGTAGAGAGTATCACAAGTCGTAAGAGGAGTAATAATCCCTCTGTACAAGACATTGGTTAGGCCCCATCTGGAGTACTGTGCAGTATTGGAGGCCACACCTTCACAAGGACATTAACCAAATTGAGGCAGTCCAGAGAAGGGCAACCAAAATGGTGCAGGGACTGCATCAGAAGACATATGAGGACAGATTAAGGAGCTCAATATGTATACCCTTGAGCAAAGGAGGGAGAGGTGATATGATCGAGACATTTAAACACCTTAAGGGCATAAACAAGGTGAAAGAGTCTAACATGTTTAAATATAAGAAAATAGCAGGACAAGAGGACACAGCATGAGATTAGAGGAGGCCGATTAAGGGGAATGTGAGGAAATTCTTTTTCACAGAAAGGGTGGTAGATGCATGGAATGGCTTACCACAAGAAGTGGTGGCTATGAATACAGTGCAGGGCTTCAAACAGGCATGGGATAGGCATAAGGGAGCAATACAAATGACTATGAATAGATAGGTCACTGACAGAGCAAAGGCCGATGGCACATTTATAAGGTAGAAAAAGAAATGGGCAGACTGGATGGGCCTTGCGGTCCTTATCTGCCGTCAACTTCTATGTTTCTATGTTTCTATTTGTTTCTCACTACAATGTGTGATTTACATTGCTTAGCGGTGGCTATTATTGTAGCAAAAAACATCAGACTGTTATTTCGCCCTTGTTAGTAAAGCAATGGGGGCAGACACGATGGATGTAGAGTCCCTCCCGAACTTGAATTACCATGTGTCTATGTATGTTACATGGGTTAAACAGTACAGAGAGTCATATTTATTTACAGCAAATTCTTTTCCAAGCTAATGAGGCGAATATAAGGCTTATACTGTAACGTGGAACCTGACAAACTATTTTTTTTTTTTCATTTGTGTGAAAATGTAAAGACATGCCTTCTGCATGTCCCGATCTATGGAAAGAAAGCATTTACCTCATGTACAGGGTACCCATATTAGAACTGCAATGGTGACAGGCATACTTAAGGATGGTGCTGGAAAAAAATTGTCTCTGACTACTGTGATACCGTGGACACTTCTGTAGACAAAAAAGATGCAAACTGCACTTAAGAAAACAATAAGGCATTACGACCAAATTATAAACTCCCGTCTCTCTCCCCAAAGCAGCCAAAACCAGGCATGAAAAATGTACTGATGGAATACTGTACATATACCCCAATGTATGTATGTGTGCATGTGTGTGTATGTATGTATGTATCTTCCTGTCTCTCTCTCTCTCTGTCGATATGTACTGGTATTTCATCACGGTACTAGAGGGCAGAAAGCAGCTGGAAAGGTAAAAGTGACTGGGAGCCACGATGACATTATGAACTATGTTGCTAATGACTGATCACCATTCTGGTGGAAGGTCAGACATAAGGGCCTCAGTTTTCTGCTAGAGGCAGGCCCAAAACTGGCATTGGCTGCCTAGCGTCTGTCTTTTATGCGCTGTCCCTACCTGAGAATTAGCTCCACCCCCCCTGTGGCTGGATTCAGAGTCACTGTGCATATTTTGCATGATTAACTGTGAACTGGTGACTTACTGTATTATCTGTAAATGTGACTGACTCTGGGTCCCTTCTGAAAAAGGAACATTAGTTCCAGTATGCATATCTAGTTAACAAAATAAAATGAAATCAAAATTAGCACAGCACTGAACAAACAGGAACATGAATAGAAACTACAGTTAAACCTTAATTATCCGGACCTCTCCAGGACAGCAAATCAGTGCGGATAATCGATCATCTGGTTAATCGAAATTACAGTGCAAAAAACTCACAGATTACTTAGAAACCATTTTTTTTTAAAACTACTTGTAAGAAAGGCGATAAAAAACACTCTAATCTAATGTATCACTGTGTATCAGTTTTTAAAAATTCTGTCAATGTCTTTTGTTTTGACCCGCTGAATTTTTTTCTTGACACAATTGCAAGCAGCCTGTTTAGTGTTATTAAATGTATGGGGTCAGCATCTGCTTGGCATTCTAACCAGTGTACGCACCTCTTGAAGTGTTCCACAGCCTGAGAATTTGTTACGGTCTCTTCTTGCGCTTTTTCGGTTTGTTCGGCGGGATCGAAATTATCCTCCGCTTCCTGTAATCCATGTTCGCTCACAAGGATAACAATGTCCCCATCAGAGAGGTCAGGTGAGGTCAGGCTCTCCTGATCATGCGTGTTGAGCTCTGCAATCTCCTTTGAAAACTCACAGTCATTCTCGGACATCTTATTGCTATCCAAGAGTTTGTGTGTGCTGTCTTCGGTATTTTCTTGCATCTCCGGCATTTCTACTGCCCCACCAGAACCAGACCCATGTTATTGTACTGGTACACTTAAACAGTGAAAAAAAACAACCAATCAGCTAGTGAGAGAAGGTTTGTCATTAGGTGTTACATTCTGTAGTTACATCTAATGACACACCTACTCAAACTGTCAGACTACCGCTACAGTACTGAGTGCTGCGAACTGCAAACAGGAACAGAAAAAAACTTTTGTCAGTATGTACTTTGGCTTTAAAGTTGGGACCGAGACAGAAGTCTGTACGAGCGACTTATCTGGATTACCAAGGTTCAACTGCATACAGATCTTAAAGCAGTGTATTCTTCTCACAGAGGTGATGCCCCCGACAGAAATAAAATCAATGTATGAGACAGTACTTCCAACAAACTGACCAGGTCTTAGAAATGTCTGCCTCAGTAAGCACTTTAAGGTCTTTTCTGAAGATAAAGCTTAAAATATGGTAACCACCATTTTTGTGAGCATAACCATCTTGTGAAAGTGCCAACCACATCTTTACGTTCTGCACTGTATCATATTTATGGCTCTGGCATGCTCTCTGTGTTTTTTTTTTCTGCAAGTACTGAGCTGTAATATGCAGTTTCAAGTCTTGCTTCATAAAGGAGATTAGACGACTGCCATTTTCTATTTCCCTTATCACACTCTCAGTGGCAGTGGAGAGTGCTGGAAGGACAGATCAGATTGCATGGAATAGCCCTTCCCTTCCATCTGCACAAGAGCAATTGAAGCAGAAACACTAGGCAGGAGTATTACAGGTTAGCAGTAGTAGGCTGGGTCACCAGTAAGAGCGCATGCCACACATCAATGGATCTCAAACTATGGCCCAAGTCTTAACAGTGAAACAAGCAGCAAATACTGGTACAGCCCACTAGTCAGTGTATTCTGATGGAAAACGGTACACCAAAATGACTAGCCATATGTATCTTCAAAGCATTGTTGGCAGGGCCAATAGCACATGCCATACACCAGTGGATCTCAAACCACGGGCCAGGCCTGAACACTGAAACAAGCAAGCAGATCCTAGTGCAACTCACTCACCAGTCCATGTATTAAGAAGTAAACTAGACCAAAATGACTAATTGTACTTATGTTCAAAGCATTCTTAACAGGAAGAAATAGAATAAAGCAGCACCAGTCAATCCCGCTGCTCCAAGATCCAGACAGCAATGTGTTCCCTTGTAAACTCAAAGGACTTCGGTGTACAAAACTGCTGGCCTCCATTCATTCTCACTAGAGTGTCACCCCTTTCATTTCCGCTGTACCATTTTTGATTTTTAAGGTGTTCTCTTCTTTTCCCCTGAATCTATTTAGGTACCCTGCTACTGCACATTACGACTGTGAGCAGTGAACATTAATGTAGCACAGGACACTGGGGCACTAAGCATTTTACAAAGTGTTACTGGAGCTCCAGAATTTATTTAATTTTCCGTAACCCGGTGAGTACACTAGGTAAGAAAGTGCCTATATTTAGGAGCAACTTGGAATAAACAGAGCAATAGGTAAACAATTACATAAGGAATGTGATAACATCATCGAATACAGCTGCAGAATGAATATCTTCTCCAAAAAAAGACCTGTCCTTGTTCGTTGATGGCAGTTACGTTCCTTCTTGACACTGAAGATGCAGCATATTGACATTTCTCAACATCCTAAAAGTGAGTTTCATGTCTGTACTTTCCAAACAGCATGTGGCCAGTCTTTAGATTCCACTCTTAACTCTATAGCATCTAAGCATATTAATAAGAGGGAGCAGCTGTTCATTAGGCCCCACCCCCCTCAACCTGCCTGTCCATACACATGATCTTCATCTTACAGGAGCCATCTAGTTAGCTGAGCAGCAAATCAGCACACCATTTTTAGCAGCAAGCAAAGCTCCAAATAAGGCTGGCAGCAGCGGTAGGTCTATCAGCACCCCCCCCCACCGGCTACACATGTATGGATAAAATAATTATGCTGTACATTCTTCGTGCCCTCAAGCCAGTTAGTATCCAATCTGGGTATACATCATGCATACCACAGTAGTGTACCCTGAAGCTTGTTAAAGGCTTTGCTGAAAGTCAGACAAACTGTGTCTACTGTCCTGCCCACGTCCACCTCCCTGGTCGAATCCTAGGTCATACCTATTAGACCGGTATGACATGGTCTGCCCCTAATTAAATCATGCTAATGAGATGCATAAATGTTGCATGAACCTTGGCTTCGACCATGTGCTCCATTAGTTTGTTACTGATAATGGATTCCAGGATTTGCCCAGAACTGATTTTAGGTTCCATGGCATGTAGCTGCCCAGGTCGGACCATATCCCCTCATGAAAATGGAGACAAGGAAAATACATATAAGGAATATTTAAATAAATGAAACCTAATGAGTACGGAGACTAGAAGGGGGTGATTTCCTGTTATTAAATGATCTAAGGAATGATGAAGAAATGATAGCTTACTTAGGGTTGGAATACAAACCAACAAGGGGACACAATAGCCAAATGTAAAACCTTTGGGATACATAAAAGAAAGTCCTTTTATACACAGAGAGTGATAGGACCATGTAACAGCCTATCACAAGAAACTGTGAACAATAAAAGATTAAAATGTGGACAGCTAGAATACTACCAATGATAACTGGCAAGTGGTTTAAATGGGCTACATGGCTTCTATTCCAGCTACCTCAGTATGAACCTCACTACAATACTGGCCACTTTCCAGTCCTCCCAGCACCACACCTGTGCGAAAAGACTGATAAAAGATTACTGCCTGCGGCCCTGACATTTGGTCTTTTAGCATACCCTGTGCTCCTGAGGTACATCCTATCTGCCCCTTGGGGCTTGTCAGTCTTGATCTTTGCCAGATAGTCAGCTACCAGGGTGGGAGTGATGTCTGTCAGCAGCACTGTACCCACCCCCTGATGCCAAGTGCCCTTTCAATGAGCACCTCACCTTCCTTACATTTGTCACAGGGTATTCTGAATTCTTTTTGATTAAGTATTTAATTATCTTCCAATTACCGATCAACTGCTGACCTGTTTCTCCTAGTATCATCACCCATCTTCACTAGGGCTTACCTTTCCTGAATGAGTTCCCTCGCTGATTTCCCACTTGTGTCGGGGACTTCAAGACTGCCCTAACTCCTCCGTAGCACAATCCAGATCCCAAAAGGTGCCTAGTCAACGGTGCTGGATCTGTGGAAAACCGGTCTTCATCCAGTCATGGTCAGGAGTTTTCTGCCTAATATTTTCCTGGGGATGTGTCACATACATACAGGTTACTCACCTGTAACAGGAGTTCTAGGAATGGTGTATGTTGTTCATCCACACTTACTGGCAGATTCCTTGCCACTTTAAATCTTGCCATAAGGTCTTCAAGCTGGCTCCTCCCACCCACCCGGGTGGTAAAACTCTCGGCTCCACCGCATGCGCCCAGATCTAGCCTGCTGGAAGCCAGGTTGCCGTCGGAAACCCGGGGAGGTGGTGGTTGTGTGGATGAACAACATATACCATTCCTAGAACTCCTGTAACAGGTGAGTAACCTGTATTTCTAGGGACATGGATGTGTTGTTCAATCCACACTTACTGGTAGACTCCTAGCAGTTCTCCGGGAGGAGGGAGGCAAGGCGCGCACCCCCTACTTGGGAAATAAGAACTGGAGAACCAAGGTCCCAAAACCAGCATCCCGGCATGACTCAAGGTCAATGTGGTAGTGGGTAATGAAGGTGTGTGCTGACTTCCAGGTAGCAGCCCTGCAGATTTCCTGGATAGGGACGTCCCTGGAAGCAGCCACCGATGCAGCAGTATGGCGGGTAGAATGAGCTCTTATCCCTTTGGGAGGCTCCATGCCCGCCAACCTGTAGCAGAGATCTATGCAGGAGGTGACCCACCTGCCTATCATCCACTTGGCTGCAGGTCTGCCAGGTGCAGCTTCAGCGTAGGTGACAAACAGCTGGCGAACCTCTCCCCGAACTTCAGCCGTCCGCTCCTTGTAGTACGAGAGCGCTCTTCTAGGGTCCAAAGTATGGAGCCTATATTCAGCCTCCGAAGTGTGACTGGGGTAGAACACCGGCAGTCAACCCCTGGTTAAGGTGAAATTCCGACACCACCTTTGGAAGGAATTTCTGGTGGAGGCGCAGGACAACCTTGTCCCTGTGGAAGACCAGATAAGGAGACTCGATGGAAAGCGCCTGGAGCTCTCCCATCCTTCTGGCTGACGTGATAGCCACCAAGAAGGCGGTCTTCCACGATAGGTGGGAGATAACGCTCCTGTGCATCGGTTCGAATGGCTTGCCCATGAGCTTAGCCAATACCAGCAGTAGATCCCATGGAGGTGGAGGTTCTCGCAGCGGAGTGGACATGTGATCAAGGCCTTTGAAAAAGCGCTCAACCACCTTTTCCTGCGCCACCGACTGCTTTCCGGCCCGCGCCCGGTAAGCAGAGATGGCTGCCAGGTGCACCTTAAGGGTTGTCGACCGAAGCCCTAGCTGAGAAAGGGATCATAGGTAGTCCAGAATCCTGGCCAAGGAACAGGAGAAAGGGTCCAACCCCTTATCCTGACACCAAATGGAGATTCTCTTCCATTTGAAGGCATAGCATTTTCTGGTCGACTCCTTACGGGATGTCTCAACAACGTTGTGGACCTCGTCGGAAAGACCCAAGGTCTGGAACTCTAGCTGCTCAGGAACCAGGCCGTCAGGTGCAGGGATTGAAGGTCCGGGTGGAGTACCTTCCCCTGGATGGCTGAGATCAGGTCCGGGTGGGCTGGAAGCCGCCTCGGGAGCCTGGAGCTGAGGCTAAGGAGATCTGGATACCAGAACTGGCGGGGACAGTCTGGGGCTACCAGAATCACCTGTGCCTTGTCCCTCCTCGCCTTGAGAAACACCTTGTGGATCAAGGGAAATGGGGGAAAGGCGCAGAAGAGGCCCGGGGTCCACGGCCTCGAGAGGCATCCTGCAGCGAGCCCTGCTGGGGAGGCGGGCAGGGCATGAAACAGCCTCAGCTTTGCATTCTCCCTGGAGGCAAACAGGTCCACCTGAGGTGTGCCCCAGTGGGAGAACAGATCGTGTACTACCTCTGGCAGGAGAGACCACTAGTGAGATGCAGCACCTATCCGGCTTAGGGCATCGGCCAGAGTGTTGGAGGTTCCCGCCACATGAATGGCCAGGAGATCTGCCTCCAGTCTGCTCACGAGAGACCAAGTGTGGAGAGCTTCCTTGTACAGAGGCAAGGAGCATGTACCGTCCTGGTGGTTTAGGTAGTACATGGTCATGGTGTTGTCTGTCTGGACCTGGATCACTTGACCCCGTACAAACGGAGCGAAGGCGGTGAGGGCTAGTCGAACCGCTCGAAGCTCCAGCAGGTTGATGTGGCATAGAGACTCCTGAGGGGACCAGAGGCCGTGCGCTCTGAGCTCCCCCAGATGGACACCCCAACCAATCAGAGAGGCGTCGATCGTTAGAGCGACCGTCTGCTCTGGGTGGACAAACGGGATACCCTCCTGCAGATGAGCCGGAACGATCCACCACTGGAGAGCATTCCCCATTTCTTGGGTCACTATCACTGGCTGGTCCAGAGGACTGGAGCACTGTGACCATTGGCGGGCCAGCCCCCATTGCAGGGGACACGCATGCCAGCGGGCCCAATGGACCACGCTGGTGCAGGCCACCATGAGGCCCAGGAGGCACAGGAAGTCCAGGGCAGGGCGCAATTGCCCAACCAGAAATGACTGGGCAAAGGAGGAAAGAACCTCGGCCCTGTCCGCCGGGAGCCGTGCTCTGGCTCGAAGAGAGTCGAGCTCTGCCCCGATGAACTGAATCACCTGCGATGGCATGAGTTCCGATTTGGCCTCGTTGATGAGGAGGCCAATCTGAGAGCAGACCTGGAGGGCCAGATCCCTGGACTGCTCCACCTCCAGCCTGGAGGGGGCTGCAATCAGCCAGTCGTCCAGGTAAGGGTACACCGACCCTTGACGCCCATGAGAATGCTGTCACCACTGCCATGCATGTGGTGAAGACCCTGGGAGCTGGAGAGAGGCCAAAGGGCATGGCCCAGAACTCGTAAAGGGATCCCTCTGCCCTGAAGCGGAGGAATCGCTGGTGAGACGAACGGATTGGGACATGAAAGAACACGTTCTGGAGGTCCAGAGAGCAGAATCACATGCCTCATTCCAAGGATAGAATGATCTAAGCCAGAGTGACCATCCCGAAGGTACAAGACCTTAGGAACTTGTTCAGGTCGTGTAGGTCTAGAATGGGGTGCCAGCCTCCCATCCGTTTTGGGACCAGGAAGTACCTGGACACAAACGCTGGGTCTGGTGGAGGATCCGCCACCTCCCTGATCACCTCCTTCTGGAGGAGCAGGGCAATGTTGGCTCGACGAGCCGACAGAAGCTGTGGGCCCTGTAGCCCCTGTGGGCGGCAGCTCGATAGGAGTGGGACTGCTGAATTCCAGAGGCAGACCCTTTCCTACCACTTCCAGCACCCAGCGGTCCGTGGTGATATTGGACCAGGTGGAAAGGAAGTGGCGGAGCCGTCCCCCCACAGGGGGAACCCAGGGAGGAGTGATAAGGTTGGAGGCAACACCCCTCAACCCGTCACTGGGCAGGCTTGGAGGAAGGGCCGGCCGAGGGGACTCCTGGCCCTTTCCCTCCCGGCTTCCTGCTGAAGGAAGCTGCATGCTTGGCTTTGGGGTGCCAAGTGTGAACCTGCTGGCCCTGATGCTGGTGTTGCTGGGCTGGACGTGCCACAGGGGCTGAAGGCCGAAAGGGCTTACGCTGCTGCTGATGGCCTTTGTCCTTCTGGGAAGACGTGACCGGGTCCAAGGTGGTATTGGACTTCTCGATCCTTTGCAGATGACCCTCCACCCCTGGACCTAACAAATCAGCACCCAAGAAGGGAACGTCTGCCAGCTTCTGCTGGGTATCCACTGTAAAAGTGGAGATCCACAGCCAAGCTCTGCGGCGCATGGCCACTGTCGCTGCTACTGACCGGGCACATGAGTCAGCCATGTACAAGGAAGTACGGAGTTGCTATTTGTCCACCGCCCTTCCCTGATCCCGCACCTGCTTGACCGTTGTCTGGAGGTCAGTCGGGAGATGAGAAATCACCTTATCCAGGGAGCCCAAAAGGTCATGCGAAAAGTGTGCCATCAGAATGGCCAAGCTGGCCTGATGAAGGCCTAGGGAGGAAGCAGAATAGACTTTCCGCCCGGAGTAGTCCAGTTTCTTGGACTCTTATCGGGTGGCTTGTCCACATCCCAAGCACTTCCGGAGCGCCGGAAAATGCTGTCTGTTACTAGCCCCTCCGTGGAGGGGTGCTCTGAGAAACCGGAGAGTGAACCAGTGGGAACAGCATACTTTCCAGCCATCCTGGCCGAAGGTGCAGGACAAGAAGCTGGCCGCTGCCATAACTCCAGGGCGGACCAACAATGGCTTTAGCCACCGGGAAGGCCTCCGTGGGGGAATCCCCTCGGTCCAGTATCTCCATGAGGGGATACTTGGCCTGCTTTGAAACGGGTTCGAGCTTCATACCAGTGGACTCTGAGATGAGCCGAAGCATTCCAAGGAACGAGGATGAGCTCTCGTCCACCGACTGACCCCCAGTGGACTCCAGGTCGAGAGGCCTGGAGAACAGGGAACAGTCATCATCAGACTCTGAGGAGTCTGCAAACAGCTGCCGAGGGCCTGAGCCACCCTCCACCTGCCAAGGCCGATCAGGAGTGAGGGTGACTGACAACTGATGGGGCAAGCCCTGACCTGACCAAGAATCCTTGGTCGGGCCCCAGTACTAGGCTGTGGAGGCAGGGTTCTACCACAATGGGTGGCGCAGCGGTTTCATCCGAACAACCGGTGCCGGCTTCGGTTCCTCGATTACAACGAGGGGTTGTTTCAGACGCTCTGGTGACAGCCACTTAATGGCCGGGGAAGGCGACAGAGTCAGCTTATTCCCGGTCAAAAGGAGCTGCTGCCACATCAGATCCTCGTAGCGCCGACACAATTTGCGCCAGAGCTTATCCTCCTAAGAGGACGAAGACGAGGATGAGTGGCACCGCCGCTTTCCACGGTGCCGAGACTGAGACCGCTGATGTCAGCGGGATCGGCTGGACCGGAAGAGGTCCGAGACCTTCGGTGTTTCCAAGAGTGGGTATGAAAGGGGGCAGGGGAAACCCACTCCTCCCTCGGTTCAGGGACCTTAACTGGGGACTCCGGCACAGGAGGCACAGGCAAGTCCTCAGTTTCCACCAGGGGAACCGGTGAAGAAGGGTTGTCTGCTTCTCCAGTCGACAGCCCATCAGACGGGATGAGAAAAATCTCTACTGCGTTGACAGGTGTCTCGGCCGGCTGACCCGACGGGGACACCGTTAAGCCAGCGGCCTTAGCCGCAACCTCGACCAAAGTCGAGAGTCGACTATCTGGGGAATGGGACCTCTCCCGCCCCCACGAATGTCGACGGTGGGACTTACCCTTGGAGTCCTTCTTCTTGGACCAAGAGGAATGTCCTGAAGGCCCCTCTCCCTTGGTGGAGAGGGATTGACAAAGTTCCTTGAACGAAGCTGTGTAGGAGGAGGCCCAAGAGAGCGGGATAAATGCTGCGACCAAAGATGATGATGATGCGGCCTGGGCTGCTTCTTCCTCGAGGGCGATCATTTGTCCGAGCTGTTCAGCCGAGCCCACTGCCGCGGACACCGCCCAATGGGCCTCATTTGACTTGACCGGAGGAGAACGTTTCTCGGGGTGCCCAAGTTGCAATCCGGCAGCGCGATCCTCTAAGACCGTGGCCGAAAAGGACGTGCACAATTCGCAGGCCTGCAAATCGTGTTCAAGCCACAGGCAGTAAACACACATGGAGTGCGGATCGGTCCGGGACATCTTCTGCCCACAGGTGCACCGACGAAATCCGGGAGTCGATCTGTCCATCGCAGCCATGAGGGAAGATAAAAGACTGAAGTCTTGTAAATTTTAAGATTAGTTTCGGGTAAACCGAAAAATTTGGACCCAGGCCTAGGCAGAGCGCAAAGGAGGGAACCTGAGCTTCCAAGCGGTAAGGAAGATCTGGCGTCATGGGGCGGAGCCAAGAGTTTCACCACCCGGGTGGGTGGGAGGAGCCAGCTTGAAGACCTTCCGGCAAGATTTAAAGCGGCAAGGAACCTGCCAGTAAGTGTGGATTGAACAACATATCCATGTCCCTAGAATCACAAATAAGGCAAGCGCAGCCATGCTAGAGTCAGGCAATGTCCCAATCTGTGTGAGTGACTCCAGCTGCGCTACAAGCCAGCATTAGCTAGATGGCAGCCACAAAGCCAAGACCACTGTATCCCTCCCCCGAAGAAGAAGAGCTGTCTTCTGGATGACCAAGCCTCCCTCCCCCAGCCAGCTCTTAAGGCCCGAGTTCTGTTACAAACCCAGGTCACTGACATCCCAAGTGGTAGGCTACCACTGCGCTTATGAGCCAACTCGGTTAACTATTTTTAAAAGTTTTTATTCCCAGTTTTGTAATCAGTGATGCACTACAATAAGAATGGTAGCCCTCAGCTGTTCCGGCCTCCTCCCCTAAGGTCACCCTTCAGCTGTGCACACTCTGAAGTGTGACTATGTTGGGGGTGGTGGTAGCATGTGTCTCTGATGACTGGCAGAATAAAATAATCTCAGTTTCCTTAGATCGGTCATGTTGGGCTTGAAAAAGGAGCAGGAGCGTTACAAAACCACAGAGGTCCCGATTAAGCAAACAACCTAAATAAATCATTTTTTTTAAACTGCTGATAGGATCAACCAGATATAAAATAAAATATCCGAACCTGTGTCCCTCCACCCGCCATGCTGCTGAACGAACAGTACAGCAGTCTCCCAGGGCCAGCCCTGCGATGACATGAGCGATGGGTAAGCCAAAGGGGATGTCTACGTGCCGGCACTTAGTAATGTGTGCTAATACTCTGTTAACAGTACATTTTCATGCTTAGTTTACCTGTACTGATTAAGCCAAGTCTGCACAATCAGCCAAGTCTGCACAATCAGTACCAGTAGACAATGTGTGAAAATGTGCTGTTACAGAGTATCAGCATATATTACTAAGTGCCGGCACACAGACGCCCCCACAGCTTAGCCCGTCATTCGCACCATCACAGGGCTGGTTGCAAGAGACAGTGAGACTGTTCGTTCAGCAGCATGGCGTGTGGAGGGGCACAGGATCAACTAGGTGTAAAGTAAAATATCTAACTTGTCAGCAGTTTAAAAAATGATTTATTTCGGTTGTTTGCTTAATTGGGGATTCTTGGTCCTGCAGTATTAAGGCAGGGCAGCCGACGATTCTGCTTTAAAGAGGGGGTGGCCAGGGGCAGTTCTAATTTTCACTGGAAGGACATTCCAGGAGGATGGGCAACTGGTGGATGAGAAAACCATTTTGCCCATGTCAGAATTTCCTTGCAGTACTTCAAGCAGAAGGTAATCAGAGGAGCACAGGTCACATGGATTTGTTTTGTGCCTTAGGAACCTTGACAAGGGAAAGAGGTTTGGGGTGTGTGGTGACTTGTCAATCAGACAGCAGACGGCGACGTCCCTACGTGCCTGTGGAGAGTGCCAGCCAACATTACTGAAAAGATCACAATGGTGTGTTTAAAAAGGGGCCAATGGTACAAACAGGCATCATATGCTGTTGTAATATGTGATTATCTTGAAGATGTCTTTCACAATGGCTTTCCAGTACATGGGAAAGGCATAATGCAGTCTAGGCAGCATAGCACTTTTGGCAATGGCGAGGTGAACTTCGGGTTTCATGGAGTGCTTCAGTCTGTATGCTAAACCCAATTTGTGGTGAATTCTTTTACTTGGAGAATCTTATATCCATCATTGGTAATTACTTACTGTAATTAGCATCCATATTCTCTACAAATGTGTTCTTTGCCCCCCCCCCAAAAAAAAACTATATTCTACACCTATCTTTGTACCAAATGTTTGAGAGACTGCATTTACTGCTACAGGAAATGTTGAATTTATGTGTAGAGACCCACTGTCACAGTGCCTCCTCAAAAATATACTACTTAGATGATACACAGGGAATTACCATATCTAAAGTTTTGATTAATGCAATCTATTCGCCAAATAAACAGTCACATTGTTCAATTTCCCAGCGTTAGCTATTCAAGTCACAGAACTGACCAAAGAGTTGGCTAACTGTACCTATCTCCCAACAGTGGCTTTCTGAGTCTCAACCTATCCAACAGCTAAACAGGCAAATACTCTGACTAGGACACTTTCAGGCTGCTTCCCACTATGTAATTTAGTGACCAGAGCCATGAACACACTGGTGCAATCCTCACACGGGGCACACTCACATTACAGCTATATTAAAAGGAGGGGAGGAGCAACGCAGTTTAACAAGGGCAGAGCTGAAAGAAAATCTGAAGAGAAGGAGAGAGAGCGGGAGCTACTGGGACTCTTGTCAAAAGCCTGGTCAACAAATCAACTAGCCACTGCCCTGACAGCTGAAAGCACACCTGCTCCCCTGCCTTCCCCCAACCCATTATCAAAAACATTTAAAAAAAAAAAAAAAAAAAAAATCTAAGGTTTTCAAAAGCAACGCAAACAGCATCTCGTCACCATCTGCCACTGTCCTCTCTGAATGGGTTTCAAAGGTGAAAGACTCAAGGAAAATGGGATCAGTGCAGCATCAGTCTGAATGAAATGCCAACAGTGTACCCCTGTCTGGCAGATAACTGTCTGTATGCAAATACTGCAAAGCCACAAAGATTGGCTTCAGTTTGGAGCCTAAGCAAACAACAGTGTTTTTTTTTTTTATTATCTGCAACCGCTCCCACATGGCTTGGCTTCTCCCTTCACAATGGACTCTAACATGATTTGCTATAACAAATTCATTTCACACCATTCTCCTCAAATGCTGGGCAGCTTGCATTTTTACTTCACTAAACAAAAAGGCAAATATTTGCTGAACCTGATGGGGAAACAGCTGAAACAGCCACGAGTTCAGAAAAAAAATAAAAAAATAAAACTGAATGAAAAAAAAAAGGCCCAACAAAGGACATGCCGACACACCTTTCAACCCATCCTCTCAGTTGGTGGAACATTCTTATTAAAGTCCAAATGTTCCCCCCGTCCCATGCACATGTAGTCTGTTGTCTAATACTGCACAGTATGTGACCAAATTCAGGAAAGGGGTTGTAACAGAGTAGCTTTGGGGGCAAAGTGCAGAATATATTTGACAAGGAATGGGGAGGCGTGATCTTTTTGTAGTCTGAAACCCATGTCTGTTTGGTACTGTCTAGCAACAGTTTTAAACCAATTTTTTTATTTTTTATTTTACAATGTATATACCCAAGATAACCCAACTGATATGCAACATCTTATTTTTAGTGGGGTCCTACACCTACCCATCTTTGCAAATGGGTGGCTTGGAGCACTGGGAGGTTATGTAACTTGCTCAAGATCAGAGAGAGAGAGAGCGCGCGAGAGAGAGTATCAGGCTCAAGTGAGGTCAGTGTTTGAATAATAATTTATGGACTTTACGCTGGGAGCTATATGTAGGCCTTGTGTTTAAACATAGCCTCTCCCCATTATAAGTGAAGCACAGTGTTAAATAACTACTGGAGCTCATTTCAGAATGGGGGGAGGCCACTGGGTGGGATTTGAACCTGCTTGACAGTACCGTGATCACTCTTTATGACTTACCATTTGGCTACCAAAACCCAGGTTCATTTTAAGTTCAAAGTCATTCTTCCCTGACTCAATCTATTTTCCACAAACCAGATTCCTCTAAAATCATCATCAGATGCATCACTGACTAGGTAAAACAGCTCCCTCCCCTTTGTTAGTGCGCTACAGTGTTCTTACAATGCTGAGAAAACTGACAAAATAAGAACTTGTTTCGATTTTAATTCAAGCCTATCACGGTCTGTAATTACATGTAAGACAGGTACTTATTCTGTAGCTAAGTAAAGAACTTTGTGTAAATACCCTTGACAGCACAAGTCTTTTAACCGACCTATCCGGACAGCTGGGATCAAACACAGAAACAGATATACTACATTTAAACCTCCCCTCCAGTCAAAAGGCAGTACAGTAACTCTCCTTCAGTTCACTGTTCTCTTTCCCCAAGAACGTGCAAGGTGACACTCTTATATACACAAGAGGCCCTCCTAGCGCCCCTATTAACTTTATATGAAATGACACTAGTGACATCATAACAGTCATGTTATTGACATTACAACCACAGTAGGGACATCATGATGTTACCTTGCATTCTTGAGGAAGGGTGTAGAAAAGATATAAAAAAAAAATGGTTTCAAAAAACATGTAGCAGGACCATAACAGGACAGAGGATTTGCTATCCTCAGCAATAATCTGATTATCTCATGGAAATAAAGTACTCAGCCGTTAGCCTCATGCGTTACCCCTTCACAATTGGATTATTGCCTCATATGATGAATCTACTATCACAGTAACAGATAGCTAAACCAAGTGGACCAGCACCTGTTAAACAACAATGCAATAAGCATTTTAAACTCCACAAATGTGCTTTTTGTAACAAAATGGTCAACCCCCCCCCCCCAACAATTATGCCATATTCTCAGTCTCCATTTTCTCTTTCCACATTATTCCTACCATGATGCCACATTTTGGAGGTTAAAGTCTACATACTGTTTACATCACAGGCACATTAACTGCAATGTTTACATAGATGAGTGCAAGGTATTGCAGGTACTTTTGCAGGCAACATCACTGTAATTCTAGAATTTGAATTTACTTTGGTCTGCTAGGTGGAACATTTTGGTCACTAACCACTGTATTTGTGGAGTAAGGAGGAGAGTTGAAACATGAGCATGGACTACAAATATTAAGACTATATTACATGGTTATGTCATTGTAAGGTGGTGTCAAAAACTCATACTTAACATCAAACCATTAAGTATAAGATTTTCGGAAGATTTAGTACGAGTTTTCATGGCTGAATTAGTCACTCACTATGACTGCAGTGTGAGTGCCCATAGTTGAGGTTTTTCCAACCGTAACTGAAACCCATGGTTTTCATACCTTTTATATTTGTACACTGGCTTTCAGCAGACAGTGTCTGGTAGCATTTTTCTCTCATTTAACACAAAATGCTTAATCATTTTAGTATATTCTAGGGGGTTGGGGTAGAAAGAAGTAGGCTGCTGGTTAACTAGGATCTGCAGCTTATCCATTAGGTAGGGAAATGGGCAGACTGGGTGGACCAAGCAGTCCTTATCTGCCGTCAAATTCTATGTTTCTACGTATATTAAATAAATAAATAAAAAAGTGTTAAGAGGAGATTGATTCTTACCACATTGTGGGTTTGGTGGCATCAAGAATGCTCTAGCTCACACGATGTCACCAAACCCACTTGGTGGTAACATGATCCCGTTTGTAACACTTTTTCCACCAAACTTTCTTTATGCCCCTCTCTGTCTCCTTAGGACTCTCTCCAGTGTGGTCTCTTAGACTGGCCAACTCCCACTCTGCCTGAGGTCTCCCCAGACCTAGCCTCTGTCCGGCCAGGGATCTTATCTCACCCTACCACTGACCCCCCAAACCCCTGACTCTGAGCCCCCCGAGGTAGGACCACCTACTCCTCTGGCACTCTATCTATAATTTTGTAGGGCAGCTGGGGGTGGGGAGGAGATTTGGAGGTTGGCTAAGGTGGACCCAGCCAATGACCATGGGGGGCATCCACTTGACCCACCTTTACCTTCCTGGGTGCTGGGGCCTTTTTCCTTGTTTTCGTGACCCGAGGAGAAGGGCATGCAATGATGCTAGCATGCCAAGTCATGCACTCCAGCACGACTCCTGTAGGCCTCCACCTCTTCCTGAATCCATCTCAAGTGGTCCCGGCTGCACAGGCTTCCAGTCACCACTGGCTGCCGCTGCTGCGTCGGGACGGGAAACCCTCCTCAGGACAGTAGAGCTTGCCGGCATCTGCTCAATCCAACTCCCCCCTCCTGGTCGACCATTGATGACCCAAGCTTGCTCCCGAACCCGGGTCACCAGCGTGGCACAAGGTGTGGCATCCAGCCTCTCAACGCCACCGGGCCAGCCTTTTCTTTAACACTTGTGGGTATGAATTCTTTATATGTACAAATAACTACAGTACATCTGCAGTGTGAAGTGCGATTGAAAGGTAAGTACATACGTTACCGAAGTAATTACATCATAGCCGACTTCAAAATATTGCCAAGAGTTGACAGGTGTTCCTACATATTTTGTGCTATAGGTATAAGTGCCATAGAGAAATCCTGTATGCCTTTTTTGGCATATCATTTATTGTAAAAGGTAATACTATAGATAACTGTTAGTTGTAATTCCGTGTATTTGGCAAGAACTGCTCAACAGAGTTGCAATATCTTATTTTCAGTGGGGGTCCTGCTCCTGCCTGCCCTATTCAGCAACTGGGAAGACTGAAGCACAGTGAGGTCATGTGACTTAAATTCCCATGGTAAACCGCTGGCAGTGGGATTCGAACCGCTGAACTTCCGTTTTACATTTCAGTGCTCTATCCACTAGACCACACTGCCTCTTTTATGGTCGCCCTCTTGATTAAATGGGAATTTCAAATTCTGCTCATCACAGAATAATATATTCAATTAATTCCTTCAAACCTTTTTCATTTATTTAAAAACACAGCCTGCCATTGTAGCCGACATCTACAGTAAAGAGTGGGCATGCTCAGTCACGCATGCCCAGTATAAAGTCAGGTAAACAGTGGCATTAATACATCAAGCCATTTCAAAAAAATTACCTATTTGCTCACTTATTGTTCTAACAGGCTGTTAACCCTCTTTGCGTTCCAAAGAACCACAACAGCTGTGGCAAACTGATCCTGGGCTTATTTATGCTAAACAGTTTCAGCACAAACATTTCTGGAAAGTTAGGGATAAGAGAATGGTGGCAAATTCAAGAAAATAAAACTAGAGAAGACACACGTATATCTACAATACATGTGTTATGAAAGTTATTCATATCATATGTTAGACCCTGTAATAACCTCCACGCAAGTTATATTCCATATCACACTGTAATAATCATTATGTTTTCCATAATGCCTTCTTTATTTATTTATTTTGGGTTTGGATTAAATACCTTTGACCCATAGGCTCATTTACAAAGGTTTCAAGTCAGTTACAAAGATTCAGAACAGTAAAAAACGGTCACAAGTAAACAGTGAAAGGACACAGTATCAACTGTTACAGTTTACAATACATTCACAATTGGTTACAATTTACAGTACATTTTGAGAAAGTGCAAAATTATTTCGTCAACACTAAATTAGTGTGGCTTCATTGCTTTAAGATCTTGGCGTCGGAGACAGATCCCAGGCTAAGATGTTTAGAACGTAGAAAATAGGAGCAGCCAGGGGTGGCTTTGTCAAGAAAGTGATGGGAGTGACGGGGGGTGTTGTGCCAGTAGGGCCTAGGGTCCAGGGTTAGCCAAGAGGGAAACTAAGTCAAGGGTTGAGCTAGGGTAGGGACCACATTGTGATATACATCCGCATACATTCTCTGCAGCAAGATGGGAGTGAGTCCAGTACTGACTAATCTTGCTACATCCAATTAGGTTGGTAGGAAGGTCGTTGAGCCACCTTGGGCCGCAGAGTAGATAGGAGTCTGTGTGCAATCATGGTGCAAGCTTTAAAGGGCTCCAGGACCCCCAGCTGCACCCTTCTGGTGTTTACGGTAGGTTGAAATGAGTTTAAATAAACTTGAGGTGAACTCAGGCTAAGGCCTAACATGAATTTTTCCCAAAATTCTTACCCATTCTTACCCATAGCGCCATATGGTGTCAGAACCATCTTAACTAATGGCCCTATTCACAAGACAAGTTTTTGGATTGTATGCCTCTGACAAAATTAATTTTGAGAATATGGCCCTAGGTTGGAAATTAAAAGTCCAAAGTAACAGGTTGCACATGCTTTCCAGTAACTACTGGACCGTGATCTCTGTCTGTCCAGAAGTTAATGTTAAAAAGCCACAAACTTAATGCAGCAATGCGGAAGGACAGCTGGGATCCAGCGACCACCATATGGTGTGGTCTGACATGGAGACAGGGACTCAATTAAGCCACACAAGGGCAAAAGTATTAGATTTCAGGAGGGCAGATTTCAATGAAATGGGTAGATGTTTAAAAGCAGCCCTGGAGAAGGTAGAGGTAATTGAGGGGGTGGAGGAACAGTGGAGGAGATTAAAAGGAGCCATTCTGGAGGTAACTAACCAATGCACTGGATAGTGGACAAAGGGAAAAGAAGAAAGAAACCACTATGGTTTTCTAAAGAGGTGGGAGACAAAGCAAGGGTTAAAGAGCAAGTTTCAGGAAGTATAAAGGGACCCACAGGGAGGAGAACAGGGAGGTCTACCTTGAATGTCTCAGAGAGGCAGGGAAGGCTGTTAGGAAAGCCAAGGCACAAACAGAGGAGGGTTTAGCACCATCTGTGAAAAAAGGGGACAAGGCATTCTATAGGTACATCAGCGATAGAAGAAAAAATGGGAGGCGGGGATTGTGAGGCTCAAAGGGGAGGAGGGAGAGTGTAAGGAGGGGGATCTGGACAAGGCAGAAATACTGAACAAATACTTCTGTTCAGTGTTTACTGAGGAGGGAGAGGGCCAAGGACCACAGTTGGGTAGCAGAGGCAATCGGGGGTGGACACCAGTCCATTCATAGTGGAGAGAGTTCAGAAAGAACTCACAAAGCTGAAGGTGGATAAAGCCAAACGGCCAGATGACATACACCAGAGGACATTAAGAGAGCTGCGGAGGGAACTAGCAGCGCCTCTGGCCACCCTGTTCACAAAAGCACTCAACACAGGGGTGGTTCCAGGGGACTGGAGGAGGGTGCATGTAGTCCCACTAAACAAAAGTGGCACTAGGGTGGAAACGGGGAACTACAGGCCAGTCAGCCTCATCTTAGTGGTGGGGAAGATCATGGAGACACTGCTGAAAGAAAGGATAGTGGCACACCTGGAATCCATTGGTGCCCAGGATCTGAGGCAGCACAGATTTACATCAGAAAGGTCTTGTCAAACAAATCTGACTGATTTTTTGATTGGGTGACTAGGGAAGTGAATCAGGGAGGGGTAGCAGACATCGCCTACCTGGATTTCAGCAAAGCCTTCGATACTGTCAGACACAGAAGGCTGGTTAACAAGATGAGTAGTGTGGACATGGGGCATAAGGTGATACAGTGGGTCAGAAACTGGCTGACAGACAGAAGGCAGAGGGTGGTGGTAAATGGGATCCAATCTGGGGAGAGAGGGTTGACCAGCGGAGTGCCACAAGGATCAGTACTGGGACCAGTCCTGTTCAATGTCTTCATTAGTGACACTGCAGAGGGGCTGGAAGGAAAGGTCTGCCTATCTGCAGATGACACCAAGATCTGCAACAGGGTGCATACTCCAGAAGGGGTGCAGATAATGAAGAGGGACCTGGAGAAGCTTGAAAGTTGGTCAGAGGTGTGGCAACTGAGGTTCAATGCAAAAAAGTGCAAGATAATGCACCTGGGTAGGGGGTACCCTGGGGAGACCTACTGGATTGGGGGTTGATCATCACCAAAGAGGAGAGGGACCTAGGGGTTATCATATCTGAAGGTATCAAAGCAATGTGCAAAGGCTGCAAGTAGGGCCAGTGGCATGCTGAGGTGCATAGGCAGAGGTATCACTAGTAGGAGGCAGGAAGTGGTGATGCTATTGTATAAAACACTAGTAAGGCCTCACCTGGAGAACTGTGTGCAGTACTGGAGACCATACATGCGTAAGGACATAAACACGGTGGAGGCTATCTAAAGAAGGGTGACAAGGATGGTGCATGGTTTGCACCACAAAACATATGAGGAGAGACTAAGAGGCCTCAATATGATCACTGGAGGAGAGGAGAGGAGAGAAAGGGGCGACATGATAGAAACTTTTAAGTACCTCAAGGGCATAAACAAGTTGCAGTTGGGAGATCCTTTTCCAATGTAGAAAAGATACAAGAACAAGAGGGCACAATATGAAACTGGAGGGGGGAGCGAAAAAGGTAACATGAGGAAGTTTTTCTACACAGAGAGGGTGGTGAACGCTTGAAATAGTCTGCCACAAGAGATGGTAGGGGCAAGCACAGTGGATGGGTTTAAACATGCCTGGGACAAGCACAGGGAAACCTTGGTCAGGAAGGGAGTGATGAACAGCCATTGACCACTTAGGGCGAGTGGATACATACATGCATCGGGCCATGGGCAGACTGGATGGGCCTAGCGGTCCTTATTTGCCGACAATTTCTCTGTTTCTAGTTGGAAAACTGGACAGAAGATAAAATGCAGAAAATTCTAAATTGCTGCCAAATACTATACATTAAGTGGCTAGTTTTCTTGATGTGTCCAGAAGCGTAACTATTATAGCTCTGGTATGGTGGTAGAGTGGGAAATAAAGCACAAATAAGTGAAAAGCTACTGTAAACAAAAGAATCAATGGAGTTTTTTTGGTCTTTTTCTTTTTTAGGACTTGTTCATAAAGGTTGGCTGTAGCACTGGACCTTGTTTACTGGTCCCCAAAGTGTCACGAAATGCCAGCTAGAGAGAGTGAATCAGCTCAAGCAAGACTGGAAGGAAAAGGGCTGGTGATGTGAAAGAGGATTAGCACAGGACTTTTAACTGAAGGAGACTCTCTCCCTTTGCAGCTGACTTTAGCAGCTGCTACTGCTGACTCCTTAACAGAGCAGCAGGGAATCCAATAATAGAAAAGGAAAAAAAAATCTTTCCTCAGGGGCCAGGGGTACACTACTGGCCATTCTAAATCTACCAATGCTGATGTTTTCCCAACACAGAGTTGGAGGTGTTTGCAAAACTCATCTGAAAGCCAATCTACCAGATGGCATCCAAAAAGCAAACCCAAACCAACAGGGTATGGATTAGTGACAAGCAACAATAAGGATCCGGCATCATATTGTGCAGAGTGCCTTGTGTGTTGCACAATGGAACTATCGAGAGGGTACAAAGCAGCCGAGGAGCCATCAACAAGCAAGCTGCAAATGACTAAACTGCCTTGCAGTTCAGTGTATACAACAGACTGTAGGGTTACTCTCTGTAGTCTCAAAAATCAAATACCTTTTTTCTTTGTTTTGAGCTTAAAGAAACATAAATACATTATACAGACAGACAGAGTACACACACACACACACACACACGTGTAAGTCCAGGTTCTGATGCAAAAAAATAGGTCCACAAGAAGGGGGACTCGTCTTTTCTGTGAGGTCGACCTATCTGCAGATTTACAAAGGCAAACCACTTTTGCAACTGCTTAACTTGATTCTGTGTCCATTTCCGGCCATAAAGACAGATTCTGTGCCTGATGTTCATCACCAAATAGATTTTTTCAATCAATTTGTGCAGCAAATGTCTGTAATTGTGCTAAAACTGACATGGTAAGGGGGGTGGTCAACTTCTATGTGAGGTCAACTTACAGGTGAGTATATATGGTGGGTCATTTTCAGGGAAGTTCACCCTTCTTAATTTTTTGTCATCTGCAGTGGTGATAAAATATGACTGCTATCAAAAAATAAATAAATAAATAAATAAATATTTAGCAACAGGCCAGATACAGTGTACATTGGCAGTACCACATTACTGACCAAGTGATGCCATATCTCTTGTGATGAAGCAAGTCTGTCTGTCTCCATACTCGCTCATTCCAGGGCCCTTTCTGAACAAATGTGGACAACTGTGCCACACTGGGTGAGTGGGTTCTGCAAAATGTGGATTCAGACTCGCACATTACTAATGTGACATGCATCCCACAAGTCAAACTTGCTTCGGCAGTAGTGGAAAGATGGTGAACAAGTTATCATCTAGTCTTTGCACTGAGGTTTGAATGACTAGCTGGGCAGGTTAAAACAACTGTCATCAGCCCCCCTGGAACTGTCAAAAAACAAAACGTAAAAAAAATTAAACCCTAAAAACTCCCAAACTGCACTACTCAGTTATTCTGTATGCCACAATTATAAATCCTGTCTAAAACAATGACAGTCTGTGGTTCAGAAAAGCCAAATGATGGCTTTTAAAGCAGCAGTGCTTGTAACAGTAAACAATAGAAATTTAAATACCTGTAAATTTTCTTTCTCTGACTGCTGGTCTCCAGGCTCATCACTTCTGGGAGGTCTTTCCTTGAACCACGTGACAGGCGGGAAGCATACAGACTTCTGCAGGATGGCTATACCCTCCCACTCATTTCCTCCAGACCTCAGTACTTCTGTAGCATTTGTCTCCTGAGGAAACGCATAACTTGGAAACAAACAAACGAAAGGTTAGTGTAACTTGTGGCCGGAGGCCGACTTTCAGCATTCTGGGAGGGACGGAGCCCAGAGACCAGCAGTCAGAGAAAGAAAATTTACAGGTATTTAAATTTCTATTTCTTTCTCCTAAAGCTGGTCTCCGGGCTCATCACTTCTGGGATAAACTACAGCAGTACATCCCTCCACTTCCTGGGTGGAAGAATGTTTATAGTCCTTTATGGGTCCACCACTGCCTGGAGGACCCTGCGGCCAAAGGACGCCTCAGCAAAGGCGGAAACATCCAACTTGTAGAACTCTGCGAAGGTATGAATGGATGACCACGTAGCCACTCTACATAAGTCTGCTGGAGAAGCTTTTCTGAAGTCCGCCCAGGACGTAGCCATCGCTCAGGTTGAGTGAGCCTGCACTGGTCCCGGCAGGTCGATCCCGGCCTTCTGGTAAGCCATGGCGATGGTGGAACAAATCCCCCAACAATAGAGTCCTTTGATGATTTCTTACCCATTTTCGGGCCTGATGTAAGGATGAATAGACTTGAAGTTTTCCGGACGGAGCAAGATCTCCTGATGTAAATCTTGAGAGCTCTCCTTGGATCAAGCGTGTGAAATTCTCTCTCCTTCTAATTCCTGGGGTGAGGACAGAATGAGGAAAGGTTCAAGACTTGATTGCAGTGAACAGAAGACATCACCTTTGGTAAAGAGGTGGGATCTGTCCACATAACTACTGAGTCTTGATGACAGATAATGTATGGTTCTTTGGATGACAGGGCTCCTATCTCACTTATGTGGCGGGCTGAGGTGATTGCAGTAAGAAAGACAGCCTTCATAGTGAGATGAAGCAAATATCTCTTTTAATGGCACAAAAGGGGGCTTGGTGAGTGCTTTGAGTACCAGGTTGAGCCTCTAAGGTAGAACTATGGGCTTTATTGGAGGATGCTTCAAAGTTGCTGCTCTCAGAACTCGTCGAACATGAAGGAGAGATCCTAAAGATTCGCCTGAGTCCGCCAACAGGAGTGCCCCAATAGCAGACACCTGGACTCTTAAGGTAGCCGGTTGGAGGACCTTGTCGAAACCCTCCTGAAGGAATTAAAGGATGGTAGGCAGAGACACCGAGTCATCTGGTAGAGAGGTGTCTCGTAACCAGAACAGGAATTTTCTCCAGATCCTACAATAAACCTTGGAGGATGAGGTCTGCCTGGATTGAATAATCATTTCTATGACAGGTGCAGAGAAACCTAACTCCTTGAGGGTTTCCCACTTAATCTCCACGCCGAGAGGGACAGATTGCAAGGCACCCCAGTCCCTGATGTAGCAGGTCTGGGCTTTCTTGGAACACCAGAGGAGAACATAGACACATTTGGACTAATTGAGGAAACCATGGTTTGCGGGGCCAGTGTGGGCAAACCAGAATCATCTCTGCTTGATCTTGGGCAATCTTGTACATCTTGTGCAGTACCCTTGATAAGATCAGAATTGGAGGAAAGGCATGCAGAAGATCGAACTGACCCCAGCTGATGGAGAAGGCATCCTGTGCTATGGCCCTCTCATCCTTGATGAGAAAGCAGAACCGTGGAACTCTACAATTTTTTCGGCAAGCGAAAAGATCTACCTGCGGGTGGTCCCATCGTGCCGTGATGAGTTGGAAGGCCCTGTCCTTGAGCTCCCACTCACCTGGCGGGATGTCCTTTCAACTTAGCCAACCTGCTGTGACATTTTCATGGCCTGGGATGTATGTGGCCCTTAGAATTCCCAGGTTGTCTTCAGCCCACTGAAAGAGGAGAAGAAGAGTCTCTTGCAGCATCCCAGAGCTCTTTGTGCCTCCCTGGCGGTTGATGTAGGCCACTGTTATCCGGTTGTCCGTGAGGATGAGAACGTCCCGGTGAGAAATCTGTGTCTTGAACTGCTGCAGTGCCAGGTGGACTGCATGCATCTCCAGCACACTGATGCTGTAGCGAGACTCCACCAGTGACCACTTGCCCTGTGCAGAGAGCTGTTCCGAATGCACTCCCCAGCTCCGGAGGCTGGCATTGGTGGCGACTCTTATTTGGTGAGGGTGTCCCAGTTTAAGACCCCTCATGATGTTGCCCTGCTGAGTCCACCATATCAGGGAGTCTTTTACTTGGTGAGAGACCCGAATCCTCTGGTCCATTGTGCCCCTTGATTGGGACTGTTGCTGAAGGAAGCCTGGTTGGAGAGGTCGCATGTGGACTAGCGCCCAGGGGACCGAGTCTGCCAGGGAAACCATTGTCCCTATGAGTTGCACGAAGGAGTGGGCCGGCAGTGATTCAGCTGCTTGGAATTTGTAGATGAGTGCCCTCAGTTCCTTGAATTTTGACTCTGTGGGAAAAACCTTTTTCTGGATCGTGTTGATATTCACCCCCCAGATGATTCAGAGACTGTGACAGTCGCAGGGAGCTCTTCTTCTGGTTGATTATGAACCCGAGAGAGGAGAGGCACTGAGTGACCTCCGTCACTGCCTGGACTGCTTGATTGTACCATGGGGCTTTGATGAGAATGTCATCCAGGTATGGGAAGAGCTGGATCCCTTGTATTCGGAGACGAGCGACCACTGTTACAAGGACTTTGGAGAAGACTCTGGGGGCTGTGGACAGGCCGGAGGGCAGCGTCGTGAATTGAAAATGGTGATCTTCCACTTTGAACCTGAGGAATTGCCGGTGTGCCTTCCAAATGGGAATATGCAGATAAGCAGCCTGCAAATCTACTGAGGCCAAAAAGTCCCCCTGATGGATTTCTCAGATGATGGAGGGCAGGGTCTCCATCTTGAATGTTCTGTGATGAACAAAACCATTTAGAAACTTGAGATCTAACACTGGCCAGAAACCTCCTGAGTGTTTTGGCACTGTGAAGAAAAGGGAGTACAGTCCTCTGTTCCTTTCTTGAATGGGGACTTGTTCGATCACTACTGCCTGTATAAGATCTGTAATCGCTGCAGGGTTGCCGCTCTTTTTACTGGGTTGCCTGAGACTTGTGAGGGCACTATGTGGGGCAGGGAAGTCCTGGAGTCAAACTTGATGAAGTACC
The DNA here is from genome assembly GCA_016271365.2 of Neoceratodus forsteri. NCBI lineage: Eukaryota > Metazoa > Chordata > Ceratodontiformes > Ceratodontidae > Neoceratodus > Neoceratodus forsteri. Next base: position 544,642,899 of record CM057449.1, read on the forward strand.
CTCACACCACGCTTCTAACACCCACTTGACCGTGGTGGTGTGGACCCATTCCTGAAAAGCTGGAAAGCCTGCCCCCAACTCGAGGAGGGGTCCTCACTGCAATTTTTTGGAGTTGCCCCCAGCATCTCTGGAGCCTCCCCTGCCACCCCGGAAGCTGCGTTGGTTGCGCAAGGTGAACCAGGATCGTCTGCCTGGAGTTGACTTATTCTGACCCCTGGGATGATTTGGGGCATGAAAACTCTGTCTGGATCCCGAAGCCCAGGGCCTGGTCCCTTCCCAGGATTGTGGCATTCGCACTTTTGCCATTTCCCCAGATTCCTTGACTGCCTCCTTTACAGCTGAACTGAAAAGAAGGCCTCCTTCATAAGGGGCATTTACCAAATGCATCTTCGAGGAGGCACCCACCTGCCAAGCCCGTAGCCATAAGCTGCATCAAGCTGAGGTCTGGTAAAACACAGTTCTTGCTGCACACCTGACTGCCTCCTGCTATACGTCAGTTGAATAGGCCGAAGCTAGCCCCATTAGCTGCAGTTGCTGTAAAATGGATTTATTCTTCTCTGGCTCATCAGCGATCTGGAATGCCAGATCAGTGGCCCAGGAGAGAGCAGTACGAGCTGAGAAGAGGTTAGCCATAGCTGCCTTGAGAGGGGTTGCAGTGGACTGAAAGGCTTTCTTTAGAGAGGTGTCCACTTTCTGATCCACTGGGTCCCGCAGGGAGGCTCCACCCTCTGCTGGGATAACAGTCTTTTTGGTGAGGTTTGAGATTAGAGGTCTGTCCTGGGACAGTCTAGCCACCTCTCTGATGGTTTTTGTCGAATTTCAGTAGTTTGGTTAAGCGGCGAGGGACCGGGAAAGAATGCTCGGGTCCCTGCCATTCTTCCTTTAAGAGGTCTATGGCCGGACGGATGGGAAAAGCAGTTGTTGGCTTTGAAGCCGACACGAGCCTGAATGCTATCTTCACTCGCTTGGGTTCTGGAGAAGATGAACTTAGATGGATCTCATCTGCCACCTTTTTAATGAAAAAATCTAGGTCGTCCAAATCAAAGGTTCTGGCTGTGGAGGAGTCTGAGTCGGAATCCAAGTTTGGGAGTTCCCTCTCCTCTGGAGACGAACAGCCGGACCCTGAAGGCGACCTGTCCCGTCTGTGCTTCCCTTGGGTTGTGTCCCTGGATCTACTCCTGGATCTGGGCCTCCTCCTCCTCCTCCTGTCACGTCGTGAGGAGTGTGGAGCGTCCTTTTCCAAAGATGGGGAAGGGGTGCGCTTACAGGAGGCTTTCCTATGGGTCCTGGGCTCTGGAGACTGCTGAAGGACATCAAAATATGAGGGGGTTGAGGGTGAAGGCCCTATTCAGTTTCTCTATTAGATCCGGGGCTAGAGCCCTAGCTGAGTGGCAGCGCCCCTCTAAGGTGGGAGACTGCCCCTGACCCATGAGCTGGTTTTGTAGATCCTGAAAGTTGGAGGTGGATGCCTCATCTGCCTCGTCCAAGGCTGGAAATGCTGTAGTGTTGCATTTGACACACACCCACCCTGCAAATGTGGCCAGCATCATGGGTGTTCTGCACTTGTGGCTCTTTCTGTTTCTGGAGGGTCTGTCCGATTTTGCTGATTTTAATATATTTTTATTGTATTTGAATCCTGAGCTTGAAAACTGTGTGTTTAGTCCAGTCCCTTCAAAGCTTAGGTGCCCCTTAAAAGATCCGTTGATGAGCTGATCAGGCAATGCTCATCGACAAGTAGAGCATTGTTCTGCCCCCTTTTACACTCCAAATGGTCTGCCTCTCCGCCTGCCTAAAGAGTGTGAATGCTCCCACATTAGTTGTCCAGCATCAGAGAGCCCAATAAGCCCATGCGGCTCTCCGACTGGCAGGCGTGTTGACGGTCTAAGCCCTCAGTGACAGTCGACGGGAGAGAAGCTCCGGGCATCCATTGACAAGCAGAAATCCCTCATGTGTTCATCGATGAGGAGGCTGCTGCACAAAAAACTCCTGGAAGCCCTGAGAGCTACACGGCCTGGGCCATAATAATGCTGATCCACTGGCCCCAGTCAATGTCATGACTGTCTCCTCGTTGCTCCGGGGGTGGTGGGGGAAAGGAGCTCTTAGAGCGGGAAGAATGCTCGTTGCTTTGGGAGCGTGTGGCTAGCGAGAGGGAGCCCATCTGTGCAGCTTGCAAGGCTGAGACTGGGGTCCCCGAGCTAGTGCTCAACAGCACTGCTAATTTTGTCCAAAAAAAAAAAAAAGATGCACACTCACTGATGAAGTCGTCAGCTCTGTCCCTCCTGTGACAGAGGTCCTGCAGAGCTCCTACCACTAGACAGGCAGGAAGTAAACTGACGTCTGGAGGAAATGAGTGGGAGGGTATAGCCGTCCTGCAGAAGTCTGTATGCTTCTTGCCTGTCACATGGTTCCAGGAAGTGCATCCCAGAAGTGTTAAGCCCAGAGACCAGCTTTAGGGGAGAGAATTTTGACATAAACTGTGTTAAAGTGATTTAGTTACATTTCAAACTGACTTACCTTACTGTATAGTTTATGTTGGTGAAAGTCACTCCATCCTGTTTTCTGTACTTTATCCACGGTCTGTGTTTAGAAACAAGCGATCATACTTCGGCTCCGACGAGGTGGGCCAGCCGATTCCTTTACTTCCAGAGTGATGAACACACCCCCACGCTTGGACATCCAGCAAGGGAGCGTGCGGCAGTATGCTCCATTGAAATGAATGGGGCTCAATTTTGCATCCTATTTAATACCTCATAATGGCGAGTTGGAAATAATTGAAGGCCACTACTCGACTAAGAAGGGCCTGTTAGTCGAGTGGTGACCTTCATTAATTTCCAAGTTGCCATTTTAAGGTATTAAATAGGACGCAAAACTGACCCCCATTCATTTCAATGGGACACACCCCCGTGCACTCCCTTGCTGGACATCACAGCGCAGGGGCGTGTTCATGACTCGGGAAGTAAAGTTATCTGCTGGCCCACCTTGTTGGGTCTGAAATACGATCGCTTCTTTCTAAGTACAGACTGTGAATACAGTATTGAAAATGGAGAGGAATGACTTTTGCCGACATAACCTATACAATAAGGTAAGTCAGTTTGAAATGAAATAAACTGACTAAATCACTTAAAGAGTTGCCCTTGTTCTCCAGTCTTGCATGAATCCCCTTTTAACTGTTCTGAGTCTGCTTTAGTATCTTTTCTTACATTAGAAATGAAAAAAAGGAACTCTCATTTTTGTTTTCATTTTTATTCTTCCTCTCTGAAGAAGCTGTGAGATTCAAAGGGATAGAAACATAAGACTTTGTTGGCAGATAAGGACCGCTTGGCCCACCTAGTCTGCCCATTTCCCTACCTATTGGATAAGCTGCAGATCCTAGTTAACCAACAGCCTACTTTCTCCTACCCCCTCAAGAACTGCCTTATGTCTGTCCAAAGCATTCTTGACTGGGACTTTGTGCTGTGTTATTTTTCACTGGGCTCAATAAACTCACTAGTACACTACAACTCTATTTTGACATTGTTTTCCTTACACCCCTCCTCCAGAGGCTCAAAAACAGAGATAATCTCTGGCACACTGCTGTAGAATCTGGAAAGGCTTCTGACAGACAGGCCTACAACGCAGAATGCAATAAGTGCACTTAGGCCATTTGGCGGGCCAAGGCAGAGCACTACCAGACCACCCTCACTTCCACTGGGGGTTCAGCCTGGACCTTCTGGGATAATATGAAAGAGCTAAATGGGAAGTCCTGCTTCCCCCCACCATCTCAGCTGTCCATCAATGGCACCCCCACCACAGATCCACTCCTCATAGCAGATTGCCTTAACACTGCCTTCTCTGACCTAAGCTCGGTCCTCCCCAGCAGCTTCTTTGACCCAATCCCCACCTCTCTCCTTCCAGTCCTGCATCGCCCACCATTCTACCTGCGCACCTTATCCCCCCCAAGAAGCCAAGCCACACCTGTTAAAAGGCTTAGGCAGCAATAACCCTAGCAGTGACCCCCTTGACTCCAGGATCCTCTGTATGGTCTTAGACGAAGTCCTAGTCCCCCTGACTGACCTTCTAAACCGATCTCTATGCCTGGGTCACTTCCCAAGTGCTTGGAAAACTGCTGAAATCACACCCATACATAAGAGTGGGGAATGATCCACCCCCAACAATTACCGGGCCCATCTCCATCCTCCCCCCACTCTCTAAAGCCCTTGAAAAAGTGGTGTTGATCCAGCTCTCTGAATACCTAACCAAGTATGACAGTATGTGCCCAGAGCAGCACAACCATGGCTCTCCTGGAATTCTCCCAACACCTGCATGCTGCTCTCGACTCTGGCAGCCTTGCAGGAGCAGTGTTCATTGACCTCTCCAAGGCCTTTGACACTGTCCGTCATCTCCTTCTACTCGACTCTCTCCACCAACTTGGCTTCTCTGGTGGTCCCATTTCCTGGTTTGCTAGCTACCCCTCTGCTAGATCCCAGCGTGTCAAGATCAGCGGCTCCCTCTCCAGCACTCTTCCCGTTCGCTCCGGGGTCCCTCAGGACTCCATCCTGGGTCCAATACTTTTTAGTCTCTACCTCAACACCCTCCCCAGCTCATGTACCGGTAAAATGCTCCTCTACGTCGACGATGCAGTCCTCGTTGCCTCACATCCCAATCCCACCTCCCTTCAATGATCCCTCCAGCAAGCTTACAACCAAGCCAAAAGGTGGTTCGGAGACCGCAGACTGGTCATTAACCTAAAGAGAACCAAATCAATGCTCTTCTCCCACCACCAAAATAAAGCTAAAAATACCCCTCTCTTGATTATCCCCAGCACTCTGCACCCGCTAGAACAAGTGACCACATACAAGTACCTAGGCATCACGTTCGATACTGCCCTCTCCTTCCACACCCACATTAATGCCCTGTCAGACGCCATTAACTCTCGGATTAGCCTGCTATACCGGCATAGGGACTGCCTGCCTCAGGTTGCCATCACCTCCTCTGTCTTGTCCCTCATGGACTATGGCTTGCCCATCTATGCTGCAGCCAACAACACTGCCCTCTCCACAATCCAGCTCTCCATCAATAAGACCTGTAGGCTCCTGACCGGTGCCCCAAGCCGAACTCACACCTGCCTTCTCTATACTACCACCAATCTTCTCAACTTTGAGGAGCGACTGCTCTACGAGACCTGCCTTCTCGCTAAGGAATCGCTGGTAGGACTCTTCCCCCCCAACGGGGGTCTCCACCTCCCTACAGCAGCCATCTTCATCCGTCACCACCCATAGCTCTGTTAAGGCCACTTTCAAGGTGCCCAGAACCAAGACCTCTCTTGCCAGAGATCCTTCCTCTACACAGCCCCCACCTGGTTCAACTCCCTTCCTAGCTGCATCTCCAACTTGCCAAAAATTGACTCCTTCAAAACAGCCCTTCAGAACCATATCTTTAATACCCACTGTTGTAGGTGTAACTAACCACCTGTTGTAACCTGTGGTTCCCACCCGCCTTGCCCCCGGTGCGACAATGTCCACTGGACAGCCTCTCCCTCCCCCAGACCTACCCCTTCCCTACTAGGTCCGAACAGGGATGTAACCCACTGTCTTCTCCGAGGACCTACTATATCCATGAGTGTAACTCACAATTTTGTAACATTATGCAACCTAAGTAACATACAAACTACTACATTATGTAACCTAACTATATTTATGCTAAATGTTCCTTTTACTGCACTTGTAATGTTATCCTCCGTTTTAATCTGCACTGTAGTAACGGTCTTGATGTCTGCCCCCGCAACGAGGTGCCTTTGTAAATGAGTCTCTGACTCAAAGGTTGTAAACCCGATTTGTAATGAATAAATAAATACACTGTGTACCACTATTCTCCCTTTGCCAGTCTGTTTACGATTTGTTCAGTGGTTGCTGCAGTTCCTGTTTCTAAGCATCTCGAGTTGTTCTTTGTTGGTTTCATCTTTACTCCTCACTGTTTGGGGCACTTATTGTCCTACAAGGTCAGGGAGCAGTGCTTGTCATGTCCTAGTTCACCTTAGTCACAAAAAGAAAACCTGGGAAAAGATATATTGGGAAGAGGGCTCCTTTTAAATTATTTCAGATGTTACCAAGAAATGCTAAGGGAGACTCAAAATGGGGAGAAAGGTTATCTTACAAGACAGGAGAACAAGGGCATTCCAAAACAGAATAAAAAAGGCACGCAGTAGGTAAAACATGCTCACCGTTAACATACACTGCTGAGTTAAACAATGACTTGTGCTTAGGGCCCTAGTAAAATGGAAGGAAAACTGAATTTTGATCATTATTGTTAAGTGTTATGTGTTTTGTTTTGTTATTGAATGTGTTGTCTTTAGTTATTGCACTATGTATTTTGTGTTTTTTGATTTAATGTTGTATTAACTTATGTTTGGAACCATGTTAAGATTCTTGAACCTTGTAACCATAATCCATACAGGACAATCTTGTAAATAGGGCATAATAGTCCTAATGATCAACTCCCATCAAAAAATGAACTTTTTTTTATCTATCCATCTTTCTTTCTTTCTGGGGGATCTGAAACCAGACTTATCATAAAGGTTCCCAAAGTCAGCCTGCCACAAAAATACGCGAAACCAAAATAAACACTGCGGAGACACCACCTCGCGGAAGCCTGCTGGAGGGTCTTCAGAATACCTACAGAAAATGAATACTAGAAGTTTGCAGGTGTAATTTTGTAGCAAGGTTTCGATCTGCAATCTGCTGTTCCATTAATGTTTTGTTAATCAAAATGGCTATCAAAATGGTGCAGGGGTTGCACGAGAAACCATTTGAAGAGAGGCTGCGGGAGCTAAACATGTTCTCCCTGGAGGACAGGAGACATGACTGAAGCTTGTAAGTACCTCACGAGGGTTGAACCAGGTGCAGGAGGGAGTCTCATTTAGAGGAGGAGGAGGAACTCCACCCACCCCCCCACCCGACACCCCTCTAGGTTACTTTACAATTAATCTCTGAAACAATCTGCTTGCAAGCAAGGGACGACTTTTCATAGAAGCTATAAACTTGGGGGAAATTAACTGGGATGCACATACTGCTAAACCAGTCCAAGGTTGGCAGTTCCTGTCTGCATGTGATCAATTAGAATTGTATCAGTATGTATTAGAGCCAACCAGAGGCGACAATATTTTGGATGTGGTACTGGGTACATCAAATTTAAACATAAAAGGTTGGTACACTGGCCCGCCTTTAAGCACAAGCGACCATAATACAATCACTGATTTCACATTCATCAAGATATACACCGAATCTTATTTTTATCTTTACAAAAACATTAATACAGATTATATAGTGTCCTAGCAAATATCAAGTGGGATGTCCTACTGTCTAACTGTGATACAGAGACTATGTGGAATAAAATTAAATCCGCAGCACTAGACCTTAGCTGTAGATTCATACCCAAATACAGAACGTGTACAAATAATAATAAACCAAAGCTGAAGTGGTTGAATAAGACTTTTTTTTTTTTTAGTTGTTTAATCAGGAGTAGCACACTAAGCAGAAAGCTTTTTTACAGGAGCAACCTGGGAGCACAGGGAAGTTAAGTGACTTGCTCAGGGTCACACAGTATGCAAGTGGAAGCTGCGGGATTCAAACCCAGGTCTGGTCTGCTGGATGTCACCACATTTGCAGTTCAGAGCCTTAAGCCACTGCGCTATACTGCCTCCCTTAAAGCCTATTCTGAGGCTTATTCACAAAAAGGCAAAAGATCTTCAAAGTCTTGAAAAAAAAAAAAACAACATTCAGTTTACATCTTTGGTATAGACATAAGTCTATACAGAAGCAATGTAAAGCTTCAATAAAAAGAGCACAAAGCAAGATGGAGCTTAAATTTAGCAAAAAATGCTTCTAAGCAGAACTGCAAGTCCTTTTATGGATATATCAACTCACTGAAACAACCCAGGTATAAGGCTGGTCCGTTACTATGTGATAATTCAACCATTTATAACATTGAGGACATGGTAGAATCATTTAATAGACAGTTCTGCAACATTTATGGCACAATAACTAAGAAACCTCCACTACCTACAGATAAATCTAGTAACTTTATAATCTGTGAGGAAGACGTCAAAGATAAGAATCTGAAATATGAAAACTGATTGTGCTCCTGGCGCAGACAATATTGCTGCTAAAATGATAAAGCTCATGTCAGATCACTTATTATACCCTCTGCAGCTGCTATCTGAACGTAGTCTAAATGGCAGTGAAGTACCTAAAAATTGGTGAATGGCTAATGCTGTCCCTTTATTTAAAAAAGGAGACAGGCACAATAGCGAAAACTACAGAATTAGCCTTAACATCCATAATTTGTAAACCTCTGGAAGGAATTATAAAAAGAAAAGTTCAGTTATCCCTGTTGAACAGTGACAATAAACAACATGGTTTTATGAACGTCAGGTCTTGCATTACTATTATGTTTTTACAAGAAAATCCATTACCATTTGGATATGAGGATTCCTTGTGATATTGACTTTTTGGACTTTAGCAAGACATTTGATCTTGTGCCCTACTGGGAGATATTAGAAAATTAAAATTGAGAGGGATAGACCAAACATGTAAACTGGACCGTAGGTTGGCTGGGCGACAGAACTTAGAGGGTGGCAATTAATGGAGTTTCTTCTCTGGAGGTTAGCGTACCAAGTGGGGTGCCACAGGTGTCTATCCTCAGACCACTCATTTTCCAGGTATTTATTTCTGACCTTACGCAGAACTTAAGCAGCTGGTCTACAAAATATGCAGATGACTGCAAAATTGGGGGTACATGTATCAACTCTGAGGAGCGGACAGAATTCAGGATGACCTAGACAAAACCACATATTTGTAAGAATAGTAAATCCATGTACCCAGTGGGTTTGGGTCCAGTGTATAGATCTAATGTACAACCTTACTTTGATCATTGCTCTCAATTTTGGTATCCTTACAAAAAATGTGATCACACTCAACTTGAATGAGTCCAAAGAAAAGTGACTAAGCGTATTATGGGAAGGAAGGACCTGGATTATGACAATCAACTAAAAAGGTTGAATCGCATGTCACTTGAGTTAAGAAGGATGAGGGGTGACCGTCTCCTTACGTGGGATATTTTCCAGGACTCTTACTTATTTAACAAAACAGGATTTGCATTCAAACAAAATATTTTGGATACGTAAGGGCGTCTGTTACAGTTAAGAAGCATGACATTCAGTAGTATTAGAAGGACATTTTACTTTTACTAGCGAATAATAAACCTCTGAAACACCCTTCCCTTTGACATAATATCTAGTGGTAGCAAATCTATTTTTAAGAAAAGACTCGGTCACGGGATAAAAATGATGGGAGCATACACTATTATGGGTGATGCGTTAGGAGCTTTACATGAGCTACAAGCCTTTTGCTCCTTGACTGTCTCAGTATGAACACCAGAACATGGAGGCATGCTATGAAGTTTGGAGGGGAAGGGGTGTGAGGAAATACTTCACAGAAAGGGTGGTGGACCCCTGGGACAGCCTGCCAGAAGATGTGGTGTGGTGAAGACAGTGGATAGTTTCAAGCATGCATGGGACTGGCTCATGGATATAATAAGTAGAGGAAAGGGAGGAGGGAGGGATATCTGTGACCAGAGTTCAGGGTGTAGTAACAGGGAGGAAAATAGGGCAGATTAGGTGGGCCTACCAGTCCTTTTCTGCCGACAATTCTATGTTTCTAGGTTTACTCCTTAGGAAAGCCTTTAGCAGGACATAAGCTGCAAAAACACACTACAAATATTCAAAAAAGTATTTGTAATACTGTGCCTTTAAAGGAACCACAAACAAATGTTGTGGCTTCACAGACCAGTACCCAGAATTTAAAAAAAAGTCAAAGAGATGGCTACTGTGACTGGAACTTTCATGTCTATGTTGGAACTGAACTAAGTTTTGGATTGTGCCAGAATGAAACAAATGCTGCACTTGAAGACTTTTGATTGAATATATATTTAGTCCTGCTCTGGCAGAAGACACCTAACAGTGGCCCAAGAATCTGATCAGCTTTATGCAGCAGTTCATGTGATGCTGAAAATGTTGGACATATATCTTTTTTGTTTAATTTTAGATCTTCCTATTTCTCCAGTCTCACAAGATGATCCCGTTTCAAGTTTGCGTGAGCCTTTTTTTTTTTTATTTGACTTAATTAAAGGTGAGTGTCACTGAATATGGGTGACAATATTTACAGCTGTTTTTGAATGAACACTGTTTAACTTTACATGTCTTGTGACTAAGATGAGCTAGAATGTAACTAAAACTGCTCCCTGACCATTTGAGACACTTGCGACGTCACGACTAACTCTGGGCAACCAAACTGGTGAACATAAAATGAAATGCAGCACCACAGATGTAGTTTTAGATACAAACAAGCATTTGTCAATGCCGAACGTTCGCTTGCAGGTATTTGCAGTGGTGTTTGGCACGTATGGTGCTTTACCCTAATGCCCTGTGCGATTGCTGGTATTTGCACAATAAATTTTCAGCATTACCTTTTTGTTACCCCCTCCTCATAAAAGCATTTGAGACCTCTGCTGATGAACAGTCCCACTGTTATTTTGTTAATCTGTCCTGAGTGTTGATTTCCCACAGCGACCACACCATTGTGCTCCATGTGCAAAAACACAGTTCCAGGATGTGAAAGCTGACAGCTGTAGCATTCATAGGGAAGTGTGAAGGGATGGCAATGTTGAACATCTGAGGCTAATATACAGGTTACTCACCTGTAGCAGGAGTTCTAGGAATGGTATATGTTGTTCATCCACACTGTCTGGCAGGTATCCTTGCCGCTTTAAATCTTGCGGAAGGTCTTCAAGCTGGCTCCTCCACCCACCGGTTGGTAAAACTCGGCTCCGCCCCATGGCCCAGATCTGGCCGCTGGAAGCTCAGGTTGTGCGCTTGGCTGGGGAGGTCGGGTGGGTCGTGTGGATGAACAACATATACCATTCCTAGAACTCCTGTTACAGGTGAGTAACCTGTATTTCTAGGGACATGGATATGTTGTTCATCCACACTGTCTAACGAACTCTCCTAGCAGTTCTCCGGAGGAGAGGAGGCAAAGGCGCACCCCGATAACTGCCCTGGAAAGAGACTGGAGACCGAGGCCCCAAAACCAGCATCCCGGCGTGACTCAAGGTCGATGTGGTAATGGGTGATGAAGGTGTGCTGACTTCCAGGTAGCAGCCTGCAGATTTCCTGGATAGGGCGTCCCTGGAAGCAGCCACTGATGCAGCAGTATGGCGGGTAGAATGAGCTCTTATCCTCTGGGAGGCTCCATGCCCACCAACTTATAGCAGAGATCTATGCAGGAGGTGACCCACCTGCCTATCGTCCGCTTGGCTGCAGGTCTGCCCAGATCTTGGCTTCCAGCGTGGGTGACAAACAGCTGGCGAATCTCTCCCTGAATTTCAGCAGTGCGCTCCTTATAATGAGCGCCCTTCTAAGTCAAAAGTATGGAGCCTATATTCGACCTCAAAGGTGTGATTGGGGTAGAACACTGGCAGTCTCAATACCTGGTTAGGGTGAAACTCCGACACCACCTTCGGAAGGAATTTCGGGTGGGGGCGCAGGACAACCTTGTCCCTGTGGAAGACCAGGTAAGGAGACTCGATGCAGAGCGCCTGGAGCTCTCCCATCCTTCTGGCTGACATGATAGCCACCAAGAAGGCAGTCTTCCACGACAGGTGAGAGAGTTCACACCTGTGCATTGGTTCGAATGGCTTGCCCATGAGCTTTGCCAGTACCAGCAGTAGATCCCACGGAGGTGGAGGTTCTCGCACCGGAGGGGAAATGTGATCAAGGCATTTGAAAAAGCATCAGACCACCTTCTCCTGCGCCACCGACTGCTTCCCGGCCCGCGCCTGGTAAGCAGAGATGGCTCGGTGCACCTTAAAGTGCGTCGACCCTAAGCCCTTGCTGAAAAGGGACCACAGGTAGTCCAATATGCTCGCCAAGGAACAGGAGGAAGGGTCCAGGCCCTTGCCTGACACAAATGGAAAACCTTTTCCATTTGAAGGCGTAGCATTTTCTGGTCGACTCCTTACGGGACGCCTCAACTACGTTGAGGACCTCGTCGGAAAGACCCAAGGCCTGGAACTCTAGCCGCTCAGGAACCAGGCCGTCAGGTGCAGGGGTTGAAGGTCCGGATAGAATACCTTCCCCTGATTGACTGAGAGCAGGTCCGGGTGAGCTGGAAGCTGCCTCGGAAGCCTGGAGCTGAGGCTGAGGAGATCTGGGTACCAGTACTGGCGGGGCCAGTCTGGGGCTATCAGAATCACCTGCGCCTTGTCCCTCCTTGCTTTGAGCAGCACCTTGTGCATCAAGGGGAACAGGGAAAGGCGTAGAAGAGGCCCGGGGTCCATGGCCTCGAGAAGGCATCCCCCTGCAGAGAGCCCTGCTGAGGCGGGCATGGAACAGCCTCAGCTTCGCATTCTCCCTGGCGGCAAACAGGTCCACCTGAGGTGTGCCCCAATGGGAGAATAGATCTTGTACTACCTCCGGCAGGAGAGACCACTCGTGGGACGCAGCCCCTATCCGGCTTAGGGCATCGGCCAGGGTGTTGGAGGCTCCTGCCACATGAATGGCTAGGAGATCCGCCTCCAGGCTGCGCAGTGACCAGATGCGGAGAGCTTCCTTGCATAGGAGCATGGAGCGCGTCCCGCCCTGGCGGTTTAGATAGTACATGGTCGTGGTATTGTCCGTCTGGACCGGACCACTTGACCCCGAAGAAATAGAGCAAAGGCGGTGAGAGCTAGGCGGACCGCTTGGAGCTCCAGCAGGTTGATGTGGCATCGGGACTCCCGTGGGGACCAGAGGCCGTGCGCTCGGTGTTCCCCCAGATGGGCACCCCAACCCATCAGAGAGGCATCGGTCAATAGAGAGACCGTTGGCTCAGGGTGGACAAACGGGATGCCCTCCTGCAGATGAACTGGAATGGTCCACCACTGGAGAGCATTTCACATCCCCTGGGTCACCGTCACTAGCTGGTCCAATGGATTGCAGCGTTGGGACCACTGGCTGGCCAGCCCCCACTAAAGAGGGCGCATGTTCCAGCGGACCCAACAGACCACGCTGGTACAGGCCGCCATGAGACCCAGGAGGTGCAGGAAGTCCCGGGCAGGGCGCAACTGCCCAACCAGAAATGATTGGGCAAAGGAGGAAATACCTCGGCCCTGTCCGCCGGGAGCCGTGCTCTGACTCGAAGAGAGTCGAGCTCTGCCCCGATGAAAAGAATCACCTGCTTCGGCTCAAGTTCCGACTTGGCCTCGTTGATGAGGAGGCCAACCTGAGAGCAAACCTGGAGGGCCAGATCTCTGGACCGCTCCACCTCCTGTCTGGAGGGGGCTGCTATCAGCCAATCATCCAGGTAAGGGTAAACCTGGACCCCTCGGCGCCGCAGGAATGCTGTCACCACTGCCATGCATTTGGTGAAGACCCTGGGAGCTGGAGATAAGCCGAAGGACATGGCTTGGAGCTCAAAAGCGAAGGAACCTTTGATGGGACGGACGGATAGGGACGTGAAAGAACGCGTCCTGTAGGTCCAGAGAGCAGAACCACACGCCGTGTTCCAAGGATGGGATTATCTGAGCCAGAGTGACCATCCTGAAGGTTCGAGACCTTAGGAACTTGTTCAGGTCGTGTAGGTCGAGAATGGGGCACCAGACCCCCGTCCGTTTCGGAACCAGGAAGTACCTGGACACGAACCCGGGTTTGAGGGAGGTCCACACCTCTCTTATCACCTCCTTCTCAAGGAGGAGAGCGATGTCGGCTCAGCGAGCTGACAGCGAGCTCGACCCGAGGCCCCGAGTGCGAGCGGCTCTAAAGGGTGGGGCCTGCTCGAACTCCAGAGGCAGGTCCTTTCCTACCACCTCCAACACCCACCTGTCTGTGGTAATAGCAGACCAGGTGAAAGGAAATACGGAGCCGTCCCCACGGGGAACCTGGGGTGAGGCGGCGAGGTTGGGCGACACCCTCAACCCGTCACTGTGCAGGCTTGGAGGAGGGACCGGCCAAGGGACCACCTGGGCCTTTACCTCCCTGCTTCCTGGAGGAGGAAGCCGCAGGCTTGGGTTTGGGACGGCAAGCGTGAGCCTGCTGGCCCTGGTGTTGCTGGGCTGGCGTGCCGGGGGCGCAGACGGACGAAAGGGCTTGGGTTGAGGTCTGCGGCCCTTGTCCCTCTGAGCGGATGAGACAGAGTCCAAGGTGGCACTGGACTTTTCGATCCTCTGGAGGTGGCCTTCCACTCCAGGGCCGAAGAGGTCGGTCCCCAGGAAGGGGACATCCGCCAATTTGTGCTGGGTATCCGCTGTGAAGGTGGATATCCTCAGCCATGCCCGACGGCGCATAGCCACTGCAGCCGCTACTGACCTGGCGCATGAATCACCGATGTCTAAAGCAGTCTGGAGTTGCTGCTTGGCCACTGCCCTGCCCTGGTCCCGCACCTGCTTAATCGTGGTCTGCAGGTCAGCCGGGAGATGAGGGACCACCTCGTCCAAGGAGCCCAACAGGGCGTGAGAAAAATGTGCCATCAGTACGGCCGAGCTGGCCTGACGAAGGCCAAGGGAGGACGCAGCGTAGACTTTTCGCCCGGCATAGTCCAATTTCTTGGACTCCTTGTCGGGAGGTTTGTCCACATCCCTAACGTTTCCGGCACGCCGGAAAATGCTGTCGGAAACTAACCCCTTGGCCGTGGGATGTTCCAAGAAACTGGACAGGGAACCGGTAGGGACCGCATACTTCCTGGCCATCCTGGCCGAAGGCGCAGGGCAGGAAGCAGGGCGCTGCCAGAGCTCCAAGGCCAGGCCCACAATGGCCTCAGCCACAGGGAAGGCCTCTGTAGGGGAATCCCCTTGGTCCAATATCTCCGTGAGGGGATACTTGGCTCGCTTGGATACGGGCTTGAGCTGCATCCCGGTGGATTCCGAGATGAGTCTGAGCAACCCCAGGAAAGGCGAAGGGCTGTCGTCCAGTGACTGACCTCCAGAGGACTCCAAGTCCACTCGCTTGGAGAAAAAGGAGGAATCATCGTCGGACTCAGAAGAGTCCGCAAAGAGCTGCCTCGGGCCTGAGCCACCCTGCACCTGCCGAGGGCGATCGAGAGTGAGGGTGACCGACAGCCTATGGGGCAGACCCTGAGCCGACCGAGAATTCTTGGTCGGAGCCCCAAACCGCGGCTGTGGAGGCGGAGGTTCCACTGGAATCGGTGGAGCAGCTGGTTTTGGCCGAACAACCGGCCTGACAACAGGCTCCTCGGGTAAAACGGGGGGTTGTTTCGGCCGCTCCGGTGACAGCCACTTAATGGCGGGAAAGCGATGGTGTCGGCTTGTTCCGGTCAGAAGGAACTGTTGCCACATGAGGTCTCGTATCGTCGGCGCAACTGGAAGCCTCCCTCATCCGAGGAGGAAGAGGGCCAGTGGCGGCGCCGCTTCAGCGGTGCTGGGACAGAACCGCCTATGATGGCGGGATCAGCTAGACCGCGAAGAAGTCAGAGATCGAGACTGAAAACCTCGGCTTTTCCGAGGATGGTGCGGGGAAGGGACGGCTGGAACCGGCTCCTCCCTCGGCTCAGAGGGAACACCCAAGGGCTCCGGAACCGGAGGCACTGGCAAGCCCACGGGATCCTCAACTCCCACCGGGGGAACCAGGCAGAGGGGATTTTCGGCTTCGCCGGTCGACAACTCATCCAACAGGTCAAGAAAGATCTCGACTGCGTCGACGGGAGTCTCGGTCAACTGACCTGACGGGGACACCGTGAGACCAGTGGCCGAAGCCGAACGATCGACCGAAGTCGATGGCCGACAACTCGGGGAGAGGGACCTTTCCCGCTCCCAAGAGCGTCGGCGAAGAGACTTACCCTTGTCTTTCTTCTTGGACCGAGAAGAAGGTCCAGCAGACGTTGGTCCCTCTCCCCTAGTGGAGAGGGACAGACAAAGCTCCTTAAAGGAAGCTGTGTAAGAGGAACCCAGGGAGAGCGGAATAAATGGCGCGGTCGAGGAAGATGTGGCCCGCGCCGCCTCCTCTTTGAGGGCGATCATCTGCTCCAGCTGATCCGCCGAGCCCGCCGCCGCGGAAACCGCCGACCGGGCCTCTTTTGACTTTGCTGGAGGAAAACGTTTTCGGGCGCCAGTTGTAAACGGCAGCACGGTTTTCGAGGACGTAGGCTGAGAGGGAAGAGCACAGGTCGCAAGCCTGCGGGTCATGCTCAAGTCCTAAACAGTATACACACGTGGAGTGCGGATCCATCCGAGACATCTTCTGCCCGCAAGGGCACCGCCGAAAACCGGGAGTCGATTTGTCCATCGCAGCCGCGAGGGATAGAAGACCGAAGTCTATTAAGCAAAAAACTTTTAAATTCGGAAAACCGAAGAATTAGGAACCAGTCTTATACGCAGAGCGTTAAGGAGGGAACCTGAGCTTCCAAGCGGTAAGGAAGATCTGGCGTCATGGGGCGGAGCCGAGAGTTTTACCACCCGGGTGGGTGGGAGGAGCCAGCTTGAAGACCTTCCGGCAAGATTTAAAGCGGCAAGGATACCTGCCAGACAGTGTGGATGAACAACATATCCATGTCCCTAGAAACAACAATTTCTCGAACTTACGAGCGTACATGGAAACTGCGCAATGAACGCTCATGACACAGTCATGTTGTGGACTTTTGTCACCAAATTTTCAACATGGGCATTGTGGGACCTCTGCTCATGAACAGTATCACTGTGATTTTCATAATCTGTCCTGAGCATTGATTTCTCTCTGTGACCACACCATTGTGCGCTGGATGTGCAAAAACACATTTCAGCCAGGATGTGAAAAATGTCAGCTGTACTGTTCATAAGGTGGTGTGAAAAAATGCCAGTTTTGAAAATCTGGAGTGAAAATATTTCAAATTCTGGAAGTTATGAGTGTGCGTGGAAACTGTGCAACGCACGCTCGTAACACACTCATTTTTTGACATTTTTTCACCAAATTTTCAACACAGCCATTTTAAGACCTCTGCTAATGAACAGTGTCACTGTGATTTTCTTAATGTGTCCCATACAGGATTTCGAACACCGACTGCGCCATTGTGCGCTACATGGGCGGAAACACGTTTTGGGTGAGATGTGAAAAATGACAGCTGTACTGCTCATAAGAAGGTGTGGTAAAATGGCAATGTTGAAAATCTGGTGGAAATATTGAAAATTAAGCAAACCTCTCACGGTGCGTGGGAACTGCATAATGCAGCTCGTAAAACAGTCATTTTTAAGAATTTTTTCACCAAATTTTCAACATAGCCATTTTAAGACCTCTGCTAATGAACAGTGTCATGGTGATTTTCTTAATGTGTCCCATACATTGATTTCGCACACCGACTGCGCCATTGTGCGCTACATGGGCGGAAACACGTTTTGGGCAGGATGTGAAAAATGACAGCTGTACTGCTCATAAGGAGGTGTGGTAAAATGGCAATGTTGAAAATCTGGAGTGAAAATATGGAAAATTCACGAACTTACGAGCCTGCGTAGGAACTGCTCAACGCACGCTCGTAAAACAGTCATTTTTTAGAATTTTGCACCAAATTTTCAACATGGGGTTTTTGGGACCCCTTGTCATGAATGATGTCACTGTCATGGCGTTATTGGGCAGAAGGGTGATTTAGCAGTCACTATGAAATCACCCTTGAAGAATAATGCCATGTAATGTTCATCGATATAAGATCAAATTCATGTTGCACAATCAAAAAAACTGCTGAGATATGCAATAAGTTGAAAACCCCTATCTAGCCCATTATACAGCTTACCGGCATTTCCTCAGTTCGCGGTCGGCTTTGAAGAGTGCAGACGTGTTCCCGGTCCACCGAAGATCGTTGCGCTGAGGTCCGGAGGTAAGTATGGGGTGTGGGGAGGCAGGGTGCGCAGTGGGTGGGTGCGGGTTGTGGGAGGGGGCTGGGAGAAGCGCCGTGAGACGCTTTTATTTTCAGGTTAAAACAAACAAAAAGGCCGCGGGACGTTTGCTACACTGGGATGGGCTCCCAGCATGGCACCAAAGCTTTGGGGGCGTTTGGGGGACATGGAGCCGATGGCAGACTGGGCAACCCGTCGGCAGGCAGCGGAGACTTGCCACGCTGGGGTGGGCTCCCAGCATGGCACCAAAAGCTTTGGGGAGGGGCCTTTGGGGGACGTGGAGCCGGCGAGTTGGGCACCCGTTGGCACAGGACATTTGCCATGCTGGGGTGGGCACCAGCGTGGCACCAAAGCTTGGGGCGTGGGCCTTCAGCATTCTGTATGACAGCGGTGTTCTTCTTTGAGCGAAGACCACCGCTGTCATACACAGCTCCCACACCCATTGGTGCAGGACCGCCACGCCTGCTCAACAGAGCAGTGGATTGAGCAGGAGTGGCACACCTCCAAAGTGTGCTACTCTCCCAAAACGTTCCTTGTGCAAGCGAACGTAAAAAGGAGATGCAGGGATCAACACATGGAGCTGGAAAGAGCCTCTTCTATTTTTTTTTTTTTTTTTAAACTTTATTTCCCCCCGGGACTCCTGCAGAACTCTCTCCAGCTACTCCCCAGGAACCAGCTGCACCTTCCTTGCCTGAAACCCATCCTGGCCAGGCCACTCCAGCTCAGCAATCCCCCCCACCGGCTCTGAGCCCCCTGAGGCAGGACCGCCTGCCCTGGCACTCTATCTGAAAGTCTGAAGCGCGAAAACTGGAGTGCTGGCCACACCCGGTCCAGTGAGTCTGACAGCGAGTGTGTGGCTGGTCCCAGGCGGAGCCTTCGCCTATCCGCAGGCTGAGGGAGAGTTCTTACTTTACTTCCCCCCCCTTACTGGCCTGGCAGTGCAATGCTCTCCAGTGCAGTACATGTGCAAGCTCCCGCGCATGTCCATAGGAGAGCCGCCACGGCTGATCCCCACTGACTGGCCCACGACTGCTGGATAGGACTCCCAGTCTCCACTGGAGGTTGCCAGAATGGCGTGGTCTTGTCCCCCAGGAAGGAGAGCAGTCCTCAGACACTCAATCCATCTCTGCCCGCCCGACCCCAGAGGTCGAGTCCGCTCCTGTAGCCGGGTCGCCGGCGTGGCATGAAGTATGGCGTCCAGTCCAGTGTCTCAACCCTCATGGCCACCGGGCCACCCTGGAAAGTGCCTCTTGATAGAAATCATTATTTTATTTTTTTTTAACATGAATTGCTGCTTTAAAAATTGGGGACTCACACACAGTCACAATGGATGGTGGCACAGAAACAGGCTGCGAATAGGTGCCCCCCCCCACCACACTCTGTGCAGTCAAACATTTTAGCTACACACAAAATGGTGACTTAGAGGCAATGGGAGAAGTCCCTGGTGAAACTGTGTCGCAATGCAAATCATTTCTTCGGATGTTAGTAGGCACAACTGGAGTTAGCACCCTTTAATACGCTGGACTGTGACACCCACAATGGTCACTGCATGACACAGCACCATATAGCACAATGCCATGTGGGGAGCTCATGGTCACTAGTGCTGCCTTCAGACATCCCCCTCTGCACCCAAGACACACTCAGGAAGTCTACATGTGATCCAGTGCCCACTACCCCACCCACAGCCCAATCTGGACACTGCTGCAGGCATCCAGTGGAACCCTCTCACTAATTCCATTCCCTGCCCTACCAAGATAACTGCTTTGTCCCTCAGTGATCACTGAGCCCATGCCAGCTCAATTAAGGGCTGCCACACAGTTGCAGCAGCCCTACCACAAGCACAAATAAATTCAAAGATGAAGGGGGTGTCGTATGGCTGTGCAGCGCCCTTTGCAAAGGTCACCATGCTCTGTGTACTGCCCTGCCCCCTTCCCTGCCCATTCACAAATGACTTCACAAATGCACGGGGAAGCCTTGTGACCTCCTATTAGTATGTTTTGGGAGGGGTTGCAAATAGGGCTTTGTCAATAAGTGGTCACTGATACCACTTAATGACAGTCCCTTTCCACAGGAACTTGGTGGAACAGTGGGTACCTTATATCCTGCATGGTTATCCGACTTTTGATTTTTCTTTTAATGTTATATGTAACAATATATGTTTGCATGTTTTATTTATAACGGTCTTCTGTCAGCTTAATAAAGCATAACTATCCTCCTAAAAAGTAACTGCGGCCCAGTAGTACTTCCATTTGCTATGCTTGCGACCCCCATTTTGGAATGAGCATTTATCATCGGAGGCTGGCCAAGGGAAGAAGGATTGGGACTGCTCTTCTTTCTCATTCCGGGCTGAATACTGCTCCTGCTGCGTGTCTGCCAACTGGTTGAGATCAGTTAGTAGCACAGCCATGAGCACAAGCTGGACGGGGTTGCCGCCAGACGCCTTTCATGCTCGTGTGTCATAGTACATATGCGTAATCGTGTCACTGCATGCCAGCACTGGGGAGAAAATGGAAGTTGGAGGAAAAAGACTAGCTTTCCAAGCTGGCACTTAACACAGATTCCTGATCAACTGACATAGCTGCCCACCCCCTCATGAATGGCCTGGGTAAGTGGTGGATTACTGGTAGGTCCTCGAGAAGGTTGGTATTAAGGCTAAGGGGCTTGCCGGCAGGCAGAATCCGGACCAAGGAACAGCTTTGTAGGAAAAAGATTAAAAGTACCTTTGGTAAACAGAATTTCCTTTTCAATGACTGTGATGTAGCCAATAATTGTACCTCAAAGAATTAACTATTTAGATCATGACTGGCCTATCTTCAGTTTGAGAGAGCTACATCCACTTTTTTCTGGATCTGTACAACGTACGGAAGATAAAAATGCACTACATCACGAATGTTAAGTACCTTATTGTAGCCCAATTTGGTAAGGGAGCCTCGGCACCCTTACTAAATGGAAAAAGCAGTGATGTTCTTTAGATGGGTAACATGAACTGATGCCTGTGTGAAAGGTACTATATTATACAAATGGAGTGGAAGAGGATCCTGGTTGAATATTATATACAGTAATTCTCACCCAATAGCCCAACTCTAATATGCGAATTTATTGCAACCAGTGACTTTCCTTCCCCTAACACTGCCCCCAAACACCACGGAGTACCAATTTATAGTATATATATATATTTCCAATTGTTTAACCAGGTGAGACACACTAAGCTAAAAGCTTGTTTACAGGTGCAACCTGGAAGCACAGGGAAGTTAAGTGACTTGCTCAGGGTCACACAGTATATGCAAGTGGAAACTCAGGTCTCCAGATTTGCAGCTCTGTGCCTTAAACCACTGCGCTATTCTGCCTCTCTACTCCAGCAGCCTACTTCTTTCTACCCCCACCCCCTAGAATTGCCTTTGGCAATTCTGGGAGGAAGTAGAAATGAAGTAAGCTGCTGGTTAACTACGATCTGCAGCTTATCCATTAGGTAGGGAAATGGGCAGACTGGGTGGGCCAAGCGGTCCTTATCTGCCGTCAAATTCTAGGTTTCTATCTATGTTTCTAAGTTTCTCTCTATATAATATAATCTATATCAAGAGATATCTTAAAAGGACACACCAGTTGGGCTGGAGAGCTTGTTCACAGTGGGACTGCGCCCAACGGCAGGCTATAAATACACACAGGCTACTAAATTATTGTAGACACATAAACAATTACATACAACAACAAATTAGCGACTTCAGTGTACACAGCTGTACTAGGATTTCCTCTACAGTACTAAGATTTCACTTAATATATTTCTATCAGCCTACCAGTGGAGACAGTGGACATGTAGGTGCTAGAGGCCTTTAGGATAGATTTTCTATGTGATTCGTAGCATATGTGTGTGTGTGTGTGTGTGTGTATATATATATATATATATATATATACACACACACACACACACACACACACACACACACACGTGTGTGTGTGCATATATTGATTTCTTTTTATTGTAACCCATTGATAATTTCACACTTTCTACAGCAAAAAGCGCTACCATGTTTTTTTTTTTTGTTTGTGTGAAAAAATATCATTTCAAACATTTGTGAAATACCTAAATTCTGGCAGAACTGAACAGTGTTACCAGCAAATAAAACTGGAAGA
The DNA here is from genome assembly GCA_016271365.2 of Neoceratodus forsteri. Lineage (NCBI taxonomy): Eukaryota > Metazoa > Chordata > Ceratodontiformes > Ceratodontidae > Neoceratodus > Neoceratodus forsteri. The sequence goes on from CM057449.1 coordinate 544,664,913, forward strand.
TGTCTGGAATCTGATACAAGTAAAAAAGGTTGGGTCAAATTTTTTTTTATTTTTAAACAGACTATGCTGCACTGCTGCTTTAAGAAAGAATGCAGCCAGCCCACTGGCGCAGTGGCAAAGCATATGCTTACGACGCTGACATCCCGGGTTAGGGAATGAACCAAGGAGTCGGAGGGCCAGCCGGGTGGAGGAGGACTGACTCTCCTTCTTCGGGTGGGGGGGGGGCGCGGGCGCGTGCCTGACACATTAGTGACCCCTGGCAAAGGCCAGTGGACCCATCGCAATCAGCACTCAAGATGTGTGGAGGCAGGACAGACGTTGGGTTAGTCCCGCTGACGTCACTGCATGTCCTGCCTCCAAGGGGGAACTACAGCAGCATTCAGAAAAAGCCAGCCCCCAGTTATGCAGCCCTGCTCTGCTGCCACCCCCATTGCCAAATAGTGTTTGCTGGGGAGGGTTCCGCTCTCATGGCCCTGACCCAGGGGGTAAGCCGGGGCTTGCCAAATAGTGTCTTTGGGAGGGGACGCCTGCCTGGCAGCCCCGACCAGGGGGTAAACCTGGGCATGGTGGGGGCGGTCAACAGGGCAGAGCTGAACTCCGTTAAGGACGATTGGGGGCTGGATCAAAAAAAAAGAATAAGAAATATAAGGTGCCAAAAGGCATCACAGACAATCTGCAAAGGCCAAAAACAGCCAACCACAGACATGTATTGTCCACAGCAATCATCACTGTGATAAAGCTGTTATGTCAGTTGAAGACAAGTAGTCAGTCAAGACAAAATGCTGACAGTTTGTGTGTGTCATGGTGAGTTCACAGAAGATAAGCAATTCAAAAGACAAGATTCTTAATGCAAAAGCACAGAAGCAAGGTTTGCTTAAGATTTGAATACTTTACCCATGATGCCCCTGTGTTTGGGGCATGTTTAATTCTGTGTTTAACATTTGGCTTTATGTATTGCCAATGTTTTTTTTTTTTGCAACACTTGTTTCACTGCCTTTGCATTAAGGTTCTTGTTTTTTTTTTAAATTTCTTTCCTGTTTTTGAGCTCACCATTACCCAAAACACTGCCAACATTTGGATGACAGACCTTCTGTCCTGAGCTATATCAGTCCTGATGCACAGACAGCTGGAATTTATTCATTCATGATGATCTGGATCTAATGGAAAGACTTTCAGTATTTTTATAGAACAGCAAAAAATACAGGTTACTCACCTGTAACAGGAGTTCTAGGAATGGTATATGTTGTTCATCCACACTCATTGGCAGTATCCTTGCCGCTTTAAATCTTGCCGGAAGGTCTTCAAGCTTGCTCCTCCCACCCACCGGGTGGTATAACTCGGCTCCGCCCCCATGGCGCCAGATCTGGCCGCTGGAAGCTCAGGTTGTGCGTCGAAGCCGAGAGGTCGGTGAGAGTCGTGGATGAACAACATATACCATTCCTAGAACTCCTGGTTACAGGTGAGTAACCTGTATTTCTAGGGACATGGATATGTTGTTCATCCACACTCATTGGCAGACTCCTAGCAGTTCTCCGGGAGGAGGGAGGCAAGACGACACCCCATATACTTACTTGGGAAAGAGAGACTGAGAACCGAGGCCCCAAAACCAGCATCCCGGCGTGACTCAAAGGTCATGTGGTAGTGGGTAATGAAGGTGTTTGCTGACTTCCAGGTAGCAGCCCTGCAGATTTCCTGGATAGGAGACGTCCCTGGAAGCAGCCACCGTTGCAGCAGTATGGCGGGTGAATGAGCTCTTATCCCTCTGGGAGTCCATGCCCGCTAACCTGCTTGAGATCTATGCAGGAGGTTTCCCACCTGCTTATCGTCCGGCGCAGCTGCAGGGTCTGATGCGGCTTCAAGCGTAGGTGACAAACAGCTGGCGAACCTCTCCCAATTTCAGCCGTGCGCTCCTTATAATAAGCGGCGCCTTCTAGGGTCCAGAGTATGGAGCCTATATTGACCTCCGGTGTGAATGAGGTAGAACACCGGCAGAGTCAACACCTGGTTAAGGTGAAACTCCGACACCACCTTGGAAGGAATTTGGGGGGGGCGCAGGACAACCTTGTCCCTGTGAAGACCAGGTAAGGAGACTTCGATGGAAGGCGCCTGGAGCTCTCCCATCCTTCTGGCTGACGTGATAGCCACCAAGAAGGCGGTCTTCACGACAGGTGAGAGAGAGCACACCTGTGCATAGGTTCGAATGGCTTGCCCATGAGCTTTGCCAGTACCAGCAGTAGATCCACGGAGGTGGGGGTTCCCGCACTGAGGGAAATGTGATCAAGGCCTTGAAAGCGCCAGACCACCTTCTCCTGCGCCACCGACTGCTTCCCGGCCCGCGCCCGGTAAGCAGAGATGGCTGCCAGGTGCACCCTTAGGGTCGTCGACCTAAGCCCTTGACTAGAAAGGGACCATAAATAGTCCAAGATGCTTGCCAAGGAACAGGAGGAAGGGTCAAGCCCTTGCTCTGACACCAAATGAAAACCTTTTCCATTTGAAGGCATAGCATTTTCTGGTCGACTTACGGGACGCCTCAACTACATTGAGGACCTCGTCCGGAAAGACCCAAAGCCTGGAACTCCTAGCCGGCTCAGGAACCAGGCCGTCAGGTGCAGGGATTTGAAGGTCCGGATGGAACACCTTCCCTGATTGACTGAGAGCAGGTCCGGCGAGCTGGAAGCTACCCATGAGTCCTGGAGCTGAGACTGAGGAGATCTGGTACCAGAACTGGCGAGGCCAGTCTGGGGCTATCAGATCACCTAGCCTTGTCCCTCCTCGCCTTGAGAAGCACCTTGTGGATCAAGGGAAATGGGGAAAGGCTAAAGAGGCCCGGGTCCATTGCCTCGAAGGCATCCCCTGCAGCGAGCCCCTGCTGAGGGGCGGGCATGAACAGACTCACCGCGTGCCTCCATGGAGGCAAACAGGTCCACCTGAGGTGTGCCCCAAAGGGAGAACAGATGCTGTACTACCTCCGGCAGGAGAGACCACTCGTGGGATGCAGCCCCTATCCGGCCAGGGCATCGGCCAGGGTGTTGGAGGCTCCTGCCACGTGAATGGCTAGGAGATCCGCCCCAGGCTGCGACGAGTGACCAAATGCGGAGAGCTTCCTTGCAAGAAGCATGGAGCGTGGCCCCGCCCTGGCGGTTTAGAGTACATGGTCGCGGGTATTGTCCGCCTGACTCGACCACTTGACCCCCGGAGGACGGAGCAAAGGCGGAGAGCTAGGCGGACCGCCGAGCTCCAGCAGGCGATGGCATCGGACTCCCCGCTGGGGACCCAGAGGCCATGAGCCCGTGTTCCCCAGATGGGCACCCCAACCCATCAGAGAGGCATCGGTCGACAGAGAGACCGTCGGCTCGGGCGGACGAGCAGGATGCCCTCCTGCAAATGATCTGGAACGGTCCACCACTGAGAGCATTCCACATCCCCTGTGTCACCGACACAAGCTGGTCCAAGGGATCGCAGCGTGTGACCACTGGCTGGCCAGTCCCCACTGAAGGGACGATGTTCCAGCGGCCCAACGGACCACGCTGGCACAGGCCATGAGACCCAGGAGGCGAGGGAAGTCCCGGCAGGCGAAAGTGCCCAACCAGAAATGATCGGGCAAGGAGGAAGAACCTCGGCCCTGTCCGCCCGGGGCGCGCTCTGGCTCGAAGAGAGTCGACTCGCCCCGATGAATAAATCACCTGCTTCGACTCGAGTTCCGACTTGCCTCGTTGATAAGGAGGCCCAGTTGAGAGCAGACCTGGAGGCCAGATCTGGACCACTCCGCCTCCTTCCTGGAGGGAGCTGCTATCAGCCAGTCGTCCAGGTAAGGGTACACCAGACACCGGCCGCAGAAATGCTGTCCTGCTGCCATGCATTTGGTGAAGACCCTGGGAGCTGGAGAAAGCCGAAGGGCAACGGCTTGAACTCGAGAGATCCTTCCGCCGAAGCGAAGGAATTTCAGGAGACGGACGATAGGACGTGAAACGCGTCCTGCAAGTCCAGAGAGCAGAACCACCGCCGCGTTCAAGGATGGTATTATCTGAGCCAAGTAGACCATCCTGAAGGTTCGAGACCTTAGGAACTTGTTTACCGTGTAGGTAAGAATGGGCCGCCAGCCCCCGTCCGCTTCGGAACCAGGAAGTACCTGGACACAAACCCTGGGTCTGAAGGAGGGTCCACCACCTCTTTTACCACCTCCTTCTGGAGGAGAGTGATATCGGCTCGGCAGGCATCAGTGAGCTGGGGATCCCGAAGCCCCCGGGCGGCGGCTCTGAAGGGTGGTGCCTGCTCGGTCCAGAGGCAGGCCTCTTCCCACCACCTCAAGACCCACCTGTCCGGTAGTAACTCAGCTGGACCAGGCGGGACTGGAAGTGCGGGCCGTCCCCCACAGGGACCCAGGGGAAGTAAGGTGGCGGGGATAGGCACGACACCCCTCAGCCGTCACTGGGCAGGCTGGAGGAGGACGAGCGGGGACCTCCTGGGCCCCACTTTCTCCCTGCCTCCTGTTAGAGCCGGCGGTTAGGTCTGGATGCCAAGGCCGAGCCTGCTGGCCCTGACGCTGCTGGGCCGGGCGCTACTGGGGCACAGAAGGGACGCAAAGGGCTTAGCTGTGGCTCTGCGGCCTTTGTCCTTCTGGAGCGGAAGAGACCGAGTCCAAGGTGGCATTGGACTTCTCGATCCTCTGCAGGTGACCTTCCACCCCAGGGCCGAAGAGGTCAGTCCCCAAAGGGAACATCCGCCAACTTGTGCTGGGTATCCAGTAAAGTGGATATCCTCAGCCAAGCCCGCCGACACATAGCCACTCAAGCCGCCACCGATCTGGCACATGAGTCCCCTACATCCAAAGCAGTCTGGAGCTGCTGTTTGGCCACTGCTTGCCCTGGTCCCGCACCTGCTTAACCGTAGTCTGCAGATCGGCGGGAAGATGAGGATGACTCATCCAGGGAGCCCAACAGGGCATGAGGAAAAATGTGCCATGAGGATGGGCGAACTGGCCCGACGAAGGCCGAGAGGGCACATAGCGTAGACTTTTCGCCCGACATGGTCCAATTTCTTGGACTCCTTGTCAGGAGAGTTTGTCCATCCTGGCGTTGCGGCGCGGCGCTGTCGGTAACAACCCCTCCAGAGGGTGTTCAGCACCCGGACAAGGAACGGTAGGGACCGCCACTTCCTGGCCATCCTGGCCGCGCAGGGCAGGAAGCAGGCGCTACCAAAGTTCCAGTGCGGACCCACTATGGCCTCGGCCACGGAAAGGCCTCCGTCCGAGAATCCTCGGTCCAGAATCTCCGTGAGGATACCTGGCCCGTTTTGAAGCGAGTTCGAGCCCATCCCGGTAGACTCGAGATGAGCGAAGCAGTCCCAGGGAAGGACGGTCGGCTATCGTCCATTGACTGACCTCTGAGACTCCAAGTCCAGTCGCTTGGAGAAGAAGGAGGAATCATCTTCGGACTCGGAAGAGTCCTCGAAGAACTGCCTCTGCCTGAGCCACCCTTCACCTGCCGAGGTCGGTCGGGAGTGAGGGTAACTGACAGCGATGGGGTAAACCCTTAGCCGACCGAGAATCCTTAGCAGGCCAGACTGATTGTGGCTGTGGGCGGAGGTTCCACGAGTCAGTGGGCAACTGTGGTTTAGCGAACAACGGCCTGGTATGGCTCCTCGGACAAGTCGAGGTTTGTATCCGGCAATTCGGTGACAGCCATAATGGCGGGAAAGCGCGGGTGGCTTATTCCCGGCCAGGAGGAGCTGTTGCAACATAAGGTCCTCGTGCCGTCGGCGTAATTTACGCGAAGCCTCCCCTCATCGAGGAGGAGGGGCGAGACGGCGGCGCGCCCGCGCCCGCTTATCAGCGGTGCGGGACGAGACGCCTATGCCCGGTGGGGCAGCTGGACACGAAGAGGTCGAACCGAGACCGAGTCCCGAATTTCCGGGGTCGGTGCGAGGAGGTGTCGGCGAACCAGCACTGCCGGCTCGGAAGGTCCATCGAGGCTCCGGAACGGAGAGCACAGGCGGCCGGGATCCTCAACTCCTCCCGGGGAACCGGGGAGGGGCTCGGCTGCTAAAAGCGACAGCCCGTCCAATGGGTCGAGAAAATCTAGAAGCTTCATCAGTCAGGAGTCTCGGTCAACTGACCAGCCGGGAACACCGTGGGGCAGTGGCGGCGGCCGAGCGGTCGACTAGCCGCGGATGGACGACGGCCGGGAGAGGGACCTCTCGCCTCCCAAGAGCGCTGACGGAGGACTTACCCTTGTCCTCTTTTGGACCGAGAAAAGGTCCAGCAGGCGCAGGCCCTTCTCCTTTAGTGGAGAGGACAGACAAAACTCTTAAAAAGCCGTGGAAGAACCCAGAGAGGCGGGATAAATGCGCGGCCGAGGGAAGATCGACCCGCGCCGCCTCCTCTTCGGGGCGACCATCCGCTCGAGCTGATCCGCCGAGCCCCCGCCGCGGACACGCTAACCAGACCTCCTTGGACTTCACGGAGAAAGCGCTCGGGGCGGCCCAGTTGCAATCGAACATACGGTGATGTAACCGAGGGGCGTAGGCCGAAAGATGAGCACAGGTCGCAAGCCTGCGGGTGCGTGCTCAAGGCCTGAAGCAGTAGACACCGTGGAGTGTGGATCCGTCGAGACATCTTCTGCCCATGGGCATCTCCGAAATCGAGGTCGATTTGTCCATCGCGGCGCGAGGGATCGAAGACTGAAGTCTTTTGCAAATTTTATGTTTAAATCCATAAGCGGAGAAATAGGAACCAGTGCAAGCGCAGAGCGTTAAGGAGGAACCTGAGCTTCCAAGCGGTAGGAAGATCTGGCGTCATGGGGCGTCGCAGAGTATACCACCCGGGTGGGTGGGAGGAGCAAGCTTGAAGACCTTCCGGCAAGATTTAAAGGGCAAGGATACTGCCAATGAGTGTGGATGAACAACATATCCATGTCCCTAGAAATGAGTTTTAACATGTCCCTCTGCGCCACTCTTAGTCGGAGTGGTTTCATATGCATACATTGGTAAGTGAACAACAAAGCTATTCTGTCACCCAACAAAGTGCATGAAACCACTCGAGAACAAGAGGTGCCAATGGACTTATTAATACATCACAGTGTTGTGGGAGTGCTGCCACTTTTTAAGTAAATTTTGTTTTAAAAGACACTACGTGACCTATGGCTGAAGTGTGTGAACTCCAGATTGACTTTATTCAATTACAGCAGAATCTAATTAGCTCTAAATTACTACTGAACGCCAAAAAAGCAAAGGTGATGTTCTTCTCCCCTACTTATAACTCAGTCATCCTTCGCAATCAAGCGGTGCCAATACCCATCACAACTATCTCAGGGAAAACCTTGGAGGCTGTGGACAATTTCGGGTACCTGGCTTCTGGCTCAACAGCAAACTATATTTTGGCGCCCATATAGACCGTCTTTCCAAGAAAGTGAGGCAAGGGTTCTTCTTTACGAATAGATCACTCTTCCCTACGGATGTAAGACACAGACTGGTGCAGGACACCCTCCTTCCCCTGTTAGACTGTGGGGACATCATTTACAACTTTAGCACAGCAACCAATCTGCACAAGTTCGATATACTGTATCACCGTGCCCTGCACTTTATTACCAATGCACCTTTCAGGACACGCCACTGTTACCTCTATCAGGCGGTAGGCTGGATCTCTCTCGCCACAAGGCGACTGATCCACATGGGTACTTGGACACTAAAAATCCTACTGAACAAACTCCCATCATACATCTCTTCTCATCCATTTATCACACAATTCTTATTCTTTAAGGAAATCTGCCTACATTTTGCTGGATGTACCCAGAGTACACATTTCTCATGGCAGTGGTGCTATTAGTTACATTATTCCAGCAGTATGGAACAACATGCAATCAGTGCTCAGACTCTCCAACCTTGTGTCCGTGCATGTTTTTAAGACTCTGGTCATTAAATATTTCAAAGAGGCCTGCCACTACCAAAAGGGCTAGCATTCTGTACAACAGTGTCAGTGGTTCAGTAGGTAGCACACTCACCTCTGAGGCTGGGAGATCAGAGGGCTGTGGGTTCAGTTCCCACATCTGACACTTGGGTTAATATCCCAATACTGACACTGTAGTGCAGCATGGGGGGGTGCTGCACTTCTGAGGTGCTGTCTTTCGGATGATATGTTAAACCAAGGTCCCATCTGCCTGGATTGGAGGTAGTTCAGGTGGATGTTAAAGATCCCATGGCACTTATCAAAAAGAGTTGGGGAATTTCCCCGGCATCCTGGCCATATTACCAACAGCTTAATCCGGTTCAAGGTTTAATCTCAGTTGCTTACTATCTGTATCCCCCCCCCCCCCAACGGGTCACCCCTGAAAAAGGGACTTCTAGGCCCAGTGGGCTTACCGGGTCAACAAAATCTAAATAAAATAAATTCTTGTAACTTCTCAAGCGATTACTACCTTTATCTCACGTATACCCTTCCTCTGGTTTGGCATCATATTGTTGATCCTGCCGGCTCGGTGATGCTGAGGGTTGAGGCTGGAAGCCACATCTCACGCCACGCCAACGACCCGGGTTCAGGAACAGACTTGGTTGCTCGGGGATCAGCTGGGGAGGAAGGATTGCGCGTCTGGAGGACTACTCTCCTTCCTCAGGTAGGGGGGACAGCGCTGTGTTCTGCTGACTGACACATAGCCATGCAAGGGGTTGGCCCATGTCCAGGGTGATTGGCTGCCTCCACGGAGGTGGAGCCAGCCTCCCCACCCACTCCACGGGTGTAGGGTGAGGGAGAAAATGGAGGAAAACCAGGACCTGGCTGGACCCGTGATGGCCCGATCACTCCTGTGAGGCTGCTCCTGATTCTGGATTACTGCTCGGGAGGCACGCCAGCACTCCACGCCCTGGCCAGTCGGGTCTGCGGCGTGGAAAAAACATATCCATTACAAAAAGAAAAAAAAATGTTGATCCTGACATAAATTGTTATGTATTCCTATTGTCTGCTATATTTTCTTATAGTCTATGATTGCTCTGCATATTTTACGATCAAATGTAAGTCCAGACTGTTGTTCTGTATCCAACTGCACCTTTCATGTATGCACTGAACCTTGAAATATGAATGCATCAATTACTGTAGCAACCATTGCACTATTATGTTTTTTTCCCCGCTACATTGTTGTAATTTTCTTTCCTTTTGTTTCATTCTTACCATTATTGTTTGTACTGTCACTGTCTCCAGGACCTCCTTGTGAATGTCTGCCGGCCCGCAGAGCCATTGTATAGAGAATGATTCTTCCCCTCTTTGACTACGGTGACACCATTTCTGGTAGTGCGCCCAAGCCTACCTTGGCCAGACTGGAGCCCCTCTTCCACTCCTTCTGTAGGTTTGCCCTGGATTGTGCCCCCCCTCCCAAAGACGCACCACTGCCATCTCGTCTCCTCTCTCCCGTCCCTCTCTTTAAGCCAGACGGCTTATTCATGGTTCCACCCTCATTGCTAAACACTGGCTGAACTCCATCCCATCCTATCTCTCTTCTCCTCTCCTCTCCCCATCTAACTACTTCCTCCACAGTTCTAACCTTCGCTTTCTTACCCTCCTGTTTAGGCGGACCTCGGCTGGGCAAGCTGCTTTCTCTTTCCGCCTCCCCAAACTCTGGAATACCCTCTCTCTCTATCCGCTCTGCCACCTCTATCCACTCCCTCTCCAGTCTTCTAAGCGATTACACCACTCCCTCCTGTAACTGCCCCCCGACTCCTTCCCTCATGCTTCTGACCCAGTGCACTCTCCCTCCTTTTTCACTCTACCTCTCCTATTTCTCCCCACTCCCTCATATATATCTTCTAATCTCCCTCTCTACCCCTTCCCTCCTACCTACCTCTTCCCCACCTTCACTCTTCTCTTCCACCACTTCCCTACCCACCCACCCATGCTTCCTGTCCTCCTCTGGACACCTTCCTCCCCTCCATCTATTCCTACCTTCTCTTGTCTCCTCCTCTCCAACCATTCGCCCAAGCGGGATGTTCCTTTTGGCTGCCATGTCCTACCTTGGTTTCCGCTCCACCGATCTTGAAGGCGACTGTTTTACTGCTGTTGCATATCTCTGTAAATTGCCCACAAATGCCATATACCTTTCAATATATTATTTGTTGTTTAATGTATGCCATAATGTATGTATTAGTGTTTTTTACCCTGTAAATACTTTACTCTGTAAATATTTTATACTCTGTATGCATATGTACATACCACTTCTACCCCTCTCTCAGTCCACCCACCTGTGAAGTGAGAAGAACAGAACCCCACTGAAAACAAGATGCTGTATCGCATTTTGGGCAATATTAGATACCAAAATACAGCTTCATTTTTATAATTTAGTTAACAACTGTAAACTTTTACTTGGTTTACACTAAGCCATACTATATACTAGATCCAAACGATTGTCATCTTTCTCAGCTGGGGGGGATTAGGCAGCCCAAGGCTTTTCCCAGACAAAAGCCACACTGGCAAAAGCGAGTATCAGGCTGCTCTGTATTAATATGTAGCTGTGTTCCGCGTATTGGAGTTCCGCTACTCCCTGGTCCAGCTGCTTTTAAATCGGTTCCAATTACTTCCTGACCAAAGCCACTAGCAACTATTAAGCATCCACCATTGCATGTGTACATGTGGTAGAAGAGACAAAAGAACAGTGTAAAGCAAGGAATTAAAGGCACAGGCCTCCGAAAAAAATGAGATTCAGAGAGTGTGGCACAGTGGAGCTATGGTTTCAGTAGACTTGTTTAGCAACGTCTAATGTAAGGCAAGCCAGACAAGGCCCAGCAGAGTCACTGTGCACTCTGTTAACAGAGAGTTTATTTTGAGTGCTTGTAGCTGTCAATTTCCTATCAACCATACAGCTGTCCAAACACAAACAGGAGCATACAACTGACTCCGGGGTTATCAATACAGGGCTTGATCTTAAGGCCAGTCAGGGACCAGGACTATTTACACCACAGACTATCCTTGTGCAAAAGACAGGATTTCCAGGTCTCACTAGCTCTTTCAATGACACCTTTCTGTGTGCTGTAAGGAAGTTACTCAGCATTATACACAGCACAGCTGAAATGACATTTAATACAAGATAATAAAAATGAACAGCACCATTAGTAGGCACAGCTCGCACATCATCTTCTCAGCCCTTTGATCAATAGACGACCACACTGATGTAATGGGAAGATCTGATTTCATTAAGTGTCAAAAAGACAAATGCAGCTTCAGCAATGCCAAACAGTGAGAAATGATGGAATAGGTGGTCAATTTTTGCTTGTTACTAATTCCCACGACTGCAGTGGTTCACTTACAGACCAGAGCTAAATCTTATACAAATGTAATACCTTGGGTTTTATTAAAGAGCTAGTGTACCAGCTGTATAAATGTGATTGATGGTTGAATAGTGTAATAATGTAAGCATCAGAAAGGTGTGTGTTTTTAATCACTGTTTTTTTATTGTCCTGTCTCATTAAGCATTGGTTTTAAAATTGGTTCACATTTCCTACAGTACATGCCATGTCCTCATCACGTTTTTAAAGTTAAAATGAATAAATTTACTCACATTCGGAGCCTTTAAGCTGCATAACTTATTCAAAATGCTCTTTTTATCAATCCTGTAACATGCATAGTTATTTAAGGAGCAAGTTGCACCAAAAAGACCAGACAGAAAATATAATTTTTTTTTATAAGTTGCCAGTTACTTGAGGAGTATTTTTTTTATATAGCTACCTTTCATAGACATAGAACACAGAAACATAGAACACAGAAGTTGACAGTAGATAAGGATTACAAGGCCTATCCAGTATGCCCATATTTTTTTCTACCTTATGAATGTGCCATCGGCCTTTGCTCTGTCAATGGCCTATCTATTCATACTCATCTGTATTGCTCCCTTATGCCTATCCCATGCCTGTTTGAAGCACTGCACTGTATTCATATCCAACATTTCCTGAGGTAAGCCATTCCATGCATCCCCCATCCTTTCTGTGAAAAATAACTTCTTCACATTACCCCTTATTCAGCCTCCCTCTAATCTCATGCTATGTCCTCTTGTCCTACTATTTTTCTTATGTTGAAACATGTTAGACTCTTTCACCTTGTTAATGCCCTTAAGGTGTTTGAATGTTTCGATCATATCACCTCTCTCTCCCTCCTTTGATCTAGGGTATACATATTGAGCTCCGTTAATCTGTCCTCATATGTTTTCTGATGCAGTCCCAGCCCTTCTCTGGACTGCCTCAATTTGGTTAGTGTCTTTGTGAAGGTGTGGCCTCCAGTACTGCACGCAGTACTCCAGATGGGGACTAACCAGTGTCTTGTAAAGAGGGATGATTGTCTCCCTCTTACGACTTGTGATACCCCTACTAATACACCCCAACATCTCCCTAGCCTTACCTACTGCTTTAGTTGTCTGCTTGGATGATTTCAGGTCATCTGTGATGATGATGCCCAAGTCTCTTTCTTCCCTTGTGACTGCCAGCAACGCCTCTCACAGCCTATAGGCGGCTTCAGAGTTTCTCTTCCCTATGTGCATGATCTTGCACTTCTTTGCGTTAAACCCCAGTTGCCACTCTTCCGACCATTTTGCCAGTTTATCCATATCTCTTCTCATTCTGCCCACCACATCTGGATCATCTACTCTGTTAAAGATCTTGGTGTCATCTGCAAACAGACAAACCTTACCCACCAGTTCATCTGCAATGTCACTAATAAAAATACTGAAGGGGCTGGACCCAGGACCGATCCCTGAGGTTCCCCACTTGTGACTTGCATCTCTTCTGACTGTATACCATTAATCACCACTCTCTGTTTTCTGCCAGTCAACCAGTTTGCCACCCAGCTGATCAACTTCTGACCCACCCCGAGCCTACCCAGCTTATTAATCAATCTTCTACGTGGAACAGCGTCAGAAGCTTTGCTGAAGTCAAGGTAGGCGACATCAACTGCTCCCCCTTGGTTCATCACTCTGGTTACCCAGTCAAAGAAATCTATGAGATTAGTTTGACAGGACCTTCCTGTTGTAAACCCATGTTGTCTTGGATCCTGTGCTCCTATGGATTCTAGGTGTTGCACTATCCTTTCCTTAAGGAGTGCCTCCATAATCTTGCCCACTACTGAGGTAAGACTGACTGGTCTGTAGTTCCCTGCCTCCTCCCTGCTACCACTCTTGTGAAGCAGGATCACGTGAGCCCTTCTCCAGTCTTCTGGGACCTCTCCTGTGCTCAGAGACTCAACTAAATAGTTCAGATAATGGCTCTGCTAGTTCCACCCTTAGCTCCTTTAGTACCCTGAGATGTATGCCATCGGATCCCATTGCCTTGTCCACCCTGAGCTTATTGAGCTCTTGTAGGACCTTTTCTTTTGTGAAGGGACTAGTGTACACCTCCCTCCCCTGTGTCCATGGTGCTGAGCTGTGGGCCCTGCCCTACCTTCTCTTCAGTAAATACTGAGCAGAAGTATCTATTTAGGATAGATGTTTTTACATGATCCTCCTCGTCACACACACCCTTACCCCCTTTGATCTTAGCAATACCCCTCTGGGCAGTCTCCGTTCACTAATGTATCTATAGAAAGTCTTGTCATCTTCTTTTACTGTTTGTGCTAGTGTTTCCTCGGTTTGGGCCTTACTGCCTTCCCTGCTTCCCTTAGAGAAGTTTGGTATGCCTCCCTATCATCCCGTTGCGTTCCCTTATATTTCTTGAAGGCCAGCCTTTTGGCTCTGACCTTTTCTGCTACTGTTTTTGAGAACCAAAGTGGTTTCCTTCTTCTTTTCCACTTTCTTTTCTCTCTAACACAATGGGATGTTGCTTCAAGTATTGCATCCTTAATGCTTGCCCACTTTGCCTGCACCCCCTCGTCTATATTTCTTTTTGCCAGGGCTTGCTTAACTCTGTTGGCCATCTTATCAAAGTCAGCTCCTCTGAAGTCCTATATATTTGCCTTGGAACAGGACGATTTAGTTCTAGTGGCCAAACTGAACCATACCATGTGATGGTCACTGGCCCCCAGGTGACCTTCTACCTGGAGATCTGTGATCCTTTCCCTATTACTCAGTACTAGATCTATGACAGCCCTGTCTCTTCTGTGTTGTTGTACCGGTTGTTTGAGGCCCTCCCTGCAGGGAATCCACTATGTGTCTAGTTCTGGCAGATGTTCCTGCTGGTATTGCCCAATCTGTATCTGGCATGTTGAAGTCTCCCATTATCAGAACCTCCCCTTTAGCTGTCATCAGTCAGACAACAGAACTGTAGAATCTGTCCACAGAAAAGGACTGTTTGGCCCACCCAGTCAGCCCAAATTGCCCCTTGCTGGTCTGTCTTTGGTGACCCTCCCTCCTCCCTGCTATTTAGTTTATTCTGCTATGTCTATGTCATGCATGCTTGAAGCCCAATATGGTTTTTGCCTCCACTACTTCCGCTGGCAGTCTGTTCCAGGTGTCTACAACTCTTTCAGTGAAGCAGTACAACTCCCTCCTCCTCCTCCAGCTTCTTCGCATGCCATCTGATCCTGGGTCTCTTTCTCATTTAAAAGAGACTCTCCGCCTGCACCCTGTTAACCCCTGTGAGATAAGTGTAGGTCTCCATCATGTCCCATCTTGCTCTCCTCTCTACCAGGGTACACATACTGAAATCACTCAGGATCTCCTAACAGGGATATTTGCGCAACCCCTGCACCATTTTAGTTGCCCTCCTCTGGACTGTCTCCACCCTATGTCTTTTCCGAGATGAGGGTCCTCCAGAACTGGACACAGTACTCCAGGTGAGGTCTCACCAGTGAGCAATATAGTGGTAACACTACCTCCCTCCTCGTGCTAAAGATACATCCCACTGGCCCTACCCACTAGTCTGACACACTGCCTTGCAACTTTAAGGTCATCAGATATGATACCCCCGGGGTCCCCTTCTAGCTTACTAACTGTCAGAACCTCCCCCCATCCTCTACTCAGCTCCTTGGTTCCTATGCCCTAGGTGCAAGATTTTCCATGTTCTAGTACTGAATCCCAACTGCCATGCTCTTGATCACGCCTCGATTTTCCCAAGATACCGATGCATTTTCTCCATTGCCTCTTGAGTGTCCATCCCATTACAGATTTTGATGTCATCACCAAAAAGTCATACCTCCCCTTCCAGTTCTTCTGCAATACTGCTTATGAAGATACTAAAGAGAACCAGTCTCAGTACCGAGTCCTGTAGCAACCCACTTGTCAATCTGCTATCATTAGAGTGGGTGCTAGTAACCACCATCTATCGCCTATCCATTAAGTAGTTTCTAACCCAATTCACCACTTTGGATCCCACCCCTAGGCTGCTCAGTTCAGTTTTAATTAGTTTTTACTTCACATGAACCCCGTTAGGCAGGTGCCCATTTTCAAAGGCATCGGGGCAGGTATAGACATTAAATATATCAGGGTATGAAATGGCTTGTATAGCATAGCAAAATGCGACACAAAATGGGGTAATGCTAACCATTTCCAGAAATGCTTAGCAGTACACTGCTAACCATTTTTTGCATGAATCCATGGCACAGTAGACAACATTAACAAACTATATATATATATATATATATATATATATATATATATATTTTTTTTATAAATGTTACTACTCATTCTGTGCCAGGTGCTTTGCATTTCATAACAACAGTTTCATGCATCAAACTACTTCTCATTCTTTTCAGCTGTTTTAAAACTATATATATATATATATATATATATATATATATATATACATACACACATACATACACACACACACACGCATACATACATACATATACACACACACACATACATACATACATACATACATACATACACACACAGATAGTGATTACAACTAACAGCATTGTACAGTTTAGGGTTAGGTATGACGGGTTATATCTTATTACCGAAAAGTGCAGCATATATACACTGCAGGATACACTGTCAAGTTAAAAAAAATATTCACTGAATGCATTTACAAATTCCAGAGGTAGCAACAGAAGATAGCAGTTGAGTTTTAAATTAATCAGGAGTGTCTCACCCTCTGTGTCTGTAAAGCCATTCCAGTCTATAGAAAATCTAAAAGAAAAGGGGCATTGTCCCAGTGAGACAGCAGCAGAGAGTGGCACACCACGCCTATGGTAAGCATATTTACTCTCTATGTATTTGAACATGGACTGCATGCTAGGGGACAGCAAGCCTAGCAACACTTTACTGCCTAAGACCAAGGTGTGGTTGAGCACCCTCAAGCTAAGGTTTAACCAGTTCAGTTAGTTATACAAGAAACAGGTATGGGTATCAGCTCTCTGGTCAAGTGCAAACAGCAGGCCCCTGAACTGGGACAATACACAGACATTTGCTGACCTGTAGACCACAACACCACAGTCACCAGTGCTTATGATAACGCACTGGACTAGGAGTTTTTTAATCTCTGGTAGGAAGTTTCTCCTGTGCCTGCAGAGGAAGCCAGTTCTGGTATTAACTCCCTTAACCAGATGGTCCACACTAATTGTTCCGTGAACAACAGGGTACTGTCAAGGATTAGACCAAGGTACTTAAAAGATTTCACCTGCCTGGCACTGGCACCAGTTAAGGTGCCACTCTCTCCAGCAGGAACCACTTTCCTGTTTGGCACAGTGTTGAAGGCCTTGCTAAAGTCCAGACAGGCAATGTCCATTGCCCTCCCCCAATCTATTTCTCTCTGGTGACAGTTGAAGGAATCTGATTTCTGTGCCATGTTCTTCCACATGAATCCATGCTGCCTATGGTCTTTCAGCCCAATGGATGCAAGAACCTTTACTTTAACAAGGTTTCCATTAATCTCACCATCACAGAGGTGAGACTGACCAGCCTATAGTTCCTAGCCACCTCCCTGCTACCGCTCTTTTGTAGATGGACCATGTCAGCTCTCGTCCATTCTCCAGAACCTTGCCTGTTTCCAGAGAGCTGATGAATAAGGCCATCAGTGGGGTAGCTAGCACCTCCCTGAGTTCCTTTAGTACCCTTTGTGTATCCCATCCGGACCCATAGTTTTGTCCACTTTCAGAGCTGTTATTTCCCTCAGGACACTTTCCTCTGAAAATGGACTTGTGTCCACCCCCTTCCTTTGTTCCTGGTGATCCATGCTCTTCTCCCTCTGCTGTGACAAATCAGCAGAAGCACCTGTTCAGGATGTGTGCTTTTTCTTGGTCCTCTTCTGTGCAGTCCTCTCCTGATCCTCACTACCTCTCCCCTTGTCTTCCTCTTCTTACTTCTTATGTACCTGAAAGAAGTATTTTATCCTTTAGCTACCCCCTTGGATGTCCTTTCCTCTGCCTGTGCCTTTTGGTTCCCATTACTGCCTTTCCTGTTTCCCCCTGTTTTACTTGGTACACCTCGTCTTTCTCCCTCTAAGTTTCCTTAAACCTCCTCAATGCCATTCTTTTTTCCTTCAACATCTTGGTCACCTCTCTAGAAAAACACAATAATTTATTTTTCCTTCTGCTTTTACTAGCTTCCTTCATGCGGAGGCTGGTTACCTTAGTTATACTATCTCTTACTCTTCCCCACTGTACTGCTACACCTCCCTGGCAATCCCCCTCTATGAGGCAGTTTCTGGGGCAGTCTCCCTTTTCTTTAAAATTCACTCTCCTAAAAGTCCAGGACACTCATCTTTGTGTGCTTTGCCTCTGTTCCCATCTTAATGTCGAACCACAGTGTAGGGTGATCACTGGTGCCTAGGGCACTGCCCACTGTGGCATCTGCAATGCCGTCCCTGCTTACAAACACCAGGTCAGGCACTGATCAGTCCCTTGTGGGTCTACTGGCCAGCTGCCTGAGAAAAGCCCCTTGTAGGGAGTTAACAATAGCACTGCATCTTGCCATATTTGCAGCTGGAAGGCTCTAGCAGGCATCTAGCAGATTGAAGTTACCACCCAGCAGTACCTTCCCCTTACTTGCCATCCTGATGATGGCTCTCCCAAGGGCCTTAGCCAACTCCTCTCCCTGAGCTGGAGGTCTGTATACCAGTCCTGTATGGAAAGCAGCCCGAGCACCCACCTCCTGGATAAGCCACAGCATTTCCAGCTCTTCCTTTTCTTCTGGGTGCCCCTAAACATCTGTGGCCCTGATTCCCAAACTTACATATGGCAAACCCCTCCTCTCTTCGCTGTTTCTCCTGAACATAGAGTAGCCAGGAATGGCCATGTCCCAGTTGTGATAGTGTACCATGACTCCATTATAATCATCAAATCCAGGCTAGCTTCTGCCTTGATAGCCTCCAGGTCTGGAATTTTATTTCCCAGACTCCTTGCATTGATGCACATGGCTCTCCATTCCCAACTCCCTTCCTGCTTCCTCCCTCCTGCTTATGCTGTTCCCTGATGCTCCCCCTGACCCACCTCTTCTCTTGTTATCTTTTCTGTTACCTGTCTCCTTTACTCCTTCCTTCTTGCTTCCCTAATTTATACTCCCTTGTCCTCTGCCTTGTCCCCAATCCTGTCTTCTTGCACTGCTGCCCAGGGGGGTTTACTCCCCTCGGGCCCTCCCTCCCTGCTGCTCCATCACCATACACACAGGTTACTGTATGACTTACAAAGGGGGAAGGAATGAGAAATGGTAGGAGCACTAACACTATGGTTCTCAAAGGAAGTGGCAGTGAAGGTTCAAGAGAAAAAGAAAGCATTCAGGAAGTACAAGGAATCGCAGAAGGAGCAGGACAGAGAACTGTATCAGTTAAAGCAAAAGGAGGCTGGGAAGGCAGTCAGAACAGCAAAGGCCCAAACCGAGGAAAAGATAGCCAACTCAGTTAAGAAGGGGGATAAAACCTTTTATAGGTACATCAGGGAGGCGAAGGAAGACCAAGGGAGGGATAGTGAGGCTTAATAAAGGGAGGGAGGGTGGGCAGAGGGAGACTGTGAAAAGGCAGAGATACTGAACAAATATTTTTGCTCAGTATTTACAAATGAAGAGGGGAGGTACATAAAACAAACAATAGAAACACTCTGGATACAGAAGTTGATACCAGCCCATTTACAGAAGAAAGGGTTCTGAAAGAACTCTTAAAACTGAAGGTGGACAAAGCAATGGGGCCTGATGGGATTCATCCCAGAATTCTAAAAGAACTAAGGGTAGAACTAGTGACACCACTGACTACCCTTTTTAACAAATCATGGGAGGATGGGGTGGTACCCGAGGACTGGAAGAGGGCAGATGCGATTCCTCTTCACAAAAGTGGGAGCAAGGCAGAAGCAGGAAACTACAGACCTGTTAGTTTAACCTCAGTGATAGGGAAAATGATGGAATCACTTCTGAAGGAAAGAATTGTTGAGTATCTAGAGGCCAGAGGGCACAGGACCCTAGGCAGCATGGATTCACAGCGGAAGGTCATGCCAGACAAATCTGATAGATTTCTTTGACTGGGTGACCAAAGTAGTAGATCAGGGAGGGCTGTGGACATGGCCTCCTAGACTTTAGCAAGGCATTTGACACAGTCCCACACAAAAGATTAATATACAAGTTAGCCAGCCTGGGAGTGGGTCCCAAGATGACAGCCTGGGTAAAGAATTGGCTGGAGAATAGGACACAGAGAGTAATAGTAAATGGAGTCCACTCAGAAGAAAGAAGGTTACTAGTGGGGTACCGCGGGGTTCAGTATTAGGACGGTCCTCTTCAATGTCTTTATAAGCGACATTGCAGAAGGACTGGAAGGAAAAATGTCTCTTTGCAGATGAGACAAAGATCTGCAACAGGTTGATGCACAGGGTGGGGTGGAAAGGATGAGAAGGGACTTGGCAAGGTTAGAGGAATGGTCAAATGTATGGCAGCTTAGATTCAATGCTAAGAAGTGCAAGGTAATGCACCTGGGAAACAAAAACCCAGGGGAAGAGTACACAATGGGGGTGAGATACTAACAACAACAAAAATGGAAAGGGACCTGGGGGTAGTCATATCAGATGACCTAAAGGTGGGCAAGCAATGTGAGAGGGCAGCAAGGAGGGCTGGGGGATACTGGGATGCATAGGGAGAGGCATCACCAGTAGAAACAGGAAGTTATTATCCTCTGTACAGACAGCTGGTGAGACCCCATCTGGAGTACTGTGTGCAGTTCTGGAGACCCAATCTCCACAAAGACATAGACAGGATGGAAGCTGTCCAGAGGAGGGCACTAAAATGGTGCAGGGTCTGCACCGGAAGACATATGAAGAGAGACAAAGGAGCTTAATATGTATAGCCTCGAGGAAAGGAGAGAGAGGGGACATGATAGAAACATTCAAGTACCTCAAGGGAATCAACAAAGTCAAGAGGGTAGCATCTTTCAAAAAAAGAGGTGTGCAAGAACAAGGGGCACAATTTGAAGATAGAGGCGGCTCAGAGGTAATTTAAGGAAGTATTTTTTCACAGAGAGGGTTGTGGATGCATGGAACAGCCTTCCGGAGGAGGTTGTGGAGTCAAAATCAGTGGTGGAATTCAAGCATGCATGGGACAGTCATAAGGCAATTCTAGGGGGTTGGGGTAGGAAGAAGTAGGCTGCTGGTTAACTAGGATCTGCAGCTTATCCAGTAGGTAGGGAAATGGGCAGACTGGGTGGGCCAAGCGGTCCTTATCTGCCGTCAAATTCTATGTTTCTATGTAACACATTTCCTGTGGATCCTCTCTTTGTAAATGTTCAGTCTTACAAGTTTAAAAAACTCAAAGGAAACAGTAGCAAAAAAAAATAAAAAAATCAGTAAAAAACTTTAAAGGAGAAATCAGAATTTGTAAACCACCAGCCTATGCAAAAATCTGTGAAGTGATGACTACTTTCTGGTGAACTATTACTGCTGTTTTAACTGATCCCCCTTGCTGAAACGCAGCTACTACAATAGAAGTGAGGCTGTTAGCTCAACCTCTTTTAGGATGCCCATGGGGCAACCCGATACCATCAGAAGGCTACTACAACATCCTCCTCAATGAACCATGTAATGAACCTCAACCCCTTTTATTTGAGAATGTAAGAAAAACTAAACTTACAAAATTAAATGTACACTGGATATTTTACAGTATATATTTATCGTATCATCACAGCTGAACTGATATACGAGTTGACACTATAATGGGATGCCACGTCAGCACATATGTGTATATGTGTGTATATATATATATATATATATATATATATATATATATATATATATTTGTCCGGAAAGGACCTAGCAGCTCCATCTCCATTTTAGCAGCTTCATGTTGACTGTGATACAGCAATCAGGGCATTTAATGCAAGTAAAATGATTACTTTTACCTGCTAAAATAAGGATGCAAAATCTTAAGTTACCATAATGGTTACTGTTGGAACCCAGTAATCAGCCTAACTGATGGAGCTGGTACCCAAGCTCATTAAAATGGTCCACAATTTATCTTGGTGAGGTAATAGCAGCACTGTATCAAAACTATTACGCTACCCTTAATCATGCTGTTATGAAATGCAGTTTTTGTTATTGTGGTTTTAGAGGCCAGGTTCAGAAAAGATTTGCTGCGGTCTGCATTATGTGATTCGGTTTCCTAAACAAAATGTTTTCTCCTAATTATTCTGAATTGTAGGGTAAGCCTCAGCTTTCAGCAATCCCAATCATTTATTTTCAGTTCCCTTCTCCCTACTCTGTAAAATAAAAGGGTTTCAATCAAATTGGCTGGTATAATGACTCAACATGAAGCAGATGAAGAAAAATAAACCAGGACTGCCAAGTCCTCCCTCATTTTCAGTCTCCCTCTTTCAGTAAACTGGGACAGCATACATATGTATATTTTATACTGCTTTTTCCCCCATAAAGATTTTTACCCCCATCCAGCCCCCCGCTCCTCCCCCAAGCAGAACCATATTCAGATTAGAGGCTGGTAGCACGGAGGGGCCCAAGTGTGGTAACTGCTATAAAGATAGCAACAGGGAATTTACCTCCTCATTCTCTCTCGCTTGCTCCACACTCCACATGACGTGGGCAGTTTGTGATCCAACACTGTGCATGCACAGCATGCTGCAGAGAAAGAAGCTCTCGGACCCTCCAGCAGGTGTCACTGCATCGATGAAACCTGCCAATGATCATCACCAGGTGGGGCACACTGCCACTCAAAACAGCTGCTCAGTCCATACCGCACCCAGACTTGGCTTCCCTAGTTCACTCCCAAACCCAGGTCACCAGCACGGGCATTGGGGGCCCTTAGTATAGCTTTTGTCCTGTGGTGTCATCCACTAAGTCCTCAGGTCGGGCTAAGCCTGGCAATCTCCCAGCCCTGTCTAGCACCAAACCCACCATCTTAACAGTGGTCACTACTTAGCAGGGCCCAGGAGTAGTGTCAACCATCATCATGACAACTCTGGGGGTCTGTGTTTTTCTCCCAGTTTCTATGGAGTCGTCCCTGTGCGGCAGCACACCATGCCTCAGGAAGCCCTAGTGCACGCACTGTGAGCACTGCGCTGAGGAGCAAATTTCCCAGCCCACTGCATGGATCAACTGTGGTGACGGAACTCAATGCCTCCACTTCTCAGCTGGGAGTGCACCCCAGTCCCCTCGGCCACCACAGTCACTGACCTTATAAGAATTTGTTTTCGTAAACTGCACAACTTCTTTGCACTTGTCTGAACTGGATCAAGAGTTCCTGAAAGAGTAGTGAAGTTAGGGAATATCAGCTGTTGATTGTAACTTCACACTCTCCACCTGGCACTACTCTGTGAGCAGCATAACACTTAATCGGGATGGTGCTGGGGAACAGAGCTGGATAATGCCCACGTTACAACAAAACACACTGATCCAAGAATCTGTGCCACGCACTCTTAAATGTGCAACTCTTGTTACCCTTATTTAAATAAAGCACATCTATACTCACTCGTGAGAATAAGGAATGGTATTCACCACAAGAACCAAATGCTGATTAGAAGATTTATTTGTGCAAGACTTTAAAACTTTTTTAAGTCAAAGTATATAGTTTAACACAGTTCTTTTATGAAAAACTTTCTACATTGACAATATTGTGGCTTTGCCACTAATCACACTGATAGTGTTGTGGCTTTGCCACTAATCACAGTATTGGCTCAGTATGATACACATGAAGCTGTTTCAAAAATGTATTCTCTCTTCCAGCAAAGCAGGTTCTATAAAGTGCAGTTCTTGTGCAGCATAAATGCAATGGAGGTGCTGTTTTAAATATAGTAAAGTGCCATAAATCTCACAAATAGATAATGTGCATCTGATTTTCACATATATACTTGCTGCACGAGTAAGCAGGCCTCCATGCTGCCTCCTCCTGCCCTGACGCTTTGCTCATCCCAAGCTTCATCAGGGGGCATGCTACCTTCAGCATTCAGTTTGATTTTTCTGCGAAGCTGAGTGCAGCTACTTTTGTTGGTGATTGTCCACCCAAGCCTGCTTCTAAATCCGCTCTTGAACCCAGGCTGCTGCTGCAGCAGTGCACCTGGGATCCAATATATTTAACTAGATCTTCCTCATGAGACCTAATCATTAGCTAATTTGAATTTGATCTTTTGGTTCAACACCTCCTTTCACATATGTCACTGTGCTGAACTGTCAGCTTTCTTTAACTCTTGTTGGTATGGGCTAGAGGATCCTACTAGACAATCTGTGCATATCGCCACCAGGATATTTCTGCACTGACCCATTTGTCTGCACAAAAAAAAAACAAAAAAAAAAACAGCGGCTACTTTTTTCTTTAAATTATATTTTTCTATTTATTTACTTAAGACAGCCCATCTGAAATGTTACCTATTTTTTTGGTGGTATTTTGTGTTTTGTGTCACCTAATTTTACTGCTGGGTGGTCTGAAGCATGAGGAGGTTCAAGGGCACGCAGTGACTAAGGTCTCTAGAGGGATTTTAACCTGGGTTTTCTGCCTGTGCTCAAACCACAAAACCCCATTTCCTCTAGTACGGTTCAGTGCACAGAAGCTTGGCATGCTGGTTGGGGTGTTACAAAATAATGTTCTTGATAACAAGTTCTTATTTGAATGTTAACCCAGCCTTGCTTGTTAGCACTGGAGGGATAACGTTATATTTCAGGAACTACAAGAGTAGTGGAGCCAGACCAATAGTGCTAGAGCTTATTCTGCTTGCAGCCCAGTCTCTGGGAAGAGACTCGGGTTCTTCGAGGGCTGGCCCACAGAGTGAAGATCACACGTGACATCCCAGGGACAGCTCTCCTCCCTCGGGGAGGTAGGACACAGTGTTCCTCTGTTCATTTACCAGCTGGCTGAGGCCAAGGGAAGAGGCAGCTGCCAGATGCCAGTACATGCAACACTACGGGTGTGTGACCAACACTGCATGCCAATGGCTTCTGGGATAAAAAAAAAAAAAAAGAAGCTGGAGGGAAAAGATCTGTCCTGCTTTTGTGCCAGCACCCCCACAGGCATACGCACAGCTGACATGGCAGGCCATCCGCCACTATCATGGTCCTGAACAAGTGGTGGATAACCACTAAGTTCACAAGAAGGTCAGTGGCAGGGCTTGGGGGTTGGGCTGTAATTAGATGAGAAGGGAATGATAAAAGCTTGATTAAAAACCTACCCACGCAGGGTTAGTGGACTGGCCCAGCCACTGGCCTTGCTGGCTATTAGCGGATAAATTTAAATTTGGCCTCTGAAATAGCTGTGAACCTGAAGACCCTTTAATCACACAACCACCACTAACTCACTGTGTGGCCCTGAGCAAGTCACTTAACCTCTCTGTAGTCACTCTCAAATCTGTGTGCTCTCTGAAGCTCCCTGTGTGCCGGAAACAGCAGCAGCATCCCCCACCCCAATCTCCTAGATAACACAGCACTCTGGGATACAGCCTGGATGAAATGCACTGCATACGAAGCCGACCCACGGTCCAGTGGTAGCACTACCAGTGACCCAAGTTTGGGAAGAAACACAAGTCATCGGGGGCCAGCTGAGAAAGGAGGCTGAAGCGTCTGACAGACGTCTCTCCAACTTCGAGGGGGGGGGCATGCTTGCTCTGCTCTTTGACTGCCACCTAGTGAAGGCTGCTGGCAGCATGGCTGAAGCAGTTACAATGAGGAGGCTGGGGACGTAGCTGGCACTGGAGTGACATTTGATGCAGGAGAACTGGTGAGGAGCTGACTGCAAGCCCTGCCTAGGGGGCAAGCCGAGATGGTAACATGGCGGTGTGAGTCCCAGAGGATCAGGGGAGAGGGACATGAGGCATTACAGCAAGCCGAAGAAGATCCTAGCCACGAGGGCCATGTGGGCATTTAAAAAAATAGTCTCCTTGCTTAAAAGTATGATGATCCCTATGAAGAATACTTGATTATGATTTTTTTTCTTCTTTTACAGCTCTAAATTTGTTTATTGTAACGAAAAAGATAAAGAACTCGTACAGTATGTCTTGTTCAGGAGGAAACTCCGAGGTAGACACAAGTGGAAACAAGTAGACTATTTTGGCCCCATCTGTTACAAGTATCAGCTTAAGTCAGCCTGTATTTATTTACACAGCACTGCAGTCATTTCATGCCTTGAAAGACCAGACTTTTCACTTCTCTCTCTCTCTCTCTTTTTCTTTGGGCTAGAGCTTCCAAAGGCCTGTGCCCAAATTTGCACAGTCAGGGGCTGATTCTGTGAGCTATTAGCCCAATTTGTGCTGCAGGCAAATTTGTGGCAACGTATCTGTCCATTTGGTGACTGCAAAATAATTGATGTTGTTTGGCCGACATCTACCACATTCAGCACTGCAAGCCAAGTTTGATATCTTGCTGTACAAAACATTTGGTTTATGGATGGACATTGGAGGGTTTGACAACATCCTGTTTTTAAGTGTCTTTCACCATTTGCCAATTTAGCTCACATTTGGTTCTGCCTCAGCACTGGCAGTGATCAAGAGTAGCTCTGCCTAGTCAGCGAGGCTCCTCAGCATAAACCCAGGTGATTCATGGGCCCTGTACAAGCCTTCTTATTACAGCAAATAAAAAAAAAGCTAGGGGGAAGCTTAAGCAAACATCTTCACCCATATAGTTGCCTCTCAAGTCTCCCTGCTCAATTTATACAGGAAGTGTTGCTGATTCTTCTACTCTCCATGAATTTGAATATAATCTTAAAAGAATGACAAGATACAAAGTCTTAACAATGACCCTTCAGAAAACCAGACTAGAAGAAACCCAGGGGAAAAAAAATGAAATCAACTGGATAGTTGGAAGCTCCCCCCCCACAGTTTGCATTATGATACGGCCAGCTCAATCAGTAAAGCAGTTTAATAGGATTCTGCGGGCTCAGGTTTAATCAGCACTTAGGACACAATAGTTTATTCTCACCAGACATGAGCCCTGAATGCAGGCAATGAGCTAACACTGCATTATAGGAACAGCACGTTTCCAGCAACAGACATCTGAGTTAAGAAGGCATGATTCTTGCATAGTTCGAAAAACTTCCTAAGCCGCACAACAAGCTAGCATATCCATGTTCATCATGGGGGAAACTGACAAGAAGAAATACTTTGGGATCACTTTTGAGACCTCCTGAACTCTCTGGCATTGCATCCATTCTTCATGTCATGCAGCTTTTGAATACGACAGGATGATATTCTCCGTTTGAACAGGTCAAGAGAAGGAACCCAGCAATAGCCAAGCAAGCGAGCTATGTACACATCCTACACCACAGCAGTAAATGAGTTCCGAATGGGAACCTGTCAAGGCACTCATTCATCATCATCAACATCTTGAAGTAAAGAATAGTATCAGGACAAACATGCTGACTTGAACAAGAATTTCTCCGACGGATGATCACAAGCGTATTTCTCTGGAAGCGTTGCCGGCATCACCACAGTTTACAGAAATACACCATTCAATTTTAGTCGCAGCTACTGCTGTCCCTTGAGTGGGAGAGGAGGAATGGCAAGGAATCCTTGCTTCTTGTCATGGCAGGAACTTGTCAGTTTATGCACTTATGGTCGTGGGGGGGTCACAAAACCTATTCCTGTGGCGAGCATTGTATTTTATTAGTACACAGTATAAACAAATCTAGTGATGTGCCCCACTTTTATTGGTTTACTGGTTTAACGAGATAATATGTTGGGCTATCAAGAAAATGCCATTAGTAGACCAAAGGGCTACTGGGTTTCTAAAGGATCCATTCACCTCTGGTGCTAGCATTTGTGCTATCTTCACCTCATACAACAGCCTGCAACAGGTTACTGTTTTGTAATATATGGATTTTGTGATTAATGCTATTGAAAACCATGCCAAAGATATTTTGTAATACTGCCACGTAAGTACATCTGTAATATTACGAGATCATGTAATATTATCAATGAAAATCCAACACTAGTGTTATGAGATCTTGTAATACTATAGATGAGCATCCAGAAATAGTATGATGAGATCGGACAGCTACCTCGTGCTGCACACACTGTAAACAGCTCAGCCTGAGCTGACATTTACTGTAACCATAATATACACTAAAAGCAGGCCACAAGTACAGCTGATGAGAAACTAAAAATAAAAATGGCACAAAACAACCAACAAACTACAGATCCATATATTACAAAAAATATCAAATAGGGGGCTCTGAAGACTCAGCTATACTATCACCTCAAGGTCCTGGGGACATATTTGAACCTCAGACTCTCTTGATGGTATTCGAGCCTCGTAATGCACAGTATTATTCTATTTATAGTACAGTATATGGTTAGGGCATATTTGTGCACAGAAATCTGTGGCTAATCAAAAGCTATTGTGCATGTTCTAGAAGTTGTGCAGGTTCTTAAAGTTGTTCTGTACATTCTAAAAGTTGCTGTGTACGTTCTATCATTAAGTGCACTGGTACCCCTGCTTGTGCGGACTCCCACCTAGCACCCACTTTCATTTTCACTGAGAGCAACTTATGCAGGCTACAGCTGTCTTTGCAACTGCACTAGTGGTTGGCAACGCCCACCCTCAGGGTGTGTGAGGGGATTCTCTTCAGAGCGCGGTGGCACTTGCTAGGCAGAGCCACTTCCTGATTCGCTCACTCTCTCTGTAGTGGCACTATTCACTCTCTTTGTACCAGATTTTACATTTTTTTTTATATAAAGTAAATTAAATTATGTACTGGAAGCACTTACTCAGCAGAGCTGTTCCTAGGCTCGCTCGCTCTCTCTGTACTGGTGCTCAGTGCCACTCACTAGTTTCCGCAACAGAACCATATACTATACAAAGTAAAACATGGGTGACAGTAAACAACTTGCCTTGTGTTTCCATCAAGAGGTAGAGATAACAGCATATGAACCTCTTAGGCTTTGCTCACAAGGTCAAAATGCTGTTATCTCAATTCCTCGATGGAAACACAAGCTTGTGTATGGTCACCCACACATTACTCTTTCTATGTTAGCAAAACTCATTTACCAATCTTAAAAAATAACATGGCTAATAAGCGTCTTCCATCTCTGCGTCCTCGCTACAGTTTTATATGATGTGTTCTGATACTTAATCATAAAAAATAGGTTCAGCTCCTTCTCCATTTACAGCTATCTAAATTCCCTCATCTTTGATAATCATCTTAAAACTAAAGCATAACCATACAACAGATGGTAGTGTTAGAATCATGTGCAAAAGTACTGTCTCGGGTGCCTTACCTTCCTTTTTGAGTGCCCTCTCTCCTCTTCCTTTCCAGCTTTGCTACTTTTCCCAGGTTTAGAAGCTTTCTGATCCCCAGACTGCTTGATAGTGATCTTAATCTCAGGAGGACAGATATAGTTCTCCAGATTTTTAGGGGGCTTCTTGGCTCTTTTGGTAGTCTGAATCTTCAGTTTAAGACTTCCCTCGGTGAAGTTAGCTTCCTTGATGGAAAACTCCTGCTCCTCCAGACCATCCCCCGGCACCCACTTCTCACTATCGGCATTTGAGTTTGAGTCCACATCCCTCATGGACCCTGGGTCATCCTCTTCCTCATCAAGCTTTTCTCCGTTCATGGTCACTCCCTTCCCTGATCCAGAAGCAGGCAGTAGAACTTCCCGGGGGCAGTTGGATGTGACAGCTGGCTTTGTGGAGGCATTAGCTGAAGTAAAATCTGTTTCAGCATCCTTTTGCCTGGAGCCAACAGGGGTTTCCCTTTGCTCCATAACAATCCCTCAATCAGAATAAATGTTGGGGGAAGGAGTGCACAAAATCCAAGGTGTGAACTCCAACTAGGTGAAGAATTTAGAGTTCTAGTAATCCAAACACTCCACGATGTATGCAGCAGCTTAGCTCTTCAACTGTTTAATATACAAAAGAGAAAACAGGAATTACCAGGTAGAAAATTTACATGCAAAAACACTGTAAAAAAAGAGTGGTTATTATCCAAATAGTATGAAACGAATAAGGAAGCTGCATAACCATTTCTGTCTTTGCTAAGTAGTACTTGGGGAGGGTGTCCACATGAATTTGAATGCAGATCTCACTGAACATGCTGAAACTATTTCAGGAGCTCCATGCACAAGGCAGGAAGTTCCTTTACTGCAGCAGTTAACCTTAGGGATATGTACATAGGTAAGTCTTTATTTGATCAGACTAAAAATACAGGTTACTCACCTGTAACAGGAGTTCTAGGAATGGTATATGTTGTTCATCCACACTCATTGGCAGGTATCCTTGCCGCTTTAAATCTTGCCGGAAGGTCTTCAAGCTTGCTCCTCCCACCCACCCGGGTGGTATAACTCTCGGCTCCGCCCATGGCCTTCCAGATCTGGCCGCTGGAGCTCAGGTTGTCGAGAGCCGAGAGGAGGTGGTGGAGTGGAGTGTGGATGAACAACATATACCATTCCTAGAACTCCTGTTACAGGTGAGTAGCCTGTATTCTAGGACATGGATATGTTGTTCATCCACACTCATTGGCAGACTCTAGCAGTTCTCCGGGAGGAGGAGGCAAGACGCACACCCCAATACTTACTTGGGAAAGAGAGACTGGAGAACCGAGGCCCCAAAACCAGCATCCCGGCGTGACTCAAGGTCGATGTGGTAATGGGTAATGAAGGTGTTTGCTGACTTCCAGGTAGCAGCCCTGCAGATTTCCTGGATAGGGACGTCCCTGGAAGCAGCCACCTGGCAGTATGGCGGTAGAATGAGCTCTTATCCTCTGGGAGGCTCCATGCCCACCAACTTATAGCAGAGATCTATGCAGGAGGTTACCCACCTGCTTATCGTCCGCTTGGCTGCAGGTCTGCCACATGCGGCTTCAGCGTAGGTGACAAACAGCTGGCTAACCTCTCCCCCGAATTTCAGCCAAGGGCCTTATAATAAGCTTTGTGCCTTCTAGTCCAGAGTATGGAGCCTATTCGGCCTCCCAGGTAGATTGGGGTGAACACCGGCAGAGTCAACACCTGGTTCAGGTGAAACTCCGACACCACCTTCGGAAGGAATTTCGGTGGGGGCGCAGGACAACCTTGTCCCTGTGGAAGACCAGGTAAGGAGACTCGATGGAAAGCGCCTGGAGCTCTCCCATCCTTCTGGCTGGCGTGATAGCCACCAAGAAGGCGGTCTTCCACGACAGGTGAGAGAGCACACCTGTATAGGTTCGAATGGCTTGCCCATGAGCTTTGCCAGTACCAGCAGTAAATCCCACGGAGGTGGGGGTTCCACACTGGAGGAAATGTGATCAAGGCCCTTGAAAAGCGCCAGACCACCTTCTCCTGCGCTACCGACTGCTTCCCGCCCGCTACCGTAAGCAGAGATGGCTGCCAGGTGCACCCTTAGGTCGCCGACCTAAGCCCTTGACTAGAAAGGGACCATAAATAGTCCAAGATGCTTGCCAAGGAACAGGAGGAAGGGTCCAAGCCCTTGCCCTGACACCAAATGGAAAACCTTTTCCATTTGAAGGCATAGCATTTTCTGGTCGACTCTTACGGGACGCCTCAACTACATTGAGGACCTCGCCGAAAGACCCAAGGCCTGGAACTCTAGCCGCTCAGGAACCAGGCCGCCAGGTGCAGGGATTGAAGGTCCGGATGGAACACCTTCCCCTGATTGACTGAGAGCAGGTCTGGGCGAGCTGGAAGCTGCCGCGGAGTCCTGGAGCTGAGACTGTGGAGATCTGGGTACCAGAACTGGCAAGGCCAGTCTGGGGCTGTCAGAATCACCTGCGCCTTGTCCCTCCTCGCCTTGAGAAGCACCTTGTGGATCAAGGGAAATGGGGGAAAGGCGTAAAAGAGGCCCGGGGTCCACTGCCTCGAGAAGGCATCCCCCTGCAGCGAGCCCTGCTGAGGGGGGCGGGCATGGAACAGACTCAGCTGCGCTCTCCTGGAGGCAAACAGGTCCACCTGAGGTGTGCCCCAATGGGAGAACAGATGCTGTACTACCTCTGGCAGAGAGACCACTCGGTGGGATGCAGCCCCTATCCGGCTCAGGGCATCGGCCAGGGTGTTGGAGGCTCCTGCCACGTGAATGACTAGGAGATCCGCCTCCAGGCTGCGCACGAGTGACCAAATGCGGAGAGCTTCCTTGCATAGAAGCATGGAGCGCGTCCCGCCCTGGCGGTTTAGATAGTACATGGTCGTGGTATTGTCCGTCTGGACTCGGACCACTTGACCCCGGAGGAACGGAGCAAAGGCGGTGAGAGCTAGGCGGACCGCTCGGAGCTCCAGCAGGTTGATGTGGCATCGGGACTCCCGCAGGGACCAGAGGCCATGAGCCCGGTGTTCCCCCAGATGGGCACCCCAACCCATCAGAGAGGCATCGGTTGAAAGAGAGACCGTCGGCTCGGGGCGGACGAACGGGATGCCCTCCTGCAAATGATCTGGAACGGTCCACCACTGGAGAGCGTTCCACATCCCCTGTGTCACCAACACAAGCTGGTCCAAAGGATCGCAGCGTTGTGACCACTGGCTGGCCAGTCCCCACTGAAGGGATGATGTTCCAGCGGGCCCAACGGACCACGCTGGTGCAGGCCGCCATGAGACCCAGGAGGCGAGGAAGTCCCGGCAGGGCGCACTGCCCAACCAGAAATGATCGGGCAAAGGAGGAAAGAACCTCGCCCTGTCCGCCGGGAGCCGCTGCTGGCTCAAGAGAGTCGAGCTGCACCCGATGAATAGAATCACCTGCTTTGGCTCGAGTTCCGACTTGGCCTCGTTGATAAGGAGGCCCAGTTGAGAGCAGACCTGGAGGGCCAGATCTCTGGACCACTCCGCCTCCTTCCTGGAGGGAGCTGCTATCAGCCAGTCGTCCAGGTAAGGGTACACCCGGACCCTCGGCGCAAGGAATGCTGTCACCACTGCCATGCATTTGGTGAAGACCCTGGGAGCTGGAGACAAGTCAAGGGCATGGCTTGAATCGAAAAGGGATCCTTCCGCCTCGAAGCGAAGGAATCTCTGGTGAGATGGATGGATAGGGACGTGAAAAAACGCGTCCTGCAAGTCCAGAGAGCAGAACCACACGCCGCTCCAAGGATGGTATTATCTGAGCCAGAGTGACCATCCTGAAGGTTCGAGACCTTAGGAACTTGTTTAGGTCGTGTAGGTCAAGAATGGGGCGCCAGCCCCTGTCCTGTTTCGGAACCAGGAAGTACCTGGACACAAACCCTGGGTCTGAAGGAGGGTCCACCACTCTCTTATCACCTCCCTTCTGGAGGAGGAGATGGGCGCCGCTCGCACGTGCCGCCAGTGAGAGCTGGGGATCCCGAGGCGACGGCTCTGAAGGGTGGTGCCTGCCTCGAATTCCAGAGGCAGTCTCTTCCCACCACCTCTAAGACCCACCTGTCCGTGGTAACAGCGGACCAGGCGGAACGGAAGTGCTGGAGCTGTCTTCCACGGGGACCCAGGGTAAGGTGACGGGAATGGGGCGACACCCTCAGCCAGTCACTGGGCAGGCTTGGAGGAGGACCGCCGAGGGACCTCCTGGGCTTTTCCTCCCTGCCTCCTGTTAGAGGAAGCCGGCTTGGGTTTGGGATGCCACACGAGCCTGCTGGCTCCTGATGTTGCTGCCAGGGGCACAGAAGGACGAAAGGGCTTAGGCTGTGGTTTGCGGCCTTTGTCCTTCTGAGCGGAAGAGACCGAGTCCAAGGTAGCATTGGACTTCTCGATCCTCTGCAGGTGACCTTCCACCCCAGGGCCGAAGAGGTCAGTCCCCAAAAAGGGAACATCCGCCAACTTGTGCTGGGTATCCGAAGTAAAGGTGGATATCCTCAGCCAAGCCCGCCGACGCATAGCCACTGCAGCCGCCACCGATCTGGCACATGAGTCCCCTATATCCAAAGCAGTCTGGAGCTGCTGTTTGGCCACTGCCCTGCCCTGGTCCCGCACCTGCTTAACCGTAGTCTGCAGATCAGCGGGAAGATGAGGATGACTCATCCAGGAGCCCAACAGGGCATGAGAAAAATGTGCCATGAGGACGGGCCGAACTGGCCTGACGAAGGCCGAGAGGACGAGCGTAGACTTTTCGCCCCGACATAGTCCATTTCTTGGACTCCTTGTCAGGAGGTTTGTCCACATCCCTGGCGCTACCGGGCGCGCCGAAAACGCTGTCGGTAACCAACCCCTCAGCAGAGGGTGTTCAAAACCGGACAAGGAACCGTAGGGACCGCGATACTTCCTGGCCATCCTGGCCAAGGCGCAGGGCAGGAAGCAGGGCGCTGCCAAGCTCCAGTGCCGACCCACTATGGCCTCGGCCACGGAAAGGCCTCCTCCGGAGAATCCCTCGGTCCAGAATCTCCGTGAGGGGATACCTGGCCCTTTGAAACGGGTTCGAGCCCATCCCGTGGACTCGAGATGAGCCAAGCAGTCCTAGGAAGGACGACGGGCTATCGCCCATTGACTGACCTCCTGAAGACTCCAAGTCCAGTCGCTGAGAAAAGGAGGAATCATCTTCGACTCGAAGAGTCCTCGAAGAGCTGCCTCTGGCCTGAGCCACCCTTCACCTGCCGAGGTCGGTCGGGAGTGAGGGTAACTGACAGTCATGGGGTAGACCCTTAGCCGACCGAGAATCCTTGGTCGAGCCCCACTGGTGGCTGTGGAGGCGGAGGTTCCACCGGAATCGTGGAGCAGCTGGTTTTGGCCGAACAACCGCCTGCATAGGCCCTCGGATAAGTCGAGGCTGTGTCTGCCGCCCGTGACAGCGCCATTTAATGGCCGGGAAGGCGACACGGGTCGGCTTACTCCCGCCAGGAGGAGCTGTTGCAACATAAGGTCCTCGTACCGTCTAAATAATTCGCGCCGAAGCCTCCCTCATCCGAGGAGGAGGATGAGGGCCAGCAACGCCCGCTCCCTGTGATGCGAGACGAGACCGCCTATGACGGTGGGATCGGCTGGACCGCTGACGAGGTCCGAGACGAGACCGAGAGTCCCGGAATTTCGAGGTCAGTGCGGGAGGTGTCGGCCGAACCGCACTCCTTCGCTCGGATGGTCCATCCGAGGGCTCCGGAACCGGAGGCACAGGCGAGCCCACGGATCCTGAACTCCTCCGGGGAACCGGGAGAGGAATCTCGGCTGCTAAAGGCGACAGCCCGTCTAATGGGCGAGAAAATCTCGACTTCATCGGTGGGAGTCTCGGTCAACTGGCCTGACAGGGACACCGTGAGGCCAGTGGTCAAGCCGAGCGGTCGGACCGGGCCGCGACGGTCGACGGCCCGGGAGAGGGACCTTTCCCGCTCCCAAGAGTCGTTGACGAGTGACTTACCCTGTCCTCTTTTTGACCGAGAATAAGGTCCTGAGACGTAGGCCCTTCTCCTTTAGTGGAGAGGGACAGACAAAGCTCTTAAAGGAAGCGCGTAAGAAGAGCCCAGAGAGAGCGGGATAAATGCCACGGCCGAGGAAGATATGGCCAGCGCGCGCCTCCTCTTAACGGCGACCATCCGCTCGAGCTGATCCGCCAGGCTCCCGCACGCCCTTGACACCGCTAACCGGGCCTCCTTGGACTTCACCGGGGAAACGCTTCTCGGGACGGCCCAGTTACAATCGGGCAGCACGGTCTTCGAGGACGTAGGCCGAGAAAGATGAGCACAGGTCGCAAGCCTGCGGGTCGTGCTCAAGGCCTAAGCAGTAGACACACGTGGAGTGTGGATCCGTCCGGGACATCTTCTGCCCGCATGGGCATCTCCGAAATCCGGGAGTCGATTTGTCCATCGCAGCCGCGAGGGATAGAAGACTGAAGTCTTTTTCGCAAAATTTATTTTTAAATCCGCAAACGGAGAAATAGGAACCAGTCTCAAACGCAGAGCGTTAAGGAGGGAACCTGAGCTTCCAAGCGGTAAGGAAGATCTGGCGTCATGGGGCGGAGCCGAGAGTTATACCACCCGGGTGGGTGGGAGGAGCAAGCTTGAAGACCTTCCGGCAAGATTTAAAGCGGCAAGGATACCTGCCAATGAGTGTGGATGAACAACATATCCATGTCCCTAGAAATGACATTTCATAATTTCAAGAGACAAACACAAGTTAAAAAACTGATAAAATTTATAGATCTAAACAGTACAATATATCCATGATAAGAAAAATGCATCATAACTGTGAGTGATAAACAAACACTTCATGATATGTAACACTTAAAACTGGCATATCATGAGAAATATAACTACTGGATTTGGTGAAATAGATATATGTTTCAAATTCAGTACTTCATAATGGCACAGAAGCAGTCATAACTGATCGAATGGACTTGCTCTATAATAGAACCCCCAAAGGCAGTAATGTGCAGATTAACATCAAATTTTCTGATTTTCAGCTCTGTGCCAAACTTTTTAGAACTTAATACCAGACTGCTTATGGTTAAGGAGTGCTGCATGTTGTCAAAACCTGACCACAGAACCAGATGAAAACTGCACTCTAGAGCTAGAAAATACCGTCCACTCCCAACAGATATCGATTTTGAAGCTTTAATTGCTTACATCAGAAGTGTGCACAGTCACTAGGACCACAACCACCACTCGCCCTGGTGCTTCCAGGTCCAAGCCCTTCGTCAGGGGATTTTATTTTGATTAAGCATTGCTTAAAACTACATAAAGCTCTTTTTAAAATGGGTCCCATAGACTTTAATGGGGCATGCCACTGCACTCTTCCTAGTTAGACATCACAAAAACATCTGAGCGCGGGGGCCGGGCCCACAGACCGGGAAGTGGAAGGGATCAGCTGCCCATCTGTTTGGCTGAATTTATGATCCCTTCCCTTCAGAACAGGAAAACATCAAAAATACGGGCAACAGCTAAAAAGACTTTCGCCAGTATCTAGTAAGGGCTATGATATTAAAAAAAACCAAAAACACTTCAAGTACACTTAGTAAATATTTTTACATTCCCTTTAAATCATTCAATTGGCAACAAAAAGTGGGCCAGCTTTGTCAGAACATACTGTGTCAGTATTACTGAAAAGCATATTGACACAAATCATGTTTAGCTGAACTTCTCAGGGACGGGAGGGGAAAGGCACAGGTCCATAGCTGGTACTACAGTACATTCAAACTTAATTTAACAAAAACAAACAAAACAGTGACAGGGTGTTCTGTCTCAGAAAAAGTTCACATCCAAATAGGCCCGGTCAAATAAATTGTTCTGTTCTGCTCAGTTTACAAGGTGCAGTGCACCAAAACATCCCAGCAGTCTTGAGATCAGTGGCTCAATACAAGCTTCCAGATGCCCTGGCTCTCTTCCTGGCTTCAGTACGTTTTTTCTATATCACTGGATTAAACGAAGAGAAGCCTAAAACTGGGACAACTTGGATGTGAACCGTTTCTGTTTCAAAGAATATATATCCTTTAGCGAAGTGTGGGGTTCCACACGAGTTACTTTTTTTTGCCAGATCTTCAAGCCAAATGCAGCAGCTGGTTCTGCAGGATCAGTAGCCAGCACTGCTACTACAGCAACATGTCTCAGATCATATCAGGGTGAGATGGGACAACCAAGGCAGAATAAACACACTTATGATGTCCATAATAAAGAATGGATATTGTGCAGGAGTCTTATAATCTAAGGAACCGTATCATCCTCATCTGAACTATTATTTTTGTGGTCGGGGGTAAATGTCAGCTGACAAGTAGCCACCTGGCATATATGTACGTATATACAGTACACACCACATGATACTGCAGAGGGGGATGGCTGCAACCATGTCACTACCTGGCCATTACACGTGGATGCTACTGTGAAGGCTAGCACAGAGTGAGAACATTCCAGGCACATCAAAAGATAAACCAGGCAATCATTAACATATAACAGCAACACAGCTTTCACTCTGCTCATAAACAACAACATAAAAAAACAAACAAAAAAAAAAAAAACACAGTATGTGTGGCAAGCAGCAGCTGCAATGCAAAAAAGACGTGCACACTAGCTTTGCATTGCAAATTTTAATAGGATATCAGTTATTTACTGGCAACTTATGGAGCACATGGTATTTGAAATAAAAAAAAATATATATAAACCTTAAACCAGATTTGCATGGCAAAGGCAACTGAAAAACTGACCTCAGTAGGGCCAACGGCAGCAGTGGGGCACTCGGTCAGACCTAAGACATCAGGGCTGAGACTTTCACAAACCCTTATCCAACACTTGGTGCTCAAACTGGGGTCTAATCACTGTTGTGTGCCAGGAGACAGCAGATAAGATGGACACTAAAGTCCTTTTTGCCACTACAATACTGTAATGGTACTATGTTCCTGTAGCTGTCCACAGGCTACAAAATTAGCAACTCGGTTCACAGGAAGTCAGGCGACACATAATGCAAGATACAGTACTGGGGAATAGTTTGTATCTGAATGGCAAAGAACATTGAGGTTGAGTACAAAATCTTCTCTGCTTGAAATTACAACACCTGTTGGACTATTCTGATGTTCACTTTAGGAAGTTGTGCAGTCTTAACAGAAGAAAATGGCAGAACATAACGTTATCTGCCACTATATTTGTCCTTTAGCCCCGCCTCAGCCAGAAATGTAACAAAATAACTAGGCTGTCTCCTTCTTGGCTTGGTACAGGTTCTTTTTACTTCTTTTGCACACATGGCAGTAGTGGTTCAAAGTGTTGTGGACTGGGGGGGGGGCGCTATGGCTACAAATCCAAACAGGTTGGGATTCTTGCAAAAATTATATATTATATACAGTATATTACATGACTACAAACAAAACCACAAGAAACACCCCAAGTCTATATGAACTAATTTCAACAGTACACTCGGAGGATAGCTTCCAAAATAGCAGCTTGCCTCCAAAGGACAGCAAAGGGCATTTCAGCCGGGGTTTTTTTTCTATGTAGTATCTAGCTTTCTAGGAAGTCCAATAACCGTTTTATGGGCATGAACTAGGCTGAAGAAAGGCCATACAAAATCAACTTGATCACAGTGAATGAAGAAAACCCTCTGAAGAAACTGCTGGGAGTCAGTCCCTTCACTCTTCCCTTCCTCACCACTTGAAGGCTGTAGATCTCCTCATCACATGAAGGCTGTATATTCTATTACCCTTTTGGCTGTACCAGTTCTACTATTTCCCCTCCTGTTCAGTTTTGTTCCTCTTCAACCTTTCCCAAACACTCCTTTATCCCCTCCTCTGCCTTCCCTCCCTTTCTCTCCACCCTGTTTTACTCTTCCCTTCCCAAGTCTTTCAAACACCCTAACCCACTGTAGTCAGATAATTCATATGCTCCTGGTCCAACATTCTTTGCAAAATGCACATTTCTATTCAGGCCACTAAGCACCTGTAGAGTTAGCACTGACCGATTTGTTTCACTATATTAATGTACTACATTTTTTATTTGCCTACAAATGCCTGTTTTCTCTCCCCCCCCCCCAGTTTTCATCCACCCCTTCCCCAGGCATGCAGGCACCATGTCCTGAGGTGTCCTCTCGATATGCCACCCCGTCCTGCCTGCGCTGTCACTGGACCTCCACCCAGTGGCAGCAGAACTATGTGTGGGGGGGGGAGAGACGTCAACCACCCCAGCAAAGGAGAGCTGCCGTTAGGCTGCTCAATCCTGCTCTGTCCCCACCTCCCAACGTGCAGGCACCTCAATGACCCAAGGTTGCTCCCGAACCTGGGTTGCTGGCATGGCGCCAGGTGTGGCGTCCAGCACCTTGACCCTCAGTGCCACCGGGCTGGCTTCCATCCCCTCTTCTGACTTCCTACAAGACTGCTCCGTGACTGTACTCTCCCACACTATTATAAATCCTTGACAACTGCTGCAATACTCTTTATATTTTAATTTCTGCTCTGAACCTATGTGACGTGTTACAATCTACTGTGTGGGTTTTTCCGCCATATTTATTTCTTGTATAGGTTATCACCTTAACTCCTCTATATTGCATCTCTTACCCCTTTTCCTCAGGGCACACCTAGAAAAGGAGCTTTGGCACAGTGTCGCATCCTTGCCAACTACAGCAAATAAAATATTTACTTGAGTATTGATGGGGGGAGGGCAGTGATGCGCTGAAATGTTACTGGGTGCCAAAGTACTTCAGAGTTAGTTTTACAGTAAGGGTATAGCATATGATGTTTAAGGGGAAACCACACACACAAATAAATCACAAACAATCTTGAAGCCTTAAAAAAATACAGGTTACTCACCTGTAACAGGAGTTCTAGGAATGGTATATGTTGTTCATCCACACTTATTGGCAGGTTCCTTGCCGCTTTAAATCTTGCCGGAAGGTCTTCAAGCTGGCTCCTCCCACCCACCCGGGTGGTAAAACTCGGCTACGCCCATGGCGCCAGATCGGGCCGGCTGGAAGCTCAGGTTGTGCGTCAAGCCGGGGAGGTGGTGAGAATGGATGAACAACATATACCATTCCTAGAACTCCTGTTAGGTGAGTAACCTGTATTCTAGGACATGGATATGTTGTTCATCCACACTTATTGGCAGACTCCTAGCAGTTCTCCGGGAGGAGGGAGGCAAGGCGCACACCCCCTACTTAGGAAATAAAGACTGGAGAACCAAGGCCCCAAAACCAGCATCCCGGCGTGACTCAAGGTCGATGTGGTAATGGGTAATAAGGTGTGTGCTGACTTCCAGGTAGCAGCCCTGCAGATTTCCTGGATAGGGACGTCCCTGGAAGCAGCCACCGATGCAGCAGTATGACGGGTAGAATGAGCTCTTATCCCTCTGGGAGGCTCCATGCCCGCCAACTTATAGCAGAGATCTATGCAGAAGGTGACCCACCTGCCTATCGTCCGCTTGGCTGCAGGTCTGCCAGGTGCGGCTTCAGCGTAGGTGACAAACAGCTGGCGAACCTCTCCCCGAATTTCAGCCGTGCACTCCTTATAATAAGCGAGCGCCCTTCTAGGGTCCAAAGTATGGAGCCTGTATTCGGCCTCCGAGGTGTGATTGGGGTAGAACACCGGCAGAGTCAGCACCTGGTTAAGGTGAAACCTCGACACCACCTTCGGAAGGAATTTCGGGTGGGGGCGCAGGACAACCTTGTCCCTGTGGAAGACCAGGTAAGGAGACTCGATGCAAAGCGCCTGGAGCTCTCCCATCCTTCTGGCTGACATGATAGCCACCAAGAAGGCGGTCTTCCACGACAGGTGAGAGATCACACTTGTGCATTGTTCGAATGGCTTGCCCATGAGCTTTGCCAGAACCAGCAGTAAATCCCACGAGGTGGAGGTTCTCGCACGGAGGGAAATGTGATCAAGGCCTTTGAAAGCGCCTCACCACTTATCCTGCGCTACCAACTGCTCCCAGCCCGCGCCTGGTAAGCAGAGATGGCTGCCAGGTGCACCTTTAGGTCGCCGACCTAAGCCCTTGACTAGAAAGGGACCATAAATAGTCCAAATGCTTGCCACAGAACAGGAGGAAGGGTCCAGCCCTTGCCCTGACACCAAATGGAGAATCTCTTCCATTTAAAGGTGTAGCATTTTCTGGTCGACTCTCACGGACGCCTCAACAACATTGAGGACCTCGTCGGAAAGACCCAAGGCCTGGAACTCTGCCAGCCAGGAACCAGGCCGTCAGGTGCAGGGTTGAAGGTCCGATGGAACACCTTCCCTGATTGACTGAGAGCAGGTCCGGGCAGCTGGAAGCTGCCTCGGGAGCCTGGAGCTGAGGCTGAGGAGATCTGGGTACCAGAACTGGCGGGCCAGTCTGGGGCTATCAGAATCACCTGCGCCTTGTCCTCCTCGCTTGAGAAGCACCTGTGAATCAAGGGAAATGGGGGAAAGGCGAGAAGAGGCCCGGGATCCACAGCCTCGAGAAGGCATCCCCTGCAGCGAGCCCTGCTGAGGGGGCGGGCATGAAACAGCCTCAGCCTGCCTCCCTGGAGGCAAACAGGTCCACCTGAGGTGTGCCCCAGAGGAGAACAGATCTTGTACTACTTCCGCAGGAGAGACCACTCATGATGCAGCCCCATCCGCTCAGGGCATCGGCCAGGGTGTTGGAGGCTCCTGCCACATGAATGGCTAGAGATCCGCCCAGGCTGCACACGAGAGGACCAAATGCGGAGAGCTTCCTTGCATAGAGCATGGAGCGGTCCCGCCTCTGGTGGTTTAGGTAGTATATGGTCGTGGTATTGTCCGCCTGACTCGGACCACTTGACCCGGAGAAACGGAGCAAAGGCGGTGAGAGCTAGGCGGACCGCCCGGAGCTCCAGCAGGTTGATGTGGCATCGGACTCCCGGGACCAGAGGCCGTGCACTGTGTTCCCCAGATGGGCACCCCAACCCATCAGAGAGGCATCGGTCGATAGAGAGACCGTCGGCTCGGGGCGGACAAACGGGATGCCCTCCTGCAAATGGAATGGAACGGTCCACCACTGGAGAGCGTTCCACATCTCCTGGGTCACTATCACTAGCTGGTCCAAAGGATCGCAGCGTTGTGACCACTGGCTGGCCAGTCCCCACTGAAGGGGGCGCATGTGCTGGCAGGCCCAACGGACCACGCTGGTACAGGCCGCCATGAGACCCAGGAGGCGCAGGAAGTCCCGGGCAGGGCGCAATTGCCCAACCAGAAATGATTGGGCAAAGGAGGTAAGAACCTCGGCCCTGTCCGCCGGGAGTCGTGCTCTGGCTCGAAGAGAGTCGAGCTCTGGCCCGGCTGAACAGGATCACCTGCTCGGCTCGAGTTACGACGTTGGCCTCGTTGATGAGAAGGCCAACTTGAGAGCAAACCTGGAGGGCCAGATCTCTGGACCGCTCCACCTCCTGTCTGGAGGGGCTGCTATCAGCCAATCGTCCAGGTAAGGGTACACCCGGACCCCTCGGCACCGCAGGAATGCTGTCACCACTGCCATGCATTTGGTGAAGACCCTGGGAGCTGGAGATAAGCCGAAGGGCATGGCTCGGAACTCGAAGAGGGATCCCTCCGCTCGAAAGCGGAGGAATCTCCGATGTGACGGACGGATAGGGACATGAAAGAACGCGTCCTGTAAGTCCAGAGAGCAGAACCACACACCGTGTTCCAGAGATGGTATTATCTGTGCCAGAGTGACCATCCTGAAGGTTCGAGACCTTAGGAACTTGTTCAGGTCATGTAGGTCGAGAATGGGGCGCCAGCCCCCCGTCCGTTTCGGAACCAGGAAATACCTGGACACGAACCCCGGGTCTGAAGGGGGGTCCTCTACCTCCGTGATCACCTCCTTTTGGAGGAGGAGAGCGATGTCGGCTCGGCGAGCCACCAATGAGGCTGCGGACCCAGAGGCCCCCCGAGGTGCGACGGCTCTGAAGGACGGGACCTGCTCGAATTCCAGAGGCAGGCCTTTTCCCACCACCTCCAGTACCCACCTGTCCGTGGTAACAGCGGACCAGGCGGAAAAGGCACTGTTTTGCCTTCACGGGGAACCAGGGGTGAGGTGACAGGATGGGGCGACACCTCAGCCTGGCCACTGGGCAGGCTTGGAGGAAGGACCGGCCGAGGGACCACCTAGGCCTTTTCCTCCCTACTTCCTGTTGGAGGAAGCCGACGGCTTGGGTTTGGGATGCCAAGATCGAGCCTGCTGGCCCCGACGTTGCTGGGCCGGGTGCGCCGCGGGCGCAGAAGGACGAAAGGGCTTAGGCTGTGGCTTACGGCCTTTGTCCTTCTGAGTGGAAGAGACCGAGTCCAAGGTAGCACTGGACTTCTCGATCCTCTGCAGGTGACCTTCCACCCCAGGGCCGAAGAGGTCAGTCCCCAAAAAGGGAACATCCGCCAACTTGTGCTGGGTATCCGAGGTAAAGGTGGATATCCTCAGCCAAGCCCGACGACGCATGGCCACTGCGGCCGCCACAGACCTGGCACATGAGTCCCCAATGTCTAACGCAGTCTGGAGCTGCTGTTTTGCCACCGCCCTGCCCTGGTCCCGCACCTGCCTGACCGTAGTCTGCAGATCCGCAGGAAGATGAGGGACAACCTCATCCAGGGAGCCCAACAGGGCGTGAGAAAAATGTGCCATGAGGACGGCCGAACTGGCCTGACGAAGGCCGAGAGAGGACGCAGCGTAGACTTTTCGCCCGGCATAATCCAATTTCTTGGATTCCTTGTCGGGAGGTTTGTCTACATCCCTGGCGTTCCCGGCACGCCGGAAAACGCTGTCGGTAACCAACCCCTCGGTCGAGGGGTGTTCCGAAAAACCAGACAGGGAACCGGTAGGGACCGCATACTTCCTGGCCATCCTGGCCGAAGGCGCAGGGCAGGAAGCAGGACGCTGCCAAAGTTCCAAGGCCGGACCCACTATGGCTTCGCCACCGGAAAGGCCTCCGTGAGAATCCCTCGTCCAGAATCTCCGTGAGGATACCTGGCCCGCTTAGAAAGCGGGTTCGAGCTTCATCCCGTGGACTCGAGATGAGTCAAGCAACCCTAAGAAGGACGAAGGGCTATCGTCCACTGACTGCCCTCCCGAGGACTCCAAGTCCATGCGCTTGGAGAAGAGGGAGGAACCATCATCGGACTCGGAAGAGTCCTCAAAGAGCTGCCTCGGGCCTGAGCCACCCTCCACCTGCCGAGGTTTATCGGGAGTGAGGGTGACAGACAAGGCTGACCGAGAATTTTTGATCAGAGCCCCAACTAATGGCTGTGGAGGCGGAGGTTCCACCAGAATCGGTGGGGCAGCTGGAATTGGCCGAACAACCGGCCTGGGAACAGGCTCCTCGGCTACAACAAGGGGTTGTTTCGGCCGCTCCGGTGACAGCCACTTAATGGCCGGGGAAGACGACTGAGTTGGCTTATTCCCGGTCAAAAGGAGCTGTTGCCACA
Organism: Neoceratodus forsteri; assembly: GCA_016271365.2. Lineage (NCBI taxonomy): Eukaryota > Metazoa > Chordata > Ceratodontiformes > Ceratodontidae > Neoceratodus > Neoceratodus forsteri. Next base: position 544,708,900 of record CM057449.1, read on the forward strand.
TGAGTTCCTCGTACCTCCGATGCAACTTGCGCCAAAGCCTCTCCTCGTCCGAGGAAGAGGAAGAGCGGCGGCGCCGCTTATCACGGTGCCGAGACCGCCTATGGAGGCGGGATCGGTCGGACCGCGAGGATGTCTGAGACCGAGACCGAGAGTCTCGACTAGGCCGAGGAAGGCGAGGAGAAGTGTCGAAAACCGGCACTCCCCTTGGCTCGGACGATCCCACCGAAGGCTCCGGAACCGGAGGCACAGACGAGCAGACGGGATCCTCAACTCTCACCGGGGGAACCGGGGAGAGGGGATTCTCAGCTTCTCCAGCCGACAACCCGTCTAACGGGTCGAGAAAAATCTCGACCGCGTCGTCTGGAGTCTCGGTCAACTGACCTGACGGGGACACCATGAAGCCAGTGGCCGAAGCTGAGGGGTCGACCGAAGTCGACTGTCGACAAGGGGAAGGGGATCTTTCCCGCCCCAAGAGCGCCAACGGAGAGACTTACTTTTTGATCTGGAAAAGGTCCCGATAGTTGGACCCTCACCTTTCGTCGAGAGGGTCAGACAAAGCTCTAAAAGAAGCAGAGATCGAGGCACCGAGAAAGCGGGACAAATGCCGCAGCCGGTGTAAGCGCCCACGCCGCCTCCTCTTCGGCGATCATCTGCTCGAGCTGATCCGCCGAGCCCGCCTCGCGGACACCGCCAACCGGCCTCTTTAGATTTCACTGGTGGAATTTCTCTCGGCGCCCAGTTGTAATCGGGCAGCACGGGTCTACAAGGACGAGGTCAAAAAGAAGAGCACAAGTCGCAGGCCCGCGGGTCGTGCTCAAGGCCCAGGCAGTAGACGCACGTGAGTGCGGATCCGCCCTAGACATCTTCTCGCCCGCGAAGGGCACCTCCGAAACCGAGTCGACGGTCCATCGCAGTCATGGGAGAAGAAGACCAAGTCTTTTAGCAAAAACTTTTTGATTTCAAACTTTCAAAGAATTAGGAACCAGTCTTAATCGCAGAGCGTTAAGGAGGGAACCTGAGCTTCCAAGCGGTAAGGAAGATCAGGCGTCATGGGGCGGAGCCGAGAGTTTTACCACCCGGGTGGGTGGGAGGAGTCAGCTTGAAGACCTTCTGGCAAGATTTAAAGTGGCAAGGAACCTGCCAATAAGTGTGGATGAACAACATATCCATGTCCCTAGAACCTTTATTAACCAGAACACAAATAATTATTTACCTCTGTTTGTGAAGGGGGATGGGGGGGGAGGAGAAATGGACCTTAAGTCCCTCATGACCTTAAAGTGGAAGCTAGATTTTTGGGTTCTCAAATTCTAAACACCCTTGTAAAGATCTTTCAAACAAGACACTGGGCTTACCTGTAGGTATCAGCAGTTCGGAGACATAGAGAGCTAAATTATCCACAATTTAAATCAAGAGAGCAGCCATTTCATGGAATCTGGAGACAGGAAAGTGATTCCACTGAGGAGCAACCTGTATGCTGTTAAGCACAGCTTCCACCTTAGTGACATCCCGTTCTGTCACAAATATTCCATGAAGTGGCTGCTCCCTTGATTTCATTTACAGATAATTTAAGTATTCATATCTCTGGACTACTGATACCTACAGGTACGCCCCATTCCTCCTCATTTGAAAGATCTTTTCCTGTCATTTCAGAATTTGAAACACCCAGCACATGTACCTTCTTCTTTAAATTATTATGTTAGAAAACAAAATGAGCTCCCCATCCAGCTACACTTTACTTGCTTTTCTCTTTAAAGGCACACAGCAAACCCCCCACAGGTCTTTAGGACCGCAGGTCCACCTTGTAAATGAGCTTGCTCAATGGTGCCCGCCTGGATAATAAAGAGATTGATTGATTGATTGACAGGTCACTTGTTAGTCTGTTTAAACTAAATGGTGGTTGACAGTGTGTCCTACACAGAATGTAAGCCGGTGTTTGATTTACAAAGACAAAAAAAAAAAATTAATCTGGCTATGGTCTACCACCAGCATTGTTTGTGTGCTAGGAACATACTCTGTACAACTGCATTCTGCTGTCTGCAAACCAGTACGGCACCTAAGGTTAGAATTAACCCTTGCAGGGTCACAGACTAATATATTGGTCCAAAATTCCTATACGTTCTAATTCTGCTGGCAGCATAAGGGTTAAAAAACAAACAACTCCCCCCCCCCCCAAAAAAAACAACAACACTTTATTTTTTTAAATTCAACACTCACCAAACAAGACCCCAAACTGCTCAATGGGTTACTGGTGACCCTTTTATAAAGTCAATGGTAAACAACCACATGATGGGGGTCTGGACAGAGCCCCTATGCAGCTCAGTCGGTTTGTGATTATTCCAGTCCTTTCCACACAAGCAAAAGAGTGACCAAGCTCCACTTAGGTCATGGCAAAGAGCAGGTCATTTTTGTGAAGACCACAGGCCAAGATTTTGCAAAACAGCCGAAAGTGTGCATGTGCAACAGAACAAGTTATGCAATGGAAGGATTCCTTGCGTAACTGCAAATTCCTGCTGCATGCGTATTATTTTCAACAAGATTACTTTCTGCAAGCTTTCTTACCAATCTGTGGAAGCTTGTGCAATTTTTTTTGCACAGATGATATGCCTGACAAATACGTGAAGCATCTGCACTAACACTGAACAATGCTGCCCATATGCAGGAAATGCTGAAAATAGCATTTTCCATGATACAGTGATTCCCCCGAGTTGCATACAGGGTCTTAATCCCTGAGCAATGCCAGATCTTCAAAAACTAGGCCCTAGAAGAAGAAGAATCGCTTTAAGAAAAAAAGAAAAATTTAAATCAACGAAAGCCAATCTACGATTGATTGGGGTGGGTGGGTCAAGACTTCCTACTTGATTAAAATTTACATTCCTGGGCCCACTGGCTGTGTCTCCTTTTGTTATCTGTAAGAAGGTAATTGGGGACATGGTACTATCTTATGTGCAGTGGGTACAAACTACAAATGACATCTCTACATCCCATAATACACTGAGATCAGTCTAAGATTTGACCACACCAGCTTTACTTTTCTTTGTTTTCCTCTGAGAATCATCCAACTTTACATTCCCTGCATTCCTTTCTATTGACGGTTAAAGGCCTGCTACCTTTTAACTTGGTTTCTGTCTGTATTTAGAGTCATGCAGCTGCTGTGCTGGATACATTAACGGAACCTGAAGCTATAAGTGCCTGCAAAGCTTTGTTGAAAGTAAGGAGTAGACAGAGACCAGACGCCTGGGTTCCAGTATGTGGGGAGATTCCTGGAGGGATCAGCTGCCGGGAATTTGATATATCAGTTTTCAAAACAAAGACAACGATAGACGGTTTACTTGCATCTTACAGGAAAGAAGTGAGCTTAAGACCAAAAATGTCTAATGAGCAACTTTCCTGCTTTTTCTTTTTTTAAATCCCACTTAACCACCCAGATACACTACAAGAAGTCTTACCTGCCCCAAAGTCCTCTGGTGCCAAAATTAAAATTTTTCTGTGGTCATAATACATGATGGAAGGGATTGTAGTTTAGCTTCATGTAGCCAAGAGCCTGATCCCTTCCACCTCCTGATTCAGAGACAAGCCCCCATGCTGTAAAGTTTTGTGTGATGTAATAACTATCGAGATCGTGGGGGTGCGCTCCACAAACTTCTATAGGGACTCATTATTAGCTACTTTTTAACATGTTAGAGTACCACGTTTAACAAATTATGGCCCTTGCTCAACTAACAAGGCCGTGGTTAGTTGAATGGTGGCCACGAGCTGTCAAACGCCAACTCTAACATGCTAAAAAAAAAAGTAGTTAAAAATGGGTCACTACAAAAGTCTATGGAGTGAGCCACTACGCTTTCCATAATATTACATCACTAAATGTTACAGCACGGGCGGGGTTCTGAATACGGAAGTGTAAGGATTGGACTCTCAGCTCCTAAGAGCCAAATTCCAATCCCTTCCATCCCGAATTATGGCCACAGAAAAAGTTTTATTTTGGCACCAGAGGACTCTGGGGCAGGCAAGGTTTCTATGGCGTTTCTGCAATGGCACCAGAAAAGGCATACTTTAAGTAAGGATCTTTTCTGACATCACATCAATGCTTCCATTTAGAGGTCACAGAACCAGCACAGAATTCACACCCTAACAGCTACAGTGGAACCCACTTAAACAAATAACTGATCAGTTAATATAGATGATAATGTATGGGCAGCCATATGCAACAAGCCTGTGTCAACAGCGAGAGGTTTCTAAGGCAACCAGGAACCTCAAGAGCGAAGTTTGAGAGGCTCCCTGGTTGCCACAGGAAACTCAAAATGAAGACACAGGCTTGACTGTGTGTGGATGCCCATACATTATCTTTTATAGTGTATGGGCATCCATGCCAATTTCAGACTCTCCGCTTCTTTTCAGAGAATTGGCAACTGGGGTGGGGTGGGGAGGCACTTGAGGGCTGATGGTAGGCTCAAATTACTAATTCAACATGTAGCTAGCAATAACAGCTGCAGCTGTTCCTGTAAGTTCAAGTTTAAAAAAAAAAAAAAACAGCTTCTTGCTTGATAAGCTAAAGGAAAGCAGCTGTGCAGTGGCATTCTAAGTTGTGCTAAAGTAGTGACATCACTACTGCAGCACAACAACGCTATTCAACGCATGGATTTCCACACAGAACAACATTACACCATACACCATAGACCTGTAATATGAATACTTTCATGTGTGCCTTTTATGTATAGGAAAGCACTCTTAATTGAATACCTGATAGAGAAATAAACCTGTTAATGGACGTCTAGAGTGTTGTGAAGTACAAGGCACAATCAAGGGTTTTTTGCCACTTGACATGTCTATATCCTGAGCACACCAGGGCACCTTGAAGTGTGTTATTCCTCTAATAAAAACAGTCATAAAATTAATGAAAAATCCACTAGGAAGGCTAAGGACTGTGGTTGTGCTGTGTTAACCAGACAGTTGCATAATGCTCTTTGGTAATCTAATAGGATTATTTTACCTCTTCACAGAAATTATGTAACATGTCATTTACAACAATCTCTGGAACTGGTCCGTTCTTGACAACTAACTATACCTTAATCGGTACTGTAAAACTGAGAGAAATGTTGGTCTGCGATTGGCTGACAGCATTCTCTACCATTATGTTTATTAGGCAACACTGTCAGGTTTAAAAAAAAATAGTCAGTATGCCGCTCATGCTTCCCTGCTCGCTCACTACCCCCTACTTTGATGCCCCAACACTGCAATCCCATTTCCACTCCTACTTGTTTCTTCAGCCCTCACAGCTGTCCACTTCTTGTACTGTACCACCAAACTGCATCTGAATCCAACTCTGGCTTGCACAGCGCTAATGTCACACAACCCAACAATCCATTTTCTTAGTGCAACAGGACCCCTCAGGGTGTGGTCTGTTTGATACCCACCCCTTCCTGGGGCTAAAAGTGGGCATGTGTCACACAGCAAAGCAATGTATTATATAGAGAATAAAGTATAGGCAGGTGGTTTTTATGAGAATTTTACACACACCCGAGGTGTGGGATGCCCCATAACCTCGGGCGAAGCCGAGGTTATATAGGCATCCACACCGAGGTTAATAATTCTCATAACTCTTCACCTGCCTATTACTTTATTTTTTATAATTGCTGGTCAGCAATTTTTTCCCACATTGATGCTGCTTGTCTGTGATTCACTGACACACACACACTGTCACACAGACTGTCACACACACACACACACACTGCATCTTTATTAGGAAAAATAGATTGTTCTTTGTTAGGCATCTTTTTCCTTTTTACAACTGTTTCTTCATGCTTTGCTTGTTTTACTTTGACTTGGTACAACAGCGCTTACCTCCGTTAAGCGCTTCGGAGCCGTTCCAGTGCGGTGCTCTGTTTGGAGAATTGCTCAGGTTGTACAGGTTATGGGAAGCAGGATCAACCAGATAAGAAGCTTTGGGAAATAAAAAAAACGATATCTGGTGTGAGTGGCTCGTCTGTGGCAGCTCCTCTGTAAGTGGGACGACGAGCCGCCATGTTTGTTGAGTGTTTAGCCCGCCCATGAGAAGAGGAGAGCCAATCAGGATATGGCTCTAGTTTGATTGAAGTGGCGCGTGTTTGAAATTATAACTGGTTCAGCCTATGGAAAGAATTGCTGACCAGTCTAGACAGAGGTGGCGCGTGTTTGCCGTTATAACTAGCGGAGGTAGTTATAACGGCAAATTACAACTCGGTTTCTCTATGAGAAAAAATTGTGACCAGTAATTATATATAGAATAATGCATGAGGAAGTGCGTGTAATAAGGATTTAATGCACATCTGAGGTGTGCAACGTCTCATAAATCGGTTGGGTGTGCATAAAATCCGAACTTGATACAAAAAATAAAACATGTGGAAGTGTGTACCAACTGGTTCCTTTGATTTTTTTTTTTGTTGGATGGGTACTTGTTGAACAGCCCAACATCTGTCTTGTTTTTTCTTAGAGCGTTTTTTTCTTGCTATTCTATGTACTGTTGTTTTTCTAGGTCACTAAGTTGCTGAAATGGTGATGAATGACCAACAGTTATTTTTCATTTCTGTGAGAAATGTGTCTTTCTTCAGCCGCATGCAAGTTAGATTCCTGCTCAGCGGTTTCAGTGAGGTTAGCACAATCAAGTTGACGGCGAGCTGACAGCACTAGCATGAGAGTGGTTCTAGAATTTTTGCAAAAGGTGATTAATCAAACTCCGTTATACACAGGTGATTATACATGTGTAAAATCAAACTCCGTTGTACACGGCTGTGCATAATCACCAGTGTATAATGGAGTTTGACAGCTTCTGCCCGCATTTGATAATCATCACTAACCAGTTATTATATAGCTGTATAGCATTTTTTTAATTTATTTAAAATATTGGTAACCAGAAAAAGCACACTGAGCTGAGGCTCATTTCCAGGTGCGACCCAGGGACATGGGTACATATATACACAGGAGTTACATACAATCAAAATACAAGTGCAAGAAACAGTTTAGGCATGATCGGTGACAAGGCATTTTCAGATTTGTTCAGAGAAACAAGGTTTTAGGCTACAAGGCATTTTCAGGAAATGTCTAGAGAAACAAGGATTTACATTACACAGTTTAACTTCAACACGTAGGAGATTAACCTCTTCATACTTTTGCTTACTGTATTGTAGCAGAGTTGGGGGGGGAAGGGTGTCAAGGGACAGGAGCAGATGGGGTGGGGGTGAAGGCATAGTTGTTGTTTGATAGAGGTGTGTGAGGGGGAGTTCCGTAATTGAGGAGTTGGCCTTTTCCATAAGGATGGAAGTCTATAAGAGAAGGTGGATTTGCCGTCTGACAAAGAGGGTTTGGGAAGAGAGAAGGAGTAGGTGTCCCTAGTGCGCAGGGTGTAGGAGGTGGAGGCTGCAGAGGGTAGCACTTCAGAGAGGTAGGGAGGTAGTAGGCTGAACCAGAATTTGGCTATTAGACAGAGCGAGTGTATGTAACGTCGGTGGGATAGGGGAGAGGTGCCGAGGGAGGAGTAAAGGGAACAGTGGTGAGTTGGGGGGGGGGGTGTTGTAGCAAAATTGCAGAAAGCAACTAGTAGGGTGTCACGTCTGGATAAGGAAGAGGCTGTGCTGGTGTGTATACAATATCAGCATAGTCAAAAACTGGTGTTATCATCTTTGCTACTATTTCACATCTGACTGGGAGAGGGAGAGAGTCTCTGTTGCGGTACTGTATACCTGGCTTCGGGTGGAGCTTTGAGGAGATGGTGTCTATGTGAGTAGAGAAGTTTAGGTGGGGGTCAAGCCACACATCTAGGTATTTGTATGATGATACATAGTCCAGCAGAGTCCCATCCAAGGAGGTGAAAGCTGGGTGTGAGGGTGCTCTGGCCAATTTTTGTGCTGAACCGAAGGTCATTGCCATGGTTTCAGTGGTACTGATCTTCAGTTGGTTTGAATGGAACCAGGACTGCATCTTCTTAAGGTCCTGTTGAAAAAGGGTGTGGACATCTGATAGGGCAGGCCTGGAGGCAAACAGGATAGTGTCATCCGCATACATGTGTATGTGGGAGCTGGAGTATACGGGGGGGTGGGCACTGATGAATAGCGAGAACAGGATGGGGCCAAGAATTGATCCTTGGGGTACTCCTGTAAGCATGGGAGGGGGGAAGAGGAGGAGTTTCCACCCAGACGGATTGCCATCTGTTTTCAAAGTATGATTTGAACCACCCAACGGTGAGGGTGGCTAAGCTGGCAGCCTCAAGCTTAATAATGAGATAGGGGTTGGAGACGGAGTCAAAGGCCTTGACAAGGTCCACAAAAACTGCTGCAGTCAAGTGGCCTTGGTCCATGGCTGAGTGAATATGTTCTGTGATGTATAATGGGGAAGACACTGTAGAAAGGTGTTTCCGACAGCCAGATTGAATTGGAAAAGGAATCCAGATGCTGTAAGGAACTATCAGTCTGGACTGGACAAGGGATTCTTGTACTTTGGCAAGGGCTAGGAGTAGGGAGATTGGACGGTAGTTTCCTGGTAATGAAGGGTCACCGCCTTTGTGAAAGGGGATTATACTATCTGATTTCCAGGCCTGAGGAACAGTTCCAGAGGAGAAAGAGAGGTTTAAAATATGGGTTAGTGGAGCAGCAATTTCAGGGGCAGATATGTGTAGCAGTTTGGGGTGGAACCCGTCTGGGCTATATTTAGTGATGCTGAGGGAGCAGAGAGCCTGCAAAACTTCCTGTGTGGAGATGGCATAGCAAAACACTGCACAAGACAAGGGTGACGTTAACCATTTTCAGAAATGCACAGCACTCGACTACTATCCATTTTCTGACCGAGTCCGCTGCAGAGTAGACAACATCAAAACTATATCTTTTTTTATTTTGCTACATCAGTCTGTTCTAAATACTCTGCCTTTTCAAAGCTAATTAACACTTTCATGCATAAAACTGCTAACTAAAATTTTTTCAGCTTATTTAATACCCTACAACCAGCACCTTGTTGGGTCTAATCATTTACTTATAAAATAGCTCAGACAGATGAATCATTTTGACTGACTGCTAGGTGTGTGTAGTGGGAAATTCTCCACAGCCACATGTCTGAAACAAAAATATTTTTTCTAAAAGAAAAAAAAAATACTTTGGGGGTGGAGGTGTTGTTTCTTAAGAGTCTTACGGAGTGTATAAAATAGCTTTTAAAGCAAAAATTACATTTAAATGTACACCTGCATAATTATCATGTGACTTGTTTCAGCCTATCAGATGGCTTCATTTATCCCCACCATTTTTATGAAAATACAGTAACACTCTCCTAGGGGTGCAGTTGTTGGGGATTATACTTGCACACCTAAGGCACTTGGCAAAACAAGCATATACTGTATGTATGTGTGTCGCTGTGTGTATGTATTCTCCCAAAGATCACACACTATCCTTTGTTATTGTTTATGTACACACATGGTATGCTGGATGGGTAAGGTTAATAACATGTGCACGATGAATATCTGCTTAGGAAACAGGTTATAAAGATAAACCAGTTTTAAACAGGAAACATTTTAAAAGATTTATAATAGCAGTAAGTCAATTAAGGGCAGGGTGGTTGCCGTTGGTAATCACATCTCCTAGTGTTGTACCTAACTGCTGGCCCCCTAGGCTGTTATCCAATCGTAGTACAGCGGTTTATTAATTTGTTTCCTAATTTTCCATGTCTACTGAACTTCACCATACAGACAGACATTGCTACGCTTTGCATAGCATGCATACGTACTTACCACTCCATCACTCTGTCCAAATCCCCCCTGCTTTCATTACCCAAGAGACTGTCACCCTCCAGTAGGGGCAAGATGTTCAGCTCAAGAGCCACTGTGTGCAAAACAGCAGTCAAGGTCTCTTTAGCGAGGAGGGCAATGGCCTGGGAGGCATTCGGTGACATCTGAGTGAACTATGAGCATGCATCATCATCATCATCATCATCATCATCATCATCATCATCATCATCTAGCGTTCCAATATCTTTTTTCCCCATTTTCCAGTCCTTCCACCACCCTGGTTCCAACAATGGTGCACACCATGCCGTCCTTCTGGTAGGTGATGGCTTGCGTGGTGTAGTCACCTTCCACACTGTGTCCAGCATCGCTGTCCACCAGTGGGGTCACAAACAAGAGTGGCAGGTACATTCCCCTTCCCGTAGGGTTAACACGCAATGTCTCTAGGTTGCATTCCATACTGCACCAGCCCGATGTGGGGGAGATGAGTTTGGCTCTCGAATTCGGGCCTACCACGTGGCTGTACAGTACATCACTAGTAGTCATCACTAGACTGGGCACAGCACAGCAGTTTAAAACAAACTCCCTTCACTTAGAAATATTTATACAGTTGGTCTAATACACTAAAAATCTTATTTACAGTTGCAAAAAATTTGAGGTTTAAATGAAAACCAAATGTTCAGCTTCAACACAAATGCAACTAGCCACAAACCAGTAACAAGGCAGGTACTGGGACTGCAGGCCATGAGGGCTCGTACAACCATGGAGCACCAAAATCCATGAACTGCTGTAACAGCAGGTGTCTGACCAGATGAGGAAATGCATAGTACTGTACGTGGTCAACTTTGTGACTCCTTGTGGGAAACACAAACTTGCCACAGAAATAGATAGCATGCCTAAGTACTTCCATCTGGCCAGAGTTACATTTCAATAACTTTCATGGACTATGAATCATTTACAGCCAAATGTTACGATACCAGCAATGTGTAAATGTCTAATAAATGACCACAAAGAGACAGAGAGGAGGTTCAGCTATTTCCAGCACTGCTGCATACCAGCGCTGTGAGAAACAGCATTTAAGCAGAGAAGAAAAGAGGTGTCCTTGTACAGAAGAACTGGCTGAAGCAGTTTTCTGGAAGATACACCAGTTAATATACTCCACGTGAATGAGACAGAGTAGTTAAGTGGGCGACTTTTCTTCTTTCAGTGCCTATAATAAATGTGTCAGCCATGAGCAAGATTCTCAGCGCAGTCTGACCCGGGTCAGGAATCCAACTCACAGCAACATGAACACAGTAACAGCAACAAAGTAACACAGCTCTCTGTGATGACAGAAGGAACTTAGTGTCTTTCTTGAGTGTCCCTCCTTCCACGTGGCTGTGACTATAGCCAGCTGCAGTATGTGCACATGTCCAAGCTTACAGGTGAACAGCAAAGTTTTTATTAGATCCTGTTACAAAATACCTTTGAAGGGCGATCCAGGAACTGAATTAGGCAGCAGGTGTATGTTTTCAAAGAAACTGACTTTTTTTTTTTTCTTCAGGTGTTAAGCATTTTGGCATGCCTGGAAATCTTTTAAACAGCACTACAAAGCACCCAATCGAGCAGCAGAAAAGGCCACTGGGAAACTGTGACATATTTATTATTTAATGATTTGAAAAGTTTTACCAGGAAAGACACACTGAGCCTGCAAGTGCTTGTTTCCACGTGTCCTAGGTGGGCAGGGGAAAGGAGGATAGTGAGGTACAGTAACAATAAAACAAATAACAAGTACATAAGCATCATAAATAACTGTGCAAGGACACAGAGCCCACTTCTGCCCTGTATGACAGCAGCAGCAGGTGGGGATCAGTGTCAAAAACAATACACTACTTTTTAAGTCAAATGGTGTAAATAGGGTATTAAAAAAAAACTGGTGTACCATTTTTGACACTAAGTCAAATGATGCTACAAGTATTATTTTTTGACAATGATACCCCCATTTATACAAGCAAAGTGCTACTTTAATGCCCACTGTTGCTGCTGCTTACAAAGCAGTAGTGTAATTTACATCATTATTTCTTGGGACTTTCGCAACAGCCTTATCACACTGGAGGCTGATCCTGTCAGATCTCAGAGGCTAAAAGCGGGGTCAGGTCAGGTCTGTAGTCAGATTGGAGCCCTTCAATAAACAGCTGGTGCTGCACAAAGTGGTGTTGGTAGTTCTGCAGAGGGCATTCTCAACTTGGTCATAAGTAAGCATACCGATGCCCCAGCATGGTTTTAGGGGGACAACACATCTTTCAGATGAGTCCTTAAACCGAGGTTCCATCTGCCTGTCATGGCGGATGTTTAGGTGGATGTTAAAGATCCGATAGTATCACTCAAAACATCTCCTCAGTGTCCAGGTCAAATGTACCCATTCATTACAACTACCAACATCTTAACCTTATTCAATATCAATCAGTATTTCCTGTTTAACCCTCCCCCCGCCCCACCCCAGATAAGACTGAAAACAGGAAATGTTTCCAAGTCCTCCATTCTCAGATGGAAGAAAACAAAAAACAAATAATAATTGGCCCCAAATCCTTTGCCCTACCACTGAAATTAATGGGTACATAAACGGAGTCAATGTTTAGGGCCCATGCAGGACTTGTCTTAGTCATGATCTATAACCATCAACTCCAAGGACGTCAACTACCACCCACTGTCTTCCCCATACCTACATGTTTTGTTAACTATCCCGGACTTTCTGTGCACTTTGTCCTTTCTTGATGGTCCAGTAGTTGTCCCTAGCCATATGAAGTTGGTGGCCCCCTGCCAGTGATAAACATGGCATGTGCAAGCAGGCAAATCACAGGCACCTCTCCATTTCCTCCGTCGTTCATGTCTGAGGGCCATTTCTGTTACTGGTTTCTCATGTGCCTTTTGAAAACCGGGTCCAGGACTCTTCCATCAACATCTTCTTTGGTAAATACAGTGCATTAAAATGTTACAAATTATAAAAGAAAACACTGGTTTTCATTTAGCGTTGTCTAAGGGTATACATCAGCTTGTTGCAAACGCACCCATGAAATCTGTATATAAAGCTCAGAGGAGGGGCAGGACTGAGAGCACAGTGGCAAGAGGCAGCGACTACTTGCCACACTGATTACTACAGTTTACAGACCTGGTATATAGCTGTGGGGCAGCAGGAGGAGATTCAAGTATTCCAATGACTGCTCTCCTGTTCAGGATTGGAAGAGACCTGGTAATGGCTGGAAGATACTTGGATGGAGTGGTTTACCTTGGTAGGCAGCAGGCATGTGGTCAGCTGGGGAAGATCTCAGCTCCAGCCAAAGGTAAGAACATCAAGAAAACAAAACAAAAAAATGAATCTAAAAACAGCAATTAGAAAAAGTCTCAGCTAGAGTCTGCTATGAATACACACATCACACACACTAGGCACAGTACACACTGTACCAAAGTTCGGTCTGGCCTTTTTTTCCCATGACACAGTGCCCTGCCTTACTGCATGCTTATCAAACTCATTTTCATTTTCTTATTCTGCAAGTATGATTTCCATTTTACAGTTTTATTTTTCACGAGACTTAGTTTCTTTGTTAAATTTCAGTTTTGGTGTCAGTTTTATACTACAGTTGGTTTCTGAAATTAAATGTTTATCTTCTAAGCCCACTGATGCCTCATCTTTTGGGCAAAAGAAAAGTGTCAACACAAAATCCTTTTCTCAAACTGAGCCTCATCTACCACGGGTTCCGACAGTCTTGAATCAGTATAGTAGCACGCATATGACACTGCATGCCTAGATTTCGCTTCCACTGTACCTGACATGCTCCACATTTATAAATCTGAGCCTGCTTTGGCTTCCAAAAAGTGTATAAGAAGCCATTTCTTATGTGTTTTAACAGGATGAACCACTGAAGCCACCAATGTATGAAGACAAAATACATAGCTTTAGCTGTGAGATGTCCTCCCTTGATTTGGCACTAATAGGGAGGGGGAGCATATCTCTTTTTCCAACTATGCTTTTTCTTGTTCCCCAACTCACCTACGTCTCCCTGCCCCATCACTGACCTTCTTGTGGACTTACCACTTACACAATCTACCATTTGCCGATGACCACAATAGTGGTGGGTGATCTGCCATGCCAGCTGTGTGAGATTGTGGGAATGCCACTGCAAAGGTGGGTCAGGGTGATTTTCCTCCTGCTCTTGGTATTCTTCCCAAGGGTGCCAGCATTCAATGACTGGCAGCTGCCCCTCTCCCCTTGATGTGGTGGCAGGCAAAGAGGAATGCTGTGTCAATCCTCCTGAGAAGGAGGGCGAGGGGGGAGCTGTCCCTGGGATGCCAGTGTCCAAGGGAAACGCGCAACTCAAATGAAAACACCCCAAAGTGTGCAGGATGCTGAAAGAAAGATCCCTAAAAAACAAAAAAACCAAAACAAACAAAAAAAAAACACTCACAAACACACCACAGGGAAAAAGGCTGCACTGTGATGTTGGAGGCGAGTGCTGTAGAAGGGATGGGATGGGGCAGCATTAGCAACCGGCAGAAAACAAAATTTAATTAAAAAAAAAAAAAAAAAAGACTCTCCTAGTAGTTAATATGATACAGCCTGATAAACTTCAAGTATTTAAATGCTTTTAGATGCAATTTCTGTCCAATATTCAAAACCAAAATGAACAATATTCATCCACAGTGCAGGGACAGGAATCATTTATTTATTTATTAAAAATGTTTCACCAGGAAAGGCACGCTGAGCAACAAGATGCTCGTCTCACGGTGCGACCTGGGGGGAGGGGTTACAGAGGAGGCAGATATACATACAGTAGTTGAGTTTCACAGTAATGCAATACAGACAATGTACATGGATTGGAGGTATTACATATGAACTTGCTGCATAAGGAGAACAGTACAGAACAATGATCATCAACGACAGGGTATACAAATCATAGATGCAAGGTAAGAGCAATACAGAACTTGCACATCAGGGACAGGATAGACATATCATGGGTATACATATAATGGGTACAAGACACAGTAGGAGCAATGCAGAGCATGCACGTCAGGGTCAACATATCATGGTTACACTATGAGGGAATCAGCATTGCTCATGGCTGGAACACAAAGGCAACCATGCAAACTTTCTACAAAAAGAACATGCAGGCAAAAAAGAAACAAAAATCTACCAGCAGAGTTGTTTTTAAATGTCATTTAAACTGTGGAGCACCAAGGGCAGTCAAAAGACAGAAAGGCAAACACCTCCACGTTTCATGACTAACCATGACTTCTTCAATGGGCCAAACCCTAACCTGAGGAAGTGACAATCATAAAACACGGGGGTGTTGCCATGTTGCCTTTGCTCCTGGTACTCCCTGGTCTGAAATACTGTAATTAAATGGAACCGTACTGACTGATTTTTTTTTTTTTTTTTCTAACTGTGACGTTCTTTTTGCAGAGCGTGCACACCACTGCACCAGTTCCTTTTGTTTTCTTATCTTTTATTCAACCTAGGGCCCCCTAAATACAAGCTGAAAGCAAACTGCATACCCCAGTCCAAAGGTCAATATTAGTTTCATGACACTGCTGGTAAAAGAGTTATGAGTCATTCTGTTAAAAGAATTCCTCAGATCATACTGATCTGACTACTGTTCAGGGTACTCTTACTCACCATTGGAAGTGAAATGGCTTTGCCTACTAACAGGCAAAGGTCAGCAGTTGGGGTCAGAAACCTGTGGCTCTCAAACTGCATACAGCACATGTAAAGTTAGGAGCAGCACTTCTCACTCGACAAGCGTCTGACACTGTAGTAACATTTTCAGTCAAGCGCATTAATTTACAGAGCATGGGGCCATCACAAATGTTGCAGCCAATGAAGAATGCCATTGTAGGTTTTTTTTTTTTCCAAAATGTTTTGAGGCAGGGAGAAGCATACATCCCAACATCAGGGGCTAGAAGCAGCATTTCTGTACTATGAAACTGGGCATTATGGATTAAGTGGCTCTGTTCTTGAACATGTTAATTACCAGTTGCGCAAGAGCCCCCCCAATCAGTGCAGAGTTGCACAGAAATCAAAGGCCAATCCGATGTTCAGTTTTGCCTGGGTTTGCTGAAGGGGTGCAAAACATCCTACTGTAGGCAAGGAGGTGAAAGAGAAAATTATTTTTTACACTACACCAGCCAGAGTTGCCCCACCTCCCGTCCCGTACCCTGCCTGTCAGGGTCACCATGGCTGCCCACTCCTCCAGCCATGTGAATAGCTGTCTTCACAGCAGACTGGAATTCCATTCTTTGCTCAGCCAGCAGGGGGTGGACCAATGATGGGTAGTCCATGTTCTCTCTCTCTCTCTCTCCCTAGAAGTCGAGCACCTCACCAATGCAACCCCCTTGGGTCCCACCTATCCACAGTGTGAGAGTCTGGGGATCACACGTGCACCCTGATCTCCCCAGTGGTACTGAATCAGAGCGCCTCACTCACCACCACAATCTCCTTGCATCCCAGCTGGTGATAGTGTGAGATTCTGGGGATCACACACGAACCCTGATCTCCCAAGTGGTACCAGTCAAGAGTGCCTCACCACTGTAACCTCCCCGTATCCTAGCTGGCCACAGTGCGAGATTCTGGGGTTCGCACACAGACCCTGATCTCCCAGGCAGTACTGGATAAGAGTGCCATACTCAACACACTGCAACCCACTCAGATCCCAGCTGGCCAGAGTGTGAGATATTGGGGATCACATGCAGACCCTTATCTCCCAGGTGGTACTGGACCAGTGCGCCTCACTGACCACTGCAATCTCCTCAGATCCCAGCTGGCCAGAGTGTGAAAATCTGGGGATCACACATAAACACTGATATCCTGGGTGATACTGGATCAGTGTGTCTCACTGACCACTGCAATCTCCTCAGATCCCAGCCGACCAGTGTGAGATTCTGGGGATCACACACAAACCCTGGCCATCCAGGTGGTACTGGGTCAGAGTACATCACTCACTACAGCAACCTCCTTCGATCCCAGACCGCCACAATGTGAGAATCTAAGTACAAAACACGAACCTTGAACTCCCAGGTGGTACTGGGTCAGAAAGCATCACCACTATAACCATCCTCGGATCCCACTCAGCCATAGTGTAAGAATCTAGGTATCAGAAATTAAACCTAGAACTCGATTCTCAAAGCCCCAAATTTGACGCAGGGTGCCTGCGTCAGAACAGAATTGACATCTTGCAAGGATTTCCCAATTCTCAGATGCCGGCTGTGACAAACCTGGGACCCCATGTGCCAGACTGGCCATGCACCAGGCATGCACCAGGAAGAGGGGTGCACCAGGGTGGTAGGGGGCTTGCAGCGGACTCAAGCTACACTATCCCATATTCAGGATTCTGGAATCTGGCCGGACCCTTGTGCCACTTTTTTTTTTTGTCCCCGGCACCTCCACTCCCCAAAGGGAACTCAGCCTTTGCCTGCTCGCCACCCCCCCATGCCCAGGCTTACCCCCCCTGGGCAGGGCTGCCAGGTGGGCGCCCCCTTCCCACAGTCAGTCAATGGTAATGTGCCCTGCCTTACCCCCCGGGGAGGGGCCATGGGAGCAGGACCCAACCTGGCGGACACGATTGGTGGCGGTGGTGAAGCGGGGCTTCACGCTCGGGGGCCAGGATTTTGTGCGCAGCTGTACCTGGGGGTGGGCACGTGCAATGAAGACCCATGTCCGCCCTCCACAGGTTACGGCACCAGCACAGTGGATCCCCACCAAGCCTCCGCCAGGGATTCGTGATATGCCAGACAAACTACCCCCTTCCCCCATGGAGAAGGAGAGCAGTCCCTAGGATGCTCATTCCTGCTCCCCCCAGCCGGCCCTCTGACATCCAGAGTTCGATTCCGAACCTGGGTCTTCAGCATCACAGACAAATACACTGCCTCTGCACCAGCAGGCCAGCCCTTGTGCCACTCCTGCAGACAGTGCTGGGCTGAAGCACAGGTTTTCTGGTGCCTGGACTACTGGGCATCTGTGGGAAGCTCCAAGGCAGTGGACCGGAGACGTACAGCCAGATGTAGACTGCACCACACGTACATTGGTACCCTGTCATGTGTACCGATTGGTACACGTCCAGACTATGCAGTGGTTGGCATACTGACATGAGTCCTGCCAAGTCGGGCATCCAGTGGTGTGGGATGCAAAACAGCGGCAGAGTCCCCAGGGTTGCGTGACGTCCCCTAGCTGTGCCCCTCACCTGTCTGTGATCCTGCTGTCTCACTGCAGCGGCCGACCACAATTGGACATGTCCCTCATATCACCTGTGAAGTGCGCCTGTGCTCTGCCAGTGCAGGGGCTGTTAGGACAGAAGCTGCACCAGGTAACCGTCCATCGGCACCTACGTGGGGTGTCCTGGGTCTTGACACTGTACCCTCCTCTCCATCTGCCATCCTGTCACCTGTCCCCACTCAGACATGGCAGCCTGTGACAACTACTGGGGACTCCAACCTGTCCCTGTGCCACGCAGTGGGCATGCTGTGGGATTGTCAGTCAATGCCCACATGCAGCACCCTCCACCAAACTCCTCCCATGCACTGTTTGTGTGGCGCATGGGAGCAGCTGCCACAAACTGAGGCAGTTTGGCACCAGGAACCCTCCCATAAAGGAATCGGTGCAGGGTCCCTGGTGTACTGGTGACTGGCGCAAGCTGCTGTTTGACACTGTTTGTGTCGATCTTAGGGCCAGTTTAAGAATTGAGCTCCTGGTCTCCCAGGTGGTACTGGGTCGGAGCACCTCACTCACTCCAACTTCCTCAGATCCCAGCCAGCCACAGTGTGAGATTCTGGGGATGAAACCTGAACCTGATTTCCAGGTGGTACTGGGTCAGAGTACCTACCTCACTCTCACCCAGGGGTTGAAACTGGCACTGGCCCATTAGCCGAATGCAGTTCATTCTGTATTGGGTTAGTAAGATTTTTCTTTAATTAGTCCAGCAGGCTTCTAGTGGAGAAAGTAACATTTCAATAGCTACACCAACTGCGCCAGTGGAAAAGTCTATGAGACTAGAGAATTTTCCAAGCCACTAGCCCTGCTGGCTAGTTGCTGCAAAACTTAATTCCAACGCCTGCACCGCAGCAACCATCTCTGATCCCAGCCAGCAACATTGTGAGATTCTTGGTATCACACACAGACCGTGATCCCTCTGATAGTACTGGATCAGAGTGCCTCACCCAGCACTGCAGCCTCCTCGGATCCCAGCCGGCCACTGTGTTAAGAGTCTTGGGATCACACACAAATCCTGATCTGGTGGTACAGGAGCAGTATGTCTCACCACTGCAATCTTCTCAGATCCCAGTTGGCCACAGTGAGACTCTGGCACTCATATACAAACCTTGATCTCCCAGGTGGTACTGGAACAAGCCATAAAGGAATATTCATGAGCCGAGATGAATAATTAACAAAAGCATCCGTTTGTTTTCTAGTAGTCACTTTTTTCAGACAAAAACAAATGTAGGGACCTGAACTGCAAACCCTCTGCAAATCGCTTCAAGTTTCCTGAACCAGTCAAACTGATATCAGCTCTAGCTGCCATTCAACCACAACACTGTCAAACATCATCATGCATTCGCTAGCTGCTTGTCCCCACTGACCAATTTTTTTTTTGCTATGTCATTTCTGCAGCTTTCTCACTCAGCTGAGAAGACTGTGTTAGAAGATGATGAATAAGTTGGGGACTTGGGCTATAAAACTTATAAAGCAGTTACTTAGAAAACAAAATCAATGAAAAGGGCACTTTTGCAATTTATTCTCTCCATGTGTGGGGGAAGGATTTCAATTTTGCAAGCCTGGTTTGCTGCTGGCTGAACTGGGTCTGTGCTACATACAGTCTATCGGAGTGGTATACAATTTGCATCGTATGTGATCTCTTGACAGGCAAACGTAAGACTTTTTTTTTCCTTTTTTCATATCTACTGAATTACTATATCTTTCTTTGTTGGTCAGTCACTGGTATATTGAAAGGATCCAACGATAACAGAGAAGTAAAAAAACAAACCAAAAAAAAAAAAAAAAATTATCTTGATGTGCCCTCTGAAATGTTGAATTGCTGCAGTAGTTCTGTGAAGAGAGGTAAGTGAAAAAGGAATGGATGTTCCAAGAGTTAATATCACTCTGAAGCCACAGCATTGGAGAGGTACTGTGAACGAGGTTGGTCTGCTGCATTGGCAGCACTGCTGAGGGCTTGCTGGTGCAGTATTTTCTGAGCGGAGTCTCAGGATGCTTAAATGAAGATGCTTACTATGGTCACTGAAAGGGATAGCCAATTTGTTACCACTATGGCTGTGGTTACTAAACTGATGCAAGGCAATACTCAACTTCGCAGCCAGCTGGAGGCACAGGAGAACAAAGCCCAGGCCTCCCATGTCAGACTGCGGGAGGATGGTCCTCTAATGTATGGTTGGCATGCCTTCCTGAGGGAGAAGAGGGGGGCAATCTGAGGTGTTATGGACTGGTTTAGGTCAGCGGTTTGGTTACCAAAGGGCTGTGACATGCTCTCTTTTGAACAGCATACCACATTAACGTGAGTTCTTCCACAAAGGTTACCACTACACCCAGAGCTGTAATACTACGACTACTACTACTACTAGGGCATGTAATTACAGAGACTATTAATGGATACTCAAGCACAGGCCACTATTTACATTAAAAATATGAGACATTTGTTCAAAAGGCAATGACTCAGGAATAAATAAATGGCAAATAATTATATATTGTTCTTTTTTAAGGTTTAGTAGGTGAAGATCACTCTCTCTTTGTTTTGTATTATGCACAACAGAGCTACCAAATACACAGCATCAAATCTGTCTTTAAATCTATAGAGGTTAATGGTTAACAGCAACCAATACGACAGTGGTTAATTTTAATTTGACATTCCATCAAAACACCTGTATCATTGACTTGACTAGCATTTCTGTGCGATTAATTGTATTACTATGGGATATACCCACCTATTTGGTGTACCAAATAAGGGACTATTTACTAAGTAAGTAATGTTTTGCCTTTAGGACTGTAATTTACGGTCTATTCTTGTGCTTCCTATGATGATACACTGTTTTGTACTGCTTTGTTGAAAAATAATAAAATACAAGTTTAAAGAAAAAAAGAACGAGAACACATGGGCCTCATTCTCAGGGTTCGTTGCAAGCACTTCGTGCCATCACTGCCATTGCTTTCAACCCATTATCAATGGGGGGTCACAACCCCCCCCCCCCAAAAGGTCACTGCAAGCAGTCAGGAAAGGGAGCAAGGGGCCAGGCCACTGTGCAAGTGGCTTATAGAGCCTTATGCATCAGCAAGGTTGCCCTCAGGCCCGGTTATACAAATCTGTGCCTCCATCTGAGTACCTCCTGCTAAAAGTCATCAGTCATGGAGAACAGCCATGCAACCAGTTGCAGACAAGACTGCCATTTGGACATGACTAGCTGGAGGTCACTAGACTCTCAGATATGTGGGGATCCTGCAGTTAGGAAGGAGGAACACTAGAGCAGAAGGGCAAAGTCATCTATGGGAGGGAAGAAAGGGTCCATGCAGCCACTAGGGACACACGGAATGGGTCTGTCTATGAGTGGAGGGGGATCACTGGACCACCAAAGACAGTAGAACATGAGTGAGCTACGGAGAGGGTCATTTGCCCAACACTACAATCATGACTCAGTACTGCACTACACCATGCACCTTGTGCAATGCTATGCAAAGCCATACTTGCAGATTCATGCCAGGAGGTAAGCAGGTGCCTAGGTGCCTCCCATGATATCAGTGCCCCCAGATTTACAGGGATCCCTGTATTTAATGGTGTTTCATTTGCAAAAATGGGATACGGGGATGAAAACTGAATCTTGTCATTCTAAAGGGGAATCGGCTCAATCACTACAGGCACCAGACTCCTTTGATAAAAATTAAAATCACCACCCAGATTGCAAGAACCAAATCACTGGGAAGCACAAGTCCGGATTGGCCCACAGCACCTATGAAGTGCTATGATTTTCAGCGGGATCCAAGTGGCACTATAAATAATGTGCAAGCAGGAGATGGTTCAGTTTGTTCTCCCAGCTCGGCTCCTTACATGAAGGATCTCTGTCTGGGTCAGGGACGGTCCCCAAACCATGTTCTGGTACACAGTCCATCAGGCCCACTCACTTGTTCAATCTGGGATTTCGGCCCTTCATTCCCCCAGATCTATAGTGAACAAGCCATCACAACATTCAGTTCAGTGGAAGTCTAGCATATGTGAGCGAAAGAGTCGGTGTGTGATTCTGTCCTGATTGAGCATGACAGAGTGGCAGCAGAAACAACAGAAAGAGGGGGCTCAGGGCTTCACTAGCCCTCTCCGAAATGGTGCACACAAACGGTGAATGAGTCAGGAGCACATGAGTGGCAGAAGAACCGGGCAGATTCAAACACAGAATCCCAAAACAGCAGAGACTCCTTTTGGAAAAGCTTACAGGTATTTTTCAGTGTTTGCGATGCTCTTTGGCTGGTCCACTGTGGGGACTACGGGAGCATTTTTGTGATGGGGGGGTGCCGGAGACAGTTAACTGGACCAGGCAGGCCAAACTTTAAAAAGGTTGCTGCTTCTAAAAAGAGCTCAACTTTTGCTGATGTGTGGCTCTTGACTTCAGTAATGGTGGGGAGCAGGGGCTAGAGAGAAAAACAGACTGGCTAGAAGAAAGCAAAAACAAACTTTGGTGCTTTGGGAACCAGGTAAAAACACAATTATTAGCTTTCGTCAGCTACACACTGTTTGTTTTCTTACCTGGCCTCCCAATCACCAACATTTGTTTTTCTTTCTTCTAGCCAGTCTGTTTTTCTTTCTATTCAATTAAATTAAATTGCTGTTAATGATATTTTTGGACTACAGCTGAGCAAGCTTACAGGTATTTATGTGAACTGGGGGAGGGAAGTTAACTGGGCCAGGAAGGCCAGAATTAAAGCATGAGCAAGCTGCTGTTTAAAAAACAAAACAAACAAAAAAAAGTCCACTTTGCTTATTTGTGGCACTTTTTTTCCTTTCTTTTTTTGGGGTTAGCAGGTAACAAGATACACAGAATCTTCAGCATGCTAATGTAAAACAAGGCCTCTTTGCACAAGTCTTTCTTGACCATCATACTGCTCAACCTTTCATCATTGAAATAAGGGCAGGACACTCAAAATGAGCAGGACAAAGCTTATCTTTTTTAATTTTTTTTTTTTGTGTGTGTAATCTATTTTTCCGCCCCGTGCTCGCTGGTCCACCACTCCTTCAGGCTCTACCAAGCTCCCCCCCAGCCCGTACTGTCCTTACCCAGCCCTCCTCTGATCCTCATATTGCAGCCGACCCCCAGGATATCCCGGTGTATCCCTTCGCTGGACGGGTCCCCCTCCTCCGAGGGGGAAGGCACCAGGGGGAGAGGCGTGACCCCAGCACATACTCCTAGGGCCCGGGGATGCTGCCGAGGAACAGGGGGCCCTGGGAAGGCGCTGGAGGCCCTCAGGGAATAGAGAACCGTCATACGGCGGCCAGCGCGGGATTTTCCTGGATTTCTTAAGGTGCATGACATCCGGACGTCAAGGCAAGAGCCGACATCTGTCACGCACCACCCCAATGACCCTGACGTGTTGCTCTACCCTTGGCCTCCACCAGTGATCGCTCCAACACTGGGTCGCAGCCCCTTCCCTCCCTGAAGACAGCGAGCAGTCGTGGGACGCTCAAGCTGCTTCCTCCCGGCCGGCCCTCCAGCAACCCGAGCTTGCTCCTGAACCCGGGTCACTGACGTCGCAAGCGGAAATCCAACCGCTGCACCGACGGGCCGGCTCAAAGCTTATTTTTAATTTAGCACTGTAGGATATTACGAATTTCTGCTTTAAAGTCTAAATTTACAGCACAGTCTCTGTGTGGGCAGCAACTCTTCCACGAGAGATGGATGAAGGACAGAAATTTTGAAGGGTAAAATGAGGTAAGTCCCTCCTAATTAGGGACAGTCGAGAGATATGCAGACCATCAATTTACTACTATGTTTACAGCTGGTTTTCCTGCTATGTTTTTGACTTGTACAGGTTGTGGGAGAGGTTGGGACAGGGTCAGCAGCATTTAAAATTAGCCTTTTACATATAAATTCAAATCATTCCAAGGCCATCTTGAAATATAATATTAATTCCTAACAGGAAATCAGAGCTCTTTTCCTTATAAAAGGCTGCAGACATGTTAAACAGAGAACAAAGTTATAAATAATGAACTAGTGGCTTACAGAAAAATCTACAGGGATTTGATTCTGCCTCTATGGGGAAAATACAGTGCCTTCAGAAAGTATTCACCCCCCCTTGGATTTTGTCACATTTTGATGTGTTACTACCAGAAGTTTTAATGCATTGAAATGATTTTTTTCCCCCCTTGATTCACACAGCATACTCAACAATTTAAAGGGGCAAAAATATTTTTATTGTGTAACAAAAATTTATGAAACATTAAAAACTGAAATATCTTGTTTACTTAAGTATTCACCCCCCTGAGTCAATACTTTGTAGAAGTGCTTTTGGCAGCAATTACAGCTTTGAGTCTTCTTGGGTATGTCTGTATCAGCTTTGCACATCTGGATTTGGGGATTTTCGACCATTCTTCCTTGCAGATTTGCTCAAGCTCTGTCAAGTTGGATGGTGAGCTGCCGTGAACCGCAATCTTTAAGTCTTTCCACAGATTCTCAATGGGATTCAAGTCTGGGCTTTGGCTGGGCCACTCAAGGATATTCACCTTCTTGTTCTGAAGCCACCCAGTGTTGCTTTGGCTGTATGCTTGGGGTCGTTGTCCTGTTGGAACGTAAATCTCCCAGTCCAAGGTCTATTGCAGACTGATGCAGGTTCTCCTCAAGGATGTGCCTGTATTTGGCTCCATTCATTGTTCCTTCTATCCTGACAAGTGCCCCAGTCCCTGCCGCTGAAAAGCATCCCCATAGCATGATGCTGCCACCACCATACTTCATGGTAGGGATGGTGTTACACGGGTGATGAGCTGTGTTCGGTTTGCACCAGGCATAGCACTTTGCATTCAGGCCAAATAGTTCAATTTTTGTTTCATCAGACCAGAGAATATTTTGCCACATGGTCTCAGAGTCTCCCACATGCCTTCTTGCAAACTCCAGGCATGCTATTATGTGGCCTTTTCTCAGGAGTGGCTTCCGATTAGACACTCTCCCATAGAGGCTACATCTGTGAAGTGCTGCAGAGATTGTTGTCCTCTGGACAGGTTCTCCCATCTCAGCCATGGAACTCTGTAGTTCTGTCAGGATGGTCATTGGGTTCTTGGTCACTTCCCTGACCAAGGTCCTTCTTGCCCTGTTGCTCAGTTTGGGAGGACAGCCTGCTCTAGGAAGAGTCTGGTGGTTCCGTAATCTATCCATTTCCTAATGATGGACTTGACTGTGCTCCTGGGAACTTTCAACAGCCTAGAAATGTTTTTATACCCCTCTCCAGATCTATGCCTCCTCACAATTCTATCACGGAGTTCTACGGACAGCTCCTTGGTCTTCATGGTAGAGTTTCTGCTCTGACATGCACTGTCAACAGTGGGACCTTATATAGACAGGTGTATTTCCTTTGAAATCATGTCAACCATTTGAACTGACCACAGGTAGACTCCATTCAAGTTTTAGAGTGATCTCACAAGGAAATTGGATGCACTTGAGCTCAATTTGGAGTGTCATAGCAAAGGGGGTGAATACTTAACAAATCAAGACATTTCAGGTTTTTATTTTAAATTACATGTACAAAAAATTCCAGAAGTTTCATTCCACTTTGACATTATAGAGTAATTTGTGTAGATACGTGACAAAAAAATCCCATATAAATGTATTTTAATTTGAGATTGCAACATCACAAAATGTAACAAAATCCAAGGGGGGGGGATACTTTCTGAAGGCACTGTACAGGAAAAATGAGGGGTTGTTACAGGGAAATGGTTATTTGGCACAGGGAGCACTGTGATATGCACCCAGTTTTGGGTACAGCAACTTTGAGTGGCAATGCAAGGGCTGTAATTCAAAATCAGGCTGCATGAGTTTCAACTGAGATAATTTAGAAAGTATGTAAGGCATTTTTGTTTTACTAGGTGCATAATTTATTCTTGTACTAATTTACCATGGGAAGCAACAGCAGTGCAAACATTAAAATACTGTACTGTCAAAGTAAAGCTAGATATGAACATTGAAGAAAAATACATTCCGGAATATACAGTAACTGTTAAAACAGAAGTGAGGCATCATGGATCAGTGGTATTTCCCAGCATTAAACAGTCTCTGTTTCTTAAATGAAACCAGGAGGAGGAATGTGTGTGTGTGTGTGGGGGTCAGGGTGGGAGAAGGCCAACCTAAGAGAAAGGCACAAGCAAACAAGTAATGCCAAGATTCTTGCAAATAACCTGCTGTCTAACCTTCTGCAGAGAAGGAGAAGGAGATGGAAGAAAGTTCCTGTGGGGCCACGGTCATCAACTAGTAGTGCCAAAAGCCTGTAAAATCTGTGGCTTGGGAATTCTTGTGTATTGAACAAGAGTACTACAGACAAGAAGCTTGCACTATGTGCAAAAAAACAAAACAAAAACTTAGAAGGGGTAAAAAAGGGGATTCCCTTGGGCACATTGACTATACCCTGGTATATCTACTTGCTCAATCTGGATGCTACTGTGTTTGACTTGTCTCACTTTTAATATGAACATATATATAAATAATTTCATTCAGTAAGCAATAACTCACGACAGGGTGTGGGGTTACTGGGGACTGATCAACACCCAGGGTGCGTTGAGAGGCACGAGGGCGAAGCACAAGTGTCCTCACAGCACCCAGGGTGTTGAGTAAGCTCCAGTAACCCCACACCCTGGTGTGGGTTATTGCACTTATAACATGGGTCAAACAAGGTTTAAACATTTTCTTTACTTTTTAAGAAATACCGGAAAGTGTCCCGTCTGACTATGGCATCCTTCCACTGAGACTGCCACTTAAAGTGTTCCCTGCAGTGATTCTGTTGCTTGCTTTGCTTAATTGTGTTTCTTTTTGTTATTCTCACACACTTTTCTCAATCCAAACACCTATTTAATCATTCCACACTTTCAGTAACTTAAAATTGTACTTCACTTTCTGCGTGCTGAAGATTCTCCGTCCCTTTGGCTATGGGGGGGCTCTGTACTGTCCACTCCCTGCTCTGCTTGCGTTCTGCCGGTCCCCATTTGAAGACCACAGATCGCTACCTTTTCCACGATCCATCTGGGTGGGTGGGAACTGGTCCCGTTCTGTCAGCCCCGGCGATAGACTACCTCCTCCCGCTCCCACCAACCTGGCGGCTCTTCTCCGGCACATCGTCGCGTCCCTCTCAATAACCTTCCTCCTTGCAATTACTCCTGCAGCTGTTCACATCGCTTACATTGCTCGCCGCAATGCTGACCTGTTGCTGCTCCCATTCTAGTTACTCCCCACATGTCAAGAAGTTCCGACTGCCCGATCCATATACCTTACAGCTAGACGTGAACAGGGATTTTGGCTAATACCTACTCACTCTAGCTGTTGGTATAACAGAGATTAATGTATGGTCACACAGAGTCAGTCGACCAATGGCACTGCACCTTTTTTTTTTTTTTTTTTGTGTGGACTCTTTCCCTCCGGTCGCAGGCTGTGGGGCCTCTCTCAGGCATCCTGCCTACTCCTGCCCCACCTGAAGTCCTCCTACCTGTGCCTCCTCTCTCCCCTCCTCTAGCCACGATCAGTACCCCCAGCTTAACCCCTCTGGGGTGGGGACGCCCCTCCTCTTGGGCGCTCTTAACTGTCAGCTCCGATGTGGCAGAGGACCCGGGCAGAGGAACCTGGAAAGCCAGACACGAAGGACCTGGCTGTGGGCATGGGGGCAGGTGTCATCGCCTACTCCGCAGACCGGGGTTTTCCCTGTTCTGGTACGTTCTTCTCCCCTCCCTCCCATGCGTGTGCACATCCCGACGTATGGTGCACGGCAACCCCTGCTTGTGTCGGGCACGCCAGCTATGTGCTGCTCAGCAAGCTACAGCACTCCCAGTCTCCACCAGAAGCCACTGAAGCGCCGAGCGATCCCCGACCTCCCCCCCAGGAAGGAAAGCAGCCCTGCAGGTGATCAATCCTTTCCTTTCAATTCCTGCTGTCCCCCAGCGCTCCGAGCTCACTCATAAACTTGGGTCGATGGCATGGCACGAGGTGCAGTGTACAATGCCTCAACCCTCAGCGCCACCGGGCCAGCCCCAGGTACTACACATTTTAAGATACCCATGTTATAAATGTTATTATAATATGTAGCGATTTTTGTAGGACTGTAGTGCTTCTGTTTGGGTCAGACCTGAAAAAAGTCCCTCTGCCTAGCATGGCTTACCTAGTTAAAGCAGCAGTACTAATGTAGATAAAAAAAAAAAAAAATTCAGATCTTTTGCAACAGTTTGTTTCCTGTGCTCTGCTGAACTCTTGCCTTGTAATCTTTGTTTCTTCTGTACTACCACCCCATAATTTGCTCTGTTTTTTGTCGTTATTTACATTTCTCCCACCCGCCATGTTCAACTGGAACCCTCTGCTGCCAACTGCGCATACGCATGACTCGCAGTACTACGCAGGGACAGTGGGAGAATGCAACACAGGGTCCCATGGAAGTAAGAAAAAGATGTGATGCGACGTGAGGGGGAGCTCAGCCGCCAATTAGGCATCAGCCGTATTTACTGTAGATCCACAACAATGGAAATAAATTTTAAGCATCTAAAAAAAAAACAAAAAAAAACTAAAGATCGCTAGAAAAAAATATTTACAGATATGAAAACAAACTATAGCTGCATGCTTCCAGCCCAAAACCAGAATTTTTGATAATCACTTCCAGATGATCTGGTACTGCTGCTTTATTTTATTTATTTATTTTATATTGCAATCGGTTTACAACCTTTGAGCCAGAGGCTCATTTCCAAAGGTACCTCATCAGGAGAAGAGAAGAGAAGATAGTACAAGTAAAAATACATAATATAAGAGAACAAGCGTAGAAAGATGCAGGCATACATGGATCCAGGGTACAGGTTACATTGATAGTATTATAAGGTGCAGATTCAGGTATTGTAGACAAAAGGGTTGGTTACAGGGTTTAGCTGCATAAATGTATGACATCTGCAAAAACGAAACAGTTGATCAAGTTACACGGTATTAGTTACAGAGTTAGCAAAACATGTGACAAGGACAACACAGTAGGTAGTTTGATTTGGTAACAGTAGTGCATACTAGTAGGACAATTTAGCAAGCAGTATATTGAGACTCTATCATACATGGTACGTTCTTGACAGTTGAGAGAAGGTAGGCAGTAGAATATGGCAGTAAACTAACCAAAACGCTGCAATTTGGCAAAGGTAGTTTTTCTGAGTACACCAAGGCATGCAAGTGGGTAGCGGGTGGTAGTGATGGTGGGCAAGGCGAAAAAGGGTAGGAATGGAAGGATAAGCATTCAAGTTACAATGCACCATCAATAATATTTATTTAAGACCTAGGCTACTTTTTTCACTTAGTCCTGCACCTGATAAAAATGTACCAACCTCCAAACCCAGGGCAGGCTCTGTCTTTTTATATATATTTTTGTGCCAATATCTTTGCTAAAACACAGTCATTATTTTGTGTCACGTGGTAGGCAGACCTACTTTCATTTCTATGTAATGGTGACAAACAGTTACAAAAAAAAATCTCTAAAAATGAATAAATACAATACAATAAAATCTTTATTGGCTCTAATGGCGAGTGGCAGAGCCAGCCTGGAACCCCATGAGCAGCAAAGAGAAGCAATCACTGAAATCCAGTACAGCTACTGGCCATCAAATATCACTGACTGGGTCCACTGAACACACTCAGAACATAAACCAAGCTTGCATGAAAAAGACAACACTAACAAAAATAACTGCCAAAAAGATTAGTCTATGACTTTCATTCATTCTCATCTGAGGACAATGAAGGCTTGAGAACTTTCAGTAGCTGTATCCAGGTATGTGGTTCCCAGCAGGTCACATCTCTCTACAATTGTCAGGCCTCGCTTGAAAGAAGCAATGCAAGACTCAGTGGCACATGCTATGAGAGCAGCACTGGGGCAAACAGTGCATGTCACCACTGGTACTGGTCATTGATCAGACAACTGATTACAGAATTGTGACATGAAATCGGGTGTCTCTCTTCCCTTTTTCTGGCACCAATGTTAGCAGTAGCAGCACATAACTTGTTACCTTTGCTATACACAAGCAGGTTGAAATATTTATATGTGGGTTGATATAATACCTCAAAGCCAAAAACCTTCTGGAATTGCTGAACAAAGAACCTGAGTGGCAGACACCAGGGCTTATAACATCAGCCAATGTCTTGGATATCCCTGAAGCCTTGGCAAAATCAACATATGTGCCGTGGCTTGCACATTGCATTAGTCTAGTGCTGTGGGAACAGCAATATGAGAACTTCTGTGTTCTCAACCTTGGCCTGGACTTTCAAAAGACACCATTTGGGTGAAAATGTGCTCTTTTCATTTTTCATCAAAACTGGTATCTGAAAATATTTTATGCAACTTTCTGATGATACTGTCTACCATTCTGGGGCAATTTTCAGGATAGCCAAAGTGGTGAGAACAGCTGCAAAAGCAACAATTTAAATAAATTTTGGACATGGGCGGCAGAAAAGCTCCAGCATTAAAGAATTACGTAATAGTTCAGTTACAATTCAGCAGCATGCATCAGTTTGGCCACCACTGGAAATCTGGATGCTTGAGTCAACAGCATGGACCGTCTATGTGCATTTCTGCCTGAAGACTGGTACTGAAGCTCCAAATTGAGAACCTCCAACTATAGCGTATTATGAAGAAGCAGGTTGCATCCAAAGGAAACCCCAGCCTTTTTGACTGAGCACCTCCCTGGCTTCATACGACCTTCAACATAGGTCCATGATATTCCACTTCATTGTACCACCTGATGGTTCACCTATAACGAGTAGCGGAGACTGAGCACATTGTCCTCTCCGTCATCACAATAACTTCAGCGTGCTGTATCATACTTTACTTTCAAATTCTGCTGGCCTGGCAAAAAAGAAGATGCGCTCTCTCTCTCTCTCTCTCTGAAGACGGCACAACAAATGACACTTATTTTTCAGAAGGGATTATTTTATTATAAAAATAATACTGTCCTTTTATTGAAAAGATAATTTAGAGAAGTACTATAATTTGAGGGCTACAGGGCAGGGTCTCTGGGTCCCCCTCTTCCCCATCGATCATTTAGCTCAGTGTAAGAGGGAGGGCCCCTGGTTAACTGTGTGGCTGGAATGGAGTGAGGAGAGCGGCATCCTGTGCTGCATTCCACCATCTTCTGTGTTCACCTCACATGCAAGACTTCGCACATGCACACGCCGGTCGAAGTGGATATCCCCCCCCCCCAACCAATCCAATGGAGTCTACTGCATCTCCCCCTGTGGGGTCCAACTCTCGACTACTGTAATTTTGGTTTCGAAATTTTTTTCCTCGTGTCTCTTACCTATGCTGCTGAAATGAACTTCTACAAATCGATAAATACATAATGATGTCCATGGCTGGCATGGCAGCACTGTAGCAAGGTTAACCACTTGCAACACTGGCAACCCAAGTTCAGCAACAAGCTAGGCCTGTTGGGCCAGCCAGTGGAGCAGGATTGAGCATCCCATCCTCCACCACAATCCTGTCACCTGGGTCACCACATGCGGTTAAGTGGTCAGACAGACGGCGGGTGGGACACTGTGGATGCTGGTGTGATGACATACACTGCATGCGTGTGCCCATGATGTCTAGCTGGGTCAGGTAAACACCAAAGAAACCCCCCCAGCTGTGGAGGGATGTTTCCTGGCACTCCCTGCAGGCACTACACCATCAATGGTTGCATCTCTCCTCTCAAGCTGGTTTAATACGACTTTAGCACAACCGCCCCCCCCCCCCCGCTAGCCATGATGAAAGAGCCACTCCTGTGAGGAGGTGGGTTTAAACCACAGGAACAAGAAAAGGAGAGCGGCAAGTCCCTGGGAAGACAAATGATGGAGTTGAGAGATTGGGACTAGCTGAAGAGACAGAGGCTCAGTTCCTCAGCTTTGAGCAAGCCACTATCTACGACTGTGGCCTAGGCTCCCTGCACAGCCAGCCAGTGTCCCCATTTCCAGGTTGTCTGCCTAAAGATCTGAACAAGTTCCTGAGCTTTGAGCAAGCCCACCATTTACGACTGTGGCTTAGGCTCCCCGCACAGCCAGCCATAGTCACCATTTCCAGCCTGTCTGCCTGAAGATCTGAAC
Source organism: Neoceratodus forsteri (assembly GCA_016271365.2). Lineage (NCBI taxonomy): Eukaryota > Metazoa > Chordata > Ceratodontiformes > Ceratodontidae > Neoceratodus > Neoceratodus forsteri. The sequence continues at coordinate 544,740,929 of CM057449.1, forward strand.
AAGTTCCTGCGCTTTCAGCAAGCCCACCTTCTACACTGTGGCCTAGGCTCCCTGCACAGCCAGCCACAATCATCATTTCCAGCCTGTCTGCCTGAAGATTTGAACAAGTTCCTGAGCTTTGAGCAAGCCCACCATCTACAATTGTGGCCTAGGCTCTCTGCATAGCCAGCCACGGTCACCATTTCCAGCCTGTCTGCCTGAAGATCTGAACAAGTTCCTGCGCTTTCAGCAAGCCCACCTTCTACACTGTGGCCTAGGCTCCCTGCACAGCCAGCCACAATCATCATTTCCAGCCTGTCTGCCTGAAGATTTGAACAAGTTCCTGAGCTTTGAGCAAGCCCACCATCTACAATTGTGGCCTAGGCTCTCTGCATAGCCAGCCACGGTCACCATTTCCAGCCTGTCTGCCTGAAGATCTGAACAACACAGCTCCTGCCTGATTGAAAGGCTCCCAAGACATTGCTCCCACTGGCGCACTCTGTCCGCTTTCAGATGCTAATTGGACATTCTGACACTGAGAGCAGCTCTTCACTGGACTGTACAGACTTCTGTGCTTAGCTGCTGCTCATTGCTAAATTGAACTTGTCTGCTTACTTGATTTTTCGGCCCACCCACCCACTCCTGACCTTTATTAAATACACAAACTCCACCCCATCTACCTGTTTCCACTCATTGGCTTCTTTGTGTCAGTAAACCCTCCAACCTCATAGGATCCTCAGACCTTCCTCCGAGCCACAGGTATCACGAGCTCTTCAGATTCACATATCTTGCTAACTGTTGCTGTAACCTCATTTTTATAATTTACCACTGAAAGCAAGGACACAGTTACACCATAGGAAATACCTAAAAGCCTTTCTCAAATACCTAATACTACTGTTGCTACTTCTCTCGGGGAAATATTCACCCCAACCATGGAGCTCCACAATCTGGCATCAATGAAGGCCAACAGCTCTGCTACTCTATCCTTGGCAAGAAGTATAAATATCTGCAGCCTCCTTCCGAAACTCGACTCACTGCCTGGATCTCCCAACACAACCTGGACATACTATCGGTCGTTGAGATGTGGCTATCCCCAAAGATCCCTGGCTTTGCTATTGCCATTCCTGGTTACACAGTCTTTACGCATGACAGGCTGACTAAGAAAGGTGGGGGCTGCACCCTCTACCTTAAAGACACACTTGTGGGTCATGTTCTGGCCCTACCTAGCACTGGAAATGACATTCAGATTCTTGCCATTAAGGTACTACTAGAAACACACAATTACGCATTGACCATTCGTCGGTATATATCACCTAAACTGACAAATCAGGGTCTTCCTCCTCACCATTCGTCAACTCCTGTAGGCAAAACTCAGAGCGATTCTGTGGTGGCTTCAACGTCAACTGGTTGGCCCCTGTGCAAGCACCTATAGGATGCCTTGGCAGCTGCCAACCTGGCACAAATGATACAGTCACTCACCAGGATAAACTACAGGTTGGGGACCTCCTCTCTCCTAGACTGGGTCCTCACTAATCGACCTGAACATATCACTAAGATTGAAATACTTCTGGATACCATAAGTGACCATTCTGTAGTCATTTCCCTCTGGTCTAACAACTTCAACAACCCCCCACCAAAATTCCTTGTCAGTAGAATACTTCTACCTGGTCGATTAGGTTCATTAAAAATGCACCTGCAATCATTTGACTAGTCCCCAATTGATGATGCTCAGGACGTGGACTCAGCCCTAGAATACATATCACTACCTTTAATGCAGCATGTGATGTTCATGCTCCGTACAAGAAACAAAAGATTAGGGGATCAATAAACCCATAGGTGACTCATGACCTCCTTGAACGGATGAAATCCAGTCACCAACTATGGTACTATGCTTAAGCATCCAACACCCTAGGGAATACTCAGGCCTACAAATCAGTGCGAAATGCTTGCACAAGAGCTATCCGCCAGGTGAAAGCCTCCTACTATAGGAATGCCTTGCAAAACACCTGGAATGATGGGAGGAAGTTTTGGGACAACCTCTCCGAGCTAATTGGAAGAGAAAAAAACAAACAAAAAAAAAAAACCTTGTTTCGCCTGCAATGTTCAACACTGATGGAACTATCACCCTGGATAAAGTAACCATTGCTAACACCTTCAACTCAACATTTTGTGACCCTAGTCATGTGCTCCCACCTAACTTCTTTGATCCTACACCAACAGTAACCCATCCCACCATCCCTCAAGCAGCCCAGCTGCGCCCCCCAATTCATTTTAAGGCCATCACTGAAGGGCTAGCCAGGAAACATCTACTCAAAGTACTCGGGAAGTCTAGGCATAGTGCTGACTCCCTTGATTTGAAACTCATCACTCTCACCTTTGATGAAGTTCTGCCACCCCTTAAGAAAATTCTCAACCGCTCTCTTATGCTCTTACAATTCCCAAGCAAACTGAAGTCCGCTGTGGTGACTCCTATCCACAAAAGTGGTAACAAGACTCTCACAAGCAACTACAGACCTATATCCATCCTTCCCCCACTTATGGATCAGCTACCGACACTACCCTCGGGCATACAGCCATAGCCTTAAACAAGGCCTGCCGGCTCCTCACCGCAGCCTCTAGACACACACACACACACACACACACACACACACACGTGATCTATATGAACAGGCTAACTGGCTACAATTTCAAGGCAGAATTAAGTATCAGACCTGCTCACTTGCTAAGAAGACAGCACTAGGCTTCCTTCTACCAGGGGTTCAATCTATGCTTTCCCCCTCACTGTGCCACCCACCCACCTTACCAGGAGTTCTGGAACACTAGTCTTTGCAGTTCCCCGCTGCTGGACCACTCAAGCGCAGTGCTCCTACAAAGTTAGGGGCCCCTAACTGGCTCAACACACTCCCAGTGGATATCACCAATGCACCGTATCTCAGCTCCTTTAAGCACAAACTACGACAGCACTTGGTGGCCAGTGCCTACTGTGACTGCTACACTTAAATTCCCTGTTCGCCCTCCTGGCCTCTCCATTACTTATGCACTCTCCCCACACCCCACTCCCTCCCTATTAACTCTTTCCAACATCTCACATCAGCCACCTCAGCCTCCTCCCTAGCCCCCCCACCGATTTCACTCTCATCCTTGTCCCTCCCCTCACCTATTACCCCCTGCACCTCCTAGCTCTCATATTCTTCCTCTCCTTTCTCCCCCAGCCCTCAACTCCCTTTTAGTTCTCATTTCTCTCTCCTTTCTCCTCCTTGCCCATTCTAACTCTTCTCTCCTCCCTCCACCCATCCTGTTACCCCCACTTACATCTCCCATCCATTCTCCCCTCTGTCACCACCTACTCCTCTCTTTCACCACCTACCTTATCCCTCCAATCCCCCAACCCCTCGGTTCTTGCCTGTCCCCTAGTACCCTGTCCTCTCACCAATTACCTCTGGCCCTCTCATACACTTGTCAGACCACTATTTCAATTGTAACTGCCCCGGGCTCTCTTTGAATAATGTCTGGTGATACTGCACCATTGCTTCCATTCACGTTGATCCCGATAAAGCCTTTGGCAGCTCATGCATTCTGTAATGTTTTACCAGTTATTAAATTCTATTGTCTTGTCTTAGTTGGACAAAGCCACTGGCAGCTCATGTACTGTAACTGTATTAACTTATCTACCTGCCTGTTCTTGTCTATACTTGTCCATTATCCATGATGTGGAACCTTTGTAAAAGAGCACTGTTTGCTCAAAGGTGTTATCCGAAATTGTCATAAATAAAACAATTAAAATAAAAAAGTAAAAATAAAATAACTTTGTCCCCTTTTAGTTCAGAACTAGGTCAGGAATAAAAAAGACTGAGGCTTGAACTACTCCGGTCAGGAGAAGTTTAAAAAAAAAAATTCCTTGGTAACAAGCTGTGAGGTTAATAGTTAACGCTTAAATCTGTCATGCAAACAAATTTATTAATTGGCTCAGCCTCAACACAACCGTTACACCATCACAATATTAAATTAATCATTTTATTTTATGAAACACAAGTAATGTTCAAGGCATGAAGCCAGAACTTATCTCAGCAGTACAGACATATAATCACATATATTAACCCTTAGACTGCCAACAGAATTAGAACATATAGAAATTCTGGACTGATATATCAGTCCGTGGCACTGCAAGGGTTAAATGGGATCTTGATGCGTGATTACATGGTGGTATGTTACCCTCTCTGTGCATTGCTTCAAAAGAGAGGTTTTACTCCTAAATGTCTAACTGGAGTCCTGAGCCTGAGCGATGGCTACAAAACATTTCAGAACCGATGGCCTCTAGCTGACTGAGCCTGAATCTAACCAAGATTGAGGTGCTACTGTTAAACTGTGTCCTTGTGGGGTGGCATCCAATCAGGATGCCATTATTGATGCCATTGCTAAATGACGTGCCACTGGAGGACGTGGAAAGGGTGAAGAATCAGGAAGTATTAGTGGACTCGGACTTGACACTTGTTGCGTCTGTGGTCAGCAGTGAATTTTTCCAATTGAGGAACATTTCCTGACTCAAACCCTATCTGGGACACAATGACCTTGTGACTCTGGTACATGCATTCTTTACCTCAAGACCTGACTGCTTAACTCCCTGTACCTAGTGTTATCAGGGAAGTTGTTGTGTGTCACCTGCAGCTGGTGCAGAATGCCATGGCCCGGCTGATATCCAGATCAGCATACTCTAAACATATTATGCCTGTGCTGTGACAACTGCACTGGCTCTGTCTGATGACACATCACTTTCAAGATCTTGCTGTTAACATACAAGCCCATACACAGACTGGGACCAGACTAACTCAAAGATCTTTTCATCTGGTATACTCCTGTGTACCCACTTTATTCAAATGACAATAGTCTTCCTGTCATTCCTAGGATGCACTTGAAACTTTCTGGGGACAGGGCTTTCTCTGTAGCTGCTCCGATGGTTGTGGAACTCTCTACCTGCTCAACTGATGAATACCCCCATCAGTGGAGAGGTTCAAAAGGGGGCCAAAAATTTAATTATTTATGTAAGCTAATAATTTAGAATTTTTTTTTGTGATTACATTTTTTTAATTGCACGGAGCAAAACAGTGCATTACTATCATGGGAAAAGCACAGCAATAGTGCAACAGTGATATGTTCACAGCAGGGAGCGGCTGAAGAGTTATAAAACAATGCTGATGCAATGTGGTCTGAGAAACTATCACTGCCCTTAAATTACCAGCACTCAGAACAAGCTCTGTTCAGGTACCAAAGAATGTGCAGTACAAATATGCTGGATGTGGAACCTCACAATGTAAAGTATGGAAGAGATAGAAGGTGCTTGTCCTCCCCGCTGCCTAATTTGCATATTGTACATGTATGCAGATGACATCGTTATCTACCTCTCTGGCCTTTCGACCATAGCTGTGGAAGGCTTGCTCCAGAAAGACTTCCACAACATCATGCGCTGCTTCCATTCCAACCAACTCCAGAACAACAATAAAAAAAAAAGTGTCCATGACCTTTGGCACCAGCCAGAAATTGGCTATGCTCTCCCCCCTCCCTGTCATTTCCACCCTGCATGGCTCCCCCATCGAAGTGTTTCTCACTCCAAGTATCTTGGTGCATGGCTAGATAGTAAGCTTGACTTCACTGCACAGAATGATGCCATCCACTCCATGCCCCACCCCAAACTCAGTGTCTTGTACCACAACAAAGATTGCTCATCTTCGCAGGTCCGCTACGAGCTTGCTACCAAAGTGGTGCTCCAGTTTTTGATTATGCAGATGTTTGTTTATTTATTTATTTAAGCCTAGGATTACAAGTACCTTTGAGCCAAGGCTCTTTTACAAAGGTTCCACGTCAATGGAGGTGCAATACAAAGTAGACAAAACGTTCAGTTACAAAGGTAGGATAACAGTATAACAATCAGTTACATGTAAGAGATTCAGAACATTTGGGCTAAACTAACGCTAGGGTGGGAAAGAGATAGAATACAGAACAAGGAATGGGACTATAGGTAAGTGCAGACAGAGGTGTTGCCACAAATACAGAGGAAGTGCTGAAGGCAAATAGAAGAAAAGAAGAAAGAAAAGGAAGAAAAAAGAGGGAGAAAAAAAGGGGGATGGGCAGGGTTGCAGTGGATGGGGGAAGTGCTAGGTAGGGACTGTGAGGTAGCGGTGAAGTAGGCTATTAAGTAGGACAGTCACAGGTGCTGGTCTATGCCTCCTCATTGCTTGCTGGACTAGACACCCTCTGCAACACCTTTTGTCGCTTTGCTACCCAACACCCCCCATTCTCACCACTGCTCCCTCTACTCTTCCCTAGCCATACTCCGCTTCCTTCATGTCACCAGTCCCACTGCGCCTCCATCAGCTCCAAATTCTTGTTTGGGACCCTGCCCTCACTTCTCTCCCATTTCTTCTGCTTCATACTCCCTCCACTCCGGGGATCATCACACCTTCTCCCATCACCATCCTCCCTCCTATGCCGGGCAATCAGTCTTCTCCCATCGCCTTCCCTCCCTCTGGGACCTGTCTCTCCTCTCTCCCTCCCCAGTCTCCTTTAGGCACCAGTTAAAACTCCTTCCAGCATGGGGTCATAATGTCACAAGCCAAAACAGCTAATGCATAAACAGTGCAAGCAAAACAGCTAAAGTAGTAAATGTCGAAGGCAATAACAGTGCAAGCAGGGCCACATGGTGTGGCCTGGACAAAACAGGCAGGACGACAGACATGTGATGCAAGTGATTTTACTGGTGCAGGTCAGAGCAAAATAGAAGTGCAAAGGTGACAGTGCCCCATTCTGGACCCCCCCCACAGTTGCCCCACCACAAAGAGTCTCGTCATACCTGGAGAGATAGGTTGAAGGCAACACCCCTCAGGTAGTCAATGGTGGACCGTTCAGTGTAGGCGGCCATGATCCCAGCAATCCTGCTGCTGGCATCCTTATACTGTACTTCTTCGCCGTCTGCACGGTGTTCTCTGCAGTGAGCTGGGCCAGCTTAACATTGGTGAGCTGCTGCTCTGCACAAAGGATCCCTATGAATCTCCACAGGTTAGGGTGGCACGCCCCGAGACGGGCGGAAAACCCCCAGTGCCACGCCTCAACAGCACTGGTTCTGTGGGGTGTACTATCCCGAGCCACCTCATACACATTCCAGGTCTCAATGGCATGTAGAGGCCTCCTCCTGGTGGTACGCCCCACAGGTCTGCCCACCCAGATGTCCGCAAAGTAGTTCAGCAGGTCCTGCAGGGCTTTACATGTGGCCACAACCTCGCCTGGGGAAGCGAATGCCAGGGCCGCTACCATCCTCGCATGCAGGCCAAACTCAGAGTCCTCTGTGTACTGTGCCACGAATCCCTCAGTGTGCTGGCACCGATGACACACTGCCTGGGCTAGGTGAAAAAAAAAAAAAAAAGCACCCATGCAGCTGGCACCCCAGGAAAACAGTGCCAAACGCCCGCATGGTCGCCAGTTCAAAGTCGGTCAGGACTGTTACTGAAGTGAGTCCAGGGCAGAGGGAGCTGATCTGCTGGAATGCAGCGGTGTAGGCAGTGTTGGTCCTAGTGCTCATCAGTAGATACACTGCTGGGAAGGTCGTGCCCTCATTCAGCCCATGCACAGTATACAACTGGTGGAACAGTGGGGGCGTGACACGGAACATGCCATCGGCCAAGATCACTGAACACCCCGCGAGCTGCGCCAGCGTTGGCTGGGTGGCAGATACAAGCAGCCTGCTGTCCCTAGGCCCACTGTCATGCTGGAGGAACAACACCCATGTGTCCATTGTGGTGTATTCAGCTGGGATCACCAGGTCATGCAGGGACACTGGCTGTGATGGTGGCCTGTGCGCCGATGTCCTGGCCCTGGCACAGGTCCACGTGACGAGGGGCATCACTGGCAGTCACTCCGTTACCACCATAGGTACACCTGTCACGCATGGCGCTGCAGGTCTCACTGGTCCTCTTGGCACGGTCCTTTACCACTGCAAGCACCTCCCTGACAGCAATTCCAGAGGCATCCGGCACGTGGTTTTGGTTGTACGTGTCATGAACCACCTCCTCACCCAGCGTGTGCACCCTCGTCAGGCAATGCGCCTTATCACAGTCCACACACTTCCAAAAAATCTGGTCGTTGTGTACCCTCTCCCGCCTGTATAGAAAGCCAGCATGGTGCAGCATGGAGGCACCCTTCTGGCTCCTGATGTGGCCGAGAGGCATCCTCACACACCAGGCAGAACCCACAGCCTGGATACCTGGCCTGCACTAGGGGCACCCTTATATGGGGGCCTGCTGTGTGCCCGAGTGGCTGCACCTGCCGCATGCATTGCCCCCCCCACTTTGCTGTGGCAGACACACACACTGTGGAAACAGTATGGGCTGGCAAGCCCAAACGAAGTGCAAGTGCAGTTCATCATTGTGGAGTGGGGTGGGCCAGCAACACAGAGCACACAGGTGTGCTGGCAGTGGTACAAGTATGCTAGCACAGTCCCCCCCCACCCCCAGGAGAGTCCCACATAGTGTCTGCAGCAGGAGGTGGATGCTATTTCTGGGTGTTGTACTGTGGTGCCCCTGTCCAGCACAGCAGGGTAGGCCGACTGGGTCCAATGCACAAGGCAGGTGGCATGGGTGTCACTGTGGCCCCACCACACAGTGGGCTCCGCACAGCCCTGGCCTGCACTGACATTGTGCACTAGCCATGCTAGCCTGCTGGCTTTTTCATCCCCTGCAGGGGACACCAGGGTTTGGTGTTGTAGCCCATACCTGGCAGGTCTGTCTGCCGTGCAGTGTGCCATGACACATGGCGTGGCAATGGCGCGCTATTGTTGCCTTCAGTACCCCTAAATCGTGCCACCATTCCCCTGTGGCAGCTCCGTGCATGTCAGTGCTGCATGGCAGGCACGGGCAGTGTTACCAGGACCACCATCAGAGGCTCACGGTGGGATGGGGTTGCAGGCCCATCCACAGACGCCCATGTAGTACTGTGGCAGGGGATGTCAGGTGGGCCGTCCCGTGCTGGGGTGGGGGTTCTGCCCGTGATGCCTGCTGCCTGGGGGCTGATGTGTCCTGCTGGTGGGTGGGGGACGCGCTGGCTGCAAGGGTTGGGGGTTGTAGCTGTCCACACTTGGCAGAGGTTGTCGGGGGGGGGGGAACATCCATGAACTCAGTGGGTGTGCTGTGTGTCAGGAGCTGGCTCGGCCTGGGGGTGCAAAAGGCAACTGGCGGTCCTGTTCCTGTGCATTAGTGTAAAAACTGAACATGTACCTGCACGGCCGACTGATCCGTCCTGTAGCCACTCCTGATAATTATGGCCTATTACCCAGCAGATGCACTGACAGTGCTAGTAACGAGGTGAGAGCGGTATCCTGTCCATTGGTGGATGCTGCACCAGCGTGTCACTGTGGGCAGCGTTCTGCGGGTGGTGGCAGGTGGTTCAGCCTCTGTGATAGCCTGTGGGTGGCATACTAGTGGTATGTGTGTGTACATCCTGGTATGAGCCGCCGGTCTCATGGACAGGCGACGCCGGCTAGCCTTTCCTGGTATGTGCACCGCACCCACTACGGGTGCTGCCAAGTGGACTGGGTGGCTCGGTTCCCACTGAAGAGTGTGGATCATGCACAAAGAACCTCCCCCCAAATGAAGACACAGGGAATACGGCCAGTGTACTGCCTGGTCTTGCAAGGTGTTCTTGTGTGTTGTTGCGGTGTGCACTCGCATTACATGCGTGGTGCTGACATGAGCGCTTATGACTCCCACATGCACTCTTCTGGCGTGCACTGTACAGCACCATACGCTCTTAGTGCCCTGCACTGTACTGTATGCACTGTTTTACATGCGCTGTTGTACATTAACTATCTTGACCTGGTAGGACTCCTTCCCACCCCCACTCACTTTTGTTATCCCCCTCCCTGACCCTGCCCTGTTGGAGCCCATATCATCCTGGTTATTGGGCCTCCTGCTGGATTATACCCAAGCCTGTTTCTGGCTCCTTCCTTCTCTGCATCTGTTTACTTTCAGCTCTGTTTACTTTTTATGTTAAACTTATACTTTATTTTGCACCAGTTATTTATACTGTGTATGCTTTTCCACTGGGTTGCACCTGGAAACGTACCTCGGCTCAGTGTACCTCTCCCACTTACCGATTTCAAATAAATAAATGTCTGGGGGATAACTTAAGAGTTTTAATCAGGCACCATCTCCATTTCTACTGTATTTTACGCATCATTTTAATATATAATGTAATGTTCTATTTATGTATAATGATTTGTGAAGCGCTGTGAGCCATTGGATGAAGAGCTAAAACACTTGCCTTGTCTTGCTAGGACATATTATCACAGTAACAGAACAGATCTGAAAGGCATGATGGTCATGCTACCTGGGCAACAACACAGAGGCCATCGATCAAACAAAATCCAAGCACATCACAACCCCCTTTCACCCACAAGAGACAAAAATTTACCACAAAATCACATTGCAAGAAATAAAGCAGAAACAACAACGAAAAGAAAACAGCCACAGTACAAATCGCATAAAGCTAAAAAAAAAAAAAACAGGAAGCAAACAATCACAGAAATTGCTTTTCTGAAAAATGTTACTACCTCAGACACTTCTCTAAAACAGCGCTTAAGCACACAGACCACAAATTCTACACAGAATGAACTGCAGGTAATCAAAATACTTTATAAATTAAGAGTTAAGTAGCAAACTAGCTCACAAAACAAGATGACTATCTTATGGCTAAAATATCTTTTAAAGTGTGATGACGCCACCTCAACCTTCAGTAAACTTCTCCTCAAGGGCAAGGATTATTAAAGGTTCTTAAAGCCAGAGTAACAAGCGTACAAGACTTCTGTATTCACGGAAGCTGACCTTAAAACACTATGATTCATTTATCATAAAATACCATCAGATACACTAAGTGGAATAAGCCATTCCACAGTAGATATTATACCTCATTACATGCCTTGTGGTTTACATGTAAACTCACCACTTAACGTGTTACTGTGATATAATACACATGGGTAAGTCATTTCCCAACAGGAAAAATACAAGTTGACCAGGCAATCATACACAGCAGTTAAAGCTATAATACAAGCAAGCAAGCAAAAGTAGCACTACCCCACTCGAGTATGCCCAGTGTAACAATAGAGCACAAGAAAAAAAAAAATTAAAAAACACAACAACCATGAGCACCACTTGAATAGACTGTTATAAAAAGTTTATTACTCACACAGTAGTTGTAAAATACACATTTGGTGCTGTAACCTGCCACGCATCATAAGGCTGGGAGAAACATAAAACCGAGGTGTACCTCGCCACAGAACCCGACTGGTTTCACGCTACTTGCGCCTCATCTGGAGGTCAGGTGTAACCTGGCTAACAGCAGTCTATTAATGAGTGAATATTAAAGTGCCAGTGCATTGATGCATAATACGTGCATAAATACAAAAATCTCCCCCATAAAAAAAAAAAAGACTACTGCTGTGCCCAAATACTTGCAGTCTCTCCCAATAGTGATTTGAGATACTGCATGAAAGACTGACGGAATTTGGGCCTGGTGGGTGAGACTGTTAAGATGGATTGGTGGTGGTGGTGGTACGCCGCTTCATGACATTTTCTTCTAGCAACTGCTACCTTGTGGGTGACATGAACGCAGAAGGCAGTGGGCCTGAGATAGGTTGGGTGAGTTTTTTTATACTAGCTTGAAGGGGAAAGTCAAGGAGGAGTCACACAGACCCAAAGCAGTTTGAACTAATTCCCTGGGCCAGTACATTACTGTAAAAATTGAACCCTGTCTTTGCCGTTGGTGTACGGAGGAAGAGGAGGTGAAACTAAAGGAAAATTCCAAAAAGCATGCATGACGACTGCTGATGATTTCTAGGCCCTGCACTACAAACTGACCACTCCACCTCCTGCACTAGAAGGCTGTGCGCAGAGGGCAGCAGAACGAAGAAGCTGCCACGCGGCAACGGAAGTTGGAGGTAAGAGCCAGGAAAGGGAAGGGACAGGGCTAAATGCCCAGACTGAAGGGGGCAGCACTAGTGACAGGGGGCAGAAAAACTAAAATAAAAAATAAGAATGGAATGAGTTAGTTGGTGGAAAATCTTTGAAAACAGTCTGGCACTGATCCATTTAAGGATCTGTAATCCAACATGAGGATCTTATAATCAGTCTGTTGCTGGACTGGAATACAATGTCACAGACTCATACTGGAGCTACATGCTCATTTATTTTAGATTGAGATAGTGAGCTACCACATTCTGCACTGAGTAGAGCTACTTGGGAGACCTACGTATAAGGAGCTACAATAGTCTCACCAATCTGAGACTAAAGTATAAATTACGGTTATAGTACCAAGTCAGAATTGTGTGAGCAATGTCACCGATGACAGATATTTTACAAATTCTATAAAATATTTGTTTCCATCTTTCAATGTCCATGAAGAAGACAAGGACATAAGTAGCTTTCAAATTTTTCAGATACATGTATTATTGGTTGTAAAGCTGTAGCACACAGCACTCATGAAATCAGCCGATTTATAGTTATACGATCACCAGTAGAGAACAGTAAACATACAAAAAGTCACCTGGGCCCCATACACAGTCACAGTGGTTGCTTGCTACATTCAGGGGTGCACTGGGCTCCCGGTTCTGCCACCCGTGAAACTTGCCATATACAAATGGGTACCGCTGTCTGAAGGGGCACTGCATTGGAATGTCCCTTGCAGCAACTGCATGTAATTATGCAGACTGCAGTTCCGATGTTTGGGTGCATTTTGTGGTTGCACATTGGCCATGCAACTGCTAACATTCTGGAACTGTGGCTGCAGCTGGGGTCAACACCTGGCACAGTGGTACACGGTGTCATGCCATGCCCATACCCTGGGCAATCAGTGCTACCGCTGATGAAGTACATCTACCTACTATATTCCTTAAGCCCGAGTAGTGGGTCCAGTTATTTTCCAATTAGTAGGTCCCCACAAGTGGTCCACTGGTACCCACCCACTCCCCCGTGTCCATATGTACTCCCTGGCATGTAGCAAACCCCCCTCCCTAGCCCCATCACTTTCTGACTATGTGTCAGAGGTGCTATGCACCCCTTAACCCATCCCCTATGCCAGAACAAATGTTCCAGCTCACAGGGCAGTGACCCCCCTGTGGAACTGGTTTCAGCAGTTCTTATGCCCATGGGGACACAGCTCCTTGCAAATGGAAGGGGAAGGGTTGAGGCTGCCGGCGAGCCACAGTGCATGGCACAGCACCATCATGTATGTCAGCACCCACATTATCAGTGCTGCCCTGCCCCTTTCCCCGTGCTAGTCCACTGACCCGTCCACTACCATGGTGGTGTTCTTGCAACTCCATTTGTGCACAGTAGTAATATGTCACAAAGTCTTTCCTGTGACCCCTCTGCGCCATAAACTCGTGACAGTGTATGGGTTCCTACAACTTTGAATAAAAAAATAGCTTTATTCTGCATTTTTAACTTTACTGATCTCCATCTTCCTCATAACTCCTCATTGCCTAACAGCAGGCATCCAGTGCACTGTATGCATAGAAACATAGATGTTGCGACAGAAAAAAGCTCAGTGGTCCATGGAGTCTGCCCAGTACCTTCCTGCCTGCATGCACACAAGCCCAGAGAAGCATTAGACCAGAGCAAGTCTACGGATAGTCCTGGTTGCATTTTGACATCCACCTCCCTAGTTCACCCACCTGTTTCCCTCAACTGCCCATCCTCCCTCCTGGAGTCCCTTTGTGTAAACCATTCCCCTTCCTGTGCCTAGGGCCACCGTTTGTCTGCAAAAAAACTGAAAAAACAGGACTAGAAAAGGAATTTGCCATTTTTAAATACCACCTAAAGGAAGAGTCAATTGTTCATATATAAATCCTTTCTACAGCACACTTGGTGTCAAATTTGTGCAAGACCCCCTTTTCATACAACATTTTAAGTGCAAAACATGTGACTTGCTGCAATTTTAGGGGGAATATAGTATTAAGACTTTGTCAAACAGAATTGACCATTTTTGTAAACAGAAAATGTGTCCCTCTATGTGCCTATATGACCTGTGTTTAAAGCCATCAACGGATTCCCCTTCTTCTGGCAACACATTCCTCTTCTCTACCAACATTTCTGTAATGAAGAACTTCCTTACAGCCCTACAGCAGCCTCCCCCCACCAGCCTCTATCCATGGCCTCATCACCTTACCATCACTTCTCATGCACAGGACACTGCTGTCCACTTTATTACTACCCCTTAGGTACTTAAAGGTCTCTGCCATGTACCCGCTCTCCCTCCTGGCCTCCAGCATAATGTACATATTGATGCTTTCCAGACCCTTCTTAAACCTCTTCCCCATCTGCCCCTGAATAATCCTCAATGCCTTTCACTGAAGAGCTTCTAAAAGGTCCTGTTCCTTCTTCAGGTACCAGCACCAGAACTGTGCACATTACTCTAGGTAAGTTCTCTACAAGGATCTGTGCCAGGGCAGAATCACCCCCTTCCTTCTGCTAGCAAAGCCCCTCCCTATACACCCCAACATCCTATTTGCTTTCTCTGCAGCACATGCACACATAGCAAAAGAGAGGTACAGGGGTGGGGGAAATACATGGAGTGCTGGCACCCTTCTAAATTATAACCCCACTGCCCAGGGTGGAAAAAATTATTTTGGTGATGATCCAATGCCATAAAACTCCAATATACCTGCCTGGACTGGGCTCACCCTTTTGCTTCCTACTGCATGCTTGCAACTATGCACATAGGGTTTTTGAAGTGTTTTGAAGCCAAGCTGAGCCATCTATGATCATGAGATAAAACAGATACAGTAATAGGCAGTGGTAGGGGTGAAGTCAACAGTAGCTGACAAAGAAACCTATGTGGTTTCAAATGCTTGTGTAGTAATCTCAGTTACTCAGATAAAAGGTTCTAGCTATAATACTTTTCACATCAACATAAGCTCCTAGTCAGAGGGAACCAACAGAAACAATGCACAACTCTTCAAGGAGTAGCATGAGGTAAGTGTCAATTCCCAGGGTCTAGCCATGATATTGTCTCTCATCAAACTCGGCCACAACACCATTCCAGTTAAGGTCACAACCCGAGCCGCCGTTATGTTTATGGGGAACCCAGCATGGTTAGACATTGGGCCCTTGAGGGTACCTTAGAAACTATTCTTATGGCATTATGATGCTTAGAAGTGATGTTCCTCGTGTGATCTTTCCACAGTATACAAGAAATGAAATACATATATTAAAATAAAAACATTTCAAATACTGATAAGCTGAACAGCTTCAGTCTGGGCGCCCCTATGAGTTTGGGGCCCCCAGTAACTGCTGGGGCTGAGGGTGCCTAAGGCCAGCTCTGGTCACAACTGGAAAATATGGAAGTACTCAGGGATTTCTTCACTCATGACCGGCAAACTACCTCACTGATGTCTACCTGGACCCAATGATTGAGGAGCTCTGGTCAGTGATGTCCAGCGTGTACAATTTTTACTATATTGTGGCTTCCCCTGTGTGGGCTACAGCACTAGTTTAGGTCCGACTCTGACACTTTTTTCTGTGTGGTGTCCTATGTGTGGGTCACAGCATTAGTGAGTACCCTGGCTTTAGCTCAAGCCTACACTCATACAATTATTTCCACTGTGGTCTGTTCTAAGCAGAGTAGGGGTGTCAGGGTCTATTTCAGATATCTGTCTGTGTGGGACACTGACCCACTGAATATAAAAAGTAGGAGTTAAATGACAATAATATTGGGTCACAGTTTTCAAACCAGCCCAGGTTCTTAAAGCAGAAATGTAAAACTGTTAGAACAGTGAGCCGGATTGTCCCCAAAGGGAGTAGAAAAAGGGGGTCAAGACTGGAAACTGTCTGACACTTGTCACAGTCCCCCCACTCTGAAATGAACCCCGGGTGCTGCAGTACTGCAAGTCCCGGCTAGGCAACTGCTTGGTGTGAATGGTTAGCAGATGCCATGTGAGACCTGGTTCAGCACTTCTATCATGGCTAAAAAAAAGCCAGTGGTTTGTTTTACTACATGCCTTCTTCTCCCTGTTTATCCAGGTCTAGTGTGGGCATAATGCATAGCATAATGGCAGCTGCCAATTTCCCAAATGCCGCAACCAACACAACTAGTCACAGCTAATAAAAAAAGACTTTTTATTTATTATCTGGATGACTACTTCCTCTTTTCAGTATACCGCTCAGCTTGTTGTTTTACAAATAAGGAACAAAACTTAAAATCAGATACTAATGACTAAAATCAGGGACAAATGTTTAAAAAAAAAAAAAAAAAAATTATATAGTATCAGCTCAAGCAATCTTCTAGAGAATGTGGCTTAGAAAAAAATGCATTTTGGAGAACTTGACTGTAACAATGTCTGGCATTTTTTTATGCTTCAGATCCCTACTTTTCTATGACAGAAATCAATGGCAATTTTACAAGGGAACGAGGAAATTCCTAAGGCAAGCTCAGGGATGCCCCTGAAACGACAGTTGAGAGGCATGCTTTTCAAGCTCACAATGGACTCTTGTTAACTGGAACAGTTGTCAGTCTGCCCTGTGTGGGCTGCAGCACCACACCTTTGGTGAGTGCTACTGCTGTATGACCTTTCCTTGTTTCCATCACAGCAAGAAATGACAACATACTCCCTACAGCAATCCTAGACTGGTCTGGCTTTGCCCACGGATTTCACAACTCTAAACTTTCGGAGATTCACATGACCAAGGAATATTCATAGGATAGAAACTAGACAAAAAGATTGCCAGAAACTTTTTTTTTTCTCCCCTGAACAGAATATACAGTAAAAATGCGGCATACTAATTTAAGCTTTTGACAGCGGCTTAATTAGGATTCCAAATAGTCAACTAATGGACAAAAGAAGTAAATCACATAAAACTCTTCAAAGGCAGACAAAGGCACTGCTGCGGTATATTCCGTACAGTGCATAGTCTGGCTAATTTATCTACAGCTGGTCTCCATTAGTTCACAGTTGCCCTTCATCATTCGTCTAACAGAAGAATCTGACTCCCATCTCTCTCTCTCTCTGTCCCTCTCCCCTCCAACTTCAAGATTAACTATATGATATATAACAGGTTTAGATTACAGATTGAGTTTATTTCAAAAGTTACCAGAAAAGACATACTGACCTGGTATCAGCTTGTTTCCAGATGCGGGGGCAGTGCAAATGATATGTACAAAGTTAAAAAATGCAATATGATAGAGATTATAGAAACAAGTATAACTAAATAAGCAATTACAGGCAATGCTTCTGAGCAGGAATTATCCAATACACTAAACTGCTGAAGCACAGTAAGAAACAGCATGCAGTGGACAACTGTGCAATAAGAGAGGCAGGGGTAGTGGCTAAAGACTGGGGAAGAGGGAAATGCTTATGGGAACAATTAATTAATCGATTACTTAACTGTACTTCAGAGAGCTCAGAAAAACAGCATGTATTCACAACTAATGGCACACAGATACAGATAAGGAATTTCATCCATCTAGCCTGCCCTAGTTTTCTACCCAATTAAACTAGTTCCCATTTCTACCAATGCTTTGTAATCCTGCTTTCCCCCAAATACCCCTTCGTGTCTGTCCTATTTGATCTTGATGTCTAACTAATCAGAACACCCCTAGTGGCCATTCCCTTGATGTTATGTGAACATCTATGTAACACCATTGTAAAATGGGCAGGAAAATATTACAATCCAATTGGTCAATCTGGGTTACCTGTGGATATATATCCTGCAACGACCTATGGCAAAAGGATCAGTCAGACTCATAACCTGCATTCAAATTCTTACAACTACCCCACAGAGCAAGCACCCATTAGAAACTTTCAAAAAGAAACTATATTGTCTGTCACCAAAAAACCTTCAGCTAAGCCTTAAATCTAAAACTCCCTTAAATTGTAAAAAAACATACAGAATTATTTTTTTTTTTTTCATATGTACTTTATGGATTTTTTCCCCTTTTTCTCCCCAACCCGGGACCCCGGCAGACACATACGTGCACAGGCATGGAGGCGCACACACATGCCAGGTACCGGCTCAGCCCCTCCACCCCACCCCTGGTTATTGCCACTGCTCCCTCATGCCTACACTTCCCACCAGACCTCCACCCAGTGGGAGCAGAACTATGGAGGCTGCGGGCATCCACCCTGGGAGGGGAGAGCTGCCCTGCGGCTGCTCAATCCCACCCCTCCCCAAACGCTGGCTCCCCGACGACCCAAGGTCATTCCCGAACCTGGGTCGCCAGTGTAGCGTGAGGTAAGGCATCCAGTGCCTCAGCGCCATCAGGCCAGCATTAAATTTTATTTCTAGGGGTGATCACAACAGTGTGATTCCACTCAGCATCTGTCAGATTATCGGACATCCAATTCCGAGTCCGATTCTGTTCC
The DNA here is from genome assembly GCA_016271365.2 of Neoceratodus forsteri. NCBI lineage: Eukaryota > Metazoa > Chordata > Ceratodontiformes > Ceratodontidae > Neoceratodus > Neoceratodus forsteri. The sequence continues at coordinate 544,759,305 of CM057449.1, forward strand.
AGTGACAGTTAAGCTACTGGAATCGGATTACGATTCCATACTTGACCCTGGTGCAATGGCGGTGCACTTTTGACAGATTAAAAACTGCACCCGAAATAGGATCCCAAGAGCAAAAAACATCCAGTGCGATGCACCCGGAGACCATAACCTGAACCAGAAGGGTAACATCGTCTGCACAGGCAATGACTTTCACGGTCCCAGAAAGTGAAGGGGTACTAATACCCCATATACGTGAGTGTAGCAATATCTTCTGAAGGACGGGGTCCAAACAAAACATATACAGGAGGGGGCGCATAGGACAACCCTGCCTAACCCCCACCTTTAAAGAGAAATGAGTACCCAAATGCCCATTCACCAAAGGTGTCAATGTGGTTGAATCATAAATCAAATGAAGCCAATCACAAAACCTATCAGGGATTCTGTGGTGCCGAAGAACAGCATACAGACAAGAGTGCGACACCCTATCAAATGCCTGTGCTTGGTCTAATATTAAAAGAAACCCACCATGTCCTGCCATACACCCCGGCCTAAACAACTCCCACATGAGAATCAAGTTAGCAAGCATGTACCTGGCAGGGATGGCACATGTCTGCACTGGAGAGATAACGTTCTGAGCCACCACAGCCAGACATACATTTAATATCATCATCAAAAGCTTGAGATCCATATTCAAAAAGCATAACAACCTTCAGTTGCTAAGTTCAAATGAATCGCCTTTCTTAAACAACAAGATTTGGAGAGCGTCCAACATAGAACAAGGAAGAATCCCTTCCCACAGAATCCAATTGAAAATGACCGTCAAAACTTCCCCCATCCAAACATGAAACACCAGATAAAATTCTGAAGTCAAACCATCCAAGCCCGTAACCCGGTTTGTGTGTAGACAGGCAATGGCCCATTCCACCTTCATCGGTGTAATGTCCCCCATAAGACGAACAACAAGCAATACTAGGAATCTCAACCTGAGCAAGAAAAGTATGCGTTACGCCAACCTCCAGGGTACGGCCAAACATACGCTGTAAGTACTCTTGTACCTCCTGCAACACTGAATCCTCAAGGGTCACTTACTGCTATTCTCAAATGGTGCGAACCCCAGTAATCCGTCTGTGTGTCATTCTGTGATGACACTAGCAAAAGGGTCTATCAACCGAGTCGTCCCCCTGGTACCCATCTGATGCTTCATTGATAAAGACTTGCCCCATCACACTGGATAGCCCTCATGCGAGTCGGGATTTGTGCAATTTGGTCCAAGTAAACACCCCCCGTACCATACCGTAATGAAAGGAGATGCATAAACTGATGTCACAGCCCCAAGTATTCAAGGTACTGTGACCTAGTAACTGCACAGGTAAGGCAAAGACATAACAGCTTAAGATCCGCCTTAGTGTCCACCCACCAGCGCCCCAGATCTCCACATACACAGGCCACTGATTGGCGGGCACGGAGGAATTCCTCTAGTACCCACCCCTCAAACTGTCACTGCAAGATCGTACTATTGAGTTTCCAATAACCCCTGCTGGGGTCAAAACAAGGAGTAAGGCCAAAAGAGCCACCCAGCAGAAGATGATCTGAAACCTCAATCGGAACTAATGTCACGTGACTTGGGACCAAAGAAGGAGAGACAAAAAGAAAATCTATTCATGAGGCACGCATCGCCAGGTGATAAGTGCTGCTCCCCACAAGATGTTCTACATGATAAGCATCCACCAAAGAGGCACCGTGCATGATCTCACGAAAGGAAGAGGTGTCACAAAAAGTCTTTGTAGTGCGTCCACCCCAGTCAGAGGTGGACAGACCACAATTAAAGTTCCCCCCTCACACACCACATACCTGGAAGAGTGTAAGTAGGGGCAAATCAAATGAAACAGATCCACCCTATCCTTTTTACTCTGGGGAGCATACACAGTAATAAATCGGAGAAGCGTGTCCTGATAGGGTGACATCTAAAAGGAGCACCTGTCCTGGAACAAGATCAACCAATCTCGTAAGTCGCCAGGCATCGCCAGTAAGTAAAATTCCCACACCCACGCAGAGGTCTACACCTGCTGACCAAAAGGACGGACCCCAATGCCAACTTCTACCGGCTTGATAAATATCATTGGTAGTGTGTAAACGGGTGTCCTGAAGGAAAAGGACATCATAGTCCAGATTCTGATCCTGAAGGATCAAATAAAGTATACGTAAGTAAAATTCCCACACCCACGCAGCGGTCTACACCTGCTGAGCCCCAGATGTAGGGAGCAGATCTTTCAAAAGCGTAGGGGTTACACTCTGCACCCCACAGAGTACAACCTCTGCCTTCCACCGCATGTGCAATGGCCACAGCCAGCACTCTTTGTCTCTGTTGTTGCTGTGCCTGATAAGCCTGTTCCAAAATGCGATCCTGATTGTCTACCTTGTCTCTCTGGTTATGCATGGCCCAGGGGCAAGTACAAAGAGAGTGTCCAGTGTCATCACAGAGATTGGAACACTGTGCTCCTGTGTGACCCCTCTCCAAACATAAGTTACATCGAATCATGTCGCAAGGATAGCTAAGATGCGCATCAGATCCACAAACGCATGTCTTAGGTCATCCTGGATAGAAGCATTGTACCTGGACCCTTCCCAGATAAAAAACTCTTGGCAAATGCTGCAAACCAGTGGCTGTATGGCGCAATTTAATCCGGAAGCACCAGTGTCCCGTCCAGAACAGCTCAGTGTCCAGAACAGGCTCCGGTTCCCCCAGGACTTCACAGCGTTGAGCCAACCAATAGTGCACATCCTGTACCTTAACCCCCTCATTCTTCAGTAGGACTGTCAGCATATTTATTGGAGGCTTGGTAATAGGGGCCACCTGAAATGGGGTCCACAGCGGGGGGTCCTTAAGGCTATCATAATCCGATCAGAATTTATCTAGAAATACCGGAGATCGGAAACTTAAATCGAAATACCTGTCCATAGGGGCATGCAGCAATGCATACAGCTCATGAGGTGTCACAAGTAAGGAGTCCCACAACAGGACCTTCCCGACACAGGCCCTGTCAGGCTTCATGGCCAGTCCCCTTTACAAAAGAGACAGACTGCATTGCGTCACTGAGCAGGGGCAGGTGAAGATGTAAAAGAGTCCGACTGCCTGAATCATGACCAATTACCCGCTGCTGACCACGAAGCCCACCCAGTCAATCGAGGGTGAGCAGGTTGAGTGGAAGTCTGCAGAAATTTTAAGTCCACCCTGTCAGCAGCCCAAGACAATTCCTGTGCCCGTTGAGTCATAGCGGAGTCTCAAAGAGCAGGGGTTACAGAAGACAAATCAGGAGGTGATAAACCAGGCATCCGGGGCACACCTTCAGAGGCCCCAGTCCCCCCAGTGGGGTGTGCAGCACCAGGGGTTCCCATTGCAGGTTGAGTGGGTAAAACTGTCCCAGAGGCCATGGCCAAAAAAATCCCATCAGCAGCCAGAGGAGAAGTGTGTGTGTGTGTGTGTGTGTGTGTGTGTGTGTGGGGGGACTCTGGCAAAATGGACAGAGCCTCCGAAAGCACAGTCCCCAAGCATCCAAGCCCAGCGCCCACCTTCCCCACCTGAGCTAAGCCCCCAGGTCCAGGTTCCAGAGAATAGCTGGGCTCCCTAGGATCCAAAGGGAGTTCGGGGTGCCACTGTCCAATAGGGTCTGGTGTCCAACCCGCGTCCAACAAAGCACGGGTCGGGGACCACTGCTTAGGGGAGAAAGAGTCAGGTGCCTCCCGGGTCCTACCTCCAGCAGGGAGGGAAGGGTCAAAAGATCCACGCAAGGAAGAAACGGTCTCTTGAGATGCAGGCCCTGTAGCGCATGGGCCTCCAACACAGTCCCAAACATGTTCTGGAGGTAAGGGCCCACCATCACTCTGAGCTCCAGGCATCCCAGCGCCTGTCACAACCCCCTCCCAAGTGCCGTGTACCAGCTTTCCCGTAAAAAGAAAAGTTGAAGGTAAAGCCTTCTGTACCTGTGCCACCCCTTCCTATCTGTCATGTCCGGCACCAGTCCTCCAAGAATCCGCCACAGCCCGGGCACGTAAAGGCTGCGCCCATATACCACTATCCTCCGCACAGCTCAGATGCTCTCCAGGCGCCAAAAATATCGCCCTCTGGAATGCCCCGTGTTCCAAAAGGGGCCTGCTCTGTAGAAGATGATGCAGCCTCCACCAGCACAGCAACTCTGATCAGCGCCTTCCAAGTCCGCCAGTAGCTACCCTGTGAGCAACCTGCCTGAGGAATCCTGCGCCTATCCCACCATCCGCTCTGTAACACCACCAAGCATGGAACCAGCGTTCACCTCCGGGGCAAGCCACTGCAAATCCTGAGCAGGACCATCCACGTCCCACTCCACCTCAGTTGACACCACCTCGACCTTCACTTCAATTTCACTACTGTCCATAGAGCAAGCTGCAGCAACTCTCCCTACAGGACAAGTATGGGAATTTCCCCGGTGCCCTGGCCAAATTTCCCCCATTCACTAAATATACCACCAACAGCTTAATCTGGTTCAAGGTTAGTTGGCATTCATCTGTATCCCCTCCCCTGGGTCGTGCCTGAAAATAGGCAAGAATTTGTCTAGTGCACTTACCTGGTCAACAAATACTAAATAAATAAGTCATAATGCTGTTGTGACATCACAGTCTGTTGCCACAGGAATGGTTGTGGTGTCACAAACAGAGTATTATGCCCTTAGGTGGGGCATAAGCAACAGGAGCAGTGACATTCTTAGGGAACAAATATCCCATTTTCATTTATATTATTTCAGTAAAAAATAATTTGGATGGGGAATACAGGACTAATGTAAAATAGTAAGTTGAAGTGTGCCTATTATGTTTTTCTAAGTTCACCTGGAGGCACTGGCTGCTCTTTTAGTGAGTTACAAAGTAAAAGGTACATGCTAAATACAGAAAACATGATAATTACAAACTGCAATGCATCTAACACTTTTGTTTTTTAAATGTCTCCTAAGTTAACAAGAAACTAAGACTTGGTGCTTCACTGAAGCTATGTGGAAGGATTGGACTACAGTTGCTCTGTGTGTGCAACTGTGACAAATCTGACAGATCCCACAGCGATCTCTATGTTTTTCAGTGTAATCATTCTAACCAGATTACTGAATTCTAGTTTACTTTAAAAAGAGTGTTTTACTTTAAAAGGAATTTATAAAATGCTCTTTATAGTAAACAATTTACACACGCAGCACACTAGAGGGAATGACAGAAAATAGTGGCGTGAGTCTCAGCTGTGAAGCACTAGTGTCCAGGTCTGCAAATTGCTCGGGGAGGGTGTAGCACAGAAAATATATCCTGTTTCTACTTATAACTTGTTAACCACTCCCAAAAACCTTTCAAATGCGCAAGTACTGACTAAACTGTTCAGATGTGCTTAATGTCTGTACAGATGATACTGATAACTATACCCTTTGCCGTACAAGCCCTTACAGCATAGGTGTTGTCATGGGGGTTCCTTGGTGCCTAGAAACCTCCTTGCATCTTGCTTATATTTTAGTAAACAAAACAAAACATTATTTTTATACACCTGGAGAATTCTTTGATGGATGCCACCCCACCCCACTGTTCTCAAATTTCGATTACATCCCTGTACAGAGTGCATCATTTCTGCTAAAATAATTAAGGCATCAGTTAGTAGTACTTGCCAATCCAACAGCAACTAAATAACTGAAGGAACTACTGTGTTCCATCTTACTGCACTGTGAATCTCTTCCCTGCACAAAATACACCTTAACATTGATTTAAGAGGCCAGAGAAGGGACTTTCACTGACTGTGAGTGAGAGTTGGTAGGTATAGTGTTTCTCTTAAAGGTGTATTTGTCAGATAAATGTCACTAGTCAAACAGAATTGATCTGCAAGGAAAACACACTAAGTGGGTGCACTTTACAAATGGAGTTTTGTAAAAGCACAGAATGAGAGAAACCAGAGCCCCCAGTGACATCCGGGACTGCAGAAAAATCCTGTCTTTTTCCAGGGTGGACCCAGACTGCTTCAAGCTTTCGAACCTTGTTTAAAGAGGAATACTGGGTTCTCTCTATCTTCATACATTCTAACAAGGAATTAACCCACTGCACTGCTACTGGGTACCTCTCTCAGCCCCACCCCCCCAGGAAATGACATATTTCACTACAACAACTCCTAACTTCCACACTGGTTGTGTGAGGTCTGTGTCTTTTCAGTCTCCTACATGTAGTCCCTGGAGGACCACCTATGGGGGCTGGATCGGTGGGAGAACAAAAGTCCTGGATAATATAGAGGAAATTTCTCTCCAGAAGGGCTGGATATGTGGGCAGGCCCATAACGTTTGGAAAAAAGTGCCTGTTATGATTTTGCACTTAGGAAAATCATAAGACTTGTGGAGTCTATTTTCTGCACTAAATTGGGGGCATAATAAGATCTATAGAGTACATTATAACTGACCTATCTTAGGCAGTTATTAACCAAGCAGAGCCCCCTGCTCCTTCACTATGTGGGCTCACTCACTTTCTGTCCTGGGCTGCCCTGCTTGGTCCACCTCCCACTACTGCTTAGTCCTGACGAGTGGATTCAGGATACTTCCCAACAGTAACACACAGGCCTGCTGCATGGGTTTTGCATGGGATTTCCACACCAAGAGCACTTCCTCATGGAGAAAGCACCCCCCCCAATCCTGCAGTTGCCTACAGTAAGCGTGATCTGGCTGTAGTTATGCAAAGAAGTCTGCCGGGAAGAGTGCATACTTTGATGCTACCTTTCTACTATAATGGGGTGTTGGAGGGGGCGGTGTTGGGAGGAGTCTGTTTGCACATTGTGAGCCAGGTGAGTTTTCCATTGCTGCTAATGTTTGTTATGCCAAATACCTGCTGGAATATCTGTCTCTGTGGATCCCTCTGTTACTTTCCGGATCCATAACCCTGCTCATACGTTAATAAAATTACTGCTTGTAAGTCTGCCAATAAATAAGTTTATTTAAAAAAAAAAAAAAAAAAGGGCTGAATGTCTTTTGATCAGATGCAGTACAGTTCCTCTGCATGAACCCCTGGTTAATTACTCCCACAGAGGAGACAGTCAAGATACCGCCCAGTTCCAAATTTGGAACTAGAGAAGCTCCAGGCAGTAATGAAAACCTCTGGTATAGTGACGGCTTTGAAACTGCATTAAACTACATTAATACACACATTAGGGTTGCAAAAAACACAAAATGGACAAAGTAAGAATATGAAAGAAAACTAGAAGTTAAAGTCTCGAGTGCCTTGGCAAACTAGTAGTGTGGTATTCCTTAGGGTTTTCAACCTTAATGCCCATCCCCTTCTCCCTGGCCTCATGACCCAAGGACAAGCTGCAAGTCGAAGCTCCTGCCCCACAGGTCCGGTGCTTAAGCTAGACAACTATGGTTCTCTACATGGGGCCTTCAGAGTCATATTTTTCTTCACACAAAGCAGAAGACCATTCATAACTTTCTTCATGCAGGATCCTGAGTGACTTGAATGAAGCAGGAGTTAATTTATTGCTTCCTTCGCATATGGCCCTACAGAACCTGTGCGAAGGAGGAAATCGTGTTTTCATAATATTCTTCACTCATAACAAGAGATCATTCATTACTTTTTTCATACAGTAACTACGTGCCCTGGTTGTATAGCTTGTCCTTCATTCACGGTGCTAGGAAATAGGAGAGAAGGCAGGGCCATTAGGGTTGATAACCACAAGGAACACCAGAGTACCAATTTGCAAAGACTCTTGAGACTTTAACCCTTAATTATTTTTCATTTCCTTACTTTGTCCATTCTGTGCTTTTACAACTCTAAAATATATATCTAAAAATATAATTTTCTGCAATGAATTTCTTTACTTTTTTGAGAAAATAAGTTTTAACTCACTTCACACCAGGCCCTTTTGACCCTGCTCAAATCAGGAACTAAATCCTAACTAACTTTGCACAGGGCCAAACAGAATACACAGGGCCCTTTGGGCCTGCTCAAATCATAAGCCAAGTCCAACTTGTGTGCCTATCCTCTAACTGTGTGGGGTGGTTCAACTGCACACTGCCCTCTTGAATATTTTGGGTGCCCTCATGGACTTTTGACCCTCATGATTTGGGGCATCTGAGACACTGCTCTGTTTCCAGTATGTAGTGCCCACCTGTTTGCCAAGGTGGTCATACAGCTCATCCCTTCTCATATAGGGCTATGCCCTTAATATGCTCTTATACAACTTTACTTTCGAGCACTGCCCTCAGCAACTATCAAGCACACCCCCCAACCACTATTAGGCACACGTCCCGGAGATTACCACTTACCCCAGGCTGTATCCCCCTGAGGGGTCAGTTCAACCCTTCAAGGGCTTGTCTCCAAAGATAACTCCTCAAGGACTGGGCAAGGCCCTCTATCATCCACCTATGGGCTTTGTACTCAGAGTAGACACATGGGCAGCCAAGCCTAAAGCAACTGCTACATACAATATGCCATCTACTTCTCCCGGAGGTACATTCACCAAATCTCAGATTCCTTTGGTGTGACCAGGCATGCCCTACATGCATCTTTCAAGGGGAGGTAGGAGTCCTCATATGTAATGACTACTTTATTTGTAGAGCCCTGTAGCACCTCAGTGAGGGTAGACAGTCTCAGAGGGACAGGAGATGACAAACAATCCATACCCACAGTGGAGCAGCGTGTCAGAGGTTTGGAATCCTTGAAGCCAATATATAACTGAAAGATACTGTAAATGTTATACCTAGAGATATGATGACTTAAGGCTTTGGATCCCCAAAGGTTTCTTCCATGGGGGGGTCCTCTCCTCCATGCCAAAGTTCATAAAATAATAAATTTAGTTTCGCTGAAAGGTGACTCTGTATGGTGGATCTACTAATGTTATCCTAATCTGTGTAGTCTGTTCAACCCTATTGTCTTGGCCTCCCTCCTTAAAGAAATCCTGTGTCTGGACCATTAATATTTTGCCATTGGCTCTGACATTTTTGGGCATCTAGCCTAAGGTACCTTCAACCTAAGAGAACTTCATCTTGCGCCACTGGTCCAAGGGTAGAACCCTCTCTAAGAGGGTTCCTGTTGCCATCATGGTACCTCGAAAGGGTGGTAGTCCCTATAAGGAGGAGAGACAGCATGAATGGACACACCTACATAGCAAAATCATTCTAACTACTTACAGCTCAAGCTCAACCTTCAACGGTACTAACACAAATTATCATAAACCAAGCATTCTACTACAAGTCAAGCTTTAGCACTAAACTCACACCTACTTACCATTCACTCTGGTTTGCTCAAGTACCCGTACTTCATTGCCCAAAAGACCGGTAAATTACTGGAGTACAGCCCTGGGTTCAGTGAGGCTTCTGATGACTCATACAAACACCCACCGACCACTACTTAAAAGCCCATGTCCTCATTTCCTTTGCTGTCATCTTCTCCTCCACCAGCATTCTTCTTTCTTTAGGGGCATCTTCTCAAAAGGTACCTATAGCCTAAAGGAATATCCTTCCTGTGGCATATCTAGTGGTGGAACCCTCTTTACAAGGGTCTCTGTGCCTTCCTGATACCCTGAAGGGTAGTAGTCCTTGTAATGGGATGTTGCAAAAGCATTTTAACTACCCACAACTCAAGCTCAGCCTTCAACAGTATTAAGCATTCAATCATAAACCAAGCACTCCATTACAAACCAACCCTCAGTACTAAGCTCATCCTTACTAATCATTTAATCTATGTTGCACATGAACCCTATACTTACTTAGCTGCCTACGAAACCAGAGAACTATAGCCTGGGGTTCGGTGAGGCTGTGAACTCATACCACCACCCAACCCCACTTAGTGCTACTTAAGTGTACATGTCCGAAGTGTCCTTTGGGTGCTCATTTTCTTTGTTCCCACCATCCTCCCTTCCTCCTCCTCCTCTGGCAATGCACCTAATTTCTTAGGGGCATCATAGGCAGAAGTGTTCAATTCAAAACTTTCAGGCTTGCCCAGCCACGACTGTAGCTGAATTTTCACTTGCCTCTATTCATTACAATGAAATTAGCTCTCTTTTTGTACTTGCCCTTCAAGGAAATTTAGATGCCCTGGACAGGGAGCAATGGGATGTGCACACCCTGATCATGGGCATGTTCCCTAAGGTACCTTAAGGCTAAGGAAACTTCATTTCTGTGGCACTTATAGGGGTGGATCCCTCAAGTAGCGGTCCTGTGCCTTTATAACACCCCAAATGGAAGTAGTCGCAGTAATGGGGACAGAGGATAAACAGACACACATGTTGCAAAATTATTTGCACTACCTACAGCTCAAGCTCAATCTTTAACAGTACTAAAACATTCTATCACAAACCACGAATATGATTACAAATCACTCTTTGGCACTACAGTAAACTCATACTTACTAGTCATCCTATCTGTGCTGTACAAGCACCCCATACTTAACTGCCACAGAATCAGATATCAAAAATGTACTGCTTTAAGAGTTCTCACAAATAATACCTTGAAGGTTAGTTTATCACAATGGAATGCAGCACCAATCAGTAAGCAGCTTTCATATGCTGATGACATCAAAATTGCCTAGTGAAGCCAGCAGTTGATCAAAAGAGAAACCACTAAATTTTCATGTAAACATCTGGTTTTCAAGTAATAACTACTAAACAGATGTTTTAGAAATTAAACCCACAGTGGTCCGAATGAAATTTCTCAGTTTAACATCACTGCATAGGCCGGCCCGGTGGCGCTGAGGGTTGAGGTGCTTGGATGCCACATCTCACGCCGCGCCGGCGCCGCGGCCCAAGAATGGACTTAGGTCGCCAGGGCTGGCAGGGGAAGGGAAGGATTGGCGCCCCACTTTACAGCTCTCCTTCCGGGTGGGTTAGGATATGCGCCAAGATTGCAGTGGACACTCCATGGAGACTTGGTGTCGCAGGTTGGGCACAATATTGGGAGAGCCGGCAGACGTTTGCAGACTAGTGCATTGATGTCAATGCACACGGGCTCTCTAGAGAGAAAAGGAGGAAAAACATCTCCCAAGCCTCCTAGATGACCACTACCGTTGCCTGCTTCGCCACCCGCTGACAAATAAGGGGCAGACTCCGCTGTGTGCAGCTCGATCACTCGGGGAGAGAGGAGGGTTAGGAGGGTTCCTGCCTTGCCCCGTCCGTGGGGTAATCCAGGCCATCAAGGGACCCAGAGATTCACGAGTGTGTGGCAGTCTAGGAGCAGACGGGGTAGTCGGTAGGGTCAGGAAGCAGAGCACCTTGGTGGCCTGAAGGAGTGGAGGTTAGGAGACAGTAGAGGCGTGAAATAGAAAGTAGGGGGAAAAACAAAACAACACATCACTTCAACATACAAACATATGAAAAAGCCCGCAGAAGAAGGCCATTTGGTCTATCAAGTTTGCTCGTATTGCAGGGTCCACAGTTTGAGCCAATGTCCCTGCCCTCCCTCCCCACTACTCCCATCCTCTCTACCCATGATCCGTACCGTCCCCCTATGCCTATCCTAGTCTCTTTAAAGCTGCCCATTGTCTTTAATGAGATGACCCCTTCCAGCAGCACATTCCAAGTATCCACCACCCTCTCTGTGAAGAAGTGCTTCCTGACCTCCTCCTAAACCTCCCACCCCCAGCTTAAGACTATGCCCCTCGTGTTATGGTTGCCAATCAGCTTAAAGAGACTCCTCCTTATCAACCTTATTTATTCCCTTCAAGTACTTGAAGGTCCCAGTCATGTTCTCTCTCTCGCCCCGTCTTCCAAGGAGTACATGTCCAGTGCCCTCAATCTCGCCTGTATGCCTTACTCTGCTGACCTGCTATCATATTTGTAGCCTTCCTCTGGACCTTCTCCAGCAGGTTAATGTCCCTTTTGAGGTGTGGGCACCAGTACTGAACTCCATACTCCAGGTGCAGCCTTACCAGTGACCTGTACAAGGGCAGTATAATCTCCCCTCTCCTACTACTGAACCCCCTAGATATGTATCCCAGCATCTTGTCTGCCTTTGCTGCTGCTTTCTTGCACTGCGTGGAGTGCTTAAGGTCACTAGGGATCATCACTCCCAGGTCCTTCTCCTCCTCTGATGCAGATACTCGGACTCCACCCAGGTAGTACTCTGTCCTGGGATTCTTGGCTGCAATATGCATAACTCTGCATGTCTTGGCACTGAAGCCAAGCTGCCAGATTTTGAATCACTTCCTCAGATCTTTCTGTAGGTCCTGTATCCCTTCAGCTGTGTCCACTCTCCCACAGAGCTTGGTGTCATCCGCAAATAGGTACAATGTGAAGGGGGTCATGATTTTCATAGCTCATTCGGGCTTCTGCTGTTCGTGAGTTTTGGTCCTCCCACACTCAGTTGTAGAGATAAACTGCATATTTTGAGGGAAGGCATTGTATATTGCAATTTATACAAGTTATACGAACTCAACTCACTCAAAATAAATGAGTTATTTTTAGTGTAAGGTACCCAAACAAAAACTAAATGGATTATAACATACCCAAGTTAAAAATAAATGTTTATTTTTCACTTGGGTACTTCACCTTGACTGACCAATCCCCTATTAAATCCTGCAAAATTAACATCCAATCAAAAAGCTTCCTTCAATACTGAGGAAAACACAACTGTCTTCGTGTTGCCTCCTCGCAACTGATTTTACCTAGTTCACACACAATTTTTTCCCCCTTCACTATGCCTGCCCTATTTTAAATGTACACACCTGCCTCGGCTCTTCCTCCTGCACTCTGATACAACTCCGTCACAGTTTTCGAGCTTGCACATTACGTCTGTGTGGCACTCGCACTGGCTCCATTTCCCACTCCAACAGCCACTCACCTTTCCTGAGATCAACAACAAAATTTAAACACCATCTCTTTCAACTTCTCTGGACAGTCAGCAGTAAAAATGGTAAACCTCCGAACCGTATCTTACTGCTCTATAGTCACCACTCCAAGCCGCAGACCTCTTTACATCTGTTTGGTATTTCATTACCTCTGTGATGTGCAGTGTGCTTCATAACTCCACCATCCAGGGCAAAGCTTACCCCTGCAATCCCCATCATGGCACACAATTTACGAAACAAAAAAAATGCACTTTTTAATACTTAAGCTCTATGAAACCAAGCAGCCTTAAGGTAAAAAGGGGGGGGGGGGCAAATAAAAAAAGAAATGTAAAGTAAAACGTCTCTGGACAGTAGCATGCAATCCCTATGAACACAGTACAAACCACTTATATTGCTGTACGAGATTATGAAAAATAACATTTTCAAAGTTGAATTAATTGAGCGTGCAATCACCTGACAAAAAACTACACACTTTAATGCCATTTCTGAGGGGGGCATAACTTTTGTAACTCACCTGTGGCTTTGCCACTTGTTAGCTATAGTCTTGCTGTCTTACTCATAGAAATAAACGGTGTATTTTTTGTCAGGTCACTGTTATCCATTATTTATTTAATTATTTTTTGTTGAGTGGGAAAAAGAGTTTCAGCCTTATCCTGGGGGAGACAGAGAAACAGGCGACTGATAACCGACAAGGTTAAGCAGTGGGTGTTTTTTTTTTTATCTGTTTATGTTCCAAATTAGCCAGCCTTTGCACCCATTAGCCTGCACCACTAGCCCTGATACCCTGCCATCCCCAGGACTTATCATCAGCTCCCTGTAATCCCACAGCATCCCCCCTTCCCCCATGGTGAGGCCTTGTGAAGAGCGGAGGCAGTTCACTGATGACAATCTGCGAGTGCAGATGCAGCCTGGTCAGTGGGCGCCGGCTATCCTCCCTCTCATTCATTTAATCTCACACTTTTTTATTAAAATCTATAAACACAGATGCTGACCCATCAGTTGAGTACCAAGGGCGCTAGTTTTCACTGACGTCCAGTTATTCTGTAAGTTATATCATATTACATCCCAAGTAATGGATGGCGTGTTGTATTTTTATTTGTTTACACAACTGAGGTGTGTAATACCACATAAACCATGAGTGCGAACCACGAGTGATTTCTGATGGTATTGCACACCAAGAGTTTGTAAAAAAAAAAAAAAATATGAATAATGTGAACACCCCATACTTTATTCTGTATAACTGCTGACTGGTTTAGTGGTGTGTGTGTGTGTGTGTGTGTGTGTGTGTGTGTGTGTGTGTGTGTCTGGAGGGGAGGCCAGTGTCCTTTCTGTGGCATTTTGTTTTTGAGAGCACAAGACGGTGGCAGCTTTCCCTTTCAGTTTGGCTAACATCCACGCCATAATAACCAAGTTCCATTCTGTAATAACAGGCCAGCTATTACAGCATTCAAAAGAGGTTCAGTCCAGTCAATGAATGGACTCACTATCGGTATATACAGTAAAAAACATACAAATACAATAACACAGATTCATAGAAGTGTGACGGCAGAAAAGGACCGACCAGGCCCACCGAGTCTGCCCATTTGTCCAGCTATCTGTTTGGACCTGCGCCCCCCACCCTTAACACTCCTCTGTTGTTGTCCCATGAAACATAAAATCAGACAGTAATTAGTACAAACACTAACAATAACGTGTACAGATTTATATGCTCATGACTAGTGTTTTGCCCTGTTCTCCCTCCCTTTGTGACAGTATAAAAGTGTGACTGCATGCACATAACGGGTGTGCTCTAGTGGGGAAAATCTGGCCAGAACACTGGGGAAATATCTCTTTTAGTGCCATGGGGTATTAAACACCCACTGGAACAATGAACAGAACATACATACAGGACCACAGTTTAACATCTCGTCCAAAACACAGCACAGTGTCCCCTAAACACCTTGATGGGGGCGTTGGTATGGTTACTTCTAACCATGAGGAATGTGCCCCTGCAGAGCTAAAGACATCACACTTCTGCAGCACCTGGTGTTCAGCTACCAACACCACTTCCTGCAACACCTGATGATCAACGGAGGTCCCCCATCCTATTACAGACCAGGCCCGACCCTGCATAGCTTCAGAGATCTGATGAGATCAAGTTCCAAGGTGTAACAGCTGCACACACATATCACATGTGCATGTATGTAAACTCTCCCTTCTGCAACAGTCATTGACATACCTTTCAACTATCGCACAATATGAAGAACATCTCTCACTGTACCCATCAGAATGGCTTTGTCCCAGACCATTCCACATGGAAAAGATGCTGCCCATATGGAGACGGTGCTGTGAACTCAGACTTTTGAGGCAGAAATCTTAACACTCGTAAGATATTGAATCAAAGTTAACCTTTCCGCAAATAAAGACACTAGTCTCCAGCGTTCTGATTGTACCTCCATGTTTTATGATGTGCCCCTCATCATGATGGTCGGTGTCTCACATTCTGAGTGTAGACACACTTCAGTGACAAAGGGTTGTGACTAAGGTATGGTCATGGCTGTTACATCTCATCTCACTGCCCTTGGCTTGCACCTGTGTTAATGTCGTAATACTGCCTATATTACAACTTTTCACTACTGCTGTCCCCTGGGACTGCCTTTTAAATGAAATGCTACATTTCAAGGGGCCCACCTGAGGAGCTGACATTACCCCCTGGCATTAGATGGTTTGGGGGATAGGGGCCCATCTCAAATGACTTATCCTGGGCTCCAAATTCTTAGCTGCACCCCTGGAAACACACACAAAATACATAAACTGAAAGCATTTGTAAAGGGATGAGCTATTACCTAAATTCAGTTTTGCATGTTTCACTGTAGACCTCTATAAAAACTCTGCCAACACCAACACCGAACTCCCCCGCTGCAGGCATGCCAGACCACTTGCCAGTCACTGCAAGCTGAGTCCCCCCCCCCACACGCAGCTGCCCTGTGAGGTGCAGGCGGGAGGGGGAAGGCTGCTGCTCTTACTCTAGCCTTCCGTCAGAGTCTAGGAAGCCTCTATGGGAAAAGTGAGCTCCCTCTACCATGCAGCAAGGAACAACAGTCCACTCTCTCAAAACAAACAGCCCCCTGGACCCGTAATAAGATCCAAAGCCAATACAGCTTTGTAACTCGGTACAGCTTAGAGAAAACAAGCACGGATGAGGACTCCTTTGCGCCCCCCCCCTTGCATCTCACTTTTCAATGGGTTATTTGATCGGCTCCATTTTGGTACCTTCTCGCCTTTTAATGACCACCAATCAAATTAAGATCCTTTTTGGACATAGATCAATAGTGCAGATCAAACAAGGAGTTTTGACTTTTTTTTTTTTTGTTACTTACAATCAGACCATTTAAATGTTCACTTCTTTACGACCCTTTTCTATGATAATAACCATTGCACTTGTTTCACTTGATATAAACAATGCTACTGTATCGTTTATATACTCTCACTGTTTACTGTAACAAATTACTTTGTATGCATCTTGTAGTGTTGCACTGTTTGTAGGTTATGATAAGGGCAGCCTAGGAAAATGGGTACCTGCATTTCTAGGCGTTCATTTACTAATACAATGAAATAAACATAATAATATAAAAAAAAAAAAAAACAGGGAGGAAGACTAACTTGAAACTAAAGTACAGAAAACTGGCGGGTTGTGATGGTACAAGTTGCACTTTCAGTCTGAGTTCAAACAACCCCTTGCAGAACACTCCCTCACCTACCAGGTCAGCCCCCCGAGTATGTATGTATATCACTGTGCAGCCCTCCCTACATTAGGGATAATACGGTTAGTTGTGCATGTGCAAAAAATAAATAATCAGTCCCTACCTAATTCGGATCCCCTTATATCAGCAGCTCTGTTTCGGCGCCTCAACCTCCCCACCCGTACCTACCAGAAGTGGTGGGATAAACTTCATCCACCAAACCAAAATCTTCCCTGCAAACTGAGCTGCAATCCCTTAAGCACCGACACCACCGTCCTGGGCAGCACCGCAGTTCAACAATGTAGCAGCAACCCTCGACTCCCCAGTCTGCTTACAAGGTCGCCAGACTCGCTGCACGCTTTCTGCCGAGTCGGGCTGCCCCACCTGGTGTCAAGGAATTTCCGGAAGGGCCCCACTTCAGATGGGCTTCTCTCTCCAACTAAACCGTGCACATATCTACTTTCTGTTAGTGGGCTTCTGATCACCGTAAGTAAATCTAAAACGCAAACACTGAGACACTGTTCGAAGCTGAGTAAAAACAAGTTTTACTCGTGGGGCCCCGCCCTACTCTTTTTCCAGGTGGCCCCCAGTATCAACCTTCCAAGTGGGCCTCCTCTACCACAAACTCTGTTAATACCCTCTCATTTTCTAAACAACTCTCCGCTTTGGATAATTACAATATTCCACACCCCACACCGAAATAAACCAAATGACAAACACAGACCCACAGAACGGGGAGGTGTAATGTTGCACTTGGCATGTCCCCCGGGCAGTTTTCTGTCCGTCCAATACTTAAACACGGGGCAGAGGAGGGTTAACCGTCCACATGGCACGTTTTCCCTTAACCCAGTCGCATACTACCCGGCCCGCATGCCAGCATGTTTTTCCCCGTCCAATGCCGGACTCCCCCTCTAGAGAAGCGATACTTTAAATAATCCGGAGCAACATCTTGCAGAGACTTTCTCCCACCCACCTTAAGGCTGTTTTACGGAATTATTTTCTGGGTCCGCCGCCTAACCCCCCCCCCTCCCCCCTTTACCAATCCTATCCCATCTGCTGCTGCACTTTTCAAGGTTACAATTTACATCGTCTCTCAACCTCCTCTTAAACCTGCGATTTACTGAGACAGCAGCTCGATCTTTGCCGCTTGCAGCAAATAAGTCCCTCGCCCTTGACTCCGAGACTCCCAGCACAGATTTTTAACCAGCAAACATACAGCAGAATAAACACGATTCCGAATTGCACTCTACGCAGACGCCCGAGCATCAAGATCCTTGAATTAAAATAATAATAAAAAAAAAAAAAACAGTTATCTGCAATGTAAACTTTACGGTAAACAGCTAATCGTCTCGTTTTAATTACACGGTTTTACTGATGTACTAACCCATGTCCAGAAGCGGGGTGATCCTACACAGATCCCGATTTAAAATCCTCGTAAAAAAACCCAAAGGTGCTGCAGCAGTGCCATCTCGATCTGTCAAATAACCAGCATTAAAAAAAAGATCAAGGGGAAAATGGCGTCTCCGGTGTGAGGAGTCCTGGATAATTCGCACAAGTCCGACTAATGTGGCAGGAGATTCGATGTGCCGGATAAATCCCCAATCTGCGGCCAATGTGGTACGGGGAAGGCGGGGGTCCGATTTTGTGAAATAAAGCTGTTTCTTGCCGTGGAAGGTTATGCTGATCACTGCAGATTAATCAGGATTGAGCTGCCTGTGACTGCTCCATGGCCTCTCTCTCTCACTCTCGAGTCCTGGAGTTGAGAAAAAAATCAAGATGTTGTTACACAGAAAAAATTGAACGCTCCCGTTAAATCCCCTGTTCCCGAATCTTTTGTGGCTGGTGCTGAGATTCCAGATGGCGGTGGTCGAGTTGATCCGATGTTGGATTTGTTGATTTTTTGGGGGCTGTTGAATCAGAGCTCGGCGAATGCGATCTTTGCTTCCATCCCTCTTCTGTCTCTGTTTCAGTTCTGCGGTAGTAAAATGGTAATGAATCAAACAGCGGGGCTGTAACACTCAGTACTGAGCTAATGCACTCAATACTGCCACTGCCTGACATAACACAGGGGTACAGACTAAAGGGAAAAATAGATCAAAATACTAGGCTGCAGAGATTCGAACAATTGCACACTTAAGGGTAAATAAACTGCAAATGTGGATGGAGTGTTCTTGCTTCTCCGTACTGACTTACAGACAGTATATACAACTTTTAAACTCGACCTTGCTCACCTTAGCGTCCTCCAACGGTAATTATTGCAAATATTAATGCACATATCAATCAAATCAATCAATCAAAATATTTCTTTATCCAGGTGGGCACCATTGAGCAAGGGTCATTTGCAAAGTGGACATGGTCATGAATACATCAAAGTACAGTGCAGAAGCAGGTACACAAAAAGCAATAATATACAAGGAAGAAAAAGTATGTACAGTACAAGGTTGTAATAAATAAAAAAAACAGCTTTACAATTGAAGAAGTCAGCAGATGTACAGTCAACCATAGGCATACAGGGGTTATAAGCAGAGATCTTCTGAGTGAGGCAGCCGGCAACTATACATATAAACCACAAAACGCACAACCATTCACTGCTGGACTGTGCTGTCTCCTCCCACCCCCACAGGATCCTACGTGCGGGCCTGCTCCCTGACTCCCTAAGTGACCACCACATGATTTTCCTGATCAGGAAAGTGCACTGACCCACAGCACCCCCCCCAAAGATGCTGCGCACAAGGTCATATAATTCCCTGGACCTAGCGTCGCTCGTGCTAGACCTAGGCCAAGTAGACTGGTCCTTCATCCCAGTGGCCACATCTATTGATGTTGCCCTGAAAACCTTCAAGGCCAAATTTCTTAAAGTCTGGGACAAAAGTGCCCCCCAGCGCACAAAAAGAGTCAGAGGCGCACACCTTCCCTGGATCACCGCTGATATCAACAGCAAATGCTACTCCAGGGATCACACATGGAAAGTCCACAAGAAACTGGGCACACAGGCATCCTTCCAAACCTACGGAGCCCTTTGCAACTCCTGTACTATCCTCATCCGCCAGGCAAAAAATAACTATTTTCTATCAGCTTTTAGCGCAAACATAAACCACCCGACAAACTTCTGGAAATCATTCAAATCCCTGTTCTCCAGCCCCCTCAACCTCCATCTCCGACACTATCAGTTCAGGGCACTTATATCAATGATCCCTGCGAGGTAGCCGAAGCCTTCAATACCTACTTCTCCAGCTGCATTGACTTGCTTCTATCGTCCCTCCAGTGTCCAACCCCCCAGGGCCCCACCCCCCAACCAAGTGCGCCCCCACCAGCCTCACAGTTCTCCTTCCGCCCTGTATCCCAAGCCGAAGTTCTCAAATCTCTACGCTCCCTGAACCCCAACAAAGGCAAATACCCCACATCCCTGGATGCCAAGATGTTATACTTGTCTGCCCCAGCCATAGCCGCCCCTCTAGCCGCACTATTCAACCTCTCCTTCATGTTGGGCAAGCTTCCCTCTGAATGAAAACGGGTTATTGTCATTCCCCTACTGAAAGAGGGCGACCCCTCTTCCCCAAGCAACTACCGCCCCATCTCCCTACTCCCGATTCTGGCAGAAATACAGGATTGTCTTGTCCTCGCCCAACTCTCTCCCCATCTGGACGCCTCCTCCTCCTTCTTCACTCCCTTCCAATCCGGCTTTTGCAAATCTCACTCAGCCATCACCTCCCTGCTATGAGTCACTGGCGACATACTCACCAGCATGGACAAAGGCCACATCACCTCTGCCATCTTTATAGACTTAGCCAAGGCTTTCGACACCATCTCACATACTCTGCTCCTTTCCAAACTAACTGAAGCCGGGCTCACCAAACCAGCCCAGCACATGGTCCCACGACTACCTGGTGGGCAGACATCAGGCTGTAAAAGTCGCCTCACACATCTCTAACCCCCTCCCAGTTAATGCCGGCGTCCCCCAAGGGTCAGTCTTGGGCCCACTGCTCTTTTCCATATTCCTAAACGACCTCCCATCAGCCTGTCGCTTCGCATCCATACAAATGTATGTAGTCGATACAGTACTGTATGCCACAGGCCCCTCCACAAGCACAGTGGCAAATCTCCTTCAGCAGGATTTCAACTCCATCCAGGAATGGTTCAGGACAAACCAACTATTCTTAAACCATAAAAAAACAATGTCACTAACTTTCGGCTCTCAGCAAAGACTCTTCCGCCAAGCCCCCTGCCACCCCTTCAAAACCCTGGATGGGACCCTCCTGGAACAATGCGACTGGGGGAAAAATTGAGCTAAAACCATAGAAAGTGATGATGGCTGTCGTGTACTTGTTTATTATGATAATGACAGAGGAGGGGTAGATAATTGGGACACTACTATGGATGGGGTGGGAGAATTTAGCCAGGCTGGAGTGGACAGAGAAGGGTGGGTGCAGCAGGAAGAGTTAATAGGGAAAGAGTGAGAGCCTGGGGTAGAAACATGGTGAGCGTCAGGATGGAAAGGGGGAGTTGCGGAATTAGTGGGCTAGCAGTGAGGAAAACATTTGCAAGGTGCTTTCATGTAGTGATTGTAGAGTGCCTTGAAGATATTCAGACTAACAGGACAGCTCAGCTTCAAGTTCCTTTGTAAATCGTTCCACAATGTGGGTAAAGAGAAGCTTAGAGCAGCTTTGCCGAAACGAGTTTTGACACTTGGAGGGCAATTAGGGAATAACTCCTTAGAGCGTAAGTGCCTAACACATTCTGTGGAATACAATCTGAGACATATGAGGGGAGCTTGTTGGTCACCGCTCTGAAGGCCCATAAGACGGCATTTCTATTCCTTCTGTAGTGAAGAGGAGTCCAACCTAACGATGAGTACAGGGAGCAGTGGTGTGTGGAAAGTGGAAGGCCAATAATGAACCTGATAGCTCTGTGGTAGAGGGTGTCCAACTTAGCCAGTGCAGAGGCAGTGCAGTGGCTGTAGAGCAGGTCCACGTAAATCTATTAAAGATAGGAAGGTAGCTTGAACCAGTTGAATCTTGGCCTCCTTTGTGAGTAGGTGGTTTATTCTGTAGAATAGTCCTAATCTTTGCCTTAGTTTCTTCTGTAGTTCTTCGAGATGGTCGGCGAAGGAAAGTTTATGATCGAGCCAAACTCCTAGGTATTTGAATTTAACTACATACTCTAGTGTTTCTCCAAGAACAGTTGTAATTTGAGGGATAGCTCCCCCCCCAGCAGGAATTGCCGCATACAAGGAGGGGGAGAAGAGCATGGCTTTTGTCTTTTTCACATTGAGCAAAAGCTTTTTGTTTATGAGCTGGTATTGTAGAAGGTTAAATTCAGCTTGGAGGGCTTCACAGGCTGCTTCCGGCGTGGGACGACAAGTACAGTACAGTGTCATCCGCGAATAAGTGGATGTTGGCTTTTTTGATGGGGTCATTGATGTTGTTAATGTAGACTGCAAAGAGGAGGGGACCAAGGATAGGGCCCTGCCCCTCAGCATAGGTTTTCATGGAGAAAGATCACCTTCAGCTTTAACCTGCTGTTTCCGTTCTCCGAGGTAGTCTGCAAATCAGCACACAGATTTATGGTCCAGGCCTAAGGTGCTTAGGGAGGAAAGAAGCAGGCTGTGATCGACTGTGTCGAATGCCTTACTATGATCCAAGAAAACGGCACAGACATACTTCTTCTTGTCAAGGTCTAGGAGCCAATCATTGGTCACCTTAGCTAGGGCTGTGATGGTGCTGTGCTTTGCTCTGAATCCAGACTGAACTGGGTTTAACAGGCTTCTGGAGTCTAAGTATACCCCTAGCTGGCCACACATTATTTTTTCTAGTAATTTAGACAGGATGGGGAGGAGGGAGATCGGTCTGTAATTATTTAGATCGCAGGGGTCACCTGCTTTTACTAGAGGGATGACATGGGCTATTTTCCATTGAGGGGGGAGGCTACCCTGGGACAGTGACATGTTGAATAGGTGGGTGATTGGCACCGCAAGCACATGGTAGGCACATTTCAGATAGTATGGCTCTATGAAGTCAGAGCCTGCTCCCTTTCTGGTGTCCAGTTGCAGCAGTAGGTCTTCCACCTCTTTTAGAGAGACAGGCAGGAGGGAGAAGGCCTCCTCGGTAGAGGGGGACTCATGGGTTGGTGGGCCCTGAGCTGTGCAGAGGTCATTGGCAGGAGAAGTATCAAATGCTAGCCCTGCCGTTGCAAAATGGTTATTGAGAGCTTCCAATATCTCCGATTGGTTAGAGATAATGCTGCCACCAGACTTAATTTTTGCTGGAATGGAATTACTAGGTGCATGGCCAGACATGTCTTTTAACATTTTCCAGAGCTTTGAAGGATTTCTTGAGGCAGAGGCTAGCTCCGAACGATAGTAGGTGGCCTTGGCTGCTCTGACCAACTTGGTGCACTTGTTATGTGCTCTCTTAAAAAGACACCAATCTGAGTCGTTCTTGCTTCTTCGGGCCTTTTTCCATAAAGTATCCCTTTCTAACAGGGAAGCTTTGAGCTCAGGTGAGAACCAACGGCAGGTGCTGCTCCTGACCTGCACCTTAACCAAGGGTGCATGCTTATTTAAAGCCTCACTTAAAATATCGTAAAAAATAGTATATGCCCTGTTAACCGTTTTGGCTAGGAAGAATTCCTGCCATTGCAGTGAATGTTTCAAGTCATGGACATAAGCAAACAAATCAAAGTTGCGTGTGCACCTCTTGATAGAGAACTTTGCCACAAACTGTGGGTTGTGCACGGATCTAATGGGGGTGATTATACAATGATCGCTAATGTCTGAGAAAAATGTTCCAACATGAGAGAACAGGTGTGGCTTGCTAACCAAAATTACATCTAAGAGGGAGCTGTTGTTAAGATTCTTTTTTATTTGGGCGAGTAGGCTCGCCAATGAGTTGCACCAGCCCTAGAATGTCACAAAAGGATTTCAAGGGAGCTGATGCACTTGATAGCCAATCGTAGCTCAGGTCGACAAGAATAATGGTTTCCAAGGAACTGAGCCCCAGTACAGAACTGAGGTGAGACAGGAGGTGGGGCCCGGCAGAAGGGGGCCTGTAGCAGCCTATTACACAGAGTGCACTGGAAGGAGAAAGTTCGATCTTTAGGGTCAAGCACTCAAATTCTTTGGGGGAGGATGATGCGTCTATGCATGTGGCTGAGTATTTGTCCCTTACATAAATTGCCACCCCACCTCCTCTTGATTGCCTATCCGCTCGGAAGAGTAAATAATTTGGGATATTGATTTCATTGTCTGGGGTGGCTGGCCTAAGCCAGGTCTCAGTGATCACTAGGACATCAGGTAGGGTGTGGCTCACCTAAGCCTCGATAAGGGTGAACTTTTTCAGCAAACTACAGGCATTAAGATGCATAAAAAAACATTCCTTTGATACCTGCCAGGTCTGATGGAGAAGCAAGGGTGTCTAATGGTCCTGGGTTGAGTTCGACATTGCCTGAGCACAATAGTAAAAGAAGCAGGATTCTTTTCAAGGCAGAGAACTGTAATTTGTAAACACTATTTTTTGGGTGATAGGGGAGGCGTTGTTGATGGGTAGGCCTGTACCCACTCCTGGTGTTATACTGGCCTAGTGTTGCAGCCACTAGTGTCCTGGCAGAAATTTGCCATGAGTAGGAAGTCTCAAGTCTGGATGGGGGAGTAATCTGCAGAGGCAGCTCAGGAGATGTCCCACTCCCCCGGCAGAGACAGCTGAGAAGCCCAGTAGTCCAGAATGGCTACCTGAAAGGAGCTGTTGGATGCAGGACAGGGAGAAGCACAAGGGTCATTCCACTTTAGGGAGGGATGAGGGTTCCGAAGAATTGAGCTGAGTGCTAGTAAAGCTAGTGACACACTGAGGAACCAGCTGTAATTTCCCATGGTAGATCTAAACGACACAACAGCCGGTAATAAAAGCCACTAGAAGCCTAGACCAAACGGCAATCTGGTGTCATAAGTTCAAAATCCTTTTGTTGGCTGGGAGGCGGTTTTGGCGCTGAACGTACCTGTGGAGCAACTCTTTGCAGCTGAGCCAGTGAGGTGGTTCAAGGCTGAAATCTGGTGTAGCAAGATTGGTCTGTAGCTTTCATTTCTGTTTCTGGCCCTGCTCCACCAGTACAGAATGGAAGTGGGGGCAGGCATTCAAATCTTGCAGACTTAGTGGATGAGCATGGTTCGACCTGAGAAACAGGCAGAAAAACCCCAGGGATGATCCTCAGAAAGAGAAGTATCCCAGGTCCACTAGAGCAGAAGAGGAAGTAGAAGATATAATGTGTTTCCTTCCTCTTTAACAGAAAAGACAGCTGTTGTAGCTCTCTAGTGGCTACGTAGTATAATTTGCAAATGAGAAAGTAGACAGTAAGACATTTGATTTATAATTTAATATTTCCTCGGAGGGGTGTCTTTTATGGTGTAATTGACTCTGAGTGTGAGATTTAGGCAAAGGACTGCAGAGTGAAGCTAAGTGATTCTGGCTTCCCAAATTGTACTCAAGGAGTCAACTTTTAGTAACTCCCCTCAATCCAGTATTAAGTTATTATAACTCCCCTGCGTTAGCTACAGTGATTCATAAGTTTAAAGCATTTTCTTTTTAAATATCACAACTTAATATAGCCATCCTCCCCCTGCCAGTGAAGTGGTATGCTCCACTTTTCAACGTTCCTGCACAAGAGATCACTGTGTCAAGGGTAAGAGGTACAGTGGTTCTGGGCGCTGATTGGTTGAAATCACTTAATTGCTTTAAAAATGTATTTATAATTTATTGACCAGGGAAGCACACTGAGTGGAAGCTCGTTTCCAGGTGTGACCTGCAGGA
The DNA here is from genome assembly GCA_016271365.2 of Neoceratodus forsteri. NCBI lineage: Eukaryota > Metazoa > Chordata > Ceratodontiformes > Ceratodontidae > Neoceratodus > Neoceratodus forsteri. The sequence continues at coordinate 544,784,620 of CM057449.1, forward strand.
GGCCAGGTGGGATAAGTACAGGTAAAGCATGCTAAAGCAATCCATTAAGGCTCCTCCATGCAAGAATCTGTATTTCTGATAAAAAAAAGTCTAAAAATGCAGCTAGTTCTTTTGCCCATTCTCCTAAATATGTTTTTTTTTTCCAGCTATGTTTATCCACCTTCTTTTTCTGATGCTACTTAGCAGTACCTCCTTCTGCCACTGCCCACTTCCCAACCTGTAGAGTCACTCAGGTTGGCATTTCTGGGACTCCGGACAACTCACAAAACACCCAGGATAGGCCTCCCAGGGCTTGACTTTGCCACCCCTGAGTTGGGGTCCACCTTTTGTGGCTCAGTGGTAAGCCACCCACTATTGAGTTACCCTGGGGCAGGTCCCTACCAGAGCTGACTTAGTCTCTGGGGCCAACCAGAAGCTGGCTTGCAGTGGCTGTTGGAGGCATGCATGGTGTCATCTACCCAGCATTGGCCCTTTTCTCCCACTTGAACCCTTGAGAAACCGTTGAGCAGTGATGCTGTTATGCACACTGTAGGTGCTTCCTCACACTGCATGCTGGCATCAGCCACTCCTTCCCCACAGTTGTGTACTCCTTTGGTGCACTACCTCCCATCCTCCACTGGATGGCAGTGTAGTGCCCAGAGCTGCATCCCTCCTGCCCTGGAGGAGAGCTGTCCCTGAGATGCTCAGTTGTCTTCCCCCTGGCTGGCCCTCTGATGTCTCAAGCTCATTCCCAAACCCAGGTACCTGGCATCACAAGCAGTAGCGCTACTGTTGCACTGATAGGCCAGCTACTAAATACATTATTTATGATTACTAAACCAAATTTAAGGTTGGTGACTCGGCCAAAAGGAACAGCACAAGCAACATTGCAAGAGAAACAACCACAACAAAGTTCAGGCCCCAACAACAGCCAGAGGGAGATGGTGAACCGGTGATGTAGGTGATTTGAGAGGATCCAGGCTATGGATCAGAAAGTTGAGGCCATCTTTCTTGCAGCTGCAACTGCACTCCGGCTGAATATACTCTATTCAGGAGAAGGTGGAAACACGAATGATAGAGCATCGAAAGCCTTAGATGCGATAGTGGCGTGCGTTAAGGTGAGTTCTGCACTTAAATACCACCTGAAGACAATAGATCAACTGTATTATTCTAATGTATGGGTTGTCGGTCTCCTGGAGCAAGCCAAAGGTGTGAACATTAAAAACTTTATTCAAGGCTGGCTCACAGCAACTCTAAATTTGGAGTAGGACTTAAAAATCCAGGTAGCCTACCAGGATAACCCTGAGCCAAGCTGACCATAGTAAACTACATCGTACGGTGATTGCTTTTACTGACAGCATGGCCACAAGGGATCAGGTGCTGCAAACTACTAGATTAATAGCACCAATTCACTATGAGGACCAACATGTACATCTGTTCCTGGACCTGAGCTTTACAACACGGTCCCACCGAAAGTAATTTGATGGCGTTAGAAACTCTGAGTATGAGGAGTGGTGCACCCATTCATCATACTGGCATGTCTCAGATTACAGAATGGAGGCAAGGTTTTTACATTTTTGGACCCCAAAGAGGCCGGTAAGTGGGCTTTGAAGATGGACAAAATTTGAAAGAAGTGCTGTGCAATCTGAGGACGGTGATTTGTCTGCCTTGGTGGTTCTGAGTCTAGTAATGATTTTTTTAAGTAATATGGCATGGCCAAGGGCTGTGTTAATGGACTGTTGATTACTCTCTAGGGGTGTATGTGGCACTAGGCATAACCAAAACTCACATGCCCCTGGAGGGGGTTTAATTGGCCATTAACATAACCTCTGGTGCCTTATTGCTATTATAATGACTGGTGAGCATTTTTTAATATGGGCTTAACCAGTTGATATTTGCTGTAGTAACCCATGGGTTATTACGGCATTCATGTGCTCAGTCAGTCAGAGTTAAACACATCCTCATTGGCTCTGCCTGTGGGCAGGCTGAACAGTTCCGTAGACACGGTGGCTCCATATCTCCAGTAGTGAGAAGCCACCAGAACAAGAGTCCTCTCCTTGTTTTTGTTTTTCTATGAAATATCTCGTTGATCCTACTTTACAATTAAAAAAAAAAAGCTGTATCTGGTTCATCCTGCTGATTGCCAGCCTCAAGGGAATGGAGCCATGGCTGACTGCATACAGAACAAGGTGAGTGTGATCATGATTGTGAATCCAGACTGCAATCTTGGAAAAAAAAAAAGCTCACTCTGTAAAAGGAGACAGGGGGAGACTGTGTGTGCGTCTGTGTGTGTGACACAGAGAAATGCAGGAGTCAGGCAGGGAAAAAAATTGATCAACAGCAATTATACGTAGTAAAAGATGGGGAAGTGTGTGACACTTAAATTTAATGCACACTCTTAGTGCAGGATGCTTGAATAAACCATCCCATACCTCAGGTGTGCATTAAATTCTCGTATCACACACCTTCTCCTCTTTTATTCTGTGTATAATAACTGGTGATCCCTTGTACCAACCTAAAATTAGAAGCTTTCAAATGCCATAATAACTGAGTATAATGTGAAACTCAGTATGGTGGTTGAGTTTCATGCCAAAGAATGAGTCAGCTGACTCTTGAAAGAGCAGGAATGCGAAATACAAATGGTGTGCCATTTGAATGTTGTCAGCTTTTACTGAAGCACATAGACATCTTTTGGGGAGCAGATAAAGTACCAGCCTCCACTGCCATTATTTCAGCCTCTGATAGTCTGTATTGCTGGGTTCATCCTGTAGATAGCCAACTCCATATGCTAGCCAGAATGAGGATAGCTTTTAGGAACACCTCAGAAGTGGCCCAGAGCTAGGGGTCCTTCACAAGCAGCATAGATAGCTAGTGCCATGCATGCCCACGTTTTTATTTACATTTAGGTAGTTTGTGGCTTTTAGCCAGGAATCAACTCCCCAGTTTAGGGACTAAAATCATTTAAAAGTTCCCCAGATGTAAGGAACTAGATTGTCACACACTCTTAACAGATTCCCAAGATCCCTGGGAGGTGTGACAAGGATAATCTAGTTCACTTACTTTAATCATGCTGCCTCCAACTTAGTTACAACTCGCTCACTGCAGTACCTTTGAGTGCCACCACTAGACCATGTTCACACAGTACAAGGCCTGGTGTGTTATCACACAGTGCAAGGCAAGGCAAGTTTATTGATATAGCACTCAATCCAACATGGGCTGTGAGAGCTTTACAGAGTTAGATCCTAATCATGACACAATGATTTAAAAAACTGAAATAACTGGCAAATAAAATAAAATGTCATACTGAAAAAGCGTGATCAAATAGGAGGCAGTATAGCGCAGTGGTCTAAGGCTCTGAGCTGCAAATTTGGTGACATCCAGCAGACCAGACCTGGGTTTGAATCCCACAACTTCCACTTGCATACTGTGTGACCCTGAACAAATCACCTAAACCTCCTTGTGCTCCCAGGTTGCTCCTGTCAAAAAACTTTCAGCTTAGTGTGCTATACCTGGTTAAACAACTAAAAAAAAAAAAAAATAGAAACATTTTCAATGAGGCTCAGCTGATATGGAAGGGGAGTGAATTCCAAAGAATAGGAGCTGCCACTCCAATCTATCACACAAGGATTTAAGTCTGACAAGAGGGACAGCCAGCAGACCTGCATCAGTGGAGTGGAAAGGGTGGACTGGGTGGTATGGAATCAGGAACTCTTTTAAGTAATCTGGTTCCAGACCACGTAGGGCCTTATATGTTAACAAGCAGATCTTGAAGGTGATACGTGAATGCAAAGGCAGCCAGTGCAGAGCACGCAAGACTGGCATAATGTGGTCACTCCTTGAGGAACCCACCAACATCGGGGCTGCAGCATTCTGCACTAGCTGTAGCTGACGCATGAAACCTCCAGATTTATTTATTTGTTTATTTAGTATTTGTTTACCGGGTAGGTGCACTAGCCATAACAATGATTTTTTTCAGGCATGACCCAGGAGGGTACAGAAACAAAACATCAGATACAAATTACGTTGCAGTTTAGAACATTGGTACAAACAAGAAGGTAATAACACAGGTACAATAAAAGTACAGAGTCGCAGACATATGCAGCAACAAACACTAACATTGCAAAATTAATTACGCATTGCAAAATAGAGCACATGTTGATTTTAGGAGGAAATACTACAATGACAGTAATACTGTAGTAATCAAAAGGAAACATTTAGAGGAGGGATAGGAGTAGGGTAGAATGAAGTAGGAAGGTAGAATAGAGTAAGGAAATAGAGTCAATGGAAGATGGTAAGAGACAGAGGATAGTGGAAGAAAAATCAAGCGGGTTGCAAGAAAGTGCTGATTGTTGGGAAGAACAAAGCTGAAAAGGCAGGGGACTGCAGAGTTTAGGGACAAAGGGGCTAGGGTGGTTTGAAACAGGAGCATTTGCTGGATGAAAGGAGATGGTTCCGTAGTTCTTTCTTGAAAGAGGCATGGGATGAGGGCTGGCGAATAGTTAGTGGGATGGAGTTTCCAGTATAGGGGGGCATGACAGGCAAAGGCACTAGTGCCTTTGGAGGTAGTATGTCTAGGGATGCATACAGGGACATTATTAGCTGAGCTTAGGTCATAGCAGGATGCTGGATTTTGAAATAGATCAGCTAGGGGCTTGGGTATTTGAGATCTAATAATATTGCCAATTATGGAGCCGAAAGCAAAGCACCTTGATGCATGAGGAGGAAGCCATCTGAGTAAAGCAGGCAGTGGTGTTTCACCCGATGAGAGGAGGATGCATAGCGACAGATGTTATTGTAGATGACATCCCATTTGCGAAGACTTGATTTACATGTGGAGTTATAGGTGGCAACCCTGTAGGTAAATGAGGGCAGGAGTATCCCATGGGCTCTGGCAAGCCTAGCAGAGGGGGTGAGGGCATAGCTGGTTCGATAGGCAATACCAAGTTTTGTGCTGACCGACTTGCAGGTCCGTTGAATATGGAGCTCAAAGCTTAGTGAGGGGTCCAGTGTGATTCCTAGATATTTAAAAGAGTTAACCACCCCAATGGATGTGCCACTTAAGGCAGAGACTTTAAAACTGTTTTGGGCATGTTTGAGTTTACGGTTAGATCCAAATAGCATAGCTTGGGTCTTTGACTCATTTAAGACTAGTTTGCGACAAGCCAACCACTGTTGGATGAGCTGAAAGTCATGGGAGAGCCGGTGATTAATGTCATCAATGCTTTTGCACTAGTGTACAGGACAATATCATCAGCATACACCAGAGAGGCCGTCTTCATGAGGTTAGAGGTAATGCTGTTTATGAAAATAGAGAAAAGCAAAGGACCTAGTATGGACCCCTGGGGCACTCCAGTATTAGTAGTGGCCTTGTCAGAGAGGGTAGAGTTATATTTTACAATTTGAGTTCTGTCAGATAGGTAGCTACCATACCAGTCTACAACATTTGGCGAAAAGCCTAGTGAGCGAAGTGTGGCAATGAGGATGGAGTGGTCAACTAGTTCAAACGCCTTAGTCATATCAGTGAAAATAACCCCATTGAGAAAAGCAGAGTCCATGGCCACTAGGGCATCCAAAGTAAATTTGAGTAGAGCAGTAGTGGTACTGTGTCCCTTTCGGAAGCCATGCTGGGCAAGAGTTAGAAGGTCATATTTCTGGAGAAAATCAATAGTTTGAGTGGCTACGAGCTTTTCAGGAATTTTACTGAGAACAGACAGGCTAGCTATAAGTCTGTGGTTAGAGGGGTCTTTTTTGAAAATGGGTAATCCTAGCCATCTTCCAGCTATCAGGGACATGGCTCTGGCACAGAGAGAGAGAGAGAGGGTTAAGATCTTAGCTAGGGGAGCAGGTATGTACAGTGCAGCTAGTTTTAGTAGCTTGGGCTCAAGATTATCAGAGCCCACGGCCGCATGCTCAGAGACATTGTTAAGCAATTTTAGTACCTCACATCTTGAGACAGACTCAAAGAGAAAGCTAGGCCCAGTAGCAGTTGTTGGAGAGGTTAAGTTCGAGTTGACGGGGAAAGAGGAGGTGTAGTTGGTTAGGTCAGAGAATTGCTCATTGAAAAAGTTGGCAATGGTGCGGGGATTGTTTCAGTGGACACCATTGAGTGACATGTCATTCGGGGTTGGGGACAAGTTCGAACCCAGGAAGAACTTAATATAGGACCAGAATTTTTTGGAATCACCATAAGAGTTTATTAAACGGTCTTTGCAGTAGGAGCTTTTGGCCTGTTTGATATCCTTTTTGCAGGAATTTCGCAGGGCTCTATAGGTGTTTAGGTCAGCCATTAGGCCAGCGCTCTTGAAACTGAGCCAACGTTTATCTCTTATGTGTAGTTTGCAGAGTAAGTCAGATTTTAGCCATTGGGTTTGCCTATTTTTTACCCGGTGTGTTACAAGCTGGCAGTGCTTATCCTGAAGCGCTAGGAAGTGGGTCAGGTAGATATTAAGAGAAGACTATGCATCGCTAGATCCTAGGAGAGATTGGTCATCAGTACTAGCGACATCTTGAAGAAAAGTCTGGGAGTTGAAATTAGCATAGTTACGAAAGGTGATGAATCTGGGCTTCATTGGTGCTGGCCTCCCATTACCCCGGATACAGAAAGTGGGGGAGTGGTCAGTGATTGCATCAGCTAGTACGCCTGAGTTGACTATATGTTCCGGATGGTTAGTATTTATCCAATCCAGCAATGTGCTCGTGTTACAGTGTGGGGCAGTTCTAGTAGGTTCTAGGATCAGCTGGTGCAGGTTAAAGCATTGTATGCTGGACAGGGATGTAGCTTGGGAGCTACCCAGTCAGTTAATGTTAAGGTCCCCAAGTATATGAACTTCATTTCTCCCAGAGAGAAGTGAGGTTTGATCTAGTAGCTCATCCAGTCCTTTCTAGCCGCTTTTGGGGGGGTTGTAGAAACAGACAATATGTAATTTTTTGGTGCTGAGTGTGAGAAGGGCATGAAGCGCTTCACAGTGCTTGAGGGGGGACGAGTTGATGGCAGAGAGTTGGAGGTGGTTTTTAAAGTAGACCACTGTGCCACACCTTCTTTTAGGTGGGGCCCTATCAGGTCTCAAGAGATTATAGGAAGGGAGCATAGTGAGTTGGGATGGAAGATGTAAGTCAGGTTTCAGTTAGGCAAATTATATCAGGTTTGTAGAGGGAGGTCCAAGCTTCAAATTCAGCAAAGTTTTGCTCAAGGCTCCTAATGTTATGGTGAGCAAATATAAGACTTGTGGTATTATGAATAGGATTAGTTATGAGGTTTGCTGAACCAGGGATAGTTGCACATCACCAGAGAGCAATATGGCCAGAATAAGTAGATACCAGAGCTTATGACACAGGAAGGGGCAATAAGGTACGTATATGAAGGGAGCAATTATTTTGGACATGCGCAATCATAAGGATCCATGCCCTGTTTAATAGTAATGGAGTGGAGTCCCAGCTAGGTGCAGGCACCATAAGGAGGTTTGAGAAATAGAAATCATTGGGTAAGAAGTGAGGGAGAGTTGCTGCAGCTCTAGGTACTGCTAACAGTGATGGGTGGAGCAGTGGCAGTGCAGATGCAAGGACAAATAATAACATATGTTTGTTCATGATGGGCAGTTCTAAAAGGTGTGAGAAGGCCTGAGTGACTAGTGACTGCTAGAAACATAGAAACATAGACTTTGATGGCAGATAAGTACCGCTTGGCCCACCTAGTCTGCCCATTTCCCTACCTACAGGATAGGCCGCAGATCCTAGTTAATCAACAGCCTATTTCTTCCTACCCCCAACAAGAATTGCCTTATGTCTGTCCCGTGCATTCTTGAATTCTCCCACAGTTTTAGACCCCACAACCTCCTCAGGAAGGCTGTTCCATGTATCCACTACCCTCTCTGTAAAAAATACTTCCTCACATTGCCCGGACCCCCTTATCTTAAAATTGTGTCCCCTTGTTCTTGCATGTGTCTTTTTCTGAAAGATGCTACCCTCTTGGACTTTGTTGATTCCACTGAGGTACTTAAAGTTTCTATCATGTCCCCCTCTCCCTTCTTTCCTCAAGGGTATACATATTAAGCTCCTTTAGTCTCTCCTCAAATCGGTTCTCTTGCAGACCCTGCACCATTTTAGTTGCCCTCCTCTGGACTGCCTCTATCCTGTCTATGTCCTTGTGGAGATGGGGTCTCCAGAACTGGATGCAGTACTCAGATGGGGTCTCACCAACTGTCTGTACAGAGGGATAACAACTTCTGTTTTCTGCTGGTGATGCCTCTCCCTATGCATCCCAGTATACCCCCAGCCCTCCCTACTGCCTTCTCACATTGCTTGCTAACCTTAAGGTCATCTGATATGATTACCCCAGGTCCCTTTCCTTTTTTGTTGTTGTTGCTACCCCCCATTGTGTAATCTTCCCCTGGGTTCTTGTTTCCCAGGTGCATTATTTTGCACTTCTTTGCATTGAATCCTAACTGCCATACTTCTGACCATTCCTCCAACCTTGCCAAGTCCCTTCTCATCCTTTCCACGCCTTCTTGTGTATCAACCGTGTTGCAGATCTTTGTGTCATCTGCAAAGAGGCATACTTTTCCTTCCAGTCCCTCTGCAATGTCACTTATAAAGACATTAAAAAGGACTGGACCCAGTACTGAACCCTGCGGTACCCCACTAGTAACCCCTCTTTCTTCAGAGTGGACTCCATTTACAATTACCTTCTGTGTCCTGTTGTCCAGCCAATGTTTTACCCAGGCTGCCACCCTGGGACCCACTCCCAGGCTGGTTAATTTGACTATTAATCTTTTATGTGGGACTGTGTCAAATGCCTTGCTAAAGTCTACATTGGCCATGTCCACAGCCCCTCCCTGGTCTACTACTTTGGTCACCTAGTCAAAGAAATCTATTAGATTCGTCTGACATGACCTTCCCACTGTGAACCCATGCTGCCTTGGGTCCCAGCCCCACTGGCCTCTAGGTACTCAACAATTTTTCCTTCAGAAGTGACTCCATCACTTTCCTACCACAGAGGTCAAACTGACAGGTCTGTAGTTTCCTGCCTCTGTCTTGGTCCCACTTTTGTGAAGGGGAATCACATCTGCCTTTCTCCAGTCCTCGGGTACCACACCATCCTCCCATGATTTATTAAAAAGAGTAGTCAGTGGTTTCACTAGTTCCCCCCTTAATTCTTTTAGAATTCTGGGGTGAATTCCATCAGGCCCCATTGCTTTGTCCACCTTCAGTTTTAGGAGTTCATGTAGAACCCTTTCTTCTGTGAAAGGGCTGGGATCGACCCCCTATCAAGAGTGCTTCTGTTAATTGGATTAGGCACTTCCCCCTCCTCTTTTGTGAATACTGAGTAGAAATATTCGTTCAGTATCCCTCTTTTTCACTGTCCCCCTCTGCCCACCCACCATTCATTCTATTCAGCCTCACTATCCCTCTCTTTGTCTTTCTATGCTCTCTGATGTACCTATAAAAGGGAGATTAAGGATTGAGGTGGGACAGAGGTTTGGGCCATCCTATACACCTTATAGATGAAACAGAAATTTGGAAATTAGAGCCAGAGTAGAGTAGGAAATAAAATAGTGAGTATTCTGAATTGGCTGTAATAGTAAAATTTGGGTTGGTTGCTTAAGAAGCAAAGTAAGTAGGTAGACCGCTGGGGTGAGGAGTAATGATATTGCAATACCCCAGGTACCACAAGAGGTTAGAGAGAAGCAAGTGGGGTAAGAGAGGGACAGAGCATAGGTGTAGAGGAGCAGACTAAAAGGATAAAGAGTAGAGCAGTTTGCGTAAACCAGGCTGACTATACACTTTAGTCCTCACAGCAGGACAGGTGGAAGGCAGGGTAAGTGAGCCAATGAGATTGGAGCTGTCCAAGAAGGGAGGGTCAAGAAGTGTATTTAAAGGAGGCCTGGGCAGGAGAAAAAGTGAGTACATTTTGGCAATTAAAAAGGCGCAAAACAGCTATCGGAAATACAGCCTAAAAGCACTCCAATCATATGGCTCGGGGTAGGAGGATAGACCAATTGTGGTTTGGAAGCCTAGCGTTGCACCAGTCGGAAAGGAGCTGGAGTGAGAGGGCTCTAGTGGCTGTATCTACGCTGAGGATCTGGGCTGGAGAACCAGGAGGGTGGGCAGGGATGGCAGTTGAGTTGCGCGGCAGCCGCGGAGATGGCATTGGTGCCGTCTTGTTGTGGAGGGTGCCATTCGGGCACAAAAGTCCCTGGGGGAGCAAGAGAGAGGGAGAATAAGTATTAGAGCAGAAGGGGGTGGGAGACTGGCAGCAGACCATGGGCAGGGGTGGGGGTGATGGGGATTAAACAAAAGGTGAAAAGAATTGAGATAGGGAGAGGTGTGGATATCAGGGAAGACAAAAGGTGAGGTCAGAGCACTGAGGTAGGAAGATGAGAAGCGAGTTTGGGGTGGTGTGGGGAGTTGCTATGGAGAGAAACTTGAAATAAGAATGGAGACAGGAAAGAGCTGAGGTGCAGGGGGCTATTATGGGGAAAGCAGGCAGGGAGAGAATGTGTCCAGGAGATAATCAGATATAAATAAACAGGGGGAGGGTAGGTGGAGAAGGAGAAAAACTAGCAAATTCAAACAGTAAGGCACAGTTTAAAGAGTGTATCTCCTACGGCTGGTATTAGCAAGCTAACTAACCAAACACGCCAAATGTAGTACATCAAGCATTGGCAAGTTTGGATTACATGCAGTTCTAAGGTAAATAGGTAATTAAACAGATTTTCTTTGAATAGTGGTAGAAATAGCAAGGACAGTTTAGTTAGCAAAAAGTAAGTAAGTTTTGGCAATTAAAATGGTGCAAAACAGCTATTGGTAATACAGTCTAAAAGCACTCCAATCGGATGGCTCAGCGTAGGAGGATAGACCAATCGTGGTCCGGTAGCCTAGCGTTGCACCAATCGGAAAGGAGTCAGAGTGAGAGGGCTCTAGTGGCTGTACCTACGCTGTTGATCTGGGCTGGAGATCCAGGAGGGTGGGCAGGGATGGCAGTCGAGTCAAGCAGCAGCTGCGGAAATGGCCGTAGGTACCACCTTGTTGTGGAAGGTGCTGTTCAGGCACAAAAGTCCACAGTGGATCCAGGCTGGAGAACCAGGAGGGTGGGCAGTGATGGCAGTCGAGTTGGGCAGTGGCCACGGTGATGGCCGTAGGTGCCACCTTGCTGTGGAGGGCGCCATTCGGGTGCGAAAGTCCACTGTGGATCTGGGCTAGAGAAGCAGGTGGGCAGGCAGGGATGGCAGTCGAGTTGGGCGGCAGCCGTGGAGATGGCCGTAGGTGCTGCCTTGTTGTGGAGGGTGCCGTTCAGGCATGAACTTTGCAGACAGATAGCCCTAGGTAGACAGCATTGCAGTAGTCCAACCCAGAAGTGATGAAAGCATTGATAATTGTCGCTAGGTCATCTCTTGCCAGGCAACCTGATCTTGGTGATATTCCATGATAAAGCCAGATATGATACCTGAGGACAATAAACACCTGTCATCCACTACTTGTGTCTCTAGTCACAGTTACCTATCATAGGGATAGTTCTGTTTCTTGTCAGAAAGTTCAGCAACCAGGTTAAGTAACCATGACCTCTGTACCTGTCTTGTGCGCCTGATGATACATCTGCGGCTCAGGTGCTGAGCCACTGTTTGGCTGAGATTAACAACTGTATGGCCTCAAATTGATTATGTCTTAACCGAGGCAAAACAGAGGTCATGGTTACTTAACCTGGTCACTGGGGCTTTTCTGCAACAGGGGATAGGGCTATCCCTGTATTGGGTGGCAATTCTCTCACTGCAGCTTGTACAATTAAGGACCTAGTGGTAATTTTGGATGACAGATTGACATTTGAACATCAGGTGTCTTCTGTTATCCAATCTGGCTCTTTTTATCTATGGAATATTGCCAAGATCAGGTCGTACTTCACTTAGGATGACCTAGCGACAATTATCAATGCTTTCATCACTTCTGGGTTGAACTATTGCAATGCAGTGTACCTAGGGCTATCTGTCTGGGACTTTTACACCCGAACGGCACCCTCCACAGCAAAGCGGCACCTATGGCCATCTCTGCGGTCACCACCCAACTTGACTGCTATCCCTGCCCACCCTCCTGGTTCTCCAGCCCAGATCCACAGCAGACTTTTGTGCCCAAACAGCGCTCTCCACAACAAGGTGGCACCAACGGCCATCTCCGCGGCCACTGCCTGACTCGACTGCCATCCCTTCCCACCCTCCTGGTTCTCCAGCCTGGACCCACAGTGGACCGTCGCACCTGAACAGCGCCCTCCACAACAAGGTGGCACCTACGGACATCTCTGCGGCTGCCGCCTGACTCGACTGCCATCCCTGCCCGCCCTCCTGTTTCTCCAGCCTAGATCCACCATGTAGGTACAGCCACTAGAGCACTCTCACTCCAGCTGCTTTCCAATTGGTGCAACGCTAGGCTACCAGACCATGATTGGTCTAGCCTCCTACCCCAAGCCATCCGATTGGATTGCTTTTAGGCTCTATTACTGGTAACTGTTTTGTGCCTTTTTAATTGCCAAAACATACTCACTTTTTTGCTAACCTAATTGTCCTTGCTAGTTCTACCACTGTTCAAAGAAAATCTGTTTAATTTTTGCCAATGCTTGATGTACCACATTTGGTGTGTTTGCTTAGTTAGCTTGCTAGTAGAAGCCACAGGGGACACACTCTAAACTGTACCTTACTGTTTGAATTTGCTATTTTTGGCAGTTCTAAACGCCTGCCAGTCTGCCGGGTCCTTTGTGTGCCTGGCCCTAGCCCATAGCTTGTCTCTATTGGTAAGTGCAGATTTGAGCTTTTGGGTGCACCACGGATGCGAGATTTTCTGCAGCCTCATTTTAATAAGAGGAGCATGCTTGTTAATTAGGGTGGTGAGGCTGTCATTTAGGACAGAGATGGCAGCATCAGCAGATTTGGCAAGATATAGGTCTTGCCACCTGATCGTAGCTAGATCGGTTAGGAAGTTTACTGAGTTGAATTTACGGAACAAGCATTTGATTCTGAATTTAGGGTGCTGCTGGGTTTTAGATTGGAATCTTGTACATACAACGATACTGTGGTCGCTCATGTCATTAAGGAAAGCTGCAGAATGTGAGATTTTATGGGGATGCGAAGTTAAGATGACATCTAAGAGTGAGCTGTTGGCAGAGTTAGAAGCATTGATTCTTGTGGGTTCAGTTGCTATCTGTGTAAGACCCAGCTCATCACAGATGGCTTTTAGGGAGTAACAATTCAGTACTTAAAAAACAAAACAAAAAAAAAACAATTCATTACTAAATATTGGAGAATTTCAAACTTTTGTTAGGGAGCATATCCATCAAATGGTGGCAGATAACAAAGACCCCACAGTTGATCGACATATTCTAGGGGATACCCAGAAGGTAGTTTTACATGGGGAGCTGATCAAATCCTCCTCCCAATTTAAGAAGCAACGCACTGAAAAATTAGATATACTGCAAAGCTGTCTGACAGACCTCCGGGAAAAGCATATGAAGGAGTATCTGTTGCCCCGGCTCTAATCAAAACCAGAGCAGAAATTCAAACCTTATTGAATGTTAAGACCGAAGCCACATTGCACTTCTTATGTCACACTCAGTCTCAAGACAGTAATAGGTGGGTGAAAACAGCCCCTGCACAACTAACAAGATCTGGCAGAGCCACTACAGCTGTAAATGCATTAACTAGATAAGGGTGTTTCGTGGGCTCAAACATAAGCATGAATTGCCATTGCATACACTAACTGAATCAAAGTACAGTACATTGAGAAAGGGCAGATATAAAAATAATGCCACTATCTGTATTACAGTTACTTATTTGTTTCACATTTTATTCTATGCACTGTTATAGCAATCAACTCATGAGAGTCAGGCCATCATATACATGAAGGTACTGTACTTTAATTGCCAACACTACTGAGAGAACTATATGTTGTGACAAGGTGGAAGATAAACACAATGTTGAGATGTTTAGGAAGATATTTGATGTGTTTATTTGAATTTTTTAGAGATTACAGAGAGTACACACACACACACACACACACACACACACACACACAATTAGTATGATATAAACATGCATGTATCCAAATGTCAATGTATATCTTACACATTTCATTACAAGTTGTTCTCTTGAAGGAAGATCTTACTGTACAAGGCCTTAAAATGGGCACTAGATAAAAGTAAACTGGGGCAGGTGTGTTTTTGAGGGTTTTGCATAGTTTATCTTTTATTGCTGCTCCACCCAGGCAAACACAACATGAAAATCAACAACCCCTTGATATGAAGCAGCAGGAATTAGTTAGTACAAGGACAGAAACAAGTAGGAGACTGAGTAAGTGGGTAGACAAGCATGAGTATGGTAAGTCAAATAACATTTCAAAAGTTTCACTATTATAATTCATTTTTTACAAATGTGTCTGCACAGTTGACAATTTTCGTAAAAGGATAATGGGAGTTATTCCACATATGTCCACAGGTGCCATGCATGCAGGTGGAGAGATTTGAGGCTCGGAGGGACTAGTCTGCCCTGCTCCTGAGTCAGAAGATCATGGCAGAGACGTAGTGGTACTGGGGATTCCATCAATAGCTATTGAAGCAGAGGGAACCAAAGCTGATGAGGCCAAAGAAGGGCTATTAGAATAATGTGAGCCCCTTCTGCCTGTAGCTTCAGGAGAACCCTCTGAAGCACTGGGAAGGGAGGAAAAGCATACAAGAACCTCTCTGTCCAGCAAAGAGACAGTGCGTCTCATCAGAAAACACCACGCTGAGAAAAAGCGAGCAAAAATTGGGTAGTTTTGTTTTGGATGGGGAGACGAAGAGGTCAATCTCTGGCTGACCCCACAGGTCAAATAAGCTTTCAACCACCTCTTGATTTAGCTCCCACTTGTGAGCCCTGACAGTGGTGTGGCTGAGACTGTCTGCCAGGATGTTGCTGACACCTGGCACGTGGACAGCAGTTAGGCAGAGGTTGTGCTGGACTGCCCAGTACCACACTTGCTTTGCCTCCTGGCATAGAGGGTATGAGTGAGTGCCTCCCTGTTTGATCAGGTACCAAACCACAGACAGATTATCAGTCTGAACCAGGAGTGTCCTCAGACATAGAAGAGGCTGCAGGGCATACAGCACTGCCCTCATTTCTAACACATTGATGTGTAGAGACGCTTCCAGCTGAGACCATGTTCCCTGGGTCTGATGGTCTCCTAGATGGGCTCCCTAGCCATGACATGAAGCATCCATTTTAAGGGTCATGGTTGGAGCAGGGGGTTGAAAGAGGAACCCCCCATGGAGAGATTGGACAACTCCTGCCACCAAAGAAGATCCTTCTAGATGTACCAGGACACTAGGACCCTGTGGACCAGGTTGTCCAGCTGCTGATCCCATTGGACACAAAGAGTCTATTGGGTCACCCTCATATGCAGTCTGGTTAGAGGAACTGTAGGGATCGCAGCTGCCATCAGCCTGAAAAGATGGAGGATCGACCAGGCTGTGGTCCAGCGTGAGTTGGCCACTAATCTGGCCTGTTCCTGCAGGGTCTCTGCTGTGTCCGATGGGAAGGAGGCCCTGCCCTGGACCATATCCAGCACAGTCCCAAATGAATTGTAGGCAATGGGCAGGGAGAGGGGGGACTTGGGATAGTTGACTGTTATTCCAAGTCTAGAAAAGAGGACCAGGGTGAAGGAGAGGGACTCCCTCAAACTGCTCTGTGATGGAGCTGTCAGAAGTCACTCATCCTGATACAGGCACAATTAGATTACTCTGCAGCATGGGGCCACAGCCACCACTGCTAGGCACTTGGTAAAAACCTGAGGTGCTGAGGATAGGCCAAAAGGGAGAGCCTTGAACTGATAATGTTCCCCCCTGGAAGGCAAACCAAAGAAGGCGGCTGTGGGCTTGGAAGACAGGGATGTGCAGGTATGCATCCTGCATGTCCAGTGGCCCTTGTGAGGGGTAGAAGTCCCTGGATGGTGAACATGCAGAACCTCTTGTACTCGACGTACAGACTGAGCATGCTGAGGTCCAAGATGGGTCTTAGGTCACCTGTCTTTTTGGGCACTAGGAAGCAGTGGAAGTAGTTCCCTTTTCCTATCTGTGCCAGAGCCATGGTCTGTATGGCTGACTTTTGCAGAAGAGCCTGGATGTCCTTCCCTATCAGAGGCAGGTGCCTTGGAGGATAATGGCGGAGGCCTGGAGGGTTGTCTGGAGGCCTGTCTAGGAACTCTAGGTGTGACCTCTCACTATTAACTAAAGGACCCAAGAATCTGTGGTTATGTTCTGTGACCTGAGAAGGTGGAGGACAGATCTCCCCGCACCCCACTGGTTCCCCTAGAGCAGTGGTGCACAACTTTTTTTTTGTGGAGGGCCAGACTGAAAACTTGAGTCAAGGCCAAGGGCCACTGGCTGAGGCCACTGGCTGAGGGCCACTATAAAATGGCCCAAGGTGACAAATGTCCAGCAAGACATTACTAAATGTATACATAAAACAAATCAAAACATGCATTTCTCTGTGTATTTGTTTATTTATTTATCAACATGTTACTGAAACTAAAAACAAAAAATAAACAATGATTGCAAGTATAAGCTCCTAGGTCCTCAGGGGCCACAGACAGCTGCTGTGGGGCAATTTGTGGCCCCTTGGCTGCATGTTGTGCACCCCTTCCCTAGAAGATCTGGAGGAGACAGGGGGGTACTCCATGAGTCAGGAGGACAAGGGGAGGGAGCCGCTAGCTCCTCCAGGGGTAAGGGGAGGGGAGGCTTCTGGGACTTGGCAGGGGGAGTAGGGGTTCCTGATGCTGGATGCCAGCATTTGGTGTGATGTTTGGTAGGGACCTCTTTGGTCTGGTGTGTCTGTTGCTGACAAAAAGGCTGTTTGCCTTTGTAACCCCCTTGGTACATGAAGCGGACATCATGGATGGATTGACCACGGTCCTGCAACTCAGTGATAATATCCTTGGTGTCACCTAGGAATAACACGGATACTCTGAAAGGGGCATCCAGGATGGAGGTCTGGATTGCCAGGCCAGCAATCCTGAACCATTAATGTCATCTAATACAGACAGCAGTGGCTGTGGTGTGAGCAACTGAGTCTACTGTGTCATAAGTGACCTGGAGGATATGATGGCAGGAGATTTTAGCCATTCTCACTGTCTTGGCAATCTTGGCCTTAAGCTCCTGGTCTTGGATAGCTTCCAGCTTGGACTTGAGTGAGGCCAGGGAAGATTACTGGTAGGAAACCATATAAGCCACATAATTAAGGGACCTGAGGGCACAAGTGGAAGAGGAATGGATCTTGTGACCGAAATTGTCCAGCTGCTTAGACTCCCTATCAGGAGGAGACATGCTCAAATGTTTAGGTTTAGAAGACCAGCCATGGGTAGCCGAGATAACAACCAAATCTGCATTAGGATGGCCAGTAAGGTGCATGACCCCATCTAGGGAGTGGTACATCCTGTTTGCCTTTTTTGAAACAGCCAAAATGGAGAAAGGCTGTTGCCAGATAGTGGATATCAGGTCTTCATGGGGCCCAGTCTGAGGCAGTATGGGCATAGGAGCTGTATCAGCCATTTCTAAATGCACTGCAAGCCTTTTCTACTTTGAATCCTGTTTCTGGATAGCCCAGCCACAGGCATTTTGTATAGTTATGAGGAGTTCTGCAAAGGAAGGGTCCTCTGGAAGGGACTTCGGGGACTCCTTGGATTGAGGCTCTAAAGGTGTATGCATACTAGAGTTAGAGGATGAGTCAGAGTCTGAAGAGTGCCTGCTGGGGGTTTGAACCCTTTTTAGAGGAGTGTCCTGGGTTTTATCCCTGATTGGTGTCTAGAGGAGCCTTCTCCGGAATCCACAGGAAAGGCTGATCTAGGGGTCAGAAAGGAGGTGGGAGTAGAGGCTGCCACTGGTTTCTGACATTCAAGCTCTGACACTAGTTGAGTCCTGGCCTCCTGAATCAGGGTCTAAAACACTACCTGGATATCAGCTTGATGCTGCTCTGGAGGCAGAGGCTGAGGCTGAGGAGGAGATGGTGGAGGAGGAGGCTGCTATAATGGATAGCCCGGTGCCTGATATTGAGGATATCCATGAGACTGATAGGAGTAGGGAAAGCCAGAAGGAGCATACCCTTGATTAGACATAGCCCGGCGTCTGGTACCCCAGTACATAATGGGGTTGATCACCAGGCATTGGATACCCTGATGAAGGGTACATTTGGTATCATGGGGGCGGATAGCCTGGAACATTGCTCATAGGTCCAGCCAGAGGTGGAACTGAAGGCCTGGCAGGAGGTCCAGAAGGACCAGGAGTCAGCTCTGTAGGGACATTCAAAGAGACTGGCACCGGATCAGGCATAGGAATGTCTGGCACCAGAAGATTTGGTGCCTGTGGGCCTGACAGGAGGCCATCCAGTGTTTGAGGAATGGCTGGAGTGCCAGACATACCCTGACCTAGTGAAAGGTCACCTGACGAGGGTCACCTGGTGTCGGGGTATGAGTAGACCCCAACAGAAGATCCGCCATCATCTGGGGAGCCGGAGTCCAAGATGGTGGAACCTGTTTGTCCAAGGGGGCTTGTGTTGAGCAGGTCTCAACAGAAGGTCCCTGGAGCGATTAACATTAGGCCCAGTGGGTGAACCAGGAAGAGATTAACTCGACGAAGGAGGGGGAACCTCCACATTAGTGCCCACCTCCGGCTCATGATCTTCAGGCAAGCCTGGAGGGTCTGGTTGGATCAGTGGGAACAAGGAACTCTCTAAAACTTGTGTGTCTGGCAGCTGGCTCAACTCAATGTTGGGTGTATCCTGTGACCCCCGACGGAAGCGCCTCAGCTGTGTGGTCTCCAGAGGAACCAGGGAGTAAATTATCAGTCACAGCCATGCAGACGTCAGAAGAGCTAATGTCTGACTTATAGGCCTGGGTCATGCAGACAACAGCGGAGCTGGAGTCCAGCTTACCAGCTGTGACCATGCGCTCCTTGGTGGGGCCAGGGAGAGACTTACAGACCTGGCTGCTGGCGATATGTCCTGAAGAAGATATGGGCCTAAGGAGCACAGTAGGGGTTCTGTCATCCAGAAGAGCCCCAACTGCACCGTGAGTAAAGCAGGCAGGGAGGCCATGGTCTGATCCACTGGAGCAGTAGGAGATCTGACAGTAGGGGTACTTACTGAAGTGGAGGCCCCTCCGGTGTCAGTGGTGCCTGATGGTCACCGCCAAGTGGATGGAAACCTGTCCCAGTCTCGGTGCCTCTCCTTGTCCTTTTTCTTCTTTTTGGGTTCTGGTGTTGGAGAAGAAGATTTTTCCCGCAGATTCTGCAGCTCCTTTTCCATCAAAGATAGGCACTTCTCCAGCAAGTGGGCTTCAAGATTTTTCTGGTGCCTAATCCATGTGGCCTGGTTGAAGGATTGGTAGGGCACACATTTCTTGACCTAGAGTTGTCCACATGCAGGATCTGGGTGCCAGAGGACTTGCACTTCTTCTTTTTGACACATCACCCAACTGTTCATGTTCCTGAATTGTACCTCCAACTATATCCCATGCTATAAATCTGTCACTGTTATTTGTTTGCATCCCCTTTCTTCTGTATATCCCTCAATATCTCTGTATTAGACCTATTTATACTGTATTGTACTATGTAATTGTTTGATCTGGTGTACTGTTATCTTTTTATGTTTAACTGGACGTTTGTGTAAACTGGCATTTTTGCTCACATACCTTTCAGTATAATATAAAGATTGATTGATTGAAAACTGGACTGACAGACCTGAACCACAGCAGTTCTGTAAAAATCCAAACTGGCCATATTGGGTGCAAATTGCACAAATACTGCTGGTCCAGTCACTCTGGCTGCACTGTTCAGTCTAACTTTTATGTATCTGGTCTGCTCCTGGTAGTATGTTTTTCAACCCTTCCTTGGCATGGTTGAAAACGGAACCATCAAGACCAGACCAGATATGTAAAAGCCAGATTGGATCATCTGGAGTAAGCAGATCAGCAATATTTGGACAAGCTGTTGTGCCCTGTCTAGATTTTATAGCTCTGGTCCGGGTCTGGTGATCTGGTTTTTACCCATACCCCACTGCATGTGGCTTAGTGACATACTGTACAGATAGATGCAGAGTCTAACACATTGAAGGTTGAAGTTTCAGAAAATGATTATGCTAAAACTACTGAGACTCATTCAATTTCTGATGATCCCCCACCCCCAAGTCATACTTAGTCCTCTACCAAAGACATGCTCAAATATCGTTGCTTCTACATCCACACCATTAAGCTTTTAATGCCATCATGCCTCTTCTGCTGCCATGAGCTCCCCCATCCATGAGGTCCCTTTCTGTTTGTGGCATTCCCCCACCAAAACCAGGTACTTTTCCAGGGAGCAGCTCTTTACACCACATCAACTAAATTACTGCTAAACTCCTTATTTTTAAACATTTTGTTGAAAAATTTTTGTTTTAGTATATCCATGGTCAGGAAAAATCAATTTGTAAAAGAAACCAAAGCCTCCATTTATCAGTTCATTTAATCAAAATACAGCATGTTATGAACTGATTAGATTCTAGGTATAACCCAAGTCAAATAAAAATTAGACACACACATGCCTACCTATTTGCAGGTGAAGCAAATGTGGTTACTATCATTCAGTTGTAAACACCTATAGTCACAAATTGTAGGTTAAGAACATTCAGTAGAATATAAACAGTAGCCCAGAACTGCCTGTCTGAGAAAATGAAGTTTGTGTATTATTTGGAAATAGGCATCACTGGGACTCTTTGCTATGGAATGTCCTGCAAAGTAGCAGAATGACTGCTTTTAGGATGGTGGTATCACTGCAAGGTAGCAGAATGACTGCTCTTAGGATGGTGGTGTCAAATGACTTA
This sequence comes from Neoceratodus forsteri, assembly GCA_016271365.2. Taxonomy (NCBI): domain Eukaryota; kingdom Metazoa; phylum Chordata; order Ceratodontiformes; family Ceratodontidae; genus Neoceratodus; species Neoceratodus forsteri. The sequence continues at coordinate 544,805,457 of CM057449.1, forward strand.
ATGAGGGTAGGGGCTGAGGGCAGGGAAGAGTTTATTTGTTATGCAGAAAGCTCCAGGAAGTGTTTAACCTATTCTACTTTCAATAGCTTTCTATGATGTCTGTACTATCCATTGGTAATCTGACACAGAATGACTGCCAGAAGATAATGAGTTAACTTTCTGTGGGCTAAAAACTCCTCAAGCCAGAGGAAAAATACTGCTTTACAGCTTTCTATTCACACACAGGCAACGTAGTAATGAGGCTTCAGTGGAGGAATCTAGTAGGAAAAATGACATCAGCCCTTTTCTGAATGTAAAATGTCTGCCGGGCTATGCCCACAGCCATAAAAATGTATGTACTTTAATTTACTGGACTGGCAGAAGCACCCACTCAGGACTTGGGGAGACATTTGTTTATGTTCATCTAAGAGGTTTAGTTCAAGCTTCAGTTAAAGTTCATACCCTCATAACAATACCTGTTTACTGAAGTTACAGTAATGCCTTGTATATATGTAATATCTCTGCTTGTATTCTGACTTTCATTGTTTATTTGAAACAATAAACATAAAGTAACAAAGTAATTTAAAAAAAAAAAATTTGAGGGAGGCTGTCACGCTACTAAAATGTTGGCATTCTGCTTATGGCGCGAGATGGCTACTACTGCAGTTGCTCATATTCAGGACAGCAGGTTTCACCTTCTACACAGGACACAAGCAGACATTTTAGAGACCTTTTGTAAATACTATGAGAATCTTTACACCCCTGAACAATCCTTGAATTTGGACACCATTGCTATCTTTTTAGCTCCATTGAAATGTCCCTCCTTAACAGTACAACACTACAACACCTGGAGTTTCTTAAGACTCCTATAACATGAGAAGGAGGCATTAGTGCAGCTGCAGCTGGAATATGGAGTCCAAGTATGGGCCCCATACAAAAGGGGTGATATTTTAAAGCTGGAGCAGGTCCAACGTAGAGCTACAAAGGCTGTTGAAGGTATGAAAGATCTAAATTACCATGAAAGGCTAAAACAACTGAACATTTACACACTGCAGTATAGGAGAATGAGAGGGGACGGTTTCTTTGTTAACAAATATGAAATAGTATAGTTGGCAAGCAAATAATGGACACAAGTCTACTCTGTTTGGAAATCACATGAAACTTACATTTTGCCATCAGCCAACTTAAGAATAATAAGAGCCCAGGACTGGACAGGTACACCGGTGAATTTTATAAACAGTTTAAAGAGCAATTGGTGCCTTATTTATTAAATGCCTGTCACAGGGTATTGGAGGGTAAGAACCATCGCCCCCCCCCCCCGGAACCTAACTACAATTTCGGACTGCATTAAAACAGCACAAGGACGATAGTCTTCATTCTTATCAACCTATATCTGTTCTGAGTATTGTCTATAAGATCTTCTCATTAATGGCTGCACGACTCGATAAACTGTTACCTCAACTAACTGACCAAGACCAAACAGCCTTTGTCCATTCACTCCAAACTCAAGATAATATCAGATGAACTCTCCATATCCTCCACCATGCCACCCAGTCTAAAACACCTTTCTTACTGTTAAGCTTGGATGCAAAGAAGGCCTTTGATCAAGTGGCATGACCTTTTCTGTTTGCCACACTGCAAAAGTTTGGATTCCCTTGTGAATTTATTACTATTCTACATAACTTTTATGGGGCCCATAAAGCATATGTTAAAATGAATGGTCAGATTTCCTCCTATTCCCCTTCTATAGAGGAACAAGACTAGATTGTCCCCGTTCCCTATTGCTTTTTGCATTATATTTGGAACCTTTAGCCCAAAGTCTCTTACAAACTTCTTCAATACATGGCCTCACTCACGGAGGCAGAGCTCAGAAGTTTGCTGTTTATGTGGATGATCTCCTTATTTGCTTTACTAATCCTGACATATCACTCTTTTCCCTCTGAAACAGCCTAAATGACTTTGGAAACTATGCAGGTTACAAAGGTAACACCTCAAAGACTGAAGTTTTGCACTTTACCACCCATCCCTTCAAATTAGAGCTCCGTTTACATTTAAATGGGATATGTCCTCCCTCAGATATCTTGTGGTCCATCTTACATCCGATATCTCCCAGCTATATACTGCGAACTACCTGCTGCTCACCCAAGCTTTTCAGATGGACTTAGACCACTGGAAAACTGTAAGTCTTCCTCTTATTCAACAAGTGTACTGTATCTGTATGAATCTCCTTTCTAGAATCCTTTACAGCTCTGTCTTTACCAATGGCACTGCAGGGACAACATCTTCGTTTATGGGATAGGATGATTTCTCAGTTTACATGATCAGGTGGTCGACCTTGGATAAGATATTTAACTTTACAGTTGCCAAAATCCAGAGGTGGTTTGACTGTTCTCTACTTTGGTAGATACCATAGGGGGCCATAGAAATCCATACCACATTATATTTGCTTTTTCCTCAGTATAAAGCCCTATGGAAGTTTATAGAAATGATTGAGGAAGACTTATTTGCCATTACCAAGGCAGTGCTTTAACTACAATGATCCTTGCATATTTTATTCCTAGATAATGGCTTTACAGCCACCTCCTTGGAGGCTTGGCATACCACCCCAGCACATCCTACAGTTCTTTCTTTTATATATCTCCTTACTCATTTAACATATAACAGGAACTTCTTAATCACTCAACTCAATTACTTTTTTAGATCAATGGAATGATTGGGATTTTTTTCTCCTCTTATATCCTCCTCATGCAGGGAATGGACATTCTTGATTTCCTGACTATACTGTAATAACCAGATTTCACTGGTGTCCCAATGATTTTTTCTGATACTTCCAGTTGAGAAGCTTGCTTCAGAAGCAGAAGGAGAAATGCCTGACAGATTACCCCACCCCTCTGATAATACTATATGCCTATCAAATCATGATTCTTTAATTTCTTATTTATATAAGGCCCTGCAGGAACTAGAGGAGGGACTACCTACATGCCAGATGGCAAGCAGAGCACTGCTAACATATGGGAATTGTATTTGCATTATTTACATAAACCTACTTCTTCCCATGCCTGGATGGGATATGCTTGGAAATGTATAACCAGATTCTTTTACACCCTAGTTCAGCAGGCCAAATTTGATTCCCTGATTACCCTGGTCTGCTGGTGACAATGTGATGAACCCAGGGCCTCACACACCCACATTATGTTGTTGTGCCCTAAACTTAGAGAATTCTGGGCAGACCTGCAACCAGAATTGAGAGAGCTACTTTCTCCCACTTTACAATTGCCCCCCAATTGATACTATTTTTAGATATAGTAAAGGCCATAGACAGATGCATATTAAGAAATTACTTTGGATCTGTATACTACTAAGTAAAAAAGCCATCACAGAATTGTGGTTGTTCAATTCCCCTCCCACCATTCTACATGGCAGAACCTTATAATAGATATCCTGTATATGCAATAGAAAAGCTTACAGCCCAAGTACAACACCAGTTACCAGCATTTGAGCCTTTATGGTATTGATGGGTTCCATATATTATGGCAAAACGTAATGATTTTGACCTTGAGCTGTTTTCTGACACCTTCCCTACCTGATACAGCAACTCATTTTTTCTCTTTCTTTAAACATTGGTATTTAGTGCTTCACTGTATGATTGTATGAGCTATGTACCTACAGCATTCTGTTGTGTTGGTGTTTATGTATTCATAAAATTAATAAAAAGATATTAAAAAAAGATGGGCTAACTGTTCTGTTGTAGCAACTTTTAAAAACAGACTAAGATCATAGCTTGATACCCTAAATGATTGTATTTGCAATCCAATTTAAATGACTGTCCTGTTCATGTGTTCTTATTCAATGTATTTTATTAATTATTTGTTTATTTGGTCTTTGTATAATATAGTCCTTATTTTATGTAAAACTTGTAGCTTGTGAAAACAGGCAGTAATGCTCATCTTGCTTACAACTATACAAAATAAAAATGAAAATTATATAATTACTTTTCCCACTTCCTTTCATGTTAATCAGCAAATGCCCTTAACATGGTTTTAAGCTTGGAGTTAAAGCATTCAACCAAGCTATTAGTCTCAGGGTAGGATGGCAAGGCAATGAGTTGCTGCACTCCACAATTCTCCCAATGATTGCTCATAAGGACAGACATAAAATTGTGCCCTGGTCTGACATAATCATCTGGGAAATTCCACTTGGTTGAATATCCATAGAAGTTCATTAGTCACTTTCCCTGCCTCTAGGGAGGACATAGCTACAGCCTCCAAGTACCTGGTGGTAAAGTCTAACACTACCATTATGTACTGTTTGCCTGTGGAACTCGGGGTGCTTAATGCACCCACAATTTCCATAGCTGCCTGTCAAAATGGTTACTCAATTATATGTAGTGGAACTGAAGCTTCTTTAGCCTTGTCCCAATCTTTCCCATTCGCTGGCACATTGAACATGTCCAGCAATAATCTGCTGCACCTTTGAAAATAGTGGCCCAGTAAAAATTGTTTTAAGACTAATTTTTGTGAGGCTAATTCCCAGTGTCCTGAGAAAGGAATTTCATAGGCTAGGGCCTAGAGCTGTTTTCTATATTCCAGAGGGACTACTAACTGTCTAAAAAAAACCTTCTTTTTGTCCTCCCTTAGGCACCCACTCTCTGTAAAGTATTCCATTCTCTCACTATGTTCCCTTTTTAATTTCTATCTGGGAGTCACCTTCAGCACTGGCTGCCTGTTTTCTCAGGATTCCATGTCACTACAGTGCATTTTATACCGCAACTACAATATGAGCAAATATTACAGAGCAACCAACTGTCCAGCGAATGCACATCCCGGCGAATGCTCAAGGCGGCTAGTACAACAGTAACACATACTGCGTTTTAGTGAAATACCTCACCCATCACTTTCCATATCATGCAGGGGGGGCTATGCCCTCTACATCCCCCATGGGGGGCTATGCCCCCGAACCTCCCCATTTATAGGATAATAACTCCACGGTGCACCTTTATTGTGGGGGTCAGTTATGGACCATGTAGGTAAAGCCCATTACATTTACTGCTGTGAACCGACCTCTTTCCTATTCTGCCAGTTGCTGCAACCTTTCACTTGTGCTCATGTAAACCAGTCGACATGTTTACACTATCAATGTACTGTACCTGCAGCCCTTTGTGTGAATTGCATGGTAGCTCCTTCGCCGTAACTGTAGTAGTGCTATTATATTCACCCAAATGTTGTCGCTGTAATCTATGTGCTATATTGATGTGATACCTTTTCTCAGATTTCCAGAGGGATGGGGTCAGTCTGTTGAGCTCTACTCATTTCCTCATGCTTAACCTTCCCTAAAGTACAATCTCAGTCAGTAGGAGACCTATTCGTATCTAGGGTCTTGACAGTTGATAGCTGTTTCTCGAATCTGCTGCTTCCAGCTAGTCCATCAGACATACTGGCTACTTCTCCAGCTACTGAGGTAGGGGTCACCTCTGGTTGCACTCAGGGGTGGCTAAAATGGGGGGATGGACCAGCCATGGTTCCCCATTCTGTTTCCTGGGTGGGTCACATATATATTTTGGCCCCCCCACTTTTTGAAACTATTTTTTTTCCATTATCTATTTTTCCACCTCACAAAACTGGCAGTTGGCTATGCCCCCGCCCTCGGAGGGCTCATCTTCTGAACCCAGCCTCACCCGATCCAGCCCCATTCCAGCAAGTAGTCCCACAGATTCTCCCTCATGGCAGTGTCGGAGACAGTAACCCCCACTCCAGAGCACAATCCAGCAGCCAGTGAGCAGGCAATGTGGGAGCAACCAGACTGTCATGAAGCCTGCCATTTCCATTTTCGCTTTTCCCCCGTACATCCCCCCAGTGGTGTGAAGACGCATGTGTGGAGGCATGCGCACAACACATCTCCATGCTCCTGTGTCTTTCAGACTCCAGCACTGTCCCCTGGCCTCCACTAGGGGGCAGCCAAGGAGTGGGATGATAACCCTCCTCTCCCTGGGAGAGGAGAGCAGTCCATTGGATGCTCGATCCTCTCCCTTCCCTGCCGGCCCCAAGCAGAGATCATTCCTGACCCTGGGTCACTAGCCTGGTGTGAGGTGTGGCGTCCAGTACTTCAACCCTCAGCACCACCGGGCCAGCTATTTTTTTTTAAATGAATATATAATACAACAGGTAATTCAAATGCAAGCTTAATTTCACCGTTCTGCTTCTTTAACTGTCAACACATAAAACAAAGATCGTGGTCCGGTCTGACAGCAATCAGCAGTATTGACAGGCGGTATCAGAAAATTGGGCAGTGTTGCCAATTTTATAAATCCCTGTAAGCAGCTATTAAGGAGGCATTTTTTTACAGTTTACCTGGTTGGTTGGGCTTCTCATATGTCACCAACTCTTGACTGGGATTGTAGGAAGATGTCCTGGATACAGTGGCTACAGCAGGGTAAACCTATAAAGAGAGACTGCTCTTGTCTAGAGAAATTAACAGTAGCCTCTGTAAGTGAATGTGCCAGAGTTTCATTTAAACCTGCAGATAGTAAGGTAAGAGAGATTTAAAATGCTACCCCACCATCAAAATATATTCAAACTGATTAGGTTACCTACTCCTCTGAAGTTCACTTTGAGTTGGGGAAATGTGCTGCCAGCAAGAGGGCCATGAGTGCTGTATGTTATTATCAAGCAAAGTACAGTAAGCAAATACATGAGAGAACTATCCTCAAATGTAGATCAAAGGAGCCTGAGAAATTGAAAACTGTTGCCGAAATCGTACTTCTAACTTCTGTGCAGGAAAGAGGCATTACCACAGCTCACTTAACCTGCTTAGACTACATTGTAAGTGCAGCAAGTACCCGAAAGTATCAGACCTTATATGTTCCTTACTACATTTCAACACTGCAGTAACTGTATTATTAAATTGCAGCTCTTCAGGGTTTTGGGAGTGTTGGAGCAAATGGGACTTCCTGAAAGTGATCTGTAAACAGCTTCAGTAAGTTGGAAAACACTGAGTTTCAGTAAAAGGTATGGCTTCAGCACTAATTGTTTCTTGAGTTTCATTTGCAAGACTAATACTAGATAAAAGAAACTTCACAACTACTACTGATACCATTGGTACCAACAAATAACCTTTTTATTTTGAATCTGTTTGATTACAAAAAAACACCACTAAAAGTAACTAAACTGAAAGACGTGTTTGCTCTCTATTTTAATTTGTGCATCCTGGAGCTCTGCGAACATAGCAAAATTATTTCTGCATTTATTATTATCTGTTCTGTAGTATAGATGGACTGTACAGAGTAGCCAGTCTCAATTAATATATGTAACATTGAAATTTAAGTTAGCGCTGAGTGGTACGATCAGCTGCTTATGATCAATGCTGACTGTATACCAATATTGAGACAGTAATACCATCCATGCAGTTATCAGCTTACCAAGTTATTATGTATCTTAAAACAGAGAATTTATTTATTGGTTCTCACTCCCAATATTACTATGGCAGTGTGTGTAGTCAGCACCATTGCCATAGTAATATTGGGAGTACCAATAAATGAATTCTCTCCTCAAGCCAAGGAAATACTGTATCAGCAAGCAGCGGCCACAAGTTAGAGCAGGAACACAGCATACTGGTAGTCAAGCTCAGTCAGTTGGTGGGTAATAGAAGTGCCACCTGAGTGACTTGAGGTAATAAATTCATGGTGCAGTTCTGCCTTTGAGCACAACAATATGATCTTTTCTGTGGCCTGTTAATTAGGAATGGCTGGGTTAAGAACTGAGTTTGTTGCCTAATATATTTTTTCATTTGGCTAATTGAAGCAAGTCCCAAGAATACATGAAGCCACCGAGTACACACACAGCCACAAATAAAATTGGGCAGCAAACGCAAGTCTGAACCACTATTATTTCTTTTATTTGTGCATACTTGAAGTGCCAGATCCTGAGTCCCTGACATAAATTCTCAAATCCTGACATTTTTCACTTCCATAACAGTATGCCTGTGCAGCCACTGCTGCCTATTTATAAATAGTGGTTCTGATTTGCTTTTAATGGCCAATATCAGTTTCTTGTTTTCTTTTTTGGTTTTACTGATAATTGAAATGCCAGTTCCTGAGCCACTGAGGTATACTGTCAGATCATGCAGTGTTCCACAACATGAGCTGTACTACTAAGGCTGCCTATTAATTCAGAATGGCTCTGACATGCTTTTGCTGCCCAGTATCAGTTATTTTTCTGTGTGGGTAATCGAAGAGCCAGATCCTAGACTGAGTGACTGAGGAGAATTGTCAAATCATACCACTTGCCACTACGATATGACCTCTACTGCCAGTACATATATCATACTAGTGTGGAAAACATCTGGATTTGACAATTTTCCTCAGTCACTCAGCCTAGGATCTGGCACTTCGAGTACCCACAAAGAAAAAAACTGATATAAGGTAGTGAACCTAATCAGAACCACTCTGAATTAATAGGCAGCTATGGCAGTACAGATCATATTGTGTAACACTGCATGATGGGACAGTTTTCCTCCATCACTCGGGAACTGGCACTCTAATTACCAGCAAAAAATAAATAAATAAAAACATTGATACTAATTAACAGCCTATTGGAACCATGCTGAAATAATAGGCAGATGTGGCAGCACAGGCATACTGTTGTGGAAGTGGAAAACAGGCAAGATTTGAGAATTTATTTCAGTCACTCAGGATCTGGCAGTTTTATTACCCGCAAATAAAATAAATGAGTGGTTCCAATTTGCATTTTCTGCCTAATATCAGTTTGTTTATTTTTTAATTTGATTGTGTGTGTGTGTATAGTTAGTGGCTTCCTGTGGCCTCAGAACTTATTATTTTAAGCCCTTGCCCTCACCACATCCACGCAGTGTGTTCCATGCTCAGAGCATCGTTAGCTGTAACAGGAGCGCATTTGTCTGGCATAATGATTCTGTATTGTTTGTGACCTACAACATGTTCAGTCCGGACATTTTGGTGGGGCTACCGCATCAAACAACTGCATCTAACCCATTGCTGAAGGGCTAAAATGTAATGGTTATTGGTGGTGCCTGCAGTTGATTGGCAGGTATGTTTTATAAAATATATGTGCCTTTGCTGCTTTGGGATGAAGGGGGGGGCTGCCTTTTTTATAATTAATGAGAACAAAACACCTGACATGATTGCTAGTTTTGAAGTTCCTCCACCATCTCCCATTTTCCTCTTGAGACGCACTATGTTCACTGAAGTAAATCACTGTTTTGTAAAGCAACCTGTGTGGCTGCAGCCTGTAAGTGATGCCTTTGGTGGGCATGGGCAGGGTGACCAGGCATGTAGGACAGACACCGACAACTCAGTTTTAACATGAGTACTGTCTAGAGTTTTCTGCTGTCATTGTAGATGTATCTATAACTTTACTGTATGCACTGTTGTGTCCTCCAAAAATAAAAACTTCGGAGACTGAGACGGTTCTCAATATTTTTAAACAAAGGCTGTTATACATGCCCATTAAATCTTGAAAGCTCCTCCTGCCCTTTGGCTGTTGTATGTGGTATATGGTGAAGGGGTTGTTAAAAAAGACAGATTGAGCTGGGGAGCTTGTGATTTACAGTATTCCTAAATGTCATTGTCTATTTTCTTGTATCTTCACTGCCCTTGCTGTCTAAACCCTTTCTCCTTCCACTGATCGGCTTATGTTGATCAAGCCAATTGAACACTCCTGACCCAATCTGGTCTGTGATCAGTACTCAGAATTTAGATGTATTGAAATAAAAAAAGGGGCAGGGAGGGAGCAAGTGTTAAGAAATACATCGGCTCAGAGACATTGTTGTTGAAGCTTACCATCTTGTCTTTTGCTCACCTAATATAGAAATACTCAATCTGGTATTGCTTGTCTCAATTGATACAATGGTAATATGACCAATATAAGTTGACTGATGTAGGGGGGCATTATGCTTAACAGCACTGTGCTTACTGCGTACAGAAAGTGTGGTTGGATGGGGAGGGAGGGTGCTCATTGGTTGTTTTCCAGTTGTAGGTATGTTTTTTTTGGGGGGGCAGGGATGGCGGGGATTTTCCAGTTGCTGAGAAGGTTGTCAGCTGGGGTGGAGGCTGGTCCAAATGCCGGATAGTGCTAAGTGGCTATAATGGTGTGATGTGGCTGAAGAAAATGATGATCCCCTAAATTAAATTCGTACAGCATGGATTACATAGTGTATGCATTCCTACACCCCACCTTTTTTCTTTAACAATATTTAGCACAGAAATGGGGGCATAGTAGTTGGAAATGTAAGTTTTTACCAAAGCTACCCCATTATTTACTCCAAATTTCCAAATATCTTTTTATGAAATTCAAAATGAAAGGAAGATTGGAGAGTGGTTTTGGATGCACAGGTAGCCCCCTCAACACAGCTACTCATATGAGAAATTAATAAAGAGCCAAGGTAATGACTTTAATTTGATAATTCTGGAACAAATTCTTGTCATGACATAAGTTAGTGTAATGAAGTAAACACTGTGAAAGATTGAAAAAAAGGCAAAAAAAAAAAACACTTAAAAAATTGTAAAATCTTCTTGGGGGCCCTAGGCGGCCCCCAACCCCCCAGCCATTTTAATAAAAATATTTTTGGCCACCCCACAGTGAAGCTACTTGAACTGCCCCTGGCTGCACTGCCATCTCTCTTCCCTCTCTAGCATGCCTCTTCGCCTGACACTTTGTACTCCTGCAGTATTTGCTCTGCTGTCAGAACTATTGTTCATAATTATATCCACAGGTAGGTCAGATGCTACTTCCACCTCCTAAATCCCTTGTTCACCTTCTCGGCTTAGGAAGACCCTTGCCATTGGCATTGAGACCACGTGGCTTTTCACTCCTCAAAATCTGGAGAACTGACATGGCAGAATCTGTTGATTAAATTCTGCCTCAACATAGAGGGGAAACACCTCTGTCTCTCAGCTCCTGTATTATGTTACTATTAATAAAGACATGGTGCATGTGGCCAGTGGTGGGGAAGGCTGAGTCACCATGCCTTACCTGTCGCTACACTGGCAATGCAGGATTGAGAATGATCTTGGGGGTTGGCTGAGGGAAAGAGGATCAAGAGTCTGATGGACTGCTCTTCTCCTCCTGGGGGCAGGTTGGGGAAGCACTCAGTGCTTGACTGACCCCTGGCCAAGGCTAGGGGCTGTCATAGCTGAGGCTGAAAGGTTCCAGGAACTGAGCCAGATGTGGGTATTTGTTCCCTTACATCATTGCATGCCATATCTCCCCAAAACAATGGGGAAAAACAAGATTCTGGCCATGGCAGGATGATGCCTATCCCCGCTAAATCCCCATGCAGCTACTGAGGTATTCTGCCATTGAACTAACCATGTGGCACCATTTGAGGAGTTACAAGGGGGCTCCCACAATGGCCCTGCCCTGGAGAGCAATTCAGGGTGAATGCCAGTGGACAAAAGGTAAGTCCTGGGGATTGGGGAGAGTTGGGGATAGGGCTGAGGGAGAGCAAGCTGGAGACTCCCCCAAAAATATACAAGGTGCATATGCACAGTGGAATTTAGAGGGACTGTATTCCCAGCACAGACCACTAACTGCTTACCCCTGGGTTATTCCCCCTCTCTGCATGCTGCCCCGTAGTCATATTCTTTGAGCAATTATATGATAAATGCCCTAGTTTCTGGCATAAATAACACCTCTGCTTCCTTAGTTTCTTAGGTTTGGAAGCATTATGTTTCATTTAAGGTTCAGGCTGGGGTTGGTTAACCTTAGATTGTCCCCCTGTCTTCCCTTAAAACCACTCCCATCCCTCACTGTGTTTCTGCTGGATATATGGCCCAATGGACACAAACCAATCAGCTTTTTCAGCTCTTTCATGTGTAGTAATTGGAGTTCTGTCCAGCAACCATACATCATCTCCTTTGGCACTGTATGGAGAAATTGCCCTATTAGAAACACATCTTTCATCTGCTCTGCAGAAATTTTTTTTCACCCTCTAACCACCTTATAGCAGAAACACAGTTCTGTATGGTGGCTGAAGGGGGCTGGTCAGCACATCACTCTGACAAAGACTTCTCTTGTGCTGTTGAAACTTTAGTGCAATGGGGTATATAGAGTGTTTCTTTGGGGATCAAACCAGGTACCAAGGCAGTCACATCATGGCAACATGGTGGTCCTCGAGCCTGTTACCTCTAGAACACTCAGCTCTCACCAGTGGCTTCAGGTGCCACACCCCAGTAAACCATCTTGAGTGACGCACTAAACCTGGTAAGGATACAGCCCTTAGGGGGGTCCAGATGTCACAGGTCTCTCATGCCACTGTATTAATGCTCTGAGGACAGCAGAGTGAACTTAGATAAGCACAACCCTCACTTCATTTAAATCTTTTTCACACGCAGACAGCTGTAAGAAGAAGAGAATTACCAATGGATGGAATAAAGTTCTGGGGTGATTGACAAAAAGGGCAAAAATGGCAGGTACTGATGTCATTGGAAGCCACAGTCCCAAATCTGCATACAGGTGGCCAAGGTTTAGATGGTTGTCTTGTCAACTAACTGAAGGCAACATTGCAAACTTGGCAGCTATCTAGGTGACTAAGCAGCCCTGTTTAGGGAAAGCACTGTTCACCCCACATGGAGAGGGAACTAGAAAAGGTGTCCTTAGTCAGGGATCCAGGGTTCCTGAATGGAGCTGGACCTGACACCTCTTGCTATACTTTACAGGCCACCATTTTTGGAAAGAAGAGACCCCCGGTACCATGATCAAGAGGCTTTGTCACAACTCTTGTACAAGTTATGAAATTCACTGACATAAGTACAACATGAATGAAAAATATGAGAAAAATCTGGAAAAGTGGAAGTTTTACCAAATATGATCTAGAACTTTCAGTATCGCTCAGATTGGTCTAAAATTTGTACCAGTTATGCACATTGCGGCTATTCACATAAAACAAGTCTCATTGTCATTATGTCTTTACAGTACGGACCAGTATATGCAATTATTGTAGGAAATATTTCCAAAATTGCTGAATTGTCAGCTAAATATTTGAATAGACTTCATGACATTTCCTCTGACAACATAATCATTGCATTTATGTTACATTATACCATATTTTTATCTTTTACAATGTTTCTGCTTTCATTTAAAAGAAACCTAACTCAATTATCATAATTTATGACTGAGATAGTCCATTTTGTGTACCCATAACCCTAAATGGACCCTGTCAAAATTTGTAGACATATGGGTAAATAAAACATTTATTTATGTACAAAAAACTTTTTATTTTGTTTCATTGATGTTAGGAAAGAATCAAAAGAAGGATGCATCACACTAAACAGTGTTAACATTACAAATTCAATACAAAGAGTATAGTTTAGAATTAAGGAAATCATGATTAATTAAGACTTAGTTAACTGCATATATAGAACTTATTAGTCAATGATCTAAGGCTATAGAATTTCCTGTTTGGTATTATATTGATCATTGCTACTTATTCAATTACATGAGATCATCACTATACTAATCATCAAGTTCATGACTTTCACTAGTTTTATACAGATGTGACCTTCATTGTTACTTAATCACTGTCACTGTCACTGTCTTCCAAAGTCAGACTCATTTGAACTCAACTACATTTCACGGGTCCAGCATTACACATCGCGCGTGTTTTGCGTGTTTAGCGTAGTAGCGTGGAAGTTCTGGAAGGTAATGTTTGAGGACCTTTTTAGACAAAAGGGGTATAATTAAGTGCAGTAAACTTACTTACAGCGATTTCATGTGATTGCTCAGTACATCAGTAGTATTGCCTTTTTAGTCTATTGGACCACAAGTTTGTTTATAAATCTAAGGCTGTTGCTTTTTTAATCCAAGGTTTGGATTTGAAGTTTTGCCTAGAAGAACTGAATATTGTTGTGTAAATTTCTCTATTTGGATTTTCAATTTAGAGTGTAGCTATGGCAGATTGTAGTGATTGTATAATTATAACCACAACTGGTTCCACTGGTATAAAATGCTCAGTTTGCAATATGTATATATTACAGATGGGTGAGCTAATTTCTCAACCCTATACCTGTAGCAAATGCCTAGAAATGATTGATTTACACCATATGATCGAGTTATTTAATTCATGACTAATTACACTTGAAAATAGTCAAACTGATATGCAAAACTGCTTTAAAACAAATACTTTATTATTAAATCTTGAAACTAGTAAATGCCATGAAGGTTTTATTGATGTTACACCGAGCACCTCCCAGTCCCCTGTGATCCTTATTTCGACAGCTGTCAATCATCTCCAGCAAAATAAGGAGGGTATTAGAAAAACAGCTAGGGAAGATGATGGTTTGATTGATTACAATCAAGATACTGATGATAGTTGTTTTTTTTCACAAACCACTAGAGTAGCAAAACAGGGCTGAAAGGCACAACACTTCAGTATCGAGCATTTCAACAGATTTGACCCACTATCTTCTCCTGTCTCAAAGGTTAAAGATGTGACTCCAGATAATTTTAATGGGTTAATTGATAGCAGTATTTTGACTCTACCATCAGTTAACAACCTGCAAACTAATGATATTCCACTTATTGATTTGTCCACTGAGCTTACATTTTCACCTACATGTGATATACACAGTGTGTCTAATACTCCCTTGCCACAACAAATTTATGTATTGGGTGACTCATTGATTAAACATCTGGATAGGATGATCTGCAACCCCAATAAAGTTAATAGAACCTGTTCAAGTTTGGGTGGCTGCAAAATATCTGATCTTACACTCATGTTACCTGAGATTATGAAGGACTGTGGTAACAATCCTTTAGTACTGATACATGTAGGTGCTAATAGCATCTATAGAGACTCTGTTCAGTCTATCAAAGAAGATTTTGTAGCCTTATCAAACATCCTAGTGGACATGGGTTGCAAGATTTGTATATCAGAAATTTTACCTATCCCACGTTTTTCTTCATTTCAAAATCATAAGATTAAAGTTGTGAATGAATGGTTAAGAAAATGGTGTTTAAACCAAGATTTGACTTGCCTAACACATTGGGAGGAATTTGATTACCACCCAGAACTGTTCAGTTTTGATGGGTTACACCTAAGCAGACGGGGTAACGCTGTTTTTGGAAAAAATTCTGACATCCATTCACCATCTTTTAAACTAAAATTTGGGGGTGAGAAGGTGGATAGGCCGCCATCTCTAAAATCTCCAGTAAGCAGTTTTGTGAAATGCAATATAATACATTTCTTATACTCTAATGCTAGGTGTTTAACTCAAAAACTGGATGAATTAAAATGTTGAATTAATAAAGGTGATGTTGATATTATTTCAATCAGCGAAACTTGGGGAGATGATAAAACATCATGGGATCCAACTATACCAGGATTTACTTCTTACACTTTTAATAGACCAAATAGGAAAGGGGGTGGAGTGGCGTTATTTATTAAGAACCAACTTAATTTTATCGATGTAACAAAGTATATTAAAAATCATGATATACAAACTGAGACTATCTGGATTAAGATAAATTTCTCCACATCTGAGGCCCTTATATTGGGTTCCTGTTATCATCCCCGGAATTCATTAATAGATGCAATTTTATCAAAATTTGAACAGGCTAAATCATTAGGCAAAATTGTAGTCACAGGAGACTTTAACATTGGTTCGATTGATTGGCATAATTTAAGTGCAACTACCGGCAAAAGCAACAAGTTATTATATACATGTACCCAGTTGGGACTTCGGCAAAATGTACTTTGCCCAACGAGAGGTAAAATGATATTAGATTTGGTTCTTTGTGACGATGACCTTGAGTTAGAAAATATGTTAGTCAGTGAGCCTATAGGGAACAGTGATCACAACACTATTACATTTAATTTTGTACAAACTTATGTATACAATTCCAACAGTACTAAAATTTATTTGTACGATAAAGCTGACTTAGGTACTATGAAACAGATTATGGAAAATATTAATTGGGACATCTTATCGTCTGACTTTACTCCGGAACAGTACTGGGAATATTTTAAGCATACCATCTTTCAACTTAAAGAACTATATATTCCATCCAAAATAAAAAATGAGACTAATATTAAAGCTCCCAAATGGATGAATCAATCTATTAAAAAGTGTATTAGACAAAAACATAAGAAATATGTTAAATATAAAAAAACTAAAAATCCTTCCGGTTGGATTTCTTATAAACAAATACAAAGAAAATGCAAAAGAATGATCAGGAAGGCCAAATCTACTTGGGAACTAAATCTAGCATCTAGCGCCAATAAATCTAACAGTAAACAATTTTATTCTTATATTAACTCTTTACGGAAACCAACATGTCAAATAGGTCCATTATTGGAGTGTGAGACTTTGATATATGAGCCAAATAAAATGGCCGAACTGTTTAATAAAAGTTTTTTTTGTAAAAATTTCACTGGTTCTTCAGTCTCAAATAATGATTATGCTTTACTAGATACTGCCAATGTTTCACCAGTGAAATTTTCGCTGGACTCTATCATAGATAAATTATTAAAACTTAAAGGAAAATTTCGTCCTGGTCCAGACAATATGGCCGGACATTTATTATTTTTATTAGCTGATGTAATTACAGTTCCTTTAAAATTGATGTTTGAATATTTTTGGCCACGAATTTTGTTCCCCTGGACTGGAAAGAAGCTTATGTAATCCCTATTTACAAAAAGGGCCAAAAAAACAACTGGGAAAACTATCGGCCTATAAGTTTAACTTCTTCTACTTGTAAATTATTAGAGAGTTTAATTCAAGATTTAATATCCCCAGTCCTGGACTGTCATGATGTAGAACAACATGGCTTCAAAAAAGGCAGAAGTTGTCTGACAAATTTAATATGTTTTTATGAACAAATCAGTTCTCTACTAGATAAAAACATACCATGTGATATTATTTACATTGATTTTAGTAAGGCTTTTGACATCATGCCTCATTGGGCCTTAACTTTTAAACTTCATAAACTAAATATAAACTGGTTTCTAGTTAATTGGATAATCAATTGGCTTTACAATCGCTCTCAGCAAGTAATTATTCATGGAAGTACTTCGGCCAGGGTTATGGTGACTAGCGGGGTGCCACAGGTTTCAGTATTGGGCCCATGCCTGTTTCAAGCATTTATTGCTGACCTTACTTCAGGTTGCTCATCTTTCACTATAAAATATGCTGATGATGTTGAAATAGGTGGGCCAGGTGCCTCTGACTATCAGGTTGATGCCATTCAACAGGATCTAGACCACATTACAACATGGGTCAAGAAGTGGGGTATGACTTTAAATATCTCCAAATGCAGAGTTATGCATTTGGGCCTTAGAAATCCACAATGTCCCTATTATTTGGATGGCATATTACTTGAGACTACATCTGATAAAAGAGATTTGGGAATTAATATCTCAGATAACTTCTCTTATAAAAATCATGTACATAATATCATTAACAAATCCGATAAAGTGGTATGGTCTATATTGTGTAATATAAGATCTAGAAAACAGGATGTACTGTTACCTCTATATAGAGCATATGTAAGACCACATTTGGAATATGCTTCACAGCTTTGGAATCCATACAAAAAAACAGAATGCCTGTTATTGGAAAGAGTTCAGACAAAATTCTCTAAAAAAGTATCTGGGCTTTTTGATGTTCCTTATGAGAATAGATTTGCTATTTTAAATCTTATGCCCTTATCTACACGTCATCTTCGTGGCGACCTTATGCTATTGTATGATATTATTCAAGACCCATATTTATTGTCTGAATTGGGTCTGGAATTTAAAAACTGTGGTCACAATATCAGAGAACATCCCTTTCAATTAGTTAGAAAACCCTTTGTTAGGTCAAGTCGTAAATATTTTTTTACCATTAGAGTTGTTGGTCCATGGAATAGGCTACCACTAAATGTTATTATTAGTGAAACTAAAAGTATTTTTAAATACAGATTGGATGGTCTTATTTGTAAAAGGGTATAACCTTTCCTATTATGTTTTGGATTAGTATAAGAGCTTCATGGGCTTCTGCCTTCTTGCTCTTGCAATCTACCTTAGTATGAACCTTAGTATGTACAATAACACATTTGACATTTGCCTGGTAGAAATGCAGCCTTGTTGGCATTTGTGTGTTTTGCATTTGCAGTACCTTGGTTTGCACAGCCACATTTGGCTTTGGTTCCTTTGTTATCATATGTGGGACTAGCCTGCTTTCTTGAAGAGTTTGCCCAAACAATGTAGGGTCGGGAAGCACTGGATTTGACTCATGAGCCCTTTTACTGACTGCTATCTGGTGCAGAGCACACACAGCACATGAAGTCTAAAGGCATCCTCTGTTGTTGGCAGAGTCTGTAGGTTACCCTTTGTTGTCACATACAGGTGACCTCGGAGTGCATCCAGGCCACCACTGCACTCGTCTCTGTAATATGATTTCATGAAGAACCCATGTGCTGCTGAAATGACCTCATCAGTGACATCTAGACTTACTTCAGGTTACCATAATCTGCTAATGCATGAAGGTTGGCTGCATTTTCAAGGGCAACTTTTAGAGCATGCTTCTTTCCTCTTCTGAAGAGATAGCTGACAGTATCACAGCAACTTAAGATGTAAGCACTAAGAACAACTGATGTGAGTTGTGATGCATCCATGTTGCACATAGTGTTAAGAGAAGCTGCTACTGAATGGCATGGCAGGTACACGCCCATCTTCTGACCCCACAGTTCTTCTAAACCAGCCATCTGAGTTCTATAGTAGATGCACATTATGATCACATCAGTATTCTGTTGCTGCCACCACTAGTCTCCAGTATCCAAGTGTGTTTACAGACTATGCGTTATGGGAGATTATTCTTGTATCTGCTTCTTCATGTTTTGTACATGACAATTTAGGAATTACTACCATATCGTCTTTTGAGAGAAGAACGGAATGACCTGGGTCCTTGAGCAATCCACCAAGAATCAATCTATATCCCTCTGGTAGCTGAGTGTTGTGCTTTACCCAAGCACCTTCCAAGAAATCAAGGAGACTGACCTTGTTTTGGGAGTTGGCAATGAAGTCTTTCCATTAGGGGATGGGAAGGGATTCCTGAGGTACATATGCTCTGCTCTTTGCTCGATGAAGCTTTTCCTGTTTTTCTCACTCCTCACTTTTGAAGCTTACTGATGGACTAACATCATACCTATCTTCTACAGTGTTGATGCAGTTGCAGCTCTCTGGCTTTATTCGAAGTAGTGTATCTACAGTATATAGTTCTTCTGCAAGTCACCAAATGTATGACTATCCTGGCTTTTGTATTGTTGAATAAATGCCATTGCATCAACAACTAGTACAGTAGGTTCATCTGAAGATGGCAAGTTACCTTCTTCTGGCCACAGTTCACCAAAGTAACTTTTTAGGACAGCCAGGTAATCAACTGTGTTGCCTTTGTGCATGGCACAGCCTTGGGGAAGGTTGGCATATGGCTCAAAAAAAGCAGAGGGATATTTTGTCTTTTCGTGACTGAAGGCTTTTACCTTTTTGTTGTCATCTAGATCTCAGATAAAGTACAAGTTTCTGACCACACTGCTCTCCTCTTCGTAGACCTCTTTCATTTTCTGAATGTGTGAGGGCATTTGGCTTTACTCGAGAATTTCTGATGCTTTACAGTTTTACTCACAAAATGAGCCTTGAAAAAGAGTAATTGTGACATGAAAATGTTCGGCTCTGTGGGGAGGGGCAGTATGTATCCGTTTTGCTGGCTGGCTTGCCTATCTTTGTAATAAAAGGCTTTTATCCTTCTACATCTCAGTGGAATTTTTAATCTGAAGTGGACAGTGACGAGGTGCCGACCTAAAAAACATTTTGTAAGTACTGCTTATTCTGGTTTTGGCACTGCTATTGGCATTTGTAGCTGTCTGCTTTCTTGTTGCTTTACAGTTTTAACTTTTTTGTTACCACTCTGTTGTGCTGTGGTTAAAGCTGCAGTGCCCTTTTCTTTGGCTTCAGTGAAATCATGTAATGTGTCCTTTCGACCAGTAGAAATGTTCAGAAGATCACTGGTATCACAGGTGAATGGATTGATCATTCTGCCAGTGATCACATTCATCATTGTTTTAATTGCTGTACTGTCCTTCTGCGCTGTATACTCAAAGGCCTGGATATTCAGACTGCACCTGGTAATGGTGCAAGCATGGGCACAGCTGTGCTGCGCCGGGGACAGGACCAGGACCAGGACCAGGTGATATTCAATGGTGATGTGCCATGGTGCAGCACCACTGAATATGGCATGGACTGTGCATGGTGCAGTGGCACTGCGCATGGCACAAGTCACAGATAGGGAGCATGGGGATGCACCAGTGCAAACGCAGTGGCGCTGGGCACAGCACCCACGATATTCAGTTGTTTAACCAGAAGTGGCACACTAAGCTGAAAGCTTGTTTACAGCTGCAACCTGGGAGCACAGGGAAGTCAAGTGACTTGCTCAGGGTCACACAGTATGCAAGTGGGGGCTGTGGGATTCAAACCCAGTCTCCACATTTGCAGCTCAGAGCCTTAAACCACTGTGCTATACTGCCTCCAAATTCAGAGGAGGGCATGCAAATAAGGCCATAATATATGCATGGCGCAACTGGGGCCATTAGCATGTCATTATGGCCCCATTTTCATGCCTTGCACAGGGCAACCCAGCGAATTGTGCCTGTCACCCTGCACAGAATGATGTGTGGCCTGAGAGGGTACCAGCACATTCCCCACCCCGTAGCTACGATTGTGGGCAAGCATATATCAAATACATTCCCTGGTAGTCTAGTGGTACCCCCCACCTTCCCGTAGCCACGATCACTGGTAAAATGTAATAAAGACAATCCCTGGTAGTCCAGTGGTTCTCCCTTCCCTCCCCAGAGCCATGATCATTGGTACAATGCAATATGTACACTCCCATGTAGTCTAGTGGTCCCCCTCCACCCCTCGCCCTGATCACCGGTATAATGAAACATTGCACCCCCTGGCAGTCTAGTGGCCCCTCCACCCTGCCTGTAACCCCGATCATGGATAGGCCCAAAAGAACATACCCCTGGTGGTCCAGTGGCACCCCCCACCCCTCCCAGCCACACAGGACCCCTTGCTTACCTAGCCCCCCGTCATCAGCAGGTGGCTGCATCCCCTGCATACTGCCTGTCCACCCACTGAATGACAAAGTACAGTATGGGCTTGCAGGGCATACTGTACTAGGCAGCCACAAATATGTGAATGCATATTTGTGGCTGTCTAGTACAGTATGCCCTGCAAGCCCATACTGTACTCTGTCATTTTCCAGGTGGCCAGGCAGTATGTGGGAGGGTTGCAGCCGCCTGCTGATGATGGGGGGAGCTGGGTGAGCAAGGAGTCCTGTGTGGGTGGGAGGGGTATAGGGTACCACTGGACCACCAAGGGGTATGTTCTGTTGGGGCTACCCATGATCGGGGTTATGAGTGGGGTGGAAGGGCCACTAGACTGCCAGGGGGTGCAATGTTTCATTATACCGGCGATTGGGGCTGGGGCGGGGGGGAACCACTAGACTACCAGGGAGTGTATGTATTGCATTGTACCAGTGATCGCGGCTCTGTGGAGGGAGGGGGGAACCACTGGACTACCAGGGATTGTCTTTATTACATTTTACTGGTGATCGGGGCTATGGGAGGGAGGGGGGTACCACTAGACTACCAGGGCCCATATGGGTGCTTGTGGACGGTGTTCCGGGTGGGCGAGTGGCCACCCATGGCTGGCGGCTGCTGTATTGCACCCTGCAATACAGCAGCCCACCTGTGGGTGGTCAGGAGTTGTTCCTCCATTTCACGGCTCAACTTTGAGCCCCCTATGTGGCGCAATGCAGGGTTGTGCCAGCATGTGCACCATACATCCCAGGCTGAATATCAGGATGTGCCACATATGCATGGGCATGCCCTCTGCATTTGCACTGCATACAGTACCATTTCACCCTGGCACATCGGCATTTATGCTGTGCCTGGCAGCCTTTAGAATATCCCACCGTGGTGCAGTGCAGGGTTAGGCTGGTGCAACTCTGTTGCGCCAGGCACAACTCCTTTGAATATCTGGGCCAGAATCTCCATGGTGTTTGTGATCATCAATGCCATGAAGGTGAGCCATCACCTTCTTATGTTCAGAGATTGCTGTCAGTGCTGGTAATGAACACATGTATTTCTCCATAGCGGTAGGCTGCCGAGTTATGCCATGGGAAAATCTGTGTCTTGGTATCTTTGTTATACATCAGCTCAAGGGCCATATCAGTTCACACACCATTAAACTTACAAACTGTTCGACACAATGTGAATTTCCCAAATCTGAACACTTCAGTGATGCCTGGTGCTGTGGTTGACAGGTCTTTCATAGTGGTCAGGTAATGGGGAGTGCAGGAAACATATTTGTGATGACCAGCAGCCACAAGATATGGAAGCATTTTCTCAACTTCAGCCAGGTGCTGCCCCCAGTGTCCAGTTGCTTAGCACAGATATAGCAATTCAGAATCTGAATCATGTTCATGTACATAAGCTAGAGCCTTGTTGTTGGGGATTTGCACTTTGATTCATGCAACGTGTTGATTGACATGTCTACTTCCTTCAGTAGCCTAGTTGTTTGGATGTATGAATCATTTGCATTTTGTACATCCTCGGCATGCATGCCAAGCTAATGCAGCTCAACATGCATTCCCTGGAATGAAGAAGAGATAGAGGGGGCATGATAGAGACTTTTAAAGTCCCTCACATGGAGCATCGTAGAAATTGGGAGAAGCAGTGCTGAAACTGCAGGTGAGAGCTGCAACGGATTCAATGAGCAGAACAATCAGCAAAGCTTTTTTGGGCAGTTAAAACTTCTGGGGCAGTGACTATCAAACAAAATACTGTTTTGCCTATGACTGTGGAGGGTCGGGACAACTGCTAAACGCTGGGGCTGTAATCATTATATAACCCGTGCTGCCCCTATTGCCTTTATTCCCTCACACAGAGCATCATAGAAATTTTGAGAAGCAGTGCTGAAACTGCAGGTGAGAGCTGCAACAGATTCAATGAGCAGAACAATCAGCAAAGCTTTTTTGGGCAGTTAAAACTTCTGGGGCAGTGACTATCAAACAAAGTACTGTTTTGCCTATGACTGTGGAGAGTCGGGACAACTGCTAACAGCTGGGGCTGTAATCATTATATAACCTGTGCCACCCTGATTGCCTTTATTCCCTCACATGGAGCATTGTAGAAATTGGGAGAAGCAGTGCTGAAACTGCAGGTGAGAGCTGCAACAGATTCAATGAGCAGAACAATCAGCAAAGCATTTTTGTGCAGTTAAAACTTCTGGGGCAGTGACTATCAAACAAAGTACTGTTTTGCCTATGACTGTGGAGGGTCGGGACAACTGCTAACAGCTGGGACTGTAATCATTATATAACCTGTGCCACCCCGATTGCCTTTATTCCCTCACATGGAGCATTGTAGAAATTGGGAGAAGCAGTGCTGAAACTGCAGGTGAGAGCTGCAATGGATTCAACGAGCAGAACAATCAGCAAAGCTTTTTTGGGCAGTTAAAACTTCTGGGGCAGTGACTATCAAACAAAGTACTGTTTTGCCTATGACTGTGGAGGGTCGGGATAACTGCTAATAGCTGGGGCTGTAATCATTATATAACCTGTGCCACCCCGATTGCTTTTATTCCCTCACACAGAGCATCGAGAATTGGGAGAAGCAGTGCTGAAACTGCAGGTGAGAGCTGCAATGGATTCAACGAGCAGAACAATCAGCAAAGCTTTTTTGTGCAGTTAAAACTTCTGGGGCAGTGACTATCAAACAAAGTACTGTTTTGCCTATGACTGTGGAGGGTCGGGATAACTGCTAACAGCTGGGGCTGTAATCATTATATAACCTGTGCCACCCCGATTGCTTTTATTCCCTCACACAGAGCATCGTAGAAATTGGGAGAAGCAGTGCTGAAACTGCAGGTGAGAGCTGCAATGGATTCAACGAGCAGAACAATCAGCAAAGCTTTTTTGTGCAGTTAAAACTTCTGGGGCAGTGACTATCAAACAAAGTACTGTTTTGCCTATGACTGTGGAGGGTCAGGACAACTGCTAACAGCTGGGGCTGTAATCATTATATAAGCCTGTTCCGCCCATGGGCATGAGCGCCACGGTGTGAGTGTCATAAGTGGTGCGAGCACCACTCTGTGAAGAAAAATTCAGTGGGTTTGGGTAAGAGAGTTTTAAGTTTTGCAACCAAATTTGGTAATTATGCATCTATTTCATGTGATGGGGTGGGTACTGACGGGAATGTGGTTAACTAGTTTTCAATCCTCTGATATTAACTGTAATAGTATAAGTAAAGGTGTGGTGTCTATGACTTTGGGAGGACAAGTACAAGATCACCAATTCATGTTTAAAAGGCATAATATGTTTATAAATTTAATGAAATTATGTTTAAGATCTTTGAAAATTAAAAAAGGAACATTTGATTTGGTGAATTGTAGAACTATGAGCTTATTCTGTTTTACCCTATTAACACACTGTGGAGATGTGGAAAATAATCCAGGGCCCAAACAACAAGAAGGGGTCACAATTACCCATGAAAACGCCAGAAGTCTTGTACACAAAATAGATGAATATAGGGTTTGAGTCACTGAAATGTCTCATGATATTTTGGCCATTTCTGAGACCTGGCTCCATTCTGTTATTTCCAATGAGGAGGTAGATTTGGCAGGTTATAGATTGTTAAGGCAGGATAAAGGGGAGAGGGGTATTGCTTTATATAAAAAATACTTTAGGCCCATATCAACCACTACTAGCTAAACATGTGGAAGGGATTGACTGTCTGGTTATAGAGTTGTTAAATCAAAATTAATAGTGGGAGTTTTTTATGCTCCTCCTAAGACTAAAATAAGCACATTTGATATCCTGGCTGACATTTTATTGGAAACATTAAAAGATCAGAGTGTGTTGTTAACCGGAGATTTCAATGCAGACTGGGGACATACCAGAGGAAATAAACGTAAACAAGTTTGGAAGTATTGGGACTTCAACAATGAATTCATCAACCAACAAGAAGTCTTAATAATAGAACTACTGGATCTATATTAGACCTGTTTCTTGTTTCACAAGATTTGAAGGTTGAGGGCTGTAAAGTCCTTCTCTTAAATCTGGGGGATCATAACCCAATACAATGTGTTTTATCTTTACAAAAAAGTTGGGGAAGTTTAAACCATGATTTTTTGATGCGTGATTTGAGGAGACTTAATGTATCATCTTTTAGGGGCAGTCTTAGAAATATTGATTGGTCAAGAGTATTTTTGATCCCTGGTTTAAAACTGGCTATCCAGAAATTCACGTATTCTTTTCTGGACATTGTCCAAATTCATGCTCCAAAAATAAAAAAGAGTAATAATATTAAAAACTTACCATGGCTTAGTGAAAAACTGAAAACTCAGCTACGTATTAGGAAAAGAATATGGAAAAAAAAGCAAAGAGAACAAGATCAGTAGAAGATTGGGGTTCCTTTAAATGTTGGCGGAATAAATGTAAACGAATGGTTGCCTTAGCCAAAAAAAGATTTTATCAAAACTCTTTTGGTAAGATGCAAGACCCAAATAAATTTTGGAAGAATATCTCTGATCTAAAAAATCCAGCAAAGTCCAAAAATTCTATTAATCTAGTACTGAGAGAAAAGTTGATAGATAACCCTTTAGAGGTAGCTGACCTGCTAAATCACTATTTTAAGGACTTACCAGATTTGGAAATACCAAAATTAGGAATGGCTGACTCTAAATACATACGCTCTGTTACTTCTACAGTTAATAATAAAGGATTCAAGCTAAAAAAATATTGATGTACAGGACATAGCTAAAGAATTAAAAAATCTGAAAGTATCAAAGAGAGCAGGGATAGATGGTATAGATCCCAGATTTTTGAAGTCAGGTTTTGACATAATAGCACCAGTAATTACATATCTCTATAACTGGAGTATACAATCTTCCTCTGTTCCTGAACAATGGAAAACAGGAGAAATTATTCCCATACATAAGGGTGGAGAGCATACAGCTCCCTCTAACTACAGACCAATTACCTTGCTCCCGATTTTATCAAAGATTTTGGAAAAGCTGATAAATTATCAGCTTGGACATTATCTTGATTAAGAAGGGATATTAACTAAGTACCAATATGGGTTCAGAGAGGGTAGGTCCACAAACACCGCCCTACTTGATTTTGGTGATTTGGTGGCAACATCATTAAATCAAGGTAAATACACTGGTGTGGTGTTTGTGGACCTAAGTAAAGGCTTTGATTTGGTACATCATGAAACCCTTTTGTATAGATTGTTGGATATTGAGGTGCAACAGAATTCTCTACAATGGTTTAGATCTCATTTATCTAACCGTAGGCAAAGGGTGGTCTGTGGTGCTGCTGTCTCAGATCTCCTGGCCCTACATTGAGGTGTACCTCAGGGCTCTGTTTTGGGCCCTGTGTTATTTAACATCTATATAAATAGTCTTGTAACTCAAATAACTAGTACTGATATCAGACTTTACGCAGATGATATTGTACTAATTGCATCTTCAGACGATCCCAGAGACCTGAGACAGCGGCTACAAGCAGACTTCCTTAATACTGAGACTTGGATGAGTGACTCGGGTCTTTTAATGAGCATTGGAAAGATGCAGAGTATGATCTTTTCTGTGGGATCCCATGTAAAAAAAGGATTTTAGAGACTTACAGATTAAGTTCCTAGATGGGACCAAGGTTCAGATGGTTTCTAGTTATAAATACTTGGGGGTTCTTGTTGATTTCCAGCTTTCCTTTTCTGAACACATTTTACTACAGACAAAAAAGGTGAATCAAAGATTGGGAGCCTTAAGAAGGATGTCAGGATGCCTAACTAGGGAAATTAAAACTAGACTAGTAAAACAACTATTGTTGCCTGTGCTTGACTATGGATTTCCATTATATATGCATTCCTTTCAGAAGTCTTTGGACAAAATAGATCAGATTTACTACAGAATGAGAAATTACATATTACAGAATAAATACCGGGCTCACTGATGTTTGGTTTATCAAGAACTCGATTGGTTGCAACCGATAGCACGAAGTAAGTATTTATGGTCAGTGGTACATCATGGTTTAATTTATTCTAAGAACAAAAAATTACATCCATTAAGTCACTTAATATGTTTGAACTTAAATTTGACATATTCAGATAGGTTAAGGTAAACATCTAGGAAATTGCTTATGAACCGAATTATAAACCGGATGGGGGATATAATTCTCCAGAATAGTCTAGCAAAGACTTGGAAAGAATTACCGTTTCAAATTACTGTGATTTCTGATTTGCACATATTTAAACTTAAATTGCATGATTACCTGAACATTTGTTGTAACTGTTTTTAGACTGTATGTAATTTTTGCTCTGTATGTACTTATTATTTTGTTTTTTGTTACTGTAATTATGTGCCACAGGAATTTGTTGTAAATGGGGATTTAATTCTCCAACAAATTAACCTGTATAAAAATATACTTTTAAACAAACAAACAAACAAATACTGAAGGGTATCAACAAGGTACAGACACATGATCTCCTTCATGTCAACAATTGTACCCGGACCAGAGGTCATGACATGCAGCAAAAGGAGGCTAGGTTCAGAAGCAACACAAGGAAGTTCTTCTTTATAGAACAGATGGTGGAGCCAGCCTGGTGGTGAGGGCTGAGGCACTGGATGCCTTACCTTGTGCCATGCTGGCTACCCGGGTTCAGGAATGGACTCGGGTTGTTGGGGTGCTGGCACCAAAGGGGGGAAGGTTGGAACAGGCAACTCTCCTCTCCTGGGGTGGTCGCCACCCCCTCCACAGTCCCACTGCCACTGAGTGGAGGTCCGGTGGTCAGCACAGGCAGAGGTGGTGACACATAGCAGGAGGGTACCTCGAGATGCAGTGTGCTCATGCCTCCACGTGCACATGCATATGAAGTATGGTGCTGGGATCAGGGGGAAAATGAATAAAAATACTATAAAAAAAAAGGGTGGTGGAGCCTTGGAATGACCTCCCCCAAGAGGTGGTGGGTCAAAAATGGTCAGGGAATTCAAGCTAGCATGGGACAGACAGTGTGGTAAATTTAAGATAGCGGCCTAAATGCGGGGGAAAGGTTAGTACAGTATACATGGGTACAGACTAGATGATCCACATGGACCCCATCTGCCCACACATTCTATGTTTCTGTGTTCTATCCATGGCATCTCTTTGTCTTTGAACGCTTTCTGAGAGTAATGCCATACACTCCATGTCTTTGTCATATTTGCCAATTAGCCAACTTTCAGATGAATTCCGGTGTAGCTCATATATACTAGGAGTCTATACTAGGAGTTATTAGATGAACAGAAGGCTTTAGCCCATAATGTCTATCTCCCACACAAGCGGGTTATTTGATGCCCAATGAAGTTAACAGTAGTTGTAGTTAATTTTATTATGTTTGATCAAAGATCATTACAATATAAATTACAATGAAATTCATAAACATTTCAGTGCGTGAGTCCACATAAACATAACAATAATACATCACGTGATTAAATAACAGATCTAAATCATATAAATATTGTTAATAGTTAAAAAATAAAATTAGCGCAAAAAATGTGTGCCATTAACTTTGACTGTAATAGTCATTTAAATTTATTCCGGATGATAGAAATTGCTCTAAAATATCCTGTAACCTGGTTTATCAAGTAATTATCCTGGGCTGTCAGCATAAGATATAAAAGTACGTTTTTATCCAGTGTGCCAACCTGAGACCAGACGGGGCTAACCAATACTCCCATGGCTTGTCATACCAAGTGCAGTTACAGGGGGATACTGGGATGCATAGGGAGGGGCATCACAAGTAGAAAAAAAGGAAGTGGTTATCCCTCTGTACAGACAGTTGGTGAGACCCCATCTGAAGTACTGTGTGCAGTTTTGGAGACCTCATCTACGCAAGGACATAGACAGGATGGAAGCAGTCCAGAGGAGGGCAACTAAAATGGCGCAGGGTCTACATCAGAAACCATATGAAGAGAGACTGAGAGAGCTTAATATGTATACCCTTGATGAAAGGAGGGACGGGGGGACATGATAGAAACTTTTAAGTACCTCAGGGGAATCAACAAAATGCAGGAGGGTAGCATCTTATAGAAAAAGAGATGTGTAAGAACAAAAGCACAATTTAAAGTTAGAGGGCGGCTCAGGGGTAATGTGAAATTCTTTTCACGGAGAGAGTGGTGGGCCATGGAACCACCTTCCTGGAGAGGTTGTGGGGTCTAAAACAGTGGGGGAATTCAAACATGCATGGGACAGACATAAGGCAATTATAGTGGGGGGTTGCAGGAAGTAGGCTGTTGGTTAACTAGAATCTGCAGCTTATCCAATAGGTAGGGAAATGGACAGACTGGGTGGGCCAAGTAGTCCTTATCTGCCGTCAAAGTCTATGTTTCTATGTTTCTATGTTAAACCACATGATAAAGATCTTCAGGTTCTTGTATAATACAATTACAATGACTAAGTGCCTCCTCAGATTGTTTTCTATTTCTTGCTCTCCAGATATTGCTCTTAAACAGTTCAAATCTATATCTAACATAAACAAATCTAAGTTCCTGATCTGTCAGCACCTCCAGATAATATCTAAACATGTGAGAAATATAATTTCTAACAAGCCAAGGAGCAATCCTTAAAGTTGAGACACTATGGCAATCCTTCATTTTTTATAATTTTTTTAGAACAGTATTTTTTGTAACGTATCCCAGTTGTGACCCCTTGCCCTAATATGCTTTTAAAACTTGCAGGCTATTTGTGTGTAGGGTTTTTATCAATTGTAGTTACCATAATGATTTTCTGCAGCCAAACTCTTTCCATCTTTCTTTTTCCCTAAAACATTCCCTTGGTAGTCTTTCAGGAGCCATTCTAGTAATGGTTGTCCAGTAACCCACAAGCCTAGCCTGAGCAAAAGCTTCCAGACTAAGAAAGCCTAATTCCACTCTTACTAAGGGGCTGGGGACAGAGCTTCCCAGTCCCAGTGCAGATCTGAGGATTTTATTCAAGGGGATTTCCAGCTTTTTTAAATTCATAGAACCCCAGACTTCTGCAAGATAGACAGCCTGGGGAATATACTTGGCTCGGGAAGCTTTTAAGAGTGGTAAAGTACAAGAGCCACTAAATGTCCCATTGAATCTTAAAAGAGCTCCAGCCAGTTGCTTAAGTTTAGCAACTTAGGATTTTATATGAAGTTCCCAGTTCCCTGTACTAGTAAATAGGAGTCCCAAATAGACATACATTTTTACTGTCTCAAGCCTATGTTCACCTATCACCTATTTGATTGATATGTTTCTGGAACCAAAAATCACGATCTGACTTTTATTCTTATTAACAGATAATTTGTGAGATACCGCATAAGCAGGTAAGGTGTTTAACTTCTTTTGTAAGCCTGATCTGGACAGTGAGATTTATTTATTTATTCAAGAGATTAACCAGGCAAGCATACTGAGCGGGGACTGCTCATTTCCAGATGCGACCTAGGAAGTTACATAGAAGTCACAGCAGGACAAGTACAATACAGGGGTAAAACAACAGGTTCAAAATAGTTACAAAGCTGGACTCGCATTTGATACAATCTACTACTACAAGGTTTAGTCCTAAGACAGCAGAGTATAAACAGGCAGAAAACATGCAGGTAAACAGTAATTTTGCTGAGAATTTAATGCTGTCAAGGTACATTTAGATGCCCCTTGGCTGCGGGTCTGGGTCGCTGGTAGCAGTTGCATGTGTCAGAGAAACGGTCATGGAGGAGTAGTTTAAGGAGCCTTGGGGCGGGGGTGAGCCTGATACCAGCAGGCAGATCATTCCAGAGTTTGGGCAGGTGGCATTTGAAGGTGGATTGGCCCTTCGATGTGTGCATGAAAGGGACTTGGAGTAACCTGGAGTCCGAGCATCTGATAGAATAGGCTGGGGAGGGTAGTGCCGACAAAGCGGAGCTGAGGTGGGGGGGAAGGAATTTGTCCAGAATTTAGCAATGACATTTGCGCAGTGTATCTGACGTTGAGACTCAAGCAAGGGTAGTGCTAAGGAGCTGTATAGGTCACAGTGATGGGTGGTGGTGGGGTCATTCCAGGATGAAGTGACAGTAGAAATGAAAGACGGTGTCCAGGCTGGCCAAGGTGGATGAGGGTGCTGAGCCGTAAACCACTTCGCCGTAGTCAAAGATAGGGAGAATCATTTTATGCACTATTTCCCTCCAGACCGTGGTGGGCAGGCACCCTTTATTACGATGAAGTGCACCCAGTTTGGAGTGCAGTTTTTTTGTGTAGCGAGTCAATGTGGATGGAGAAATCAAGGTATTGATCAAGTCTACTCCCAGGTATCTAAAGGAGGTGCAGGTCTCCAAGGGGGACCCGTCCAGGATATGGAAGGTGGGAGGAGCAGCTAAGCGGGAGAGTCGAGGTTGCATGCCGAAGGTTAGGGAGACGGTTTTCTTTAAGTTTAGTACTAGTTGATTGGACCTGAGCCATTTTTGTATGGCATCAAAGTCCTGTTGGAGAGCTGCATACACGTCCCCAGTGGAGGGGCCGGAGGCATACAGTACAGTGTCATCTGCATACAGTTGTATGGCTGAGTTTGAGCAGGTCAATGGGAGATCATTTAAGAATATGGAAAAAAGTAAGGGCCCCAGGACAGAGCCTTGGGGGAACCCCATGGTGACTGGGAGTGGGGGGGTATACCTGTGTACCAATTTTTACTGACTGTTGTCTGCCAGTCAGGTAGGCCTGGAACCAGATAGTGGCTAGGCTGGAAAGGCCTGCGTCATTTAGTTTTGTGAGTAGCTTTGTGTGGGAGACAGTGTCGAAGGCCTTGGCCAGATCTATGAAAATGGCTGAGGTGATATGCCCCTTGTCCATCCCTGAGGAGATGTCATTTGAGAGTCTTAAGAGCACAGTGATGGTGGAGTGAGATTTGTGAAACCCTGACTGATAAGGGGTGAAGAAGGAGGTAGAGTCAAGAAATTGAGTGAGTTGGGTAAGGGCTAGGTGTTACTGAAGTTTGGCCAGAATAGGGAAAAAGGAGATGGGGTGATAATTTCCAGGTGCAGATGAATCACCACCCTTCGGTAGAAGGATGACAACTGCCTGCTTCCAAGCAGCTGGAATTTGAGCCATGGAAAATGAGAGGTTTAGGAGGTCAGCTAGAGGGGTGGCAATAGCAGGGGCTGATAGGTGTAGAAGTTTGGCGTCCAATCCTAATGGGCATTTGCCTTTGTTGGGGTCTAGAGAATGCAGGGCTTTTGCCATGGAGACTGGATGGAATGAGAATGTGGAGATGGGGGGGTGCTGGGGTTGCGAGGAGGAACTGGGTGTGGGTGAGGTGCATGGATGGTTTGTGAGGAGAGACGCAGTGCAGTTAGTAAAGAAGGTGTTGAAAGCAGAGGCAACTTCGCTAGGGTCTGAGACAGTGTTGCCATGGATGAATAGGGTTGGGGTAGGCGGCTGGGCTGGGGGAATAATCAAGGTTTTGATGGATTTCCAGAAGTTAGAAGGGTGGCTCAGGTTGGAGGAGAGAGCCGCCTTGAAATAGTTTTTCTTTGCCTGCCATATAGATTTGGTGCAGGAGTTACAGAGGGTGCGATATCACTGCAGGGATTCTAGGGAGCCAGTTTGCTTGTGTTTTTTCCAGGCCTGGTCCCTAGCTCGGCAGCTGCCAATGATGTCAGCGGTGACCCAGAGGAGATGGGAGCCCTTGACCCTATTGCATCTTGGGGGGGCATGATAGTCTCATACAGCAAGCAAGTTGTCTCTGAACATGTCGAAAGCGTAGTCAATAGAGGGTTCCATCTGAATGAATGACCAGTCGATGTGGGCGAGGTCATTTAGAAGGGAATGAAGACAGAGGGATTTATAAGCTCTCATGAGACGTGTCGGTGGGGGGTTGCAGGTCTGTGCACCTTTCTGACCATATAAACCATATGGTGATCACTCAGGGAGTCAGGGAGGAGGCCGGCTTTAATTATTCTGTGAGGGTGGGTTGTGAGGACCCAGTCCAGGAGGGAGTGGTTATGTGTTTTTGAGTTTAGTTGGGTGGGTTGATTGATTTGTTGGGAGAGGTTTAGGGAGTGAACTTTGCTCCGTAGTTTAGAGCAGTCTTTTGCTAGCCAATTGTAGTTGAAATCCCTGAGGATGTAGAGCTCACCAGCTCCAGCAGCAGACTTTAAAGTGGCTAGGTGGTCTAGGGCGCTGGGCGTAGGGGTAGCAGGGGTGCAGTAAGTCCCTGACACGTACACTGGGGAGGAATGCAGTAGAGCAAGCTAAATCAGCATAGATTCTTTTTGGGGTGTGTGTCCAGGGATCTGGATGGGGTGAACTGGAGCCTGGTGGATAGGTACATGGCGATGCCTCCTTCTTTCTTCTTGCCCTGTCTGTCCTGCCTGATTACTGTGTAGCCAGGGATGGCAATTTCTGAACGAGATCGTCTGCTTAAGCCAATGCAGGACAATCTCTCTGCCCAATCTTTGGGGAGTCAGAGGAAAAGGCCAAAAGTTCTTGAAGTAATTGATCAATATATATATATATATACAACAATACTGAGGCCATAATACACCCCTGTCTAACCACTGTCTTGTTTTTTTTTATGACTGCAGATAACTGGCCCCGTGTCCCCAATGTAATCTGTGCCCATTTTTCACTATACAACTCTTTTATGATACTTATGAGTTCTTGTTGAAACTCTTTTTCAAGCATTATTTGCCAAAGCTTAGTGCGCATAACATTATCGAAGGCCACACTAAAATTGATGAACGCAATGTAGAATTTTTTGCCATGAAGCTTTACATATTTTTCAATTAAGTGTAACAGGATAATGCAGTTATCTGTTGTGCTGTAACCAGTATGGAAGCCTGCCTGCAATTCACTGAGACCTCCCAGTTCCTTAAGTTGTTGCAATAGCCTTGCTATTAAGACCCTGGCATACATTTTTACCATTAATATCCAGCAGGAAAATGGGGCGATACATGCATAGGTCACCCCTATTGCCCTTTTTGCAAATGAAGATAATTACAGCACCTTTCCAAGATTTTGGAACCTTACTATGAACAATGCATGGATTATAGTACTGAACCAACAGCCTTGCCCATAATGATGGGGCTGACAGGAAGACCTCAGCAGGGATCATGTCTGGTTCTGGTGCTTTTTTTCCTTTTTAACTGAGCAATGGGCAAATAAACTTCCTGGTAAGCAAAGGGTTGAAAGCGATGTCCGTTTTTGCTCAATTCCCAGTATTGACAGGGTGATACCAAATTTGGAGCAAAACACAAATTTAAATAATGATTAACCCGTTGATCTGACGAAATATAAGTATCAAGCTGTTTTTTACTGTTTTTTGTGCCTTTTGCAACCATCAGCCAAAAGGCTTCCTGATCATTATTGTGAATAATTTTTAACATGTTAGACCATTGTTTTTTTCTGAAAAGCATCACATTTAGTTTTTAAGAGTTTCTCATAATGTTTTCTTTTTTCATTAAGCAATTTGTAGGCTCCTCTCTTACCACTCTTTTTAGAGTAATGTATGTATCTAGCTAAACGTTTTTTGTACTGGAAACATTCTTGATCATACCAGGTAGGTGAACCCCTAAACTGAGTTGAGACTGTCTTTTCTCTTGAGATCAAATTTTTTATTTCATTCAAGCACTGACTCATAATGACTTCCCTAAAAGTTATAGTGTCACTGTTTGACGTGAGAGTCGACATTGTGGAAATGGCTGTACTAACAATTAAAGCCACTTCCTCCAGGTTTGCCAAGTCCCATTTTATCTTAACATTGTTTCTTATCTCAAAAGGGTTAAGTCCAAGTATG
Source organism: Neoceratodus forsteri (assembly GCA_016271365.2). Lineage (NCBI taxonomy): Eukaryota > Metazoa > Chordata > Ceratodontiformes > Ceratodontidae > Neoceratodus > Neoceratodus forsteri. The sequence continues at coordinate 544,840,270 of CM057449.1, forward strand.
CTTCCTTTCTCCTCCATAACCCATTTGAGACTAAGGGGTAAATGATCACTCTTTCCTCTATTTGATAAGGTTAGGTAAGTCCATATATCCATAGGATCGCTCCATATAACAAAGTCTAAAACAGAAGCGCCCATGGCATTACTATACGTAAAATTTCCTTCAAGATCTTCCTCAATTCTTCCATTGATTGGGATTAGATTATTTGCAGCCATCAATTCCATCAAGCTGGGCCCTGATCTATTAATTTTTTTATCTATAGTGGATCTTTTTTTTTTTTTTACATCTCTTTTTCCCTCCGGTCACGGTCTGGGGGGCATGTCTCAGGCATCCTGCCTGTTCCTGCCCTGCCTGAAGTCCACCTACCTGTGCCTCCTCTCTCCCTCCTCCTCTGTCCATGATCGGCACCCCTGGCTTAACCCCTCTGGGGTGGGGCTGCCCCTCCTCTTTGGGTGCACTTATAGACAGACTCCGATGTGGGAGAGGACCTGGGTGGAGGAACCTGGGAGGCCAGGCAGAATGGACTCGGACTGGGGCATAGGGGCAGGTGCCATCACCTACCCCTCAGACCAGGCTTATTCTTGTTCTGAAGATCCCTCCCCCCCATGCGTGTGTACGTCCTTGATGCAAGGCATACACGGCAACCCCTGCCTGCGTCAGGGCACGCAGATTGCATGCTGCAGTGCCTCCGGTCTCCACCAGGGGCCGCTGGCATGCCAGGCAATCCCTGACCCCCCCCAGGGAGGAGAGCAGCCCATCAGGTGCTCAATCTTCAACCACCCCTGCCGACCCCTGGTGCCTGAGCTCACTCCCGAACCCGGGTCGCCGGCACAGCACGAGGTGTGGCATCCAGCGCTTCAACCCTCAGTGCCACCGGGCTGGCATTAGAGTAGATCTTTTATGGGTAGTTGCATTTATAAATAGCCAGCAGTGAAAATCGTTATCTGCATATCCATTATAAACACCTATATGGGCATTCATATCTCCACACAGCAGATGTTATTGGATAATTGGAGATAAACTCCTTCCAGTCTTAGTCAACAAACTTATTGTTTATACCTGAAATGTTCCAAGAAAGTAAAGTCTATTCAGGTGGGCAAGATGATATCTCCTCTTGTTTATAAGACTGGTCTAGACTTAGCTATTTTGGCTATCTAGCACTTGGAAGCTATTACCCAATGGGAAAACTTTAGAAAGTGGTTGCCCTACAGAGTTTGAATCTTCTACCCTCACTTGGTTTGTGAGCCCTGTTTCATAAATTGTAGGACTCTTATTAGCATGTACTTGCTGACCTTTCACTTCTTCCCACTCAATTAAATGAATACCCATATTGTCCAGGACCTCTAAGCATTCCAGCAGTCTCGTATATGCCTCTGTGAAAATTACACTTATTATCACTTGATTGTCCCCAATGTCCTCCCCAGTTCTGGTAGGGGCACACTGTCCATCTAAATCTATTGGAATATTTAGTATATACACAAATAGATCCTTTAAAACTTTTTTTAATTTGACGTCAGTTTCATTTTCAGAACTTGGTAAACCAAAGATTGAAACGGTTTTAAATATATTTTTATGCCTAAGATGCTGGAATCTTGGGTCTAAAATATCACTTGTAACTATATAGATCCCCAGTACATCCAACACTGAGGCTCTTTGTATTATCAAATCAACCATTTCTCTAGATTCTGACAGCACATACAGTATATTTGAGCATACTTGCTTTTGTATTTATGTTCTCTGAGTTCTAGGAATTTTCACTTTTTCACCTGGTATACACATAAAGTGCATAAAAGATTTTGTAGCATGTTTTTTTAGCTTCACTTCATTTTCTCTAGGGAGCACTTTATAACCAAAAATGTTGATTAGAGGCTAATTTCTTGAAGCTTTAGGAGCTCTATTTCTGTTCAATGTATCTCTAGTTACAAAGTCAGCACAACAACCCATTCTGTTTAAAGCCTCTGAGTTCATCCATTTATGATTAGCAAGACATGGTGAGATGCAAAACATAAGTACACATTCAATACCACCAACATATATATCCTTCCAGACCTGCACAAAGTCGGATTCTGCAATGTGCACACCTGAAGCTGACCTAATTAGGTGCATAGTCTTACTTTTATTTTCAAACACTGATCTATTTTTATCCCATTTGAACCCATAGAGGCACAGAATAGCACAGGCATCTAAATCAATTTTTTGTGTCTTGGGATCTTAGTAGCTGGTCCCTTCCAGAGGCAGGGACTGAGGAACATTAGCATTAATTTTAACACTGGGAGAATGTGATAGTTTTAGATCTTCCTTAATTGCTTTTAGTTCACTTCCTAGCACGTTTAGTGCCTTTTCAATTGATTCTGCAAATGGAGCACTTTTCCTGTCCATATGAGGTGGCTTGGGGCAGAGACAGGCTGAATGAACGTCTGTACTGGGTTTTTCTCTAACCTAACAGCAATCTCTACACTATCTGCCCCCTTCAATATGGACTCATCATCAGTCTCCTTCTAACAAGACAAACTATCCTGCTTTTTAGCTGGTGCTACTGATATAGTAGCTGGCTACATAATCTCAATGCTCTCTGCAGAGAGCCTGAGATCCTTGTTAACTTCCTTAGCTCTCCTTAACATAGTCTTTCTTTTTACTTTCTTTTTTAATTTTGGCTTTTCTACCAAAGAAGGAATTAAGATTGGTGAAAAATCTGGTCTCAGTTGCCCTGTGTGCTCCAATCAATGAATGGACATCAGGGTGTAATTAGATATATTTTTTCCAGTTTACTAAGTATATCCTCTAGTCTACAACTATTTTTTGCTTGATTTTGTTTGATGGTTTCAAGCTTTTTCTGTATACCAACCATCTGATCAAGGATCATTAAATGAGCTGCGTGTGGATTTTTAATGAACTGTTTGATATCATCACACAGTGCAAAAGGGTAACAAGCTATGTCACCCTTGGGGTCCCATCTCTTGTGGCTGTTTGCAACTGTTCCTGTCTCTTAAACTCAGAATTTATTGTCTGTAGTTCTCCTAGTACTACTTCTAAATTTGTGTGTAACCTGGGACTCTCTGCATTCCCATTTCTTCTAACAGATATTGGTGTATAGATTTCTGGAGAGAAAGCTAGAGGAAGGAGGTGCTGTTAGAACTATACTACTCTACTGGGACTAAAGAACTAGAACTCTATTACTGGGACCTTCAATTTAGGGTAAAAACAAACAAAAAAAGAGTTACTGTGTTTGTCTGATTTGGGTGAAGTGAATTGTTATCTGTGCAGTTAGCTAGGTATAGAATGAAACAGTAAATTGTTATCTGTGCAGTTAGCTAGGTGTAGAAGGAAACTGTGAATCAGGGGGAGTGGCTTAGGCAGAAGGAAGTCAGGTGTTTTGGATTTAAAAACTGCCCTAGATAGCTTGTGGTAGAGAACAGCAAGAGGAAGGAGGTGCTATTAGAAGTATACTACTCTACTGGGACTAAAGAACTAGAACTTTACTACTGGGACTGTCAATTTAGGGTAAAAACAAAAAAATGAGTTAGTGTGTTTGTCTAAGTTGGCTGAAGTGAATTGTTATCTGTGCAGTTCACTAGGAGTAGAAGGAAACTGTGAATTGTTATGTGTGCAGTTAGCTAGGTGTAGAAGGAAACTTTGAATTGTTATCTGTGCAGTTAGCTAGGTGTAGAAGGAAACTGTGAATTGGGGGAGTGACTTAGGCAGAATGAAGCCAGGTGTTTTGGATTTACAAACTGCCCTAGATAGCTTGTGGGTGGCAGAGAACAGCAAGAGGAAGGAGATGCTGTTAGAACTATACTACTAGGACTATATTGCTCTCCTTCCCTCCCCTCCAACCCCCCACCCATAGCTAGTTCTACTTTTATAGGCACATGATTTGACTGACAACAGGAACTTCCTGTTTGGGAGCAGGAAGGGGTGATCACAGAGGCACAAAAGACTTACCATCCTAGAAGGAAAGGAGTAGCTCTCCATCCTCGCCTTACTGCTGGAGGTCTGACTCTGAGCAAGTAAGAAGGAAACTACTGAGGAATATAGGAACTTCCGGTCCCAGAACAGGAAGATCAAGGGCTTTAAGGGCATGGAGGCAGTAGAAAAGTAGGGAGAAAAAAAATTTTATATGAAAAAGAAAAAAATAATAAACAGAGAGAGGAAAGAGTAAGTATACAAAACAACAGTGAAGGGGCCACAAATAAGACATGATGAGAGTGGTGCAGTGCAGTGGCTGTGGAGCAGCAGTCTTCTGGAAGACTTTCTGGAGAATGCAGTGTTGTCTCATCTGCAGGCACATCTCTGGGCTGAGGGAAGAGGTTGTTTATCTTCAGGTTGAGTTGGTCAGGATTCAGGGGACCTCCTCTCCCACCCAGTGACCACCAGGGCCACCGCTGCTGCCTCAGAGGTTGCCAAGAAAGAGGAGCGATTGGACCACAGTGGGCTCAGGGAGGGTGAGGGTGGTGGAACAGAGATGCATCCCTCCAGTTGCACCTCTTCACAATTCATATGCTGTTCTGGCAGAGTGTAGTTCCTCTATAGAGGCACCCACAGTAGAGACCAAGGAGGATGCTGGAAACCTCCACAAAGGAGACCCTCAGGAGGGTGGCATGGGACCCCACAGGGGAAGGAAACAACTCCTGGTGGGGGACTCCATTATTAGGAGGGTAGAACTGGGGGAGGGAGACAAGAGGGAGGTAAGGTGCCTGCCTGGCACCATGGCTTGGAGGGACAGGGAGTGAATCCTTAGGATCGCAGGAGCAGCTGCATGGGGGAGGGAGCTGGATGTCATTGTCCACTTAGAGACAAATGACCTGGCTGGGAAAGGGATCAGAACAGTGGAAGAGGAGTTTGTGGAGTTGGAGAGGGACCGTAGACAAGTGGCACACACAGTAACCTTCTTGGAGGTGCTGTCTGTCTGTGGCATAGGTGAGGCTAGGGTGCTCCACACCATGTGATTCAATGAATGGTTGAAAAACTGGTGCAGAGCTCAGGGGTTTGGCTTCATTGGGGACTAGGGGTCCACCTGGAGGGATGCAGGCTTATACTGGTGGAATAGTCTGCATCAATCCAGGAGGGGAACCAGGATCCTAGGTGATAGGTTTAAATGCTTCATGGACAAGCATTTAAACTAGCTGGGAGGGCACTGAAAAGGAGCAGAGAAATCCTAGCCCCCCCCAAAAAATCAGGGTAGTTGGTGCAGTAAACACCAAGGTAGAGATGCTTATAGGGAGAAGGGCAGGTATAAATGGAGAAAAAGGTAATGGCAGTAATGACAGGGATGGAGAAAATAGGGGTAAGGCCATCAAAAAATGGAGGGTAATGAGTACCAGTGCCTGCAGAATAGGTAACAAGCTCCCTGAACTAGTGGCCTTGATGGAAAAGGGATGCCTGGATACCATGATAGTCACAGAAACATGGTACACAGCGAACCATGACTGGGATGTCAACATACCAGGGTACACAATCTATAGGGGAGACAGGGAGAGTAGACGAGGAGGAGGAGGAGAAGTAGCTCTCTATGTAAGGGAGGGGATCAAAGCAATGGAACCAAAGGGTAAAGAGGGAGGAGAGGAGAGGAGAGGAGGCACTGTGGGTCACCCTGGAGACTGGAAATGGCACCACAATCCACACAGGGGTTGTATACAGACCCCCATTTCAGCGGGAGGAAATGGACAAGGAAATTATAGAAAGCATCCTTAGAATGGCAGAGAAAGGGGATATATTGTTGATGGGGGACCTGAATATGCCAGATGTTAGCTGGAGCACATTTGTTGCAGCCACATCCAGGAGCAGGGCCATTCCTAATGCCCTACAGGGGACATGCCTCAGACAACTAGTGTTGGAACCCACTCAGGAGGGAGCAATCTTAGACCTGGTACTGTCAAATGGGGATGGAGAGAGGATCTCAGATCTAGAAGTGGGTAGCCATCTGGGAATAAATGACCACCAAACAGTGTGGTTCACGATAAACTCAGCTGCAGAGTCAAGCCATACAAAAATGAGGGTACTGGACTTCAGGAGGGCTGACTTTGTCAAAATGGGAGAGTGCCTCCGAAAAGCACTAGCAAACATGCAAAAAGGAAGGGTGGAGCAACAATGGGGAAACATCAACACTGCCATCACAGAGTCAACAAGCCTTTGTGTGAAGCAAATAAATCAAAACGAAAGGAAAAAACACTATGGTTCTCAAAAGAGGTGGTGGGGAAGGTTAGGGAGAAAAAGATAGCATTTAGGAAGTGTAAGGAAACACAGAAGGAGCAGGACAGAGAACTGTACCAGTTAAAGCAGCAGGAAGCGGAGAAGGCAGTCAGAATAGCAAAGGCCCAAACTGAGGAAAAGGTAGGATATTCGGTTAAGAAGGGGATAAAATCTTTTATGGGTAAGTTAGGAAGCATAGAAAGACAAAGGGAGGGATAGTGAGGCTGACTAAAGGGGATGGTGGGTGGGCAGAGAGGGGCAGTGAAAAAGCAGGGATACTGAATGAATACTTCTGCTCAGTATTCACAAAAGAAGAGGAGAGGAGAGGGAGGTACCTAATCCAATCAATAGAAGCACTCTGGATAGGGGGGTTGATACCAGTCCTTTCACAGAAGAAAGGGTTCTGAAAGAACTCCTAAAACTGAAGGTGGGCAAAGCAATGGAGCCTGACGGGATTCACACCAGAATTCTAAAAGAATTAAGGGGAGAACTAGTGACACCACTGACTAGCTTTTTTAACAAATCATGGGAGGATGGTGTGGTACCTGAGGACTAGAGTAAGGCAGATGTGATTCCCCTTCACAAAAGTTGGAGCAAGATGGAGGCTGGAAACTGTCAGTTTGACCTCAGTGGTAGGGAAAATGATGGAATCACTTCTGAAGGAAAGAATTGTTGAGCACCTAGAGGCCAGTGGGGCACAGGAATTGATTTCTTTGACTGGCTGACCAAAGTAGTAGACCAGGGAGGGTCTGTGGACATGGCCTACCTAAACTTTAACAAAGCATTTGACACAATCCCACGAAAGATTAATAAGCAAATTAGCCAGCCTGGGAGTGGGTCCCAGGGTGGTAGCCTGGGTAAAACATTGGCTGGACAACAGGACACAGAAGGTAATAGCAAATGGAGTCCACTCTGAAGAAAGGAGGGTTACTAGTGGGGTACCGCAGAGTTCAGTACTGGGTTCAGTCCTCTTTAATGTCTTTATAGGTGACATTGCAGAGAGACTGGAAGGAAAAGTATGCCTCTTGCAGATGACACAAAGATCTGCAACAGGGTTGATACACAAGGGGGAGGATGAGAAGGGACTTGGCAAGGTTGGAGGAATGGTCAGAAGCATGGCAGCTTGATTCAATGCAAAAAGTGCAAAGCAATGCACCTGGAAACAAAAACCCAGGGAAGAGTACACAATGGGGAGGAGTTAGTAACAACAACAACAAGCATTTGTCAATGCGAATGTTGTCTCACTGGCATTGGCATTGGTAGTGCCAGAGGTAGAGACGCATAATAGTAATGGCAATGAAGTATTGAAGTGACGTGAACCCCACCCCGCCCTGTAGAGAGCGACAGGCATTGGGGTGTGCGTTTGGGTTGTCAGCTGTAATGCTCATGGCATTGTACCTCACCCTACCCTGTAGACACTGACAAGTGTCGTGGTGTGCTTTGGGGTCCTTGGGTGTTAAACGTACCCCATTCCATAAGGAAATATGCTGAGGGGGGTGCAGTATAGAAGAATGGGTTGAACTTTGTGGCTGAACAGTGTGAGGCACACCACGATGCCTGTCACTGGCTGCAGGGTGGGGTTGGGGGTGGAATGGCGTGAGCATTACAGCTGATGATTCCAAGTCACACCCATGATGCCTGTCAGTCTGTATAGGGTGGGGTGCTACAGCTGGAAACCCTAACACCGTAGGAGTGTGTTGGTATTTTCACTCCAAATTTTCAACATGGGCTGTTTGTGAGCCCACCTCAGCAAAAGTGGCACAATCAGTTTGTTATCTGAAAGGTGGTTTTGCAGAGTGGCTATGCCATTTGGTGACACAGGGATGAAAACACATTTTGGGCAGGATGTGGAAAATGACAACTGTATTGTTCATGAGGAGGCATAAACAAATGACAATGTTAAAAGTCTGGAGTGAAAATATGAAAAGTTGGTGAAGTCATGAGCATGCATAGAAACTGCGCAACACACGTCCATAACCCAATTATTTTTGGAAGTTTGTTAGCCACATTTTCAACATAGGCATTTTGGGACCTCCCCTCATGAACAGTGGAGCTGTTATTTTGTTAATCTGTCCCAAAAGTTGATTTCCCACAGTGATGATGCCATTGTGTGCCACAAGTGTGGAAACGTATTTTGGGCAGGATGCGAAAAATGACAGCTGTACTATTCATAAGGAGGTGTGAAAAAATGCCATTGTTGAAAATCTGGCATGAAAATATTGCACATTTGCGAAGTTACAAGGGTGCATGGAAACTGCACAACGCATGCTTGTAACACAGTAATTTTAAGGACTTTTGTACCAGATTTTCAACATAGGCATTTTAGGACCTCAGCTCATGAACAGTGTCACTGTCATTTCTTCAAACTGTCCCAGAAACTGATTTCGCACAGCGACCATGTTATTCTGCGCCAGACGTGCGAAAAACACATTTTGGTCAGGATATGTAAAATGACAGCTGTACTGTTCATAAGGAAGTGTGGAAAAATGCCAATTTTGAAAATCTGGAGTGAAAATATTACAAATTCACGAAGTTATGTGCCTGCATGGAAACTGCGCAATGCACGCTCGTGAAATAGCCATTTTTTGGATTTTTCCCAACAAATTTGCAACATAGGCTTTTGAGAGCCCCCCCCTCATGAACAGCGGCACTTTCATTTCATTAATCAGTCCCAAAAGGTGATTCTGCGCAGTTACCACAAAATCACCTTTCAGGACCGAAAAACACCATGACAGTGCCTGAATTCATGAGGAGGGGTCCCAATAACCCCATGTTGAACATTTGGTGGCAAAATTCCCAAAAATGGCTGAGATATGCAGCAAAGTTGGAAAAACCCTATTCACGCCATTATACAGCTTACCGGCATTTCTTCAGTGCGCGGTCGGCTTTGAAGATTTCAGACGTGTTCCCGGTCCACCAAAGATCATCGCGCCAGACTCTGGAGGTAAGTATTGCGTGAGGGATTATGCGTGGGGCAGTAGGGTGCAGAATGTTGGGCGGGTTGTGGAGGGGGCAGGGAGATTGCGAGGGACCGCTTTCTTTTTACAGGTTTAAAAAATATATATCGCGGGATTTTTTTTGCAGGGACGGCATGCTGGGTGGGCCCCAGTGTGCCACCTAAGCATTTTGGGGTAGAGGATTCTGTAGCCGGCGGGGGATTGAGCACCCCGCCGCACACATACTGGAGCGGACATGAGCCAAGGGGTATTGGGCACCCCCTTGGCACACAACAAAAGCTGGCGGGGAGACATTATGCCAATGGGGAGTGGGCTCCCCCATTGGCCCTGGCAAATTTGCCCTTCTGAAATTCCACCTCAGAAACATGGATTGGTCCTTCATCATGAGCACCCTCCACCCTGATAGGGCCCTGGACCTTTTCATCCTCTCTTTCAACTCCATATGCGACAAATATGCCCCTACTACCAAAAGAATGGTCAAAGGCAACCCGGTACCTTGGATTTCTGACCACATCCTGGCTCTTATGCAGACTAGAGACTCACTGTGGCACCTCTCCAATGAGACTGGCCAGCCCTCCGATAGACAAAAGTACAGAGAGGCCTGGAACAAATGTACATGGGCCCTTCGAAAGGCAAAAGCTGAGTATTATAAATCCTCATTAACTGCTACCTGGGGCTCAGAACACAAATTCTGGAACAATATCAAGGATATCTGCAGAAAAAAAACCCAACCCTGTCCCTAACCAATTAATGGTAGACGGGTGCATGACAACTGATCCTACCCGTATAGCTGCTGCTTTCAATGTCGCCTTCACAAACCTTGACCATGTCCCCCCCCCAATTTCTTTGACCCTCCCTCGGACTGCTCCCCCTTGCCCTCTACCTCCCCCTCTTTCACCTACGCTGCATCACAGCCAAGTCGGCTGTACCGTAACTTAAAAAGATCCTAAGTCGCTCCAGCTACAGTAGCGATACCCTAGACCTGAAACTATTGCTGCTCACCTTGCATGAGGTTCTCTACCACCTCACCCATATACTGAACCGCTCCCTATGTCAGGGTATATTTCCCACTATTTCCCACTAGGTGGAAATCAGCCTCCATCACCCCTATATCTAATAGCGGGGACCGCGCTATCGCCAATAACTACTGCCCTATCTCCATCCTTCCTCCCCTATCCAAAGCACTAGAGCGGATTGTCTCTGATCAGCTCACTGACCATCTGAACAAATACAACCTACTCTGTGAAAAACAGCATGGCTTTCAGAAAGGCCACAGTACTATCACTGCCCTCCTTCCGTTTACCACACACATCCACTCCGCCCTAGACAGGGGACATATCACTGGCGCTGTTTTCATTGACCTCACTAAGGCATTTGACACCGTCAACCACTCTCTCTTACTAGCTACCTTATCCAACATTGGTTTCTACTGAGACGCCCTTGGTTGGTTCTCTGATTACCTCTCCAACCGTTTCCAGCAGGTCAAAAACTGATAACACCTTATCCGAAAGATTGATGGTCCTCTCTGGTGTCCCACAGGGGTCAATACTAGGACCCCTACTTTTTAGCCTCTTCCTTAACTCCCTTCCCTTGGCCTGCCCTGGCAACTTGTTGCTGCATGCAGATGATGCTGTCCTATTCTCCTCTGACCCTGACCCCTCTCAACTCCATCATACCCTCCAACTTGCCTTTAACTGTGCTAAAAATTGGTTCTCTTCACAGCGCCTTATTCTCAACTATAAAAAGACTAAATTCATGCTTTCCTCTCATCCACGTAACACCCGGAAGGCTCTGTGCCCTCAAGTTCTTACTGCCAATCGAACCCCCTTGGAGCTAGTCGACTCCTTCAAATACCTGGGTATCACACTGGATCCTGTGCTCAACTTCCACCAACATATCCATCTCCTGTCTAAAGCCCTCAATGTTAGGCTGGGGCTACTGTATCGCTTCAAGCACTGCCTTACCCCTGATGCACTTAGGCTCGCCGTCTCCTCTTCTGTCCTCTCCCTGCTCGACTATAGCATACTTATCTATAGTGCTGCTAACTCATCAGCCCTATGCTGCCTGCGTCTCTCCCTAAATAAAGCGTGTCACCTCATACTGGGATGTGATCATCTCATTCATACTTGCTCCCTCTGTAACTCCACCAACTGGCTCAATCTCGACAATAGGATCAAGTTTCATACCTGCCTCATGGCTAAAAAAATTACCCTTGGCCTCTCCCCCACTGGGCTTGTCCCCATCATCCACCTTGCCCAGAATCTCAAGCACACTCAAAGCTCTGCCAAGCCACTCCTCTTGGTTCCATCCTGCTGTACCTCACAATTCCAAAGGTCCTTTTGCTCTAGAGCCCCCTCCCTTATGAATAGCCTTCCTACCTACCTAGTAAATGAAAATAGAATTGGCCCATTCAAAGCCCATCTTAAGGAACAGCTCCAGGCCTCAAATACCCATGATTGTCACTTAACCCCTATCCTCTCCCCCTCTAGCTGACCCAAGACACTGGTCTGCCTCCCCAGGCTTTTAGTCCCAAGTTTCATCCCTGAGCCTCACCACTTAACCCTGACTGTACTAACTACCCTAGTTCCTGACTGTTAGCCTTCACTGTGTCATGGTCTTCTTTGCTGAATTCTGTCTCCATTTGAATTATTATGTAAAGTCTGTCTGTACTGTTTTTTTCTGTGATGTGAAACCTTTGTAAATAAGTCTTTGACTCAAAGGTATTTTCTGATTTCCTCAATAAATAAATAAATTGGCACAATCAACGGGGATGGGGAATAAATACCGATGGGGATTGGGCCCTCCGTTGGCAAAGAAAAACTTGGCATACATTTTAAATGGGAGGGGCTACAGTATGCTGATGGGGAGTGGGGAGTGGGGGAGTGGCTCCCCCCATCGGCATTGTGACAGTCAGTGGTGGCAGTCACTGCCGCCATGTTGCCTTCAGGTCGGGAGGCGTGTTGTGGTCACGCTGCATGAGATCTTCGATCTCATTGCAGCGGACTTTTTCTTTGTTCTGGTGGCCACATTAGGGATGTGTGAGGTCAGTGCCTGCTGCTGGCTGATTGGGAAATGAGGGACGCACCTTCTGATGCGTGCCCTGCATTCGCCCAACAGTGACCACGCCTCCAGGTCTGCTACTACCACAAGATGTTGGCTGGTGTGCAAGCGCGAGCCAACATAAAAATGGAAAGGGACCTGGGGGTAATCTTATCAGATGACCTAAAGATCAGCAAGCAATGTGAGAAGGCAGTAGGGATGGCTGGGGGGATCCTGGGCTGTATAGGGAGAGGCATCACCAGTAGAAAATAGGAAGTTGTTATTCCTCTGTACAAACAGTTGGTGAGACCCCATCTGGAGTACTACATACAGTTCTGGAGACCCCATCTCAGCAAAGACATAGACAGGATGGAGACAGTCCAGAGGAAGACAACTAAAATGGTGCAGGGTCTGCAACAGAAGCCATATGAGGAGAGACTAAATGAGTTTAATATGTATACCCTTAAGGAAAGGAGGGAAAGGGGGGACATGATAGAAACTTTTAAGTACCTCAAGGGAATCAGCAAAGTCCAAGAGGGCAGCATCTTTCAGAAAAAGAGATGTGCACGAACAAGGGGACACAATTTGAAGATAGAGGGGGGACAGCTCAGGGGTAATGTGAGGAAGTATTTTTTCATGGAGGGTGGTGGACACATGGAATGGCCTTCCTGAGGAGGTTGTGGGGTCAAAAACTGTGGGGGAATTCAAAAATGCATGGGACAGACATAAAGCAATTCTTGTTGGGGGTAGGAAGAAATAGGCTGTTGCTTAACTAGGATCTGCAGCTTATCCAGTTGGTAGGGAAATGGGCGGACTAGGTGGCCCAAGCCTTCCTTATCTGCCATCAAAGCCTATGTTTCCATGTTTCTGTTGTCCACTTCACTGATCTGGTTATCTTTGACCTCGATTTTCTTGCTCATAGATGTTTGAGTTCCATGATTACCAGCGGTAGATGGAACGCTATCAAATTGCACATCAAAAGCCTGAATTGTGCTCAGGACTATAAGGGAAATTTTTGGGGTTGAGGAATGTCTTGACATTTCTGTGCAAATTACAGTACACTAATCTCTTGACCTGAAGCTGAGCAGGTACCTAAAGATGTTACATCCTCTGTCTTTTTTGGAAAAATATCACTTATTTTTGGTTGGTTTATAGACCTTGTTTTGGCTGAGTAGGAGCAAGCTCTAGGCTTTGCTTTTTTTCTCCCTGTTTATATTATTCTTTAAATCAGAATTGATTAACTCAGTTTTACTTTTCATTATTTTAACCCTTTTGGATCTGGTCTTAAGAAACTTACTATTTTTAACTGTAAGTCTCCCCTTTTTTTGCATTTTGATTTGATTTTTTAGAATCCATACACTGATTCACGAGAACTGATATTGAATCAGAATCTAGTGATATATGAGTGTTACATGTATGTTGGTTATCTAGTGCACATAAATCGGGAACTAGCTCTATGTCCCCACTTACTTTTGCCCTAGCCACTTGTTTTCTTGTAGCAACCATTGCAGCTTTAATTTAACAGGAGCTAAAGTGCACAACCAAATTATGCACCACTCAGAGTGTAAAGGCCTCGTCAAAATTCAGTTCAGAACAAAATATAAAAGTAATGTGTAGAGCCCAGAATTATATCTAAGACACAAAGTGCTAGTACAATAACAACTAGTTACAAACAACTAGTCATACAAATCCCAACTGAGTAAACTTTAACATTTTTGGCTAGCGATTATATTTGTTTCCCAGGGCGCTTCCCGTGTAACTGTCCTAAAGTGATACTTTATAAAATTTTCAGTCTTGAGCTGTTGGAGTCTTTACCACATTCTGATTCCCTTGTCCTTATAGAGAACTTTCCACCGGAGATCACTGTGGGTCCTTTTCTTCTTGTGTCTTGAAAGGGCAAGGAAGGTAAAGACTCTCCATTGATACTGCAATTAGGGTAATCGAAAGGCTGTCTGGGAGCTCCTAAGACATGGAGCACCTTGTCCTTCCCCTGTAGCACTGGAAAAAGATACAAAAATGGGCTATAATCAATAGTTTTAAGTCAAACACTAGAATAGATCTAAGAGCCCTCTAATCTTCACTATATATATCTTTTTTTGCTTTCTAACAGCAGTTCTTAGTTGGGGAGAAAAGTTGTTACCACTTTTACCACTTTTATCACTTTCCCCCACTAGTTTCACAAGTCAGGAAATGTTTGATAATTAACTAAGATTGGGTGAATGGGAGAATGTCAGAATATAAACGCTTAGGGAAGTGGGCCATATGGAAAGTACTGGTTAAGTATAGCTAATTATAGCTAAATACTAGTCGCTGACACAATCCATCTTACTTGTAGAAATTGTAGATTAGTGTTAGTTTAAGAGTAGTAAGAGATAAAGGAAGTAACTGACTCTTCTTCAAACTAAATACACTTAAAAAGCTGTTGGAAATGTACTGTTTCTGCAATACTTAAGTGAGATACTCTCCTTTTCCAAAGCACACATCAACTGAATTGGAATAAGGGAGCTCTGCGACTCGAAAGCCGAGGTGGCTTCTCAGGAATCACTCAGCAAGTAATACCTCGTTAAAACAAGCAGAGCTCCTGGCCCCACAAGAAAGTTTAAAAAATAAAAGTCAGGGCTTCTGAAGTTGGATGTGACATTCACTCTGGACAGGCATGCAGTCAAGGAAAAATGACGTCTCTAGAGGAAGACGCCACACCTGCACACTTTATTGTCCTGCAGGAGATCATGTGACTTAAAGCCCAAATGGGAATGCAGGCATCTAAAACCAGGAAGTTTAAATGGCTAAAAAGAAAAATAAAGACCCGAGAGTACTAAAGGTACTAATAAAAGGTACTAATAAACCAAAAATCACAAATATATATAAAATAAGTAAAAAGATAAAAATAACACTTTCCCTTTTATGTGGGAATTACATCCAGATCCACAATGTTGAAACAGCATTAAAAATGCTAGTATTACAATGAGAAGCCAAGAAATTTAAAGAAGAAGAATTCGGCTTGTGGCTTTCACAGCTCTGTACATGAATCCACTCATTTTTCATGTCCTTCAGCTACATCTGCAATGCCAACTGCTCACACTCTGTCACTGATGACCCCATGCCGGGACTTCTCTGAGTCTCCTGAGCTCAGCTGCACCCCATCTGCACTCCAACTCTGAAAAGAAAAATGGAGACCGGGAGTGGACTGGAAGCAGCAAACGTAGCCACACAAGATGACCTGAAAAAACTGTGTACTTAGACAGTATGGAGCTTCTGGAATACATTCACAGCAATGGTGGAATACCTTTTCTAAAAAGATAAATAGCGATACACAGCTCCTGCTTCCACAGCTTCTCCACAACCAGGTAGTATACAGCGGCTAGGCTCCTCCTCCCAATGGAGTTTAAAGACAGGGAATGATTCAGCTTCAGCCACTTCCTTTGGTAGAGTGTTCCCGATTAGAATAATTCTTTGGGTAAAAAAGGATCTTCTATTCCTCCTTTTAGGGTATGTCAACATTAACTGCCAGATGTGGCTTCTCAGAGTGAAGTCTCTTTGATTGTAGATTAGGCCTAAATCTGCCATTATTTCTTTATCTCTCGATATATGATACATCTGTAAAAGATCCCCCCTAGTTCTCTTGAGTTCTAATGGCTATAACTTCAGTTCTGATAATCTTTGTTCATAACTCTTATCTTGCAGTCCATCAATGAGTTTGGTTACTCTCCTCTGGACACCCCCCCAACCTTGAGACATCTCTTCTAAGGTATGGGTTCCAGAGTGGCGGACAATAATCTAAATGGGGTCTCACGTACACCCTAAACTGTGGTAGAATACATGATCTGTTTTTAGATGTAAAAGTCCTTTTAATATGCCCCATGACCTTGTTTTTTTTAATTACCTCGCTACACTGGTTACTGAATTTGAAGTCGTTGGATATTATCATACTAAGGTCTTTTTTGTTATTCACTGCCATGAGTAGATTTTCATTTATGGTATAACTACTACATCTATTTGCCTCCCCCAGATGCATAGCAACACACTTCTCCATATTGAAGTTCATGCCATTTGCCTTGGCTCAATCTTCCAGCATTGTTAAATCTTTTCTTACAGACCCCACCTGCTGTTCTGTGGCAACTTCTGCTGATATTTTCGTGTCATTAGCAAACTTTACAGAATGGTTTTTAATATTATTTGTTATGTCCAACATGAATATGGAAAATAAAACTGGTCCCAGGACCGAGCCCTGTGGCACTCCACTGGTCACTGGTCCCTCACCTGACAGGTGACCTCTGATTCTTACATGTTGTGTTCTGGTAGATAGCCATGACTCCACCCAATTTACTAGTGTGTTATTAATACCCATATGGTACATTTTTCTAATCAATATTGAATGCAGGACTTTATCAAAGGCCTTGCAGAGGTCAAGATACATCATGTCAACTGGGATTCTCTTATCCAAACTAGCACTGACTTTCTCATAGAATACTAGGTTACTACTGAGACAGGATCTATGCCTCTTAAACCCATGCTGTGTATTGTCCTCAAGTTTTTTCTTTAAGATTTCTTGTTCTAATCTGTCTTTAATCAACAATTCTAGGATCTTTCTCAGTATGATGGTTAGACTTATGGGTCTATAATTTGCCATATTTACTCGGTCACCCTTTTTAAAGATTGGTACGACAATGGCAGATTTCCAGTCCTGTAGGATTTCACCTGAAGTAATGGACATATTAAATATATCAATTAATGGGTCTATCAACCATGGACTCAATTCTTTTAATAATCTGGGGTGCAGTTTGTCTGTCCCTGCTGATTTTGTTGTTTTGATTTTCTTTAATTTGTCCCATATGTTTTCCTTTGTTATTTCTGGCAAACTGGTTTCTTGTCCACTAATGTTAATTATCATATTTACCAAATTTCCTTTTCCACAAATGGAGCAAAGGTATTCATTAAATTCTTGAGCTATTACAATAGGTTCTGTGACATCTCTGTCTGTTATTTTTAGGGGACCAATGGTTCTTTCTACACGTTTATTATTGATGTAGGCATAAAGGTTTTTGCCACCATCCGTGATATAAGCCAACCTGAATTCTAATTTCTTTTTTTCATTTTAATGATATGTTTACATTGTCTGAGAATTTGTTTGTACTTGTACTTATTGTAATCGCTAGTCTCTCTTTTAAGTGCCCTGAATGCCCTTCTTTTCCTAGCCAGAAGTTGCTTGATCCTAGTTGTGAACCACATTGGTACCTTCCCTTTTTTGATTATAAAATACTTTGGTACATATTTGTTTTCTAATTTAAGTAATTTGTCTTTAATCCTGGTACATATTTATTCAGGTGAGTTGGAGTCATTGTCGGTCCCATCTCCACTGTTTAAATTCCTGATTTATTTGACTGAAATTTGCTAGCTTGTAATTTTTAATTATTGTTATGCCGTCCAATCTTTTAATGACAGTATCCATTATAAAGTTTATGATTTTAGATCACTGTTTATCAGTGGCTCATGAATTTTCAAATTAACCACTGCCTCGGGAATATCTGTCATTACTAAATCTAAAATATTAGTGTTCCTAGTTGGTTTGTTAACCAGTTGCTGTAGTTCATAATCTGAGCATACGTTTAATAATACTTGTTCTTGATTGGTATTTGCAGTACCCATTTCCCAGTCAATTCCAGGTGTATTAAGGTCACCTAATACAATAACCTCCTTGCTATGTATTCTCTTTTCAATACTACTCATTAGGAGTTGATATACATTTATATTAGGCAAGACACAGAAAACTAGACTGCTTTGGGAGACAGATTTGGCAATCTCCATATCAGAGGATAACTGGAAATTAGTATCTCAGCTTCATCAGGGTATCTTACTGTACAATAAGTATAAGGAATCTTATTACAAATTCTGTCATAGATTATATTGCCCACCACTTATTGTTCACAAATATAACCCCGCAGTGTACCCTATTTGTCCTAGATGTAACAATAACCTAGCCTCCTATTATCCCTAATTCTGGGCCTGTCCTGTTTTGCAACATTGTTGGAGGGATGTGGTGAAAGATGTGCAAAACATTACAGGACAGCAGTTCCCAATGACTCCTCTGTTTTTGTTATTTGGAGTAGAAGATACTGGTGAAGAGGAGTCGACTCCCGTCCAGAGATGGCTTAGAGTTGTACTGTTCATGGCCAGATGGTGTATCCTTAATACATGGGTGACTGCAGTGAAACCCACCATACCCCAATGGAAAGCCCTGATACTACAAGCCCTTATTTTGGAATGTCAGATCTATGTTATAAAATATAAAAGATAAAGGGGAGTTCTTTCATAGAGCGTGGCAGCCATACTTGGCTTTCCTGTCAGCTGTAGATAATATAATGTTGGGAGAGGGGTGGCTCTAAAGCCATTCTAATTGATATACTGGCTATTGACCTCTGTCTGGAGACGAACATGACCCTGACCCTACCATCACCTGGATTACTGCTTGAATAATTTTATGAGTGGTTCTTGCTCTGTGATTAAATATGGAACTGGATCTTGATGTCTAAAACTTATGAATTTCTGTTTTGTTTGTACCCATACATGTATGTATGTATGCTAATCATAATGGAAAACCTAATAAACAAATGATGCAAAAAAAAAAAAAGAAAAGAAATGTAAGGAGGCACAAAGAATAAGGGGAAGGGAGGGATAAGGGCTGCAAGTATCACCGTAATGGCAGCAGTGCAATTAGTTACAGGGAAAACATTTACAGGGCCCAAAGAAGGCTCTCGAGTAAAGTGATTTGAACTCCACAAGATTAATTGGGTTAACCAGTTTTAAAGTTTTTGGGATTTTTTTCCATAGCTGGGGCAGCATGTAGCTGAAGGAAGCTTTACCGAAATGGGACTTGACCTTAGGTATACATAGTGAGATACAAGAGTAACTTCTCAGGGCGTAATTGCCTAAGGTGCACAGGGGTAGACAGTCAGATATGTAGAGGGGGAGCTTCTCAATAATAGCTCTGTAGCTCCAGAGTACAGCATTTGTTTGTCTCCTGAACATTAGTGATGTCCAACCCACCAGGGAATAAAGTGCACAATGATGCATGGTGTAAGCTGCTCTAGAGATGAAGCGTAGGGCTCTGTGACACAAGATGCTGAGCTTTGCTAGTTTGGTATCCAACTGGAAGAGCAGGTCTTTCACTTCTTTGAGAGTAACAGGCTGAAAGGAGAAACCAGTGTCTAGGGCACAGTGGTTAGGAACAGGGATAGTTTTGCCCTGGGTTGCAATCTGAGTTCAGAGGTTGTTGGCTGGTGATGAATCAAAGGCCATCCCAACAGTGGCAAAGTGTTTGTTTAGGAGGTCTAGGATCTTGGCTCTGTTGGTGATGGAGAAGCCAGCATATGAAATTTTTGAGGGAGGGAGCCAGAGGATGCATGGTCTTGAATATCTTTAAGTGTTCTCCAGAACATAGCAGGGCACATGGTGGAGGAGTCCAGCATTGTATGGTAATAGTTAGCCTTTGTGGTTCTGATAAGCTTTGTGCAGCAATTCCTGGCTGACCTAAAGGCAGTCCAGTCAGAAGGAAGTTTTGATTTACGAGCCTTTTTCCAGAGTTTATCCCTGCTAGGCAAGGCAGACTTCAGTTCGGCCATGAACCTAGAGAACATTTTCTTCTTGGTGCAGATTCTGGCCAGGGAGGCATGCTTATCTAATGCCCCACAGACAATGTTTTGGAAGGTCTCACATGCAGCCTTGACCATTTTGGCCAGGTAGAAGTCCTGCCAATACAGTGAGTTCTGCAAGTCCATCACGAAGGCCAGAGGATCAAAACTACGTAAACCTCTTTTAAATATGAGCCTGGATTAGTGATTGGTTTAGGTGCTGACCTTATACAAGCGATGGAGCTATGATCACCGAAGTCGGTGAAGAAGACACCAGAGTAGGAAAATAGGTGAGGTTTGTTTACTAGTATGATGTCTAACAGGGAACTTTTGTTGTTTGTTTTTTTGTTTGGACGAGTCACTTCTGTGATGATTTGGACAAGCCCAAAGGTGTTGCATAGATTTTTTAAAGGTTTGGAGCAGTCTGTAAGCCAGTCCAGATTGAGGTTGCCCAGAATTATGACTTCAGACGGTATCACATTCAAGGAGCTGGTTAAATGGCTCAGCAATTATAACCCCACAGAGGCATGCCTATAGCAACCCATAATGTACAGAGACATGGAGGTTGAGAGTTGGACTTTGATCGTTAGACTTTCAAACTCCTATGGGACAGAGGTAGAATCTGAAATAGACACAGTGAATTTGTCCAGAACGTAGATGGCAACCCTGCCTCCTCTGGCTAATCTATACATTTGGAAGATAATGTAGGATGGAATGTTCACCTCAATGTCCAAGGTAGAGGATTTGAGCTAAGTCTCTGAGACAACCGGAACATCTGGCTTTGTATGAGTAATCCATGTCTGTATGGCATCTTAAGTTTTTCAAGAGACTGCATGCAATTATGTGAAGAATGCTTAGATCTTTAAGGTTTGCTAGGTCCTGAGGAGCAGAGATTGGTAGTAGGAGACCATGATTTAATTCAACACTGCCAGAGCAGAGCAATAGCAGAACTAGAATCCTTTTACGTGTGCTCAACATCAGTTTGTAGGACCGTGCGTGTACCCATTTTCTGTAAGGCAGTGAACAAAGCATGGGGTAACTAAAGCGAGTACCAAGAGCACCCAGGGTTGCACTCTACATCTTCTGTTACATATTTAGCCACACCCCCACCTTTCCTTCCATATATATCCTTGTGATATACTTTATATCCTGATACTGTAATGTTCCACGCTGAGGTCTCTGACCACCAGGTTTCGCTGACTACTGCAACATCATTACTTTTTTGGCTCATTATGAGTTTGAGCTCATCTTTTTTTTATTGTACTTAGGCTTCTAGCATTAGTCAATGGAAATCTAAGGTCTTTTTTGTTCAATTTTGTTTTCTTCCTTCCTCCATTTTTCTGTTTTTCCCTAATAATGCTCACCTCACCCCCCCTTATTAGTTTTTTGTTTATCAATGTTCGTATATAAGGCATCATGGAACATGTTTCCCAAAAGCCTAGTTCCCCTTTTGCTTAATAGCAAACCATCTGGACAAAGGAGACTGTGATTGTCCATGAATATTTCCCAAGTTTTAATGCAGTTGACTTTGTTCATAAGGCACCACCTGCGTAACCAATTATTGTAGTCTTTGATGTTTCTTGTTTTTCTCTTTCCTGTCCTGGGGACAGGTAGGATCTCATATATAATAATCTTGGCATTAAGCTCCCTCAGGCTTTAGAGGGCTTGTTTCATATCCTTTACAGTCTCCTCTACTCCCTGTTTACTAAGGTAATTTGTTTCAGCATGCAAAAGGACAGATTTGGGACCTTTTATATTCTGTAAAATATTTGGTAACATCTGTGTTATGTCCTTAACTGTTGCTCCACTATAGCTACAACTTGCTATGTTCTCTTTATTTCCCTGAGTTGAGAATCTATCAGTATATTTTGTGATAGAATCCCTCAGGATAAATATTTGCTCAGTCATTTCATCTGTTGTGCAGTCTCCTGCTTGGGTCTCCATATTGTCATTCTCCCCTTCTGCAGTTGCCACATTTTCCCCTCCCATTATGATACTGGTTTCTGGGGGGGGGGTCTCACTTGGATACCCTTGGATATCAGTTTTCTGGGTACTACTATCTCTGTTAACCTCATTCTTTTTTGCCATTCCACTGCTAGCATCCTTGTGTGCAATACGCTCATTGGTGGGTGAACTAGTTTCCTTGTTAGGTGTACCTGGGATTGGGATCATATCTGGTTCCTCATTTGCAGTACAGGGCTGATCTAACTGTTCAGTTTCATTTTCTGTCAGGTTAACTAGTGGTAGATACCTTTTTCCTAATTCTAGGGCATTTCCAATAGCCCTACTTCTATATTTAACTTTCTTATCATAATGTACTTCTGCCAAATCATCTGAATCATTTTCTGCTATCTTCTGGTCCTCCATGGGGCATTTTCTTTTGTCATTTTATGGGTGGGTTCAGAGACTGATTTAATGTATGTAGTGCTAGAGTGACCTGCATCTGAAATATTACATTCAACACTTATGAGGGGAAGAAAACGATTTCCTTCCTTTGGTTTCTTTGACATAATGGTTTGTTGTTTTTCTAGTAGATCAAGTTTTCTGTAAAATGTCGCAATATTCTCCCTCAGAATGCTATTATTTACACATTTATTGCACACATATATTGGGCTAGAGCGTAGTTCATCAAATAGTTTGTACATAAGGCAATTAAGTCCTACTGCCTCATCAAAGGTCATAATGGTATCCCTTTTTGTCAGTACAGCAAGGGGTGGAGGGTGTAGCTTCCAAAATGCCAGATGATATATCTAAGGTAATTAGACCAGACATATTTTCAATACCAAGGACCCAGTACAAGCAGACACAAGGCAGATGTTATACACTGTAGGTTTATAAAAGGAAGTTGATTGAAGATCTAATGTTAACGTATACAGTTATCCTCAAGTGTACTACTAAACAAAATGGTCCCTCCCCAACTTAACTCTCCAGTTTCCTCATAACCTGGAAGGCCCTCTGCTTGAAAGGATCTAGTTTTCAGTCTCCTTTTCCCTTTTCCACTCTTGGCACGCATGACGCACGCAGATGCGTGTGTCTCTGCACACGTCCCTCTGTGCCCCAACGCGTGCTTGCGTGGAGCGCTAGCTCTATTTATCCAAGGACCGGAAGTATCTCTGGGTCACTTTCAGTTCCTTGCAGCCTCTGTTGTCAGCACAAACAGTTTAAAATAATTAATCTACCACCACCTTATTTGGTGGTCTTTCTAATGCATAAAAGGAGCTCTCATCTTGCTCCCGGCTCAGCTAAAAAACTGCAATTAAAAGTAAGTGCTGCCTGGAATAATTCTGGGCTGTGGATCCCAGAAGACCTCTACAGTCCCACAGTTCCCTATAGCCAGCAAGACTATGGAGGGTTACAAGAAGTAACCTAAATGGCCTGGTTGCAAGGCAATGACCCAACCAACCTCCCTCTCACCAGAGGGACACAGTATGCAGAAAGAAAAAGGACAGGAAAACCAATCCTTAATGTAGCAGACACCCTCACCAGAGTGTCCCAAACACAGCTTATGAGGCCCGCTTGCATGGAGCACCGGCTTTGTTTGTCCAAGGACAGGAAGTATCTCTGGGTCACTTCCAGCTCCT
Organism: Neoceratodus forsteri; assembly: GCA_016271365.2. Lineage (NCBI taxonomy): Eukaryota > Metazoa > Chordata > Ceratodontiformes > Ceratodontidae > Neoceratodus > Neoceratodus forsteri. Next base: position 544,863,661 of record CM057449.1, read on the forward strand.
CGCGGCCTTCGTTGTCAGGACAAACATGGCAGCATAAACTGGTCTATGGGCTCCCAGCATAGCATAATAGTTTTGCCTTACATGATTTTGTTGGCAGTTCCATGGACGCAAGCATCAGCTTCAAAAAAGAGATCCTCTATTCCAGTTTCTTTCATTAAATACCCAATTGCCCCCATAAAATTCAGTGCAATGTGGAAGCCACCCATATGAAGGATGACTTTGCCACTCTTCTCTGACTTCTTTTTCTGAAGGCCAAGAGCAGTCTCATAGACTGCTTTGTCACAGGTAATTTGGCAGAATTCCTACCCAGTTTTCTGAGTGACCTTCATATTATACTAAACTGATACTTAATTACATCAGGGTTTACAGGAGGTTTTGGAAAGAAAGGCCCATACCTAATCACAGTCACCCGTACTTCCTGTTGGGTAACTAATTCATAAAAGGAGGACCATGTAACAGGTTTTGATTATTCTATGACATCTAAATAAAGTGTGGGACCCATATTCACTAAATGCCAAAGACAGTCTACAGGATGAAGTGGTTCTCCCATGTGTTGTGGTGCTATTGCCATGTTAGCAAGTGAACGGCACTTCTGGCAGTCTTTAGGGTGAGATTGCTTTTCCTGCTTGAAATTGTTGAAGATATGTATGAGAAGACTCACGTTTTTTAACTAGAGGCACCCTAACAGCCATTGACTGTTGCTCTTCACCTTCATCAGCATACTGATATATTGCATGCAATGTTCCATGCATAATTTTACTATTCTTTGTACTCTCATGGAAGTCTAGGTTGTCAATTTCACACTGTGTGAGTCAACCTGACTTCAGATTCATGGGTATGAAAACCCCATCTTGAGTTTCCTGCTCATCAGCAGCTGATGTCATGGTAGCAATAGATCATTGGGCATCTTGGTAGCTAATGCTATTTCCAAATCTATTTAGCATGAGTATGGCCTCCTTGCTCTGGGGTCCTTTAGTATGTGTAGAGCAGTGCCAACATGTTTTGGTGTTGGAACACCAGCAATGGCTGCGCATATGTCTTGTCCAAGGTTCAGTACCCGCTCGTGTTGTTTTGGGTTTAGCTGAACTCTCTCATCATTGCTGACTTCTGCTGTAGCATTGGTAAGCATCCAATCCATGTGATTGTACAGAGTAGTACCCACACATTTTGAAGCTGCTTCATCAGACACATCCAGGTTTGTTTCTCATGCTTCTTGTAATGTACACTCTTTAGCTGATGTAATCCTTTGATGTTCTTCTCTGCCAAACTCTTTCAGTTCAGACCTTATTAATTTTGCTATATTGTAACAACATATTTGAATCCATTTGAGTCTGAGTATCATTGGGTTCATCTTCACTTTCTTCTGTATATTCTGATTCTTCCATGGTTTGCTTTAACTTGGCGACTTCAGAAAGCAACTGTCCAACATTCAGCTGTGCTGAACACAAGAGACTTGATGTGCCTTTCTTTTTTTTTTAGTTTATTTTTATTAGTTTAACTGAAATCAGTACAGTACACAAAGCCCATAGGTAGGCACTAGCAATGTAATGGACGTTACAATGCAATAAAAAAGAAAACATCATTATTACAGTAAGGATTGGATGTACCCCTATTATTTGTTACAACACTGGTGGTGATGGTGGTGGTGGTGGGATTGTTAAAATAATTTAATATAGCTTTCCAGCACAGCGAAAATTAATAGGGCTAGTTATTACCATGAACAAGGATAGCCAAAAAATAAATAAAATAATAAATTTAAACCATGCACCCTGTGATATGGGTATAGCTTCCCCCAATCTAATAAATGGAGTGAACAGCATATTGATTTATACAGTGCTCTAGCCTGCGGAAACTTTCAATGATAACATTACTTTCTCACTAACATTAACTTTGTGGTTTCATTCTGTCTACATATAAAACAGCAAACTAAAACAGGTAAAAGACACATAACACTGAAGACTTCAAAACTTCTAACTCAAAGAACATGAGCATCCCCGACATTACTTCAGCAGAAGAGAGCTGCCATTTGATCAGGGATTCATCCAAAGCACATGCACTTTGCCTGCAGAGAAGCAAGGCACCAAAAAGTTACTGTTCAGATGAAGACAGGCCTCATATCCAATAACATGTGCCATCATAAAGTGCCATTTTATTTCATTCCCCCCTCTAACCTCTACTTTTCTTAGCTAGATCATGATATGTTAAAGTTCTCAAGGTACTCACAGTCCAGGATAAAATCTTGGCCAGGGGTGAAAGAGGATGGGAATGATTAATCAAATTAAACACTGAGGATGAAACATGAAGCTAAGTCCCGATGCAATTTAGTCACTGTCCTCATCATCCTTATCAGAATCTTGCCTTTTGGTCTGAAACTCCTGTTCAGTCTGCTCCGTGAACGTGGTGGCCTCTCTTGCATCTGCAAATTGGTATGCCTTCTCCCCATACACGACCTTCAAACTGGCTGGCATTAATAAAATATGATGAACACCCAGCTGTCTCAACCTGGATTGTACACCATCAAAACCCTTCCAGCGCCGACGGGTGGCATAACTCAGGTTGGGAAATATGTGAATCCTGTTGTTTTGCCATTCAAGTGGGGTCTGTTGTTTTGCATGGAGTAAAATAGTATCCCTCTCTAGCACATTACTTAGCACCAGAAGTAGAGTTCATGGGGGAAGCTCATTTGTGGCTGATCGGCTTCTCCCTCCATGAGGACTGATGTAGAAAGTTTTTAAGATTGTGACAGGATCTTCCATATTTAAGACTTCATGCAAAAAAGAAACTGCAAAGTCTTTTGGGTGTTCTCCTTCTGCTTCTTCAGGGAGACCTAAAATCTGAACATGGGTAGCTTGGGAAGCATTTTCCAAGTTTTGAAGTCTCCTGCATAGCACTGTGTTCTCCTCTGTAAGCCCCAATGGCACTGTTAATGCAGTCTTGGCTGATTTGGAGGTCAACTTCATTTCCACCTCTTGTAGCCCCATTTTGGTATCCAACATTTTTAGTTGAGCAGCAGAGTTTTCTACCTTTTTGTCCAGGTTCTGGATAGCTTTTCGTAGAGCAGCATTGGACGGTTGCTGCACAGGCTCTTCCTTGGATCCTAAGTTAGGCTTCTTGCTCATACTGGCTTTGGGATCTTTGAGCCAAGCTCTCTCTTCTCCAGTTCCTGGCTTATGTCCTCTGCCCATAATTCTGAAGCAGTATGTTGTAGAAGCTCCAAACAATGTTTTTTTCACTGCTGCTGATCTTCTGGCTTCTGATAAAGTAATCTGGAGCTGATTTAATGAAGTTTAAGTATTAAAAGTTAATGTTTATAACTGTTGGCTACAGAGCACTGGAAATTTGCAGTTGCAAGCTCAGCAGTTGGACACACCTCTTTGATGTACCTTTCTGAGGAACTATGGTTACCCTACAGCCACTGGGATTAGTGTAGTATGTCAGTAGGCATCTTTTCAGACTTGCTGACCTGTAGGATACTGCATTATCTACACCATGATCTAACTGCTGTCGATATCTGTCATGATGTTTAGTGACATAGAAAACACTTCCATTGTCACACATTGGCCTATCAATTTGAGAAATTAGCCAGCAGAACCCTATGTCATAGATGTCATCATCTTCCATAATGGTTCTTCTATTTATATAGATATTAAAGAGCAACTGACACCATCTGGCCAAAAGAGCTACATTGCAGAATTAGAATAAGCATACCCCCAGTAAATCTCATACCAAAAACTAGATTTCGGCATTGCTTCATTTTAAAGTTATGAGCTATTTTGTAACCCTGATTTCACTACCTGTTCAGAACAGCCTGTATCAGTGAAGAGCTCCTGCTGATGTCATCTCAGGACCTCACAGTCTAGTATTCCCTGTCAGCAAGCTTATAGGACCTGTTTCTCCAAAGTTGTAAAGATCATGTGCAATTGTTTTCACAAGTAAAACAGGCAGCACCAGTCAGTAAGCATTGCTTTAAAAACTGTGTGTGTTTCAGGTTTTGTAACAAAGCTGACAATATTTTGTTTATGGGTCTTTTTGTTGTGGTTCTTTTTTTCCAGGGTTGGTGGATGCTGAGTCATAGCACACTGTTGTGAGGTTTGCACACTGAATAGGTTGCTGATGCGGTGAAAGGCTGAGATCATTCACGCCTATCATTCAATTGAAGTGATTTCTAAGAAAGGCACTTTAAAACAATTATTCCATCTCCTTGTCAATGGGTGTGGGAGATATAATGCTGTTTTGAAAACTTACTAAGAGTTTCTAATTTAGCCAGCACAATGCGTTCTCCCTGTTAGGTTGTTCTGACTTACGTTCAGGCTCATCTATCTTCTACTCTAAATTAAAAAGATCATTTTACCAGAGCCAACATTTCCACCCCTAGTAAGAATTAACACATATGAAGCCTCTTTTAAAACATATTGTAAAGCAGACACTTACAAACAACAGTAAAGTTACCAGCATTACAGTACTAGCAGTACAGTAATCCCTCACTATAATCAACTAAAAGGGAGCCATAATCTGTATTCATTTTAGCTCCCTATTTGTTACAACAAGGGACACTACTATGCACTACTGTCGGCCGGTACATGTGTCACCCTGCACACATCAAATACTTCCCATATGCCTTATATACTGCACTGAGAGCAAAATAAAGCTAAAATCAAAAAATACCCTCATCTTAACTGATAGCTGAGACTCCAAGTTAAAGACAGCATCTGTAACAGCAACTCAGAGCTTCCACACCCTTTACAATCAAGTCCCCCCCCCAATTCACAGACTCATCATTCCAGATATCTGTACACAGACTAATACACTGGGCAATAGTAAAAGTGAAAAAGAAACAGATTGACAAAAAAGAAAAACCTGACAACAACAACAAAACACCTCTCTCCAAATTCCAGATCTTTTTTGATGCTCTTCCTGCTTTCATAATCACCCCCATCCAACTCACAGATCACAGCACCAGCTCCACTACATCTGACTTCCTCAGTATGATTCAGAACCTACTGTGCATAAAAAAAATTCAGTACTGGACAACATAAATTTACTAAGTAAAGATGAGAGTCGGGTGGGGGTGGAGGGTGGAGGGGAAGCGTGTTTGTAAAGTGCGTGGAATCTCTGAGCCACCATCCATATTACAGGTGCTGTCTTTAACTCAGAGTCTCAGCAAGCAGTCAAGATGTGGATATTTTTTTACTTTAGTTTTTAACTTTGTTTTCCTGACAGTACAGTGTATAAGGCATATGGATAGTGTTTGATGTATGCGGGTGACATGTACGCCGCCCAATTGGCAACACAGATAGGAATTCTGAAGAACAGAAATACTGAAACATTGGGAGCCACATGAAGCATTCATTATAGCGGGGTTTTCACTATAGCGAAGGGCTACTCTACAACTTCCTAACAGGCAGAGTAGAGTAGCACTCCAAATGGCTTCAGCAGCCTGGAAGCATGCTGACTCAGCATCCAGCAACCCTTGAGAAATAGACCACACCAAAGGACATTATAAAATACAATTTTGTCAACCCTGTTACAAAACCTGAAACACATATAGTTTTTATAGCAATGTTTTTTGACTGGTGCTGCCTGTTTTACTTTAGACAACTATTGCACATGATCTTCAGTTCAGTTTATTGATTGACAAGACAGAATTGTCATTACAAAATATTGCACAATGCATTTTAGCATACATAAATATACACATAACGTTCTACATTGTTAAAATCCATAGAGGTACAATTACCAATAAATATACAGGGACATTGAGTAGTACAATTAAACTGGTATTTCTACCAGTAAACTCATTCAGATGTTTATAATTAAACTATTGCATGTCTCTACATCTAAGATTTAGTAAGAAATATAAATGTCACCCTTATAGTAACCTATTCCTTATTTATAATATGCAGTTTCTTATGTTCTATTGTTTTACAGAATAATGCAACACTTTCTAATATCTCAGTATTTTTGGATTTCAGTAATGCATTCACTTGATATTTAAGTTCCATGTCTAAAGCTGATAATACACCACCCAAGTACAGATTTCTTTCTTGAATATAAAGAGGACATAAAATCAATAGATGTAATAGGTTGTCTTCACCAAGTTGACACTTGCAAATTTGTATAATTTTTTTTATCATAGAACCCTCTTACATGATCTTTAAAACTCTGGAGAAACAGGTCCTATAAGCTTGCTGGCAGGGAATTTTATTTATTTTATTTTTGTTTTTTCAGATTTTGTTAACCGGGTAGGTGCACTAGCCATAAAATGACTATTTTCAGGCACAACACAATACTAGACTGTGAGATCCTGAGATGACATCATCAGTAGCTCTTCATTGACACAGGCTGTTTTGATCAGGTAGTGCAATCAGGGTTACAAAATAGCTCATAACTTTAAAATGAAGTAACACAGAAATCTAGTTTTTGGTATGAGATTTACTGGGGGGATGCTTATTTGGATTCTGTAATGTTGCACTTTTCATGTCAGAGGCTCTTTAAGACATGATCTATGGTATTGAAAATCATGTGCTATCAGATCTAGGCATTCATTCCAAAACCCGTGCAACTTATATAACATGGCACTGTCATTGAGTTCTTTGACTTTTTACTACATGGATTTTTAACATTCAACAGTTGCAATAATCAACAGTTTCCTGTCCCCCCTCTTATTCCACTCCTTTTCACACACAAAACATTTACTCTTGTAATCAAATAGGCTGCTGATTGAAGATTGTATGACTATGTGAGATGGACCTGGTTGCTCACTGCCCTGTTCTGAAACTTTGTGGTGTTTTTGTTCAACAGTTTTTTAGTTGGTATATGCATTGCAGGGATTTATTTAACTCTAAAAATTGATTAGCGTTTTGCTCATAAAAGTGCTAAATCTTTGTGAAAATGCATAGCTCTTGCCTCACTGTGTTTAACAAACACAGCACTTCTAGAAAATCTATATAAATACTTTCTGTATAGTTAGTATAATCCCAAGAACAAAACTGCTAATCAATTATTTAAAACCCTGGTGTTGCAACAACTTGCATGCATTATTGGGGTCTTTGCTAGGAATTCATCTTTACATAACACATCCTTTTCTGGTTGGAAAGTGACATTATCATCACAATTCTGATTTGCATACAAGAAGGCGGGATATCCAAGTTCTGTAAGTCTTTGTAAAGAGTAATGTTTTGCATCTTGCTGACAACAAGTGAGGCAGTGGGAGTAATTTGTGCTTGGTCGCCACCCTTTAGTGCTGACTTGGAAAGCTAGCTCCATGGTTGATCAGTCATAAATCTGAAATACAAAAACACACATTATAAATACTTGGCACAAAACATCAAATTAATTACATTAAGAACATTCCCTAAATAGGCAGATTACTAATATCATAAAATCTCTTTACAAAATACACATTGTAAATACTTGGCACAAAGCATCAAATTGATTACATTAAGAGCATTCCCTAACTAGGCAGATTACTAATATCATAAAACTGCTACATAGTATTTCAAACCATACCAGAATCAAACTAGAAATGCATATATGGCCAAAACTGACAAATGCTGGGTAGGATGGTAACCCAGTCCATTTGGGGGTATGGGTACATCAAATTTAATATCTCAGTCATAACTCATGATATTTGAGTCAGATTCTTTTTAAATGAAAGCAGAAACATTGTAGAAGATAGAAATATGGTATAATGTAATATAAATGCAGTGATTACTTTGTCAGAGGAAATGCCATTAAGTCTATTCAAACATTTAGCTAAAAAATAGGCAATTTTGGAAATATTTTCCTACAATAATTGCATATACTTGTCTGTACTGTAAAGACATGATGACAATTAGACTTCTGTTATGTGAATAGCCTCAGTGTGCATAACTGGTATGGATTCTGGGCTAATCTGAGCAATATTGAAGATTCTAGATCGTATTTGGTAAATTTTCCACTTTTCCAGATTTTTCTTATATTTTTCATTCACATCGTACTTATTTCAGTGTATTTCACAACTTAAACAAGAGTTATGATTATGGTACTGGGTGGGGGGGGGTCTCTTCTTTACAAAAAATGATGGCCTGAAAAGTATAGCAAGAGGTGTCAGGTCCACCCAATTTATGAGGGATGTTGTGGCTCTAGATACCTTACTACCTAAAAATTGCTTTCCTTCACAGCACTGTGTAGCCTACTGCAGATGAAGGTACATCGTACACATGTGGGCAACATATCACAAATAAAAAAAAAACAACCAGACCATTAACACTTGGGGCCTAGAATGTCAGGACTCTTATGGACAGGAAGGATAAGGCTTATAACATGGACTTCAGACCACAAAGAAGAACTGTTCTGGTTTCCAGTGAACATGTACATTATACCATTGACATCACCACTTTCAGTGAAACATGACTTGCTGATGAAGGAGAGTTGGTAGAAAACACTGGTGGTTACACCTTCTACTGGAGAGGAAAGCCACACACTAACAAGAAAGAATCTGGCATCAGCTTTGCAGTCAGAACATGCCTAACACACTACCTCCAGGCCACCCAACTGGCATCAATGACAGAATCATGTCTTTGAGGTTACAACTTGAGAAAGGCAGATATACAGTGCTTTTCTTTTTTTTTATTACCTTTTTATTAAGAGATGGTGACAAACACATCCATTTTTGATAACTTTAGGCCTTATATTTTCACTTATCAATATAAAAACTACTTGTGATGATTCATATATAAAACAGATATTAATAGGAAAAGCAATATATCTTGAAATCTATCACATTGTTGAATTTATAACCCTAAGTCTCCACTTATAATTTAGAAGGGTTAGTGCTACCCAAGTTCATGACATTAAGAACGTTCCCCCAGATATAGACTGTCTTATTATGGATGATCCACACTCATCCCATATAAACAAACTCATGCCTTTCCTTTTATTCTATAAGTCCACTCCTTCCCTGATGTCGAGCATAGGGTGTATAGTCAGGGAACAAAATCCTGGTCATGCCTAGAATAATATAATACCCACAATCTCCATTGTTGTTCAAATTGTTTTTGTTTGTTATGGATTTCTGCCGTCAATGATTCCATATAATAGATGTCTGCAACTAGACCCCTCCATTCATGCACAACTGGGACAACTGGAGAGTGCCATCATTTAGTAATGGCCTTTTTGGCTGCTAGGATGAGTATAGGTAAAAGAATTTGGTGTCGCCAAGGGCTTTGTCTGGGATATATAGATAGTGTTATCATTTCAGCCGTGAACTCAATTAACTCGCCCATACATTCAGAAATTTCTTTTTGAATAGAACACCAAAAGGGCGTCAACAAAGGACAGGACCAGAAGATATGGGCCAGGTCTGCTGATTTAAAGGAGCAATTCCTCCAACAGACCCCATACAAGATTGGGAGGTATTTAGTTAATAAAGCTGGAGAGTGAAAATACCTGCTTCTACACTTCCAGGCAAATTCACACCATCTAGTGGCATGAGTAATTTTATATGCAGACATAGAAGAATTAAGCCACTCCTGTTGTTGTATTTCCAGATCTAGGTCTGTATTCCAGCTGTCCATAATGGAAATAGAGGAGTCACCCAACCCCTCCCTTAAAATCTTATAAAAGTGACCCACCATGTGTGCCCATAAGTTACCCCTAATGTTATCTTCTAGAAATCTCCAGGCCATAGGTAGTGGCTCTGGAAGTCAGATATTAATGTGCCTTTGGTGTAATAGATAATTCCTCACCAGATTAAATCTAAACATATCATTATTAGGTAAACCAAACTTGATCTGAAGAAGATCGAATGGGATAATTCTAGAAGGGGAGAGGAACTGTTTAAAGAATTGTAATCCTAGCTGTCTCCATCTGGAAAAGATATGGTCTAATCTTGCTGGGAAAAAACGGTCATCCTCCGATATCAAAGAGTAGAGGAAAAAGGTTTCTTTAAATGCTTTGTGCTGTTTTAATTTATACCACACCTTTAATATCTGGGCCGTGAATGGAGTAAAGTCCCATAGGGGAAGTGAGTGATTCACTGTCGCCAGCGTTATCTGAGTTATATCATAAAGGTCATTTATTGCAAATTCTAGATCTTTCCAAGGTGAGTAGTAGGATGGAGAAAGTCAGAGAGCCAATATTCTACAGTAAGAAGCCACAGAGTAAAGCTTCAAGTTTGGTAAATTAGCGGCAAATGGAGAAGTGACATTCTGATGCTGGGTTTGTGACCCTGCCATCTAAAAGTTGAAATTAATCTGTCCCAAGATTTAAAATAAAAATTTGAGGGGAAGGTGGGAATATTTAAGAATAGGTATAATAATTTGGGGAGGATAATCATCCGAATAGTTTCTATTCTTTGAAAAAAGGACAATGGTAGATGGGATCATACACTTAAATCTTTTTGGATTTGAATAGAAAGAGGTTCATAGTTTAATAATTCTAACAGCTCCAGCTTTTGGGGGACTATCACCCCCAAGTACCGAAAATTGGTTTTATGCCATTTAATTAGATATTTACTTTTCAGAGATCGAGCTGGGGAAAAAAAGAGGGGGATTAGATCTGTTTTATTTACTGTATATTTAACTGAAAGCCTGAAATTTTACTGAAATTTTCCAAAGTTTGCCAAAGGGCTGGAAGAGATTATTTCTGGAGACAGGGCAGTAATCAGGATGTCGTCTGCAAATAATGCTATCTTGTATTCCCTTTGACCCAGCAGGACACCCTCTATTTTTGTGTTGTCTCTTATAATTTCTGCTAATGGCTCAATGTATAATGCAAATAATAAAGGGAATAAGGGACAGCCCTGTCTAGTGCCTCTCTGGATTTGAATTGGTTGGGACAGAGCACCATTAACATGAATATAGGCCTGAGGTTGTGCATAAATATTTTTAACACATGTGATAAAGGAGTAAGGAAATGAGAATTTTGCTAGGGTAGTGCATAGGTACTTCCAGTCCACTTTGTCAAATGCTTTGTCTGCATCTAGGCTAACCACTATGGAGGGGAATTTTCTAGAGTGAATATATTCTAGTAGCAACATTAGGCGGTGGAGACTATCGGAGGTATTTCTTTGTTTAATAAAGCCCGATTGATCCTGATGAATTATTGTCATGAGAATGGGTTCTAATCTCTTAGCCCAAATTGACATAAATATTTTATAATCTACATTTAATATTGATATAGGATGATATGATGAAGGTAAAGAGGGGTCAGTGTCTGGTTTAATCAGGGGAGATAAAATCACATAATTCCAAGAGGGTGGGGGGATTTCTCCCTCCACTACCTCTCTGCATGCAGGGAGAAAAGTGGGAAGGAGTTGGGGGCCAAAGACCTTGTACCATTCGGAGCTGAAGCCATCTGGCCCAGGACACTTAGAAGATTTCAGTTGTTTTATTTGAAAAAGTGAGATTGGCTGTTTTAGGCTTTCTTTTTGGGAGTCAGAAAGGGTGGGTAACTTGAGATTAGTAAATTGAGTGACTATATCCTCTGTTTGACTCTAAGAAGAAGTGGGGTGGTATAAAGAGATTCAAAACATTTTTGGAACACTTGCTTAATCCCTTCTTCCTTGTAAGTGGAGGGTCTGTAGCTGTTGGTCTTATTTTTAGTATTGCTGAGGCTTTTTTGCTTCCCCTCAACTTTCAAGCCAACATTCTGGAACCTCGGGCACCTCCCTCGTAGTTATTTTGGTGTAAATAGCTTAGCTGTTCTAATGTCTTATACTGTAATTGATTATTTTCTGAGTGTCTTGTTTTACATTTTTAATTCTGCTTTGTAGAGCTTTATCTCCTTCTCTATACAACATTTAATAAGAAGATAACAAATCCAATAGATAGTTCAATCTTCCTTGTATCTTTTTTTGTTTGTAGGAAGCATAGGACAGGATCTCTCCCCAGAGGACCGCCTTCAATGTATCCCATTGAATTGTCTGAGAAACTGGAGATGAAAAATTGTCCCTAATTATCTGTGGAATACGATCTCTAAACTGGTCCAGGAATTTATGATCCTTTAATAAAGAATTATTAAACCCCCAAAGTTTGTGCTTCTTTTGTTTTCTGAGATCAGTTTTAAGGATTAAGGGGTTATGGTCAGATAAGGTCCTGGGTTCTATTAATATGTCCTGTACTAAAGTTAGGTGTTCTCCCGTGATAAAAAAATAGCCCAACCAGGAGTAGGAGTTATGTCTTCCCGAAAAAAAGGTGTATCCCAGAATTGAGGGGAAAATCCTCCTCCAGACATCTTCTATAACTAATTGAGACAGGTTCCCTTTTAAGTATTTAGCTGGCCCAGAAAGCTTTTGTACTTTAGCGGCTGAGGAGTCGAAGTGGGGATGAAATGTAACATTAATGTTGCCCCCCACAATCAGGATGCCTTGCAGCCTCTCCATCACCTTTTGTACAAAAGTTTTGATTATGGAAAGGGAAGAATGGGGTGGTAGATATGCATTTACCAGGGTAATAACCTGAGAATATAGTTTGGCTGTCAAAATTAAAATAACAGCCCTTGGGATCTATGAATGTGTCTTGAATTTCCAAAGGTGTTGAAGAGGGAATCAGGATTGCCACTCCCCTTTTATGACCACTTGGGTGAGAGGAGGCCAACACCTGGTATCACCCTCCCCAGTGGAATTTGGAATGCTCCATTGTGGATAAGTGGGTTTCTTGTAGGAAATATCAGTCTGCTTTCTGTTGATGCATAATTTTGTACCATTGATGGGGGAGTGTAGACCATTTACATTCTGAGAAAATTTTTTTACAGGTACCTTAGCCATATTCTTTGGGGGAAAGTCTCTCCTTCAGTGCTATGGCAGAGTTGTCTTAGGTTATGAGGAAAGCCCACCCCATGATGTCTAGAAAATATATGTTTTTTTCCCCTCCAGGGGTCCATAAGGACCAGTTTCAGCATCCCTGGAGTATGCATTAAGTCCTGATGTAGGGTATCATTTGACCCGCACCACTAAGGCCTGAGTTGGGAGCACCTGTCCCTTCTGTATTGACAAGTCACAATCATTTTTTCTATTAAACCTTAAAATTAGTAACAGAATAATACACAGTAACTTGTACCCATGAACATTTGAAAAGATCAACCTTCCAATAGGAATAGCTATATACAAATGGTCTTCCACAAGTGGGGGAGATTCCATCATCTCCATCCCAAGGCCCAGTAGGTAGGTGTTCTTCCCACTAGGAAAGTGGGGGCTGAACCACAGTTCATGGATCTAAGCCGCTTGAGAGGAAATACCCTCTCAGGAGTTAGTTCCTTCTTGGGAACCAAGTCCTAGTGTGGTGGAGCTAAGGCTCATATAGAAATTCTCGTGTGAGGGAGAGCTCCCACGCAACTTCAATTCTAAATAAAGTCTCATAAGTAACTCAGATCTTCCTAATTTCTTTTTTTTCATCCTCCTCCCCTCACCCTCCAAACGCCCAGTCTGTTACCACCCTTACACAGGAGTATATATGTTTTCCTTTTGCTTATAGCTTAGGAAGAAGAAGGAAAGGAGAGAGAAAAAAAAAAGGGGGACACAAATGGCCCTGGTGTTACTCAAGAAGGTTATCAAATAAAGTATCTATAGAAGACTTCGTACAACACAGAAGTCTCTAAATAACGTCTGAGGTCCCTCCTCCCTCCCCCTCCCTCCTCCTCCCTCGCCCCTCCACGTGGACCCTGGCTAGTTCCGAGTCAAGCAAGTCCTGAACTGATGGACTTCAAGGTATGGACTTTATTGACAACTTGACCTCAAAATCTGCTTCCAGGGTAAAAGTGTCCCAAGCAGAGTTATTTGGGGAGGGAGGAGAAGAAGAAGATCAACAGTCCCAGGGTGAGAGAGCATGGGGAGACAGGGACTACAAAACACCCTACACCTTTCATAGGAGAGGCGAGCACTCCATTGGGGCAAGTATTGGGTTTGCTATTTGATTTTATGCCATGTCTGGCTCCCTTTAAGCCCTCCTAAGGAGCTACAGCTCGCTCACAACCTTCCAGCTTTGGGACCCAGAAGATCCCCATCACCTCCCGCCAGTCTCCTCTCATCCCTTAAGGAAACCCCTTCAGATAACCTAGTTTTCATATCTATTGGAGCATTGGACCCTCCATAAATTTACCCGGATACCTAAGGCTAAAATAAAGTAGAAACAACAGTATGTTATTCAGTTATCTCTAAAGTCCATAGTCATCGTGTTCCCTCCACTCGAACTTGGGGGACACGATCTTTATAATGTCTCAGTCTTAGAGACACTCTAAGGTCCTTGTCCATTAGCTGTTCCCTTGAGCCTGGACTGTTTAGGCTCTCCTCATCTTTTCTTTTTTTCTTCCTCTCTCCCTCTTCTTTTGTCCCAAGGTCATGAACGTAATATTCTGAACTGGGTGAATCAAAGTCCAGAGTTTACTTTCAGAAAAGAATACCTTCAACGAAGTTATATGGGGGGGACAGAACAGGCGTAGGTAATAGTCGGGGGGGTTGGGGGCCAGTGGGGAAGAAGAGGAAATCACCAGGCCCTACACCCTTTATGAGGAAAGCAGAGCCTCCATTGGGCTAAGTGTTAGGTTTATTATCGATTTTGTACCATTAATTGGTCTCTTACAGCCCTAAGAGGAGCTATAGCTCGCTCTCAACCCTCAGGCATCTGACCCAGTTTATCCACCTCTCACCACCCCAAATCACCCCTCAACCCACGGAAAGCACCCCTTTCAAAGTACTTAGCTTTCATGTCAGTTGAAGTGTTGGATTTCTCAGTGCTTGTATTTTGTTCAATAATTTCTGAAGTTTTTGGTCCCCCTTGTTCCTTCCAACCGAATCTTGGGGATCACTATTTTGTCTCATTTGTCAAGTCTTGGAGGCCACCTTGAAGTCCTTATCCATTAGAATGTCCCTTTTACACAAGTCTGTTTTGGCCTCATCCACCGAGTTGTAGGTCATGGGCCCATTAGAAAGAAGGACCACTAATTTCGCTGGGTATGGGGTGCGAAATTTTAGATTTTTAGATCTCAGAAGGGGAAACGGGATAGTATTCTATTCTCTGTTTCTGAGTAGCTGGGGCATAATCGTTATCAAATAATACACGGTGAGTGCCCAGCATAACCTTTTGTTTATGCTATGCTTTCAATAGAATTTGTTCCTTCTGTGAGTACCTATTAAAACAGATCACAAAAGATCTCGGTCTGGCATCTGGTTTGGCTGGTCGTGGACTGAGTGCTCTGTGGGCCCTCTCAACATCTATTTGAAAGTCAGGGCCTAAGTCCAGGGTTAAATGCAGAAAGTAGTCTGCAAAGGTCACCACATCCTGACCCTTCTCTCCTTCAGGTATTCCACAAAGTCGAATGTTTTTTTGCCTTCCCTTGTTCTCCATGTTTTCTTGCCTTGCTGCCTGAAGCCATTGTTCCTCTGCAAAAGATAATACTGCCTGCTCTAAGGCTGCGATTTTAGTTGTGTTCTTGGTGGTTTGTGCCTCTGTCTCAGTGACCCTAGATTGCAGCTCTCCCAGGTCCACTCAGATAACTCTAACGGCCTCTCTCATCTCCGATTGAAAGTCT
Organism: Neoceratodus forsteri; assembly: GCA_016271365.2. NCBI lineage: Eukaryota > Metazoa > Chordata > Ceratodontiformes > Ceratodontidae > Neoceratodus > Neoceratodus forsteri. Next base: position 544,879,168 of record CM057449.1, read on the forward strand.
GCAATCACGGCCAGGATCACATCTGAAGGTGGGTGTTCCATTAAAGTTTGCAGTTGTTTATCGCTCCTTGTCCCTCTTCTCCTGTCCTGTCTCTCATTCTGGGCTGTAGGGAGGAAAGCTGAATCACCATCTTGCAGGCCGGCATCCTTGGACTCCATTAGGTCCCATAGTGGCTGGAAATGGTTCTTTTCTTGTTGCCGCTTCATCGTGAGTTGGGCGAGACTGTTTTCTTTCTGGAATTCCTCTCGTGTCATCCGCTCACTGGCAGTCTTGTTGTTGGGCTGAAGATCTGTCAATTTATGAGAGAGAGGACTTATTTATAATAATGCTGTGTGGGAGCTCCAAATCCTCCATACTCACAGCGCCATAGCTCCACCGGAAGTCGATATACAGTGCTTTTCAACATCTATGCACCCACAATGACAAATGACACAATAGTCACTGAGAGCTTCTATGCAGAATTGAACACGCTACCGGCAGACATACCAACAGATGACAAGCTCTTTTTACTTGGCAACATTAATGCTTGAGTGGGAAGTGACCACATTGCCTGGAAAAGAGTAATCAGCAGTCATGGCCTCGGAAAACATAACAGCAATGACTTGCTCAGGCTCACCATGTGTGCAGCCCATCAACTTATTATCATGAACACATTGTTCCATCTCTGAGACAAGCACAAAACATCTTGGATGCATCCACAATCATGTCACTGGCACCTGCTTGACTATGTGATCACAAGAAGACAAGACCAGCATGATGTCTGAATTATAAGAGCCATATGAGGTGCTGAATGCTGGACTGACCACAGACTTATTTGAACCAAACTGTCTATCATCATTAAGCCAAAGGTCAGCAAAATTAAATCGAGCCCTCCAAAGCATTTCAACGTCAGAAGACTCCCGGGAAGTTAAGCTCTACAAAATGAACCAAATCAAGAACTCACCCAGTCACTTCTGGGCTTCTGTCAGACATTTCAAGATGTTGAATCTCACTGGCAAACACTCAAAGATGGTATGCTGCATTCTAGTGAAAAGATGCTTAGGTTTACAAAGTAACACCACCAAGACTGATTTGACAAAAATGATGCAGAGATTACAGATCTGCTGGCCAAGAAAAATACTGCATATGCTGCATGGCTGGCAGACCTGTAATCAGATGTTAAATACGCCACTTTCATCAAGTTACATCAAACAGCTCAAGTCCAGCTGAAAAAGATTCAGAACAACTGGTGGATCAAGAAAGCTGATGAGCTCCAGTAAGTTGCTGACATACATGATTGCAGAAACTTTTATGATGCCAGGTAACTACAGACCAGTGAGCCTCACATCAATTGTGGGGAAGCTCATGGAGACAATCCTAAAAGAGAGGTTAGGGACCTTTTTGGAGGACAATGGTCTCCAGAACAGCCAACAACATAGGTTTGTCTTGGGCAAATCCTGCCAGACAAATCTAATTGAGTATTATGACAGGGTGACCAGGGAGCTGGACAGGGGCCATGCAGTGGATGTCCTGTATTTGGACTTCGGCAAGGCCTTTGATTCCGTGCCGCATGGGAGGCTGGGGGGAAGCTGGAATACATAGGAGTGGGAATGAAGATGGTCAGATGGATCATCAACTGGCTGAATGGAAGGCAGCAGAGGGTGGTGGTTGTGGGGAACTCTCATCACCGAGGGAAGTGATGAGTGGGGGACCAGTGCTGTTTTGGATATACATAGCTGATATCTCACACAAGATCTGGAGTAGGATCAGTCTGTTCACTGACAATATGAAGATGGGAGCTGTGGTAGATGACATTGAAGGGTGGAAGGGGCTGCAGGAGGACCTGACCAAACTACAGGAGTGGCCAAAAACATGGCAGCTGGGGTTCAACACCAAGAAGTGCAAGGAACTGCATTTGAGAGCTAGGAACCAGGGGAGGAGCTATCAGTTGAGAGGGGTGCAGTTGGAAAGCACCATGGAGGAAAAGGATCTGGGGGTGTTTATAACGGGCAGCATGAACAACTCAGCTCAGTGCAGGAAGGCGGCAGCAAAAGCCAACAGGATGCTGGAGTGTGTAGTGAGGGGAATATTCTCCAGAAATAGGGAGGTGATCCTTCCCTTGTACAGATCTCTAGTCAGGCTGCACCTGGAGTACTGCATGCAGTACTGGCACCCCATTCCTGAAGAAGAACATCAAATTGTTGGAGGGGGTGCAATGTAGGGTGACGAAGATGATCCAGGGATTGTAGGGAAAGTCCTATGGGGATAGATTGGGTGAGCTGAACATGTACTCCCTGGAGGAGGGGGGGATGGGGGGATATGACTGAAGGCTTTAAATACCTTAAGGGAATAAATAGGGCTAATACAGAAGGGATTTTCCAGGTTAGAAGAGGGAGGGATACGAGAGGGCATCCACTGAGATTGGAGGGGGAAGATTCAAGAGGGAAATCAGGAGACTTTTTTTTGGGTGATGGACAGGTGGAATGCTCTGCCTGAGAGGTGGTATCCAGTAGAATGGTGGGCAGCTTTAGAGGGTTGGGACAGGGTGGGGAGTTGTGATGAGAGGGGGGGAGGGTGGGGCAACTGCAAGTTGAGGGCTAGCTGCACAATTGAGCAGACTCGATGACCATAATGCCTGCTTCTGTTGGCATTTTGTGTGTTTGTATGATGTATTGAAAGATGTTTTTGGCCCTAAATATGCAATTACAACTCCACTACAGAGTGCAGATGGCAAGCAGCTGTTGACAGACCTGGACTCCATTCTTGAGCAATTGCTTAAACATTTCAACACACTGCTTAATTAACCATCAACTGTGCAGCCTGGCGTCATTGATGGTTTGCCACAAGCAAATGTTGTCTATGAAATGGACAATCCTCCAGATCAGCAAAGCGATCTGCCGGACAAGATCTAGGAAGGAGCCTGGCCCAGGTGGAATACCACCAGAAATTTACAAAGTCACTGAATCAGACCTGGTGAGCAGGCTTTGCTTGCTGTTTAAGTGCATATGGGACACTGAAACACTACCGCAGAACTTCAGGGATGCTCAGATCACCTGCATCTACAAAAAGAAAGGAGATCAGTCTCACTGCAACAATTATCATGGTATCTTTCTCCAGGCAATTGCAGGGAAAATTATGGCTAGAATTCTTTACAGATTGGTTAAGAACATTGCTGATGTTAGTCTTTCAGAGTCGCAAGCAGGATTTAGGATTAGTCAAGAAACGAATGACTGCATTTTCATGGCAAGGCTAATCCAAGAAAAGTGTTGAGAGCAAAACACACATCTGTATGCAGTTTTCTTCGACCTTACTAAAGCTTTTGATTCCATGAACAGACCTGCACTCTGGGCTTTGCTGACAAAACTAGGATGTCCAACCAAATTTGTCAGCATAGTATGAGCATTCTACTACGGCATAAGCAGATGAGTGTTCTCCCATTTGGGAGAACTGATGGAGAATGGGAGTTGAGTGCGGTAGAGGTAGAAGTGTTACAGGCAGGGGTTGGGGCATTAAGTCCAGGGTTAGGATGAATGTTACCTGATGTGAGTAGGAGGAGGGAGATGATGAGGAAGTGAAGTTTGGTGCATTTATGGCGGACCATGTATTTGGACATTTTTGGGGGGGGAGTAGATACAAGGTGAGTAGGTGATTAGGGGGCAAAGGAAAGCAAGGTAACTTGGTGCTAGGGGTATGGTGATAGGGGGAAGGTCAGGGAAGTGAGACCAGAGTGCTAAAGGAGGCATTGGAGTAATGGCAAGAATGGAGGTAGGAGTGAAGAGAATGGGGGGAAATGAGAGACAGGTTTTTTAGGTTGTGGAACTTGAGAAACTGGTGTGTATAAAGTAACAAGAAGAAACAGTAGGAGAGGAAAAGAGGAGTGGAGGGTAGGCATTATGGAAAGAAGGAGGTGGTTCTGATTATGTAAGCTTTGCAGCCATGGAGTATTATCAGAGGAGCTTAACAGAATAAGGAGGTGCAAAAGAAAACAGGAGAAGCAGGCTTAGGAGAGCCTATGAGCGTAGAGGACCACCTAGTGAAAAAGCCAATAGGCAATCTGGGGAGATGGCTAGGAGTGGTCTAGGCATATTTAATAGAGGCCGGGGTTGGGGAGGTTGGGTGGGAGGGACAAAATATAGGCTGCTGGAGAAGTGCAGATTTGAAATAGTGCACTTCAGAAGCAAGGAGCTGCAGCATCCAATGGAGAGCCAAGAGTCCTGGGCAATGGCCCAATCACATTTGAGACACTGCAGTCGCTGATGTGGGGTGGAAGTTGAGTGAGCGTACCTGATCACAGGGGAAACAGGCACTGGATATACAGACAAGCGGCCAGCTGGCCCAATGCTGGGCCACTCAGTGGCAGAGAGCCCATTTGGGGCTCCTTTCCTAGCAGGAGAAAAGGAGAAAAAGAACCAGAGGTCAGTAGGAATTAGAACCAGACCAGGGGGAGCGAGCAATGGTAGGGACAGACTGCAGACAATGGGAGAAGGATGGAGTGAGAAATAGGGGGTGGCTGGAGCAGATTGAAGGGGGGCAGAACTGCAGTGCCAATGGCTCCTAGCAGAATGAAAACTTTGAATAGATTAAAGGATTAATTGGTCGATGGGAAAGAAAGGTGAGGAGGAGAAGTTTAAGGAGAAGAAAGGGGTGGGCAGAAACAGGGGAAGAGTTGCTAGGAGGGGATGTCTGAACTACAGAGACAGCGGCTCCGAGCAGACCGAGCAGTCCTCATAATCTTTCAAAAGATTTCAGGATAACATCAAGATCATCTCCTCCCAGTACTGTGGAAACATTTTAGAATTAATTTTGGCTTCTTGTGTGGGCTACTCCTTGCCAGTACATTTTGTGGTGATGCATTCTGCCACAGTGTCACCATCTCACTCTCTCTCTCTCTCTCTCTCTCTCTCTCTGTCTCTCTCTCGTGTTCACATCTCTTGCTCTCTTTGTAGTGTTCATGTTCCTGTTCTCACTCTTGTCTTTCCTCTCTTGGTCCTTCTGCAGCAGAATCTTGTGCTGGCACAGCACTCTTTCACTCTAGGTGCTTCTTCTGTCACTTCTATTGCATCTGGATCTGATGCTGGCACTCTCTCACTCTTTTGTTTCTCTGCCTCAGTCCTGACTTTCCACTTCTCAACCTCCAACTTTGCTTCCTGCAGTTCAGCTTCTGCCTTTGCCTTTACCAGATGAGCTCCAGTCTCATTATCTCAGTTCGATCTGGCTGCTCAGACCCCTTGGTTCTGGGCTTAGGCTCATGCTGGCCTTGGTCTCACAACTCTGGGCAGCCTTCTCTGACCCAAGACTACCAGGTTTCTCAGTCATTTTTCTTGACAGTCTATGTGAGGTCTGTCTTTGTTTGCTCCTCATAGGTGAGCCCTCTCTGTTCGCACAACTCCTGTAGTTGTGCCACAGTTAACCTCTAATACCTCCCAGGCAAAGTGTCTTCTAACTGTCCTATGGTCACTAGCAAAAAGAATAAAACAGCAATGTGAAGTACCCCTTTTGTATATCTTACATTCTGACTGGACAGGTAATTTTTATTGGCAATCTGTTTCTCCATGTGCTAGATAAATGCTTACCTTTCTTTACACTCACCCTGTATACTTCCCAATGCCAACTGCTTGACATTGTTCAGGAATTCACATTTCCTGCTGTTGTTCTTTGTTTGTCACACACACTTGACACACTCCCAAGAACTCCAGGTGGTGTGACAAGGGTTGCCCTATTTCCTTGCTTCATCACACTGCCATCAACCTGGTTACAACTCTCTTGGGCTGTTCTGTCAAGTCCCATAACAAATCCCTACTCATGCAACACAAAGCCAGGTGCTTTCTCACGCAGTACCAGGCCTTCAGACATGGGAATCCCCTCAATCACTCCAGGAAATCTCTCCCCTCCTCTGTATCAGATGTCACTTTACTTATTAAGTTTGGTAAAGTTCTCTCCAGGAGCAGATCATGGACTAGTCCCAATAAAAATGGATTACCTGTGCATAATAAAACACAGCAGTCACAGATGTATATTAAATATGAAATATTAAAGATTAACACATGATTTACAAGATTTACAGTAAACTAAAGGACATACAACAAATAACACTAGGAAATCTAATAAAGAAAACAATTTTAAACATAAAGAATAACAAACAGGAAGCCTCTCTAACCCTTACAAATCTGTGTCCTTACTCCACTGGCCTTCTAAGGAATCAGAAATTTGGTTTTGCCACCCAGGCCTTGCCTTGAGATCTACAGGTACAATACTCCTATTTCACACAGTGGGCCTCTTCTCAGTATCTCTCATGTTAAAATGGATCTAATAGTTATGGCAAACAAATCCTTGAGATGTACCTTTCAGGGCTGGCTTACTTCATGACATCATTCGTAGGATTCAGCCCACTTCATCTAGAAGGATTCAAATTTTTTTACATGCCCAAGAATCAGTTTATATCAAATTAACTTGTATGAGGGGCTTTGCTAATTAAGGACTCATGCTGGACAAACAAGTAAATTAATTTATTTAGCAGCCATTGTGACATTCAGAGCAAACAGAGTGGGAGTCTCTATTGTGAGCTGGCTGGTTGAAGTCACTTCAACTTCATTCTATTAACATTTAAAATCTCTGTCTTCTGGCTACTTAAGCTGAATTTAGTACTTTGTTACACTTGAACAGTGTCTGCCTCCACTCAGGATGACCTTCAACTGAAACTTACATTTTTAACCATGTACACAAAAAAATACTGTAATAAAGAAAAAAGACAGTGATTTTCTTTTTACATCTTATTACAATTACATGTTATATAGGTCAAAAACTCAATTGAAATTATTTTCAATTATATTAGTTCCCTGAACCACCAATGCTGAGGGACAGAGCATCAGGCAGTCAGGGAGGGAAATATATTTTGTTTTCTTTTTAAACTTTGTTTTTTATCATTATGCAATACGGTGTTCACAAATAAAGGCAAATATACAGAGCTGAGAGACATATACTGTATATAAGTCTGTTCTACATGGTTATGTTAGGAGACTGGATAGGCAGCTTTTGATACAGAAACCTGAGTGTATCTAGCATAGTGAACTGCAATTTCAGTAAGTTCAAACATTGTCCAAATATGAACATGTGCAATAGGGTCACTTGGAATGTGATGACTGGAAGCAGAATCATCAGATTCCATTTCATTTTTAGGATATAAGATTCTCGGATTTTGCATCCCCAAATCCTAAATCTTAAAATGGCTCTCAGATTCAGATTTCAGAATTCAATTCTGAAATCTGAATCTGACTGCGCTATAGTCGTTATGTAGGCAGGAAGTAGAAGCTTGTACTTCCTGCCTGCTAGCCCTGCTTTCCTTGCAGTTATCAGCAGTCTTCATGCAGTGTGATTGATTGGCAAGTTAGATCTGCTATGTCTTGCTACAAGAAATTTATTTTGGAGTCTTGTTTTCTTGTGTTTCAGATCAATAAAAATCTTTCCTCTGTTTTTGTTGGCTGCTTAACCATTTTTTGAGCATTCAGCTGTATAATAAAAGTTTATTTTCTGTCCCCTGTGACTGTGTCTGACTGTTGGTGAGGTTCCAGGTGAGACAGCAGGTGCATTGAAAGTGCTATTATTTTTTTGGACAAGTTGTTGCTTCTAAAAAAAATACAGTTTTCTTTAATATTACTGTCTGTAGTGTCTAATAGCCATTTATACTGACAGTATTTAAAAAAAAATTGGGGCTGTTGGTGGTTTACCTAACCATTTTTGTGCAGTGTTTCAGGGATGCTGAGATGCTGGAAATGGCAAACACACCTATGTAGAGATAGTTGTTAGTGGCACTGGTGGGACTGGAAAAAAATAATATCTCTGTGGTGTGTCTTTCAAGTGAGGGTATTGTTGAGGCATAGAGGTCATTATCTTCCCAAAAAACATGTGGCAGGTCAGGCTGGACTGCATCCAACTTCAAGTGGTGCAGGAGGTGATAGTCACGGTGAGTGATTAGTCTCACTAGTCAAGTTGGTGCACAAGAAGTCACTCACCAAGTCTAATAGTGGTGGCACTGTTAGTGGTACTATGTCTGATGAAGGTGGGGACTGTTATATCACAACAAGTCGTGTGATTGTGAGACACTGACTGGAGTGAGATAGCCCAGGCCTTCTGCATAAACTTTGTAAAGAAACCCTGCTAAACCCTGCAACACATTTATCATGTATTTAGTGCAGTTACTGTATAAAATATCAAATGTGGGGATAGAGGATGTGATCATTCTGATTACTAATAATTTTGTATTTTTGCATTTTGTGTTTGCTTGTATTGTATTGGAGTCATACTGTTGTTTGGGGAATTTTGCTGGGTGCTGTACTCTGTTGTGTATTTGATAGTATTTGCATTGTATTTGCAATTGATTTCTGAATTGTATGCTGAATATGCATATTTTCTTTGGCTAATTTAAACAGGGATTCACCGCACATATAACCTGTTTTTTAACATATTTTATTAGATTTTACTAAAAATTATTAAAAATTACAGAACTTAAAGCTATTTAATTCTCCCTATTTGCTGCCCAATTATAATTTCATTCATGGCATTCTGGACACCTTACCTGTGCGTTATAGTTCATTGACACTTAGTCACCATCTGTTTATAATTGATTTCATTCAAACTAATTGAGCACCAGAAAATAAATGAGAATACAAATAGGTATCTAATTGATTTTGTCAAAATGTTAAGTAATAGAAGTCTTTAATTTAACTTGTGCATTGCTCATTTTAGTTAATTGTGTATTTGACATTCCTGACCCTACACTTGTGTGTTGTAGTCCACTGATACTTAATTATCATCTGTTTTCGATTGCTCTCATTTGAACCAAGTGAGCATCAGAGATTAAAAGCCCTGTGTTTACTGACTTCTTTCACTTCAGCTAGCCATTCAGATTGAAAGCCAGCAGAAGGATATCAGACATCAAACTTACTTTGTCTAAATACATCTAAAAAATATGTAATATCAGACTTGAACACTGCCAGTGTCTTTTTCTGATTGTGAGTGAAGTTTGTGAGCTCTGCGGATCCTGTAAAGCATCTAAGCCGGTACAACAGGACTATGGAGAAGCTTTATAAGTTGTAGTATAAGTTGAAGCTTAATAAAGAGTAGCTTTCTTCCACACTCAGAAAAGTAAGTAATTTAATTGGTTAAATCTCTGGAGGTTTATACAAGATACTGTATCTAAACTTGTAAAAGCAAAATCTATCTTATTGCTTATAAATAATAAAGAATAAGTAATAATTTTTGTTAATATATTACATTAGGGTATTGTATTGAGTACAGTTAATTTAGTTAAAAATCTTCAAATTTGAAAGATCTTAACAAGATTCACCAAGTTAACTTAATTGTGATTTTCACCTCATAGACGGGTGGCTTACCTCAGCTAAATGCTTTAGATACAGATGCCACCAAAAATATTGCAGGAGTTAGGATGCAGGAGCACTCATAATTTTGCTCCTGCAATATTTTTGGTGGCATCTATATCTAAAGCATTTTGCTGTGGTAAGGCACCCATCTACAGTATGAGGTGCAAATGATGAGACTAGTAATTCTCTTTAAGTGGCTGTGGCTGAATTTTACAGTGGTAGGGAAACTTTTTAATACTTTCATTTTATTTATCTGCTTTATTTTATTGCAGTGTCAAGTTTGCACAAGGGTGTATTGCAATTATTTGACCAGCCCTGACAGCTTGAGCTGCAATATTTGCCAAAGAACTGGTGACTTTTCTTCAGCAATCTTGGAAAAGCAAAGGTCTAGAAGCACTTCAGAGTGCCAGGTTTTTACCAGCTTCTGCTTTCCTGACAATTAAATCTGTTCTTACTTCTATTCATTGGAAAACTTCTACCCATCTACACACTACAAGTAAATAACAAGCAGAGAAACTTTTGAAGATTTTCTAAACTTTTTAAAGTTTTATCTAAATTGAAGTAAAAGTGTTTCCATTTATAGATTATAATATTTACAATATATTATATATTACACGCGCCACTTCAATCAGACTACAGCCACATCCTGATTGGCTCTCCTCTTCTCATGGGCGGGCTAAACACTCGACAAACATGGCGACTCCTCGTCCCGCTTACTGAGGAGCTGCTACAGACCAGCCCTCACACCGGAGTTCGTTCTTTTTTTTTTTTAAATCTCTTATCTGGTTGATCCTGCTGTCCATAACCTGTACAGCCCGAGAAATGCCTCCGAAACACAGCACCACGTTGGAACGGCTCCGAAGCGCTTAACAGAGGTAAGCGCTGTTGCAGCAACTTAAACGAAATTCCACCACAGCACGAAGAAACACTTGCAAGAAACAAAAAGATGCCTAACAAACAAAAATCTATTTTTCTAATAAAGATTGTGTGTGTGTGTGTGTGTGTGTGTGTGTGTGTGTATGTATGTATGTATGTATGTATGTGAGTGAATCACAGACGAGAAGCATCAATGTGGGAAAAAATTGCTGACCAGCAATTATAAAAAATAAAAGTATAGGGTGGTTATTTATGAGACTTTTAACAAATTGCTGGTGGATGCCTATAACCCTCGGCTTCACCCTCGGGTTTATGGCATCCCACACCCTCTGGTGTGTGTAAAATTCTCATAATAACCACCTGCCTATACATTATTCTCTATGTAAAATTATAAAAAGAAAACACCCTTTGTCCATGTTTTATAGCTGTAAAACATGATGTTGAAAAAAGCTATTTTTTTATAAATTATATAGTGTAAGCAGTTCATAAATTACACATATAGACAAAACAACAAGCAGAGAACATATTCAAAGTAAATTTGCCATCATGAAATCAATACAGGATGAAAACACTGTAAAATTATACACATGTTACAAGAGAGTAATTGTTTTGACTTTTTCAAAAAATTTATGAAGGCAGTTTGACATTATTTAGAAAAGCAACCATATTTCTCAAAGTTACCACTGCATAATACCACATCCCCCCCTAAAATCACTTTTGGGGGTTCACCCCTTCATAATAAAAGTGTTAAACCTTTTCTGTAGGGGGTTGCTACCAATTTCAAATTTAGGCAGGGTTTTCCATTTGGGCCCCCAGACTAAAAAGAAGGAACCAGGTTACATCAGACCCACATATCACCTGTCATGTTCCTAGTATGAATATTCAGAGCATAGCATTTGGAAAATTTCACATTCAACCCCCTTAACAAAAGGCGATCCTATGAAAAAGCAGGAACATAAGTTGAGCTGCATATAAGGTAAGCATCTGTTTTTACAAAAGGTTCTGTATACTTATTACAAAAGAGATTTAGTAACAGTAAACATTCATTTAAAAAACATAAAATATTTTGCTTATCATGAACACAACATGCATAGTAAATAATAGCAATAGGGATATATCATGTATATATGGCAGAGAACAAGAAACTCGTGGCTTACAAAACTATGTACAATATACTATGACTGAAATATTAATAATGATATGCAATGAAAAATGCTGACTTTTCAGAACAACAGCAGTAACACTCAACAATCCATTATACAATATGTAATCCAAATATCAGTACACAATTAACACTCCATGCTTATTATATGTCAGTAATGTAAAATATATGCTAAGAATACTGTATAAGAAAGAAAAATACACTGTTACTAACTTTGAATTGAAGCTTCAGTATAACATCATAAACAGAGAATGTAGTGCTATATACACATACAAATATAACATTTGTGACTTTAAATGCTGACAATTGTACATTTGATGTTCTATATTTGTACCAATGCAATAATATATACAGTAGTAGTACCTAAGAGACATGGTAAACATAGTAGACTAGTGTTGCAATTACAAAGAAATGTTATCAGTAAATCTGTCACCTGTAACAAACAGCACAGAGCTATGTTTGAGTAGAGTAGTTGTGCTACATAATTTTTACACATATGGTAGTGTAGTAGCAGACAGTACACTAACATAGTATGTCTGCTATGGGGCATCTGCAGTACTGAAATAGTAGCAGTTTCAAAGGCATGAACTGTTACAAGAACTTGTACTATTATCTTTATCAGATGTAGAAAATGTCTTAAACTACATATAGCATTACAAAGTACACCAGTGAACCTTATTTACTGATGAGTCATAAGAGTATTCATTTACAATACATGAACACAGTATGGGGAAGTAAATTATGGCAAGGCACATTTGTACAAACACCATACAGCTGCAAAATAAAGAGATTGCAAGTACAATTCAGCATATATCCAGACCTGAATATGCAGATAGAACCATTCTACTGCTCACTAAGTGTGGTACTGTATAACAAGTAATTATGCACTCAGTATGTGCCATTTTGTAGGCCTGCTTCAACCATGCATATTGCATAAATCACCAACACACCTATTGGAGCGTGTAGAATTATAACATGTTAAGGCAACTCACATTTTGTTTTCTCTATGTTACTGAATAGCAAAGACATAAATAACATCATGTGCACAGTCTGTCTCTTCTTGCAACTGTTGATGGTGTGATAGACATATGTCACATATACTGTGACTGCTCTTCTGCTCGATGAAGGTCATTGTGATTCTTCAAAACCAAGACATATGCATCTCTTAGATTACAAGACAGCCTCTGTTTAAAGGTGCTAAATGGAGTCATTGCACTTCACCCAACCAGTACTGTACCTGATCCAAGTGACATTCACTAAAAATACCACCAACAGCTTAATCTGGTTCAAGGTCAGTTGGCATTCATCTGTATCCCCCTCCCCCGGGTCATGCCTGAAAATAGGCAGGATTTGTCTAGTGCACTTATCCAGTCAACAAAAACTAAATAAAATAAAATAAAAAACATAATGGCCAGAATGCACAGATGGTCCATGGTGAAAAATTACAGCCTGAGTATCAAAATGTGTTTGTCCAAACATGACTCTGTGTGCTATGATGTCAGTGATAGGTGTCTCAACTCTTAGCCCATGAGAGTCAAATCTCTATAAGACAAGGACAAGGTACTGAGAAGAGGTTCTAAGTCTTATAGACTGAGTACACTCCCCTCCATGCCTCCTGCACTGCCAGCCACATTGTGTATTTCTAAACAGCTCTCTGAACTTTACAGACTGTGCATGGGGAACATACAGAGGAATCCAGAGTATGTCATCTGAGACTTCTTTGTGTGAATGACCACAAGACAAACAAGTGTACCTACTGACATAAGTGACAGTAAAGTACTGCCGCATACCAATCTATTCGTCATCCAGAGTGTTTATGATGGCCATCATAAACTCACTGACATCTTGCTGGATGTTATCCTCAAAACTTCTATTTTTGTCATACCCACCTAGAACAAGTCATAAAGGTGTGAGAGACTGAACACTGTTGTCAAGTTTTTCAGTATCATTCACAACTTGCTTCAATTATTTAAGCAAGGCAGTCTCATATGAAGCTGTGTTACTTCGAACAAAGTGAGGCATATGGAGAAATGCCTGCATTGCAGAGTTTACATAATAGTTTACTCCAGTACTGTTATCAAACTTTGGGACAACAGTCAGCCCAACTGACTTCTTCCATGGAGGTGAGTTTACATGATAGGGTGATGTAGATTCCTTCCTAGAAGTAACAGAAGTCAATTCATCCCTGCTCTTTTTCTCTTTGTTATGCCACAAACATATACTGTAGCATTGAGTTGCACTACATCCATGGGTAGTGGAATGAGAGGCATATCTGGCTGGTACAGAGTTCACAAGTGAGTGTACTCTACAATACATTGTCAGCTCAGATTTTTTTTTGTGCAATGCTGATGAAGTGCAACCCAGTCAGAGTCCGAAAATGTGACAGTGTATCATGGCTCATGCCATCTTTGAAGATGCCATTGCCTATGTCAGTCTTTGCTGAATCCAAGCTTAAGCCTTGTGGCTTGTGTATGGAAACAACATAAGCAACACACACTGGAAACTGTTTCCTAGTTACATATATATATCCTTTACTACTTGAAATTTCACAGTAGTTCTGTCAGTGGGTTGTGGGTGCTTGATATTGCCAAACTTCACAATGAGTGCTTCTATAAATGTCTTCTGGACATTGTACTGAAATTCAAGAATGTGACCCATTGTACTATTGACCAACCCATGATCCACATCAAGGTTTCAATGTAGCATGATGCATGCTTTCTTACACAATGTAAGAATGGCCTCTAGACTGGCTGTGCAGGACACATCAGACTTCAGTTCTTTCAGTCATTCAGTAAGTTTTGCTACCATCTGTCGACTTAAGCTAACACCATCCACTGTGTCGACTGCATACAGTGTGAGGATTTCTTGGTCCTCTCTCTGCAACATAATGTCATCTAATTTAGCACATTGCTTAAGTCATGGTATGAGACACACTATTCATGTACTGTATGAGTACATTTTGTTTAACAGATCACATGTGGTACTTATAGATATAATGTCGGGACTGATCCAATGTGTGTTCAACAGAAAAACATTTAGAAATGATAAATTCCCAATGTGAGCCTCATCCAGCAATGCTTTATAGGCAACGTCACCACTCTGTCACATGTTTTCAAACAACTCAGCATAGGTGAACAACTCCTAGAGGCTGATACCTCCAATGCACTCTATTGTCTTTTTTGCATGTTGTACGTACAATGCTGAAAATACATGTTCTCCATTTATGGGTGCAAATTGTAGAAGGCCTCCAAACACCAGGATACTCTTCCCATTAGTTACAACACCATCATCACTTCCAAGAATATGTTGGAGACAAAACTGTATACAAACAAGCCTCACATTTGAGACCATGCTGATCTCAACAATGATCAAAAGTTTCATTTTGTTAAACATGGACTGAAGTTCAGATGTCACTTGGAAAGATAACTTATGATACTCTCCACTTTTACTGTGCTCAACTGGCAGCATGAAGAGCTGGTGCAGAGTGACACCAACAATGTTGTATGCAGCCAGTCCAGTTGGAGCACTAACAGTAACAGACATTGTTGCTCCTGCATGTTTTCTTATTACAGCACTAATGGCTTCAACTAGAAAACTCTTGCCTGTCACTGCAGAATCACTGACAAACATTAGTAAAGGTTTGTAGTTTCCAGTTACCCTGGTTGTTTTCATGTAGCATACTCTGTCTCACTGATTCAGTCACAGCAGCATAAAGCAGAAGTTGTGGTTGGCTCAAATGATCTTTCTATTGACACAGATCCATTGTACCATGGCAACCATGCTGCATTGCACTTTCCACTTCTGCCATGAGTATATTCAGGGTCATTCATAAGAAGAGGAGCTCCAAGAGTATCCTCTCCTTTTGGATCAATGTTCTCCTGTGAATTCGTAGGAGTATCCTCCTCAAGTTGCTTCCTAGCTTTGTCAAGCTGCTTCTTCTCCAACTCCAGCCGCTGATACATGCACCCTACTGGTCTGTTTAGAAGTTCTCATATGTCAGGAAGAACTGTTGCTCATATTATCACAGTCACCTTTCAGCATGATCTCATCCCTCCATGGCTTGAACAGAAACAGAAGAGCAAAGTAATAATGCTCTGTGCTGTCAGCAGTGGAGAGACTTAACTTACAGTGGTCAGTCAGCCAAGGTTTACATCTCTTGACAAGACAACCTTCCAAACCTTTGATTTTGTAAATGTCTCTTGTACCATCAGGTGCAACATCAATTTTGTAGTCATACCATTTAGCCACATCAAAGAGGCACATGTCTTCCATGGCAAGGTGCCGCTTGGGGTAGTATGTATCAATCAGGTTGTTCTTCAAGATATTCTTGGAGGAAGGCTGTCTCAGTGCCAGACACTTAATCTTCTGATGAGGTTTTAAGACATGCTTGCGTTTCTTTTTGTAGTTTACACTGAGAAACCATATGGGATCAGATTTTCCATATAAATGAATCCCAATCAAGTGATCACTGGCTTCATATGCACCACATTCCCTGTGAGACTGTATTCAAACCCAGTGACCACAACTGTGATGTGAGTGATGTGCTGGAATTTGCAAGTTCCTCCCAAAGATCCTACAAGCTTATCCACTCATGTTTTGTGATGTACAAAGCCACATACCGAACAAGAGCCATAGCGTTGTCAGCAACAAACTAAACATCTGTATTTGCTTGCCACATTAGAAGAAGAATAGGGTTGTAATCATTGATGTACACCGCATTCTCCTTTCTAGGTAACTCATAAACCCTCTTAGTAGACTTTGCTTTGAGGTGATGATGCATTGCTGAGAATAGGTCATTCATGCATCCTTGCTGACAGACACTCCTAGGGAACCCAAAGCAACATCTGATGCACCAGTGAGCATGACTCTTTACTGGTCGAAGGCAATACTTGCTACAGAGATGCCGTTGGAACTTTTGCACCAGCTTCCATAGCATAGGACTCTCATACTTTTCAGGTATCTGACAAGTACTGTACTGTTCAATGAAGTTCAGAACTTCTGCTGCTTCATTCTTGCCAATGAGTGGAGCAGTCTTGATCCACAGGAACATATGGATATGAGGAGCTCGACGTGCCAGGTACTCCACCCTCCAGAAATGGTGCTCAGCAAGTCCAAAAGGTGGATTGTCCTTTGATAAAATTAATTTCAAGATGTCATGCAAACGCTGATGAAAATGTCAGGAGACAGACACTGGGTCAAGTGAGCACATCATGCCAAGAGTCATAGATGAAATGCCATCAATCTCAGCATTGGCCCACTTCAGTAGATGTAGCAACTCATCCCAACTGAATTCAGCACAGTTCAGAGTCACAAACTATGTGGCTGCCCCATACTTTCACAGCATATACATGACCTCAGAGTGTCTCTGATACCAGTATTCTTTAGTACCATGCATACTAGAGAGAACAGAGGTCAAGTTCACCTGCAGTGTCTCATCCTTCTCCTTCAACTATTAAAGAGACTCTATAGCTGTGATTCCATCCAATGGAGTTGTCAGCAGTAGAGTATGTGCTATGGATGCTGAGAGTATACTGAGTTCACTCTCCCACAGCAGGTGGAACAAATATTGAATGTTTCTACAGAATTTTCCCAGTACTCAGCACCAGGTACCTACACTTCACATGCATCCAAATAACCTCCTGTCCCTCGTGGAAACAAATCAGGAAAGCATTGTGCTTCTAATGTGCTCTCCCAGAAGCTAACAGGACTACCTTCTATCTGTTTCATCTAATAGAAGTCAGTATTGTCTCCTAATGGATCCCTGTCATGTAGAGGGTGAATTGTGTATTGTTTGTACACATTTTCATTCATGATATCATTAACCTTCTCAATAATTGGCTTTCCGGTGTCCACCACTCCAAACTGAGCACCCCTATTGTTCATGTCAATGACGTCAAGGTCTTCATAGAAAAGATTATTGTTCTTAAGATACCTTAGAGCTGTTTTTACCTTGTCGACATTGATAACATCCTGCCAGATAACCTTTGACTTAATGGGGACACCATTTACAAGAATAACTAAACTGTTTTTGTGAGAGATTGCCTCCACTTCTCTTGAAGAGGCAGTGGGAGATACATGACAGACCCCTTTAGAGACCTCACAAGCTCTTTCTGGGGTATATTCTGTGTCCCTGTATTCAGATGCAAGATAGTCTGGAACGGCTTCATAGTTTGTATGAGAATCCATTCAAAGATGCTCAGTGCAGCAATTTCAGCAGGTGACACATCAGCCTCCATGTTCTTCATCACATACCTTGGAGGCAATATATTATGCTTCACCTTTGTAAAACAGTACTGACACATGATAACCTTTGGGTTCAGTTCAAAGTTATGCTTTAAAGGGAAACGTCCATCTAGGATTGAATTAATCAATATTGTTACCAATGGAAATCTGCTTCATATAAGCCATTGACCAGACCCGTAACACTATTAGGGCCAGAATTATGCCTATTCAGTTTCCCCTCACTTTATAGCCACAGACATCCATTTTCTAAATCACAGGCACAGGAAATGACATCACATCACATCACATCAGGGGAAACACATATGTCGATAAATACTTTAAACAGGAGAGGCACACTAAGCTGAAGCTTGAGTCCAGGTGTGACCTGAAAGCACAAGAAAGTTAAGTGACTAGCTTAGGGTCATACAGTAATGCAAGTGGGAACTGTGGGATTCAAACCCAGGTCTGCAAGTTTTGCAGCTCAGAGCCTTGTACCACTGTATTATACTGCTTACTTGAAGGGCAGAGGAAATGAAACAAAAAATGCTTTTACCCAGTCTATGGGGATGTGAACTTGTCTCTAATCTTGAAGGGGTTGCTATAAACAAAATTTGTGTACTGCCAGTGCCAACAGTTTCCGAGCTCCTTTAGGGGTTCATATTGCTTTGTACAATGTTTTGTGACATTTCAGTTTAGTAAAATATTTAGTGCCAGTGTGATTTGCACAGTATTCTGCTACTGTGGTAACACTGTAAATAATTGTTATTCCTGTACCTATTTAATTCCAGTATTTGTTAGCACTGAAGTAGTTATGTTTACATTTTTTGTTGGCATCATGTTCTGTCGTTTGTATGAGTGTGATCTAGTGACTAGAGAACAAGCTTGGGGCCAAGGAGATGAGAGTTTTGAGCCTCAGAAAAGTCAAATACTAACTGTGTGACCTTGAGTAAGTCACATAACCCCACAGTGCTCCTGTGCACCTAGCAGCAGAAATGAATAGCAGCAGGACCCCACTGGAAATGAGGTGGCGCATCTCAGCTGGACTATCCTGGGTAAATAAATTGTAACAAAATAATTGTTTTGTGTTGGTGTGTGATAGGATAGATGTCTGTCAATACAGAACCCTTCTGAACATAGGTGCCAGAACCTACAGGTGCGTGTGGGGGGTGGACACCCCCCATTTTTGCCCATGAGCATTCAAAGTGTGCCTAAATGCATGCAATATCAGAAGGGGAGCAATCATGGTCTCTTATTACTGCAGTGCCCCCACTACACACACATACACACTCATGTTTCCCCATGTTAAAGCACTACTCCTTCTGAAGGTAGCAACATAAAAACAAAATCTTTATTTGAACACCATCCAGAAATAGGTTTCCTTTCACCAATGTAAAAGAAAAAAACAAGTAGATTTATTTTTTCATTTCATGATTCCAACTGTTTCACTCTTGTTTTTCTCAGCAGGAAATCTCCAGTAGCCCCTTCTTTTTGAGGTGACACCTTTTCACTTCCCTGATGCTCTCAGGTGCAATCACTAAATTATTAAGCAGCTGGTAGTGACAGCTCATCAAGAGGCCTAATTCTTCTTTTTCTCTTACTTTGAAAGAGGCAGTATAGTGCAGTGGTTTAAGGCTCTGAGCTGCAAACCTGGGTTTGAATCCCACAGCCCCCACTTGCATTACTGTATGATCCTGAGCAACTCACTTAACTTTCTTGTGCTCTCAGATTGCACCAAGACTCAAGCTTCAGTTTAGTGTGCCTCTCCTGGTTAAAATATTTATCGATTATATGTGTTTCCCCTGATGTGATGTCATTTCCTGTGTCTGTGATTTAGAAAATGTATGCCTGCAGCTATAAAGGGAGGGGCAACTGAAAGGGTTATAATTCTGGCCCTAAAAGTGTTACAGGTTTGGTCAATAACTTGTGTAAAGCAGATTTCCATTGGTAGTAATACTGGTGAATTTAATCCTAGATGGACGGTTCCCTTTAACAATAGAAATGCTAACAATCGACTCCACATCTCATTAAAAGACTTTATGTTCTCGAGATCAACAATGACCGTAAGTTGTCTGTAAAACAGTCTGTTACATGAGACATAAACACAGTCACAATTCTCTCCCTTTGGTAACTCAAATTTGGCAATAACCTTTTTTTAAACTTATATTTAATGATTATGCAACTTCAATCAATACAAGCATTTCCTGTAGGATAGTACTTGGTAATGGTAAAATATACATTTTGACAGTACATCATTGTTGCATTCCTACACTTGCTATATCACTGGGGGGTTAGCTATACTCTTTTTATTACATTAAAATTGAATCATAGGCTATTGCTGCCATGAGCGGGGATTTACCAGGATAAGAACAACATTTCCCTCATAGCACCCATTTAATAGGCTTATTATCCCCAACCACCTCTTTAAGGGAATTAACTCAATGCTCGGAGCATTGCTACAGCTATGCATAATCCTGCCTTTTCTTAACTTAGATCAATGTTAAACTTCAATCATCATTAATATTATTATTATTAAGACTAAACCTGGTCTCAAACTTCCTTTAAACATCTTTTAAACCATTTGCTAGTGAACTATTTACAAAAACCTAAAGAAGTAATGGGGCTTCAGCTCAGAATATGTAACCGCCACTTCATCTGAGGTATAGCAAGGGAAATTTGGCAATAGCCTTGCCAAAGATTTGAATAATATCAGTCTCCCTAAGAGAGACAGTGCACAAATCACTGACTATACTTTCTCCTAACAGTGGATTGGAAGCACTTGAGCTATGTTACACATCTCTAATAAGAACCATAACAGTTGCCATGTCACCTTCATTTAGCAACTCGGAAAGTTGCATATACCTTGAGATAGCATGCCTCACTCAGTAGATTTTATGTACAAAGTTACACATTGCTGAGTTGTACACAGCAACCATGAGCATGTGGTGGAAAACACTATTACACACACCACTGTTCAAGCATGCTAAAATATGGCCCATCAGTCCATAATATGGATGGATGTCATAGTGGTCAATGTCATGGAACAACTTATATATTTGTGTCCTTTTGGTGACAACAAAAAAATTAACAATTTTTGCAATTTCATCAAATAACGATTGTCTGACAATGCAAGTCTCACCGCATGGCAATGATAGACAGCTGCATCTCTGTTTCTCACCTGCTGAATCAGCATCATCGTCTCTGTCATCTGCAGTGTCATCATGGCAAAGACTCAACACATTGTACACTTTACCATCTTCATCAATCAAATCAAATCAAATCTTTATTTATCCAGGTGATCATCATTGAGCAAGCTCATTTACAAGATGGACCTGCTGTTGTCCAAGACAGTTATATATACATAGATTGAGAATACAAAGTACAACATGTGCAAAGAGTTACAAACAAATTTACAGAAAAGTGGTAGGTGCACGATATACATTCCAAGCGTTCTTGTAGGAACATACATGCATCACTCAACTTTGCTGTGGTATATACAGACTCCATGTATGCAGAAGTTGAGGTGGTATGTTTAGTCATTCTTAGTCAAGCCTCCATCAGAGGGTACAATTCTTTGCATTTCAGCCCTCAGTGACGTTTACCATAGTTGGGTGAGGGTCTGGGCTGCATAGGGGCCCCTAATGAGGTCTGTATGTTCCACTTAAATGGTGAGAGGAGAGTAATATGGGAGAAGTGGTGCCTTGGGTGAGGAGGGCCACTATGACAGCTGACTAGTGGACTTGATTAAAATAGGGAGGGGAGGAACTAGGTTCATGGTTGGATGTGGTAAGGATACAGAGTGAACCGTCAGCAGGACAGCTAGGAACTATGGAAACACTCACAGATTTTGGCGAATGTTTTGTCATAAATGATCCTAAACAGGGCAAAACTGACAGGAGAGCTGAGTCTCAAGGATCTTTGTACCCTGTTCCAGAGCGTAGGCACAGCGTGGCTTATGGCAGCCCTGCCAAAGTGGGTACTGATCCTGGGGATTTTCAGAGAAATTAGCGAGTGGCTTCTTAGTGCATAGCTACTGATTGGGCTCAGGGGGAGGCAGGCAACAATGTAATCTGGGAGTTTGTTGGTAAGGGCTTGGAATGTCCAGAGTGCTGCATTTCTACACCGCCTATATTGAAGGGAAGGCCACCCTATGGCTGCATATAAAGAGTAGTGATGTGTGGAGGTTGGGAGACCAGTTGTAAATCTTAGCACTCTGTGGTACAGGACATCCAGTTTTGCAAGGTGTGAGATGGAGCATTGGCCATAGATAATGTCGGTGTGGTCGATTAATGAGAGTAAAGTTGATTGAACAAGCTGTCTTCTTGCGTCTGTGGTCAGAAGGTGTTTAATTCTTAAGAAGAGGCCAAGCCTCTGCCTAAGCTTTTTCATCAGTTCTTCTGTGTGCTCTGCAAAGGAGAGTTTGTTGTCCAGCCATATACCCAGATATTTGAATTTAGGCACAAACTCAAGATCTTCGCCTAGAAGGGTAGTTATGGGAGGAAGGGTACCAGCAGCAGCAGAGTAGGCCCTAGTGCTAGATGGGGTAAAGAGCATGGCCTTAGTTTTTTTTTGCATTTAGCAGTAGCTTTTTGCTGAGTAATGTACATAGAGTAATGTCTTTTCTCTTTGGATAATAGGATTCCTCCTAGAAAAACACCTCGGAGTGCTGTGTATGTAGCCATTCACCATTGAAAATAGAGCAAACGTTGTCTATTCAGATTTGCACCCTCTTGCAATTTCATCTTCACAGAGTAAACAACTTTTTGAAACTTCAATCTGATGCATCATTTGTCTCCACAAACATGCTCAAACAGTTACTGCCATGTTAACAAATGTGCAAACTCTCAAGCACAGCTTCATTAAGGCAAGCTTACTCTTTAATCTCTTGCCAGCAAGTTTCATGACAGCAGAAATTATCCAATCAATTTTAGCTTTAGAAGCTAAGTTGCGTAAATACTTCACTTCACTGACATGGCTACTGACAACAGAAGCACATTTCTTTTTCTTTCTCTGGTGCTTAGCACCTGAGCCTACAGCACATTTCCTCTTCTGCATACCCCTTTTCAGCATGTGTTCAGCAGGTCTATGTTTCTCAGTTACTGATAAGCAACTAACTGAAAGAGAGATTAAGTCTCTGTCTGATAGCCCTTTCCTGGGCACAGACTGAAAACTACTCCCATGTTGTGTAGTCTTAGCCAAGGTGCAGTTTGTACTCTTCAGCAACACTGTACTACTGTGATACCTATCAGGTCTACGAATGGTGTAACATCTGTGTTTGGTAGGCATATCTAGGAAGCAGTGGTATAGCAGTAGTTCAAATTCTAGCTTCTAGCAAGCACCTAAAAGAAAGAGAAACAAAGAATTAACAAAAAGAAAAACAACAAATATGCACTTCACACATTGGTCTTGCATTTGTTGAAATATCTATATATGCATACTACTACAATTATAAAGTATATTTCTACACAGCAAAATGATTGGTCAGTATCTACTATACAGTATAATAGTAGTTTTGCAAACACAACCCTGTTTCGGAAAACAAATAATCCTTCTTCAATGATATACCATAGCCTACAATGTTGCTTTTGCAGAAGAGAATCCTATTTTGTGAAAGTACGAACCTTGGTTGAGATGTGTCATAAGCTAAAATAGTACTTTTGTGAAAGAGAAGCCCATTTCACAAAACTATGAGTTCAGATGTGCCATAGACTAGAAGACTACTTTCATGAAAGAGGAGCCTATTTCATGAAATAAGCAGCCTTACTCGACACATGCCATAGGATATAATGGTACTTTCACAAAAGAGAAGCCTATTTCGTGAAACTACGATCCTTGGTCAAGATGTGCCATAGGCTACAATGGTACTTTTGCTAAAGAGAAGCCTATTTATGAAACTACGATCCTTGGTTGAGATGTGCCATATGCTAGAATGCTACTTTTGCACAAGAAGAGCTTATTTCACAAAATAAGCAGCTTTACTCTACACATGCCATAGTATTTAATGGTACTTTCACAAAAGAACATTCTGTTTTGTGAAAGTACTACTCATGATCAAATTGTACCATAGGCTAAAATGATACTTTCCTGAAAGTGGATCCTATTTCGCAAAATAAGCATCCTATCTGGACACATGCCATAGGTTATAATGGTACTTTTGTGAAAGGGAACCCTATTTCATGAAACTACGGACCTTTGTCGAGATGTGCCGTAAGCTATGATGTTACTTTCACAAAAGAGAAGGCTATTTTGCAAAACTACAAACCTTGGTCGAGATGTGCCATAGCCTAAAATGCTACTTTTGTGAAAGAACAGCTTATTTTGCAAAACAAGGCTCTTCATTTGAACTATACCATAGACTAGCTTGGTAGTACTTTCGTGAAATAGAATCTTCTTTTATGAAAGTACTATACTCCTCTGTGGAATCTCATAATGCTTTGAGACAGCACTTAGCATCACGACAATGGTGGCAACAAGATCGTGACACAGACACACTGAGTAGTGGCAGGATCAATCACATATGTACCTAAACCCAGTGCAGTAGCTATAGTATGTCAAATAATCATGTTGCACACATCCTGAAGCTTTAAAAAGTAAGCAGAATACTCACTAATGGTGGCCATGTTTTTTTTCCAGAAAACCCTCCCAAAGCACCAAAGCAGCCAGTAGAAGATCACAACTCAGCCAGATAGACAGCAGATCCATAGCTACAACAAGAAACAACATAGCAACCACAATATACACATTTAAAAATGCCCCCCTTTTCTGAAATTGTTTTCAGAAACAAAACAAAATGAAACTAAAAAAAGAGTAAATGTTTTCATAAAATCTAATTATAAAGAGAATAAAGTATGGGGTGGTGTGTGTAATGAGAAGTGTACACCCCCCGACAGGGTTAGATGCTACATAAACCTGAGAGTGAAGCTTGAGGGGTTTATTAAAACTTCTAACCCCAAGGAGGTGTGTAAACTTCAAATTTACAAACACTACCCCATATTTTATTTTATATAATTGCTTGGTTTCTCGTCTTTGCCACAGCAATTATGTAAAATATGACATTCCATTCCAGTGCGGCCTCAGTCCATTTCTGTTTATGGCCAGTCTTCACATTGCAGTTGTGTGAGGTTTTGAAAATGTTTTTTCAAAGTTAAACATATCCCTGTTCATGTGGAAAATCAGAAAATGTTTTTGTTTAAATAACTTACTGCCAAGTTCCTCTGGCAGTTGAGTTTCGGTGAGAAGAAAGCAGCGAGCTGCAGGAAGGGGCACAGTGGCATGCACATGTGTAGAGTGAGGGAAACCATACGCATGTTTGCTGTTATAAATGCTCCTGTATAATGGCAAATTATGACATGGCTCTCCTATGGGAAAAAGGGGAATCCATTAATTATACAAATGATAAATAGCACATGAGAAACCGCTTAAAACAAGTTGCAACATTTAAAAAATTGGGTGGAACCTAAACAGAAAAAGTAGCAAATCAACAAATCATAACACAGCTTTACTGTAGAAGAAGCAGGAAGACTGCCATCTTGCTCCTTTAACAGACTGTTATAAACAACACTGCTGTGAATACCCACTTTCAAAATTAATTTATTTCATAACTATAACCAGTTAGCAGTATAAAATAGGCATTTTCACAGATCAGATTTAAAGCTGTAACAGGCAGTATGAGTACTTTAACTTTCCGAAGTACAGAATAGCATGTAAAAATTGTCACAGCTAGGAGAGAGAATTGTACAAGGTAAGTACAAGAACATTATGAACACAAATATATTGTAAACTTATAACTCTCTTACTATTTGTCTATATAAGTATAGTATAAGACTTTATTCACGGTAGTTCCTCCTAGACCAATACATATTGCTAAAAAGAATTCCCTAAAATTTCCACAAACTATATGCATAAGTCAGATAAGGTTTACAGAGATATTTGAATAATAACCAAATAAACTAGTGTGACAGATATACAATGTAAAACTGGAGTTACAGTGCTAGAGAGTCCAGAAACAGGGTGTGTGGGGTGGCTGGGGGGAGTAGGAGATGGTAACCATGCTATGTACTAACAAAACATACATTTTCTTTTGTTGTATATTGATAATGAACAAATTCAGACTATAGCAAATGACAGATAAGACAGACAATGTCCAAAAGGAAAAACTAGGCAAAGTACTTCAGATAGCAACATTACATTTCATGGTTTCTATTTGTTGTGTCATTTCCTAAATTGTTTTCTTTTTTTTAATGTAAGATTTTATGGCTCCAATTTTTTCACTTTTTTTCCTGGCCCCTGTCCTGGCCATGCATGCATGTATGGATGCATGCGCATGACACGGTACAGGGACTCCCCTCCTGCTACCTGCCACTCTCTCCCACCTACGCAAACCATCAGACCTCCACCCGAGGTCAGCAGAACTACAGGGGAAGGGGGGCAACAGCCTCCCAGGAGAGTAGAGCTACTTTTTGGCTGATTGATCCTGCTCTCTCCCTCCCCCTCGTGCTGGCTTTCCAACAACCTTAGTCCATTCCCAAACCTGGGTCACCAGTGTGACATGATGTAAGGCATCCAGCGCCTCAGCCCTCTGTGCCACTGGGCCGACTTCCTACCTTTTTTTCTTAGCTGTTTTTCCTCTATGTGCCAAATAGAATAATAATAGAATAGAGTAAACCATCAGAGATTGTACAACATTTAGGAAACAGTAAAGTAAGCAATTACAACAGATAAACACAACATATTCCTTCTTAATCATGTTTTATAGATCCTCTGCACTTGCTTGCCAGTGAACTTCCCCAAAAAGATCTGGAGCCAGGCCTCGCTGAAGTCATGGAGGAGGAGGAGGCCCAAGAAGAGCCAGATGATGAAATCTTCTTTGTAAAAAGATTTAGTCAATAACAATTACTTAACAACCTGATCACCACAAAGGTTGACTGTTTACGTAAGAAATAAAGTACAACAGGGTGTGGGTTACGCTGGAATCTACCCACAACTGGTGTGGTTCAGTCATGAGTGGGTTACTCCCAGCATAGCCCACACCCTGGTGTGGTTTATTGCAAGCATACAATAGCCTCCTTAACTTTTTCTATCAAAAGCGTAATAAAAAATATAGTTTTCTAGCCAGTTTTAGTAATTTCAAATGAATGTATTGCTCTGCCAGGAAATATCATCCTGTGTTGTAGGTAGAATGTACAGTATATACAAGATGCCATGCCTCCCACAATGTACACACATGACATTTGCTTGCTACAGTGTTCCCCTCCCCAAGCATGAACACAGCAACAGTCTCTTGGGTAGATGCTAAGATGAATAGCTGACAGATTGAGAGTGGCACACCACACAGCGAGTGACCATGCAGCTCGATTACAACCTCAGTCATGCAGGTGTATTAGTAGCTGTGTTTGATTTAGCTTTTCAACAGCCAATCCTATCTCAGCCACCAACCTCCCCAGTCACACACAGTAACACTCATAATGATTTATCATCACCCCAATTGTTTCAATTGATTTACTCACAAGAACATCAGCGCTTCTTTTAAACTGGCACCATACAATCTATGCCACTGCCAGCTACTGCCACTTCCCACAAGAGTCGCATACACACAGATAATACTGTTTATTTATTTATTTTTGTTGATACTTTTTCTCCTTGACCATACCCTGTCTGCTCCCTTCTACTTGGCAACCCATCGGGATTTCCATCTGCCATCCATGCTCCTGCACTCTTAATTGAGGACCGCCCAGTCCCCTGTGGCTTGCCCCCCGCAATGGGGTAACAGGGAGCCCCCAACTCCCCACCCCAATGGATCCAGATTAGGCGCATCCTCTCAGAGCCAGAGATCTTCAGAATGGCCATCAAGCCACTTGACAAGGATGCCAGTTTTCCCTGTTCACTGTCCCCTGAAGCTGGGGGCATGCAATGATGCCAAGTGGAGGGGAGCATGCACGCGTCTGCATGTGCCCCCTCCAGGCATCTGCTCCCAGCTCCTCCCCCAAAAAACTGCAGTGCTCTGTCCCCTAGCCTCCACTAGGGGGCGAATGGGCACCGACATTAGGAGAGCCCACTCCCTTGAGAAGGAGAGCAGTCCATTGGATGCTCAGTCCTTCTCCACCCCTGCCGACCTCCAACTACCAGTGCTCGTTCCTGAACCCGGGTCGCAGGCTTGGGGTGAGGTAAGGCATCCAGTGCCTCAGCCCTTAGCGCCACTGGGCTGGCTAATAATACTGTTTATAACACGAGACTTACTTGTATTTTGCCTCAAAAAGAAAACATGGCAAGAGAAAAAAAGTGAAACAAATTATCTTTTAGTAACTCATTTGTATTCTGTACCACAGCACTTATAAGAGGGTGTGGCATGGTGGGATAATGACCCTCCTTCGTTGGCTTGAGGCACAAGGCTGTTACCTCCCTGTAGTGCTGTATTGCAATCATGAAATGGTTCCTTTTTAGTACACAGAATGTATTTTTTAGACATATTTTGTTTGAGCTACTCTCACCTGCAACATTGTGCTGGAAGAACAGCACAGTTAAAAGTAATTCTTCCTACCCATTTCATGAAAATTACAACTCATAGTGTATACTGCTACAGTAAAGTTAAAGTAATTATAAAGAACAATTTTATAATTGAAATATAACATGCATATTTGCATTATTACTGCCACACCTAAGAATATCTAAATAAAGTATATGCATGTTTCTATTTCAGAGCCTGGGGAGAGTGGAGGTGGTGTTGAAGCCTTCCCAGAGAACTCCTGGAGGTTGTTTGTAGTGATGCAAGAAGAAGAAGAAGAGGAAGAACCATGTACATGAGGGACTCAACAATGGCCTCCAGGAATACTGCAGCCTGCTGCAGATGCAGTGGCTCATGGACCACAATGTAAGTAAAAAGTAATACATGTACACCATTATGAAATACTTGATCCATTTCACGTTATCTAGTTGGTCATTAAGTACGTAAAAAAAAAAGCAAAATAGAAACTGAATGCACAATACAGTACCATATTAGCCTATATATGAGACACAACTACAGACTTTGATGCATGTACCCTACAACATCAAAGTTCATTACAGACCTTAACCCATAGATTGTAAGTCTGTACACAGTCCATCATATGTCATTGTTTACATGTCCAACAACTCATATAAGAAAACTAAGTTTCTCTCTGTGTCTGTGAGTGCCCAAGCTCATGGAGGAGTATGAGGAAATGGTGGGGGTAGAGTGGCACTGTGGTGGGATGGGGGCTGTTGAATAACCAGCAGTCAAGTCATAATCATTTAATTTAAGGTGTTTACATGTACTATAATACTACTTGTACAATTCTCAATCCTATTTTGCTTAAAAAAAGAACCTTGTTCTATACATACAAAAGGATAGAATAGTACTTTCACAAAAGATTATCCTATATTGCAAAATAAGTATCCTTCCTCAAGGTATACCACACAGTACAGTGCTACTTTCACAAAACAGAATGTTCTTTTGCAAAAACAAGTGTCGTAGCTTGAGGTTTGTTGTATACTATGATCTTAATCTAAAAAAAAAAACAGAATCCTTTGTTAATGAAATAATAATCCTTTATGAGTCATACCATAAACTCAAGGTGACACCTCAAACAAGCAGCCTTATTTCAGTACATGTTACTCTCTTTCGTGAAAGTGCCAGTATAGCCCATGGAAAAGCTCAAGATATGACCCTAATTTCGTAAAACGACATTCTCTTTTGCGAAAGTACCATAATACACAATGGCAAAACTCGAGCAATGGCCTTTCTTTCACAAAACAACATTATCATTCGCAAAAGCTTCATTATAACATATGGTAAAGCTCGAGCACTGATTTTAATTTCACAAAATAACATTCTCTTTCGTGAAAGTACCATTATACCCTATAGCAACACTTGAGCAATGGCCCTTCTTTTGCGACACAACATACTTTTTCATGAAAACTCCATTATAGCCTATGGTAAAGCGCGAGCAATGGGCCTTGTTTCATGAAATTACATTCTTTTTCACAAAAGTATCATAATACCCTATGGCAAACCTCAAGCAATGGTTCTTCTTTCATGAAATAACATTCTCTTTCATGAAAGTACCATTATACCCTAAGGCAACACTTGAGCAATGGCCCTTCTTTCATGACACAACATACTTTTTCGCAAAAGCTCCATTACAGCCTATGGTAAAGCTCGAGCAATGGGTCATGTTTCTTGAAATTATATTCTCTTTTGTGAAAGTATCTTAAAACTCTATGACAAACTTGAGCAATGGTCCTTCTTTTGCGAAATAGCGTTCTCTTTCTTGGAAAGTTACATTATAGCCTATGGTAAACCTCGAACAATGCCCCAAGTTTCCTGAGATAACATTCACTTTCCCCAAATCACCTTATAATATGACTGTAATTGCTAATTGCATGTTCATGTATGCAACAAAACTCAACACAATCATTTTTCTTTTTTTTCAGTTGTAACATCTGACATGGTCACAAAAATTAAAGAATTCAAGGAAGCAATAAGGCGTGGCATTGAAAAAAAGAACATTCAGCTCCTTACAGCAATACTGCAAAAGCAGGATGAGATTATTAATCTCCTCCATCACCGTGAGGAAGCTGATGATGCCACGCATCACTGCATCAACAACTTGACAGTGACAGTCTGTGAGCTGATGGACAGTCTGCAGCAGAACACACCACACTCTCTCCCTGGGACAAGTCATCTGGCTAAGTAAATCCCCTCCACAGCACAAGGACACTCTCCTTCTACCAGCTTCCACTTTTGTTCCAGTTTCTTTTACTTCCAAAGAAAGTGGCTAGCTCCTGTGGCCCTCATCATCACATTGCTACAGAGGCACCTCCCATCTGTTTTACATAAATAATGTAAATAGTAAAATAACCTTATGCTTTCCTTCTAATTTCATTTTCATATCTTCAACATTATGAAAGAATAAAAAGGCAAAATTAACCGAATTACGTATTTTAATTCTTTGTTATTAGTTTCTGTTGACTTTTTTCTTTTCTGATTTAATTTTTATATGTTATACTGCAAAGATACAGAGAGGTGAAAAGTAACCACATTTCTTACTTTTTAATTTATTTGTGTTTACTTTTTGTACTTCATAATTTAACTGTTATAATTTCTACATTACTGATAACAAGAGGTGAAGCAAAGCAAGCTTCTTATTTCAATTTGTTCTAATGTAAGTTGTACATAATAGAAAACACAGCAAATTAATTTTTTTGTATATACAATAAAAGAAAAAATGGTGAATAAAAATGACTGTTCATAAAAATAAAATACATATTACATTTATTTTAAAAATAACTCATGTATTCATTTATTTGCAGCAAATGTTAGAAATAGTCAGATGGTTACCATGCACAAGCAGGTATGTTGACTAACAGTTAGACAGGCACAATACTGCTGCTGTGCACAGAATGTGAGGGAGGGAGAACAGTGAGGGTGTGTTGAAAACTAGGAGTCAGGGAGGGTGGTGACAGTGGGGAGTAGGCTGTGAATGTGCATTCTGATGTAACATGCATGTTGGCTGACAGTTAGACTGGCACTGTACAATAATGCAACCTTGCATGAAAAGTGAGGGAGGGAAAACAGTGAGGATGAGTGAAGAACTGAGAATCAAGGTGGGTGGTGACAATGGGAGTGTAGGCAGAGATGTGTATTTTGATATGCAACCAAGGCGACATGTCATTCCTGCTATCTGCTGGGAACTGTTTCTTAACAATGGACTGACAAAAAAACACTTCCATACACCTCACATTACAATATTATCCTATGGGAAATTATGCCAATTCCCAAGCCACAGAACCTAACAGCAAAGTACTGTAATATATGTTAACCAAACCAACAAAAGGGGCATCTACAAGGCAAGCCCATTGTAGCCTATAAATTTCAGGCAAAAATTGCAAACCATTTCTTCACAGTACAGCGACAAAGAAACAACTGTGTACATGTCCCATTACAGTAAAATCTTATGGGAAATAGACAAAATTTTAAAGCCACAGAACTACAGAGCAAAGTACAATATTTTCACCAAGCCTCTAAATTGCACATCTGTAAAGCCATCCCTTCATACCCTAAAAATGTCAGTCCACAATTTCAAACCGTTTGTTTTCTATGAAGTGACAAAGGAACAGTCCTTTAAAAAAATGTTTTGTCACAAATTGCAGAAGAAGAATCCTCTTTCACGCTGCAACAGAAACCTTTTTTGAAATTTGTGAAACATGGCTGTTCTTTCATGAAAGAGAATACCGCAATTTGTGGAAAAGGAATTCCTTGAACAAAATAAACACACTACTGGGCATTTTTTTTAACTGAACCAAAAATCTGATTCCTTGAGCTCCAATTAGGTAAACTCAATTGTTGATGTTTACCAACTGCCAATAAGTTTTAAAATATTTAACTTTGTTTGCCTTGCTAACTAAAAACAAGATGGCAGCAACACAAAAGAACATGCCCCATTTGCGGAAGAGAATGACACTCACGAAAGAGAAACACACGTTTGCATGGGGCATCTAACTTTTCCCATAGGAAAAAATGGGAAACTTTGAAATGTAATAACTTTTGAACAGATTACTATTTTTTCACCAAACCTTCAAAAGGCACATCAGTGACCCAAAACTGATATACTCTAAACATTTCGGACCAAACCCCCAAGACGTTTCTGAGAAATGGCGTGACAAAGAATTTACACACAAATGGTAATTTTCACATGTTTTGACACCCTGTGCCTCCGCACCTGCACATCCGACTGGAACAAAACTTGTCACATCAAGGGATCTTTGGTCCCTGATGGTGCATGCAAAACGTCATGCAAATTGCTCAAACAGTACCAAAGTTATTATAGTGCAAAGTTTGGTATATATATATATATATATATATATATATATATATATAGTGGCAAAAATCCATTTAATGCATCATTTAGAGTTGTTCCACAGTGACAAAAGTGAGGAAATTAGATTTTAGGGTTCCCATCCCATTGCACCACACCCCCACCCCGCCCCCACCAACAAGCATCGGGGTGTGCGTTGGGGTCATTGGTCCTAACTCTCACCCCATTCCATGTGTAAACAAGATGAAGTGGTGCAGTATAAGAGAATGGGGTGAGAAGATTGACGACCCCAACAGACATCCCGATGCCTGCTGGTTGAGGCTGGGTGGGGGTGGGGTGCAAGGGGGGTGGGAACCCTAACATTGAATTTCCTCGCTTTTGTCACTGTGGAACAACTCTAAGTGATGCATTAAACAGATGTTTTTGCCATGAATTTCCCTTCTTTTTGAGAATGTGCACTATAAATAGTGACGTAACGGTAACGCAAACGCAAGCGCAAATGGTAATACACATGGTGATGTAAACATAAATGATAACACAATCGGTAATAGAAACGCAAGCGCAAACATTGATGAAAACAGAAATGCAAATGCAAGTGCATACAGAAATGCAAATCATAACGTGCCCGGTCATGGTAACGCAATTGGAAATGCAAACAATTACGGTAACAGCAACGATGACACCAAAGAAAACAGAAATGGAAACGCAAATGGAAGTGCATATGCAAATGCAATTGGACATGCACATGGTGACACAAAAGGAAACGCAAACAAAAACAGTAATGGAAATGCAAATGTTAACAGTAATGCAAATGCAAGTGCAAAGGAAAACACAAAGGGTAATGCACACGGTGGAGTAGATGGGAACGTTAACGCAAATGGTTATGGAAACGCAAGTGGAAATGCTAAGTGTAACAGTAATGAAAACGCACACCCTATTTTTCCCAAAAAGCTGCATTGAGAAACACAGTGAATACAAAGAATGTATGCTCGGCCTCGGAGCAGAAAATGAACACTTGGAATACTAAATTGCTTATATTTCAGGAACTGTACAACGTAGTAAAAAAATTAAAATTTCATATAATTTATGACTTTCCTGGCTAGGTTTGCACTTAGCCCCTGAGTGGGGGGGGGGGCTACGCATTTTTCCCATGAAAAGTCCGTATCTCGAAGTGTTTCCAAGATATAGACACTGAAAGGTGTGGCGGACGCCGTAATGTTAGCCTATGGGAAAAACCATCACGTTTGGAGTACCATAACTTTGCAGCCCTGTAATATTTTGTCACCAAACCACCAAAAGGCACATATGAGGGATATTGGCTTTCTTCCCTCCAAATGTCAGCCCAAAAGACCAAACTGTTATTTTGCAGCAGGGTGGCAAAGATGTCCTATTCTTTTGGGCATTGTGTCAGAAAGTAGTGTCGCAAATCACGACACTTTCGCAAAAAAAATCACACAAGTGTTGCAAGTGCAGCACTACTTTGTGACACTACAGTTTACAAAAATTTCAAAAACATATTTCTGGGGTGTTTAACCCCCCAAAAAAGACATGGCTAGCATTCTCAGGGCTCGACTAGGTGAATACAAAAATAATTGTGTTCCTAGAGGGTCCCAGATTTAAATGCCAAGCATTTCTGTGACCAGTAACTGAAAACAAATGGCTGACTCATGACACTACAGGGGTCATTTGCAACACTAAAAACTGCATTTGCGACACTGATGAATTTTTAACTTTTCCCATTGACTATAATAGGAAACTTGTCTTTTGAATAACTTTTGAATTGTTTAATATTTTTTCATGAACTTTTTGAAAGGCATATCGGGCAGCCTGGCTACATGTTTCCTGAAGGTTTTGTTCCAGTCGCACAAACCGTGCAACCTGTAGGCTTGAACAAAGAATGAGCAAAAAAGCGTAACTATGACTTTCTATTGTGCTTTATAGCTCTGCAACCATATAACCAACCATTACAAAACTTGACAGATCCAGAGATCTATGGTACTGCTTCGTGCTTGCCAAAGTTTAGGCAAATCTGTCATATGGTGGCAAAGTCATTAAGCTACAAAATGTCACACTTTGACCTTAAATGGGGTACTCAACCCTAACTATAGTGTCACTACCGTGCACCACTATAATATATATATATATATATATGTATATGTGTATATATATATATATAAATAGAATAATAGATAGATGAGGGTGTATTAGGCAGTAAGACCATCTTGAGGGTTTTGGGGACTTGGACCTCGAGCAAAGCTCAAGAGGTTCCCAAAGTCCCCAAAACCTCGAGATGGTCTTACTGCTGAGAAATATACCCTCATCTATTTGTTATTTTTTATAATATATGGATCCATTTTAAAAATGATGTGTTTTTCTGTGGGGCTTCTGACTGTACGCTGTGCTGACAGGCTGAAAGCTCACTCGCTCACTCACCTCCCTGGCCCCCTCGTGCATCTGTCACGTTTAAATTTGGCATGTTCTGTGGCAATAACTCCTACCTTTAGCTTTTGTTGTCCTTCAGTGAATGGAGGAAGAAGCAGATAATATGGTGATAAAAAAAAAAAAAAACAGAAAAGTGAAGAAACAGGGTGAACGTCCGCTAAGCGAGGGTAAACGGCAGCCATGTTTTAAAAGTTGTTCTGTCCGCCCCACAGAGGAAAGCTGCCAATTAGAATGCACACCATCACTTAGACTGTGCAGCAACAAATGTGGCACCTTGGCAACTGGGTTTGTGTGGCAGGCAGAGTTGCACATGCGTTGTGTCACTTCTGTGATAATACTATCGTTCAGAGCTGAAACGACAGTATTATCACCTCTGAACGATAGTATTATCAGGAAGCAACAATGGTATTATCACTTTGGATAGTGCTGCATTACAGGGATTTTTTTATGTGGGACAGGATGGTATTATTTGGCCATATTCATATAATATATAATATATATATATATATATATATATACACACATATATATAATTACACAGGTACAATAGTAATAGTATAGTAGGGTTGAGTAAGCACTGCTTTTTTTATCACAACTTTCTTTTTCACCCCCTACTGCAGAGCGGGAGGTGAGTCATCCAGCTGCCGTCACCCATACCCCTGGACCTGGTCTGGCCAGTGAAATGCTCTCCTCCATGCAGGCCGGCATGCAGAGTCCCCACCTTGGGGGACCTGGACCCTGATACCTGAGGGGTGCACCTCTCGTGTCTGGGGGCGCAGGGCACAGTCATCAGCTGACACGATTACCCTGCAATTTTTCTGCCATTTTTACCTTCCTCAGAGCCAGACATGCAATGGTGTCAGTGCACTTATGTGCCACTGCCCGCCGTGCTCCAGCCCTCAAGTGTGCGTGCTACTCGTAGTGCCCCTGGCTGCCACCAGTTGCCGCTGGAGAGAGATGTGATCCCTCCGCCCACCCCAGAGGAAGGAGAGCAGTCATGGATGCTCAATCCTCCCTCTCCCCTGCCGACCCCGATGGCCCGAGTCTGTTCCTGAACCTGGGTCACCGGCATGGCATGAGGTGTGGCATCCAGCGTCTCAACCCTCAGCGCCACCGAGCTGAGTAAGCATGTCTATGTTAAACTCATATTTTTGTACCTTAATTACTTTGTCCCCTTTCAATGATTTATGTGCAATTTGGAAAGCACAATCTCTGTGCCAGCAACTCTTGATCTTGTAAATTTCATTTAGATCGGTTCAGCCAAGACAACATTACAGAGGTGCAAAACACAGCAAAAGGCTCCATTTTTGAAATTGTTTAAGACTTTTTTTGCCACCTGATAACTAAAAAATATAGGAGGCTTTGAAGTCTGAAACTTTCAGGTTTGATAGAGGTTGGTCCAAAGTGTGGGCTTTTGTGATTTTTAGGTCCTGCTGTTAAGTAGTTTTTAAAATATTTAATAAATATGTTCTGTTTCTGAGTATGCACAGTTCAAAAAATCAACATTCTATTCATAACTGAATTTTTGGTGAAAGTAGCTGCCTGCAGTATACGACACTGCTGTCTTTAATAAATTACAGCTGTGTCATATAGTGCAGGCTGCTGCTGTCATGACTCATAGGTCAGGGATGGGGCTACTGTCATTATAGCCCTGCCAGCCTGACTGTGCCTTAATTAAACTTTTATCTGCACACCAGGGCCCCGATCCCTGGTGGCAGTGTATTTATGTATTTATTTATTATTATAATTTTTTATTCTCATCCAACCCCGGGATGCCCATTCTGATATTGGATGACTCCCCATACAACCTTGGCTTTATTAACACTGCTGACATCGGGTGACCCAATCCCTGGCGAATTTATCCCACCAGCAGTGTGACACTGAAAGCCACCCCAGTGTCCAGGAAATATGTTATTCCTCATGAAATTCCCTAAAAGAAAAAAAATCTTGTGACATTTTTTTGTTTCTTCTGAAAAAGAAAAAGTCATTTGTCATCACCACTGTCTCCCTACCCCCAACCCCCTCCCACTGAGCATCCATCACCCCACACACACACCTTACCCTAGACTTACCTCTGGAGGTTGAGACCCCAGCTTTCCAGAACCGACTATACTAGGGGGTTATGCTGTTCCAAGCTATCATAGGCTCTATGGACACCCTTCCCCAGATAGGCAGATAATCTCCCTGGAAACCTCAAATCCTCTAAATCCAACCAGCCCACATTCAGTGGTCTGTTTACCAAGTCCTCTGTATAGCGTTGTTGTATAGCAAGGTGATAGTTCTTGAGATCCAGGAAATTCAAATCCCCCTTCTTACATCTGCCTTAAGACGTTATAAACTAATGTGGAACCTCTTCTCTTGCCAGA
This sequence comes from Neoceratodus forsteri, assembly GCA_016271365.2. Classification (NCBI taxonomy): domain Eukaryota; kingdom Metazoa; phylum Chordata; order Ceratodontiformes; family Ceratodontidae; genus Neoceratodus; species Neoceratodus forsteri. The sequence goes on from CM057449.1 coordinate 544,916,420, forward strand.
TAAAAGTAGAGAAGACCCTCCCTAAGCATTTAGTGTCCTTTGTAGTTAGTCCCACATGGAGGATTTGCATCACATTGAGGATTCTGGGCAAGGTGATCATCTTGATAAGGTTAATTTGACCCAGCCAGGAGATGGGCAGTGCCTGCCACCTACATAGTTCTTCTTCAATGGTCTTAATTAGGGGGATATAGTTAAGGTAGTACAGGGCTCCTAAGTCCTTCACTACATATACACCTATGTATTTAAATGATGAAACAACCTCTTTCAGGCTCCATGGGTGGCCATGGGGATAGCCCCTAGCCCCTCCCAAGATTAAAATCTTGGACTTCCTCAGATTGATTTTGTACCCAGAATATTCAGCTGCAACGTCTTTTTAACCTGAAAAAAAAGAAAAACAGTCTGTCGTGGTCGCTGCCGTTTTCATACCCCCAATCGACCATCCCATGGAGCACCCATCACCCCACACCCCCCTTACCCTATTCTTATCTCTGGAGGTCAGCTGATGTCATCTTCTGTGGACTGGGACACGTTTGTACTCTTCAAAGCTGAACTGCAAACTGAAGAATAAAGGTAAATGCCATATAATGTATTTCAATGGTTTTCAACTTATGTTGATATCTTTGCTGTTTTTAGGTATTTTTTTCACCAAATTTTCAACAACACCTCTTTGGGACCCCACCTCATAAACACTGTCACTGTCATTTTGTTAATCAGATCCAGAAGGTGATTTTGCTATCACTGCGTGAAATCACCTTTCAGAACTGATTAACAAAATGGTAGTGCCAGTGTTCATGAGGTGGGGTCCGAAAAATCACATGTTGAAAATTTGGTCAAAAAATTCCTAAAAATGGCTGCGTTATGAGTGTGCATTTAAATTTTTCTATGCAGACACATAACTTTGATAATTTACAATATTTTTACTCCAGATTTTCAACATACCCATTTTTTCAAACATCTCTATGACACCGGTTCGACAAATATTTTGTTGAGTGATGTTACAGCGACGGATGTATGTCAACCGCAGTTGCAGTCTGCATAAATCCATCCAAGAACACTTTGTTTTCTTTGGGGGGCCTTTGCCCCCAGAACCTCCATGTGGGGAGCTCTGCCCCCATACCCCCTTAATATATTCAACTCTGAGTTGGAGTTGATTCAGGGTTGGGGTTCAAGACCCCGAGCAAAGCAGCAAAGGTGTCACTGTTCGATCAGCATACCTTTTTAAACCACCTAATGAACAGTACAGCTGTCATCATTCACATCCTGTCTGATACATGTTTTTGCACCCGTGGCACTGAATGGCGTTTCAGCATGGATTTAAAATTTTCCTCTTTGGGGTTTATGAGATGGGGTCATAAGAAGACTATGTTGAAAGTCTTGGATTAAATTATTAAAAAACCAAGGAATTTATTAAGGAGCATTGCTTGCAGGGATGTCCATTGCACCTCTGAGTAACACACTGCCTTACTGTGCCAGTGAGCTGAGTTCTGGTGTGACCTCAGTGAGTCTGTTAATGGGACAAGGCTGATGGGGAAGGTGCTACAGCATGCAGCACCAGTCATGGCCTGGGTTGAGATGGAGCAGTGTTTTGGCACAGACACCACACCCTGTCGTGGGTCAGGGAACCTCACCCACAAGGTATTGATATGTGTTCCAGGGTCTGTTGGGCCCATGCACTGCATCAAGATTGTCTCCAATATTGTATTTAGCTCATTTTGTGCAGGTCCCAAAGGGACCTGCACAAATGGGGATACAATTTCAGGACTATCTCCAATATTGTATTTATTTCATTTTGCACAGGTCCTGAAGGGACCTGCACAAATGAGGATGCAGTTAAACTATCACAAAAAAAAGGAAACTTCTTTGCAAAAAAGTACATTAATGCAGACATTGGAGTTATAAAACGCAAAGCACACAAAGACGGGAAATGAAAAACATTAGAGATTTGGATCTCAAGAGTATTGGCGAATCAGTGGTGGGGTTGTTAACCTTAATGCCCACCTCTACCCAGGATCAGATGAGGTCAAATATAATGTCTTCATCAGGGCCCAGAAGGCTCTCACAGATTATGTTGGCTATACTGTATCACTATGAATGAAGCACTAGGTTGGAGCTGTATCTTGTGCTTCAGACAGGAGGCTATGGACTGGGGGGGGCATTAGGTTTGATAACCTCAAGTAACACCCCACCATTGATTCACCAATGCTCTGGAGATCCAAATCCCTAATGTTTTTTCATCTCCCGACTTTGTGCGTTTGCATTTTACAACCTGAGTGTCTGCATTAACATTGTTTTTTACAAAGACATATATATATATATAATATAGTGTCGCGGTAGCACCACTATAGTTACGGTTGAGTAGCCACTTTAATGCAAAACCTAAAATTTTGCACCTTAATAACTTTGCCACCATATGATGGATTTGCCTGAAATTTTGCATGTGTGGTCTTGCACCAGAGATCTCTGGATCTGGCAAGTTGCATTGTGGTCAGATGTATGGTTGTGGAGCTACAGAATGCCAAAAAACACAAAAAAGCTAACTTTTTGTGTGTTTCTTTGCTTGAGTCCACAGCCCGCACAGTTTGTCTGTTCAGTCCAAACACTTCAGAGAAGATGCAGCCTTGGTCACTGATGTGCCTTTCGAAGATTTGGTGATAAAATATTAAACCGTTCAAAAGTTATTCAAAAAACAAATTTCCCATTATAGTAAATGGGAAAAGTTAACAAAAATCACGAAAGTTTCGTGATTGGCTGTTTTTACTGTTGCAAATGGCTGTTTTACTTTCATGATTCAGCCATTTTGTTTTCGGTTAGTGAACAGAAAAATGTCTGGCATTTAAAATTGGGACCCTCTAGGGACACACTGATTGTTGTGTTCACCTAGTCGAGTCCTGAGGACGCTAGTCATATCTTTTTTTTTGGGGGGGGAGTTAACCCCCCCAGAAATGCATTTTTGAAATTTTTTGAAAAATACTGTAGCAAAATACTTTCGCAAATGCGAAAGTCTTGTGCCTTTTTTTGTGAAAGTGTCGTGATTTGCAAAAGTATTTTGCGTAAGTATGCTCAAAATAACTGCAACTTTTTGCCACTGTCCTGCAACACAATGGTTTGGTCTTTTGGGCTGAAATTTGCAGGATGGCAAACCCTGGCCCCACAGATGTGCCTTATTATGGTTTGGTTCCAAAACATTACAGAGGCTTAAAGTTACAGCATTCTGAAATTGATCAGTTTTCCCATAGGATAACACTGTGGTGTCTGTGACGCATTTTGGGGCCCGTATCTTGAAAACAGTTTGAGATACAGACTTTTCATCACAAAAATTTTCAGAACTAGGTTGGAAGGTCCTAAAACCCATGAAATTTGAATTTTCTTTCTGCCTTGTATGGTCCCTGAGATATTTGAGAATTACTGTTCCAATTGCTCATTTTCATGGCCAAGGAACACTATTATGACCTATAGGGCTGCTGTATGGCTCCGTGCTTATGTGTATGTGGGAGCACAGGGCCTGGAGGGCCCATGCCCCCACAAACACATATCATTCAGGCCCCATGCTCCCACCAGCCCATACCATTTGCTATTTATATTACAGTTTCTCAAAAAGAAGGGAAATTCATTGCAAAAAACTCTGTTAATGCATTAGTTAGGGTTGTTTTCACAGTGATAAACTCTCATTCCATTCTCCTTTGCTGTACCATGTCAACTTGTTTACATATGGAATGGGGTGAGAGTTGGGATGCATGACCCTATGGCACACCTTGGCATCTGTAGGTCTGTGGAGGGGGGTGGGGTGGTTGGTGGGTCAGGGTCTGCTAACCCTAACATCGCATTTCTACACTTTTGTCACTGTGGAAACAACCCTAACTGATGCATTAATGGAGTTTTTTGCAATATGTATGTATAGGCATGGTTGTGCTCCTATAGTTAGGGTTGAGTAGCATATTTAATGTTAAACATCAAATTTTGCATGTTAATAACTTTGCAACTGATCAATGGATTTGGACAACATTTGGTATACACTATCCCATGGGGTAGATCTCTTGATGTGGAAAGTTTCTTTCTGGTTGGATGTACAGATTCTGAGATTTGGATAGTGCTAGAACCTTAAAAGTTTCCATTTTTTGCATTTTTTTCCTCATCGCCTTGCTTCCAGATGGTGTGGAATTTTGGTGTGATTTATTTTATGATACAACCAGCTTGGGTTACAGAACTGACATGCTTTGTTTGGTGAAAATGAATCTGTTGCAAAGTTATTTCTTTTTTAAGTTCCCATTGTTTTTTTTTTAATTTGTAATTTCTGCTCCTCCTCGAAGCCGACAGGTGGCTCCGGCCCTTTCCTTGGAGGGCTCTTCCTCCAGCCTCAGTTGTCCCCACTCTGCCGACTCCCCACAATTTCTCTGCAAACTGCTCCCCATGGTGGGGCCAGGGTGAGGAGTGCCAGCATACTGTCCCCCACCTCAGAGCACAAATCCATAATCAGGGGCAGCATTGCAGGGGAACGACCAGGCCATCATGGATCCTGTCTGATCCTGGCTTTTTTCCCTCCATTTTTTTCTCCCCAAGCCCACATTTGTGCAATGGGTGAGGCAGATGTCCCTGCTTTCATGGAGGCAGCCTAGCACTCAGGATGTGGGCCCTCCCCATACATGGCTGTGCACCTGTACCGACACTCATCAACCGCTGTGCGTCAGTCTACAGCATGCAATGCTAGTCCCCCCTTCCTGAGGAAGGAGAGCTCCCTAAGGATGCTCAATACTTCCTCCCCCAGCTGACCCCTGAGCAACCCAACTCTGTTCCTGAACCCAGGTCGCTGGCATGGTGAGAGGTGTGGTATCCAGTGCCGCAACTCTCAGCACCACTGGGTCAGCCAAGTTCACATTTTTTTCAATGGGAATTCTCCTGTCCAAATTAGAAGGATAACATAAAGTTTGACCAAGGATTGACCTTGTGAAAAAGGATTCTTTCTTGTGAGATCAGTTCCTTTTTCATTAGGGAAAAAATCCTTTTTTCTGAGGGAAAATTCCTTTTCACAAGCTGCCCTCTTGTTTTCTACATTTTCTTAAATTTTTTTTTCAGAAACCACAAAAATGACATCCTGGAGTGACACCACCACACCTAACTGGCTGATTGGGACCCCCTTAGGTGCAATATGCACTTCAAAGTGATATATATATACATATATACATACATATATATATATATATATATATATATATATATATACCCTTGAAATGTGTTTTTTATATATATATTATAAATCCTTTTTTGTGACAGCGTGATATGACAAAATAATCCTTTTTCATATCATGAGTCTCAAAAAAGGATCCTTTCTCGTCACTCGAGAATCTTTGCTTCTCCATCCAATTGCCCTCCCTAGTACTCCAATGTTTTTTTCCCTGGTGTTTAGTGGCCCCCCCAACCTCCAATACCCCTGCCCCTACATTTTTCTGGTGTCTAGTGGCACCCCCCACCCTCCGATCCCTGTTTCCTGTTTTTTTATTTATATTAATATAAACTGACACCGATGCCTCCCCCCCCACAAATAAACAGGTATCTGCACACCAGGGGGCCCCAATCCCCAGTGGCAGCTTATTATATGTATTTTTTTATATTGTAGTTGCCTCCTCCTCCTCCCCCCTCCCAGACCATTTTCAGAAGTAGTTGCTAACATTAGGGGTGCCCAATCCTCAGTATTGGCCTGTCCCCTTCAAGTAGTGTGGAACACTGGGGAGTACCTCATTTTCCAACTACATAGAAACATAGAAACATAGAATTTGATGGCAGATAAGGACCGCTTGGCCCACCCAGTCTGCCCATTTCCCTACTTGATGGATAAGCTGCAGATTCTAGTTAACCAGCAGCCTACTTCTTCCTACCCCCACCCCCTAGAATTGCCTTATGACTGTCCCATGCATGCTTGAATTCCACCACTGTTTGTGACTCCACAACCTCCTCTGGAAGGCCGTTCCATACATCCACCACCCTCTCTGTGAAAAAATACTTCCTTAAATTACCTCTGAGCCGCCCCCTTCTATCTTCAAATTGTGCCCCCTTGTTCTTGCACACCTCTTTTTTTGAAAGATGCTACCCTCTTGGACTTTGTTGATTCCCTTGAGGTACTTGAAAGTTTCTATCATGTCCCCTCTCCCTCCTTTCCTCGAGGCTATACATATTAAGCTCCTTAAGTCTCTCTTCATGTGTCTTCTGGTGCAGACCCTGCACCATTTTAGCCCTCCTCTGGACAGCTTCCATCCTGTCTATGTCTTTGCGGAGATTGGGTCTCCAGAACTGCACGCAGTACTCAGATGGGGTCTCACTAGCTGTCTGTACAGAGGATAATAACTTCCTGTTTTCTACTGGTAATGCCTCTCCTATGCATCCCAGTATCCCCCAGCCTCCTTGCTGCCCTCTCACATTGCTTGCCCACCTTAGGTCATCTGATATGACTACCCCCAGGTCCCTTTCCATTTTTGTTGTTGTTAGTATCTCACCTCCATTGTGTACTCTTCCTTGGGTTTTTGTTTCCCAGGTGCATTACCTTGCACTTTTAGCATTGAATCTAAGCTGCCATACATTTGACCATTCCTCTAACCTTGCCAAGTCCCTTCTCATCCTTTCCACTCCACCTTGTGCATCAACTCTGTTGCAGATCTTTGTGTCATCTGCAAAGAGACATACTTTCCTTCCAGTCCCTCTGCAATGTCACTTATAAAGACATTGGGGGACTGGTCTAACTCTAAACCCTACGGTGCCCACTACTAACCCCCCTTTTTTCAGAGTGGACTCCATTTACTATTACTCTGTGTCCTATTCTCCAGCCAATTCTTTACCCAGGCTGTCATCTTGGGACCCACTCCCAGGCTGGCTAACTTGTATATTAATCTTTTGTGTGGGACTGTGTCAAATGTCTTGCTAAAGTCTAGGTAGGCCATGTCCACAGCCCTCCTCGATCAACTACTTTGGTCACCTAGTCAAAGAAATCTATCAGATTTGTCTGGCATGTCCTTCCGCTGTGAATCCATGCTGCCTTGGGTCCTGTGCCCTCTGGCCTCTAGATATTTAACAATTCTTTCCTTCAGAAGTGATTCCATCATTTTCCTACCACTGAGGTTAAACTAACAGGTCTGTGGTTTCCTGCTTCTGCCTTACTCCCACTTTTGTGAGGGAATCACATCTGCCTCCTCCAGTCCTCGGGTACCACCCATCCTCCCATGATTTGTTAAAGAGGGTAGTCAGTGGTGTCACTAGTTCTACCCTTAGTTCTTTTAGAATTCTGGGATGAATCCCATCAGGCCCCATTGCTTTGTCCACCTTCAGTTTTAAGAGTTCTTTCAGAACCCTTTCTTCTGTAAATGGGCTGGTATCAACTTCTGTATCCAGAGTGTTTCTACTGTTTGTTTTAGGTCCTCTCCCTCTTCCTTTGTAAATACTGAGCAAAAATATTTGTTTAGTATCTCTGCCTTTCACAGTCACCCTCTGCCAACCCTCCTCCCTTTATTAAGCCTCACTATCTCCTCCTTGCTCTTCCTTCGCTCCCTGATGTACCTATAAAGGTTTTATCCCCTTCTTAACTGAGTTGGCTATCTTTTCCTCGGTTTGGGCCTTTGCTGTTCTGACTGCCTTCCCAGCTTCCTTTTGCTTTAACTGATACAGTTCTCTGTCCTGTTCCTTCTGTGATTCCTTGTACTTCCTGAATGCTTTCTTTTTCTCTTGAACCTTCACTGCCACTTCCTTTGAGAACCATAGTGGTTTCTTACCTCACTTTGTTTTGTTTATTTTCTTTACACAAAGGCTTGATACCTCTGTGATGGCAGTTTTTATTACTCCCCATTGTTCTTCCACCCCTCCTTCCTGCCCATTTGCTAGTGCATTCCTTAGGCACTCACCCATTTTGACAAAGTCAGCCCTCCTAAAATCCAGTACCTTTGTCTTTGTATGGCTTGACTCTATTGCTGTGTTTATTGTGAACCATATTGTTCGATGGTCGCTAGTTCCCAGATGGCTACCCACTTCTACATCTGTGATCCTCTCTTCCTCTCCATTTGAGAGAACCAGGTCTAAGATTGCTCCCTTTCGAGTGGGCTCCAATAGTAGTTGTCTAAGGCATGCCCCCTGTAGGGCATCTAGAATAACCCCACTCTTAGAAGTGGCTGCTGCAACTGCACTCCAGTTAACATCTGGCATATTCAGATCACCCATCAGCAATATCTCCCCTTTTTCTGCCATTCTAAGTATACTTTCTATCATTTCCTTGTCCATTTCCTCCCCCTTAGAAGGGGGTCTGTATACAATCCCTGTGCGTATTGTGGTGCCATTGCCGGTCTCCAAATTTACCCACAGTGCTTCTTCTCCTCCTCCCTGTTTACCCTTTTGTTCTGTTGCTTTAATTTCTTCCCTTATGTAAAGAGCTACTCCTCCTCCTCTTTTACCCTCCCTGTCCCTCCTGTAGATAGTGTATCCTGGTATGTTTACATCCCAGTCATGGTTTTGTCTGTACCATGTTTCTGTGACTGCCACAATATCCAGATGTTCCTCCTCAAGGCCACTAATCCAGGAAGCTTGTTACTCAGACTATGGGCATTGGTACTCATTGCTCTCCATTTTTTGAAGACTTTACCTTCTGTTGCAGCATCCCCCACTGACCTTTCTACCTTGGTCTTTTTCTCATTTAGTACCCTGTTTTGTAGGGGAGGCCGGGATTTTCCTGCTGCTTATCAGTGCCTCCCCCCTTGACTAGTTTAAAAGCTTGCCAATGAAGCATTTAAACTGATTGCTCAAAAGACTTGTTCCCTTCCTGGACAGATGCAGACCATCCTGCCAGTATAGGCTGGTGTCCCTCCAGGTGAAACCCAGTCCCCAATGAAGCCAAACCCTGTGCTCCACACCATTTTTTCAACCATTCATTAAACTGCATGGTGCAAAGTACCTCGCCTCACTCATGCCATTGACAGGCAGCACCTCTGAGAAGGATACTGTGTGTGCTACTTGTCTTAGGCCCCTCCCAGTTCTACAAAGTCCTTCTGCACTGCTCTAATCTCATGATGAGCCAAGTCATTTGTCCCTAGGTGGACAATGACGTCCAGCTCGAACTCCCGTGCAACTGTTCCCGTGGTCCTGAGGATGCGCTTCCTGTCCCTCCAAGCCATGGCACCAGGCAGGCACCTTACTTCAGTTTTCCCTGCTCCCCCCAGTTCTATCCCCCTAATAATTGAGTCCCCCACCAGGAGCTGCTTCCTTTCCTTGTGGTGTCCTCTGTCTCCTTCCTGTGGGCCTCCTTTGTTGCTTTGGACCCTGATAAGCTGGTGAATTTCAGGCCTGTCTCAAACCTTCCCTTTTTGGGGGTAGGTAATCAAGAAGGTGGTTGTGGTGCAACTTGAGGTTCACCTGGAACAATTTAACATCTATGAGCGTCTCCAATCCCCATCACAGTACTGAGGCTACTCTTGTCAGGGTGCTCCATGATCTTCTCATTGCAAAAGACTAGGGTTTTTTTTCCATTTTGGTTCTTCTTGACCTCTTGCCGACTTTTGGCATTGAGGACCACTGTGTGTTTTTAGATCTGAGGCCCTATGTGGGACTCACTGGCATTGTTTTGCACTGGTTTGATTCCTATATTACCTGGACCTTGCAGCAGATTGCCCTAGACAGTTTAATCTCTGAAATGGCTGTGGTCACCTGATGTGTTCCTCATGGCTCAGTCTTCACACCCGTATTGTTGCTGTGTACAGGCTGCCTTTGGGTGGGATCATCTGGTGGCATGGGGTTGAGTTTCACTGCTATGCTAATGATACTCAGCTCTGTCTGTCTTGTGCTTCTGCCTGGAAGAATAATGCAGCATCACTGTTAGGGTGGTGCCTCCAGGAGATCAGCGATTGGGTGGCCTCTATCTGGTTGTGTCTCAACTAAGGTAAGATGGATGTCTTGGCTGTCAAGCCAATTTGGTATGGGTCAGCAATAACAAGTGGTGGCTTCCTTTTACCATCTTTGAATGCTCAACCATTTTGAGATGTGGACGTGGTAAAGGATTTGGGAATCTTTTTGGACTGCATGCTGACCTTAGAACATCGGGTGTCTGCTGTACTCTGTAATGGCTTTTGCCATCTTTTTTATATCACCTGGCTCAAGCTACATATGTTGCCAGTTAATTTGGTGATGCTAGTCCATGCCTTTGTCCCTCCACACTAGATTATTGTAACTCTTTCTACTTAGGGTTACCTTGAGGCTTGATGCATCACCTGCAGCTGGTCCAGAATACTGTGGCTTGCTGGTGGCGGAACTTCTTGAAGTGACCACATCATGCTAGTCTTACAGTCTCTAGACATACTGCCAATTTGGTTTTTTTTTCCCTTTATTTTATACTTGGAAGCATGATGAGTAAAACTGCCCGTTTTCATATGCGACAAGTTTACAAAATACAAAAATACAAACATTTACATATATATTACAACACAGCATAAATAACAATTGAAGAAGAAGAATCAGCATTTATATAGCACTTTTCATACACAGTATCCCAAAGTGCTTTACAAGCAATGCTAGACTGGTAGTGAAGTGACTGAATGTGTGGTGGTGGCCATATTGCACATCATCACCCACACACAGCCTGAATAAATTGCATGAACCAGTTTATGGGAAGGGGAATGTTGGCCAGAACACCGGGAATGTTCCCTGCTCTTTGCAAAGAGTGTCCTGGGTTCTTTTACTTCCACCTGGACATCCACCAGGATGGGCAGAAGGGACCTCGGTTTAACGTCTTATCCGAAGGACAGCACACCCCAGCAGTACAGTAACCCCCAATACTGCACTCGGATGCCAGCGATTTTTAGGTGCAATTCCAATCCTGGTGTGGGACGAGAACCCCTGACCTTCTGGTCCAGAGGCGGATGTGCTACCAACTGAGCCATGCCATCATAAAAGGCAAAGGATAATCTTATTCCTGAAAACAATTGCACTTATCATTGTTCAAAAGCCAATTCTGTAACAACTTTTTAAAGCTATAAAGAGATGTCTGGTTTGTTATGTGCATCACCTTCAAGATCTGCTTGTTAACATTCAAGGTCCTACATTGTCGAGGCCCTAGCTTTGTGAAAAAATATCCTGTTGGTCCTACACTCCTACCCATCTTCTGTGCTGCATGGATGTGGACTTGCTCCTGGTTCTCTGCTCTCTCATTGAGCAGTCAGGGTACAGGGCCTTTGGGGCTGCAGCCCCAACATTATAGAACACATTCCTTACAAGCATTTGTTCTGCCCAAACCATGAGGGCATTTAAGATATCCTTGAAATCATTTTTATTTAATCAGGCCTATTCAGATTAATTGTTATTTATTGCTTATTTTAGAGTGTTTATCATAGTTTTAAATTCTTTAGTTGCTTTTTTTTGTTCTTTGTTGTAAGGTGCCCTGAACCATTGGATAGGGTGGCAAACAAATAAAATTGCCTTTCTCTGCCTTGAAGAGAAATCCAGATTTCTATCAAGTCATAAACCGAGGTACTGAGGGCATCCTCTAGAAAGGTGCCATCAAGGACAATGAAAATGGGTGTGGTAGGGAACTTATGTAGCTTCTGCCTGGAGCCAGAGGACATTGACACAGTAGTTTTGGCATTAAGCATTAGCCAATTGGAGCTGAACCAAAACAGGACATTATCAGTGACCAGTTACACAATGATTCAGAGGCTCAGGCCACTGTGGAGTAGAAGATGGTGTCATCATCATACGTGTTTATTTGTTTGTTTGTTTATGTATTTATAAATTATGACCAGGAAAGGCACAAGTTTAGGGTGGAGCTTTTCTTGTGGATGTTGTAAAGGAGGTGTGAAGAGAAAAACAGGTTTCTGTTAAGTTGCAAACCAAGAAGGACATATATATGTTAGTACTGACACAGGTGGAGGGAAGATCATAGAGGAAAGTGGAAAATAGAATTAACCTTTGAATAAAACCTTGGGAAACAGTAGACTGGATGGGGGATGACGAGAGCTATCTTCTTGAACTGGCTGGAGACAGTGAGAGAGATAGGAACAGAACCAATTTACAGCTGAGACAGAGAGACCTACATTCCTCAACTTGTGAAGCAGAAGGATCTGTGGGCAGGGTATATGATATTCCTGACACAGTTTGCAAACTACTGAAATAGCTGAACATAGGTGCTACCTCTAGTAGACTGTTAAGGAGGCTGATATTATGCTGCATCTGAGAATTTTTGTGTGTGGTCAGGTGTGTATGTGTGTGTGTGTGGGGGGGGGAGTGGAATCAAATAGGTTGTGCACCATCTTTCTAAACTTGACAGTGTTAAAGACATTAGTCTGGAATTGAGACTTGAAATAGATAGCCTTTACCCATTTTATTCTGTGGCCTTAGTGCACTGGTTTCTAAGTTGTTTATATTGTAGAAGACCCACATGGTCCGGAGAGTCTTTGTGCAAGCACTAAAAGGATCCCATTGAATGAAAAAGGCCATCATGTCAGAAGTGAACCTGGGAAAATGTACCTCTTTTACTATGGTGCTTCTTAAGGGGCCATTCTTGTAGTATACAGCCTTGTAATAGGAGTGTTCAAGTTCAAGTTTATTGACTTACAAATATTCATAACACTGAACAGGTTTTGCAACTTAAAGTTGTATACATTATATATCATTTACAATTTAACATATTTAGGCATACATAATTAATTTAAAATACATTACATTACATCTTTTTCAAGCACCATTTGTAAGTTGCATAATACCACATGTGCAAAAGATGCAACAGCATATATTATTTTAAAATCAGATGTGAATAATAAATAGCCAGGCACGTCTTGAATATTAGTTCACTTAGATTAAGAATATGTATTTATTTTATTCATTTCGTCATTCAGACAGAACCTTTGTGCAAAATGCTCTTTTTCAAAGGTTCCACATCTTGACGGGAGGACAACACAGAAAGGTAGATAGAAAGTATGGGTGCAGAAGTACAGAGATAAAAAATACAAGAAATAACAGCAATTGGTCTATTTACAACTATAAGCTATCTGATACAGAGGTACATCATATTGCAGTTAGTACAACCCAAGGTACATGGTGAGTGCTGTGGGTTAAGAAACTAATTTAGCAGAATGTAAAGCAGTCAAGGAAGGCATTGTCATTATTTCATATAAAAGGCGGGGGGGGGAGAGACTCAACATAAGCTTTCACACCCTATATGTTAAGGCAGCCAAGAGGAGGCTTTGTTGTTAATTCTAGTCAAGGGTGGGGGTAATTTACTGTGCAGGACTGACCTAGTAGGAACATACTAGAGAGCAGTGTGAGGGAGGACTGTACACAGAATAAGCTGGGGGAAGAGAAGTGCTTTGAGGCAATCACATTTGTGAAGGGTCAGTGGCAGGGGAGGGACTTAAAACAGAGTGCTGAGTTAAGGACAGTAGATAGAAGGTTCGTCGACAGGCTGTGGTATTGGAAGGCTCAAGTTCGAGGGCTGGCAAGTAGTAGGAGGAAGTATGAGCATAAACTCAGGGTTACAGGACAGCAGGGTAACAAATTGGAGAATGCAGCCCAGGAGCAGGCTGACTCCAAGCTATCGGGTGATAGTGCTACAGGTTATTTTTATTTTTTTAGTTGTTTAACCAGGAGTAGCACACTAAGCTGAAAGCTTTTTTATAGGAGCAACCTGGGAGCACAGGGAAGTTAAATGACTTGCTCAGGGTCACACAGTATGCAAGTGGAAGCTGTGGGATTCAAACCCAGGTCTGGTCTGCTGGATGTCACCAGATTTGCAGCTCAGAGCCTTAAACCACTGTGCTATACTGCCTCCCAAGTTACCTGCAGCTACAGACCTCAGCCTTGTTTATGTTTATGGCATATTATGAATAAGTATAAGTTTAATTAATTTAGCTTTATACATTTCAAATTGTGGACGTTTTAGCAGGATATGGCCAGCAAACAAATGATCATTTGTTTAACACACCCATATTCTATTCTGACTGGATCATAACTTATTTTGAAAGCCAAACTGTTGTTCCTTTATCATATTAAATCTAAATAAGCAATACGTTTTTCTATGATATGACTTTTCTCAAATCTGTAAATTGGGTACCATGCCCCACTTATTTTTCAGTTCTCTGTAAAGATTTAGAAATTCTAAAGTTGCTATTTTTGCAATATCTTCTTGATTTATTACATATTTTACACTCTGTAAAGCTATTTCAGTGTACTTCTTTGGGTAAAGCAACACTTTAACAGACCTTAAATCTAACAATCCATTTTTTTCATGGATAAAGACTAGTGAAAACATTATTAGTACCTTCCAGATGTTCTAAAAAACATAGTTTCAGCAATCAGTTGTCCTCCATTTCCTGTAGTTTTCACCTATAGGGTAACTTCTGTTTGACTCTATGACATTTAGTACTCAGAAAGAAAGTTTCCACACTAACTATTGCCCCTGGAGTATGTCTAGGAAGTCCTAGTGTATTCCTTAGAAAATTATTCTATATACACTCTGACACTGAAATAGCATCCTTTTGCCCCATAAAGCAATTGGCCATGGACTTTAGTTTTAAAGCATCTTTTCATTGCAGTAAATGAATGTCCAGCAAAATTATGAGCACAATGAGAACTAGCCTTGGTCGTAACTATAATGAGGTGCTTATGTGTTCTCTCCAATGCAACTTTCTATTTATTGTGATACACAAATATCAATAACTTGCTGTCTCCTCAAAAAAATTATTGACAACTTTTCACTTTTGCAAAATCCATTATTTCCTATTGAAGACCATTATCTTTTATTTTAGTATAATTTAACTCCAATCCTAATTGAATCAGATGTCCCAGGACTTTAATAATGCTTCTTTTTAACCCTAAAAGAGTGTTTGATAGCAAAACTATGTCATCAGCATATTAATAAGATAATGATTTTGTGGGCATACAACACAGGAACAAAGGAATCGATTGTATTTAGTTCTCTGACCACTGTATCTATATACAGTATAGGTTAATTAGACTGGGGCCAAAATACACCCTTGTCTTACCCCACTGCTGATATCAAAATGGGAGGATAGAGTACCCATTTAATTAGTTCTTAAAGTAGCATTTGTTTCTTTATGGAACATTTTCAATATTTCTAAGTGTCTGCTGTCAATCCCTAACTCAAATAAAATTTCCCATAAACAATTTATATTTAAAAAAACAAAACAATTAAACATTGGTTTAATATTAAGAAAGGTTGTGTATGGTTCTCTTTTCTTAATGTACACATAACCTTTTTTTTTTTCCAAAAATGGTAACATGAAAATCTGATCAAATTTTCCATATCCTATCTGAAATCCTCCCTGATTAATAAATAATAGGCTCCTATCTTCCATCCAAGTTTCTAGTCTATCCAGAATTTCCTTGTAAGAGGAGTGCAGGTGCTTTAGGGTAGTAGCAGAGTAAGTGGTAAAAGCTTGGGGGGGAGTTAGAAGTTGACAAACAAGTCAGCAAGGAAGGTCTCAGCATTCACGTTGTGCTGGGGCCTTGCCTTGATTATCCTGGAGGCTGATATAGGGCGATTTACCTACCTTATACAGTAGCTAAGCATACTAAGGAGCATCAGGAATCAAAGACATTCATGCCAATAAATAGCTCCCATCTCATAACCCATAGTGCCACTTCTTCCCATTTCCCATAATCCAGGTGTTTAATTTGCACTTAAAGATGGATTTGTTTATACTGAGTATTATATCTTGTGGGATGGCATTCCAGCTGTTCATGACCCTTTGTGAAAAATAAAACTTCCTCCTAACATTGTTATATTTAATGCACTGTAACTGTAATAGATTATCTCTAGTTTCTGCTTTTTGCTGCTTAAATTCAAAGCCTATTTCATTAAATGAATATGGGTCTTTAATGATGTCCCACATAAGAAGCAAGTCACCACGTAACCTTTTTTTTTAAAGTGACATAAGGTTTAGCCTGTTAAGCCTGTCATTATAATTAAATTCCTTTAACCCACTTACTTGTTTAGTTACACAACTTTGAACCCTTTCTATTTGATTTATGTCATTTTTCTTATATGGATACCAGAACTGGGAACAAGAATCCAAACGTGAGCAGACGTATGATCTGTACAGAGACAATAGAACCCCCGGTGCTCTGGATCTAATATTGTTTCTAATGGAGCAAATAAAAACATTTTTGCCTTACTAATTGTTTCATTTGTCTGTGTTGAATGGGCTAAACCATTTTTTTACATAGATCTCAAAATCTTTTTCTACTGTTATTATTTTTAACTGCTTCCCACATAAAGCATAGTTATAATTACAGTTATTAAAACCCAGGTGCATAACCTTGCATTTTTTTTTCAGGTTAAAACACATATCCCAGATGGCAGCCCAAGCAGTTATGGTATTTAAATCATGTTGAATATGCATGTAATCTTCTTGGGTTGCTCTAGTGCCACCAATTTTAGTGTTGTCTACATATTTTACAGACCAACTATTTAACCCTTGAGTCAAATCTGCATAAATATATAAAAAATTAAAACGCCCAATACTGACCCCCTGAGGGACCCTGCTACACCCAGCACTCACCAATGAATGAACACCATTAATCACCACCCTCTGTGTTCTATCATTTAGCCAGTCTGACATCAACCTTATCATTCTATGGTTTACCCCTCTTGCTATTAATTTTGTTGTTATGGCTCCATGGAGAACAAGGTCAAGGGCCTTGCTAAAATCCAAAAAGAACATGTCACAGGGTGTTTTCACATCCAGCTGGCTGTTGATTTTTTTGGAGACACACAAAAAGATTTCTATCACTGGATTGGCCCTTGGTAAAACTATGCTGCTCTTGGTCAATATTTCCTATTAAAGGCACCATTTTTATCTTTTATTATGTCGTCCAGAAGTTTACACATGATAGCTGTAAGACTAATTGGTTGATAGTTTTCAACATTCTATCGCCTTCTTAAAGAGAGGTGTTACATTAGCCATTTTCCATTCGGATTCTTTCAAACAACAACTTCAAAGGATGTAGGAGGTCCTTTGACATTAGTTTAGTCATGGTACCTGTTCTCAAATCAGGGCCAGGAGAGCAGTCTGCTTTGATATTTTTGATCTTATTGTTTATCTGTTCTTCAGAGAGTTTTATAAATTTGCTTATACTATAAGCAGGTGGTGTATATATCAACTATCTTTTTTGCTACAAATGCTACAAAAGTGTTTATTAAATAGCTCTGCCATTTCTTCTAACATAGAAACATAGACTTTGACAACAGATAAGGACCGCTTGGCTCACCTAGTCTGCCCATTTCCCTACCTAGAGGATAAGCTGCAGATCCTATTTAACCAACTGCCTATTTCTTCCTACCCCCCACAAAAATTGCCTTATGTCTGTCCCACGCATTATTGAATTCTCCCACAGTTTTAGACCCCACAACCTCCTCAGGAAGGCTGTTTCATGCATCCACCACCCTCTCTGTGAAAAAATACTTCCTCACATTGCCCCTGAGCCGTCCCCCCTCTATCCTTAAATTGTGTGCTCTTGTTCTTGCACATCTCTTTTTCTGAAAGATGCTACCCTCTTGGACTTTGTTGATTCCACTTAGGTACTTAAAAGTTTCTATCCTGTCCCTCCTCTCCCTCCTTTCCTCAAGGGTATACATATTAAGCTCCTTTAGTCTCTCCTCATATGGCTTCTCTTGCAGACCCTGTACCATTTTAGTTGGCCTCCTCTGAACTGCATCCATCCTGCCTATGTCCTTGCGGAGATGGGGTCTCCAGAACTGGATGCAGTACTCCAGATGTGGTCTCACCAACTGTCTGTACAGGGGGGATAACAACTTCCTGTTTTCTGCTGGTGATGCCTCTCTCTATACATCCCAGTATCCCCCCAGCCCTCCCTACTGCCTTCTCACATTGCTTGCCAACCTTAAGGTCATCTGATATGATTACCCCCAGGTACCTTTCCATTTTTGTTGTTACTACCTCCCCCCCATTGTGTAATCTTCCCCTGGGTTTTTGTTTCCCAGGTGCATTATTTTGCACTTCTTTGCATTGAATCCAAGCTGCCATACTTCTGACCATTCCTCAAACCTTGCCAGGTCCCTTCTCATCTTTTCCATGCCTCCTTGTGTATCAACCGTGTTGCAGATCTTTGTGTCATCTGCAAAGAGGCATACTTTTCCTTCCATTCTCTCTGCAATATCACTTATAAAGACATTAAAAAGGACTGGACCCAGTACTGAACCCTGCGGTACCCCACTAGTAGCCCCCCTTTCTTCAGAGTGGACTCTATTTACTATTACCTTCTGCATCCTGTTATCCAGCCAATATTTTACCCAGGCTACCACCCTGGGACCCACTCCCAGGCTAGTTAATTTGACTATTAATCTTTTGTGTGGGACTGTGTCAAATGCCTTGCTAAAGTCTAGGTAGGCCATGTCCACAGCCCCTCCCTGGTCTACTACCTTGGTCACCCAGTCAAACAAATCAGTTAGATTCATCTGACAAGAACTTCCCACTGTGAACCCATGCTGCCTTGGGTCCTCTGCCCCACTGGCCTCTAGGTACTCAACAATTCTTTCCTTCAGAAGTGATTCCATCACTTTCCCTACCACAGAGATCAAACTGACAGGTCTGTAGTTTCCAGCCTCTGTCTTGGTCCCACTTTAGAGAAGGGTAATCACATCTGCCTTCCTCCAGTCCTCAGGTACCACACCATCCTCCCATGATTTGTTAAAAAGGGTAGTCGGTGGTGTCACTAGTTCTCTGCTTAATTCTTTTAGAATTCTGGGTTGAATTCCATCTGGCCCCATTGCTTTGTCCACCTTCAGTTTTAGGAGTTCTTTCAGAACCCTTTCTTCTGTGAAAGGACTGGGATCGACCCCTCCTATCCAGAGTGCTTCTGTTAATTGGATTAGGCACCTCCTCCACCTCATCTTTAGTGAGTACTGAACAGAAGTATTTATTCAGTATCCATGCTTTTTCACTGTCCCTCTCTGCCCACCCACCGTCCATTCTATTCAGCCTCACTATCCCTCCTTTTGTCTTTCTATGCTCCCTGATATACCTATAAAAGGTTTTATCCCCCTTCTTAACTGAGTTAGCTATCTTTTCCTCAGTTTGGGCCTTTGCTATTCTGACTACCCTCCCTGCTTCCTTCTGGCTTAACTGGTACAGTTCTCTGTCCTGCTCCTTCTGTGTTTCCTTATACTTCCTAAATGCTATCTTTTTCTCCTTAACCTTCACCACCACCGCTTTTGAGAACCATAGTGGCTTTTTCTTTCATTTTGATTTGTTTATTTGCTTCACACAAAGCCTTATTGCCTCTGTGATGGCAGTTTTGATATTTCCCCATTGTTGCTCCACCCCTCCTTCTAGCCTGTTTGCTAGTGCTTTTCTAAGGCACTCTCCCATCTTGCCAAAGTCAGCCCTCCTGAAGTCCAGAACCCTCACTTTTGTATAGCTTGACTCTGTAGCTGAGTTTATCATGAACCACACTGTTTGGTGGTCACTTGTTCCCAAATGGCCACCCACTTCTAGATTTGAGATCCTCTCACTGTCCCCATTTGAGAATATGAGGTCTAAGATTGCTCCCTCATGAGTAGGTTCCAAAACTAGCTGTCTGAGGCATGCCACCTGAAGGGCATTGAGAATGGCCCTGCTTTTGGATGTGGCTGCAGCAAAGGTGCTCCAGTTAACGTCTGGCATATTAAGGTCCCCCAACAACAGTATCTCCCCTTTCTCTGCCATCCTAAGTATGCCTTCTATCATATCCTTGTCCATTCCCTCCTCCTGACATGGGGGTCTGTATACAACCCCTGTGCGAATTGTGGTGCCATTTCCAGTCTCTAAGGTGACCCACAGTGCCTCTTCTCCTCCCTGTTTACTCTTTTGTTCAGTTGCTTTTATCTCTTCCCTTACATAGAGAGCTAATCTGCCCCCTCTTCTCCCCTCCCCTCTCTGTCTGTCCTGTAGGTTGTATACCCTGGTATGTTAGCATCCCAGTCATGGTTCTCTGTGTACCATGTTTCTGTGACTGCTACAATATCCAGGCATCCCTCTTCCATCAAGGCCACCAGTTCAGGGAGCTTGTTGCCCAGACTATGGGTGCTGGTACTCATTACCCTCCATTTCTTGATGGCCTTACCCCTTTTTGCCCCATCCCTGTCCTTATTGTGTTTGTCACTTTCTCCATTTATCCCTGCGCTTCTCCCTATCGACATCTCTATATTGGTGTCTACCTCACTTAGTACCCTGATTTTTTGGGGGGGCTAGGAATTCCCTGCTCCTCTCCAGTGCCTCCCCCCTTGGCTAGTTTAAATGCTTGCCAATGAAGCATTTAAAGCTATCACCTAGGATCCTGGTTCCCCTCCTGGACAGATGCAGACCATCACGCCAGTATAGGACTGTATCCCTCCAGGTGGAACACCAGTCCCCAATGAAGCCAAATTCCTGAGCTCTCACCAGTTTTTCAACCATTGATTGAATCCCATGGTGAGGAGCACCCTAGCCTCACCCGTGCCATAGACAGGCAGCACCTCTGAGAAGGTTACCATGCATGCTATTTGTCTACATAGAAACATAGACTTTGACAGCAGATAAGGACCACTTGGCCCACCCAGTCTGCCCATTTCCCTACCTATTGGATAAGCTGCAGATTCTAGTTAACCAACAGCCTACTTCCTGCAACCCCCCACTATAATTGCCTTATGTCTGTCCCATGCATGTTTGAATTCCCCCACTGTTTTAGATCTTACAACCTCTCCAGGAAGGTGGTTTCATGCGTCCACCACTCTCTCCGTGAAAAATAATTTCCTCACATTACCCCTGAGCCGCTCTTTCTTGGCAACCTCTGAGGCAACGGCAGTGACCCTGGTGGTCCCTGAGTGGGAGAGGAGGTCCCACAAATCCTGGCCAACTCAGCCTGGACATGAGTCTAAGGCCCCTCCCCATCTCCACAAATGCTTCTTGCACTGCTCTGATCCCTTTCTTAGCCAGGTCATTTGTCCCTAGGTAGACAATGACATCCAGCTCCCTCCCCTGTGCAGCTGCTCCTGCGATCCTGAGGATTCACTCCCTGTCCCTCCAAGCATGGTGCCAGGCAGGCACCTTACCTCCCTCTCCCCTTCCTCCCCCAGTTCTACCTTCCTAACAATGGAGTCCCACACCAAGAGTTGTTTCCTTCCCCTGTGGGGTCTCATGCCACCCTCCTGTGGGTCTCCTTTGTGGAAGTTCCCAGCATCCTCCTTGGTCTCCACTGTGAGTGCCTCCATAGAGGAACCACACTTTTCTAGAACAGCATAGAAATTGTGCAGAGCCACATCTGGAGGGATGTACCTCTGTTCTACCACCCTCACCCTCCCTGAACCCACTGTGGTCCAACCACTCCTCTTGGCAACCTCTGAGGCAATGGCAATGACCCTGGTGGTCCCTGAGTGGGAGAGGAGGTCCCACAAATCCTGGCCAACTCAGCCTGGAGATGAGCAACCTCTTCCCTCAGCCCAGAGAGATGCCTGCAGATGGGACAACACCGTATCCTCCAGAACGTCTCCCGGAAGACTACTGCTCCAAAGCCACTGTGTTTACAATGGATTTATTATGTGTTAATGGTCCCAAGCTACATTTGGGTTGTTTTAAAGAGTTAATGTATCCTTAGAATGTTTTACCATTGTTTTTTTGTAGCATTCTTTGCTAAGAAGAGTTCCATATTGTTTTTAGCATTTCTAATCTCCTGCTTACATTTATTTTGTATATGTTTAAATGCATTCCAAAGAAAGGATGTATGAGGTTTGTTTTTTATTAGCTGAAAACCTCTCAAGTGAATGCGAGTGCCTGGCTGTTAAAATTCAAATGGGAAGTGGTCATAAATCTCTCCATGTTCTATCTGTTAGCATCCCGCCAGGAAAACAACAAATGGGCATTGAAACATTTGCCAGATATTTCAACCAATCTTGCTAAAAAGGGGAAGCAATAGTTACTGAGGACTTTAATATCAACAGGGTAGCTAAATCCAGCATTGCTCATAAGGACCTGGTAGCCAGCCTTTTCTTAACTCAGGTGGTAAAAGATCACACCAGAGTTAATGATAAAATGGGGACAAAAACCCTAATTGATTGGATCTTAGCCATGCACCTGGAAAGACTTAACAAGGTTGAGGTCCTGTCTGATGCCATCAGTGACCACTCACCTTTCCGATGTGAATGGTCTACCCAGATACCAAAGACCCCTCTTAAAACAATCATTAGCAGGGTCCTACAGAAAGATGTAATAGGTGTCTTCAAAGCACACTTGGCCCAGATAGATTGGAGCTTTCTGGACACTATCCCAGACATCAATATAGCTCTTGACTACTTTATAACCCAATTTACTGAAGCGTGCAAGAAATTTTCCCCTCTAAAGAAAAATGGAAAATCAAAGGCACCCCAGCTGAATGGCTCACTGCAACACTACTAGCCCAACTGCATGGCAGGCATAATCACTGGGCTCGAGCAAAGGATATAGGATCACCCGCAGACCTGCAAAGATATAAGGAAGCCCACAACAAGTGTACCTGAGAGGTAAAGAAAGGTAAAGCTGAATTCTACAAGGAACAGCAGAATAAAAATTTGAGCAATGGGAAGAAATTTTAGGACAGCCTAAAATACATCCTTGGCAACAATGTCAAATCAACACTGACAATGCTTAACTCAAATGGAATGATCACCACGGCCCCCTTCAGAAATAGCAAATACTTTCAATGAGGCCTTAACCGACCTGAGCTCAGACCTCCCTCCGACAAGGTGCCTGAGGACATGATGATGACCACTCAGGTCAAAGTAACCAATCCTGCCCTTACACGAATCTCCCCAAATTTTACTTTAAGCATGTTACTGTAAAGGAAACCCTCAATTATGTAAAAAGAGTCCTGGGTAAAACAAGAATGGGCAGGCATACGGTATACATGAAACTGCTGGCCCTAGTGCTTGATGAACTAGCAATTCCCCTGGCTAAAATTTATAACCTGTCCTTGCAATTCTCACAGTTCCCAGAAATTTTTGGAAAGTTGCTATAGTTACACCAGTGCTTAAAAGTGAGGACTGCACCAAAGTGGTTAACTATAGGCCGATTCCTATCCTCTCCCCCATCCACGGCACTGGAAGAAATAGTATCTGACCAACTAGACTCCTACTTCATAGAAGAATCATAGAAGCTTGACAGTAGAAAAGGACCACACCGGCCCATCTAGTTTGCCCTATTCCCCCCACACACCCTTGCCAGCCCCTGCCCTCCCTCCACTACTCAGCCCCATATGTCTGTCCCTTCACTGATTCAGCCCCCATCACCTTTCAGGTAGTCTGTTCCAGGGCTCCACCACCCTCTCTGTGAAGAATTGCCCTCTCACATTGCCTCTGTATCTTCCTCCCTGAAGCCAGAGGCTGTGCCTCAAGTTCTGGACCCCTCCTTCTTCTTAAGTAAACACCCTTCCCTTGCCTTGTTTAGCCCCTTCACATATTTAAAAGTTTCAATCATGTCTCCCCTTTCCCTTCTTGTCTCCAGCATGTACAGATCTAGCTCCTTACACTTCTGCTCATGTGTCTTCCTTTGCATACCCTGCACCATCTTGGTTGCCCTTTTCTGAACCCTCTCCATCCCATCTATGTTCTTGCGGAGGTGTGATCTCCAGAACTGGACCCTGTACTCCAGATGTGGCCTCACCATGGCTTTGTAGTGCGACATTATCACCTCCCTCCTTCTACTAGTAATGCCTCTGCTGATGCATGCCAACATTCCATTGGCCTTTCCCACCACCCTGCTACATTGGTTTCCCACCTTAAGACTGGATGAGACTATGATCCCCAAATCCCTCTCCTGTTCTGTTACTTTGATCGCCTCCCCTCCTAGGGTGTATCCTGCTTGTGTTTTTCTTTTTTTTTACTTTATTTCTTTATCTCTCCTTGCCTTGCTCCTGGAGTCCTCTCCTTCCTTCCTCTCAACCCCCGTTCCACCTTCGGTGGGATCTGCCCCTAGAGTGCCTCCTTTCCTCCTTCTGCACATTGGGGTCTGTCCCTCTTTGGTGGTCCGGATGGTACTGAGAGGCTATCATCTAGGCCGCTGGGAGGTGTTTTCCATTTTTCTCCCTGGTTTACCCCCTACCCTCTGGGACATCGAACGCTAGGACATACGTCCCGAGAGGTGGCGTGTGTCTCATGCGCCATCGACGTCCCCCCTCCCCGACTCCGATGAACAGAGCCACCTCCATCCTCTTCAATTGTCAGTGCTTCCACCGGCTACGAAGGGGATGCAGAACGTGAATGCATTCTTGGTTCCCACCCCTGAGGGAGGAGAGCATCCATTGGGACACTCAATCCTCCCTCTCCCCTGCCAACCCCCGGCCACCGGGGTCTGTTCCCGAACCCGGGTCACCGGCACAGCGTAAGGTGTGGCATCCAGCACCTCAACCCTCAGCGCCACCGGGCCATGCTTGTGTGTTTCTGCTCCTCATATGAATCACAGAGCACCTTTTGGCATTAAATTTCAGCTGCCATGTCTCTGACCACTCCTTGTGTGTCTTCAGGTCCTGCCTCATGTCCTCCATCTCCCTGGGGTGTACACCCTATTGCATATCTTTGTATGGTCAGCAAATAGGCACACCCTCCTCTAAAACCCTCTGTTATATTGCTGATGTAAATGTTAAAAAGGAGAGGTACCAGAAATGACCCCTTGGACTCTCCCCTCTTCACTCCCCCCATCATGGAGTACACCCTGTTTAGAACCACCCTCTAGGTTCTTCCCACCAACCAGGCCTCCAGCCACCTTGTTATTTTCCCACCCACCCTCAGACTTTCCAGCTTGCTCACCAACCTTCTGTGAGGGATGGTGTCGAAGGCCTTACTGAAGTCCAGATAGGCCACATCCATTGCCCCTCCCTGGTCGGCCACCTGAGTCACCCAATCGAAGAACTCAATCAGGTTCATCTGGCAAGTCTTTCCCTTTGTGAAGCCATGCTCTCTGCTGTCCTGCAGGCCACTCTCCTCCAGGTAGTCTACCACCCTCTCCTTGATTAGTGCCTCCATTACCTTCCCCACCACAGAGGTGAGGCTGACTGGATGATAGTTCTCCGTCACCTCCCTACTTCCTCCCTTGTGCAAAGGCACCACTTCCACCCTCTCCCAGTCCTCCAGTACCCTCCCTGTATCCAGGGAGAAGTTAAATTCTTTGGCAATGGGGCTGCCAACTCCTCCTTTAATTCCCTGATCACCCTGGGGTGTAACCCATCTGGCCCCATTGCCTTGTCCTCCCTCAACCTTTCTAGTTCTTCCTTGACTCTATCCACGGTGAATGGGCTCTGATCTACCCCATTGTCCTTCACCCATTTGCCCCCCCTCGCCTTTAGCTCGAGTCCCCTACCGTCTTCCTCCTCTATAAATATTGAGCAAAAGTACTTATTCAACACCTCTGCTTTTTCACAATCCCCTTCCACTTGTATCCCTCCCTCCCCTCTCAACCTAGCAATGCCCTGCCATGCCCGCCTCCTCTCCCTCACATACCTAAAAATAGTTTTGTCCCCTTTTGGATCTTTTAGCTATTTTCTCCTTGGTATCCGCTTTTGCCCTCCTTATCTTTTGCCCTGCCCTATAGACCTCCCTATCTTCCTCACTGAGTGTCTTCTTAAATTTTCTGAAAGCACTCCTCCTTTCTCTGACAGCTCCCACTACCTCCTTTGTAAACCAAAGTGTTCTCCTCCTCTTTCTGCTCTTCTTAACCTTTTTAATGAACATTTCCATGGCTTTCAGTATCCCTCCTTTAACAGACTCCCATAACTCTTCCACTGCCCTAATATTCTCCATTCCCTCCAGTGTTTCCCTTGTTATCCTTTTCATCTTATCGAAGTTTACATGTCTGAAGTCCAGGACTGTAGTACTGATTCGATTTGTCTCCCTCCCTCTCTGCCGTAACCCTGAACCTTACAGTCCTGTGGTCGCTGGTGCCAAAAACTTCTCCAACCTGCACCTGCTCCACACTCCCCATTTGTCAGGACCACGTCCAGCAGGTTGTTGCCCCTTTTTGGCTCCCTGACTAGCTGTTGTGGGACTATCCCCTGCAGTGCAGCTAGTATCTCCCTGCTCCTAGCTGATGCTGCATCCGGGATTCCCCAGTCTATAACTGGGAGGTTTAGATCCCCTACCATTAGCAGTTCTCCTTTTAAGGCCATCTGCATGACTGCCTGACTTAGCTGTCTATCCCTCTCCTTCCCCTGTGTAGGTGGTCTGTATACCACCCCCAGCCACAAAGATTCTCCCATCCTCCTGTCTAGTGTTACCCACAGTAACTCAGTCTCTCCATCTTCCTCTTGTCCCTCGGTTACTCTTATGTTGTCCCTGATGTATAAAGCAACCCCTTCTTGCCCTCTCTGTCCCTTCTAAACAATCTGAATCCCAGGATAGCTGTCTCCCAGGTATGATGCTCTGTCCACCATCTCTCGCTTATTGCCACAATACCCAGCCCTTCATCCTCCTTGATGGCCTCCATTCCACCATTTTGTTCCCTAAGCTCCTGGTGCTGGCTGCTAAGCCCTTCCACCAAGTTCCCCTTGTCTCCCCCTTTCAATTGACACCCTCTTGCCCAACATTCTATCATTATCCTGGTGGGGTGGTAGCCCCCATTTCTCCTGTCTTGTGGTGTGGAGTATTTCCCAACCCCCCCCCGATTTAATTTAAATTATAGGTTCCTTCTATGAACTCTCCTAACTTGCTCTTCAGCACTGCCAAACCCTCCTTATTCAGGTGCAGTCTGTTCAGGGCAAATAGGCTGTCATCCCCCCACATAGATCACCAGTCCCCTACTAACACATACCCCATCTTTTTGCACAAACCTGCCAGCCATTTGTTAAATTCCTCAATCCTCATCCTACTTTCAGTACTTGCCTTTGGCATGGGTAACACCTCCGAAAAAGCTACAGATTTAAACCCCAGACTTCTGCAGTACCTAGTAAGTGCTCTGAATCTTGCCCACACCTCCATCAGGCTATTTCCTACCAGATCATTTGTTCCCAGGTGGAACATCAGGTGTGTTTTCCCATCCTGCTGTTTCCCCCTTGAGGGA
This sequence comes from Neoceratodus forsteri, assembly GCA_016271365.2. Classification (NCBI taxonomy): domain Eukaryota; kingdom Metazoa; phylum Chordata; order Ceratodontiformes; family Ceratodontidae; genus Neoceratodus; species Neoceratodus forsteri. The sequence goes on from CM057449.1 coordinate 544,943,449, forward strand.
ATATAATGAATGACCTCCGCTGCTGTCATACCTGGCAGGCACTCATCCCATACTGCACTGCTCTTACTGCCCCACCCCCTCATCATATTCCTTTTATTATTAAGTGCCCAACAAGTAATACCCCGCTGTCCTTTACCTTCTGCTTGTATCTATCTTCTATCCTTGTCTCAGCCCCTTGCATCACTTTTGTTACCCTTTTCTCACTTTCCCCTTTACTTATCACATCTCCCTGAGTACTGCTTTCCCCCTGTGCTTCTCATGCTCCGTGCCTCCCACAGGCATTTTCAGCCAAAACACCCGCCCCTGCCACACTTACCATGAGCTTTATCCCTCCCCCTTGCCCTGCCCTTTCCTTTGCCCTGACCGAATTCCCTGCTGATCTGGTCACTTCCTCATTTCCATCCTGTCTTATTCCTTCTGAACCTGAGCTTGCTACCTTCATCCCCTTGTGGTTTAGCCCTTTCTGAGGTATGCTCCCCCCTGCACCCTTATCTTTATGTTAGCTACCCTCCTGGTTCTTTTCTTAAGTGGCGTCCCCATTCCCCTTTCTACTTTACCTTCTTTCGTGTTTGCTTCTCCTGTTTCCCCTAAGTACTCCTCCACCACTTTTTTCTGATTCTCTCCCCCATTATGTGCCTCTAGTGGTGCAAATCTGTTATTCTGCTCCAAGCCCACTGCCTATATCCCTCTGACTGAGACCCCTTCTCCGCTTTCCCATCTCTTCCCTTCTGTGCAGGCTTTAGACCTTTGTACCTTATCACCTGCCATTTCCCCTGGTTCTTCTTGTGACCTGTGCCACCTTTACCTGAACCCCCTGAAGCCCCCCTTATGCCCTTCTCAACTTCTCCTTCCCTGCTTGTGTACTCCTTTGTTTTCTTCCAGTCCCCATTCCATCTTTCCCTGCATATTGCTGTATTTGCTCCTTGTCCCCCTACAGCTCTCCCTTTGCTCACTCCTCTACTCCCTCCCATTTTACTCCCTCAGCAGATCCCCTCTGTCCTCCCCTACCCCTCTTGCTTGCCCATTCTAGCTTCCATCTCAACCATCTCACCTCCTCCTTAGCCTCGCAAGCTGCCTACATACCATGCAGCCCCCCATCTTCCATGCTATTGCCAGCACCATGGCTGACCCACAACCAGTGCACCCTACCACCCTTCCAAAGATGTACCATACCCTTGCAGCCTGGGGACCATGTCTCAGACCTGCCCCTGCTCTGCTTCATTGGCCCCTCCAATTTGGTTGGCCCTCCATTTTCCCCCAAGGCCTAGTGCAGGCTGATCTCCACTCAATTGTACCTATTTAAGGCCTTCTACCATTAGGTTATGTTCTGATGCAATATCAAAATATACGATTTTAATCCAGACCCTTCAGTGATTTTCCCTATTCACAGTACCAAAGAATTCAGGCCTATTTCTCTTAGGTTTTGTGCACATACGATATCAGAAATAAGCGACTTAGGTCACTGGCCCTTTTTTTTTGAATTTTCTTTTATTCATTTTACATTGTTTCCATAGAAAATGATGCATACAGCTGAATTAAGTTACATAGACTTAAGCATATATTAGCATAAGTATTATCAGTTGCCAAGTAGTACATCATGTGGGGTACATTCCAGAACCTCTCCAACCGAGAGTACACAATTTAAATATTTAGGAAGACTAGCCACATTAAACTTGTGGGGTAAAGACAAAGTTAGGTACTAGTTTAAGGATAAATACCATAGCCCTAGGCTACTATCCCCACTTAATTATCCGTCGGCTTAAGAGATATTGGTCCCCCTTCCACTCTTACATTCCCCCCCCCCTCAGCTACCAATCATCTTATTCTAAACATAGAAAAAGTACAACATTGCATCAGTTTTCCACACAATCAGATGGTCTTTGCTCCCATGCGTTGCCTTGTATTACCTTTTATATTACCACTCCCACCCAGCTAAACTCTCCTTAATCAGGTAAGTGGATCATCCCCTTATCAAACACAAGATAATCTGGTTAAACGTACAGGGCTCAAGTTTAGTACTCCCGCTAACATGTTCCCTCTAAAGGGGAAATTTAAAACAGAACAGTTAGAGCTATGTAGTCCTGGAGTGAGTCCTTTATCACCCGTTGACCTCGTGGTCATCTCAGGAAAAATGATATGTACAGTTAATCAGCACAGTACCAGTCATGGTTAGTCCTCATCTTCCTCAGAGTCTAAAGGTAGTCCCAAATTCTCTGGTGGTCTTGTTTGGAATTCTTGGGCAATAGCTTTGACCTTTTTCTTGGCTTCATCTGGATCATTAAACTGGTAAGTCTTCCCTCCATAGATCAGTCGTAGATGGGCCAGGGCCAGAAGCGAATGAGCCATCCCCAAGCTCCGGAGTTGTTTTCGAAGTGGATCAAACAATTTTCTCCTGGTCCAGGTTGTAAAGGACCAGTCTGGGAATATTTTAATCTCCTGGCCCTCCATTTCCACTGGATAAATCGCCCTTTCCCATTGAAGAATTTTGTCCCTGGTTGCCGGCCCATCCGTTATTAGCAGGATTGTACGTGGGGTCTCACGATCTAGTTGGACCCTCCTAAAGTTGATACGGGATGCCTGTCTTAAAGAATCTGCCTCAAGCCAAAGAGCTGGAGGTACAGAAGCTATTAACCAGTTCTTTAGATAGGTCAGTAAATCGGCTCCTTCGCTATCTTTCTGGACCCCCACCAACCTTAGGATCATGGCCCGCTCGGAGTTTTCAAGCCTCTCCATGTGGGCATGAAGTTGATTTGAAAGTGTTGCCTGGGTTCACTGTGATTGGGTATCGGCATCTTGTGCCATTTTGGCTGCAGATTCAGTTTTTGTGTCCTGTACACCCAGGCAATCCAGGACCCGTTCCATCTTCTGGTTCATCTCTCTGCACTTATCACCGTCTCCCGGGCGGAGTATCTTTCCCTCCACTCAGGTCTGCTGCTTGTCCTGGCCCTCCTGATTGAGTCGATGCTGGTAAGGGTGCTGATTTTTGGGACAACCCCATAACTGTTCCTTTAGGTCTACCCATCACAAATTTGGCATCTACTTGTTCCATGGGCAATAAGCTATCAAGATCTACAACATTTCTATGTCGAGAAGGATTTTAAATTAAGTTTTTTATGTGGTATTCAGGAGGTCGAGGTGCAGAGCTTTGGAGAAAGCTACTGGCCATGAATACGGCTCTCTAGCGCCCCGATCACTGACCTTTGAGTGCTTTCACTGCTATCAGTACCGTAGTATCCACAGTACCTTTTGCTATTTCCCTATACATAAAACATAAATTAAAATAAGTAAATGGCTAACTGAGTTTGATTTTTGTCTCCCCTCATTCAAACATCCTTTTAAATCACAGTCCCCTTGAGATACTACCCTCATTTTCAGTACCCTAGAAACCACAGTACCTTTTTATGATAGCACCTAGTTTACACATGTTATTAAGGCCCCAGTCCTCTATGCCAGTTTCCCTGTTGCAGTCTGTTATTTGTGCCACAAAGTTACCACCTCCTTGTTCACTTAAAATTCCTGACCAACAAATCCATTAACCCAGATGTACATTCAGTTTAACTGTTTCACATTGCGCATATCATCATAATTGCTCCACCTCCTGTCCCTTCCTGATAGGTGCAGCACTATTGGGGAGTGGTTTACCTAGCCCATTTAATCACACAGGAGTGTGGTGTGAATATTTATAGAACACATACAAACAGAGATGAGAAATAAGTAAGTGCCTTAGCTGGCACTTGAACCCAGGCCGCCCAGAATACTCTTTTGAATTCGCTAACCAGCTGTACTACTGAGACAACTGGAACCTGGGCTGTCACCGGACACACAACTCTTTCTCAAATGCACAACTCAATGGCAACACAAATATTTACTTTGTAACAATCACACAGCAGTGTGGTGTGCATATTTATGGAACACATACAAACAGAGATGATAAATAAGTAAGTGCCTCAAATGGGACTTGAACCCAGGCCACCCGGAATCAATGGCAACACAAATATTTACTTTGTAACAATCGCACAGGAGTGCTCTGGCTTAAATAGGCCAGCCACTGATTCAATGTTTGACCTGCTTGCTCCAATTGGCTTCCCCTGGAGCCCAAGTCCAGTCTGTCTGTCTCTCTCTCGCTCTCTCCTTGGACGCAGCCCAGCCCCCAGTTCTACAGCAACATCTGTCAATGCTCCTTGGCCATGGATGTGGCCTGACCCCTGGATTTGCGGCTATGGCCGCCCTTCCCACCCATGTGGCAATGACTGCAGTTCTTTCTGCCATGGGTGCAACCCTCTGGTGTTTGGCTGTGGCCAAGCAAACAGCCCACAACACAAGTCAGTAATCCTCTGGTGTATGCAGCTGTGCTCTGGCTTAAATAGTCCAGCTGCTGATTCAAAGTTTGGTGCATGCTCCGATTGGCTCCTATAGGAGCCCAAGTCCACTCTGTCTCTCTCTCTCCCTCTCTGTCTCTCTCTGTCTGTCTCTCTTTGGTCGTGGATGTGGCCTGGACCCCGGTTCTGTGGCAGTGGGCTCTGATGCTCCTTGGCCGTGGATGCAGCCCGACCCCTAGATTTGTGGCTATGACTTCCCTTCCCATCTGTGTGGCAATGACCGCTGTTCTTTCTGCTGCAGGTGTGACCCACCGGTGTTCATCTGTGGCCAAGCAAACAGCCTACAGCACAAGTTAGTAATCCTGTGGCGTATGCGGCTGGACTCCAGCTTAAAGAGTCCAGCCGCTGATTCAAAGTGTGGTCTGCTTGCTCTGATTGGCTTCTACGGGAGCCCAGGTCCACTGTCTCTCTCTTTCTCTCTCACTCTCTCTCATTGGCCACAGATGAAGCCTGGCCCCTAATTCTAGTTCTGCAATAATGGCCACCGATGCTCCTCAGCCACAGATGCAGTCCGACCTCCAGATTTGTGGCTATGGCCTCTGTTCCCATCCATGTGGCAATGACCACAGTTCTTTCTGCCATGGGTGCGACCCTCTGGCATATGGCTGTGGCCCAGCAAACAGCCCACAGCACAAGTCAGTAATCTTCTGGTGTATGCGGCTGGGCTCTGGCTTCAATAACCCAACCACTGATTCAAAGTTTGATGCGCTTGCTCTGATTCGCTCCTACAGGAGCCCAAGTCCACTCTGCCTCTATCTCTCTCTCTCTCTCCTTGGCCGCAGATGCGGGTCACCCACCCAGGTCTGCGGCAATGGCTGCCAATGCTCCTCAGCTGCAGAGTTGGACCCACCCCCAGATTTGCAGCTACAGCTGCCTTTCCCATCTATGTGGCAATAACTGTAGCTCTTTCTGCCACAGGTGCGACCCTTCAGTGTTTGGCTGTGGCCGAGTGAATAGCCCACAGCACAAGTCAGTAATCCTTAAATAAGAAACCTGATGTGCAAACAGCAACATGGCTTTAGGAAACTACACAGCACTAGAACGGCCCTTATTGAGTATACCAACCATCTGCATGTGGCTCTTGATAAAGGGTACCTGGTTGATGCCACCTAAATAGACCTGAAGAAAAACTTCGAGCTCATAAACCACCCGCTACTGCTGGACAAGCTCTCTGCCCTGGGCCTCTCCTTAGACACAGAGGATAAGGGTCAATGGAGTGCTCTTGAATGGAAATAGTGTCACAGTTGGGGTCCCTCAGGGGTCGGTACTCGACCTGCTCCTCTTTGGCCTATTCATCAACAGAATCCCAGAAGCCTGTCCGCTATCTAAGATGCTACTTTATGCCAATGATGCAGCTGTTTTCATCAGTAGCTCACAGCTTGGGGAACTCTCTAGTGATCTACAAAGTAGCTTTAGGTCACTGCAGGTCTGGTTTGAAAGCAATAAACTTGTCCTAAATTATAAAAAGACAAAGGTAATGCTGTTAGCTGGGCATCACCATCAAAAGCAGGTCTCTCCCCTGGTTATCCAAAATGCACATGGAGCTACCATTGAACATGTCGAAGCCTTTAAATATCTGGGTGTCACCTTGGATGACACACTTTCATATGCAGCACATATGGACAACACTGTAACACAGGCCAACTGAAAACTAGGAGCGCTCTTCAGGCAACAATTAAACCTCACTGCTGAGGCTAGATGCCTGGCTGTTGCCAGTATGGTCCTCCTGCTCATTGACTATAATCTCCTGATATATGGAGCTGACTATGAATCTATCCTAGGAAGAGTAAGAATGGTCCTCAACAAAGTCTGTCATTTTGCAAGTGGGGCTGATAGACTCACTCATACTTGTTCCTTGTATGCACTTACCAACTGGCTTCCTCTGCAGAAAAGACTAAAATATCAGTCCTGCCTGGTGACAAAAAAGCCCTTCTGGGCCTCACTCCTGCTGCAATTTGTGACCTCGTCTGCCCAGTCAACAACAACTACTCCAGTAGGTATGTGACCAGACGCGCCATTGAAGTCCCCTTTCATAAAACAAGTCAGTGTAGACACTCATTCGCTATTCAAGCCACCCACTGGCTGAATGAACTCCCCTAATCCCTAGTGGGACTCCCCAAAATTATACTTTTTAAGAATTCCCTAAAAAAAGAGCTCACGATGAAATCTGCCTGTTGTAGTTTTTAAATGACTAATTACCCTATTGTATTATTTTAAATGACTATATACCCTTTTGTATTATGTTGCACCTTGATTGTCACCCTGCCTGATTTCTCCTCTGCAATTCCTTTGTTTGTAACCCCATTGTCTGTACCAGACCAGGCTCCTCTTGAGCTGGTGAATGTATGATGCATATACTTGTTCATTGTCCTATACTGACATGGAACCTTAGAAAAAGAGCAATGGTGCTCAAAGGTGTTATCTGAATTTCAAAATAAATAAAACCTTATGTTTTTTACTACTTAGTTTTTTAATCTTTTTGTTAAGCCATTTAGGTCTTCGTCTATTGTTATTTTTTGTCTTCTTATATTTAGGAATACATTTATTACTAATTTCAAACATAATGGTTTTCAATCTAATCCACATTTCCTCAGCATTATAATTTGACAATAGGAGATCCCATTTTATCTCTGATAATGCTGAATTTATTTGTTTATGTTGGCATTTTTATAGTAATAAAAATAAGTGTTATTACTGTATTTAATATATGAAAAATTTACGTCAAAGCAAGCTGAATTGTGGTCACTAATACCTAAAGAAGGACCAATCTTGCAGTTCTGGATATTCACATTTGGTGTTCCCAGTACAATATCCAGAATATTCAAATCTCTTGTGGGTTCTAATACATATTGACTTAATAATAATTGTTTGCATGATGATAACAGTTTGTTAGTATGTGATGATGTTGCAATGGACTTTATCCAATCTATATCTCCAACTGAACAAGTCATATTCACTTGTATTTTTCCCCCATGCATTGAAATTCGAGCACCACGTTTCTGTAATTGCCATTATATCTGATTTTTCTGTAGTGGCTACTGCTAAGAGCTCAGCAAATTTATCATTTAAGCTTCTAGCATTTGTCAGACAAGACTTAATTTTATTATATTTAGAGTATTTATCTGCTGCCTTAGCCATGGGAACTTCAGGTGGTTTAAGGAGACCTATATTTTTGTTGGTTCCCCCAGGTTAGTTTAAATTAATTTAATCTAAGGTGCATTTATTACTATCATCTAGAACTCTTGCTTCCTTTTTATTCAAATGAAGCCCAGCTTTAGAATAAAGTGAAGTGTTTGCCAGAAAGTTTCCCAATTATTAACACACACTATACATTCCTTTTTACACCAATTAAATAATCTTGCATTTATTCTGGATATGGTGTGTTTTTTCTCTATATGTGCTCGTGGAATAGGTAAAATACTAGAGCTAGCAACAGTGCCTCCTTCTTCATTCATTTTTTTTAACCTAAAGCCAATAGGTCATAACATATATATCTGTTTCATGTTGTTTTCCTACGGCATTAGTACCAAGATAAAAGACAACCAAGGAGATTTTGTTCTTGATTACTTTGTTAATTCTGTTTTGCACATCTGATATTTTAGCTCCTGGAAGACAAGAGACTGTGATTTAGGCTGTTGGTTAAATGTGATCTGCAGCTTATCCTCTAGGTAGGGAAATGGGCAGACTAGGTGGGCCAAGCGGTCCTTATGTGCCGTCAAAGTCTATGTTTCTATGTTTGTATTTATCATTCTTGCAGACGTGTGAATTGACATATCTTATAATAGAATCACCAATTACAAATTTTTGCAATTATTTTTTTCTCTTATTTGTCTGTTCCTGATCTGCAATGCTTTCCAGGGACACAGATTTAAGATGTTGCTGTGCACTCTGACTGATTTGTAAGTTAAGAATACCAGTTTGAGAGAGTTAGTTAATTGTGATTTATTGCTCTTCTACCTCTCTTAAATGACTATTTAGTTACAAGGGACCAGTCTTCAGCCTGACCATCTGTTTCAAATTCCCTACCTCTTTTGGGAGAGTATATAGATACATAGACACTGGACCCGATTCTATAAGCGCCCCTATGCATGTCGCATGTTGCGACATGCGAAGGGTGCAGTTGCACTGAGGACACTATGCCTGATTCTAAAAGGGGCAGGGTCCCGACGGCTAAGTCCTACAACTTGTAACAAACCCACAAGTATGCCAAACAAAAGGTGTACCTGAAAGGTTTGCCATAAGCCACAACTCTGGGTGTGAATGATGCAAGTGCTCCTCCCATGCCCGGATTCCCCCTGTCCAGAAAGCCCTGCAGGGCTGCCCCATGTTTCTGACCCCTGTACATGTTGAAAGCCCCACAGGGCTTCTACATACCCCCAACCCAAGTGTCCTGTAAGATACCTGCAACCCATAAGCTGAAATAATGCCTCCGATCTCCGATCCCCTAAATGTTTCCCATACACCTGGGCATCCCTGGTAGTCTAGTGGCCCACAGCTCTCACCCGGCAGCACCTGACCCCCCAAAAAGACCTGTCTGAGGCCAGTAACTGGCACAGACCACCTTTCATCACTGTGGCCAGCCACCAACTGAACACTGCAAGAGCCCGTACTGTACATACACATGGTATGTACCATCTGTGCTCCTGCAGTGTTCAGTTGGTGGCTGGGCCACAGTGGTAAGAGGTGGGCTGTGCCAGTCGCTGGCCTCAGATGGGTCTTGGGAGGACAGGTGGTCAGGTGCTGCTGGGTGGGAGGGTGGGACACTAGGTGTACAGATCATACTGTATGCTGTCATTCAGCGGGTGACCAGGAGGTATGTGGGTGGGTGCTGCCACCCACTGATGACAGGTGGGGGTGCTGGGTGGCCTGGGGACTCTCTGTGGGTGGGTGGGGAGGAGGTACCACTGGACCACCAGGTAATTCTTTATTTCCACAACAGCTCATGATCAGGCATATGGGGTTACTGCTTCACCACCAGGTATATCCGTAACATTTACAACAACCCGTGATTGGGCATATGGGGGGAACGCTAGACCATCAGGTATTACTGTAATGTATACTGATGCCTGCGAAAAGGTGTACGGGAGCGGGGGGCTGCAATAGCCTACTAGGGTGTCGACCCCTGACAGCAGCAGCTTGGCCTGGCACCAGGCACAATTCGCTGGGACCCAATGCATTGCATGCAAATGGGGCCATAATGACATGCAAATGGCCCCATTTGTGCCTTGCATATGTTATGGCCTCATTTGCATGCCCACGGATGAAAATCACAAGTGATGCACATAGCGCAACTGCACTTGCACTGGCACACCATGTGCTCCCTTTCTGTGTCTTGCGCTGGCACAGTGCATGCACCCTCTGTGCCATTTGCAATGGTGCTGAGCCACGGCGCATCACCATTGAATATCGCCTGGTCCTGGCCCCGGTGCAGCCCAGTTGTGCTGTGCCCAGGCTTGCTCCACTGCCCAGCGCAGTCTGAATATCCGGCCCTAGGTGGAAGTGAATTCCATCTAACAGAAGCCATATAATCAAACTGCATTTTCCCATATCTAGTTTTTATAATAGGAACTATTAATCCTCTCCCTCAGGTGTCTTGTAAGAAATAGTTAGGAACCTGTGTAAGAAGTTTAGAAGTAAGGTAATCAGTAGCAAGTCCGTTATGATATTTGTACAAAAAGTTGTAAAACATTTGGTCCCTTCTTAAACTTAGGGGAACCCAGTTTAAACTACAGAGCAAATTGCAATGGTGATAAGATGTATATGCCCTTTAAAATCCGGCACAAATCTAGCCAACTTATATTGAAGTCTTTCAAGCTTCTGTAATTGTGTTTAGTTGAATTTGCATAGACCATTGAATTGTAATCAATCAAAGGAAAGATTACTGTCTGAACCAGTCTTGCTCTTGTTTCCTGAGTCATACACAACCTATGTCTTCGCAGTGCTCATATCTTTTGTGATATTTGTTTACTTAATTGATCCAAATGAAAATCAGAATTCAGATAGGGGTCAACCCATAAACCCAAGTATTTATAAGCTGAGGTCTGAACAAGCAGCTTACCACTCTATTTTTATGTCAATACTGTCTAACCCTACGTCTTGCCCATTAAGTTTTCTTCTGGAAAACGTCATAGTATTGGTCTTTTTTATGTTCATTATGAGCTTATTTTCTTTAAGCTATCAATCAAGTTTCAGGAATTCCTGTTGTAATACTGTTTCAACTGATTGAGAGTGGCTACCTGAACACAGCAAAACAGTATAGTCAGCGTAAAGCTTTACACTGCTTTCCTTACATATCCCAGGAAGACCATCAATAAAGGTTATGAATAGAAGGGGGCCCAGGATCACTCCCTGAGGCACCCCTCTACTCACATCCCTAAAATTGGACAAATGCCCACCAATACACACACACAGCTTGTTCACACCCACTAAGGTATGACTTAAACCATTGGAGGGTATCCTCACCAATTCTCCTCCCACTCAAAATCTTTAATAACAGAGGATAATCAACCATATCAAAGGCCTTAGATAGATCAATGAACACTGCCCCCAAGCACAATTTATTATCTAGTGTGTGGGAGACGGTGTCCGTTAAATCCAATAAGGCAGAATTTGTAGAATGTAGTGGCCTAAAGCCAGACTGCTGGGAAGCTAAGACAAAATTTTTTTTTTTAGTTTATTTTTTTTTATCTCTCGACTGCTCCCGGAGTCCTTCCCTCCTTCCTCTCATCACCCGTTCCACCTGCGGTGGGATCTACACCTAGAGTGCCTCCTCTTTTTCCTCCTCCTGCACATTGGGGTCTGTCCCTCTTTGGTGGTCCGGATGGTGTCTGAGAGGCTATCATCTAGGCCACCGGGAGGTGTTTTTCCATTTTCTCCCTGGTTTCCCCCTACCCTCTGGGACGTCGAGCTCTAGGACATACGTCCCGAGTGGTGGCGTGCTGACGCATGCCAGACCTCTCATGCACCGTCGACGTCCCCCCTTCCCGGCTCCGATGAATGGAGCCGCCTCCATCCCCTTCAATTGTTGGTGCTTCCACCGGCTGTGAAGGGGATGCAGAACGCGAGTGCGTTCTTGGTTCCCACCCCTGAGGGAGGACAGCATCCATTGGGACGCTCGATCCTCCCTCTCTCCTGCTGACCCCCAGCCACCCGAGTCCGTTCCCAAACCTGGGCCACCGGCGTAGCGTGAGGTGTGACGTCCAGCACCTCAACCCTCAGCACCACCAGGCCGGCCTAAGAGAGAATTTTTATTTAAATATTCATAAAGCTGAGTGTGAACCTCCTTCTCAAATATTTTAGATATGGCTGGTAGCAATGCTATTGGTCTATAATTATTGGCTATCTGAAAATCACCTCCTTTAAAAACAGGGATAATTTTTGCTTCCTTACACTTGTCTAGAAAGAACCCCAAACACAAGCTCCTGTTACACAACCTAGTTAATGGTTTAGCAACAACTGTAGCTGCCTCTGTCTCCGCAATCTAGCTTCCAGACCATCTATGGCCCCAGACCTGTTTGTATTAAATTTTTGCAGCTGTTTCCTAATATCATCAATGTTTAAGATCTTGAATTTAAACCCTTGAGGAAGCTTTTAAGGTTCCTTATTATCATGGTCAAGGGGAACATTATGTGGAATTGAAATAGAGGTATCATAGGAGTTTGGAAGATTAACAAAAAAATCATCTAGGGCACCTGCCATTTCCAAGGGATCCTCAATAAGTTTGCCTCAAGTTTTTAAACGGGAGGGAAGTTTAACCTCTACGGGGGACCTAAGTTGCCTGATAGTTTTCCAAAATTCACTGGAATTATTTGTTGCCTCAAATCTAGCTTTAAAAGACTTCCCCTTTTCTTCTTTAATTAATTTTTAGCACTTGTCTCTAAACTTTCTGTACTTTTCCCAATCACTATCCCAATTTGGATGGCTAGTGTTAACTCCCTATCTGTCTCTTCCTCCTGGGCTGGTGGTTTGTAGACCACCCCTATGCAGATGGCTGACCCCATTTTACTTTCCAGCTTAACCCACAGTATCTCTCCCCCATTTTCCTGGATCTCTGTGGCCTTTGTGCCATCTTTCACATAAAGTGCCACTCCTCCTCCCTTCCTGCCTGCCCTTTCTCTTCTGAATATTTTGTAGCCGGCTATGGCCATCGCCCAGTCATGGTTATCATTACACCAGGTCTCTGTGATAGCAACAATGTCCAGGTCTGACTGCACCATGGGAGCCTCCAGATTCTCCATCTTGTTGCTAAGGCTTCTGGCATTGGCACACATGGCTTTCCATGATGTGAACTCCCTGGACTGTTTAGCTGTTCTACTCCAGCCCCCTTCCTGGTTGTCCTTTATACCAGGTTCTCCCTGCTGTCTGCCCTTCAGTTGAATTTTGCCCCCTTTCTGCCTACCCACCCCTTGGGTGCCTATCTCCATCTTTTGCACACTGTTTTGTAGAGATACCCCATCTCCTGTTCACTGGTTCCACTGCTAGCTGTGGGGGGTGGGCAATCAGGTACCCTCCTTGCTGGCCTGCTACCCACCCTCAGCTAGTTTAAATGCTTGTCCATGTAGCATTTAAACTTATCATTGAGTGCTTGGATTCCCCTCCAGGATGGATGCAGGCCATTAGACTTGAACAAGCTCCCATCCCTCCAGGTGGGTCCCCCAGTCACCAATGAATCCAAACCCTTCCTCGCATCACCAGTTCCTCAACCATGTGTTAAAGTTCCTGGTGTGTGCAGCCCTACACTCTCCCATGCCTCTTACAGGTAGTATATCCAAGAAGGTGACAGATGTAGTTACTTGCTGGAGACCCCTCCCCAATTTCCTCAACTCGTCCTGAACTTCCTTAGGCTCCTCATTTGCCAGGTCATTAGTACCTACATGGATAATGACATCCAGCTCTTCCTCCTGTCTTGCCTTTCTGGTGATCCCCAGGATCTTCCTCCCATCCCTCCATGCCATGGCACCTGGTAGGCACCTCACCTCCCTGTCCTCCCCTTCATGTGTTCCTAGCTGGATCCTTCTTACGATGGAGTCCCCCACCAGGATTCACTTCCTCCTCCTCTGGGTTCCACTGCTCTCCCCACTGAGGTCACTTCCTCAGTCAACCTCCACATCCTTCCCTTCCACTTCTCTAGGTACTGCTGTTTGGTTGTCCCCATTTACCAGTGTGGCATATGAGTTCTGGAATGGAATAGGATTTGGCATGCACCTCTGCCTGACCACCCTAAGCCTCCCTAAGCCCACTATCATTCAAGTGCTCCTCATTCTTGGCATCCTTTGAGACAGCTGCATTGGACTGGGTGGTATCTGGATAGGGGGCAAAGGTACTCCTGATCCAGTTTACTTCTGCTTTGAGTCTGGCTACCTTATCCCACAGTCCAGGGAGATGCCTGCAGATAGGGCAGCACCTCAACATCCAAAAGGTCTGCCTAAATACGGCTGCCCCACATCCACTGCATTGCACCACTCCCCACATTATATGGCACTTATACTGCTATTCCAGTAGTTGTTTGTTACTGAAGCTCACCTTCTAGTTCCCTCTTTATTAATTTACTGTCCTAAAAATCCTGCCACTGATCCTCAGATACTTTATTTTTAAAGAAGGAAACAACAACAAAGAACTAGTCAAAACACTTGTGCAGAATGTGGGTTTCCTCCCCCTTATGTCCCTCCTGTTCCACAACCTCTGCTATTCCCTGTGCTTGGCTCCTGTCAATCAGATTTAACAGGGAATTTAAATAAGAGTGCAGGGTGGGAGGGTGCCTTAAAATTTGCAGCAAGTAAAGACAGCAAAGGAAAACAGCACCACTAAAAGCACACTAAACTAGGTTTCAGATTTTCATCAGCCCCCCCAAAAAAATTCCAAGTAAAGACAGCAAAGGAATAACGGCACCACTAAAAGCACACCAAACTAGGTTTAAAATTCTCAAAAGCCCCCTTAAAATTCCAAGTAAAGACAGCAAAGGAATAACAGCACCAGTAAAAGCACGCCAAACTAGGTTTTACATTTTCAACAGCTCTAAAACAGACCCTTCTGAAGAGTGTATACATTTATCAGACAAGTCAGAGTGTTTACTATACTCCCTTGTTCTTTTTCTTTTTTCCATTCCTGTTTTTAGTGTAGATTGTGGTACATTACATATGCTATCTTGGATTTTGTTACAATTATTCAGTTGTTTTTGAAAGTATTCTAGTTCTGTTATGCATTTTATATGCTTTCATATGCTTTGGGCATTTTGACATACAAAATTTACATAATTTGTAGTGTTGTTGTCAGTCTTCTCAGTAGAAACTAGAGCATACATATTACATGTTTTGCATTTGATAACTAATCCTTCCTTACAAATGAGTTCTAAAGAATTATCAGAAGGGTCTGTAAATTCCATGTTTTCCTTTTTCAGACTTGCAGGGAAAATATGAAAGTTAGATTGAAATACTCAAGTATAATGTACAAAAGTAAGTTAAAAGGGGTGAGCCGCCTCCCTTGGCAGATGCAGCCAGATGCACCTGCCTCTGCCAGTGTGTCACCTCCACTCACAGAGGCACTCCTTTTAAGCTCTTAGAACAGGAAGTATGTGTCAGTTCACTTCATGTTTTCCAAAATCACCAGAAACACTTTTTAAAAGTTTTTTTTTATACTTGTTTATTAAAGAATGCAGTTTGTACATAGTGCATTATATCTAACAGAGGATACACACAATAAACATTCATTATTCATCTCTTAAACAATGCTTATTCCTTGTTTGTTTTTCCATACAAACATTATGTGACATATATACTCTATGTAAATATTTAATTTAAAGAGATTATTTTTGTGTTTTACATATTGAAATGCCATATCACTTTTATCAAGATATCTAGTTTATCTAAAACTTCTAAATAATAACTTATTAACTAACGGGAGAGTAAAACATTCAAACAACTGTTACTGTCATGAGAATTAATTTTGGAGTTGTTTTAGTAGTGCTAAATATTGTGACCGGGTGGGTGGGGGAGAGGCAGTGCAGGCAAACTCTTAGTATATTAGGCAGCACTTTATTGGAGACTAGACCATCCGGACTTCTTACTGTAACTTATTTTGATATAGGTCCCATCTATTCCGCCTATTAGTAAACTTCTCATTTTGATGATTTATGGAATAGGTTATCCTTTCCACATGTTGAATTTGGCTCACTATTATTAACCAGTCTTGTAGTTCCGGAGGTTTCTGCTGAAGCCATTTTTTTGTAATTGCTTTCATGGCAGCTATTGTTAAAATGGCCCAGAGGTAATATGCCTCCCTGCCTCCCACTCCGTCCGGATATAGGCCCAGGATACAATGTTCTGGGGCTATATTAACAGATAATGTAAATATTTCAGCCAA
Source organism: Neoceratodus forsteri (assembly GCA_016271365.2). NCBI lineage: Eukaryota > Metazoa > Chordata > Ceratodontiformes > Ceratodontidae > Neoceratodus > Neoceratodus forsteri. The sequence continues at coordinate 544,959,186 of CM057449.1, forward strand.
ATGTCTACATATTTGTGCCCAATAGCTCTGGATCTCAGTGCAAAACCAAAATATATGAGATTGATCAGCGGAAGTGTTACCACACCTCCTCCAGCACCACCCTTGCAGTAATAAACCCACCCTGCTTAGCTTTGATGGGGTGTAAAAATATGTAATTCTGAGCTTCCAGGTGAACTCATGCCAATTTGGCGAGGAGGTCATCCTCCACACATTTCTAAAGATCTTCATCCAAGTTTGTGAGCTTAATGTGATGTTTAATTCCTCTGCCCACTTTTTTTGGGTCTTTTGAGTATTGTTGCCCCTATCTGCAATTAGGTTATTATATAGCATGGTTATTGCTCCTTTACCATGGGTGCCCTCCCATATGGTTTCAAATGCCTGAGGAAAAGGTCTCTCATCCTGCCAAGTTGCCACCTGTCTCAGTTTAGCATTTATGAAGTCCCTTATCTGGTAATAGTAAATACAGTCTGATCCACTCCAGTTGTTTCTGGTTTTGAGAAGTTCAAATGGTAATATATTTTGACCTTTAAGTCATTGCCAAGATGCATAAAGGCCCTCCTTCATTTGTTGGGTATACCATCTATAATAAGTGGCCGGCCTAAATTCTGGGTTAAGACACCAGCGCCTGTACTTCCACATGCTCCACAACATTTAGTCCCTAGCAACCACCCTTTTAGTGTTGTTCATATAGCATATCCCTGATATGTTTGCACATCTATTTGTGCTGGTGGATTAAATATGGCCATTGACAGTGGGATATCTGTGCAAGTACTTAGTTCCATTTGTTGCCAGTCGGCTGAGTATCTTGGATGGGACCATAAAAGGGCCATCTTCATTTGGATGGCCAGCCAATAGTCTTGTAGGTTGGGGCAGGCCCTTCCCCCTACCTGCTTGGGTAGAAACAAAATTTGTTTAGATACTCTTGGGCATGAGTATGCCCATAGGAATGACATAATTTTTCTTTGCCAATGAACTATATCTCTTGGCGGTATTGGACAGGGAATTGCTTTAAATAAATAAAGTAGTCTTGGTAATATATTTGTTTTGAAGGTTTGTAACCTCGAATAAAAAGGGAGTGGTAGGAGCGACCATCTCTGAAGATCTGACCATATTACTTTGAGGAGGGGGGGTAGTTATCTCTATATAAATAAGCGGGTGATTTCCCCAGTTTCACCCCTAAGTATTTGATGTTAGGACGGTCCCATCTCATTGGATATTTAAGTTTGAGTTCCTGGGGTATATGGGTATTCATTGTTAAGATTTCTGTTTTAGATACTTTTTAAAAGTTTAAAACTGCTTTTATGGCTGTAGTTTGCATTTAAAAAGGCAAAGAAGTGCCACAGCAGAGCACAAAAGGGTTCTTCAACTTTATTATTAGCTACAGTAGCAGCCCCTCAGTTTTGAGGGGTCAGAGGTCAGAGCTGGATCACTGCTGCAGGTAATACCTGTTAAAATCACACAGGTTTACAACAGATTAAATAAATTAGCCATAGAAGCTCTTCAAGGACTTTCATCATAAAATGTACTGCCACGCTGATGTGCCCATTGCAGAGGCACTCCTCTTTTTTTTTTTTTGTTGACTGGGTAAGTGCACTAGACAAATTCTGCCTATTTTCAGACACGACCCAGGGCAAGGGAATACAGATGAATGCCAACTGACCATGAACTAGAAGCTGTTAGTTGTATTTTTTTTTTTAGTGAGTGGGGGAAATTTGGACAGGCCACTGGGGAAATTCCCTTACTCGCCTGTAGAGGAAACCTCTGGCCTGTGAGATGGCCACTTCTGCTGAATCTCCAACTAGGATGGATGTGGTGGAGTTGGTCTCCTCTGCTGCCTTGAAGCCTGTTGAGCCTGCTGCGGCTTTGAATGACCAGATTGTGCTTCAGGATGAACGAATAGCCCAGGATTTGGATAAGGTGGAGCTAAAATAGAGTGTTGGAGCTGAGGGAAGTATTATCTCCCTAATGAACGACAAGGCCTCAAAAGTCACCACAAAGGTTTGTGTGGACTTCGATTTGGATACACCCAATGGGTTGGAAGTGCAGCTGATGCAGGTGTACCGCAGGTTTATGCTCTGACACAAGGAACTTCGTACCACTCTGGTGAAATGCAGAGAGGAGATACAGCAGTCGGCACCCGTTGTGCAGGCGCTACCTAGCAACCAGACAACTGCACAGATGTGAGCCTCAGATGCTGCAGGAGCTGACACAATGGCTGTTCTTCCTGTAATTACACAATTGGAACCTCTGCCTATGGAACAGGATGTCAGCACTGGACCACTGATGAGTACAGGAACCAGTGCCTCTTCTTTATTTTGTTTCAAGGGGAATTTAGCACCATTGGGCGGTGGGACTGTGATAGGAATGGAGACAGTAGGGGCATTGGCTCCTAGCCTAAATCATGGTCCTAGCACAATGGAGTGTGCAGTGCTTGACTGGTCAGTAGACACTGCTCTGAAAGGGGCAGGTTGGGAGACTAAGGCTGCGGGTCAGTGGGTGTCTGATAGATCACCCATTTGAATGCCCAATGCTCAAGTACATTCTTCACCATTGTTCTCCCCTCACAGATGTACTGAGGGCTTGAAAGACACCCCTAGGAGGGTTCACACCCCGATGCACATTCCAGATGCTTTACTGCTTACTCAAAATCCTCAATTGCCTTTTTTATGGCCAGGCCCTGTGAGGGGGCCCTTGATGGGAGTGACCCAGGAGTTGTGGGTCAGACACCAATTGTAGGCCACCCTAGCAACCCTGGCTCTGCTCCCCCCACCCACAATCACCCTTCGAGGAAGCTGGGGAACAACAGCAAGCAGGAGGGAGAAGGTCTTGTGCTTCTTTTTTTCGTGAATCTATATTTCCTGCCAAACAGCATAATGCTGTTCATTTGATTTATAAAGTGGCCTGGATGAATTCCCTGACCGGTTATTTGTGGCTAAATCACTTTTGAAACACTCGAAACTTACAGTGGCTGAGATTTATGCTCTGATCCATGCATCGGGGGAACAATCTTTTAATGTGAGTTTTAAATTTAACAGCCACCTGCAGAAATGTTGGGAACTGTTCCATACTTTGATATCCACATCTTTATGGTCACCTTTTGAAGTCATTCCTTTGACTAAACCTGCAACTAGAATGATAATGGTTCTATTTCGGAATGAGGGGGTCAGCGTGACAGATTTCCTATACTGGCTCCGACAATGGTGTATTGTATTGGGTAATCCTGAAGCTATTTTTGACGATGAACAAATCTGGATGGGGCTGGAAAGTCTGGATAGTTCTACATACCATGGGGACAGGGCTCCAGCATCTACCAGTTTTTTTTTATTGGACAGGACAGGGGTGTGTTGTTTTATCAAGGGCAACCTAAAGCATGTTACAGATGTGGGGAAACAGGGCACATCAGTAGTCTATATAATCAACTGAAATGTACTGTAACTTGTGTGGGGGATTGGGCCATACTAGTGGTCACTGCCGAAATGAACAACTCTGTAACCTTTGGCAGCCCACAACCAGCCCAATGAAGCAGATGATGAAGAGCAAAGGTTGTTAATAGCCCTAGCGCAAGGAAAGAGAGGTAGATCCTTCCCTATTGACCCCCCGCCTTTGATGCCTTTCCTGGCCCTCAGTATGTAGTCCCCCCCCCATGCAGACTCAGTACGAACTGGGACAAATTGAAGTGGTCCCTTCCTGTTCTTTACCGGACACTCCACCCCTTCAGGGTGCTCAGGTAGCTCAGGTCACAGATCTTGTCCCTTTAGAGCATCAGGAGGAGTTTAGTATGCAGGTAGAAATGCCTCCTTCTCCTCCTTTCCAGCATTGCCTGAGGTTGAGAAACCCAAAAAATCAGTTTGTAGATGTCAAACTTGGTCACAACCAAAATCCAAGGTCCTAAGAACCACTGGGCTTCCAGTAACCAACAGGTCTGAGCCATTAGTGGACCTTCCGGAGGCTTCCGGGAATAAGTCTGATGACTCCTTCCTCAGGTCATCTTTGGCTGATGGAGGTTCAGATAGAGAGGATCCCCTTGCCTTAGAGAAAGCTGGATCCCCTATTGAAGACACTATTAAATTAAAACCTGTCAGGTCAACTAGACGGTCCTCCAGGAAACCCCCATAAATCCAGTCCTATTGTTCCTTTTTTCCCTTTTGTTTGTTTGGTTGATGATGGCTTCCTCTGTTGCATTTTATTCCTTGAATGTTAACAGCATTAAGAATCACTGTAAAAAACAGGCTATGTTTTCTTTTTTAAGATCTATGGGCCGGGCTTTTTTCCTTTGCAGGACACTAGATTACACACTAGATTACACACCTCACAGGATTTAATGGAGGCTAAGACACTATGCACTACTGGACCATCTTATTGGTCTATTGGTCTTGACTCATGTTCTGGGTTGGCGATCTTACTTTCTGGGGTTACTGTTCATTTTATTAAACTCCTGAATCTCTTTCCTGGTTGTGCTCTGCTGCTTGAACTTCGAATTAATAATACTTTATTTCATATTATAAATGTTTATGACGCTCAGACAAAGGTGGAATGCATTGAATTATTTCAGCTTCTTCAGCCATATTTACATTCATATCATATTGTGGTTTTAGGTGGTGATTTTAATTGTAGTGTTTCTGTAGCAGATAGAGGCAAGAATATTAAAACAAAGAAGATATTTTGTGATATGGCCTGCTTGCAAAGAATGATTAAAACTGCTTCCTTACTAGACACACATACTACATCTTCCAGGGTAGTAGCGCCTACATTTCACAAGGACTCTTTAGCAACGAGGATCGAATACATTTTCACTTCCCCTGCCTTACCAGTCTATACAGCTGATGTTTTGATGTTTGAATTTTCTGATCACCATATGTTACGACTTATTTCTGGTAACACAAGCCACACCTCCTACGGGCCCGGCACCTGGAAGTTTAATTCTTTCCTGTTGGAGCCCCTAGAAATTTGGCAAGAAATGTATTATTTCTTGGCAGCCAGGAAACCTGTATATGTATTGTAAGACAACCCCCCTTGTGGTGGGAAGACGTGATTGCAGACTTATCTTTTAATAACCATAAACATACCACCAGTATTTACAAAATAGGATGCACTTACAGCTGCTCCTATACCTATCATATACTACTGGCCAGAAATTTTCTGAACAAATTGCTAACCTCAAAAAATCTATGGTTACATTTCATCTGTCCCAGGCTCTGAGTTTTACTAATCAACAAAGATTTACTACCCAAGGAAAGAAAGAGCACACATGTCCTTATGATGCTTGCAACACTAATGTAAAGCAAAAGAGTATGTTGGGGTTGTGGGATGAAAACCACACCATGTGTGAAGATATTCCAAGCATTAAACAGATTGTATACTGTCATACACAACACTTGTTTTCGGCAGATTCTGTAGCAGCGCCGGACTGTGACTCCCTGTTATGGGACTTGGATAGTCCTGTGTGCACCACCACACATGCCACCTTTTTGATTCAGAAGATTCAATCAGCAGAAGCTGCCCAGGCTTTGAGTACCCTGGTGGGTCATAAGACCCCAGGATGTGATGGCCTGACCAACGAGCTCTAAAAATATATAGGAAATGCAGTACTGGAAGAATTGGCCCAGGTTTTTACTTCTGTCCTTCAGGATCATAATCCATCCTTAAGAATGACCACGGGACAGATTATCTACATTTTCAAGAAGGGGGACAGGAACAATATTCAGAATTGGAGGCCTATTTCTTTGTTGAATAATGACTTTAAGTTATTGGCAAAAAGTTTAAATTCCAGACTATTGAAAACTGCTGATTATTTGATTACACTGGCCCAGACCTGTTCTGTTCCTGGCAGGAAAATCTCAGATCCCCTCATTCTCCTTAGGGAAGTATTCAAGCAGGGTCGAAGGAGTTGTATGACGGGAGTGGTTTTGTCCCTAGATCAGTCCAAAGCCTTTGATTTGGTTAGACATGGTTTTCTCTGGGCAGTGTTGAAACATTATGGTATTCCTCTAACCTTCATATCTTGGAGTCAGTGCTTATATAAAAATGCGACTGTTATTGCTATGGTTCGAGGCTGGAAGGGACCAATGTTCACTGTAGAGAAGGGTGTTAGACAAGGATGCCCTATAAGCTCTCTTCTTTTTACTTTTTGTATAGACCCTCTGCTCAGGATGTTGAATGTCTCTCCCATCCTACAACACCTTTAGTTTCAGGACATCAAACTTAGATTTGCTACAATTGCATATGCAGATGATCGCTACAAAATTCAGAGTCAGCGGGAGTGGCTCTTCAGGTCTGTGACCAGTTTGGTACTTATGCCGGATTTTTCCTCAACATTGCTAAATGTGTGGCAAAACAGTTGGGATCATCTGACCTCGGGGCATCCCACATTCATGACATAGTAGTAACCTCAGACCCCGTTAAGATTCTAGGTATATTTGGTTCAGATGATGATGTTACACTTAATTGGGAGCCTAAACTTGCACAGGGTCAACAACTTGTTTCCGGATGGAATGGATGGAAACATAGCAAACAGAAACGGGTTTATTTGGTTAAAACTTTCCTAGTCCCACTTTTCTGTATGTTAGCCATATTTACCCTTTACCCAAGTCCTGGGAAACCATACTTTTAAGTATTTTTTTTCAGGCCATATGGGGAGCAGGCTTAACCCCATAAAAAGGAATTTGACTTACTTAGCTGTGAAACAGGGAGGGCTTGGGATGATCAACCCCATTCCCTTCTATTTTAGTATTTTTCTCTACTCTAATTTGAGACACTTTTGATTTATGCTAGTCAGGAATGGCCTCCTTTCTTACGTACTATGTGTAAACCATGGTTGTCCCAATCAGAAAATGGGAGGCTGGGTGTTTTAAGAAACTGCATGGCCACCCCAGTCTTTATCAGGGAAGTGTTTCTTAAACTTAAACAATGGCATATTACTAGTACAATGGTAATCACCAAACTCAGGAAAGACATCTATAAAGGGGTACAAGAGAATTTTTTTACGGAACCCAATTCATTTCCGAACTGTCCTACATGATATGTTCCATCCCTGGTTCTTTTAGTAAAAGAATCGAGGATCCTGGAGAAGTTATGGGACTTTGACTGCCTTACTTGTCATGAGAAGATTAACATCAAGGCGAACCATAAACACAATCAACTTCAAGACAGACATTGTAGCAGACCTTGATGCATTACACAACTTGAGACTATTGAGCATCTCTTTTTTACATATTCCTATATTCAGGGATTTGGGGCATTGCTCTCCAGTTCCAAACACTGACATATGAGGCCTTGATGTATGGCCATTACAGTGGACGTGATCTGGGATGGCACAAAAGCACATTGCACATAGTCTTCGTGGTTCTCAATGGTTTATTTGGAATGTCAGGTCATTATTCACTCTCCAGCAGAAATGGATCGACCACCCCGGAATTAATTCTTAAAGTACAAAATGAACTTCAGGGTATTTACCAGAATGAAGCTAAAATGTTTGCGACAGCTGTCCTACAGGTACAATGGAGAAACATGCCTTGGGTGACTGACTCTGATGCCTCTGTGACATGATTCTGTATTGCAATGGTTATTTTCTTTTGTACTTTTAGGTTGAGACATTGTGTTTCTTGTCTTGTTTTTGTCCTTTTTCAACACAGGTTGACTTTCATGGTTTATTTTAGTATGATTCAATAATACTGACCTTTTGAGTTTTTTTTTCTGTCTACTGTCATATTGATGTTTTCTTGTACTTTTTGGTTCTCTGCATGAGTTTGCTTGTGTGATTTCTTTTCTTTAATAAAAACCCTACTCTTTTTGAGAAGTGTCATGGGATCTTCAACATCCACCTGAACTACCACCAGAACAAGCAGATGGGACCTCGGTTTAACATGTCATCTGAAAGCTGTTAGAACAGGAAGCGTGTGTTTGTTCACTTCCGGTTTTCAAAACTGCTTTTATGGCTGTAGTTTGCCTTTAAAAAGGCAAAGAAGTGCCACAGAACAGTACAAAAGGGCTCTTCAACTGCATTGCTAGCCCCAGTAGCAGCCCCTCAGTTTCAGGGCAAACATGTTGGTCACTGAAAATGTCAGATGAAATACCTGCATCAGTGATCCTATGGGTGTATGAGGAAAGAATCAAGTCAACAAATAAATGATTCACAGTGGATGTGTCTGGGTAGGGTCACTGATGTGCTGGTTAAGGATTGGGGCATACACCCAGGGTAAAATTTTTTTCCAGCAGGTTCATGGAATTTAGTATTGCATTACCTATGATTGTTACTTCCTTTGTTTGTGAGGTGGTGCTGGTTGCTGCACTATGGAACTGCAGTAGGTAGTCAGAGGGATGGCTGGGAAAAACACAGAACACTGACAAAAACAGAAAAGGGTTTAAGGAAGGTGAGCCTGCCGATGAGTGCTCATGAGAGGCAGGAACAGTGGTACTGGTTATTATTTCAAAATTAAGGTTTTGAGAGACTTATAGTACATGACTACACTTCTTTCTCATCACAGTCCTTTTGGTACCAGGAGCAAACAAACACATTGGGACCACACATCTGAGAGCAGGAAGTGGTGCTATAACCACAAAAGTACAAAACAAGTCATAAGAATGCAAGGCATTCTGAGTCACTTTTGAAAGTCTTTAAAGGCACCTCATGAATACCTCAGTGAGAGGCATTGCATTGGGGCTCAAGGTACTTGCCTTTCATAATTGTGGCACCGATGTAAATAAAATGAAGGAACTGTTTAAGTAGCAGTGCTGTGAAATTGGATAAAAACATTGACCTTACCTTTTCTCCATTATAAAAGGAGCCCAGGCACCTTTCAGTTTTATTTTGTGGTAAAATGTTCTAGTTCCACCAAAATTCAAGTATTTTTTAAATGTTTTATTTCACTTTTTTTCCCTGAGGAAAACAATGTGTCCACCACATGTGGCTTAGAAATAGCATTATAGACCAAGCAAGGGTTAGGATCGAGAAAATAAAACAAAACATATGGTACGCTGCAAAGGAGTTACCCAGACCAGTAGATCTGACAGGTATGCTAATATATGTATTCACTGTAGCTGAACCTGCTACTTTAAATTTTTGATTGTTTAAATCAATTCTTTCAAATGTGACTTTAAGAGTGTTGCATTTTCATGAGTTGTAAAAGTGAGAGTAGCCTGGGAGGTCTGTGGTAGTGGGTTTTACTCTGTGACTGAGCCATAACTTAGGCATAATTAGAACTTTAGGTATGTACTGTAACGCCTATTGAATCACAAGATCCATCTTGGGTAAGAGATTACTGTCATTTGGGTGAATGACATTTAGCCATTGAGGAGAGAGTTGCATGGAGGGATTGATTTTGGAGCCCCATCTATGGAAATAGGGTTTGGTTCCACATCTCCAGCAAGTAGAAAATGAAGGACCAGAGGATGGGCACTCTGATTAGGTGGCATGCTTACACCAGCAGAATACAGGGGGAACTATGCCTCCAAGTGCATCTATGGAGAGGCTGTTTGAAGCAGCTGATGGTCTGGTCCCAGTTACTTTAATAGTGATATTCCTCCTGTCAGATGGAGTGACTGGTAGTGATGGTTACTGAGAGTCTTTGTCTCTAATATGGCTAGAAAGAACCACATTTTTTAAAGTTGTTAGGACAAACAAAAGCAAAAATAGGAACCCTACACATAACAAAAACCCATGGCTGCTATTGCAAACAGTGGTTACACATAATTAAACAGTAGCATAGCGCAATAGCTCAGCAAGTGACTAACGAGACTTCAGTGGCTCAACGTGATAATTAGGCAGTGGCTAAACAAACAGGGGTACCAACGGGAATTTTCAATTGAAAGGAGGCATACAGGGCAAACTTTCTCAGTCACATTTATAGATGTGCTACAGCAGGGAGTTACCAGTACAAAACAGGCCTAAGTATTTAAGATTAGAGTGACATTCACAAGCATAGTCACACAATGGAAGGGAGATTAACAGCATAGCTACATACAGTACAAAATCTTACACTGGTGAAGAAAAGATCCATAGTGACCAGCCTTTTGCTGTAAAGAGTATGACCTGCCCCTGCAGTGATGTCAAGGACTTGATTTAACTCAAGATCCTTCAGTAAGGCAGTCAGACTGGCTGAGGCTCAGATCCCTCCAGGGAGAGGCTGGCTGGAAGTGGCAGTGCTATTTGTGTTGGTCCCAGTGGTCTCAGGCAGCAAAGGGGACTTGGGAATGTGTGTAACCATGACTCCAGATGGCAGAGTGGAGGAGTGGCTCATGCTGCTGTGGAAAGCAGAGGAACAGATGATTTATGTGGCAGTTCCTGCCCCTGCAGTGATATCATGCCCTGAGGTCATCTCAGAGCCCTTCACCACTGTAGCTCAATTTGTTGAGTCAAAAAACCCACCAGGAATGTGACAGGAGATCATCATCAAGATGATTCTCCCAATGGTGGACTACATGGGCATAGTATACAATGCTACCCATAAAACCACACTGACCAGACTGAACTCTTCCATTCCTACTGTTGTTTTGCCCTAAATGTTTCTGTCCCTCACACCCACCACCCCTCCTTTGCATCTTTGAAAGGCAGGCATCTCTCCCACTGTGTCTTCTTTCTTTCCAGATCCTGGTTTAGTTCAGCGTGACAGCTGATAATGAGTGTTTATGTCACTTACCTTGGCCTTTGCTCTCATATATAACCCCCCAGCCCCCGTAGGGTGCCAGGTGACAGAGAGTGCCAGGGCAAAGGTAATTGCTGATTGTAGAAACCCTTTGCATTGGAGTTTGGGTAGCAATGAGAGCACAGGAAGAGGAGGAGGGAGAGGGGAAGACAGTGGGCAGAAAGCTACTAGGTCGGGAGGGAAGGATCCGGGCTCTAATTTACTCTGGGTAAGAGGGGGAGGAACAATCAGTTGTCCAATCTAACCACAGGCAAGCCTTTTAATTCTAGTGTTACCTCTCCTTACTCTTCTCCCTTTCCCTCCCTTCTTCCTACACACTCCACTCTGCTGATTCCAGCTCCTTCTCAGTCCCTTATTCCAAAACCTCTGCGGGGCAAAGCTGCCCTCCACAATCTTGCCTTGCATATCGGCTTTAATTATTCCTCCTCCTCCCTTTCCCTGCCCCCCCCTCCAGTTCTTCCCACCTTTCTGTACAGTCTTTATGGAAATTATGGAAACATTTTGTATTGTTACTTTTATCTCATTTGACTTGCATATACAGTGCTAGTGAATGGAACACATTCCAAAGAAAGGTGGGCTACTAGTGGAGTACCTCAGGGCTCAGTACTGGGTCCAGTCCTCTTTAACATCTTTATAGGTGACATTGCAGAGGGTCTGGAGGGAAAGGTATGCCTCTTTGCAGATGACACAAAGATCTGTAACAGAGTTGATACACAAGGGGGAGTAGAAAGGATGAGAAGGGACTTGGCAAGGTTGGAGGAATGGTCAGACATATGGCAACTTAGATTCAATGCAAAGAAGTGCAAAGTATTGCACCTGGGAAACAAAAACCCAGAAGAGGAGTACACAATAGCAGGGGAGGTACTAACAACAACAAAAATGGAAAGGAACTTGGGGGTAGTCATATCAGAGGACCTAAAGGTGGGTAAGCAATGTGAGAAGTCAGTAAGGAGAGCCAAGGGGATACTGGGATGCATAGGAAGGGGCAGCACAAGTAGAAAAAGGGAAGTGGTTATCCCTCTGTACAGACTGTTGGTGAGACCCCATCTGGAATACTGTGTGCAGTTTTGGAGACCCCATCTATGCAAGGACATACACAGGATGGAAGCAGTCCAGAGGAGGGCAACTAAAATGGTGCAGGATCTGCATCAGAAACCATATGAAGAGAGACTTAGAGAGCTTTAATATGTATACCCTTGATAAAAAGGAGGGACGGGGACATGATAGAAACTTTCAAGTACCTCAAGGGAATCGACAAAGTCAGGAGGAAGCATCTTTCAGAAAAGAGATGTGAAGAACAAGGGGCACAATTTAAAGATAGAGGGGACTGCCTAGGGGTAATGATGAAATTTTTTCATGGAGAGAGTGGTGGATGCATGGAACTGCCTTCCTGGGGAGGTTGTTGGGTCTAAAACAGTGGGGGAATTCAAACATGCATGGGACAGACATAAGGCAATTGCAGCTTATCCAATAGGAAGGGAAATGGGCAGACTGGGTGGGCCAAGTGGTCCTCATCTGCCATCAAAGTCTATGTTTCTATGTCTATGTTAATGTTTGATGGTGAATACTTACATCCTTAGTATATTTTCATGCCTTATTTATTGTGTTACTTATGAGCTAATCTGCACTTGGTGATAATGAAGTTTTGTGTATTTGTATGGCAGACTGTACTTACTGTTATTTTTGTGCCACCATGTTTCACCATGTTTTACTGTACCTCTCCCTGATATTGTAACCTCCCACCCATTACATGATTATTTTCAAAGTTTCCACCAAGACTGTCATACCGAGCTGAAGCTCATATCCAAGTGCAAACTGGGAACACAGGATGGTACAATGATTTGCTTAGGGTCACACAGTATGAAAATGGAAGTTGTTGGTTTTAAATGCAGACTACTGGGCCTCCAGGTTCATAGCTTGGTGCTCTAACTTTAGGCTATACCCTCTTCCACTCCTCCTACCTATACTACTATATCGCACCTGGAAATCACACTTGGCTCAGCTTGTGTATCCTAGCAAAAAATTATAAATGAAAAAGATATCTTCCAGGGCTGCCTGATGGTCTACAGAGTAGCACATCATGCTCCTGTGCCAGTGATCTGCATTCAGGAATGTGCTTGGGAAGTTGGATTGGCAGCCCAGACTGGGAGATGGCACTGCTGTGCAGCAGTGTTCCCAGTCTCAGGAGGAATGGCATCATGTTCCACTGCAAGGGACGATGAACATGTTGAGGCCAGAATGGGGCTACAGACCACATCAGGGGAGGTGACTAGGGAAGAAAAGGTAGCTGGCAGGATGACACCTCCAGTCTCCACAGGCCCCACACCACCAACAGGGCCAGGTCTCATCCAGATTGTGCTGTGGTGGGGGATGACCTTCCTCCTCCTCCTGGTCCTGCCACGGGAAGGGGGGGGATCCATGGGGGATCATCAATCAGGTAAGTCCCTGAGATGGTGGATGATGGGGCTGGGTGACCAGTGGCTGAGTAGGGCTGGATTGTCAGTGAGAGCCTAAACACTGATGTGACAGGAAAAAAAAAAGATATCTTCCAGTGGGCCCTCCTGCTGCCATCACCAGGAGGAAGCACACATGTTAGCTATAATGTTGACTGGGTGCTAACATGGTGTGGCAAGGGATCTGGTAGTAGGTGGGACACAGGGGCTATCATCTGGCATGTTAAACCAGGCAATTTACAGTTTTCTTCCTCTTACCTCCCTCTTGAGTATGCATGTTATGGTATCCAAAGAGGGGTTCTTGGTGCTGCGTGATCACCCAGACTGCCTAGCATAACACTATTATGGCACCACCAGGAGCTGTCAGCAAAATGATGTAATGCTTGACCCACCCCCAGAAGGAAAGTATCCTCCCAGATACTCCTTCAATCTCCTAGCTGGCCTTTGCTCCTTCCTCCTACGGCTTGGGGTGCAAACCTGCCAAACAGATGAATGAACACCTGTATTCTGTTTACTGCTGCACCGATTTGGACTTCTGAGCTGCCTTTTCCTTCTGTGTTTAGTATTTTCTTGTATTGTTTGTGTTTTTATAGACTTTTTTTATTTGCCCAGCCCATTTTCTAAGTGCAATAAGACCCTTCAGGCTGTGGGGTATTGGTGGTTACCCACATTTCCAGGGCTTTAAGGCCCTCTGCCTGTGGCATATCACACTCCTGGCCATGCTAGTGTAACCCCCCCTACAAATGGGGGCTCCAGAAAAGTCTTCCTTGAGTTTGCCTAAATGCTCACTGCCAGGCTGCTGTCCTGCGTTTTAGCAGTTTAAATGTGATTGCTAGAGAGTGCCTGTATAGCCTCTGTGTACTGTCTCTTTAAGAGCTGCCTAGCTTGCAGTCATAAGTAATCTGACAGTGAGCTCTGTTGAAAGATGTAACTATTTGTTGAAAATTATAGAGTGATAATGATAATGTAGTTTGTCTAACCTGCCTTCTTTGCAGCAAGGACTGTTATGTTTATCTCCACTATCTTGGTTCTGGACTGCTGAATTGGACCAAACAGTACTGGTGGGACCTAAAATGGAGCTGGACTACAGGAGCTGTCTGGAGTCAAAATCTGTAGGAATTGTAGTTTTGGGCTTTTGGCTCCTTTTTGCACCTGAAGGGAGCCTTTGTTGTGACTGACAGACAGATCAGTCAACCGAACCTTTTGGATTCTAGGGAAAGTCCCAGGCTTGCTGGCAGTTGAGTCAGATCTAAGTTGGGAGCTGAAGAAGCTACAGCTTGAGACAGTCAAGCAGCCATCTGAGTAGTTTCAAGCAGGAGAACTGTGGAAAGGCCTGAGTTGTGGCCTACATGTCTGCCTGCTGCCCCTGAGAGAGAGAGAGAAGAGAATTATTTCGAACTAAATCCAAGTTTGTGAGAATGAAGTAAGCCACTGATTTTTTTTCAGGCTTATGCAGTACCTGAAGAAGACCGAAGATTTTGCTGAATGCGATTGGCCTGTCAGGATTTCCATCTGCTTTTGAATCCCTGGTTTGTTCAGAGACTTTGCAATCATGACCGGCGAGCGGTTTGCCTGGTACAGTAGAATTTCCTTACATGTAAATGTGCTGTGAGTTGTTAGTGGGTCGTGATTTGGTTCCCCACTGTGTGAACTGAGCTGTACTTGCTGGAATCTGTATCCAGCCCAAAATGGACTGTATCCGAATTTGTCTCCATTTGGCCGGGGACTTGCCACACTGGCCCAGCCAGACTACCTGCTGCACAGAGAAAGCCATTGACGAGAGACCTGCCTGGGGATCAGCTCCCTGCTCCACGTCTGAACAGGAATGACGCCTTGGTGATTCGTGTGGGCCCTGCTTCTCCTGGCATTCCAGATTAACCACCTGCTTTCTCAATTTTCGTCCAGCCTGTGTCCAGTCTTGGGTATTGTGAGTAATCATCAGGGTAGCTCTCTGCAACACCAGTCTAATCTAAAAGTGTGTCATCTGATTGTCTTGTTGTTTTCTTTTCGCGAACTGAGCCCTCCGGCTTCGGATTGCAAATAGTGTGTGTTGTGCATGTTGTTTTCTTCCATCAAAGGGCCCCAACCAGCTGCAACGTTCCTGGCTAGCCCACCGTTCTCCATCTGGGTACCCAGGGTGTGTGACAGTTTATGGACCCTGAAGTGTATGCATAACTGTTTGATTGATACAGCCTTTAAGCAATTAACCTAATTACGCCCCTCCCTTGTTCAAGTCCCTTAAATAAATCAGATCTAACTCTTTTTTGCATTTACCCTTACTGTGGTTCCAGTTTGTGCAAGAGTACTGATCTGTTGTTATTTGTTGTGTATAATCTTGTTTTACAGGGGGTCCCCAAGGCCGGGCCAGAGGAAAGCCCTGGTGGTAAGTGCAAACAGTGTGGGTACTTGTGTAGTGTATCAGGGGTATTGTGAAAGTGATTATTGTGTATTGTTCCAGCCACTAGTAAGCAAAGAGGGGGGTTACAGTGTCCTGGAGGGCTGTGCTCAGGTCAGCTTGACCACTACCAACCCTGACCTCCGGGTGGAGGCACCCATTTCAGAACTCAGGCCCCTTAACCTGCTATTAGCCAAGCAGGCAGGGGTAGTAGCCCTTGTTATAGCGCCACCTAGGGGTTACACTAGTATAAACCAATACCCCACGCTCTGCCATGTTTTATTGCTTACACCACGCTGAGTATTGTGCAAAAGAAAATCTTGTAATTAGCAAAAGGAAAAACAGATATTATGTTAGATATGAAAAAGAAAAATAGATACCAAAAGTAATAGGTCACTACTCTGGAAAATTAATACACAATAAATTTCAGGCAATGCCCTTGCTCTTTAGACTACTCTAGCAGTTTTTGGGTGGGCCAATCTCTGTATCATTGTGGTGAAGGCAAGGAGGGACATTTCCTGAGTTTGAAGTGAGAGCTGCAGTGGAAAGATGATTCATGACTAGAAGGGTTTTTATTTGTGTCAGTCTTCTTTGGGTAGATACAGTTGGTACAAATAAAAGACACACTGCTGCTTCAAAAGGTGCTGCCTGAGAAACCGAGCAAAAGACTATGCACACAAAATAACAGGCACACACTATCTGCTGTCCAAATTTGAGTTATTAAATTGCAAAATGTTTCCTTACCACAGCTCGGGTACAGAAGGAAAAAAACGTTCCCTCATGTTGCACATTTCCCTAAAACTTCTTCAGGGGGTGGAGCTCCCAGTGTACCCCTTCCCTTTTCATACATAATGTTTTGATGCTACATTGACATTCCAAAATATGATAAGATGAAGAGATATGTGTCATGTGCAGTGCAAAAGATTGTGATATAAATATGAACAGAAGAACATACAAAATTGCCGGCAGAAAAAGGCCACAGGTCTCTCAAGTCTGCCCGATTGTGCAGCTCTTTGTTTCATATTACTACAGCTGCCCCAGCCCCACTCAAACCCCTCCCTTCCTCCCCTTTCCTGGTCTTTCCCTCCCTTTTGTGTTCTTGTCTGTACAAACCCTGTCTTTGACTCGAACCCAACTCTGCTTAAAGCTATCCACTGTCCTTTTAGCGATTAACTCTTCTGGTAGTGCATTCCAATCTGCCACCACTCTCTCTGTGAAGTAGTGCCTCCTCATCTCCCTCCTGAACCTTCCCCCTTCCAACTTCAGACTGTGCCCCCTAGTGACCCTTCCCCCCCTTTAAGCAGAACAATCCTCCGTCTCTGACTTTGTTTATGCCTTTCAAGTACTTAAAGGTCTCTATCATGTCCCCTCTTTCCCTGCTCTCTTGCAGTAAATACATGTTGAGCTCCCTCAATCTTTCCTCATATGGCAACTGCCCCCAGTCCCATGATAATTTTCATAGCCCTGTGCTGCACTCCCTTCAGTAATCTCATATCCTTTTTGAGGCATGGGCACCAGTACTGCACACAATACTCCAAGTGTGTCCTCACCAGTGATCTATACAAGGGCAGGATGACCTCCTCCTTTCTAGAGGTAATCCCTCTGGCAATACACCCCAGCATCCTATTTGCCCTTGCTGCCACCCTCCTACACTGTGCTGATATCTTCATATCCCCTGTGACTACAACCCTGAGGTCCCTTTCTTCCTCTGAAGCTGTTACCTGCACTCCCCCTAGCCAGTAGTTGGTCCTGGGATTTCATGACCTTGCACTTCTTAGCATTAAACCCTTACTGCCACTCTCTAGACCAGTGTTTGAGTTTAGCTAGATCCTACTTGAGCACCTGCTTCCCTTCCTCATTGTCCTCTTTTGCACAAATCTTAGTGTCATCTGTGAACAGGCTGATCTTACACTTCACCCCCTCTGCAATGTCTCCGGTGAAGACATTGAACAAAACAGGGCCCAGCACTGAACCCTGCAGTACACCACTTGTTATTGGCCTTGGCTTGGATGTCTCCCCCCCTTACAACTACCCTCTGTTGTCTGTCCTGCAGCCAGCTCTTAACCCACCCCACCAGTTTCTCCCCCACTCCCATGTCCCTCAGCTTGCTCATTAACCTCCCATAGGGCACTGAGTCAAAAGCCTTGCAGAAGTCCAGGTACAGGACATCCACAGTGTGGCCTTCGTCAGCTGCCCTAGTGACCCAGTTGAAGAAGTTAATTAGGTTACTTTGGCATGATCTTCCCGAGACAAACCCACACTGCCTCATCCTGTAGACCATTACTAACAAGAAAAGTTATCAACCTCTCGTTTAGAATGGTCTCCATCAACTTCCCCACTATGGACGTCAAGCTTACCAGTCTGTAGTTGCCCGATTGGTCCTTGGGTCCACTCTTGTGAAGGGGCACCATGTGAGCCATCCTCCAGTCCCTGGGTACCTTCCCCATCTCCAAGGAGGTGTTGAAGAGGTCCATCGGAGGGCCTGCCAAAACCTCCACCAGTTCCTTTAGGACCCTTGGGTGTACACCGTTGGTGCCTTGTCCACCCTCAGGGCTTTAAGGCCCTTCAGAACTCTATCCTCTTGGATGACCCCATCTGTTATCTCTGCCTCTGCTTCACCCTTTCCCCCTTTACCCTGTGGTATTGGGCCATCTCTTTCTTTTGTGAACACTGAGGAGAAGTACTCATTGAGTGCCTCTGACTGTTCTTCCCCTTGTTCTGCCCATCCCCCATCCCTCTTAATTCTAACAATGTCATCTCTACATCTCTTCTTCTCTCTTATGTATTTAAAGAACCCCTTTTCCCCCTCTCTGATCCCCTGAGCCAACTTCAGCTTCTTTGCTGCCTTGGCTGCCCTGACTGACCTGGTCACCTCCCAAGATGCCTTTGTGAACACCTCTCTATCCTCCTCACACCCCGGTTTTTTGAACTTAAAGAAGGCCAATCTTTTTTCCCTCACCTTCCACTCCACTTCTGTGCTGAGCCAGCTAGGTTTATTGGACCTGGACTGTTTACTCTGAGATTTGGCACATGTATTCGTGGCCTTATTCAGCCCCTTCCTAATGATTGCACACTTCTGTTCAGCATCCATCACTGGGTTCATTTTAGCTAAATACCCCTCTAGAATGCTGCCCATTCTGGCAAAATCTGACTCCCTGAAGTCCAACACTCTTGTCCTGGTCTTAGCTGACTCCCTCACTGTGTTGAGGAGAAACCACACTGAGCGGTGGTCGCTTCCTGCTAGAGGGTCCCGTACTACCACATTCTGGACTTGATCACCATTTGTTAGCACCAAATCCAGTATGTTCCCCTCTCTAGTAGGTTCTATCACACCTTACACTAGGTAGCTGTCATGGATAGCCTCCAGCAGCAACTGTTCCCTGGCGTGTGCTGTAGTTACTGTCTGCCAGTTAACCCCAGGTAGGTTGAAGTCTCTCACTATAACTGTATTTTCCTTGCCACTGACCTTCCTGATTTACTCCCCCAGCTCTCTATCCACCTCCTCGCTCTGTGAGAGTGGCCTGCACACCACCCCCATCCTGAGCTTCTTACCTTTAGGGCTTTGGAGCAATACCCATATGGCTTCTGGCCTCCCCATCCCTCCCCTCCCTGCTACACAGTATCCCTCCCTGATATAAATAGCCACTCCTCCAGCCCCCCCCCCAGTCCCTGCGGAACACCTTGTAACCAGGGATTGTAAAATCCCAGTTATGGTATTGGGTAGCCCAGGTCTCTGAGAGGGTGGCAATAGCTACCTCTCCCTCTATTATCATTGCCTGGAACTCTGCCACCTTATTTGCTAAGCTCCTTGCATTCAAGGATACTACAGTCCGCTTTGTGCCCCACCCCTCCTCTTCCCATCTCTCCCACTTCCACTTTTGTCTTGGTAACTTCCTCTCATTCTCCTCCTCCCTCTCTGGGGGGAGAGGCCTTCCAGTCTCCCCTGGAAGGTACCTCCTCCCTGCTATCCGACACAGCCCTCCCCCTCCTCAATTTAAATCTATGTTATTTTTAATGTACTTCTCCTGCCCCTGTCCCAATGTCCTTGTACCCTCGATGCTGAGATGCAGCCTATCCTTGGCATAAAGCCCCTTATTGTTCCATGTCTCACCCCACTCCCCTACTACCCCATACCCCATTTCTGCACACCACCCCTTCAGCCACCCATTAAACTCTTGTATTCTTAGTTTCCTCACTGTGCTTGCTCTAGGTACTGGGAGTACCTTGGAGAAGGTCACTGAGCTTCTCACCTGACTGCAGATAACCCCCACTTCTATGAACCTCTCTTGTACCTCATCCGCTGTACTGCCCTCTAAGTCATTTGTTCCTAGGTGCACAATGATATGAGGCTTCCCTCCCACCTTCTTCACACATTTCTGAATGTACTGCCCTACTCTCCTCGCTGTCATACCTGGCATACACTTCACCCAGGTTCGGCTCTTCCTTGATCCCTTACTTCCCCATGTCACCCCCACTAAGCATAGAATCCCCTAATACAAGTACTCGCTCCTCCATCCCTTGCACTTCCCCCATGGCTTGCCCTCCTATGAGCCCCTTTTCCTCAATGTCCTCTCCTTTCATACACTGTTCTTTTCCCCCTTCCTTCTCATTCAATTGCACCTATACTTGCTCTCCTCTTCTTCCATCCCCTCTGTGCTCGCTTCCTTCCACAACCCCTTCCCCTCCACTACATGTAACTCCTCCCACTGCCCCCTGCATTATGACTCCCTCTCCCTCCCAACTTGTTTTGGCCTTCGTCCTCCTTTATTTAGTGTGTTCATGCCAACTCGACTTGCTTCCTTGCTGCTCCCCACTTCTACCCCACAGTCTTCCCTCTCATGTTGTACCCTGTATTTTCCCTTCCCTCCTGGTCCCCTGACTCTTGTTTTATGGTGCCTTCCCCAATCTCCAGCTCTGTTTGTTGTCTCCATCCTCCTGCCCCAGCCCTCCCCTGTAATCCCTCCCTGCATCTGCTTACCCTGAACCTCTTTTCTACTTCCTTTCTGTCTGCCCATGTTCCCTACCACTTGCCAACACCCCCTTTTGGCACTCCCAGGACACTGCGGACTTGGTCCCCCTGGCCAAGCACCTCATTCTGGCACTTGGCAACCAGGTCTATCCTGCGATGGATTCCTCCCTGCCCCTCTGCCCCATCTCCTCCTCACACTCTCACTGCTGTCCCTTCCCCCAGTTCCCATCTCAAGCTCTCTATCTCCAGCATAAGCTGTCTGAACAGCCTGCACACTGGACACCCCCCTCCTTCCACCAGGTTTCCAGTAACAGTGCTGCCCCACACCCATTGCAGCTCACAACCCTCCCGGCCTCCCAGTGCCCCCAACCCCAGTCATCCCTACCCCTCCACTCTTCCCTCCCATCCATCCACCTGCCTCCTTGCCTTGGCCGCCACATCTTCCCTGTATTCCCTAGGTTCTAAATATTTCACAGATCTTTACAATTGCATCCATATTACTTAAGAACTGTAAATCTGCATTTCTGTCAAAATATTGTTCCCAGAATAGGCCTTACATCAGAAAAGAAAATTCATAGCCATTACATTTGCATCAGTATTTCTTTAAGACTTTAAATCAGATTCCACCCCCTTTGAATTACTGCACCTCCTGTCCCTTCCTATTAGGTGGACCACTACAGGCCACAAATCCTCCTCCCAGTACAAGCTAACCAGACCAAACTACAAGAATAAATACAGTACTTCCCTTTAGTCCCCAGGAACACACACTGTAGCTTCTGCTTCTTCCAGCACCAAATGCAAAGTGAAGCAATTAACTAAAATGGCTGTTGGCTATCTGTCCCACTCCCAAGTCTAAATCTGTTTGCAGTTTGACTTTGTAACTGCCACATACATAACATAGAAACATAGAAACATAGAATGTGATGGCAGATAAGGACCGCTTGGCCCACCTAGTCTGCCCATTTTCCTACCTAACAGATAAGCTGCAGATTCTAGTTAACCAACAGCTTACTTTCTCCTATCCCCCACTAGGATTGCCTTATGTCTGTCCCATGCATTCTTGAATTCCCCCACTGTTCTTGACTCCACGACCTCCTCAGGGAGGCTGTTCCATGCATCCACAACCTTATCTGTGAAAAAATACTTCCTCACATTACCTCTGAGCCGTTCCCCCTCTATCTTCAAATTGTGCCCCCTTGTTCTTGCACATCTCTTTTTCTGAAAGATGCTACCCTCTTGGACTTTGTTGATTCCCTTGAGGTACTTGAAAGTTTCTATCATGTCCCCTCTCTCCCTTCTTTCCTCAAGGGTATACATATTAAGCTCCTTTAGTCTTTCTTCATATGTTTTCTGGTGCAGACCCTGCACCATTTTGGTTGCCCTCCTCTGGACAGCCTCCACTTTGTCTATGTCTTTGCGGAGATGGGGTCTCCAGAACTGCACACAGTACTCAGATGGGGTCTCACCAACTGTCTGTATAGAGGATAACAACTTCCTGTTTTCTACTATTGATACCTCTCCCTATGCATCCCAGTATACCCCCAACCTTCCTTACTGCCTTCTCACATTACTTGCCCACCTTTAGGTCATCTGATATAATTACCCCCAGCTCCCTTTCCATTTTTACTGTTATCAGTATCTCACCCCCATTATGTACTCTTCCCCAGGGTTTTTGTTTCCCAGGTACATTACCTTGCACTTCTTTGCATTGAATCTGAGCTGCCATACATCTGACCATTCCTCCAACCTTGCCAAGTCCCTTCTCATCCTTTCCACTCCATCTTGTGTATCAACCCTGTTGCAGATCTTTTGTGTTGTCTGCAAAGAGACATACTTTTCCTTCCAGTTCCCCTGCAATGTCACTTATAAAGACATTAAAAGGACCGTCCTAGTGCCGAACCCTGCAGTACCCGCTAGTAACCTCCTTTCTTCACTGTGGACTCCATTACTACTACCCTTTGCGTCCTGTTGTCTAGCCAATTTTTATCAGGCTACCACCTTGGGACCCACTCCAAGGCTGGCTAACTTGTGTATTAATCTTTTGTGTGGGACTGTATCAAATGCCTTGCTAAAATCTAGGTAGACCATGTCCACAGCCCCTCCCTGGTCTTCTACTTTGGTCACCCAGTCAAAGAAATCTATTAGATTCATCTGACATGACCTTCCCATCGTAAATCCATGCTGTCTTGGGTCCTGTGCCCCACTGGCCTCTAGGTACTCAACAATTCTTTCCTTCAGAAGTGATTCCATCATTTTCCCTACCACTGAGGTCAAACTAACTGGTCTGTAGTTTCCTGCCTCTGTCCTGCTCCCACTTTTGTGAAGAGGAATCACATTCTCCCTCCTCCAGTCCTCAGGTACCACCCCATCCTCCCATGATTTGTTAAAGAGAGTAGTCAGCGGTGTCACTAGTTCTACCCTTAGTTCCTTTAGAATTCTTGGGTGAATCCCATCAGGTCCTGTTGCTTTGTCCATCTTCAATTTTATTAGTTCTTTCAGAACCCTTTCTTCTGTAAATGGATTGGTATCGACCCCCGTCTTCAGAGTGTTTCTCTTGTTTGGTTTAGGTACCTCCCCCTCCTCTTCCTTTGTGAATACTGAGCAGAAATATTTGTTCAGTAACCCTGCTTTTTCACTGTCACCCTCTACCCACATTCCCTCCCATTTATTAAGCCTCAGTATCCCTTCTTTGGTCTTTCTTCACTCCCTAATGTACCTATAAAAGGTCTTATCCCCCTTCTTAACAGAGTTGGCTATCCTTTCCTCGGTTTGGGCCTTTGCTATTCTGACTGCCTTCCCAGCCTCTTTCTGCTTTAACTGATAAAGATCTCTGTCCTGCTCCTTCTGTGTTTCCTTATATTTCCTGAATGCTATCCTTTTCTCCTTAACCTTCCCTGCCACCTCTTTTGAGAACCATAGCGTTTTTTTCCTTCATTGTGTTTTGTTTATTTGCTTTACACAAAGGCTTGTTGCCTCTGTGATGGCTGTTTTGATTACTCCCCATTGTTCTTCCACCCCTCTTTCTTGCTTGTTTGCTAGTGCTTTTCTGAGGCACTCTCTCATTTTCCCAAAGTCAGCCCTCCTAAAGTCCAATACTCTTGCTTTTGTATGGCTTGATTGTATGGCTGTGTTTATCGTGAACCACACTGTTTGGTGGTCGCTTGTTCCCAGATGGCTACCCACTTCTAAATCTGAGATTCTTTCTCCATCCCCATTTGAGAGTACCAGGTCTAAGATTGCTCCCTCCCGAGTGGGTTCCAATACTAGCTGTCTGAGGCATGCTCCCTGTAGGGCATCAAGAATGACCATGCTCTTAGATGTGCCTGCAGCAAAGGTGCTCCAGTTAACATCTGGCATATTCAGGTCCCCCATCAACAATATCTCCCCTTTTTCTGTCATTCTAAGGAAGCCTTCTATCATTTCCTTGTCCATTCCCTAACCCTGAGATGGGGGTCTGAATGCAACCTCCATGCGGATTGTGGTGCCATTTCCTGTCTCTAGGGTGACCCAGAGTGCCTCATCTGCTCCCTGTTTACTCTTTAGTTCTGTTGCTTTGATCTCTTCCTTTACATAGAGAGCTACTTCTCCTTCTCTTTTACCCTCCCTGTCCCTCCTGTAGATTGTGTATCCTGTTATGTTGACATCCCAGTCATGGTTCTCTGTGTACACGTTTCTGTGACTGCCACAATATCCAGGCAACCCTCTTCCATCAAGGCCACTAGTTCAGGGAGCTTGTTACACAGACTACGGGCATTGGTACTCATCACCCTCCACTTTTTGATGGCCTTACCCCTTTTAGTCCCATTCCTGTCCTTACTGCCTTTGCCTTTTTTAACATTTACCTCTGTCCTTCTCCCTAATGACTTTTCTACCTTGGTGTTTACCTCACTAATTACCATGTTTTGTGGGGGGAGGCTGGGATTTCCCTGCTCCTTTTCAGTGCCTCCCCCCTTGGCTAGTTTAAATGCTTGCCAATGAAGCATTTAAACCTCTCACCTAGGTTCCTGGTTCCCCCCCGGACAGATGCAGACCATCGCACCAGTATAGGTCTGCATCCCTCTAGGTGGCTCCGCAGTCCCCAATGAAGCTAAAACCCTGAGCTCCACACCAGTTTTTCTACCATTTATTGAATTCCCTGGTGAGGAGTACCCTAGCATCACCCTTGCCATAGACAGGCAGCACCTCAGAGAAGGTTACCGTATGTGCTACTTGTCTAAGGCCCCTTCCCAACTCTACAAACTCCTCTTGCACTGCTCTGCTCCCATTCCTAGCCAGGTCATTTGTCCCTAGGTGGACAATGACATCCAGCTCTCTCCCTTGTGCAGCTGCTCCACGATCCTGAGGGATTCACTTCCTGTCCCTCCAAGCCGTGGCCCCAGGCAGTCCTGCCTCCCCTCTCCCCTTCCTCCCCATTTCTACCCCCTAATGATTGAGTCCCCCACCAGGAGTTGTTTCCTTTCCCTGAGGGGTCCCATGCCACCCTCCTGTGGGTCTTCTTTGTGAAGGTTCCCAGCATTCTCCTTGGTCTCCACTGCATGTGCCTCCATAGAGGAACCACTATCCACCAGAAGAGTGAATGAATTGTGGAGAGGTACAGCTGGAGGAATGCAACTCTGTTCTACCACTCTCTCCCTCTCTGAGCCCACCCTGGGCCAGCCTCTCTTCTTTCTTGGCAACCTCTGAGGTAGTGGCATTGTCCCTGGTGGTCCCTGGGTGGGGGAGGAGATTTCACGAATCCTAGCCAGGTCAGCCTGGAGATGGGCAACCTCCTCCCTCAGACCAGAGATGTGCTTGCAAATAGGGCAGCATCGCAGCCTCCAGAACGTCTCCCGGAACACTGCTGCCCCACAGCCATTGCACTGCACCACTCCTATCATGTCTTATTTTGTGTCCCCTTTCCTGTTTCTCTGTATGCTTACTCTCTCCTCTCCTTACAACTCTCACCCTTCCTGTTCTGGGACAGCAACTTCCTATATTCTTCAGTAGCCTCCTTCTTCCTTGCTCAGTGTCAGACCACCACCAGCTGGGGGGGAGAGTGAGTTACTTTTTTCCTTTACGGTTGACAAAACCAATGTTTCTCTATGATCCTTCCCTTCCTACTGTCAAACAGGAAGTTCCTGTTGACAGTCAAATCAGTGGCTATAAAAGTAGAACTGGCTTAGGGTGGGAGGGTGGGTGGAGGGTGGGATGGAAGGCAATTAGTAAGAAAAAAGACTAGCAACAGGAAGTTGTAATTTGAGTCACCTGCTTTTATAGTGTCTAAGCCACACCCCCAATTAAGCTCTCTCTCAGCCTCCTACTGGTTTAGCAAAGTAAGTTGATACAGTACCCTTCCCAGCACAGAACACACACTGACTTTCTTTCTTTTCTTTAACCCTAAATAAGACCCCTTCTACTTCTAATAAAATATCTGTCTGCTTAATCTCAACAGACACTGACTCCTGCTGAGATATAATTCAAAATAAGTGTAACCCCTGGGTGGTACCACCCCCAGTGTTACACCCCTGCCTACTACCCCAAACATAGGCTAAGGGGGTTGGGTTCACTAACTTATAAAACCTTTGCACAGTGCCTCCACTCAGGGTGCTTTTCATGGGTGAGAGGATACTGGGTGTAGCCCTCTGAGCTGCTACACCACCCACGATGACCAGTTACCTTCCCCAGACATGCTCCAATACACAGTTCCCCACATTTCCACATTTTGAATTAAAGACTCTCTCTAATAATATGCTGACACAGGATTTCAAACAACAACAACAAGATATTTATTTCGGCTGTAATAAAGGAGCTAGGAAAGGGAAACAGGAGGAGTAGAGGTTATCTTACCATATTTACACATGTACAGAGATCATTTCGGAATTTTGCTGGTGAAACCTCCAGCTGGGTGGCTACATATTAAAGGCAGACATAAATCACATTTTACCATTCGACTTAAGACATCTCGAGCCTTGGCTATCTAGCTGCAGATAAATCAGATGTTAAACATAATTATTAATAATACCCACACTGGTACCAGTCCCAGATACAGCAGAAACCCTGCAATCTCATACCATACTGGTTAAACAGATACCACAGTCCAAGATGTTGCAGGCCTGATAGAGTTGCAGCTGGTCGAGGTGGCCAGCTATTAATTTGAGGGTGGGGGCAACTTGGAAACAGATTTTTGTAAAGCAGCAAATTACTATTTACAACCACAGCAGGGATTGCCCTGTACTTTAGCAGACAAAGCAGGGATTGCCCTGAACTTGCAGACTTCTGAACATTCCAGAATAAACTATGTTGATCTTACATCCAGAACATTTAGCACAATACTTGAAGGTCCCATCCAATGCAATGAGAGTGATGCTTCTGTCAAGCATCCTATATGCAATTCAAATATGGTCACAGCCAGTACTTTATATACCAAAAGGCATCCATCCAGAATAAGTTGGCAACAACACTTTTATCAAGCATCCCATACTTTAGTCACAGGCAGTCACATCCAGTACATTCTCTATACCAAGAACATTATCCACAAGTGGAGTCCTATCCAGCATGTCTAGCCATTTAACACTTATATCAAGCGCTCTTAGATGAAATTCTGTGCAGACACAGGTACATTCTCTTTAAGGTATCTTTGACATTAACATGCCCTAGGGCCTCCTGTCTCATGAAGTGGCAAGTGCGTCTTGGCAGACAGCTCCACGATGGCAGGACTCTAACCCATAGCCACACATTTATATGATTCACTAAGCCCAGCATCTTGCTGCATCTGCAACTTAGCCATTTGGGCCACAGACAAGATGCATCCATTAAATGAACTAGGCAGTCTCTTATGGGGTTAGTAGCCCAGACTGATGACTTCAATACTTCATACTTAACAGCACACATTCCTTAATGGGGCATGGAGCCCCCAAGATTACTTGCTTAACTTTCTCTCTCGCACCGGGAGGGGGTACGAGGGTACTCACTCAGGTCCTCCACGGGTCTCATCCGCAATTGAAGGCATCCTGAAGACTTCTTCAGCTCTCTCACTGCTGAGGTACTTGGTCAGTGCTCTCACCACTGCATGATGTCATCTGGTCTGGTCAGCGCTCTCACCACTGCTGGACATCTGATTCTTCGGTCCACATCTTTCCCTGACATGGGAGGGAAGGCTAGCCTCTGGAGGATAGTACTGGCAACCTCCAGACTAGCTGTTGCAGAAAGCACAATTACTGTAACTAGTTAACTGTTAACTGAAGAAAATAACAAATGCCCTCTGAAGACTGAAAGGGCTGAATTAAGTGGCCCAGGCCTGATGGCATGGCTGGAGCCTGAGCCCCTCCCCCCATGGGGAGCTCCCAGCAGGCTGGAGCCTGCTCTGCTGCTCTCTCAGCTCTGCATCTCTGAATGAATCTCCCAGACAAACTGGCAACGTTGTCTCTTTATAGAGCTCCTAGCTCGACTCCTGATTGGTAGCAGGGATGGGGTGACATGTCTCCAAGTTGCTGAAGAACCTGTCAATCAGAACACTCGAGGCACAATTGGGTTGTGGAATTTGCGCCCAAAATAATGTCCCTGTAAGCCCCCATAAGCACTTGGGTGCTTTCCCATGAGATGCAGTGAATGTCCCACAAGTCCTGGCTTTCTGTTGCTGCAATTCCAATTGACTGTACTGCTGGCAATGGCTGCTTAACCCACTGTCCCTTATAGCAGATTAGATACAGTCCTGAATAATGTCCTGGTGCAGCCAGAGAGAAGTAATTATTTGCCCCAAATGCTACACAGTTCTATAGCTTAAAGGCTGCACTTGTAGTCGCTGCACAGATAAAGAATGTGGCTCCTTTACTTTTTCTGTCACTACTGCGCTTTTGCAAGCTCCCCCTGCAGCAGCTGACAGACTGACACATAGAGTCCACAATACTGGAATTGCCAAGGAAACAGTATTAGTTTTAACTTTAAACACTTTTTCCCACATGTACAACATATTCCCAACAAGCAGCAACAGTTCCATTATTTAAAACATTTTAATTATTTACTTTTCGGCTGGAGCTGAACATAGCTACCCTGAAGGTAGCCAGATACACTGTTATACATTATTCAGATGACCGGGGCCCGGCACAGGCATACTCAAATGAGCCCCGGTCAGAACTCCTTTAATTCCCATCTGAGTGGTCCCCCAGCAGGCTGCCCGTGGTCACCGGGTCCCAATTAGGTGGAAGGGATC
The DNA here is from genome assembly GCA_016271365.2 of Neoceratodus forsteri. Taxonomy (NCBI): domain Eukaryota; kingdom Metazoa; phylum Chordata; order Ceratodontiformes; family Ceratodontidae; genus Neoceratodus; species Neoceratodus forsteri. The sequence continues at coordinate 544,987,831 of CM057449.1, forward strand.
CTGGGACCCACGGCACAGTCCCCGAGGCGACCGCAAAACTGTGGCTCCACATCAAAGGCGCTTTGCGTGCCAACGTGACTCCCGCTGCCCTGGAGGCAGCACTTTTGCAGCGGGAGCTCGCGGTCAGCAGTTTAAGCCCTGAGGGGCTAGATTTTCATTTGACGGCAAGCTGGGGCACACATGAGGGCAAACAGAACCTGGGGAGCCAGAAAAATTAGAAGCCAAGTCAGGAGAAGGACAGAACAAAATGGGCTAAGGTAAACCCAGACTGGCATTTCTAGGAACCCCATTTGCAAGGGGGTTACACAAGTCCTGCTTAAAAAAAACCACACAACTTCTGCTTAAAAAAACAGGCAAGTCTTTCTCCAAGTACAAGCTAACCAGACCAAGCTACAAGCTAACCAAACTACAAGAATAAATACTTTCCTTTAGTCCCCAGGAACACACACACTGTAGCTCCTGCTTCAGATATCTAATGCTGCACTTATGTAGTCACTACAGAAAAATATATGTACAAAACACTTTTAGAAAACACTATCAAAAGCAAGCATTTGCCAATGCTGAATGTGTGATGTTTGTTAAACATTTTTTTTTTTGCAATTTTTCTTTCTAATTGTTTAACCAGATGAGACACACTAAGCTGAAAGTTTTTTACAGGTGCAACCTGGAAGCACAAGGAAGTTAAGTGACTTACTCAGGGTCACACAGTATATGCAAGTGGGGGCTCTGGGATTCAAACCCAGGTCTCCAGATTTGTAGAGCCTTAAAACACTGCGCTGTACTGCCTCCCTAATTTTGACCCCAGACTATGAAGATACTTGTTTTAGGATTCACCCTATAGACGTGACATGTACCATTTATAGTATATTGGCTGAAATGCCATTTTGCACTAGAGGTGTGAAAACACATCTCATCCAGGATTTTAAAAACGACATATCACATTTATGAGGTAATGTAGAAAAATGGCTGTATTGAAAGGTTGGAGTCAAAATATTGAAAATTAGCGAAGTTATGCATGAATGCTGAAATAGTGTATTGTTCAGTTGTAACCCGGGCATTTTACCATATTTGTACACCAAATTTTCAGTATAGCATTCTTATTACCCCACCTAATCAACCAGATAGGCGAACATTTTCAAATCCCCACCAAAACGTCATTCTGCACCACTGAAACATCATTCTGTACCACAGGTACAAAAACACATTTTGCCAGGATTTGAAAAATGCCCACTATCACATTCATGAGGTGCTGGCTTTGTTGAACATTTGGGGTCAAACTATTGAAAATTACCATAGTTACAAACCTGTGTTCACAAATTTCAACATAGGCTTATTAACTTTGTTGGTTTTTAATATTTTTATGCCAAGTGTTACACATAGTCTTTTTATGACCCCACCTCATGAACAAGGGTGGAGAAAATTTTCAACTCTTGCCTGAAAGGTGATTTCATGCAGTGACCAGAAAGTCACCTTTTCAGACACATTTGTCTAATTTTTCTGCCATTATTCATGAGGTGGGGTCCCAAAAAAGGCATGTTGAAAGTTTGGGGCAAAAATATTCAAAAATGACCAAGTTATGCCATTAAGTTCAACCCCCCGCTGAAATACATTGAATTGCATACCTAATTTCCTCAGTTCGCAGTCCGGCTTTTGAGAGTGAAGACCTGTCTGCAGTCCAGAGAAGATTAGGGTGTCAGACCTCCAGTGGGTAAGTAAGAACTTGGGGGTGTGGGGTGGTGGCTGCTGAGTGGGACAGTGGGGTGAGGGACCAGCAGGGTAACAGACATTGATGGATGGTTGTTTTTCTTACAAGTTTACAAAAAAATGATGAGGGATGGTTTTCTTTCTTACAGGTGGTGATCCTGGTGGATTGGGCACCCCCAGTGTCAGTGTTTTATTTGGCAGCACCGGGGGTGGGCTCCCTGGTGCTGCATAACTAAAATGGGCAGGGTGGGGGTAGCAGCTGGCATAGAAGATTGGGCACCCCCATGCCTTAATAATAACATGAGTTGGGCTTGGGGGGGTGGCAGTTATGGCAGTGGCTGCAACAGACATCAGTGGACGTTATTCTATTTTGCGGGGGGGGGGGAGTAGCAGCTGGCATGGGGGATTGGGCACCCCGTATTAAAAACATGGGTTGGGCTTGGGGGTGGCAGTTGTGCTGGCAGCTGCAAAAGACAGTATTTGTTCATGACAAATGCCTTGTATGAATATCGGATTGGGAGTGTGTGTGGGGGTGAGGGGTGGTTGTCTGTCAGCCCCTTGACTCTTGAACCCAACCTCCCACTATCCCCACAAATATGGAGTTTATTATATAATACAATACAATGTGGCAGCTTTTACCATATGGCTTGTGTGTTGTGGGCTTTGTTCCAGTCATACAAGCTGGCCATCTGTTTGAAATAATCACGGACTCTGATATGCTGCCACCAGCTCCTCAACCTGCCCTGCTCTGATCCAGTGAGCTGATCCTACCTGAAGTGAATCATTCTGATCCTGCCCGAAGTGACTAGCCCTCCCCGCTGACCAAGTTGCTCACACAGTCACTTATTTGTTTATTTAAAAAAAAAAAAAGAGGAAGCCAGCCCGGTGGCACTAAGGGCTGAGGCGCTGAATGCCTTACCTCACATTGCACCAGTGACCTAGGTTTGGGAATGACTTGGGTCACCAGGGTGCATGCATGGGGGAGGAGGGAGCAGGATTGAGCAGTCAAAAGGCAGCTCTCTTCTCCCTGGTGAGGTTGTTCCCCCCTGTAGTTCCGCTCCCATCAGGTAGAGGTCTGATGTGAAGCATAGGCGGAGGGGGGTGGAAGGTGATTGTCAGGGGTGGGGTGGAAGGTGTTGAGCTGGTACCCGGTGTGCATATGCGCCTCCATGCACATGCACATGCACGTGCGTGTCTGCCGGGGTCCTGGGTGGGGAGAAAATGCAAAAAATTGTAAATCAAAAAAAAAAAGTGCTGCATTTTGCAGCACCGATTGTTGATGCTTGCTCTACCTGTATTTGTCATGCTAACTCTCTCACAGCCCCATCGAAAGCTAGTTACAAGCTTCTGTCTCTCTTCTATCTTTTGGGTGCACCTTCATATTCTCTCTCTCTCTCTCTCTTTGCCTCCTTCACTGTCCGCATGCATCAGTATCTCTCCCCCAGCTAAATAAAGCTGTTTTGGGGGAGAGAGGAGAATCTCTCATACATGCAATCTCTCAGAGCTGCTCAGTCACACCAAAAGTCGATCACAAGCTGCTGTCTCTCTGCTGGCTGCTGCTGTGTGCACCCTCACACTCTCATTTTGTCTCCCTCACCATCTTCATGCATCAGTATGCCTCCCTCACTAAATAAAGATGATGATGTGTGTGTGTGTGGTGGGGGGAGCATATCTCTCACAGGCATGATCTCTCAGAACAGCAGTCTTTGTTCTACTTATTGGGCACTCTATCTCTTAAAATGCAATACACATGCATCAGCGTCTCTCTCCCACTAAAAAAAAAAAAGGCTGATGGGGGGACCTCTCATTGTGAAAAGAATAAATGTATGATTTTTGACTAGTAATGAACAGTGTATAATTTAAGAACTAAATCAATCTGACAGAATATGATGACAGAAATGATTGACTTCTGACAGAAAGTGTGTGTGTGTGTGTTGATGGGTGGATCTGGTTCGTATGTCATTTCCAGTCTGGCGTCTTCATTGGCTCATTCAATGATCGTATCATTCCTGCAGTACCTAGAAATATGATAGTACAGAAAATTATGGATAAAACAAAATCTATATCCCTGATGGCTGATAATCTGGGTAAGCATCTGACCATTCCATTCCTCTTCCCTCCCCACCCACCACCCTCTTTACTTGCCTAATCATTGAGACCCAATCATTAGGACTCTCTTTGTTGGCTTCCTCCTGCTGACCCTCTCAGGTGCCACCAAGTTATCCTGCCCATTTCCCTCAACAGATTTAGTGTCCCCCCCCCTCAATGGAATCAGGTAACTCGGCCTCCGGGGTGCAAAGTGATTTGCTGTCTGAATGGTGTGAGACTAGTCAAACCCCTTGTGGCTGCCCTGCCACCTTTTCCCCTTCCCATCACCCTGTAGCCCCCTGGGCCAGTGGGCCTCATTTTAAACAAATATTTTGTTATTACCCTTGCTCCCTATTTAAATTTCTCACTTCATATTACTAAGGTTTGTCGAGCAGCTAACTGGATTTTAGGTCTCATCTATGGAGTATGGCAACAGCTGACCCCTCAGGCTGGGCTGGTGATGGCAAGGGGTCTCCAGTCATCTAAAGTCACATGCTGTACAATGGTATATTTTTAATGCCACAACTACTGACCTACCAAGGTGCAATGTTACATAAATTACTTAATCTCTTGGGCAGACTGCCAAATGCATCATTGTAATCTGTATCATGACTTCTCTGTCCCCTACCTATAGATGGCCCTGTGACCTTGGATCAGTTGTTTATAATGTTATATACATCCAAACCCTTAAATACTTGGCTACCATCCTTCACCCTGCGCCTGTTATTTGATCTCTGTGCTCTAACGATTGGCTCTACCTACTGAAAACTTAAGAGCAGTATGGGACAAAAATCTTGCCTTGGCCCTCACCTTTGGAACCCTCAGAACTGAAAATGTCAGCTACTAAGTACTACTTCAAAACACATTTGAAGAATTAGTTACTTGCTTTGACCACATGTAATTAAGACTGAGTGTGCACTATATCACTTTGAAGTTATTTAATTGTAGGACTGTACAATCTGTATTTTGTAATTTGTTATTTGTTTGCGTTGCATGCTATAATTTAGATTCTGTGGTGTTGTTTTGTTGTTTTTTGACCTAGGGTACCTACTCAGCTAATAAAAACTAAAAAATAAATAAAACCAGACAAGATCTCAAAAATGGATACAAGAACCATGAGTAACAAGCATTTGTCAATGCTGAATGTTGTCTTGCTGGCAATAGCATTGGTAGTGCAGAAGTTAGAGAGATGCATAATAGGAATGGCAGTGAACTATTGAACTGATGCCAACCTCACCCCCACCCTGCAGAGACTGACAGGCACTGGGGTGTGCCTTTGGGTCGTCGGCCATAACGCTCATGCCATTTCACCTCACCCTACCCTGCAGACACCGACAAGTGTCACAGTGTGCCTTGGAATCTTCAGGCCTTATGCTCACCACATTCCATAAAGAAATACACTGAGATGGGTGCACTATAGGAGAATGGGGTGAACTTTTGGGCTGAAGAGTCCAAGGCACACCTCGATGCCTGTCAGTGGCTGCAGGCTGGGGGTGGAATGGCATGAACATTACAGCCGAAAATCCCAAGTCACACCCCTGACGCCTGTCAGTCTCTACAGGGTGGGGTGTTACAGTTGGAAACTGTAATGCTCCAGGCATTTGTTGGTTATTTTCACTCTAAATTTTCAACATGGGCCTTTTGTGACCCCCCCCCCCATGAAGGCACTATTAGTTCATTAGCCGAAAGGTGATTTTACAGATGACCAGCATTTGTCGCTACAACTGTGAAACACATTTTGGGCAGGATGTGAAACATTACAGCTGTACTTTTCATTAGGAGGTGAAAAAAAACGATAATGCTGAAAATCTGGAGTGAAAATATGGAAAATTGGTGAAGTCACGAGCTTGCATAGAAAGTGGGCAACAGACCCCCATAACGCCATAACGCAATTATTTTGGGGATTTTTTAACCAGATTTTTAACATAGGCATTTTGGGACCTTCGCTGATGAACAGTGTCACTGTGATTTTCTTAATCTGTCCCGAATGTTGATTTCCCACAGCGACCACGCCATTGTGCACCAGATATGTGAAAACACATTTTGGGCAGGATATGAAAAATGGCAGCTGTACTGTTCATAAGGAGGTGTGAAAAAATGGCAATGTTGAAAATTTGGAGTAAAAATATTAAACATTCTCGAAGTTACGAGTGTGCGTGGAAACTGCGCAATGCAAGCTTGTAACAGTCATTTTTTGGAATGTTTTCACCAAATTTTCAACATAGGCATTTTGGGACCTCTGCTCATGAACAGTGACACTGTGATTTTCTTAATCTGTCCCAACATTGATTTCCCACAGCAACCACACCATTGGGTGCCAGACATGCGAAAACACATTTTGGGCAGGATGGGAAAAATGACAGCTATACTGTTCATAAGGAGGTGTGAAAAAATGGCAATGTTGAAAATCTGGAGTGAAAATGTTAAACATTTCCAAAGTTACGACCGTGCGTGGAAACTGCACAATGCACGCTTGTAACACAGTCATTTTTTGGGAATGTTTTCACCAAATTTGCAACATAGGCTTTTTGGGAGCACACCTCATCAACAGTGGCACTCTTGTTTCATTAATCAGTCCTGAAAGGTGATTCCATGCAGTGACTGCAAAATCACCTTTTGTGGCTGAATAACGAAATGATAGTGACTGATTTCATGAGGTGGGGTCCCAAGAACCCCATGTTGAAAATTTGGAGGCAAAAGTAAAAAAAATGGCTGAGATATACACCTAAGTTGAAACCTCCCCCACTGATGCCATTATACAGCTTACCGGCATTTCTTCAGTTTGCAGTTGGCTTTGAAGAGTGCAGACGTGTTTCCGCTCTACTGAAGATCATGGCGACGGACCTCTGGAGGTAAGTATGGGGTAAGGGGGGTGTGGGGAGGTGGGGTATGCAGAGGGTGGGTGCGGGTTGGAGGAGGGGGCCCGCCGACAGTGAGGGAATGTTTTCTTTGCTTTAGGTTCCAAAAAAAAAACTAAAAACGAACAGCACGGACCATTTTCTTTTTTTATAGGTGTATGAAACAATGTTGGGGACACTGGGGTGATCTCCCAGTGTGCCCCATGACATTGGGGGCATGATGTTTGCCACACTGGGGTGGGCTCCCAGTGTGGCTCACAATGGGGGTGGGCAGGGGCAGGAACATGCCAGTGCGGTCGGCTTTTGAACACAGGGAAACACACTGCGGTAGGCTCCCATTGTGCCACACAATCTTGGGGGAGTTTACACATGCCGACAGGGGGATTGGGCACCCCTGAAGTCACCTTTCTAGGGATTGCAAGAGGCAGACAGCAGATCCACCACCATGTTTTAATTGAAATGTACACCAGGCAAGGCACATAGCAGAGGCATGTCATCAGTGCCACTGCATGATGAGCTTGGCTCTGATTTCAGCGACAAATCATTTCAAGTTGGTGGCACTGCAAAACACTTGTGTCACCGCTAGCATGCTCAATAACTGGTGAATGAGAGACACACCTTCTAAAGCGTGCCCTGCATTAACCAAAACTGACACACCTCTGCATTTCTCCTACTAATCTCCTACTGCCTCAAAATGTTGCTTGAGTGTGTGCAAGACAACATAAAATGAATAGTCTAACAGAAAATTACCTTCAATCTGTGAGAGACAAAAAGGAAGGGAACATTAGAAATCTGAGGACACTTTTAGGAACTGCAGCAGCACCAATGTAACACAGTAGTAATAAACAAATGCAATTCGAAATTCATTTTAGTTAAGGGTACTGAAATTATTGTCTAGCAGAGCAAGTGTTAAGGATGAGTTGGTCCACTATAACAGTCATCAAAAGCTGGACACCACTACAGAAAGGGAGTCACGTCCAATACCTCATTGAGACCATTTGGTTGAGAAGTCTTCATCTTATAAATCCATTTGGATCCCTCTACAGTAATATTCTAAGCAGGCTTACCTTCCCTTACTAAGAATATGTTAAATACCCATGAATGTAACCAGGTACGACTCTCCAAAAAACAAGCCCTCAAGATATTGTCAATTCTAATATTCTTGATAGCAGCAAAATATCCCTGCAGTCTCTGTTTTAATTGTCTTATTTTCCTGCCAATGTACTTTTTGGGGGCACAGACACCATGATGCATGTACAACAACAATTAATAAACTACTGGATGCTAACTTTATAGCCATTCCCGGGATGTATTAAAAGCTTACCTGTAGTAACATGTTCTCAGACTTTGCAATTGCCATGCAACTGACCTTGGTGGTTCGTTTCTAGCCAGGTGAGACTGAGTTTTGGGGGTATTATGACTGCTCATAAGATGGTCTCTGAGGTTGCCTGTCCATTTTTATGAAACTTTTGTGAAGTCTTCTATAACAGGGGGCTGATGCTTCATCTCCTTTAAAAAGCAACTCTTTATTATAATGAAAAGCTTAAAACACTAAATTTCCACTAATTATGTTTTAACTTTATTGTTTTCTAGTTATTTGTAATTTTTTCTACTTTCCCCTGCTGTTGGTCTACTAAATATTGTTGATAATGCAGCAGTTATTTCGCTGAGTCTTTGAAAAATGTATCTGACTCTCCCCTGCTAACCACACAATTGCTGTTTGTGACATCACAGTCTGTTGTCATGTAGAGCACTATGATGTCATAAAGGCACTGTGAGGTTAACAGGGTAGAGGGAAATGTTTTCAAATGTTTTCTATACAGACATTTTTGATGGACTACCAAGATGCACTGTAAATCTTGGAACAGAACATTGAAAATAAAAAAATTTATTCTCTAGCAAATGGTAATAGCTGAAACATCTTATTTATGAAAGCACATGCTGAAATGCAGAGCTGCTCTTTAACAACATGATAGTTCTTGAAAATGATTTGCTTGATCTTGAGTGTCCTGTTATACTGCCTAACAAATGTAGTTTTATTCTCAACAGTATTGCAGCCCTCAGATTTTGAAATCAAAAGATTACTTCTTGGCATGGTTTCAGTCCAGCTATATGCCTTTTCTATGCAGTTTGCTGAATAACTTCTGGCCATAAATCTCTGTTATGTTTTTACAGACTCCTTCTCAAAATTATATCGTTAGAGCAGTTACATTTAATTTCTAGAAACTGGCCAAAGGATATTTGAATGGCAGCTATTTACCAGTAAAAGAATTGCTTGCATTTAGCTTTCTGAAGGTCTCAGTTTGGACAACATAGCTGTCATCCACTGAAAATCTGATGTCCAGGAAGTAAACAGCGTTATAAAAGCAATTGAAGATAAAGGCTAAGTTGACATCATTAGTATATAGACAATCCACAAACCAATTTTTCCTAAGAATCTGGATTATCCTAAGGTAAGAGTTAAAGGTAAGAACTGTTCCAAAAGTCATGTTCTACAAAAGTCATCAGTGGGGCCCCATTCCTTGCCATTTTTTTCCAATTTATTTATTTAAACTTTTGTTCTAATATGTTACAAATTCATTATGATCACATCACATATCGAGAAGTAAAGAAAGGGAAAGCAAAAACAAAAAAAGTATCGGGGAAGAAAGACAAGAGTTTAAAGAAGACTACAAAAAATAATAAAACAATTTCTCAGTTCAACAAAAGTTTTTTTTAAACTTTAATAGTTATATTTATTTTTCTTTACTTGGTTATTAAAATTGTTACTGACAAGAAATTTTTTTTTTATAGTGCTCCCTGAAGTGAAGATTGAGGCTTGGAATGAACCCCTCCCTTGCAAGAAAATCCTATGGGAAGCATAATGTTTTGTCAGCTGGGTGTGTACACACAAAGAAAAAAAAGAGTACACTTTGTATTATTAAGTGGCTTAGACTACTTGAAAAATTCTACAGGTGGCATTTCTTGTGTGTCTAACCTATTCAGCAGGGGAAGTTTGATTGTCTTTAGCACCAAACTAAGGACTTCAATGTTACATGTTACAATCCTACTAGAGCCCAATACTTACTGTGTGGTCTTCTGCCCCTTCCCTTTGCTTCAGCTCACCTGGCCTGAAAATTGGGTGGAGGAAGGACCCCAATGGACCTAAGATACTGCTTCTTACCTGGACTATCATGGGTTACAAAATAAAAAATGTTGCACTACTATATGATATGCAAGCTCCCAAGCCCCCCCCCCAAAAAAAACACGACACACAGATGGAAAACCAGACTAACTTACACTACATAGGAACTGTTTCCCACTGGACCTGCAGACCCTAAATCCAGTCAACCCTGAGGTTTATGTCTCAGTTGCAATGCTTGTTGCCAACCCCAATGATAAGTAGTGTGCATTTCTTTCAGAGGGGGATCAAAAAAACAATGGGAGTCAACTGTAAAAAATGCAGTTTCTGAGCAACTTTATTGGCAGTATTCATGTCAAAATGCATGGGCTGCTACATGGTCCTGGAAATCTGCAGCAGAATCCAGTTGACAGTGGGGGATTTGAGTAAAGCTGTAAAAACAAATCCAACAGAATCAGTGGTGAGTAGCTCTTCACAGCTGAACTGAAAGCAACTGCACCCATTCTAGTGATGTTATGATAGAAGTACACTATTGAAGCTCACTCACACAGGATCCATGGTTTAGTGTTTGTACCTTCCCAAAATAAAATAAAAATGTTGCAGGCTGTCCTTCTTAGCGGTTCTTCTTAATTCTGTTCATACATTTTAAACATTTGAGTGGGTTGATGGTTATGACTAGCAGATATTAATACTCAGAAAGTTAAATTCTCTGAAACTTTTTACAGTGGCACAAATAGTATAGAAAGTGGTTAATATACAAAGTCCTTTAGTGATTGTTAATTGTGCATCTCTGGAAACAGGTAAGGAAAAAGACACAAGGCCTAGCAAATTAAAATATGTAAGGATTATGAGAAGTAATAGTTGGAGCACAGGTCCTAATGGAAGCAAGGCAACTACTTTAATGATGTGGTAGAAGTAAATTGCTGGAGTTTCCCCTTGGAAAAGGAGCAATGAACACCTGGAATGAACTTGGATTTGGAGATTTTGGATCTACAGTAATTCAGATTAATGTCACCAGTAAACGTGGGTGTGGAGCCCATCTGGTAAATTAAGTGCATGGAGCCCTTTGTACTGGAGGTGTGCAAATCAGTTCAGGTCAGTAATGGTGCAGCTTCTTTGTACCAGTACCTACTGGGTCAGAGATAGGCATGGGACATTTTGCATCAGTGTACAGAGCCTTTTGGGCTCAGAGCTCTTTGAGTCCATATTGGTACTTGACCTTATGACTAATGTTGATGCAGAAACTTTGGGTTTGGGGTGGATGCAGAGCCCTTTCTTTCAGTTAGGAAGGGAGCCCTTAAGGTTAGAAATGGGTATAGAGCCTGATGAGCCTGAACATGGAGCACTTCGTTTGGTGGCAACCATGGAGTCTTTTGTATTGGTGCATAACTAAGCCCTTTGGGTTAGTGAATTGTATGGAGCCTGATGAATCTGGGCATAGATCCCGGTGAGACAGTAATGGGAACAGAGTTCTTGGACTGCTGGGCTGTGGTGCTGTTCAGACTGGTAATAGGTGCAGAGCCTGACGAGCCTGGGTGCATAGCCCTTTAAGTCAGTGATGTTTATTTTTTTAACTACATGTTTATTATTTTTAGCAAAGCACATACAGTAAAATGATGCAGACTTAGAGCATATAAATAGAAAAAGCAGTCGATGAGGGGGCCACTCCTCTTAATATGAACAAGGGTATCATTCTATGTCAAGAGATATGTCATACAGGGGTAGTATCCTTAATAACAATTATAACAGTGTTTCAGTTAGATGAATAAAATACTGTGTGATGGAGTCCATGACCTGCATAGCTGTTACACTAAAATACTTTAAAACAAAAGGTCCAACAAGGTCCTCATCCCCTGAAAAAGGAGGAGTAGAGAAATGTCATTGTATTGCAAGGTTTCACACTATTATTTGTAACTCCAACAAAATTTAAGCTAACCTGTAAATATCCACTGAACGAAATGATATTAGGTGCTCAAAAATACAAACACAGAGTGATAAAATATACAAACAGTAATAACAATACAAACAAAGGCAAGCTATATAAGCTAAACAGTCTCTGTAAAAATTCAAGTGGAGAGACTAGCAAACCATAAAAGAGCCTTCACAGTTCCAAGGACGTGGGAATAAACAGTCTGAAAAGTGAAGACAGACTAGCAAAACTGAAAGCCAGTCAGTAGCTCAGTAACTGAAACAAGGAGAGGCACTCTCTTTCAGGTAAGGGCACCTGAATCTGAGTCCCCCTGAGTTTCAGGATCAGGTTGACATGCAGCATGCTTTTGAGACCATTTAAGGGCATCAGTATGATCAGTAAACAGAAAAACTTTGCTATTAAACACAGTTCTGAGCCACTCTGGGAAGACCATTCCATGTGTGATGTTCACTTCCCTAAGCATGGCGTGGATCCCATCAAACCATTTATTTTTTTGCCTTGTAGCAAAAGTTAGATCTGGAAATATTTGGATTCACTGTCCCTCTTGATGAAGATTTTCTTTTCCTGCAAGAGAGTGCTAGCACAAAATCTCTGGTTTCGATCCAATCGGTGACTGCAACGATGGTGCGTGGGGCATCGGGGTTATCAGGCCATCCTCTAGCGGTCACACGATAAGCTTTCTGAATATTGAGTGGCCTATTCTGGAGCTCATTTCTGAACAGCTGGTGAAACCAAACTCTCAAAAACAAAAGGTGGTGATCCCCCTTGCATCCTTCCAGCATTCCACGAAGGCGAAGGTTAGCTGCTTGTGCCTGATTCTCCAACATTTCAATTCATGTGCAAAGATGGGTATTTTCTTTCACGATGGAAGTTGCAGCCCCCATTGCAGACCCAGATCACTTAGTAGCCTCCAGTGTGGCAGTTTGCAGGGCATCCATGGAAGTTTCCAGGGTAACCCCCTGTTAGTAAGAGTATCAGATTTGGTGGAGGGCCACACCACCATTTGAATTAGGTAATTGATTTTGATGCCTAAAGTTTGTAGGGTCTCTTCAGATTGTTCTACTTCTGCCGTTGCCGACTGCGTGGTCAGAGCCATCATAGCAGTCTTACTTCTTGCACCTTCCTGCTGCTGTTTCTCCTTCTGTGACGTGCCTGTCATGTCCCAAACATTTTCCTATTTCAACAGAAGCCATTTATTTGTTTCAGGATCAACTGAAAAATGTTATTTTTAAGTGTTAAACTACTAGTCTAAGGGGCTTAAATTAATAGTGGCCATTTTGTTCAGGCTCCACAGCACCCCCCCCCCTTCAATGATGAGTATAAAGTGCTTCTTTCTCGGTGGGGCACTTGATTATACAGCCTACTAATGGATGAAGATTGTTAAGTCTTAAGCTGGGGTGTCCATTGGACATGAGGCAAAGAAGTTAATATTGTAGCAGTGATGGTTATTAAAGACACTTAAAGAGCTAGTAGAAGCAAAACAGACAGGAAAATTATACACATTTTAAGAAGTGGTCAGTTGTAACTTTTTATTTCTGAAATATTTTGCTTTTTCCCTTTGCTCAGTAGAAAGTTTTTTAATATGATGATAGTGTGTTGTATGTGTTGAATAGCTTTCAGCCTGGCAGCTGACATATCTATCCCTAGTTCCCCCACTACATTATCAGCATTGTGATCTCATTGACAATGACATCACAGGTGACTGACCTGACCGCTACTTAGTGGCTGTTCCTAAGCAGCAGTGATGTCACAGTCAATGAGGTCACAGTGCTGAGGAAGTAATGGGTGGAACAGAGCTAGATATGTCAGCTGTAGCTGGTCCATTGGCACAGCAGTAGTGTCTTCTGCCAGCAATGCCGATGCCCTGGGTTCAGAAACAGACCCAGGGAGATGGAGGGCCGGCTGGTGGAGGAGGTTCAAACATCCTGTAGACTGCTTTCCTCCTCCAGGGAGAGGATGGGGAAGCATTCAGTGCCTGTGTGACCTCTGGCAGAGGCCAGAGATAGCTGCAGCCAGAGCTCACATTGTTGGGAGGTGTGTCGGACATTGGCGCTTATGCGCCACACGTCATTGCACACATGCCTCCCCAGAGGAGACTGTTTGGCAAAATGCCAGCTGCAGTATGATGCCCCACCTCACACAGCCCCACTCTACTACCCCCGGGACCCTCAGCAGAGACATCTGTAGGGAACCAGGCTCTAAGTCTGTCACATCGTGCTTACTCAGCGGTCCCACCCTGGGGGGCAAGCCAGGGACGATGACCACCCGAACTAAGTCCTGCGGATGGTGGGTGCCAGCCAGAGGGGTAGGAACTAAGCCTTAGTCAGATCCAGCACCAAAAAGCACAAAATAAAAAAAAGATATGTCAGCTGTCAGGCAGAGTGCTGTTCCACACAGCACACCTACTAACATTAGGTAAACAATATTCTAATTAACTAAAGAGAAAATAAGTACCTCAGATATAAAAGGGAATGGCTGACTGCTTTTAAAAATGAATATTAGTTTTAGGCAGTACACTAGCTCTTTAAGGTGCTAGGGTGCAAAACCTAGTGAAGGCAGCATGGTCACTTAAAAGTTGACTGACACTAGCACAGGGGATTTGGCTGAGTGAGATGCACTCTCCTATGGACAACTCACCTGACAACCCACTCCTGGCCAGTGGATTCTTGGAATGCAACACAGGCAATGTTCTTGGATGCCAGGAGGGAGGGAGGGATGGTCAAGGTTCTCCTGTCTTTCTACTGGCTCCTGTAGAGGCCAAGGGGAGGTGATGTTGTATGTCGAGACACCTGGCCCACCCAGACCAGCATGTGCAAAGTCATTAACATACACAGGAGGTATGTGGGGGTAACAATGAGGAAGAAAAAGACAAAAGAAAATGTTCATTGCAAGATGACGACCACACTGGGTTGACCGTCAGAATGCTGGAGAAGCAGCATAGTTTTATCGTTTAATTTTCGTTTTATTTATATCTTTTTCTTTTTCTTTTTAGTTGTATTTGTGTGCTCCATAATAGTATTATTTTTAGATAGTGATTAGTTTAGTTAGTGAGGGATTAAAAAGTGAGTGAAGTTATTGTAGTGCGTTTTTGGCTTAGCTAGCAGCATTTTCATGAATGACTCCTTAGTTTTGGAGTCTACTGTTTAAAAGTTCTCTGGCCCATAGAATCAGAAATGGAGGAGGTTGCGTAATCAGACAAATGTTATTTACCTTCTTTGTCCATCTGGCTGTTTGATCCTGAGGTTTTGACGACTTGTGCTGGGACCTTGACGAGGAGTCCGTTTTGCTTCTGTTTTTCACGTCCTGCACCATAACTGTTTTCGGGGGAGCGGCGCTGGGTCGGTGGTGGAGCATGCTGGAGAGTGTGCAACTGGGACTTGGTTTGCTGTTGGACCGTTTGTTAGCCCGGAACTGCTTCTGAGGGACTCCGGGGCTGTCGTGGAGATCGAGGGGGCTTGTGTTAGAGTCGTTTTCTCCAGGACTGTGGTTTGCTCTGATATTTGGGATCTGGTTCACTTCTTTCTCTCCCTTATCAGTGCTTGCACGGGGGTTGGGTTCGGGGTGCTACCTGAAGGTTGATCCTGAACCTGTTATCCCTAAGCTCTCCAAGGATTCAGCCAGTGGGCGGTGTCTAAGGTGTGCTGAGGTGTGGAGTTGCTGGTGATTGGGGAGGGAGGAGGACTGTTGTGGAATATTGCAAGCCTGGTCTGGGATAATTATATCTTGATGCTTTGAAGGATGAAGGTTCCTTGTTTGAATCATTCTGGAGACCCGGGAAGCCTAATTGGATTTGAGCTGGACGATCGGACTACAGCGTGGTTTGAATTTTTCCCTCATTTTTTATTGTTTTGACCAGAGTATCATTGTTACTATGGGCAGTGAGAGAGCCTAAAGTTTAGACTTTGAAGAGTGACAGTGTCAAAGTCTCACATCATTTAATGATTTTACCCTGACAAATGTGAGAGGTATTGTTTGGGAAATCTAACTGTTTTATCTTCTGGGGAGGTGGGAGCTCCCTAGATAGAGATAAATTGCTGGTTCTGGATTATTTTTTATTTTATTTTTTTTATTTATTTATTGAATTTTGATGACCAGGTAGGCCCACTGGGCCCCGAAGGTCCCTTTTTCAGGGGCGACCCGGGAATAACAGTATATGATATTATAAACAGTTGAAACATTTGCATATACAGGTAATCATGGGTATACAGTATTCGGCTGTTTACACATAGCAGAGGGTTACATATATCTAGTTGGTAAGTTGTTATTCATTATATTCTCCATTTGTCCTACAAATTAGTGAGACAGTACTGTGGATTCATAGGTGACATAGTTCAAGAGCATTAGGATGGTTCAGAGAGAGGAAGAAAGTTAGTGCTACATTGTTTGGGGGGGTTGGATATTTTAGTTAGTTGTGGTCGTTTTGGTTGTGTCAGGTGCGGTGGCACTGGCATGCGCTTGTTGATAGAAGATGAGTCTAGTGCAGAAGCACGGCACTGATGGGGTTTCTCGTACCTCCAGCAGGAGGTTGTTCCACAAGGAAGGGGCAGCATGCGAGAAAGATTTCTGGACTGCCTTAGTCCTAACCTTGGGGACTTCTAGCAATGTTAAGCCTGAGGACCTGAGGCAGCGCTGGTTTCTTTTTACTGTGAGGAGTCCCCCAAGACTCGAGGGAGGCAAGGGACTAATTATCTTCTTCGCTAGGCAGAGTACAGGGTAACTGAGGTGAGCTCCGAAGGATGGCCAGTTAAGCTTTGCTAACGCCTCACAGTGGTGGCTTCTGGAGTGGGATAAGGTGGCACAGCGGGCCACCTTGTTGTATAGAGTCTGTAATTTACCGTACTCCAGCTTTGTGATACTCTGAATGACCGGGGCAGCATATAATAGTGTTGGAAGTAGGACACTCGCTGCAATAGCAGTCCTAGCTTCAGGGGTTAACAGTTCCTTGAGCCGATATAGTAATCCAAGTTTTGTATGGATTACTTTAGTGACCTGGTCCACATGTTGTTTGAACGTGAGACCTTGGTCAAAGGTGAGGCTGAGGTACTTTGTTGAGGGGACTACTTCCAGCTTGTTGCCCTCCAGGGACGAGAGTTGGAGTAGTTGTGATCTATCTTGTCCAAGGGCTCTTGGTCTGAACAGCATAGCTTTGGTTTTATTGGTGTTATTTTGCTGCTGCTTTGAAACCTTTGTGCCCTGCTTTAGTTAGTTTGTTTTACTTTTGGGGGTGGGGGGGTTGTATTTGTTTTATAGATTGTGTTGTTCTTGTATGGTTATATATTATTTGGTTTGGGTTATTTGCTTTTAGAAAAATGTGTTGCCCAGGGTCGACAGTTAAGCATTATTCCCCCTCCAGGTTGAGGGATCTTCACCCTTTTTGTTGCCCCCCTCTTTCCCCAGAGGTGTATAGACGATGTAGGGGATTGGGAATAGCAAGAAGGGTTCAAGTGGGGACTCGGCCTGTTGGGGGAATGGAGAGAAGTGGGCGGATTGGGATTGTGGGGACAAGGAGACACCCTGGGGCAGAATGGGTCCAGGAAAGGGGTTTTCCCTGTTTGGTTCCCATACCCAAGGATTCTGCTAATTGCAGACAGGAAACTCGGTCTTCCCTGGCTGCTCATCGAACTTGGGCGGTATTATGCAATGCCAGGTCGATTAAAAACAAGACCTCGATAATTGGGGATCTTGTTAATTCAACTGACCTGGCTTGCATCACCGAGACCTAGTTGGTTAGAAATGCGGGTCCTGTTTTGGCTTCAGCAGTTCCACCCGGGTACTCGGTGCTGCACTGCCCGAGGATCGATCGTAGGGATGGGGGTGTGGCCCTTTGTTTTAAATCAGAACTGAACCTGAGGGAAATTCCAGCAGGAGCCATCAACTCCTTTGAATGTATCATGGGTGAGGGTGTGGGGTGCAGGATTCTTCTCATCTACTGTCCACCAGGAGATGTGAATGTTTTCCTGCGAGAAGTCGCGGACTTCATCGCCAACCTAACATTGGGACACCATAGATGGCTGATCCTTGGGGATTTCAATGCTTGGTTCGATGACGAACTCTTGCAGTTTGGACAAGACTTCCTCCAGTTAATGAGTTCTCTGGACCTCACACAGGTTGTTTCCTCCTCGACCCACATTGGTGGTCATTCATTGGACTTGGTGTTTCTCCTGGGGATGGAGATATCCAACTTGGTGGTGGAACCAATTGGGTGGTCGGACCATCATACCATCTGCTTCAGTTTTGAGGCCCCCCCCAAGAGCCCTGCCCCTATGGAGATGGTCCAGTACTGCACCTTGAGGGGTGTATCCCCAGATGGTCTGATGGCGGTGCTGGACATATCAGTCATGCTGAGGGAATGTGCGGATCCAGGGGATCTTGCACTCACCTATAATAAGGCGGTGACAGAGGCCCTGGATTCCATTGCTCCTGTTCGTGTTCGTCCACTCTCCCTTCACCCTAGGTCTCCATGGTTTGATGAGGACTTGAGGGACTTAAGGAGAGTTGGATGAAGGATAGAGAGGTGATGGTGGAGGTTCGGCCTGGTGTGTGACAGGTTTAGTTTGATGGACCATTATTTGGTCTATCAATCAACAATTTCCCATAAGAAGGCAGAATTCCTGTCCCGGGGAAATTGCTGCTGTGTGGAATCGACCAGCTCAGCTTTTCCGGACTGTGGACAGACTGTGCAATCCACTCTGTCTTCAGCCAAGAAATGCTTTTTCACAAGAGCAATGTGAGGAGATTGTTCGATTCTTTGCAGATAAGGTTGCCACGATCAGTTCTGATATCAGCCTGAGCCTTTCTCTAGGGAGTAGCAGTGGTCAGCAGGAGATGTTGGACTCCTGGTTTGAATGGTGCAACTTTGGCCAGCCTACAATCAGTGATATTGTGATGGTTATCCAGACTTTACGTCCTACCAACTGTAGTTTGGATCTGGGCCCTATGCGCTTGCTTGTTGGCTGCATTGATGTCATCAGCCTGGTCCTTGCTGAGATAGTCTGGTTATCCTTGGAGAGGGGAATTTTTCCAGCTTCTCTTAAAGAGGCCATGGTTCGGCCTCTTCTTAAGAAGCCCTCCTTGGATCCTGACTATCTAGCAAACTACAGGCTGGTCTCTAACCTTCCCTTTTTGGGTAAGGTTATTGAGAAGGTGGTGGCTTTACAGCTGGAGGACCATTAGACCAGCCACAATATCTATGATTCTCTCCAGTCTGGTTTCAGGAAGAGACACAGTACTGAGATGGCTCTTGTTTGGGTACTGAATGACCTCCTGATAGCGAGAGATTGAAAGACTCATTCCATCTTGGTCCTTCTTAATCTCTCTGTAGCATTTGATACTGTGGACCATGGTGTGCTGTTGGATCACCTGCGGCTTATCTGTGGACTTTCCGGGGTTGTCCTCAGATGGTTTCGATCTTACCTCACGGGTAGGACTCAGAGAGTGGTGTATGAGGTTTGTACCTCAGCTCCATTCTCCCTACCCTGTGGGGTTCCACAAGGATCCATTCTAGCACCCATGCTGTTTGCAGTGTATATGCTGCCATTGGTAGTGATTATTAGATGGTATGGCTTGAGTTTTCACTGCTATGCAGATGATATTCAGCTATGCATGTCTTTTGTCCCTGAACAAGATGATGCTGTCTCAGTGCTCAACAGCTCTCTGACTGAAATTCAGGCCTGGATGAATGTGAGCTGGCTAAGGTTGAACCTCGAAAAAACTGAGGTGTTGATTGTGAACCCGGGTCATCGTGAGGCAGGTATGTTGGCAGGTTCACCTTCGGGTTTGTGGCTTGGAGGTGTCCAGCTAGCTACCTCAGACTGGGTGTGGAACCTGGGCATTATGTTTGATGACTGTCTGACCCTAAAATCACAGATGTCAGCAGTTGTTAAAACTCCTCTTTACCATCTGAGAAATATCGCCCAGGTGAAACATTTGGTTCCTCCCGATGATCTTCCAACGTTGGTTCACACCTTCGTTACCTCCCGCCTTGACTACTGCAATGCCCTTTACCTAGGGCTGCCAGGGGTTGATATTCGCCACTTGCAGCTGGTGCAGAACGCGGCAGCCAGGCTATTAACTGGTGCTTCAAGAGCCAGTGATATAGTGCCTGTGCTCCGCGGTCTGCACTGGCTGCTGATACAGTGGCGGATCACCTTTAAGTTTGTTTTGTTAACCTATAAGGCCCTACATGACCAGGGACTGAGTTACCTGAAAGATCTGTTTTGTCCCTACTGTCCCCTCCATCCACTCCAATCCACCGATGAGGGATTGCTAGAGGTTCCCAGGGTATGTTTGCAAACATCTGGAGCAAGGGCATTTAGCTTTGTTGCTCCATCCCTGTGGCACTCTCCACCTCATTGGGTATGAGATTGCCTATCCATCCAGAGTTTTAAAACTGTTTTAAAAACTAATCTTTTCAGCCTGGCATTTGATGATTGATGTGGCTGTCTTAGTTTGTTATGCTGCTATTATACTGTCTTCTGCTGGAATTTATATGCTTGTTTATAATTATTTTTATTTTATGTATTTTATTGTACAGGCGCCTTGGTTTCAGAAAAGCGCCTTTTTATAAATAAAACTGATTTGATTTGATCACTCCAGACTGCTCTGCACAAGCAGCCCCAGGAATACACTTAGTCTCTTTAAGGCAATGAAGGCAATCTTCTCATCAACCTTATGACTGTTCCCTCTCTTGTGTGGCCTGTCACTGTGGGGCTTTCATTGTGGGGTATCTCCTCCTTCATAGTCTGTTCATAGTTCAAGCAGTGGCCAGTGAGACTTGTGGGAAGAAGGTGGCTGGAGGCTGAAAGACCAGGAGAGGAGGGAACCACTGCTAGCCAAAAAAGGCAAAAAAAGTAAATTAAAGAAAAAAGAAGCTGACTGCAGTTACTGAGGCATGGAACTCATGGAGTGGCTTAGCTACTTACAGAGTTGCTAGGTTTAAGAGATACTGAGTTCCAAGGAAGCAGCTCAGTTGTGTTCATTTAAGGTCTTGTAGAGGCATGGACCTAGTTGCGTGATGCTTAATAGAGCTTGATTGGTTGGCTGTGGAGCCCTTAATTGAATGGTTGGCACAGAGCCCCCATTACTAGCTTTATGGGTCCTGAGTCTTAGGGAGGTGGCAGAGCCCCTACATTCTTATATTTCTCACTGTGGTTTAGAGCTTAACTCATGGGGTAGGTTTTTTGGCGTGTGGAGATTTAAATCAATTGGAGAGTGTACGCCCTCAATAGAGTGGGTGTGCAGACTACTAGATGAGAGATGGCATATACTGCTTACCAAAAAGCAGCAGTGGGAGTACTGGCCAAAAGAATGGACAAGGCAGTCAGGAAGGATTTCAACTGAATGAGAAGGGAGGGTGCTGCTTTAGGGAATCACAAAAGGTATTAGATAGATGCAGGGAATAACTGTGGGAAGAACAGCCAAACTGGGGAGCACCAGGAAAGGTGATCCTCAAGGGGACTGAAGAGGCAAAGGGGCAGTTATCCTCATCTGCAACAGGAAAAAAAAGATGCACTAAGTAAATTCTTGCTTCTCAAAAGGATTCAGGTAAGTGACCAGATGGGTAGGAGCACTCACATGAACTACTCAATTAGAAATCCCTCTGGCCACATCAAAGTTGCAGGTGCAATAATGTTTTTATTCAGATTCCACAGGCAGATATTTCACAGACACTGGAATCCCCAGCACTTCAAGCCTCTTTGTAAGTCCTTACTTGCATCCAGGCCAATAAGAAGCACACCTAGCAAAATAGGCAAGCTTAAAGGTATGATGCATACTGAACACCAAGACTTAGAGGAGCTCAAAAATACTTGTTGGGGGTGAAGACAATGAGTGACACACCAGTACTGAGGGCTATGGACTGTTCCAAAGGGATAGGCTTGACAGGAAAGGGGTGGAGTGGTTCTCTTCATAAGAGATGATGTCTTTGTGAAGGACTAGTATGACATGAGGGGATAGTTCTGGAGTTCTTCTAGGTCAAGCCAGGGGAAAAGGCCCAAAAGAGTCACCCCTGGGGCTACCTGGGGGCCAGTCAGGTAGCATGTCACCCACCCATGTCAGCCTCCTGGGGTTGGGAGTAGACTAAGAGAGTCGGGATGGGTGGCTGGAGGGCTGTGGTGGTGCTGCCATGCAGCAGCCCTTCCAACCAAGAACAGTGCTGTGGTTCCACTATCATAGTGACCACTATAGGAGCCCAGAGGGCTTGAATTCTCCACTGGTGTCACTGAATGCATGGAAGGCCTGATAAGGCACTGCCCAGGGTCAGTAGAAGGTGGTAAGGACATCGGTATTGGAACAAAAACAAGAAAACTCCATGTCTCCCAGGCCATCTTTATGATGGCTGTGGGTACCCTCAAGCCTTCTTCCATGTAGATCCCCACTGTCTTGGACAGTTGGGGAAGTGACTGATGGTCAGGGAGTTTGCCAGGTCCAGGCCTGAAGACAGATGGAGGTGGTGGCAAGAAGAAACATATGGCAAAAAAAGTCATTTGGAGGGTTTATACCAAGCTCCCAAACAGCTTAGCTAAACATGGTGCCCAGCTAGTGGGGAAATTAAGAGAGAAACCATATCAAAAGCAGTAGTGATCCTGAGGGACTTCAGTCATTTGGGCATACACTAGCAGCTTGAGAAAGCAAATGATAGGACTGAAACTAAATTCCTGTCCATTTTCAAGAACTGCTTCTTCCTGGAATAGCATGTCTAAATGGGGGACTGGGTTGGAAGACACCTCCTTGACCTTGCTCTCAGCAGTGGGGATGGGGTCATCGCCAGTGTGAATGTTAAGGAAGAAGTGTGAGAGGCAGTGACCACAACCGAGTAACCTTTTTCATGGTGACAGGGAAGATTAGCTGGGCCTAAGCCATCATTACCTAGAACTTTGGAAAAGTGGACTGTGCTAAGATGAAGGACCTGGTGAGCAAGGATCTAGAGCAGCTGTATGAGGCTAATAATGTTGACACGTGATGTGGGGTTTGTTGAAAAAGGAGCTTGAAGCAGCTTCAGAGGTCAGCATCCCTGTAAAGGATAAGGGAACTGGCTAAACAATGGCCCCCATAGCTCAACAGGGATCTTATTCAACTAATCCTGAATAGAATGCAGGTCTGTGACTGCTGGAGGGAGACAGATTGCCTCCAGGTCAGAAAAGAGTACAGAGAAACACTGAGGGACTGCAAGACTGGACTTAAGAAAGTCGAGGAAAGCTGGAAGACAAGGTACTAGTAGGAGCAGGGGGCAACACCAAAATCATCTTCCTGTACTATTGTACTTAAATGGAAGTAGGATTGTGAGAGAGTGGGATCTGACCCCTGAAAACATGGAAAGGCTGAAGTAGAATCTGTGATGGAGTTAGGGAACATGGCTTAAATACCTAATGAATGATTTGTTTTGGATTCACCACATAGACCCCATGGGAGAGCAAGTCTTTGACACCATGTTGCATGACAAGCATCTAGGCAAAGTACCTCAGTGCAGTATACACAAAACATGCACAACATGGGTTGTTAACTAGCTTGGGAGATGAAGCAGAGGAGATTGGAACCCAGTGGCATCCCTCAGGGACTGGTGCTGGTGTTGTTTGTTGATCAAAATGTTCAACAATCTAGAAAAAGAAGTCTCTGGCTGGCTGCTTAACTTCACTGATGATACAAAACTGGCCAGGGTGGTGGACTCCCTTGAGGTCGTGGGCAAACATCAGGAGGACTAGAATGAACTGGGTAACTGATCAGAATCTTGGAGTTGCAGATTCAGTGTAGCCAAATGTAAGGTGCTGTATTTGGGAAGGAAAAACAGAGTTACGACCTATACAATTTGTGGGGCTGTCTTGCTGTGGTGTAGAAGGAAAAGACCACGGGTTTTGTTAATGTGGATTTATTGTTGTATTTTAAATATAAAATCCACTTTTATCAACCCTCAGGTCTCCTTTCTCCTCCACTACAGCAAGAGGAGCCCCAAACAGTGTGCACTCCTCAGTTTTTGAGGGGATTGAAAGGTCAGTGTCAATTTTCGTCAGCCGATGTCACTTTCAGATTTGTGAATGTGTAGTCCAGTATATGGGATGGCGGTCAGCATAAACATTTTTCCTCTGTGAGCAGAGACAAAGAGTAGACAAAACAGTGGTAGAACAGATGAAGTCTGATTAGTGGAGTCTATCATGAGAAACAAGACCATGGCTCTATGTAAAACTGTTTTGATGATAGACTCTTTTAGGAGGAATAAAATGCAGGCTACCTCTAGAGTGATAGATAAAGGAAGTGATCAGAGGGGAGCACAAAAGAATATTGCTAGAGAAGCAACCAACAAGGCAAAGAGTGTATTCAAAGCAATGATTCAGTTATGAGAGTGATAAGGTTTGAGAGGAAGATGGCAATAAGGTGTGATGTTTAATATATAGTGCTAGAGGAGTTGAAATGAGAGGAGTTCCATCAGTGCACATGGTGTGTACTTGTAAATCACCTAATGAGGGAGAACAGGGACCTGGAGGCCAGATTGAGTAGGACACATGAGTTAAGGGAGCTAGAATGTTTTGTGGAGCAGTTTGTTAGTGTGCAGGGGACAGTATAGATCCACCAGAAAATAATAAAGGGGTGAGCAGAATTGTAGATAGCCAGGTGGTAGTGGGCAACAGGAAGAGAGACACAAAGGAGTAGAAGGAGGTAGGCAAATGGGAGGAAGAAGATGCAAAATAGAGACCTGGCAACTTTACTGAATGGGTTTGCTACTTCAAGGTTGGTTTATCTGAAATCTCTTTTTATGGGGTGTCGTTGAAGCACACAAGCTGCTCATGCAGAATGCTATGGTTATTACTGGGGTCATTCCTTGCGAACCTGTCTCCCTGCTTTTGTTGACACTGCTTTGTCTGCTTGTTGAAGTAGATGGTGAATCTGTTTCAAGGTGTTACTACTACTGGTATGGATTTTAAAGCCTTACAGGGTTTAGGTTTGCCCTGTATCACCTGGTGAAATATGCCCCAGACCATCAATAAAGGTCCTCCACTGACAACTTGCTAGTATTAGCTGGCTCTGTGCTGAAGTGTCTGAGCAATAGGGCTTTATTGGTTAATGTGCCAAGACTAGAATTTTTTCTCAAGCTATTAGAGTAGCAAAATCTGTGGAAGAATTAAGAGGTCATTGAACTCTCACCTCTGTTTGGAAGGGTCTGAGAATTGAAGGACTACGGTTTAACTTGGGGATAGTGGGTCTGTTTATCTCTGCATTATTTTATTTATTGGGATGCTGGTATTATGTTAATTTTCATCTGTTGTTTATGTTATATATACGTTGTGTGTATTTTTCTTTCTATTATGTATTTATCTCTTTTTCCCCCATTTTTCCGCATACGCCACACACTGCAGAATGCCCCACCCTACTGGTCACACATTACCCACCTGCTCCACCACCAGACCTCCACCCAGAGGTGGTAGGACTACAGGATGGTGACTCCCCCTCCAAAGGAGAGGAGAGCTGCCGTTAGGCAGCTCAATCCTGCTCCTGCCTTCCCCCCCCGTGCTGGCTCCCTGGTGACCTGAGTCTGTTCCCAAATCCGGGTCACCGGTGTAGCACGAGATAAGGTGTCCAGTGCTTCATCCCTCAGTGGCTCTGGGCTGGTGGGTGTATTTTTTATTATATTGCACTCTGATGGGTTTGTTAGAAAGTGTAGATGAATATTTTTTTTTAATTTATTTATACATTCGGATAAACATCTTTGAGCTTGGGAACTCATTTACAAAAGTTCCTCGTCGGATTGGTAGTTATTATAATCTTAGTAAACAGGGTACAGTAGGCAGCTCCAGTGGGGCTTTGCCATAGATAGTTACAGAGGATATAACTTTAGAACACTTCTAAACTTTAGAGCAATTCCATATAGTACACAACTAGAAGGGTAACCAGAGATCTTCCTTATAATTATTGATTGTATGGTAAAAAAACATCATGGAACTTGTGGGTGAGAAGAAAGAACAGATTTGTCAGAGGTGGCAGTCACACCTGGTGTGGGAACATTCTTTCTTGAACTATGCTTGTTTTGGGATTTGCAAGAGGGGTGCAGGCAGCTCATTTAACCAATGTGGTGCTCTGTAGGCAAAGGAGCATTGGGCTTGGTTTGTTTTACGAATGGTACAGATAGTGCATTCCTGTTCATGCTTCTGGTAGCATATTAATTATTTACAGAGAGTAGGAGATTTTGGATAGAGGGAGGTGAGAGACCCATGAGTGCCTTCATCCTTAGTAGACAAACTTGATACTTGATTCGGTCCTGCAGATTGAGCCAACTGGCTTGCGAGTAAATAATACGTGTGTGTAAGCCTATCTGCCCCAAGAATGAAATGGCAGGTCTTATTTAGCACTATCCTAACTCTGTTGAGAACTGTGTCGGTAGCTGCTCCATAAACTGACATGCCATAGTCCAGTACTGGGAGGATAGAGCTAGTTTCTGCCATAAGCTTTGCTACAGGGGTGAGGTGGTGCCTGTGTCGCAACAATTCTCCTAGTTTTGCGTTAACTAGTTTTACAATACTGTCCACATGAGGGGTGAATGAAACTGTGCCATCTAGGGTTACCCCATGGTATTTAAAAGTGATAACCTGGTCCAGGGGAATGCCTTTATTATTTAAAATGGTGAGGTAAGGGGCCTTCTGTCTCACTACTGGACCAGCTAATAGCATTGTTTTTTTTTTCTTGTAGTTTAACAGTTGTTTGTTATAAGAGAACCACTTTTCAAGAGCCTTGAAACTGCTTTGGAGTTCATGTGTTAGGATCACTGGTTTTGGGCCACTAGTGTATACGGACGCATCATCTGTGTACAGACAAATCTTTGATGGACCGGCCACAGGGAGATTGTTAACAAATAACCCAAATAAATGATGGTGAAGATAATAAAGATGATGCTAAAGAGGGAGAAGGATGAATCACCAACTGATTAGCAAGAAAAATATGTATGAGGTACTCTAGGCAGTGGGTAAAATAAATTAGAGACCTATCATCCATTGGGGAACTAAGATACCAGTGAGAAGGCAAGGTACTTGGAGACCTGATAATTATAGCGTTATAGATAGCACTGTGAGTAGAGGCAATAAGGAGCAAAATGTATTAACCTGTCTGCTTGGCACTGGGGTGGAGTACGTGAATGACAGACTATTAGAGTTAAAGAGAGGAACATGAATTGAGACATCAGTTGTGATTTACAGTATATGGGCATAAACAGTATATATATACCATAGGTGGATAGATGAGCATGTCAGGAAGACATTTGATAGCCTAAAATGGATACTGAGAGATAGAGGCTGCAGCGTAGTAACATAGAACATAGAAACATAGACTTTGATGACAGATAGGGACCGCTTTGCCCACCCAGTTTGCCCATTTCCCTACCTATTGGATAAGCTGCAGATCCTAGTTAACCAACAGTCTACTTCCTCCTACCCTCCAATAGAATTGCTTTATGTCTGTTCCATGTATTTTTGAATTACCCCACTGTTTTTGACCCCACAACCTCTTCAGGAAGGAGATTATATGCATCCACTACCCTCTCCATGAAAAAATACTTCCTCACATTGCCCCTGAACTGTCCCCCCCCACTATCTTCAAATTGTGCCTCCTTATTCTTGCACATCTCTTTTTTTGAAATATGCTACCCTCTTGGACTTTGTTGATTCCTTTCAGATACTTGAAAGCTTCTATCATGTCCCCCCTCTCCCTCCTTTCCTCAAGGGTATACGTATTAAGCTCCTTTAGTCTCTCTTCATATGGCTTCTGGTGCAGACCCTGCACCATTTTAGTTGCCTCCTCTGACAGCCTCCATCCTGTCTATGTCTTTGCAGAAATGGGGTCTCCAGAACTGCACACAGTACTCAGATAGGGTCTCACCAACTGTCTGTGCAGAGGATAACAACTTCCTTTTTCTACTGGTGATGCCTCTCCCTATGCATCCCAGTAACCCCAACCCTCCTTACTGCCTTCTCCATTGCTTGTCTACCTTTAGGTCATTTGATATGACTACCCCCAGGTCCCTTTCCATTTTTGTTGTTGTTAGTGCCCCCCATTGTGTACTATTCCCCTGGGTTTTTGTTTCCCAGGTGCATTACTTTGTACTTCTTTGTACTGACTCTAAGCTGCCATACTTTTGACCATTCCTCCAACCTTGCCAAGTCCCTTCTCATCCTTTCCACCTCCCCTTGTGTATCAACCCTGTTTCAGATCTTTGTGTTGTCTGCAAAGAAGCCTACTTTTCCTTCCAGTCCCTTTGCAATGTCACTTATAAAGATATTAAAGAGGACCAGTCCCAGTACTGAACCCTGCGGTACTCCACTAGTAACCACTCTTTCTTCGAAGTGGACTCCGTTTACTATTACCCTCTGTGTCCTGTTGTCCAGCCAATTTTTTACCCAGGCCACCACCCTGGGACCCACTCCCAGGCTGGCTAACTTGTTTATTAATCTTTTGTGTGGGACTGTGTCAAATGCCTTGCTAAAGTCTAGGTAGACCATGACCACAGCCCCTCCCTAGTCTACTGCTTTGGTCACCCAGTCAAAGAAATCTATGAGATTCATTTGACATGATCTTCTCACTGTGAATCCATGCTGCCTTGGGTCCTGTGCCCCACTGGCTTCTAGGTACTCAACAGTTCTTTCTTTCAGACGTGATTCCATCATTTTCCCTATCATGGAGGTCAAACTAACAGGTCTTCAATTTTCTACTTCTGCCTTGCTCCCGCTTTTGTGAAGGAGAATCACATCCGCCCTCCTCCAGTCCTCAGGTATCACATCATCCTCCCATGATTTGTTAAAAAGTGTAGTCAGTGGTGTCACTAGTTCTCCCCCTTGTTCTTTTAGAATTCTGGGATGAATCCCATCAGGCCCCATTGCCTTGTCCACTTTCAGTTTTAGGAGTTCTTTCACGACCCTTTCTTCTGTGAATGGGCTGGTATAGACCTCCCTATCCAGAGTGCTTCTATTGATTGGTTTAGGTACCTCCCCCTCCTCTTCTTTTGTGACTACTGAGCAGAAGTATTTGTTCAGTATCCCTGCTATTTCACTGTCACCCTCTGCCCACCCTGCTCCCCTTTATTAAGCCTCACTGTCCCTCCCTTGGTCTTTGTTCACTCCCTAATGTACCTATAAAAGGTTTTATCCCCCTTCTTAACCGAGTTGGCTGTGTTTTCCTCGGTTTGGGCCTTTGCTATTCTGACTGCCTTCCCCACTTCCTTCTGCTTTAACTGGTACAGTTCTCTGTCCTGCTCCTTCTTTGTTTCCTTATACTTCCTGAATGATATCTTTTTCTCCCTAACCTTCCAGCCACCTCTTTTGAGAACCATAGTGCTTTTTTTCCTTCATTTTAATTTGTTTATTTGCTTCACACAAAGGCTTGTCGCCTCTGTGATGGCAGTTTTGATTTTTCCCCATTCTTCCTCCACTCCTCCTTCTTGCTTGTTTGCTAATGCTTTTCTGAGGCACTCTCCCATTTTGCCAAAATCAGCCCTCCTAAAGTCCAGTACCCTTGATTTTGTATGGCTTGACTCTACGGCTGTGTTTATTGTGAACCATACTGTTTGGTGGTTGCTTGTTCCCAGATGGCTACCCACTTCTACATCTGAGATCCGCTCTCTGTCCCCATTTGAGAGTACCAGGTCTAAGATTGCTCCCTCCTGAGTGGATTCCAACACTAGCTGTCTGAGGAATGCCCCCTGTAAAGTATCGAAAATTACCCTGCTCTTGGATGTGGCTGCAGCAAAGGTACTCCTGTTAACATCTGGCATATTCAGATCAACAATATCTCCCCTTTTTCTGCCATTCTAAGGATGCCTTCTATCATTTCCTTGTCCATTTCCTCCCCCTGAGATGGGGGTCTGTATACAACCCCCATGCGGATTGTGGGACCATTTCCTGTCTCCAAGGTGACCGATAGTGCCTCCTCTCCTCCCTGTTTAACTTTTAGTTCTGTTGCTTTGATTCTTTCCTTATGTAGAGAGCTACTCCTCCTCCTCCTCTTTCACCTTCCCTGTCCCTTCTGTAGATTGTGTACCCTGGTATGTTGACATCCCAGTCATGGTTCTATGTGTACCATGTTTCTGTGACTTCCACAATATCCAGGTGTCCCCTTGCCTTGTCTTCCATCAAGGCCACTAGCTCAAGGAGCTTGTTACCCAGACTATGGGCATTGGTACTCATCATCCTCCATTTTTTGATGGCCTTACCCTTTTTAGCCCTCTCCCTGTCCTTAGTGCCTTTTTCTCCATTTACCCCTGTCCTGCTCGCTATCGACTTCTCTACCTTGGTGTTTACCTCGCTAACTACCCTGTTTCATGTGGGGGCTGGGATGTCCCTTCTCCTTTACAGTGCCTCCCTCCTTGGCTAGTTTAAATGCTTGTCAATGAAGCATTTAAACCTGTCACCTAGGATCCTGGTTCTCTGCCTGGACAGATGCAGACCATCACGCCAGTATAGGCCTGCATCCCTCCAGGTGGACCCCCAGTCCTCAATGAAGCCCAAATCCTCAACTCCACACCAGTATTTCAAACATTCATTGAATCCCATGGTGTGGAGTACCCTAGTCTCACCCATGCCATAGACAGGCAGCACCTCAAAAAAGGTTACCGTGTGTGCTACTTGTCTATGGCCCCTCCTTAACTTCACAAACCTCTCCTGCACTGCTCTGATCCCATTTCCAACCAGATCATTTGTCCTGAGGTGGACAATGATGTCCAGCTCCCTCTCCTGTGCAGCTGCCTCCATGATCCTCAGGATTCACTTCCTGTCCCTCCCAGCCATGGTACCGGGCAGGCATCTTACCTCCCTCTCCCATCCCTCTCCCAGTTCTACCCTCTTAATGATTGAGTCCCCCATCAGGAGTTGTTTGCTTCCTTGTGGGGTCTTGTGCCACCCTCTTCTCAGTCTCCTTTGTGGAGGTTCCCAACATCCTCCTTGCTGTCCACTGCAGGTGTCTCCACAGAGGAACTACACTCTGCCAGAATGGCATATGCATTGTGGAGAGGTACAACTGGGGGATGCACCTCTGATCCACCATCCTCACCCTCCCTGAGCCCACCGTGGTCCAGCCACTCCTCTTTCTTGGCAACCTCTGAGGCAGTGGCTCTGGTGGTCCCTGGCTGGGGGAGGAGGTTTCCTGAATCCTTGCCAGGTTGGCCTGGAGATGTGCGACCTCCTCCCTCAGACCAGAGAGATGCATGCAAATAGGGCAGCATCGCAGCCTCCAGAATGTCTCCTGGAAAACTGCTGCCCCACAGCCAGTGCATTGCACTACTCCCCACATGTCTCACTCCTTTCCTTTTTTTTAAATTTATAATTTTTTTTGTGTTTTTGTTAGTGTGTGAGAATGTGTGTGTGCATTTTCCCCCTATGCAGTGTGCTGGGCTATTATGGTTATGACAGGTGTATGTCCTTTTCCCTTTTGGGGAAATGATGTCAGAACCCCTGATATAAAGGAAATCATGCACTTGGTGCGGGTGGGTTGAGGGGCAGGGTGGGTCGGACCAAGCCCATGTCCTCCAGAAACAATCAGTTACAGCTCTGACCCACCACCCTGGTGAGTGTTTTCCTTCCTTTCAGCAAGACAACCTGCACAACAATTTAACAATTTAACAGAAAATATACCTTGCAAAAAACACTTTGAATCAGAGAAAAATAAAGCAGTAATCTCTAAGCAAAAAAACAGTAACAAAACCTGCAAGCACAACCTGCAAGCATAAAACAAAATAGTAAGACCACAGTAAATCTGCTTAGCCAAAAGAAGCCTTAATGTTTCTCCTTTCTCTAATAATGTTGCTCCTTGCTCTTTCCTTTCAAGCAAACCTAGAAGAAAAGAGCTCAGGTGAAGCTAAATGCTTTGTGCCAGTAAATCAAGTCTTCCACCTCAAGTGTTGAAGATACTACCAGTGCCAAGCAAAAGTCCCATAAGACAGAACATTCAAAGTGCTGAATGTTTGACTGCAAAACTGAGTAAAGAGAGAGGATTACAAGTTTATGAGGCACTGGGGAATTTCTGGAAAGAAAGAAGCTGCACTGGAATGATGGAATAAACAGAAGAGTGGTTAAAATACTTGTTGAGAGAATTTTTTGAACAGTAAATACAGAGTATAACTAAAACATGTTTGTTGCCATATTGGTCCTTGCACAACAGGATGCACAAATTAGGTGATTTGTTTGAGTTCAAAAGTTTAAGATTTTTCTGTAATCTCTGTTTGTCCAATAAAAGGTATAAAATCACCTAATTTGTTTAGGTGATAACTAGTGAGCTGGGGGGGGGGTATAGGAGAAGAATAAACTACAGTGACAGTACAGTTCTTTAGAGCCAAAAAAGGGGTCAAACAGTGTCACTATAGTAAGTATTAATAAAGCTTATAATAGGAAAAACAAAGCAGAGAACAGATAGAGAGCTTAAATCAAACACTAGATCAGAGATGAAAGTTCTTGCCAGTAAATGCAAGGAGCTTAAACTGACAAGCTAAGCAAACATGAGGATGTAATAGCACAGGAGAAGATTGACATAGTTGTATAACCAAGACATTGTAGGAGCAGACTGACAACTGGGGAAGGGCATGGGGGAGGGGTATAAACTGTTTAGCGGATGCAAACACACAATAGAGGACAAGCTTGTGAATTTGTAGCTGCTGCATGGTCTCAGGCAGCCAGCCCATCAATTAAAATTTAAATCCAAATGTCCATCACATACAGGATAGGAAAACAACACTTGCATTACAAAAGTTTAATTTAATCTGACATGGTAATAACAGTGCTTGCTACAAAGAAAAGTGCGAAAGAAACGCCTAGCCAGTCTAGAATAACTGATTAAGTGCTCCTCTTGAAGTCAGATCAAATAAAACTTTTGCAATGACTGTGTTGTGTGCCTGTCCTATGAGCACTGGTCATTTGGACTCATTATAAACTGGTAAGAAGTTATACACAAGAGAAAGGGGGAAGTAACATTATACACTATAACAAAATATTGTGGCTTGATGAGAGGGTAATGAGGAAGTTGACTGCTTAAACAAGTGCATAGGGAACTAAGGAAACATTCTGTACTCATAATAATAATAATAATAACCATCATAATAAAGATGATGAGGAAGCCCCAGGTTTCCTGCAGTGACCATCTGCTTTAAAAGTTGGGGGTCAGCCTAGCAAATCTGGGGGCAGAAATAGAGTATCTTTGTAGTTGTACTACGTTACTTGACATGGCTGCAAACCTTTCAGTACACAGGCTCATTGCAGAAGCACAGCTTTCATCTTTGTGTGTCAAAGAACCTACTAGCGATGGGGCAGTGCTGGATCTGGTACTTACAAATGGGAACAGTGTTGCAGACATTACACTGGGCAGTCCTTTGGGTACCAATGATCACCATACAGTGTGGTTTAACATACACACAGGAACAGAGGTTTACCACATGAGGATGAGGATCCTAGACTTTGGAGGGCAGATTTTAAAGAACTGGGGACTGCCTCCGAAACTTACTTGCGGATTGCCAGGGAGGGGTAGAGGAACAATAGTAAAAATGAAGGAGGGCATAATAAAGCCAACCTACCTTTGTGTGAAGGAAGTGAGTAAAAGCAGAACTAAAAAGAGACCATTATGGGTCTCTAAGGATGTGGCAAAGGTAATAAGGGAAAAAGGGTGGCTTTCAGACCGTATAAAGAAACACTGGGGGAGGAGGGATACCTAGCAAAGCAGAGGGAAGCAGCTAAGGTGAGGAGAGAGCAAAGGCACAGACAGAGGAAAGGGTCACTAAGGAGGTCACTAAAGGTGATAAGACTTTCTTCAGATACATAAGTAAGAAGAGGACAGCAAGGGGAGGGATAAAGAAGATTAGAAACATTGAGGGGGGGACTGCGTAGAAGAGGTACTTCTGCTCAGTCTTCACAATGGAGAGAGGGGACAGACCACCAGGGAGCAGCAGGAACACTGGAGTGGAGAGGTGGACACAAGTCCATTTTCAGAGCAAAGAGTCTAGAAGGGACTTGCAGCTCTGAAGGTGAAAAAAGCTATGGGACCGGATGGGATATACCCCTGAGTTCTAAAAGAATAAGGGAGGTGCTAGCTGCCCCACTGACAGCCTTATTCAACAGCTCACTGGAAACAGGCATGGTTTCAGAGGACTGGAGAAAAGTTTATGTAGTCTCTATGCATAAGTGCAGCAGCAGGAAGGATGCTAACAACTATAGACTGGACGTTCTTATTTTAGTGATAGGAAAATTAAGGGAAACCCTGCTAAAGGAAAGACTGGTACAGTATCTTGATTCCAATGGGTTGCAAGACCATAGGCAACATGGAATCATGGGGGTGAGGGTCATGCCAAACAAATGTGATGTATTTCTTTGACTGGGTGACCAGGGAAATAGATGGGGCGGCAATGGATGTGGTCTGTCTGGATGTTTGCAAGACCTTCAACACAATGCCGCACAGGTGCTGATAAATAAACTGAGCAGCCTAGGGGTGGGATCCAAAGTAGTGACTTGGGTTAGAAACTGGTTAATGAATAGGAGACAGAGGGTGGTGGTAAACAGCACTCACTGTAATGATGGGAGAATGATCAGTGGGATGCCATGGGGCTCAGTGCTGGGACTTGATCCTTTTCAGTGTCTTCATAAGTGATATTGCAAAAGAACTGGAAAGGAGGACTTCCGGTTCCACCTCAGGAACATTTGGTTGTGCAAATACATGGCTTTCCTGCCTGGTGACATAATTGTATTTTATTTTATTTGAAAAAGTTTCACCAGGAAGGACATCATGAGCTGTAATAGCTTGTTTCCAGATGTGTCCTGGGAGAGAGGGGTTACAAAGGAGGATACAGTAAGCATTACAATTACAGAGTGAATACAGAAAACAAACAGTATAATCCATCAAAATGCAGAGAGGTAATATTAATACAGTAGCATACAACTTGAATTTAGTACATATACAGCAGTGTAACAAAGAGACAATCACATACACCCTGTCAGAGTAGGCTATACATTTCAGATAAGCAATGCAGAACAGGCTTAGGCTTTACTATATACATTTGATTTCCAGAGAAAACAAAAGAACACTACATGTAAAGGGCTTTATTATGCATTGCCATGAGTGAAGCTTAGACTGTAAAGTGCTATAGCCAACCAATCTAATTGTGATTGTATAGTCATGAGGGTACAGTGTGAAGGGGCAGCTAAAGGTCTTCTCCCCTTTGGGATGCTGAGAACCCCGCAAGGGGACAGGGAAATTGGCACAAGGGAAGGGATGAGATAGATCAAATTGGCTGGGCTTTGTAGAAGGAGGAGGGAAGAGTAGAACCAGAGGGGGATGAGAGGAATTAGGTGCAGTTGCAAGATGGAGCTATATGCTAATGGAGGAGGAGGGATAAGGAGCGGGTGATCCCAGCGGAGCAGATATCTAAAGGGATTAAATGCTGAATTATTATTTTTTCAGCTGCAACAACCATGGTAATAGTGAAAGACTACAATGGTGAACAAATTTAAGCAAAAGGTCCAACCTGGGGATGACTGCCGGCAGCAGCTTCCTTCCAACAATGCGGGCCCACAGAAGAAGCTGATCGGCATTAGTTGACCCCAAGGCAGCAAAATATATAAGAGTTGAGGAGCCAAAGAAGCTGTTTACTATTATTTCAAGGCAGGTTTTCCAACAGCCACAGAAGTCTGGCTTCACTATGGAATGGCTGGAGGCAGCAGCGGTTGAGACATTCTGGGGCCTGAAGGAAATGAATAAGCACATGGCAGAACTTGAAACCAGGCTTACAGAGGTCTCCAAAACCCTGGAAAAGTACAGCATGGCCCTCCTCTTTCTGTACTGCTGGTAGCGTGAACTGACTGAAAAAAAAAGATGATGTGGAACTGTGTTCCCAGCACAACAATATCTGGATCAGTGGTCTCCCAGATGGAACAGAAAATGGCCCAGTGGAACCTTTTCTAAAATCCTTAATTAGGCACAGCTGGTCCAGTGGCGCTGAGGGCTGAGGTGCTGGATGCCACACTTCGTGCCACGCCAGCAACCCAGGTTCAGGAACGACCTTGGGCCATTGGGGAGCCAGCTGGGGGGGGAGGGCTGGAGCGGGATGTCCCCTCCAGGGGTGTACGCCCGCACCTCCGTTGTCCCACATTGGGTGGAGGTCCAATGAGTGTGCAGGCAGTAGGAGTGGCAATGAAAGTCTGGGGTGAGGTGGGATATCACGTGATGTCTGCAGCCTGATAGCAGCTCAGCTTCAGAGCTTTCACCTCTCCACCACTCAGCTACCCATTTAGCTCATTAAAATAGCTCTAGAAGCGACAAATTACCTGCCTAACATTTGGTGCCTGCCTGCAGCTCTCATATAGTACTTTTCTTGATTGATATTGGTGGTTCACCACTGTGATTGAGGCCAATATGCAGCAGGCCCCACTCCGCCATACTCCTCCCACCACACCGGAGAAGCTCCTGAAGAAAACTAAGGCCCAAGGTGCACAAATGTCTAAGCACCTTGGCTGTCCTGGATCAGCGACACCCCTTACAGAGGATCAGTTCCTGCAGGAGTTGCTCCCATTCAGAGGAATGCTTGCGGACATTTCATCTGAGCTAAAGTCCCTCAGAGCTGACCTGAAGGACCTAAGCCGCAGAATGGGGGAGGCAGAGGCTCGCTCAACTTCACTGGAATGCTGGCGGTATAAAGTGGACCCCGAGATCACAAAACTAAAACAACAGCTGGCTAAACTTCAACTTAAAACAGAAGATCTTGAAGGATGCAGTTGCCGTAATAATAATCTGATATTTGGGCTACCGGAATCTGAGGAAGGCCCTGTCATCATCACCTTCCTCCAAAATCTCCTTGCTAAAATTGTGGGCCATTCTCCTTTCAATGCAGCATACCAAATTGAAAGAGACCAGCGCTCTCTTCGACCATGACCTCCCGAAGGTGCTCCCTCCAGGCCAGTAATTTTAAAATTTCTCAGTTACCTTGAGAAACAGCATGTGTTATCCAAAGTCATGGAACTGCAGTCCATGCTCTGGGAGGGGAAGCACCTCAGGCTCACTCAAGATCTGCCATAAGAAACTCGCCAAAAACGGGTGGCCTTTCACCCGACTGTCGACAAGCTGATAGTGGCTGGCATAAAATTTAAATTGGCCTACCTGGCCCACCTCCAGGCCCTGATAGGCATCTTGTGGATGTCCTTTGACTCCCCAGATCAAGCTATTAAAGAGCTTTCAGCAAGACTACCTGATCTGAATGGTTGCATGCTGCTGGTGCTTCTTCTCTATCTGGAGGACTTGTTGAAAAAGGTGCACCGCTTTCTCACGGTCTCTGTCTGAATGATACTAGTCTACCTACTCCTTGCCCACCCTGGAGTTTCTGGCTGTTGCCTCGGATGGATGCTCTTCTGATCCTGTTCACTCAGAGTCTGAGAGCCACAGTCGTGGTTCTCTGATGAACCTGACCTGCCAGACTGCCATCTGCAGTCCAGGTCTGAAGCCACCAGCCCCTCACAGAAATGCAGGTAGTCTGAGAGCCACAGCCGTGGTTCTCTGATGAACCCGACCTGTCAGACTGCCACCTGCAGTCCAGGTCTGAAGCCATCAGACCCTCACAGAAACACAGGTAGTCTGAGAGCCACAGCTGTGGTTCTCTGACGAACCCGACCTGCCAGACTGCCACCCGCAGTCCAGGTCTGAAGCCACCAGCCCCTCACAGAAACACAGGTACGGACTTGCCCTCAGGGACTGATTACCTCCAGGAAGGGAGCCCTAGCTGCCAATTTTTGCTTTCTTTACATGAGGACAGTTGTCTCTGGGTTTAAATCCAGAGTCTTTTACTGCTGTGGTCCACTGGCTGCAGTCAGCCCCAGGAGCACTCCAATTGGCTCCATATAGCTCTGCACTGTTAATGTTTGATTATATTGTGCTAGATTATGTTTTCTGTTAAACCTGTCTTGTTTGTATTTTACAGCTGAACTTTTCTGATTTAATGTAAATGCCTGTATTGTGTTCCTCATAAGACCAGTAGCGATCTCAGCTCAGGCCTTTGAAACCCTCCCTACACCTTTTTACGCTAGTATTGTGTTTTAAATAGCCCTGTTATTGCTCACTCAGACTTGGAGGCACCTTGCCTAACATCTTGGTCTGCAACACCCCCCCCCCATTTAAGCCAGTCTGCATTTCTTTTTAGCTCCACGAGCAGCCCCACCCCCTCTGACTTTCTTATTTAATTCTCCTCTGCCTCCTCCTTCCAGGTAGTCTGAGAGCCACAGCCGTGGTTCTCTGATGAACCTGACCCGCCAGACTGCCACCTGCAGTCCAGGTCTGAAGCCACCAGCCCCTCACAGAAATGCAGGTATGGACTTGCCCTCAGGGACTGATTACCTCCAGGAAGGGAGCCCTAGCTGCCAATTTTTTCGCCCACCCACCCCGGTCCTGATTAAATACACATAAACCCCACTTTCTAGCTCACTCCTTTGTAGCCCCCCCCCCCATCCTTATTCCACTATGTGTGTCAAATCGTGGATCCTGTTCTGGTCCTTCTTCTATCTCATATCGCATGCCCAATATATGCCACCTCAAGCCTTTATTACTGTGGATACTAATCTGATCTGCTCGGTAACTAGTTCCTGTCCCTACCTGGATATACGCCTTTTCAACTTCCCAATTCTTCAACACTATTTTCATATTACCTTTAACGCTGGTACACGAAATGAATTACCACCTCAGCTTAAGACTTCCGCTAACATCACAGAGGCGTCACCTCTACGATAGCAGTCAGAGTACTTGTCTCTGTCACCCTTAGTGGGAAGGGCAAAAAATGTTGGGGCATGCCCCCCCCAGGACGATGGCCCACAACGACGTAAAGGGGTTACCAGTACGAAGCTTACTATTGCCACTCTAAGAAAACATTTACTCCTTCTTCTCCTGTGCTCAGGAAATGTGGAACTCAATCTGGGGCCACCAGCTGCAATCACATCGCCCTATGACCTTGCCACACTGAAAGGCATGAGTTTTCTCCACATTAATGTATGCAGTCTGTTAAAAAAGTTCCCCATGATCCAGGCCTGGGTCCTCCATACTCGATCAGACATCCTAGTGGTTTCAGAAACCTGGTTTAGACTGGCCACCTCTGACAGGGAAGTCAATATCCCTAACTATTTACTATTTAGAGCAGACAGACACTCCAGGGATGGAGGGGTTGCCAACTATGTCAAGGATAGGTATATGGCATCCTGTCTGAGTGCTTTATCTGTTGCAAATGATTATGAATGTCTGTCTCTTCAAGTCACCATCTTGCACACTTCAACATTATGTATCATAGGATGCTATAGACCTCCTTCTGCAGATCTACAATTGTTACCTCATCTGAGTAATATCGAACAATAATCCTCAGAAATAATTATTCTTGGGAATCTTAATTTAGACTGGCTATCTAAAACTGCTGCTCCTCTCAAAGCTTTCTGTGACACTCATGGATTATCGCAACTCATTGTTGAACCAACACGAGTAAATAAAAAGAACGTGGATAACAGCTCCCTGCTAGATGTTATCCTAGTGAATAAACCACATCTCTTCTCCTTTGCCGGCACCTTCTTCAGTGATATCAGTGATCACTCATTTATTGCTTGCATAAGATCAAGCAACAAACCTACTACTTCGCCGAAGTTTGCTGCCAAAAGATCTAGACAGAACTTTGATCTCACTGCCTACATAAACAAACTGAAACACTCCTTGTATTGGCAAGAGTTCTATTTGGCAAAAAACATGCAATCGGCATTTGACATATTCAGCAAAATTATCCTAGATGCCCTAAATAAATATGCCCCTATAGTTAAGGTGCGAATAGCAAAAAATGCATGTAGATGGTTCACATCATTATTAAAATCTGCATTGACTGAAAGAGATAACCTATGGAAAAAAGGACACAAAACCCAGTCTGCTGCGGACTGGTGCAAGTTCAAAAGGGCACGAAACTCATGTACTAGAATGGTTAGAGATACAAAAGCTACATACTATCATTCTGAATTTCTCTCTGCCTCCAAAAATACTACAGAATTTTGGAAAACCGTCAAGGACTTGTCTAGTCACCTGTCCGGTGGCTCACTACCTGATGAAATCTCCTTAAACAATAACACCATTAGTGACAGACTGGAAGTTCTGGATGCCTTCAATAACCACTTTGCGACTGCATGTTTAGCCTTCGAAAATTCTCCTGTGAATCTGATATGCTCTCAGGTGGATAATCAAGGTGCAGATCCTAGCATCACCGGTTCAGTCTTCTCCTTGCATCCTACTACTCTGAAAGAAGTTAAAGACCTATTGCTAAAACTGGATGTAAAAAAAGTGCTGGTGCGGATACCCTCGACCCATATTTCTTGAAGGTGGCCGTCCATGTGTTAGCCGTGCCCATAACCCATTTATTTAACCTATCATTAACTCAAGGATCCATTCCTTCAATATGGAAAACAGCACACATCATACCCCTGTTCAAGTCTGGAAATCCCTGTGATCTAAATAATTACAGACCAATTTCGATTTTCCCGGTCTTGTCAAAATTACTGGAAAAAGTTGTAAGTAACCAGCTGAGGCAGTATCTAGAAGCTAATAACCTGCTTAATCCAGTCCAATCAAGGTTTAGAGCTAAACATAGCACCATCCCAGCACTTGTCAAAGTGACTAATGACTGGCAAAGAGAGCCAGACAACAAGAATTACACCTGCGCCGTATTCTTGGACCTGAGCAAGTCCTTCGACACTGTTGATTATTCTCTGCTACTCTCTTCCCTGACCTCACTAGGTGTTGACCCATTATCTTTACAGTGGTTCAACAACTACCTCTCTGATCGTTTCCAGCAGGTGAAAGCAGAAGGAGATCTCTCAACTCTCAAACCTCTCCTAAGAGGTGTTCCCCAGGGTTCTATCTTAGGACCGATCTTATTTGCAATATACATCAACAATATTGATGAAAGCATAACTAAGGCCAACATTCATCTGTTTGCAGATGACACAGTTCTTCGTAAGCCACCTCATTACAATCTGCATGTAATGACCTTCAATCTGAGTTCAACCTGCTGCAACACCAACTCTAAACAAAAACTATTACTTAACACCAAGAAAACAAAAGCAATGCTCTTTTCTCCCTCTGCCCAAATGGTAAATTCAGCCCTATCAGATCCTGTGCATGAATTACTACAATTCTTGGCGAGAAGTTGGAATTTATCCTAAATTCAAATACCTGGGAGTATGGCTGGACCATAGGCTCTCCTTTATAGAGCACATTGAAGAATTACTCAAAAAATTACAACAGAGACTTGGCCTGTTCTTTAGGATAGCCCGCTTCTTAACTAGAGATGCCAAACTACAGCTGGTACAATCAACCTTTCTATCCTTGATAGATTATGCTGACATCCTCTACAGACACTGTCCCATTTCCTACCTCACCAAACTTGACACATTGTATCATAGAGCATTGAGGTTCATCACAGGCCTGCCTTATTCCACTCACCACTGCTCCCTATATCAATCAGTGGGGTGGAGTTCTCTTCAATTCAGGTGTGATAAAAATGCAGCCTTATGGACCCTGAGAGCCATCTCCAAAAAACTGTCCCAATACATTATAGACTGTCTTCCTATAAAACCAATAGGCAATTACTCCCTGAGAAGTTACAAATCTCTCCTACTGATGGTTCCCAAAGTTAACTCTCGCTTTGGCAGGGCTGCTATAAGTGTTACACTATCCTCTTTGTGGAATAAATTGCAAAAAAAAACTGAAACTGAGGTCACCCATTGGCATCTCATCTTTCAAGCTCTTATATTCACGTCTCAGAAATGATCAGTGCAATTGTTTCCCATGTCCATGAATTGTCATCATGCTAACCTGTACCATTTAACCATGAACGAATTACTTCTAGTGCTTGTCTCCTCCTTGGCCTGGTCTGGCATCATGCTTTCATGTAACACCTTGATGCCTCTGTCTTCCCTTTGATACTGGTCTATCTTCTCACTTTCTCCAGCCTTCTTTTTACAACTCTATACTGCACTCATCCACAATCTACACACAATCATACTATAAAAGTCCTAACTCCCCTTTTCCTCTCCCCGTAGGCCCCCCCCCCACCACATCAGTTCTACCGACCTATCCTTGGGACTTCACTTCTCACAATGTTTATCCTTCGCTTACATATTACATACCCCTCCTGGTACCCCATCTGCCATTAGTTGGTGGTTCTTC
Organism: Neoceratodus forsteri; assembly: GCA_016271365.2. NCBI lineage: Eukaryota > Metazoa > Chordata > Ceratodontiformes > Ceratodontidae > Neoceratodus > Neoceratodus forsteri. The sequence continues at coordinate 545,029,703 of CM057449.1, forward strand.
AAGCCATTTTCATGGCTAGTACTAGTGACTGCTCCAGTAAATGAACTAACTGGTACTTCTACACAGAGAACATGGTTTATGTACAGTTGCATGGTTCAATGGTGGACCTGCCCCCTTGTATTTGAATCCTCCTCTGTTATGGCTTGCCTTGTTTTCCTTTTATCATTTGACTCCCCTATTACTGCACCATTGTGTTTGTGTTTATATACTTATTTACATGTATTTATACATTTTTATGATGGATGTTACCTGACCCTGTTCTAACCATGTCCATCTTGTAAAAGAGCTCTGCTCAATGATGTTCGCCTGGATAAATAAAGATTTTAATTGATTTGATTGATTGATTGATTGACTCTGTGTGGCTGGCCTGTGGATGATTTGCGCCAGTGCTGGCTTCCACCTCGGCACTTTGATTGGCAGAGGATGCAGGGTTAACCTCCTGGGACTAGAATCTAAAGTCAAGGGAACTGTGTTGTCCAGGGGGATGCTTTTTGGGTACACTTGGTCCCAGCAGATTCTTGTTCCCACCAACCCTGCTACGGAGGTGCAACTTGGTTATTTCACCTACCGGGACCAGTGAGATCGGACAAAATTCAAACTTAAGTACACTATTGCCTCCCATGTCTTTCTCCTTTAACTTGTCTTTCTTTTTACAGTGAACCAAAATGAAGATACTATACTAGGGTACTTATATAGACTCTTAAGCGTGTGGGCCCTTAATATGGGGATGCTCCTTTGATTTCCAGCCTCCCCCAGAGTTGTGGACTAGTTCAATGAGGTAATTAAGCTGAACTGGGGTACCTAGCATGGTAAATGATAGATTATCCTCAACCCTTTTGCTCCTCCTTTCTGGCACATCCGGCTACCTATATATAGAAGAATCATGGAACTGATGTCTCTAACTAGATTTAATTTATCTGCTGCATGGATGGGAGGGTGAGTGGGGGGGGGTTAGTCCGTGGCTAGTGCACACGGCGGGCTGAGCTTCACCATGTATTGGATAATAAGGGGATAGCCCTCATCCTCCTATTGGTGGGTCAGTGTATTGGACATGCCCATCTTTCAGGAGTACTAGTTTGGGTAGGGGAGTGTTCCCTCATGCGCCACCTGGTTTCACCTATATACCTCCCTACCCCCTCGTGGTTGCCTTTGGTTAAGACACTTCTGGGTGGGATCCTGACTGAGAGTGGGCCTTTTGGAGCTATGTGGGGCTGGTCTATCCTACTCACTGGGCATTTCTGGTCCGTTAGCATGTGGTCAAGTAGGATGATCCTTGTATATAGTTTTTGGACAGGGGTTTTGGGATGGGGGGGCTTTCCAATGTCTCTATTGACCATCTCTCCTTCAAGTTTTGGTCTGGTTACTCAAGCCAGCTTAAGAGACGACCATGTCATGGACAAGGGTGTGGATGGTTTGGGGGAGGGGGAGGGGGAGGGTGTGGTTACCTTGGGGGGGAGGGGGCTTGGGAGGACCTCCTCAATTCTCTTCAGCCGAATATCTATGTACTCGATTTAAGTATGCAGTACTATGGTATCTCTTCTTGCAAAGTATAAATGCTGTTCTAATGTTCTGGTTACAGTCATGTCTTTTGGATGGATGGGGGGGCCAGGGGGAGGTGCAGAGTGTGCCGACCTTTGGGCATAAGCCGTTTTATGATTACTGGATATTATGACTATGGTTAGCAATGCTGTTAAAATATTAGCATGGAATGTTAGGGGAGCTAGAGAGCAACTCAAAAGATGCCAGATATTTAAACATCTAGCCCTACTCTGAGCCCATATCATTTTCCTGCAAGAAACTCACCTTCTCATTCAAGAAGCTAATTGGCTATGCAGACAAGGTGTCAGTCAGGTGTTCACTGCCGGGGACTTAACCTCGAGCAGGGGTGTTGCAATTTTAATAATGAAAAGTATTTCCTTCCAGGCTGACCATATCATCTCAGACCCACAAGGAAGGTTTGTACTTGTCAAGGGCCTCCTAGACCGTAGTGAAGTGATTTTGGGAAGCATTTATGGCCCTGTGGGGGGGGCCCACCTTTTTTATGGATCTTGCTGACAGGTTGCCCCCTTTCTACCAGCTCCCTTAATCATAGGTGGGGATTGGAACCTTCCACCTTCACAAGACCTAGACTGTTCTAACCAACCTCTCAGACCTCTGTCTCCTGCCCAATGAGCCTTGGGGGACATTATGGAGTCACTCGATCTTTGTGATCCCTGGAGGATTTTTAACCTATCCGGTGAGCACTTACTCTTTTTTTTCTACTGTTCACCACACATCAACTAGACTTGACTACATTCTTATAAGTTTTTCTGTTTTACCCAGGATGTGTGATGCCAGTCTTGATCCCATAATACTCTCCGATCATGCAGCGGCCTAGCTTCTACTTATTTCCTCCATGGATTTGCAATGGGACACTACCTGGAAACTAAAAACCCAACTCCTCAAAGATGACTTAATTGTCTTGAAAATAAAATCTCTTATTCAATCTTTTACTGTATCCAATCAGAATTCAGTTCCCAGAGGAGACCACAAGTGGTGTGCTTTGAAATGTTTCCTGCATGGATTCGACTCTCCTCTAAATGGAATAGACTCCGTGAATCAGATGCTAAATCTTTACTAGAACAGATAAGATCTCTTGCACAGTCTTTATCCCTCTCTTCTTCACTGGATTCTTTGAACACTTTGCTGTCCCTTCAGGATAAATATGCTGATCTCCTACGAGAAAAGGCAGAATATGCCATCTTAAAGACCCAGTCCAAATACATCGTACAAGGGGACAAGGCAGGATGGTTACTAGCTCTTCACTTGAGGAAATTAGAAAGTTCAAGAATAATTAAGTCCATTTCCACCCAGGACGGTTCCATCAAAACCCTCCCCAGAGATATTGCTTCAGTCTTTGAAAAATTCTACACCACACTTTATGGTCAGTGAACTTTTCTGCCTAGCACTGAGGAGATGGGGTGTCTATTTAAATAACATCCCACTTTCCTGCCTCTTGGATAATCAACAGACCCTCCTATCTTCTCTTATTTCCTTCCCTGAAGTTGAAGCAGCCATTAATAGTCTAGCATTAGATAAAGCTCCTGGGCCAGATGGTTTCCCATCCAATTTTTATAAACTCTTCATCAAAGAGCTATCTCCCCTCTTACTCTGCCTTTACCAATTTATGTTCTCAGCTGACTCATTGGACCCCTCTCTGCTAGAAGTGGCAATTGTACTTTTTCTCAAACCAGACAAACACCCTTCTCAACCAGCCAGTTATTGTCCCATTTCCCTTCTAAATTGTGACATTAAAATTATTACTAAAATTCTGGCCATGAGAATAAGGAAAGTTTGGTCATATTTGCTTAGTCCAGAGCAGGTTGGTTTCATTCCCAGCAGATCCTCAGTGGACCACTTACACAAACTGGCTCACATTTTGCAAGCCGCTAAACTCTCCCCTACTCCCATGACTCTAATCTCACTTGACACCGAGAAGGCTTTTGATATACTTGACTGGGCTTTTTTATGGTCAACTCTACAGAAAATGGGCTTCCCTCCCCTATTTCTGTGATGGCTTCAAATGATCTATGCTTCTCCATCAGCCAAGATATATTGTAATGGTGTATTCTTCTCTCATTTTCCCCTTTATACTGGTACTCGCCAAGGCTGCCCACTATTCTCCTTTCTCTTCAACCTTTATCTGGAACCTTTAATCAGGCAACTTAAATCCTCCCCTAATATATTTGGCATACCTGTTAGAGGTTCAGCAATATCTCTTTCAGTATATGCTGATAATATCCTTTTGCATCTCTCGGACCCCTCTGCTTCTCTCATTGAAACCCTTAAAGTGATTGCTCAATATAGTCTTTTCTCTAATTACAAGCTGGATTGTAATAAAACTGACATTTTCTCCCTTAATCATTTTACTTATAGAGCTAACTTTACCTGATTTGGTATGCGCTGGTCCCCTAGGTCTATCAAATATCTGGGTGTCTCTTTATCCACTGATCCTTCCCTCATGAGAAAGTTAAACCTCAACGATCTTGTCACCATTATACAACAAGATCTTCTGAGATGGAAAGCTCTCCCAATTTCCCTGTGGGGCCAGATCAACATTGTAAAAATGAACATCTTACCCAAACTCTTCTACCCCTTAAACATGCTAAATATCTGGCATCCTCTCTCTTTCTTTCAATGTATCCACTTCCTCATCACTAAATTTATTTGGTTAGATAAGTTCCCTAGATGTTCATATCTTAAATTAGGACTTTCCAAGGAATCCAGTGGTCTTCGACTCCCGAATTTCCTGCTCTACTATTGGGCCAGCCATCTCTACAAATGTGGGAAGTGGCTCTCCCTCCATCAAATGCACACAGAAGAGGATTATGTCCCTCCCTGGTTACAGCTTCACAACTACAATCTTTCTGCATCAGCCATTTTATTTTCCCCTTGAAAATCTCTACCGGTGCCTCTCTGTGATTCGGTAATTGGTACATCTGTTAAGGTTTCTCACAATTAAGTGCCTCCCTTAAAATTTTACCTTCTAAAGATACTTCTCAGCTAATAGTTTCTAACCCAAATATTAAAATTGGAGATAGTATTCTCTCTCCTGGTTGGCTTCCTCAATTACATGGGGTTAGTGCATAGGATTTCTATTCTCAAGACTCTCTTCTTTCCTCTCCAGGGATTCTGGCAAAGTTCCATTTGGGTCAACCTCACATTTTCAAGATTTTTCAATGAAGACACCTGCAATTGCAACACTTTGGCCCCACTCCAGTGCCCTCAGGTTTAGATAACCTGTTGGTTCAGATACAGGATTTTGCAATTCGACCCATGGGACTTCCATGCTATATTCACTTCTTCTTACTAAGTTTCATCCTACTCACCCCGCAGGCTTTAAGGTCTGGGAGGTCCTGATGCCAGATATCACACTCAATTGGGTTCGTATTTGGAAGGATCTGTATATTTTTACCACTCAGGATAGATTAAGACTCACCCAATACCATATTTTAAACAACATGTACTATACGCCTGTCAAATTGGCTAAGATGGATCATCTCCCTTCTTCTGCCTGCACTAGATGTGGCAAGGCAGAAGGTATAATTTTACATATCCTTTGGTCTTGTGAGAAGGTGGGCTTGATTGAAACCTGTGCTGATCCCCTTCTGGGTTTGGAAGGTCTCTTCACTCCAGAAATATGCATCATAGGGGACTACACCCAGATTGTGGTTAAGGAGAGGAGATACCATATTGCACTTCTCTACATGGCAGTTATAAAATTGGTCCATAAGCACTGGCTAGACCAATCATCCATTTCATACCGTGAATGGTTACATGAACTCTCTTTTTGTCTTCAGACGGCGTGCCTGATTGCCAGCATTCATCACAGGCTACATCTTTTCAACAAAAAATGGGGCAAGCTTTATGCCTTATACCTGAATTAACTTTCCCTGAGGCTCCTCTGGCTCCCCCTTTATACACAGATTCCATGGGACTTGTTACTTCTCTAATAATTTATCACTGTATCACTGGGTCGATCAGCACACTCTAGGAGTGGGAAGGAGGGCTCTTAGGGGGGAAGGGTGGGAGGATGTGTGGTTCTGTCTGGATAATTTTCATGCTCTATTCACTGTGTTGGTGTTTGTATTTTGAAAAATAAATAAAGTTGATTTAATTTAAAAATAAAATTCTGGGATGGGGTGGAAGGGGTCACCGGATCCTGGTATGTGTGTGCACTTCCATACATGTGTACATATGTGTATGCCATGACCCCAGGAAAGGAGAGAAAAAAATGGTAAGAACAAGAAAAAATTGTATATGGAAAAAAAATCACTAATTAAGGAACTCTTAAGCTGGCCTGTGGATGAGTCCCTAAACATTATGAGAGCCCACAGAGTCCTGGGCTCTAAGCTGACTGATCCCAAGGCCAGACCATGCTTGGTGGTCCTCAAGTTCCCTGACTATGGGATTAAGACCAAAGACTTATCCTGATATGGAATAAAAAGGAGATTTTGTTTGGGGACCACCCTTTGGTTTTGAACAGGAATTTACCCCCCCTCACTCTGCTGAATCGTGGAACATTGCTTGCGATAAAGAAGGACTTCACCGCCTGGAACGTTAAGATGAAAATTCTTTCCATGGCACAATTTAAAGTGTTAACAACAAAAGGCCCCAAGTTCTCCCAAACCCTAGTGGAGGACAAGCCACTGCTTTGGAAGCTAGGAGTCCCACTGAAGCTTTCTCTGCATTGGATCCAGCTCTGGAGGTGCTCCCTGACATTCCACAATGGCATAATGTGGTTAAAGCTAACAAGAAGGGCTGAGGCAGTCTGGTTAATTCTCACCAACCTCAAAGACTTCCCAGTGGAGGATTCTGGTCCATGTCTACCTTCTGTGTCAGAGGGCGCATGTTGAACTGCTTAGCCAATTGATGGCTGTTGTGGCCGGTGGGCTCAGTGGTTACTGGACAATGTTAAAAAGGGTTTCCTGTTCCACATTTGGGACACTAGATCCTGGACTGTATATCATTATACAGATTGTAGGTTTATACCTTTTTGTGTCTTCAAATTTTTACATTTACTGGTTGGGTGTTTTTATCAACCTGTCCGGGGGTATTTAGGTTGTATATGTTTCATAGGAGGGTAGGCTGGCCTGGCTGGGGTGTGTCTGGGGGGAAGGAGGTGAACCCAGAATGTAGAATGTTGGTTTGAGATGGGGGCTTCCCTGAGCTTAAAGAGGACATGTGCTGAGAAAGCTGGTTGGCATGACATGTCACCCTGGCAGAGTTGCATGGGGGCAGAAGGGTACTGTAAGTGGAATAAAGCATACCGTGCTGGCAGTGTGTAAGCTGTCAGCAATGTAGTGCACCTAATGGGGGGAGGGTCCTCTCCTTCTCAAAACACTAAAACCTGCTGAACGACACTTTATTGAGGGACCTTGTGTGATGACAGCCTCCTTCTGCGCAGCCTTGGACCCTGCCACATGTTGCTCAATACAATCATTGATCCGGTTCAGCTCTGGTAAAATGAGGTGACATCCATATGTTTGATAGATGCACAGTGCCAGCATACAGTGATAATGGGGGGGGGCATGGAATGGGGTGGTGGCTAAAGCTAGCAGCCTACACCAGGGTATGGGGCTTCTCTAGTCTGGGATAAGGTGGAAAGGTATGTCCATCGTGGTCCTAATGTGATGGTTGTCAGCATAAAGCATGGTGTCAGGGATCGTGGGGGCACAACTGGGTACACACAACTCTCCCCTTCTTGTGCATGGGATGAATATGTTTAGTGGGAGAAAGTTTTGTCCTCTGGAAGCCCAGTTTGATGAGTTAATATTGGGGGATGCCTAAGATGCAGTGTAAATTGGAGTCAAGTGCCTTCTCCGGTTTGGCCGTTGGGGAGCTGGGACCAGCCTGTTGAGTCACCGGAGTGAGGGAGAGAGATTAGACCATTGTTTATGCATGTGTAAGGGATGTTTGCAGAACCTCAGAAGGTTTTGTCAGAGCCACTGGGACAGATCTAGAGGGAAGGTGGCTGGAGTTGTGTCAGATATGCACATAGCCAGACCACCCTGCACACATGCCAACATCAGTTCTGCTTGGTGGCAACAAGATGATTGGAAGTGGTGTCATGTAGGTGGAGGTGGGGCCACAGTTATGGTTTTACTGTTTCTTTTCCATAGTTTGACTGTTTGTTAATCTTGTTCAGGTGGTCCTGTAGTCTGAATGCTGGCCTGCGGGGTGGGGGTGGGGTGGGATGTGTGGCCTGCCACCCAAGCTGGGAGTTTGTTTTGCTTAATAAAATGGCAGCTGGTACATTTGTGATGTACAGTGTGCGGGGGGTTAAATAATCCCAACATACACTTCTGAGCCCTGAAAGTGTTAAAGAAATTGAATACATAGGTACTGTAGCTATCCTGAAGGAGACACACCTTTCGGTGCTAGAAGCTAAAAAGGCAGTGGATGGGAGCAGTTTACTCCTCTACATATCTGGGGCAGGCCCATAGATGTATGGTAATGTCACTATTTCACAAAAACTACCCTCTAGAGGTCATTAGGGTCATATGAAACCAACAAGGGTGCTTTGTACATATACTGGGTCAGTAATGTTCAGTGCAGTGCACAATAGTAAATCTTTATGCCTCTAATCAGGAAAGTGAGAATGCTGGCTTTCTTCATAGAATTCTGTTGAACTATGCCCCTATGCCAGGAACACTGTTTCTAGTGGGGTGATTTTAACGAGGTGCTTTGCCCCACCCCGCAGATAGGTCAGGGACAGGAAGGAGTAGCCTAAACCAAGTGGGTCAATGCCTACAGAGGTTGGACAGGGGATTGGGTCTGACAGAGGTCTGGCGCTTTATGTGCACCGCACTGCGTGACGACACCTGCTGGTCGCAACCTCACCAGGGGTGTTCTTCCATTGATTATTTTCTGTAATTGGGTGACTGGGTATGCTCTACTGAGAGGAATGAAATTTACCCACACACATTGTCTGACCACTCCCCAGTAATACTGCACCTGGCAGATGGATGACTTGGTGGGGGTGAAAGAACAGTGGGCCAAGCTAAAAGGCAGCATAGTGAGGGCAACAAACCTCTGTGTCAAGCAAGTGAGCAAAAGCAAAAAGAAAAAGAGACCGCTATGGTTCTCAAAAAATGTGGTGGAAAAGGCAAAGGCTAAAAGGTTAGTATTCAGAAGGTATAAGGAGATGCAGAGGGAGAAGGATAGAGAGGGGAAACAGAGGGAAGTACAGGAAGCAGTAAGGAGTGCAAAGGCACAAACTGAAGACAGAATAGCCTAGGCAGTATCGAAAGGGGACAACACATTTTTTAGTTGGGGATTGTAAGATTAAAAAGGGAAAGGGGGGACTGTACAGAGGGAAACCAAGAAAAGGCAGACATCTTGAACAGGTACTTCTGCTCTGTGTTCACAGAGGAAGGGGAAGAGGAGGGACCAAAAACAAGTAACAGAAGCTTTGAAGGGGGGAGGCGGACACTAGTCCTTTTTCAGAAGTGAGAGTCCTGAAGGCACTCACTAATCTGAAAGTGAACAAAACAATGGGCTAGATGGGGTGCATCCAGATGTGTTGAGAGAGCTCATGGAGGTATTGGCTGCACCTCTGATAGTCCTATTTAACAGTTCACTGGAAACCAGAGTGGTTCTGGATGGATGAAGGAGGGCAGATATGGTCCAGCTTTACAAAAGTGGTAGCACAGAAGAGACTGGCAATTATAGACCAGTCAGCCTGACAATGGTGGTGGGAAAATTAATGGCAACACTGCTGAAGGAAAGAACTGTGTAATACCTTGAATCCAGTGGGCTACAGGATCCAAGAACAAATGGACTCATGGGGGGGAGGTCATGTCAAACAACTCTGATAGATTTTTTTGACTGGGTGACCAAGAAACATCAGCAAGGAGCTATGGATGTGGCCTACCTAGATTTCAGTAAGGCATTCAACACTGTTTCACATAGGAGACTAATAAGCAAGTTGGGTACCTTAGGGGTGGGTAAAAGGGTAATAAACTGGGTAAGCCATTGGTTAAGGGATAGTTAACAGTGGGTGGTGGTAAATGGTCTTTTTTCTGAAGAAGGGGGGGTGACCAGCTGGGTACCTCAGTGATCAGTGCTGGGACTGGTCCTCTTTAATGTCTTTATAAGTGACATTGCAGAGGAGCTGGAAGGGAAGGCCTGCCTCTTTGTAGAAGACACCAAGATCTGCAACAGGATGGACACTCCGGGGGAGGTGGAAAGGATGAGTAGAGATGCGAGAAAACTCGAGGAGTGGTCAAGGGTATGGTAGTTGGATTTCAGTGCAAAAAAGTGCAAGGTGAAACACTTAGAGCACAGAAACCGGGAGGTGGAGTGGCATTAACAACAACCAAGTAGGAAAAAGACCTAGGGGTAATCATATCAGATGACCTAATGGTGGTCAGGCAGTGCAACAAGGCAATCAGTAGGGCTAGTGCAGGGGAGGGCAACCTAAGATAATCAGAGGGCCACAGGTGCGGCCCTCAAACACCCCCAAGGGCTGCAAGACCCCTGTTTACCACAGTCACAAGCCAAATTTATACAATTGAATTAAAAATGAGCTATATAAACATGTCCATCACAGCTTTCAGCCTCCCTTATCTAGCTTTGCACAGACAGCCTCCTGGTGTATTTTTGGATGGATGGGGAGCCATAGGTTGACCACTGGGGAGCCGCACATGGCCCTCGGGCTGTGGGTTTCCCTCTACTGGGCTAGTGGGAAGCTGGGGTGCATAAGAATAGGTATCACCAGCAGAAAGAGGAAGGAGGTGTTTCCCATGTATAGATCACTGGTAAGACCCCACCTGGATTACTGTGTCCAGTCCTGGAGACCACATCTCCAGAAAGACATAGACAGGGTGGAGGTGGTCCAGAGGAGGGCAACTAAAATGTTGCAGGGTCTGCATCAAAAGCCCTATGAGGAGCGACTAATGGATCTCAATATGTATACCCTGGAAGATGGGAGGAAGGGGGGCATGATAGAGTCCTTTAAGCACCTCACAGGCATAAATAAGGTGCAGGAGGGAAGTATTTTCCAGAAAAAGAAGTGCTCAAGAACAAGGGGACATGCTATGAAGTTGGAAGGGGGTAGATTCAGGAGAGATGTGAGGAAGTACTTCTGCACACAAAGAGTGGTGGATGCCTGGAACAGTCTTTCAGTAGAGGTGGTGGGGGCCAAAACAGTGGTGGCATTCAAGAATTGCATGGGACAGGCACAAGGGAATCATAGCAGAAAGGAGGAGGAGGGAGAAAGAGCTGTCGATTGAGTAAGGTCTGCAATGAGAATGTAGGAGAGCAAATGGGCAGACTGGGTGGGCCAAGCGGCCCTTATCTGCCATCAGATTCTATGTTTCTGTGTTACTGGAAATTTAGCCTCAACATACAAATCCCTGAGTAGGCAGCTCACTGTCTTTCTGCTCACTGCTTCACAGTACACAGATCTGGTAGAGGTGTGTATTGCTGAATATCAGGTAACCAACCCCAAAGCTGACTCCTTAAAGGCAGCATGCTGGATGTGTTAAAAGTGCTTTTTACAGTAGGTTTTGCCTCAATACTAAAGAGGGAACAGGCTATGGGACAAATGGAGCTAGAGAGGTGTCTGTTCACCCTTGATGTAGAGCACAATATCAGTCTGGATCCTGATGAAAAAGAGATTGGATGCAGGTCACACTCAATTGAACAAAGCTGTAAGATGTAAAAGTGTGAGGGAGGGAGGGACCCTGCAGTACTAAATAAAGACCTGTAAATTATAACTAACCGTTTAAAAATACATTTATTAGAGTTAAAACGTATGCATAGCAGCACCCTCCCACAGCGCCAACATTTCGGTTATTAACATACGCTTTATCAAGACGTGGCGACCAAGTATGAATGTACCTATGAAGTAGTACTTGTTTAAAGAGACAGTGTCTCATAGGTACGGTGCCTCATATCACAGTCAATAAAAATACTAACGCCCACACATCAAAACTAAAAAAATATACATATGTACACATCTACATTACTGTACGTTAAAAATGCCAATACATTAAGCAGAAGTATATCCAGAGAAGCAGAAATCGACAATAAATATGCTATCTAAACTTGATAGACATTCTATCTGATTACACATAGTACCAAATTCATTTTTTTTGAAAGTAGAACCAGGCTGGGTTTAAGGTTTAAATAAAATCTTCAGTCTGGTTTGAAAAAATGAATTTGGTACTATAATAATAATCAAATAAACACCTGCAACCCCCCACCTTAAGCGCTGGTGTCACAGACCTATAAGTGACCAGCATGGCCCTCCTCTCACCTCCTCAGCTGGCTGCCATATAGAAAAACAAGGAGCTGTATGGCTTATAAAGAGGGGAAGACACAGGCAGTATCATTGACAAATCTGTTTAATTGTTCCCTGAAGATAAGTGTGAGTTCCTGCAGACTGGGGGGTAGCTAACATGGTGACACTTAAAAAAAATGCAAGTCTAACCTCAGCTGTAGGCACGCTGCTGGAAACCATCATTAAAGAACAGATATTGGAATTCTTTGAGGCAAATTGGTTGCAGGAAAGGAGGCATCATAGGTTTGTAGTAATGAGAGTCTGTCAAACTCCTTAGCTCCTTAGCACTTTTGCTGTCAACCCCTTTCTGCTGCTCCCAACCCCCCGCTTCACCTATCCTCCCCTCTCTCTATGCTCCACCTTTTCCTCATGTCTACTCATCACACACACCCTCTAGTTCTCCTCCTAGCCCACCACCCCCCTCCTCTTCCCTCCTTTTTTTTCATCTTGTGCCCAGTCTATCTTGACAAAGCCTGTTGGCTGACTTCAGTTTACTCAATGCATTCTCCTGTACCTGACAAAGCCTGTTGGCTGATTTTCAATTTACTGCATGCATTCTCCTGTACCTGCAACTGATTAGCGTAAGCTTCTCTGTTTAATAACTTTGAACGTCCTTCATGATTTCTTTTTTTTTTTTTTTACACTTAGTTTACCAAACTTTTTGTTCTGTTAATTGGTTGTGTTATACTACTGACGTGGAACCTTTGTAAAAGAGCTAAATGCTCAAAGGTATTTGTAATCTGAGATATAAATAAATAAAAAGAAAAAAAGAAAAATAAAATAAACTACACTGAATGGCATCTTTGATTGGGTTACAAAGGCTGTGGACTGGGGCCAAACAATGGTTGTGTTGTACCTCGACTTTAGCAAGGCCTTTGATTCCATTCCACAAAAAGGGCTAAAAAAAACAGTTGGGAAATCTGGGGTTAGGGGACCGACTGACTAGGTGGATAAGGAACTAGCTGGGGGGAGGCAGGAAAAATGTGGTGCTCATTAATTGGGCATACTCGGACCCCTGGGAAGTAACAAGTGTGGAACTACAAGGATTAGTTCTAGGCCCAGAGCTCTTCATAACCTTCATTTGCTATATAGGAAAGGAAATCCAGAATAAGGTGTCTCTTTGCTGATGATACTTATCAGAGTTGATACTGAGGAGGTAGTTGCAGAAATAAAAAGAGACCTACAAAAAGTAGAAAGTGGTCCAGATTATGACAATGAAAGGTAAGTGCTAAGAAATGCAGAGTGATGCCCATTGGTAGAGAGAACCCTAAGATGACAACTGGATAGGAGAAGTCAGGATAGTGTAGACAACTGAGGAGAGAAACTTGGGGGTCATCTTTAGTGACAGCCTCAGGTCCACTGCTCAGTGCAACAAAGCATATGGGAAGGCAGACAGGGTGCTTGCATGTTTAGGAAAGGGGTTTGATAAGAGGAAGGAGGTGATACTGTCCCTGTACAGGTCCCTGGTAAGGCTACACCTGAAGCACTGTGTGCAGTTCTTGAGTCAACACCTCATAAAAGACTGGTATTGCATAGAAATTATACAAAGGAGGGACACAAAGATGCTCCAGGGGCAGTAGGGTAGGCTGTAGGAGGAAAGGTTGGCAGATCTACATTGGAGGATGGGCGGGAAAGGGGCAGTATGACTGAGACATACAAGTACTTGTGAGGGTTCAACAGGATGGATTATTTAGAAGGACTTTTTCATGAGTAACAAGGGCACAGTGATTACAGGAAATGGATGGAGATTGGTGGAGTGAGGAGATTCAAGAGAGATACAAGCGCATTCTTGATTGAGCGGGTGGCTGACAAATAGAATAGACTAGAGAGGTGGTTGAAACCAAGGCTCAGAAGGGGATTAAGCTTGGGTGACATGGATATACGCGGGGACACTGGTTTACTGGGATTGAGAAAGGGCATATTCCATTTTGCACATTGTAAAAAACTGTATTGTCACCAGTGTCTGCTAAGCCAAAATCCAGTTTTACCGGTATTTGGTTCTCTGTACTTTATTTAATAATTTTGAACTCTGCTAACATGCATTTTAGCAATTTTGACCTCCATTATTGCACATCCTTCCATCCGTGTACCAATTTAAAGTTATTTTAGGTACAAGATGTGATGGCAGCAGCAGCACTACAGCCCCCATCCCTAAGGTGTGATGGAAGCAGCACTATGGCCCCATCTCTCAGATGCGATAGCAGCACCAACAGCACTACAGCCCCCATCTCTCTGGTGTGATGGCATCAGCAACAGCACTACAACCTCCCTCCCTCAGATGTGACTGAAGCAGCAGCACTGTGGCCCCCATCCCTTAGGTGTGATGGCAGCAGTACTATATTCCCCATCCACCAGTGGTGATGGCAAAAGCACTACAGCCCCCACCCCTCCGGTGTGATGGCAGTAGCAATAATGCAGTCCACATCCCTCTGGGGTGATGGCAGTAGTGACAGCACTATGATCCCTTTCTTCAACACCCACACCCCATATGCAAGAAGTTACAAATGACTTGGTCTCTTTTCTTGTTAGAACTCAGATGTGAATTAATCTGAACCATCACTGCTAAGGTGGACTACCATTGTTTTTTTCTATCTATAATTTAACTGCCTGAATTAGATTTCTGCCTGTGACACTGCTGACCAAGGTTAGGGAACAGACTTGGGTGTTGGAGGGACAACTGGTGGGTGAAGGCTTGAGTGTCCAATGACCACTCACCTTCTCCTGGGAGAGAGGGTGGGTTCACGGCTCAACATTTGCTGGCCCCTGGTGGAGGCCAGAGGCATGACATGTCAGCACTCACTGCAGGAGGGAGCGTGATGGACATCAGCTTGTGCCTTGACATCATGTGGCCTGTCAAGAAAATGGGAAAACACCCACTGGCCAACCGAAGGACGGCTGTTGGTTCCTCCATAATCTGGAAGCCCCAGACATGTGTCTGTTCTGACCCCTGCCATGCCCAGGATACACAGGAAGCTCTTTCAGGCAATTCTCCTCCCCTGGTAGCTTCCAACAGGGGTAGGGGTCCACTCAATGAAGGGTTGCTTTGGGTTACCTGGTAGCACAGCAGTAAGGGGCAGTGGATGGTGGTTGGGACTCAGCAGCGGTGGTAGGGTGCCTTGGCAGGCTTGAAGGAGTGGATGGCCAGGGGTTAGGAGGAGCAAAAAAAAAAACCTGCTTGAATTTGCTTCTTTGAAATAAAGTGCCTTCACCTAAAAAATCCACAAGTGATTAGTGCAGGACCTTCAAATGGATTCATGCATCTCCCAGACATGTGGATGCTTTTTTTTTTTACTTGGTATCCATGAAAAGGGTGTCTCCCAGTTTTCATGTCTTTGTTCAGATATGAATTGCACAGCACTCTACCCACCAACATCATGCAGCCCCTTGGGTCTTACCTTCTGTATGTCATTGACTGTGCCTTCAAAATCCACTGGCCAAACCTGTTGAAGCAGTCTATTAGAAAACTTTTTGTTGTCACAAGGACTGAAACAGCAGCTGGGAGAAAAGGTGCAAATGATCCCATTCACCTAAATGGGGTGCTAACTGTGAAGTCTTTTCATAAGCAGTAAGGCAGTTTCTTCCTTGTGAACATACTTTCAGTCAGACTAGTTTTTATTCAAACAACTGAGGATTTTGGATCGCCCTACTGATTATAAACTTGAATAAGCTAGTTGGTAACAGTGATCCTGCATTTAGCAATCTACAACCTAGATGCTCATATGCAAAGAATACCAGATCCTGGCTAGCATCCTCCCCTCCTGATCACTCTGCAGCACCATTGCACCACCACCCGTGGTCACACAGGTGATGGTAAAGCAGCAGGACCTGCAGCCCTCCCTCCCTGGAGGAGGAGAGCAGTCCCCCAGGTGCTCGATCCTACTCCCCTGGCCAGACTTCCAGGAACCTGAATTCACTTCTGACCTTGGGTCGCTGACACTGCAAGCAATAGTTCTACCGCAGCGCCAGTAGGCCGACCTGGATTTCAGCATCTTTAAATGAATGCTGCTGTGCTTTGCATTCTTTCTGCTTTGCTGCATATAGAGTCAGTAAGAAAATCACCCGCACTGCTTTGTTGTAATCGGCTATTCAGTTTAACCACCCATGCCTGGTGGTTAGAGTAACAAACAGTGATTGAACTGGGTACATCCAGCAGACTTGGGTTTGATTCCCACAACCTTCACTTGCATACTGTGTAACTCCAAGCAAGTCACTTAACCTCCCCAGTGCTTCTAAGTCACTCCTGAAACAGACAGTTCTGCCTAGTGGGCCTTACCTGCTTTACAAAGTATATAAAAACAATATCAGTATACTACATCATAGAATAGTAGCCAGGGTACCAAGTAATTTATTTGAGTTTTAGTTGGGCTGCAATGATTTTGTATAGGTAAAGATAAATGTTCAGATACATTTTATGTGTTTTATAAGCTTGTTTTTAGATTTTAGTCAGGTTTTTATTGAGTAGTGGCATGTCTCTATGTGACCTACCGCCTTGGATTTCCTCTAGTGCCGGTGCCCACAGGGACAGACACCAGAAAACCAGGAACAATCACTTCACATTGGCCACTGGAAGAAGGGACCCAGGTGCCACAGACTTCATAACCAGGCTCCATGAAGGACTCACTGAGCTGCCAGACGCACACTAAGGGAGTGTGGAGGGGTGACCTGGGGTCCCCTCCCTGCCCACCTGGGGGGGTACAATCTAGGCAGGATGGGGGCAGGCCCACAGGAGCTCCTGAAAATTACCTGGGGGTGAAGCTAGGGGATACCCAGCCTAGGGATCTCTGAAAAGTTGACACTGATGCTGTGAGAAGGGGACATAGAAAAAGAAAATAAAACAAATTTAAAAAGATGCTGAAATCTTAGAGATTCTGTGCAGTGACATGCAATTTCCATGAGGCACCAGTAAAAGAATTCAAAATCCGCAAACCAAGCAGGATTCCATGATTGTTACCGGTGTTACCGGTCAAAATGGAAAACCAAGGTCCCTGGATATACGGGACTAATGGGAACTACAAGTAGATAAGAGGATGGAACACCTGGGAAAGGTAATGATTATCATTCACTAGGGCAGCTGGATCTCTGAATCTAGCCAAGTATGGAAATAGAAATGAGCAGACTGGATGCACCTCTGGGTCTTTATCTGCCAACACAATCTGTTCATATTTATATTTTATTAAAGTTTTATGTAACATAGATACACTGTACATAGTGATTATTTAAACATTTAACAACAAAAAGAAAATGCAACAGTCACCATTACTGAATTTATAAATTGAAATTGTCCAAAGTATCATTGGAGGAGGAGAATTTTAAAAGAAACATCTAGTATCTAGCAGGTCATCTGATGCCAGACAAAATTAGGTAGTCAGGATTTCATATTAACATGACGGTTTTTCAAACCGCAGTTTACTCACATTTTACATTCTTTTTTCTACAAAGTTACAGCATGAAAGAGACAGCCCAGCACTAACTTATTTTTACAATAAGAAAATAACTGCCTTCCTAGAAAATGCCCACTAAAACCAGTGCCATATCAATTATGGCAGTATTTGAGTGTCTTTTTCTCTAATTTACTTTAGTAAACTTCCAGGTGGAGCTATTTATTGGCGTGGGGGCATTCCACCGCAAGTCAAAACAACATGGCTAAAAATGCCGCAGCCAAACAGCGCTCAACAAAAACAGAGTTGGGCAAAACACCGACCTGTTTCACACACTACACCCCTTCAAAACAATAGGCAGTTGTTTTTTTTGCAGGGGGGCTTTGCCCCCACCCTGAACTTAAATAACAAACTCCGGGGGGCAGGTGCGAGAAGAAACTTGGGAGGGGGGAATTTTAAATTTTTTTTAAATCACAGCAAAAAGTTGTAGCAGGGGAGACGTGGTGGGGGGGGGGTGAACCAAACCATAGTCCCAGATCTCCAGACTGCATCGTGTGCTGGTGCCCTAGTCACTCCTCCACGGGAGCAGCTTGATCAGGCACCCAACACACAGCTACTCATCCACTCTCCCTTTCAGTATGCAGTGACAGGGGTAGCAGTATTTCCCTATTGCTGTTCTACCCCTGTCGCTGTAAACCCTCGTGCTCACTACAGAGCACAGTTAATACCATGCTGTCTTACATGTGTGGTATTTACCTGGTACCCTATTTATCTATCATTATTCCCACTTAATGTAAACAGAACTGGTCTCACAAAATTATTGTTAATGATATCTATCTATCTATCTATCTATCTATCTATCTATCTATCTATCTATCTATCTATCTATCTATCTATCTATCTATCTATCTATCTATCTTATATTGGCACAGTACCGACACTACAGTTAGACAGGCGCTTTAATGTTAAACCTCAGATTGTGCACTTTGCTAAGTTTGCAACTGTTCAACAGATTTGCACAACATTTTGCATGCATGGTCTCCTGAGGTAGGTCTGTTGATATGCCAAGTTTTGTTTTGGTTGGATATGCAGATTCTGAGATCTGGTTAGTGAAAAAAATGTAAAATTCACCACTTTTTTGCTGTTTTTTTCTCATCACCCTGCTCATAGACAGTGTTGAATTTTGGTCTGAAATTTTTATGGTAGAAAGAGCTTGGGTCACACAATAGCCCAGCATTTATTTGGTAAAAAATATGAATCCGTTCCAAAGTTAGAGCATTTTTAAGGTCCCATTATTTTCAATGAGACTTCTATTTTCCAGGATAGATTCCTGGAATGAAATAGGATTTTGCTCTGATGAACAAGGATCCTTTTCCTGGAGGGGCCAATCCTTGTTTGCCAGAAAAAAATTGGCTGAAAAAAAGTGTGCTAACTGTGCCCAGGGATGTCTGTTGCAGACATTGAACTGTGTATCTTGCTCATCAGGAGTTGATGAGCAGTTCTTTAACCCTTTTTTGCCACTCACTCCCTTCCTTTCTCACCATTCCCTTTTCATCATGGTGAAAAAGGAAATCGGCTGGCAAAAAAGGATTACCCCTTTTCACGACCAGATGGCCATGCCAGTAATCCTTTTATGCCAGCCGATTTCCTTTTTCACCATGATGAAAAAGGATGGTGAAAAGGAATTCTGCTGGTGAAAAAAGATTCTCAGCATGGTCTTCTGATCATGGAAAACCTTTGTGGGACTTCTGGTCATGAAAAAAGAGGGCCATCTGGTCTGGAAAAGGATCCTTTCTCACCAGATGTAATCCCTTTCCGTCACCACAGCAAAGGATTGGCAGAAAAGGATTTCCATTGATGAAAAAGGGTTTCCGTCAATGAAAAAGGATCCTTTTCTTTTTTAGTTTGTTTTTTCCTTTATGTAAACCCCCCACCAGAAAAATCCCTGGTGTCTAGTGGCACCCCCCACCCTGTATATTGCGGCATCCCCACTTGTATTTTTTTAGGTATTTATTTGTTCTTCATTTTTTATATATATTATTAATAATTTATTTTTTCTAACTTCGTACCCCAGTTTTGTTTGGGGGGAATTTAGAAAGCTCCCCATATTATCCCTGTTGTCTAGCAGTACCCCCACCCTCCAATTCCTGCTTTTTTATTCATTGGTGGTCAGTGGTATCCCCTCGCCCTCTATTTTCTTATTTAGTTTTTTGCCTGAAAATAAGAACATTGTCCCTCAATGTCTTTTAACACTTTTTAAACCTGTAAAAAAATTCCTGGTGTCTAGTAGCACCCCCCGTATATTCGGCACCTCCACACTGTATTTTTAAGTATTTATTTGTTTTCATTTTTATATATATTATTATTAATTTATTTTTTCTAACCTCGTACCCCAGATTTTTTTATTTTATTTAGAATGCTCCCTGCTTTACCCCTGGTGTCTAGTGGTACCCCCATCCTCCAATTCCTGTGTTTTACTCATTGGTGGTCAGTGGTATCCCCTCACCCTCTGTTTTCTTATTTAGTTTTTTGCCTGAAAATAAGACAATTGTCCCTCGATATCTTTTAACATTTTTTTTAAACCTGTGGGGAAAAAAACTTCCATTGCCGATCATGTCCGCACCCACCACCCAGCCTCCCACTGTGCACTCACCTCCTCACACCCCATGACACCGCCACAGACCCTCACTCACCTGAAGAGGTCCCAGGTTCGAGACCCGCTCTGCCAATTGAAGACACATCCTGCTGTTGGAACCGGCGGCTGTAAGACGAGAAACTAAGGTAAATGCGCATCAATGTATTATTGATACATAACTCAGCAGTTTTTCATGATTTTGACCCCAAATTTTCAACATGGTCTTTTGAGACCCCACCTCATGAACAGTATGACTGTCATTAGGTAACTCTCGCCGGAAAGGTGATTTCATGGTTGGTTGGTGAAATCACTTTTCTGGTGGGATTTTTATAATGACAGTCATATTGTTCATGAGGTGAGGTCATAAGATAATTATGTTAAAGATTTGGGCTCACATTTATTAAAAATACCAAAGTTATGACCATTTGTCACAGTTTCACTATGCACACATTCGTAACTTCGTAATTTGTGACATTTTCAGTGTTTTCTCCCCATATTTTCAACATAGCCTTCTTATTACCCCACCTCATGTATATGATAGCTGTCATTTTTCAAATCCTGGTCAAAATGTGTTTTCACACCTGTGGCACAGAATAGCATTGCAGTTGCACAGAATTATGTTTGGCTGGGGATTTGAAAATTTTCTGTAATGGGTAGATGCAGTGAGGTCATAAGAAGGCTATGTTGAACATTTGGGGTCAAAATTATTAAAAATGGCACAGCTATTACTATTTGTTGCAATTTTGCTATGCATGCTTGTAACTTTGGGAATTTTAAATATTTTTACCCCAAATGTTCCACATAGCCTACTTATTACACCATCTCATGCATGTCACAGCTGTCATTTTTTCAAATCCTGGCTAAAATAAGTTTTCACTCCTGTGGTGCGAAATGGCATTGCACTTGTGTGGAGTGTTTTAACAGGGATTCAACATTTTTCTGCACAGGGTACATGTGGTGGGGGATTGTAATATAGTTATGGTGACAATTTGATCCCTGTTGTCATATAACTGGAAGCGCAGTGGCTGGAGGGCCCTGTGCTTCCACAACTATGTACGTATACACATCTACAGAGGGATGGGAGGGCAGGGCCCAGAGAGACCTGTACTCCCACAGCCAAATAAGGATATGATTATACTATCTCAAAAAGTAAGGAAATACATTGCAAAACACTTTGTTAATGCATCAGTTTGGGTTCCACCATTAAAAGTAGGGAAATGTGGCATTAGGGTTTCCAACCCTAACACCCCATCCCCCACCCTGCACAGACCAACAGGTAGGGGTGGCAACCTGGGGTCATCAACCCTAATGCTCACCCCATTTCATTACAAAATAAGGAGACATGGGTACAGCACAGCAGAATGGGGTGAGCATTAGGGTTGATGACCCCGAGCCACCCCTCCACCTGTTGATCTGTGCAGGGTGGGGGATGGGGTGTCAGGGTTGGAAACCCTAATGCCACATTTCCCTACTTTTGATGGTGGAACCCTAATTGATGCATTAATTAACTTGTTTGCAATATATATATATATATATATATATATATATATATATATATATATATACACACATACATATACTATATATATATATATATATATATATCTATATCTATATATATTAGCGGCATGGGTCACTTCTATGTTAAACCCCAAATTTTGCACTTTAATAACTCTGCAACTGTTTGATTGATTTGCACAAAATGTTGCAAGCACTGTCAGGGATCAAAGATATCTTGATGTGGCAAGTTTCGTTCTGGTCGGATGTGCGGTTGTGGAGATGTGGAGTGTCAAAAATGTGAAAATTACCATTTATGTGCAAATCCTTTGTCATGCCGTTTCTCAGAAATGGTTTGGGCGTTGGTCTGAAATTATAGGGTATATGGAGTTTGGGACACAGATATGCCTTTTGAAGGTTCGGTGAAAAAATATTAATCTATTCAAAAGTTATTAAACTTTAAAGTTTCCCATTATATCCTATGGGAAAAATTAGATGTACCATGCAAAAGTACTGTTTTTCTGTAGCAAAAGTGAGTTTTGCTTTCACAAATGCTGAATGTTGTGTTGAGATTTCACTATCTTGTTTTCTGTTAGCGATGAAGAAAAAACTAAATAACTTACAAAATAGTGTGCCTTGGTAAACACCAACACTTGTGTTTACCCAATCGGGGCCCAAGGCATCAGATTCTGTCATTAATTTTTCAGAAAAATGGCCAGAAATGTGTTTATTTTAATCAGGCCATTTTTACTGCCTCAAAATGTTGTACTAGTGCCTCAATTTGCGAAAGTACTTTTGTAAAAGTGCCACAAATTGTGGACTGTTTCACGAAACACCAAAGGTTTTGCCAAAAATTGTGGCACTGTTTTGTGAAACAATGTGGTTGTGCCATAATTTGTGGTATTAAGAGCTGTGTGGATACAAAAACATTTCTAAGCATTTCTGGGGCTAACTGATCCCAGAATCCAATTCCTCAGCCCCCGATTAGATAAACACCTGTTAGTGTTTACCTAATTCAACTATTTTTTCCTAATTTTAGAGCCTCTAAGGGGAAGGGGCAGAGGCATGCTCATAGAAATTTGCTGACATTAGGGTGCCCAATCCCTATGTTGGCATTAGAGGCCCCCAATCCATCACTGAGGGACACTGGGGAGCCCACTCCCAGTGTCCCAAGATATACATTCTTCCCAACCCCAACAGCAGTGTGGGACACTGAGGAGTCCACTCCCAGTGTTCCAATATATGTACTTAATTTTAACCTGTAAATAAAGAAAACAATCCCCCAACGTATCATACTGTTGCCGACATCGGGGCCCAACCCCTGTGTCAGCACCAGGAGACCCCCACCACTGTGGGACACTTGGGAGCCCACTCCCAGTGTCCCTACATATGTATCACCCCTCCCAGCTGTCTGGAACACTGGTGAGCCCACTGATAGTGTCCCAAAATGTGTCTTTAAAACCTGTAAAAAAGAAAACAGTCCCCCAGTGTCTT
The DNA here is from genome assembly GCA_016271365.2 of Neoceratodus forsteri. NCBI lineage: Eukaryota > Metazoa > Chordata > Ceratodontiformes > Ceratodontidae > Neoceratodus > Neoceratodus forsteri. Next base: position 545,052,534 of record CM057449.1, read on the forward strand.
TTTAATTTTTTTTATCTTGAAAGAAAGAAAGAAAGACAGAGGTTCCTCATCATCTCCCTGTCCCTCTCCCTCATCCCTCATCCCAACCTTCCCACTGAGCACCCAACACACCATACCTTCCCTTTTCCCTATACTTACCACTGGAGGTTGTCGGCTGTCATGTTCTGTGGACCTGGACACATCTGCACTCTTCAAAGCTGAATCCCGAATTGAGAAATAAAGGTAAGTTACAAGTGTTTGTTGAAATGTTTGTACACACATAAATAACTTTGGCAATTTGTAATATTTTGACTTCAAATTTTCAACATAGCCATTTTTTTACACCACCTCATAAACAGTACAGCTGTCATTTTTTACATCCTGCCCAAAAAGTGTTTTTGCACCTGTGGCACAGAATGGTAGTTTACTCACCTGGTAAAGGTGATTGCATGAGCATCACCTTACAACATCCCCCTGTCCATTACTTCTGGGTCACGTCCACCTCATAGGCCGCAAATGCACATGTGATCAGATTTGTAATCTGATCTGCCTAGGTCCCATTCCTTACCACAGTTCTCCAGTTTGATTTTTTTCCAAAGCTGAGTCTTCTGTTGGTATGTTGTGGTAAGAAGTTGTTATAGTACATGTATAGCAGTATGAATGCATTATATATTATCTAGATAAGTTATGGTAAAAGCTAAACAAATAGGCAGTAGGCATGATGAGTTAACAGTTGATGTGTCCTTTATTCCCTATTATTTACATTCTAATCATATCCAGCCTGTTTGGCATGCTGGTCAGCTGATACGTTCTGGGATGCCGGATAGCGGTCCCTTCTTAGTATGTGGTTAGCTGGGCTGTCATCCGAGTGTACCCAGGTGGGATCGGGGATGCTGTAAGGTGATGCTCAGGCAATCACCTTTACCAGGTGAGTAAACTACCATTGTATATTGCATCATCTTACAGCATCCCCCTGTCCATTACTTCTGGGTAGTAAGAAGCAGTGATCTCAAAATATTTTAACGGAATAGGGTGGGTCAGATGACTGCACAGCTAAGTACTAGTGGCACTGAGTAGTACCTTTCTTGCAAAGTTTGCTCTTTCAGCATTTTCTTTGTCTACTTTATAGTGTCTGGTGAAGGTGTGAACTGACGACCACGTGCAGCACAAATGTCCTGAATGGAGGCCTCATTTCATTCTGCCCGGGAGGTCACCACAGCCTTGGTCGAATGTGCTTTGACACCTTGGGGCAGAGGAAGACCCAGTGTTTTGTAGGCTTCTGCAATGGTTTGTTTTATCTAGCTGCCTAAGGTTGATGTGGCTGCCATTTGTCCTTTTCTGGGTCTGCTGTAAACCACGAACAACGCATCTGATTGTCTAAAGTCTCTTGTTCTGTCAAGGTATGTCGACAGTACTCTTTTCATGTCCCAGTGTCGTTTTCCTTCCTGATCAGGCCAAGCTGGAAGTTCCACTGCTTGAGCGGTGTGGAAGGGGGAGTGGATTTTTGGTATGAATGAGGCATTTGTGCATAGGGTGATTCCATCGTGATGTGTAATTAGGAAGGGAGGCTTACAGGATAGTACCCTCATTTCCCCCACTCTCCTGGTGGAGCAGATGGCCAATAGGAGTATTGATTTGAATGAGACCCATTTGAGGTCCGTTGTGGCCATTGGTTCGAAGGGTGGATTGGCCAGTGCTTTGATGACTGCACTGAGGTCCCAGGGTGCCACTGTTTGCCTTTTTCTGGGATGTATGTTATCTACTGCTTTCAGGAATCTGAGTATATCGGGGTGTGATCCTGGTGTGTACCCTTTGATGAGACCTGTACCTGCTTCTATGGCCGCTGCTTGTACTCTAAGGGAAGAGGTTGATAGGCCTTAATGTACTCCTTGTTGTAGGAATGCCAGTATGTTTGGGATGTTGATTGATTGTGTTTGAATGTTATTCATGTCACACCATTTTTTGAATATGCTCCAATGTCTCTTGTATGTCCTGTTGGTGGATATGCGCCTGGATTGGAGCATGGTGTCGATGACTGCTTGACTGTAGCCTTTGTTTAGCAATCTCTGCCTTTCAGTAACCAGGCCATGAGATGAATTGGCTTTAAGCTTGAGTGAGTGATTGGACCTTGTGTCAGGAGATCCTCTCATAGTGGCAGTGTCCATGGTGATGTTATCGACATCGATAATAGGGTGGCGAACCAGTGCCTCCTGGGCCATAGTGGTGTAATTATCACTACTGTGGCTTCTGACTATTGGATTTTGTTTAGTACTTGCTGAATTAGTGGTATTGGCGGGAATACATACGCTTTTTTGAATGTCCATGTTTGTGTTAGTGCGTCTATTCCTTGTGCTCCAGACTCTCTGTATCTGGAGTAGTATGCCGGCAGTTTTTTGTTCTTGGCTGTTGCCATTAGATCTATTTCCAGCGTTTCCCATATGTGGTCTATCTGCTGGAATATGTGTGGGCATAGGGACCACTCCTCGGGGGCTATATCTTGTCTACTTAGCCAGTCTGCTTTTATGTTCAATGTTCCTGCTAGGTGGACTGCTGTGATTGATCTGAGATGTTCTTGAGCCCAGTCCAGTACTCTCTTTGTCTCTCATAGCAGGCGTGGACTTCTTGTTCCACCCTGATTGGATATGTATGCCACCGTTGCTCTGTTGTCCGACCTGATCATTACTCTCTTGTGCTGTATGTGAGTTTGGAAGTGGTGTAGTGCATGGTAAACTGCCCTCATTTCCAGTATGTTTATTTGCATGCAGGACTCGATCTGCGACCATTTGCCTTGGGCTGACATCAGGTTGAGAGTCACCCCCCAACCTTTTAGGCTTGCATCTGTTTCTATGACTACGTCGTGTTACGTCCTCAGGTCTGTTCCTATGGTGACATTGCGTATGTTGGTCCACCATTTTAGGGACATCTTGGCACTGTTGTCCAGTTGTAATGTTTTGGATAGGTCGTGTTGCAACCTGTGGTCTTCTCACATTGCGAGGTTCTGCAGGGGGCTCATGTTCCATAGAGCCCATGGAACGAGGCCAATGCAAGATGACATGGAACCCAGTGTTTGGAGGATGGCATGCAGTGTGGGGTTTTGCTGGCCCCTTAGTGTTTGCACTTGTGTCAGCATTTTTTCTGTCCTCTTTCATGATGGTCTTGCTTTCTCTGCCTCCGTGTCTATGGTTGCCCCTAGGTGCTCTATAGTTTGACTTGGGTTCAGACTTCTTTTGTCCCAGTTGAGGACCCATCCATGGGACTGTAGTGTAGGCACCACTGTTTGTGTGTGCTGTTGGGATGTGCTGGGATCTCTGGCTCTGATTAGCCAGTCATCCAGATAGGGAATGATGTGGATTCCCTGTTGCCTCAGTGTCACAGCGAGGGTGAGGAATACTTTGGTGAACACTCACGGGGCTGATGCTAGGCTGAATGGCAAAGTCTGGTATTGGTAGTGTTGCCCTAGGATTTTGAACCTGAGGGATTTGCAGTGGGCTGGGTATACAGGAATGTGGAGATATGCATCCTTCATATCGATGGACATGAGGTAGTCTCCCGGTCTTATTGCATGTAGGGTCATCTGTAGTGTTTCCATCTTGAACCTTTTGTACTGTATGAATTGGTTGACGAATTTTAGGTCTAGTACTGGTCTCATATCCCCCATTTTCTTGGGTATGAGAAAGAATATGGAATATATACCTTGGTCCGTTTGGTCCCGTGGTACTTCTGCTATTGCCTTGTTGGCTAGGAGAGTTTGTAGCATCATTTTCACTGCCTGCATCTTGTGGTGATGCCGGGATACTGGGGAGATCACTAATCTGTTTGCAATGGGCTTCTGTGTGAACTCGATAGAGTATCCCTGAGAGACTACTTCTAAGACCCATTTGTCTGAAGTTGACCGCCGCCGTGTGTTTGAGAATTGAGTGAGTCTTGCGCCTACCGGTGGGAAGTGCAATTCCGTGGGGCAGTGTTGTGTGTGTTGGTCAATTAGTGTTGGATCTACCCCTTCTGAAGGTGGAGTTGTACCTTCCTCTTTGGGCTTGACCTCTGACTCTGGAATTGTTGTTGAAGTAGGAGGGTTTGAATGAGAATGATCTTCCTTGTGAGTAGCTTGACGTTTGCCTCCTGTCCTGTCTGCCCCAGAATGGGTGAAATCTGCCCTGAAATGTAGGGAGGTAAGTATTTCTTGTCAATTTGTCATTGTCCAGACTCTTCCCATTGTTTTTTTGTTTTACGTACTTGTCCAAGCCCTCTCTGAATAGTAGTTTTCCCTTGAATGGTAATTTTCCTAACATAGATTTAGATTCTGTGTAGGCGTTCCAGATCTTTAGCCATATGCGGCAACGTGTTCTATTAGTTAAGGCTCCCAGTCTGGCTGACATTTTTAGAGTGTCGATGGACGTATCAGCGGTGTATTTGGCTGCCTGGATCGCATATTTGGCTAGGTCTGCCTGTTTGGAGTTAGGGTCCAGGGATGATGCTAATTCTTCCAGCCAGGTGACTAGTGCCCTCGATGTATAGGTCACTGCTGTGTTGGCCCTGCATGCCATACCCATCATTTCATATCCTCTTTTCAGGAGCTCATCTATCTTTTTGTTGGTTGGATCATGGAGCGGTGTCATGGTCTCCGAAGGGAGGACTGTCTTTTTGCATAGACCGGTGACCTGGTGGTCAACTGTAGGTGGGGTGCACCATGTCTTGTTTACATCTTCCTGAACTGGGTAGAACCTATCAAACATGCATTTCTCTGCAATTCTGGATGGGTCAGTTGATTGCCATTCTCTGTCAATGCCTTCTGTTAGACCCTCGCAAATTGGAAAGTTCTCATCTCTCTTTTGTTTTGCCCTGATAAGAGGATTTAGTTTTGATTGTTGGGGGGGGGTCTTGGGGACTTCGAACCCCATAGTTTCTTTGACTGCCCTTATGAGCTCTGGGAGTGCCTCAATAGGGGTGAACATTTTTGTCAGGATGAGGTCGCCCTCTCCTTTCCCCTGAGTTTCCTCCTCATCTGGTTCCCCATCATCTATTTTGTCAGGTTCTACTCCATCAGAAGGGCTCCAGGGGGCTTGATTGCTTTTGCTGCTAGTTGTGTCTGGATTATGTGTGTTTCTTTTGTTGGTTTGAGCTAGCTCTTCCATTCTTTCCAATATTTTCAGCTTTACTGTTTGCTGAGTTTTGAAGAACTCCTCTGCTCTAGAGGGGAGTTCATTAGTGGATGTGCCCTGTGACCCTGGCTCCTGTTCCATCTCTATTTCTTGATCGCTTGTGGCTCCTGGGTCAGACTGTGAGCAGGTGGGACATTGGGGTCCTGGTTGGTTGCCCAGTAATGCGATGTGGCAAGAGTGGCACTTCTTTGTCTTGCCCATTTTCTTTCTCTGTGGAGATATTTAAGGGAGTACAGGTGTTGGAGTAGTGTGATTAGCTGATAACTACTTTATTTATTTGCTTTATTTTATTTAGTAGTCTATAGACCGTTATTGTGGGCCTCTAAATCCCTTTGAATGTGCTTGATGCTGAGAATGCAGCATTTTGGGGGGTAGGGGTGTGTGCTGTGCATAGTGCTCTTCTGGATTTATCAGGCTGCCTATTACTGCCTGTGTTCATTCTGCCTCTGTGTCTTATTGGTTGGCAGGGTAATTAGCCATATATACTGTAATAATCAATATATCTGGCTCTGGTGGCTAGATCTAACACCTTTATTTCCATACAGTGGTGCTTGGTACAGACTGCGGGTGTGTTCCTGCATTGCGCATGCACTGACAGGGATCATGAGTGCATGCGTGAGGTTCCTGGCATTCCATGAGCTAGTCACCATTCAAAGATGGCGCCTGTGTCCATAGATCTACGATCCGGAGCTCAGGCCTCATGGCAGGGGGCTGGACATTGCAGGGGAGTCCTGAGAGTATCTGTGGGTGATCTACTGACATTAGGTCCACTGGAGGTTTGAACATATGTCGGTATGTAGTGTCTGGGCAAGCTCGCTGAAGTGCAGGAGCCTGAACTGATCATGCACCTGGATGCACAGCCATAAGGTAAGGCACTACCTAATAGTGAGGCACTGTCTTAATGCTTCAGCCTGGCCCGCTTGGAAGGGATCCCATGCCAAGGCGGTATCACTGTGTGGTCTGAAGAGAGGGCAGCATTGCTTGTATCATAGTAGCGGTAGGAACAGGCACTTGCTTTAGGAGTGTTTGACCCTTTTAGCTATTTCATAGCTATATGAGTATTATGCCATTTAGTCATGCAAACAAAACAGTTCACTGATGCTGATCCTTAACTATGCTGGAGAGAAGTAGCACCATACATTCTAAGCATCATGCAAGCAAGTGGCTCTGAGACCAATCATTCTGTTAACTATAATCGGTTTGCCACAGGCACTAGGAAGCTATCAGACTGGAAAGTTCTTGATTCAGCAAACTAGTATATGAATTATATTTTCTAGCAATTCGCTATGAAGTAGCTCTGAGCAGTGCATAGAAGTTCCTGTAATACATATTGACTAGGGTTAATCATAAGCTGGCTAGCAGTTTAACTTTCGGTACGATGTTCTGATCAACCATATTTTCCAGATTTACTTTTCTTGTCTGAATATATAAGATTTATAAGTTGCATCAAAGAGTAGTCATTGTTTGTAACAAGTACCCTGCTTATGAACCATCTAGGTTTAACACTCTTACCATTGTAATGTGAAATTGGTTCTTACCTTAATTGATGTGTTGTGGAGCTAGACAAAAATGCTTGCAACCTCTGTGATGCACATGAATGAACTGGAGAACTGTGGTAAGGGATGGGACCTAGGCAGATCAGATTTCGAATTTGGTCACATGTGCATTTGCAGCCTATGAGGTGGACGTAACCCAGAAGTAAAGGACAGGGGGATGCTGTAAGGTGATGCAATATGCAATGACATTTTGGCATGGATTTGAAAATTTTCCCCTATGAGGTTTATGAGGTGGGGTCATAAGAAGAATATGTTCAAAATCTGGGGTCCATAAAATGCAAATGTTATGATCATTCATTGCAATTTTGCTATGGCTGCTCGTAATTTCAGAAATGTTAAATATTTTGACCCAAGATTTTCAACACAACCTTCTTATTATTCAGCCTCATGTATGTCATAGCTGTGATTTTTCAATTCCTGCCAAAATGTGTTTTCACACCTGTGGTGCGGAATGACATTGTAGTTGTGCAGAATTATGTTTTGGTGTGGATTTGAAAATATTCTATACCGGGGTACATGAGGTAGGGTAATAAGATGGCTATGCTGAAAATTTGGTCACTGTTATCCTATGGATGGAAGTGCAGGGCTTGGAGGACCCTGTGCTTCCATGGCTACATACATATAGGTATGAATGGAAGGATGGGAGCCCTGCACTCCCACATACAAATAAGGATAAGATTATATTGTCTGAAAAAGTAAGGAAATTCATTGCAAAATTCTTCATTAATGTATCAGTTAAGATTCTTACTAAAGTGACAATAGCAGGAAAATGTGGTGTTAGGGTTTCCAACCCTAAAACCCCACCCTGCAGACACTGACAGGTGTTGGAAGTGTGCCTTGGGGTCATTGGCCCTAACGCTCACCCCATTCCATAAGCAAATAAGCTGAAATGGGCACAATATAAGAGAATGGGGTGAATGTTAGGGCCAACGATGCCAAGGCACACACCCGACGCCTGTCAGTGTCTGCAGGGTGGGGGGGGGTGTTAGGGTTGGAAACCCTAACACCACATTTCCCTGCTTTTGTTGCTTGCAGTATAGTTACTGTAGCAAACATTGCAATTTCAATGGGAATTAATCCCTTTTGTCATGCAGTAAACCTGTGACAATGTGCTTCATCCTGGCGGGCTTCAGTTATATATACACACAACTATATATATATATATATATATATATATATATATATATATATATATATATATATATATGTGTATATATATATAGAGAGAGAATAACGCCTGTTCAGGTGTGTGTTACAAGGAATTTTCACACATCCAAGGTGCATGATAATCCATAAACCCTAAGACCAAAACTCGAGGGGTCTATTAGATTATCACACACTGAGGATGTGTGATAAATCCTCATGAAACAAACTTTGCACAGGCATTGTTTTTTGTAGTAACTGTGCAAGTTTTCAACAGAGAGAAATACGTGCACAAATACAGTGTGCTTTCTTTTGTACTTCAGTGAAGTGAGAGCATGAAGAGGAAAATGCCATAATAACCCGCTATCAAGTTATTACGGAATTTAACGGGTCATTACCGTGCTTTACCAGGCGTGCATATCCAGTCATTATACGGGGTCACCACATATTATATAACCCTCCTGCACTAAACATGGACAAACACATGGAAAAAAACAATCAAAGTCCATCTCTCTATGGTTTATTTTATTTGGGAACTGGGTAAGGCCCACTAGGCACAAGTGCCTGTTTTCAGGGGCAACCTGGGAGCACTGGGCAGTTAAGTGACTTGCTCAGAGTCACACAGTATACAAGTGGAGGCTGTGAGAATCAAACCAAGGTCTGGTCTGCTGGATGTACCGAGCTCATTCACAGCTCATTACTCTAACCTCTAGGCTATACTGCCAGCCCACATTTATGCTATCATTATCATTTCTTCTTCAGATGATGTAGGGGATTTGTTTTTTCCCACTCTATGTGACTCCTGGTCATACTGGGCTCTTAAAAAAGCCATAAGCTGATACTTCAAAGTAGATATGCACCACATCCTTATATTTGATGCCAACCTTTTCAGGGGCCAAAATTGGAACTGCACACCCATCTCAAGGAGTTCATGCCAATAGGCTAGGAATCGACATCAGTACTGCTGCCACACAAAACATAGTCAGGAAAAATGTTAAAATGTTTTGGGCTTTGTAAATGAAAGGACCTTTTATCTGACCCAAAAGCAAATGTCAGGATGATAGCTGACTTTTTGGTTGCTGGAATGTCTGGGACCGGCTAGGTATGAGGCATGTTAGGGGCCAGTTCTTGAGCTCTGTTCTTAAATGGTATTCAAATATGCTTGGATTATGAAAGGTAAATTACTGGCGGGCAACTTGTACACATTCACAAAAATATATTTAATCATATCCCTTTTTAACTGAAGTTCAGAGTCAAATGAAATATACAGACCTATTTAGCGCAGATTTTTATGTCTCTGTTGGTTCTCTAAAAGCTCTATTTTCCTAGACATGGCATAAATGTCTCAAATGAGATTAGCAGTTGTCACTTCCATCCCAATGATTTTGCTAGCTGATTTTTTAATTTCTCTTTTGTTCTGCTCAACATCTTTAGTTACCACATCAAATCGTTCTGTATTGAATTTGGCTTCCCTTTGCAGGAAGTTGAATTTGTTTGCTAAAGCATGAACTTTTCTGTCAAAGGACTGTGTCCATAAGGGCAGTTTACCAAGTGCTTCACCCAGTGACTTAACTGAGTGCTTATCTCCTACAGACATGCCTTGAGTAGTTTTATTGGATACATTCTCAGGAACAGACAACTCAGTCTGATGTTTTTTATTCTGCTCACATTCTACTGGAGTATGGAGTTCAGTACTGGTGCCCACACTTCAAAAAGGACAATAACCTGCTGGAGAAGGTCCAGAGGAGGGCTACAAAGATGGCAGCCATACAAGGAGAGGCTGAAGGCACTGAACATGTACTCCCTGGAAGACAGGAGAGAGAGAAAGAGAGAGAGGGGACATGATTGGGACCTTCAAGTACCTGAAAGGGATACATACGGTTGATAAGGAGAGTCTCTTTAAGATGAGTGGCAACCATAACACAAGGAGGCACAGTCTTAAGCTGGAGGGTGGGAGGTTTAGGAGGGAGGTCAGGAAGCACTTCTTCACTGAGAGGGTGGTGGACACTTGGAATACATTGCCAGAAGAGGTCATCTCATTGAAGACAGTGGGAAGCTTTAAGAGAGGCTGGGACAGGCATAGAGGAAAGGTAAGGATCATAGGTAGGGAGAGCGGGAGGAGTGGGGAAGGAGGGAGGGCAGGGACATTAGCTCAAGCTGTGGACCCTGCAATATGAGCAGACTTGATAGACCAAATGGCCTTCTTCTGCTGGCTTCTTCGTATGTTTGTATGTATGTATGTATGTACTACTGCCTCTAAAATCCCAGTACTTGGTCTGAAGGCTGTTGCTGTAGCTGCAGCGAGTTTGTCAAATAGTGAAACTGTGTTAGCAGGAGATAAGAGCTTCTTCCTGATTGTCAAGGTAGTGTTAAGATCTCCAGGAAACTGCACTGCTGATTTGGCTGCAGATTCATTGACGTTCACTTATTGAATGACTGCTCTCTTACCCTGATAATACCGTGGGCTTGTGTGGGCTGGCAGTTCGTGTTACTCTCGCTCTCAGAACTAGAGCTTCCCCTCCCTGGCCTCTCCTGTTGCCCTTTATGCCAGATTCCAATCTGTAATATTTTTCCAGCAGCTTGATGCATGGAGAAGTATACTTGTCAGATGAAATTGATGTCAATGCCTTCCTCTAATCAAGTCATTGAAAATTAAAGTTGTTGCCATTTAATAAAAGCACGAGAAAGCTTTACAAACAAGCTGCTGATATGGAGCTCGTCTCACAGGCAGGTGCATATGGCCATGTTGATTCTTTCTCCTTGAATCTGCCAACACAATCAATGTTTCATGTTTCTATACTCAAAGAACTGGCAAACAAAAAGCACAAAAAATCATGACCATGTGTAATGATACAGGTTTCAGGTTTAAGTTTTTCATTGATCAATGTTAGATCATTATAGACAAACAGTACAAAAAACAATACATTTATCAAAAAATACGCCATTTACATAATTATGTGCAACTATTTATTTTTTCTAAAATATATATTATAATGCAGGGATGTTTGCATATTGTCCTCTGTTTTAATATAGCACAAAATAATTCCAACAAGATCTTTGCATCTTTTAAATCAAAGGGATTGAGTAGTACATCCATGCAGTCAGCCACAACATTTTTACGGATCAGAATATAATTTATGAGTAATTTTCCCCTCCAAGTCCCCTCCAAGCATCATACAGAGGACATACAAAAAGAATATGATAAATATTTTCCAAATGTCCCATGTTGTAAAAACATTCCAAAGAAATTGGAAGAGTGTAATTTTTGGAATATCTTACCTCAATATGCTTAACAGGGAGAATGTCAAAACACAGATACCTGTATGTTATCAAATGCCTCTCACTGGGCATAAAGGGGAACATTAAATAACATTCATGTCCATAATGAACTTTGCTTTTTACAAGCCATGGGGCAAGCTTCAGTGCTTTAATGTCAGCCAGATATTTTTCTCTGCACATTTGAAAATTATGATCTTTAAAAATGCCTTTATACAAATAACTGATAGTTACTCTGTTCAGTGCTTTATTTCATAAAATGAACATTCCAGTTTCAGGAAGGGATCTTTGAACTGCTGACAGCTACAGAGATAATTTTGATCTTTCTAACCATTTTATTTTTTTCTGCTAGGCATCTATTAGGCCATAGGTGTGCCTGGTTTATTCATGAAACATAATCAGTAGTTCACCAGTCTTATTTTTAAAAATGCTTCAGTTGGAACACGGCCTAACTCTGCCCTTAGGTAACTTTCTGGCTATGTAATGATACCTTAATAGAAGCTGGATTACTGGATAACTGGAAGGATTCCACAGTAGTATGCATCTATTAAAAAATAGAAGCAGAGCAAGTAAATGGAACTACTGGCAAATGACTCCAGTGTGAGTTATGGATAAGATTAAGGAGGGAATTCTAATAGATGAACTGGAAAACAACAGTGAAAACTACGAACTTATAGGCTAGAGTCAACATGGTTTTACTAGAGGTCAGTCATGCTTAATGCACCTGTTACATTTGTTTAACTAATTAGCCACATACCAGACAATGGTGAACCAGTGGATAGGCGGGAGGGGTTCTTGAATTTCATCAAAGACTTCAACATGGCCCCAAATAAGAAACTAACCATGAAATTAGGAAAAAAAGTATCAGCAGGTAATTCATTTAATTTCCTTTACTGATTGATACTAAACACTGACTATCACAGTTGTAGTTCATAATAACAATGGAATTCCCAGTTTATGGGGGTGCACCGGAAATTTTCCAAATACATTAATATTGGTATTGAATGTATCAGAACAGTGCTAATACATTAGTTCAAATTGTCAATAAAAATAGATTGTTCACTATTATGAATACAGAGGTTGAGGGATAACCTTGACTGCTTGTGCTGCCCTCCCCTCCAGAGCACCTGCTGCTGTATTGTTGCAGCACGGCTCTTGCTTACCTGCATGTGTGGTGCAATGTGAGAGCAGTGCTGTCAGGATCTCTTCAGCACTTCATGCACTCTCCTTCTTCCTGGTTGTGCTACTCTTCTGATCCCAGTCCCCTAATCCAGGTATAGGGGACTGATAAACAGACAGGGACATATCTTTAGTGCCTCCTTCACCTGCCACGAGAAAGCCGACGAAAGAGTGGGAGGGTGTGCTACAAAGGACACCTCTCCTGTACTCTCCACTCTTTCCAACCCTGCCAGCACACTGACTCACAGAGTTGCTGCCCATTCCTAGTCATGGACAGACTGGAAATTATCTCAGGAGGGCTAAAACAGAACTCGGGGGGGGGGAGACAACACACACAAGGGGACAAATAAATGTCATAAAATAAAGACTTTGGAGTACCAGGCTCCATCATCACATAGTTGTGGCCATCTTGCTGCCCTTTGATCCCACCAGCAATCCAATCAGAGGGCTAGGAAGCCCCATAACACTCGCCAGGGAATTGTGGGAGGATGATGCAATCAGGTACCATCCCATATGTACTGGAGGGCATAAGAAGCCAGTAAGAGGGCAGGACAAGACTGAAGGACTGATGGACAGCCCTGCCTGTCCTGTACGGCACTGAATTGGATAAAAACATGTCTAGGCTCTTGAGGAGTTAATGGCAGTTGGAGAGGGACACTGAGATGTTCAGACTACTAGTGAGACCAAGCAAGAGGTCTAGCCAGACCAACAATCCTGTGAGTCCTCACTAGGGTTTATTCTGTAAACTCTCTATAAGCCTTATCCTAGGCTTACCTTGTTCAGAGACTGTGTAAGATGACCATCTGTGAGAAGAAATTGCTGAGAGTGTCAGCCTGTGGGTCACTGCTGCATACTGAAGCTGCTGAGCTGTACCGAGTGGAGACAAAGACCCTACATTCTACCCTGGTTGCTCCCGAGCCAGATAAGGGGCCTGCTGGCCCCTATGAAGTGGGGTGGATCTGGGAACAGGGAGCCTTGGGCTCCATGCCCTTAGTACGAAGGTACTCTCGATTCAGAAGGGAGTCAGACAGTGGGAGTTGCTCCTAGGGTATGGACTCCTTGGAACCAGGAAGCCACTGTGTAATGCTCCTGTATCCTATGAACTGAGACAGAAGGACTGTATTCTGAAAGGTGTGAGCCAGAAGGGGTGGGCCACTGCAGAACATCTGAGAGAGTTCGAAGTGTTTCATTTCCAGGCCACTGAGATCTGTTCCTGATTGCTCTGAGTATGGGAGTACTCTTGATTCAGTGGGGAGTTGGACTGTGGGGGTTGCTCTTGAGGTTCAGGCTCCGTGGGAACAGGAACAATGCTGCATAGTGCTCCTGTGTCTTGAAACCTGAGTCAGAAGGATTGTATCCTGAGAGGTGTGAGCCAGAACCTACTGGGTCAATATGTCATACACTTTACAGTGCACAACATAACCGTGTAATAGGAACAGCACAGTAGGGAAGAGTGAGAGGGTGCAAAACTGCAAAAGGATGTATGCATGGTAATGCACCCTCTCACTCTTTCCAGTACAGGATAAGAATCCTGCTGGGACAAGGGACCACCGAGCAGTTGCCATGGCTCGATGGGATGAGCCACAGGCAGCAAGGGAGGCAGTGTGTCTGTGGATTGGGTTTTGATTCCCGGTCCCAGACACATGGAATTTTTATATTTTTCACACTTTGTGCGAATTTAAGTGTTAACCCCCCTCCCCCCAGAGTTAGTTATTTTAGTTGGAGGGTTGGGAGCGTGTGGGGGGCAGAGCCCCCCAGCAAAACAAAGACTTATGCCACTGGCAATATATTTCTGCGGCATAATGTCTTGTGACATTATGGCCCTGTGCCGAGCCAGAAGGGCTGTGCCGCTGCAGAACGTCTAAGAGAGTCTGAAGTGTTTCATCCCCTGGCCACTGAGGTCTGTTCCTGATTGCTACCTAACCTACTGCTGTGGGCTGTTCCCTGTCTCAACTGACCTGCTGCATCTGTGGGTCATGAGTGCTGGCATTGCTTGTGGGGATTTTTATACTTTTCCAACTGTGGATTACCCTCACTGCATTTGGATTACAGATGTGTTTCAAGCATTTTCCTGTTTGATTTCAAGTACTTTAAAATTGTGCTACCACACTACGGCCTGTTGGGGTGTTAAATTGCAAGGTTGCTAACTTTCATCTGGTTCACCACCAAAAGAACCCAGGCAACGTAGTTACCAGGCCTGCACTGAGACAGTAGTGTAATTCTGGGGTACCCAGAGTCACTGATATTTGTGTCATACTTGAAACTGTTGATTTTTACTAGTACCAGTTAATGCACCCTATGTCGTATAATTCATCTTTTTGTGCCCCTTGATTGGGTGGGTGCTTCCTCAAACTGTCGAGATCTAAGAGAGTGATAGTGACTCACAGTACAGTGGCTCTCAGGTTGTATTGCTATAGGGTGGGAGAGTCCAAGGTGACTTGCAACTGCTTAACCTCTTCTTTTCTCCCAGCTGTCAGGCCTGTGCTCATAAATAAGAGCACTGTTAATTGGTTGAATTTTACTTCTGTGTGTGCGCCACGTTTGTACAATCTGATTGAAATGTTTATTGGTGAAGGTAACACCTGTCTTAGTGGTCCCCAGGGGGTGGTCCAGTCCAGTGTAGGGAGGTGGGTAAGTACTGCATCCTGGGGGGGGTACAAAACACAGCATCTGGCCCACTTATTCTCTCTGGGTGGAGGCACCGTGCTATTTGTTATTTGTTCTGGGATGAACCCCCCCACCACAGGAGAAAGAATTAACTCAACCCCCTCAATGCAGTGGGCCCAGTACAGTCACCAGGCAGGGGTGTGAACCTGGACACATCATCACAGGGTCACAATAACAATCACTACAGTGCCATGATGAAATAGCATGCACTAAAACCACAACATAACTTAATTCTTTGTGAACATTAGCATCTGCTATCAGTATTGTGGTAGCAAATGCCATGCCACGTTAGTGCTAGGAACGACGTATATCATCATATCTGCACACAGTGCTGAGGCTCATTTCCTGGTGTGAGCTTGAGTGTGTGCGAAGGGTTTACATATATGTTACAAGTACAAGGAGTACAAATAAGTAAATACAATACACACAACAGAAATGAAAACAAGCTTTCGCCACATGTACTGGTGTCATGGGGGTGTGTGGTGCTGATACCACTGACAGTGACATTAAAAATTGCTTCAGTGAAGGAATCATTTTATGAACAGTTAGGATTGCAAAGTAGAAGTGATGATGTTGAGCAGTGTAACTGTCTTGTTTGTTAATATTTGTGCCCCAAATTTTCAACATACCCTTCTTATGACACCACCTCATGAACAAGTGCAGAGAACATTTTCAGCTCTTGCCCGGAAGGTTATTTTGCACAGTGACTGAAAAATCATCTTTTGAGATGTAAAAAAAAAAAACAAAACATTTTGGCCAGGATCTGAAAAATGACAGCTGACACATTCATTGGGTGCTGTGAAGAAATGGCTATATTGAAAATTTGAGGTTGCCGGCTCCGTGGCACCGAGCGAAGGGGTTCGCTCGACATGCTGGTGACTCAGGCTCATGCCCTGAGCCTGGGTACCAGGAGTGGAGACCAGCAGAGAGGGGATTCACAAGTGTCCACTGGACACTTCCCTCCCGGGGGCGTGGGACGAGCCGTGGCACCTACAAGGTGATTGGTGGACAAGCTTGGAGAGCATGCCTGGGCACACCCTTCTGAGCATCCCCACCTCAAGGATGCCATCTCTTCATGACTAAGACATGGGGAGGGAGAAAAGCGGACATACTGGCTCCCTGCTGACCGGATGATGAGTGCCTGGCCTGCACGGCCACAAAGCCCCGGACTAGCCTGGAATGACCCTGCAGCAGCTTACCAGGGATATGGAGTTTACCTACAGTCACTTCCCCCTTGAAGGAGAGGGACCCTCCCAACACAGGGATGGGTCGGGTTATCTAACGGTAAGACTCCATGGTGGGTAAGAAGAATGGTGGTGTGGGGTCGAGTGGAGGTGTGGGGCATTGCTGCTCCAAAGGAGAGGCAGGCAGGGGTGCCAAGAGGAGGAGGAGAATAGATAACACAAAAAAAATAAAAGAAATTGGGGGTCAAAATATTGAAAATTGCCAAAGTTATGAGCCCGCATTCACATATTTCAATGCAGGCTCATAACTTCATTGTTTTTCAATTGCTTTACACCTAATTTTCAACATCACCTTCTTATGACCCCACCTCATGAACAAAGGCAAATAAATGCTTAACTTCTGCAGAAATGTGATTTTGTGCAGCGACTGCAAAAATCAGCTTTTGGGATGTAAAAAAAAAAATGAAAAATTTTGGCCAGGATCTGAACAATAACAACTGTCACATTCATGCGGTGTTATGAAGAAATGGCTATATTGAAAATTTGGGGTGAAAATATTGAAAATTGCTAAAGTTACGAGCCTGCATTTGCAAATTTCAAAGGAGGTTCATAACTTCATTGTTTTTTATTATTTTTACACCAAATTTGCAACATAGCCATCTTTTGACCCCACCTCATGAACAATGGTGGAGAAAATGTTCAACTCTTGCCCGAAAGGTAATTTCATGCAGTGACCATGAAATCACCTTTCGGGATAGATTTACATAACATCACTTGCATTGTTCATAGGTGGGTTCCCACAAAATGAATGTTTAAAATTTGGGGCAAAAATATTAAAAAATTGCCAAACTATGCCACTAAGTTGAACACCCCATTGAAATACATTGAAGTTGAAAACCCCATTGAAATACATTGAAGCGCTTACCTCAGTTCATGGTTGGGCTTTGAAGAGTGAAGACATGTCTGTGGTCCAAGGAAGATTACGGGGATGGACTTCCAGTGGCTACATATGGGGTGGAGGAGTGTGGGGTGGGGTGTTCTGAGTGGTAGGGTCAGGTGGGGGGTGGGTAACAGCACAGCAGACAATGATGGAATGTTTTCTGTTTTGTCAGGTAAAAAAAAATGATGAGGGACAGTTTCCTATCAGGAACAGGACACTGGGGGATTGGGCACCCCCAGTGTCACTAGGGGACAGTATTGCAACAGTTGAGGACACTGGAGGATGGGGCATCCCCAGTGTCACTAGGGGGACAGTATTGCAACAGTTAAGGATACTGGGGAACTGGGTACCCACAATGTCACTGATTTCGGTTTGGGGGGGGCACAACAGGAATCAATGGACTGTTTTTTTCTTTTCAGTGGAAAAAATGACAAGGGACAGTTTTAGAGAGTGGGGGATTGAGCATCCCCAGTGTCACTACTGTGTGTGTGTGGGTGGGGGAAAGGGGTGCTGATGGGGGGGTTGGATTTGGGGATAATTAGGGCTACCAGCAACAGACACTGATGGATGTTTTTTTTTTGTTACAGGCACACATTCCAGCTGACCACGACAGATCATCCTGGCTTGCTGGGTGGTGCAGATCAAAGGGACAGGAACTTCTTTTGAAGTTGGTGCTGTCCCCACCCAGCAAGCCAGAAACTCTGTCATTGTCAGCCTGAGTGCTGATTGGTGTGCCAACACTGTTGTGCCCCTGTAACACTGTGTCACACCACTCAAAGGGCACTCTCATACCAATGTGTTCACTTGCATGCATGGTGAACACAAAAGTAAATGCAGTGTGAGAAGCATGGTCAGTTGATTTAGGATACAGACAAATATAGGCAGACTTCACAAGAAGAATATGTAAACATTATAGCTCTATGGAAAGATATATACAGTATATACATGTTCAGTTTATACATATATAGTATATACATGTATATTTATTCTTTGCAAAAAAACTGCATTAATGCACCAGTTAGGGTAACTTAACACCACAAAGTAGGGAAATGTGGCATAAGGGTTTCCAACCCTAAATCCCCAACCCCACCGTCAAGCAGCAAAAGGAAAAGACATTAGGATTTTGGGCCTCTGGAGTCTTGGTAAATCAGTGGAAGAGTCTTCCTTGGGGTTGTAAACCCTAATGCCCACCCCATTGCCTGAGCAAACAACATCAGGCATGCTCTTCTTTCTTTGCACAGGGCCCACAAGGCTCTGCATGAAGAAAGGTACAACAGATCATGTTGGCAACATGTGGGCGAGACATACATCCCTACATTTAAAGAGTATATCACTATGAGGCACTGGCTTGGAGCTGTACCTTGTGCTTCAGACAGAGGCTACAGGCTGGGGGTGGGGTACGCATTTGTGTTGACAACCCCAAGGAAGACCCCACCACTGATTCGCCAAAACTAGGGAGACCCGAAACCCTAATGCTTTTTCTTTTTGCTGCTTGGGTGTGGGGGGGTGGTTGTGATAGTGGAATCATGTCCTTATTCATGCAGGTCTCTTTGGGATCTACGTGAATAGATATGGATGCAAGGGCCCAAGGGAAAAAGGGAGACTCTGTCTGCCTACAGAAGTGCAGGGCCCTGCACTTCTAGGCAGTGATGGATGCCAGGAAATCATAGGGCTGTCTAGTGGGCTGCCAAGGGCCCCTTTGTTCCCTGTGCTTCCATGTGGCCCAGATACAGATGAACAGAGGAAAGAGTCCATCAGACAGTCAATGCACAGGGCACTCTGCCACCCTGAGGTGCAGATGTGCAGGGCCCTATGCCAAGAGAAGAGTTGTCTTCTCTACATGGTCCCTGATCCTGTGCAAGCAATCCTGCATCTTTTATTCCCTGATTGGGGGTTGCATAACAGTGTTATCCCCCATTCTCAGCCCATCCAGATGGGTTACTGAGCTCACCTCCAAACTCAGATCATTGGGACTGGATACCATAGCATACTCACTGTGGTCAAGAGTGACACTACACAAACATTTTCTTAATAATTATAAATACATATTAAAGTTTTGACCCCAAATTATCAACTTAGTAGTTTTATGACTCCCCTTCTCAACATGACAAGTGACATTTATAGTATATTGGCTGAAACATCATTTCACACCAGAAGTGCAAAACCATATCTTGTCTAGGACTTAAACAAATGACACCTATCACATTTATGAGGTAGTGTAGAAAAATGGCTATGTTGAAAATTTTGGGTAGAAATTCTCCAGACAGCAAAGTTAAAACTTAGCAAAGTTATGAGTGAACATTGAAATACTGCAATGTTAACTCATAACCTGGGTGTTTTGCCATATTTGTACACCAAATTTTCAGCATAGCCTTTTTATTACCCCACCTCATGAACCTGATAGGTGAAAATTCTCAAATCTCCACCAAAACATCATTCTATGCCACTGAAATATCATACTACACCACAGGTACAAACACATTTTGACCAGGATTTGAAAAATGGCAGCTCTCACATTCATGAGTTTGTGTGAAAAAAATGACTATGCTGAAAATTTAGGATAGAAATATTTAAAATGATCAAGTTATGAGTGAGTGTAGAAAAATGTCAATGCCACCCATAACTTTGCCCTTTTTACATATTTTGATCCCAAATTTTCAACATAGCCTTCTTATGACCCCACTTCATGAACAAGGGTGGTGAAGATTTTCAAATCCTGCCCAAAAGGTGATTTTGGAAATCAACCGCAAAATCACCTTTTGCACCAGATTTGTATAATTCCACCATGACAAGTCATGAGGTGGGGTCCCCAAAAGGCCATGTTGAAAATTTGAGGTCAAAATATGTAAAAATTGAAAAGATATGAATCAAAGTTCAAACCCCATTAAAATGCATTTAACTGCATCTACCTGATTTTCTCATATTACAGTTGCCAGTTCCAGCAGCAAGACATGTCTTTGATCAGAGAGTGGGTCTACTCCATGGGACATGTTCAGGTGAATGAGGGTGTGTGGGGGATGTGGGGTGGTGGGATGTTTGTGAGTGTGTGTGGGGGGATCAGATCACCTAAGGACCATTTTCTTTACAGAGTAACCAAAAAACCCATACAGGGATGGTTTTCTTTATTGCAGGAGATATTCCAACAGTGGGGATTGGGCACTGCCATGTTGGGCTCCTGTTTGATGGCCCTGGGGGTGGGCACCCCAGTGCTACCACCTACATAGTGGGAATGGGGGTGGGTGACCAGGGTGGTCAAGAGAAGCAGTACCAGGATGGGCACTGTGGTCCACTTATAAATTAAAAAATACTAAAATATTCTTGGAAGGGTCGGTGGATGACCTGGCTGGGAGGGGAGAAAAGAAGTGCTACTGGGGGTTGGCAGCCCAGTCTGTTAAAGTAAAATTCCTTAGCTAGAAAGACAGACAGATGGATAGACAGATAGATAAGAGAGAGAGATCATAATTGTTGGCTCACTGGTGAAACTGAAGCCAGCAGCAGGACTCCAGCTGCTGCTTCACAAGTCAAGAAAGTCCCACTATTCTCATACAGAGAATGTGGGTGAATGGCTCCTTTCACTAAGCTGGGCAACCTGGATTTTCAGGTGCCCAGAAACATTAGTTCCAAGGCAGTTTTCAAAAACCAAACACTAGAATTTAGCTAAATGGGTCCACCTAGGTTCAGGCATTTGTTTTTTGAAAATACATAATTTTTTTAGATTAAAAAAAAAATTTAAATCAAAAACAAGATATCGGCCATATAAAAGAAGAATTTTAGCTCATGAAGAAAGAATCTCAAAGAAGTTTCTTCTGTCATAAACTTGAAAATTCTTTTGCATCAAACATCTACCTGAAAGACCACTAGTTTGCATGCTCAGAACCGAAATTTCAGATCCTTATAATTCGGGAATGGATTCATATTTTTTCATTAAAGCAACAAAAGGCACCATTCTAGAGCAAGCCCCTTCTACCTTGAAAATTTCAGAGCAAAAAAAGGTCCAGACTGTCTGGGCTGTTAGGTGACAGAAATAAACAAACAAAAAAACACAACCCCTCCCCCCCCCGATTTTTCCTAAAATTGTACTATTCAGATCTCGGAAACCACATATCTGACTAAAACAAAACTTACCAAATCAAGAGATCTTGCCTCCCCTGGACAATGCATGCAAAATTTTGTGCAATTCCATTGACCGGGGGCAAAGCAATTAAGGTGCAAATTTAGGGGTTTACCATTAAACAGCCTACTCAACCTTACCTTTAGGGGCGTAATCGCACCCCTATGATACAACACATATTTACTGATAGATGACAAGATAAAAAGTGATACCTTAGAAACATAGAGACATAGAAACATAGAATTTGATAATAGAGAAGGATTGCTTAGCCCACCCAGTCTGCCCATTTTTCCCTTCCTATATTATGACCGCAGACCTTACTTGATCTCTGTCCCCCCTTACTTCCCACTAAGATTTCCTTGTGTCTAAACAATGCATGCTTGAAGCTCACCACTGTTTTTGGCCCCACCACCTCCACTGGAAGACTGTTCCAGGCATCTACCACTCTTTCAGTGAAGAAGTACTTCCTCACATCTCTCTTGAATTTACCCCCTTCCAAATTCATTGCATGTCTCCTTGTTCTTGTGCATATTTTACTCTTCTCCTGTACCTTATTTACACCTGTGAGGTATTTATACTGTAGGTCTCTATCATATCCCATCACTAATTGCTCTTTCAGGGTGTACACACTGAGGTTCTTCAGTCTCTCCTCATAGGACTTGTGATGTAGAGTTAGGAGGCAAGAAAGAGGTTGCCCATGTGTGTTGTGGTGTGCAAGGTAAAAAACACAAGCACCAACACAAGAATACCTTGCACTCACAATGCCTAAGCAGAAGGATGAGACACAGAAGCAAAAATGTTAGTATAAAAAGATTTAATTGTACTCACAATCACAAATGCTGAAATGCTGGGCTTATAGCTAAGGTGCTTTCCAACAAAATACCCAGTGGTGTTTTGTGCCCCAACAGCACTTTATCAAGGGTAATAGCTATTACAACATGTGCTTCATTTATATATATCTTAAGTGTGACATCATTACTTTCCCAATACTTCAGTTAAAGTGACCCTGTGCTAATTTCATCTCAAGATATAAAACAGTATAGTCCTAAAAATAAATGTTTAAAACTATCCTAAAGAACATCAAAAAGATAATTTAAAAGTCCATGGTAAGATTTCATTATAAATATTTTAGAAAAAGTCCATAAGTGACTGATTTTCAAAATCCCTCCTGTGGTGGGACTTGAACAGGCACAGCATGTATATAGGGTTGATAATTTCAGTCTTTGCAGCTGGATTTCTCTTCATGGTCTATGGAACATCATCTGTGCTCTCCAGAGGGGTTCTAATAGTAAGAAAAGATGACAGAATTCATTTGTTAAATAAATTGAAATAAGTATGAATACAAGCTCATTTTTCTCAGCTGAGATTAAGGTCAAGGCAGAATCAGGACCAAAGCCACATATGTACAGATAAACTAATTCAGATGACAATAATATTTTATGTTATTAAATAGTTTCAAATATAATACTCATTTTACTCTGTTAATGAGACCAAGACCAAACAAGCAAAAAATCAGGAAGATCCTTTTGTTCATTCTTTGCAGCAGTTACCAAAACAGGCAATGGACACCTGGCTGGACAGCTGGCAGTAGGCAGTGCTCTGTGTGGGAGGTGTAAATATGTGAAAAAAATGTAAATTCTCTGAAAGCAAAACATTAGGAAGACAATATGCTATAAAACAGTTAATTACATGCAATGCAGCTGGTATTATGTATTCTGCAGAATGTACTTTTGGTGCATGTTACATTGGAAAAACAATACACCTCTTTAAACAACGCTTGGGGGGACATATAAGACATATTAAGGCAGAAAAAAACAGAATATTTTAGCAGCTCATATTAAATTTAGAAACGGCTTTGAAACACACAACTGGGGTTTTTGTAGAGTAGAAAGGGTCACTTTAGAATCAAAAGGGGGCAATTTAGATGAGTTCTTCTCAAGCAGGAAGCATTTTGGATGTTTACCATGGGTGGTGTAGTGTCCCCTGGACTAAATGACAGGTTTGAAATATCAACCTTTCTGTAGTTTTCTATTGCAACTTCATGTTTTTTTTGTAGTTCGGTACCATAACAGATGATGCAAGTATTGCATCTGTTTCACTAATGTATTTGACAATGGTGTACCTTCACTGTGTCCCTGGTTATATGTAGCTTCGACTCTTGTTCTTCCTTGATTTCTGAAGTCCAGCTCCTGTAAAATAATAATGATTGTGATAGAGTGAGATGAGCACTTTATTTTGTGAGTGTGGTAGTACTCCTATAGTTAAGATTGAGTAGCGTATTTAATGTTAAACCCTCAACTTTGCACCTTACTAGCTTTGCCCCCATTTAAAGGAATTGCATGAAATTTTGCACGTGCAGTTTGGGTGTGGAGCAAGCTCTCCTGATTTGGCAAGTTTTGTTCCAGCCAGATGTGTGGGATTCTGAGATCCAGATAGTGAAAAAAGAGGAAAAATTGGTTCTTTTGCTGTTTTATTTTTGGTTTCATGTACAGCCCAGTCTGGAATTTTGTTCTGAAATTTTCAGGGTAGAAGGGGCTTGACCTAAAATGATCCCTTTCATTGGTTTGGTGAAAAAATATTAATCCTTTCCCAGGTTATAAGGAGTTTGGTTTTTAGCATGCTCAGCAGGGTCTTTCAGATAGATGTTTCATAGGAAAGAAGAATTTCTGCTCACAAAATAAGATTCTTGTTTCGTGACCCAAAATTCTTTTTTTGTGAGGAGAAATTCTTCTTTCATGAGGAGAAATTCTTCTTTCATATGGCGGCCATCGTGTGTTTTTTTAAATCTTATTAATACCCATAAACTGATGCCCTGGAAAGAAAGCAACACATGAATCTAGCTAAATGGGACCTGCTTAGCTTGCATCTGCACTTAGTTATTCCAAAAAAGGACCCTGAATATGATTTTGGGACATTCCAGAAATCCTTAGTGAGGCTTGTTTTGTGAGTTGTTTTCTTGTTTTGTGAGTCTCACAAAACAGGAATATGGTCTCATGAAACAAGCATTTTGGCTCCCAAAACACATATTTGGACTTTTTCAGAATCTTGTTTCATAAGCACACATCTTATTTCATGATCTCACAAAAATCTCACAAAACTGGAAGGTGAGCTCACAAAACAAGGTTTTTGACTTAGGTTATTTTTTTAGAATCTTGTTTTGTGAGAACACATCTTGTTTCATGAGCTCATGAAAATCTCATGAAACAAGAAGGTAGGCTCACTGAACAAAATTTTGGACATAGATTTTTTCAGACCTTTGATTTGTGATGTACAGGTTATTTTTTAGAATCTTGTTTTATGAGAACACATCTTGTTTCATTAGCTCACAAAAATCTCACAAAACAAGAAGGTGGGCTCACAAAACAAGATTTTGGATATTTTTTAAGAATCTTGTTTTTTAAGAAAACATCTTGTTTCTTGAGCTCGCAAAAAATCTCACAAAACAAGGAGGTAGGTTCACAAACCAAGATTTGGGACTTAGTTTTTTTTCAAAATCTTGTTCTGTGAGCCAACAATCTCTTTTCATCACCCTCATGAAACAAGACTGCTGACTCATGAAACAGAAATATAGGCTCATGAAAGAAGAGTTTCTTTATATTGAAAGTATGAAGACATTTGCTCATAAGAGTGGCGTTTCTGATGATTTCAAAGCCACATTTTTAACACATGCTTTTTATGACCCTACCTCATGAGCCACTGTGGAAACATACTGGGACATGATTGAAAATGCGCATCTGTAGCTGCATGGAAGTACAGGGCCCTTTTGTGCCCAGATGGAATCTTGCATGTCTGCATGTGTAGCAACACAAAAGTGCAAGGCTCAGAGACCCTATGCTTCTACATCCGCACGGACACCTCAGTTGGTACATGGCTGGAGGGCTCTACATGTCTGCATCTGTAACCACACAGAACTGCAGGACCCAGAGGGTCCTACACTTCTGCAGCATGATGTACTCCACATTTGATGCAAGGCCCAATGGGCCCTGAATGTCTCAGGGTTTTATTTAACTCTAAAAATTGATTAGCGTTTTGCTCATAAAAGTTCTAAAACATTGTGAAAATGCATAGCACTTGCCTCACTGTGTTTAACAAACATAAAACTTCTAGAAAACCTATATGAATGCTTTCTGTACAGTTAGTATTGTCCCAAGAAAAAAACTGCTAATCAATTATTTAAAACCCTGATGTCTGCATCTATAGATGCTGGAACTCAGGGTCTGGAGGGTCCCAAAGGTCCACAGATAGATGGCAATGTATTTATACTTTTTTAAACTTATTTAGCTAATGAATTCAGTCATCTATTCTTAATATTGTATTAGGACCCCTCTGGAGAGCACAGATAATGTTCCATGGCCCATGAAGGGAAGTCCGCTGCAAAGACCAAAATAATCTGTACTATATACATGATGTGACTCTTTAAATCCCACCATGGTAAGGATTTTGAAAATTGGTCACTTGTGGACTTTTCTAAAATATTTAGATTGAAACCTAACCATGGACTTTGAAAGTATCTTTTTGATGTGCTTTAGGATAATATTAAATATTCATTTGCATAATATATTGTTTGTATATCATGAGATGAAATTAGCACAGGGTCACGAAAGTACTTATGATGTCACACTAAAGAGACATATAAATGAAGCACATGTTGTAATAACTATTACACTTGATAAAGTGCCATTGGGGGCATGAAATACCATTGGGCATTTAGTGGCACATTGTGGGAAAGCACCTTAACTATAAGAATCAATAATTCTAGGTGATCTGAGCCTTGATTGGAACTCCCCCAAATCTAATAACCTAAAAAACCTTTGTGATGATTTAGGTATGTCACAAATAATCACTGAGCCTTCAAGACCTAATCCTAAAAACCCTGCAAAGGATACTACTGTACACTGGGCCTCATTTTAACTAATAGGACCCATAAATACATGCATGCCGTGGTATTCCATAATGGCACTAGTGACCACAATGCAGTCGCCTGTGTCAGGGATACTATAAAGCTCAAACACATTCCAAAATTCATCACCGAAAGTAGACTTATCACACTTAATACAGCTAACTTTTTATCTGATCTGTGTGTGATAAACTGGCAGCAGTTCTACCTTGCTAATACAATTCATGAAGCAGCCACTGTGTTCAATCAACTGGTACATGAAGTCCTAAATAAGCATACTCCACTAATAAAACAGAGGGTCAAAAGGATTTCTTACCTATGGTTTATAAGTGCCCTAAAAAGAGCACTGTGAGCAGGGGATGGTCTCTGGGATACAGTCAGGTGTACCAAATCAGAATCTGATTGGGCAGCAATTAGGAAAGCGAGGAATTCATGTAACAAACTTATTTGGGAAACAAAAGCAGATTTCTACCTAAATGCCTTGGACAGCTCAAAAGGTAATACAACCAAAGTATAGAGGGTCATAGAGGGCACAGAAAACCAAAAAACTCCCCCTTCCTCCTGATTAAGATTGACTGGCAAGGTAAGATAATATTGGATAGACAAATTATCTTAGAAAAACTAAATGTGCATGTTGTCACAGCAGTACTGGCATTCAACAACTCACCTGCTGTTTCTCCCCATAGCCTCCCCACACCCCTCCTCTCTACCCCTCCACCCACCTCTCTGTGCCTTGAACCCTCCTTGTCTGTTCCTCCACCTGGCCATCCCAGTCCTCACACAACTGCCCATTCCCTGCTCATCACTTTCTAAGCTTGCCTGCTGCCGCTACCTGGCAAAATGCCACCAATTCATGACCCTTGTCAGGATCTTCTACTTGCATCTTCTACTATCTGGCAATGTTCACCCTAATCCTGGCCCAGCAGTGTTCCCCCAACTGCGGTCACCCACGGGGCTTAGAATAGCCGCTATAAATATCTGCAGCATGCCTAAAAAAATGGCATCCCTGCACTGCTGGATAGCACAGCACCAACCAGACACTCTAGCTTTAATAGAAACCTGTCTGTCAGCCGAGACTCCAGACTCATTTGTCTCTATTCCTGGCTACTCTCTCATTAGGCTTGATCATAATGACAAGAGAGGCAGTGGCTTTGCTTTCTATGTAAATGACTCACTGCATTATCAAGCCCTGCCTGTATCCTCCCTAGACCATGGTGCCCAAGCCCTGTCAATAAAACTCTCCCCTGACCCAAACTGCACCTCTTACTCTCACTGTCACCTACATCCCACACCGCAGCCAATCCCCTGCCTGGAAAGTTCTCTCTGACTATCTAGCCAGCCACCCCCACAAAATGGAACAAATCCTAATTTGGGATCTCAACATAAACTGGCTGGCGAGCTCATCAACACACGCCAAAGATACCTTTGCTGCGTTAGATATGACCCAACTGGTATCCCAGCCTATCAGGGCCAACACCACTAATGGAACCCACACCCTACCAGATATCCTGCTCACTAATCGTCTCCACCATATTACCGACCTGGGTGTCCTACACAATGTCTTAAGCTACCATTCCCCAATCATATTCAGCTGGTCCTGTCAGCTACCTAAACCACCACCAAATATCATCTTTCATCATTGACTATGCCCAGGAGGCATAGCAAACTCAAACAATGTCAAATTAACTGGGACTGGTCCCCTATTTCCCAAGCCCAGCACATAGATGATGCATTGCACTAATTCACCACCACCTTTAATACTGCCTGTAATGCTTTTGCACCGACTATCAAAGTGACCACTAAGAAACATAGTGCCCCCTGGATCACCCCAGAACTCCTACAACAGTTCAAAATGCATGATAACCTCTGGCATTGTGCCACTGCCTCCGGTTTGCTAAAGCAATAGGCAGCCTATAATGTTGCCCGCAATAAGTGTACCTGGGCAATCCACAAGGCCAAGTCGGAGCACTATAGAACCGCTCTAACCACCTCCTGGGGTAGCACAAGAAAGATCTGGGATAACATCAAGGAGCTTAATGGTAAATTCCACTCTCGGCCCTCACAACTTAGTGTTAATGGTACTACCAACACAAACACACTTGACACAGCCAACTGCCTCAACTCCACCTTCTCAGACCTCAGCTCAGTCCTCCCTAGCAACTTTTTAAATCCAATTCAGCCTAACCCATCGCCTGAGCTCCTCCACCCCCCCTTCAAACTCAGAGTCATTATCCCTACAGAAGCGAAAGCCTACCTGTCCAAAGCCCTCCAGAGCTCCAATTACTGCAAAGATGCCTTTGATATGCGTATGCTATACCTCGCACTAGAGTCAGTTATCTCCCCCCTCATGGACCTTCTAAATCTGACCCTACGCCTAGGCCAGTTCCCAACCTCATGGAAAATGGCAGTGATAATACCAATATTGACATGTGGTGACAGCTCCCTCCCAAACAATTACCGGCCCATCTCGATTCTCCCCCCACTCTCTAAAGCCCTTGAAAAGATCATGGCCAATCAACTCACTGACTACCTCCTCGTACACAACCTCTTATGTAGGGAGCAGCATGGTTTCAGAGCTGGTCATAGCACTACGACCTCCCTCACAGAATTCGCTAACTCCCTGCACTCCACACTTGACAAGGGGTACCTCGTAGGGGCCATGTTTAAAGACCTTTCAAAGGCCTTCGACACAGTTTCTCAGCCCCTCCTTCTTAACACATTACAACAAATTGGGGTCTCTCATTGTCCACTCTCATGATTCTCCAGCTATCTTTCATCTAGAACCCAATGTGTTAAAATTAATAACACCATATCTACTATATGAAGCACTTCGCCTAGCCATTACCTCCTCAGTCTTATCACTGGTGGACTATCGCCTCACAATCTATGCTGCTGCTGACCCTATGGGGCTTCATCAAATACAAGTGATCATCAATAAGGCCTGCCAGCTCCTCTCTGGTGCTGACAGAAATACACATACCTGCACCCTATACGTGCTCACCAATATCCTCTCCCTTGAGGAAAGACTATTATACCAGATCTGTCTCTTCACCAAAAAAATCCACCTGGGTTTAACCCCAATTGGTATCTTGGCTTCTCTCCAGGCAGCCACCATCTCAGAGTCCACATGGACTGCCCCAAAAACTATCTGGAATGTGCCTAGAGTCAGGACCACCCTGGCCCAGCGATCCTTCCCCCCTTAGAGCTCCATCCTGGTACAATGCCCTCCCACTGGCTGTCACATTAATCACCAATCTAGGTCCTTTTAAAGCTGCCTTAAGGGCCCATATCCTCTCCTCACATCAATGCCAGTGTAACTGGTAACCTGTGGATCCTGCACCATGCCACTAGGCCATGGACCCACCCTTGGCCAGGCAGTGGGGAGCCCTCACTATTTCTAGCCTACAGGCTCCTTACCTCCCTTGGTTACCATATAGTTGCACTGGACTATGAATGCATTATATTGTGTATAAGACAAGGCCTCCCTGAGGTGTCTTACTACCAACCCATATAATGCATTACTTTAGCTACCAATTGTATAGGTCTTAACAGCTCATTAGGTAAATATATTGATAGCTCTGCTCTGTTTTAGCTACCAAATCTATAGGCATTAACCCGTGCTCATTGTATTTATACTCTGTATGATTGCTCACCCACATTTATTCTACGTATATACTGTATGAATGTCTTTATTTTTTCTGACGTGGAGCCTTTGGAAACAAGTCTATGACTCAAAGGGTTGTAATTCCGATTTCCTAAATAAATAAATAAAATAAAAGAATCTTATTCCTATCCATACCTCAGAGAATAATTATGCTGATTCAAGGTTATCCAACCAATTTACCTTTCAACCTGTAGCATTTAAACAGGCAGAAGATTTACTGCTAAGCCTAGATGTAGAAAAGTGCTGATCCTGACGAACTAGACCCTCTATTTCTGAAAATAGTCATTACCAACTTATGATGCTAATGATCCATGTTTTTAACCTGTCAGTTGCCAGCAGTGAACTCCCTGCAGTTTGGAAAACTGCACATATCATACCTCTTCTCAAAGCCGGAGACCTATGCAACTTAAATAATTACAGACATGTAGCTATACTTCCTGTCTTAGTCAAACTTCTAGAAAAATTAGTTAATGTCCAACTGAGGGACTATTTGAATATACTAATTTCTTATACCCCTTTCAATGTGGATTCAGGCCCAAGCACAGTACTACATCAGCACTAGCTAAGGTCACTAATGATTGGTTAACACCCCCTAGATTGCAAGTACCCTGTGGGAGCAGTGTTCCTTGGTCTGAATAGGGACTTTGACACAGTTGATCATAATATACTGCTACATAAACTAAAGCAGACTGGCCTGGGCATCTCCGCTCTCTCTTAGTTTGCAAGTCACTTCATGGATAGACAACACCAAATCAAAACAGAAAGGGAATTCTTCTCTCTGTCAAAGCTACCAAGAGGTGTACCACAAGGCTGAATCCTGTGTCCCCTATTGTTTAGGATTTACATTAATGACCTCAACAGAAATGTTGACAAGGCCAAATTGCACTTTCTCACTGATGACACAGTCCTGTATATATCCAGACCAACCCTGGACAGAGTATGTACTGACCTCCAAGCGGAGTTTAAATTTTTTACAAATGAATGTTTTCCATTCCAAATTGCTTTTAAATGCAAAGAAGACAATAGTCATGTTCTTTCAGTCTATGAATATGGCAGCCTCCTCCAAATTTGTCCCCACCATATCCACTTTATTGGGTGACACACTTGAAGTAGTGGACAGTTTTAAATATCTTGGTGTATGACTCAACCACCAACTGTCTGTTACTACTCATGTAGATATCATCTGCAAAAAATTGAGAATCAGGTTGGGCTTTTTCTATAGAAACAAGAGTTGTTTCACACTAGATATTAGGAAGATGCTGGTGCAAGCCACATTCCTCCCTCTACTGGACTATGCTGACCTAATTTATAGTCGCTGTCAAACAAACTTGATGCATAATATCACAGGGCCCTTTGATTTATTACAACTTTTCTGCCCAGAACTCACCATTGTACCTTATCAATTGCAACGAGGTGGACATTGCTGGCCATGAGGAGACTCAAAAATCTCTATATGTGGGCCTACAAATTATTATCTAATAAACTGCTGCTGTATATCTCAGAACTCATTTCTTGCTTGCACAGTAATTACACATTAAGAAGGAGTACTTACATGCCACTGGAAATACCAAAGTAGACCACCCTTTATGGAAAGTCAGCTATCAGTAGCATCATCCCTAGGGCGTGGAACAAATTGCAAAATACACTCAAACTCTCCAACAAGTAAGCATAGGTGTCTTCAAATCAGTTTTGGAAAATGTATGTAAAGAGTTATATTCTTGCTATTACAATAAAATGTAAACACTGAAGTATCTGCGGATCTGATTCAGTAGGAACAACGTATATATTTGTATCTGTTTTGACTTTCCTGTGTTTACTTGTCCAACCTGTATTATAATCTGCGTACTATTGTAACATTTCAATATCATTTTTTTGTTAAGGCTATTGTCTCTCCATACCGTAAGCATTGTTATTCCCTCCGAACTGTGCTGCTTTCATGGGCTGCGTCACATGTATTTTTGTATGTATTTAAGCTGTTTCCTCCCAGGTCATGCCTGAAAATAGGCACTCTTATGCCTAGTGCACTTACTCAGTTACCAAAAACAAACAAACAAATAAATAAATAAATAAATAAATAAATAAATAAAATGTACATACTTGTGCAGCATAAATATCCTTTTCTGCAATGACCTGTCAAGTGATTAAATAATAGTTAAATACCTAGTACAGGCTCACCAGATTTTCTTGTATCCTTGTGTGAACTATATTGATTTTCTTTTGTCTATGCTGTATTTCACTTACTGTACTATAATCATATTCTTCCTATTATTGTATATATTATAGGATGTATGTATATATTGTTCATCACCTATGACACTGCAATTGTATCTCTTTACTTTTGTGTTCTACTGTACCTGTTGACACTGTATGCTGTCCTATCCAGGACCTCCTTGTAAATGAGCTTGCTGAATGGAGCCTCTTCCTGGTGAAAATAAATACATAAAATAAAATAAATAAATAAGCCCAGCATCTTGGCATTTGTGAGTGCAATAAAATATTTTTATACTGACATTTTTGCTTGTGTTTCTCATCTTCAGCGCCTCGGACCTTCAAACATCCAAATCCCTGAGGAACACTTGCACCAAGGCAGTACCACTGCCAAAGCAAACTTTTTTATATTGTAATTCGAAGATTGACGCCCTTCCCCTGCAACATTCTGGAAGACTCTACAATCCCTGCTTGGTACCTCTTCCCATCCCCCCCCATGTCCACTCCTGGTGCAGATAGCTATGGCCCTGGATCTGCTGCCTCCTCTATCTACCACTTCTTCACCATCTATGCTTCCCCACATCACCCCTACCCCCCCAAGCCACCAATACTTTATGGCCCCAGGTCCAATCACACCTTTACCCCTACAGAGGTTCTCCGACCCTCTAAAATCTCTAAACTCATCTAAGCAGTCCCAACGGACTCAGTCCCAGTCTCCTGAAGATCTCTGCTCCTGCCATAGTCCCACCGCTCACCTATCTTTTTAACTTTTTGCTATCTGCATGCTCTCTGCCAAAGGCCTGGAAACTAGTCAAAGTGATCCCGCTTCACAAAGGGAGTGATCCCACCTCTCCAGGCAACTATAGGCCCATCTCCCTCCTTCTCCCCCATCTCAAAAATTCTTGAACCCTCATCTCTAAAAGGTTAAATTCCTTCTTGGCCACAAATGCAATCTTGACACCTTACCAGTCTGGATTTTGGAGTCTTCACTCCACTTCCTTATCCTTTCTCTGCCTTACTAATCATATCCGTACCGCTATGGACAAAGGCCATCTGGCACTGGCCATCTTCGTTGACTTAGCCAAGGCCTTTGATTTGGTCACCCATAGACCCTCCTGGACAAACTATCCTCTGTTGGCCTCTCACTCTCAACCACTGATTGGTTTATGGCCTGTATCTCAGACCGATTCCAATATGTTTAGCTGGGTGATTCCAAAGCCTTCCCCTCCACATCCTGGATGGGGTACCTCAGGGATCGATCCTTGGGCCCATACTTTTCTCATTATTTGTAAATGACCTCCCTTCTGTCAGCTCTGCATTGCGTGTCCATATGTATGCTGATGATATGGTGATCTTTGCATCTGGTCCCTCCCTTCCTCATATCTAACCCATCCTCCAGGCTAATTTTGATAATATGCTGTGGTGGTTTGAAGCCAGTTCACTCAAATGTAACACCAAAAAAACTGGTCGCCATGGCATTCAGCTCTGCTCAAAAACTGGCCAAACTGCCTTCTCCCCCTCCTTCCTTGCCCTAGATGGCTCCAAAATCGAGACCATTGACTCCTGTAAATACTTGAGAGTGTGGCTGGACCCTAAACTAGACTTCTCCCACCACCTTGATGCTATACATAGCAAACTCCACCTTAAATTAAGCATGCTGCTTAGACTCAAGGGCAGTCTCTTAATCCCCATCAGAAAAGAACTCAGATCAAAGCTCATCCTCCTGTATTTTGATTACATGGACATAGTATACAGCTCTGCACCTCAATCAACCCTTGCCAAGTTAGACCCTCTGTTCCATGCCTTCTTCTGCTTTGCTACTAACCTCCTTTATCACACACATAACAGCACCTCTATCAAACCGCATCCCTCCTCTCTCTTGCAAACTGCCGACTTGCTCACTGCACCACCATCATTGCCAAGTATTGGTTTGGCATCCTTCCCTCCTACCTTTCTTTGCTGATGGCCCCTGCCCCCTTTTTGGGTTACTCAATGTGTAACTGTGATCACTGTTCCTTTGCTTTGCCCCAACCACACTCATTCTTGGGGCAATTATCCTTTGCCCTTCAGGCTCCCAGCCCTCTGGAATAACTTCCCTCTCCTTATCCACACTCTGCAGACTGCTGCATCTCTCAAAAAGCACTTCAAACTACTCCCCCTCCCCCGCCTACGCTCTCCTACCCCTCACTCCTGAGTTCTCATAACTCTCCAACGACCCACACCTTCCCCCAAGCAACTTCCACCAACTCGTCCTACCACCTTCATACACCCCTCAGCAGCCTCCCTTGTTTGCTTCCCTCCCCTGCACTCTCAACAAACCTCAACTCTGCTGCATGGGGCCTCCTGGTTGCCAATCTAGACTGACCTATACCACTCCTCCTTCACATTCGCCCACGCTTCTCTGTGCCTTACTCTATGGCAATCTCCTGACTTTAATTGCTACCCTTGCCTATACTTGATTGCTGTACTGTCACCACGTGCTATGTCCTCACAGCAATGTAAATAATTGTATTTATTGCTGTCTTAGCCTCACTATGTACTAGCCACAAGGTAAATTGTACCATTTCTGTGTAAATATTGTTTTTATGGCATTTCCTTTATTTACATAGTCTCCTGCGTATGATGTTATATTATTGTCCCTGTCCCCTGCCCCGGGTCACACCTGGAAATGAGCCTTGGCTCTGTGTGCCTTTCCCGGTTACCAAATTTTTAAATAAATAAATACAAAATAAAGAAATAAATAATTCTGCTTAGGCATTGTGAGAGTGAAGTATCCTTGCTTTGGTGCTTCTGATGTGGACCCAGCACCATTTTTGTTGCCCTCCTCTGGACTGCCTCCACTCTGTCTATGTCCTTCCTGAGATAGGATCACCAGAACTGGAACAAGTATTTCAAGTGGGGTTTCACCACTGATTTATACAGTAGCAACATCACTTCCCTTCTTCTGCTGGTGAGGCTCCTCCCTATGCACTCCAACAGTCCACTGACCCTACCCACTGCCTTGTCACACTGGCTCGCCACATTGAGATCATCAGATATGACTACTCTCAGGTCTCTTTCCTGTTTGGTGACTGCCAATACCTCTTCTTCCATATTGTACCTTGCTCTGGATTTCTGTGCCATTAGTACTTGATTTTGCACTTTTTTGCATTAAAACCCTGCTGCCACAGTCTTGACCAACTTGTCAACTTTTCTCAGGTGTCTGCACTTTGTTTCCTCTCCCTCTGGATGTCCACCCTATTGCAGATTTTGTTGTCATCCACAAAGAAACAGTTCTTGCCTTCCAGTTCATCTGCAGTATCATTTTTAAAGACATTAAAGAAGACTGGTCCCAATACTGAACCCTGTGGCACCACACTGGTTACACTTCCTTCCCTGGAGTGAACTCTGTTTACTACCACTCTCTGTCGCCTATCCCATAACCAGTTTGGTGCCCAATTTATCACCTTTGGACCTATCACTAAGCTGCCCAGTATCCTTATGAGCCTCCCATGTGGAATGGTGTTGAAAGCTTTACTGAAATCTAAGTAGACCATGTCCACTGCCCCACCCTGATCTATTTTCCTGGTCATCCAGCCAAAGAAATCTATCATATTTGTGTGACATGACCTCCCACCATGAATCTGTGTTGCCTCAGGTCTTGTAACCCACTGGATTTAAGATACTTCACAGCCTTTTTTTTTAAACTGACTCCATTAGCTTTCCCACCACCGATGTCAGGCTGACTGGCTTATACTTGCTAGCCTCTTCCCTGCTACCACTTTTGTGAAGCAGGATTACATCTGCCCTCCTCCAGTCCTCTGGAACCACTGCTGTTTGCAGTGAGTTGTTCAAAAGGACTCTAGGAGGTGCAGCCAGTACCTGAGGTCCCTCAGTGCCCTTGGGTATACCCCCTGTGGCCCCATAGCATTATTCTCTTTCAGATTTGTGGGTCCCTTCAGGACACTCTTCTTTGTAAAGGAAGTTGCGTCTGCCTTCCCCTCTCCAGTGCCCATGTTGCTTTTATGTGGCACATCCTCTTCACCTTCCTCTATGATATCTGCTTTTTCCTGATCCTCTTCTCCATGGTCCCCAACTGTCCTTAACCTCACAATCCCTTCCCTAGAATTCCTCTTTTCACTTATGTACCTAAAAAATGTTTTGTCTCCTTTCTTTATCCCCTGTGCTATTCTTTCCTCAGTTTGCACCTTTATGCTCCTCAATGCTTTCCCTGCCTCCCTTTTCTTATCCTGATACCCCTTCTTGTCCTCTTCCTTCTGCATCTCTTTATACCTCTGAAAGCTACCATTTTAGCCTTTACATTTTCAGCCACTTCCATTGTGGTCTCTTTGTCCTCTTGTTTTTGTTATCTTTCTTTGTGCAGATGTTTGTTGCCTTCACTATGCCTTCCCTTCCCTTCCCTTATCTTAACCCACTTTTCCTCAACTTCACCCAGGTCATCCTTTCCATTAGGTAATTTCTGAGGCATTCTCTCATTTGTTAAAAATCTGCCCTGGTGAAGTCCAGGTCTTTTGTTCTTGTGTGGTTTGCTTCCACTGCCATCCTTATGTTGAACCATACTGTATGGTGATCACAGGTCCCTATGTGGCTTCTCACCTTGACATCTGCAATGCCAATCAATAAGATATCATAATAGCATTAGCTTTTCATAAAGATAAATATGATATCTTCAGTCAGGCCATGTCATATCCTGCATTTATACAACATATGTTTTGAAATAACTGGCCAGATAAAAAAGTGATATCTCTCTCAATATAAAAATATATAAATATCTTTTCATGATGCATTATGTTGCACTGATATCGCTCCTTAAAAAATGAGTAGGTAAAATACTGCATCCTGATTGACTAGGACGTGTGCATTGAAACAGCACAATGGATGGGTAAAAAAGTGCAGGCTAGCAGTACACAGCACTCTAACAATATCAATGCTTTTTTTAAAATTCCTGATTGCCATTACAAACATGGCTGCCACCTTTACTCACTATTTAGAAAATGGTCTTGAAAATATGAACAATCTAATTGGTTGCCAGGGGTACATTAACTAACAATGAGAGCCCTAGTTAAACAAGTACCATCCTAAACTGCCCTTTCACCCATTGAAATATCATAGTGTCCATCCTGCCTCCTAATTGGCTAAAATCACCTACTTTAAATTTTAGATTGCTGCCATTTTTCACCTCGCAAACCAACTAAAAAGACAACCCTGCCAACAACTCCAGTGCCCCATCCCAAAAATGTAGCCTGATTTGTACACAACAAATTCATTCCATTCACAGGGGAAAAAACAGCAAGACAGAAGTCCCATACAGAAAACTGACTGGTGGCAGTGCTACAGAAGTGATGTTCACAGCACTTCTGTTGGATGGCCAACCTTCAACCCCCTCACTGTCACTTTTCTTTAATTCATTAAAAAATATAAAAAAATGTTACTATTCAAGCAATAATCCATTCTGCTTCAAAGATTTCACAGCGCAACTGCATTGCGATTATACATATCCCAGTACCAATCCACCTTGAGAGACACGGAAGCGGTACACAAATAAACACGAATGGGCTGCCACATGTTTTATGTTGTCAACACCACAAATTTAAAAAGTAATAGCCCTAATGTAGTAAACTTACATATAAAAAAACACTGATAGCTCTCCCTGGCTGCCACATCATATCTCTTGGACGGCACTTCTTGGTCTTATGTTGCAGGGTCAAGTAAAGTCAAGCTCCTAAAAACCGCAAGTTCTGAGGGTGAAAAAAAAAGACTCAAGTATGGCAGAAAGCCATTTCTTTTTATTTCCTGTAGCACAACAAGCATGCCAGCAGACTACTGCGTGGAAAAAACTTTACAGAAAAACTCCATGTCTTGTTCTGTAGGTGGGGGTGGGGGGTAAGTACAATGGCTCTGTGGAGGAGGAGATAATGGGAGAGGAAAAAACACAGAAATGGAGGGATTACTTTACAGCCAATAAACTTAAACTTCATTCTTACTGTATTTTTTTATTTACTGTTTTTAAATCCTACATAACACTGCCACAGGTAGCCCATTTTTTAAGTGCAATAATACCCTCCAGGATGGGTGGTATGGGCAATACTGGACCTTCCAGGGGCTATAAGGCCCTCTGCCTGCAGTGTTGGGCCTCATTACACCCCAGGGCAGTCCAGTACTGCCTAATATCGCCCACCGTGTTGGGTATTATTGCTTGCATAAGTCAACTAGGCCCTAAAAATTAAATTCCCTCTAAGCCCTAAGTATTTGAACTACCTTAAGATAAACAACAAACTGATTAAATGTTCTTTTCCTTTTTATGACCCTTATTTATTTGAACTTTGATAACTGAGTAGGCCCACTGAGATAGCATGTCCCTTTTTCGGGGTAATTAGGCATTAGTTACATTCAAAATTACAAACAGTAGACAATATTGCATATTAACACAAGTGAATTATACACATATGCAGGCGATAACACTAGTATACCCAGAAACGAGTTACATACAATGCACAACTGTAGGGAGCAATGTTCAAAATAAACTGTTTACTTAGCACTGTAGTTCCTATTAGATATACATTCTTAATATATGCAAATAGCACATACTGTAGAATATACAATATGTATGCAGATAAAAGAAAGATTGCACTTATCCAAAGTTCATCATTGGTCCCAGTGTAACTGTAGTACATACATGGATATACGGTAGAATATACGTGGATATATATATATGGTAGGAAGTCTAAAGAACACCATTAGGGTTGTAGTTTATGCATATGGATATATTTGTAGTCCTATCTAAGGTATTAGTTCCTGCCATGCCCAGTGAGGTTTTCTTTGCACTGTTGAGTGTCCACAATCTCTGAGAAGAATAAAGATGGCCACTGAACATACACGCTGTAACTGAGTCTCCCTGCACAGGCACATAATATACACTGGTGATAAAGGATGAAAGCAACACAACTCAGATGAGTGCAAGAAATGTTATGTGAGCTAATGCATGTTTTTCTTTAAAGGCATTTTTTTTAACTGCTGTAAATCCCAACCTGCTACCTCGCATTTAATTTGTTGGACTGCTTATCGTTCCCCACCAGCCAGGTTACTGTAAACATCATAAATGTGTCTGTTACAATCTCTTGCTTCAGGATCACACATATAGCAAATCTGACAACAAAACTCCAGCTAGCATGAACTGTCTGTTTAACTTGCAGAGTTTGAAGAGAAAATAATTACAGAGTGAAAACAGAGCCCTTTTCTGGTATGTGAAACCTAAGCACATCAAGATGGAAGATGGCGAGATGATGAATCACGATGGCGGCCATGCTGGGCCAGCCGTCTGTTGCAGTCTAATTTCTGTGTTATTTTAAGATGTTTTAAGTTTTGTTTAGTTTACTTCTTTTGTAGATTTTTTCTTTTTTTATAGTCAGGGACACAAAGTGAGTTAGTATATACATTGAAGTGTGACCTGGTGTTGTTGTTTTAGTTTGTTTCAGTTGACGCTAACAACAATCTAGTATTTTATATACTGGCTCTTTAAATCCCACTTTTTGTCTCAGGAGACTTTACCACTGTGTGCTGCTATTAGCGGTACTCTCCTGACTTTGCCAGCCTTTCTGTACTGGACGAAGTAGACCGGGTTAGCTTTTACCAACTGAGTTCCCAGAGAAAATAGAAGCGCTGCTGTCAGTGGTTCATTCTTTGTTCATCTTTTATTGGAAGCCGCCAGCTGTGGTCGGTCTAACTGGTGCTTCTAGTTGGATTGCAGCCTCTTTGAAGACCGTTGTTCTGGAGGAATCTGAGGACTTGTGGAGCCTGGAGATCTGCTCACTGATAAATGTGAAGATTGGCTGTCTCATTAAATGATTTGAACTAGGGATTGTGTGCACTTCGGAGGATGATTCTTTCTGCCACTTGGTTGGAGTGAGTGGGCCTGGGTGGCTCATCTGGAGGTAGGTGCTCTGTTTGGGCTGTTTTCCCCTTGGGGTGCTGGGGGACGCTGTCCGGAGGGTAGGCACTGTTCTGGTGCCTCAGGGTTGCTGAGGGGTGCCTGACAGAGGTTGGGCACTAGTTGGTGGCCCTAAATTGGGGGGTACACTCTGGTGAGGTTTTCATTTTCTGGTGGAGCTGACTGGGGACCATGGAAGTGACTTTAGCCATCTTTATTGAAGGATACTGTTCTTGGGAGTTTTGCTGTTTTCTTCAGGTGGAGGAACCTTTATTTGGAGCAGAGTGTGGGGCCAGGTGGCCTGTCTGGAGGTGGCTGCTCAGTCTGGGTTTCCCCTGTGGGGTGCTAGGCAGCATCAACCGCAGGGTGGACATGGCCCTACTCCTTGGGAGCACATAGGGGTGTTCGCCAGAGGTTGGATGGCAGCTGGGTGTCCTAGTTAAGGACACTTGGGTGGCAGATGCAGTCTGGAGCCTGCAGTGGTGGCAGACTCTGAATTAATATTTTAATATTGGCTACTGCTAGTTTAATGAGGCAAGGAGTATGTGTTGGCAGAAAACTTTGGTGGTCAGGTACTACTCCCTCTCCAGGCTCAGGGATCTCCACCCTTTCAACTGCCCCCCATTGCCAGCCAAGTTTTATAGGTGCTGTTGCACCTTGGGGATAGTTGGATGGAGGCATGGGGTGGGGGGGTTGGACCTGGCAGGGGTGTGGAGCGGAGTGGGTGGAATGGGGTAGTGGGGTCAGGGAGATGCCCTGAGGCAAAATGGGTTCAGGAGTGGGGTCCTTCCTGCCTGGTTCCCATATATAGGGCTCCACCATTAGTAGGCAAATAGTGCGGTCGACCCCAGCTGCCCATCCAACTTGGGTGGTGTTATGCAATGCTAGGTCTATTAAAAACAAGACAGCAGTAATTGCTGATCTTGTTGGAACATCATACCTGGCATGCATCACCAAGACCTGGCTGGATGAAAAATCTGGTTCCATGCTGGAGTCAGCGGTTCCAACCAGGTACTCGGTGATACACCACCCAAGGTTGGCTCGTAGGGGCCGGTGTGTAGCCATATGTTTTAAGTCAGAACTGGGCCTTGTAAATGTGCCAGTTGGCATCACTAGATCCTTCGGGTGTATTGTGGGTGCAGGTGTGGGCTGCAGGATACTTTTTATCTACCGTCTACCTGGGGACGAGAAAGATTTCCTGCAGGAAGTTGCGGACTTCATTGTTGACATGGTGTTGGAATCCCCCAGATAGTTGTTTCTGGGGGATTTCAGTGCCTTGGTCAAAGATGAAGTCTTGCATTTTAGTCAAGACTTCCTCTAACTGAAGGTTTCTTTGGGCTTCACACAGGTTATTACCTCTGTGACTCACAGTCAAGGTCACGCATTGGACTTAGTGTTCCTGCTGGGGATGGAGATTACCAACATGGTGGTGCAGCCTGTCAGATGGTCTGATAACCACACTATAATGTTTAGGTTCAAGGCTCCCCCCAATAGACCTGCCCCTACAGAGATGGTCTGGTACCACCCATTAAGGGGTTTGACTCCTGAAGGTCTTATGGTGGTGCTGGATCTATCGGGTTGGTTGAGGGTAAGTCTGGATCCAGGGGATCTGGTACTTGCCTATAATAAAGTGGTGATGGTTGCCTTGGATTCCATAGCTCCTTTCTGGATTCACCCCCTTCACCCTTTGCCCTTGGTCCCTGTGGTTTGATGGGACTTTGAGTGAATTGAGGCTAGTGGAATGAAGGTTGGATCATCACTGGAGGAAATCTGGCTTGGTTGAGGACAGATTTAGATTGATGGGCCATTATAAGGACTATCAATCATCCATCTCCTGTAAGAAGGCAGAGTTCTTGTCCAGGGAGATTGTCACTGTGCGAAATTAACCGTCTCAGCTCTTCTGTACTGTAGATAGGCTGTGCAATCCAGCCTGTCTCCAGAATCAGGGAGCTTTTTCACAGAATAAGTTTGATGAGTTTGCTCAATTTTTCACAGATAAGGTTGTTACCATCAGGTCAGAGATCCACACAGACTGCTCCAATGGATGTTGTGACAGTTAGTGGGAGATTGCAGATGCCCAGTTTGTCTGGTCTGACTTCAAATGGCTGGTGATCACTGACATTGTCATGATCATCCAGGGTATGCAACTGACTTACTGTAGTTTGGATCCAGGTCCAATGCACCTCCTTGTAGGGTGCATAGAGGTAATAGTAGCACAGCAATAGTAGCAATTAACGAGACGTGGTTTACCAGTAACCACACTTGGGAGACTTCAGTACCTGGCTATGTAATGTTCAGAAGAGACCGAGGTGCAAAAAGGGGGAGTGGAGTGGCCCTGTACGTCAATGAAAATATCAAAGCTACAGAAATTCAGAATACACATAAGGAGCCAGAAGAACTGTCAGTCACCGTGGAAACAGGAAATGGGACATCCATAAGAACTGGGGCTGTCTACAGTCCCCAAGACCAGGGGAAGGACACAGACACATTACTGTTAGAAGATATACAAAACATAATAGCTAAAGGGGAGGTTCTGATAATGGAAAACTTTAACATGCCAAATACAGATTGGTCAATACCAGCAGGAACATCTGCCAGAACTAGACACACGGTGGATTCCCTGCAGGGGGAAGGCCTCAAACAACTGGTACAACAACAACCCACAAGAGACAGGGCTATCCTAGATCTAGTACTGACTAATAGGGAAAGGATCACAGATCTCCAGGTAGAAGGTCACCTGGGGGACAGTGACCATCACATATTATGGTTCAATTTGGCCACTACAACTAAATCATCCCATTCCAAGGCAAAAATATGGGACTTCAGAGGAACTGACTTTGATAAGATGGCCAACAGAGTTAAGCTAGCCCTGACAAAAAGAAATACAGGTGAGGGGGTACAGGCAAAGTGGGCAAGCATTAAGGATGCAATACTTGAAGCAACATCCCATTGTGTTCGAGAGAAAAGGAAGTGCAAAAGAAGAAGGAAACCACTTTGGTTCTCAAAAACAGTAGCAGAAAAGGTCAGAGCCAAAAGGCTGGCCTTCAGGAAATATAAGGGAACACAGTGGGATGAAGATAGGGAGGCATACCAAACTTCCCTAAGGGAAGCAGAGAAGGCAGTAAGGCAGACAAAGGCCCAAACTGAGGAAACTCTAGCACAGACAGTAAAAGAAGGTGACACGACTTTCTATAGATACATTAGTGAAAGGAGAAAGTCCAGAAGGGTTATTGCTAAGATCAAAGGAGATAAGGGGGCATGTGAGGAGGAGGACCATGTAAAAGCATCTATCCTAAATAGATACTCCTGCTCAGTATTTACTGAACAGAAGGTAGGGCAGGGCTCACAGCTCAGCACCATGGACACAGGGGGAATGGAGGTTAGCACTAGTCCCTTCAAAAAAGAAAGGGTCCTACAAGAGCTTGATAAGCTCAGGGTGGACAATGCAATGAGACCTGATGGCATACATCCCAGGGTACTAAAGGAGCTAAGGGTGTAACTAGTAGAGCCATTATCAGAACTGTTTAGTGAGTCTCTGAGCACAGGAGAGGTCCCAGAAGACTGGAGAAGGGCTCATGTGATCCCGCTCCACAAGAGTGGTAGCAGAGAGGAGGCAGGGAACTACAGACCAGTCAGTCTTACCTCAGTAGTGGCAAGATTATGGAGGCACCTTAAGGAAAGGATAGTGCAACACCTGGAATCCATAGGAGCACTGGATCCAAGACAGCATGAGTTTACAAAGGAAGGTCCTGTCAAACTAATCTCACAGATTTCTTTGACTGGGTAACCAGAGTGGTAGACC
The DNA here is from genome assembly GCA_016271365.2 of Neoceratodus forsteri. Lineage (NCBI taxonomy): Eukaryota > Metazoa > Chordata > Ceratodontiformes > Ceratodontidae > Neoceratodus > Neoceratodus forsteri. Next base: position 545,096,226 of record CM057449.1, read on the forward strand.
AAGGGGAGCAGCTGATGTTGCCTACCTTGACTTCAGCAAAGCTTTCAATACTGTTCCACATAGAAGATTGATTAATAAGCTGGGTAGGCTTGGGGTGGGTCAGAAGTTGGTCAACTGGTGGCAAACTGGTTGACGGGCAGAAAACAGAGAGTGGTGGTAAATGATATAAAGTCAGAAGAGAGCAAGTCACAAGTGGGGTACCTCAGGGATCAGTCCTGTGGCCAGTCCTCTTCAATATCTTCATCAGTGACATTGCAGATGGACTGGAGGGTAAGGTTTGTCTTTTTGCAGATGACACCAAGATCTGTAACAGCGTAGATAATCCAGATGGGGTGGGCAGAATGAGCAGAGATCTGGATAAACTATCAAAATGGTTGGAAGAGTGGCAACTGGGGTTTAATGCAAAGAAGTGCAAGATCATGCGCATAGGGAAGAGAAACCCTGAAGCCACCTATAGGCTGGGAGAGGAGTTGCTGGCAGTCACAAGGGAAGAAAGAGACTTGGGCATCATCATCACCGATGACCTGAAATCATCCAAGCAGACCACTAAAGCAGTAGGTAAGGCTAGGGGGATGTTGGGGTGTATTAGTAGGGGTATCACAAGTTGGAAGAGGGAGGTAATAATCCCTCTTTACAAGACACTGGTTAGGCCCCATCTGGAGTACTGCATGCAGTACTGGAGGCCACACCTTCACAAGGACATTAACTAAATTGAGGCAGTCGAGAGGAGGGCAACCAAAATGGTGCAGGGACTGCATCAGAAAACATATGAGGACAGATTAACGGAGCTCAATATGTATACCCTAGAGCAAAGGAGGGAGAGAGGTGATATGATTGAAACATTCAAATACCTTAACGGCATTAACAAGGTGAAAGAGTCTAACATGTTTCAATATAAGAAAAGTAGCAGGACAAGAGGACACAGCATGAGATTAGAGGGAGACCAATTAAGGAATAATGTGAGGAAGTTCTTTTTCACAGAAAGGGTGGTGGATGCGTGGAATGGCCTACATTGGGAAGTGGTGGATATGAATACAGTGCAGGGCTTCAAACAGGCATGGGATAGGCATAAGGGAGCAATACAGATGAGTATGAATAGATAGGCCATTGACAGAGCAAAGGCCGATGGCACATTAATAAGGTAGAAAAAGAAATGGGCAGACTGGATGGGCCTTGCGGTCCTTATCTGCCATCAACTTTTCTGTTTCTATGTTTCTAATTGGACCAGTCCTAGCAAGAGAGAGTCAGGTGCTTGTTGGAGACAGGGTATTTCTGGACACCCTGAAGGAGGCAGTGGTGTGTCCTCTTTTGAAGAAAGCTTCTCTTGACCCTGACTGTCTTGTTAACTACAGACCTGTCTCTAACCTGCCTTTCATGGGCAAGGTTATTGAAAAGGTAGTCACGTTGCAAATGGAGGATCACCTTACCATCCATGATGTCTATGGTCCTCTCCAGTCTGGTTTTAGGAAGAGACATAGTACCGAGATGTAGCTGGCTGGGGTACTTAATGATCTAATAGCGAGAGAGCAGAAGAGCTGTTCGATCTTAGTTCTCCTTGATCTCTCTGTGGTGTTTAACACCGTGGACCATGGTGTATTGCTGAAGTGCCTGCAACTGATCTGTGGCCTGTTGGGGATGGTCCTCAGAAGGTTTCATTCTTTCCTCACAGGCAGGACTCAGAGAGAGTTTTATGTGATAAGGGTAAGTCCCTTATTACCACCTGCAGCTGGTGCAGAATGCAGTGGCCAGGTTGTTGACTGCCTTATCTAGATCTTGCCATGTCACACCTGTGCTCTGCTGCCTACACTGGCTGCCAGTTCAGTGAAGAATCACCTTCAAGGTCAGATTGCTGACTTTAAGGCCCTACACGGACAGGGAACACAGTATGGCAGCTTAGACTGAATGCAAAGAAGTGCAAAGTAATACACCTGGGAAACAAAAACCCAGGGGAAGAGTACACAATGGGGGAGGCAGTAACAACAACAAAAACGGAAAGGGACATGGAGGTAGTCATATCTGGTGACCTAATGGTAAGCAAGCAATGTGATAAGGCAGGAGGGATGGCTGGGGGGATACTGGGATGTATAGGGAGAGGCATCACCAGCAGAAAACAAGAAGTTGTTATCCCTCTGTACAGACAGTTGGTGAGACCCCATCTGGAGTACTGTGTGCAGTTCTGGAGACACCATCTCCCAAGGACATAGACAGGATTTAGGCAGTCCACAGGAGGGCAACTAAAATTGTGCAGGGTCTCCAAGAGAAGCCATACAAGGAGAGGCTAAAGGAGCTTCATATGTACACCCCTGAAGAAAGGAGGGAGAGGGGGGACATGATTGAAGCTTTTAAGTACCTTAAGGGAATCAACAAAGTCCAAGAGGGTAGCATCTTTCTGAAAAAGAGATGTGCAAGAACAAGGGGACACAATTTGAAGACAGAGGGGGGACGACTCAAGGGCAATGTGAGGAAGTACTTTTTCACAGAGAGAAACATAGAAAGATAGAAGTTGATGGTAGATAAGGACCACAAGGCCCATCCAGTCTGCCCATTTCTTTTTCTACCTTATGAATGTGCCATAGGGTGGTGGATGCATGGAAAGGCCTTCCTGAGGAGGTAGTGGGGTCAAAAACAGTTGGGGAATTCAAGAATACATGGGACAGACATAAGGCAATTCTAGTGGGGGGGTAGGAAGAAGTAGGCTGCTGGTTAACTAGGATCTGCATCTTATTCAATAGGTAGGGAAATGGGCAGACTAGGTGGGCCATGTGGTCCTTATCTGGCATCAAAGTCTATGTTTCTATGTTTCTATATTTGCAAGATCTCCTTTCCCCCTACTGGCCCCTCCGCCCTCTTCGCTCATCTGGTGAGGGATTGTTAGAGGTTTCCAGGGTCCATTTGCAAACTTCTGGGGCCAGATCAGTTGTTTTTGTGGCTCCGATCATATGAAATGTTCTACCTTGTCAGGTTAGAGAGTGTCTGACCACTGAGATGGTTAAAGCTGCTCTTAAAACACATCTGTTTAATTTAGCATTTCATGATGTCTGAAATCTTGCTGCTTTCTTATATTATTTGTTTTATCTGTTGACTGATTTTATTTCTTGATTTTATCTTTCTTATTCTGTATGTACAAGCGCTTTGATATTTTTAAAATTGAGCTCTTTAAAAATAAAATTTGATTTGACTTGAAGAACAACAGTCATAAATTATGTTGACACTTACAGCAGCAGCATAAATACCTGACCACAGCAGTAAAAGAAGTTCAGCAGCAGCTTCTGGTGGCATAAAAGAGAAATTGCAGCACATACTGAAAAGCCTTTGACAATAAAAGACAAAAACTTTTTTTTGTGGACACTGCTGCTACAGAACAACTTGCCTCAGCCATCATGACTGCAACTGGCAGAGTACTAGAATTTGATGAATCAAAAGAGGACTTTGATTCTTATTTGGAATGTTTTGAATGCTGGTTGGAGGCAAATGAAGTTCCTGATGCAAAAAATGCAAAAGTCTTCCTAGCAGTTTTGGGACCTACAGTGTACCAGCTCCTCAAGAATCTGACTGCACCTGCCAAAGTGGTGGATGTGCCGTATGACCAAATCACAGAGATACTTTCACTGCATTTCAAGCCCAAGCCATTTCTTATTGCAAAATGCTTCTGATTTTATCATTGGAAACCAAGGGGGGGAGCTCTTGTCAACTATATCATTGCTTTGAAACATCTGGCAAGCACCTGTGACTTTGGCCTCTTCCTGGAGGATGGGTCATACTAAGGATTGATAAGGAGCAAAAAGGCATGAAATGCCCATGAATATTCTTATTAATAACTATAATAATTCAGGCTTTCACCAGAAAGTAGAAAATTATCAAGTAATTTTTTTTAAATTCAGCCTTACTATTACAATTACTTCAACAGGAAATTTATTCCAAGGGCCAATCACTCTAAGGGTGAAAAAATACTTTCTGTGATGATGTTTAAAAAAAATGACTTGATAACTGAAGAGGATGACCTCTGTTATTATGGGTGTGATCTTTAAACTGGGGACCTAGTTCAGGCATGAGGAAGGCATCGTTAATAATATCAAATAATAAGAGTAAATCACTTCTTAATCTATGAGTTTGTAGAGACATTAGATTTAAAATCTGTAATCTGTCATCATATGATATATCACAAAAAACCATAAATATGTTTGGTGAAATTACTTTGAACCCTTTCTAGCTGTTGGCAACTAGTTTTTTTATATGGACACCAAAGCTGAGATGCATATTCCAAATAAGGTCGTACATAAGATCGAAATAAGGGCACTAAAACTGTTTTATCCCTAGGCTGAATATTGCGACGGATGGACCAAATGATTTTATTTGATTTGCTAATAGTCTCAGAAATATGTTTGGTATTGTCAAAATCCTCAGAAATAACAACACCCAAATCTTTCTTTTCGGCAGTGGGAAGGAGAGGTGAACCATTTAACATATAAGGTGTCTGAAAATTATGTCTACCCAAGTACATAATTTTACATTTATTACACTTTAATTTCATCCTCCATTTGTTTACCCAAATAGAGATTTTATCGAGATCATTTTGCAATATTGCTGTTTGATCAGGGCTGTAGCTGACATTACCAAGTTTGCCATCATCTGCATATTTTATGCTAAATGACTCTAAATTAGTGGTTAAATCATAAATGAAAATTTGAAACAAAATAGAACCCAATACAGAACCTTGAGGCACCCCGCTAGTCACCCTGCCTAAATCTGATAGTTGGTCATTGATCGAAACAATCTGTGTATGCAGGGATAATCAGTTAATTATCCATGCAATAATGCTTTTATGAATTGGGATCACTTTGCCTGCAGTCTGCAAGAAGAAGCCTATCAAAAATGCCTGTTGTCAAAAAAGACTTAACCTTCAAAACAGTCTGTGAGAATGCCCTTGCTATGGAGCTCGCTTGGAAGGCTACCAGGGAGTCAGTGGGACATTCTGAACCCCAAAGAAGTGGAGTTCACAAGGTCACTCATACTCCAGAACCCAAGGGACATGCCACCCCACAAAGTGGTCCTTCATCTGTTTATCAACAACCCCAAACATTTTGGAAGCCAGCACCACAGGGAACTTTTGCAAAGTCAAAATCATGTTACAGATGTGGAGATAACCACTGGTAAAGCACATGCCGATTTTTACATGAGAAATGCAGAAAAGTGGGTCACATACTGAAAGTGTACAAAAGTACTTCACGGACTGCTACTGCACAGTATGTTCCAGACAGCACTGCAACCGCTGAAACAGAAGATGAGGCATTGTGCCTGTACATGGTTTATGCAACATGGGCAAAAGCAGCAGAAATTTACCTTCAAATGGAGCTAGCAGGAAACCCTGTTAGCATGCAGCTAGACATTGGAGCCTCAGTATCTCTTGTGCCAGAGCACATCTACAGAGAAAAACTTCAGCAGTGCTCATTGCAACCACCATATATTCAGTCTTACTTGGTAGGCCCAATTCCTGTGCAAGAGGAGATTGAAGTACCAGTCATTGACAAGGGAGGAATGTGGACCTTGCCTCGAGTGGTGGTACAAGGGGGAAGACCTACATTAGGAGGGATCAGCAGAGTCATACCAGCTTGATTCTCCTTGATCTCTTGGCGGCATTTGACACCATGGACCATGGGGTTTTTATCAAGCACCTGCGAGTCTGTTGTGGACTGGTAGGTACAGTCCTCAACTGGTTTAAATCTTTCCTCTCTGGCAGGTCACAGAGGGTGGTGTCAGGATTTTTTTTTGGCCCCCCCTTCCCCTGCCATGTGGTGTACCACAGGGCTTGGCTTTGTCCCCCATGTTGTTCTGGTGTATATGCTATTGATAGGGGACATTATAAGATGGTATGGGCTGAGCTTTCACTGCTGTGCAGATGATACTCAGCTATACCTGTCTTTTGTGCCCGAACAGCAGGAGCCAGTTTTGGTGTTTAACAGCTGTCTTACTGAGATTCAAGGCTGGACGAGGGTCAACTGGTTGAAGCTGAACCCTGACAAGACTGAGGTACCGGTGCTGGAAACTGGTCACCAGGGTGTGAGGGGTAATCTGGTTTGGTCTCTGGGCTATGGCTTGGAGACTCCCATCTGCTAACCTTGCATCGAGTAAAGAATCTTGGCGTTGTTTTGGACTGTGGTCTGATGCTCAAATGGCAGGTGTCAGATGTGGTCCAAACCTCATGTTACTATCTGAGGAACATCACCATGATTAAACATCTGATCCCCCTGGTGATCTGCCAGCACTGGTCCATGCTTTCATTACCTCTTGCAATGATTACTGCAATGCCCTATAATTAGGGCTCTCAAGGGTAGATCTTCGCTGCCTACAGCTAGTGTAGGAAGCGGCAGCCAGGTTGCTTGACTGGCCCATTTAGGGCCTGTCATATCACAGCTGTGCTCCACTATCTGCACTGGCGGCCAGTTAGGTGGTGGATCTCTTTCAAGGGCAGGGGCCTGGCTACCTACAAGACCTCCTGTGTCCCTTTCACCCCCTCTTGCTCTTCCGCTCCACTGATGAGGGATTGCTGGAGGTTCCTAGGGTCTGTTTACAAACATCTGGTGCCCGGACTTTGGCATATGCAGCTCCAACCTTCTGGAACTCTTTACCTCATCACATCAGAGAAGGTTTGACCGTAGATCAATTTAAGCTGGAGCTAAAAACCCATTTGTTTAGAAAACTTTCCCAGATTATGCCTAATATTTATTGCTGTTAAAAGGATTTTATATGTTGTCTGTTACATGTATTGTGTTTTAATTGTTTTTAAATATGATGTAAAGCGCATTGAATTGCAGTGAGTATTATGCTATACAAATAAAGCTGAATAAATGAATGAATGAATGAATGAATGAATGAATGAATTACTAGGCAGAGACTGTCTCACACAGATCAAACTGAACTGGGGAAAGATCTTCAGCTTAAATACTGTAACCAAAGCACCACAAGATGTACTAAAGAAAGAAATGGACACACATGGTCCTATTTTCCAGGATGGTTATGGCACAATCCAGGATTTCAAGGCAAGGATCTGAGTGCTGGTTACTGAACTGCTGGCATACATTTACAATAAGGCACAATCTGTGTAAATAGTGAGAAAATCTGTTTTGTATGTGAAAACTTATCTGGTTGATCCTGCCATGTTCATTCTGCCACCATTCATTCTACCGAGTTCAGTCATTCTGCCTCAAAAGTTCTATTGTAGTGTGATTGAGTACTCTGACAGTGCTGACATCCTGACATAGATTTAAAATAAAATAACACACTTCACACTTACATATTCTCAAAAATCTGTCTTTTATCTTTAAAATGTCATTAGTTTGCTTGTAAGAAAAGAACACACGTGCTGTGCAAAGAGAGCGAGTGAGCAGTTTCTAAAGTAGATGTGAGCCCGAGCGACCGTTGCTATAGCAACACACACTCATGCTTGTGTTGTCTTTTATGAAACCGCTAACTTCGTCTCTCCGCACAGCGCGGTCTCTCTCCTTTTCTTACAAGTAACCTAAGGACACTCTAAAGATAAGAGACAGACTTTTGAGAATATGTAAATGTGAAGTGTGTTATTTTATTTTGAATCTGTGTCATGATGTCAGCACTGTCAGAGCGCTTGGTCACGCTACAATAGGATTAGTAGTGGAACTTTTGGGGCAGAATGACCAAACTCGGTGGAATGAATGGTGGCAGAATGAACATGGCAGGATCAACCAGATAAGTTTTAACATACAAAATAGATTCTCTCACTGTTTACAGAGATTGTACCTTGTTTTAAATGTATGGCAGCACATTAGTAACCAGTACTAATAGCGCTCGGTCACGCTGCATTAGGGAACAAAACTGAAAGTTCAGGATTGCAGTGTGTGAATGGTAGGATCAGTTTCAGTATGACGTACAGGAGTGTGGAGATATCACAATGAATCATAGTAACATGAAGATATCAATGATATCTTCACTGGCTGATTGAGATAACACTTTTTATTCTTGTATTTATCCCAAAAGACATGTTGTATAAATAGGTATATCTATCTATCTGTCTGTCCATCTATCTATCTATATAATATATATACCTTTATATATCTATTTATACAACGGGAGTGAGAGCAATGTCAGCGTGATAAATTTGGTTATTTCCACTGCAGTGTGATAAATGGTGATGACATTACCAGAGTTAAAATAAATGCCATTTATACATACTCTGCTGATGTCACCGCTCACTCACTCACTCACTCACTCACTCACTTACTCATTCCAGCCTGCTTACTAAATTGAACTTCTTTACAAATCTGTTTCTCACTACTACTGGCAAGTAACTCAATTAACTGTTTTCCACAGTGTTCTAAAACTCCAAACCCATTACTACATTTTCAAACAATCCTGCATTCTAAATAACAATGCCTCACACTTTCTGTTTCTCACTGCTATTTGCAAGTAACTCATTTAACATTGCAAAGAACATTTAGCTGTTTCCCCACAGGGTTTGTAAACTTCCAGCCCATTACTATGTGTTTTAAGTTCAAGAAATCCTGCAATATAAATCACAGTGCCTCACAGTTGCTATTCCTCACTGCTTACTCAAACAAACTCACCTGTGTCTCATATGTGTGTAACACTCCCAGCCCATTCAGAAACACTTAAGCACACTCAGAACACAATTAAACACTGCTGTCAGTATAGTCTAGAGGTTAGGGTAATGAACTTTGAACAAGCTTAGTACATTCAATACCCCTGAGCTGGGTTTGATTCTTGCAACCTCCACATCCAGACTATGTGACTCTGAACAAATCACCTCAAAAAAACTTACCCAATTATCAAACAATAAAAGAAAACATAGCAATACTTTGGAAGCTCTCACCCTGTTGTATAAATAGCTCATGTAATGGGCAGATTGTGTGTTAATGATAATATTGTCACTCCTGCATCATGAGCTTTGGATACTCTCACTCGTGAGTATCCAGAGCTCACTCTGCAGTAGTGATAATATTATCCATATCACACTCCTGCCCATTACGTATCTACGATTGATAGATATATGGTAGGAAGTCTAAAGAATGCCATTAGGACTGTAGTTTATGCGTGTGGATATTTGTAGTCCTATCTAAGGTACTGTATAAGTTCCTGCCATGCCCAGTGAGGTTTTCTTTGTGTATGTGCACTGATGTGTTTCCGTTATATCTGAGAAGAACAATGATGGCCACTGAACATACAAGCCATAACTGAGTCTTCCTGCCCAGGTACATAACATACTACAATACATAACTAAATACAGTGAGTAAAGGACAATATTAGGCATTGTGCAAGAAGTAGTACATTGTGCAAGTAAGACTGGGAGGGAAAATACGTTCAACAGTTTAAAAGCTAGACAGAACAATGGGAACTCCATTGGCTCCATATTCAGAGCAGTCCATCTGCATGTACAAACAGGTGTGCCACATAAAAAGATAGGGCCAGCTGGCTCTGGTGCCATATTCAAACAGATAGTGTGATCTGAACTGACCGCACTAACTGTCTGAATATGGGACCATGGTAGCATGGTGCACACAACAAGCAGTCACCATGGTTTGTGCTGCACTACCAGAGCACTGGGCCAAAGACGGCCCATAGGGGTAAAGGGCAGGTGACACTGCTTAGCGTGGCAGCCCCCATAGGCAGTATTCAGCACAAACATGCAGATGAGCCCATTGGGCATGCATGGTGCTAAGGGACCATTTGCTTCCCATTGTATCCTCCTCTGCATGACATCACCACAGCTGAGTGTGCCAGGCCAGGTTCCCCCAAGCCCTGATCCCTGTTCATGTAAAATAAAAAAATCTTTGGTGGTCCAATGGTCCCTCCCTAGCCCCGATCCTCACAGACATGAATAAAAATGAAACACAGGTGGTCCAGCGGTCCATCCCCAGCCCTGATCCCTATCCAAGTATAAAAAAAGGAAGCAGTGGTGGTGCAGTGGTCCCTCCCCAGCCCTGATCCCCTGGTATAACAAAACTAACCAATGTCCTGGTGGTCTAGTGGTCGCTCCCCCCTCCCCTGTTCTCCGATTGCCATCCTGACTAAATATGACAGTTCCCTGGTAGTCTAGTGATATCTCCCTCTCCCCCGTTCTCCGATCGCCATCCTGATGAAACATACATTTCCTGGTAGTCTAGTGGCTCCCCACTGTCCACCCCAGCAGGAAGTGACCCATCACCCTGCTCCTCCCAACCCAACCCGAGCCAGTGATCTGCACAGCCCACCTCACATTGCCATGGCAGGCTGCCGACTGAACTGTCAATGAGTGCATACTGTATACCATACACGCTCATTGACAGTTCAGTCTGTGGTGGGCTGTGGTGGTGTGAGGTGGGCTGTGCAGGCCACTGACTCAGGTTGGACAGGGGTGGTGGGTCACTACCTGTTGGGATGGGGGGGCCACTAGACTACCAGGAAATGTATGTTTCATTGGGATGGCGATCAGAGAATGAGGAAGGGGCCACTAGACTATGAGAGAACTGTTATATTTAGTCAGGATGATGACTGGAGAATGGGGCAGGGGGGAAGGACCACTAGACTACAAGGGAACTGTCATATAGAAGCATAGAATTTGACAGCAGATAAAGACCGCTTGGCCCACCCAGCCCATTTCCCTAGCTAATGGATAAGCTGCAGATCCTAGTTAACCAACAGCCTACTTCTTCCTACCCCCAACCCCCTAGAATTGCCTTATGACTGTCCCATGCATTCTTGAATTCCACCAGTTTTTGACTCTACAACCTCCTCCAGAAGGCCGTTCCATGCATCCACAACCCTCTCTGTGAAAAAATACTTCCTTACATTACTTCTGAGCCACCCACCCCTCTATCTTCAAATTGTGCCCCCTTGATCTTGCACACCTCTTTTTCTGAAAGATACTACCCTCTTGGACTTTGTTGATTCTCTTGAGGTGTCTGAAATTTTCTATCATGTCCCCCCCCCATTCCTCAAGGCCATAAATATTAAGCTCCTTAAGTCTCTCTTCATATGTCTTCTGGTGCAGACTCTGCACCATTTTAGTTGCACTCTTCTGGACTGTCTCCATCCTGTTTATGTCTTTGCGGAGATTGAGTCTCCAGAACTGCATGCAGTTCTCCAGATGGGGTCTCACTAGCTGTCTGTACAGAGAGATAACAACTTCCTGATTTCTACTGGTGATGCCTCTCCCTATGCATGCCAGTATCCTCCCAGCCCTCCTTATTGTCCTCTCACATTGCTTGCCCACCTTTTGGTCATCTGATATGACTACCCCAAGGTCCCTTTCCATTTTTGTTGTTGTTAGTATCTCACCCCAAATTGTGTACTCTTCCCCTGGACTTTTGTTTCCCAGGCATTACCTTGCACTTCTTAGCACTGAATCTAAGCTGCCATACATTTGACCATTCCTCTAACCTTGCCAAGTCCCTTCTCATCCTTTACACCCCACCTTGTGTATCAACTCTGTTGCAGAGCTTTGTGTCATTTGCAAAGAGACATACTTTTCCGTCCAGTTCCTCTGCAATGTCGCTTATAAAGACATTAAAGAGGACTGGTCCTAGTACTGAACCCTGCGGTACCCCACTAGTAACCCCACTTTCTTCAGAGTGGACTCCGTTTATTATTACCCTCTGTGTCCTGTTCTCCAGCCAATTCTTTACCCAGGCTACCATCTTGGGACCCACTCCCAGGCTGGCTAACTTGTATATTAATCTTTTGTGTGGCACTGTGTCAAATGTCTTGCTAAAATCTAGGTAGGCCATGTCCACAGCCCCTCCATGACCTACTACTTTGGTCACCCAGTCAAAGAAATCTATTAGATTCATCTGACATGACCTCCTTGCTGTGAACCCATGTTGCCTTGGGTCCTGTGCCCCTCTGGCCTCTAGGTACTCAACGATTCTTTCCTTCAGAAGTGACGCCATCATTTTCCCTATCACTGAGGTTAAACTAACAGGTCTGTAGTTTCCTGCTTCTGGCCTGCTCCCACTTTTGTGAAGTAGAATCACATCTGCCCTCCTCCAGTCTTCAGGTGTCACCCCATCCTCCCATGATTTGTTAAAGAGGGTAGTCAGTGGTGTCACTAGTTCTACCCTTAGTTCTTTTAGAATTCTGGGATGAATCCCATCAGGTCCCACTGCTTTGTCCACCTTCAGTTTTAGAGTTCTTTCAGAACCCTTTCTTCTGTGAATGGGCTGGTATCAACTCCTGTATCCAGAGTGTTTCTGTTGTTTGGTTTAGGTACCTCCCCCTCTTCATTTGTGAATACTGAGCAAAAATTTTTGTTTAGTATCTCTGCCTTTTCACAGTCACCATCTGCACACCCCACATCCCCTTTATTAAGCCTTACTATCCCTTCCTTGGTCTTCCTTCGCTCCCTGATGTATCTATAAAAGGTTTTATCCCTCTTCTTAATTGAGTTGGCTACCTTTTCCTCGGTTTGGACCTTTGCTGTTCTGACTGCTTTCCCAGCTCCCTTTTGCTTTAACTGATATAATTCTCTGTCCTGCTCCTTCTGTGATTCTTTGTACTTCCTGAATGCTTTCTTTTTCTCTCAAATCTTCCCTGCCACCTCCTTTGAGAACCATAGTGGATTCTTACATCGCTTTGTTTTATTTGTTTCACACAAAGGCTTGTTGCCTCTGTGATGGCAGTTTTGATTATTCCCCATTGTTCTTCCACTCCTCCTACCTGCCCATTTGCTAGTGCATTCCTTAGGCACTCACCCATTTTGACAAAGTCAGCCCTCCTAAAGTCTAGTACCTTTGCCTTTGTATGGCTTGACTCTACTGCTGTGTTTATTGTGAACCATACTGTTCGATGGTTGCTAGTTCCCAGATGGCTACCCACTTCTACATCTGTGATCCTCTCTCCATCTCCATTTGAGAGTACCAGGTCTAAGATTGCTCCCTCTTGAGTGGGTTCCAATACTAGTTGTCTAAGGCATGCCACCTGTAGGGCATCTAGAATAACCCCACTCTATTTAGTTGGGATGGCGATTGGAGCATGGGGGGGAGGAGGGAGGGCCCACTAGACCACCAGGAAATTGGTTCGTTTTGTTATGCTAGGGAATCAGAACTGGAGAGGAACCACTGGACCACCAATGATTCATTTTTATTCATGTCTGTGGGGATCGGGGCTAGGGAGGGGCCACTGCACTGCCACTGTTTCCTTTTTTTATACTTGGACAGGGATTGGAGCTGGAGAGGGACCACTGGACCACCAATGATTTTTTACTGAACACAGGCAGGGATCAGGGCTGGGTAGGGACAGATGAACCACCAGGATACCCCGGCCTTGACAATGCATGGATGTGGTGCGGGGCACCCACCCCCTCTGCACATTGTTAAGGGCTGGGTTTCAAAAACATTAAACTGTGTCAGTTCTAGAGACTGTTTAGTGCTGCTGAAACATTTAGTGTTGTGCTATGCCATATATGCATGAGGGATCCCTCATTTGCATAGGTGCAGCACAATACTGTTCGTGACAGTGCTGTCGGGGTGTGGCAAGCACTGAACCATCGGAGCAAGGCAAATTCCACAACCTCGTCCGTCCCGGTATGTTTCCTTTTAATTTCTGAATTAAAACCCCTCTGAAAATCTTCATAGAGCTTTCCGTTGTTAGCCAAGAGTTTGGAGATGGTGCAAATGTTGATGTTGAACTGCTTTGCAATGTCCGCCCATTTTGTACCGGGTTGGCTCAGAGTCTCTATGATTTGAATTTTCTGAGCCAGTGTGAGTGCAGTCCTCTGATGCTTTTCCATGGCAGTCTGAATCAAATGTTACAGCTCAGATGAGTCGCTTAAATTGTGTGCAGGCATGCCATGGAGGAATGAGGACTGTGTTGATTAGATGTTGATTAGGAGGTAAGTGGAGCAACAATAAGCAGCCACACTGCAAGTCCAGTACACTAATTACCCATAAATTGGCTCTCATTAGCAGTCAGCTAGCACTCAGAAATGGCTAAGAGGTGCAATTACTGTCTCAATTGAAGTTCTGGGCTGAAAGCTCACACTTGCCAACATCAGCAGGCAGGCTGGGAACAGCAGAGTTTTCAGTGCAGTGGGAAAAAAATGTGATTAAAACTGATTTTTATGTTCTTATAAATGGGCTGGAAGCCTATAGATTATAGTGGGATGAGATCTGTACGTGGAGAAAATGTTACTATAAATGGGATGTTCTTATAAACGATATTCTTATAAGTGGGCTGCACTGCTTGCTCTGCCCCAGATACAACTGAATACCTGGCTTTACTGAAGCCTTGTGTGTGTGTTTGTGTAGGGGGAGGTGAGCATTCAGTCAGTATAATTCTGCAGATGTTTTCATTCCAAGATAAACAAACATTCCATCTACTGATTGTGTGGCTAGAGTCAGACCAATGTTTGACAGCTGGGTAGGAACTACTTTTTTACAAGTTACTTTCAGGAAAAGAAAATGGCCTGTTTTTAATTTTTAAAAAGTTAGCTTTTTTTTTTTAAATTTTCTCAGGTTACCCATTACAGTAAGAAACTTTAAAGGTGAATGTTGTGCTGGCACTTCCAGGGGCTAAAGGCACTCTGCCTGTGATGTCATGCATCACTATGCCCTTTGGCATGAGATGTACTGGCACAATGCACACCCTGTCATGTCTTCTTGCTTACTTGTACCACTATGACATAGTACATTGTTAAATAAAAGCAGTAGTAAGTGTCAGTACAAATCACTCCCAAAGGACAAATAGAACACTGTAACCAGCTAGTTTCTGAATTCTGCTCCACAACTTCACACTTTGCACCACCTTTAAAGAATCAGAAAGTTATTCGCACATTGTAAAGTACAAGCACTTTTTTTCACATTCCCAATCATGTTCATCCCAAAACATATGTCTCTATAAACAGAACATGACATGGCCTGACTGAAAGTATCAAGTTAATCTTCATTTGAGGCCAGTGCTACTAGTATATCTCACTTGCGGTTTCGACACTAGTGAGATATCATAATATTATTGGACTCTCATGAAGATAAATATTACATCTTCAGTTAGGCCGTGTCATATTCCATATACATCTATCTTTCTATCTATCTATCTGTCTGTCTGACTGTCTGTCTATCTCTCTCTCTCTCTCTCTCTCTATATATATATATATATCATGAAAAAAACTCATTAATACAGCAGTTAGGTTCATAGCACAGTGACAAAAGCATGAAAATGTGGTTTTAAGTTACCACCCTACTACCCCCCACCCCCACCCTCCACACACCAACAGGCATCAGGTGTGCGTTGGGGGTAATGGCTCAACTCTCACCCCATTCCATGTGTAAAGAAGCTGAGGTGGTGCAGTATAGAAGAATGGCATGAGAGTTAGGCATGATGACCCCAACAAACACCCTGATGCCTGTTGGTGTGTGGAGGGTGGGGGTGGGGCTTGTAGGGGTGGTAATCCTAACACCACATTTCCATGCTTTTGTTGCTGTGCTATGAACCCTAACTGATGCTTTAACTGAGTTTTTTTGCCATGAATTTCCCTTCTTTCTGAGAAAGTGTAATGTAACATTGTGTAATGTATTCAATAGCTTGGCAGAAGACACCAGGAGAAAGGACTGCTGTGTGACTGAACTTCTCTGCTGGGACTAAAGTAGAAGAACTTTTGTATTTGGACCTTTAATTTAGGGTTAAAAAACTAACATACAAAAAAAAAAAAAAAAGTGTGTGTTTGGGTTCACTGAACTGAATGGGTAACTGAAAAGTCATCTAGGTGTAAATCTCAGGTGACTGAAAGGACTTAACTGCTGTGAGGTTAAATTACTTGTAGAAAGGTCTGGTAAGTAAGGGGAGTGGCTTAGCTAGAAGGAAGCTACATTTAAAGACTGCCTTAGAAAGATTCTGCTAATAGCTTGGCAGAAGACACCAGGAGAAAGGACTGCTGTGTGACTGAACTTCTCTGCTGGGACTATATTGCCCTCCTTCCCTCCCCTCCACCCCTCCACCCCAAGCTAGTTCTATTTTTATAGGCACAGGATTTGACTGACAACAGGAACTTCCTGTTTAGGGGCAGGAAGTGAGTGATCACAGAACCACCAAGGACCCACCATCCTAGAAGGGCAAGAGTAGCTCTCCGGACCCCTCTAGCTGCTGGAGGTCTGCCTCTGAACAAGTAAGTGGTCTACTGAGAAATATAGGATATTCTTGTCTCAGAACAGGACAATCAGGAGCTTAAAGGGCACACAGGCAGAGAGTAAGGAGAGAGAAAAACAGAGGAAAGAGTAAGGATTGCAAACAGTTAAGGGGCCAGAAATAAGACATGATTGGAGTGGTGCAGTGCAGTGGCTGTGGAGCAGCAGTCTTCTGGGAGATGTTCTGGAGGATGCGTGTTGTCCCATCTGCAGGCACCTCTGGGCTGAGGGAGGAGGTTGCTCATCTCCAGGCTGAGTTGGCCAGGATTTGTGGGACCTCCTCTTCCATCCAGGGACCACCAGTGCCACTGCCGCTGCCTCAGAGGTTGCCAAGAAAGAGGAGTGGTTGGACCACAGTGGGCTCAGGGAGGGTGAGGGTGGTGGAACAGAGGTGCATCCCTCCAGTTGCACCTCTCCACAATTCCTATGCCATTCTGGCAAAGTGTGGTTTCTCTACAGAGGCACCCACAGTGGAGATCAAGGAGGATGCTGGGAATCTCCACAAAGGAGACCCACTGGAGGGTGGCAGGGGACCCTGCAGGGGAAGGAAACAACTCCTGCTGGGGGACTCCATTGTTAGGAAGGTAGAACTGGGCAAGGAAGGGGAGAGGGAGGTAAGGTGCCTGCCTGGCGCCATGGCTTGGAGGGACATGGAGTGAATCCTCAGGATTGCCAGAGCAGCTGCACAGGGAGGGAGCTGGATGTCATTGTCCACCTAGGGACAAATGACCTGGCTAAGAAAGGGATTAGAGAAGTGCAGGAAGAGTTTGTGGAATTGGGAGGGTCTTAGTCAAGCAGCACGATGGGAACCTTCTAGGAGGTGCTACCCATCTATGGCATAGGAGAGGCTAGGGTGTTCCGTACTCATGGATTCAATCAGTGGTTGAAAACTGGTGTGGAGCTCAGGATTTGGCTTCATTGGGGACTGGGGTCCACCTGGAGTGATGCAAGCCTATACTGGCATGATGGGCTGCATCTGTCCGGGAGGGGAACCAGGATCCTAGGTGATAGGTTTAAATGCTTCATTGGCAAGCTTTAAACTAGCCAAGGGGAGGCACTGGAAAGGAGCAGGAAATCCTAGCCCCCAAACAATCATGGTGGTAAGTGTGGCAAACACCAACATGGAGGTGTCGATAGGGAGAAGGGCAGGGTAAATGGAGAAAGTGACAAAGGCAAGAAGGACAGGGATGGGGCAAAAGGGGTAAGGCCATCAGGAAATGGAGGGTAATGAGTACCAATGCTCAGTAGTCTGGGCAACAAGCCCCTGAGCTGATGGCCTTAATGGAAGAGGGATGCCTGACATCGTAGCAGTCACAGAAACATGGTACACAGAGAACCATGACTGGATGTTAACATACCAGGGTACATAACCTACAGGAGAGACAGGCAGGGGAGAAGAGGGGAGGAGTAGCTCTCATGTAAAGGAAGGGATAAAAGCAACTGAACAAAAGAGTAAACAGGAGGAGAGGAGGCACTGTGGGTCACCTGAGACTGGAAAGGGCACCACAATCCACACAGGGGTTGTGTACAGACCTCCATGTCAGGGGGAAGGGAAGGAATGGACAAGGATATGATGGAAGGCAGTCTTAGAATGGCAGAGAAAGGGGAGATACTGTTGATGGGAGACCTGAATATGCCAGATGTTAACTGGAGCACATTTGCTGCAGCCACATCCAAGAGCAGGGCCATTCTTGATGCCCTACAGGTGGAAGACATTAGACAGCTAGTTTCAGAACCAACTCATGAGGGAGCAATCTTAGACCTTGTACTCTCAAACGGGGGAAGTGAGAGGATCTCAGATCTAGAAGTGGGTTGCCATCTGGGGACAAGTGACCATCAAACAGTGTGGTTCACGTTAAACTCAGCTACAGAGTCAAGCCACACAAAAGTGAGGGTACTGGACTTTAGGAGGCTGACTTTGCAAGATGGGAGAGTGCCTCAGAAAGCACTAGCAAACAGGCTAGAAGGAGGTGTGGAGCAACAATGGGAATTATCAAACTGCCATCACTGAGGCAACAAGCCTTTGTGTGAAGCAAATAAACAAATCAAAATGAAAGAAAAAGCCACTATGGTTCTCAAAAGAGGTGGCTGTGAAAGTCAGGAAGAAAAAGATAGCATTCGGAAGTATAAGGAAACACAGAAGGAGCAGGACAGAGAGCTGTACCAGTTAAGGCAGAAGGAAGCAGGGAGGGAAGTCAGAATAGCAAAGGCCCAAACTGAGGAAAAGATAGCCAACTCAGTTAATAAGGGGGATAAAACCTTTTATAGGTACATCAGCGAGTAGAAAGACAAAGGGAGGGATAGTGAGGCTGAATAGAATGAACGGTGGGTGGGCAGAGGGGGACAGTGAAAAAGCAGGAATACTGAATGAATATTTCTGCTCAGTATTCACAAAAGAGGAGGGGGAAGTGCCTAATCCAATTAACAGAAGCACTCTTGATAGGGGGTCGATCCCAGTCCTTTCACAGAAGAAAGGGTTCTGCAAGAACCCTAAAACTGAAGGTGGACAAAGCAATGGGTCCTGATGGAATTCACCCCAGAATTCTAAAAGAATTAAGGAAGGAACTAGTGAAACCACTGGCTACTCTTTTAATAAATCATGGGAGGATGGTGGTGGCACCCGAGACTGGAGGAAGGCAGATGATTCCCTTCACAAAAGTGGGACCACGACAGAGGCAGGAAACTACAGACCTGTCAGTCTGACCTCTGTGGTAGGGAAAGGATGGAGTCACTTCTGAAGGAAAGAATAGTTGAGTACCCAGAGGTCAGTGGAACACAGGATCCAAGGCAGCATGGGTTCACAGCGGAAGGTCATGTCAGATGAATCTAATAGATTTCTTTGACTGGGTGACCAAAGTAGTAGACCAGGAGGGGCTGTAGACATGGCCTACCTAGACTTTATAGAGGCATTTGACACAGTCCCACACAAAAGATTATTAGTCAAAGTAACCAGCCTGGGAGGGTCCCAGGGTGGTAGCCTGGGTAAAACATTGGCTGGACAACAGGACACAGAAGGTAATTGTAAATGGAGTCCACCTGAAGAAAGGGCGGTTACTAGTGGGTACAGCAGGGTTCAGTATTGGGTCCAGTCCTTTTAATGTCTTCATCAGTGACATTGCAGAGGGACTGAGGAAAAGTATGCCTTTGCAGATGACACAAGATCTGCAACAGGGTTGATACACAAGGAGGCGTGGAAAGGATGAAAAGGGACTTGGCAAGGTTGGAGGAATGGTCGACGATGGCAGCTAGGATTCAATGCAAAAGTGCAAAATAATGCACCTGGGAAACAAGAACCCAGGGAAGAATACACAATGGGTGGGAGGTAGTAACAACAACAAAACAGGAAAGGGACCTGGGGTAATCATATCAGATGACCTTAAGGTTAGCAAGCAATGTGAGAAGGCAGTAGGGAGGCCGGGAGTATACTGGGATGTATAGGAGAGGCATCGGCAGCAGAAAACAGGAAGTTGTTATCCCTCTGTACAGACAGTTGGTGAGACCCCATCTGGAATACTGTGTCCAGTTCTGAAGACCCCATCTCTGCAAGGACATAGACAGGATAGAGGCAGTCCAGAGGAGGGCAACTAAAATGGTGCAGGGTCTGCAAGAGAAGCCGTATGAGGAGAGACTAAAGGAGCTTAATATGTATACCCTTGAGGAAAGAAGGGAGAGGGGGGACATGATAGAAACTTTCAAGTACCTCAAGGAATCAACAAAGTCCAAGAGGGTAGCATCTTTCAGAAAAGAGACTTGCAAGAACAAGGGGACACAATTTAAAGATAGAAGGAGGGCGGTTCAGGGCAATGTGAGGAAGTATTATTTCACAGAGAAGGTAGTGGATGCATGGAACAGCCTTCCTGAGGAAGCTGTGGGGTCTAAAACTGTGGGAGAATTCAAGAATGCATGGGACAGACATAAGGCAATTCTTGTGGGGGCAGGAAGATATAGGCTGTTGGTTAACTAGGATCTGCGGCCTATCCTGTAGGTAGGGAAATGGGCAGACTAGATGGGCCTAGCGGTCCTTATCTGCCGTCAAAGTCTATGTTTATATGTTTCTATGTAACTGGCAAGTGGTATGTGTTAATGGTAGTGTGGGCCCTCTGGGCCCTGAACACCCTTCATATTGCCCATGTTTTGTGTAATGGTATGCATATGTGGGAGCACAGGGCCACTGGGCCTTGTGCTCCCACTCACACATAACTACGGAGCCATACAGCAGCCCTATAGGGCAAGGAATCCTTGTAACACTAATTTGCTAATATCTCAGCAACTGTAGCAGTTAGGAAAAAAATTCCAGTACCATTGTAATCATGACAGCAAGTACTTCATGTGAGATAAATCAACCATATCCATGTCATGCATCATTTACAAGATATGGCCACTGAAATACACTGAAAAGGCCAATATCTCTGTAACCATAGCAAGTAGGAAAAAAAATACACTGCTGGTGTAAGCTATGATTTCCAAACTTGTTTCTGTAGGTTAGATCACTAAGCTGTGGGTAGTCAAAACTCCATATCTCACTTGATTTTCAAGATACAGGCTCTGAAAGGCATCACGGACACCACAATGTTATCCCATGGGAAATTTCTCAACTTCGGAACACTGTAACTTTGGGCCAGTTGAATGTTTTGGCACCAAACCACCAAAATGCACATCTGTAGGACCAGGGCTTGCAACCCTGCAAATTTCAGCCCAAAAGCACCACTGTTTTGCTGCGGGGGATGGCAAAGGTGTGCAGTTTTTGGGCAAAGTTCTTTAGCAAATTGCAAAAGTTTTGCAAAAAACAGCACAAAACTTTTGCATTTGTGAAAGTGTCACGGCAGTTTTTCCCACAATTTGTGAAAGCACTGGGGCTCTGAGTTTTAAAACAGTATTTCTGGTGGGTTTTACCCCAAAATAAAGACAGGGCTGGCATCCTAAGGACCCGACTAGGTAAACCCAACACTCAGTCTTTACCTAGGAGGTCCCAAATTTAAACACCAGGCATTTCTCTCTCTCTCGCTAACTGAAAACAAGATGATGGCAGCACAAAAATAAAAGGGCCATTTGTGAAAGGAGAATTGTACTTGTAACACTTTTGGGAGACACATATATTTTTTTCCAATTGACTACAATGGGAAATTTATTTTTTGAATAACTTTTGAACGGTTTAATATTTTTACACCAAACCTTCAAAAGGCACATTGGTGACCAAGACTGCATCTTCCCTGAATATTTTGACCCAAACAGACAACTTGTGCTGGCTGTTGGCATGAGCAAAGAAACACACAAAAAGTCAGTTTTTTCAGTTTTTTTTTTGCATCCGCAGCTCCACAAACATACATCCAACCGTAACGCAACTTGCCAGATCCAGACTGCACATGCAAACTTTCAGGTAAATCCATCATACAGTGGCAAAGTTATTAAGGTGCAAAATTTGAAATTTAACTTGAAAGTGCTTACTCAACCCTAACTGTAGTGCAACTACCGTGGCACTATAAAATACATGTTTTATAGTGATGCAATAGCACCACTATAGTTAGGGTTGTTAAACCTAAAATTTTGAACATTAATATCTTTAGCTCTCTTTGACAAAATGAGCTGAAATTTTTAAAGTCCGCTCTAGGAGACAAGGTCTTGATGTGTGAAAATTTTGTGTCCATAGCTTGTGCAGTTTCTGAGATACAGCTGTGTCATATCTAGTAAAAATAAACACTAAATTTGTTCCTATACGTAACATTGTTTTTTTTTTTGCTCTCATCAACAGCCAACATGGAAAGGAATTTTTGACTCAGCCTTGCAGGGGACATGTGTCATGTCCCAAGGCAGTGACTTTGACAGGTCCAGTGAAAAAATATGAAGAGGTTCCAGAGTTATAAGGCTTTAAATGTTAGTGTTTCCATAGCTTTTTTTCTGTGACATGCTTTTTTTGCTATTGCAGCATCTAAAAAGGTATCGCAGCATCAAAAAGGGTTCCACAGCATTATTTTTAGTGGTGCAACATTATTTATTCTACCATGAAACCATAAATAGTGCCATGACACCTTTTTTGAATTTGCTACACTACTATTCCAAATATGTATTTTTCTTTGTCACTTCATTGTAAACAAATGGTTTTCAATTATGGGCTGAAGTTTTCAGGGTGCAAAGGGCTTTCCACACAGATGTGCCTTTTGCTGGTTTGCTGAGAAAATTTTCATCTGTTGTATACTTACGAGATTTTGAAGTTTTGTGATTTCCCATAGGATAACTTTGCAATGGTCGGGGTACCTTCTGGAAGCTATATCTCAAAATGCTTTGAGATACAGACTCGGTGTGACAAGCAGGTTAGTACACCTTTCAATGTACTAAGCTGTTATGCATCTTTCCAGACCTTATTTACAGGTGCAGGGGAATTTTTTATGAATGGGCCTACAGTGACTGTGATACTGTGCCATGCATTCACAATGTAACATCTGTACTGGTTTGCTTACACAAAAATGAGGGTCACTTACAATATGTATGTATGGGAGCACATGGGAAATGATTGTTCATTATAATCTCTCTAAATGTATTGATATATGGGAGCACAGGGCCTGGAGGTCCATGTGTTCCCACCTGCAAATGAGGGACAGTTGTAATATGCATGCATTGTTCACACATGCACATGCACATTCAATTCAATTCAATTCAATTCAACTTTATTTTTAAAAGGCGCTTTTCTTAAAACCAAAGCGCCTGTACAAATTCACCAAACAATAAATACAATAAAATTAAAACTAATATAAATCCTTAAAAGCTATACTAAAAAGGTCGGTCTTCAAAGCTCCTTTAAAACTAAGGACGATTGGGCAATTTCGCACCTGACGAGGTAGAGAATTCCACAGGGTCGGTGCCATAAAACTAAACGATCTAGCACCTGATGTTTTCAAACGAACCCTGGGAATCTCTAGCAATCCCTCGTCAGTGGATCGGAGGAAGTGGGAGGGACAGTAGGGGCAAAGGAGCTCTTTCAGGTAGGTAGGTCCCAGATCATGTAGGGCTTTATAGGTCAGTAAACCGACCTTGAAGGTGATTCGCCAAAACACTGGCAGCCAGTGCAGTCTGCGAAGCACAGGCATTATATGGCTGGATCTAAGAGATCCAGTCAACAACCTGGCTGCTGCATTCTGCACTAGCTGCAGATGGTGAAGTTCAACCCCCGATAGCCCTAGGTATAGGGAATTACAGTAGTCAAGACAGGAGGTAACGAAGGCGTGGATCAACGTTGGAGGTCCTCTGGAGGAACCAGGTGCTTCACCCTGGCAATATTCCTCAGATGGAAAAAGGAAATTTTGACCACCGGTGACACCTGAGATTTAAGTGTCAGACGGTCGTCAATTATTACGCCAAGATTCCGCACCTAATCTGAGGTCGCCAGCTGAACACCTCCAAGCCATAAGCCTGAGGGTGATCCCTCCGGCAGATCCGCCTCACAGTAGCCTTTGTCCATGACCAACACCTCAGTTTTCTCCGGGTTTAACCTCAGCCAACTCCCATTCATCCAGTCTTGGATTTCTGCAAGGCAGTTATTAAATACCGACAAGGCAGCGTCCTGGCCGGGCACGAAAGACATATACAGCTGGGTATCATCTGCATAGCAATGAAAACCCAAACTGTATCGTCTAATAATCACTCCTAACAGTAGCATATACACCGCAAACAACATAGGCGCTAAGATAGAACCCTGCGGTACTCTGCAGGATAGGGAGAGTGATGCCAAGGAAAAAATTCCTGTCACCACTCTCTGAGTCCTACCCTCGAGGTAAGATTGAAACCATCTGAGGACCGTACCAGACAGTCCACAGACAGACCGCAAACGCTCTAACAGCACACCATGGTCAACGGTGTCAAACGCTGCAGAGAGATCAAGTAGTACCAAGATGGATCGGGTCCTACGATCTCTCGCTATTAGGAGGTCATTTAGTACCCGTACAAGCGCTGTCTCGGTACTATGCCTTTTCCTAAATCCAGACTGGAGAGAATCACAGATATTGTTGTTGGTCAGATGATCCTCCAACTGTACTGCGACCACTTTCTCAATAACTTTACCCACAAAGGATAAGTTAGAGACTGGTCTGCAATTTGCTAGACAATCTGGATCTAAGGAGGATTTCTTTAATAGAGGCTTAACTATAGTCTCTTTAAGGGGATCTGGAAAGATCCCCCTCTCCAAAGACTTCCAGACTATCAAAGCCAGGACTAGGCCGATTTTATCCACACAACCCACTAAGAGGCGTGTGAGGCCAGGGTCCAAATCACAGCTAGTCGGTCGCAGTGCTTGAATGATCATCGCAACATCATCGATTGTGGGAAGGCTGAAGTCAGACCATCTAAACTGGGTGTTTGACATCTCCTGCCGACCACCATCGCTCCCGCTGGGGAGGGAAGAGTGAATATTCGATCTGATTTTGACAACCTTATCTGCAAAGAAGAGAGCAAGTTCATCACACCATTCTTGAGATAAGGCTCTTCTGTGCTGAAGACAGACTGGATTGCACAGTCTGTCCACAGTCCAAAAGAGCTGAGCTGGTCTATTCTGTGCAGCCGCCATCTCTCTGGACAGGAACTCTGCCTTCTTATGAGAGATTGCGGATTGATAGGCCACATAATGGTCCATCAAACTAAGCCTGCCATCATCAAGACCAGACCTCCACCAATGCTTCTCCAGCCTTCGTCCAACCCTCCTCAGCTCCCTCATGGTCTCATCAAACCAAGGAGACCTGGGGCGAGGAGTAAGAGGACGAACACGAACTGGTGCAATAGAATCCAGGGCCCCTGTCACTGCCTCATTATAAGCATGTACCAGGTCACCTGGATCTAAGCAATCTATCGGTAGGCTTGATAGGTCCAATACCGCCATCAGTTCATCTGGGGATACACCCCTCAAAGGGCGGTATCGGACCATCTCCAAAGGGGCAGACCTAACAGGGGTGGCCTCAAAACTGAACCTAGTGGGGTGATGGTCAGACCATCCGACCGGTTCCACCACCAAGTCGGATATCCCCATCCCCAGAAGGAACACCAGGTCCAATGAGTGTCCACCAATATGGGTCGAGGAGGAAACAACCTGTGTGAAGCCCAATGATATCATCAACTGGAGGAAGTCTTGACCAAATCAAGAGAATTAATTGTCGACCCAAGCATTGAAATCCCCCAGAACCAACCATTTGGACAACCAACCACATATGGATACCATTATGGACTTATGGCAGTGCACAGTAAAATAAAGATACTATTATACTATCTCAAAAAGTAAGGAAATAAATTGCAAAAAACTGCGTTAATGCTCTAGTTAAGGTCAAAGCCACAAAAGTTGGGAAATGTGGCATTAGGATTTTCAAAGCTAATACCCCACACCCACACTGCACACACCAACAGGCATCGGGGGGTGCCTTGGGGTCATTGGCCCTAAAGCTCACCCCATTCCATAAGTAAATAAGCTGAGATGGGTACAGTATAGGAGAATGTTGCTTTAGTAACAACCCTAACTGATGCATTAACAAAGTTTCTTGCAATGAATTTCCTTACTTTTTCAGAACTGCGCTCCCATCCCTCCATAGATACGTACATGTACTGTATGTAGCCATGGAAGCACATGGCCCTTTGGACCCTGCTCTTCCATTCATAAGACAATAGTGATCAAATTGTTAGCATAGCCATCTTGTTACCCCACCTCATGTACATAAAAGTTTTGAATCCCTGACAAAACACAACTTTATGCAACTGCAACACCGTTCTGTGCCATAGGTGTGAAAACAAATTTTGGACAGGATTTGAAAAATGACAGCTGTGACATACAGGAGGTGGGGTAATAAGGAGGCTATGTTGAAAATCTGAGGTAAAAATATTTAACATTTCTGAAGTTACAAGTGGGCATACCTAATTTGCAATGAATGTTCATAACTTTGGCATTTTTTCATATTTTGACCCCACATTTTGAACATAGTCTTCTTATGACCCCGCCTCATAAACCCCATAGGTGAAATTTTTCAAATCCATGCCAAAATGTCATTCCTTACCATGGGTGCAAAAACATGTTTCGGGCAGGATGTAAAAAATGACAGCTGCACTGTTCATGAAGTGGCGTGAAAAATGGCTATGTTGAAAATTTGGAGTCAACATATTAAAAATTACCAAAGTTATGCGCTTGTGTAGAAACATTAAATGAATGCTCATAACTTGGCTATTTTTAGGAATTTGTTTACCAGATTTTCAACAAGGGCTTTTTGGGACCCCACCTTGTGAAAACTGGCACTGTCATTTCATTAATTAGTCCCAAAAGGTGACGTCATGCAGCAACTGTAAAATCACCTTCTGGGCCCGATTAATTAAACAACAGTGGTAGTGTTCATGAGGTGGGGTCCCAAAAAGCCCATGTCGAAAAGTTGGTGAAAAAATACCTACAAATTCCAAAATTATGAACATAAGTTGAAAATATCATTGAAATACGCTACATTATACAGCACTTACCTTTATTCCTCAGTTTGTGGTTCTGCTTTGTAGTGTGCAGATGCATCCCATTCCACAGAATATGACAGTGGATGACCTCCAGGGGTAAGTATAGGGTAAGGGGGGTTGAGGTGGTGGGTGCTCAGTGGTAGGGCTGGTATGGAGGAGGAGGACAGCGTGGACAATGAGGGACTGTTTTCTGTTTTTCAGGTTTAAAAACAAAAAAGACGAGGGACTTTTTTTTCTATACAGGCTTCAACAAAAGAAATATTTTGGGACACTGTGAGTGAGCTCCCCAGTGTCCAATACTACTGAGGGTCTGCCAAACTAAATGCTGACATGGGGATTGGGCCCCCCTGATGTCGGCTATGAAATAAAGCAAGGGACTGCGGTGGGGGTTTTACTATAAAGCAGCGAGCATTCAGCATGGAAAAATACATTTGTTATAATGCTCTTCTCATGCCTCGGCCCCTTCCCCTTCAAGTTCTTTAAAACTAAAAAAATACTTGAATTAGATAAACACCAACAGGTGTTTACCTAAATGGGGGCAGAGGAATTGGATTCTTGGGTCAGTTTGACCCAAAAATAGCCAGAAATTGTATTTTTTTCTGGAGCCGTTTTTGTGTTACAAATTATGGCAGCAAAACAACCGCTGCAATTTGAGGCACAAATATGTTCGCAGACACAATTAACATATTTCTGAGCATTTTGGGGCAAACTCACCCCAGAATCTGATTCCTCATACCCCGATTAGGTAAGCACAACTGTTGGTGTTCATCAACTGCAAGTATTGTTTGAAATATTTAAATTTGTTTGCCTCGCTAACTGAAAACATGATGGCGGAATCTCTTATACTGGGTGCTTATACTGGGTGTAGAATGGAAGAAGGCCATACAGCACATTTTTACCATTCCCCACATCAGTGGGTCTGTGTAGTCCTATTTTGTTACAACCAGCTGTCCACTCCCTTTTTAAAACATGTTAAGGAATTACTATTTATTATATCACTTGTAAGTATATTCCATACCCTGCCTGTTCTATTCAGAAATGTGAAATATCTGCTATTGCTTTTTGCCATTTCAACCTTTATTTGTTTTCTATGTCTCCTTAAGTACATGGGGCCAGATTCTAGAAGAGATACATCTGGCATAACCGCACTTGCATAAAAATGAATGGCGCAAGTAGCAAGTTACACCAGCAGTTGCAACAAATGGTATTCTAGAAAGTGGCCTGCGACATGTGGCAGGCTACTTGCACCAAAGTGGACTTATGCCAGCAGATACACCAGAAACCCCCTGCGACATGGTGCTAGTGGGTTTATGGCAG
Source organism: Neoceratodus forsteri (assembly GCA_016271365.2). Lineage (NCBI taxonomy): Eukaryota > Metazoa > Chordata > Ceratodontiformes > Ceratodontidae > Neoceratodus > Neoceratodus forsteri. The sequence goes on from CM057449.1 coordinate 545,124,149, forward strand.
TAGTTGCACCCTATTCTGAAAGGGCAGCAACAATGTCCCCAATGGAGCTATTCTAGAACAATCCCCAGAGGACATCCATCAAAGTACAGTTATACTCGCTTTTAGCTGGTGTAAGTGAACTTACTCCCTCCGGGGGTTGTGCAGATCTGCCAAGGGCCAGACCCGACCACCTGTGGCAGCCCCCCATGCCCCATACCTCCTATACTATGGTAGCCCCGAAGGGCTGCAGTGTCCCCCATCCACAAACCCCCAAATTGATAGTGCCCTGCAGGGCCCCAGTGCCCCACACCCTGATCCCCTGATTGCTTATTGCCCCGTAGGGCAGCAGACACCCCCAACCCTGATCCCCTGACATGATATTGCCCCACAGGGCATCTGTGTCCCCTCGACCTGTTCCCGGACCCCAACCCCTGGTCCCTTCTGTGCTGTGCCATGTGCTGTAGCCACTCACTCCACACTCCTTGGTGGTCTAGTGGCCCCGCAACCTCCCTCCCCAGCAGTGCCAGTCCACCCCACACCCCCAGCCATCCCCAGCTGGCAACTGGCATGGTCCATCTCTCACCACCATGGCCAGCTGCTGACTGAGCTCTGTAGGAGTACTACTGTGTATATGCACTCATAAATGGCTTTACTGTCAGTCATTCATAAGTGCATATATACAGTCAACTGAGGACTGTGACTTGTGACATGCCCATCAGGTACTCCATTCATTTGGTGTACCATCCACATGTCACAAGTTGCAGGACTTTGCTGTAGAAACTCTGTCCCTTCTAGAACTGGGCACAGGGTCCTTGTCGTAACTGCGATTGGCGCAAATCACCTTTGGCGAAGGCTTGTGCCAGTCTTCTAGAATTGGGCCCGTTGTTTTTTCCTGCATGCAAATACCCATTTCTTCTGTCATTTCCTGGTCTTTCACTATCTTATACAATGTTTTTAGATCGCCTCTTACTCTTCTTTCCCTTAGAGAGAATAGTCACATTCTTTGTAATCTGTCTTCGTAGCTGTATTTTCCTAGTGATCCTGTCATTTTGGTATATCTCCTCTGCACCTTTTCTACTCTCTCAATCTTCCCCTGCAAGTAGTGGTTCCATAGAGGTGACCCATAATTCATGTATGGCCTGACATACATTTGGAATAGTGGCAGCAAACACCCCTTAGTTTTGTTAATAAAACTTCTTTTAATGTTTCTGACCATAAAATTATTTTTTTGTGTTATATGTGCCCTGTGATGTTTAAAGCCTAACTTGTCAATTGTGATTCCATAGTCCCTCTCATATGAAACCTTTTTTAATTCCTTTCCATTCAACAAATATTTCTGCCTTGCATTTTGTTTACCTAAATGCATAACTGTGCATTTCTCTACCCTAAATAGCATCTTATTTCTTATCGCCCATTCTTCTGTTATACCCAAATCTTTATTCATTTCCACCTGCTGTTTATGGGTCCCTACAGGTCCTCCCAACTTAATGTCATCAGCAAATTTTATTAACATATTACTTGTATTATGGTATAGGCTACTTACTGTACATAAAGCACAAACAGCACAGGTCCCAATACTGAACCCTGTGGCACTCCACTTGTCACTTCAATGGGCTCTGAGTATTTCCCTAACACAGGTACTCTGTTTCCTCCCATCTAACCAATTCTTAGTCCTTTACACTATTCTGTTATCCAGTCCAATGGCAATTCTTTTTTCCAGTAAATTACTATTAGGAACTTTATCAAATGCTTTTTGAAAGTCCAGGAATATGATCCATTGGAGAGTGTTTATTCAATTCTTTGTTAATGTGTTCATAAAAACATAACTGGTTAGTAGTGCATCCTCTATTTTTTCTAAATCCATGTTGTTTACTATCCACAAACTCCAATATATTTAGTTTTTTTTTTATTTTGGTTTTCAGGAAGCTCTCAGCTATTTTACACAGTATAGCTGTCAGGCTTACTGGTCTATAATTTGATGTTAGTGCCCTATTTCCCTTTTTAAACAAGGGCACTATAGTTGCATGCTTCCAATCCTCTGGCACCTCCACAGTACAAAAGGATTTGTTGAAAATCATAGCCAATGGCTGGGCAATTTGCTTTCTGATTTTCTTTAGATGCATGGGGCTTAGTAGATCAGGTCCTGCTGATGTATGAACCTTTAAGTTGTTTAATAATTCCTTCACTTCCTTTTGGCTTATCACTAATAACAAATCAATGCATGTAACTTAGCCCCTCCCATTTATATTCTGATGTTTATCTTCAAATACTGACCCAAAAAATCTTTGAATGTTTCTGCCATTTCCTTTGCATTGTTTATTTCCATTCCATTTGTTATTATTGGTCCTATATTACTATTAATGCCGCACTGTTTGTTTATATAAATGAAAAAATATTTGCCATTATCTTTCCTGTGAGCCAAACCAAACTCTACCTTAATTACTTTCTGTTTTAATAATGCTTTTAAGTTTTTTACTAAAGCTTTGTAAATTTCCTTATTTTCTAATGTCCCTGATTTTCTCATTTTGTCATAAGCCTTTTTCTTTTTTGCACATAACTTAAGAACTTTATTAGTACACCATGGTGATCTCTTACCCTTCCTGTTATACATTTTTTATCTGGGATATATTTATCCTCTATCTGTCGAAGTTTGTTCTTAAACAAAACCCACATCTTTTCAACATTCTTTCCGTCCAATATATTTTTCCAGTTCCATTTTAATAACTCACTTTTTATTTCTGTGAAATTGGCCTTCCCATAGTTTTTCCTAGGTGTATATCCCTTAATAAATGACATTTGTTTTTTTAATAATGAATTTCATTATGTTATGATCACTATTGTTAAGGGTTTCCCTTATTTTGATCTTACTAATAATCTCTTCACTATTTGTTATTGTTAGATTCAACACATTTTCAGCTCTAGTTGACTTGTAAATTAACTGTTTCTATCCTCCTTAATGTATCATTTCCAGAAAATGTTTTGCATTCACATTTTTTGCTGATTGGTTAAGCCAGTTAATGTCTGGATAATTAAAGTCACCTGTGACAACCATATCTCTTTCTGCTGCCATATGTTCTATCTCTGTTTCCATATTTGCATCCATCTCTGTATTATTACATGGGCCCTAATATATTCCTAAAAAAAACATTTTTTCTGTCTTACCCTTCACCACTATCCATAATGACTCAGTACCCAAGTAATTTGTGCGTGTATAAATAGAACTATTTATTGAATTTTCTATATATATGGCCACACTGCCACCTTTTTTATCTCCCCTATCCATGGCAAATAACCTGTAACCTTCTATTTCCCTGTTCCATTCAACTCCTGGACCCCACCATGTCTCTGTCACCATACACATATTAATATCTTTGGCTGACAACATAACTTCCAGCACCGATTTTTTACTGAGATTTAGGCGTCTTGCATTATATGACCATACTTTAAAGCCTTTAACTTTAACCTTATCAGACAATATGTTCCTTTGTTGTTTACTATCTTTTAACTCTTGAATATTAACAGTTTCTGGTACATTAGCCCCTCTCCTCTTATTTTTTAGTTTAATGAGTTGTCCACAACTTTCTTAAGTGTCATTCCCAATTTCCTACTACCCTTTTTCTTCAGGTCTAGACCATCTTGGTCAAACAAAGTTGGTTCATCTGCAAAATGTTCCCAGTGGGTAATGCATCCAATTCTTCTTGCAGTGTCCATAGTCTTAATTATTTAAGTCATTGATATTGCCTATATTATTACTACTCTCCCTTGGAGCTAGTAAGATTTATAAAATGTGTACATTACATTTATGATGCTTTGCTTCCTCCCAAAGGTTTTTATACTCCTGTTTTATTTCTGCTTGCCCCTGTCCTTTGATATTATTTATTCCTAAATATAAAATCAAAGTAGCAATACTGTCCTTTTCTTTTACTGTGTCTTTCAACATCCTCTGTACATCTCTTATTTTAGCTCCAGAGAAGTAACTCATTGTGATATTCTCCTTACAGCCTCTTAAAGTATACCTAAGTCTCCTAACACATATACAGTTTTTGTCCCTGTATTTGACTACTACACAGGGCTCTCCTACTGTTTCAGTCTGGGTACTAGGGGTTGTAATATCCATATCATTTTGTTCACTGTTTATCAGTACTCTAACAGGTTCCTCCTCTGTATTATGAATATTTGAGTTTACCTTTATAGTACTTTCTGGTAAATTTAGTCCCCCAGTTTGTGCTTGTGCAATACTATCTGAGGTACTGTTAGCTGCATTGGTTCCAATATTCACATTTGTTCCATTTCTGTTACTATTTACTACCCCCTGTTAATCCACCCCAATATTCTCATCATCTAGCAAAAGGAGGGGTTCAAAACTGTTATGAGTATTTAAATCAAAACCCATAGCTCTTCTCCTCTTTCCTTTGATTTACCTCTCAGTCTCTGTCTTCCTCCATTCCCCTGCCTCTCTTCCTACAGTCTTTGCCTATGGACTCCTGTTCATCAGTCTCAATCTGCTGTTGCTCCTCAGACACTTGCAATAACTTATTTTGTTGCATTGTAACTAACTTCATTTCTACTTTGAGCAGCTTCTGCTTCAATTCCTTTATTAGGTGACACACATCACAAAAAAAAAACAAAAAAAACACCAGTACCTCACTAGCAACCTCTGTGCTGATTTTTTTTACACACCAGACATCTTATTCCCAGTATCCCCCTTCCAGTTTCACAACATTTCCATCCATGTTATGTTCTACCCTTAATTCTAGCAGAACACTTGGTCTAAATTATTTCCTCTTGATATCCCTACTTCTGCGTATAGTTTGATATGTTGCTTATCTTGTTTCTCCCTGTTATTAGTACCTCAGTTCTCTGAGTAGTAGAAGAAGAAGTAGAAGTAGATACATTTTATTGATCAACATAAAGCTGTTTACAATACAAAAACTTTTACAGAAGCAAAAATACATAAATAATTAAAAAAACAACAGACAAGTGTATTTCATAGACATCTCTCTAGTCCAATTCAATAATACAATAATGGTAATATTTGGACATATATAGTACCTTTGTTAAAATCATACTCTGATCATGATAACACAAATCCATAATTTAGAAATGAGTTGTCAAAAGGAATTTTGCCAAATTTTCAATCATCTTCTTATCTTTAGTTTTAAACAAGTAATCCAAAAGATCGGAAGGGGGGAAACTGAGATCCCCAAGCAACCCACTCAACTATTTTTTCCTAACGAGTTCATAAAGGGAGCATAATAGAACCACATGTTTTAAATCATCTATAAGACCTAGTCCACATTTGCAAGATGGGAAAAGGATACCCTTCTCTTGTGTCTAAAAAGTATATAATTAACCGTGTAACTTTTGTGACACTCAGACACCTGTTTCTGATTAATCTATGATTTTTGTAATATAGAAATGTGTTATTGAATGTCTCTCATGAGAGATGCTGACAGTCTGTGGAATGACACCCCCCTCCCAGGTTTTAGCTAATAGGTGTTACCTGGAAGGCCAAGAGATAATTACAGGCTAGAAGAGACTAAATGAAGCATCTCCTGTTTATGCGACTAATTACAGCTTGCCAACTGCCAAGATAGATCATAAACTTTTATAACATTCAGAGGAAACACAGTTAATATTCACATGGTGATAAAAAGCATGTTGCACCTCTGTGAGATCTGGCAGAGAGACATAACAAGTCCTTTGATGTCCTGGAAAGGAGAAGCTGCTCATAGATCAAAGAAAGTCATTTGAAAAAAATGAGTTGTGATGAGGCCACAGAATTTAATACTTTGCTAAGACATCCTGTTTTACATAGATATATATTTTTTATATTCTGACAGGGAGGAGCTAGGTGACCTCACACAAAGAGGTTGGCAAAGCCAGTTATTAAACAGTATTCTGTTTTCCATTTACACACACATGTTTGGACTCTGAAAAAGAAACATCTACAGTGCTGTGAGATAAGAATACCTTCAAACAGACAAGTCTAAGTGTATTAGTGGTAGAAATCTGCACTTTTTAAAACCTTATTCTTTTAAGTGATTTGTATGTTTTGTGATATATGGTTCTCTGTTCTACATTTTACATTCTTATCTAATTTTATGTAAACATCTCATTTTTAAATATACTATTTGTGTCTTCCAAGTCCTTCTGTTTTTGCCTGTGATGAATGGATGGTTAAGAGTGTGACAACACTGTGCATGAGCTTATATAGTAATACCAAACTGGGAACAGGTAAGAGTTATCTGATGTCTTTATTAGGGTTTTAAGGGTTCATTTTGTGCACCTGGTGAGGTGCCCGTAGGAGAAGGATATCTGGTCCCTCTGAAAAGCAGAATTATCTGAGCCTATACATTGGGTATGCTAACAAGAGGTTCACAGTTTGAATCCCTCCAGAACTGAGACCAAAGGTTGATTTGAACCCACAAAACAGACAGGAGGGTTACCTTGTTTCTGTTTCCTGTTCAAAATACTATGCTCAGAGGTTGGCACTTTGGGAGTAGAGGGCTGACCTGCTGAGTGGGGTTGTGACAACTTTCAGTTCTGAATCTTGTGTAGATTCTCCTAAGTTTGGGGCATGTTAATAGTGAAAGATATAACTCAAAACTGCATGAAATGTTGAGTGTTTTATAATAATCATTGAGCTTGAGCATAGAAAGTTGAGAAAGCAAGCAGTTTTTATCCAAATCACCAAGTCTCAATTTAACATCCTGTTTAATTTCTGTGAGAGGTCTGAGATAAATTTCATAAAGAAGATGTTCCAGGCCTGCTGGCATTATTATTTCCTTGATAAACTGAATGCAGGGATGTAACATAGAAACATAGACGTTGATGGCAGATAAGAACTACAAGGCCTATCCAGTCTGCCCATTTCTTTTTCTACCTTATATATGTGCCATCGGCCTTTGCTCTGTCAGTGGCCTATCTATTCATACTCATCTATATTGCTCCCTTATGCCTATCCCATGCTTGTTTGAAGCCATGCACTCAGAAATCCTGCCGGTGCCAAGGGCTAGTGGGGAACACAAAAGGAAGATTAGGGAGATAAACCAGTGGCTCAGGGAGTGGTGTGAGGCCAGAGGGTATGAGTTGATGAGGGATTGGGGGGAGACCTGGGAGGATAAGGAGCTGTATGCTAGAGATAGGCTCCATCTCAATTTGGAGGGGAGGGGAATCCTTAAGTTGAAAATAGAGGTGTTCATTGTTGAAAAGTGGGGTTTAAACTTGTGAAGGGGAGAGATGGGAGAAAAGGCTGTCGATGGGGGGCTGACAAAGGAGGGACTCTGTCTCCACCCCCCTGGGGAGCTGGAGGAATGCGGGAAAAGGCCTACTGGTAAAGTGCAGACCAGGGGAAAACAGGATCCCCATGGGAACATGAGCAGGGGAAATGGAAGTATAGGGAAATATTGGAAGGTAGTCCTGATAAATGCCAGGAGCTTGGGCAATAAAATGCCTGAGCTCCAGGTGATGCTAACTGAGAGAGCGGTGGATGTGGCAGCGGTCACTGAGACCTGGGCCACCGCAGGACACGACTGGGACCTGAACCTGGAGGGTTACACTATGTTCAGGAAGGACGGGGGAGGGAAGGGGAGGAGGGGTAGCAATGATAGTCAAAAACTGCATTGGCATGGGGAGTAGAGGAGGCGGAGGGAACCATAGAGGTGATTTGGGTCACCTTGATAACAAGGGGGCAAGAGAGTAAAAATAGGAGTGGTGTATAGACCCCCTGCACTGGTGGAGGAGCTGGAGGAGAGTCTGGTGGCAGATGTTGGGAGACACTGCAGACTGGGCAGGGGAAGGGTGGTGGTGTTGGGGACTTAAACATGCCAGGAACAGACTGGGAGACTATGACATCCTCGGTGGCCAGGGAACAGAGGTTGTTGGATGTCTTTCAAGATGTGTTCCTAACTCAGCAGGTGGGGGAACTGACCAGAGAGGCGAGGTACTGGATGTGGTCCTGGCAGAGAGTGACCAGATTGGGGGCCTGGAGGTAAGGGACCCATTGGCGGGGAGTGACCATGCCATGGTCTGGTTCTGCCTGGACCTAGGAGGGGTAGAAGGCTGCACAAAGACAGAGGTAACTGACTTCAGGGGGGCGGATTTTAAGGAAATGGGAAGGATCCTTAAGGAGCATTTGGATGGGATTGGGTCAGACATGGACACTGATAGTAGGTGGGAAATCATCAGGAGAATGGTGCAGGATGCTACCAGCACCTGTGCAAGAATAAGATGAAAATGCGGTAGGGCCCGAAAACCCTGCTGGTGGACCAGGGAGGTCCAGGAGGTGGTGCGGGGAAAGAAGGCAGCCTATAGGCAATTCAAGTGCTCAAGGAGTGAAAGGGATCGAGGGGAGTATGAGCCGATGGCTAGAAGGGCCACTAGGGTGGTGAGGGTGGCTAAGGCAAGGAGGGAGCAGAACCTGGCTAGGGAAATTAGGAGAGGAAACAGGGGGTTCTTTAGATACACTGGGGAAAAATGAAGGGTGAAGGGGCAGATTAGCAGGATTAAAACAGGGGAGAGATGGGCACAAGACCCGGGGGAGCAGGCTGAGATACTAAATGAGTACTTCACCTCAGTTTTCACCAAGGAAAATGGGTGTGCTGCATTATACATGGGAGGAGACAATGATACTGAGGAGGGGGGGCCCTCACCGATCGGCGGGTCTGGGGAGAGGGGGAGGCATCACTGGCAGGAGGGGGGAAGGCTAAGCAGGGAGAAGAGGTAGTGGAAGTGGAAATCACAGCAGAGAGAGTGAGGGAAGCCCTCAGGTCCCTTAAGATGGAGAAAGCACTGGGGCCAGATAAATTACATCCCAGAGTGCTTAAGGAACTTGTGGATGTCCTGGCGAAACCCCTGGTGGAGCTTTTCACCATCTCTCTGAGGACAGGGTGGGTGCCCCAGGACTGGAAGGTGGTGCATATAGTGCCTATCCAAAAGGGGGGAACAAGGGAGGTGGCAGGGAACTACAGGCCTGTCAGCTTTGACATCGGTGGTGGGCAAGGTGATGGAGGACATTGTCAAGAAGAGGCTAGGGGGGACCTAGAAAAGTCAGGGTGCCTGGACGATAGACAGCATGGATTTGTCCCAGGCAAATCGAGTCAGACAATCTTGTGGAGTTCTATGACTGGGTGACGAGTGCCTTGGACCTGGGTAGACCAGTGGACGTCCTCTTGCTAGACTTCAGCAAGGCATTTGACTCTGTTCCTCACGTGGGCCTGTTGGATAAGCTGGAAGAAATGGGTGTTGCGAACCAGATAATCAGATGGATAGGCAATTGGCTCCAGGACCAGACCCAGAGGGTCGTAGTTGGTGGGATAGTCTCATCCCCAAGGAGGGTCATTAGTGGGGTCCCACAGGGATCAGTCCTTGGGCCCCTCCTGTTCAACGCCTATGTCTCTGACATAAGGACAGGTATCAGGAGTGAGATAAGTCTCTTTGTGGATGACTCAAAACTGGGGGCGATGGTGGATGGGGAGGAGGGGAGGGTGGCCCTACAGGGGGACCTGGAGGCTCTGGAAAGATGGTCTAGAAAGTGGAAGCTGAGGTTCAATGCACAGAAATGCAAGGTACTGCACCTGGGGGCCAGAAACCTGGGCCAAGTGTACACCCTGGGGGGGGAATGCTACAAGTTTCGATGGCTGAGAGGGACCGGGGAGTGGTGGTGGATGTCAAGATGAACAACTCAGAGACTTGTAGGAGGGCAGCAGCCAAGGCCAACAGGATGCTGGGATGCATTGCTAGGGGGATCACCTCCAGAAGGAGGGAAGTGATATTCCCTCTGTAACTGCTTGGTGAGGCAGAACTCGAGTACTGCATGCAGTTTTGGAGGCCACACTTAAAGAGGGACATTAAACTCCTGGAGAGGGTCCAGAGGAGGGCAACCAAAATGATTTGGGGCTTGGGGACAGGACCTACGAGGAGAGGCTCAAGAGCTAAATATGTACACATTGGAAGAGAGAAGGGACCGGGGGGACATGATAGAGGTCTTCAGGTACTTGAAGGGGGTAAATATGGGAGGAACAGTCAGGGTGCTTCGAAGGAAGGAGGAGGGGGCCACTAGAGGGCATGAGTGGAAGCTGGAGGGGGGAAGACTCAGGGGAGAAAGGAAGAGGTGCTACTTCACTGAGAGGGTGGTGGAGCCATGGAATGCGCTGCCTAGGGGGCTGATAAAGGCAGAGATGGTGGAGGGGTTCAAGAGGGGGTGGAACAGGTACAGGGGAAGGGTTCTGGAAGCAAAATCCAATGCAGTGAGAATATCTGGAACTGGGAAGGGAGCAGCCAAAGAAGGCGAGGGGGGCAGCAAGATCACCTCCCAGGGTGGGGGCTGACCAAATGAGCAGACACGAAAGACTGTTAGGCCTATTCTGCTGGCATTTTAGTATGTTAGTATTCTTATCAGAAACTAGCCAATCTAATACTCTCTTCTAGGCACATTCTTGGACACCTATTTTCTGGTAGAAGAAAAAGTTTCAACAAAAATAAAATGTGTTGCTCTTGTATAAGAGAAGATAAAGAGCGCTGACCTAACTCCAATGCTAGGATACAATTAGAGGTTCCTTGTGGTAACATAAGAATATATCTATAGAGCTTATTTAATATTATTTGTAGCCTTCTAACCTCTATATATCCCAATAGCTCAGAGGCATATAAAATGATTGTTCTTATTTTAGCATTAAACACTTTCATAATTCCTTTTACTGATTATTTCCCCATTTTATTATTAAAGATTTTTAAAGCATTTCCTGAAGATCTCATTTTATTTTGAATAGTATCCAGATGTTTTGTCCATGATAGACTATGGGTAAATCGTACCCCCAAATAGTCATAATACTTAACCTTATCTATACATATACCATTGATCTTAAAACTTGGCATATTTCTACTTTGGTTTCCAAATACAACTATATTTGTCTTACTAAGATTAATCTTCAGTTTTTGTTGGACACAAAGGGATTCAGACAACATCAGTTTCCTTTTTAGTCCAAGGGCTGAAGTAGAAAGCAGGACTAAATCATCTGCATATGCAAGACTGTCAATCCTGCAGTCGTTTACCTTGGGGGCATGAAAGTCAGGATTATTAATCTGATCCAAAATAAGGTTAATATAGATATATTAAATAAAGTAGGTGCCAAAATAAACCCCTGGTTAATCCCCACATTCGTGGGGAATTTTTCAGTTACATGCCCATATTGATCATATTGGACTCTAACCCAGGTGTTTTCATGGAGTCTGATAATAATATCAAGCAGGAAGTTCTTCAGCTTCAGGTCCTTGAGCATTGTCCAAAGGATTTTCCTGCTAATACTATCGAAGGCTGAAGAAAAATCTACAAAACAACATTATAAATTGGATTTTCTGACTTTAACATACTTCCAGATCAAATGCTGCAGTACAAAACAGTGTTGACCTGTGGAGACCTTCTGGAACCCATTCTGTGACTCATTCAGCACTAAATTTTCCTCAGCCCAATCAAGCAATCTACCCAAGATTATTCTGGAGAAGACTTTCTAAGATACATCTATCAGGCTGATGGGCCTGTACATTTTAGGATTATTAGGATTCTCTTTTTAAAAAAATAGGGTATATAGTACTACCTGCCCAAGTAGAAGGGCACTGAAAATCCTGGGCCAACCCACTGAATAAGTGTAACCCCCTCTGCAAATGGGGGTTCCTGAAAAGTCTTCCATGAGTTTGCCTAAATGTTCACTGTCAGGTTGGTGTTCGACGCTATAGCCATTTACATATTATTGCCAAAGAGTGCCTGTGTAGCCTCTATGTACTGTCACTTTATGATCTGCCTAATTTGCCGAAATAGTTAATCTGGAAGAGGGAGGGGCAGAGTGTTGTCATGCTCGAATCCTGCCTGGACTGCCAGATAATTACTCCGTTTCTGCCATTGCTAATTGTGCAGAAAGCTCTGTTGAAAGATGTAACTATTTGCTGAGAATCATTTAGAGTGGTAAAGATATTGTAGTTTGTTCTAACCTGCCTTCTTTGCAGCGAGGGGTTTCTGCCTATCTCCACCATTTTTGTCCCGAACTGCCGAATTGGACCGATCAGTACATGGGGACTCTAAAATGAAGCCTGCTGATAGGGGTTGTGTGGAATAAAAGCTTGGGAACTGTAGTTTTGGACTGTTGGCACCTTTTTGCAACTGAAGGTGGAGCTCTAGCTTTGACTGACAGCTGAATCAGCCAACCGAACCTTTTGCATCTGAGGAAAATCCCCTAGCTGCCTGCTGTTTAAAGCAGATCTAAGTTGGAAGGGGAGAGAGGAGCAGCTTGTGATAGTCTGAGCAGTGATCTGTGTAGTTTCAATCAGGAGAACTGTGGGAAGGTCTGATTCAAGGCCTGCAAGTCTGCCCGTTACCGTGAGAGGGAGGAGAGGATTTCATTGGACTAAATCTGAGGTGGTGAGACCGAATTAAGCCACTTAAGTGCATCCAGGCTCAACCTGCTTAGGACCGAAGATTTTGCTGCATGTGATCGGCCTGTTAGGAACTCCTGCTACCTCTGAGCTCCTGGTTTGAGCAGAGACTGTGCGATTGTGACTGGGGAGTATTTTGTCTGGTACAGTAAGATTTAGTTGCCTCCAAAACCAATTTTGGGACCAACGTATGAAATGAAATACCCTGGCTATTCCTACCCATAGACAGTATTTTCTCCAAAATAGAGTGTGCTGTAATCAAAGATGAACACTAAAATAATACTGTATTCTTATAATCTGGGTTTGGTGGTCTAAAAACTGTTACCTCATCTTCTAAGTTAGTATGATGTATTTCAAAAGATCTAGTAATCTAGTAATATGTATACCCCTGAGGAAAGAAGGGAGAGGGGGGACATGATAGAAACTTTTAAGTATCTCAGTGGAATCAACAAAGTCCAAGAGGGTAGCATCTTTCAGAAAAAGAGACTTGCAAGAACAAGGGGACACAATTTAAAGATAGAAGGAGGGCGGTTCAGGGGCAATGTGAGGAAGTATTATTTCACAGAGAGGGTAGTGGATGCATGGAACAGCCTTCCTGAGGAGGTTGTGGGGTCTAAAACTGTGGTAGAATTCAAGAATGCATGGGACAGACATAAGGCAATTCTTGTGGGGGGGGGGTAGGAAGAAATAGGCTGTTGGTTAACTAGGATCTGCGGCCTATCCTGTAGGTAGGGAAATGGGCAGACTAAATGGGCCTAGCGGTCCTTATCTGCCATCAAAGTCTATGTTTCTATGTTTCTAAGTTTCTATCTAGTATCCTGGAAATGAGTAATTCTTCTGTTTCATTCTCTAAAATAGGGACATCTTGTACCTCAACCATAAATTCAGCATTATCATGATTCTGTGTAACAATAGAGTTCCCTGTATCTGCCACCTGAGGCTTACTAATGGGCAAATTTCTAGTAATTGGGTTGTTGGTGTTCTCAGTCTCCCTCTGAAAAGAGTCAATGACTGTTTGCTCACAATTTCATCATAGGAGATTTCAATACATTTATTACTGTGTAAACAAGGCTTCACCTCCTGTGTAGACATTTGTATATCAGGATTTGGAGCCTTATATATCTCCTGTACTTCTCTTATCTCTTGAGCCAGTGGCATCTTCCGAACATTACATACTATTTGTTTATCTTTATCACTGGTAGTAGACTTACATGCAGTCCTTTTAGTTTTTTTTGTTTTAATTCTCCTTCTTTTGGGTTGCCTGTGCGCTATTAATCTGCCAGACTCCCTTATGTTAGGGTTTTCTAAATCAGGGTTCCACATGTAACATGTACATACCTTATCCTTATTAAAAGGTAGGGGAAGCTGAACCTGTGTGCCTTTAGTGTTTTTGTCTAATACCAGGGATTCGTCTCCAGGCAGACCTGGAGATTGATGTTTACTGCTACTAAAAATTCTATCTAAAAGTACTCTATTGTGAAATACGTCTGCTCTTAAATTACAGATGTCATCTTTGAGTATAGTAATATTTTCCAACAAAACTACTGCATGTCGGCTGAATATCTGTTCTTTAAAATTTCCAGGGTCTGCTTGGAGATAATCGAACTAGCTACTGCCTTCATCCTGTCTAGGTGCTGAGTTTCATCTATGATAATACTTGTTTCTAGGGGAGTCCTAGCCTCCTGTGGCCTGGGGTCACTCACTATTTCCTTAACTTTCTTGTGAGTTAAATCTATCTTTTTTAGTCCTTCAATAGTGAAACTCATTTCCCTAATTATGGACCTAGGCCAAGATCTAAATTTTCTCCTGGATTTTCATGGAGTTCCAAAACTGAATTTTTACATCTGGAATTGGTCTTAAATAACCTGTGCCCTATAAGTTGTCCTTTTCATCCAGGAACAAGCCTCGGGGAGGTAAGAGCCTCCTGATAAGAATAATCAAGAGGTGAAGCTGGAGAAAACCCCAACTTGGAACAATCCGACTCTTGTTCAATACTTGACCCATTTGTGTCCCACACATACTGATATATTCTACTGACTGTGTAGTGATATTCAAATCTGGGTTATCAAAATTGTCAGAGGAGACGTCAGAATAATCCCCAGAGCCAGTTAAGTGACCTGACATCTTAGTCAAAGCCAGGACTGGGGTTGATGTATAGTTTGGGCCTTTCTCTGCTCCTTTTTTAACCCAAAGATCAGTTATCTTAAGTTGTTTATTTTTCCTTAAATCATCTGGAGGGGGAGAGACTACATTTTTCTCTCTCCATGTCAAATCTTCCCCCTCAAGGTTTTTTCCTTTTCTTAGAGTTGAATTTCTTCTGCTTACCCCCTCTAGTTTTGAATGTGTGTATTAGTGAAGTAGCTTCCATAAGCTCTTCCTGGGTTTCAGTTATTTCAATCACTAGGGGGCAGTCCTCTTCTGCTGTTGCACTTAATAGAGAGCTACCCTTACCACTTCTAGTGACTACCATCTCAATCTAAACCCACAACTTAGGTGTAATAGGGCAACGAGGCAGAAGAATAACTGAAAACAGCTAAAGATAGTTATAACTGTTATTAATTATACACAATAGACTAGAATAAAATTTTGTGTAAAACTGATCTGTGTCCAGCCAAAAATTGTTCAGAAAAGCTTAAAAGCTTAAAAAAACAGAGAAGAACAATAAGTCCAGCAAACATCTCCCAATAAATTTTATAATTGCACCAGGAAATTAATCCATCCCATACACTACTAAGGGAGAAATATATATAAGACACACTTAATCGCTATAGATCTAATTGCAAGTAAGGGAAATACAGTCTGGTAATAATAATTAATTCAGTAATAATTAGTTATTAAATATGTGCACTTCAGAAATCTTCAGAAACCTGCAGGTCGGTTATTATTTGTGTTACTCATTAGTTCTCCGAGTAGCTACGTTGTTCTTTCTGTCCTCTTCTCACCATGGACAGTACACACACGCTGAGCAAGAAAGCACATGTCTTAAGCATGTGGTCACATCACCCCACTCGTACTTCCCACTCATGCAGGGGTGAGTTTTATATTTTCAGGAATGCGGACATAAGTAGGTCACGTACCTCTTTACCCCGCCTGCCTAGTTAACCCCTTTGCATCTTATTGGGTCTGAAAAATAAAACCAATCCATAAAAATGCCCTAAAAAAAGAAGAATTGTCAGGTTCAGATCTCAGCGTCCAGGCTAGCAGTTCCTCAAAGAGCATAAACTGCAACCCAACACTTCTGCACACTGTTAGCTGACTATACAATTTGCACAGCACACTCACCACATCTCATTTGAGGAAAGTGTAGAGATCTCGACACTACAATCTGCATTTGTGACAATAAAAACTGCTTTCATGGCAGCAAAACAGTTGTTTCACATGGCACATCTAATTTTCCCCATAGGAAATAATGGGAACATTGAAATTTTAATAACTTTTGAATTGATTAATATTTTTTCACCAAACCTTCAAAAGGCACATCTGTGACCTTAGATTGATGTATCCTAAAAATGTCAGACCAAACCCCCAAGTTGTTTCTGAGAAATGGTGTGACAAACGATTTACACAAAAATGGTAATTTTCACATTTTTTGACACTCTGCATCTGCACAACTAGCCGGAATGAAACTCGCCACATCAGGAGATCTTTGGTCCCTGATGGTGCATGCAAAAGTTCATGCGAATCATTTGAATGGTCGCAAAGTAATTAAAGTGCAACATTTGGTGTTTAACATAGAAGTGACCGTTGAACCCTAACCTCCTAACTATAGTGCTGCTACCATATCACAATGGTGGTTTGGTGACAAAATATTAGAGGGCTGCAAAGTTATGGCACTCTGAAGTTGACAATTTTTCCCATAGGATAAGATTACGGCATCTGCCGCACCTTTCGGGGTCCGTATCTCAAAAACGGTTCGAGATATGGACTTTTGGTCAGAAAAATCTTTAGTCCCCCACTAGGGAGCTAAGTACAAAACTAGCCTGGACAGTATATATAATATGAGATTTTAATTTTTTTTCTACATCATACGGCTCCTGAGATAGAAACAGTTTAGTATTCCAAGTACTCATTTTCTGCTCTGAGGGCCATTGCTATGCACACATTCTTTGTATTCACTGTACTTCTGAATGCACCTTTTTGAGGAAAAAATTGTGTGCATTTCTGGTACTGTGGCCATTAGCATTTCCGCTTGCGTTTACGTTACCGTTTACATTTACGTCACCATGTGTATTACCCTTTGCATTTGTGTTACTGTTTGCGTAATGGTTTCCTTTTACAACATCGCTGCAGTTTGTGTTTGCATTACTGTTACCACTTGCATTTCCGTTACCATTTTCATTAGTGTTTACTTTTGCATCACCATTTGCGGTACCATTTGCGTGACATTTGCACTTGTATTTGCATTTCCATTTGCGTTACTGTTTACTTTGGCATCATCTCTGGCGATACCATTACTGTTTGTATTTCCAGTTGTGTTACTGTTACTGTTTGCATTTCCATTACCGTTTGTGTTTCTGTTGGCATTAACATTTGTATTTCCGGTTGCTTTTCCATTGTCGATTCCGTTACTGTTCTCTTCTGCTTTGCTGTTGCCATTATCATTTGCGTTTCTGTTTGCATTTGCATTACCGTTTGCGTTTTTGTTACCGTTTTTATTACCATTTGCATTTTTTGTTACCATTAGTGTTTGCATGTGCGGTTGTGTTTACGTTGTTGCCTGCATTACTGTTTTCTTCTGCGTCACCATTGCCGTTACTGTTTGCATTTGCATTTCCATTGTATTACTCTTACCATTTGCGTTTCCGTTACCATTTCTGTTTGCATTTACGTTTGCGCTTGTGTTTGTCTTACCATTTGTGTTACCATTTCTGTTCGTGTCACCATGTGCATTACCATTTGCGTTACTATTTTCTTTTATCTCACTGTTGCCATTACCATTACCGGCTGCGTTACCGTTACTGTTCTCGCTACTGTTACCGTTACCGTTGGCGTTACTGTTAGCATTAACATTACCATTAGGATTACAATTACTGTTGCCATTGCCATTACTGTTAGTGTTACTGTTAGGGTTATTACGCACAAATGGGAAGCACCACCACATACCATTCACATTTAATAGTGCACATTCTCAAAAAGAAGGGAAATTCATGACAAAAAAACTTAGTTTAATGCATCAGTTAGGGTTGTTCCACAGTGACAAAAGTGAGGAAATTCGGTGTTAGGGTTACCACCCCTTGCACCCCATGCCCACCCCAACCCCACCAGCAGGCGTCAGGGTGTCTGTTGGGGTCATCGGTCCTAACTCTCACCCCATTCTACTATACTGCACCACCTCAACTTATTTACACATGGAATGGGGTGAGAGTTAGGGCCAATGACCCCAATGCACACCCCGATGACTGTTGGTGGAGGCGGTGTGGGCATGGGGTGCAAGGGGTAGCAACCCTAACACCGAAATTCCTCACTTTTGTCACTATGGAACAACCCTAACTGATGCATTAAACAGAGTTTTTTGCTGTGTTGCACCCCTATAGTTATGGTTGAGTAGGCACTTTAATGTTAAACCTCAATTTTTGTGAGTTAATTACTTTGCAACCATTCAGCAGATTTGCACAAAATTTGGAATGTGTGGTCTCGTATGGTAGATCTCTTGATTTACCAAGTTGCATTTCAGTTGGTCTTATGGTTTTTTGTGCAGTGAAGTACTGCAAAAAAACATCTTTGGTCTGAAATTTGGAATGTATAGAAAGAGTTTGGGCCAAGGAACAGTTCAGCATTAGTTTGGTTCAAAAATAGTAATCCATTCCAAAGTTATTAAATGTTTAATGTTAGGGTTCTGAGCATGCTCAGTTCACACCAAGATTTATATGTATGTTTTGTGAAAGAGGATTGGGCTCATGGTCAAAGATTTTGTCAGCTCACAAAAGGGGATTTAAAAAATCCCAGTCAGTCAGAAAAAAATTCCTCATCCATGAGACGCCGTCTTTTAATTCCCCCCCCCAAACAAAATGTTGCAGCTTCCTTCACAGGTGACTTCTTGTTGCAATAAGGCATGGGGTTTGTTGAGAGTGATGCCCTCTACAATTCTATAGCTTTGGTTTGCTTTGTTTTGGCCAAAAAATGGCTTTCAAATTTAAAAATTCTTGGTCCATGACTCGCTTCCAATCTCCTTTTGCCAGCTGACAAAATCCCAGTCCACCAGCCGATCCCCTTTCATGAGGTAGCATAATCCTTGACTTTGTGACCAGATGACCCTTCTCACAGATGAGGATTGACTGACGTCAAGGATTTTGCTGCCTCATGAAAGGGGACCAGCTAGAAGACTGGGATTTTGTCAACTCACATAAGGGGATTGGGTTTTTGAATCCTCTTTCTTGAGTTGACAAAATCCCAGTCTGCAAGCTGACAAGAGCCAAGTCTATGAGCAATCCCCTTTTGTGACGTATCAAAATCCTTGATCGTCACTTTGTGATCAGATGGCCCTTCTTGCGGACAAGGATTGACTGACGGTCAAGGATTTTGCTGCCTCATGAAAGGGGATCGACTGGCGGTCTGGGATTTTGTCAGCTTGTGAAAGGGGATTGGGTTTTTGAACCCCCTTTCATGAGTTGACAAAACCCCAGTCCATAAGCTGACAAAATCCCTGTCTGCCAGCAATCCCCTTTCATGAGGCAGCAAAATCCTTGACCGTCACTTTGTGACCAGATGGCCAAAATCTGACGGTCAAAGATTTCTCATGGAAGGCAATTGTGACAGCTGGTGATTGGGGACTGACCTCGCAGTCTGGAATTTTGCTACCTCATGAACTATGAATTTTTTAATGTTTAAAAATTTTCCCATTGCATTGTAAATTAATGGTTTGATCTTTTGACTTGAAATTTGTAGGGTATTAAGGGTGTGCTCCAGAGATGTTAACAATGCTATTTAGGTGTTGAAAAGTTAATCAGTTCCATAGATATGCCATCACAAAGTTGAAATTTTTCCCATAAGATAACATTGTGGCACCCATAGCAACTTTTGGTGCCCATATCTCGAAAACAAAGCGAGATGTGGATTTTTCACTACCCACAGCTTAGCTCACCTTTAGATGAGCTAATCCGCTAAAACAAGTTTGCAAGTCATATATTACACCTGCAGTGGAATTTTTTTCCTAAATTCTACAGTTACGGAGATATTGGCAAATTAGTGTCACAAGGGTTCCAGTGGTTCCTTTTCAGTGCTTTTCAGTGCCCATATCTTGTAAATGATGTGAGATGCAGACTTCACCAACCCATCTCACATGGAGGACTTGCTGTCATGATTACAACGACACTTGAATTTTTTTCAGAACTGCTACAGTTGCTGAGTTATTGGCAGATTAGTGTTACAAGGGTTCCTTGTCCTATAGGGCTGCCGTATGGCTCTGTGATTATGTGTAAGTGGGAGCACAGAGCCCGGAGGGTCCACGCTCCCACAGATGCATATCGTTATGCAGAAATGGGCAGCTTGGTGAGAGTGTGGGGCCCACCAACACATGCCATTTACTAGTTATATTACACTGTTTCAAAAAGTAAGGAAATTCATTGCAAACAACTTTGTTAATGCATCAGTTAGGGTTAAACTGACAAAAGTGGAGAAATGAGATGTTAGGGTACAGCCCTAACCCCCACCCACCCCCATCCTTCACAGATCGACAAATACTGGGGTGTGCCATGAGATTGTGAGGCCCTTATCCATAAGTATAGACATAGTGCATGCCTAGAGCCATTCCAGGTAACCCTTCTGCTGAAAAGTTACAATATCTCAGCAACCATATGAACTTTGGAAATAATTCCTTGAAGTTGTATTCATGACCTGGCCACCTCCATGCATGCTTAGTACACCTAAATTGTATTAAGCTGCGCTTAGCAAAAAATCCATATTTCAAACCGTTTTCAAGATATAGCCACCAAAAGGCACCACGACCACCACAATGTTATCCTACGGGAAAATTCACAGCTTCGGAGTGCTGTAACTATGGAACTGGTATCCATTTCTTAACCAAACCAGCAAAGGGCACATCTGTGGGGCAAGGGCTTGCCACTCTGCAAATTTCAGCCCAAAAGTCCTAACCATTTTCTTGCTATGAAGTGTCAAAGAAACTAGTTTTGGTGGCTGTTTACCTGCTTTCACTTTCAGATCATATATTTCTTTCCCCGTAGGCTATAATGGGAAACTTTAGAATTTAATAACTTTTAAATGGATCAATAATTTTTCACCAAACCTTCAAAAGGCACATCTGTGAGGCAAAGGATTTCTACTCTGAAAATTGCAGACCACAACCTAATATATAATATAATAATGTAATATATAAAGCCATTTCTGAGACCCAGGTGGAAAAAGAAATGACAAAAAAACACAGATGTTTCTGTTTTTTCAACACTCTGTATCTCAGAAACCACACAACAGATTCCCATGATATTTAGCAAGTCAAGAGGCCTACTCTAGACATCATGCATTCCAAATTTCATGCAAATTTATTAAACGGTTCCAAAGTTATTAACATTCAAAAATTCAGGTTTAACATAGAAGTTACATTTCACCCTAATTACACTGGCACTCCATGCCAGTGTAATATATAAATATATATATTATAGAAGCGTGGTCGCACCTCTACAGTTAGGGCTGAGTAGGCAGTTTCATGTTAAACCCTGAATTTTGCACGTTAATAACTTTGCAACCGATCGACGGATTTGCATAATCTTTGGAATACATGGTCTTTTATAGTAGACCTCTTGACTTGCCAAGTTGCATTTTGATTGGATTTGTGGTTTTTGTGCAACAAAGTGCAGCACAGTGCCAAAATACACATCTTTCACTTTTTTTGCCAAATGTCAGGGTCGTTTTTCAAAATCGCACTGCATCCGCACCGTTTGGAATTTTGGCCTGTAATTTTCAGGGTAACAAGAGGTTATCCTAAGGAACAATCCAGCATTAGTGTGGTGAAAAAGTATTGATCTGTTCCAAAGTTATTAAATTTTGAAATTTTGGGTATTGAGCATGCTCAGTTCAGTCTTTGGGATAGATGCACAGTTTCGATCAAGGATTCCTGGCTGCAAACTCCTCACAAACAGGGGTTGCAAAAAGGGATTCAGAAATCTCATAGATTTCCTTTTTGTGAGAAAATCACTGTTCATTTGCTGCCATTTTGTTTTCTTGCTTTATGAGGGGAGAAAACAAAATGTTATAACTTGCCAATGGAATGTGTTTTGTGAAAACCAAGGCATGGGTTTTGGTGAGGGGGACATAGACCCGCCCATGCCTTTGTTTTTTTCTTTTACTTCAAAAATGGCAGTTTTACAATCCCTTTTCACCAGCCGATCCCTTTTTGCAAGATCAGATTGTGAAAAGGGATTATGAAAAGGGAGTTTAAAAGGTTACTGCAGTTTTTGTGCCGACATCGGGGTCCCAATCCCTGTGTCAGCCTTTACCTCCCCAAGTGTCCCAAAATATGTTTTTTGTTTATTTTTTCTGAAAAAAGAAAACAGTCCCTCTGTGTCTTTTTTTTATTTGCTGGAGAATTCTGCATCCAACTGCCATTTTTAATGCAGAATCCTGCATCGAACTGCCCTTTTTGATGCAGAATTCTGTATCTAACTACCATTTTTGATGCAGAATCCTGCATTGAACTGCCCTTTAAGCCAATTTTTCCACTGACATTGAGGTGCCCAATCACCATGTTGGCATTTATCCCCCCTTCAATACTGTGGCACACTGGGGAACCCACTCCCATTGTGCTGAAATGATTACATTATTTAAAATGTATTTCTGACACTGGGATGCCCAACCCTGGTATCAGTTGATCCTGCTCCTACAGTCCCTTCTTTTAATAATGTGCAAGAAACAAACATGCCTGCTCCCTCCCTCTGTGTGCAGTCCCACCCACCACCCTTGTTCCCCAGTCCCTGTAGCAGAAAATAATGCTCCTGCTCCCTCCCTCTATGTGCAGTCCCACCCCCCACCCTGGTTCCTGGTCCCCATAAATGGGAAAAAAATAACCCTCCCACTCCCTCCCTCTGTGTGCAGTTCTGCCCACCACACTTATAGCAGAAAATAACCCTCCTGCTCCCTCTGTGAGCAGTCCCACCTGCCACCTTTGTTCGCTGGTCCCCATAGAAGAAAATAACCCTCCCACTCCCTCCCTCCCTCCATGTGCAGTCCTACCGGTCACCCTAGTTCTCTGATCCCTGTAGCAGAAACTAACCCTCTTGCTCCCTCCCTCTGTGTGCAGTCCCGCCCACCATCCTCGTTCCCCAGTCCCCATAGCAGAAAATAACCCTCCCACTCCCTCCCTGTGTGCAGTCCCAACTGCCACTCTTGTTTCCTGGTCCCCATACCAGAAAATAACACTCCCACTTCCTCCCTCTGTGTGCAGTCCCATCCACTACCCTCATTCCCTGAATGTATCCCTGAAGAAAAAAAAAACTGTCCCATGATGTCTTTTTTTTAACCTGAAAAAAAGAAAACCATCCCTCATCATCTCTACTGCCCGACCCTCCCACTGAGCACCCCACACACCTCACACCCCCTCTTGTCCTATACTTACCACTAGAGGTCAAATGCTGTCATCTTCTCTGGACTGGGACAAGTCTGCTCTCTTCAAAGTCAAGCCACAAACTGAAGAATCAAGGTAAGTGCGGTATAGTGGAAGTCAGTGGCGTTTTTGAACTTATGTTGATATCGCAGCCATTTTTTGACATTTTTGCACTAAATTTTCAACATAGGCTTTTTGGGACCTCACCTCATGAACACTGTCACTGTCATCTGATTAATCAGACCTATAAGGTGATTTCATGGTTCCTGTTCGGAATCACCTTGCAGGACCAATTAACAAAATGACAGTGCCAGTGTTCATGACGGGAAGTCCCAAGAAACCCATGTTGAAAATGTTGTACACAAATGTTGAAAAATGCCTGTGTTATGAGCTCATATTGTACGCTTTCTATGCAACTACATAACTTTGCTAATTTACAATATTTTGACTCCAAATGTTCAACATACCCATTTTTTTCTCAGCCCTTTATGGACAGTACAGCTTTCATTTCTCACATTCTGCCTGAAACATGTTTTCACACTTGTGGCAAAGAAAGGCACAGTCACTATGTGAAATCACGTTTTGGGACCAATTAATGAAATGACAGTACCAGTGTTCATTAGGTGGGGTCCCAAAAAGCTCACGTTGAAAATTTGGTACACAAACACCTAAAAATGCCCTAGTTACATGCAGTCATTGGAATTTTTCTATGCACAAGTGTAACTTTGGCAATTTGTCATATTTTCACTCCAGATTTTAAACATTACCATTTTTTTCACAACACCTCAGGAATAGTACAGCTGTCATTTTTCAAATCCTGCCAAAAATATTTTTCTGCACCTGTGGCACAGAATGGCATTACAGTTGCACAGAATTACATTTCGAAGGGGATTTGAACATTTGCTGTACTGGGTATATGTGGTGAGGCGATAAGAAGGTTATGTTGAACATTTGGGGTGAAAATTATTTAAGATGGCACAGTTATGACTATTGGTTGCAATTTCACTATGCCTGCTCGTAATTTGATGTGTGGAAGCACAGGGGCCTCAGTGCAAGGGCCAGAGGCCCCTGCATTTCCACAGCTAGATACATCTGAGCATCTGTGGATGGAAGTTAGTGCAGGGTCTGAAAGACCCTGTGCTCCCACAGTAAAATAAAGGTATTATTATACTATCACAAAAAGTAAGGAAATATATTGCAAAAAACTTTGTTAATGCATCAGTTAGGCTTAAAGCATCAAACATAGGGAAATGTGGCACTAGGGTTTCCAACCCTAACACCTCACCCTACCGACACCCAACCCGACCACCTCACCCCACCGCCACCCTCCACAGACCAACAGGCATTGGTGTGTGTCTTGGGGATGTTGGGCCTAACTCTCGACACATTCTCCCATACTGTACCATCTCAGCTTCCTTACAATTGGAATGGGGTGAGAGTTAGGCCCAATGACCCCAAGGCACATCCCAACACCTGTAAATATATATATATATATTTTTTTTTCTTTGCAAAAAACTTCATTAATTCATTAATGCAACAGTTAGGGTTCAGATTAAACTGACAAAAGTAGGGAAATGTGGTGTTAGGGTTCCCAACAATGATACCCCATCCCCACCCTGCAGGCAGCAAACAGAAAAAAACATTAGGACTCTCCTCAGTCTTCAGAAATCAGGGCTGGGGTCTTCCTTGGGGTTGTCAACCCTAACACTCACTTCATGTTCATATAGTCTGCACATCTGAACTTATTTGCTAATGGAATGGGGTGAGCATTATGGTTGTCAACCCCAAAGAAGACCCCAGCCCTGATTTGTGAAGACTCTGAAGAGGAAAAACCCTAATATTTTTTCCTTTTCTGCCTGAATGGTGGGGGTGGGTTGTTAGGGTTGGAAACCCTAACACCACATTTCTCTACTTTTGTAGGTTTCACCTGAGCCCTAACTGGTGCATTGTTAAAGTTTTTTGCAAGAATTATCTTACTTTTCAAGATAGTATAATCGTATCCTGATTTGAACATGACCTTTTTTATAGGAAAGCCTAGCCTTGTGCTCTCTTCCTTCCAGAGATGCAGTTCAAAACAACAATAAAGTTGCAATGTTACGCTATGGTAATCTTTGTTTTATTTATTTTTATGGTTCTGTATATGACCTCTAAAGTGTTTGGGGAGTGTTTATATTAGTTTTGATATATAGATTGTCCCTTAACTTCAACTATTGACAGAGTTATGCCTTGCTAAAGTTGAAATGTTTTTCGTATTAAGGAATCTTTTTTTGTGAGAATGAAAGAAGCTCATGAAAAAAAGAATCCTTCACACAAAAACAAGAATGTGAAAAAAACTAAGCCCAAATTCTTTTTTCGTATGAAGGGATCTTTTTTCATGAGGTTGTGTCATTCACACGAAAAAAGAAGCCTTCATACGAAAAAAGAATCTGAAAAAAAAAATCTAAGCCCAAATTCCTTTTTTGTATGGAGGGATCTTTATTTGTGAAGTTGTGTCATTCATATGAAAAAAGAATCCTTCCTATGAAAAAAGAATCAGAAAAAATCTAAGCCCAAATTCCTTTTTTCATATGACGGGATCTTTTTTCGTGAGGTTGTATCATTCATACAAAAAAGATCCCTTCATACGAAAAAAGAATATGAAAAAAAAACTATGCCCAAAATCTTTTTTCATATGAAGGGAATCTTTTTACTTATGGCCCTATTCTTTTTTCATATGGCTATACAAAAAAAGAAATTTGAATCCCGAAAAAAGATTTTAAAATACGTTAAACACATCTCTGGCTGATTTTTCCCACAACTAACTGCAGAATCCACCTAAGGGGATCCCCATAAACAAGATACATGTGTTGGTGTCTCTGCAGGTTATCATTTTTATGGGTTTGGATATAATTTTGATGGGTTTTGAATTTTTATTTTTGAAAAAAATGGAAACAAGATGGCTGCCATACAAAAAATATTTTTTTATCACAAAACAAGATTACCCCCCCCCCACATATGAGAAAGAATCTTTTTTCATATAGGCCAAATTCTTTTTTTGTACCAAACAGCTATCCAAAAGACTGCACTGAGAATTCTCAGAACCAAAATGTCCAATCATAACTTTGGAACCAATAAATATTTTTTTTCATTAAACCAGCAAAAAGCACCACTCTGGCCCAAGACCTTTCTACTGTGAAAATGTCAGAGCAAAATTTGGAATCATTTGTGCGTTAGACGATGACAGAAAAAAAAAACCAACAACCCTCCCCCCCATGATATTTTTCATTTTTTTCTCTTTCTGGATCTTGGAATCCTCGCATCTGACTAGAACAAAGCTTGAAACATCGAAAGATCCTGCTCCTGAGCCCATGCATGCAAACGTTTATGCAAATCCATGGAACAGTCTTGAAGTTATTAAAGTGCAAAGTTTTGGGTTTAACATTAAACAGTCTACTCAACCCTAACTACAGTGGCACTACTGCACCACTATAAGTATATGTGTATATATATATATGTGTGTGTGTGTGTGTGTGTATATATATATATATATATATATATATATATATATACTGTGTACTTTTGAGCCAAGGGCTCTTTTACAAAGGTTCCAAGTCAGTCAATACAGGACATAGCATAACATGACATGGCATGACATGACATGACATGACATCGCATAACAGAGGTTACACAGTACACACAGGTGATGTTGTAACAGCAAATAGGGAAAAATATATACAGCATGGAAGTGCTAGCAGTGTCAGCACTCATTGTGTGTAAGGTACAGCACTTTGAGACTGCCATGCAAGGTCACTACTGAGGGGTAGTGAAATGAGCAGCCAGAGTAGGCTTTATCAGGGGTGGGTTTGAGGAGGGGCAGGCAGTGGGAAGAGCATAGAGACAGGGAGGGGATAAGGGGCTTGGGCTGCTGGGAAGTGGTAGGAGCAGCAAGGGTAGGCTTCATTAAGGGTGCCAGGGAGTAGGAATGTGAGGAATAGGGACTGGGGAGAAGGGGAAAAAGGGGTGTGAGAGGGTGCAAATGGGGGGCTGAATAGGAGTGGAGGGAGAGAGGGTCAGGTTGAGGTGGCTGGGTCAGCATCAGGAGAATCAGACACAGACATTTTTGTGGTACAGATGAGGGGCAGAGCCTAGCTTTGAACTGGTAGAGTTTGTTACATTCAGTTAGGATGATCGATAGGTCATTGATCCATTTGGGTCCCTGGAAGGATAGAGATCTCTGAGCTAGCATTGTGAACCTGAAAGGCATCTTCAGACACCCCTTAGTCTCACTTCTAGTGTTGATGGTAGGTTGCATATTTTTGAAGAGCCTAGAGGTTGAGTTCAGCGTGAGTCCTAATATTGACTTTTTTCTTAGTAGGCAAGTCTGGAATTGTGTCCTTAGGTGGAGGGAGATCCATCCAGTCCCATTGTAGAAGGTGCATGTATGGGTCAGATGTTTGGCTCCCAAGACCAAGTGGCAGAGGTGGTATTGAAGCTAGGCCATAGATCACAAGGCTGTAATTGATGGTCGACAAAACTGAACAACAGGTAACAAGTTTTAGGGCATCCAGGGTCATGGAGTGTTTGTGTCGGCAAAGAACATCCACTTTTTTGTTTGCTGTTTTGACAACTTGGTCGATGTGTGATGAGAAAGTGAAGGTTTCATCCAGATGTACCCAAAGGTTTTTAAAGGTGCCAACTTGATTCAAGATATCTCCTTTGTGGCTCATCATCAGCAGCGGTCCATATTTCTTCTTGCTCTGTGGAACTGAGAAGAACATGCTTTTCATCTTCTTGTAGTTGAGCAATAGTTTATTAAGTGTGAACCATGATTCCAACAGAGAGAAGTTTGCTTGCAGTTCTGAGGTGATAGAGGACTAATTGCTTCCGGGTACTGAGATAACGGCATCGTCAGCGTAGAACATGATGTGTGTTGGGCAGGCAGAGGGTTGGGAGTTAATGAAGAGGCTGAACAAGAGTGGCCACAGAATTGATCCTTGGGGGATACCAAGGTTCACCTCCCCAGGTTCAAAGAGGTTGACATTTATTTTCACTCTTTGTGTCCTGTGTGTGAGGTAGCTGCCAAACCACACTACTGTGTCAGTGGATAGGCCTGTGGACAGTAGACAGTTCAGGAGTAGTTGATGGGTAATGGTGTCAAAGACTTTGTGAGGTCTATAAAGATAGATCCTACTGCCAGGCCATTATCTTTGGCATCGTAGATCTGAGAGGTGTAATCAACCAAGGTGGTAATGGTGGAGTGATTTTTACAGAATCCATGTTGCTGTGTGCAGAGACAGTTATGCTTTTCCAGGTATTCTATGAGTTGATCAGAGACCACTCACTCCAGGGCTTTGGAGAGTGGAGGGAGAATAAATATGGGTCTAAAATTAGCTAGGTTGTTTCTATCTCCAGCTTTAAAGATGAGGGTGACCAGTGCTGCCTTCCATCTGTCTGGGAACACATCCATTCTTAGTGAGGCATTAAATACCTTAGTGAGTGGAGTGATGAGCTCATTTAGAGTGAGAGTGACAAACTTCATGTCAACTAGGTCACTTCCCATCCTAGTCTTCCCAAGGACTCCTTTGACATATTTTAGGGTCTTGGCCCTTGTAATCAGCCTGAAGTAGAAAAGATGAGTGATGTTGTTTTGGGGGGGAGGATTCGTGATGGATGGCTGACTGGGAGGCGTGAGGTAGTCCTTAGGTAGCATGCTGCTAAGGTCAGTGAAGGCAAGGTTAAATGCATCCACAATGTCACTGGGTTCCTGGAGTGTACTGGCCAAAGTTATGATCAGGTTGGATGGAGCTCTGGAGGCTTTTCCTGTGAGTGATTTTGCTGAGTTCCAGAACTTTCTGCCATTGCACAAATTCTTGCTAAGTAGGTTGTTGCAGTATGATGCTTTGGCTGATTAGATGAGCTTCATGCATCTGTTTCTGGCTGCATTGTAGGTGATGATGTCAGCCTGTAAACCAGTTGCCTTAGCCTTATGCCACAGATTGTCCCTGTGTCACATGAGCTCTATGAGGGAGCCCAAGATCCATGGATTAGTGGACCATCTTACTTTTTTGCTTTTGTATGGGGTGAAGATGCCACCGGCATTAGTAAAGGTCTTAAGGAAGTATTCCAGTGCTTCATTCCCGTCCTTTACTCTGTCAAGAGGTGACCAGTCTATCAGCCTTAGGTATTGCTTGAAGGCACCAAGTTGACCAGTTCTCTGTTATCGATTTCTTGAGACTTGCGGTGTATATATGTATATATATATATAGCTATATATATATATATATATATATATATACTATATATATATATATATATATATATAGATATATATATATATACATATATGTAATAGATAAACCACTCTGAGGTGTGCGGTCATGCTCTGATATACGGACACCTTGGTGTGCGTTGTAAGCACAAGACCGCAGGCCGAGTTTGTTAACCACCCAAGGCATGTGTATATCAGAGTGCAACCGCACACCTCAGAGTGGTTTACCTATCTTATAAAATGGCAAAATTGTTCTGGAGGGGGTAAAAGTGGAGGTTTGCAATCATGTTCTGATATACAAATAGTCATGTGATGTGTTTTACACAATCAGAAGTTGGCATTTGGAACTAACCTTTTTCCCCATTTTATAAATATATATATATATATATATATATATATATATATATATATATATATATATATATTATAGAGGCATGATAGTGCCTGTATATTAGGGTTGAGTAAGCACTTCTATGGTAAACTCAAATGTTTGCAGCTTAATAACTTTGCCCACTTTCAACTGAGTTACAGGAAATTTGGAAACTGCAGCCTCTGTGTCAGGATCTCTTGATCCAGTAAATTTCTTGTAGATCGGTTCTGGGGGGCAAAGTTACAGAGGTGCAAAAACCACAAAAGTCTCTATTTATGAAAATTTATAAGACTTTTTTGCCACCCGATGACTAAAAAAATAGGAGGAGGCACATATGACACAACTGTCTTTAATGAATGACAGCTGTGTCATATATAGTAAGTACTATATGACACAGCTGTCTTTCATAAACAACAGCTGTGTCATATAGTACGTGAACTATATGACATAGCTGTCATTTATTAAAGGCAGCTGTGTTGTATAGTGCAGGCCCTGCTGTCTTGACTCGAGTCAGGAACGGGGCTACTGTCATTGTAGCCCCACCAGCCTGGCTGTGCCTCAAGTAAACTATTATCTGCACACCGGGGGCCCCAATCCCCGGTGGCAGTATATTTATTCATTTATTTGTTTATTTATTTATTGAAATGTAAAAAAAAAAAGATTTATTATTCTTTTCCGACACCAGGATGCCCACCCCCAGTGTTAGATGCTTCCCCACATGAACCCCCTTTATTTATTAACACTGCTGACATGGGGGGGCCCAATCCCCGTGTCAGCATTTACACCCCCCCAGCAGTGTGGACACTGGGGAGCCCAGCTCCAATGTCCTGAAATAGTTTTATGTTTTTAATGCTTCCCTAAAAAGAAAAAAAAATCCTGCAATCTTTTTTATTAACCTGAAAAACAGAAAATGGGCCCTCATTGTCACTGCTGTCTCCCTACCCCCTCCTGACCCTCCCACTGAGCACCCACCACCTCACACCCCCCCTTACCCCATACTTATCTCCGGAGGCTGGCCAATGTGATCTTCTGTGGACTGAGACACATCTGCAATCTTCAAAGCTGGATCACGAACTGAGGAATACAGGTAAATGCTGTATAATGTATTTCTTTTTTTTTTTAATACTTTCTATTTCTATGCCTCTACTGTCTCCTAACCTCCACTCCTTCAGGCCACCAAGGTGCTCTGCTTCCCGACCCTACCGACTACCTCGGGGTCTGCTCCTAGAGTGCCACACACTCAAATCCTCAGGGTCCCTTGATGGCCCTGATTACTCCCCCGGGTGGGGTGAGGAGGGAACCCTCCTAACCCTCCTCGATCCCTGAGTGATCAAGCTGTGCACAGCGGAGTCTGCCTCTTTATTAGTCGGTGGGCGGTGAAGCAGGCAACAGGGGTCATCATCTAGGAGGCTTGGGAGATGTTTGTCCTCCTTTCCTCTCTAGCGGGCCTGATGTGCAATAATGTCAATGCACTAACATGCAGACATCTGCCGGCTGTCCCCCATGTTAATGTCCACACCTGCAGAACACCCAGCCTCTGCTGGGTGTCACTGCAGCGCGGCACATATCCCTAACCCACCCCGAAGGAAGGAGAGCTGTCGTGGGATGCTCAATCCTTCCTTCCCTCTGCCAGACCCCAGGCAACCTAAGTCCATTCTTGAACCTGGGTCATTGGCATGGCGCGAGATGTGGTGTCCAGCGCCTCAACTCTCAGCACCACCGGGCTGGCGTATAATGTATTTCTAATGGTGTTTTGAACTTATGGTGACATCTTTCAAATTTTTTTTACCAAATTTTCAACATAGCCTTTTTGGGACCCCATCTCATGAAGACTGTCACTGCCATTTCATTAATCAGACCCAGAATGTGATTTTGCAGTTGCTGCATGAAATCACCTTTCAGGACCGAGTAATGAAATGAGTGCCAGTGTTCATGAGGGGAAGTCCCAAAAAGCCCATGCTGAAAATTTGGTGAAATAATTCCTAAAAATGCCCAAGTTTTGAGCGTGCATTGGGCATTTCTATGCAGACACATAACTTTGGTGATTTACAATATTTTGACTCCAGGTTTCAACATACCAATTTTTTACACCACCTCATGAACAGTGCAGCTGTCATTTTGACATCCTGTCCAAAATGTGCTTTCGCACCTTTGGCGTTGAATGGCATTTCAGCATGGATTTGAAAATGTTCACCTACAGGATTTATGAGGTGAGGTCATAAGAAGACTATGTTGAAAGCTTGGGATCAAAATATTAAAAAACAAAGAGTTTGTTATGTAACATTGTTTGCAGGGATGTCTGTTGCAGCTCTTGGGAACACACTGCCTTACTGTACCAGTAAACTGAGTTCAGGTGTGAACTCAGTGAGCCAGTTTACTGGGACAGGACTGATGTGGCAGTTGCTGCAACATGCAGCACCAGCCACACAGTCACAGCCTGGGTAAGGATGGAGCAGTGTTTTGGCACAGATGCTACACCCTATGGTGGGTCAGAAAACCTCACCCACAAGGTATCGACATGTATGCCTCGGTCTGCTGGGCCCATGCACTGCGTCAGGACTGTATCCAATATTGTATTTATCTAATTTTACACAGGTTCCAAAAGGACCTGTGCAAATGAGGATACAGTTCCACCATCACAAATAGAAGGGAAATCTTTGCAAAAAACTATGTTAATGCAGACATTAAGACTGTAAGACGCAAAGCGCACAATGATGGGAAATGAAAAAACATTAGGAATTAACATCTCCGGAGTATGGGTGAATCAGTGGTGGGGTCTTACTTGGGGTTATCAACACTAATGCCCATCCCTACCCTGGATCGATGAGGTCAAATATGATCTAGCTCTAACAGATTATGTTGGCCATACTGTATCACTATGAGGCAATAGTTTGGAGTTGTAGCTTGTGCTTCGCACAGGAGGCTATGGGCTAGGGGGGTTATATACACATTTTGAAAAGCATTACGCAACATGTAGATTTTGAAACTGTTGCAACATGTAGATTTTCAAACCTTTATGAAGGATTGTCTGTGAATGTTATGTGAAAACCATCATGCAGCACATTGATTTTGAAAACCATTGTGCAACATGATGATTTTGAAAATCATCATGTAGATGTTCAAAATATTCATGCAGTGCATAGATTTTAAGAAAATTTGTGAAGGATTCTGATGCAAACTTTTTTAATTAAACATATCTAATTACTAATTAATTAAAAAAACACTAGCCCCATATTCAGTCGTGGCCATTTGTGCTGCACCAACCCTGTGCTGCACATATTCAGGAACTTTACTGCCAGGGAGTGCTATTCAGATAGAGTGTGCCCTGTCAGTCCTGTGCTGTCTATATGAATATTGGGCAGTAATAGCAACCAAGCAAATTTTATTCTCTATAGTGCCTCATCCTAAGGGCTCAAAGTACTATATATACTGTAGAATTCCATTTAACCAACTAGAACATTTAAAAAATTATAAAATCGAATAACAAGCCAGCAAAATTCCTCCAGTTCATTACATTGTGCATATAAAATGAGCCTTGTAACATATTGCATATAAAATGAGCCTTCAAATTCCAGGGGGAGGAGGGGGGCGTGGCCTGACTCTGAACAACACTGATGTCTGAATCCTGAGCTCTGTTATACAGCTAACAATCTAGCATCATCTTCAGCTATCTAAGCCAATTTTGGAAGATAAAAATTAAAAATCAAGTTAATTGGATCCTACTGCAGCTATATTTTAAGGTATTTTTTCAGTATTTATCTGTTATCCTGGATTGTACCTTGTCTGATTGCTTCCTGGAAACACATAGTAAGGGCCTTACACCATGGCTTGAACTGAAAATAAAATGGCTCCCCTGGATAAAGTGGAAGCTATGTTTCAAAAATTAATTGTAGACATGAGTGAGCTGAAGTCTGCAACACAACATAATATCACTACATTAAAAACTATAGATTCTCAACTTGCCAACACTGAACTTAAATCTCAACAAAATGAAGTGTCTGTACAGGACCTGAGAGCTACGATTCGGGATCAAGACCGTACCATCAAAGAACTTCAAATTAAAATTGAAGATATTGAAAATCACAGTTGCAGGAACAACCTGTGATTCTTCGGATTTCTTGAAGACTCTGAATTAAAAAAAATACCTCTGCATTTCTAGTACACATTCTGCCAATAGTACTAAAACTTCCTGCAGACCATGGACTAACAATGGAGTGATTGCACTGCTCGTTAAGCCCTAAGCCCTCTCCTGAACAAAGGCCTAGACCTATAGTGGCTAAATTCTTGAAATTTGCCCACACCTAACTTGTCCTACAGAAATCCAGAGAAATTGGACACCTTACCTGGCAGGAACACCATATCTACATATACTGGGTCTTCTCAAAAGAAGTATCTGCAAAAAGAAGAGCCTTTAAACCGGCCAGGTGACCTAGGCATCAGCTGGGACTGCGATTCTTGAAGCGCTACCCTGCGATAATGCTGGTATTCAATGGCAGTGCTTACAATGATTACAATACTCCAGAGTCATCGATGGACTTTTGAAATGGCTTTGGTATGCCTCCTATAAATGAACTCAATGCTAAAATAACACCTTCGGACCATTCCAGTACTGCAATAGATAGCCCTGGTGCCAGCGAGTGTACCTCCTCTATTACTGCCATATTGAACACTATTATCTCCAAATCCCCTGCAGAAATAACTATGAGGAAATCTAGTCATCTGCAGGAGGCAGTATAGCACAGTGGTTTAAGGCTTTGAGCTGCAAATTTGGTGACATCCAGCAGACCAGACCTGGGTTTGAATCCCACAGCTTCCACTTGCATACTGTGTGACCCTGAGCAAGTCACTTAACTTCCATGTGCTCCCAGGTTGCTCCTGTAAAAAAGCTTTCAGCTTAGTGTGCTACTCCTGGTTAAACAACTAAATAAAAAAAAAACAGGAAAAAGCCCCATCACACTCAATGCAGAGCAAATTGCAGTGCTGCAATCCTGAGTCAATAAAGCTTAAAGATAATAAATCACGTTCTATCACTAAAGTTACATCACAAATACCCCTGCACAATAAATCTCTCTCCTTCAGGACATTCCAGTTTCCCAACAAGGATTTATTGACAATGATGGCTCACCTGCTGTAGACGAATCACATAACACACCTGAAATGGAGAATGAGTCTACGGATATTTCATGGACAGACATTGTTGCTAGCTCACCACAGAAATTCTTGGAATCGCTGAAGACAAAATGCAGCAGCTAAAGGAAAGCCAAGTCGGACTCTGCCATAATGAAGCCAGCATGAGAAGCCTACTTTGTATTCCCTTTGATAACCGGTTTGTTATGTGAGGCCTTGCGAGTAATTGAACGTGGCATTGCTTAAACTTCTGGCCGCTGATAGAAGTCAAGTTTATTTGCATCTCACATATCATGCCATATCACCCCTGCTAATGAGCATCAAGGTAGTGAGTAAACCATCACACCACTTGGCATTAGATATGACATGCTTGCTGTTAAGTGTGGATCTCGCTAATCTTTTACTGCTAATTCAATCTAAGTTTACTCTTTGACTCGGTTTGCAGATGGATGTTTCCTTTGCTGCCCATGTGAGTATAGGCTACTATATAGATCACATAGGACTCTATGCTGCTTTAATGTGGTGGTGATGCCTTTTACAAGGGTACTAGATATCAGCTTTGAGACTTATGTTGAGATTGCAGTGCAGGCGATTTTCGAACAACCAGGATGCATAATTAATACTATAGATGCACCATTATCTTTTGACTTTAATAGCAAATATATAATGCCCTTAGGTTGCTTGAAGTCTGGCAGCAATGTTTAAACCCTCTATAGTCCCTTGAGCTGATCATTCACTTTAATAAATAAAGAAATGTATCTATCCGCAGCTAGCATCCAACTAGTCACCCCTTGTATGTGGTTAAAGCGTACCCAAGACTGCTTCAATTAATTGATGGTAACCTAAGCATCAACCTTAAAGGATGAATTTGTGTATATTTTGCACACTAGCTTTTAAGACTGAATACTTAGAACTTTACTTCCCAGGATTTGAGTTTCTTTTTGACTTAAACCCAGTGACAGTCTTTTATATAATTATCTTTATTATTGTCTTTAATTCATTTTGTTTTATTGATCTCTATCACTTACTTCAGATTATACAACCTGAGTTAGAATTATAATAATCAAATCAAATCAAAATTTATTTTTAAGGCACTTTTCAACAAATCAAAGTGCATATACAATGTAAAAAAACAAATCAAATAAAAAAAAAAAAATAACAGGCAGCAATCACAGAACTAAACATTATCTCCAAATGCCTTTTCAAATAAATACGTTTTTCAATCTCAATCTCAACCTTTATTTATTTATTTAAGGCGCCTTTCTAAAAACCAAGGCGCCTGTACAATACTAGATAAAACAATTACAAATACAATAAACAACAATATTAAAAATCATTATATGCTTTACTAAAGAGGTGATTCTTTAAAACTATGGACAGTAGGGCTTTCCCGCACCTGCCGAGTAGAGGAATTCCACAGTCGGGGCCATAAAACTAAATGATCTTGCCCTGAGTTTTTAAACAAACCTGGGAATCTCTAGCAATCCCTCGTCAGTGGATCGGAGAGAAGCGGAGGGACAGTAGGGATGAAGGAGATCTTTCAGGTAAACTGGTCCCTGATCATGTAGGGCCTTATAGGTCAGCAAACCGACCTTGAAAGTGATTCGCTAGCAAACTGGCAACCAGTGCAGACCACGGAGCACAGGCGTTATATGACTGGCCCTAGATGAGCCTGTCAACAGCCTGGCTGCCGCATTCTGCACTAGCTGCAGGCAGCGAATCTCAATCCCAGGAAGCCCTAGGTAGAGTGAGTTGCAGTAGTCAAGGCGGGAGGTAAAGAAGGCGTGGACCAAAATAGGTAGATCGTCAGGAGGAACCAGGTGTTTCACCGGGCGATGTTCCTCAGATGGTAAAGAGGTTTTGACAACCGCTGACACCTGAGATTTAAATGTCAGCGGTCATCAAATACAACGCCCAGATTCCTTTTCGGTCTGAGGTAATTAGCGGGATATCCCGAGCCATAAACCCAAGGGTAATCCAACCAATAAACCCGCCTCCCGGCGATCCTGGCCCACAACCAACACCTCAGTTTTATCAGGGTTCAACCTCAGCCAACTCACATTCATCCAGTCCTGGATTTCAGCAAGACAGTTATTAAAGACCGAAAAGGCAGCATCTTGACCGGGCGCAAAGGACATGTACAGCTGAGTATCATCTGCATAGCAGTGAAAACTCAGACCATACCGCCTAATAATCGCTCCTAATGGCAGCATATATACTGCAAACAACATGGGTGCCAAAATGGAACCCTGCAGTACCCCACAGGATAGGGAGAATGATGCTGAGGAAAAAATCCCAGACACCACTCTCTGAGTCCTACCCTCAAGGTAAGACCGAAACCAACTGAGGACTGTACCAGACAGTCCACAGATAGACCGCAGGCGTTCCAATAGCACACCATGGTCTACAGTATCAAATGCTGCAGAGAGATCAAGAAGGACCAGAATGGAACGAGATCTTTGATCTCTCGCTATTAGGAGGTCATTTAGCACCCGAATCAGAACTGTCTCGGTACTATGTCTTTTTCTAAATCCGGACTGGAGAGAATCGTAGAGATTGTGGCTGGTCAAATGATCATTTAACTGCAAAGCAACCACCTTCTCAATAACTTTACCAACAAAGGGTAAGTTAGAGACAGGCCTGTAGTTTGCCAGGCAGTCCGGGTCCAAGGAGGATTTCTTAAGGAGGGGCTGGACCACCGCCTCCTTTAGAGGATTTGGAAAAATCCCCCTCTCCATGGACCTACAGACTATCTCAGCAATTTGGATTTAAAAGTTTTGGTGGACTGGCACTCTCTAATCCAACGAGGTAGAGAGTTCCACAGGGTCGGGGCTACAGAACAAAAAGCCCTAGCACCTGATGTCTGCAAATGGACTTTGGGAACCTCTAGCAATCCCTCGTCCATAATTACAAACATACAACAAATATGTGCTTTTTTTTTCTCTCTCTCAGCTGTGGTTTGGAATTCCAACTATCACCTTTTCTAATCAATACATATGATGCTAATTGTTAGATGATGTTAATTGTTGGAATTTTGCTAATAACTTACCAAATTTCTACACAGTGCTATAACTGCACTCAGCTATTAATGTAATACTATGTTGATAGTAAATCCCTTTTTATGGGAATAGCTACTTTTCAATGTTGTTAACTCATTGGCAGATACAGCCGTTCTAGTTTGGAAGTTATTAAGGAGTATCAGATTCTTAGTTATATCTGTTCTCCTTATATTTCTAACACACACACACACACTCTAGAGAGAGCATAGTAATGGTCTTGGTTTAATGTTTATACAAACTGACCTATACTCCTCTGCTCATCCTAGATGGCCTTAATCTTGTTTTTTCTATTAGTTTGGTTGTTAATTATAGTAGTTTTGACAATTGTGGAGAGATACAATAACTGGAAACTGGGAGTCCTTCTGATCCCTTTTTCCCTTATAGCCCTTCTTATTCCTGACCAAAATTGGACTGAAATGATTAAATATGTCACCCTAACCTGCATTGTCTTTTTCTCCATTGCTTGGTGCTTTGAGCTCCTGATATTTTCTTTACCACTTACTATATATCCTCCTCCTTGAATTCCATGGTATTGCTAGCACTTATGACCTATTCAAACTGATATTTGCATTATTGTAATTTTTACTCTCCTTACTTTTGTTTCTTATTTTTGTTTTTGTTTAAGCATATTACTAAGCCTGTTTTTAAACTCTAGCCTGTTCTAACTCCTGTGTTTGTATATTGTAAATCCATATATTGTGGCCTGTTATCTGATTGTTTCTGTCTTGTACCCTCCCGGGTCGTGCCTGAAAATAGTCATTGCTATGGCTAGTGCACCTACCTGGTCACCAAAAACTAGATAAATTAATATATCAGTTAGACCTCATTCCTAATGGCTGACCTAATACTATATACATGGAATGTCAAAGGTCTCAATACACCAAGCAAACCCAAACAAGTTTTAAACCATCTCAAAAGACAAAGCACAAATTGCCTTTTTGCAAGAAACCAAATTGCTGGATACAGATAATGACAGATTAAAACGTGACTGGGTCAGTCAAGTTTATGCCGCTTCCACCAAGTCTAAAAAATGTGGGGTCATGATCCTAATCCATAGGAATTTAAAATGGACAATCTCAGATATTTTGGAAGACCCAGATGGCAGACGGCTGATCTCCACCTTTAATACTACATCTGGACCATTAACCTTAATTAACATTTATGCCTCGAACTCGGATATACCTGAATTTTTTCATAATTTGACATCGCAATTAACCTCTCTAAACTTAGCTAACACCCCAATTTTAATTGGAGGAGACCTTAACCTTACACTAAATTCATATCTTGATAGCAGTAGCTCCTCACCAGATTCCCACCCTAGGAGCATTGCTGCCCTTTCGTTATTAATGAAAGATTTTTGATTATCAGATATCTGGAGACTTTTCCACCCTAGAGATAGAGAATATACATTTTATTCCCACCTATACGTACCATACAGTAGAACTGATTATTGGCTAACCTCCCCTACTATCACAGCAAATATAATTGATTCCAATCTACTACCACTTCTTATTTCAGATCATTCTGCAGTCAAGCTTCATTTAACATGGGATCCTCCCCTGAAATCCTCTTCTTGGTGTTTAGACCCACTCTTACTTAAGGACCCTGAATTTATTCCTTGGATAAAAACACAAATTCAAGATTTCATTTCTCTTAACAACCCTGAAGATAAGTCTATGGGCATTACTTGGGAAGCACTTAAAGCCACCCTTCATAGCAAAATCATTTGTTTTTCTGCACATAGGAAAAGATTGAGAGAAAAACAACTTAAGGTTCTTGAGAATCTACTTAAAACCAAAGAATCACAATATCTATCTACCCCTCATCCCGATCCAAAATCATCCTTACATCACGAAATCCTACGACTTCATATGCAAATTTATAACTTAATCTCACAAAAAACAAAATCGCACTACTAAGAATTATACACAAACATTGGGAGGGGGTGAAAAGGGTAATAAATTATTGGCCTACATACTCAGAGCACAGCAATCAGAATGTTACATTGCTGGCTTAAAAAATTCTTCAGGCAAATATGTACTGACAACTCAAACATTAACAAAATATTGTCTGCATTTTACAAGAAGAAGAAGAAGAAGCATTTATATAGAGCTTTTCATACACAGTATCCCAAAGTGCTTTGAAAGCAATGCTAAACTGGTAGTGAAGTGACTGAATGTCTGGTGGCGGCCATATCGCACATCATCACCCACACAGAGACTGGATAATTGTATAAACCAGTTTATGGGAAGGGGAATGTTGGCCAGGACACTGGGAATGTTCCCTGCTCTTTACAAAGAGTGTCCTGGGTTCTTTTACTTCCATCTAGACACCCACCAGGACAACACCAGGATGGGCAGAAGGGACCTCAGTTTAACATCTCATCCAAAGGACAGCACACCCCAGCAGTACAGCACCCCCCCCCAATACTGCACTCGGATGCCAGCAATTTTTTTTTTTTTAATATTTTCTTTGTATGCCCCCTCTCTCGCCACCACACTCCTGCTCCTTCTGGAGTCTCCAGCGGCCTGGTTCATCCCCGCTCCTACTAGCCGATGCCAGTGCAGTCCATCCCCCCCATGGAGACTTGGTTCTACCCCCCAGGTGGGTACGAGGTGGAACCCTTACACCCCGATGTGACTTGAGTTTTGTCAGGGGATGCTGGTACTGGCGTCGGTAGGGGCATTGGGGATCGTGGCCAGGAGCTCCATCTACCAGGAGTCTGGTGGAGTATTTCCTGGTTTTCTTTCCCCGCCCTCAGGATGTTGCACACTCGGGGAGCATAGGGGCGGAGCACGTCATGACGTGCCTGACGCTCCGGCTCCCGGCAGACGTCCATCCCTCCCTGCTATGTGCAGTCTCGCTGCACCTCCACCTGTGGTCACCCAGGTGGCGGTATTGCAGCGGGACTTGCATCCCCACCCACCCCCCTGGAGGAGGAGAGCAGCCATTGGGCGCTCAATCCTCCTCCCAACCGGCCCTCCAGCTACCCGAGTCCATTCCGAACCTGGGTCACTGGCAGCGCAAGCGGAAATCCAACGGCTGCCAGCAATTTTTGGGTGCAAGTCCAATCCTGGTGTGGGACGAGAACCCATGACCTTCTGGTCCAGAGGTGGATTTGTTATCAACTGAGCCACGCTGACACCTATAGGACAAGGTAAAGAAAATTCCAATTCAAAGAATCAAAAGCTTTTTCAAAGCCGACAGCTATATATATCCACCTCTACCACATCAC
This sequence comes from Neoceratodus forsteri, assembly GCA_016271365.2. NCBI lineage: Eukaryota > Metazoa > Chordata > Ceratodontiformes > Ceratodontidae > Neoceratodus > Neoceratodus forsteri. The sequence continues at coordinate 545,165,147 of CM057449.1, forward strand.
ATTTTCACATTAATAATTTTCTGGATAAATTAGTTCTTCCCCAGCTTGCTCATGATGCAGCGAACTCATTAGATAAACCATTTTCAACACATGAAGTTCATCAAGCACTTTTCTCCCTTAACTCGGGATGGGCCACTGGCGGCTATGGTTTTTCAGTGGAGTTTTATAAAAGTTTGGCTGACATACTTTGTCCTTTATTATGTAAGGTATTTCATGAATCTGTATCTTCAGGTAAACTATTTCCAACCCTGACAGATCAATTATTACAGTGCTCCCAAAGAAAGATAAAGATGCTACCCTTCCCTCCAATTACCTCCCTATATCTTTACTCAATGTTGATGGTAAATTATATGCAAAACTTTTAACTACATGCCTAGAACCCTTTATTCCCCAAATAGTTAATTGATCTCAGGTAGGTTTTGTTAAGGGCAGGGTAGGTTCAGATCATCTTTGTTCTTTACTCAACCTTATGCACAAAGATAAATCTCTCAAATCCCCCACAGCCGCCATAGCTGTCAACTTTGAAAAAGCTTTTGATTCTTTGAATTGGAATTTTCTTTACCTTGTCCTATCCTGTCTAGACATTAGTGATCAGTTTTGCTCCTGGATAAAATTACTCTACCTCTCCCACAGTAAGTGTCTTTACAAACTCTTCTTTGTCTCAACCCTTCAAATTAGCCAGAGGCACTAGACAAAGATGTCCCTTATCTCCATCTCTTTTTATTTTGGCCTAGAACCATTGGCAGCTGCTCTTCACCAATCTAATGAAATCAAAGGTATTTCCATTGGAAATACACAATATACATCTCTGTCTTATGCTGATGACCTGTTAATCCTATTTGAAAACCTGGAATCTGCTCCACATCCACTTATAAACCTGCTAAATACAGTCATGAAACTATTTGGGCTCACAGTTAATTACAAAAAAACTGAGGTATTACCACTAAACGAGTTATATAAACGACATATGAATAACGCCCTTGATTTTGGATGAGCACTTCAAGGTATCTGTTATCTAGGGATTAAAATCCTACCGAACTTTGAAAAAATTTGGTAGGCAAATCTTACTCCAGTGTTCATAGAAATCTAAACAACTCTTGATAGATGGAAAACCTCAACTTATCTTTAGTTGGTAAAATAAATGCGATAAAAATGACCATTACCCCCAAGATACTGTATCTTTTTTCTAATATACCACTAAGTCTACCCCCTGTCTTTCTTTCCAGAATTGATAAATTAATTGGTAACTTCATTTTGGGAAGGTCGCATCCCAGGATTCAGTAGAACCAAATTACATACCCAGTGGTCCCAGGGTGGTTTTACCCTTCCCTGGTTCTTGGCCTATTTGTGGGCATTTCGTGCCTCACAAACAATGACATGGCTTACTAAGCCTATCAGTGAATCCCTTCTATGGCTTGATATGGAAGCCTCCTTGACTCCAGGTAACACCCCATACTAACTTTATCTTTAATGCTTTGACAAAAATTTAAAGAAACACCCTATAATTGCTCTGTCAGTTTATTACTGGATTAAACTACATAAATGGTTAAAGACTGACTCCACTCCTGCTTTATATACTCTCATATGGGGAAACCAGGGTATAACTTTAGATCATCAACCAGTGTTTTGCAATTCATGGAAATATAAAAATATAATATTCTTGGGGGATATTCTAATCAAGAATAGCAATACATTGAATTATTTTACTGATCTTCAGACTATCTGGGGTATTCCTAGACAGGAGTTCTGGAAATATCTACAAATTTGTGCTGCATTATTCCCTATACTACAACAAATCCATATCCAAACATGTACTACTTTAAATATTACTGCATGGGTGAACATCTCATTGGGACTAGTTAGCAAAATATATAAACTTATCAGGGACAATCTACCTAACCAATCTCTTTCAGCTAGAGCTAAATGGAGTTTAGCTATACAAGATGAAATAACCAATTTTCAATGAAACCAATGCTGGACCTTCTGCCACAGTACCGTTAGAGATGTTCATAGTATGCTCATCCAATGTAAACTTCTCCACTTATGGTACAAAACACCATCTCTTCTTCATAAAATAGGATTAGTACGTGATGACCAATGTTGGTGATCTAAATCGCCCAATGGAGATTCACTTCACATTTTATGGCTTTGTAATCCAATCTCTACAATGTGGCGGTCTGTCCACCATCTGGCCTCTAACATTATAAAATGCTCTTCACTTTTTGATTCTAAATATTTTATTCTAGGGATTATTAATAAGGATATCAAATTGTGTGTATATCAACACAAATTGCTGCAGATATTATTTATGCAGGTCAAACATTTAATTCTAACCCACTGGAAATCACAGACAATACCTACACTCACAGATATCCTCAATAGCCTAACTCACATTGCATCCCTGCAACGTCTTTCTTATTTGACCTTAGATTGACTAAATGAATTTAGACTGTGCTGGCAGGATAATCTTAATTTCCTACAATCTGGATGATCAGGAGGTATCCTTGGACTCTCGACATAGTTTGACTCAGAGTTATATTTTATCAATAAAATCTATTGTATATCTCTATAACAGAAGTAGAATATATAGTTTTATTATGAATATTGTGTTTATTTTATATACTGTACAGAAAAACAGCAAGTCCCACTGATTGGCTATTATATATTATGATACTGTATACACACAGTCTTATTCTAACCTAAGATTATCTCTTATACTTAATCAAAATGTGACACTTGTATACCAATACACTGTATTAATTGCTGTATTCATGTCTGCATGGTATAAGTGTAATAATAGAAAAGTTTTTCCTTTTCAATAAAAAGATTAACTACAAGAAAAAAAAATCCATGGGGAAAAAGATGGATGTTATAAGCCCTTTTAAAAACTTCAGCAAAGGAGATCTGACAAAACTGATTTGGTAACACTTTCCTTTTCCATAATAATTTTGTTTCATGTATTTCCTCACATAAAATGGCACATGTGAAAATGTGTCAACTGTGAATGACTTACATGTATATATATATATATATATATATATATATATATATATATATAAACATATACCTGTGATGCACACACAATGTTTTTTTTTAAAAATTGTATTATCTATTTTCTCTGCAAAATAAGTAAGCAGATGTAGGAGGCATGTGGGGAAATGAAATTTCATTTTCTTTCAAGTTTGCTGTCTCAGGTTTGAGAGAGAAAAAATCATGCATTTTCACAGATGGGGACCAAGGCTGGGTGTGGATAGCTGAGCTGGGATAGTGTTTACCATACAAATAATGGCTGGGACAGTCAGACAGAACGTTCTGGTCCGTGAGCTCAAAAAACAATAGGACAGAGTCTGAATGCACACAACCAGTTTGAACTGGTTCTATTTTGGTGGTGGGATGAAAGATCAAAGAGCTGTCCAGGGTATGGTTTAAGAGGCAGGGCAGATGATGTGGATTGGGGGCCACCTCTTAGGTGATTTTCCTGTCCTTGAATTTCTCTTATGAAAGTCAGTCTTATCATGGGATTTGGGAAGCCACACCATCACTGTCCAGTCTGCTAAGACTCACTAGAACCCAGCTGTGTTAAGCTTAACTATCTACCTAGAAGAGCTTAGTTAGCTTATTCTGTGTGGTTTCTATCCATTCAAATGTTTTGTTTACCATTTGTGTGATGCGTTGTATTACCCTAGTATTTAGAGTGTATAATCCTGTACCATATATAAATATTGTCGAGTTATTAAATATTGTTTTTATATACTTCATGCTGTCTGTGACTGTGCTTTTAAAGGTATAGATAACCTGCTGTAATTGGCAAGTACATGATCTGTTTTCAAAGTGAAAGGCAACTAAATGGTCCAAAGCAAAATGTTCTCAGATGTGATTAATGGGGTGGGTCGGTTGTCCTATGTGAAAGTTCACTTTACAATGTGAGCAGTGACTGTGGTGGGAGTCTGACATAAAGATGCCCTGAGTGAGAATCAAGCTGGGTGATGACAGTATATCGAGGTGACTTTTCTGAAGAGTCATGAAAACTGGTAGCACAGTGCAGGTGTATTTCTGGGGGGACCTGTCTGTGACAAACTGGTTAGCAGTAGTGGGAACATCAATGGATTGTCAATAAAAAGTTTTTCTGTCAAGTCACAAAACAGGTTATACAAGAGATGATACTGTACATACTACCATTTGATTTTGTTTTACACCATGTCTGAGCCATATGAAAAATGCACATTGCCAGACCTTCAGGAACTGAGCAGAAATAGAGGGCTTGTCTTTGAGGAACACCAGAAATAGGCAGACATCATACCACCTTCAGAAAAGTGACATGAGGAGTTCAAACATGGTCACTGTTGGCCAAAGTCAAGAGATAGAGGCTACTGAGAGTGCAAGTGAGCCAGAGCATACATCTGGATCAGCTGCACAAGCAACTCAGAAAGAAATAATACTGCTGGAGCTCACACTGGTCAAGATGAAGACAAATGCTGAGTGGAAAAATGCAGATGCTAAGTTGAAGAGGGTGAAAGTGGAGGTGGAGCAGCAAAAGGTGAGTCTGGTGGCAGAGGAGCAAGAGAAGCAGTGCCAGCATAAGATCCAGATGAGAGAGGATTGAGAAATGCAGTGCCAGCATGGGATCCCCATGAGACAGAAGTGAGACCAAGAGAGAGAGAAGAGGGAGAAATGCAGCACCAACAGACAAAGGAGATTGAGATCTATACAAGAAGGCACTACCACAAACTGTAAGTACTGGAATAAGGAGTTTGATCCAAGAAGCCAAAATGAATTCCAAAATGTTTCCCAAGTATCAGGATGGGGGATGATCTTAATTTGTTTTTAAAATCCTTTGAAATAATTTGTGGGAAATTCGAATTGGGCAGGGCTCTTGGACTGTTCACCTTTTGCCACTCCTTCTGGGCCCAGCATTAGACGCCTTCAGCAGGATGGACAAGAGGACTGTGTGGGCTATACCAAAGTGAAAAGAAGTAGTAGTACTAATAGCAGAAGATTTTATTTATTTATCATGCCCTTACCCAGAAGCCCAGGGTGCCAGTACAGAGTAGAGATTCCACATAAAGCAACAACTATCATTAACATAGCATAAATAATATACAGATACAATACAATAAAAAAAAATACCACAATATAAAAAAAACACTAAATCTTCAGATTATATTGCACATAGTTAGGAGTTCAACCACTAATGTCAACAGAAAATTAGACCCCAAAGGCCCGAGAAAACAAAATTGTTTTAAGATGTCTTTTAAAACTCTTCACTGAGGGGGCCTCCCATAAGACCCTTGGAAGGGAATTATCTAACATAGGGCCTGCCAATTCAAAAGCTTGGTCCCTAGATGTTTTCAGTCTCCACAAGGAGACACTCCTCAGTGGAATGAAGGGGGCACTTGGGCTTGTTCTGATGCAGGAGGTCACACAGGTAATCTGGACCCTGCCTGTGTAGGACCTTATAAGTTAGTAATTCAACTTTATAGGATATACGGCACCTCACCGGCAGTCAGTGTAGTTCACGCAGCACTGGGGAGATATGGCTTGGACCTAGAAAGGCCAGTTAACACACTAGTAGCCATGTTCTGCACCAGCTGTAGGAGCCATAATGTACCTCCACTGACCCTGAGGTAAAGAGCATTACAATAATTGAGCCTCAGGGTCATAAATGCATGCACTAGTGAGGGCTAGACTTCTGAGGGGATAAGAGATCGAATCTGGGTGATTTTACTAAGATGATAGAAAGCATTCCAGACTACTGCTGACACCTAAGCCTCAAATGTCAGCCCTTCATCCAGAATGACACCCAGATTCTTAACCTTAGTAGCAACTGTAAGTCTGGAAGCACCAAAGCAAAGCCCTGTCGCCCTCCTGGCTCCTGATATACCCTCTCCTGTATGACCCGGCTCACTCACCAGTACTTCAGTTTTGTCAGAGTTAAGTCCCAACTCCATACCATCTAATGATCCTTCCCAGCAGTATCATATAAACCACAAACAACATGGGTGAGAGGACTGACCCCTGAGGAACACCACAGGTCTGGTTCACCAGATGGGAAGAGAACTGCCCCAACATCACCCTCTGTGTCTTGTCCTGCCCCTAGGATAAGACTCAAACCAGCAAATTACTTAGTCGGTGAGTCCCACTTCCTCCCTGAGTCAGTCCAATAAAATCTCATGGTCTATAGTATCAAATGCTGAGGAGAGATTGAGGAGCACAAGTATTAACCACTCTCTTCTATCTCTTGCCCTGAGAAGGTCATTTTGCAGCCTGATCATTGCAGTTTCTGTGCTGTGCTTTGACTTGAATCTAGACTGGAGAGGCTCATAGATGTCAAAAGTTGTAAAGTGTGCCTCCAGCTGCAACACAGCCACCTTCTTAATAACCTTTCCAAAAAATGGCAGGTTCAAGACCGGTCTGTAATTAATTAATTAATCTAAAACTCATTTCCAGATGTGTCCTGGAGGAAGGGAAAGGCAAAGGGGAGTACACTTGAAAATACATAGAGTCGGAAACAATGTGTTATAAGTGTAACCACCTGTTGGGGGTTTACCTGTGAGACCTCCAAAAAGGCTCATTTCTCTGGGGTTTTTGTTCCACCCCCAGTCTTTTTTGGATTTCATAGCTGTTTACCCCTGTGTTCTGTCCTCGTCTGCTTCCCCCCTACATGGTTTCTTAAGAGTAGCTGGGCTGGAGGAGGAGGTTTATGGAGCCACTGGCTTTAGAAATGGCATTGTGGTGCTGGCAAGCTCCACACATGCACAGTAGCGCATTTTCTTTTGGCCATTCCAGGATCATTTTGGGCTGTCTCTCTGGTGGTCCAGGTCCCAGTACAAAGCAATAGAGGGACCGGTTACCTGTGCTAAGGTGGAGAGGCAGCGGGAAAAGAGAAGGAGCCATTTTTGTGAGTGCCAATCACGCTTGGGAGAGCGGGAGCTGTCTCATGAATATTAATGAGGTGGTGCCCCTTTAAAGCCACAGAAGTTCTGTCCGGCACCTAGGGGCACAAGGTTAGTGTGCTAGCAACAGAGGAAAAAATAAAAATGTTTAAATAAATAAAGTTGTGGCTGCAGATCCGTGGGGAAAATGAATAAATAAAATGTGTTCACGGACTGCAGCAAGTGATTGGAGTTGAACACTGTATAAATTGCATTGAGGCTATGCGTGTGCTGCCTGGGCTGGCAGTATAGCCTGAGGTTAGAGGAACGAGTTGTGAACAAGCTTAATACATCCAGCAGACCAGACCTGAGTTTGATGCTCACAACCGCCACTTGCATACTGTGTGATTCTGAGCAAGTCACTTAACTGCCCAGTGCTCCCAGGTCGCCTCTGAAAACAGGCACTTGTGCCTAGTGTGCCCTACCCAGTTACCAATGACTAAAATAAAAATAAAAAAATAAAATGGCACAGTGATTGCAAGAGGGTTGAAACAACATGTTAAATGGATGCAGTCACTTAACAGGGCACAGGGATAGCTACATAATGGTGGGGTCAATGTAAATTAAAACTAAAGGGTTTGGCTACAGGAACTTTTAAAACCCAGGACACTGCTGAAGTGTTGTGACACTGTCTACATTGATCACCATGTTTTGCAGCCATGTGACACCAGCCAGCAAACCACCAAGCCAGGATTCTTGCCAAGGACTCCAGGATTGTGTGAATAGACTTTCTGGGGAAAATACCAGGGAATGTTTAGGTGCCTTTTTCTGCACCAATGAGGCTTCGAGGGGGCCTCATACATATTCATTTTTTTTTTTTTTTGAAATTTCTGTTTCTACTCCCTCCTGCCCTCACAGAGCCATTCCTTCTGGAGCACCCATGAAGCCCTGCCCCTGCCAGCGCCCTTCCTACTCACCTCAGGTCCCTTCATTGAGCCGCGGAATACCCCCCAGGTGGGGTCGGGTCTGGGGGCCCCCTGAAATCTTGGGAACTTGTTCAGGTCCTGGGTTGTGGACGGGTGCTGGCACATTAGGACCCCGGCTCGATGCTCTTTCATCAAGGCTCTGTGGGGGATCCATTTTTCCGTTTTTCTCCCCACTGCGTGCCTACGCGTCCAGGCATACGCTGGCGTCAGCAATGTACCCCCCCACTCCTCCCACAAAGGAGCAGCCTCAGGGGCTGATAGGCTGCCGGCCTGCGCTAGCTACCAATCGAGCCCCTTGAGACCCGGCTTGCTGTCGCTGTCCCCAGTCTCCACCAGGGGTCGCCGCTCGCTGGTGTAGGAATCCCTCCCCGAGAAGCGAGCTGTCCGGACGCCCAGCCTGTCTCCCTGGCCGACCCCTCGACGATCCGAGCTCGCCCCGAACCCTGGAGTCGCCGGGTGTGGCGCGAGGTGTGGCGTCCAGCGTCTCAACCCTCAGCACCACCGGGCTGGCAACATATTCATTTTTATTAAGGACAGTGGCTCCAGCCAATGGGGAGCTGCCAGAAAGCTCCCAAACTGAGAAAAATGTTGGACTTTGAGTCAGATCAGTGGGAGCTCCTCCAGGAGGAGGGGGGCTCTTGCTCCTGGAGAGAATGGGGCTGCAGGATGGGCCTGCCTAGGGGCTGCCAGCAATTTGTCCCCCAGGGCAGGGAGTGCCTGCCCCATCAAGAAAGGACAAGTTGGAGAGAGAAAAGAGATTAAAGAAGCAGCTTGGCAGAGAGACAAGGAAAGCTGCAGAATGCTGAATGTTCTGTGTTGTTCTGAAATAGCATTACAGTGGTGAGATAAAGAGGAATAGAGAAGAGGTTGTGTCCTGAACCTGGGAAAAGGTCAAAGGTTGTGAACGAGAAAGAAATGTAAAAAAAGTTATTTAATTTTTAAAGTGCGCTAATGCCGGTTACCAGCTGCAGCTCAGGCCTGCAAACTTATATCTCGGTAACCAGTTATAGGACTTTGGGGTTGTAAGATGGACTGGGACCTGTGGGTCTGGGTTTGAGTACATCTGCAGCAGTTAGATAGACCTGGTGGCTGCAATGATCAACATATGGGATTAAATCAGAAAGGGAAATGTGATTCTGGGGAAAGGCAAATATTAAAAATGCTTGAACTCTAGTTCACTTACCCTATCCTAAACCCTCCCCTGTAAATAAACCATGAAATTATTGTTTTGCAGCAGAAATAAATCCAGAGCTTAATTTTAGTGAGACTGTCTATTGTCTGAAATGGAAAATGTAAATGGTGTAACAGAATGTGGGGAGGTTCAACCTTGGTAAGTCCATGTTGGAGTAACTGTTGGGGAGGGGGGTTGGTACGACTGACATCTCAGGGGTTTGTACTGCAAGCAGTCAGACCCACTGATATGCACTCTGGGTGGAGGCACCACCACTTTGTTTTAGCTTTTGGGAAAGAACCCTCATTTATGTTAGATATGGGAACCCATATCCCTTAACCTGGTTAGTGACCACACGGGTAAGGGTAGTGGCCCTCTTCTGGACGGCGCCGGAGAAGGACTACACAACTGTAAACAGCAGAGAAATAAATATGAAAGCAACTATGTACAGTAAGTTGTGTACATGGATTTAACCCATGCAAATGAATAAATAGATAATTAAACAGTGTGAGAACTCGTAAACCACGCACCACTGCATTGAAACATACAAATTGTCAGCAGATAAGGACCACTATGCCATTCTGATCTGCCCATAAACCCTATACTTGGTTTCAGCCACTGACTGTATCTGGTCAATGTCTTCCCCTTCCTCTGCTTTACCTCAAAAGTTACCTTATGCCTGTCCCAGGCATGCTTAAATCCCTCCACAGTGCTCACTCCCATCACCACCTGTGGCAGATTTTTTCATGTGTCCACCAGCCTGTCCATGAAGAAAAACATTCTAACATTTCATCTTAGCCTGCCACCTTCCAATTCATATCATGCCCCCTCATTCTTATACTCCTTCTATATTGGAAGATGTCTCCCCCCTGCACCTTGTTTGTGCCCTTAAAGTACTTGAACGTTTTTATCACGTCCCCCCTCTCCCTCCTCTCCTCCAGTGAGTACATATTGAGGTCCTTTAACCTCTGCTCATATGTACTGTGGGGTAAGCCCTGTACCATCTTAGTCGCCCTTCTCCGGACTGCCTTCACCCTGTCAATGTCCTTACAAAGGTGTGACCTCCAGAACTGCACACAGTACTCTAGGTGAGGCCTGACTAGTGTTTTGTACAAAGGCATCACTACCTACCGTGTTCTGTTAGTGATACCTCAGCCTATGCACCCCAGCATGCCACTAGCCCTCCCTGCAGCCTTATTACTCTGCTTAGACAGATTTAGGTCATCCCACATAATAACCCCTGGGTCTCTTTCTTCGTTGGTGATTGTCAGCAACCGCCCCTCCCCATTCTGTAGCTCTCCCCAGGTTTCCTATGTCCCAGGTGCATAATTTTGCACTTCTTTGAATTAAACCTCAGCTACCACACCTCAGACCATTTTTCAAGCTTCCCTAGGTCCCTCCTCAATGTCTCCACCCCGTCTGAGGTATCTACCCTGTTGCAGATCTTGGTGTCATCTGCAAACAGGCAGATCTTTCCCTCCAGCCCATCTGCAATGTCACTAATGAATACATTGAACAGGACTGGCCCAAGGACTGATCCCTGGGGTACCCCGCTGGTCACCCCCTTCTCTTCAGATTGTATCCCATTTACAACCACCCTCTGCCTCCTGTTCATTAGCCAGTTCCTAACCCAGTTTTCCACCTTGTGCCCCATGCCCAGACTACCCATCTTGTTTACCAGCCTCTTATGTGGGACGGTGTCAAAGGCCTTGCTGAATTCCAGGTAAGCGACATCTACCGCTGCCCCCCTGATTTACTTCCTTCTTCACCCAGTAAGAGAATTCTATCAAATTCGTCTGACACAACCTATTAGCTGTGAATCCATGTTGCCTCGGATCCTGGGTACCGCTGGGTTCTAGATGTCCCACTGTTCTCTTTTTAAGTAGTTTCTCCATGATCTTCTCCACTACTGAGGTGAGGCTGACCAGCCTATAGTTCCCCACCTCCTCACCACTGCTGGTTTGTGTAGAGGGACCACATGTGCCCTTTTCCAGTCTTGTGGAACCACTCCTGCATTGGGTGACTCAGTGAACAAGGCTGCCAGAGGTGCTGCTAGCTCTTTTTACAGTTCCCTCAATATCCTCAGGTGTTTGTCATCTGGTCCCATTGCCTTATCCACCTTCAGTTTTGTGAGCTCCTCCAGGACTCCCTCCACTGTGAATGGACTGGTGTCCACCTCCCCCCTGTCCACCTCCCCCCCCCGCTTGGCATCTGTCACTCAGCTATGGTTCCTGACCATCTCCCTCTTCAGTGAATATTGAACAGAAGTATTTATTCAGTATTTCTACCTTTTCCAGATCTCCCTCCTTACACTCCCCTTCATCACCTTTAAGCCTTACAATCCCCACCATTTTCCTTCTATCGCTGATGTACCTATAGAATGTCTTGCCGCCTTTTTACTGTCTGTGCTAATCCTTCCTCAGTCCATGCCTTTGCTCTCCTAACAACCTTCCCTCTTCCCTTAGACACTCTATGAACACCTCCCTGTCTTCTTCCCTTTGGGTCTCCTTATATTTCCTGAAACCCACCCTTTTAGCCCTTACCTTGTCTGACACCTCTTTCGAGAAACATAGTGGCTTCCTCGTTCTCTTCCCCTTGGACACCAACGTGATGCATTGGTTCATCACTTCTACTATGGCTGCTTTTAGTTGCCTCCAGTGCCCTTCAACCCTTCCCCCCGTGTCCCCCTTCTCCAGGGCTACTCTGATACATCTCCCTATTTCAGCGAAGTCTGCCTTCCAGAAATCTAAAAACTTCACCTTTGTATGACTCGATTCAGTCCCTGTCCTCATGCTAAACCACACTTTGTTGTGGTCACTGGATCCCAGTTGTCCTTCTAACCTGACATCTGTGATTCCATCCCTGTTGGTCAGTACTAGGTCCAGAATCACCCTGTCTCTGGTGGGATCAAGCATAAGCTGCCTGAGACCTGCCCCCTGTAGGGAATCCAGGCTGCTTCTGCTTCTGGTTGAAGCAGCTGCCTGGGTGGTCCAATCTAAGTCTAGCATATTGAAATCCCCCAAGCAGTAGAACTTCACCTTTCATTGCCATGGCGTGTATGTCATCCACTAGTTCCTTGTCCACTTCCTCCCCCTGCACTGGAGGCCTGTAGATCACCCCTGTGCCTATTGCTGCACCATTGCCAGTTTCAAGGGTGACCCACAGTGCCTCGGCCGCCTCCTGCCTACCCTGCACCTCTGTTGCCTTGATACCCTACCTAATGTATAAAGCAAACCCCCCTTCCTTCCCCCATCCCTCCTGAACAGAGCATAACCCGGTACATTTATGTCTCACCCATGATTTGAAGTGTACCATGTCTCAGTTATTGCTGCTATGTCCAGGTCTGCCTCTACTATCAAGGCCTCCAGATCTATGATTTTATTTCCTAGGCTGCTGGCATTAGTTTTCATGGCCTTCCATGCTTTACATCCTATCCTCCCTCTGCCCCTGTTTCAGCTCCCCTGCTTCTTCCCCCTCCCCATTTATCTTTCATGTGTGGCCCTGACCCCACCATTTCACCTCTCTGACCACTTCAGTTGTGTGTGGCCCCGATTCCACTGCTTCTCCCTCTCTGACTTCTTCAGTTGTCCCTGATGTTAATTCATTTTCCTGCATGTGCCCATGGGGGAGGGGGTTGATACTAAGTCTCCTGACCTTCCTAGCTCCCCCCCACCAGTTTAAATGCTTTCTGCAGAAACATTCAAACTTCTCACTCAGGACCATGGTTTCCTTCTCAGATGAATGCAGGCCATCGCTCTTATACAGGCTGTCATCCAATCAGGTGGGGCCCCAGTTCCCTATGAAGCCAAAACCCTCCTTTCCACACCATTCCCTCAACCAGGAGTTGAATTTCTGTATGCGGAGTGTCCTAGCTTCCCCCTTGCCATGGACAGGCAGTACCTCCGAGAAGGAGATGGAGTGTGACACCTGCTTCACGCTCCCCCCCAACTTCCTGAAATCCTTCTGGGTTCTGTCTATCCTCACCTTGTCCCTTGCCAGGTCATTCATTCCCAGGTGGATGATGACATCCAGTTCCTCCCTCCTTGCTATTGCAGATGCAATCCTGTTGATCTGCTTCTCATTTCTCCATGCAGTGCTTCCTGGGAGGCATTTTATCTCCCTTTCCTTCCTGCAAGGTCCCCACCTAGCTTCACTCCTTAGACAATTGAGCCCCCCACCAGGAGAAGCTTCATCCTCCTCTAGGGTTCTCCCCCCCCCCGGGGCTCCATCATGGAGGACCCACTCATCCTCCCTGTTCTCAGTTGCAGGTGCTCTTGCGGGGCTTTGCTGCTCCTCCAAAACAGCTTAGGAGTTGCTTAACTAGACTGGTTGGGGGATGTGCTTTAGACCCCTCTCCCTCATTCTCCCTGAGCCCACCATGATCCAACCACTCCTCCGGCTGGGCATCCTTTGAGGTTTAGGTTGTGGACCTGGTGGCCTCTGGGTGGGGTGAATGCTCCCTGTAACCTGGCCAGCCTGGCTCAGAGACAGGTGATCTCCTCCCTCAACCCAGAGAGGTGCCTGCAGATAGGACAGAATCACAGACTCCAGAATGTCTCCCTGAAGACTGCTGCTCCACAGCCACTGCACTGCATCACTACCATCATGTTTTTGTGACTTTTCCTTACTAGTCCTTAGGTACACCCTCTAGTTTTTTCCCCTGCTCCTCCCCCTCCTAGGTTAGGTACTTCCTATTCAGTGGTAGGAAAGTGTAATAAAGTATGGGCCCATGCCCTATAAGAGGAGGACGAGCCCTGGGATGGATGGGTGGGATCATCCCCTGGCTGTGTCCAGAAACAATCAGTCCAGGACCCCTCCGCCTTTGGCTCCCTTCTCCCCTCTCTCCACCAGTCAGTTACATGGGATGCAAGCTGCTCACTCCCAGCCCACTTGCATCCCACTCTTTTGGCTTCTGTGAGGTTCCTGCTCAAGAGCAGGCTTAAAGGCTCCTGTTTGGAAAACTTCAAATCCTGACGCCATGCAGCTTAACACCCTAGATTAGCCAGGAGTGCCTACATCAGGGAGATCAAAACTGCGATGACTAAGACGTAAGAAAAAAAAAAACAAGTTAAGGCACAGTCAGCTACTCAGGCAAGATGCCAGATCCAAACTGACTCAATTAGCTAAAATGGTTCCTGGCTAGTTCCCTACCCCCAGCCTTCCTCTCATAATGCTAAATCTGTTTGCAGTTTCCTGTGTAACCCCCACAGCACAGAATTGCACTTTTAGTAACAACTCAAGTGTAACCCCTAGGTGGCGCTATCCCAAGGGCTAGTACCCCTGCCTGCTTGGCTAGTAGCAGGTTAAGGGGCTTGGGTAATGAAATGGGTGCCTCCACCTGGAGGTCAGGGTTGTTAGTGGTCAAGCTAACCTGGGCACAGCCCTTCGGGATATTGTAACCCCCCTCTCTTTCCCTTCTAGTGGTCTGAACAATATACAATAATTACTTTCACAATGACCCTTATGCACCAGGCAATTACCCACACTGTTTGAACTTACCACCAGGGCTGGTTCCTCTAGCATGACTCTGGGGACCCCTGTAAAACAAGGTTAAGCACAGCAAATAGCAACAGTACAATACTTTTGGCACAAACTGGAGCCACAGTCAGGTTAAATGCAATCAAAGTTAAATCTGATTTATTCAGGGGACTTGAACAAGGGAGGGGAATAATCAGGTTGATTGGCTTAAAAGCTATATTAATCAGACAGTTATGCATGCAGTTCAGAGTCCCTACACAGTCACACACTCTGGGTACCCAGGTAGGAAAACAGTGGGCTAGCCAGGAACATTGCAGCTGGTTGGGGTCCTGTGATGGAAGAAAGCAACATGCACAACACACTCTATTTGTAATCTGGAGCCAGAGGGCTCAGTTTTTGAAAGAAAAGGCAACAAGACAATCAGATGACAACACTTTTAGATTTAGCTGTTGTTGCAGGGAGCCACCCTGATGTTTACTCACGATACCCAATACTGGATACAGGCAGGATGAAATCGAGACTGCAGGCTGTTGAGCTGGAGTGCTGGAGAAGCAGGGCCCACACGAAACACCGAGGTGCAGTTCCTGTTCAAGGCATTGAGCAGAGGGCTGATCCCCAGGCCAGTCTCTCATCGATGACTTTCTCTGTGTAGCAGGTATTCTGTCTGGGCCAGTGTAGCAGGGTCCAGGCAAATGGAAATGGATATGGATTCAGTCTGTGGAGCTGGATACAGCCTCCAGCAAGCAAAACACAGCTCAGATACACAGTGGGGAACTAAATCATGACCCACTATAAGCACACAGTGCAGTCACATGTAAGGAAATTCCACTGTATCAGGCAAATGGCTCTCTGGTCGCAATTACAGTCTCTGCACAATCCGGGAGTTCAGAGGTAGCTGGAAGTTCTGACAGGCTGATCGCATTCAGCAAATCTTCAGTCTTCTTCAGGTTAAAACCTGTTCAAAATTCAGTGGCTTAATTCACTTTCCAAATTCGGATTCAGTCCAAAAAAAAGCACAAGTTCCCTCTCAGGGACAGCAGGCAGGCATGTAGGCCAAACTCAGGCCTTTCCACACTTCTCCCATGCAAATTCACTATGGATTGGTGCTTGAACTATCTCGAGCTGTTACTTCTTCACTTCCCAACTTAGATCTAACTGAAACTGCAAGCAGTGTGGGACTTTTCCCAAGATCCAAAAGGTTCGGTTGGCTGATCTGTCTGTCAGTCACAACAAGGGCTCCCCCTCCAGGTTATTTTAGGCACCAAAAGCCCAAAACTACAATTCCTACAAGTTTTGATCCCCCCAAGCCCCTGTAGGCAGCTCCATTTTAGAGTCCCAAATGTACTGATTGGCCCATTCTGCAGTCCAGGACCAAGATGATGGAAACAAACAGAGCTGTCCATGCTGCAAAGAAGACAGGTTAGAACAAACTGCAATATTATTACTACTCTAACAAATGATCAGCAAACAAGTACATTTTCTAACAGAGCTCCCTCTCAGATTAATTATGACTAATCCAGGCAGCTCTTAAAGAGACAGTACACATAGGCTATAAAGGCACTCTCTGGCAATACATTTAAACTGCTAAAATGCAGGACACCAGCCTGGCAGTGAGCATTAAAGCAAGCTCAAGGAAGACTTTTCAGGAATTCCCATTTGTAGGGGGGTTACACAAGTCCCAAACAGCACTGTTTAAACTCCCCTACAAAAGCTCAAGTCCCATACAGCACTGATTAAACTCTTCAGCACAAGTTACCTCTCAGTACAAGCCATTACAACATCAAAATCAAACAGCAGAAACAAACACTTCCCTGTGGCTCATCCGCTGTCAGTCTCCAGAGCCCAACTGAAGCTGCTAAAACTGAATGTGTGCCAGCACCGGCTAGTAGTAGAAGAATACATGTTACAGCAGGGGGGGGAAGGGAGTGAGAAAGCAGGCTTGAGGGGAACATAGAAACAGAGTTTTGGTCAAGGACCAAGAAAGGTGGGTTTGATGTGGGGAGGGAGAGATAGATGAGCGGAAGGATTAGGATTAAGGCAAGGGTTATGAGAGGAGGTGGAGGAAGAAAGGAGAGGAGAAGGTGTGGAGTAGGGAAAGGTGGGCAGAGAGGAGGGGTAGGGTGAGATAGTAGAGGGAATGGGAAAGGGGTATGGATAGAGTTGTGAGAGGAGGAGGAGGAGGAGGAACAGGGAAGAGAGCATGTGGTATAGAGAAAGGAAGGAGGATAAGAGCTGGGGGAGGAGATAGTAGATTGGATATAGGGGAAAAATTAGGTGAGGTTACAGGTTACAGTTGCAGGTGTGGGAGGAGAGGCTATGCAGGAGGGAGGACAGAGAGTAGGAAGAGGTGGCTGAATGGATCAGGAGAGGGAGGGAGTTACAGAGCTTAGGGAAGTGGTAGGAGAAGGCAGATTAGCCAGCTGCAGAGGATCTAGGGGGGAGTGCAAGGGAGAGGGAGTGGGAGCTGCGGAGGGCAATGGATTTGGGGTGAGGCAAGGGGAGAGTAGAGGACAGGTAGGAAGGGAGGGAGCCAAACCAATATTTGACAATAAATGAGGAGCAGTGTGCCATACACCTAGCTTCAAGGGAGGGAAAGGAGAGGGATGTATAAAGAGTACGGTGATGAGTACGTGTAAGGCTGTCCAAAGCAAAGTGACAGAATGAGTTAAAGAGAGAGTCCAGTTTGGAAAAGGTAAATTTGGGGGCAGAGCTGTAATTCACCAAGATATCTGGGTTTAATGAGTTTTTTTTCAGTAAGGGTTACACCAATGCATTTTTCAATGCAGATGGGAAAATTCCATCTGAAAGGAACACCTAATAATCTCGATGAACAGTGAGCCAAGCTGCCTGACGCAGCTCACTAGTAGCTGGGTTGGGCTTGGATCCAGTTCACAATAGGTTGCTCACAGCCCCAAGATCACCTCTACAACCTCTTCAATCGACACCAGCCAGAATCTCCCCATGACCACTGATGGCAAATTCTATCTCCCGACTCAACATTGTTGGGCCTGGATGACCCTGTTGATGAGACCAAAGGCCTAATAGAGGACACTCTGTCTGAAAACAAACAAGCAAACTCTTCACACTTGGTGACTGAAGCAGCCTTCATAGGCTCTAGACAGGCCAGATGCAGAACCTATTGACTGCGTGGAAAAGCTGCACAGGTCACTTCCTTCTAGCAGCAATCTCCCTGGACAGAAACTTTGCATTCTTACAGGAGACTGTCCTTTGATATTCACCATAGTGAATATTCAAAGCCAGTTTGTCCTCCTCTGCCCCCAATCTCCTCCAGCACCACTCCAACCTCTGCCCCTAGCCTTCATCACTCTTAGCTCAACATCATACCATGGTGATCCAAGGCATGAAACTAGTGGGCATACATGGACTGGTGATATGAGGTTGATGGCATCAACAACAGCCCTATTAAAGGCTGCCACCACCTCCTTCCACTCCCCAGCACAGGCCACTAAAATACTCGAGCAGTCCAACACAACCAAAAGTCCCTATGGCCTAAGCCCTCGAAAAAGGGTGGTAATGGGCTGTCTCAATTTGAGGTGGACTATAGAGGTGTACCCTGAAGTTGAACCAAATGGTGCAATGGCCTGACGAACTGATTGGATCCACTCTGAGGTTTACAACCTCAAGTCCTAAGAAAACACCAAGTCTAAAGCATGCCCGTGTTGATGGGTCTCAGTAGCAACTGCTTGTGCCAGTCAGAAGGATTTCATTCCCTGGAGGAATTCCTGCCCAAAACATGAAGATTCATCATCAACCCAGACATTTAAGTCACCCAGGATAATCTACCTTGACAACTCCAACACCCTGCGGTGACGAAATCCATTATTTCCTGCAACCTATCTTGTGGCTGTGCAAAACAACATAGTAAAAAGGGTGAGGGCAGGTGGATTGTGTAGCATGGGTAGCACCCAGCAGCTAGTGGCCTGTACCCAGAGTGCAGTTCTCAATAAGCCCATGGTACACATGCACCCTGTATTAATTAGTTAATTGGATGGTAACCCAGGGATTAAGGGACACTGGGCCTCCATTTCAATGGCAAAGTAGGATTTAATTCACCAGTAGCAGATCCTGCAAGGACAGTTTTCCAGAATTAGAGGAATGGCAGCTCCTATAGTCACAGTGCCTAGATCTTCCTAAACTGGGAAGGTGGCCAGGGCATATGGGAGGTAGGTGTTGTACTGGACCTTCCTGTGGATGTAATTATGGATAATGACTTTGACAGTCAGGCCAACTTTGTGTATGTCATTACTGTAGGCAGGCTAGGGAACAAGCTACTGACAACAGAAAGGGGGCAGTGCAGCCCCAAACAACCCCTCCCTCAGCAGCAGGTGAAGTTATAGCTGAAGAACATGCTGAGGGCAGCAGTTCTGAGTCACTGCTACAGATTGGGGAGAGCCCAGCCTTTGGCTGCTTTCCTACAGGAGAGTGTATTTTAGGGAAGATCAGGCGTATGGAGCTGGAAAGAGCTCAGTAAGCTGACTAATCCCTACTGAAACTGAGGGAGGTCACAAGGATAGAAGGTGACTCTCATGATTCAGAGTAAAGAGAGGTACTCTGGGAGAATGGGTGCCTATA
This sequence comes from Neoceratodus forsteri, assembly GCA_016271365.2. Lineage (NCBI taxonomy): Eukaryota > Metazoa > Chordata > Ceratodontiformes > Ceratodontidae > Neoceratodus > Neoceratodus forsteri. Next base: position 545,184,247 of record CM057449.1, read on the forward strand.
TCAAAAGTGGGTTCCTAAGGGAGGACCGGAGGAAGGGGTATGTAGGCAGATAGTAGTTCCTAAGGAGTACAGGAATAAAATGCCTGAAATAGTTCAGTGGATGAGTCACTGTGTGACAACATTCCACCAACAGAAGGGGGCATTATATCGGGCACCTGTGCTTGTGAACCCTGACTAGTCTGTGCAGTTCATTGTACACACGAATGCATCTGATTATAGGCTAGTAGTGGTTCTGAGTCAGGTCACCCAAATGGGGGGAGTCACAAAGATGATTCAGAGCCAACAAGGCAACACCTACAAAAAAAGGCTCAAGTGGCTCAACATGTAGTCCCTTGCAGATAGAAGGGAGAGAGCAATATGATTGAGACCCTCAAATGCTTAAAGGTATTTACAAGGTAAATAGGGAGGGCCTCTTCAGTCTTAATGGGAACAGGTCCACTAGGGGGCATAATCTAAAATTGTTAGGGGGAGGATTTAAGAGAGAGAGATGAGGAAGCACTTTTTCACAGAGAGTGGTGGCCAATTGGAATGAGATGCCAGCTGACTTGGTCTCCCTGAAAAACAATGGATAGCTTCAAGAGAGGATGGGACAGAATGAAGGGGAAAGTTTCTGGTGGAGGAAGGGGGGAGAGGGGAGGAGTGGGAACTTGAGGGTGCTCAGGGGGATTTGGGGGGCAGGTCTCTCTGTAGACACAGTGGGGACCTGCACACTCAAGTGGGCTAGATAGACAATAAGGCCTTTATCTGCAGGCATATTTGTATGTTTGTATGTAATACCCAGTCATGTACCTGAGCAAAAAGCTGCTGCCCAAAGGGGAAGACTACAACACAGTTGAAAGAGAGTGTCTGGGTATAGTCTGGGCTCTGCAGAAGCTGCAACCATATTTGTACGGGAAGGGGCCTTCACACTGGTCACCAACCACAACCCCCTTACATGGTTCCACAGGACCAGGTGGCAAAATCCCAAATTGGTAAGATGGAACCTGGTACTGCAGTTCTGTAACATAGATAACAGACACCACAATGAGACACAGCATGACAATGCAGATTGTTTTTCCAGCCAGTAACTAGTGGCTCAATAAAGAAAGGAGGTGCATTACATAATTAAATTTAATAGTTGAAGAAGTGAGAAAACTGAGGTATAATACAATAGGTAGAGCAAACATGCTAACATGAAAAACATATTTTAGGGTTGCAAAATGATTCCCTTTCATTTCGCTGAGGGAGGGAGATGTGACACTCAGGGATTTTTTTTTTATTTATCTTCTCTATAAAATATGTAAGAAGATGTGTGAGGTATGTGATGAACTGGAATTCATTTTCTTTCAAATTTTCTGTCCCAGGCTTGAGAAAAAAAATTCCTGTGTTCTTACAGAAGGGATTCAGGCTTGTTGTAGACAGCTGAGCCCTTTTGATCTCAAAGAATCTTTGTTTGGGTAACAACAAATGGCTGAGCCCTTTGATATAAAAGAGGCTAGTGTTTACCATAAACAAATGGCTGGGCCAGTTAGATAGTGTCACAACACCACTCAGCAGGTCAGGCCCTCTGTTCCCACAATGCCAAACTCCAAGCACAGTATTGTGAACAGTTAACAGAACAGGATAACCCTCCTGTCTGTTTTGTGGGTTTGAATCAAACTTTGGTCTCAAGTTCTGGAGGTATTCAAACTGTGAACCTCTTGCTAGCGTACCCAATGCACAGGCTCAGATAATTCTGCTCTTCGGGGGGGGCAGATATCTTTCACCTATGGGCACCTAACCAGGTGTACAAAATGAACCCTTAAATACTCTATGAAAGACCTCAGAATAAACTCTTACCTTTTCCCAGTTTGGTAAAACCAGTAAGCTTTGTACAGTGTCATCTTTAACCATATATGCTTCCCTTGTCAAAGAAAGAATTTCAAAGGCCCACTAGGTAGTCTCTAAAAATAGAGGTTTACTTAAAATAGATAAAAAATGTAAAATGTAAAACACAGAACCATATATCATAAAACATACAATCTTTTTAAAACAATAAGGCTTAAAAAGTGCAAATTCCTACCAATAATACACTTAGACCTGTCTACCTAATGTATTCTTGTCTTCTTATAGTGCTGTAGATGTTTCTTTTTTCAGAGTCCAAACATGTGTGTGTGTTACAGCATAATTAAAACACTGTCTTGACCTTGCCTTATCCATGATGTCACCCAGCTCCTCCTCTGTTTATTAAAAATTATACAATCAGGATGTCTTGTGTCAGGAGATAAATTAATAAGTGACATCAGCAGAAAAAACGTGTTTCCCCATATGACTTCCCAATTAAGTCTGTAATTTTCCAAGTCCTTTCTTTCATCCATGAGCAGCATCCTCTCTCAAGGACATCAAAGGACTTTTATGACATAGCACCTAAGTGCCATAACCTGTATTCTTCCCCTAAACGCCATAAAAGTTTATGATTTCTAGCCTAGCAGCTGACAAGCTACAATTAAGCTAGATAAGCAGGAGATCCTAATTTAGGTCTCTTCTAGCCTGTTATTATCTCCTGGCTTTTATCTTTTAGCTGAAACAGCATGTCTCATGAGAGACACTCAATAACACATTTTTATATTACAAAAATCATAGATTAATCAGAACCAGCTGTACAGGCATCACAGATAGCACCCTGCTAGCTATGAGCTGAAGAACAATTGAACAGCATCTAAACCCACACAACCAATTTGGACTGGTTCTGTCTTGGAGGTGGGCTGAAAGATCAAAGAACTGTACAGGGTGTGATGTACGAGAGGCAGCACAGATGATGCGGGCAAAGGGTCCAGCTTCATAGGAAGTTTTCTGTCCCTGTATTTCTGTTATGAAAGTCAGTCTTATTTTTGGGATTTGGGAAATCACACCATCACTGTCCAGTTTTCTAAGACACACTAGTTATCAGCTGTAGTAAGCTTAACTATCTACCTAGAAGAGCTTAGTTAGCCTATTCTGCGTGAAGTCCATCTGTTCAAATGTTTTGTTTTCCATTTCTTTTTTTTAATTTCACTTTTATGCTCCTGTATTGACAACCTACCCCATGCCCCTTTCAGACTTGATGCTCCTGCACCAACCATGTCACCCTGCCTTCTACTAGGGCTTATTCATCTCTCAGCAGCCCCCTGTAGTATTCCCTTCTTGTGGTGGAGGTCAGCAGGGTGGGCCCAAGTTCTTGCCAAAATTTTAGGTTCTGCTCATTACTGTGAGGCTGCCTAAGTTGGTGGGGGGGTCAGTGAGCAGGGTGGTGACCGTTATACTGCCATGATTATTTTTTTATCCCTTCCCCCACAGAGACACCAGCTGTGGGTGGAGTGATGCAGAGTGTCAGTGACCGTCCCAGCTAATGGGCATCTCTTGCCCAAGCTGCGGTGGCAGTCACATGGTGGAACAAACCCCCCTTCCTTCCCATTGGAGGAAAGCATCCTGCAGGATGCTCAGTCCTTCTCTCCCTGGCCAGCCCTCAGTGACTCAGGCACATTCCTGGTTGCTGGCATTGTCTTGTAAGGTGCCTAGCACCTCAGTCCTCTGCATCACTGGACTGGCCTATGTTTTTCCTTTGTGTGTTGTACTATACTCCTCTAGTCTTTAGAGTGTATAATCCTGTACCATGTGTAAATATTGTGGAGTATTAAATATTATTGGAATCCACTTCATGCACTCTGTGACTGTGTTTCAAAGGTATACATAACCTGGGGTAATTGGCAGTTCCATGATCCATTTCCAAAGAAGTAGGCTACTAAACAGTCCAAACCAAAGTGCTCTCAGCTGTGACTAAATGGGTGGGTTGTGTGTCCTTTGAGAAAATCACTGTAATATGTGAGGAATGGCCATGGTAGGACTCTGAGCTAAAGATACCCTGAGTGTAAGTCAAGGTGGGTGGTGCAGCACATCAAGGTGCTCATTCAGGCATTTAAAGGGTCATGAAAACTGGTAGCACAGTGTGGGCTGAGTTCTTGGAGAATCTGTCTGTGACAGTACCATACAAAATGTTGTGTATACTCCTTCTAAGTTTTCTTAGACAATATATGTGCTCCCTTAAATTAAAGAACCCAGGTGGCTTCTTTGAGGAAAAAGAATAAATTAAAATAAAGGAAAACTTTTTAAAACTACACAGGAAGTAGTCATTAGTAAACTTGATAATTCAACATATCATATTCTTAATGTCTGTGGTTATATTTCAATTGCACCCTGAGGCAACACTATCTTCATTTGTTAATGAATCACACAGACTTGAAATCTGTAAGGTTTGGAGGGTTTAAAGAGGATTTATGTAGATCATGCTGCAACAACTCACACAACTGTGGTCTCCATGTCTATTCTCTTGGAGTGATGTTCTGATCTAGTAAGGCATTCCACATGGGAAGGGCAGCCACAGAAAAGGCAATTTCACCTGATGACTTCAAATTGGAATGGAGACACACCAACAGATTCTCAACTGCTGACTGAAGTGGTTGAACAAATTTATATTAGAATAGGTCTTTTATGTAGTTGGGACCAAACTGTTTCAAGTGCCATGCATAGTGAATGTGTGCATCATTACCACAGCTTCTGCCCACAGCAGGCTCCTAGAAGCAAAGGGAGATAGCATGTCCCAAACAGGATAGTGCCATCACTTCTGAGAGTGACATTCAGTGGCCAGCATGCTAATGACCACATGCTGTATGGAATGCACAGTTCTAACGAGCAAGTTGCATGTTATTATGTGGCCACTAATGGCCCTGCACAAAGTCTCCTTGCACAAATACTATATGTGGAGAGTTGTGTAGCACCTCAGCCAATTCCACAATGGAGCCCTACCTACTTATGCAATTACTGGCAGTCTAGCAGGCCATCTCCTATACACAACCCCTGTTGGCACTGTGTAACTACACTAACACCCTTCCCTGGCAATCTAGAGAACCACCTCACCAAATCCAGTTTTGTGGAAATGTACTGAAACTTATTGCTGGTAGTTTAGTGTTACCACCTGAATGATTGCTGTTAAAGCCTCCCCTTCCCAGCTCACCAACTGAGCACTCACCACCCAATCCCCATTTTCCCCCAGATCCATCCATCCATCCATCCATCCATCCATCGGTGAGCCATCATCAGGTCCAAAGACACAGACCAGCACAGACACTCTGCTCACCTCCTTGGCTGGCTGTCATGTAAGTGACAGGGAGTGAGTGCACACATACTGTAGAAACAGCTGTTTCTATAGTACATGTGTGTTTAGTCCTAGTCCATTAGATGGCTGCTGGCCAAGGTTGTTAGTAGAGGGTTTGTACCAGTTGTCATCTGAGGACCTGATGATGATTTACTTATAGATGGATGGATGAGTCAGAGGCTGATGAGGAGTGTGGTTGGTGTGTGCTCAGTAGGTTGGCCATGAAGGGCTCACTTTGACTGTGATCTGGTGGGGGTTAAAACAAGATTACCAGGGACAGACTTCTGTAGTTTTACCTAATATTGGATTTGGTGAGGGAGGGGGTCCACTAGACTGACAAGGAAGGGCTTCAGTGCAGTTCCACAATACAGGCAGGGAGTGGGTAAGGAAGGGATGGCTGCTAGACAGCCAGGATTGGGATCTTTAATATTACACAGTAAAATTATTGTGCAGTACAAACAGCAGTCAGGGGCAGAAGGACCACTAGACAGCTGTAGCTGAGAGAGAAAGCAGCCACCAGCTTCCTTAAAGCAAGGAGGTGATTTCATAGAGTACACTAAACTGAATTCTTAATTTTGGAGCCTGTGTAAGTAAGTAGAAGTCAATGTTTCAGTTCTCTGTTTTTGGGGCTGACTTTACTTAGTGTAACTTATTTGCCAAGGAGGAACTCTAGCTGGGAGAATATTTGCAGTCAGTTGTGACTAGACCTTTTGCTTAAACTCTATCAAATAGGTGTCTGAAAGGAAGGAAGGCACTCTCTGGGGTGGTGGGTCAGAGTTGTAGTTAATTGTTTCTGGAGGGCACAGGCTTAGTCCCATCCACCCCACCCTGCCCCTCACCCCACCTGCCCCAAGCACATCATTTCCTTTATATCATGGGTTCTGACATCACTTCTCCAAAAGAGCAAAGGACATACACCTGTTCATATCCTTAAGAGCACAGCACATTGAATAGGGGGTAAACACACTCATACACTTGCACACACTAAAAAAAAAATAAAAAAAAATAAAACATCTTAAACAGAAAGGGAAACAGACGTGTGGGGAGTGGTGCAATGCACTGGCTGTGGAGTGGCAGTCTTCTGAGAGACATTCTGAAGGCTGCATTACTGCCCTATTTGCAAGCACCTCTCTGGTCTGAGGGAGGAGGTTGTCTGTCTCTATGCTGACCTGACAAGGATTCAGGAAACCACCTTCCTCCACCCATGGACCTCCCAGGCCACCACCCCTGCCTCAGAGGTTGCCAAGAAAGAGGAGCAGTTGGACCACGGTAGGCTCAGGGAGAGTGAGGATGGTGGAACAGAACCGCATCCCTCCAGTTGTGCCTCTCCACAATTCATTCACCGTTCTGGTGGAGCATGGTTCCTCTATGGAGGCACCCACAGTGAAGACCAAGGAGGATGCTGGGAACCTCCACAAAGGAGACTCACAGGAGGGTGGCACAGGACCCCACAGGGAAAGGAAACAACTCCTGGTGGGGGACTCAATCATTAGGAGGGTAGAGCTGGGGGAGAGGGAGGGGAAAAGGAGGTAAGGTGCCTGCCCAGTGCCATGGCTTGGAGGGACAGGAAGTGAATCCTCAGGATCATGGGAGCAGCTGCACAGGGGAGGGAGCTGGATGTCATTGTTCACCTAGGGACAACGGACCTGGCTGGGAATGGGATCAGAGCAGTGCAGCAAGAGTTTGTGGAGTTCAGGAGGGGCCTTAGATAAGTAGCATGCACAGTAACTTTCTCAGAAGTGCTGCCTGTCTATGGAATGGGTGAGGCTGGGGTACTCCACACCATGGGATTCAATGACTGGTTGAAAAACTGGTGCAGAGCTCAGGGATTTGGCTTCATTGGGGACTGGGGGTCCACCTGGAGGGATACAGACCTATATTGGTGTGATGGTCTGCATCTGTCCAGGAGGGGAACCAGAATCCTAAGTGATAGGTTTAAATGTTTCATTGGCAAGCATTTAAACTAGGCAAGGGGGGAGGCACTGAAGAGAAGCGGGGAAATCCCAGCCCACCCCCAACAAAACAGAGTAGTTAGTGAAGTAGAAACAAAGGTAGAGAAGTCAATAGGGAGCAGAACTGGGGTAAATCCAGAAAAAGACAAAGGCAGTAAGGACAGGAATGGGCCTAAAAGGGGTAAGACCATCAAAAAATGGAGGGTGATGAGTACCAATGCCCATGGTCTGTGTAACAAGCTCCCTGAACTAGTGACCTTGATGGAAGAGGGGTGCCTGGATATCATGGCAGTCACAGAAACATGGTACACAGAGAACCATGACTGGGATGTCAACATATCAGGGTACGCAATCTACAGGAAGTACAGGGAGGGTAAAAGAGGAGGAGAAGTAGCTCTCTACACAAGGGAAGGAATCAAAGCAACAGAACTGAAAGGCAAACAAGGAGGGGAGGAGGCACTGTGGGTCACCCTGAAGACAGGAAATGGCAGCACAATCTGCACAGGGGTTGTTTACAGACCCCCATCTCAGGGGGAGGCAATGGACAAGGAAATGATAGAAGGAATCCTTAGAATGGCAGAAAAAGGAGAGATATTGTTGAGGGGGGGCCTGAATGTGCCAGATGTTAACTAGAACACCTTTACTGCAGCCACATCCAAGAGCAGGGTCATTCTTGATGCCCTACAGGGGGCTTTGCCTCAGACAGCTAGTGTTGGAACCCACTCGGGAGGGAGCAGTCATAGACCTGGTGCTCTTAAATGGGGATGGATAGAGGATCTTTAGAAGTGGGTAGCCATCTGGAACAAGCAACCACCAAACAGTGTGGCTCACAATAAACACAGCTGTAGAGTTAAGCCATACAAAAGCCAGGGTGCTGGACTTTAGGAGGGCTGACTTTGGCAAAATGGGAGCGTGCCTCAGAAAAGCACTAGAAACAGGTAAGAAGGAGGGGTGGAAGAAGAATGGGGAAAAATCAAAACTGCCATCACAGAGGCAACATGCCTTTGTGTAAAGCAAATCAACAAAACAAAATGAAGGAAAAAGCCACTATGGTTCTCAAAAGAGGTGGCAGGGAATGTTAAGGAGAAAAGGATAGCATTCAGAAAATATAAGGTAACACAGAAGGAGCAGGGCAGAGAATTATATCAGTTAAAGCAGAAGGAGGCAGGGAAATCAGTCAGAATAGCAAAGACCCAAACTGAGGAAAAGATAGCCAGCTCTGTTAAGAAGGGCAATAAAACCTTTTATAGGTACATTAGGGAGCAAAGAAAGACCAAGGAAGGGATACTGAGGCTTAATAAAGGGGAGGGAATGTGGGCAGAGGGTGACATTGAAAAAGCAGGGATACTGAATAAATACTTTTACTCAGTATTCACAAAAGAAGAGGAGGGGGAGGTACCTAAACCAAACAGTAGAAACACTCTGGATAGGGTGTCGATACCAGTCCATTCACAGAAGAAAGGGTTCTGAAAAAACTCTTAAAACTGAAGGTGAACAAAGCAATGGGGCCTGATGGGATTCACCCCAGAATTCTAAAAGAACTAAGGGGAGAACTTGTGACACCACTGACTACCCTATTTAACAAATCATGGGAGGATGGGGTGGTACCGGAGTACTGGAGGAGGGCAGATGTGATTCCTCTTCACAAAAGTGGGAGCAAAGCAGAGGCAGGAAACTACAGACCTGTTAGTTTGACCTCAGTGGTATGGAAAATGATGGAATCACTTCTGAAGGAAAGAAGTGTTGAGTACCTAGAGGCCAGCTGGGCACAGGACCCAAGGCAGTATGGATTCACAGTGGGAAGGTCTTGTCAGAGGAATCTAATAGATTTCTTTGACTGGGCGATCAAAACAGTAGACCATGGAGGATCTACCCAGACTTTAGCAAGGCATTTGACACAGTCCCACACAAAAGATTAATAAACAAGTTAGCCAGCCTTGGAGTGTGTCCAAAGGTGGTAGCCTGGGTAAAACATTGTTTGGACAACAGGACGCAGAGAGTTATAGTAAACAGAGTCCACTCTGAAGAAAGGGGGGTTACTAGCAGGGTACCGCAGGGTTCAGAACTAGGACTGATCCTCTTTAATGTCTTTTTAAGTGACATTGTGGAGGGACTGGAAGGAAAAGTATGTCTCTTTGCAGACAACACAAAGATCTGCAACAGGGTTGATACACTAGGTGAGGTGGAAAGGATGAGAAGGGACTGGGCAAGGTTGGAGGAATGGTCAAATGTATGGCAGTTTAGAATCAATGCAAAGAAGTGTAAAGTAATGCACCTGGGAAACAAAAACCCAGGGGATATGTATACAGTGGGGGGTGAGATACTAACAACAACAAAATGGAAAGGGATCTAGGGGTAGCCATAGCTGACGACCTAAAAGTGGGCAAGCAATGTGAGAAGGAAGGAAGTAAGGAAGGCTGGGGGATACTGGGATGCATAGGGAGAGGAATCACCAGTAGAAAACAGGAAGTTGTTATCCCTCTGTACAGACACTTGGTGAGACCCCATCTGGAGTACTGTGTGCAGTTCTGGAGACCCCATCTTTGCAAGGACATAGACAGGATGGAGGCTGTCCAGAGGAGGGCAACTAAAATGGTGCAAGGTCTGCACCAGAAGCCATACGCAGAGACTAAAGGAGCTTAATATGTATACCCTCAAGGAAAGGGGGGGGGGCATGATAGAAACTTTCAAGTACCTCAAGGGACTCAACAAAGTCTAAGAGGGTAACATCTTTCAGAAAAAGAGATGTGCAAGAACAAGGGGGCACAATTTGAAGGTAGAGGGAGGACATTTCAGAGGTAACGTGAGGAAGTATTGTTTCATGGAGAGGATTGTAGATGCTTGGAAAGGCCTTCCTGAGGATGTCATGGGGTCAAAAACTATGGATAAATTCAAGAATGCATGGGACAGACATAAGGCAATTCTAATGGGAGAGGGTAGGAGGAAATAGGCTGTTGGTTAACTAGGATCTGCAGCTTATCCATTAGGTAGGCAAATGGGCAGACTAGGTGGGCCAAACGGTCCTTATCTGCCGTCAAATTCTATGTCTCTATTTTTCTATGTTTGGGACCTGCAATATACAGTTGCTCTGTACTGATGGGAATGTGGCAGGTGGCAGCATGGGTCACCTGCACCAGTGCTTTCAGGTGTCATGCTGGTCATGCACCATTATAGGGACTGATAAAATCAGGGTTTTGTAAGTGTTAACAAGCGCTGCATTGGAGCCTGTTATTGCTTACAAAACCCTTAAATATACCACTGCATCCTTTATGCAAGAGGACACCCCATTTGCATGGGCTCAGTAGTGTATTCTACAACTTAGCATTATCTACTGTGCACAGTGCGAGGTAATACTTTAGCTACTGCCCCAGATGTGCTATGTTCAGTTAGTGTGGCACTATGCCTATTAACGCCACTTTAACCTTTATATATAGGTGGCCATTATGTGCTTACTCTGCTTCTCCCTGACAAACATGACAGTATCACTCTTAACATTTAGGTATTTAATAAGATAGTTTCCATTAAAAGGACACCTAAACAGAAATGTGACATGTTTATTTTTTAAAATCAGGCTACATAACCCATTAAAGGCAAGTCTGTTGTTTACATGAATGCTGAAACTGCATTTATTTAATTTGGATAAATGCAGTTTTGCAGCATTTAAAAAATGTAAACAACAGCTTCTCCTGATTCAGATATCCCCCCTTTTGGTTCCCTAAAATGGTTGCCAAAGTGCAGTGTGATAACATCGAAGAGGAGAGAGCCTGATCAGTATGAGCTTTGCTGTAGCAGCCCTTCATGCAGTAGTACACTGTTCTCCATTACGCTTACTACCAGTTTGTTGAAAGGTGTAAAAATCATCATGTAACCTATGTATTAGTCATACTAATGCAGAAGTTAAGTGATGATTTTTTTAAAGTTTGTAAATTGCAATATCCGGGAACGACTACTGGTTTTACATGCCAAAATCCACGGTCACTGCTGCAAGCTTCCTTGCATATGTTCACTAATGTCTTAATCCTCAGGCACCTATTTTTTTAATACCTGGTAGCCTAGTGGGAGAAACTGAGAGAGTGCAAAAGATTTATGTCACACACAGAACTCTGCTGATTCTGCCATCATAACCTGAGTTACTGCCCCCTACTACATCCTGTCTGTAGCATCACCCTCCTCCACCTCCACATGCCCAATTCCCCAGCTATTTCCATGTTTTATAATATATTCATAAAAATTACCAGGTGGTCTGGTGAGACACACAGAAAGCCCTAACTGTCCCTGGAAGTGTTCTAGTTTCTACTCCCACTGAAACTGCTGCTCACCCCCCCCACACCTGCCACTGCGTCCCATCTCTGTAGTAACACCATGGTAGTGCAAGTAACCTACAATACCCCTGCTGTGTCCCCACTTCTTTACTTGTACTTATAAAAAAAATTACCCGGTGGTCTAGTGGGAAAAATGGACATAGCCAAACAACGTGGTCCCACAAAGATCAATTAATGCTGCTGAGCTGATGCCATGTCCTGAGCTCACAGAATCAACCCACACCCCATTGCAACTGTACTCCTATTCATTCTCCTTGAAATGTCTATTTCCACTGTATGCTCTTAACATGTAGGAGAATTAGACACTTCATGGAGCATCGATCGGAGTACAGTTTCCAGTGGGGAGGGGGTGGGGTCTGTGAGCTCCGGTTGTGTCATCGGCATGGCAGCAACATTAAGAGATCCTTGTGGGACTGTGTTGTTTGGCTCTCTCCATTTCTCCCACTAGACCACCAGGTAGTTTTTTTTTATAACTACAGAAACAGGGAAACAAGAGGGGAATTGTAGGCTACTTGCACTAGGATGGTATGAACTTACAACACAGATGGGATGTGACAGCAGATGGAGGGTGAGCTCCTGTTCCAGCGTGAGTAGAAACCAGAACACTTCCTGGGACAATTAGGGCTCTCTGTGTCTCCCACTAGACCACCAGGAAATGTTTATAAATATATTAGAAAGAAGGACATAGCTGGGGAATCGGGCATGTGGAGGAGGGTGATGCTACCGATGGGAAATGGTAGGGGTGGTAACTCTGCATATGGCAGCAGATTCAGCAGAGATCTTTGTGTGATATAGATCTTTTGGGCTGTCTCAGTTTTCCCCGCTAGAACACCAGGTATTAAAAAAATAGGTTCTGGAGGACTGGGACATTAGTGAACATATGCAAGAAGACTGGGGTGACTAGGGATGTTGGCAGACCTCTCATATGAATTCCACAGAGCGCTATGATTTTCACACTCAGATTTACCCTTGCTCCTCACAGGTTTACTAATGTTCCTCATAATATTAGAGCCATTTCTGGACACTCAAACTATTAAATCATTGAACTAAGTTGATAGAAACATTCCTTATTACTAACTATATGGGGCCCACTATCTGTAGACATAATATTGTTTAAAATAAGAAAGTGCTACACACTCTGGCCCTTTGCTATGATTTTTGAATGCCAGTGCTGTGATTTTTAATGCTGAGAGGTTGAGAGGTTTGGATGTTGGTGTTTAAAACCAGAAGTTGTTTCTGGGTATTGCAGTTTACAAACTTTTAAAAAAATCATCACTTAATTCATGTATTAGTATGAATAGTACATAGGTTACGTGATGACTTTTACACCTTTTAACAAACTGGTAGTAAAATTGATGGAGAACAGTGTACTACTGCATGAAGGGCTGCTACAGCAGTGCTCATGCCGATCGGGTCTCTGCTCTTTGATGTCATCATGCTGCACATCAGCAGCCATTTTAGGGAATCCGAAGGAGGGAGATTTGAATCCGGGGAGGCTGTTGTTTACATTTGTTAAATGCTACAAAACTGTATTTATCCTAATTGAATAAATGCGGTTTCAGTGTTCATGTAAACAGTAGGTTTGCCTTTAAAGGGCTATGAAGCCAGAATTAAGAAAAACAACATGTCACATTTATGGGTTTGGGTGTCCTTTAAAGTTTTTTGTGTGGTACATAAACACTAACTAGAAAACTTCACACAGCATGTAGATTTCGAAAGCCATCATACAGCGGGGAGATTTTCAAAACCTTCATGAAGGAGTTCTGTATGAATGTTTTCTAAAACCCATTGTATTAGCACATAGATTTTGGAAACCGTTGTGTAGCGCATAGATTTTAAAACACACTGTGCAGTACGCAGACTTTTTTTTTTACCAATTATTTTACCAGGTGAGACACACTAAGCTGAAAGCTTGTTTGCAGGTGCAACCTGGGAGCACAAGGAAGTTAAGTGACTTGCTCAGGGTCACACAGTATGCAAGTGGGGGCTGTGGGATTCAAACCCAGGTCTCCAGATTTGCAGCTCAGAGCCTTAAACCACTGCGCCATACTGCCTCCTCTTAGAGAACTGTTGTGTAAAGTAGTTATGTAAAATATTTGTGCACCACGCATATTTTCAAAAAAAGTTTTGGGGGATTCCTGTGCAAACATTTTGGATTAGATATGTGCCTTACTTCATTGAACAGAAGCTGCAGCTTCTATTCAAACTTTACTGTTTATCTATGGTTTGTATTCATGGGTAGCTTGTATTTGAGGATTGCTTTTACTGAAAAATCACATTTTTAATGCTGACAATAAAAATTCCACATCCTGGATTTGGTCTACTTTATAGGTCTACTTTATATCAAAAAAATATAGCAAACATCAACTAAGGTAATACATTTTAAAAATACAATTATTACATTATTTACAGAGATACAAATCACAGAGTCCCACTTGCTGTGTTTTATCTGACATGACCTTAACCCTGACTAGAAGCCATGGCTTGTATTTCAGGGAGGCTTTTATTCATGTTATTGAATTACATTCCCAGAACTACAAAGGCACTACCTTTGGAACAGAATCTTGGACAAACTTGAAAATTTCAACTTTCAAATCAGCATAATTTTCCCATTTGAGTTCAGCAAAAAAAAGTGTCTTAAAATTGATAATTTTAGTGTATTTACATTAAGGGAGGCAGTATAGCGCAATGGTTTAAGGCTCTGAGCTACAAATCTAGTGACATCCAGCAGACCAGACCTGGGTTTGAATCCCACAGCTTCCACTTGCATACTGTGTGACCCTGAGCAAGTTACTTAACTTCCCTGTGCTCCCAGGTTGCGCCTGTATAAAAGCCTTCAGCTTAGTGTGTCTCACTTGGTTAAATAACTAAACCAAAAAAAAAAAAAAAAGTACAGTAGCACTACCATACAACTGTAATTTGCATATCAAGTCGATGCAACTTGCATGCAAACTACTCATTTGTATTTTGAATGACTCAAACTGTCTTTTTTCATTAATCCAGCTTCGTTCTGCGCACTGCACTGGCTTCCACAGCCCCACCCACTGCTCACCCCACTGTTTTGGCCAGCAGGAATCTCTGCAAGGCAGGGTTTCAGAGTGTTAAAGGACCATCATTTATCAACTCAATGTAATTGGGTTTTGCTCTGCATTCTTGCCTTGCTCATGTGATGGCAGATGGATCCCTGACAGGCCTTGCAGGCACACAATGTCCCCTATGGAGGAGGCAAGCTCCCTGGCCCACATAGGGAGCTTTCCTCCTGTATAGGGGAGGCAAGATCCCTGGCTCCCACAGCGGTTGTGTGGTGGCAGAATCTGGCATCATTCTGCCCCAGCTAGCAAAGCTGCCACATGACCATGGTTCCCCAGCCTCCTGATCCAAAGGAAAGGTTCAATCTGGTATAATAAAGCACAGCAAAAGGATGACCAGTTTTCATCCACTGCTACTCAAAACTGTTTACATGTAGCATGATGTGGCATCGCAAAAGAAAATAGTAGTAGTGGAAGGAAGCACACATTTCTGCTTACCAAGGGGCTCACTGGATACCTTGTGTACTAGAGTGGGTAGGGAAACCCTATAAACTGGTATGTGTCTGTACAGCATACTTATTTTTTTTTTTCAAACTCTTTTTTATTCACCCCTTACCTCCAAACTCTCTCCAGCTACCTCCTGGATCCACAGTCTCTACCTCTGAACATGGCTCAGTAGTCACAGGCTCCTCTCTGGCACTGGGCACCCTCCCAGGTCTACCCTCTGGGAAAGGGCCGCCCCCACTTCTTTAACTATTGAGTCACTGGGCCAGAAAGATGGGGGGAGACAGCCTGAGAGCCAAGCCTGTATCAGGGAGTGGAGGGAGGCACCTTTACCTATCAGAGATGTGTTTTTTTGTGTGCTATGTCCACTTGTGGAGCCTGGCTTCCAAGGCAACGCATGCCATGGCTCCACCCCCTGGCATACGCCATGACACTCGTTCAGCAACCCCCAGCCTCCGCCAGAGGGCACTTATTGAGCATTTGCTACCCCAACCCTCCCTGGGGAAGAGAGAGCAGTCCTCCGGATGCTCAATCTCTCCCCCCCCCACTGACCCCCAGCCACCCAGGTCCATTCTCGAACCGGTCACCGTGTGACTCAAGGATTGACATCCAGCGCCTCAACCCTCTGCGCCACCGGGCCAGCAGCATACATATTTCATCTCTGCTTATGAAGCAGGGGTGACTTAATGGACCTAGAGTACCTTCTGATCTTAAAACTACTACAGTATGTTACTATGTATAAAATGAAATCTTCATTGACTGCTATACAAAATTGTTTACATGTAGTATAATGTAGCATAGCAAAAAACTACTGATTTCACCCACAAATGTAAATAAAGTTTCTTTACACAAGTCTACCTGTGAAATGTATTGCATATTATTCCTACTGCTACTCAAAGTGTTCAGGGTTCAGGTACTATAACATGGCTCTGCGAAAATGCTTTTCTCAAGGATAACAAGCATTGATCAATGCTGACTGCTTGCTTGCTTGTATTTGCTTTACTACTCATAAGTCTCACAAGCCCAAATGATGAAGATCTCTTGCTTCAGGGGTTTGTGCCCTAACCACTAATGTAATGCTGCCTCCTGCACTTCCCTGTACTTCAAAAGCTAAGAGCATCCTTTTCCTGGTTGCATTTAGTCCCTCTACAAATATGAATAATAAATGTCTGCTTTGCAGGTGGGAGGCACTGTGCAATCATTTGCATTTACTACTGTAGTAAGTGCGATCAGGCTACCTAAACTAATTTTTCTTCTGAATGGCTTTTAGAGTGAAAATTTTCCTTTGCTTAATTAGAGGCCCGGCAGTGACAGAGGATAGGTTGTGCATGTACTGTGCAGTGCACTTTCTATGCTATTTGAATAGCTTGATCATGAAGACAACCTAGAGAGAAACTGGGCCACAAAATTCCTTAAATAGCTGTTTTTTTAAGTTGTTTTTTTTAGGTGGGAATACTCCACAATACAGAAGACTGTGTTTCTTAGTGGCTTACATCATGGGAAACCATAGAGAGAATAGTGGTAGTGAAACATACTGCTTTTGCTGTCACTGATATCTTCTTCCCACCACTCATCAGCTCCTAATGTGCTCTGGTCTTGCACGCTTCAGTTGCACTTGCAGCCAGCCCAAAACATGTACTAATTTTGCCAGCATAGGTCTACACTCAATCAACTAAACAAATTCTTCCCTGCTGGCAGGAGCTGAGATTGACAAAGGGAATAGATTTTGGGGGTGGGTGGAGATAGAGAAACAGGAAGAAAGGATATTATTTTACCAGGAAAGGAGGGTGTAGTTTGGAGATAATGCAGAGTGTGTGTGTGTGTGTGTGTGTGTGTGTGTGTGTGTATTGGGGGTGTTCTTTTCTACTGAGGCCTGCTAACAGAGAGTGAGGGTTGGGCATGATGCAGAGGGAGGGAGCAGAAGGGTGTTTTTTTTTTTGCTGAGGCCGGAAAATGGAGGGGTGGGGTTTGACATGATAAAGAGGAAGGCAGCAGGAGGGCTTTTCTTTCCACCGGGGCTGGGGAAATGGAGGGTGGGAGTTGGATATGATGCAGAGGGAGGGAGCAGGTGGGTTGTTTTCTTACCCCAGGAGTCAGGATGGGAAAGAGAGGATGGGGGTTGGACTTGACACAAAGGGAGGGAGTGTGAGGGGTTTTCTTTCCCACTAAGGCTGGGAAATGAAGGGCGGGGAGTCGACATGACACAGAGGGAGAGAGGGATTGGAAGGATTTTTTTCTTACTTCTAGAGTTGGAAAGGGGAAATGGAGGGTGGGGTTGGTTATCACACAGAGGGAGGGAGTGGGAAGGGTTTTCTTTTCACCAAGTTCATAAAATGTGTGGTGGGGGGTGGACATCACACAGAGGAAAGGGGTAGGAGGTTGTTTTCTTACACCAGGAGTCTGGACGGGAAGTGGAGGGTGTGGTTTTGAGATCACCAGAGGGAGGGAATGGGAAGGTTTTCTTGTACACCGAAGCCTTGAAATGAAGAGTGGGGGTTAGACATTATACTAAGGGAGGGAAGGAGGGAGCTAGAGGGTTGTATTTGTATGCTTGGAGTTGGGACAGGAAATGGAGGGTAGGGATTGGAGGTCATGCAGAGGGAGTGAGCTGGCAGTTTTATTTTTTTTTCCAAAGTAGGTCTGATAGGTTGACGGGGATCTGGCTGCTGTTGCTGCTCTGCTGGCTGCTGGCTGGCTTCTTGCACATGAAAGGATCCGGCCACACTCTGATTGACACGGCTGCCTCCTTTCAACCATGCAGAGTATCTGCCCAACAGCCAGTCTAAACAACTTCTCCATCGGTCGGCGCCTCGTTGGGCTGTGAATGGCAGGCTTCCTACAGGCTCACATGCATTGGATGCTACACTGGATCAACACCTAAACTTCTCTGGATATTTTATTTATTTATTTATTTTATTTCGTTTTTGTTGACCGGGTAAGTGCACTAGACAAATCCTGCCTATTTTCAGGCACGGCCCGGGGGAAGGGGATACAGATGAATGCCAACTGACCTTGAACCAGATCAAGCTGTTTGTGGTATTTTTAGTGAAATGAGGGAAATTTAGCCAGGACACCGGGGAAATTCCCCTACTCTTTTCGATAAGTGCCATGGAATCTTTAACATCCACCTGAACTACCACCAATCCAGGCAGATGGGACCTCGGTTTAACATCTCATCCGAAAGGCGGCACCTCAGAAGTGCAGCACCCTCTCATGCTGCACTACAGTGTCAGTACTGGGATATTAACCCAAGTGCCAGATGTGGGAAGTGAACCCACAGCCCTCTGATCTCCCAGCCTCAGAGGTGAGTGTGCTACCTAATGAGTGATTGACACTGACACTATTCAGAAAAAACTGCGCCCCAAGCTTGTTGCTCTGTTCAGGAACCGTAGATGCATCCCTCCTATGGCTAGGCATGAACTTGTTCAGAAGATGATACTGCACAGTTTCAACTACTGTGATATAGTTTATGGCATTGCCCCTAAGTCCTCCCTGGCCAGACTGGAGACCCTCTTAAATTCCTTCTGCCACTTTGCCCTGAATGCCCCCCCTTGCACCCACCACTGTGATCTTTATTGTGCCCCATCCTTTCCCTCTCTTACAAATAGACAACTCTCCCACTGTGCTAAATTCACCTCCAAGCACTGGTTGGGTGAGCTCCCTTCTACCTAACCTCCTCCTTTATAACAACCTCCGCATCCTCACATTCGCTTAGATCAACTGACTTCTGCACCCTGGTAGTCCCCCACAGATCCACCCTAATTGGCTAATCTGCTTACTCTCACCACCTCTCAAAAATGTGGAATTCACTCCCCCTCAAATCCGGCACTCATCCTCCGCCTACTCCTTCAGCTCTGCCCTCATAAATTACCTTGCGCCTAGCTGCTCCTGTGACATCCCTCCCTAATTCTCTCTTATAAGCCCTGGATAAACCCTACCCCTCTATCGTCACCTTCATTTTACCCTATGCACCCCCATCCCCCCAAATTTCTAGCTCTCCTCCCCTTCCCCCAAATTGCTCCCCCTCACTGGCCTCCCTTGCTCTCTCACAGAATGTGATGCCAAATGCTCTACATAGGTCCTTCTCCTACCCCCAGGGGCTTGTATCCCTCATCTACTCCCCCTTTTCTTTCACGTAAGCACTTGTTTACTTACTAACCCAGCACTTATTACTGTTCACTTTTTCTACATGTTATGCACAACTCTGTTTTAACACTGTTTATAACGCCTGCCTTACAACTGAATGTAAATGTTGATCTTGTAACTTGAATGTAACTTGAACACGAATATTCCTCTCCTCCCACCTCACCCCTCCCTCTCCTTTCCCCCTCTCACCGCCCCCCTTTTCTTTTCTTTTATGTAAGCACTTGTTTACTTATTAACCCAGCACTTATTATTGTCCACTCTTTCTACCTATTCTGTGCAACACTGTTGTACCACTGCTTGCAACACCTGCCCTTGAACCGTATTTTAATGTTGATCTTGTAACTTGAATGTTTAATTTTTCACTCCTGTTGTATCCCTTCTCCCCATGTCGCACCGGGAAACGAGTGACTTGTTGCTCAGTGTGCCTTCCTGGTGAAACATTTCAATAAATAAATAAATAAACACTGCCACACCTTCCCAGCCCTACTTTCCAAGTAGAAACAATAGGCTTGCTTCATGCATGCAAGCAGACATAAAAAGTACAGTTAAAAACATAATAAAAGTACATCAACACTATGGACAGACACAAATAGTCATAGAACATGTGTACTGCATGCAGAAACAACCAGCCCATAGGCATGTCCTATATGCCCAACATCTAAAAGAGGCCAATGGCTAGCAAACATAATACTTTGTTTTCTAGATGATTAAAATTGCATCATAATTGCTACTCATTGCTACTCAGAGTGAGTTTTACTTTTCAGAAGTCTCTGCATATACATGTTTAGATAGCATTATCCCTGCTAATCACACATCAGTTTGTAAAGTGAGTCCTGAGGTCGACCTGGAAACATGGTGCAAGGGGTATGCGAGTAACGAATAGCATTTCCCAAATACAATGTATAATGCATTATTTGTTATTTGTGCCTATTTGTATTTGGGAAATACAGATAAAAGCAAAACAAAAGAAGCAGCCCCTGTGACAAACAAGCCCACCACTCATCCTATGTAAGAATCCATCCCACCCTCCTTCTCCCCTTCAGCACCCATAATTAAAAAAACAAATCCCACAATGAGCAGCTGCACAAGCTGCCAGACTCTATGGCCTACTGCCGTCCTTTGAGTGCTTATTTGTGTTAAATCCACTATAGTAATATGTTTCCCAACTGACTGAAGCACCCCCCCCCCAACATCCACAATCTGGGAGCCTCATCCTTAGCTGATCCAAGTCAAAGGATGAAGTAGGTGACCTTTCATGCAACCAACCCTCTTCCATGGCGAACCTTCTTCTTCTGAATGAAAGTGCTTGGGTGCTTGCACATGGTAAAACTGGCTGATTACATGATCAGCGGAGTTTAATATTAGCAAGTGCATGAGCACTTTCATTCAGAATAAGGCGGCCAGCCATGGAGAAGGGTGGGCTGCATGACCAGTTGCCTTCTTCATCCTTTGACTTGGATCAGCTTGCCACATGGGATGGGAGTCTCCAGATCTCAGGTGCTGGGAGTGAGGAGGAAGTGCTGCAGCTAGGTGGGGGTGGGAAATGTATTAATATACTGGATTATGATTTAGTACAAATAAGCAGTCAAAGACAGCAACTGGTTGTGGAGGTGGGCGCATTGTGCCTGCCTCCCATTGTATAATTTATTTATTTATTTTTTTAATTGTGGGTGCTGGAGGGTAGAGGATGGAATGGATTCTTACAGAGGGTGGGGGACAAGGAAGAAGGTTGTTTATCATAAGAGCTATTTTTTTTTTGTTGCATTTGTACCCAAATAACGAATACGAATACTGAATTTCGAATATGTGGGGCCCTGAATACAAATTTTTTGCTGAACATTCCAAATAAGGTATTCACCCTCCCCTACTTGGCGCCTTGAGAGGTTGAATCATGAGGCCACAACCTGGGTGCATTCAACACCTAGGAAGTGATGTTATCCCACATGACACACATCCTTGGCGTGCATTAATGCTATTATACAATGGCATGTTTGTTAGAAAAAAAAAAAAGTAAAAATACAGTTTTAGAGAGATACAGTCTATTACAATGGGCCTTGGATGCCTTGCTCCCCAAGCAGCTCTCTTACTGCTATACCCATGCTCCATTAAAAATAAGGCACAGATGCCGGCCCAGTGGTGCTGAGGGTTGAGGCGCTGGATGCCACACCTCACTCCACACTGGCGACCCGGGTTCAGGAATGGACTCCGGTCACCGGGGGTTGGCAGGGGGGAAGAGGGATTGAGCACCCGAAGGACTGCTCTCCCTCTCTGGGGGAGGGGAGCTTCAGTGGTCGGCGCATTGGTGCCCCTAGTGGAGGTCGGGTGGGACAATGCACTGATGCTGTGCTTTGGGGAAGTGAGTTGGGGCACGGCGCTGGGAGGGAGCCTGTGCGGATGCATGCGCGCTCCCCCCTTGGCATCATTGCACACCCCATTCACGCAAGCCACCAGAAAAAGAGGAAAAAATGGAGAACGATCATGGTGGCTTGATGGCCGTCTATGGGATGCCTGACCTCGGGAGCACTGCTGTGATGCTGGATCCAGTCTCGGCAGGCAGGCAGTAAGGGGGACTCTCGGCTGCTCTACTGCAGGGGTAAAGCCAAGGGGGCATTTGGCAGAAGGGGCTTCATATGGGGCCGAAGTAAACCAGACGGTGGCCGGATGATTAGGATGCTAGGACGTGTAGTGTAGATCGGGAGCCACAAGGTAAAAAGTACTTAGAAAAATAAATAAATAAATAAATAAGGCACACACCGTCTCAGTGGCACTGAATGATGAGGTTCGCTCAGCACGCTGATGACCCAGGTTCACGCCCTGAGCCCAGGTACCAGGAGTGGAGACCGGCAGGTAGAGGATTCAGAGTGTCCATCGGACACTTCCCTCCTGGGGGTGGGAGGTGGGTCTGGCCTTGACACCCTAAGTTGGATTGGTGATGTGCTTGGGGGACATGTTGCCTTGACTTGCCCCCTGTACATCCCCACCCAGGGTTGCCGTGCTCACGCATGGCTGAGAACTGCGGAGGGCAAGGGTCGAGCAAGAAAAATAGAAGCTCCCTGCCCGGCCGGATGATGGGTGCCGGCCCCGCTGCCATGAAGCCCTGGAAGACAGCCCGGACCAGCTCCACAACATCCAGGATACGCAGGAGTGGCCAGTAAGGTACCTTCCCCCTCGGAAGAGAAGAGCCCTCCCAATGAAGGGTTATGTCAGGTTACCTGAGGTGGGGGGTTGCAATGGGAGCTGGTGGCTAGTGGCAGGGATTGGAGGGGAGGTCGGGACCTTGGTGCTCTGAAGGGGTGGCCAGGTTCTGCTGGGAGGAACATAAAAACAAGGCACATCTCTATCTTGGCTACCTTGATAACGCTCCACATGGGAGCGAAACACCTTTGGGTGTTTTTGTGCAGACTGTGAGGATGGCACCATTTCATCACTAAGCTTTTATACTTGATTGTGAGTATGGAATGTAATAAATAGTCCAACTTACCTTGTTCATATTGTCTCCATATTTTATTCACAATCAGTCAGCTTGAGGGGTGAGTGTGTGGGGCCTTTTTTGGTTAGACATCTCTATCTTCTTGGTATTCTTTTTGCTGCAGCAAAAAACAAAAAAAACATTACACACCTATGGCTTAAGCCTGACCCCCCAACCCTCATGCAGTAGCAAGACATCCAATGGGAGATACATAAAATGGAAAATATGACATCCTAGCTACAAAACACAGAAGACATAATTCAGAATAGATGGATCCCATGGCTACTTCATGTGGCCTACATCAGACTTTGTTCCTTGAGAAGGTGGAAGTAGCAAAAATAGGAGAATGGGATGTGAATCTGGCTGAATTTTTGTCACAGTATATGTACCAAAATTTTATAGGCAGGTGAGGAAAAAGGGGGACACTTGGATAAAGCTCTCATCTTACATACAATGTAAATGATAAGGCTGTGTAATTATATTTCCTCATAACCTCCAATGTATGCAGTCTTTTACCTTGTCTGATGGCTTGTAATCCTGCAATAATTTCCTTTAATAAAAATTATGTATAAAAAAATAAAAATACAGTTTTGAAATACATTTTCAGCTTTTTTTAGTATATGTATGTATCTATATATATATATAATCACACATACCTCCATAATGCAAAGTATCATGGGCTGTATATGCAAATCACCACAGAATATTGTGCTGGTTCAACTTTAAGCAGAAATGAATGGTGCCGAAAAGGCCTCTCGCACAGTTTGCAAAGGATGCCAACAGAAGACACAGATGCATGTTTCATCCTACCAGGACTCATCAGTGTGCCTCATCTGCCTTTTCGACACCATGCATTTCTGCTTAAAGCTGAACCAGCATAATATTCTGTGGTGATTTACATATACAGCCCATGATGCTTTGCATTATGGGGGTATGTGGATTTTGTATTTCTTTGAAATTTTACTTCCCGGCCAATTCCATTTGGGGTAACCCTTGCCTCAGTGCTTGCACACTAAGGTTCTTTGTCTTTTAGCTGGTGTGCGTGTATATATATATATATATATATATTATAGTGGCATGGTATTGCCACTATAGTTAGGGTTGCACAACCATTTTTATGTTAAACCTCAAATTTTGCACTTTAATAACTTTTGAACCATTTATCCAATTTGTCTGAAATTTGGAATGTAGAATCATCTACCATAGATCTCTAGATCTGGACATTTTCATTTTGGTCAGATGTACGGTTGTGGAATCGTAGTGCACTCAAAAAGTGAAATGTCCCCATTGTTGCAAATTATTTGTCTAGGCATAGTGGACTGTAGAATGCGTCTGAGTGGGTTCAGATCGGTCTGTCTACATGTGTCCTGGGTTGCACTGGTGCCTTTTGGAGATCTGGTGAAAAAATATTGCTCCGTTTAAAAGTTATTCCATTTTTTCATGTCCCATTATAGCTTTTGGAAAAATGTATATGTGCATTGTGAAAACATTCAGGATCACATCTTTGTTGTTGAGCTTGCCCAAGACTGTTGTCATGCTGCTGCCATCTTGTCTTCAGTTAGCAAGAGAGAAAAAATGCTGTAATTCAAAAAATACTGCACTCTGGTAAACACCAACAGTTGTGTTTACCTAATTGGGCTCTGAGGAACATGCCCCTGGTATTAGTTTTTGACCAGCTGGTCTGGAAATATGTTTTTTAAAATGTCCCCGTATTTTGATTGCTGCAACGTTTTTGTTGCCACGCAAACAATCGTGCTCATGGGAAAAAGGAATTGAGGCAAAAAATTTTTATGCATGATAACATTCCTATTATAGAGATAGGAGAGTTGCTAAAACATTAAAGTAATCGTGGCAACACTGCACAAACACATTTTGCTAAGTGTTGTTTTCTTTGTCACTTCATTGTGGCAAGGTGGATTGTGCTATTGGCCTGACATTTTCAGGGTGGCAAGCCGTAGTTCCACAGATGTGCCTTTCTGTGGTTTGGTATGACAACATTGAACAGGCCCATAGTTACAGTGCTCTGAAATTCAGAAATTTCCCCATAGGATAACATTGTGGCACCTGTTACGCGTTTCAGGGCCCATATCTCGAAAATAGTTTGAAATATGGATTTTTCAGCAAAAACATTCTTAGTCCCCCAATACAGAGACTAAGTGCAGAAATAGGCTGGAAAGCCATGAACACCATGAAATTAGAATTTTCTTGTACCTTATTTGGTTACTGAGATATTTGGGAATTAGTGTTCCAATTGCTCATTTTCATGTGTGTAGGTCACTGTTATGCCCTCAGAGTTAGCAGTCACAGCACATTTCGGTGCCAGTATCTCGGAAACGATGCAAGATACTGATTCGGTTAATTTATGTTGTAAGAACTACTCACTCTCAAGATTACAACCACACTTGAATTTTTTTTCTAGCTGCTACAGTTCCCGAGATATTGGCAAATTAGTGCCACAAGGGTTCCTTGCTTTATAGGGCTGCTGTATGGCTCCATACTTATGTGTAAGTGGGAGCGTAGGGCCCGAAGGGCCCATGCTACCACACACACATATCATTATTCATAAATTGGGCAGCTTGGTGGGAGGGGCCCCACGCTCCCACCAACACATACCATTTACTACTTATATTATACTTTTTCAAAAAGAAGGGAAATTCTTTGCAAAAAAACTCCATTAATGCATCAGTTAGGGTTGTTTCCACAGTGACAAAAGTGTGGAAATTCAGCGTTAGGGTTACCACCAATACCACCCCACCACCACTCCCCCACCTTTCACATGCCCACAGGCATCGGGGTGTGTGTTGGAGTTGTTGAGCCTAACTCTCACCCCATTCTCCTATACTGCACCACCATAGCTTCTTTACACATGGAATGGGGCGAGAGTTAGGCCGATGATCTCTACTGGGCCCACCC
Source organism: Neoceratodus forsteri (assembly GCA_016271365.2). NCBI lineage: Eukaryota > Metazoa > Chordata > Ceratodontiformes > Ceratodontidae > Neoceratodus > Neoceratodus forsteri. The sequence continues at coordinate 545,209,731 of CM057449.1, forward strand.
CCGATGCGTGTTGGCTTGTAGAGGGTGAGGGAGTGGTGGTAGGGTGATAACCTTAAGTCACTGAATTTCCATACTTTTATCAGTGTGGAAACAAACCTAACTGATGCATTAACGGAGTGAGTTTTTTTGCAAAGAATATACATATATATATATATATATATATATATATGAAGTTCTTTCTTACTGCTATTTATTAGTAACTAGCATTCTGTCGGTTGCTGTTTCTCTTGCTTATTCTCTCAACCTCCTCCTTTCTCTCTCCCTCTCTTTTGCTGCCCCCCTTCCTGTCCTGTCTCCTGGCACATGGTCATGCCCTCCCCAGTCTCCTGGTGCATGGTCACATTTGTTTTTCTACCATAGCAAGACAGCTTTGGCTCATTGGTGGTAAGTGGAGCACTTAGAAATGGATGTAAGGGCAGGCTGCTGGGGAGGGGGAGCTGCATGGATGATAGGGGGTTGACAGTTTCCACATTCAGGAAAGGATGTTCAAGAGGGCTACTGAGTGAGGACTGCACAGAGGACAGTGGGTGGACAGCTTTCACACTGCATTTGTTTAATTTAAAAAGAAAAGTAATTTTTTTTGCTTGGTCAGAAGTAATTTGTGCAGTCCTTGTGAGAGGAAACTGGAGCTAGTGTCAGTAAGAGAAGCATGATGTGCTTTTAAAAACCATACTTACTCACGGTGTTCACGAAGAATGGGAATAGCAGTTACATTTTTAAATTCCGTTCACTGTTAGTCTATATGAAACTCGCTCTGAGTTGCGGTCTACCAAAAAGGCTGGTGAAAAATATTATTTATTGTTTTTTTTTTGGGGGGGGGGGGTATGACATGATGTGAGCTTAGAGGGGAAGTGGTGTGGACCAATATGTTTAATGAGTTACATGTGAGAAGTCATTTGTGTGCCGTAAACTGATACAGTGATGTTTTGCTGGGATAACATCACTGTACAAGGAGGCCACTGACCAAGTAGAATGGGAGAAATGTTCTTACCACTGTAAAATTTTTTTATATAGCTGAAGTACACTTGGTGATTCATTTTTGCTTAGCAGTTATGAGCACATAGGACGTGTCCTAGCCTGCTTATAGTAGCAGGGGATTTCTAACACCCCCTGTCTCCCAACCTCAGCAAAAGTACCCACTTAAAAACATTATTATCAGAACTGAATTAACATAGAAACATACAAACATAGAATTTGTCAGCAGAAAAGAGCCACTTGGCCCACTCAGTCTGCCAAGATGGTCCCTGCCTAGTCTGACTCCACAGGACCTAACTAGTCTCTGATGACCCTTCCTCCTTCCTGCCTATTCACTAAGGCTGTGTTCACACTACAGCACAGTAATTTAAAACGTTTTTTAATGCGGATTAATTACCATGCTGTAGCATCCATGTTATTGTGTTCTCACTGGCAGTAGCATGTTGTAAACTGTTATTAAAAACAGTTTACAGCATCCGCACTACTGCCTCGGGATAAGATTAACAATCAACCGGTTCCCAATCGGGGACATCCAGCTTCACGAAAGGGAACCATGCCAGAGCGTTTGCACTGCAGATTAGTCCAATTTAACTCCCAAAACATTTTTAAAACCATGTTTAAGCCTAGGTCCTATCAGGGTTTAAACACGGTTTTAAAAAACAGATTAGCAAGCATATGTAGTATGAACGCAAACCGTGCTAGGGCTCTTTAAAATGGTATAAGCTCATTAAACCGTTTTAAATACCCTAGTGCGAACAAGGCCTTACATTCCCATATGTCTATCCCGAGCTTGCTTGAAGCTCCCTACTGTTTTTGCCTTCACCACTTCTGCTGGCAATCTTTTCCACATGTCTACCACTCTTTTAGTGAAATAGTACTTCCTCACATCCCTCCTTAACTCCCCCCTGCCCAGCTTCATTGCATGCCCTCTGGTCTGGTGCTCTTCCTCCTTTGAAAGTAGCTTCCCTTCTGCACGCTGTTCACCCCCGTGAGGTACTTGTAGGTCTCTATCATGCCCCCCCTGGCTCTTCTTTCTTCTTCCAGGGTGTAAATGTTGAGATCCTTCAATCTCTTCACCTAGGGCTTTTGGTGCAAGTCCTGCACCATTTTAGTTGCCCTCCTCTGGACTGCCTCTACCCTGTCTGAGTCCCTTTTGAGGTGTGGCCTCCAGAACTGGACATAGTACTCCAGGTGAGGTCTAATCAGTGAGTGATTCAGTGGCAACACCACCTCCTTCCTCCTGCTGGAGTTCTCTCTCCCAATGCATCCCAGCATCACACTGGACCTACCTACTGCTTTGTCACCCTGCCCTGCCAATTTTGAGGTCATCAGATATGATAAACCCAAGTTTCCTTTCCTGCCTAGTGACTGACTGTAACCCCCACCAGCACCATCCTATACTCATTTCCTCGGTTCCTATGTCTTGGGTGCATAATTTTGCACTTTTCGGCATTGAGCTCCAACTGCGATGCTTTTGACCATTCCTTGCATTTTCCAAATTCCTATGCATTCTTTCCACCACTTTCCTTCCAGTTCATCTGCAGTGTCACTTATGAAGCCATGAAGAGGACTGGTCTCAGTACTGAGCCCTGAAGCACCCCGCTGGTCACTCTTCCTTCCTTAGAGTGAGTGTCATCAACCACCACCCTCTGTCTCCTGTCCATTAACCAATTTCTAATCCAAGTCATCACTTTGAATCCAACCCCAGGCTGCTGAATGTCTCAATCGGTCTTCCATGCGGCACAGTGTCCCAGTCAAAAAAATTAGTCAGGTTTACCTGGCGTGACCTCCCCCAACCCGTGAATACCTGCTGCCTTTGGTCTTGCAGCCTGTTTAATTCAAAATACTCTACCAGCCTTTCCTTTAACAGTATTTTCGTTCATTTCCCCACCACTGATGTGGCCCAACGGCCTATAGTTTCTAGCCTCTTCCTTGCTGCCACTCTTATACGAACATACGAACAAGCCAGCAGGAGAAGGCCATTTGGTCTATCAAGTCTGCTCGTATTGCAGGGTCCACAGCTTGAGCTAATGTCCCTGCCCTCCCTCCCCACTCCTCCCATCCTCCCTACCCATGATTCTTATCTTCCCCCTATGCCTATCCCAGCCTCTCTTAAAGCTGCTCACAGTCTTTAACGAGATGACCTCTTCTGGCAGTGCATTCTAAGTGTCCACCACCCTTTCTGTGAAGAAGTGCTTCCTGACATCCCTCCTAAACCTCCCATCCTCCAGCTTAAGACTGTGCCCCCTCATGAAATGGTTGCCACTCAGCTTAAAGAGACTTTCCTTATCAACATTATTTATCCCTTTCAAGTACTTGAATGTCCCAATCATGTCCTCTCTCTCCCTCCTGTCTTCCAGGGAGTACATGTTCAGTGCACTCAACCTCTCCTCATAGGCCTTACCCTGCTGACCAGCTGTCATCTTTGAAGCCCTCCTCTGTACCTTCTCCAGTAGGTTAATGTCCTTTTTGAGGTGTGGGCACCAGTACTGAACTCCATATCAGATGCGGCTCACCAGTGACCTGCAAGGGCAGAGTAACCTCCTCTCTCCTACTACTGATCCCCCTAGCTATGCATCCCAGCATCTTGTTTGCCTTTGCTGCTGCTTTCTTGCACTGCGTGAAGTGCTTCAGGTCACTAGTGATCATCACTCCCAGGTCCTTCTCCTCCTCTGTTGCAGCTACTCGGACTCCACCCAAGTAGTACTCTGTCCTGGGAGTCTTGGCTCCAATATGCAAAACTTTGCATTTCTTGGCATTAAAGCCAAGCTGCCCAATCATGGACCACCTCCCCAGCTTTTCCAGATCTTCCTGTAGGTCCCGTATCCCTTCAGCTGTGTCCACTCTCCCACATAGCTTGGTGTAATCTGTGAATAGGCACATTTTGGCTTTAATGCCATCTCCAATGTCATTGATGAAGACATTGAACAACACTGGCCCCAGCACGGAGCCCTGTGGGACCCCACTGGTTACATCTCTGGTGCCAGATAACTCTTCCCCACCACCACCCTCTGGGTTCTGTCTCTCAGCCAGTTTTCCACCCATCTGGCCATCTTCTCCCCAACTCCAAGATCCACCAACTTCCTGGTCAACCTTTTGTGGGGCACAGAGTCAAAGGCCTTGCTGAAATCAAGATAGAGGATGTCTACTGCTTGGCCCCTGTCTACTGTCTTAGTGACACAGTCAAAGAAGTCAATCAGATTTGTTTGACATGATCTTCCCCTCATGAACCCATGCTGCTTCTCATCCTGGAGACCATGCTCCTCTAGATATGCCACCAACCTTTCCTTTCTTATGTATAGGGACCATTTCTCCTCTCATCCAGTCCTTTGGAACCATGCTTGATTCCAGTGAGCTGTACTCCTTGGCTGATTTTCCAATGCCTGGTGCTTCCTGGTCTCAGGGAAATCTCTTTCTGTGCTTTGTTCTGGACTGAATTTTTCTCACCCACTCCCCTCCCCCTCCTCCTCCCAGTATTAAATAGACCCTTACTCCACCCCTTCCTCAGCCTAGCAGAAGATTGGTCACTCCACTGCTGCACATTTCATGCTATTGGCCTCCTGTCTTCAATACCTGACTTGACCCACTTTCTTACTGCCCCTTTTTAAAGCAGTCCCACCCACAGGATCCCACATTTCCTCTCAACATTTTCTCCAGCCACTCCATTTAACTCCTCTCAATTACTGCTCTACCTGCCCTATTGTTAGGGACCTCACCCTAATTCGACTATACACCCTTTCAACTATAAACCAGCTTGCAGTTAAGCAGGCCAGCAACACCAAACAAGCTACCTAGGGGTGCAACCACCTACTACTACTCGTCACAACCTCTTTTGGCATTGCTGGTACCATACACGTCCTTTTGTTCTGCAAATTTTGGACTCCTCGCTGTTCTGTCTAACCCTTTATGTGAATCCACTTTATTAACCCTCACTCTCCTTCTCTCCCTCAGCCGAGAAACTGTCGCCCAGGTTCCCAGCTCCTAAGCCGCAGGATTCCCAGCTACCAGGCGGTCGGCGCCCCTCTAGCCGATGCTCGAGACTGCAGACACAGACCCAAGGCCCTACAAGGTACGGCAACTGCCGCAACTTTTTCGACCGCCCCCTCCCCCACCTCCACTGATTATTAAATACAGTAGCTCCTGCCAAAATATTAGTCCATGTCCCCTGGTGCAGTGCCCCACCAATAAAGACTTAGCTCGTGATCCCCCTCTTCTCTATCCAGCCTACGGGATCCAACTCTCAGGGCCTCGCCTTACTAAAACGCATAGGCTCTCCTTGGCTGTGCCTTCACCACTAAATATCTTTAATGCTATCAAATTTGGGTTGACCTGGATCGGAAAGCTACTGATAAGCTGCATTAATCCAGCAACCCCACTGGCCCCTGGGCTAATTGAGTGGCTCCTTTTTGAGGTACCATCATGTCGGCCCTATGGCGCTCCTTTACTGCCCCTTCTTCTGCTGATACCAGCTGCCCAGCATTGGACACCTGAACTACCATCATGTTTGGTCTACAACGGCACCTTGTGCTGTATACCACATGGCAACTTATCCTTTAATTGCCTCCGTGATTCCAAGTACCAATACCTCAACCCTGCTCTTGGACCACACATGCCAGTAGTACTTATAACACTCCCCACCACAGGTCCACCTCCCACCACGCAGACTCTTCTCCTCCTCGCCTATTGTGGTAGGGGTACTAGCTCTTGCTACAACAGATCAGCTCTTCTATGGTGGCTACTTCCAGTCCCAAAAGCATCAGATCTACTAGACGGGAGAAAGGCAGGAATTACAAGCTTATAATTAGTGCTCTTAGAAAAATCCTACTTATCCTCCTGCTTTGTTCAGGCAACGTAGAACTCAACCCTGGCCCCCAGAGCTATTGCTTTGCCAGCAGAACTAGCAAATTTAAAAGAATAAGCTTCTTGCATATTAACTTATGTAGCCTCCTTAAAAAGATAACCTTAATACAAACCTGGGTAAATCATACCTCTCCTGACATACTTGTGATTTCCAAACTTGGCTTAGACCCAGCACCACTGATAGAGAAGTAAACATACCCAACTATGCCTTGTTTAGAGCTGATAGGCATGCCAGAGGAGGAGGGTAGCTATCTCTAAAGACAAATTTTCTGCCTCCTGCTTATCCTCGGCATCTGTCGCCAGCTAATTCAATGCCTAATTCTCAAAGTGGAAATTACAGAATACTGCACTCTGCGTAATAGGATGCTACAGACCACCATCTGCTGGCCTACAGCTTGTGTCATATCTAAGTGACAAGTTGAGACAGGGGCTGCCAGAAACTAGTATTTTAGGAGACCTCAACTTTGACTGGCTCTCTAACACAGCTGGCCCCTTGCATCCTTCTGTGATGAACATGGGCTGACGCAACTTATTACTGAACCAACACGCCCAAACGTGAAGAACCCCAGTAAAAGTACACTTTTGGATGTGCTAATGGTGAGCAAACCTCATCTCTTCTCCCACGCTGATGTCTTCTTATCAGACGCCAGCGACCATTGTTTTATTGTGGGAGTAAGATCCACCAACAACCCAGCACCCATCAGCAAGTTCTCTATGAAGAGATCCAGGCGCAACTTCAATGAACATGCCTACCTAAACGAGCTTAAGTACTCCCCTGAGTGGCAAGATTGCTACCTGGCCAAACGACATGTCAGCTTACAATATCTTCCACAACATTCTATCAAGGGCCCTTAATAAGTATGCTCCTCTATTAAAGTTCGAACTAGAACCAAAACCTGTAAATGGTTCACCCTCAGATCAAGTCCTTGCTTCTAGAAAGAGATAAGCTCTGGAAAAAGCACACAGACTGAACACTGCAGAGGATTGGAACCAGTTCAGGAGACTACTGAAATTTATGTACCAAAACAATCAGAGAATCGAAGACCACCTTCTTCAAATCTGAACTCGACTCTGCCACAAAAGAGCCCAATCAAGCTCTGGAACACAATCAGTGATCTGTTGGCACTCCCCAGGAAATTCACCCAACCAAGATTACCTCTGGCAACTTGACTATAACCGAAAAGATGGATATACTTGACGCATTCAATAACCACTTTGCTACTGCAGGCATGGCATTTGATAACTCCTGCAAACATACTTTCGCTCCCAGACTGCCAGCCAACTGCCTGAAACTAAGATAGCTTCACCGCCTTTCTCACTTCAACCTGCCACACTGAAAGAGGTAGAGGACCTCTTGCTTCAGTTGGATACTAGAAAAGTGCTGGGGCTGACTCCTTGACCCTTACTTCCTAAATTGCCTACCACGATTTTGAAGGAGCACCGTCACCCACCTTTTAACTTATCCCTGTCTCAGGGCACCTTACCACCTATATGGAAGACAGCACATGTCATACCACTGTTCAAATCAGGTGACCGTGGCGATCTCAATAACTACAGGCCAATTTCCCTCCTTCCAGTCCTGTCCAAGCTCCTAGAGAAAATTGTAAATGCACAGCTGAGGACTCACCTTGAGTCTAGGGAACTGCTAAATCCTATGCAGTCTGGATTCAGAGCTAAACATAGCACTATCTCAGCCCTCGCCAAAGTTACTAACGACTGGCAGCGTAATCTTGAGAGCAAAAACTTTATTTATGCTGTTTTCGTTGATCTAAGCAAGGCTTTCGACACTGTCGACCATAGTCTGCTCCTCTCCGCCCTTCAAACCATAGGTGTGGACCCCTCCTCTCTGCGTTGGTTCACTGACTATCTTACAGGGCGCCTTCAACAAGTTAAAGCCGAGGAGGCCTGTCCCCTTAAAACTCTGCAAGAGGGTACCTCAAGGTTCTATATTAGGCCCTTACTTTTTGCAATCTACATTAATAACATCGACTACTGTACAAAAGAAGCCAACATCCATCTGTTTGCAGATGATACAGTTCTCATGAGTCACCCAACACCTGAAGCTGCCTGCAATGACCTACAGTCAGAATTCAACCTTTTCCAAAGCCAACTCCTCCAAAAAAGCTACTCCTTAATGCCGAAAAACTAAAGCAATGGTCCTCTCCTTTTATCCAGTACAGCTAACCCCTGTGTCCAGTGGGACAGTTCCCCAAATTACCACAGTTCTAGGTGAAAACTAGAATTTGTTACAAAATTCAAGTATCTGGGAGTTTGGATAGACCAAAGACTCTCCTTCATTGAACATATCGAGAACTTGCTAAAACGACTTCGGCAAAGGCTTGGACTGTTTTTTAGAATCAGCCAATTTCTCACCAGAGATGCCAAGAAACAACTGGTCCAATCCATTTTCCTATCATTAGTTGATTACGCTGACTTCCTCTACAGCCAATGCCCCAACTCTTACATGGCTAAACTGGACACACTCTACCATCGAGCACTGAGGTTTATAACGGGACTCCCCTTCGACACACATCACTGCACCCTATATGCGGCAGTGGGATGGACATCACTAAAGTTCAGGCGCCACAGAAACGCCGCTCTCTGGACCTATAGAGCCATCTCTAATAAGCTGCCTTACTATATCTCCTGCTATCTTCCCCTGAGTATAATTGGGAAATACGCGTTAAGAAGTTACTCAGCTATTACACTTAAAGTACCAAAAGCAGCCATAAGCTTCGTGCTACCTATCTTATGGAATGATCTACAAAAAACCCTCAAATTAAGCACTCTAATTGGTATAAATGCTTTCAAGATGCTTTATTTCCGTACAATCAGAGAAGTATGTAACTGCTTCACCCACTCAGACCCAGTACTGGTATATAGCCACACCTAGACCCAATTTTAAGTACTGACCCCCCCAGCTTGCTCCTCACCAGCCTAATTTGTTCTCTCTTATCCCCTGTCTTATCAACACTAGGCCCATCCATCCCTTATTCTTCCTTTCCCAACCCGTAGGGGAGCTCAATACCTCTGGGTTGTGACATCCTACCATGCCCTGTACTTTATAGCATTCAATCCGGGCTCACATACTCCTTTTCTCCATCCACCTTCTCTACATCCAGCTTTACCAACTCCTTTCTGTGCACCGTGCCTCCTAGCCTTTCTCCCCTACTTCCCTCCCTCTTCCCCTACCTTCACCTCTACCTGGTGTATATTTTTATTTTATTTTTTCTTCCTACTTCCTCCTGCAACCTTAGATAACCTGCTTTATCTTCCTATAGACACTTCATGCATGTAAATACTGCGGTAATCTGTACAATATCTGTATAATTCCATGTACATATGAACTTCTTTTTCTTCCTCTCTGTAAAGAGTATTATCTGTATTGCCTTGTAAATACCTGTGTTGACCTGTATATACAATTGTTCATGCTCCACCCAGGTCCCTCTTGCAAATGAGCTTCTGCTCAACGATGAACGCCTGGTTAAATAAAGACTTGATTGATTGATTGATTGAAATAAGGCCATCAGCAGGGCCACCAGCACCTTTCTGAGTTTTTTAAGTACCCTTGGATGCATTCTGTTGGTTCCTATAGCCTTGTCCACTTTCAGGGATGCAAGTCCCTTAAGGACTCTTTCCTCTGAAAATGGACTTGAGTCCACCTATTCCCCTTTGTTCCTGCTGCATCCTGGTGATTTATTCCCCCCCAGCCTCCACTGTAAAGACTAAGCAGAAGTACCTGTGTAGGATTTCTGCTTTTTCTTGGTCCCCTTTTGCACAGTCTCCCTCTGACATCCTCCTTATCATCACTATCCCTCCCCTTGCTTCCCTCTTCTCACTTTTGTACCTGAAGAAAGTATTATCCCATTTGCTTCCCCTATGGCTGTCTGTAACCCCCTTGCAAATGGGGGTTCCTAACGTGCCTTATGCCTGGTTGGTAATCGGCATAAAGCCGCCTAAATGGGGACCTGGTGAGAGCTCTTTTAGGGCCTCTGTATTCTGTCCCTTTAAGGGCTGCCTGTTGCGGTCAGAGTTAGTTGAAATGGGGGGGGGGTTTGAGTGTTGCTATGCTTGACTCCTGCCCGGGCTGCAGAATAATCGCTCCATTTCTACCATCGCTAATTGCGCAGAGGGAGCTTCATTAGAAGATGTGCTTGTTTGCTGACTATCTATTAAAGTAGTAATGATATTGTAGTTGTTCTAACCTGCCTTCCTTTGCAGCCAGGACTGTTTTGACTGTCTCCCCTATTTTGGTCCAGAACTGCTGAATTGGACCAATCAGTACCTCGGGACCCTACAGAGTCGGCTGACCAATAGAGGAACTGTTTGTATGTGGGAAAGGAATTATGGGCTATGGCGGTTGTTTGCACCAGTGAGAGGCAGAGGAAGTGACTGGCAGGCTCAACCAGCCAATTGGATCGGGTCGCGCCCGAGTAGAGAGGAGTGCCCCAAGCTGTGGAGAGCCAGATGTGTTGTGGCTAGTGAGGAGTGAGGAGCGGTGTGCTTCTGCGCTGAAGAGTGTTTGCGCGGGAAGCATGTGAAGGCCTGAAGCCGCCATTTTGTGTTGTTGGCTCCAGCGGACGAAACCTTCGGCAGGCGGTCAGAGGAGGCTGTGCTCTGTACAGCTACCCACCAGGCTCGACCTGAAGAAGGACTGGAGAAAATTGCTGAATCGTGCTCAGTCCGAAGACAAGTGGAGGCTGCCATTTGCAGTATCTCAGTGACGGTGAGTTGGTGGGAGCATTGGAAGCAGCTGCCTGGTGTGGTACCCCTCTGTTGCTGTTTACCATATAAATGTGTGAGGAGGCTTGTGTAGCTCAAGTAAATCCGGCTGCCATTAAAGGACTTTTGCCTGTTGCTGTTTACCATATAAATGTGTGAGGAGGCTTGTGTAGCTCAAGTAAATCCTGCTGCCAGTAAAGGACTTTTGCCTGTTGCTGTTTACCATATAAATGTGTGAAGAGGCTTGTGTAGCTCAAGTAAATCCTGCTGCTATTAAAGGACTTTGCCTGTTGCAGTTTGCCATACAAATGTGTGAGGAATCTCGTGGAGCTCAGGAGTAGCCCTGCTGACGTTGAAGGACCCTATCTTGTCTGGAGGTCGTGAGTACTAATTCAGGGTAGCTCCCTGTTGAATGGCCGCATTGGATCCAAATGAAATTACTGTATTGCTGACTGTTTAACTAACTTTTTCTTTTCTCTATGTGAAAGGGCCCCTACCAGCTGCCATGGTTTAGACTAGCCACTAGGGCTTGGGTACCCAGGGACAGTAACTGGTAGGGATAGGCCTGTGCACAGAGCCCTAGGTAGATGAATATAATGATAAGCTAATCAACTTGATTCCCCCTGTCCTTGTTGTTTTCCCCCTGAATAAATCAGATTGTTTTGTACAGCTACATCCTGGCTATTGTGTACTTTAATGGTGAACTGCTGCTTGGTGATTGCAACATAACTGTGCCTTACTTTACAGGGGTTCCCCGAAGGGAGCTGGATTACATTTTCCGTGGGGTAAGTTTACTGGTGAGCAGAATTGTTGGTACCCAGCGGGAGTCACTAGTGGGACAAAGGGGGTTGCAGTAGCCCAGAGGGCTGTAACCGAGGTAGTCTTACTTGGACTAACCCCGACCTCTGGGTGGAGGCACCCGTCCACGGATCTGGGCCCCTTACCCTGCCTCAGAGGGGGCAGACAGGGGTAGTAGCCCTAAGGGTAGCGCCCTCCAGGGGTTACATGTCCTTTCCTCTGTCGGTGCATTTGCCCTCATCATTTACCTGCTTCCTTCTCTTCTATCTGGCACACCTTCCTGTCTTCCTCCCTCTGTGTTTCCTTATATCTGCTGAATGGCACCCTTTTTTCATTCACCATCATGAGCACTTCCTTAGAGTACCATAATGGCCTCTTTTGCCTTTTGCTTTTACTCACTTTTAAGCAGAGGCTGGTTGTCTTAAATATGCCCTCCCATATTTTTCCTCACTGTTCCTCTACCCCTGCCTGGAAATCCCACCCCCCCATTGGGCAGTTTCTGAGTTAGTCTCCCATTTCTTCAAAATACGCCCTCCTAGACTCCAGTACCTTCATCCTCACGTGGTTTGCCTTTGCTCCCATCTTAATGTCAAACCACACTGCACAGTGGTCACTGGTACCCAGAGGACTGTCCACCCTGTCTGCAATGCTGTCCCTGTTTGTTTGTAAGCACCAAGTCCAGCATGGCCCTGTCCCTAATGGGTTCATTGACTAGCTGCCTGACAAAAGTCCCTTGTAGGGAGTCAAGGATAACTCTGCTCCCTTACCTTTACCGCCTCCCTGCCTGCATTCCTGCTTTCTCTCCTCTTCCTGCCTGTGCTGCTCACAGAAGATTCCCCGACCCCTCTCTTCCCTTGTTATCCTCTTTGTTTCCTATGTCTTTTAGTCCTCTCATCTTGCATTCTTGATTTATACTCCCGTTGTTCTCTGCCTTGTCCCCACCCCTTTCTTTTTGTGCCACTGCTCTGGGGGAGCTTGCTCCTCTTGGGCCCTCCCTCCTTGTTGTTTCATCATGTGGGAGGGGCAGTTTTTATGTCCCTTGGTATTATTGCCTCCCCCTGACTAGTTTAACTGCTCATTCAAGTAACATTAAAACCTCCCACTCAGGACTATTGCCCCAGGAAGGCGGTTGTCTCCCAGATAGAAGCTCATATCCTCCCAGGAATTAACTCTGTATTTAACTGGGTCTTCTGTTCCTCTTAAAGGCACCATTGCACTGAACAATAAATAACAGAGATGGTATACTGTAATAATTACGGGAAATCACAATTTGCATGTATGTGTGCCCAGTTCCATAGAGTTTACTTCTCAGTGACATTCAATTAGCTCCTAATACAGCTGCACTCAAGATGAAGCTTATGAAACAAGATGATTCTCACAACTGTATTGTGGTCATTACTTTGACATAACCTCTTCACGCAGGTCATATGCAGCAAATAAACCCATTCAAATCTCAATGGGATACCACTTCTGGCCATCTGGAAAAGGCATCTATGACAGCTCAGTACACTTCCTTGTCTTTGTCAACAGAATGCATTTCTATTTACCTGGCAGACTTTACACTAACACTGAAGTCTCAGGACTGGGGCACTAAAACTAACTGTATGTTAACAATTTCATTTTTAACTATCCTGGCATGTTCTATATGTGATTCCTGGAACATTTTTGCATGGAACAGGCAACCTATATGCATATTTGCTGAACAAGTTAAATCTAGGACCTAAATATGGCCAAAGTTGTGCTTCATTAACATGACTTGACCATTTTGGGCACACTGAATTCTGAAAAGCTGAGTCATTGGATGACCAGAGTTGGTAGTTACAATAATTGAGATGTGAAGAAATGAAGGGATGACTAATTATCTGTCTGTCTATCTATTTATCTATCTGTCTGTAGGTCTATCTGTCTGCCTGCCTGCCTGTCTGTCTGCCTATATATCTATCTTACTATCTATCTACATAAGAACATTAGAAAAGCGATGGCAGAAGGGGACCTTTTTATCCATCTAGTCTGCCCATTTTCTTGCTGCCCCTCTCCCAGCTAATTTTTTCTTGTCAGGTTTCCACAGCACCTATCCTATGCTAACTTGAAATCCCTGACTGTATTAGACTCCACTACTTCTTGCGGCAGACTATTCCAGGGGTCCACCACGTTTTCCGTGAAGAAGAACTTCCTTGTGTTGCTTTTGAACCTACTTCCCTTAAGCCGCATGCAGTGCCCTCGGGCGCATGCAGTATCATTTATGCGGAAGAGGTTTTCCTTCTGCACTGAGTTTATTCCTTTTATGGATTTAAAGGTTTCCATCATATCTGCTCAGTCCCTCTGTTGTTCTAGTGAGTATAACTGCAGTTGTTTTAATCTGTTTTCATAGTGCTTATGATGTAGATCCTGCGCCGTCTTTGTAGCCCTCCTTTGTACTGTTTCTAGGTGGTTTATGTCCTTTTTTAAGTGATGTCTCCAAAACTAGACACAGTATTCCAGATGTGACCTCACCAGGGACCTGTAAAGTGAGATTATTACTTTGTGTTTTCTACTGGTAATGCCCCTGCCTATACATCCGAGGATGCTGCTGGCTTTATGAGTTGTTTTTTCACACTCTTGTCCTACTCTTAAGTTGTCTGATATTATAACCCCGAGATCTTGTTCCATGTTGGTCTCTGTAATCTGTTCCTCACCAAGGGTGTATGCCACCTTCAGGTTATGTTTACCGAGGTGCATTACTTTACATTTTTTGGTGTCTGTCTGTCTCTCTGTCTGTCTGTCTATCTGTCTATCTGTCTGTCTGTCTGTCTGTCTGTCTGTCTGTCTATCTATCTATCTATCTATCTATCTATCTATCTCTCTCTCTATTTAAAATTTGTAACCAAAAAGGCACTCTGGGGCAAGGCTTATTTCCATGTGCAATTGAGGGAGAGGTACAGGAAGTAAAATACTGGAGAGACCAGTACAGAGATGGGACTTCATTTTCAGAGCCTGAAAAATGACACAAGGTGTCTGTGTCAAACATAAATGATGCAGGTGGCACCTTGTGTCAAAAGATGCGGCATCTCCAATTTTTAAATGCAGTCTGCATCCAAGAAGGTAGATGCTGCATCAAAGTGGCGCTTCACCAGTCTTGCAACCCCAATCGTGATGCACCATGTTGCAAGGGGGCTTGTGCCATGGCAGGGCTGCATCATCCCCTTTTTTGAGAGTTTGCAAGCCCCACTGTGGGCATAGCAAGGAGCACCACTTAGACCAGCAAGGAGGTGGTCTAAGTGGCACACACCAGTGGGAGATGGTCTGGCTTGGTCTGCCGAGAGCAGACCGGGCACAGGAGATTGCAGAGGGGGAGTTGAGGAGACAGTTGGGCATATGTGGGAGTACTCTGGCACCCAGCAGGATGCATTTGCTATTGCATGTATTTTCATATTATCTATCAATACCCATTAGAATACCACAATGTACTGTACCTATAAATTATACTGTACGGGGGGGTCAAGGGACAGAATGTGTGGCTGCCAGAGCTGTGCCCACCTGGTGCAGTGTCACATCTGTTCCTGGAATCCCCCCCATTCAGTATAATTCATAGATACAGTACTTTGTGGTACTCTAATAGGCACTCATGGACAACACATAAGCACTTACAAATACAAACGCACCCTGCTGAGTACCACAGCACTCCCTTTAATGCCCTGCTGTCTCTATGACTCCCTCTCTGCCACCTCCCATGACCCTTCTGCCCCCAGCCCCCTCCTGTTTAGCACAGTCACCCCCCTACCCATCCCGGCTCCTCTAGTGTTGCACCGGGGGGGGGGGTATGTGGATCCCTGTGGCAATTTCTGTGGGTGCACAAGTGTTTGGCACTTGCCTGCAGGTGCAGCAACTCCTGGGTTTTTGGTGCAGGGACCACTGTTTTTACAAAATTAGGTGCAGGGTTCCTGATGCACCCAGAGTTTGCAGCCCTAGATCTCAGCAAATTGCAGAAATCTAAAGGCTCTTTGAAAATTGAACCCATAATGTGCACTTAGATACAATACTATGTACTGTAGATGAACAGTGTGAGACTGTTAAAACTAAAATCATATACTGTTTGAGCAGTGATGGAAAGACTGCGAAAACCATTACAGCTACAAAATTTGCAGTTCACTGTAGTGGTCTGCTGTACACCGACACTGCTGTTTGGTGATTCTCCCCCCCTCCTCCTGCAAAACTCTGACTTGGAGTTGATTATTTTAAAATTTGGAAGGTACCAGGGGCGAAGACCTCGCAAAAAACACTTTGTTTTACTGATGGCACAATGCCGACTGTCAGCATTGTGCTATTGCTGTAATGCCGGTTGACAAATATACTGTTGAACCGGCTTAGTGGAACCAACTAAAATATAATGAAATCCAACTGTAACAACTGAATACAATACAGTTTTGTAGGCCTCAGCTGATCCTGTAGTTTGCCGCTCATGATATTTTTCTTGTTATACATTGTAATGCAGACTATCAGGCTAGCAAAATGTTAACTGGTACAGCACATCAATTTCTTATTAGCTGCTCAGGCTTGGTGGCATCCCTTTCACCCATAGAGAAGGCTGGGGGTGGACTACATTGGGTGTACCCCCCTTCCCTCAGAAGGATTGCGACCATTCAATATTAGATTCTTCATGGAATGATATTCAGTCTTTTATCCATGATATGCATCAGCCATGAATTCCGCCTGTTTTGATGATGTGATCTAACTTCTGTAATTGTGCAGCTAATGTCTCCATATTACAAATGTCCCTCACAGTATCCTCCCAATGGGTGAGAGTTGGGGGTTATTTTATGAGCCATGACCTCATAATTACTTTTTTACCCGCTGTTAAAAATATGCCTAATAGTTAAATATGGACATTATTTTTAATGTAAGGGGAATAATGTAAGAGTAGTGCAACTTCAGGAGTCAGGGTACCATAATCTGAAATAATGGCCTTCATTTCTGTTTCTTGAAACATAGAAACATAGATAGAATCTGATGGCAGAGTAGGGCCGCTTGGCCCTACATTCTTACCACAGACCCTGATTGACCCTCTCTGGCTTCACTAGGGAAAAGGATGGACCTATCCCACAGGGAAATTGAGGTAGTAATGGGGGAGAGGGTGAAACAGATGGGGAGACCAAGGAAGACAGGGTCTTAAAGGGTCTTAGGTCACTTCTGGTGGACAAGGCACCTGGCCCAGATGGCATGTACCCAAGAGTCCTGAGGGAACTGGCAGAGGTCCTGACTGCCCCCCTGGTGGATCTGTTTAACACCTCACTGGAGACTGGGTGCATGCCTCAGGACTGGAGAATGGCACATGTGGTACCACTCCACAAGAGTCCCAGAGAAGAACCTGGTAATTACAGGCTGGTCAGCCTAACCACCATTGTAGGCAAGATGATGGAGACCATTCTAAAGGGAAGACTGGTGAACTTTCTGGAGGTAAGTGATCTCCAGGACGATAAGCAGCTTGGGTTTGTCATGGGAAGATCCTGCCAGACCAAAATTCTATACTTTTTCGACTGGGTCACAAGGTTGTTTGACAAGGGTCAAGCAGCGGATGTCCTGTACCTCAACTTCAGTAAGGCCTTTGACTCCGTGCCTCATAGAAGGTTGCTCAGCAAACTGAGTAACCTGGGAGTCAGGGACAAGCTTCTGGGTTGGGTCAAGAGCTGGCTGCAAGACAGGAACCAGAGGGTGATGGTAGGCGGGAACTATCCAAGCCTAGGCCTGTAACTAGCATGGTCCTACAGGGCTCAGTACTCGGACCAGTGTTATTCAACATCTTTATTGGTGACATAGCAATGGAGTCAAAAGTAAAATCTGCCTAATTGCAGATGATACTAAGCTCTGTAGGAGAGTGGACACAGAGGAGGGGAGACAGGCACTCAGGGAGGATCTGGCTAGACTAGAGAACTGGTCTGGTATCTGGCAGTTGGAGTTCAATGCCAAGAAGTGCAAGGTCATACACATGAGAATTCGGAACTCTGGGGCCAGCTACTGGCTGGGAGGTGTACAGGTGTCCAGCTCAGAGGATGAAAAGGATCTAGGGGTGACAGTCAGGAGGTGACATGAAACACTCTGCACAGTGCCGTAAAGTACCAGCCAAAGCTAATAAAATGCTGGGATGCATCGCCAGGGGAATCACCTCTAGGAGAAAGGAGTCATTCTGCCATTATACAGGTCATTGGTGAGACCACACTTACAGTACTGTGTGCAGTTCTGGTTCCCTTATTTGAAGAAATACATCAAACTACTAGAGGGGGTACAGCATAGGGTGACCAAGATGATCCAGGGCATGGGGGACAAATCACAGAAACATGAAAACATAGTCTTTGACAGCAGATAAGGATCTTTTGCCCCACCTAGTCTGCCCATTTCCCTAACTATTGGATAAGCTGCAGATCCTAGCTACCAACAGCCTACTTTCTCCTACCCCCTACAATAATTTCTTTATGTATGTCCCATGCATTCTTGAATTCCCCCACTGTTTTTGACTCCATGATCTCCTCAGGAGGGCATACATCCACCACCCACTCCATGAAAAAGTACTTCCTCATGTTGCCACTGAGCTGAACCCCCCATCTTCAAATTGTGCCCCCTTGTTCTTGCACATCTCTTTTTCTGAAAGATGTTACCGTCTTGGACTTTGTTGATTCCCTTGAGGTACTTGAAAGTTTCTATCATGCCCCCCCCACCTTTCCTCAAGGGTATACATATTCAGCTCTTTTAGTCTCTCTTCGTATGGTTTCTGGTGCAGACCCTGCACCATTTTAGTTGCCCTCCTCTTGACTGCCTCCATCCTGTCTATGTCGTTGCGGAGATGGGTTTCCAGAACTGCAAGCAGTACTCCAGATGGTGTCTCACCAACTGTCTGTACAGAGGGATAACAACTTCCTGTTTTCTACTGGTGAGGCCTCTCCCTATGCATCCCAGTATAAGCACCCCTCGCAGGAGGGGCTTATGCTCCCATTTAGGAACCCCCCCCAAGAGCTAGGGAATTTATTAGTGCTCTGGGGGTCAATACCTGCTGGACGCCTCCAAGTGGCAGCAGATGGCAGGTTAGGGAAGGTGTACAAGGCTGGAGACAGGAAGTTTTGGGGCCTTTTCCAGCCTGGGTGTTAGGTCTGGGGCTGGAGGGGGTGGTTGGAGGAGCAGAGTAGGTAGCCGGGAAGAGAGCTCAGTGATCCAGGTGGGCCTGTGGGGAGCAGCCCCCTTAAATGTGGCAGACAGGGTCAGCCTCTGCAGCGATGTGGTGTCGAGGAGCCGGGATGGAAGCTCTGTGGGGAGGATGGTCAACCAGGTCTTGTGTCATTGGGGTAAGGGGATGTGCAGGTGGCAGCAAAGGCCAGGATAGGAAGGAGCCTTTAGAGATCCTGTGGAGTAGTTTTGCTCAGGCTACCAGGGCTGTGGGGACAGTGGCAGGGTCCCCACAGGGGGGAGATTGGTGGCAGTGGCTCTTCCACATACGCGGTATGGCAGGGTGGCCTGAAGTAGAGGGAACCATGGGGCCCTTCATCCAATTCAGGGGACTTGCTTGGAGAGGCAGGTCCTGGGGCACCAGCATTAAAGGGCCAGATGGGTTGCAGATTTCATGACAGACCTTGGATGGTGGCCTCTGGCTGGAGCTTACCGCAAGCCCAGGATGTGTTGACAGGGATGTGGGCCTGGGACTGGATCCTCCTGAAGGGTCAGCTAGGAACAGAAAAGAGGATTTGGGGGTGCTATCTTCAGAGGTGGGGCTGCTCTGAGGGGCCTGTGTGATGGCAGGGCGCAGGGGCTCTCCCGTGCAAGGCAGTCCACATCAGGGAAGCTCAGGTACTGGAGCAGGGCCAGGTCTGAGGACCACTGCACCAGTGAGAGCAGTACAGAAGAAAAGGCTGAGCTGTAAGAAGGGAAAGAGTGCCATGAGGTTGGGAGCACCAGCAGGTATAGGTTCCCTGGAAAGCGAGATAGAGAGGGTTACTGGGCCTGGGTCGGAGGAAAAAATCCTGGTACCCCTTGAGATTTGGGTCAAGGTCCAGGGGCCAGGTGAGGGAAGCAGCATGCTTTCCCACACCAGAGATAAGGCAGTGACCAGTGCCAGACCAGATAGAGATGGATGCGAATGTGTAACGCAGACTTGGAAAAAAGATTGGCTTACCAGTCCAGCGAGCCTGGAGCCTGTGGGTTTTTCCAAGTAGGGAGATTCCTTGGATAAATCATCCAAGAGGTTAGCGTGAAGAAGCCCTGCTTGTACTACCTGTAAACCATTATTATTGCTCTGTATGTGCGCCTGGGTATGCTGTAAAAAAGTTCAGATAGCCCCATGAAGTTGCTTTATTTATTCGATGAAAGATGTGACCCTTGCATTCCTGGAATCATTTGAAGTGCAGGAGCTAAAATAAAGATGCTAGTTGGAAAAAAAATTGGCAATGATTCGTTCTTTCTTTAAGTTTGGAAGGGGGATAAATGAAATGGAAAGCTACCACATTCTGTCTAATTTATTTTATAAGTTGTAATCTCAGAAGGTATCCAACAGGCTGTATTGGGATCAAGGGGCTCTTGGGCTCAGAAGGTCAGGAGGTTGCAGTTGGAGGTCCTGGTCTGGTGGTCAGTGTTCGGGGGGGGGGACAAACAGATCCATATTTGGAGGTGAGATCGAGAGTGCACCTGGAAACAAAGTCGATGAGAGGTAGGACATACATGTTCCTTATCTTTTTGGGGGTGCACTGGCTCGGGTGTTGCACTTGATATAGTCCTCCCCAATGCCCTCTGGAGCAACTGCAACAATGATTTGTGCCCCTGGACGGGGAGCCAGGGTGGGTTACAAGTGGGGACTCATCTGGGATGTTCCCTGTACCCCGAAACTCTGCTAGACTCCGAGCCTTAAGGTTTAATGTGTTGTCAGGCTTTCCTGGCCTGTTTGGGCCCTGTGACCCAGAAAAAATTGCTATGGGGTAGGCCTGAATTGAAAGTAGGCCTCAGCCTGCCTGGTGTGGTGTGCGCACGTGACCCTCTGGTCACATGATCCTCAGGGGGATTCTGATTGGAGGATGGCAGTAAAGAAGCTACAACAGCTGCAGAAGAAGCAACATCTTGGGAAAAGAAATTGGAGAGTGTAGAGCCGAGAGGGGAAACAGAGGGAGAACCAATGATTAGAACTGTGAGACTGAGTTATTGCTCACCCCCATCAAAAGCAAATGGACAGTACTGTCGATAAGAGAAAGAAAACCAAAGAAGTGAGTGGGTTCTTAATTGGGAGGCACAGCCAAAAAGACTTAAGCAGACAGCCCTATGGATTGGCGGTGGATGATGTCTGGCAAGGATGAGACTGGAGTAGAGGCAACCCACAAGGAGGAACCACTGGCCATGGTTTCTGCCTCACTGTTCTCCTGGCTCTGGAAAGCTGGGGGAAAAGGACAAGCAAATGATCAATGTGTGAGGCGTGGGTGTCGGGGGAAGGCATTGCCGAATGCCTGTGTGCAGAAATTGTGCAGGCTTCCCACCAGTTCCAAATTTGGGTTTTTCTCCCAGTTCCACTACCAGTTCCTATGTACTGTGGTCACCGGCTAGTGGTTATTCGGGAGCTTTTGATAGACTTTCCCTTGGGGAAAGTACTCATGCCCATGTGGATGAGACCAGGAGTGTTTCCTCAAATGTCATTGTGGAGGCTGTAGAAGAGGAAAGTGCAGTGGAAAAAAACAGGAAAGGAGATGATGGGGAGCATAGCCATCTGTCCCGCTCCCCATCACCAGCTACCAGTTATCCCAGTGGCAGAGGGAGGGGCAGGGTCTCAGACATCCAGTAGGCAATCCCCCAGTGCCCAGGGGTCCCTGCCTCAGCCCCTGTTCAGCGGTAGCCCATAGGCTCTATCGTCCAAGTCAGAGCCTACCACGGGAGCCAAGTTTAAAATAAAGCCCAGTGGCTTTGGCTTCAAGTCTTCCTCTGCACCAGCAGTATCCAGGGAGAGTACTGGAGATCAAAGGGAGTTGGAGGGGCTGAATGAGGAAATGTTCATTGGTAGCGCATTCCAGTTCCAGGACTTTCAAGTAAGTAGGGCACTTCCCTGGCCTTACCATCACCCCATGATCACCTTGGCAGACTGTACCCCACAGTTCTGGTCTGGACAAAGACCCTCCAGACCTGGATGGACAGGTTAAATCCCAGTGACCACTGAATATAAAATATCGAAGGGGGATATGGTTATCAGTTGAGTAAGCCAGGAGGACCAGTGTCAGTGACCTGCCAGAATGGAGCCAGGCAGAGAGGTGGGTCCCTAGGAGGCTGCGTGTGGAGTATCCCATATGAATTATCCTTACATGCATGAGAGGATATGGGACATTATTGAGGAGATGAGGGAGGAGTGGCTCTTCAAAAAACAAATGGCACACTTGAAGAATCACCCTGGATGAGGCAGTGCCCCATGTCAGCAGTTAATACAGCAGGTGTGGTTGTTGTGTCGCACAGGCACTTGGTCTGGCCTGACTTAAACATTTCACCTTGGTCCAGGACTAGGCTGGGACACAGACCAAGTATTACATTTTGGACTCAGACTCCTTTGAAGATGTGAAAACCAAACCAGACACGGAGTATTATTTCCCTGCATGAGGGGGGCCTGCAACTTAAGCCTGCTGAATTTCAGACTTATGAACTGCGCCAGGACAATCGCTCTATTTATTTAGTTTTTGTTGACTGGTTAAGTGCACTAGACATAGCCTACCTATTTTCAGGCATGACCCGGTGGGAGGGGGATACAGATGAATGCCAACTGACCTTGAACCAGATTAAGCTGTTGGTGGTATTTTTAGTGAATGAGGGAAATTTGGCCAGGACACCGGGGAAATTCCCCTACACTTAGGATCTTTAACATCCACCTGAACTACCACCAATCCAGGCAGATGGGACCTCGGTTTAAGGTCTCATCCGAAAGATGGCACCTCAGAAGTGCAGCACCCCTCTCATGTTGCACTACAGTGTCAGTACTGGGATATTAACCCAAGTGCCAGATGTGGGAACTGAACCCACAGCCCTCTGCTCTCCCAGCCTCAGAGGCGAGTGTGCTACCTACTGAGCCACTGACACTATGAAGCAGAACATGGTGACTGCATACTGTTCTTATTGCTAAAGAAAGAATTTGGGGGGATTTAAAATTATACTATTATTATTAAACGGAAAATGTTATTGATCATGAAAAATGGTGGTGTGAAAGCTGGAGAAGACAGTGAGTGAGTGAGTGATTTGGGAACTGTACGCAGAGTAACCTGTTCTAATTCATGAGAGGTATACTGGGGTGTAGCTACAGATTTAGAAACTACCTCATTACTGTTTGAATATTTAATGGTAAAGTCAAACCATTATGAAAACAATGATTATGGTTCTCTGTTCTGATAAAGAATTAATGAAGGTTTTTCTAACAGTTTTAAGATTATCTCCTGACTCATGTAGGTTTTAGTTAATATGGTGTGCTTGGGTTAGAGAGGCAGGTTGAGTGGTGCCTGTGGCCAAGTATGGTGTGTTTTACTTCCAGAAGGCTGGGGAGTGCGCATACCCAGTTTGATGGGAGGAGACCATCACTGGACCCTTGCCAGCATTCCCAGGAGGGAATGATTTTCTGAGTGGGGGAAGAGTGTAAGCCTCCCTTGCAGGAGGGGCTTATGCTCCCATTTAGGAACTCCTTTACCCCTCCTACCCCCCCCAAGAACTAGAGAATTCATTACTGCTCTGGGGGTCAATACCTGCTGAACACCTCCAGGTGGCAGGAGATGGCTGGTTAGGGAAGGTATATAAGGCTGGAGACAGGAAGTTTCGGGGCCTTTTCCTGCCCGAGCATTAGGCCTGGGGCTGGAGGGGGGAGGCAGCTGGAAGAGCAGAGTAGGCAGTCAGGAAGGGAGATTGGTGGTCCAGGTGGACCAGTGGAGGGAAACTCCCAAAAGTGGCAGATAGAGTCAGCCTCTGCAGCGATGTGGCATGGAGGAGCTGGGATGGAAGCTCCATGGGGAGGATGGTCAGCCAGGTCCTGCTTCCATGGGGTAAGGGAGGTGCAGGTGGCAGTAGGAGGCCAGGATAGGCAGGAGCCCTTAAAGATCCCATGAAGTAGTTTTGCTCAGGCTGCCAGGGCTGTGGGGACAGTGGCAGGGTCCCCATAGGGGGGAGGCCAGTGGCAGTGGCTCTTCCACGTACCCAGTGTGGCAAGGTGGCCTGTGGGTAGAGGGAGCAAAGGGGCCCTTTACGCAATTCAGGGGACCTGCTTGGAGGGACAGGTCCCAAGGCACAAGCATTAAAGGGCTGGTGGGTTGCAAGTCTCAGAACAGGCCTTGGAGGGTGACTTCCGGCTGGAGCTTACCGCAAGCCCAGGATGTATTGACAGGGATGTGGGCCTGGGGCTGGATCCTCCTGAAGGGTCAGCTGGGAGCAGAAAAGAGGATTTAAGGGTACAATCTTCAGAGGTGGGGCTGCTTGGAGGGGCCTGTGCAGTGGCAGGGCCCAGGGGCTCTCCTGCACAGGGCAGTCTGCATCAGGGTAGCTCAAGTACTGGAGCAGGGCTGGGTTTGAGGGCCACTGCACCAGTGAGAGCAGTGCAGAAGAAAAGGCTGAGCTGTAAGGAGGGAATGAGTGCTGTGAGGTTGGGAGTACCATCATGTTTAGGTTCCCTGGAAAGCAAGAAAGAGTGGATTACAGGCTCGGGTCAGAGGAAGAAATCCTGGTACCCATGGAGATTTGGGCCAAGGTCCAGGGGCCATGTGGGGGAAGCAGCATGTTTTCCTGCACCGGAGATAGGGCAGCGACCAGTGCCAGACCAGATAAAGATGGATGCGAATGTGTAACCCAGACTAAGAAAAAAGATTGGCTTACCAGTCCAGTTAGCCAGGAGCCTGTGGGTTTTTCTGAGTAAGGAGGTTCCTTGGGTAAATCATCAAATAAGTTAGAGTGAAGAAGACCTGCTTGGACTGCCTGTAAGCAGTTATTGCTGCTCAGAATGTCTCGCCTGGGTATGTAGTAAAAATTTTCAGATAGCCCCATGGAGCTGCTTTATTTATTCGATGAATCATGTGACCCTTGCATTCTTGGAATCATTTGTTTTGCAGGAGCTAAAATAAAGAAGCTAGTTGGGAAGAAATTTGGCAATGATTCTTTCTTTCTTTAAGTTTGGAAGGGGGATAAATGAAATGGAAAGCCCTCTCCCTTGTGTCTAATTTCTTTCAGAAGTTGTAGTTCCAGAAAGTATCCATCAGGCTGCATCAGGATCGAGGGGCTCTTGGGCTCAGAAGAGTCAGGAGGTTGCAGTTGGAGATCCTGGTCTGGTGGTCCATGTTTGGGGGGACAAACAGATCCAGAACTGGAGGCGAGATCAAGAGTGCACCTGGAAACGAAGTCGACAAGAGGTAGGACAGATATTTTCTCTATCTTTTTTGCGGGTGCACTGGCTTGGGTGTTGCACTTGATGTAGTCCTCCCCAATGCCCTCTGGAACAACTGTGATGATGATTTATGCCCCTGGACGAGAAGGCTGGGGGGGGAGTTAAATGAGTATCCCCTCAGCCCTCCTTACTGCCTTCTCACATTGCTTACCTACCTTAAGGTCATCTGATATGACTACCCCCAGGTCCCTTTCCATTTTTGTTGTTGTTAGTAACCCCCCCCCATTGTGTACTTTTCTCCTGGGGTTTTGTTTCCCAGGTGCATTACTTTTCACTTCTTTACACTGAATCTAAACTGCCATACTTTTGACCATTCCTCCAACCTTGCAGAGACCCTTCTCATCCATTCCAGTCCCCCTTAAATTCCATACTTTGTACACTTTGAATTCCTAAACCCTAATGTTTGCATTAATGTAGTTTTTTTGCAATTAAGTTCCCTTCTTCTTGTGATAGTGGAACCATATTACCTGTGTGAAATGGAATAAACAGAATAGGTAAAATTTCAAGCCCTGTGTCACCAACTACATAATAAGTAAAAGCCAACACTGGTGATGCACTTTTATAGCCTACCATCGTAGAATAGATCATAAGTTAGAGATCTCTTACCTGGGTCCAAGGGGCCTGGTATAGGAGGGTCTCGAGGGAATATCCAGTCATACCTGTAAAATCAGAATAGCAATGGGGTCATAAAGGATAAGTCCCTGGGATGGTGGGTGACAGAGATGGGTGGTGGCAAGAGAAGGGGGCTGGCAGCCTGAGGTGGAGAAAACCATTATTGAAAAAAAAATCTTTCGGACAACAGCCAAACCATAGGCCGACTGTTGTAATGTGACCAGGGTCCACTTACAAATGGCAATTCAATAACTAAATAGGACAATCAAGGTAGGGTGAACATTAAACAACACTTATCTGATACACAGTCAGTGTCCTGCCTGACCAGGTTCCATGTCCTGTCAGTCACAGCATTGTCCATGTCTATCAGATCTGTTGAAATAAAGTGAAAAATAGGATACTGTGAGGAATATAATACCGGTCAGTTGAGTCCGGCTGGAAGGACTTGTAGTGGAAGGTTTTTGTTTTAAACACGGTAAGTGGGTTGGGCAAGAGGGGAGATGTCACTACCTATAGAGAGTGAAAAAGGCAGAACAAGCACTCTGGTAGTCCTTTAAATCTTCTGGAGTGCCAGTCCAGTGGTGTGGTGGTAGCACCACTGCCCACCATGCCCATACCTCTCAACCTCCTACCTCATAAATCAGGGACAAGGCTTAAAAAAATCAGGGACAAAGGACCAAAATCAGGGACACATCTTCAAAATTAGAGATATCCACCCAGAAAACTGGTAGAATATGGGGCTTAGTGCAAAATGCATTTTCTAAAGAAGAACAAGTCTGTAACTTTAATGCTTGCCATTGTTTTGTGCTTACAGTCCCCACTGTTTAGCCACAAAAACACAAATTTTAGGAGGGACAGAGTAAAATTTTGAGGCAAAATCAGGGACATCCCTGAAAATCAGGGACACTTGAGAGGTATGACCATGCCAGCAACCTGGTTTTGGGAATGGATTTAGGTCACTTGGAGGCACATGATGGAAAAGGATGAGTGTTCTTGCACTGCTCTCCTCTCCTGGTGGGGAGGCCATGTCACTTTGCTCATGAACTGCCACCTGGTGGAGGCTTGATGGTGGTGCAGAGCTGAGTGGATCATAAGGCTGGGCTACAGTCTGATGTCAGCGTGTGCATGCCTCCACACAGACATGCGCCAACATCATGCAAGCATATGGCAGGGGTGTGGGAGAAAATGTAGGAAAAACCAGGTGCCAGGGCAGGATGAAGCTGCTGGCTGTCATAGGCCTCACACCCTGGACAGGGCACTAGATCACAAAACTGGATGAGTCTCAGGGGGAAAGACGGCCTTCCCCCTCCTGTTCCCACCATGGGGTGAATCTGTGGCAGTCCTGAAGGCCGGAGGTAAGTCCCTGGGATGGTGGGTGACAGAGATGGGTGGTGGCAAGAGAAGGGGGCTGGCAGCCTGAGGTGGAGAAAACCATTATTGAGAAAAAAATCTTCCAGACAACAGCCAAACTATAGGCCGACTGTTGTAATGTGACCAGGGTCCGCTTACAAATGGCATTGCTTGTGGCTGCCTTCGTACCTCTTCTCCCACACAGCAATTACTTACCCCCTCCGTAGCCCCTGACCACAATGTTTCTTTTCATTTTATATAGATTTTTACAGTCTGTCTTGCAGTCCGGCTACCTCTCAGTCTCATGTCACCCAGTCCCATCACCCACCTTCTCAGGGACTTACCCCACTGACAATCCCTAGTGGATTGTCCCACTGTGGCTGGGCCAGGTGGGAGGTGGCTGTCAACCCCCACTGGAGCACAATCCAGTTGAGATCAGGGCCCTGTCAGTAGTGAGGGTCCATGGATGCTACTGTAGCTTCCTTGTGCCAGCTGCTATTTTTCCCTATTTTGTGTGCCTGTCCACTTTTCTTGATGCAGTGCATAGGCCTGACAGGCCTCCACCTGCATGCTGACCCTTGTGAGGAAAGGCTCTACCGCCCATCACAATGAGGCACCCATTCGGTATAACACTGTACCGACCCAACCAAGCTGGGAGTGCTGTTGCATGGCAACACCATCCCACCATGTGA
This sequence comes from Neoceratodus forsteri, assembly GCA_016271365.2. Classification (NCBI taxonomy): domain Eukaryota; kingdom Metazoa; phylum Chordata; order Ceratodontiformes; family Ceratodontidae; genus Neoceratodus; species Neoceratodus forsteri. The sequence goes on from CM057449.1 coordinate 545,237,130, forward strand.
TGTCTCGAGTTCCACCCCAAACACGAGTTGCTGGAAGATGCGCACAATACATTACCCACTGTGCCAATGAGTGGCCCTGAACACAGCAGTTCTTCATAACTTTGTTGTTTTTGGAGAACTTTGACCCCAAATTTTCAGCACAGTCTTTTTATGACCCCACCTTCTGAACATAACTGCTGTCATTTATGAAATCCTGACTGAAATGTAATTTTGTGGCACAAGCATAAAAAGACATTTTGGGCAAGATTTGAAAAAATAAACATCTACCTTGTTCATGAGGTGGGGTAAAAAAAAAAGCTATGTTGAAAATGTGGGGAACAAACGTTAAAAAATGACAAAGTTGTGAGTAAAAGTTCAAAACACATTAAAAAGCCATTAACTGGACTTATGTTTTGAGCCAGTTTGCGGTGCAGCTCAGTAGGAGCAGGACATTTGGTGGCTGCAGACAGGATTACTTCTGTGGACTGTAAAGAGGTTACTGAGAGGTGGAGGAAGTGTGGGGTGTTGGTTGTCGAGGGGGCTTGGGATGGCAGTCAGAGGGTTGGGAGGCAGAAGACATTCCTGGATCATTTTCTTTTTTGCAGGTTGAACAAAAAAAAAGGAAACAATGAGGGTCGTTTTTCCTTCTGTCAGATACTGACACTGGGGACTGGGCACCCCAGTGTCTGTTTCTTGTTTGGTGGCACAAGGGGTGGGCACCCCAGTGTTGCATACTGTCGGGGGTGTCAGAGGTTAGGCACCACAATGTCAGAGCATGTGTGCGCATGTGTGTGTGTGTGTGTGTGATGATACCAGTGACAGGACTGAGCACACACTGCAGTTTTTTCTTTGAGCCTAGCTTTGGCCACTGAAACATAGAAACATAGAAACTGATGGCAGATAAAGATCGCTAGGCCCACCCAGTCTGACAATTTTCTCTACCTGCTGCAAAAACCGCAGATCCTACTTGATCTCCGGCTTTGTTCTCTTTCCTTTCACTGTGGTTTACCTATGTCTATCCCATGCATTTTTGAATTCCCCTACTGAATTTTACCCCACCACCTCCACTGGGAAGCTGTTTCATGCATCCACTACCCTTTCTGTGAAGAAATACTTCCTCACATTACCCCTTAGTCTTCCCCTTCCAGCCTCATTTCATCACCTCTTGCTATAGAACATCTCTTTTTCTGAAATATGCTGCCCTTCTGTGCCTTATTTATGCCATTGAGATATTTGAAGGTCTCTATCATATCCCCCTATCTCTCCTCTCCTCTAAGGAATACACATTGAGGTCCTCCAGTCTCTCCTCATATGTCTTTTGGTGCGGGCCCTGCGCCATTTGTGTTGTCCTTCTCTGAACTGCCTCTACCCTGTCTATGTCCTTATTGAGATGCGGCCTCCAGAACTGGGCACAGTACTCTAGATGAGGCCTCACTAATGATTTGTACAGTGTCATCACCACCTCCTTTCTTTTGCTGGTGATACTTCTACCTATGCACCCCAGTACTCCACTGGCTAGTCCTACAGCCTTTGGCCACCTTTAGGTCATCTGATATGATTACCACCAGATTCCTTTCCTGTTTGGTGTCTATCAGTATCTCCTACCCCCCCATCATGTAAGTCTATCCTGGGTTCCTGTGCTCCAAATGCATGATTTTGCATTGAATCTGAGCTGCCACACTCTTGATCATTCCTCTAGTTTATGTAGGTTCTTGCTCATTTTTTCCACCACTCCTGGAGTGTCTACCTTGTTGTCGATCTTAGTGTCATCTGCAAAGTGGCATACCTTTTCTTCCAGCCCCTCTGCAATGTCAATTATGTAGACATTGAATAGGACTGGCCCCAGAACTGATCCTTGTGGCACCCACTGGTCAACCTCCTTTCCTCGGATTGAGCTCCATTTATCACCACCCTCTGTGTTCTATCCCTCAACCAACTTCTAACCCAGTTTACCACCCTGGAACCCATTTCCAGGCTGCCTAGCTTGTTTACAAGCCTCTTATATGGAACGGTGTAGAAGGTCTTGCTGAATACCAGGTAGGCCACTGCAGGCCAGAACAGGCATATAACAAAAATGTATCACAGTGGCCCATGCTATGCTCAACAAAAGAAATGTCTGCAGGTGTTCAGTTCCACCACGGATTTTCTTGAGGAGCTGGGATGCGCATGAGGGGAGATACTGGCAGTGGGAATGAGCACCCACTGCTGTTTCTGTTTGAGTCTAGCGTGGGCTACTGCAGGCCAGAACAAGGATGTAAACAAAATTTAATTGTTATGAGCAGATAAGAGCCCCAGAGGAGTATTTCAATCAAAAGTCAGAGGGGAGCAGGGGCAGGGGCAGGGTGGATTCTGAATGACCAAACTGGGCCCACTTGGTGTACAGTGCATGCAGTGATGCGCAGGCCTGCACCCGCCTGATAAACACTATTCTGGGAAGTGGACAAACAGCATCGTACAGTATATGTACCTTTGGTGTGGTGATGTAGACAGCCTGCCTCAGTATAACAAATGCATTTTCAACAAACAAATGTATGAATTTATGTGTTTGCAAAAATACAGCTATCCTCAGAATGTTCATTTTTGCTACTGAGCATGCATGGAAAATAGATAAGTTTTTTACAAATAATTAAAAAAAGCATAGGTAGGAACATAAAATGTACTAAAGCCCACACCTAGAATCAAACTCTATCAAACCTGAACGTTTCAGATCACAAATCCAAACTTATCTGAAGTTATGCATGTGCAAATGAAAGTCTAAATTTTGATGAATTTATGTGTTTTTGACCCTCTGTAACTTCCCCCTCTAAACTGATTGACTAAACATTTTTAGAATCCAGAGATCCTAGCATTGACTCTGAGCATGCCAAATTTTAGATAAATCAGTCAAAGGGGTCCGAGTTATTAAGGTGCAAAAATTGGGTTTTAACACTGAAGTGCTTACACAACCCTAATATACAGGCATTACAGTGTCTGTATAATACATATGCAATAAGCCACCAAAGGGTGTGCATTTAGTAAGTAATAAGCCATGACAGGGTGTACATTATAGGATTTTAATGCACGCTCCAGGGGTGTAGCAAGACATAAGACCAAAGGCTGAGTGTCCTTACACCCCTGGGGAGTGCATTAAAATCCTATGATGCACACCCTGAAGGGGCTTATTACACTCATAAAATGGCTCTAAGCCTCTAAGTACATTTTTTTGGGAGTAAATTAGATTTGGCACCTGACAGTGAATCTATAGAGGTTTAATGCATAGTCAGGTTACCTCTCTTGGCCCATGAAATTTCTAGATTTTTTTCTTGCCATTTTACAAAGGATTTTACTGCATGCTGCAGGTAAGTGAGGGATGAGGCTGGAGGTTGAGTGTCTTTACATCCCTGGGAAGTGAATTCCTATCCTTTTATGCACTCCCTTGAGTAGCATATTGCACTTATAAAATGGCTTGCTGCACTTCTGGATTATATGTAAAAGGAAACATTTTTATTTTTTTTCACATGAAATGCATTTTTAAATACATTTTGAATAGCAAAATTATACAGCTGTCTCCAAGTTACAGCTTCGAACAGTCTCCACCAGCAATCAGTTTTAATGCCAAAATCGGGACCTGGATAAGTGAACATTTCAGCAACACATCACAGACGATTTCCCCAACCTCACAAACTAGGCAGGAGTCTATGTAAAATTATCAGTCTTTTTTATTCTATTCAAAATTCATGGCTGGCTATCAATTATCATTCCAAGTGTCCTGCTGTTAAGTTACAGCTCTTTCAAGGGAGGTCGTCCTAAACATAAACGTACAAACATATTTTAGTCATTCAGTTTTATTTAAAAAGCATTTGATTATATAGCCTTTAAATACATTTCTATGCAGTCATTCCAGGAGTTTTTAAATCAAACAATACCTTTTGTTGCAGCATGCCAGTTTTTTTGTCCTGTGCTTTTATTTATTTATTTAGTTTTTGTTTACCATGTAAGTGCCCTAGCCATAGCAATGACTATTTTCAGGCACGACCTGGGAGGGTACAGTACAACAATACAGGCAAACATTCCAATACAAGTACAATATAGTTGACAATAGTATACAGAGCAAGTAGCAAAATGTAACTATAGACAAGGAGGTTGCAATGCCAGTGTAGGAAAAAATAAAACAGGAACAGTACAATAACCAAAACTACACCACAATTTGTTTTGAGGAAGAAAAACATAACAGATTGTAAATTTTAGTGCTAATAAGGGACTGAATATAGACAATTTAGGGGAGGGATGATAGTAAGTGATAGAAGTAAGAGGCAAGAAAAGGGGATGAGAGTGAAGTAAGGTGGGAGATGGGACAGATAGGTAGAGGAGAAGTGCACTTCGTATAGAATGGCAGATCAGAAAATGACAAGGAGAGACGAGACTGGGAAAGAATGAGCTAGGGAGGTTTGAAAAAGGAGCACTTGTTGGAAGTATCAAGATATTTACGCAACCCTTTTTTAAATGACATGCGAGATGGTGATTAGCGCAAGGCTACTGGAAGGAAGTTCCAGTATTTGGGGGCATGGTAGGAGAAAGCACTAGCGCCTTTAGTGGTGTTGCATCTGGGGATGAAGACAGGGGCTTGGTCAGCAGACCGCAACCCATAGCAAGGTGTCAGATTTTGGAAGAGGCCTGCCAAGGGTTTAGGTATTTGTAGGTGGACCATATTGTCAATGATATAGCAATAAGCATGAACCCTTAGTTCAGTAGGAGGAAGCCATCCCAGCTCTGAATAGAGGAGACAGTGTTTTTTTAGCTGGTGTGAGGAGGACGCATAGCGACAGATGTTGTTATATGTGACATCCCATTTCTGAAGGCTTGATTTGTATGCAGAGGCATATGTAGTGGCACCATAGGTAAGTGATGGTAGGAGTATGCCACGGGCAATGGCAAGCCTTGCTGAGGAAGTGAGCATATAGCTGGTTCATTAGGCTATTTCAAGTTTGGAGTTGACCAGTCTGCAGGTCTGATTGATGTGTAAGTTGAAATTTAGTGATAGATGAAGGGTGACGCCCAGATATTTAAACAAATTTATTATCCCAACTATTGAGCCATTTAAGGAGGTGACTTTAAATTTAGGATGGACATGTTTGAGCTTCGCATTTGATCCAAAGAGCATAGCTTGGGTTTTAGACTCATTTAGTACAAGTTTATGAGTAAATAGCCACTCCTGTATTAGCTGAAAGACAAGAGAGAGAGAGTAGACTGTTTATGTTTTCAATGCTTTTTGAGCTAGCATGCAGAACAATGTCATCTGCATATAGCAGGGAGGCTGTCCTGTGGAGGTCAGCGGAGATGTTATTTATGAAAATAGAGAAAAGCAGGAGCCCAAGGATGGAGCCTTGTGGCACCCCGGTGTTTATAGTGGTTTTGTCCAAGAGGGTAGAGTTGTATTTCACAATTTGAGTCCTTTCAGATAGGTAATTCCCAAACCACTTTACAATGTTAGTCAAGAAGCCTAGTGATCCATGGGTGGCTAAAACGATGGAGTGATCAACTAAGTCAAACGCCTTAGTCATGTAAATGAAAATTTCCCTGGTGAGAAGACTGTAGTCCATAGCCACCAGTGTATCTGATGTGAATTTGAGATGGGCAGTAGTGGTGCTATGACCTTTGTGAAAACCATGCTGGGCAGAGGTAAGTAGATCATGTTTCTGTAGGAAGTCAATTGTCTGGGCAGCTACAAGAATTTTATTTAGGACAGACAAGATGGCAATGGGCCTATAGTTTGAGGGATCTTTATGATTTTCTTTGTCTGCTTAACCTGCCCAGCCACCACCAACAGTCAGCCCCCTCACCGCCCCATCAGCCAGCTTCTCCGGGGCTTACCCCACTCCTGCTCACTCTTGGTCTGAGGGTCCTTCGGGATGTGCTCAGTTACCAGTACAGGAATTGCTGGGGGGTCATGTTTTATCTTGCTTGTGGGTGGTTTTCTATTTTTATGCCCCAAAGTATCGCCTGGCATGCCATGGATACCATGTGTGAGCTCTGTCTCCATGGAAACCCCCCAGACCCTGGCGGGTGGTCCCTTACCCCTATATGATCCTGCAACTGCCCAGTTACTTGCAGGTGGCAGATAAGCAGTGAGGCCCTGTAACCCCCTCTCCCTAAGGTATGAGAGCTGTCCAGGGGATGCTCAATCCTACCTCCTCAGTTGGCCCCCAAGTGACCTGCATCTGTTTCCAAACCCAGGTTGCTGGCATAGCAGGAGGTGAGGTGATCAGTACCTCAGCCGTCCAGACCACTGGGCCAATTAGCATGCCAGTTTTAAAACAGTACTCCTTCCTATGAACTGGTGTCTTCCTCTTCCTTATGAACCAAACACCAGCAGTAGGTTGTGGTGTATCTAACATCTGACACTGGTGGTGAATATGCTGAGCATGCACAGCTTGTGATGTTCACATCATGTGTAGCTGCATTTGCCAGTGCCCTGTCGATCAGAAGGGAAAACCTCCTATTCAAAAACTGTAGAAAACACTGCGCACTGGTAATTTGGAGGTGGTGCAATCAAGGGGTCGGCAACTCCAAAAAGAACACTGAAAACCAGCAGGGATGTCGCACTCAGAAGCTGAAGAAAGATGCTAACCTGTGTTCCAATAGGAGTTCACCAGGACACATCAATCAGTGAATCAAAAAGGTTTTATTGACAAATTGACACAATGTTGTGTCACAAGATACAACAGAGAACCAGGCTACTCTGTCAGGGGCAGTAACTCCAGTGCTTCACTCTCTGGAGCTTCCTCAGGGAGTGTCTAACTGCATCTGAAACCTCTCTTAAATAGCAAAAATAAGGGCGTGTCATTAGTTACAGCATTATCTCCCTGTTTCAGGTACTTGCCTCCCTCAGGAGCTCACAGGGCATGCCCAACCCACTCACATCACCCACCTGCAAACACCTGGCCTCCACGAAGCCTTAGTTTACCCCTTCCAGGTGGAGTCAGGCTTGGGGAATTTACCCCTGAAATAGCTCTTATCTCAGGAGGTGGTCAAGGTGTTGGCTTGGATATACTGTGTTCCGTCATTTCGGGTGCTGGGGCCATTTCCCTTGTTTCTTCCAGCCCATCTGCAAAATCGGCATGCTAGGGGCACAGTGTGAGATGCACATGATATTGCTAGCCACATCCCCAGCTAACAATCCACATTCCCTTTCTGCCTAATGCTGTGTTGCACCCATGGTCACCCAGGGGAAAAAAACTGCAGTGCAGTTAGCAACCTTCTCTTCTTCCCTGGAAGAGGACAGTGTCCTCTGGAATGCTCTTTCTTCCTCCACCGGACAACCCTCCAATGATTCAGGCTTGTTCCCAAACCCAGGACACTGGTAGTACCAATGGTAGCCCTACTGCTATACTGACATGCCAGCTTGCTTTTTTTAAATTCTTTTTTTTTATCTCCTATAGCCCACCAGCCAGGACTTCCTTTGGCTACAACCAGTGCCACTTACCCATTCTCGGAGCTCCTACTTGCTGGATCTCACCTGGAAACACCAGGCACCAATGTTTCAATGCTGCACTGCCTCCTTGGATTGCCCTCCAAGGTGGGGTTTTAACTTTGACTCCTTGAAAGTTTTCCCTGTGAGATTCAGCTAGCCATGGCAGAGATCCTTCTGAGGCCACCCTGGGAGTCTGGAAGTAAGAGCCCAAATTGACATCTCCAGTATAAGAGGTGCAGTCATAGGGTAAAGAAAACCAACTCATCCGCTAGTTGCCACAACCCCTCTTTTCACCACTGTGACATGCACACACACCGACAATCTAATGCACATGAGCAGTAAGACACACACACACACACACAACACACACACACTGATGCACACACAGGCACATTGATGCAGGTATACACATCAACATGCATGTGTGCACATAATGTGGTCTAGTGGTCGGAGCATTGACCTGGGAATCAAGTGATCACCGATTCAAACCCTGCTAAAGCTAAATGCTGACTGTGCGATCCTGGACAAGCCACCTAGGCTCTCAGCACCCCCGTTCATTACAGAAATGGGTAGAAGCAGGACTCCACTCAAAACAAGATTTTGCATCTCAGCCTGGCTGTCCTGAGTAAATAAATGGTATAAAAAAAATACATGAAAACGGGTCACGACTGATGTTATGGTTAGTACCGTTGCCTTCTAGGCATATACAAGGTTGTAGGGCCTGGTCCTTTTATCTCCTTTTTTTTTTTTTTTTTTTTTTGGGGGGGGGCGTATCAAAGATTAAATCAGAAAATAGGGGCCTCTCAATGGCTCGGCAAGTAGGGCATTGTGCTTTAGCACCAGCATCCCGGATTTAGGAGCAAACCTGGTAGCTGGGTCAGTGGCCGAGGGGGCTGGGATGGCACTGCCACTTGGCAGCGCTCCCTGCCAGGGAGGATGTCACTATGGTCCTACCACTACAGTGACCACTGGGGTGGGCAGGGGAGCTTGCTTCCTTTGCAGGGATATTGCTACGTGCATGCAAGGCCTGACTGGGCACTGCCTAGTGTTGGAGAGGTGGTAGTGTCTAGGGAATGGGGAGAAAACTAGAGAAAAGGACTACCAGGCCACCTGTGTGATGGTCGCTGGTACTTTTTGGCCCCTACACTGTGTTATTCCTCTTTGACCTTGATGGGGGTTGGGGTGGCTGAAGGGACTGTGGGGTTGCTGACACAAGGGCTAGAAGAAAGGCAGAGGTGGTAGTATGAATGCAAAAATCTCTACAGCAGAAAAGAAAGAAAATGATATGGTGCCACCACCCAGAGAAAGTTTAGAGTGGGTCTGGTGTAAGTATGGTACAGTACCTAGGACGCAGTACCTACCCGCCTCCCAAATAATTCACCACACCTCTGACGCAGTCGTGACAGTCTTCACAAAGCACACCCTCAATACTATAACTTTTTGAACTTTTTTTTCTGTGCTGAATACTGGCCAGGCCCATTTTCAGGCTTTTCCTTTGTTGGCTACCACCCAGCCCTGACACCCTCCACCCTAACTGTCACAGCTCTTTCGTTTATCCATTTTACCCCCAGATGGCATGGAGAGCAGGAGAAACCTTTCTGATTTTCCATGTTAAGAATGCTAGTGCACAGGAGAGAGGAGTGGAGTCTCAGTATGCCACAGCAGCCATCATTCTGCTGCTTTACCTGGGATTTACCTCCACGTTTCCTCACGGTTCACAGCATGCCTTAGCAAGGAGGTCATGGCAGGCACGGGCACACAGTGCATACCATCCCCACCAACATCAAGAGGTGCCTTTCCACCCCCTTAAGTGTCAAGCCTGCACTGCCACCTATCATCACCCAGATGGCAGAATTGCAGCAGGATACACAGTCCACCCACCCAGGAGGATGACAGTGTCCACTGGGATGCCAAGTCTTCCTCCCCCCAGCAGGCCCCTGTCAGCCCAAGCTCATTCCCAAACTCAGGTTGTCAGTGTCATGAGAAGTAGCTCTACTGCTGTGCTGATGGGCCAAGCCCCCCCCTTACTGCTATCTCTAACCCCCCTAATACTGTCCCAACACGCATCCCGGAGTATGGCCCTGCAATGAATAACGCAGGTCGCTTATTCAGAATTCACAAGAGCAGCTATGTAAATGAGCTCATTGTGCATGCAAGGTGCTATGTGGCTATGAGCATGCTCATTATGGGCCCATTTACATGGGCCGCAATGGAGTTTTGCATGCCCCCACTGCCGATTGCCAGCCCGAGTACAAAATGAATGTCTCCCTGGCGCTAGTGGTCCCCTATCCCCCACCGATCACTGGCCCAATTTAAAAAGAAAAAATCCCTGGTGGAAGTGGTTCCACCCTGTGATTGCCGATTGAAGGGCCCAGAAAAAAAAAGAATAGTCCTTGGTGGCTAGTGGTGCCTGCCCCCCCATCTGATCTCTCACCCGACCGGTATAATAGTATCCCTGGTGGCTAGTGGTCCCTCCCCCCACCCGATCACCCACCTGATATAAAAGAAAGGTGTCCCTTGTGTCCAATGGTCCCTCTCTCCACCCAGTCACCCGCCCAGTGTAAAGGAAAGGTGTCCCTGGTGTCCAGGGGCAATGTTCTTTTATATCAGGTGGGTGATAAGATGTGGGGGAGGGACTGCTAACCACCAGGGATGCTGTTACACTGGTCAGGAAGGCTTTGGGTGGGGAGGGACCACTAGCCACCAGGGACTATTCTATTTTTTCTGGGCTGGTGATTGGCGATCATGGAGGGGACCATTGGTACCAGGGACTATTCTGTTTTTTCTTGGGCTGGCAATCAGTGGGGAGGGGGGACCACTAGCACCAGGGAAGATGTACCTATTTCCACTCGGGCCAGTGATCAGTGGGGAGGGGGACTACTAGCACCAGGGAATACCCACATTTTTACACTTGGGGTGGTGATCAGTGGGGGGCAGCCACAGTAACTCTGCCAACCACTAGAGTTATGTGGGTTTAAAGCAAGGTCCTGATTGGTGGCATTTGAACCACATAAAATGCCCTAGCATGGAGCAAATGCTTTGTGAATTGGACTGCACCGATATGCAGGTCCCCTCCCCCCCATTTGTACTGTGGCCCCCTTCACATTTTGCCCTAGTGCAAACTTGGTTTGAACCCACGAACCGGGCTTTTGTGAATACCAACTTGGCATAACATCAGGTTTGCTCATGCAAAACCGGGTTTGCACCAGGGAAAAGTTTTGTAACTCTAGCTTCAGGGCCCTAAACTAGAGGGGGGTAGCAGCAATGAGGTAGTGCAGTCTAGCCACCTGTGGCTGGTCTTCTGGGCCCTTTTATGCCATATCCACATTAATCCTGTCTGTTCTTCAGTGTCCTTCAAGGTGCAGCCAAAGCACTACTTTTTCCCAGGCTCTAATTATGTGCCTTTCCAGGCATAGCCCTCAAACAGTGTCTGCCTCCTCACCTCAGTGCACAGTATAGCAGCTTGCTTCAACCTCCTGTACTGGGGGCACTGCACTAGTTGTTACTCTTAGTTCTAGCTGGGAAGCTTCCCAATGCTTCACTGGGAACTTAGCCATAGACACAGTGTAAGCTTAATGACATTGCAAGTGGTTGACTGGGGATGGTGCACTTAAAAAAAGAGTCAGCTATGCTTTGTATAACATAAAACCCAAACCCAAATTCTATTCAAATGTAGAACCTCCAGCTGAGGTATTTGTAACTCCTGGCCAGGTTGCCAAGTCCAGTAACTGCTTTACTAGCTATGTTACAGGTTTTGTTGCATGGCAAGCCAAAATTCCTGAACCGGGGATCTCCCTTGCTGTGCAGAGGTTCGATGACACAGTTTGCAGTGACCCTTGTTTGACTGATGCCCAGTTGCTCTCTGGATTTCCTCTGTCACTCTCTCTCAGGTCTGGAATGGCACTAGTGTTGCTGGACTTCAGCTGTTCTCTAGTGCAGGTCAGGCCTCTCCTGGCTGCAGGGATTGTGATTCACAGGTTGGTTTCTCCTGCATCAGCCTTCAGGAATCCACCCCACCCTGCATGTTGTGGCATCCAGTCCTGCAGGGGTGGTAATGACCAACACCTGACAGTGTGGATGATCAGGTAGATTCAGTGGCAGTTTCAGCCTACAATACAGCAAAGTCTCTCTCTCAGGCGGTAGCTTGCAGCTTCAAACTTGTTTGGATCAGCATCCAATTACTTTTGTTTTCCTAAAGGAATGGTCCCCCACATTTCTCTTTACCATACTGTAAAGAGTAAGCAGAGCTGCATGCAATCACTGACATTAGCGATTTGCAGATAAGGTACAGAGTTGGTACTGCTCAGCTAAGCTCAGTCAGTGGCTACTGGGGCTCAATCAGGTGCTGTATAGCAGGGAAGTTCAGTTTTAGCCTATCATATGTTCAACCACCTGGTTGACAATACACACAGTCTATCAGCACAACTGCTAGAAAGGGAAAAAGTGGGAGACAGATACTTCTTACCAATCCTTTACTTTCACCAACTTACATTGTAGAACATGCACGTAAAAGATGCATTTAAACAAAGTCCATGAAGCAGATGTCTTTTTATTCTGACTCAATCGCCTGGTCAATAGTCTTCAAAAATTACTTTTTTCACATTATCAATTTTTAGTTAGGCTTGCACTTTTCAGAGCTTCCTTCAAAGCGGGATTGTGAGGCAGGGGGTGATGTGTGTGCGCATGTGTGCACAACGTCACTACTGATGTTTTGGTGAACTAACCATGCCTTCTTCAATGCTGCGTGCTCCTTCAGTCTAACACTTTATATACTGTGATTGTTTGCATAGTAACATGGGACACTGCTGCTACTGTGCAACTACTGTAGAAGTAAATGCACCTTGGAGTTGTGAATAATAAAACACATACACATACATATACAGTAATGCACTCAATATTTGACTGTGACATACACACTCAAACCCTCAATCAATGATTTATAAACATTAACCCTTGCTGTACCACGGACTGATATATCAGTTCAGAATTCCTATATGTTCTAATTCTGTTGGCTGCCTAAGGGAAATGAAAGGGAAAGGGGACATTGTTTAACCGGGAAAGGCACACACTAAGCCGAAGCTTGTTTCCAGGTGTGACCTGGGAGCCCAAGGAAATTAAGTGACTTGCTCAGGGTCATACAGTATGCAAGTGGGGGTTGTGGGATTCAAACAGGTCTCCAGGTTTGCAGCTTAGAGCCCTAAACCTCTGCGCTATACTCCCTCCACTAAGGGTTAAGTACATTTGCTTGCTTAATTGCAGGATACACTCCATAACGTTATTTAAAGCATATATTTACAGCTAGTACTGAATTCCTTAGAAAACCATCCAACTGTTTTTTTTTTCTCCTAGTGTATTTATCCTCCAGGGTCAGACTGAGTGGTGATTCAGCTTGTTCCCCGGACACCATTGGCCATTCCTCAACTCTCCACTGGTCCTGGGACTGGTCTCCCTATGGACTGTTCTCTGTGGAGGGGCATGGGGGAGGGCTGCCCCCCCAGAGACTCTCATTCAGAAGCGCCCTGGACCTCAAAGAGGAAGGGCAGACTGCTGTGTCTCAGGCTAACCTTCATGAAGCACAGGTCCACCATTTTCTCCCTTGTTGTCCTGGCACTGTGGCAGCACAAAGGATGCAAGTGTGTGGAAGTTTGCATGTGTTCCTGGAATTGCAGCCCATTCAACCCCCCGACTCTCATCAGCCACCCAGACATTTGCTCTAACTCCAGGCTTCCATCTGGTGGCAGCAAAGAGCTGGGATGGCTCATCACCCAAATCTGGAAGAGAAGAGCTGCCAGCCAGTTGCTCAGTCCTCTCCCAACCCTCCCCCTTCACGACCCCTGACAACTTCAGCTTCCCATACTTGGGTTGCTGGCATAACGAGAGGTAACAGGCTGACAGCGCTTCAGCTCACTGTGCCACTGGGCTGGCATCCATCCAACTGTTTACATTTCTTGTAGTATAGATAGTTTTTGCGTACTTATTATCAGTATAATGCTATCTTTTTAATACTCATGCGTGTATGATTCAAAGTTCTTAATTCCAAAACCTTTAATATTATTAGTAAGTTTTCTATAAAGATGTCCATTAGGTACACATAAAACTGGCATGTTAATTCACAGTACTGTTCTTCCACGAATATTATATTCTCATTATTATAATGCCTTACTGAATATTTTATCTTATTTAAGCAGCGACCTAGCAATGGTAACCATGTTTACTGAATGCCGTATGTGACACTTGGCCAGCTGGTTATGACTGTGTATGACATTTGTAATATAAAAATATAGTATGTGATTGTCTCAATAAGACAGCTTATGCTTCCATGGGTGCCCCCCCCCCAAGGTTTCAGGGAAGCTACAGGATATGTACTGTAAGACCAGAGAGATCTGATTAAAGGTCTCCTGTTTTTTTTTGTCTTAATTAGAACTGGTCCAGCTGCCAGGATATAGGGCTCATAAAGTTTTATGATTCCTATAGGAAGAACATTGATACCACCATGGTGCTAAAAGTTCTAAAACCCTTTGCTCTGCCCTGGGAACAGGACCCACACAAGATCAAAGTGTTTAATTAAGGAGTCATATTTAGGAAGTGCTTTTCCTTCTGATGTGACATTATTTAACATACCTCCTGATAGGACATCATGTTTGTATTTTTTTGATTGTAAAAGGAGGTGCTAGATGACTCACAGAAGGGGTGTGGAGACACAGTTTAAACTAATACTTGCGTCTGAACTGTTGGTCATATTATCTTGGGACTCTAGAAAGACACAGCTGTCTGACATAACTTAAGAACTTACAGAGGTAATACATTAGATAGAAAAGCTTTAACTGTATGTTGGTAGGAGTTTGTTCTGTAAGTTTTCCTTGTTTTTCTTTTATGTGATTGTGATGCTCTTTGATATAGTGTTCTGTGTTTACATTTTTCATATTTTTATCATCTTTTGTAAAGAATCTTTTATTTAAAAGACTGTCTGGGTGTCTGCCAGTTCTTTTTGCATGTGACGTATAACCGGTTAAGCCTGACAAAACTGTTGAACAGCTTGATGGTGTTACTAAACTGAGAAAAGGTAAGAATATACCTAAGGCCTCTAATAGAGTTTTAAGGGTTCATTTTGGAAACCTGGCTTGGTGCCCCTGGTGAAAGATTGTACCGCAATACTCGAAGAGGGTACATATCTGAGCCTGTACATTGGGTAAACTAGTATAAGGTTCACAGTTTGAATCCCCCCAGAACTTGAGACTAAAGGTGATTCAGACCCAAAAGCAGACATGAGGGTTACCCTGTCTGTTACCTATTCACACTATTGTGCACTGAGGTTGGCACTGTGGGAGCAGAGGGCCTGACCTGCTGAGTGTGTTTGTGATAGATTTGGTTAGCAGCAGTGTGAAAAAATTGGTAACACAAGCTTTAACAGTTCAGTGTGTCAGCTTGATACAGTACAGCTCACTTGCAAAATAAGGCAGTGATTTATTTTTAAAAAGGAAACAGAACAATATCATTTTGCTTACAGTCAAGTTCCTATCTGTTTTATTGTTTTTTCAAAGTGCAAGTTAGAGTAGCCATAGTTAGGGAAGCAGATGGCTTCCAACTACAGTGAGCACACTGCAGACTGCCTGAAGCAGTTGTGCAAGGAGAGAGGAGTCCTGCATAAGGGGACAGCCACCAAGCAGAACCTTGTGGACACTGTGATGGCCGCTGATGCCCAGAATGTCGAGTCACCATCTGTGGCTGTGAAGAACCAAACCTAGGGTATGGAGGGGCCAGTGGCCAGTGCAGTGTCCAGTTCCGGTGAGGATGACAGCAGGGCCAGTGCAAGCCATGGGCCAGAGCAGCAGGGGAAGGCCACCAGCATTCTGGAGCCAGGAGCAATCAGGCTGCAGATTGAGTTGTGCAGAATGGAGCTGGAGTTCCAGAGAGAACAGAAGTTAGAGCAGTGAGCTGCAGAGGAGAAGAGGGAGTGAGAACAGTGAGCCGCAGAGGAGAAGAGGGAGCAAGAACAGTGAGAAGCTGACTATGAACAGCGAGAGGTGGACCGTAAAGAGCATGAGTGCCAGAGGCGACATGAACTGGAGAAGTTACGAATCCATCCACCAGCACCAGAGTAGGTAAGTAGCTTGGATTTACTGGAACTACAGAACTGGGTTGCAAATTAAATTCCAAACTGATAGCTGAATTTAAAGAGGGGGAGGATATGGATGCCTTTTTAAATTCGTTTGAAAAAGTTTGCAATCAGGCAAAGATTCCTAGAGGGTCCTAGAACTTCCAGCTGTCCCCGCTACTTACCGGGAAAGCTCAGGATGCATTGGGTCAAATGGACAATGAAGACAGTAATGATTACAGCAAACTTAAAGCTGCACTTTTAAAAAAGTTTGTTTTACCTGCAGAAGCATACAGAGCTAAATTCTGTAAGCTAAAGAGAAGCCCTGACATGAGCTATGAGGAGCTAGCCATGAAACAACATCTGTTTTTAAAACATTGGTGGGAAGGCATTGAAGTGAACTCTGTAAATAAAATTGAAAATGCTATATTGTTAGAACAGTTTTATTGGACATGCCCAGCAGAGCTGAAAACCTGACTGGAGGACCGAGATCCCAAAACAGTGCAAGAGGCTGCTGAACTCTTGGACCGATATGCCAAGAGCAGACCTGCTCTGAAAGTGAATGGGGTGGGTGTGGCAGTGCAGAAAGGGAAAAGCATGCCTTCAGGGCAGCCAAAATCCTCACCGCCTAAACCGAAACCAGTTAGCTCCAGGTTTCAAAGAAAACATTTCTCTGAGAAAAGAAACGAATGTTGGGTTTGTAAAGAAACTGGGCATATTGCCAGACAGTGTCCCAAAAAGATGAGCAATACACAAAATGGGGCTAGGAAAGAAGTGACTTGTTTGTGTGTCCCTGGAAGCATGCCTGTGAACATGAGGGAACACATGCATCCAGTCATGGTGAACGGTGTACAGACACAAGGGTTAAGGGACACAGAGACATCCCTGACATTGGTGAAAGGGGATCTGATAGAGCGTGGTCAGCTTATACCCAATAAATTTGTAACTGTACAAGACTTCACTGGGGAGGAGAAAACATTGCCACTCACTAGCATTCTCCTAGACTGGGGTGAAACAGGAGGAACTGTGCAACAGGTGGTTGTAGCCAAAACTTTAGCAGTTGATGTCATCCTTGGCAACAATCTCAAACAGTGGATGGTGTGTGCAGTTACCCGTAGCCAAGTGGGAAGGGAAAATTGTAGTTCCCTTGACCCCACAGAAGCCATTGTGGAAACCACTGGGAGGCTGGTTCCCCAGCCTGTGTCTCCTGATATGGAGACTAATGAAAAGGGGGTAGAAATTTCCCCAGTAGTAGTTAACCACACAGCTATGGAGGGTTACTCCAAAGCAGGAGGGATGACCCATTGTCAGAGGGTTAGGGATGACAGTGATCCTGAGTGCCCTGACTCTAGTGCTAGGGACCCTAGTTTAGAGACTGAAGGGGATCTGTCCCATGCCTTGAGAATGTGTAAGGAGTTTGCAGCTGCTCAGAAAAGTGCCCCTAGTCTAGAGAAGCTGAGGGCTTGGGCAGACTCTGATGGAACACAGGGAGGTGACGGTAAACATAATGTTTATTGGGAAAATGGACTGATGTATACTGAGGCTGTAAAGACAGGGAGGGGTGATAGGCAGGCAGCTTGTCATTCCCCAGGGATATCGTGAGCAATTGCTCAAGACTGTACATGATATTCCCTTGTCTGGTCATCTGGGAATCATACACACTATGCAGCGGTTGGCCCAGAATTTCTATTGGCCCAACTTCACCCAGCTGGTGAAGGAGTATTGAAGGTCTTGTCACCGGTGCCAAGAAATAGGGAAGGCAGGTAAGAAAACTCAAGCCGGCCTAATTCCATTGCCCTCAGTGGATGAGCCATTCCAGAGGGTGGGAATGGATATTGTGGGGCCTTTAAATACCCCCAGCTCCTCCGGGAAGAGGTTCATCCTGACTGTGGTGGATTATGCCACCCGGTATCCAGAGGCAGTTGCCCTATCCTCACTGAGGACAGACAAAGTGGCAGATGCCTTACTTGGGATTTTATCCCGTGTTGGGTTTCCACAGGAGGTTATCACTGATCGAGGGGGTTCCTTCATGTCAAACCTGATGAAATGTTTGTGGGAGAAGTGTGGGGTGGTGTAAAGGCACACAACACCTTATCACCCGCAAGCCAATGGGCTTGTGGAAGATTTAATGGTACTCTGAAGTCAATGCTCCAAGTGTTTGCTGAACATCATGGGAGAGACTGGGAGAAATACCTTCCCCACCTGTTGTTTGCATACAGGAAGGTGCCCCAAGAGTTGACCAGATTTTCCCCCTTTGAGCTCTTATATGGACACCAGGTACGTGGGCCCCTAATTTTGATCTGGGAGGACTGGGAAGGCAAGCAAGCCACCCAGGGCACTCCTATAGCGGATTATGTCATTAGTGTCCTTAGTTTTAGGGAAAGGCTGAAGGAGCTTATGGGGACAGCCAAGAGCAACCTGGCAGCTGCCCAACAGAAACAAAAGTTGTGGTATGACTGCAGAGCCAGAGTTTGGTCATACTCAGTGGGTCAGGAAATCATGGTCCTTATTCCGGTCTGAAAAGACAAGCTGCATGCTGAGTGGGCAGTACTGTACAAAGTAGTCAGAAGGATAAATGATGTGAACTATATCATAGAGTTACCTGACAGAAGACATACAGAAAGAATGTACCATGTCAACATGATGATGCCATATGCTAATAGGGCTGACATGGTGTTTGCAGTATGTAGTCCTGGGGAGGAGATGGACGAAGGAGTCCCCCTTCTGGACTTGCTGGAAGAAAGCAAGCAGGAGTCCTCTGTGGAGGCAGGTAAATTGTCTCCCCAGCTGGCTCCAGACAAGATCTAGGAAGTAAGGGAGGTTTTAGCAGACTTTGCCACACTGTTTAGCACCAAACCTGGACTAACCCCATTAGCGACGCATGATGTGGAGACAGGGACACAGAGGCCCATATGGCGGAGAGCATATCGGGTGTCAGAGGCTGTCCAAAATGACATTAGGAGGGAGGTGGAGGAAATGCTGGATTTAGGGGTAATCCAGAGATCCCACAGCCCCTGGGCCTCACCTGTAGTTCTTGTGCCCAAGCTAGATGGCTGTACTCATTTCTGTGTGGACTATCATGGGCTGAATGCAGTCATGAAGTCATATGCCCACCCGATGAATGGACAGATGAACTCCTGGACAAGTTGGGAGGGGCGACATACCTTATGACTATTGACCTGACAAAGGGGTATTGGCAGGTAGAGTTAACTGACAGAGCTAGGGAGAGGTCAGCCTTCATCACTTCAATAGGCTTATTTGAATTTAAAGTAATGCCTTTTGGAATGAAGAATGCCCCAGCCACTTTCTAAAGGTTGGTGAACCAGGTGTTAAATGGTGCTGTGCTGAGGAGTATGCCATGGTGTACCTGGGATGACATTACTATCTTTAGTGCCAGCTGGGAGGAACACCTGTCTCACCTTAGGGAAATGCTGGGCAGGATACAGAGGGCCGGGCTCAGTGTCAATGCTGAGACATGCCAGGTGGCCATGGTTGAAGTGGCATACCTCAGGCATGTTGTAGGCTGGGACAGCTCCATCCTAACCAAGTAAAAATAGATGTGATCAAGGCATGGCCCAGACCAGAAATGCAGAAACAGGTCAGGAGTTTTCTAGGGACAGCAGGGTACTATAGGAAATTTGTACCCAATTACAGTGCCCTGGCTGCTCCCCTATCTGACCTGGTAAAGAAAAAGATGCCTAAGAAAATTACCTGGGAAACAGCCTGAGAAAAAGCCTTTACCAGACTGAAGGAGGCAGTGTACAGTGCTCCTGTATTGACAAGTCCTGGCTATAGCAGACCCTTTTTAGTCCAGACTGCCACCTCAGATATGGGTATTGGGGCAGTACTGAGTCAGACATTCAACCAAGGGAAAGATCACCCTGTAGTGTACTTGAGTAAAAAGTTACTTCCCAGGGAGCAGGATTACTCCACTGTGGAAACGGAATGTCTTGCCATAGTGTGGGCCCTAAAGAAGTTAGAGCCATACTTAAATTGGTAGCATTTGGAGGTACAAACTGACCACATCTCCCTGGTTTGGCTGACACAGATGGGAAAATCTAATGGTAGACTATTAAAATGGAGTCTTGCCTTGCAGGTATATGACTTGATGATTTTACATAGGGCTGGGGCGACCAATCAGAACACAGATGACTTGTCATGTCTATAAGAGGAGTGAACAGACTTGGGAAGATCATCCCATGTAGGGGATAGAGCCCTTAAATTCAGTCTAGGTGGGGAGGATTGTGATGCTTGGCCAGCTGGTTATGATTGTTGTATGATATTTGTAATATAAAAATATAGTATGTGATTGTCTCACATAAGACAGCTTGTGCTTCCATGGGCGTCTCTTCCCCAGGTTTTAGGGAAGCTACAGGATATGTAAGACCAAAGAAATCTGATTAAAGGTCTCCTGTTTTTTTGTTTTCATTAGAACTGATCCAGCTGCCAGGATATAGGGCTTGTAAAGTTTTATGATTCCTATAGGAAGAACATTGATACCACCATGGTGCTAAAAGTTGTAAAACCATTTGATCTGCCTTGGGAACAGGACCCACACAAGATCAAAGAGAAAATGTTGAATTAAGGAGCCATATTTAGGAAGCACTTTTCCTTCTGATGTGACATTATTTAACATACCTCCTGATAGGACATCATGTTTGTATTTTTTGGATTCTAAAAGGAGGAGCTTGATGACTCACAGAAGGGGTGTGAAGACACAGTTTAAACTAATACTTGTGTCTGAACCATTGGTCATATTATCTTGGGACTCTAGAAAGACACAGCTGTCTGATATAACTTAAGCACTTACAGAGGTAATACATTAGAAACTATCTAAATGTATGTTGGTAGGAGTTTGTTCTGTAAGTTTTCCTTGTTTTTCTTTTATGTGATTGCGATGCTCTTTGATATAGTGTTCTGTGTTTACATTTTTCATATTTTTATAATCTTTTAGTAAAGAATATTTTATTTAAAAGACTGCCTGGGTATCTGCCAGTTCTTTTTGCATGTGACGTATAGAGGGTTAAGCCTGGCAAAACTGTTGAACAGCTTGATGGTGTTACTAAACTGGGAAAAGGTAAGAATGTACCTAAGGTCTCTTATAGAGTTTTAAGGGTTCATTTTGGAAGCCTGGCTTGGTGCCCCTTGTGAAAGATTGTACTGCAATCCCCGAAGAGGGTATGTATCTGAGCCTGTACATTGGGTACGCTAGTATAAGGTTCACAGTTTGATTCCCCCCAGAACTTGAGACTAAAGGTGATTTGAACCCAAAAGCAGACATGAAGGTTATCCTGTCTGTTACCTGTTTACACTATTGCACTGTTAGGTTGGCACTGAGGGAGCAGAGGGCCTGACTTGCTGAGTGCGTTTGTGACACCGTATACCACATTCTTAGCTTTATATTGCATTATATTAGACAGTGAGTCTCTCTCACTCTCCAGCTTGCTATGTGACTAGCTAGCTATTGGATGTCCCAGTGCTCAAGTAAACATGCTTAGATGTCATGATATGTACTGTGCCAGTTTGTGCTATTAGCGGAGATATTTTGCATATTGTATGAACCTTCTAAAATTGTGATTCCATCTGGGTTATGCTGTGTTAAACACCAGCTAGTTAAGATCATTATATACTGTTGAACCAGGCAATAGCTAATACCATTTCATTATTGCTTGATACATATGCTAAGTGCCATTTTGGGTGCTTGCTCTGATTAGCATTTAGTCACTTTAGAGCTATGTAAACAGCATTAAAGTAAAATAAAATAAAACTTTATTTGTATAGCGCCTTTCTAAAATCAAGGCACTGCACATTTTAAAAAACACAAACAACCTAAAAGTTTACAGTTAAACAATAAATGCAATGGTAATGTAAAATTAATCTGGGAAGGCTAAGGTGAACAAATATGTCTTCAGCATAGATTTAAAACTATTGACGGTCAAGCACTGTCTTAACCGACGAGGTAGAGAATTCCACAGGGTTGGAGCTACAAAAGAAAAAGCACGAGCACCAGAAGTTTTTAAGCGATCCCAGGGAATGTCTTGCAATCCCTCATCGGCGGATCGGAGAGAACGAAGGGAGGAGAAGGTAGTCTGGTCCCTGCTCATGTAGGGTTTTGAAGGTTAGCAAGCCAACCTTAACGGTGATCCGCCACTGAATAGACAGCCAGTGCAGTCCGCACAGCACAGGTGTGATATGACTGGTCCTTGATGTACCAGTCAATAACCTGGCCGCAGCATTCTGCACTAGCTGCAAGTGATGGATATCAACCCCAGGAAGCCCTAGGTAGAGGGCATTGCAGTAGTCAAGATGAGTGGTAATGAAGGCAAGGACCAATGTTGGAAGGTCATCCGGAGGAACCAGGTGTTTCACCTGAGTGACATTCTTCAGATGGTAAAATGAGGATTTAACCACGGCCAACACCTGAGATTTCAGGGTCAGGCCATCATCAAAAATAATGCCCAGGTTATGCACCCAGCCTGAGGTAGTGAGCTGAACACCATCAAGCCATAGGTTTGATGCCTGCCCAGCCCTCAAACCCACCCCTGGATGACCCAGGTCCACTACAAACACTTCAGTCTTGTCCGGATGCAGTCTCAGCCAGCTAGTGCTCATCCAATCTTTGATCTCAGCGAAGCAGTTGTTAAACACAGAGACTGCATCAACCTATCTGGGTAAAAAGTACATATACAACTGAGTATCATCTGCATAACAGTGAAAACTCAAGCCATATCACCTAATGATGTCTCCCAATGGCAGCATATTCACTGCAAACAACATGGGTGCCAATATGGAGCCCTGCGACACCCCGCAGGATGGGAAGGACATCAGAGGAATAAATTCCAGTGACCATCCTCTGAGACCTGCCCACGAGGAAAGATCGAAACCATTTGAGGACTGTACCCGACAGCCCACAAAGGACTGGCAAGGACTCCAAAAGCACACCATGGTCCACAGTGTCAAATGCTGCTGAGAGATCAAGAAGAGCCAGAATGGTACAAGCCTTTCAATCTCTCGCCATTAAGAGATCATTTAATACTCGGACAAGGGCAGTCTCTGTGCTATGTCTCTTCCTAAATCCAGACTGGAGAGCTTCATAGACATTGTGGGTCACAAGATGATTATCTAATTGGAGCGCAACCACCTTCGCAATAACCTTTCCCACAAAGTGCATGTTAGAGACAGGCCGGTAGTTAGCTGGACAGTCAAGTCCAAGGAGGGCTTTTTAAGGAGTGGTCATATGATCGTCTCCTTGAGGGGATCAGGAAAGACCCCCCTCTCCAAGGAACTCCATGCAATTTCAGCTAGGATTAGGCAGATAACATCTACACAACCCACTAAAAGGGTGGGGGGGGTAGGGCCCAGATCCAGACTACAACTGGTTGGGCGCAAAGTCTGGACAATCTTTACAATGTCCATGAATTCCGGTCAGCTGAAATCCGTTTAGATAGACTGAGTGCTCACCACCTCCCGTCAACATCTGCAATCCCTCATTGGGAGAGCTGGGCTGATACCAGACCTGATGCTGGCAACCTTATCTGTGAAAAATGGAGCAAGCTCCTCACATTTAACCTGAGAAAAGGCTCCTCCAGACTGGAGACAGGTTGGATTGCACAATCTGTTGACAGTTCGGAAAAGCTGAGCCAGCTGATTTGGCACCGCAGCAATCTCCCTGGACAGGAACTCTGCCTTTTTACGGGTGGTTTCTGATTGATAGCCCTTATAATGTTCCATCAATCTAAGCCTGTCAGCATCCAGGCTGGACTTCTGCCATGCTCTCACCATCCTTCAACCAACTCGCCTCAGCTCCTTCAAGGAACCATCGAACCAAGGGGTCCTTGGGTGACGAGTGAGTGCCCGAACATGAACAGGAGCAATCAGGTCCAGGGCATCTCCCACCACCTTATTATAGGCCAGTACTAGATCCCCTGGACTCATGCATTCACCCAGCAATCCCGATAGGTCCAGGACCACCGATAGACCATCTGGAGTAACTGCCCTTAAAGGGCGATACTGGACCATCTCCATAGGGGCAGGTCCATTGGGGGGGAACCCCAAAACTGAACCCTGTGGTGTGATGGTCAGACCAACTGACTGGTTCCACCCCCAAGTCTGAGAACTCCATCCCCAGGAGGAACAGCAGATCCAGTGTGTGACCCTCTATATGGGTAGTGGAGGTAACCACCTGTGTAAGGCCCAGCATCGTCATTAGCTGGAGGAGATTTTGACCAAATTGCAAAAGTTCATCGTCGGCCCAGGCATTGAAGTCCCTCATAATTATCCTTCTTGGGGACTCCAATACCATGTCAATGATGAAGTCCGCTATCTCCTGCAGGAATTCTCCACTATCACCTGGTGGACGGTAAATGAGGAGTATCCTGCAACCTACACCCTCTCCCATGATACACTCAAGGGATCTAGTGGACCCCACTGGAACATCCTTAAGGCCCAGTTCTGTCTTAAAAAAGATGGCTACACCCAATCAATCAATCAGTCAAAACCTTTATTTAGTCAGGCGATCATCATTGAGCAATGCTCATTTTTGAGGTGGACCTGGATTTGTCAATAGGAACAGTGAACAACAGAATACAACAAAATACAGTATATACAATAAGAACAGCATGAAACAATTGAAAGTAAGATATGTATAGGTCAGATGATATGGTAAAACTTCAATATGAACAAAGATGAAGTATATAGTATTGTAAAATGATCCAATATAAGGATCAAGAAACATGGCTAGACTAGTCGGTAGCTTTAGGAGGGGAGGGATGCAAGATGATTAGTGTTAGCAGCAAGAGAAGGGCAGAAGGGCAGAAGGTAGGTGATAGAGGCAAGAAGGCATATGTTGAGGGACAGCCACAGAGGGAGAGGAGCTAGAGATTAGATGGCTCAGTCGTTGAGAAGGGTTTGAGGGGATGAAAGAGGGAGGAAGGAGTTAGAGTGCAAAGTCGTGTCTGGGGTTGGGGGAAGTGTGGAAATGGCGGAGTTGGAGAAAGGGAAGGGGAGAGGGAAGGGGCCAATTATTAGAGCCCTAGACAGCAGTAACTCAGAGTGCAATAGGATCTTTTGACGGTCTTAAGTCAGGGGAAACAGGCACAATATTCCTTATTATGACCACAGGAATAATGATTTAAATGCTGTTAAGCTGATGGGGTGAGTTAGTTTCAAAGTTTTTTGCAGCTTGTTCCACATTTGGGGTAGCACATAGCTTATGGCTGCTCTGCCAATATGTGACTTTGCCTTGTATACATATAAGGAAATATTGGAGGTACTTCTCAGGTCATACTTTCCAAGAGTGCAAAAAGGTAGACAGACAATGATATAATGGGGCATTTTATTTAAAATAGCTTTGTAGATCCAAACTGCTGCATTTCTCTGTCATCTGTAACTGAGGGATAACCATCCCACTACAGTGTACATGGCACAGTGAGGGTAGAGTACAGTAGACCTGTGACGAATCTTAATGCTCTGTGGTAGAGCGTGTTGAGCTTGGCTAAAGCACTGGCAGTACCCTAACTATAAAGAATGTCTGCATTATCTATTAAGGAAAGAAAGGTCGTTTGGAGCAATTTCAGTTTGGCATCTCTTCTAAGGAGATTGTTGATCCTAAAGAACAGGCTAAGTCTTTGTCTAAGTTTCTTAGCCAGCTCTTCTATGTGGTCAGTGAAGGAAAGTATATGGTCTAACCAGACCCCCAGATACTTGAACTTTGTTACGTATTCCAACTGTTCACCTAAGACAGTGGTGATCTGCAGGAACGTCCCAGCAGTAGCATGATTTGTTGCATGAGGAAAGGTGAGAGGAACATTGCTTTGTTTTATTTTGCCTTAAGAAGTAGCGTCTGGTTTAGAAGTTGAAGCTGCAGCTGATTAAATTCACTTTGTAGTGCTTTGTGGGCAGCAACAGGGGTGGGGCTACTAGTGAAAAGCACCGTGTTGTCTGCAAAAAGGTGTATTTGTGCTTCTTTAATGGAGGCATCTATGTTGTTAATATAATTTAATGTTAATATAATTAATATGTTAATACAGCTAGTGAAGAGCAAGGAACCTAGAATGGAGCCTTGTGGTACACCCCCAACTGGGGTTTTAGTGGAGAAACTTCACCTACTGCTTTTACTTGCTGGAGTTGGCCAGAAAGGTAGTTAGCAAACCATTTTAGGGATAGAGGGTCCAAACCAATGTTCCAGAGGGACAAAAGCAGCAAACTGTGGTCAACAGTGTCAAATACCTTGCCAGGCCTCACTAGGGCCTGTGCGCACCTTGCCAGATTCGAAAGTTATCATGGGACAGTCATAAGGCAATTCTAGGGGGTGGGGGTTGAAAGAAGTAGGCTGCTGGTTAACTAGGATATGCAGCTTATCCATTAGGTAGGGAAATGAGCAGACTGGGTGGGCCAAGCAGTCCTTATCTGACGTCAAATTCTGTGTTTCTATGTTTCTATGTTTAGGTCCAAAAATACAGCGCAGCAAAAGTTTTTATTGTCCAGTTCATGTTGCCAGTCGTTGGTCACCTTGGCTAGGGCTGAGATTGTACTGTGTTGTGCCCTAAAGACCGATTGTAGTGGATTGAGCAATGACTCTGATTCCAGATAGTTCTGGAGCTGAGAGCTCCCAATTTTCTCCAGCATCTTAAAAAGGATTTGAAGTAAGGAGATTGGCCTGTAATTATTAAGGTCACTGGGATCTCCCGACTTAAACAAAGGGACCACAAGTGCAGTTTTCCAGATGAGAGGAAAGTCACCTTGGGACAGGGATAGGTTAAAAAGATGTGTGATTGGGACTGCAAGGACATGGTGGCCAACCTTTAAGAAGCATGGGTGAATGAGGTCGACTCCAGCACTTTTCCTAGTGTCAAGCTGTAGGAGGAGATCTTCAACTTCATTCAGAGATGTAGGCTACAGGGAGAAAGGTGTGCCAGAGATAGGTTTTTCTTGCATGACTTCTCCAAGTTGTTGGCAGAGAGTGTTGGTGGGTGAGGAGTCGAAGGCTAGCCCTGCAGTAGCAAAGTGATTATTTAGGGAGTAGAGGATAGTTAGTCTATCAGAGATGACAGGGAGATTTCCACCCTCAGCATCTTCAGATTCACCTGTCCTCCAAAACTCCTTCCCCCCCAATACGCCAGGCATCAAAACCAGGTAGGACTTTTACCTCTATATTGGGATCACAGAATAGATTTGAGCACTTGGGATCACAAAAGCATGTTAAACCCAACTAAATTAACCAGGCAGGGTATTAACGCCAGATCAAACCTCACCATACCTGAAAGTGTACCTGCTCTAACTTCCTTACTCGATGACCCTCACTCACTGCCAATAAACTAGCTAGGGTAATGTAAATCAAAACAAATTTAAACTACACAAACATGAATTAAGACTAAACAAAAGTGATTAAAATTGCACAATCTGCTCTGCTGCTCCTCCATGGTTAGCCTATCATGGCCGCCAGATCCCTACGGCAATTCCCACAGGTGCACCAACTATATTAGACATTAGGTCTACATATGCACAAGGCATTCTTCATTGATTTCCTTTGTATTTTTAGTTGAATAATTTTGAGTTATTTTTAACATTAGTGATGTCATGGGTAGCACTGGCTGGCTGCCATTATGGGTACTCACTCTAAATGTCAAATCTGTCACATTGAGCTATACAATAATATTCTAACCAACAGCAAACAATATTCAATCCTGATGTTATTCCTACATGTACACACGGTGCTCCACTCTTATTTCACTTGTAGTTTTAACTGTCTCATTATTTGCAGCTTTTTTTATAGTTTTTGTCAGCTGAGCGGAGGCTGAGATAGCATGGTATTTAACTCTGTACTACTTGCATATTGTCTCCTGATGGCTTTCAGGTTTGTTATTGTATATAACCAAGTTTTTCTGATTTTCCTTTGATTTATAGTATTAAGTCTTAGTTGCTTACTGAGACCAATCTCAAGTTGCATATCATACCAAGGCCTCTCTAATGCCAGTGCATTTATCTGTATTAATATACATTCTGCTCTAATGTTGTGTTTCTAAGGCAGTTTGTCTACCTGCTCTCAATTATTAAATACATGCAACATGACCTGAGCAGATGCTATGCATCTTAATTTAAGTATTGCTGCAATATCTGTCAAGTGATGTTTATGTCCAGATCAGGTTGAATATTTGATAGTATGCTAGTCCAATGAAAAATACTTTGCTTTGGGATGTGCCATGATACCAAATATTAGTGCAGACTAGTTAAATATATGCTAAAAAATGTTTTATGTTCATGAACAAACACATAAGTTACTCTATTAGAGAAGATAACTAAAAACATGTATGTCTTAAATAAAGACAGTAATTGTCACAGAGCTGCCTATGGCAACAGTCATTTCCTGATGGTGGTATATTTTACCCTAGCAAATAACTGCAGAGTACTAGGTCACCATTTAGTCTTTCTGGATGCATAGCATCAAGTTTCATTTATCCAATACAATTCTGTCTGTAACAATCTTCTCTGGATGTCTCCTCCTCTTCCTGACAGTTTTATCGGTTCTAATCCTATGAGTCCCAGTATTGCTACTGAACCACAATCTTTCTTTTTTTTTTTTTAATATATCCTTTACTGAGTTTTTACAAATGGAACACACAGAGATTGCATACAGTTGAATTGGTGATTGAGCACCTGGTTATGATGTCATTGGTCACAGGAAGAACACTTTGAAGAATATGATGTCAGACATTCTTACAATCCATGATCCTGGGTTCATTTAGACATTTTCACATTACATTACACAGTGTCAAAACAAGTGATAGTATTTGTTATTCCTTATTTTTTTGTACCCCCCCCAGTGAGAGCAGCACCTCCCTCCCTTGCCAACAAGAACTTCCTAGGAGATACAATCTGTATCTATCTAGGTGATTTGCCACACCCACTTTTGCTATTTAAGGCTGAATTTTGCAGTCTTGTCATGAAAAGCTGCTGTCAATTTCTCTAATTGATAGACGTTTATAACTACTGATCTCCAATCTTCCACTTTAGGAGGTATTTTGGGCATCTGCCTTCTAGTGATTGCCTTTTTGGCTGCTAACAAGTATATTGGTAACAAGGCACATCCCCGGGTCGAACTTTGTGTTGGCTTTACTGACAAGAGTACTATATCTGCTGTTTATTGGATTCCCTCTCTTATACATTCCTGAAGTTCAAGTTGTAGGGAGCACCAGTATGGGGTCAATAATGGACAGCTCCAGAAACTATGTCCTAAATCAGCTACTGCACAATTGCAGCCCCTCCAGTAATGTCCATAGCTTGGAGGTAAGTAAAAGAGCAGGTGAGCGAAAGTAGCTAGTGTGGCACATCCATGCAAATTCCCTCCATGTCTGTGAGAGGGTGACCTTTACCGAAGGTAAGGCATTATCTAACTATTCCTCTGGGGTAACTGCTAAATTTAAATCAGCATTCCATTTATTAAATACTGTCAGTGTGTTATCTCCCAATAATTCTCTTAACATTTTATATAAGCAGCCTACTATGTGCCCAGCTAAGCTACCCTGGATACTGCCCACCAGTAGACCCAGTTAAAGTGGTTTTGGATTTGGGAGTCTCGATCAATCTGGGTTTTGGCTCTGTATATACAGTAGGATTGTAGCTGAAGAAAGTGGTAATGATCAGTACTCGGAAGCCCATAGGTGTCCCGCAGTTCCTCAAAGGAGACTACCCCTGCATTGTTTAGAACTTGGTATAAATAATGAATCCCCAACTGTCTCCATTTTTGGAAAGCAGGCTGTAAGGCAGAAGGACTAAAATCTTCATCTTTGGATATTAACCTCATGTACTAGAACGTGCTTGAGAATTTTGGGTGAAACTTTACTGAATTCCAAATTTTAAGTAGTCCTCCAGTGAATTTTGTAAAATTCCAGAGAGAGATCAAGTTCCCTCTGGATGTAAATAGTACTGTGGGGATATCATGCAAATCACTGAGTGTGCATTCAATGTCTTTCCAAGGGGCTGAGTCCGTGGGGGTTGCTCATAGTATTAGAAGCTTCAGAAAAGCCGACTTGGCGTACCATTCCAAATTTGGCAAATTAGCCCCTCCCAATGCCAGGTTCGGGTAGGGTATAGAGGGTCCCTCAGTCTATTCCCTCCCCATAAAAAATTTGTAATTTGTTTATTTCAGTTAGCAAAATAAAAATGGGTGGCCAAATCTGCAAATTTTGATACAAATGGAATAGGCAGGGGAGTACATTCATTCATATAATTTCAATCTTTTGAAAAAAGGACAAATGTAACCTTCCCCAAGCTGTCAATTCCTGCTGTAGCTGTAGAGTAAGAGGTTCATAGTTCATAAGGTCTATATTGTTAAGATTTTGTGTAATTGTTATTCTTAAATATTTTATCTTTGTTTTCCGCCACCCTAAAGGTAGTTTATTTTTTTGAATTGTGGATGGGATAAAATTATAAGTTAGAACCCCTGTTTTGCTGACATTGAGCTTGATCCCAGCATGTTGTTGAAAAATCTCTAAAATCTCCCATAGCCTGGGGACAGTGATTTCAGACGATAATAACAGAAGCAACACATCATCAGCGAATAGTGCCACCTTATGTTGTTTCTGCCCTATGGGCACCCCCTCTATATTTAACTCTTTCTGGATTGCTGTTGCTAAGGGCTCCATGTATAAGGCAAACCATAGAGGGGGAGAGAGGGTATCCCTGTCTAGTTCCTGGTTATAAGGTGATCAGTGGGGGGTGTAGTGCCCCATGGACTCAAATATGGGCCTTTGGGCATGAATATATATATTTTTAACCAGGTCTGAAAGAATTCTGGAAAATTAAAGGTGGACAGGGTGTCCCAGAGAATGTTCCAGGACACCCTGTCAAATGCCTTTTCAGCGTCCAAATTTAAGAGAACTGCTGGGATCTCCATGGACAGTATATAATCTATTAACAGTAGAGTTTTGAGAATATTGTCTGTGGTATTCCTAGACTTTATGAACCACAATCTTTCTCATCACAGTGTTTTGCCATGGCATATGTTGGATGTTTCTTTCTGATGATCATTGTATTTTCTCCAGTTCTTTAAGTTTTCTATTTGTCTGTCCTATGTAAATCACACCACATGTACAAGTTAGCATGTATATCATGGCTGCCAAATGACAGTTTATGAATGCTTTGACCTCATGTGTCTTTTTATTGCTAGTGTTTAAATAATTTTGCACTTGGAGTATTATTACAGTGGATGCAGTTGCTACATCTGTAATTATCTTTGGGGGGGCATCCAGTCCGGTTGTAATGATTTGTCTACTTCAAAGAAACAATCTACTAATATGTTTTTAATATTGACTGCTTTTTATGTTTGCCCTTGCACTCATGCAAACTGAACATTTTGGTATGATACTGGATTTTGAGAGGTGTGTCACTGTTGGTCCCATGCAAGGCAGTCTGCAAGGGGCTCAACAGTGCAAGTCAAATCATCAACCAGGCCTATCATGACACTCTTCTGAATTTGCTGGGTGGAAACTTTGTGTAGGTCAAAGAAAAGAGATGCTGGAATCATGGGGGCTTTTTGATCTGCATAACATGCACCTAGCAAGCAGAGCTGATCAGTGCCATGATCAGCCTGCTGTGCGTCTCTCCCTCCAATATAAAAACAATACCTCCCACTCTCTGCCAGCTATCCAACTCACCTCTCATTGCTTCCCCCTTCCTTGTTAATTTTCTGACACTGGGGTGCCCAATGGCTAGTGTTGGCTAGTACCACCAATCCCACCCATTTTCATTACTTTCTGTATTAGTGATCCATTTGTTTTCCTTGGCTTCATTGATAATATTGTTTATTTCTTTCTGCAGGTCCCAGTTGGATCTCTCAGTAGTTTTTTTTTGGGGGTGGGGTGGGGCGGTAGTGTATATTGGGCAGTTGTCTGTACTGTACGTCTCTTATAAATGCATATGTTTAGGCCATAACACCATTCTTGCATCTTTATCTGCTCTCTTGATTATTAGATGTTTGTTCTTTTTCTGTTCTTTCACAGCCCCCTTTCTTTTGTTGGTTAAATTGTCTTCTCCACCTTGATTTTGTGTTTTATAAACCTCTTCCAGGTCTTTGATTTCATTTTGATGATACTTTGAATTTTAAAGACAGCAGAAGGTGAAACCCCATATACTCTGTCCCATGATAATACTAGTAACCTAGCTGACCTCTTTCAGCTAAGTATTTATCCAGTCTCCCTTTAAAGACATACAAATTTTCACTATCTACTACCTCAGATGGTAAGTTGCTCCAAATATTTACTATTATTTGTGTAAAATATTTCTTACATTTTTCAATTTTAAATTTGTTAGACTGGATTTGTTTATTGTCTCTTCTTAAGTTATGTTGAGTTCTGTATTTAAAAGTCATACTTTCCGTGAGTTCCTTCTCATTAACAGTTTTGTACATTAGCAATATATCCCCTCTGATGTGTCTATTGTGAAGTGTGTTTAATTTAAGAATTTTTAAATGGTCATCGTGAGGTTTCTCCTCTAGTTCCTTTATTGACCTTGTCGCCTTTCTTTGTATTTGTTTCAATCTGAGTTTATCAGCATTATTCAGTGTACCCCAGAATTGTGAACAATAGTCTAGATGTGGTCTCACATATGCATTATATAGGGGAAGTCTTATTTCCTTGGATTTACTTACAAAGTTTCTTTTTATTGCATTTACCAAATAATTAGCTTTATTGAACACCTGTGAACACTGACTTTGCCATTTGAAGTCATTTGTTATGATGACCCCTAGATCCCTCTCTCTGGATGATTCCTCCAGGAACTGAATTTGAAGATAATGGTCCCAATTCTCAAAACTCAGCACAAGCTGTGCCAAAGGTGACTTGCGCCAATTGCTTGTGTGCCACAGACCCTGCACCTGATTTTCTATTGAGCGGGGTCCTTTTGGAAAAGTCCCATGGCTTGTGGAAACCCTAGCAGTGTGCCAAACAGAGGGCACACCTGGACAGGTTGCTGCAAGCCTGCGGCAATGTGCTGCAATGTGCATAAGCATATCTTGTTTAGTGCCCCTCGATCCCCGATCATTGTTAAGTAATAAAATATTAGCCTCTTTTCCCTGGTATTTTAGTGGCCCCTCCTCCCGGTCCCTGATCATTGTTAAATAAATATTAGTCCCTTTTCCCTGGTAGTATAATGGCCCCCTGATCCCTGATCATTATTAAATAAATAAATATTAGCCCATTTTCCCTGGTACTCTAGTGGCTCCCCTCTCTGATCCCCGATCATTGTTAAAATAAATAATAAATTGACCCTTTTCCCCCTGGTAGTCTAGTGACCCCACCAATCCCAATGACCCTGACATTACTGTATCAATTGACACCTGGAGAAATAGTGGGCCCCCCACCCCCCACCCAATAGTGTCTCACCACCCCACTCATCCCTCAACCTGTAAGGGAGCCAGCGACTGGCACAGTCCACCTCTCACCACCACAGCCAGCCACCAGCTGAGCTCTGAATAAGTGCATACTGTATATAGTATGCACTCAGTGAGCTGTCAGTCACTGAGCATATACTATATACAGTATGCACTCATTCCGAGCTCAGTTGGTGGATGGCCATGGTGGTGAGAGGTGGGCTGTGCCAGTCACCAGCTCCCTTATGGGTTGGGGGGAGTGGGGTGGTAGGGCACTGCTGGGTGTGGAGGCCCACTAGACCACCAGATGTTAATTGATACAGTAATTTTGTGGTCATTGGGGTCAGGTGGAGCCACTAGACTACCAGGGAAATGGGTCAATTTATTATTTATTTTACCAGTGATCAGATTTGGGGAAGGGGGCCACTAGACTACCAGGGAAAAGAGGCAATTTATTGTTTAATGGTACAATGATTGGGGTTTGGGGAGGTGGGGCACTAGACTACCAGGGAAACAGGGCAATTTATTATGTATTTTAACAATGATCAGGGTTCAGGGAGGGGGGACTATGGCACATTGCAGCTACCAGGTCAACTCCCTTAGTGGTGACATTTTTAAGTACCCTTAGACCAACCAGTGCTGGTCTAAGGGTACTTAGAAATGTCACCACTAGGGTAGTTTTGTGAATTGTGATTCAGGGGATTTGGCAGCCTGCATCTGCTGCATGCCCCTGGTGTCATGCTGCAGCACAGTGTGTGGTGCAAGGGCAGCACAAGCACTGTTAGGTGCAGTCTGCATGTGGTAGGCACAGTCTGCCTTTGTGAATTGCTCCTGGGGCATTGTTTGATGCAAGGGGCATGGTGCACCAATCATTTGGATGCAAGCCCCTTGCGCCACCCTAGGAGCTTTAAGATTGGGCCCAATATTTACATTTTGGGTCTTGGTTTACTAATTTGGCAAAAGTTGTTATCGCTGGGCTGGGTACACTGTTGGGGATGCAAGTATATTTATTCTTAAAAGGTGACTTGTCCAGGAACTGAAGAAGAACAGGACAGTCGCATTCAGTACAACCTATAACCAAAATACAAGATGCCGGAAGTATAGTACAGACAATACAAAAACACTGGCCAGTTCTAAACACTAAAGTGTGTTTAAAACAAATTAAACAGAAAGGACCCAGATTAACATACAAAAAAAGAGTCAATATCAAAGACATATTAGTACATAGTTTCTTTGAAGAAGACAGATCACTACGACCAGACTGGATGCCTCCCAAAGGGCAATTGCAGATATGTCAGCTGAGTCCATTGTAATAGTACTTTCTTTAAACACGTAGAAGTGGAAAGAAATATGAGATCAGAGAATTCATAAACTGCAACCTGACAGCCTTGAGATACATGCTGACATGCCCAAGTGGTATGATTTATGTAGAACAGACAAATAGAAAAGTTAAGCAATGAACTGGAGAACATAAAATGACCATCAGAGTGAAAAATGCAACAGATGCCATGGAAAAACATTATGATGAGAAAGATTGTGGTTCAGTAGCAACACTGATCAAGATTCACAGACTTTGAAAAGATAAAACCATCAGGAAGAGGAGGAGACTTCCAGAGAATGATGTAATGATGATGTAATGGGTGTAATGATAACCATGACTAGGAGATGGCCATACCTGGCTACAACATATTCAGAAGAGACAGGGCAGGTAGGAAGGGAGGAGGAGAAGTGGCACTGTATGTGAAACATGACATAAGGGCCACAGAGATCCAGGAGGAACAAAATGGGGGACAGATACTGTGGGTTAAGCTGGAAAGGAAAATGGGGCCAGCCAGCCGCACAGGTGTGGTCTATAGACCACCAGCCCAGGGGGAAGAAACAGATAGGGAGCTGATACTAGCCATCAAAAGGATGGCAGACAAGGGTGAGGTAGTGCTGGTTGGAGACCCCAATATTCCAGATGTGGACTGGAGCATCCCAGCAGCAACATTGACTAGGAGCAGATTTATCCTGGACTTCCTTCAGGTGCCTTCCTCAAACAACTGGTCATGGAACCAACTCGGCAGAAGGCAATACTGGACCTAGTGCTCACAAACAGGGACAGTGTGATGGGGGTAACAGTGGAGGAGCACCTGGGGAACAGTGACCACCAGTCACTGTGGTTTGAAATCACAGAAGGAGCAGAACCAAACCACACAAAAACACGTATCCTGGATTTTAGGGGGGCAGACTTTGGGAAAATGGGGAAATGCTTGAAAGAGGCATTAAGGGGAATGGGGCAGGAATCAGGGGTTGAGGAACAGTGGGCAGTATTTAAAATGGGGATTACAAGAGCAACAGAATTATGCATTAAGCAGGTTAGCAAGGGGAAAAGGAAGAGGAGGCCATTATGGTTTTCTAAGGAGGTAGCTGAGAAA
This sequence comes from Neoceratodus forsteri, assembly GCA_016271365.2. NCBI lineage: Eukaryota > Metazoa > Chordata > Ceratodontiformes > Ceratodontidae > Neoceratodus > Neoceratodus forsteri. Next base: position 545,272,436 of record CM057449.1, read on the forward strand.
GTGAAAGCCAAAAAGATTGCATTCTGGCAATACAAAAAGACACAGGCAGAAGGGATAGGGAGAAGTACCAGAAGAAGCAAAGGGAGGCAGGGAGGTCAGTAAGGGAAGCCAAAGCTCAGACAGATGAGCACATTGCAGAATCAGTGGGTAGAGGGGACAAAACCTTTTACAGGTACATAAGTGAAAAAAGAAAGGCAAAGGGAGGGATAGTGAGACTGAAGGGGGAGGATGGGGGCCGCGTGGAGGATGACAACAGTAAAGCTGACATATTGAACAGGTATTTCTGCTCAGTCTTTACTGAGGAAGAGGAGGGTAATGAGTCTGAAGGGAGTGCAAGGGATGGGAATGTTGCAGAAATGGACACAAGTCCCTTTACACGAGAAAGGATCCTGAAGGAACTGGAAGTAATAAGAGTTGATAAAGCAATGGGGCCAGATGAGGTGCACACCAGGGCCATTAAAGAACTAAGAGAGGTGGTGGCTGAACCTCTGGCAATCCTGTTTAGCTGATCACTGGAAACAGGGGAGGTACCCAAAGACTGGAGGATAGCAGATGTAGTCCCCTTATACAAAAGTGGGAACAAAGAGGAAGCAGGGAGCTACAGATGAGTCAGCCTCACCTCAGTAGTGGGGAATATCATGGAAGCACTACTGAAGGAGAGATTGGTGGAACATCTGGTTGTCAATGGACTACAGGACCCAAGGCAGCATGGTTTCACCAGGGGCAGGTCATGTCAGACCAACCTTGTTGAATGTTTTAACTGGGTGACTAGTGAGGTGGATCAGGGGAAGGCAGTGGACATGGCCTATCTGGACTTCAGCAAGGCCTTTGACATGGTGCCACATAGAAGTGTATTACACAAACTGCAGAATATGGGTTTGGGCAGGACAGTAGTGTGGTGGGTAGGTAACTGGCTGGGTAGCAGGACACAGAGGGTGGTGGTAAATGACTGTCACTCCACAAAGGGAAGAGTGACCAGTGGGGTACCACAGGGATCAGTGCTGGGACCGGTCCTATTCAACATCTTCATCAGTGATATTGAGCAGGAACTAGAAGGCAGAATTTCCCTGTTCGCTGATGACATAAAGCTCTGTAACACAGTAGACACACCAGAGGGTGTAGACAGAATGAGAAGGGACCTGCAGAAACTTGAAGAATGGTCAGGGGTTTGGCAGTTGAAATTCAATGCAAAGAAGTGCAAGATAATGCATATGGGGCACAAAACTCTGGCACAATATATCAGTTGGGGGTGAGGATATAGCATGCACCAAGCAGGAAAGGGATCTTAGGGTTATCATCTCTGATGACCTCAAGGTAGGGAAACAGTGTGACAAGGCAGCAGGTAAAGCAAATAGGATGCTGGGATGCATAGGCAAGGGCATCACCAGTAGGAAAAGGGAGGTCATAATTCTACTATACAAGACACTAGTGAGGCCCCATCTGGAATACAGTGTACAGTTCTGGAGACCTTACCTACATAAGGACATAGACTGGGTAGAGAAGGTTCAGAGGAGGGCAACAAAGATGGTACATGGATTGCATCACAAGTCCTATGAGGACAGGTTGAAGGAATTGAATATGTACTCCCTGGAGGAGAAGAGGGAGGGAGAGAGAGGATAAGATAAGAGATATACAAGTATCTTACAGGGAGGAACAGGGTGCAGGAATACACTATTTTTAAGCAAAAAAGATGTTCTAGGACTAGAGGGCATGGGATGAAGTTGGAAGGAGGATGATTCAGAGGAAACGTGAGGAAGAATTTCTTCACAGAATGGATGGTGGACAAGTGGAACACCCTGCCAGAGGAAGTGGTGGGGGCTGAAACAATCATGGGATTTAAGAATGCATGGGATAGACATAAAGGAATTCTGGAGGTCAGGATTAAGTGGCAACAGACTTCTAGGAAAACAAAGTGAACTTACAAGCTCAAATGGGCAGACTGGGTTGGCTGTAGGCCCTTATCTGCCGACATTGTCTATGTATCTATGTCTCTATGAGAATCTTATTGGATACATGAACTTGATGCTGTGCATCCAAAAGGACTAGTTATTTGCTAGGGTAAAACATACCTCCATCAGGAAATGACTGTTGCCACGGGTAGCTCTGTGACAACTACTGCTTGTATTTAACACATACGTGGTTTTAATTATCTTCTCTAATAGAGTACCTTCTGTGTTTGTTTATCCACAGAAAACATTTTAGCATGTATTTTGGTATTATGGCATGTCCCAAATCAAGGGATTTTCCAATCAGATTCATTTAGGTAGCATACTATCAAATACTCAACCTGATCCGGAGATAAACATCAATTGACAGACACAGCGGTAATGTTTAAACTAAGATGCATTGCACCTGCGCAGGTCATTTTGTGCACACTTAATAATTGAGAGCAGGTGACCAAACTGCCTCAGAAATACAAGACTGGAGAAAATGTATATTAATACTAATAAATGCATTGGCATCAAAGAGGCCTGTGTATGATATGCAAGTTAATGATAATAATAATAATCTTTATTTTTAATGCACCTTTCAAATTTCAAGGTGCAGTACAAATTAAACAATTAAAACCAATATTACTCCACAATAATAAATATACAGTACTAGGCAAATTAAAACCTATTTTCCACACTACCATAAGCCCTACTCCATAGATATGTCTTTAAAGCCTGTTTAAATCCCCCAGGGTCCTGCACTCCCTTATCCGATGGGGTAGAGAATTCCAGAGGGTTGGAGCCGAGAACATAAATGCCCCTGCCCCAGAAGATTTTAAAGAAACCCTCAGAATCTCCAGCAACCCCTCGTCGGCCGAGCGGAGCGGACGCACAGGGTGGTAAGGAACCAAAAGCTCTTTCAGCTAGTCAGGGCCCAGTCCGTGTAGGGCTTTACATGTCAGTAATCTGACTTTGAAGGTGATCCGCCACTGAACTGGCAGCCAGTGCAGATCCCACAGCACTGGTGTGATATGAGAGGACCGAGAAGTCCCCGTCAACAACCAGGCTGCAGAATTCTGCACCAGCTGCAAGTGGCTGATATCAACCCCCGAAAGCCCAAAGTACAAGGAGTTACAATAATCCAGATGCAAGGTCACAAAGGCGTGGATCAATGTCGGAAGGTCACTGGATGGAACAAGGTGCTTGATCCTAGCGATGTTCCTCAGATGGTAAAAGGATAACTTAATGACAGCCGACACCTGAGAACGAGGTGTCAGCCCTTTGTCCAGTATCATCCCCAGGTCTCGCACCTGCTCAGAGGAAAGGAGCTCGGAATCCCCCAGGAATATTCCTGAGGGTTGACCTGCCCCAGACCCCCCTATCCAGCAACTAGGATCCATAGCCATCACCTCAGTCTTCCCAGGGTTCAACTTCAGCCAGCTGGACTTCATCCAGTCTTGGATTTCAACGAGGCAGTCATTAAATACCGAGAGTGCTCCATCCTGGTCATGTGCAAAAGACAGGTAGAGCTGGGTATCATCAGCATAGCAATGAAACCTCAGCGAAACCTCAGCCCATACCATCTTACAATGTCTCCTAGGGGCAGCATGTACACCGCAAACAACATGGGGGCAGCACTGAGCCCTGAGGCACCCCACATGACAGAGAGATAGGTTCGGAGGAAAAAAAACCCGACACCACCCTCTGAGTTCTACCAGTGAGGAAAGATGTAAACCATCTGTGGACCAAACCAGAAAGCCCACAGATGAATCTCAGGCACTCGAACAGTAGCCCATGGTCCATGGTGTCAAAAGCTGGTGACAGATCAAGAAGTACCAAAATGGACCGTCTTCTCTGACTCTCGCCATCAGGAGATCATTGAGCACCCGAACCAGCGCAGTCTCAGTACTATGCCTCTTTCGGAAACCAGACTGGAGAGGTTCATAGATGCTATGGATGGTCAAATGGTTCTCCAGCTGTACAGCCAATACTTTCTCAATCAAAGGGAAGGTTAAAGATTGGTCTGTAGTTTGTGAGAGAGTCTGGGTCCAATGAAGCTTTCTTCAACAAAGGTGTCACCACTGCCTTCTTCAAGGAGCAGGGGTACTCACCAGAGTCAAGGGAGCACCAGACTATCTGCACCAGAACCGGGCCAATCACATCCCAACAGCCCATAATCGTGGCTGTCAGGCCTGCGTCTGAACTACAGCATGTAGGACGCATACCCTGGACAATCCACATAACATCCATGATTTCCAGCCAGTCAAAGGAACTCCAGGAAAAAGGAGGGATAGTGGCCAAGCATCGATCATCAGTAACTCCCATAGGGTGCGCTACACGGGTCTCCGACCTGATGTTGGCTACCTTATCAGCAAAGAACTGAGCAAGCTCTTCACACTGCAATTGAGAAAAAGCTCTTCGAACTTGCAGATAGGCTGGGTTGCACAGCCTGCCTACTGTTCGAAAGAGCTGAGCTGGTCGGTTCTGAGCAGCAGCAATATCCCCAGACTGGAACTCTGCCTTCTTATGAGAGATTGTTGACTGATAGAGTCGATAATGCTCTAACAGTCTAAGGTGATCGGCATCTAAGCCGTATTTCTGCCAGCGTCGCTCTAACCTACGTCCTAGTTGCCGCAACTTCCTCACGGTCCCATCAAACTATGGAGACCGAGGGCGAAGGGAGAGAGGACATACATGTATTGGAGCAATGGAATCCAGTGCTGATATAATGGCCCCAATTATAGGCCAGAACCAGAGCCTCCGGATCCATGCACGCCATAGGAAATTCTGATAGATCAAGTACTGCTGCTAGGCCATCAGGAATCACATCCTGTAAAGGGCGGTACTTGACCATCTCCACAGGGGTTTGCCTATGAGGAGGGGTGCAAAAATTGAATTGCACAGTGTAGTGGTTGGACCATCTCACGGGTTCCACCCCCACATCAGAGGCCTCGATCCCCAGGAGGAAAACCATGTCAAGAGAATGGCCATGTTTGTGAGTAGCAGAGGTAACCACCTGTGTAAGGCCCAGTGAAATCATCAACTGGAGGAAGTGTTGTCCGAATTGCTAGAGTTCATCATCGATCCAGGCATTAAAGTCACCCAGTACCATCAGCCTAGGTGACTCAAAAGCCAGGTCGACCACAAAGTCCACCACTTCCTTAAGGAATAGATTCTCATCTTTGGGTGAACGATAGATGAGAGCCATCCTATAACCCACACCTGCTACTATGACACATTCAAATGACCTGGCTTCCTCAACTGGTACACTTGTGAGATTCAATTTGGTCTTAAAACAGTCCGCAACCCCCTTTCCCCTGCGGTCCAATCTCGGGCGGTGAATCACCGAATACCTGGCCGGGATTGCAGCCTCAAATATGGGGCCCACATTACCATCCAGCCAGGTTTCGGTGATGCACGCCAGATCTGTTGTCCCGACAAGATCTGCAATAATTGCAGTCTTATTCTTAACCGATCTGGCGTTACATTACACCACCTGAGTTGGACAGAACTCCTGGGCCGCCCTGACCTCCTGCCCACCACTAGTGGAGGTGCCCTTGGGTATGGGGACTAGGCAAGATGGCCCACGCTCTGGACACCATTTTGCCCCGGGGCGTCTTCTTGGCTTAACAACCTCAATGTGAATGCCCCGCTCTTTCAGCCTCCACTGTTCACACCCTGCCCCACATCCCTCCCGGGCAATACCCAAAGCCCTACAGCACTGATAGGTGGAAAGAACAATGGTGGGGGGAGAAAGGGGTGGAGAGAGCGAAGTGCGGAGGCTGAGTAGCGCACGACCTGGGGGGTAAAACAATAACGTAAATCCCTGGCCCAAGACATGGAGCAAAAACCAAATTCAATTCAGAATAAAACTGCTGCCCACTAGTTCAAAACAATAAAAAGTACAACCCCTCAAATTACACAAAATAAATATCAATTCCCACCGAAGACTTACAGTAACCGACAACTAAATTAAATAACTAATTGAATTAACTAAATACTAACATAAGTAAAACATTTAAACAGCATACAGATACTCTCACAACCTGGTGCCACTTAAACAAGCACTCTCACTGCTTAACACAAACAATAAATATATATTAGTAGAATAAAACTGAAACACAGATCTAAAGAAAAAATGTAGAGAGGCTGCCCTCCAGATAATATCTCTCACATAAGTCTGGGAATGGCAGATTTCTCAACTGTTGAAGGCACTCTCACTGCCAACAAAGTTTCCAAAGAAATAAAATAAAATCCAGAGTACTTGCAGTCAGAGGTATCCAGTCCAACCATAGACTCATCAAAAGGACGACCTTTGCACAATTCAGATTCCGAAACTTCACAATACCGTCCCCAAAGTTATTAGAGACATCCAAAAAAGCTGAAAAGTTCCAGAAAACTTCCAAGCTTCCAAATTCTGATCCGGATCTGGGAAACCATCCACCAAGCTGCAGGTTCCTGCCAAAATTCAAGAGGCAGCTATCCAGGCTATGATAATGGCCCACTGCCATGACTCCAGGCTAAGTCAGTCCCCCAACAGACTACACCGGGAGTCTATGGAATTGGGTCAACGGGCAAGCCCTCCAGCCAGCCCCGCTCCCAACCCCTGTGTGGGTGACTAATCCTCTAGCACCTCAAGAAATCAGCAGGACCCAGCTATACAAATCTGAAAGCACAGTCAAAGCAGATCACTAAACCATGACTTTCACCCCAGCTCTCCAGAAGAATAAGGACTGCAGGATCCTTTATAATCCCCGCAGACTTAGTGAGTCCCAGAGCAGTGTATTCGAACTCCTTGATGAACTAATCCCCAGCGGCTCTTCACTTCTCCAGCTCCCCTTCAGTATAATTAATCCTCGAGAAACACTGGGGAAAGTCGCGCTAAAACATAACGCTGTATCCCCACATTGAAAGGCAGCCATTGTGTAACAGATAGATAAGTTAGATACATAACTGGCCCTAGCAGCAACCCTATGCTGAGTAACACAAAAGAAGTAAATAACTAAGACCTAACACTATAAATCAATTCACAATCAGGAAAACTTGGTTAGATATCTTAAGAAACATGAAGGCCATCAGGAGACAATGTACAAGTAGTATGGAGTTAAATACCGTACTATTTCCACCTCTGCTCAGGTAACAAAAACTGAAAAACCTGCCAATAATGTAGGCTATGCACTATTATGTACTGGCTATGTGAGATTGGGCATACCTGGCCCATGTAGTGTCAGTGGTAGCACACTCGCCTCTGAGGCTGGGAGATCAGAGGGCTGTGGGTTCAGTTCCCACATCTGGCACTTGGGTTAATATCCCAGTACTGACACTGTAGTGTGGCATGAGAGGGGTGCTGCACTTCTGCTGTGCCGTCTTTCTTATGAGACGTTAAACCGAGGTCCCATCTGCCTGGATTGGTGGTAGTTCAGGTGAATGTTAAAGATCCCATGGCACTTATCGAAAAGAGTAGGGGAATTTTATTGAAGAAGTCTGGACTTTATTACAAAAGAAACAATATCATATACACAGGAAACTAAAGCAAAATCATCAAAAAACAGAATTAACAGGAAACTAAACAAAATAATCTGAGTTACATATCGAGAATCAATCAATATACCAGCGGTCGCTGTTTTGCCACAACCGTTGAAACTGTGGTCCAGCAGAAACATTAAAATCATGCAAGTTAACTAAACGATTAGCAGTTCTAATACTATCAATTATTTCTTGTAAAGAAATCAATTTCTGATGAAAATCAACATGCATCTGGCCTGCCATAAATAATATCGAATCAATGTCAAAACAATATACAGAGTTTCAGCATGATACTTTTGACATAAAGCAACATGTGTACAAAACATAATATGTTCATAAGACAAATGTTGCACTAAAGGTTCAGACCACAGACCAGCTAACAAAGTCCAAAAGGCAAGGGCGAAGGGGCATTCTAAAAATAAATGCTGTTGGGTTTCTAGAATACCCTGACAAAGATCCCTGAGGCAATATCGAGCATCCAGTGCCTTATGCTTATGATTACCCTTGACACTTAGCCTCCCATAATTACCCAACCACACCGTATCCCAGACATAGGGGGTAAATGCGGGTTACGGAGTTGCTTGAGGATCCAATCAAAATGACCCGGGGGACAGAAGGGGAAAGAAACCTCCTCCTGAGCCTCTCGCCTCCAAACTCTGTCATAGAGCATATGACGAGAAAGGACACAAAAATCCCGTGGGCAAAAGTCCCAGGACAAGGCCACCTTAATGGCTTCCTTCCCATACGGAGGAACTTCCTGAAGTTGAGACGCCTAACCCTTCTTCCCTGAATCCCAGTGTGGAAGACAGGGTAACAACCACTGCACCAGAAATGGTTTCAAAACCACCTCCCCCGGCTTCAAAGCTTTCCCAAAATTATAGCTAAAAAACAAACCATAAAAAAAAAAAGTGACTGGGTGAATCATGTCAACCCCGCCCTCACTTAATGGTCTATAGGTCACACTACACTTCACTGGGTTTATAAGGGACCCCCAAAACCCTTGGAAAAAAAAATATAGTCTAGTAAAAAAGGCCAGAGGTGGAGGAAAGACATAACAACGATACAAAAAAATAGGAATCACCAATGTTTTAAGCAAAAAGACTGTCTTTTTCTTGCCCATCTGATACTGTTTCCACCCAGAAATGAGATCTTCAGCCCTCCCAAGGGCAACCTGCCAGTTATAAGATTGCACATCTCCATTCCCAAAGAAAATACCTAAACATTTGAAAGGAGCCATAGAAATCGGAATACTCGCATAGGTACCAGCAAGCGGAAGATTGAGGTGACCAATGGGAACCCCAACACTTTTCCCAAAATTAATACAAGATCCCGATACTGAGGAATAGGTCCATAGAACCTGCTCCAAAGCCGATTCCCCAGTATGGATGTCCATAGTCAACACCAAATCATCAGCATAAGCCAACATTTTTATGGGAACAGAAGGAGGGCCCCCCCAGCCCCAAAATTTAAGGACAAAGAAAAATCACCCTAATTAAAACATCTATACAAAAATTGTATAAAATAGGACTTAAGGGGCACCCCTTCCGGACCCCACATGCAATTGTCACATGCCTCCCCAACCAGCCATTCACATTAGGAATAATTGTGGCCCCAGCATACAAAGCCCTAAGTCAATGAAGAAACCGAACGGGAATCCCAAAGGCCCACAACACCGAAAATAAAAAACCCTGGGAGACCCTATCAAAGGCCTTCTCCTGGTCCAAACCCAAGACCCAGCCAGTAACTGCCCCCCTCTCACCCAGGGCAAATAATTCCCTGAACAAAACCAAATTAACACAAAAATTAACAAAAATTAACAAAAACAAATTATCATGTTGGCATCTGCCAGGAATGCCTCAAGTCTGAGCCGGACTTATAATATCAGCAATTTTGAGTAATCTGGCCAATAAAATCTTGGCCAGGATTTTATAATCCGCATTCAGTAAACTCAGAGGCCGCCGATTATTCAAATCAGCCACCTCCCCCTTTTTGAAAATCAAGACTAAAATAGCTTCCTTCATCGATTTTGTAAAAGAGGCTGTAGATAACATATCATTAAACAACAAAGTTAAGGCCGGAACCATATCATCCATAAAGGTTTTATAAAAATGGGCAGTAAGGCCATCCGATCCTGGTGCTGAGTTTAAATTAAAACTTCCTATGGCCTGAGTCACTTCAGAGCCTACAATATCAGCTGATAACATACCCTGTTCTGCTGGAGAGAGAGAAGGGAGATGCAGGGAGTCCAAAAAGAAAACCGCCAACTCACAAACCGGGACGGTGCCCAACATTGCAAGAACATGCGTTCCACAACATCCACCAAAGCCTCCGGAGCCATAACCAGCTCACTGGAGGGGGACCGTAAAGTCTGAATAAATTTTGACTCCACCCATCCTTTACAGGCTTTAAAAGGCTCCAACCCCACTTTGGTCACCCGAGTCCCAAATCTAGCCTCCTGTCCCAAAGAACCAGCCTGATTATATTGCAAGGCTTTCATCTGAGCACAAACCACTGCAATTTGACCACTATAATCATGCAGCGTGGTATCAGACAGGGAAATCAAATGTTGCAACTGCTGCCGCAATGCCAAATACTGTAAGTATTGGGCAGTCTGATCCGCAGCAGCTTTCCCTTGAAAGACCTGCCTCCATCTCAATTTTGAATCTTCCCACCACTCACAAGCATCCTCATAGAGGTCAGCTACAGAGACCCTAGCAGCCCATTCCCTCCTCCACAATTTCAGAATTTTAGGATCCTTCAAGAGAGAGTCATTAAGCCTCCATCTGTTTTTCTTACACCTTGGAGCATTGTCCCAGGAAAAAGAAACCCTGAGGGCAGCATGGTCAGAAAATTCCACGCCCACTGCCTGACAAGAAAGAATTTGTAAAACCTTAGACAAAAATACAAAATCAATACGTGTTCGCAGATGCCCCTTAAAAAAGGTAAACCCACCCGACTCATGACAAGACCTATAAGCATCCACTAGTTGAGCCATGGTGACAACTTCCTTTAAAGCAATAGAATCACAAAATAATTTAGGGGTTTGCAGGCCCCTATCCCTTTGGTGTAAACCACAATTAAAATAACCCACCCACAAGAGCAACTTGGAGGTATGCAAAAAGGGACTCACCAAATGGAAAAGGGACACCCGCTGTGCTTTAGTCTGGGGAGCATAAACAACAATTATCCGAAATCTCTCCAAGGAGTAAGTAAAACCCAATAACAATGCTCTACCTGGTTGTATATCTACCAACCTGGAAACATGTAAATCAGGGTTAGAAAATAAAATCTCAATACCATCACACTTGTCAGTGCCTGACAACCAAAAGGAAGGCCAAGGGTCTAGGCCTGAGAAGTCTGTTGTAATTCTTGATGAGATTTTAATCTAGTATCCACTAGACAAACAATATCACACCTGAAATCCTGCATAGTTAACAGCACACCCCCAAGCTTTCTATGACCTTTGATACTGTTTACATTTAAAGAGCAGACCGATAAAGAAGCCATTTAAGTACCTAAGGGCGATTTACTTCTACGGCTTTGACGGGTCCATTTAGCAATAGGATCCAGCTCCCCGCCTCCCTCTGTGTCAGTATTAGATTGTATAGAGGAGGTATCAGTGTCTTCCCCCCTCCGAATCTCTATCGGACAGGTCCGTAGCCAATATGGCAAATTTATTACCGGACTGCCAAGTGCGGTCTCCTGCCTCTTTGCTCCGACCAGCAACAGCCAAACCTTTCCTGGTCCGCTTATGAGGGACTTGAACAAAGCCTGAAGTCTCAAGGCCAGAAGCAGACTGCTGGGGGGTAGGGAGGGAGGGCATCTCACTATCAACCACAACCATCTCTTCTTCCAGGACATGAACCACAGGAACAGGGGACGGATCTGTAACTGAAGGCTGAGCCTGCGAAAGAGGTGGGGAGCAGACATGATTTTCCTGGACAGCAACCACCTCAGGCCCTCTTACTAACCCCTCAGGTGCAGAGGAAACCAAACTAACTTTTAAATCTCTGGCAGCAACAAGTTTAGCTTGCGTTTGCTGCGCCATAGTAATCAAACCTTCGTGAGAAAGACAATCCTCTCTATTATGCAACGTCCAGGGACAGCGGCCATAGGCATGTCCCGTACGTTCACAGAGTTACATTTAAAGAGATTCAGACATGCACTGGAATTATGTCCAAATTCAAAACAATGACTACACTTTACAGTATCGCAGGCTGAACTAAAGTGAACACGGGAACCACATTTGAAACAAGATTTAGGCTGCCCCACATAAAAAATGAGACCTTTATCTTTCCCCAGATAAAAAAAACTTGGTCAATGACTGGGCCCTGCATTAGTAGAATACAACTTCACTCGAACTCTCCACCCACCATACCAGATTTGCTCACTATCCAATGTGGGGGTAGGTTTGTTGAGCACCTCACACCTTTGTTTTAACCAAAATAAAATATCCTCCACATTAACCCCTTCATTTTTAAACATAATGGTAATATTCCTGACTGCGGGTTTAGTCAAGGGAATAGCTTGGAAGGGGGACCAAGTGGGTGAAGCTTGACAGGCTGCATACTGTGCCCAAAACCTATCCAAGCTGGAAACTTGTTTAAAACTGACATCATAATTATTATTCCCCAAACTAATAAGGGCAAAGATCTCCGAGGAAAAGAACCTCATAGAGCCCTTGAGCAAAGTTTTAGCCACATAAACCCTATTAGGGGGTTCCACCAGCCCTCCCTTATACAACAACCGGACAGCATTACACCTAGGTGCCGGTTCTCCCTTAGTTGAAAATAAATCAGCTAGCTTAAAACCAACTGGCCGAACAGGGTCATCCTCTGCAGACTCTAGCAACAAAGGGGCCGGCCCCATCCTGGAAGGAACCTAGGAATCAGGGAGTACATTAGTGGAAGGAACAGAAGAAAGAAGTACTTTATACAGAGCAGATAACTGATCAACAACAGTAGAACCCAAAACAGTGGAAACATCCCCCAAGTCATTAGAAGTCTGTAATACTGCAGTTTGTACATCAGAAATACTACCCTCTGTCAGGCAACAACCAGAAGCAGTACCCCGGGGATAGTTGGAGCTCAATTCACTGTCGGTGGCCACAGATGCTGCTGCCTTTTGCAACATCGCTAAATAAGTTGGATCCTGGGAGTCAGGTGTCCAAGTACACCCATCTCCCTGTTCCCAACCAGCACTGTAAAGCTTTCTCGGGGGACCACGAAGCCCCCTGACTACAATCCTTGGACTTGTCGGAAAGTACCTCAGTAGATGAGAGCCCAACAGGGGCCAAGGTCCCCCGATGTTTACTCCAGCCTGGCAATTTCAATGTGGAAAACAAAAAAAACATCAGTAGCCAAATCCAAAGGGCCTGACATCCCAGGCTGCACTCCGGGTGGCTTACCACGCATCTTTCCTTGTCCTAGACGTTGTTTTCCATGTTGCACCGTAGGTTTCTCCGCAGAAGCAAGCGGGGGCTGTGGGCACACTGAGGGAGCACTCGGAAGACTGCCAGCCACTGAACGGATGTCCAGAGATACGGAAGTAACAGGAGCCAATGTCATCAACGGCGCAGAACCTTCTGTGTCAGCAGGGGGCTTAGGCTACTGCAAGGCCACAGCACAGGGAAGCCCCAATAATGCCTGAGGGAGCTCTGCAAGTTCCGCTTCCAACAAGACCTTTTCCTGCACTAAAGCAGAGCACTTTAGCAATAAAACATCTTTTTTTTCCATTTCCAACAGAAGAACAAGCCGCTCCATGCCGCCCAGCAGGAGCCCCGACAGTAGGCACGTCAGCTTCAATTACACTCACCGCAGCTACAGCAGCCACAGCGCATTCCTCCTCCATGGCCTCAGAAACTGCAAGCACAGGAGAGGAGGCCCTCTCTCCTGCACTATCTACGTCCATCTCCTCCAAAGGCACCTGCACACTGGCCATCCTGCAGCCAGTAGCCATGGCTCCCCCTACCAACGAGTAGGGGAATTTCCCCAGTGTCCTGGCCTAATTTCTCTCATTCACTAAAAATACCACCAACAGTTTCATCTGGTTCAAGGTCAGCTGGCATTCATCTGTATCCCTCACCGCCGGGTCGTGCCTGAAAATAGGCAGGATTTGTCTAGTGCACTTACCCGATCAACAAAAATTAAAAAAAAAAAAAAAAACATAACTATGCATGTGGGGGGAGGCACAGGGTGCATGGTATCCACAGCTGCACAACCCTGTGGGACAGCTATCAGTAGCTCTGCCCCCCCAGCATGCAGTTGCACTGGGGGGGTGGATTTAGGGACAGAGGAGGGCATCCAATCAGATGCCCATCCTGGGTCCTGAAGTGGATCCCCTGCTCTGTGTGAGCAAGGAATTCTGAGAAGGTGTGTGACCTGACAACTGTAAAAATACAGAAGAGTGCCAGAATGGCTGCCCCCAGCCCTCCCAATCAGCCTGGTAGGTTGGGCCAGCATGGTGGGGAGATTTCCTGTCCCACTGCAGCTGGTGTGTGTCACTGAGGATTGTGCAAAAGATATTGTTGGGTCCCCGTTGCCAGATCCTGCACCCTCCTTGCCCGGCACGCCGTGTGTTAGTGCATGGCGCAAAGTATGGGCACACCCCGGGACTGCATGTGGTACATAGCTTTATCATTGGCTGGGAGATCAGGTGCACAAGGGGTGTGTGTGTGCCCCTTCCATGACTGCTGCCGAGGGCCTGCTGGACCCCTGGTTCATGGCATTCTGACTTAGAGTTGCTTATGTACCAAGTAGACCATCTGCTCCTTTATGCATAGAGGCCACTGAGACAGCTAAAACTAGAAATGAAATCAGAGTGGAGCACCCTGCGCACATGTAGGAATGACATTAGGATCGGATATTGTTTGCTGTTGGTTTAGAATATTATTGCACAGTTCAAAGTCACTGATGAGACAATTAAAGTGAGCACCCATAATTGCTGCCAGCCAGTGCAACTTGTGTCCACACTAATGTTAAAAATAGTTAAAAATTATTCCGCAAAAGTACAAATGAAATTAAAGTTGAATGCCTTGTGCATCTGTAGGTCTAAGGTCTACTATAGTTTGCTTTTTGCATAGCTCTAAAACAGCTAAATGTTAATCAGAGTGAGCACCCAAAATGGCATCTAGCATACATATTGAGCAATAATGATATGATATTAGCTATTGACTATTTCAGCAGTAGACAATTATCTTGACTAGTTGGAGTTTAACAATGTATGACCCAGCTGGAATCATGACTGCAGAAGGTTCACATAATATATGAAATATTGTGCAGCTGAGCTAGCACAAAATGGCACAGTATTTATCATGGCATCTGAGCATGTTTACTTGAGCACTGGGATATCCAGTAGCTGAGTAGTCACAAAGGAAGTTGGATAATGAGAGAGACTTGCTCTTTAATATGATGCAATATATAACTAAGAACTTGGTATGCAACTTTCAGTAACCATGGTTACTGTTGCTAGGTCGCTGCTTAGATGAGATAAAATCTACAGTGAGGCATTAAATAATGAAAATATAATATTCATGAAAGAATAATGTTGTGCCTTAACATACCATTTTGATGTGTACTTAATGGTCATCATTACAGAAAACTTACTTCTAATAATGGGGGCTATGCACTACCTGCCTGTGTAGCTCGCACCCGCGGACAGGTGCGCACAGGGCGGTATTCACAAATGGCCACCACCTGTCCATGGCCTCCCCTGTGTGCTGTACTACTCAGGGTGGCAGGGACAGAGTTGCAGACCCAGGTGGGCATCCAATTGGATGCCCACCCTGGGTCCAAGAATAGATCACTTGTGCGGGATGGTGCTGGTCCGGGTGCATGCATAGCGCCCACAAGTAGCCAGACCCATGTGGCCACGCCCCATAGTCCAGCGGCCCCCCATCATGTTACTGCCCCCTGTGGGCACTCCCACCTGGCCACACAGCTGTCCCCCACCAGAAGCACCACCATCCCCCCTGCCCGTATGCACCCCCCCAGCACACACAGGTGCCCCATCCCCGTAGCCGGAATGACCCCCCGCCTACACACCACAGCTCTGATCTTGTAGACATGTAACCCCCAAGGGCGTGTCATGTTGTACCCTGGCCAGTACATGGCCGCTCACCCAACCTCAGCCCCACAGGTGGCACAAAGTTGAACAGGGTCCCCCACCCCACTGTGGCATCGACATACCACCTCTGGTACCATGCATAGCCGCAATATGAAAAAATCAGCATGGTGCATGCCTCGGAGTGCAGGGCTGGTCATACCACTTGGCATGGGCACGCATATTACTGTGAAGACACGGTCCTGGTGTCCTACACCATGGGTAGCTGGCCAACCCCACACAGGTGGTACCACTGTGACATACAGCCACTGTTCTGATGGTTTTGGCACACAGTAAGGGGCATAGCATCAATGTGTACTGCTTGTATCCAATGTCCCATGCATGAAGGGTTTGGCAACACTTAGCCAGACTACTGTATGGATGCTAGAGGGGAGGGGAGATGGGATGGGATGAACTGTATGGGTGGGCTGCAGACCCATGTGGGGGGACCATGGGAGGGTAGCGACAGGGATCCAAATGGTACAGGATGGTACAAAGCCCTGGGCTGCCCACTACAGCTCAAACTCTGTGCACCAGCATCAAGTAATGGCCCTGCACCTCAGGCTGGCATGGCTGCATGCCTATGAGTGGGCAGACTTGCGGGAATCCAGAGGGGATGGGAGGGAATATTCCTGGGGTCATGGCATGGTGGTGGTGGTGGAGGGTGCATCATTGTCAGGGGAACAGGGGCCAGGGCCCTGCTGGGGAGGGGTTCCATTCTGCTTGGACCAGGAGGTGACACTTGGTGGGGGGGAGGGTGTATGGCACATGCCTCCAGGACCAGGGGGACCCTGTTGGTATTGGCCACATATCGCGATTATGGCAGGGTCCCCCCTGGCATATCCTGCTCATCCCTACACCCCCTTTGGATGACACTACATACCTTTGTGAATGGTGCGTAGTGCAGGCCTACCCCCAGTGCATTGTTGTCCGCGCGGCCTGGGGATCAGGTACATAACAGTCATCCGCACTGATTGTAAATGCCATTGAGTGTCCACGGGACCCCACCATGCAACATTCCTTTGTATCAATGCCTACACACCCAGTTTCTGTGGCATGTAGGCATTGCGCATAGGGCCCATTGAATGTTTTGGAATTGTGAACATTGAGCAATTCACGCATGCATATTAAAAGGATACCATTATACAAATTGGTGTGCAAAAGTATCTATACCACAAGAAACATAAACAGTTAGATGGTTTTCTAAGCAATTACAGTACTAGTTATAAATTCAGTATATGCTTTAGAGAAGGTTATGGAGTGTATCCTGCCATTAAGCAAGCAAATGTACTTTAAAGTTTATAAATCACTGATTGAGGGTTTGAGTGTGTATGTCACAATCAAATATTTAGTGCATTATATTTATTTTTATTTTATTTTGGATTTTGTTTATCAGGTTGGCCCACTGAGACTGAAAGTCCCTTCTTCAGGGGCAATCCAGAATTAGTTAACAGGTAGCAAGCAAAACAAAGCAGCAGCATAATACATATGAGATGTCTAGACATTATAGTACATTACAATAGTTAACAGGCAAAAAGTAATACATAGCAGCCACACAATACATATGAGATGTACATTACAACAGTTGTTAGTTAAATATAACAATGGCACAAGACAATAAACAGTGAGGTAGAGGCAATGGTATTTTTGGATGGCAACCTTTGGGTTTAGACAATACAGCAATGTAGAACAGCGTGCAAAATAACAATGATCCTAAGAATGTAATAACTTGACACTTTCTTGGTAGCAGTTGCATTGATCCCTCCCAAGTAAAAGGATTTTACACTGGATTTGAATCTGGTTAGAATTCTACAATCCCTAGTTTCAGATGGGAGGTTAATACATAAGGAGGAAGTGAAGCAGGCAAAGGATCTGCTACCGGTCTTATATCTGGGGACATCTGACTGGATACTGGAGGACGAGTGAAGAGTTCTCCTTAGGGGCTTCATATTCAGTAGGTCTTTTAGGCTAGTGGAGGGGTGCTAAACATGAGATCATGCATTGGACACAGTGCAGGGAATTCTAACTTACATTAGGGGGGGCTATTATGGAGGGAGAAGACCCTACAGTGATGATCTCTTCTTGAGACACATGCCCAAAGCAACCAATTTTGCAGTATAAAACTTTGAGCTTACTGAGCTCCATCAACCTGACAGAGCATAGTACTGGAGCACCATATAGAACCTTGGGTAGGAGGGTACCGTTAGCTATGGATAGGTGTGCTGATGGGATGAGGTAATCCCTAAGCTGGTACATAAGCCCCAGCTTTTTATGGATGGATTTTGACAGTTGTTCAACATGTGGTTTAAAATTCAACTCTTGGTTAAGGTAGACGCCAAGGTACAGTATTTATAAGTACTGACTACGTATATGTGAGAGTCAGATTTAGAAATTATATTAATTAGATTACTTCAATCTATACCCAACCTCCTGGAGCCAAACAACATGGCCTTGGTCTTTTTGGAGTTCAGCATTAATTGATTCTTAGCAAACCAATCTTCGAGTTTCATAAAATCCTCAATCAGGCCTGCATTTAAAGAGGCAGGATTGGAATTACTTTTATAAAGCACTGTGTCATCTGGATACAGGAACTCATTAGCACCCCCTCATTTTTCCAGCAGGTTATTGATGAACAGTGAGAACAGCAAAGAGCCAATGACTGAACCCTGTGGAACCCTAATCTGTAATAGGTCTAAAGGAGGATAAACAGCCATTCCATTTCACCAGTTGTTGCCTGTCCGATTGGTAGTTTTGGAGCCAGCGACAGGAAAGATCATCCAGACCCATGGTACCGAGTTTAAATAGCAGTAAATCATGGTTAACTAGGTCGAAAGCTTCAAAGATGGCTCCAGTTGCAAGACTGGAGTCCATTGCCTAAAGGATGTCTGAGGTGAGTCGGTCCAAGACAGTATCAGTGCTGTGGCTGGAACTAAAACCGTGTTGAACTGAGTGCAGGATGTTATACATATCAAGAAACATTATTAACTGATCAAAGGTGAGTTGCTCTTGGATTTTGGCCAGAAGGAGAGCAGAGAGATGGGCCTATAGTTTTTGATAGATACTTTGTCTCCTCCCTTGTGGACTGGCACCACCAAAGCAACTTTCCATATAGAAGGTACTTTGCCCTGGGTCAGAGATATACTGAACAGGTCCCTTAATGGGGAGGCAATGACTTGGGCTGCCAGTTTAAGTAATTTGGGTTCCAGATTGCCATATTCAGCTGAAGAGTCTACCTTTATTCTGTTGAGTTCAGTGAGTACCTCCTTTCTAGTTATTAATTTAAAATGAAAGTTAGGGGGATATTCTGAGCTCTTAAGGGGATATGGGGGGATAGGGGACTGGAGAGGTTGTAGATGTTGAGCCTTTGAATTGCTCTAGATTAGTAAAGATGACATTAAATGCCATTGCCAGTGCAGCTGGTTCAGTGAGAATAGTGCCATGTTGTGCGATTTCATATGTTAGGGAGTTAGAATATCCCTTTAAGGGACTATTAACTTTGCTCCAGAAGAGCTTGGGGTCAGAGAGATTCTTATTTTGAAGATTTTGTACATGTGGAATTCTTGCTCTTTTGAGTTCATTCTTACATGTATTTTTAAGTCTTCTGTAGTTTTGCTAGTCACTAGCAAGGTGTGTTGATTTGTATAGCTCTCAGGCTTTGTCCCTTGATTTCATGAGCTGACACAGGTCAGAGTTTAGCCATTTAGAGTACAACCCTTTTACTCTTCTCTGGACAAGGGGGGCATGTTTATTGGTCATGCTTAGAAATTATTTTTGTCAGAAATCAAGGGTCTCATCAACTGTGCTGAGCTGTCAAATGGAACTGCAGCATACCTCAACTAGGCTTTTATCATATTCAGCTACATTAAATTTAGAATAGTCACGGACAGATATGACTCAGGGTGAGGGCCATGGGGCATTGTTTTTCCACATACAAAAGACTGGCGAGTGGCCACTCAAAGAGTTGACAAGTGTACCAGCGGCCTTGATTCTGTCTACTTTGCTTACTAGGATCCAATCCAGAAGGGAATGGTTACCAGTTTTGTCATTCACTCATGTTGGATTCTTGATAATTATGTGGAGTTGAGCATCAGACAGAGTATCTAGGGCAATGCTTGGTCCACATTCTAGCCAACTGATGTTAAAATCAACAGGCAGGATCATTTCACCCAGATTCTGGTTAGTCAAGAGACAGGAGATAGCAGAGAGGGCATCCTTGGCCACTTGGGGGGGGGTGATATATTCCTCCAATTAGAATAGGTTTGTTTTCTCCAAGTAACAGCCTAACAAAGAACGACTCACCTGGGGTGTCTTGAGGGAAGGGGAGGGGTACTTTTTTACAGCTGAGGTGGGACCTTACATAGGTTAACACATCCCCACCTTTTTTGTTTGTCGTCTGTCCTTCCTAAAAGCTGTATAAGTTGGGATGTCAGTTTCATGAGTAGCCACGCTAGGCTTGAGCCATGCTTCAGTGACAACTAGGACATCCAGTTGATGGTCTGCCCAAGCCTCATTTTCTTGTATTTTAGGCCTGAGACTTTGTTCATATGTGCCAGCTTGAGGCCCTTCATGTTTCACCAGATGGCGATAGTAGGGGAGGCTATGTTATAGTTCAGAGGGACAGTACCTGAGTTGGGTTTCACATCTCCTGCTGCGAGTAACAGGGGAAGCAACATTAGTTTACGCCTCAGTATGTGACTAGGGAAGGACATTTGGGCTATTTTACCAGCATAGGTGGTAATTTTATAGCATAGGCCATTGCTAGAAGATAGATAGTGTGGTGTTTTGGTATTTGGTCTGCCACATGACCCCTTACCTTCTCCAGTATTCTGCTTTCCCATCATTTGCTTCTGTAATGGTCACCTTGGTACTGAACGAACTGAGTTGGACTCATAAAATAATAAACAGAATAAGGTTTATTCAGAAACATAAGGAGGGACATCTTATCAGCATGAGGTACAGACACAGACTGACTAGAACAGGAAATTGGAGTTTCCAAGCCCCTACTGGCAAAGAATTAGTATAACATGTGACCAAACTCTGGCTGCAACATTACTGTTCCTAGTTAAAGGGGTGGCAGCTAATCTTAAGCCCCATGATTAACCTGTACCCACATCACCCTAGGGACTGTAAATGTGAGTACCACTCGAACAAGTAAAAACATTGTTATGCATTAAACAAAAATATGAATTAACAAAACCTTTTTAAACATTAATATAACAGTTATTAAGAAATTAAGAAGAATTTTGATTGATTGATTGATAGAAAACCACAATACATTGTGGCGGGGGGGTGGAGGAAAGAATCTGGACAGCACTACTGGCCACTCAGTGTCATACCTTGGGAGGGGGGACGCCATAGCACTTGAGGCTTGACCATGCCACAAGCACTAAAGTGCAGGGAAGGGAAAGGAAAGAGAGGAAAAGGGGAGCAGCAAGAATTATCCATTGCACTTTAATTATATGAAGTATTGCAAACCACAATTATGTCTAACCCTAGGAGGAAAAAAATGGTTAGTGCAAAGGCAGTAAATTCTGTAAACAGTAGATACAACAATTAAGAGGATTATAAAAATGCAAGAATAAATAAGCATACAGAGTTATAAATATCATAGGTATCATAGGTTATACAGAGCTAGTAGACCATGGTCCATAATGCTCACAAATATTAATTATATCCCGCTATGCATTTGTGTTGCAATTAGGTATCCAAGTATTTTTTAAAAGTAATCATATTTTCACACTATACTATTTCCATAGGAAGACTATTCCAAATTTTACAGACTCTTACAGTGAACCAGCTTCTTCTTTTTTTGGTTTTGCACTGTTCAACTTCAATTGTAATGGATGTGCCCTAGTTATGTGAATTGTATCCCTCAATTCGAGACCTAATACTTCTCAAAGGTGACAGATGCGGAAATCATGGAGGGCAGAGTTCGAGAGGGTTTGAAGGCACTGAGGGTGGACAAGGCGCCAGGCCCAGATGGCATCCACCCTAGGGTACTGAAGGAGCTGGCAGAGGTCCTTGCAGGACCTTTGGCAGACCTATTTAATGCCTCACTACATTCGGGGTGTGTACTCAGGACTGGAAGATATGGCTCATGTGGTGCCCTCTACAAGAGTGGCCCCAAGATGAACTGGGAAACTACAGACCAGTGAGCCTCACATCCATTGTGGGTAAGCTAATGGAGACTATCCTGAAGGAGAGGCTGGTGGCCTCCTAGAGGCCAAAGGACTACAGGACAGCAGACAGCATGGCTTCATCGTGGCAGATCCTGCCAAACCAACCTGGTGGAGTTCTATGACTGGGTAACTAGGCAACTGGACAGGGGCCATACAGTGGATGTCCTGTATCTGGACTTCAGTAAGGCATTCGACTCGGTGCCACATGGAAGGCTGGGAAGGAAGTTAGTAGGCACAGGAGCGGGTGCAAAGCTGGTGAGATGGGTAGGAAACTAGCTTCAGGGCAGGCAACAGAGGGTGGTGGTGGGTGGGGAGCTCTCACACCCAAAGGCAGTGATGAGCGGTGTTCCACAGGGCTCGGTGTTGGGACCAGTGTTGTTTTGGATATTCATTGCAGACATATCATGGGACATCAAGAGCAAGATCAGTCTGTTTGCTGATGATACCAAGGTAGGTGCGGTGGTGGATGACCTAGGGGGACGGCAGGGGTTGCAGGATGATCTAGCAAAGCTTGAAACCTGGTCAGACACCTGGCAACTAGGGTTTAATGCCAAAAAGTGCCAGGTGCTGCATTTTGGGATGAAGAACCCAAGGAGGAGTTACCAGCTGGGGGGAGTGCAGCTAGCCCAGACAGAGGAGGAGAAGGATCTGGGGGTGCTCATTACAGGGTCAATGAACAACTCGGCACAATGTAGGAAGGCAGCTGCAAAGGCCAACAAAATGCTGGGTTGTATTGCAAGGGGTATATCCTCGAGGAGGGAGGAGGTGATTCTGCCACTGTATAGGTCATTAGTTAGACCACACCTGGAGTACTGCATGCAGTACTGGCACCCAGTATCTGAAGAGGGATATTAAGTTACTGGAGGGTGCAGCACAGGCGATAAAGGCGATCAGGGGCTGGGGACTTATCATACAGAGAGGAGGTTGAAGGAGTTGAACATGTACTCACTGGAGGAGAGGAGGACAGGGGTGACATGATTGAAACTTTTAAATACATGAAAGGAATAAACAAGATGGGTACAGAGGGGCTGTTCAAAGTAAAGGAGGGAGGGCCACCAGGGGCCATGATATGAGACTGGAGGAGGAAGGTTCAGGAGGGAGATGAGGAGACACTCTTTTACAGAGAGGGTGGTGGCTGGGTGGAATGCGTTACCTGTAGAAGTGGTATCCAGTAGAACAGTGGACTGCTTCAAAAGGGGGATGGGACAGGACAAGGGGGAGAGTTAATGAAGGGGAAGGGTGGAAGGGAGGGGCAGCCGCAGAATAAGGGGTGCTAGCTGCACATTCGAGCAGACTTGATAGACCTCTAGGCATTTATCTGCTGGCACATTTCATATGTTCGTATCATCATGTAATGCCTTAAATACCAGACATAAGTCGCCCCTCATTCTGCGACACTCCAATGAGTACAGCCCTAAATTTTGAAGTCTAGCATTATAATCCAAGTTACTGACTTCTTGAATTTTTTTAGTATCTCTCTGTTGGATTTTTTCTATTGATTTTATAGAGCCTTTATCCCCTGGAGCCCAAAACTGGGCACAGTACTCCAAATGAGGCCCTGCCAGTGATGGGTACAATGGGAGCAACACATCTCTACTTTTACTGCTGATATGTTTGTTTATGCAACATAGCACACCTGCTGCCTTCTTAATAACAGCGTGGCAATGAAGTTTGGAACTGAGATCATTAGATATTCTGATACCAAGATCACGCTCGTCGTCCACTGATTTTAAAGTTTTTCCACCAAAAATGTATTTAGCCTGAGTGTTTTTTCTACCAAAGTGCATTACAACACATTTATCCGTATTAAAGGACAACTGCTTCGGGGTAGCCCACTTCTGCATCTCATTTAGGGCATACTGGAGGGTAATTATATCACCAGTATTTTTGATTGGGTAGCCTAAATGTGTGTTGTCAGACAATTTTGTTAACCAAACATTCATCATGGTTTTTAATGACACAATATATAAGTTAAACAGACACGGACCGAAGACAGAGCCCTGTGGGACCCCACTGGTCACAATATCCCAATCTGAGAAGAAGCCCTTTATGCACACTCTCTGGGTGCGGCCCTTGAGCCATGATTCCACCCAACCCGATATATTTCCCCCTATTCCAAGATTAATCATGTCCTCTATAAGCTGACCATGAGGAACCTTATCAAAGGCCTTGGAAAAATCCAGAAATATGACATCCACTGCCTCACCCCTGTCCAATGCCCCACTTACTCCATTATAGAAACTCAATAGGTTTGTCTGGCATGATCTGGCCTTAACAACACCATGCTGGGTGGGATCAGGTTCAGTTTTGTTACATAGGTGTTCCTTTATGATTCCTTCTAACATTTTACCCAATATAGATGTCAAGCTGATGGGTCTATAATTTGACACCTCCTGCCTGGAACCCTTTTTATAGATTGGAACTACAGTCGCTTGTCTCCAGACATCAATAACTTGTCCTTCTTGTAAGGATTTGTTAAGTAGGGCAGCAACAGGACCAGAAAGAGGGACAGCTAATTCTTTGAAGATGCGGGGATGTAAACCATCTGGCCCTGCTGATTTGTTAGGATCCAGGTTTTGAAGCAGTTTTTGAATAGTAATAGAATCTATTGAAAAATACCCACTCAGGATATGGTCATTATGTTTCATTCTAGTTTCAGTTTTATTATTAAAGACTGATGAAAATTGCTTATTGCACATAGTAGCCATAAGTGTTTTATCTGATACTAGTTCTCCTGAGATATCTTTTAGCAGGCCTATGATGGGTGTGCCACCCCTTTTGTTATTTATATGTTTATAGAAGGATTTATAGTTGTCCCCCACATTTCTAGCAAGTCGTACCTCGAAATCCCTTTTTGCCTTTCTGATACTGTATTTTGTCACTTTCAACTGAAATTTAAAGGTTTCCCAGCTTTGCTTAGTTCCACATGACTTAGCTTTTTTATAAGCTCTGTTTTTATATTTGATATGTTTTTTTACAGTTTCATTCATCCAAGGCCTATGCAAATTGTTTTTATCAGTTTTTTTTAATAATTGGGATTTGTTTACTAGAGACTAAAGTTAACTGGCTAATCAGAATTTGCTAGATTTCAGAAAGTGATTTTTCTAAGAATGAATATTGCCAGTCTCAGGATGCCAAATAATGTGTCATGCCCAGAAAGTTTGCTTTTTTAAAGTTGTACAATGTTGTATTACCACTATCCTGTCCCAAATTCTCACTGAAAGTAAAATGCACCATGGAATGATCACTGGAGCCTAATGGTTGGAGAACTGTACACTTAGAAATGTGGTTTCCCATGTTACGTAAGACTAGAATAGATCTAAGCTATTGTTGCCCCTGGTACTGGTGTTGACTATTTGTTCCATATTTGACAGCAGGAATAATTGCAGATAATTATTTTCTAAAGGAGATGGAGTATGTATAGTTTTCCAATTTATGCCAGGGAGATTAAAGTCACCTACTAGCAGGGTGTTTTTAGTGGAAGATATCTTCTCCACAGAGTCTAAGAGATAAAGATCATCATCCTGTGTAATTGCTAGGGGCCTGTAAACTACTCCCATATTGATACAGGGTGTTGAGATAGGGAAAATTTTGACCCATAGTGCCTCAATATTAGGCCACTGAATAAGTTCGATATTCTCTGCATTAATAATACTTGATAGGTACAATGCCACCCCCCCCTCCCACTAATGCTTCTGTCTTTATGAAACAGAGTAAAAGCTGGAATGTTTTTGTCCCAGGGGTCATCATTGCACCACCAAGTCTCTGTGACTGCACAGATGTGAATATTCAGTTGTTCCAATAGTAAGGTAAATTCTTCAAACTTATTCCCAAGACTTCTTGCATTAATGACTAAGCAATTACATTCTGGAGGGGCCAAAGGGATGTTACTTTTACCAATGGTTTTTTGGGGTAGAATATTTTTCCCCTCACCTAATAGTTTAAACAGCGGTCAATCTGCTGTCTTAATCTAGTGGCAAAAATGCGTTTGCCTTGTCTATTTAAATGTATACCATCGCTAGCAAAAAGAGTTTGATTTAAAAACCCTGCCCAGTTTTCCAAGAAGAAAAACCCTTCCCTTACACATCATCTTTTGAACCACCCATTTAATGTAATAATATACCTTTGTTTTTCAATGCTTGCCATGGGTATAGGTAGAAGCCCAGAAATAATCAACTTCCCTCCTTGACTTTTAATAGAGTCACCAATTTCTTCAAAATCTCTTTGAATTTGTAGAAGTGTTCTTTTACTAAGGTAATTTATTCCAGCATGAATCAAGGTGAGAGGTGAATTTGTGTGTTCTTGCAACCATGGGAACATTTCTTTTATATTTTTTATACCTACTCCTGGAAGGGTACTAAAAGTGATGTATAAGTTACGATTTTTGCATAAAATATGATCGGTGTATCGAATTGTGGAATCACCGATCACTAAAACATCCCTAGGAACATTAATTTTGCTGGCTGCCTGATCTCTAGGAGCATTTGGTATTTGGTAGAGATCCTCAGGCTCCAGCAAATGAGATGGATTTTTATCTAGTTCTCTCTCAGGTGGTATTGGAGAAAGTGATTCGGGAGTGTGTAAATGCTCAAGAAAAATATCAGTGCTTGGTGTAACTAGAGTAGGGGAACGTTCCACTGCTGATGATGCCTCCGGAGAAGCTGCAGTGTCAGGTGTATCTAGACAGGAGTCTGTCAGCAAAACATTAAATCTATTTTCAATAGGAATATTGCAACTGCCCCCAATATTACGTCTGCCTTTTTTCCCATTAAACCTTTGAACAACGCAGCACTCATGATCATCATTTTTGGCTTCAGTCGTGCTCTGTCATACTGAGTCATTGACTAAACTGTCAGCTAATAAATCAATGTACTCCTCCAGGTTATTAAAATCAACCTGAGTTTGTAAGCGTTTTTGCAATGCTTCAATTTCAGCCCTCAGGATATTAATCATGCAGCAGTTTCCACAAACAAACTCATTTAGAACTGCAGCAGTATACATACCACAGCCAGTGCAGCAATAATAAGTAGTATCTTTGTCCATTTTGTTTTAAAGAAATGTAAAGTACAGGATCAGTTACCAACGTTGTGTAGAGGCTCTAGGCCCACTGGCCCAGCAGACACAGCTGACACATGCTGACGCGCGTGTCTCTGCGTGCGTCTCCACGCACGACAGTGCACGTCCTGCACACGCTCGCCCTGCTCACTGCAGGGCCGAGATATGTACAGGCTCATGACCCAGAAGGGGTCTCAAAGGTCACGGGGGCTTGAGGTTGTAATTGCTGCTTAAAACACTAAAATTAAGCACTCCAGATGCTAAACAATGTCTGCTCTACCAACAAAATGTATATTAAGCCCTTTAGGTTCAAAAAGGAGGGCTGATTAGTACTTTTGTAGTCCTACGTAGCATCACAGGACTACTGGTACTCTCCTCCCACTTCCTGGTTTACCAGGGTGAAGGGCTCCATTTTAGTGTGCTAAATATAATACTCAAAAACAACAGAGACAGGTTTAAAACAGATCAAGGTATATATAGAAGAGTCCCTAGAGTGCCCAGCAGTTCAGAATATCTTTACTGTTGCCCGCTCGCTGCAGAGCTGAGATATGTACAGGCTCGTGACCCAGAAGGGGTCTCAAAGGTCACGGGGGCTTGAGGTTGTAATTGCTGCTTAAAACACTAAAATTAAGCACTCCAGATGCTAAACAATGTCTGCTCTACCAACAAAATGTATATTAAGCCCTTTAGGTTCAAAAAGGAGGGCTGATTAGTACTTTTGTAGCCCTACATAGCGTCGCAGGACTACTGGTACTCTCCTCCCACTTCCTGGTTTACCAGGGTGCAGGGCTCTGTTTTAGTGCCCTAAAAAAAATACCAAAAACAACAGAGACAGGTTTAAAACAGATCAAGGTATATATAGAAGAGCCCCTAGAGTGCCCAGCCGAATTGACCACTGAGTTCAAAGTTAAAGATCACAGTTTTTTGTGACATTTGCAGTCAATTGGAATTAATTTGTGTGTGAATTGGACCAGTTCCTGACAGGACAGGGTCAGTTTAGCAAAAGGGACACAAGAGTTCTGTGAGCTGTCATACCCACACAATTTTACCCAATAAGTCCAGGATCCATTGGCATATTTTGTTGTGCAATATCTTCTCGATCTGATATACAGGAGAGTTCTGAGAAGAAGATGCATCAGCAAATGATTGAAAAGTTCCAGGTAGTCCATCAGGCTGAGTTGGCAAAACAGGATCTGGCTGATTGTCAGGACCATGGGGTAGTGGAGGAACTGGTCTCAAACTGTTTACAGGAAGATCAGTTTCCAAAAGTATAGCAGGTTCAAGGGCAGCTTCATTGCTTGGGGGACTGGGATCATTGGGGGGGTATCATTCATGTACCCATGTTTCAGTCTGTTGATGTGGATTTTATTGTGTACCAGCTTTCCATTGGATTTGCAGCACAAGTGAACATGAACAGGAGGAAGCTTTTCCAAAATACAGAAGGGACCAGTCCAGGGGGCGAAGCAGTTTTTTGGTGGTGCCTGGAACTAGGACAGGTCGGTACAAATATATGATGTCCCCAACAGAAAATGAAGGTTCATGCGAGTTGGCTGCTGACATTTTCAGCATTGCAGATTTTTTCTGGCCCAGTGTGTCAATTACAACATGTCTGGCAAGTTCAAACTGTTCCAACATTGGATTGATGAAGGATGAAGCTGACTTTCAGACCTCTTGCAGCGAGAGATCCTCATCCAGAGGTGTTCTTAGGTGATGTCCATGGACTAGAAAACATGGTGTGTATTCTGTACTGTCGACACAAGGGCTGGTGTTGTAAGCAAATTGAATGAAGGGAACAAAATGATCCCAAGTGTCATGAATCTCATCCAGGTACTTGGATAGTGAATTAAGAATGGTAGACATCATTCTCTCACTTTGTCCATTGTATTGTGGATGATAACTGGTTGTGTGAGTCTTTTTGATGTCGAGAAGTTTGCATGTTTCTCAGACAATAGTTGAAAGGTAGTTAGCGCCTCTGTCTCAATGCAGGTACGCTGGTGTACCGGGACGACAAATGAGTGTGTTGAGGAAGGCACTTGCCACTGTGGCAGCTTTAATGTTTTTTAGGGGTATCGGTTCAAAATACTTAGGTAGTCCACAAAAACCAAAATTTACTTGTTGACAGAATCAGGGCTTGTAGGCAAGGGGCCAAGAATGTCCGTACTGGCTCTTTGGAATGGTTCAGTGGCTACATACATCAGAATGATGTGTGCCTTTGTTAGTTTGGCAGGAGGCTTACTTTTGGAACAGGGCTGGCAGGATTTGACAAATAGGACAATGTCCTTGTTAATATGAAGACAGAAGAAGTGAAGTCTTGTTTTTTCGAGAGTTCTGTGGATTCCCATATGACCTCCGGAAAGTGGAGAGGCATGAATGGATTGAAGAACTTTGGTGACTAAAGAGGCTGGCATAACTAACTGTACTCAAGTTCTATCATGCAATGGCCCTTGCCTTCCTTGGTCCAAATGTGAAAAAGCACACCGTCGTTGAAAAAGTATTGTGACGTGAAGAATAGGACATCCCAGCAGTGTTTCTTTTATTGAGGTAAAGTTCCAGTCTCTAGATACGTGATTATGTCTGTAAATTGAGGATCAGTTCTTTGTTGCAGTTTAATCATCGCCAGGGAGATAACAGCATTAGAAGTTGTAATAAGCTCTTTGGTTGCTTGCAATAAGTGAGGACTGGTGCTTTTCTCTGTAGAAACAGTTGGTAGCAGCAAAGCAACTGGAGGTGCTGTAGGAGTGTCCACAGGGAGCTCATCTGTGGAGTGAAAAGGAAGAGCTTGTAGGCAGGCTTCTTTATCTGGTGAGGCTGATGTGGAGGGGTACTGTCTCCGGCTTACAGCATCGGCATTAGAGTGAACGCGACCTGGTCAGTATTGAATTTCAAAGTTGTAGCATTGCAAGATGGCAATCCATTCGGAGAACTTTCCTAGTTGCTCCTTCATTTTGAACAACCATCTGAGGGCAGAGTGATCCACGATAGCTGCGAAGGAGGAGTAGTGAAGGTAACAGTCAAACTTATTTACAGCAAAGACCATGGCTAAGCATTCTTTTTCTGTGATGCCATAGTTTTGCTCAGTTGATGAAAGAGAGTGCCCAGCATAGGACACAACCTGTTCTGTTCCATCTTGGATTTGACACAGTACAGCACCCACTGCCAAGAAACTAGCATCTGTGTCGAGCTTGAATGGTTGGTCAAACCTTGGGTAGGCCAATACTGGAGAAGAAATACATTTTTATTTCAAGGTTTCAAAAGCCTCTTTGTTTTCAGAAGTCCATATGTAGTCACACCTTTTTGGTGAGAGCGTACAGTGGAGCTGCAATCTTGGCATAATTGCAGATGAATTTTCTGTAGTAGCCAGACAAGCCCAGGAAAGCACTAAGGTCTTTGAGGTTTGTAGGTTCTGGATAGTCTTTTACTGCAGAGAGATAATCTGGGTCTAGTGAGATGCCTTGTGAGCTGACCACATGTCCCAGGTAATGGATTTGATGTTGTGCAACGCAACACTTCTCTGGGTGAAGTTTGAGGTTGGTCTGCCTGAGATGTCTGAACACCTCTTTGAGATTCTGGAGGTGCTCTTGGAAAGTTCTGCTGAAGATGATAACATCATCAAGGTAAACTAGACAAGATTTGCAAGACAGTCCATGTAATACAGCTTCCATGACACGTTGAAATGTAGCTGGAATATTCTGAAATCCCATAGGCAGATGCTTGAACTGAAAAAGTCCCAAGTGTCTGCACCAGGCTGTGTATGGGCATGAAGCTAGATCAATAGTAATTTGTTAGAATCCACTCTGAAGGTCTAGAATGGTGAAGTAAGCTGGGTTGGCCACACCAAGGCTCTCTAAGGTGTCCTCTGTGGCAGATAAAGGATGTGCATCCTGCACCATGTAGGCATTGAGCTTTCTGTAATCCACCATGAACAGATACCTTTTGTCTTTCTTTACCACCAGCAGGCAAGGTGCAGCCCAGGGACTTGTAGATTCCTCAATAATGTCCTTAAGTCCTCCAGGACTTGTTTTTGTTTGTGTCACACTTTGTAGGCTCACTGATGGATTGGCTTCTGGTTGGGCAGCACCTCAATGGTGTGTTGCAGGATATCGCAGCATCCGAGTTTGTTATCAGGGCCAACAAAGACATCTGGGTAGTTCTCCAGGAATTCCAGAAGTTGCTGTTTCTCTGTTGGACATGCTGGAAGTTTTGAGGCAACAGCAGCTGACTGAAGGGTATCCCTTTTGAAGCTGGAGCGGTTGTGATGATACTGACAGGACAAATGTTAGTGAAATCAGGCTGAGGCTCATGCAGAAGCTGAAGCTGGAAGACAGAGAAACAAACTTTCTGATGTTGGCACCCTTTGAGATGATCACTGGCTCGTCTGTGAAGTTGCAGCATTTTTTGAATACTGAGCTGCCATGCACAGCAGACAAGGTGTTCCCTGGAAAGAGACCTGAGGAGTGCAGAGCTGAGGATCCCATGACGATGCTTCACCTTGAATCTTGGCTATCAAAACCATCTCTGATTTAGGAGACACTATGACTGAGTCTATACCTGCAAGCTGCCTCCTGGGATCTAGTGAAAGTTTGTTTGAGACAAAATCCAGGATGGCTTTGTGCGCTTTGAGAAAGTCCAGGCCAAGAATCAGTTCTGGTTGTAGTTCAGGCACTAGGTAGAATTTAACAGTAGCTTGTTGTGACCTGAAGTGGAGCTTAAGATGGACCACACCTGTGATAGGTACTGTAGCCATGATTGTTGTGATAATGTACTTTAGGTCAGCTGGACCAACAGTAGGTATGTTACGAATAGCTGGATTGTCTAGTATGTTGCTGTGGATAAAGGAGATTTCTGCTCCAGAGTCGACCAAGGCATATGTGGACCAATTCCCAATGGTGACAGGGACGTAATTTGCAAGGAAGGTGACCTGATGACAGGAGCTTTTGTTCCCTTAGGCAAGATTGTGCCTGACTCAGCAGCTGGAGGGTGCAGTTTGTTCAAGTTGCGAGAGTCGGTGGGGCGCCCAGGTGCTGTGTTCCCTTGATCCTGGGAGTAGCTGTGGCCATGTTGCTGGTTGTACTGAGGTGGGCGCCCTTGGCTCTCTTGATTGCTGTGGTAGTATTGCAGTTTGTGGCAGACAGCAGCAGTGTGTCCCCTGACTCCGCACCACTGACAAGTTACTAGTACTTGTGGAGGTAGGGGAGGTTCAGATTGCTGTCGAAGTGGTCGAAGAGCATTCACAGAAGTTGCAGGGGAAGTAGTAGTAGCATCGAAGTGTAAGCTGTTGATATTTGTGGTGAGTGTCTCTATCATTCATTGCTGCTGCTGGACACAGGTTGCAAGTGTGGCTAACTGTGAGGATTGGGGTGACTGCACAGTGGTGGGCAGAGACATTGTTAGAGACTCTTTTGTGAGGTGTGCAGCTTAAATTGTGCCCATCCAAGTTGTTGGTTTCTGTTGGATGACA
The DNA here is from genome assembly GCA_016271365.2 of Neoceratodus forsteri. Classification (NCBI taxonomy): domain Eukaryota; kingdom Metazoa; phylum Chordata; order Ceratodontiformes; family Ceratodontidae; genus Neoceratodus; species Neoceratodus forsteri. Next base: position 545,304,685 of record CM057449.1, read on the forward strand.
TACAGGTAGAGTTGAGGGGGGAGGCCCCGTACAAAGGCAGTGATTTGTACTTTTTCTGACTTCTGCAGGTGTTTGCACCATGACTCAATGTCCACTATAACGGCTTCCAGGGACTCAGAAGTTTGCATGGTGCATTCCCACAGCTGGTGTTCCAATGCCCAGGATGGATGTGCCTGCAGGAAATGATCCTTGAGGGTGGCATACAGGGTTGTAGTGTCCCTTTTTACTTGCTCTGGAAGTGTGTTGAATCACGAAATGGCAGTCTCTCTCAGAAACAACTGCAAGGCACTAGAGATGCATAGGGGATCAGTTTAACTGTGTAAAGAAATCCAGGCCTGAACTGCTTCAGCCAGTCGACAGCATCTTCATGGAGTAGTGCTGAGAAGGGTACTGGCTGTAAACTGGTATGGACCATTGACTGTGGGGAAATAGCTTTAATATAGGCAAAGACATCCTGAATGACCTACATAGTGGGTGACCCTTGAGCTGAGAGGGAAGATTGCATATCCTGCAGGTTAGTTTCTATTTTGAGACCTCATGCTCTTGAGGCAGGTGAAGATGGAGCCCCAGAACTTGCAGTGCTCGAACCTGCATCGTCCTCAGACCTCATAGTTGGCGATGAGCTGTGTGTCACTAAATGGAGGTCGTAGGAATGAGTAGGTGTGATTGTCATGTAGAGAATGAGATGTCTTGGAAGGATTAAATTGCCAAGAGAAAAATATGTTTCTAGACAAAGTACAGTTGTTTGTAAGCAATTTTCATCAATGACATCTGAATAAACAAGTTCCACTCTATTTTGATGTTGTCTGTTATTTGAATAAAATTATGTTGCAAAATAAGTTATTTGTTGTACTGTCCCTGTAATTCAGTAGGTTTACCATTGATTGATATCATTTGGTGCCCTTCACAAGATGGCCACTGGGTTGTGACATCCAGGTTTGCAGTGCTGACTGTAGCAAGATGGCCCCACCAGAGGTGTTAAGGGTCACTACTTTGTTATTGTAGCACACATGATGGAGGCTGCTTGCCATGAGGTTGCAGGGCAAGGACAATATGGTGTTTGCCATGCTGCAGGCCATCTTCACCACCCACACATATAGAAAAAATGGCAGGCTTTCCCCTTGTGGTAAGTGGCAAAATGCTGGGGAAATGTCTATGGTAATTCACAGTGCTACAATTACTTTATGAGCTGTCTTTTATTTAGTTTATTTATTTTCTGTTGCAGTCTCCCAGGCTTGTACTGTAAATATATTTTTGCCTGCCCCATGTTTTGGTTTCACCCTCGCTCTGCTCTCATTTATTTCTTTATGTTGTGCTCTGCTTGCACTGTGTTTAATTTGATTTATTCTCTTGCTGTGCACCTTTATTGACTTTCACTCGCTGGGAGTTAGATTTTTGCTATTATGTTTTGTGGCCATTTGAGTGTGGCTGAGTGGGACCTGAGGCTCTGTATGGCTGTTGTTGCAGGGAGCAAGCTGCGATCGTTCTGGAGGAATGCAGAGCATGTGAGTCAGTCTGTGGTCTGTGGTAGCAGGGAATGAGGCCAGTGCAAAGTTGGAGCCATGTCTGCTGGTAGGGCTCCCAGTGTGACTGCACAGAGAAGTGTAGAGCTGAGAGAGAGAACAGGGGTGCAGTCAGGTAGAGCGGAGATGAGCCACATTTCAATGTGGCTGCTGGAGAGGGCCGTGTGTAGCCCTGAGGAGTGAGGTGCGGCTGTGAGCAGAGCCGCAGGGAAGATGCAGGTATGGCTGTTTTTTGAGCTGCAGGGCACAGTTATTTGCTGGGCCGAGTTTTGTGTGGAGCAGCAGAAAGAGCAAGCAGCTCACTTGTGGTGGACAGAAGGGTATTCTTTTCCCTGGATAGTCCTTGTGGAGCGGTCCCGGATTTTCAAGGCCGTGGAATGGAGCGGGAGCTGTCTTGTACAGATATTATGGTGGGGAGCTGAGAGCACTAGAATGTTGAGCCACAGTCCAATGGCGGCCACAGGGGGCAGATTTAACATTTTATGCACCTTTTTCATTTGACTGAGTTCTGTTGAGAGGCTGCACAGGGGATGGGTTTGCAGAGGCCTTACCACAAAGTTGGAGCTGGGGGGAAATTTTAGGTTTGCCGCTCTGAGGAGTTGTGGGGATTTTTAAAAAAAATTCAACTTGTGTACTGCAGCTGAAAGGCTAAGCAGCAATGTCCCATATTGTTATACATTTATATTCCTGAGGCAAATTGCAGGAGGGCATATGGAGCTGGATGCAGATCATTTTTACTGTTACAGTTCAGGTTTATTTGTCCTTTCTGCTGCCAGGGTGTACTCTAGTCAGCATGCAACAGTTCAGGCACACTTGGGAGCTGACTCTGGGGTACTCAATGACACAGACAAGTGAGATGGAGGTTGGGGCAGAAGAAGGGCTGTATTCTCCACCATGTGTGGTGTTTTAGTATTTGGTCTGGCACAGGACCCCTTACCTTCTCCAGTATTGTGCTCTCCCATCAGTTGCTTCTGCATTGGTCACCTTGGTACTGAACAAACTGAGTTGGACACATAAAATAATAAACAGAATAAGGTTTATTCAGGAACATAAGCAGGGACATCTAATCAGCATGAGGTACAGACACAGACTGGCTAGAACAGGAAATTGGGGTTTCCAAGCCCCGCTGGCAAATAATTAGCATAACATGTGACCAAACTCTGGCTGCAACATTACTGTTCCTAGTTAAAGGGGTGGCAGCTAATCTTAAACCCCATGTTTAACCTGTGCTCAGCAACAGATATATAGATAGATAGATAGATAGATAGATAGATTACAACATTATTTTTGTATGGGAATACTAGCCGTTAGGATTAATGCAATCCTGTTCACAAGACAGTCCTGTTTGTCAGTGTACTTAAGTTACTCTAAAACATTATAAGACATAACCATGTCATAAACAATGCAACTCACAACAGATACAGTTACAATTATCTGATAGAAAGATTGTAAAGCTCCAATAACTGAGGTGTAGCCCATGGGGCATAGGGCTCACCAGCTGCTGTCATACATAAGCCAAGGGTAGATTTCTGTCTTAGGGTAAAGAAGACAACTATTAGGTGATCCAGAATATGAAAATATGGAATAGCTGATCTAGCATACTCTAGATAGGCTGACTCAACTGTATGCAGTAAGCTTGACAATTTCTAAGTTCCTGGTTCCAACAGCAATCATTGATAAGAATTAGCAAAGCAAGCCTACCCTAGATAGGGTGTTTGGCTGTTCAACTAAACTGACAACATTTCTTAGTCTTAGACTGCAATAACATTCTGTGGTGCATAATAGTAAAGCAGGCTTACCCTAGAAGGCGGTTTGGCTGTTACAACTAAATTGACAATTTCTTAATCTTATGGTGCTATTACATTCAGTGGTGCCTAATGGCAAAGCAGGCTTACCCTAGAAGGGAGTTTGGCTGTACCCAGTTAACTGGCAGATTCAAGTCTTTGGCTGTCTAGAACACACACGAGGCATAAATTGGTTAAGCAGGCTTACCCTAGCAAGGGTGTATGGCTATCATCTTTAAACCTGACAGTTTTAAAGACACTGGCTATATTAGCATAAGGAGGCAGAATCAAGCCTGCAGTGTGCTTCATGCTTTTGTGTCTAAACCTTTACTGCATTGCCCGTTGTGTCCTGAAATAAGTGGGACAGAGAAGCCGGACGACCTGCAGACTACTGGCTGACTCTGGCAGACTCAAGGCAGACAAATATGATATTCTTGTCATGTGGTGCTTCACAGGGAGGCTACTTACAGGGCACTGCTGAATACATACAGTGCCACACCCGGTTCAGAAAAAGCTGCCTCCCTATTGGCTGGAGGCTGCAGGGGAGGAATTCCACGCCAAAATTCTAAATTATTGCTCTCCCTTGCCGATGTGGTCTCTGGCGGCCGGTGGGGAGGAAGGCTTGGTGCAAGTCTGTCTGCCCTCTCAACCCCTTGTCACTCCCTCATAGTTCCATTGCAAACTGAGTTGGAAAGCTGACTCAAAATGAGCAAATATAGCAGCTGTAGTTATTTCACCGCTGTTCAGAAAAAGCTGCCTCCCTATTGGCTAGAGGCTGGAGGGGAGTAATTCTGCACTGAAATTCAAAATTATTACTGTCCCTTGCTGGTGGGGTCTCTGGTGGCCATTGTTGGGGTGGGCTTGACGCAAGTCTGTCTGCCCTCTTGACCCCTTGTTGCTCCCTCATAGTTTCATTGCAAACTGAGTCAGAAAACTGACTCAGAAGAAGCAAATACAGTGGCTGTAGTTAATTTCACCCCCAGTTCAGAAAAAGCTGCCTCCCTATTGACTGGAGGCTGGAGGGGAGGAATTCAATGCCAGAATTCAAAATTATTACTGTCCCTTGCTGGTGGGGTATCTGACGGCCATTGTGGGGGGAGGCTTGGTGCAAGTCTGTCTGACCCTTTGACTTCTTGTCACTCCCATGTAGTTCCGTTGCAAACTGTATATGTGTGTGTTTTATTCATAACTCCGAGATGCATTTACTTTTACAGTAGTTGTGCATTAACAGTGCTGCCCCTGTTACCATGGAAATAACAATATTTAAAGTGTCAGCTGGAAGGGGAGCACAGCTCTGAAGAAGGTGTGGTTAGATTGCTGAAATGTCAGCAGTGACATTGTGCATGTGTGCATACACACATCACCCCTGCCTCACAATCCCGCTTTGGAGGATGGATTAGAAGCCTGACTAAGTAAGGATTACCCATGATAGAGTGTGGGTCTACTGGGGATTAATGTATGGCTGGGGAGGGTTGGAACACGAAACCGAAGTCCGAGTGATTCCAATCACCCAGTCATACATTAATCCCCAGTAGACCCATGCTCTGGAGTGGGTTAATTCACTTGTACCATGGGGAAGAGAAAGGGTTCAGCACTCTTTTTATATGTTTCTCTTTCCCATGTTACATTTGCTTAAAAGTAATTTTAAAGTGCAAAATTACAAAGGTTCCAGGAGGATATTAAGGTTCCTACCATGGGGAAGAGAAAGGGGGTTGCACCTGACTGGAGAAACTACATTCTGGAACAGGCTGAATTTTTTTATGTTGTGGATGCAGTGGTTAACAATTACTGATTTCATGCAGATGTGATCAACATTTTCAGAATATGTGCTAATTTTGGCTGGCTTAGTTTTGGAAACTGTGACATCATCTCAGTTTTTCTGCTGTGTTTGATGTTTGGGATTTGGCTACTGTGCATTATCGAAAAGGCATACATTTAAGTGCAGAGGAAATTTGAGATCTCTGAGCTGGACGTCATTGTCCACCTAGGGACAAATGACTTGGCTCATCATGAGATTAGAGCAGTGCAGGAGGACTTTGTAGAGTTGGGGAGGGGCCTAAGACAAGTAGCACACACAGTATCCTTCTCAGAGGTGCTGCCTGTCAATGGCATGGGTGAGGCGAGGGTACTTTGCACCATGCAGTTTAATGAATGGTTGAACAACTGGTGTGGAGCACAGGGGTTTGGCTTCATTGAGGACTGGGGTTCCACCTGGAGGGACACCAGCCTATACTGGCAGGATGGTCTGCATCTGTCCAGGAAGGGAACAAGTCTTTTGAGCAATCGGTTTAAATGCTTCATTGGCAAGCTTTTAAACTATTCAAGGGGAGAGGCACTGATAAGCAGCAGGAAAATCCCAGCCTCTCCCTACAAAACAGGGTACTAAATGAGAAAAAGACAGAGGTAGAAAGGTCAGTGGGGGATGCTGCAACAGAAGGTAAAGCCATCAAAAAATGGAGAGCAATGAGTACCAATGCCCGTAGTCTGAGCAACAAGCTTCCTGAATTAGTGGCCTTGAAGGAGGAGGAACATCTGGATATCGTGGCAGTCACAGAAACATGGTACACAAAAACCATGACTGGGACGTAAACATACCAGGATACACTATCTATAGGAGGGACAGGAGGGTAAAAGAGGAGGAGGAGTAGCTTTACATAAGGGAAGGGAATTAAAGCAACAGAACAAAAGGGTAAACAGGGAGGAGAAGAAGCACTGTGGGTAAATTTGGAGACAGGCAATGGCACCACAATCCGCACAGGGGTTGTATACAGAACCCCTTCTCAGGGGGAGGAAATGGGCAAGGAAATGATAGAAAGTATACTTAGAATGGCAGAAAACGGGGAGATATTGCTGATGGGTGATCTGAATATGCCAGATGTTAACTGGAGTGCAGTTGCAGCAGCCACTTCGAAGAGTGGGATTATTCTAGATGCCCTACAGGGGGCATGCCTTAGACAACTAGTATAGGAGCCCACTTGAGAGGGAGCAATCTTAGACCTGGTTCTCTCAAATGGAGATGGAGGGAGGATCACAAATGTAGAAGTGGGTAGTCATCTGGAAACTAGCGAATTACTCCAATGTGTTGTTCACACAACACAGAAATAGAGTCAAGCTACACAAGGCAAAAAGTACTGGACTTTAGGAGGGCTGACTTTGCTAAAATGGGTGAGTGCCTAAGGAATGCACTAGCAAATGGGCAGGAAGGAGGGGTGGAAGAACAATGGGGAATAATAAAAACTGCCATCACAGAGGTAACAAGCCTTTGTGTGAAGCAAATAAACAAAATGAAATGATGTAAGAAACCACTATGGTTCTCAAAGGAAGTGGCAGTGAAGGTTCAAGAGAAAAAGAAAGCATTCAAGAAGTACAAGGAATCACAGAAGGAGCAGGACAGAGAACTGTATCAGTTAAATCAAAAGGAAGCTGGGAAGGCAGTCAGAACAGCAAAGGCCCAAACCGAGGAAAAGATAGCCAACTCAGTTAAGAAGGGGGATAAAACCTTTTATAGGTACATCAGGGAGCAAAGGAAGACCAAGGGAGGGTTAGTGAGGCTTAATAAAGGGAGGGAGGGAGGGTGGGCAGAGGGTGACTGTGAAAAGGCAGACATACTAAACAAATATTTTTGCTCAGTATTTACACATGAAGAGGGGGAGGTACCTAAAACAAACAGTGGATACAGAAGTTGATACCAGCCCATTTACAGAAGAAAGGGTTGTGAAAGAACTCTTAAAACTGAAAGTGGACAAAGCAATGGGGCCTGATGGGATTCATCCCAGAATTCTGAAAGAACTAAGGATAGATCTAGTGACACCACTGACTACCCTCTTTAACAAATCATGGGAGGATGTGGTGGTACCCGAGGACTGGAGGAGGGCAGATGTGATTCCCCTTTACAAAAGTGGGAGCAAGGCAGAAGCAGGAAACTACAGACCTGTTAGTTTAACCTCAGTGATAGGGAAAATGATGGAATCACTTCTGAAGGAAAGAATTGTAGAGTATCTAGAAGCCAGGGGGTACAGAACCAAGGCAGCATGGATTCACAGCGGGAAGGTCATGCCAGACAAATCTGATAGATTTCTTTGACTGGGTGACCAAAGTAGTAGATCAGGGAGGGGCTGTGGACATGGCCTACCTAGACTTTAGCAAGGCATTTGACATAGACCCACACAAAAGATTAATATACAAGTTAGCCAGCCTGGGAGTGGGTCCCAAGATGACAGCCTGGGTAAAGAATTGGCTGGAGAATAGGACACAGAGAGTAATAGTAAATGGAGTCCACTCTAAAGAAAGGGGGTTACTAGTGGGTACCGTAGGGTTCAGTATGATCTGGGTCTCTTCAATGTCTTTATAAGCTTACATTGCAGAGGGACTGGAAGGAAAGTATGTCTCTTTGCAGATGACACAAAGATCTGCAACAGAGTTGATGCACAAGGTGGGGTGGAAAGGATGAGAAGGGACTTGGCAAGGTTAGAGGAATGGTCAAATGTATGGCAGCTTAGATTCAATGCTAAGAAGTGCAAGGTAATGCACCTGGGAAACAAAACCCAGGGGAAGAGTACACAATGGGGGTGAGATACTAACAACAACAAAAATGGAAAGGGACCTGGGGGTAGTCATATCAGATGACCTAAAGGTGGGCAAGCAATGTGAGAGGGCAGCAAGGAGGGCTGGGGGGATACTGGGATGCATAGGGAGAGGCATCACCAGTAGAAAACAGGAAGTTATTATCCCTCTGTACAGACAGCTGGTGAGACCCCATCTGGAGTACTGTGTGCAGTTCTGGAGACCCAATCTCCGCAGAGACATAGACAGGATGGAAGCTGTCCAGAGGAGGGCAACTAAAATGGTGCAGGGTCTGCACCGGAAGACATATGAAGAGAGACTTAAGGAGCTTAATATGTATAGCCTTGAGGAAAGGAGGGAGAGGGGACATGATAGAAACTTTCAAGTACCTCAAGGGAATCAACAAAGTCCAAGAGGGTAGCATCTTTCAAAAAGAGGTGTGCAAGAACAAGAGGCACAATTTGAAGCTGGGGGCAGCTCAGAGGTAATTTAAGGAAGTATTTTTTCACAGAGAGGGTTGTGGATGCATGGAATGGCCTTCTGGAGGAGGTTGTGGAGTCAAAAACAGTGGTAGAATTCAAGCATGCATGGGACAGTCATAAGGCAATTCTAGGGGGTTGGGGTAGGAAGAAGTAGGCTGCTGGATAACTAGGATCTGCAGCTTATCCATTAGGTAGGGAAATGGGCAGACTGGGTGGGCCAAGCGGTCCTTATCTGCTGTCAAATTCTATGTTTCTATGGTAGTTGTTGCTGCAATTCCCTTGGCCAGCCAACAGATGGTACACTGAGGCTTGCATCCTTATTATTTGTGAATTTTACAGCCAGCATTGCACATTAATAGCTTTACCCCTTTTCAACTGATTTACATGAAATTAAGAAAGCACATCCTCTGCATCAGGAACTCTTGATCCTGTAAATTCCATGTAGATCGGTTCAGGGGTGGCAATGTTACAGAGGTGCAAATAAATGCAAAAGTCTCAGTTTTTGAAAATGTTAAGCCTTTGTTGCCACCTGATAACTAAAAAAATAGGAGACTTTGAAATCTGAAACTTTCAGGTTTGATAGAGATTGGTCCAAGGTGTGTGGTTTTGTGGTTTTTAGGTCCCACTGTTAAAAGTAGTATTTTTTAAATATTTAATAAAAGACATGGAGGCAGTCTGGAAAATCGGGCAATATGAGAAATCATATGAGGCATACATTACTGCGTAGTTACTGAAAGGGTATGTGTTTCTGAGCCAATAGACCAAGTGAAAAATAAACACATTACATAGTCATATAGATGTTTTCAAGCTACTTATGACGGAACTACCAGAAATTTAACTTAAGCATATCTGTTCTTGTTTGACAGCCATCTGTTGGCTGGCCGTGAATTGCAGGCTAAGATTGTTTTAACCACTATACACTAACAATCTTAGCCTGAAATTCATGGCCAGCTAACAGATGGCTGTTAGACAAGAATAGTATTGCTGCATCTATAAGAGGTTCTTGTGAGGGGGGAAGACAATGTCAGCGGACACAACCATACATTAATTGAGGATTAATGTATGGTCAGCTGATGCAAGTTGGCCAGTCTTGTGTAACCCTTTCTCTTCCCCATGTTACAAAAATTGTTAATGTGAAGCAAGCATTTTTGAAGAGTATGGACTAGGCAACTGAGTCAGAATAAAAAATACAGCTGCTTCATGGACTTTGTTTAAATACATCTTTAGCATGCGTTTTCCACATTGTTTGTAATTTGTAAGTTGGTGAAAAGGAAAAGAACAGGCAAGAAGTATCTGTCTCCCAATTTTTCTTAACTCAGCTTTATTTGTAAAGTCAATAAAACAGTCTCACAATCAATATACAATCATTGGTATCATGCAGTAATACAATTCATAGGCATCATGTGTCATATTTCACACTCTCTTACAATTAATAGTATGAAGTATGAGTTATTTGTGGGAATCAATTGGTATGTCTCCCATTTTATTCCTTTCTAGCAGTAGTGCTAATAGGCTATGCATTTTGTCAACCAGATAGTTGACCATGTGGTAGGCTACAATCGATTAGCAGACAAATCCGTATTCTCTCAAAAGTGCTTTAAAATACCTGTACTATTAGTGTACAGGCATGCTATTCGAAGCAGGTTGTTTACATGCTGCACGGCGGTACCTGCCACTGGATGTCTGGGATTACATGGGGGCAGCCACACTCAAATGTTAACCAAGGGGTGCAGCTAAAGAGATTCGGAAGGTTGAAATGATGATGCATTATTGTCCCCATGTCCCTCTATGTTGCATAGTGAGAAAAGTTACTCTACTGGTTCTATAAAAAAAAAAAACTTTTAGTACTTTTGAGCAGAACAAATCTTTTCAATACACTTTGAATGCTTGTTCTTGCTCAAAAGTGTAAAAAGAGGTTTAGTCAATATACAATGCAATATGCAGAAAAATTCTGTAGTGGTTACAAAATCCTTATATGCTCTAAAGTGGCCTGACTGTGTTCCTTTTTGTGAACATACAATTTAAAATCTAAAACTCAAACTTAGGCCTCTTCACGGCCCAGCTAAACTAACTAAATTCACATCACACTCTGACTGTTGTTTCTGGATGCCAACCACTGTTATTTGAATCTATTCCATCTGTTGGTGAGGCATGGGCTTTCAACCTGCACTGTTGCATTCTGCAGAATATTGTGTAAATGATTTTACTCTATTCTAATGCCTCCACATCAGGACATTAGGGGTCTAAAACTCCCCACAGTTATGCGAAGCTCTGAATCCTGAAATTAGATAGGCAACAATTTGTTTTTAGTTTGGAGAGAGGAAGCTGTTTCCTGAGAGCATCAACTTCCATTTAATCCTAAATTGTGATGCATGCTGGCGTTTGCATTGCTTCTGCTCTGTTTGCTGTTTTTTCTTCTTGCTGGTAAGGTGGCAGCCAGTGGTACACTAATTTGTTCTAGCAACTTGGAGTCACACTAGTCAGCAGGCAAGCAAATATGAAGATGCTGTAGTTTTTTTTGGTTAGCTTAAAGTGATTTTAAAGGCTGAAATATATATTTGTATATATATATGTGTGTGTGTATATATATATATATATATATATATTCATACACGAGGGTGTAGTATGCATATATATATGGAACCTAAATAAAGAGAGAAAGAAATAAGTGCCTTAGCTGGGATTTGAACCCAGGCCACCCAGAATACCATTTAGCTAGCCACCAAGGCAACTGGAAATCTGGAACTACAAGAAGCACCTTAGTCTTTTTTCCAATGCCCAACCTGGTGCTGCACAGATGATTACATTTCAATATACAAGGGTGCAGTGTGCACATATGTGGAACTCAGACAAACAGAAGAAAGAAATAAGGCCACCATTTTAAAAGCAGATGTGTGGCACAAGGGCATGCACCATGCAAGTGATGAGATGTGCAATGACATGATATTCAGCCAGGGAGCATGCGCCACACATCAATGTATGCATGGTAGTGCATAGGTAATGTATGCGGTGCACATAAGGGGGGACGGATACACGCATATGCTGTGAAGTGCATATTTAAATGAAATGTGCTGCTGTGCGATGGCACACAAAGATAGGTATCATGCAAGCCCTAAATCAGCCAGCCACGCAGAGGCAGGTGCCAGAACTGCACTGAGAGAAAGGGGGAGGGGGAGAGAGAGAGACACACACACACACACATACACATACACAGACAAAAACAGACACAAAACAACAGCATAGCAGGCCTTGTGTTTGTCAGGGCTGCACTGATGGCTGATATGAGGAGACTGAGGGACCATCAGGCTGGCCGATGGAGGGCTCATAGGTGGTATGCCCAACAGAGATGATACCATCCCTGCGTCACATTTGAACAGCTTATAGACACAGGAATCATGGGGGGTATCAGCTCAACAGGGTGCTTCTGATGAGCTGAAGGCACCCACACACAGAAGCCATGCAATGACAGTGGAGACAAAGATCACTGTGGCCATGTGCCTGCTCACCATGGGAAGCTTCCAGGTACCGGTGGGCGACACCACCGGCATCACCCAGTTGGCCATGTCCAGGCTCCTCACACAGTTCCTAAATGTTCTACTGCCCCATGCTAGTGAGTACATCAGATTCTCTAGCATTGGCAGGGGAGCAGACAGAAATAAAGCAGGGCTTCTACAGGGTGGCACACCTACCGGATGTGCTTGGCGCAGTAGATTGCACCCATGTGGCACTGAGAGCACCACCTGGTGTTGACATGGAACTGTACAGGAACCACAAGGGATACAACTCAATCAACTGCCAGGTGGTGTGCAATGCCGCATGGCTCATCACCTATGTGTATGCCAATTACCCAGGGAGTGCACATGATGCCTTCATATGGTACCAGTCAGACCTGTGCCACCACTTTGAGACCAGGGACATAACTGCGGGCCATATTGTGGGTGAGTGCAACCATTGCATCAGAACAGGTGTATGCAGGGTACCAGGGTGCAGCCATGGGAGACGTACAGGAGGAACTTCAGGGCGATGTGCCAAATGGAATGCAGACATGCATGTGGTTCAGGGAGGAGGAGAGAGGGAACAGGGCATGTGGGACAGGACGGGCAAGTACATGTAGCAGCACGACAGCATGGGAGCATGCGGCTGGCCATTGGGCACCAGAGGCAAGGAACATGGCAGGCATGCTGTATGGGCAACACCGTGGGAATGACAAGACCAGATGCAACAGAGGACATCATGACTGATGTCAGGCACCCGCAGCCACTGGTGGACAGGCTAGTGTACTGGAGACGATTGTGGTGACAGTGGATGTACAACTGCAGGAACCAGTATAAAGATGGCTGCTGTAATGCAGCCCCAACCGTGTCTGAGTGTACAGGTGCAGAATAGCAAGTGAAAGTGGTGTAGCCCATGGGCATGCAGGATGTACAAAACTGTTGCGGTGTAACAACAGATTTCCTTTCCTTGCACTGGTAACAGCACATACCTTTCTCTGTCCATGGATGCTAACACTGATACTGCGGCACACGTCTGAGGTGGAAGAAAGGAACAATGAGGCACAAATGGCGACTAGGAACATCATAGAGCATGTGTTCGGCATGTTGGAAATGCAGTTCAGATGCCTAGTCAGGTCTGGAGGTGCCCTACAGTACAGCCCACAGAAGGTTTGTGACATATTCCAGGCCTGTTGTATGCTACACAACATGGTCCTTGACAGTGGAATTGTGTTCCAGGACCTTGAGGGTGACAGAGCCGAGGACATGGAGCCTGCAGATGGTGATGAGCAGCTGCAGTATGAGAGGGGTAACCCACGGATGACCATCGTGGGATGGTGGCACAGGGACGCCATTGTGCAAGAACACTTCAGTGACAGAAGGTGAGTATGGGTGGCAGATGTGAAACAGTAGCCATGCTCTCATGCACAGCATATGCGAGTAGATGTGAGCACACATGGTAATGTAGGGTATGTGGTGTACAACATTAGATGGTGGGAACACCGGTATGGGAATGTCACCTTAACACATGTCCACATGAGCATTAACCGATGCATGGATGCCCAGAGGTACAGTAATGTAGGTGGCACAGGTCAGAGGCATTCCAGTGGCACATACCCACAGCAGTTCACCACAGGGCACTCATGACTCCCATGTCATGCCCACAACAACAGGTACCACAACAATGTGCCCCATGACATCCATGTTCGGGGACAGTGCAGCATGGAGTGTGGTGTGGGTGTGGGGTATAGGTGGGGCACAGTGTATGGCAACAGGTCGTAGGGGACACAGTGTGGCCCACCTGCAGCCTGGGGATGTCATGGGCTGGCAACAGTGTGAAAGGACACACTAGGTCTTGTGTGTGCACCCCCCCAGGCATGTACAGAGCCCCTACGTGAGGGTGTACCCCGTAATGTTGTGACATAGGGTGACACTTGGGGTGAGGGCTGTGACCATGCCAGTTGAGACATACGTATTCCTGCACTTTCTCGGGACCTGGGTGTTCCATGTGTGGTGGGCTGGGCCCATGCTGGTGTAGGTGTATGTGAACGGGAGCATCTATGGGTGGGTGGTGTGACATTGAAGTGAACACCACCACAAGAGGTCAGTGGACATGGGGGTTGGGCATTTGCAGAGGGGGTGGCACCGTGGGATCCAATTGGTGGTCATACAGATGTGCTGAGGTTGCTGCAAGATGCATGTGAGGGGGTTGAAAACGCAAAGCCCATAGCCTCTGACATTGTGTATTCACATATGACTGAAGCAGTGCCCCTCAGAGCCACTGTATTGTCCTCACAATGTTCAATGATAGCCCCAATGAGCTCTGCATGGTGGACTGCAGCCTGCTCCTCATGGAGGCATAGCAGTGTCTGCGACGACACAATATTGTCATGGAGTTTCACCTGGGCATCCAAGGCAGCCCACAGTAGCAGAGCATGGTTGGAAAGCAATGGGTCCTGGGGAAGCTCTTGCTGTTCAGGGTCTGTTGGCTGAACCGGTGGGGGTGGGGCTGGTGCATGACAGGTTGCAGCCCCCGTCCTACTGCCTGATGTTGAGAGATAGAACACATGCATTGGCTGAGCGTGGTTGTTCTACCTGTACCTGCTGCAGGACAGGCTGCTGTTTGGCATCACTCCCTTGTTGCAGGTCCAACACATGCTGCCTCTGCACGACTGAAGGCCGCAGTGTGTCACCCTGTAGCTGCATAGTGGCTATGACCAAACGATGGCCAGTGGGCTGTGCAGGGGCTGGCCCAGGATGGTTGCCATCAGCATGTGCTGCATTGAGTGGGACACCATGAGGCACTGTGGGTTCTATATCATGGTCGACACTGTCCATGGATGAGTCCTCATGGACAGTGTCAGGGGCAAGCACCTCCTCATGGTCTAGATCATCCAGCATACCTCAGAAAGAAAAGCCATCACTCCTGATATCAGTATAAATTCATTATTTACTGCATAAATGTGAAAAAACAGATAGAATGCAAAGTCAAATTAGAAACCTAACCTGGTAGACCAACCACAGTGCTTTGAGTTGCAGTAATTCTTCATCCGTGGACGTCCCCATGGACAGTGTCAGGAGCAAGCACCTCCCCAGGGTCAAGGTCATCCAGCTCGGTGACTGCTAGGAATGCCTCCCCTAACTGTGAGGGTGTGGCATCATCATCATCATCATCATTATCATCACCATCATCATTCGGCATGTGGCATGATCCGAGGCACATGACACAATTACAGCAGGTGCAGTAGCCACTGTTGTGGGCACATGTTGTTGTGTGTCATGCACCTGCGGACCACCACCGGTTCATGTTCATGCTGGTGCTGTGAAAGGAAACAGAAGACAATCATGACTGTAACAACATGGTAACATATGGACAAATACACGCCCGGAAGCCCATGTGTACACCAGGTATGCAGGCAGTACAACACTCTTGTGGGAAAGGCGTGGCTGGCTGTATTAACACATGCAGTGTAGACAAATATGATGCAGTGTGCACATGCATACAGTGGATGTGAGGATTGTGCAAAAACGGTCACACCAGACTGTGCCGTGCGTACATGACTGCCCTGTGTTGAATCCTGCAGGTGAGGCCTTGACTGTACACATGCATACTCACAGCGATGGGCCTCTGGAAGACCAGCCTCCTGGCCACCACTCAGAATACCCTGCAGAGCCACCTGGCAGAATGTTGTCGCCATCAGTGCCTCCTGCATGGACATAGAAACATAGAATTTGACGGCAGATAAGGACCGCTTGGCCCACCCAGTCTGCCCATTTCCCTACCTACTGGATAAGCTGCAGATCCTAGTTAACCAGCAGCCTACTTCTTCCTACCCCCAACCCCCAGAATTGCCTTATGACTATCCCATGCATGCTTGAATTCCACCACTGATTTTGACTCCACAACCTCCTCCGGAAGGCCGTTCCATGCATCCACAACCCTCTCTGTGAAAAATACTTCCTTAAATTACCTCTGAGCCACCCCCATCTTCAAATTGTGCCTCTTGTTCTTGCACACCTCTTTTTTTGAAAGATGCTACCCTCTTGGACTTTGTTGATTCTCTTGAGGTACTTGAAAGTTTCTATCATGTCCCCCCTCTCCCTCCTTTCCTCGAGGATATACATATTAAGCTCCTTAAGTCTCTCTTCATATGTCTTCTGGTGCAGACCCTGCACCATTTTAGTTGCCCTCCTCTGGACAGCTTCCATCCTGCCTATGTCTTTGCGGAGATTGGGTCTCCAGAACTGCACACAGTACTCCTGATGGGGTCTCACCAGCTGTCTGTACAGAGGGATAATAACTTCCTGTTTTCTACTGGTGATGCCTCTCCCAATGCATCCCAGTATCCCCCCAGCCCTCCTTGCTGCCCTCTCACATTGCTTGCCCATCTTTAAGTCATCTGATATGACTACCCCCAGGTCCCTTTCCATTTTTGTTGTTGTTAGTATCTCACCCCCCATTGTGTACTCTTCCCCTGGGTTTTTGTTTCCAGGTGCATTACCTGCACTTCTTAGCATTGAATCTAAGCTGCCATACATTTGACCATTCCTCTAACCTTGCCAAGTCCCTTCTCATCCTTTCCACCCCACCCTGTGCATCAACTCTGTTGCAGATCTTAGTGTCATCTGCAAAGAGACATACTTTTCCTTCCAGACCTTCCATATGTCAGCTTATAAAGACATTGAAGAGGACTGGTCCTAATACTGAACCCCTGCGTACCCCACTAGTAACCTCCTCCTTTCTTCTGAGTGGACTCCATTTACTGTTACCTCTGTGTCCTATTCTCCAGCCAATTCTTTACCCAGGCTGTCATCTTGGGACCCACTCCCAGGCTGGCTAACTTGTATATTAATCTTTTGTGTGGGACTGTGTCAAATGCCTTGCTAAAGTCTAGGTAGGCCATGTCCACAGCCCCTCCCTGATCTACTACTTTGGTCACCCAGTCAAAGAAATCTATCAGATTCATCTGGCATGACCTTCCCGCTGTGAATCCATGCTGCCTAGGGTCCTGTGACCCTCTGGCCTCTAGATACGCGACAATTCTTTCCTTTAGAAGTGATTCCATCATTTTCCCTATCACTGAGGTTAAACTAACAGGTCTATAGTTTCCTGCTTCTGCCTTGCTCCCACTTTTGTGAAGGGGAATCACATCTGCCCTCCTCCAGTCCTCGGGTATCACCCCATCCTTCCATGATTTGTTAAAGGGTAGCAGTGGTGTCACTAGTTCTACCCTTAGTTCTTTAAATTCTGGGATGAATCCCATCAGGCCCCATTGCTTTGTCCACCTTCAGTTTTAAGAGTTCTTTCAGAACCCTTTCTTCTGTAAATGGGCCGGTATCAACTTCTGTATCCAGAGTGTTACTACTGTTTGTTTTATGTCCTCCCTCTTCCTTTGTAAATACTGAGCAAAAATATTTGTTTAGTATGTCTGCCTTTTCACAGTCTCCTCTGCCCACCCTCCTCCCTTTATTAAGCCTCACTATCCCTCCCTTGGTCTCTCCTTCACTCCCTGATGTACCTATCTGGCTGGCACCCCCCTCCCGAGGCCTGCTGCTCCTGACGTGCCTGTGCAAGTATGGCCTTTGTCTGCACCCTGAGGCCACTGTCACACTTCCTGCACTCCTGGGGTGTGTGGTTGTTCACCCCCTGTGCATTCACAGTCTCAGACACCTCAAGCCAGCCCTGTTCATATTGCTGCAGGGTGCCTGTCCTACGACTGAGTGTAGCCTCCTTCAGGACATAGGTCTCAGTCCGGGCCTTAAGCTCATCCTTTGTGAAATGTGGTCTTCTATGCTTGGCAGTTGACATCTCTGGTGCTAAAGGAATACATTGACAGAATTATGGCCAGTTGGCATGGAGCTGTATTCAGCAAACACCACAGCACACAGAGTGGCCTACAAATATAGTGGAAGCAAGTCAAGTTCTACCTGAAAGGATCCAGTATCTTCTGTACACCATTGTGACTTAGTGAAGCATCCCTACTCTTATGCTAATCGGCATGCAAATTAGCTGAACACATTCCGGTAATGAGATGGAAATGTCCTGGATGGGCACAGACTGCGTAAATAGGTCATTTGCATATCCTGGCTGACTATTGCTATCTTCCGCTCTGCGCATAACACATTGCATTGAGCATATCCTGTTGTGCAGCAGACTGCAGCAGACCGCCATGGTGCACATGCGCTGGCATCTGCACGACGTCTGTCACACATCATTGCACTACGCATCACACTCCAGGTGCAATACAGTGGCATATGCATTCCATATTGCGCAGACATGATGTGAGGTGGCAGTGCACGGTGCACACATGCCGTGCATGCACAGTGCATAGCACATTCTAGATGATGCCAGTCATTGCACTGCATGACCTCCACAACATGGCGCTGCACGTCTGCCACACATGCGGGTTAGCGCAGGTTATGACCCTGGTTTGCTGCCTGGCCATATGTCATCGCACATGCCCAGTTTGCTGACGGAAATGCCCTATTGCACAACCTAATCGTGTGCAATCACATGCCGCACATGCAGACCACACAATGCTCTATCACGCAAAAGACATGGCCCACTTTACTGTGTTGCACATTTGGACACACTGCATAGGACAGGTCTCACACAATGGCAAGAGTGACAAGGTGCGTGGTGGCCAGCGGGTGGGACCACAGGAGTGGTCTGATATGGAACTGGCCAACCTTGTGGACCTTGGCAGGCCAGCTGTTTGGCGTTGAGGACCTGGACAGGCCCAGGTCAGTAGTGTGTACCGAAATTGCCAGCAGGCTGGTGAGGAGGACAGGTGTGGTGTGTTCTGGGGAGCAATACCACCACTTGTACGGAGACATGTGCCGGAGGGACAGGGACAGGCTTGACAGGTACTGAGCCATGGTGCCATGCCCAGGTATGTAGGGCATCCACATATGTGTCACACCATAGTCAGACAATTTCTGTGTACCTGCTGTGTCCAAGGGTGCATGTTGGGGACCATGGCATTGCTGTACCACCATGACACTGTGGATCACGGATATGACACACATTGTGTCGGTGGCCTGGCACACCCATGCCATGCTTAGGTCATGGTGCATGTGTCTTTGGGCTGTCCTGAATGTCTGCACATATGTGCACAGCCACTGCGTACCATGGCAGGCAGGATGATGACCGGGTGAATAGTGAGACACACTGCACGTTGCAGCCTGTGGGCACTGCGATGGTACCCAAGGTACGCATGCCCCATGCCTGACTGTATGTAGACATGCTCCTATGTCCCTAGTGTCTCAGGGATGCTGTGGCATGGGGCACAGCTGTACAACATAGGGGAAGGTATGCCTGTGAGTGTGTCACATACAGTGCAGGATACACATGGTGGTTCACTGTACAGGGTGGTGGCAGTGTACTGGCAGTACCCTATGGGCAGTACATGCATTTCTGGGCTCTGCATGCCCACTCTACAGACTGTGAGGCCTGTCATGGTGGTCCTTCCTCCACTGTGGGACATGCCTCCCAGTGTGTGTGTGTATATATACAGGAGGCAGCATCATTACTGTCAATTGTGTAGCAGGGTTGTGGCGTGTATGTGTGGAATGTTCTGAATCTCATTGTGTCATTTTTATCTGTTTCCCTTGCAGACCTATCAGCCAGGGCCTGGGCCAGGCAAGGGTCCAGGGAGCAGGCCCGTGATGGGGACAGAGGAGCAGGACAGCCATTGGAGAGGGGTGCAGCACACAGCAGCTGGTCACGTAAGTACATATGGATGTGTCACCTTGCCATATCACACATGCCCCTCACAATACTTGTGTTGTGTCCACAGAGCACATGCATGTGTCTCCTGTGGGTATGGCCCCTGCAGGTGCACGTGTGTGGCTTGCCCTCTCTACTGCCTGCCATGCTCATGCTTGTCACCCACTGTGGGTGTCACGTGTCATCCATCATTGTATGGGCACCATGCTCACGGGTGGGTGCTGCTGACCACCATTGCATACACACAGCCACAATGTGGCTATGGCTGCACTGTGCAGGGGTCCACATCAGGTCTACACTGCACAACATGCACTATGGTACAGTATGTGGGCCATGCCAAACATCATGAGTAACCATGCTGATACCAAGCAGTGGTAGCACCCATGGCATATGCACACCTGCCAGCCTCTGTGTGTGTTACATGTTCATGTAATGCCCACAGTGCCCATGTCACATGTTCACATGCGGCGTTAGCACTGCAGCGTGCCACACACCTGCCCACAGGGCTGGTATCCCACAGCCATGGGTTGTGTATGCACAACTGCCTGCACCATTTTTATTTTATTTTGTTTTTGGTAACCAGGTAAGGTGCATTAGACATAGAAATGCCTATTTTCAGACACGACCCGGGGAGATGTGTCTGCATGTTACATTGTTGACTGCCATGTGCTGTTGAACCATTGTGCTGTGCCACCCACAGATACATATGCTGTATGCAGTGACTGGCACAACGTATGCCCCACTGGACATGCACTGTCCACCATCATCAGGCAGCAGACAGATCCTCCGCACAGTGACTGGCATGCACACATTTGTACACTGCATATTGTAGCTTTGCTATGCATGGCATCCAGGCACTGTGATGTATGCCTTGTTATGTTTGATCTGCTGTTGTTGACTGCACATCATTCACTGTCATATGTGTTGCACGTAGCCATTCCCATTGATTGCCACATCATGATCCATGCATGGTGCTGCAGCCACTGTGCCATGGCTGTGCTGTGTATGCAAGTCATTCATGCCTCTGCATCCTGGTGCTGGCATGCAGCACCACTCACACATGCCATTATATCCCATGCAACCATGGACATTTACATCACTGTGTGCCAGACATGTGTGCCCTTGGCCTGTGTCCAGACATCCACCCATTGTGTCCCACCAACATCGGTCAATGGTCCCATGCCATGGCTTGCACATTGCAGGCACGTCCAATCCCTGCTGTCAGTGCATCCACACCATGCATACCACACACTGTGTGCATGTGTATGGCATGGTGTGTGCATCCACAGTGCTGTACACTGGTGGCTGACACCACTGTCAATGGCATTTGCATTGTCCACGTCACACCACACTGGGTGCAGGCATGCTGTGCCAACCTGTGTTGTTGAACTAAGAACCAAGTCATCCCAACCCTCGCTTCCAGTCCCACACCCTGCTTGACTGGGTGTTATCAGACCACCTGCACTGCATCAGTGCAGCTGGTGTTCTTCCTGATGTGCTTAGTGACCATTGCCCCTCCTTTTGCATCAGAAAGATACATCCCACACCAACCCCCCCAAATATATCCAGTACCGACCCCTCAAAATGCTTCACACAAGTAAGTTACTATTCGACTTGGCCATTGCAAATTGGTCACCAGTCCTGTCTACTCCCTCTGTCGATGTGGTCCTCACCCACTTTACATCAATTTTCCTTAATATCCGGGATGCCCTAGCCCCACTAATAACAGTCAGGGTTAAATGCCACCACTGCCCCTGGATCTCTCCCAAAATCCTGTCCATGTGCAAAACCCGTGACCTCACTTGGCACCATCACAGGACCCCTGTGACCCATCCAGTCTGCTAAATTACAGAGTCCTCCAAAATGGCTTTATAAAGGCAATTCACTAGGCAAAATCTGACTATTTCAAAGCATGTCTGCATCCCTCCAATATTTCTCTGTCTTCCTTCTGAAATTACCTCTGCTCGTTCCTGCTGCCCTCCACGGAACCTCCCTCACCCACTCTTTGTGAAGCAGGTTCCCTTGCCTCTTCCCCCCCCTCCATCACAGCAGCCCTAAATAAATTCTTTACAACCTGTGCCCTCCCACAAGACTCCCCTCCCAACCATCCCCCCTCTTCTGGCTTTCAACTACCCCCCGTTCTCCACCTCAGAAGTCCTTAGAGCACTAGGGTCCTTTAACCCTTCCAAATCCAGTCCTGACAGCATCCACCCCAGACTTCTCAAACTCTGCTCCTTCTAGTTTGATTCCTCTAACTTACCTCCTCAACCTATCTTTCTCCTCATCTACCATCCCCTCAACCTGAAAAGCCACAGCTGTCCTCCCCTTCATAAAGGAGGAGACCCAACCGCCACTGGAAACTACTGCCCCATATCACTTCTCCCAGCACTCACCAAGCTCCAAGAATCCCTTATCCTCACAAGGCTAAATGTTTTCCTGTTTTCCTCTAACTCTCCACCCATCCAATCCAGATTTAGAAAATTTCACTCCATTACCTCCTCCCTTCTTCATTTCACAGATGCCATCTACTCTGCATCTGATAAAGGGCAGATCACCTCGGCCATATTTATTGACCTGGCAAAGGCTTTTGATTCCATCTCCCACCCCCTTCTTCTCAATAAGCTAAGCACTACTGGTATCTCTCTGGCTCTTGTCTCCCAGCTTGGATCATATCTAATTGGTTGGTCCCAGTCAGTAAAAGTTAACAATACCTTATCTCCCCCCCCATCCTTGCTGGTGTCCCCCAGGGATTGATCCTCAGACTGTACTTTTCTTTCTGTTCATTAATGATTTGCCTTTGTATGCATCTACATGTATGTGGATGACACCATCCTTTTCCTATCTGGTGCCTCCATCTCAGACGTTCAAACCCCTCTTCAGCATGACTTCACTGCAGTAACAACCTGGTTCTCAGCTGACAACCTAAAAAAATGCCTAAAAAAACATCGCCATGACCTTTGGCACAAAGCAGAAACTTGCCAGGCTCCCCTCCCTCCATGCCTTCTCTACCCCCTATTGCACTCCTCTCGAAGAGGTCTCTGCCTTCAAATACCTTGGTGTGTGGCTTGATGTTTCGCTGGACTTCTCATCAAACATTTTTTTGTGCCGTGTCAACTGCCATCTTTTTGTCCTTTTCCACGAACCAAGAATGGTAGAAAAAACACAAAAAATGCTATGATTTGAATAAAACTAGGTAAACGGGAACAATTTAGCTAAATTCTGATGTTTGTTTATAAATATTGTGGCCACATATATGTTTTCTGAGCACCCAAAATTCCGGGTGCCTAGCTTAGTGAGAGAAGCTCTTCCCCACATTCTCTGTATGAGAACAGAGGGATTTTCTTGACTTCTGTAGCCGCAGCTGAAACTCGTGCTGCCAGCAGCAGATTCAGCTGTGAGTCTCCCTTTTTCCTGGTGTCTAGTGGCGCCCCCACCCACTGATCACTGTTGCTAGTAGCACTGGCACCCCCATATCTTTCCCTGGTGTCTAGTGGCACCCCCACCCACTGATCACTGTTGCTAGTAGCACTGGCACCCCCATATCTTTCCCTGGTGTCTAGTGGCACCCCCAACCTCCATTCCCATTATTTATTTATGTGTTTATTTATTTATCTAATCTGATACCAGGATGCCCACCCCAGGTGTCAGATGTTCCCAACACAGCCCATTGTATTCTGTTAATATCTGCTGACATTGTGGGGCCCAATCCCCGTGTTGGCATTACAAGCCCCCTACCCTCCCTCCAGCAGTGTGAGACACTGGGAAGCACACTCCCATTGTCCCCAAATATTCATTTAGTTTTTTACCTGTAAAAAGGAAACAGTCTTCCGACATCTTTTTTTTTTAAATCTGAAAAAAAGAAAATGATTCCCTCCAAATGGGAACAAATGTAGGGACAGCACAGGGGGCAGAGTTCACAGGTCACACCATCACAATACCGTTACCTCTTCTGTCAGCTCCAGCTGCAACAGCACCACCTGCTGCCTTCTAGAACTATTTTTTTTTTACTGTATTCCTACGCTACCATAAAAAGCTATTTTTAAAAGGTTGTACATTTTTTTTTATATTTCATTTATAAAACCATTACTCCAGTTCATAATTTTTATTTTATTTATTTAGTTTTGTTGACCAGGAAGGAGAACTAGACAATTGTTTGCCTATTTTCAGCCTTATCCGGGGGCTACAGATGGATACCAACTGAAATTGAACCAGGTTTTAAGCTGTTGGTGGTATTTTTAGTGAATGGGGGAAATTTGGCCAGGACACCAGGGAAATTCCCCTACATTCCAGTAGGGGATCCATGCCATGCTGACAGAGGAGTGTCAGTATTATTGTGGTAGAAGGAGAGTGAGGATGTGCAGGAGACTATTAAGCAGGTTTCCTCCCTATTCTTGATTCCTTTCAGAGACCATGGACAAGAAAATGCAGGAGAAAGTAGACAAAATAAAAGGAGATGGAGCCAGAAAGAGCAAGGTGGTAACTGAAAACAACAGAGACAGAAAACAAACAGAAACTCCTTCTGTGGAGACGGAGGGCACGAAAAGTACTAATGTAAGTACAAAAATGCATTTCAAAGGTAAATAACAGATGAAAGCAAAAGGAAATAAAACTCTAAACAAAAAGCTATTGAAGGGGAGAGCAAGAATGATGGGCAAGAAGCCTGTCAGAATCAGCTGAACACTGATGATGCAGTAGCTTCACAAGGAGCCACGCCCTGTACTAAGGGAAAAATGTAGACAGAGGATAAAATTGAAGCCGCTGAAGAAAAAGCCCTGAAAGGGATGCCAGAAAGGATCGGAAACAGCTAGGCCTAAGAAGGGCAGCAGAGCTAGAAGAGAAAAAAACAAGACAAAAAAGAAAAGGAAAAAGGAACTGAAATAAAAGAAAAAATAATTGCTAAATAAGGGAGCCCCCAAACAGAACAAAGTATAAATAAAGAAGAGACAGAACTCTCAATAGAAGAAACATTTGCTGATTTTAAGGACACACCAGACTGGGTAACAAATGCTTTATTAAGTGCAGGATGGAAAAGGAAAGAGGATGGGTCTGGCTGGGACCCAAAGAGGCCAAGCACCTCTGAACAAAATTTAAAACATGAAGAAAGGGGAAAAGAAAAGGAAACTAAACATACAGAGGAAAACCAAAATAAAGCAGAGAACTCAGAATTGAATGATGCAAAAGAAATTGAAGATTTGTCAAATGATGAGAATGGGAAAACTTCCGTGGAAATAGAGAAAAAAATAGTACAAACAGACAAAGACCAGAGTGAGGAGGAAAATAAACAAAAAGAAAATGTTTGGGGGGGGGGATACAAAAGAAAAACTGTTTCCAAATGAAGCAAAACCTCAGCAAGCAAAAAGAAGGAATGCTGTGAGATTGAAATTTAGAGGGGGCAACAGCTGATGCCCCAGACAGGTATTTCATAGGGAGACAATTATTGTAAAATAATATGACATACTATCCATATGAAATATACACATTAATTCATGTTCCTGGGAGCACAGAATATAATATTAGTTTCAAACATCCAGGTGGTCTGGATGGATTTTGGAAATTGTATCATCAAGTAAAACATACAGCATTATGGAAGGATTTCATAGCAATACCATTAACAAAGCCAGCTTTTAAAATTGCCACAGTATTGTTCAGGAATGAAGGAGTTAATGTGATGGATATAACATTCTGGCTAAAATAAAGATGTGTGGTACATGGGCCACCAGAACTGATATTGGAAGAAAAATGTTTGTGGACTGGGGGTTGGAAATATAGAATTATCTTGAAGCAGCAACATGGGGAAATACAGCATTTAGCAAACTGTTTCTTTTTAGGACAAGATCGAGGAATTGTGTTTTATGCAGGACAGCCTCGGGCTTACTATAGATATGGGGAGGGAGGACAGCTAAGCAATGCCTGTGAGAAGATTAAATGTGGGTTATGCAGGAGCATAGGACATTATGGGACAGAATGCAAAAATAAAGGAAAATGTAGTCTTTGTGAAGAAGAAGGGCATATTTACTTGAACTGTCCCTAGACCTCGCATAACAACCCAGACCCTGGAGAAAGGGCAGAACAAGATGTGTACCTTGCAGTAGCTCAGAAGGAAAAAGGCAAACAAGATAACATTGTGACAGATGCTTTTAATGAGGACAGAAGAGTACAAAATAAGGAGACCAGTGAAATTAATAGGTCTGTATCAAAAGATCAAACAATCAAACAGTGCCCTCTCCCTCCCCACCAGACTGAGGAAGGGAAAGAACACGATTTACAGAATGGAGAAATGGAAAATATGGGACCAAAACATGACAAAACAGAAGGAAACAAGGCAACAGGGGAAACAAAATTTACCATGGTTACATGGTCCAAAAAGAAAAAACAGGTTAAACAGAAAACAGTACTTGAAACAGACAGAGAATGAGTGCAATTAACAAACAGGTATACACTATTGCAAGATAAAGAGTGGGCCACAGTGGATGAAGGATCTAATATAACAAGCATGGACTTTTCAGACTTTTAGGACTCAACAGATGGGGACACAACAGATACACAAGTATCTAAGAAAAGAAAAACATCTAGAGATACAGGGTGAAGGAAATAACAACAACAATAAACACTGATGGATCAGTTGAACTGTATTATGAGCAATGTTAATAGTATTAAGTATAGAAAAAATAAATTAATCACCTTTAAAATACTAAGTGAACTGAAAAATGACATTATAGTGTTTCAAGATACAAGACTGCAAACTATGAAGGAATTACGGCAAGCTCAAAGGGAGGTGGGGGCCACCCTTATGGTCAACCGGGAAGGAGAAATGTTCAGGGGTGGGAGTGACTTTTATGTCAAATAATGTTCAAATACTGAAGTTAGTGGATCCGGTACCTGGTAGGGTCTTTATAATAGATGGGATAATCAAAAGAACAACAATAAGAATTATAGTTATTGATAACCCACAAACAAAGGCAGAAAGACATAAGGTAATGGGAATAATAGAACCATATTGACATATATCTAAGTTAGTTATATGGGGGGAGGTAATAGTGGTTTAACAAGGGCTGATTGGGGGAAGAAAACTACAAAAGTTTACTGTGACTCAAATTATTTAAAGAAAATATTATAGAATGCAGGGATGGAAGATGCCTATAAGGTAAAGGGAAAAAAAAGGAACATATCTTCTTTAAAGTAAAACTTTCTACGAGGATTGGTTTCTGGATGGTACCAAACAGAACTAATATTAAAGATATAAGGGTAATTCCAATAGAAACATTGGACCATATGGCAGTGAAGATAAGTATAGATTTTAAAAAGAGAATTAAGTTTGGAAAAGGGTACTGGAGAATGAATACGGAAAAGCTACAAGATGAGAAATGTAGTGAAAAAGTAAGAGAACTATTAGAGGCCAGGATGACAGTGAAATAATTTTATGACAACTTAACAGATTGGTAGGAAGATACAAAGTGGGACATAAAACAACTAATTGTAGAAGAGGGCCAGAAAATGAATACAACAAATTATGGAAAGTATCCAAGTCTAAGGGCTAAATTGTATAAATCGATTACTATACAGGAAAAAAAAAACAAGGTGAATGAGTCAAGGCAAATAGAAGAAATTAAAGAAAAAATAAGAAACTACTAATATAATAGAATTAACTCCCTAAAAATGGAACAAAAAAGTGGCACACAAGGGAATAAATATCAAACTAATCCATTTGATAGCAATAAAGATAGAATTGAGGGTAGAGTAATGTATGAATTAAGGGATGGTAAGGGTACCGTATATACAGATATGGGAAACATAAAATGTATAATACAAGAATCTCTAAAGCAGAAATACCAAAAGCCAGTAGGAGAAACAAAAGAAGGATTTTTTTTCAGACAGTAAAAATACCCAAATTAGGGGAGGAAGAGGCTAGATCAATAAATGGGTTCATTAAAGAGAATGAAGTTAGAGAGGAAATAAAAACATTAACTAGTAATACAGCCCCTGATATAGATGGCATACCAAACACATTTTACAAAACATTTGAAGAACAAATTACTCCCATGTTAACACAAGTCTATAATGAAATACTCGAGGGAGGGAAGCTAACAGAAAGTATGAAGCAAGGAATAACCATTTTTTATATAAAACAAAAGGGGGAAAGGCAAATATCAAAAATTGGAGGCCTATAAGTTTATTAACAACAGATTATAAAATATTAGCAAAAATAGTAAATAACTGGTTGATGTCCTTTTCAGAGCAACTAATATTGCAAATGCAAACCTATGCAGTACCAGGCAGAGGCATGAAACAAAATATATTATATATAAGGGAAATTATAAATGAGGGACAAGAAAACAGATTGGAAGGGTGCTTATATGCCCTAGATCAAGAGACAACCTTTGATGTAATACAGCATAATTACTGTATATGTGTGATACACTAAACAAATATAACCTTCCAGAAAATGTGATTAGCCTGATCAAAACTTTATATACAGAAGCACAAATATGTCCAATGGTGAATGGACATTTAGGGATTCCTATGTTTATAAAAAATGGAATGAGGCAAGGAAGTCCATTAAGTCCTTTATTATATGTTTTTTTGCTTAGACCCACTTTTAAGAAGACTTGAGAATGATAATAAAATAGGAAATATTATATGGCAAAATCAATAGCTGCAAAAAACATGTGCATATGCAGATGACTGTGTTATTTTAGTAAAATATCAAACTGCAGGGGAAAATGATAGAAGTAGTGGGAAATAACATAAAGTACACAGGAATAGTACTAAACAAGGAAAAAAGTAAAGTATATCCATTAGGGAAAGGAAAAACAGAGAAAGAATGGGAGCTAGAGAGTGTACATAGTAATATTAGGATCCTAGGGATATTATTTGGAGGCCAGGATGCTATAAAGATGAATTGGGAGGAAAAGTATAAAATTGCCTGAGGAGTGGGAAAAAATGAATAAGCATACAATACATGTCATACTAGCTGTATTAAAATGGACAATTTGGCAGAATAGGTATCAAAGGTTTTTGCAGAATAAGGAAAGGTTGATACAAGATTTGTTGTTTAGAATTCAGGATGAAATAGATAAAATATATCAGGAAGAATGAAAGAAACTTGGAGAAGAAAGAACAAAAAAAGTGTGGAAAGAAATAACTAGTATTGGTTGAAAGTTTTGCATATAATATATAAGGAAAAAATGAAGAAATTGTAACTGTTTGTTTTTGGTTTTAAACTAAAAATTCCCCTACTCTTTTCGAGAAGTACCATCCACCTGAACTACCACCTGAACAGGCAGATGGGACCTCAGTTTAACATCTCATCCAAAAGATGAGACAAAATAGCAGTAATGCACTCCAGGGTGTGTTACATCATGGGATATCATCACTTCTCGAGTGCATGAGGCACTCAGCTTCACCTCGTGCCTCACAACACACCCAGGCGTGATGATATCCGCGATATGCCACACCCTATAGTGCATTATTGGCAAAATATCTACATCTTGAGGAATAATTAGGGCGAAAGCCACTTGCCCTTTGGGCGTGTCCTTATAGCCCTAATTAGCCCCTTCAGTGGGTATGCGTCCTTGTATACCACACTCCCATTATTTATTCTATATGTAATAACTGGCTCTCATTTTTTCCTAAGGAAACCAGTGGCATAATTTGCCATTATAAAGGAATGTTTCTAATGGCAAACATGCACCGGGTTTCCCTTCTCCTGTGCATGCACCAGTCACCGCTCTTCTCTTCCTGGTTATTGAATGCCATTGCTTACTGACAGAGACTGGACTGCCACTTGGACTCAGTGGTAAGTCTCCCACCCAAAAAACAGAGTCATCGCTGGGCTAAAACTTTTAAAAATAGGCTGCTTTTTAACAGACATTGGAAAAAAATGTGAAGTAAGCCTTTTTTTCCAGCAGCCACATCTGACCGCTGACTCCCCTGAAACCCGGTCGGACTGCTGCTGCACAGAGAGATATTGTTATTTTATATAATTGCTGAGGTGAAAAAAATGACAGCCAGCAACTGTATAAAATAAAATATGGGGTGGTGTGTTTAAACTTGAAGTTTACACACACCCTTCGCGTTAGATGCTTTCACAAACCCCTCGAGCTTTGCTCTCTCGGTTTATGTAGCATCTATCATGGGTGTGTGTAAACTTCTTATTTACACACCCAAACTTATTCTATATGTATATTTGATATAGTATATATATATATATGTGTATATATATATATATATATATATATAAGGGCTATGCAATGCCCCATACAGAAATATCAGTGATATTTCTCCCGAGTGTAGTTTGACCTTATGACATCATGAGTGGCAAAGCCATGAGAAATGTCATAGGTCAAAATACACAAGAGAGAAATATCACCAATATTTCTGTATGGGGATTACATTTTTAATTTACCCAACAATTGTTTGTGTTTGTGAGGTGCTTTTTCAAAATTTATCTTTGTATTTAAATTTTTTCTGATGTGCGAGTGCTTTTCAGGATGGTCAAGTGGTTGTTCTGCCATCTTGATGCGGATGACGCTATTACGTGCATCACTGCATGGTCGTGCAAGTCCGTAATGTTTGCTCTGGCGACTGAGTAGGTCGACGGCTCTGGTGGAGTGTGCGGGTGTGGCCTTTATTTATGCCGTCTTGAGAAAACTGACTGCGGGTTAGGACTGAAATGGAATGCCAGCGTGCTGAAACCTGGAGGAGCATTTGCGAGATGGGGAGGTGTTAAGGAGATGGAGGAGGAATGCTGCAGAGGGGAGTCATTTAAGTGTAACTTGTTTTGTAAGCTGACTTGTTTTTTCAGTGACTGAGGGAGAAAATGGTTGTTTTTGGGAAATGAGGAATTCTAGGGCTTTATAACAAACAGCTGGGAAAGTGAAAGTACTGCTATGGAGTTAGTCGGTGAAATGAAACAAGATTTTCTATTTTTATGTTTGCTTGCACGCATGTGCAAGAAACATAGTGCCATCATCCTAGTTTTCGGAGGTGTGGCAGCCCTCTTCCAATTCAGGCAGTGTGTTTGCAGGCACGGCCACAGTTCTCCAATGCCTGCTCGAGCTGTCTATGACCAGTCCAAAATGTAGTGGCGTACAGTTGAAAGGGGGAGCTACACTTCAGTGAGCAGCAGTAAGATATCTCCTGCTCATGTGCGCTCCCCTACACACACAAACACATGCCGCATACTGCTTGCTCGCCTCCCCACACACACACAGTGTAGCCAGCAGAGTGCCCAATCCCGTCGGCTGTGCTGCACCCAAAAACAGAGTTCTATACATCAGTATAGCGATGAGTGCCCAATCCCCGTCGGCTCCACTGGTTCCGCCCCCAGGTACAGGAGTGCCTGCGGCGGGAACCCACCCCAGCATGGCAGCACATTACTATAAGCTGGCGGGGTGCCCAATCCCCGTTGGCTCCACGCGCCCCCCACCAGCCGTCCCTTGTGCCACACTGGGAGCCACCCAGTGTGGCAAGCGTCCAGCGTCGTCGTCATTTAAAAAAAAACACCTGAAACTCAAAAGCGGTCCCTCGGTGTCTCTGTCCCCACCACGCCCACCACTGCACACCTGCCTCCCCACCCCTCACCCCATATTTACCTCCGGACTCCGCGCGATGATCTTGATGGACCGGGAACACGTCTGCACTCTTCAAAGCCAACGCTGAACTGAGGAAATGCCAGTAAGCTGTATAATGGGATAGATAGGGGTTTTTCTACTTTGCTGCATATCTCAGGCATTTTCTGGAATTTTTGCACCAAATTTTCAACATGGGGTTTTTGTGACCCCTTCTCATGAATGATCTCACTGTCATGGTGTTAATCGGCCCGAAGGGTGATTTCGCAGTCACTGCGTGAAATCACCTTTGGGACCGAGTAACAAAACAACACTGCCACTGTTCATAAGGTGGGCTCTCAAAAAGTCTATGTTGAAAATTTGGTGGAAAAATTCTAAAATGACTGTTCACGAGCATCGTTGTGCGGAGTTCCTCATGCGCTTATGCGTTTGCGAATTTTCAATATTTTCACTCCAGATTTTCAACATTGCCATTTTATTACACTTCCTTATGAGCAGTGCAGCTGTCATTTTTCACATCTTTGCCCAAAACGTGATTTTCATGTAGCTTATTAATGGCGCAGGGTCGGTAAAGTAAATCAATGTATGGGATACATTAAGAAAACCACAGTGACACTGTTCATGAGCAGAGGTCGTAAAATGGTTATGTTGAAAATTTGGTGAAAAAATTCCTAGAAATGACTGTTTTACGAGCGTGCGTTGCGCAGTTCCTACGCACGCTCGTAAGTTTGTGAATTTTCTATATTTTCACTCCAGATTTTCAACATTGCCATTTTATGACACTTCCTTATGAACAGTACAGCTGCCATTTTTCACATGTTGCCCAAAATGTGCTTCCGCACATGTAGCGCACAATGGTGCAGTCGGTGTGCGAAAGCAATGTTTGGGACAGATTAAGAAAATCACAGTTACACTGTTCATGAGCAGAGGTCTTAAAATGGCTATGTTGAAAATTTGGTGACAAAAGTCCATAAAATGACTGTGTTACGAGTGAGCAGTGCGCAGTTTCCACGCACCATTGTAAGTTAATGACTTTGTAATATTTTTAGTCCAGATTTTCACCAGTGGCATTTTTCCACACTTCCTTATGAACAGTACAGCTGTCATTTTTCACAACATGGCCGAAATGTGTTTTCACACTTTCAGTGCAGAGATGCGTGGTCACTGTGGGAAATCATTGTTCGGGACAGATAAAGAAAATCACAGTGACACTGTTCATGATCTGAGGTCCCAAAATGCCTGTGTTGACAATCTGCTGTAAAAAATCCCCAAACTAATTACATTACGGGTGTGCGTTGCACAGTTTCTATGCATGCTCATGACTTCACCAGTTTTTTTAATATTTTTACTGCAGATTTGCAACATTGCCATTTTTTACACCTCCCCATGAACAGTATAGCTGTCATTTTTCACATCCTGTTCAGAAAGTGTTTTTGCACCTGTGGTGCTAAATGCCGTAGTCGCTGTGCATAAGCAGCTTTTGGCTAACAAACTGATATTGCCACTGCTCATGAGGTGGGGGTCACAAAAAAAACATGTTCAAAATTTGGAGTGAAAATACCAACGAATGCCTGAGGTGTTAGGGTTTCCAACCATAACACCCCACCCTGTAGAGAATGACAGGCATCAGGGGTGTGACTTGGGATTCTTGCCTGTAATGCTCATACCATTCCACACCCTGCAGCCAGTGAGAGGCATCGAGGTGTGCCTTGGACTCTTTGGCCCAAAAGTTCACCCCATTCTCCTATACCGCACCCATCTCACTGTATTTCTTGATGGAATGGAGTCCGCGCATAGGGCCAAGACCCCAAGGCACACCGTGACACTTGTCAGTGTTTGCAGGGTAGGGTGTGGTGAAATGGCGTGGCCGTTATGCCTGACGACCCAAAGGCACACCCCAATGCCTGTCACTCTCTGCAGGGTGGTGGTGGGGTTGGCTTCAGTTCAATACTTCACTGCCATTTCTGTTATGCAGCTCTGTAACTTCTACACTACCAATGCCAATGCCAGCAAGCAAACATTCGGCATTGACAAATGCTTGTTGGAATTGTGGAGCTCGTGCTGCTGACAGGGACCAGTCAGGAGCTACAGTGAGAATATTTTGTGACCTCTGGACCTAGAGTTTATTATTATTTTTTTGATTTCCTTCCTCCCCCCTTTGTCACCCTTTGTTTCTCTTATCTATATAGCTTTATGGCATGAACTGGGAATTCATTATGAAGTCTTATTAAGCATGTATTTTAATGTTTGTTTTTGTTTGCCTGTTTTTGATGCTTTTAGTGTACAAAATACATGTAGAAGGTGTTTTTTACTTTTAGTACACCCAACTTTAATAACTCCTTTTATAATGGAGCTCACTGATTGCACTAATTCAGTCTTGAGAAAGCGTGTGTATTATGTGAAAATGTTTGGCTGTTTTGAGGGAGGGCACGTGGTGAACATGACTGCTGGTACTGGAACTGGAATAAAGTTAATTATCCTTGACACAGTGGTTGTGTGTGGATTTAATTATGGATCAGATACCGGTAAGCTAAGCCTACCAGGACCTGTGAGTACATTCTTCTTGCTCTTGACACCGGTCCTTTGTTGTTTTTGAAGCCTCCTGCTTGACTCTTTGTGTGCACTAAAAAGAATGCTGGGCTGCTGCTATATGTTGTACTGTGGCAAAGAAGGCAGGTAGCAACTAGATGTAGGTGCCAAGCAACAAATGTGCTTGCAAGAGACAAAATGAGAAGAATGAGCTCAGGCTTCACCAGGTGAAAGAAACCTCCATGCTTGGGAGTCTGATTCAAAAGCCATGACTTCATTAGTTAAAAAAGGTGCTGCATCACCACTGGAACACCAAACGTTTTTGAACACCTCCTTTGCTCTTTCTTTGAGAAGAGCACAAGAATAACTCAAACGTTTGGTGCTCTTACTTTGAGGGGGCTCATGCAGCAGGCAACACTGGTAGAACTAAGCTGCCTGGCACTAGGATCACACAGAAAACTTCTAGCTAGCAGTCAACAGCAGGGACCGCCCCTAATGTCAGCACACCGATGTCTGCCTGGGGTGTAAAAGGGGTGATCCCTCAGCTCCACCTCAGCTCTTTTCCCACCATCAACCTGCACACGTCAGACCTTCATGGGCACCTGCTTCAGTTGACCAGCATTTTCCTTACACTTTACCTGCAATTTTCTTTGTTTTTATTTTAAATTAAATCGTTTTTTGGTGTTTCTTTACTTTTGTGCATGTCTTCTTCTCACCAGAAGGCCCTCCACTCCACCTCCACGTGATCCTCCTCCTCGGGACTCTGATCAGGCGGGTCCTAGCCACTCTGATTTTCAGGACCCTCTCTGGTCAAATAGATCAACGGAAGGAGGAACGTTGCCCACCAATGCCAGTCCCAGAAAGTGACCCATCTGGCAGGGATTCCTCCTCTTCCTCTTCGGAGGAATTTGATGATTCTAGGGGGCCTTCTGATAAGCCTGAAACCCCCACAGAAACTCCTAGGTCCTCCCCAATAACCCTACATTTATGGATGTCATGAGGTATATTCAATACTTGATGTGGTGGGAGATGGAAGAACTGGATCCAGAATGTCGCCGTCTGGCGGTCCATCTCCACAGAATGGAGGCTCTTCCATTAGTGGTGCCACCCCTTATAGACTCATATGAGGACATCACCAGGGCTACTTGGACCCATCCCTCCTCCACTCTGGCCTTAGCTAAGAAGGCTGACTGCCTTTATCATGCCCCCATTGGCAAGCCCTATTTGGGGAAGCAACCAGAGGCAGACTCGGTGGTCATGAATGTGCAGCCAAGTCTTTCCTGCTGCCCCTTGGGCACATGGCAGCAGCTATAGCCATGGTTCCCCTAGCCTGCCTGCACATGAAAGTGCCTCAATGGACCCTTCAAGTCCAATGGGACCAATGTACTAATGACCTAGATCAGCAGGTTTTGATCACAAATCTGGTGAGGTAGACCCAGGAATGGTGGCAGAACCCCCTCAGATCTCCTTATAGGGATTCCATTCAGGGCAGAATTCCAGCAACAGATTCTTACAACAGATGCCTCAGACCTGGGCTGGAGGTGACCATCTGACCCATCGTCAGACTCGGGGATATGATCGGAGTGTGAAAAACATCTCCATATCAGTGTTCTGGAGATGGACAGTCCTTTACGAAATGCAGGTCTTCCAGACTCACCTTGCTCCAGGCCCTCTCTTGATACAGACGGACAACATGTCTGAAGTCGACTACATCAACAAGCAAGGAGGGACTCATTCTTATCCCCTTTGCAGGAAGGCCATGAGTGTCTGGTACTGGACCATTCAGCACAACCTGGAACTAGTCACTGTACATGTTCCAGGCATTCAAAACATCCTGGTCGACAGCCTAAAGCAGGTCCAGGACAAGGGCTCATGAATGGGCGCTTCTGTCCTCCATGGTCAAAGACCTCTTTGACAGGTGGGGCCATCCAGAACTGGACCTTTTTGCATCCCCACTTGATGCAAAACTGCCCAATTTCTGCTCCGTCGATCTAGGGCCTGGAGTTTTCTGGTGTAACACGTTGTCCCTCTCTTGGACATAGAGGTTTCTGTATGCCTTCCCTCCCTTTCCACTTCTGCATAGAGTTCTTCTTAAGCTTCAGTCAGAGAGGGTGGAGCTGATCCATATAGCCCCCACTGGCCATGTCAGATATGATTTCCACTACTGCAGCAACTGGTGGTGGAGCTTCCAGTCCCCTTGCCCTAGTGCTCCGACTTGCTCTCCAAGGAGCAGGGCACTCTGGTACTGCCAGACCTCAAGTCTCTGCATCTCCATGTGTGGCTCCTGCAGACTTAGCTATTGCCTGCTTCAAAGTTTCCTCCCGGGTGGCAGATGTCCTAATGGTTGCTAGGAAGCCTTCCACCAGAGCCACTTATGCCACGAAGTGGAAATGCTTCTGCATTTGAGCTTCCGCTCTGCATTTGGATCCTTTCACCTGTCTGGTGAATCTCATCCTGGAGTACCTCCTATCCCTTTCGGACTCAGGTCTGGGTTACTTCTCACAAGAGGTGTACCTTTCTGCCATCTCTGCAAACCATGCACCTGTTGAGGGCAAAACTACTGCCCAACTGGATCTTTCCCATACTTTCTTGCAGCGTATGTTACATTTAAAACCTCCCATTAAGGACCCAGTCCCACCATGGAACCTTTTGTTTATTTTGTAAAAGCTTACGTTACCTCCCTTTGAGCCTGCCACAAGCTGCAAGCTATGCTTCCTGTCATGGAAAGCATTATTTTTAGTTGCCATTGTCATGAATCCACTCCTGATGGTCAGGTCCACTGAGCTCACAGTGCCCACCCCTAAGTGCAATCCATGACGGGGGGGCAGAGATATCCTTCTCGAGTCCTTTTAGAATGCTCACCGAGGTCATGACTGAACACCCACCATGAGGACCCAGGGCATCCCTCTAAACTTTGGATAAGGGCACAATACCAGTCTCAGGTGTTGTAGCCAAATATGAACCCTTCTTGGCCATTACACAAATGGGGAAGATCTAGGCATCACATTCTCTATGGGGTAGCAGTGTGCTCCTGATTACATCTTCTCCAACAGGACATGCAACAACCTGGTTCAAAATCCCTACAGACTTTTCCTTGAGACTTTGGTATTCTCCCCATCTCTACCCAAATATCCCTTACAGACTCTTGCTTGATTGGTTGCTTATGAAGGTACCCCTTAGCAATAATAGTTTGTCACAGATTATTTATAATTGTCCCACAACTCACACAATTTAGAAATCTCACTCAGGCAGTTTTCTTAAAAACAAATATTTTTACTAAGATAAATAAAAATCATACAGTTACAGCTAAAAGGTGAAATAATTTGGTCACAAACTAACAGAAACAAAGTGGAAAAATATACATGAAAAATGCTCTATAGCTGTTATCTAAAGTCTACCTTAAGTCCGTAGTAAATTGAATTCCAAAGAAAGTAAATGAAAGATTCAGTTTCCTTTATACCAGCAGTCTTGCTTCTTGTATTGTCAGGAGAAGAGTGTCCTTGTAGATGCTCAGCAAAAATGACAGTTTACTCTGTGTCAGCTCCTTAAATAGCTGGAGGAAGCCTGAAGAAAAAGGACTGTCTAATCCCAAAGGGGCCTTCTGTTTTAGTCCAGTAGATGTAACCCTTGTGCTTTCCCAAAATTGTCTTATTAAGGTTCTGACATCACAACTTCCTGGCACATATAATAATCATGAATATGACTTCAGAGTTAAAACTTTGATGTCTCAGTATAACACACTGTAAGCTAATTCACAGTGTCCTGTCAAGAATGGCTATTTCCCCAAATCCTGTTTAACACATCCTGGGCTCTGAAGTGCATGGTTTATGACAGGTAAATGGATTTTGGCATATCTCTGTTAAGGGATCTGGAAATGCAACCTTAGCTTCCTGGCAAGCAGCTGCCCCTCGGGTCAGAGGAAGGTTAAACCTTTTTAAAAGAAATCCAGTCTCTCTCTCCATGTGCCCCTTGACTTAACACTGGCATTCTTGTGGCATGTACACATACAGAGAATCACATCAAAAAAAAAAAATATATATATATAAATGTAGATATATGAATTATATCTGCAAATAATGACTTGCAGTTGGCTAGCTTGCAACATCTCTTCCTCCTAGACTGAATTTGTGGGATCACGCTCCCTAATCCATGGTAAGGCTTTCACAAATTCTGTTACTGTCCTAACTGATGAGATATCCCATCTGCATTGGCATTGGCTGATCTGGCCCTGTGGGTTATGGTCATATCATAGGCCTGTAGGGCAATACACCACCTTAAGAGATGACCATTTGTTTTACCCATCTGATTTAGCTACACCAGGGGGTTATGATCGGTCTGTACCTTGAAGTACCTCCCATAGTGGTACAGCTCTAATTTGTTTAGGTCCCATACCAGAGCAAGGCATTTCTTTTCAACTGTTGAAATGCCTGCTCCCAGTGAAGTAATCTTTTTGCTAAGGTACACTATTGGGCAATCTTTTCCCTGATTAGAGGTCTGACTGAGTACTGCTCCA
Organism: Neoceratodus forsteri; assembly: GCA_016271365.2. Taxonomy (NCBI): domain Eukaryota; kingdom Metazoa; phylum Chordata; order Ceratodontiformes; family Ceratodontidae; genus Neoceratodus; species Neoceratodus forsteri. The sequence continues at coordinate 545,342,869 of CM057449.1, forward strand.
ATTCCCACATCTGAGGCATCTGTCTATACAACAAACTGCCTATTGTAATCTGGACTGGCTAACACAGGGGCACTGCACAGTGCCTTCTTTAGCTGTGTGAAGACTCATTCACAGGCTGGCTCCCACTTTGCCTTTTTGGACATTCTTTTCTTTAGCAGGCCAGATAGGGCAGCTGCCAGGGTACTGTAATTTGGTACAAACTTTTGATAGTACCCAGTGATCCCTAGGATGCTCCTAACCTGCTTCTGGGGTTCAGGCATGGGCCATGACTCTATTGCCTCAATCTTGGCTTGATTTGGATGAAGTTGCCCCTGCCCCACTTCATGGTCTAGGTATGCCACCTCTGCCATAGCCACCTGGCAATTTTACGCCTTGACAGTGAGACCTGCCCTCTGTATACTGCTCAACACTTCCTTCAGGTGGGGCAGGTGTTCCTTCCAGTGGGCACTGATGATGGTAATATCATCTGGATACACAACTGTGTACTCTTCAGTACCGTGTAACACTTGATTGAGCAACCTTTGGAAAGTGGCAGGGGTGTTCTTCATTCCAAAAGGCATTACCCTGAATTCAAATAACTCTATTGGAGTGATGAAGGCTGGCCTCTTCCTAGCTCTGGCAGTTAACTCCACTTGCCAGTACCCTTTCATGAAGTCAATGGTGGTAAGGTATGTTGCCCCTCCCAAGTAGTCCAGTAGTTCATCCATCCATGGCATTGGGTGGACGACAGACTTCGTGATGGCATTGAGTCCATGATAGTCCACACAAAAGTGAATAAAGCCATCTGGCTTGGGGGTGAGGACTACAGGTGAAGCCCAGGGGCTGTGAGATTTCTGGATTACCCCTAAATCCAGCATTTCTTACACCTTCCCCCTAATGTCCTTTAGGATGGCCTGAGACACCTGGTAGGCTGTCCACTGTATGGGCACTTGCATGTCCATGTCTGCATTGTGTGTTGCTAAAGGGGTTTGTCCAGACTTGGCCATAAACAGAGTCCTCTAAAACCTCCCTCACTTCCTGGGTCTGTTCCTGGGTCAACTGGGGTGACAGTTTGATTGCCTCCACAGATGATTCCTGCTTGCTTTCCTCCTGCAAGTCCAGCAGGGGGTCATCTTCATCTGTCCCCTCCCCAGGACTACACACTACAAATACCATGTCAGCCCTATTTGCATATGGCTTCATCATGCTGACATGGTACATCCTATGGTTATATCTCCTGTCATGCAGTTCTACAATATAGTTCACATCATTTACCTGTTGGACTATCTTATATGGTCCCACCCACTCGGCCTGCAGCTTGTCCTTCCAGACTGGGATTAGGACCATGACTTCCTGACCTACACTGTACAAGTGAGCTCTGGCTCAGCAGTCATACCAGATCTTTTGCTTCTGTTGGGCAACTGACAGGGGTCTTTGGGCCACCCCCATAAGCTCCTTCAGCTTCTCCCTAAACTTCAGGACATACTCCATGATGGGAGTTCCCTGGGTTGCGTGCTTGCCTTCCCAGTCTTCTCAGATTAAGTCTAGGGGTCTACGCAACCTATGTCCATATACAAGTTTGAAGGGGGAAAATCCTGTTGATGCTTGGGTCACCTCCTTGTATGCAAACAACAGGTGAAAACAGCATTTCTCCCAGTCCCTCTTATGCTGTTCAGCAAATGCTTGGAGCATCGATTTTAGGGTACCATTACACCTTTTCACAAGGCCATTGGCTTGTGGGTGATAAGGTGTCATGCGCCTCTGTACCATCCCACAATTCTCCCACAAACACTTCATCAAGTCTGACATGAAGGTACCTCCTTGATCAGTGATAACCTCCTACAGAAACCCGACTCAGGAGAAAACCCCTAGCAAGGCATCTGCCACTTTGTCTGTCCTAAGTCAGGAGAGGATGACCACCTCTGGCTTTTGGGTGGTGTAATCTACCACCATCAGGATAAACATCTTCCTGGAGGAGCTTGGGATACTCAAAAGTCACAGAATATCCATTCCTACCCTCTGGAATGGCTCCTCCACAATGGATAAGGGAATTAGGGAGGCTTTGGTTTCACTGCCTGCCTTCCCTATTTGTTGGCACCGGTGACAAGACCTGCAATATTCCTTCACCTCCTGGATGAAGTTGGGCCAATAGAAATTCTGGGCCAATCGCTGCATGGTGTGCACAATGCCCAGATGTCCAGACATGGGGATATCATGAGTGATCTTGAGCAACCACTCATGGTATCCCTGGGGAACGAAAAGCTGCCTGCCCATCACCCCTCCCTCTGCTCTTACATCCTATGTATACAACAGTCCATTGTCCCAAAATACCCTATGTCTCATGTCACCTCCCTGTAGCCCATCAGATTCTGTACAAGCCCTCAGTCTTTCCAAACTAGGGTCAGTTTCCTGAGCAACTGCAAAATCTTCACATTTTCCCAAGGCATAGGACATGTCCCCTTCAGTTCCTAAAATGGGGCCCATAGCTGTAGCATCAGGGCATTCAGGGTCACTGCCATCCCTAACCTTCTGACCATTCATTACCCCTCCCTCCATGGAGTAATCTTTTGTAGCTGTTTTGTGAACTGCTACTTGGGGAAGTCCTGCCTCGCTTCCACTACTCTCCATCTCAGGAGACACAGGCTGGGGAACCAACCTTCCATTTCTTTCCACAGGGGCTTCTATGGTGTTCAGGGAACTACAATTGGCCTTTGCCATCTGACTGTGGGTAACCACAGACACCACTCCCTTCTGGAGATTGTTCCCTATAATCACATCCAGTGTGAGGTTGTCTGCCATGGACACTTTTTGCACCCTCTCTCCTGTCTCACCCCAGTGCAGGAGAACACTAGCTAGTGGCAGAGTTTTCTCCTCCCCAGTGAATCCCCTTACTGTTACAAACTGATTAGGTATAAGCTGTTCAGGCCCAACAAAATCCCCTTTTACTAAAGTAAGAGATGCCCTCTTGTCCCTTAACCCATGTGTTTATACCCTATTTACAGTAACCAGGTGTATGTGCTCCCTCATGTTTATAGGCATGCTTTCATGGATACACAGTGTACCCAACTCTGTTCAAGTACCACCTTGTCCACCCTGTGCCTTTTTAGGACACTGTCTAGTAAGGTGATCTGGCTATTTACAAAACCATCAGTCATTATTTCTTTTATCCGAGAAATACCTTTTTTGTAACCTGGGGCTTCCCTTTTTCTGTGGAGGCAGTAAGGGTTTTAGTTGCTCTGAAGGCGTGCTTTTCCCTTACTGCACTGTCACACCCACTCCACTTCCTTTCAGTGCAGGCCTGTTCCTGGCATTGTGATCTGAGAGCTGAGCAGCCTGCTGTGCTGTTTTTGGATCTCGGTCCTCTAATCAGGTTTTTAGCTCTACTGGGCAAGCCCAAAAGAACTGCTCTAACAGCATAACCTTCTCATTTTATTTACACAGAATTTGCTTCTACTCCCTCCCACCAGCGTTTCAAAAACTGACGTTGCTTTGTGGTGAGTGCCTCATAGCTCATGTCAGAGCTTCTCCAGAGTTTATGGAACTTAATCCTGTATACTTCAGGAGTTAGTTCATACTTCTTAAGTAAAGCAGTTTTAAGTTTCTCATAATCTTGGCTATCATGACTGTACATTTGGTCTAGTGCCTCACGCCCTTTACCAGTAAGCATTGGGGATAGCTGGAAGCTCCAGGACTCCCTGAGTTTTCTGGCTTGGATACAGACCTTTTAAAATGAATTTAAAAATGCATACATATCCTTCCTCTGGCTATTAATTTGGAACTTAATTAATACCCCAGCCCTGGAGTTTCAGGTTTATCCCTGCCACTTATCTCTTCAGGCATTGGTCGTTGGAGTCTTAGCCTCTCCAGTTTGAATTCTCTCTGGTGCTCTTTTTCCTCTCCCTCTCTTAGCCTCTTTCTGAAGCCATTTCTCATTTTCATCAGCCTCTCTCTGGTGCCATCTTTCTTGCAACTCCATCTCAAACTTCCTCTGCTTGAATTCCAGTTCCAATTTCCTCGACTCCAGCTGCAGCCTGATCCCTTCTGGCTCCAGCTTTGTGGTGGCCTTTCCCTGGTTCTGTGGCCCTGGGTTCCCTCTGGGCTCACTGTCCTCCTGCCTGGGACTGGACTCTGTGACATCCCATGGCACCCCCACACCCAAGGTCTAGTCCCTTTCAGTCACTTGCTGTGACTCAAGGATCAGGGCAACCGCTTGCTCATTGGCTGCCACGAGAGCCTCCTCAAGGTGCTTTCTGGTTTTCCCCTTATACTGGACCCCTCTTTCCTGACACAACTGAATTACGTAGTCTGTAGCATATTAGCTGTTGTTGGAAGCCATCTTCTTCCCTAACTACTGCTACAATAGCTTACACCAGAAAAAAAACCCAAACAAGTGGGGAACTTTATACTGTAACTAAATTATTTTTTTTTCCATATCTCTGCTCTGATTGTGTGTGGATTGTTTGCAGTTTATCAATCGGATACACTTGGCTCAAATCCAGCTGTTTTGCCTGTGACACTAATATCTCTTGAATCACAACACTATGCAACCAGATCTCTCATATCCCACTGCTGTGCACCAGATCTATCATGAACTCACTCCTGAGGGTCAGGTCCACTGAGCTCCTAGTGCCGACCCTTACATGCAATCTGTGACAGGAGGGGAAACAGGGTTGCCCACCTTGAGTCCTTTTAGAATGCTCACCGAAGTCATGACTGAACACCCACCATGAGGACCCAGGGCATCCCTCTAAACTCTGGATAAGGGCACAATACCAGTCACGGGTCTTGTAGCCAAATATGAACCCTTCTTGGTTGTTACACAAAAGGGGAAGATCCAGGTGTCACACTCTCTTTGGGGTAGCAGTGTGCTCCTGATTTTGTCTTCTCCAACAGGACATGCAACAACCTGGTTCAAAATCCCTACAGACTTTTCCTTGAAACTTTGGTATTCTCCCCATCTCTACCCAGATATCACATACAGACCCTTGCTGATTGATTGGTTGCTTATGGAGGCACCCCTTAGCTATAACAGTTTGTCACAAACTATTTATAACTGTCCCACAACTCACACACAATTTAGAAATCTCGCTTAGGCAGTTTTCTTAAAAACAAATGTTGTTACTAAAATACTTAACTAAAAATCATGCAGTTACAACTAAAAGATGCACTAATTCGGTCACAGAATAACAGAAACAAAAGTGGAAAAATACATATATGTAAAAATGCATAATAACTGTCATTCAAAGTCTACCTTAAGTCCATAGTAAATTGAAGTCCAAAGAAAGTAAATGAAAGATTCAGTTTCCTTTGTACTGGCAGACTTGCTTCTTGTATTGTCAGGAGAAGAGTGTCCCTCGTAGATGCTCAGCAAAAATTAGAGATTTTGTTCTGTGTCAGCACCTAAAATAGCTGGAGGAAGCCTGAAGAAAAGGAACTGTCTAATCCAAAGGGATCTTCTCTTTTAGGCCAGTAGATAATAATAATAATAATAATATTTTATTTATATTGCGCCTTTCTAATGTCAAGGCGTATTCCAATAGAATAAGATACAATACAAAATACAAAGACAGCGGTACAAAGAAATATTAAAAACACACACAACAATTAATAAGCAGTAACACCATAAGCCTTTTCCCACAAAAAGGATTTGAGAGACTGTTTAAAACTCCCCACGGTCGTACACTCCCTTGTCGAACGGGGTAGAGAATTCCAAAGGGAGGGGGCCACAAACATAAAAGCCCAGGCCCCAGCTGATTTTAATATTACCCTAGGAATCTCTAGCAACCCCTCATCGGCTGAGTCATGTGATCTCACAGGGCGGTAAGGGATCAGGAGTTCTTTCAGGTAATCAGGGCCCAGATCATGCAGGGCTTTAAAAGTTAGTAATCTGACTTTGAAGGTGATCCGCCACTGCACTGGCAGCCATTGCAGTTCCCACAGCACCAGAGTAATATGGGAAGATCTAGGAGTACCCATCAGTACGTGGGCTGCAGAATTCTGCACTAGCTGCAGGCGGTGGATATCAACCCCCAGAAGCCCAAGGTAAAGCGAGTTGCAGTAGTCCAGGTGTGAGGTCACAAAGGCATGGATCAAAGTTGGCAGATCACCAGATGAAATGAGGTGCTTGATTCTGGCGATGTTTCTTAGATGATAAAAAGATGATTTTACCACTGCTGACACCTGGGATCGAACAGTCAGCTCCACATCTAATATCACCCCCAGATCTCGCACCCATTCAGAGACCCATAGCTCGACATCCCCACAAAACACCCCAGATGGGGTGCCGGCCATAGGTCCCCCTATCCAGTGATCCGGATCCAGTACCACACCTCCGTCTTCCCAGAGTTCAATTTCAACCAACTGGACCTCATCCAATCCTGGATTTCATTAAAACAGCTATTAAATACCAAGATAGCTCCTTCCTGGTCAGGTACAAAGGACAAGTACAGCTGGGTATCATCTGCATAACAGTGAAACCCTAGCCCATACCGTCTCACAATGTCTCCGAGGGGAAGCATGTACACTGCAAACAACATGGGGGACAATATAGAGCCCTGAGGAACCCCACAAAATAGAAAGATGGGATCAGAGGAAAAGACCCCTGACACCACCCTCTGAGTTCTTCTGGTGAGGTATGAAGTGAACCATCTGAGTACAATCCCAGAGAGTCCACAAATACATCTCAGGTGCTCAAGTAGTACCCCATGGTCAATGGTATCAAATGCTGATGACAGATCTAATAGTACAAAGATAGACCATTTTCTCAGGTCTCTCACCATCAGGAGATCATTGAGCACCCGAACCAGTGCAGTCTTAGTACTGTGCCTCTTTCGAAAACCTGATTGGAGAGGTTCGTAGATGTTATGGATGGTCAAATGGTTCTCCAACTGGGCTGCCACCACCTTCTCAATCACTTTCCCTACAAAGGGATGGTTCAAGATAGGTCTGTAGTTGGCAAGACAGTCTGGGTCCAAAGATGCTTTCTTCAACAGGGGTGTCACCACTGCCTCTTTCAAGGAACAGGGATATTCACCCGAGTCAAGGGAACACCAGACTATCTGTGCTAGAACCAATAGAATGGGCTCTCCACACCCTAAAATTAGGGGAGTAGGGCCTGGATCTAAACTACAGCAGGTAGTACGCAGCCCTTGGACAATCTGCATAACATCCACGATTTCTGGGCGGTCGAAGGTACTCCAGGAAAATGAGGGGGCAGTGACCCGATCCTGGCCACTTGTAACCCACATAGAATGTGTCAAACAGATGTCTCACCTAATGTCAGCCACCTTATCAGCAAAGAACTGAGCAAGCTCATCACACTGTAATTGTGAAAATGCTCTATGGAGCTGTAGACAGGTTGGGTTGCACAATCTGTCCACAGTTCTGAATAGCTGAGCTGGTCGGTTCTGAGCGGCAGAAATTTCCCCGGACAGGAACTCTGCTTTCTTAAGAGATTTTTGACTGATAGAATTGGTAATGTTCTAACAGTCTAAGGTGGTCGGCATCCAGGCTAGACTTCCTCCAACAGCGTTCTAACCTGCGTCCAAGTCGCCACAACTCCCTCAAGACCCCATCAAACCATGGGGTCTGAGGTCGAAGGGAGAGAGGATGCATACGAACTGGAGCAATAGAATCCAGGGCAGAAGCAATGGCGGTACTATAAGCCATAACCAGCGCCTCTGGATCATTGCAATGCACAGGAAATTGTGATAGGTCAAGAACCGCAGCAAGGCCATTGGAAGAAATATTCCGCAAAGGGCGGTACTTGACCATCTCCACAGGGGTCGGCCTACAAGGTGGGGCACCAAAATTGAATCTCACAGTGTAGTGATCTGACCAACTGACTGGTTCCACCCCCACATCAGAGGCCTCGATCCCCAGGAGGAAGACCAACTCAAGAGAATGGCCACCTTTATGTGTAGCAGTGGTAACCACCTGTGTTAGGCCCAGTGAATCCATTAACTGGAGGAAGTGTTGTCCAAATTGTGAGAGTTCATCGTCGACCCATGCATAAAAGTCACCCAGAGCCATCAGCCTGGGAGACTCAAAGGCCAAGTTGACAACGAAGTCCGCTACTTCCTTAACGAATTGCTTCTCATCTCCTGGTGGACGGTAAATGAGAGCAATTCAATAGCCCACACCTGCTACAACAGCACATTCAAAGGAGATGGTCTCCTCAACTGGAGCACTAGTGAGAGCCAATTCGGTCTTAAAACAGGCCGTAACCCCGCGGTCCAACCTTGGGCGATGTATCACCATATACCCGGCTGGAATTGCGGCCTCCAGAATTGGTCCCGCATTATTATCCAGCCAGGTCTTGGTGTTGCAAGCCAGATCTGTCGAGGCAACAAGATCTGAAATCACAGCAGTCTTGTTCCGGACAGATCTGGCATTGCACAACATTGCCTGATTTGAACAAAACTCCTGGGCTGCCCTGACTACCTACCCATTACTGATGATGGTGCCCTTGGGTATGGGGACCAAACAAAGTGGTCCATGCTCCAAGCGCCACTTCAACCCAGGCTGTCTCCTGGGCTTAATCACCCTAATGGGAGTGCTGTGCTCCACTCACCTCCACTGTTCACCCCCCAACCCCCTCACCCCCTCCTACAGGCAATGCCTAAGACCCGACAATGTTGGTAGGTAGAAAAAAACAGAGGGGGGGTATAAAAGGGGCAGAGGGAGTGGAGAGCAGAGGCTGAGTAGCGCACGACCAGGGGGGCAACAGGTAGGCACATCTCATAAAATACAAATCCTCGGCTGTAAACAATTTAAAAACAAAACAATATATACTTAAAAATCAATTCCTTATACACTTAAATCTTAAAATCAACCTATTCAGGTAAAACATGAATCAATCTTAATGAAACAACAAAATTAAAAATAAAATAATATAAAGTAACAAAAATAAACAAACAAAAAACAAGACCAAACCACTCTAAAGTGGTAGATAGTTCCTTCTTCTGTTTTCTCTCACAGAGCAACAGAAATAGAGGGAAAGGACAACAAATATAGTCCCGCACACTGTCTCTCACACAGAAGGGGAAAAAAACAAACAAATAAAATTAAAAATATAACAAACTAAAATCCAGTCTCAGAATAACTTTGTGCAATACTTCTCTTAACTAGGAGTTCACACCTCCAGAGACTCAAAAATAATATCATTAGGTCTCTCCAATGGGCTCTCACCTCCACCCAAAACCAACGAGCAAACACAAGTCACTGCAAACAGTCGGTTCTACAATAAAGAATCGATCCTTAAGTCAAATCCTTAAACCAGAGCGCATACGATCTCTCCCCACAGCAACCAACAGAGTAAAGACAGAGGAGCAATGTTAAGTGAAATTTAGACCCCCAGGCACTCTCACTACCTGGGGGGCCCAAAGTAAGTAAAGTAAGCACGGGCACTCTCACTGCCTGAAACAGTAATCATTTAGAAAAAATAAAATTTTTGAGACCTGACCGTTTATTTTTCAGACATCCTGATAGGCAAGTTCTCCAGATGACAATCCGAGAATCCAATTTTCCAGGTGATGACAACAGCCTGGAGGCCCTATTTATGCAGGTCACCACCTGAGATATCTGCAACCCACAACTTCGACTCCCCACTGGCACCAGCCCAACAGCCGATACCTGCGAAGAGCCTAGGAAAACTACGGATCCACTGGCCAGCTCCCCGGCCCGTCCGAACCCAGCTCTCCCGTGTAGGGGCAGACTCAGGCAGCTAAACGACAATACAGGGTCCTCCTACTGTTCAGCAGAGGTACAATTCGAATCCAGTATCCAAATAAAAAAAAACAGAAATCAGGTTGTTTCGGCAGTGCCCCAGGACATTGACACCACCTCCAAACATAAGCAAAAGTTCTTACATCCCACGGTGTAATCCTCTCAAACAGGTCTCTCTCATTCAGGTGCTTAAACCTAAAAAGCCAAAACAGTCCCACGATGTAATCCTCTCAGGGCAGTACTCATACACGATACTCTATTCTCCAAAAACTCATTCTCGTCATCCCGATCTCTACTCGTGCAGCTCTTACAGCTATCGCTTAATTAAAATCCAGAGAACTAGTGGAAGGACAGTAGCAAGTTATACAGGCTCAAAAACGACAAACCGACTCAAAGGCGTTCCTCATACAATTAACATAGTAGCAGGTGCAGTCAAACAACTCCAATGTACGCTCCAAAAATGGCTGGGCATCCCTGATAGCACTCTATAGTAAAATCAGAAAAATAAAACAAGGAAAATAAAATAAAACAAACAAGCAAAAAACAGGTGAGTGAGTACAAACGGTACAAATGGGTACGGACAGATGCAGTTCAGCAACTTGCTTTCAGCACGCCCAGCACGGCGGCCATCTTCATGTGTAATGATGTCACTCTTGTGCTTTCCCAAAATTGTCTTATTAAGGTTCTGACATCACAACTTCCTGGCGCATATAATAATCATGGACATGACTTCAGAGTTGAAACTTTGATGTCTCAGTACAACACCCCGTAAGCTAATTCACAGTGTCCTGTCAAGAATGGCTATTTCCCCAAATCCTGTTTAACACATCCTGGATTATGAAGTGCATGGTTTATGACAGGTAAATGGATTTTGGCATATATCTCTGTTAAGGGAACTGGAAATGCAACCTTAGCTCCCTGGCAAGCAGCTGCCCCTCAGATCAGAGGAAGATCAAACCTTTTTAAAAGAAATCCAGTCTCTATCTCTCTCTCCATGTGCCCCTTGCCTTAACACTGGCATTCTTGTGGCATGTACACATACACAGAATAACATATATATATATCTATATTTATATAGATATATATATATATATAAAAATATGTAACAGAATTATATCTGTAAATAATGACTGACAGTTGGCTAGCTCACCAAAGCTATTACTTCTGCTCGGAGGATTTCTGAGCTGTAGGCTCTGCTGTGTAAATAGCCTTATTTGGTTTTTCACAAAGACAGGATGTCTTTGTGAACTAATTCTAAGTTTCTTTCCAAGGTGGTGTCTGAGTTTACATTAAATCAATCCATCCACCTGCCTGTGTATTTTTCTGAGTATTCTAATCAGGGGGAGGCCTTACTGCATACTTTGGATGTCCACTGGGTGCTCAGGTACTATCTGGACTGCATCCGTTCTATCAGAAAGACTGATCAGTTGTTTATTTCCTTTGCCTCCAGAAGAGAACGGGCCCCTGTTTCCAAACAGTGTTTGTCTAAGTGGTTAGCAAATTGCATTGTGTACTGCTATCGCAAGTATGACAAGCCTTTACCAGGACCAGTTAAAGGCCATTCTACCAAAGGCATGGCCACCTCAGTTGCCTCTTTCAATAATGTGTCCACTGCAGTCATTTGTGTAGCTGCCACTTGGAGTTCTGTCTGTACCTTCATCAAGCATTGCAGTTTGGACATTACCTCTAGGCGTAGGGCCTGCTTTAGACTTGCAGTCCTTCAGGGCATTCTTTCCTAAATGTCCTATGGCTGCTCCTTCCTCCTTCCTGTTGACTGGGTCAATTTTGATACTGCTTGGGACTCAGTCCTACTGGTGTTGCCTGCTAGAAGAGCCCCCTTGAAGTAAGATAGTACAGTTACATAAAAACTTACCATAACAGCAGATCTTTGAGAAGAGCTCTTGCAGCAGGCACTGCTTTCCCTCCCTTCTGCTCTCTGATTGTGTTTCTCCTTCTTGGCTACTCTGTTTTCCTCGGTTATGAGGAACCACCTCGGTTCTCTCTCTTTTCTGGGCATGCCACAGTCTCTGGCGGGAGAACTGAGGTGAAGCTAGGTGACTGCCCCTTTTATACCATAGGTGGATGTTGGCATGCTGATGATAAGGGGCGGTTCCCACTGTAGACTGCTAGCTAGAAGTTTTCCATGTGGTCCTAGCACCTGGTGGCTTAGTCCTACCAGTGTTGCCTGCTGCAAGAGCTCCTTTCGAAGATCTACTGCTATGGTAAGTTCTTACATAATTGTGCTTTCCAGTGGTGGTGCAGCACCTTCTTAAACTAATAATGTAGTGGGTTTTGAATCAGACACCCAAGCATGGGGGTTTCTTTCACCTAGTGAAGTCTGTGCTCATTCTTCTCATTTTGTATGTTGCACTGTGACACTAACAGTGTCGTAAAATAAGTTTTGTGAACAATGTTATTTGTTTTTTAAACAAGCATGACATTTTGTGGGAAGGGGTGAACATAAAAGTGCTCTGAATGTGCCTTAGCTGAAATGAAACTACTTGGTGGGAGCCAGAAGGCGAGTGAACTTTTCAGTTCTAAAATTAAATTAGAACTTCACTTCTCTTGCTGCTGGCTTCCACCAATCAGGACCTACAGTGAGGATATTTAGATATTCTCACTGTAGATGGGGATAAAGGAAAGATGTCACCGATATCTGCCCCCAAATATCCTCACAAATGTTGGATGAATATTTATTTATTATAGTGGTGTGGTCGCACCACTATAGTTAGAGTTCAGATGTCACTTCTATGTTAAAGTCAAAATTTTGCATGTTAATAATTTTGGATCTGTTCAACAGATTTGCCTGAAATTTGGTATGCATGGTGGGGCATGGTAGATCTCTTGATTTGCCAAATTTCATGTTGGTCGGACCTACGGTCTTTGTGTACAAAAATGTTGAAAAATGCAAAATTATTCATTTTTGGAGGCAGCTTTTGGGATTTTGGATGTGGCCCTGCGTGACCGTTGTGTGGCGTGCCCCTATATTTAGGGTTGAGCAGGCACTTTAATGTTAAACCTCAAATTTTGCGCGTTAATAACTTTGCAACTTTGCAACTGTTCAACAGATTTGAACGAAATTTGGAATGCACGGTCTGGTATGGTAGATCTCTTGATGTACTAAATTGTGTTTCAGTCAGACATATGATTTTTGCACAGCGAAGTGCCCAAAAATGCATTTTTGCCACTTTTGTGCATTTTTTGTCCGTGGCACTGCACAGACACCGTATAGTCTATTGGTCCGAAACATGGGACATAGAAAGAGCTTGGGGCAAGGAACATGCCATTATTTGTTTCGTGAAACAACATTAATCCATTCAAAAGTTATTACAATTTGAAATTCCCATTATATCCTATGGGAACATTTATATGTATTTTTTGCAATGTTAATGAGAAAGACTAGATGGCTCTAGGAAAGACCAGATGGCCCAAATTTGGATGACCATATCTCAATCACAGTTTGGTCTTTTTGCTTGAAATCTGCAGGGTGTTGAGGGGATATCATAGAGATATGAACTATGCTATTTAGGTGTTGTGGAATTAATTTGTTGCAGAGATATTCAATGATGTAATTGACATTTTCCCCTTAGGATTACATTGCAGTCTGTGTCATGACTTTCGGTGCTGTTATCTTGGAAAAGAAGTGAGATATAGACTTTTCACTACACGTGGCTTAGATCACCTTCAGGTGAACTATGCCACTAGAAAAAGATTTGAAATTGTAGAGTAAGCCTGCAGTGGAATTTGTTTTGTACATTGTACGATTCATGACATATTGTGAAATTACTGTCACAAGGGTTCAAAGAGTGCCTGTCCAGTGTTTTTCAATGCCCATATCTCAGAAACGATGTGAGATATAGGTACAGTCTTTTGATGCTGCATGAAGTACTCACTGTCATGCTTACAATGATGCTAGAATTTTTTTTCTAGCTCTTACAGTTCCCAAGATATGCGCAAATTACTGTTACAAGGGTTTTGTGCCCTATAGTGCTGCTGCATGGCTCTATAGCTTTGTGTAAGTGGGAGTGTGGGCCCAGATGTATATTGTTATGCAAAAACTGGCAACTTGGTAGGAGCTGGGCTCCATGCTCCCACCAATATGTGTTTTTTACTACTTATATTACACAGTCTCGAAAAGTAAGGAAATTCTATGTAAAAAACTGCATTAATGCTTCATTTAGGGTTAAAGCAAATAAAGTCAGGAAATGAGACATTAGGGTTGAACCCCTAACCCCCCTCACACACCCCACCCCAATCCTCCATAGACTGACAGATGCCGTGGTGTGCTATTGGGGTCATGAGGCCTAAATCTCACCCCATTCTCCTTTACTGTAGCATGTCAACATGCTCACACATGGAATGGGGTGAGATTTGGGCCTCATGACCCCAATGACCCCGGCATATGTCAGTCTATGGAGGATCGGGTTGGGTGTGTGAGGGGGGTTAGGGGTTCAACCCTAATATCTCATTTCCTGACTTTTTTTCTTTAACCCTAAATAAAGCATTAACACAGTTTTTGCATAGAATATATAAATATATATATATATTAGATAAACCACTCTGAGGTGTGTGGTCACGCTCTGATATAAGCACGCCTTGGTGTGCGTTGAATGCATGAGGCCGCAGGCTGCGTGTGTCAACAACCCAAGGTGTGCAGATATCCGAATGCGACTGCACACCTCTGAGTGGTTTACCTATCTTATAAAATGGCAAAACTGTTCTGGAGGGGGGTAAAAGTGGAAGTGTGCGGTCACGGTCTGATATACACACGGTCATGTGATGTGTTTTATACAATCAGAAGTTGGCATTTGGAGCTACTATTTTTCCCTATTTTATATATATATATATATATATATATATATATATATATATATTTTGCAACCAACTGCATTAATGCTTCAGTTAGGGTTTAGATTAAACCAACAAAAGTAGGGAAATGTGGCAGTAGGGTTTCCAAACCTAACTCCCCACCCCCCAAGCAGAAAAAGGAAAAAAACAGGGGTTTCGCTGTACTGACTCTGTCTTGGTGAATCAGGGGTGGGGACTTCCATAGGGTTCTCAACCCTAACACTCACCCCATTGTGATATAGCCTTCAAACATGCTGTACAGAACTGTGTCTTCCCACATGTTACCAACAACCTGTAGGCCCTGCCTGAAGAAAACACATCACATGTCCCCTTATTTGGTCATGGAATGAGGTGAGCAAACCAAATATGGATGCATTGTGTAGGGGCAAAAATGTATTTTTTGCTTTGTTACCCATAAATTAATAAATTTGTGTTGGTTTGCTGTGAAATATGCTATGGTTGTAGTGGAAAACAAGATATACCATCAGTGCATTTTTAAGGATTCGGCACCAGGATGAAGATTGGAGATAATTGTGGGGTGCAGTGCATATCCCATGAATGTTCAGAGGGGATTATGTGTTACTGTTATAGCAGTCATTTACACCTTTTTTATATATGCATTGTCCCTTAACTCCAATTATTGAACTTGTTAAAGTTGCAGTGTTATCCTATGGGAATTTTTATTGTCTAATTTATATAGTTTTTTATATGGCCCCTAAACATTTTTTGAGGGTATTATGTGCTAGTGTTGTAGTACTCATTGAGACCTTTTTTTGATACATAGATTCTCTTTTAAAGAGCTAGTATACTGCTTGCAATTAATAGTAATTTTTGCTCGATCCAGGAGATTGTCTCTCATCACTAGACATGCAGGATGCATACCTACACATCCTCATAGCCAAGCACCACAGGAGATTCCTGAGGTTCGAATTTCGGGGTCAGCACTACCAGTTCAGGGCTCTGCCCTTCGGCCTGTCATTGGCACCAAGAGTTTTTACCAAATACCTGGCAGTTGGGACGTTAAACGAGTCCCATCTGCCTGGATTAGCAGTCAATGAATTCAGGTGGATGTTAAAGATCCCATGGCACTTATCGAAAAGAGTAGGGGAATTTCCCCGGTGTCCTGGCCAAATTTCCCTCATTCACTAAAAATACCACCAACAGCTTAATCTGGTTCAAGGTCAGTTGGCATTCATCTGTATCCCCCTTCCCCGGGTCGTGCCTGAAAATAGGCAGGATTGTCTAGTGCACTTACCTGGTCAACAAAAACTAAATAAATATGCAGTCAGCTATCACTTCCAGTATCTGAAGTATTTTTTTTTATTTTCTGCTTGCTAATCAGAAGATTTTCCACCTGGCAGTACTAGGGTGATGTGTGGAGCAGCACTCTGTCTGGAGAAAAAAAAAGGCAGTTCTGTTCCTCCCACTGCACCATCAGAAATGAGACCAAACACCCTGAGGCACCACAATCCTTGTAGCCAGAGCAGTGACTTTCACAAGCTACCAATCAAAATGCAGGGAATTGTGACATCACTAGTAACCAGGGAGAGCCAATCCCTGCTGCTTCAATCATGTGAAAGTGAAACCTGGCAGTGAGAAATGGTTCTCACTGGTTACTAGTGATGTCATAGTCAGTGTGGCTTCAGTGTTGATGTAGTGCACATGAAATGTTCAGACAACATGAAGTCTTGCTGTATTCTGACTATTGCAGTTAGCCCCAGCACTCAAACTGCCCCGGAGAGTAGAGGGTTAATTTTCTATGTAGAGCATAGAACGTTGAGCTCGAGCTCGGTTCAAACCTCTGTCTGCTGCACTTTGAAGCACAACTGGCAGATTCTTTACTCTGCCTAACTGAACAGCCGCTCCGGATATTTCTCCTTTGCTCACGGTTCGTAAGTCGGTTAAAGTCCTCAGTTTTACCGATTATTTTTCCCAAGTTTCGGTTCAGATCTCTGTCTGTGGTACAGTAAGTACTAGGTAGTGAACTAGACATAGTAAACTTGTGGAAATTGTAAAAATTGATTTTTCGACCAGTTCAGCTGAACTGGACGTTTAGTGATTTATATATTCTTTGTTTTTAAACTTAGAGTGTGGTTACCGGTCCTTATTGGTTTAAAAAAAAAAATGCATTTTCTTGTGGTTTTTTCCAATACCCATGACACGGTTAGGAACAGATAAGGGTGTCTTGCCTGGTTGTTTGCCATAGAAAGGGTAAGTCTGTGGTTAGGATGGCTATGTCTGAGAAACCCAAAAGAAAACCAGGGCCCACTGATGTTTCAACATTGCAGTGTGTGTGGGGAGGTCTTTGCTAAGGCTGATCCCCACACCACCTGTGTTTATTGTCTAGGGTTTGACCACCTCAATTTAGATTGCCAAATCTGTAAAAATTTCCCTAAGACTACCCTGGAAAGAAGATTAGGTAGGCTCAGGGATAAGGAGGCTGTGAAGTCCACTGACCTGCATGGCCAGCCTGGTTCGGTTCAGACCGAACCTGAGGGAGTACCCTCTGATCAGGGCGATACTTTTTCGGGCAAGAGGACAGCCGATCCTGAGGGATTGGTTCCTACAAAAAGAAAAAGAAAAAAAAAATTGTCTGGTTCAGTCCCAGAGACCCATTTTCCGACCGTCGAAGAGATTGCCAATGCAATAAGAATTGTAGAATTGCTTTGTCCAGTTCCGTCTGATCCAGCACCTTCTGGCAGGCGCTTGGTTCAGTCGGTTCCTCTGGTTCAAGATTATGCCCCTGAAGATTTCTATGAACCGGATTTGGAGGGGGATGAAGATTATTATGATGATGACAATGACGATGGTGTGGGAGGTCTGGTTGAGCCCATTGAACTGGACATCTCCCCAGACAGGCCTTCTGGTGTTTCCCCTCCTAGGTTTTCTGAGTCCCCTTCCCACTACATATTTTACAGGAAAGTGGCAGAAACCCTCCAGCTCCCTGTGGAAGAAGCTCTAGAGGAACAAGAGGAACCTGATTATGTGGAGATGATGGACATCCCAGAGTCCACGAGACTGTCTATTCCCCTTCATAAGTCTTTTGGGAAACGGACACAAAAGATTTTAAAACTCCAAATTCTGTACCTTCAGTCTACAGAAAATGGACAAAAGGTATAGCTTATCAGGTATGGTACAGAGTACTTGTATCAACAAAGCAGCCATGTTGGGGTTGTGCAGGCTGCAGCCTGTGATAAGGCTAATATACCCTTGGCTTCACACGGCCCAGATAAAGATTCTAGGAAGCTGGATGCCATGGTAAAGAAACAGTACATGGCATGCACCTTGGGACTCAGGCAGGCTAATTATATGGCCTAAGCAGCCAGGTACCAGAAGTCCAGGTGGGACACTGTACTGGCACTGGCTAAGCAGGCCCCCCAGCTAACCTCAGAGCTGGAGGGGGTGGCTGCTGATGGGATTGAGGCATCTAAGGTACAGTTCCACGCTGCTGTGGACTCCAATGATGTGTTCTCTAGAGTCATGGCTACATCTGTGGCTCTTCGGAGAATGGCTTGGCTCAGATGTGCTAGTCTCTCACAGGACACTCAGGCTAAGGCCATGGATTTCCCTCTGGTGGGTAATTCTCTGTTTGGGGAGCAGACAGAGAATTACATGAAAAAGATGGATGAGTATAGGACCACCTATAGGAGTGCACAGGCCAAGGAAAGGCAGGCAACTCCTCAAAGGCAGCAGGCTAGGGGCAGGGGCAGGCCTTTTCATAGGCCTTTCTACCAAGCACAGGCCTCTTCTCCCTTTCCTCAGAGGGGGTTCTTCAGAGGGAGAGGCAGAATGGGGATGAGCAGGGCTGCATCCATCTCTCAACCTAAGGTTCCTGCCAAGCAGACACCCTGATGTGTCAGCCTGGGTCGACTCCCCCATTCCTGTAGGAGGCAGGCTGGCTTACTTCGTCCAGGACTGTATGTCTGTTACCTCAGACAAGTGGGTTCTGGAGGTGGTAAGCCAGGGGCTGGTTCTCAGCTTCAAGAAATTTCCAAAGCTGAGGGCCAAATCTTTTCCACCTGCTAGCATCTCCGAAACCATTGCCCTAGAGGCAGAGGTTTCATCTCTACTGGCTCTAAAGGCTGTAGAGAGAGAGAGAGTTCCTACATTGCACAGGAGCAAAGGTCTGTACTCCAGGTACTTCCTTACCCCACAAAAGACAGGGGAGTGGTGACCCATCCTAGACTTAAGATACCTGAACAAACATCCTTTAAAACCAAAATTCATAATGGTGACTCTGGGAATAATCCTTCCCTCTCTAAGGCCAGGGGACTGGCTAGCCTCCCTGGACTTAAAAGATGCCTACTTTCACATTCCCATCAGGTGCTCCCACAGAAAGTACCTCAGGTTGGAATTGCCTTCAGGCCATTATCAGTTCAAAGCTATGCCCTTCGGCCTGCCATCAGCTCCAAGGGTATTCACAAAATGCCCAGCAGTAGTAGTGGCCTTTTTAAGAAGGAAAAACATTTCCATATTTCCATACCTGGATGACTAGCTCATTGTGGGTCAGTCCCCAGACCAAGTCAAGTCAGACCTTCAAGTGACTCAGCAAGTGCTCACTTCCCTAGGATTCCTTCTCAGTCTTCCCAAGTCAGTTCTCGAGCCTGTACAGCTCCTCACCTTCATAGGGCAAGAGCTTTTCTTCCCCTGGAAAGGGCAAGGGCTATTGTAGAGCTGGCTTCTTCATTCCACCTTCTGGTCTCTCGGCCAGCAAGGCACTTCCTTCAACTTCTGGGCCACATGGCAGCTTCTACAGCAGTGGTTCAAGGGGCCAGATTTCAGATGAGGGACATTCAGTTTCACCTGAGGGCCTTTTGGTCTCAGAAGAAAGATTCTCTAACCAAACTAGTTCCAGTGACCCAGACTCTGATCCAGGCTCTCCAGTGGTGGCAGGATCAGGGCAACCTCAGGCAAGGAGTCCCATTCATCACTCAGTCTCACTCTGTGGTCCTAACCACGGATGCTTCTCTATTGGAGTGGGGAGCCCATCTGGGGTATCCCACAGCCCAGGGACTGTGGTCCCCTCAGGAATCCCTTCTTCATATCAATCTCTTGGAACTCAGGGTGGTCTTTCTGGCCCTGCAAGCTTTCTCTCAGTCAGTGCAGAACAAGGTGGTTCAGGTCAGGACAGACAACACCACCACCATGTGGTACATCAACAAGCAGGGAGACACTCGGTCCACGCCCTTGTGCACGGAAGCCATGAAATTGTGGTCCCTAGCTTATTCTCTGCAGACCTCTCTGATAGCAGTCCACCTTCCAGGGAAGGACAATGTGCTAACAGATGCATTGAGCAGGATCTCCCAGGGCCATCACGAATGGTCCCTGGACCCTCTGGTGTTGAAAGTGATTTTTTCAAGGTGGGGCACTCCAGAGATAGATCTCTTAGCAGCCCCAGACAATCACCAACTTCCTCTATTTTGTTGCAGACCCCCAGTATTGGGCTCAGTCCCAATGGATGCTCTGATTTTGAACTGGGAAGGGAAATTTCTATATGCCTTCCCTCCCTTTCCTCTACTGTTCAAGGTAAGGTCACAACCTTGCAAAGTGATTCTGATTGCTCCAGACTGGGCCAGGCAGCCTTGGTACACCCGTTGCTGTCCCTAGCAGTCCATCTTCCCCTGTCTCTTCCCAGGAATTACAACCTGTTAACCTCTTCTCAGGGGAGGATTTGGTACCCCAATCTTCAGTCACTCAATCTCAAGGCATGGCTCTTGAAGAGTTAGAGTATGCAGATTTGCATATGTCCCAAGGGGTTCTGGATATTCTCAAAGTCTCTCAAAAGCCTGCCACCAGAAAAACTTACAATTCCAAATGGAAAAGATTCAGCATTTGGTGTTCCAAGAAGCATATATCCCTAGACACTGCTGAATTGTCTACAATTCTGGATTATATGGTTCATCTTAATGGCCTAGGCCTTAGACCAGCTACTCTCAAAGTAAATTTGTCAGCTGTTTCTGCTTTTCTGTCAGCGGGAAAGCCTTCCTCATTGTCATCTCACCTTGTATTCTGTAAATTTTTCAAGGGATTGCTTCATACCAATCCCCCCTTTAGGGATCCTGCCCCTGCTTGGGATCTTAATGTTTGCACTGCTCAGCTTATGCAACCCCCTTTTGAGCCTTTGTCTTCAGCAGAGCTTAAGTACTTGACTTGGAAAACTGTATTCCTGGTAGCTATTACCTCTGCCAGGCGTATCAGTGAATTGCAAGCTCTGTCAGTGGAGCCTGATTTTATCTTATTCCATAGAGATAAGGTGGTCCTTAGAACTAATAGGAGGTTTTTACCTAAAGTGGTTTCAGATTTTCATCTGAACCAATCTGTGTCTCTCCCTGTGTTCTTCACTGATCATTCTTCTTCAATAGAAAGAAGTTTACACTGTTTGGATGTTAAAAGAGCCCTTAGTTACTACATTGAGCGTACTAAGGCTCACAGGTTTGACTCCCTTCAGTTGTTTCTCACTTATGGGGAAGTGGGTAAGGGCAAACCTGCCACTAAGAGAACTATTGCCAGGTGGATTGTCTCTTGTATTCAATTCTGCTATGAGAAGCTAGGCAAAATACCTCCCTCAGGCCTGAGGGCTCATTTGACTAGAGGTAAAGCTGCTTCCCTGGCTGCAGCAAGGGATATTCCTTTGCTAGAGATATGTAAAGCAGCCACCTGGAAAACAGTCCATACATTTACCAAGCATTACTCCCTGGACATCCAGACTAGGAGTAATGCTCAGTTTGGTACAGCAGTACTGCAGAGCCTATTCACAAGGTAGGTTCAATTTCCTTCCCCATGGAGGTACTGTTTGGTAGTCTGCAATAGGCAGAATACAGCAAGACTTCATGTTGTTTGAAGAAATAATTACTCACCTTAGTAATTATGTTTCTTCTAATGGAGTCTTGCTGTATTCTGACCTCCCTCCCTACCTCCCCTCTCAGAACCTGTTTTTGGGAAGTGGGCTGACAGGTGCAGTGTTGCACCCCAGGGGTGCATTTGGGTACTCCCTCCTTTTAGAGAGAGGGAGTGGGTTATATTATTAATTTAACAGTCTTAAGTTGTTCACTACCTGGTTTTTGATTTTGGATTTCTTGACTTGAGTCTTTTGGGGATCCAAAATATTTGGTTGCCATTTGGCTAGTAAAAATTTTACAATTTCCACATAGTAGTTAGTATTAACTCGTAAGAATCTGACAGTTGAGCTTCAAAGTGCAGCAGACAGAGGTTTGAACCAAGCTCAAGCTCAACGTTCTATGCTCTGCATAGAAAATTAACCCTCTACTTTCTGGGGCAGTTTGAGTGCTGGGGCTAACTGCAATAGTCAGAA
Organism: Neoceratodus forsteri; assembly: GCA_016271365.2. Taxonomy (NCBI): domain Eukaryota; kingdom Metazoa; phylum Chordata; order Ceratodontiformes; family Ceratodontidae; genus Neoceratodus; species Neoceratodus forsteri. Next base: position 545,364,734 of record CM057449.1, read on the forward strand.
TACAGTAAGACTCCATTAAAAGAAACATAATTACTAGGGTGAATAATTTTTTCTTTTCTATGCTGGATTTGTAATAGGTGATGATTTTATTTTGAAAAGCTGATTTTAATGTTTATATGCAGTTGTGATAAACTGTGTGTTTTATACATGTTTTTGTCATAATGAAGAATCTGAATCTGAATCTGGTTAAACAATGCTCCCTTTCCTTTGATAGACTTACAGCTTGTTAACATTGCAATGTTATCCTATGGGAATTGTAATTTTTAAATTGTTATGTTTTATATAGAGCTCCTGGATTCATTTGTAGTGTATTGTGTTATTATTATAGTGTTCATTAAGATCTTTCTTTTGATATATAGATTATTGCTTAACTGCAAATATTGATAGAGTTATGGCTTGTTAATGTGGAAAAGAAAAAAAAAGTCTGAGTTCTTTTTTTGGATGAAGGAAATGTGGGAAAAAAACACTAAGACCAAATTATTTTTTCTACGAAGGAATACTTTTTCCTGAGCTTGTGTTATTCTCATGAAAAAAGATTCCTTCATACGAAAAAAGAATATGAAAAAACTCCACTAAGTCCAAATTCTTTTTTCATATGAAGGCAATCTTGTTTTGTATGGCCCTATTCCTGTTTTACATTGTTTCATTCTCTACAGCCAATAATATAAATCTGGCTGAATACTTTCATTCCAAATTCCTGGCTGTTTGGGATCGTTATGCTCCCCTGAGAAAAATCGGAGTCAGGGGCTGTCACCTTCCCTGGATTACAGTGGAGGTTATGGCATGCCTACATACTAGAGATCTTGCCTGACATTCCTTTAAGATCACAGGCTCTCGTCGTCTTCGCAACACCTGTACCAAAACAATTAGATTTGCAAAGCTAGAGTATTTTGCATCCACACTCAGGAAGAATATTAATCAACCCTCTATGTTCTGGAAGGTTATGCACTCCCTGTTCTTCCTTTCAGACTAGTCTTCCTCTCCAGTTTATAGGACTGAGGTTCCCTCATCTCTGACACCTCTATTGTTGCCTGTACTTTTAACTCCTTCTTTACTACTTGTGCCCTCTCTCTCATCTGTTCTTCCTCCTCCCTCCCTTCTTTCTCTCCCTTTACCATCTTCTTCTGCTAATCTCTCTCTTTTTCCTTCTCTGCTATGACTGCTACAGTATGGCTACACTTAATTCTGCTCTTGATCTTTACAAATGCGGCAGCCCTGATGGCCTTGATCCCAAACTTCTTCTTCTCTCTGCCCCTGCCATTGCACTGCCAATTATCCTACTATTCAACCTGTTTTTCTTCTGCAACTGTTCTTAGTGCATAGAAACATGCTATGGTCATTCCTATCCCAAAAGGTGGTGATCCATCCTCTCCTGGTAATTCTTGTTCCATCTCTCTCTCCTTCCATACCTAGCTAAGTTACAGGAACAGCTTGTACTATCACAACTTTCTACCTTCCTTGACTCCTCCTTCTTCTTCATTCCATTTCAGCCTGGTTTTAGAAAATCCCACTTCACCTCATCTTCCCTCCTACAGCTTACCAACTCGTCCTTACTGGTATAGATCAGTGACTGATCATGTCTGCCATGCTTGTTGATCATGCTAAAGCTTTTGACACTGGGTCACATCCCCTCTTTCTTGACAAGCTAAAATCAACGGGTCTTTCTGACACTGCAATCAACTGGTTCAGCTCTTACCTGGGGTGTAAATCACGATCCATCTGGATAGGCTGTTCCATTTCATCACCACTCCCTATCTGCTCAGGTGTTCCTCAGGGTTCTGTCCTGGGCCCTATTCTTTTTGTCATATTCTTGAATGACCTTCCCTCTGTCTATTCCTATGCAACCCATTCATATGTATGCTGATGATACAGTTATTTTTACATCTGGCTTTGCTTCTCTTGATCTTACTTCACAACTTCAGGTGGACTTTGAGAATATTCAGCACTGGTTTAAGTATAGCCAACTATCCCTCAATGCCAAAAAAAAACTGTCTCCATGACCTTTGGTACCCATTTGAGGCTTTCTGGACGTGTCTCTCTCCCTTCTTTTCACACATTTGATGGTGCTACTATAGAGGATGTTTCCTCTTTTAAGTACTTTGGTGCCTGGCTTGACCATCACCATGATTTCTCATTTCATGTTGACATCATTCACCAAAAGCTTCACCCCAAGCTTGATGCATTTTACAAGAACCAAGTGAATATCCTGCTTCCTATCCACCATGAAATTATTTAAAAAATGATCATCCCTATCTTTGATTATGGTAATTTAGTCTACAGTACTGCTCCCAAATCCACCCTTTCCAGACTGGATCCTCTTTTCAATTCTTTTTATCATTTTGCTTTAGATTGTTCCACATGTACTCACCACAGTTTACTCTACTCTGCTCTTTCATTTCCCTCTGTTGATGTCAGGCACCTTTCCCCACTGTGCCTCCTTTATATCTAAATTCTCATTTGGTTCCCTCCCTTCCTACCTTCTGCTCTCTTATCCTCTCTCTCAGCTTCCTGCTATCCTTTATGTAATACTGCTTGTCATTCCCTTGCTGTTCCTTTTAGGAAATCTGCAGCTGGTCAATTAACTTTCTCATTGCTTTCCTAAACTTTGGCCCTTCCTTCACTTGTCTATTTGTTCTGCTACTTCTGCTTTCTCCTTAAAGTCTCTCCTTCATGACTCTTTTTCTCCTTCTTGCAACTGTCCTTAACCATTTTCCTTTGCAGGCCTCACAGATCTACAGGGATTCCTGTATTTAACAGGGATTTGGAGTTATCTACAGGGACATTATTCCTATAGACTTGCACTGGTTATACAGGAAAACAGAACAATTTAGCTTTCATGGGAAATAATGTAATCTACAGGAAAACACAGGAAAATTACCCTGGAGTTGCAGGAAAAATGCCAAAATCAATCTGGGAGCACTGACTTTGTCCTCTCACTACCCTGGAAATTTGTTTTCCCTTACCTGTGCATTGTTACACTGATTTGCATTTAAAGTTGTACTGTTCTTTCATTTAAATAGTTTTGCTGTATTCTCTCTCTATATATTGCATATTATTTTCTATGATGTCCACTTTCCCTTCCACCAGGATGCATCTGGAAAATGCCAGCTCAGTATATCTTTCCTGGTGAAACTTTTGTACTAACTAACTAACTGACTGACTAATAAAATATGGCCATACAGGAAAAGAAAATCGGCTCCCAAAAAAATATTTTTAAAATGTGTCAAAACCATTTCTGTGTCAATTTTGCAAAAATGAACTGCAGAATCCAGTTAATGGTGTCCCGTTAGCATGATACATGTGCTGGTGTGTTTCCATGTTATGAATTTTATGGATTTCCTAAACACATTTCTTTTGCAAAAAATGGAAACAAGATGGTGACCATGCAAAAAAAGAATTGTTTTTCTCCTGAAACAAGATGACCTCCCTCATATGAAACAGAATACTTTTTCGTATGGCAAAATTCTTTTTTCATATGAAACAGCTATCCAAAAGAGCGTACTGAGCATGCTGAGAACTGAAATTTTAAATCCTTGTAACTCTGGAGCAGATTAATATTTTTTCACCAGATGAATGAAAGGCACCACTCTGAGTCAAGCTCTCTTTACCCTGAACATTTTAGACCAAACTTCCAAACCCTTTGGGCACTAGGTGACAAAAAAAGAACAAAAAAACACTATTTTGTTCACTTTTTCACTATATGTATCTCAGAATCTATATGTCTGACCAGAGCACAACTTGGCAGGTCAAGAGACCTTACCCCTGAGATTATGCTTGCAAAACTGTGTGCAAATCTGTTGAACAGGAGTGAAGGCTATTAAAGTGCAAAGTTAGGGGTTTAACATTAAATAGTCTATGCAACCCTAACTATAGTGGCAGCACCAGACCACTATAATATGTGTATATATATATATATATATATATATATATATATATTATAGGGTGCATTCGCACCCCTATATTTAGGGTTGAGTAGGCACTTTAATGTTAAACCTCTAATTTTGCTCGTTAATAACTTTGCAACCGTTTAACGGATTTGCACGAAATTTGGAAAGCAAAGTCTGGTATGGTAGATCTCTTGATTTACTAAATTGCATTTCAGTTGGACATATGATTTTTGCAGAGCGAAGTGCCAAATCATGCACTGTTTGCCATTTTGCGCATTTTTTGTCCATGGTGCTGCACGAAGACTGTGTGCTCTATTGTTCCAAAACTTGGGACATAGAAAGAGCTTGGGCAAAGAACATGCCATCATTTTTTTGGTGAAAAAATATTAATCTGTTCAAAAGTTATAACAATTTGAAATTCCCATTATATCCTATGGGAAAATTTATATGTATTTTTTGCAATGTTAATGAGAAAGACCAGATGGCCCTAGGAAAGACCAGATGGCCCAAATTGGGATGACCATATCTCAATCTCAGTTTGGTCTTTTTACTTGAAATTTGCAGGGTGTTGAGGGGATGTCATACAGATGTGAACTATGTTGTTTAGTTATTGTGTATTTAATTGGTTGCAGAGATATTCAATGACGTAATTGACATTTTTTTCCATAGGATTACATTGCAGTCTGTGTCATGACTTTCAGCACCATTATCTCAGAAACAAAGCAAGATATAGACTTTTTGCTACTCCATGCCACTGGAAAAAGATTTGAAATGGAAGAGTAAGCCTACAGTGGAATTTGTTTCTTACGTTGCACGGTTCATGAGATATTGTGAAATTACTGTCACAAGGGTTCAAAGAGTGCCTGTCCAGTGCTTTTCAGTGCCCATATCTCAAAAACTATGTGATATATGGGTACAGTCTTTCGATGTTCCGTGAAGTACTTGCTGTCACGATTACAATAATGCTAGAATTTTTTTTCTAGCTCTTATGGTTCCCATGATATGCGCAAATTACTGTTACAAGGGGTTTTGTGCCCTATAGTGCTGCTGCATGGCTCCATAACTTTGCATAAGTGGGAGCATGGGCTCAGATGCATATTGTTAGGCAAAAATTGGCTACTTGGTGGGAGCTGGGCTCTGCGGTCCCACCAATATGTGTTTTTTACTACTTATATTACACTTTTTCAAAAAGTAAGGAAACTCTATGCAAAAAACTGCATTAATGCTTCATTTAGGGTTAAAGCTAAAAAAAGTCAGTTACTGTAGCATGGCAACATGCTCACACATGGAATGGGGTGAGATTTGGGCCCCATGACCCCAATGACACACCCCGGCATCTGTCAGCCTGTGGAGGATCGGGGTGGGGTGTGTGAGGGGGGTTAGGGGTTGAACCCTAATGTCTCATTTCCTAACTTTTTTGCTTTAACCCTACATAACCACTAATGCAGTTTTTTTGCATATATTTTTCAAAAAGTAAGGAAATTCTTTGCAAATACTTCATTAATGCATCAGTTAGGGTTGTCTTCATAGCAACAAAAGTGTGGAAATTCAACATTAGGGTTACCGACCCTAACACCCCCTACCCTACCCCAACACCCTCCACACAACAACAGGCATTGGGGTGTTCATTGGGGTAATTGGCCTAACTCTCACCCCATTCCATTTGTAAGTAAGCTGAGGTGTTGTAGTATAGGAGAATGGGGTGAGAGTTAGGTGCAACAACCCCAACAAACACCCCAACGCCTGTTGTTGTGTGGAGGGTGGTGGGGGTAGGGTAGGGGTGTTAGGGTTGGTAACCCTAATGTTGAATTTCCACAGTTTTAGTGCTGAGGAAACAACCCTTACTGATGCATTAACAAAGTTTTTGCAAAGAATTTCCTTACTTTTTGAAAAAGTGTAATATAACTAGTAAATGGTATGTGTTGGTGGGTGTGCAGGGCCCTTTGGGCCCTGCGCTCTCACCAAGCTGCTCATTTGTGTATAATGATATGCATCTGTGGGAGCACAGGCCCTCTGGGCCCTGCATTCCTACTTATACATAACTATGAAGCCATACAGAAGCCCTATAGGGCTTTAAAGGAACCCTTGTAACACTAATTTGGCAATATCTCAGCAACTGTAGCAGCTATGAAAAAAATGCCACTGCTGCTGCAATCATAAAAATCCTGACTGAAAAATGAAAACAAAAAAAAAAGACTTTCACTGTAATCAAACCCTTTACCCTGTTGCCTCCACTATACCCATCCATTCCACTGAGCCACTGAGGCTGTGTAGTGAAGGGCAGCACTTTGTAATTATGTCTCCAATTTGCAACTAGAACAGTTTACAAAAGCCTCATTTTCACTCGTTGTCTACTTTGAAAATCATACTTTTGCACTACACAGAAAGCAATACTTGTGAAAGACATATTGTTGCACCTTTGCAAAAGTAACAGTTGTGCACATTTACCCACATTTTTGAAAGACATATTTTTGTACCTTCACAATGCCTTCCTGTTCAAAAGCAGCGCTTCCGAAGTACATATTTTTGCACCTTGCCCAGACATCTGTATAAATATGTATTCTTTCAAAAATTCAAAATGCTTCTGAAAGAAACATTTTCTCACATGTACCCACATGTCTGAAAATTTTACTTTTGCTCAAAAACAGCTCTTGCAAAGTACATATTTTTGCACCATGACCAAATATCCGTACAAATATGTATTCTTTCGAAAATTCAAAATGCATGTGAAAATAACATTTTCGAACATGTACCCACGTCTGAAAGTTTTACTTTTGTTCAAAAACTGCTCTTGCAAAGTACATATTTTCACACCATGGCCAGATATCCGTACAGATATGAATTCTTTTGAAAATTAAAAATGCTTCCAATAGTAACATTTTCACACATGTACCCACATGTATGAAAATGTTACTTTTGTTCAAAAACAGTTCTTGCAAAGTACATATTTTCACACTATGACCGGATAGCCATACAAATATGTATTCTTTTGAAAATTCAAAATGCTTTCAAAAGTAAATTTTTTGCACAAGTACCCACATTTGCGAAAATTTTGCATTGCACCCTTATACTAATGATTTTTGTGTTTTTAACACTTTATAGCTCTGAAACTACTCAACAGATTCTTACTAAGTTTGGTAGTTCTGGAGCACTATACCTAGAAAATATGCATGCTAAATTTCATGTAATTCTTTATAACCTCTCCAAAGCTATTACCCTTCAAAGTAAACTAACGTAGATGTGAACTAACTATACTGATGATTTTTCTGTTTTCAACACTTTATATCTCTGAAATATCTAAACAGATTCCTATCAGATGCAGTATATTAAGAGGCCTTTACCTAGAGATTATGCATGCCAAATATCCTACAAATATATTAAATGGCTCCAAAGTTATTAACCCTCAAAGTGTTCAAAAATCTAGCACATTTGCAAAAACCTCACCTTGTACTGATGATTTTTGTGTTTTTTCAACACTTTATATCTCACAAACCACTCAATAGATTCCAACCCAATTTGGCAGATCAAGCAAGCTATACTAAAAGAATACAAATACTAAATTTCATGTAAGGATTTATAACTGCACCAAAGTTACTAACCTTCAAAGTAAATTGTAACATAGACATGCACCTTCACCCCAAGTATATTGATGATTTTTCTGTTTTTCAACACTTTATATCTCTGAAAACACGAAAATGTTTCCCACTGGACTTAGAAAATCAAAAGATCTGTACCTAGAAATTATGCATGCCAAACATTATGCAAATCCTTTAAATGGCTCCAAAGTTATTAACCCTTAAAGTATGCACAAATCTAGCATGTTTGCAAAAGTCGTTTTCGTAAATTGGCCAGATGTGCAAAAATCTCCTTATACTGATCATTTTTGTATTTTTTCAGCACTTCATATCTCACAAACTGCTCAACAGATTCCCAGCACATTTGGCAGGTTTAGAGTGCTGTACCTAGAGAATACATGTGATGAATTTCATATAATGCTTTGTAACTGCTTCAAAGGTATTAACTTTCAAAGTGAACTGTAACATGGACATGCACTTTCACCCTAACTATACTGATAATTTTTCTGTTTTTCACCACTTTATATCTCTGAAACCACTAATCAAATTCCTACTAGTCTTGGCAGACATGAAGACCTGTTTCTGTACATTATGCTTGCCAAATATCTTTCAAATCCATTAAATGACTCCAAAGCTATTAACCCTCAAAGTGTGCAGAAAATCTAGCATCTTTGCAAAAGTCTTGTTTTCGCAAATTAGCCGTGTGAAAATCTCTATACTGATGATTTTTTTGTGTTTTTGAATACTTTATATCTCATAAGCTACTCAACAGATTCCCCCAAAATTTGGCAGGTCAAGATCTCTATGCCTAGAAAAGCTGTGTACTAAATTTCATGTAATGCTTTTTAACTACTCCAAAGTCAGGGCCCTGTGTTTACTGTGGCAAAGTGGACCTACAATCTGTGGCAGAACCTCATACTTTCTGCGGCAAAACAAGTGCTGATTCTTTGGCCATTCTGCGGCAGATAAATTGTGGCTAAACAGCATACCTTCAAGGGGATTAAGTCTTAGTTAACCCTTTGACTGCCTTTGTGCAACCACTCTGCTACACTGAAAGTGGAACAGCAGGCCATTTAACAGTATGTAGTTTTCTTATCACAAATATTAAACAGCAATAACCCAAATCTGGCAAAGCCATGGGCATCAGTGTTCTCTTTTAATTAATTTTCCCTCCCATCCCAAATTTGAAGGCTCATCTGTTCTTCTTCTGGAAATTGGTGGCCTTTGCTGTTCTCCTAGGTTATAATCAGAGGAGGACATACACACTTAACTAAAACTACACAGAAGGCAAAACCTGCTTGGATTTCTTCAGGTTTATATTTACAGTTAGCAGACATAAAGAGAGACTTCAACTTGAAAGCCATTTTTTTTCTAATGTTGGTCAGTGTTCTTTTAGATTATTATTTTTTTAAACTAGGAGTACCCCGACTACCTTGCAACAAACATGTTGAGTGTAGTGTGCAAATCTGTGTGTTGGGGGTGGGTGGGAATTGTCTTCCTATAACAGTGAAGGAGGGTGTAACTTGCAGTGTCTGTAGGATTTGTTGACTTCTGATTTTTCTTTTGGTGGACACACTACAAAATGCAAGCAAGTCATTCTTATTAAGCTGTAGTATCCTTGGTTAGCATGTTCTCTTCTCATAACTCAGAGGGTTGTGGTGTTCTTCAGGCAGTGACCTCATTTCACTTATGTATAGCAGCAATTGAACTCTCCATTCTGATTTTTTTTCCATACCTGCTTGCTCCACTTCTAGTATACCCTGGTCTCCCAACTCTACTGCAGCTGGACAACTTGACCCTCCTTAAGAATTGAGCTTAATGCCACCACATAGGCTGTAGGTTCAAATATGCCAAGATATTACTCTCACACTTGCAGGTACAGAACTGCGGCCCACAGATCAAAACTGTGATTGATGTCCACCAGTGGGGACTGAGTCCTTTGCTCAGTCTGCTGCCAGCCCTATGTTTCTGCAATCAGCGCCTCCTCCGATACCTGTTACCACACAGAGATTGATTCCACCTCCATGGGCACCACTGAATCTTCTCACTTCTTGACTACAGCTCACTTTTCAGTTCTTCCTTCCAAATTAATCTTCGAAGGATTCAGCATGCACCATGAGCAGCCTCATAATGAAAAATTAACATGGCTGAGCTACCCACACCTACACAGCAGCAAATCATAACTGCTGTGGACCTAGTCAAGCTCTGCTACTCTCGCATCAGTCCCCCCCCCACAATACTGACTGGACAGAGTTATGTGACAAGATCCAGCATGAGTCAAGATGCCATGTGACCACTAGCTTTTTAGCTTTGTAGTGGATGGCATCAGTTTTCTGCCCCTTCTAGTGAGCATGTATGCCATGGCATACTTTAACATATCAATAGCTATGCTGTGCCTTGTGTGATTGCATAGCATAACTAGCATTTCTGTGACCGTGTGGCTGGTTTTCCTAATTTCTGCAGCAAGCACTGTTTTCTGCGGTCAGCCCTGATTTCTGCAGCCACTGCTGCAACCGCAGAATCACAGAAAACACGGGGCCCTGTCCAAAGTTCAAAGTGAACTATAACACATGCACTTTCACCCAAATTATACTGATGATTTTTCTGTTTTTCAACACTTTATTTCTCTGAAACCACTTATTCAATTCCCACCAATCTTGGCAGGTGAAGAAACTTATTTCAAGAGAGCAAGCATGCCAAATATCACACAAATCTTTTGAACAGCTCCAAAGTTATTAACCTTCAAAGTGTGCAAAAGTCTATCATGTGTGCAAAAGTTTTGCACAATACTGATAATTTTTCTGTTTTTCAACACATTATATCTCTGAAACTGCTAATCTGATTCCCACTTTTCTTGGGAATCATATCTGGGAAGAGATCTGTACCTAGGGAGTATGCTTACCAAATACCATGTACCTCCCTTGAAGAGCTCTAACGTTATTATCCCTCAAAGTGTGTAAAATTCCAGTATGCGTGCAGTATTTTTCACACAATTCTGATGATTTTTCTGTTTGTCAACACTTTATATATCTAAAACCACTAATCTGATTCCCACCAGTCTTAGCATGTGAAGAGAACTATTCCTAGAGAGTAAGCTTGCCAAATATGCAAATCCGTTGAATGGCTCCAAAGTTATTAAGCCTCGAAGCGTGTGAAAATTTAGCATGTGTGCGAAAGTCTTTTTGTTTTGCATAATACTTAAAATGTGCGAAAATTAAAACTTTCGTGCCTGACATATAAATTTTCCCATAGGAAACAATGGAAAATTAAAAACGTTCATAACTTTTGAAAGGATTCATATTTTTTCACCAAATCTTCAAAATGCACATATGTAATCCAAAGGCTTTCTACCCTGAAAATTGCAGCCCACAACACAAAGGCGTTTCTGACATACAGGTGAGCAAAGAAATGTTAAAAAAATCCTGATTTTTCTGTTTTTCCAACACTTTATAGCTCCGAAACCACTTGATGGATTCACATAAAATTTGGCAAAGCAAGAATCCTTCCCCTAGAGATTATGCTTGACAAATTTCATGCAAATCCATTAAAGGACTCCAAAGTTATTAATGCTCAAAGTTTAGACTTTAACATAGAAGTGCCATTTCACCGTAACTATACTGGTGTGACAGTGCCAGTATTATATATATATATATATATATATATATATATATGTTTGTGTAGTGGAGCCCACTTATAAGAAAACTGGATATAAGAGCATCGCATTTATAAGAACATTTGGTAAATCCCAATTTTGCTCATTATTTTCAATGGCAGTATTACTTTGCATTACTCTGTGGATTTAGGCAGAAGGAGGCTCATGGCCCATCTAGACTGCCTCCCCACACCTTGTGGGGTAGATTAACCTAGGAAAAATGTATCTAATTCTGATTTGAATCTTTTTGGATTGGAGATATCTACCAGATACTGGGGAAGAGAGTTCCATAGTTTGCCCAAGTGAATAATAAAGAAGTTTTTCCTTTTATTAGACAATACAAGTGGGATATATAACTGTTCATTATGACATCTTAAATAGCTTGGTTTAGAGACAAAAGAAATATTGCAATCTTTGCCTGGTTGATTATTTCTCAAGATATTATGGAGCATCAATAAATCACCTCTATCTCTACGTGTCTGAAGGTTGTATAAGTTTCATACTGTTAGGCTTTCTGGATATGGTAAACATTTCAATCTAAGTGTCACTGGGTGTGGGTTTAGGATAACACAATTTCAGGTAGACCACAAGTCAGGTGCATAAATAAATGCACAAGTACATTTGTCATTTTATTTTTATCAAGTAAAATACAGAAAGCAAAATGATCAGTTAGACAACTGCTTAGCTTCAACAGTTTCACTTCTCAGGAACACCAACAAACAGGGTGAATGCTGCACACAACTGAGGTCTTCCACCATCAACAGCCAGTATACAACTGACCTCCATATCTATCCTATCTCAGCACTGAAGTATGGCTTTTTATAAGCTCACTAAAGGTTGGAACAATTTCCACTGCCTTTTGATTGACAACAGACATAACATACAATTAGCCTCTAGGGCTCACTGTTGCCCCATGGAGAACAGTTCAATCGGCACCTGGAGCACAGCACAGAACGTGCAGTTCTTTTTTTTCCCTTTTGTTTACAACATTGGAAAAAGTCAGACCCGAGGTCAGAACATTCTGTGCTCTCCTAAACTCTCCAGTAAGGTCCTATTACCCCATGTTATCTGCTGCAAAATATATGTTAGAAGGGGGCTGCCAACATCTAGAAAAAGCAGACACAAATTTTTGTTATTCTTATATTGACTGCCATCTCATTTTGTAACTGTTTTATGTCCACAGACCTAAGAAGAAAACAATATATAACGTCAATATTCTTTGAGGGTTTGGCTAGTTTCTAGTTAGTTTTTAGGTTAATATGCACAGAAAGCTTTATAAGCACTTCAGCACTTAATTTATAACCAGCCAACCAGCATGTTGGACATTATACAAAATCTATAAACTGCTTGGGGAAAGGGTTTTAATTTATCCCAGGGGTGTCCACTATGACAGGGGTAACCCTGCGACACATCCCCCCACACAAGAGGGCAACTGTCCTATGGTTGTCCAAATCTCAACTAACACCCTGGAAGGGTGTAGCGCTTTGACCCACCCTTTACTGGAAGCTCTGTCTCAGGGTCCCTTTCATAATTATCTTTTTACTTGCTAAGGTCCTATCAAACCAAAGTGTATTTCCTTGATACTTTATCTGTTTATGGCACCAGGGTCAAGCGTGTGATACACAGGTTGCTCTAAACATTACAGTATCTTTCCATCATTATACAAATACCCGGAGACATCTTAACTTATTCTGAAATTAGTCTCTCCATTAGGAGACTACAATATCATCACATACATTTAGGAGAAAGAACCACTAACAGCTGTTGTATGCCATCTACTGACTTTTCCTGACCAGATACACTCAAACAGCTGGACAATTCAGCACCCAGTAGAACTGCCTTCAGGAGGAGAACTACCTTGCTCCATCCCCACTTAGACATTTAAAGGTAGGCTAGTAACATACCATGCTGCATACTTGGCAGCCTGTTCCTAACCTCTGGGTTTTCATATTGTATCTTATACACTACTAGTGGTGTTGGCTACCACCTAGTCTCTCCTGTTCTATGTGGGAGTCTCCCCCTCTTCCAAGGGTGCCATCTCTTGCCCTTCACCCTCTGGGTTACTCCTCCCACGTGACTATCAGAGGTCACTATCTGTCTGCCTCTATAACAGGTCTTATAGTATGCTGCCACTTGACTGTACATACCTGGCCAATTGAAATATGGGGTTAGTCTAGCCAAAACCTTCCCATGGCTCAGATGCCCTGAGTGACTAGAGTGTGCATCCTCCATCACCTTTTTTCTATATGCCACAGGCACCACTACCTGGGCATCCACCTGCTTCATCAGGGGGTTGTGCCTCATATGATATAGAACTTCCTTCCTAAGTTCATACCACCATAACATGTCCCCCACACCACCATTAACCTGTCTCCCATCCATGATTTTTACATAGTCTCTTAACTGGGTAACTTCTGGATCCCCCACCTACAACTTTCCCACAGTCAGCACCAAGAGAACAATAATTTTTCATAGGGGGAGGTTTAAAACATGCAAAAGTCCCTTCAACCAAAATGGCTCCTTCCATGTTGCTTGAAGTCTTCTGCCCCAGTAATACATTGCCAGTCAAAGTCTTACCTGGAGTCTCCTCCTCTCATGTGCCATCCTCCACCAAGCAGCAGCCTGGATAAATGGGCAACAATGGAATCTCCAATATGGCTGGTCACAAATGCTCCAACAGGGGGTCCTCCTCCTCTAGAGCCCATGGATCCTGCTCCACCCATTCTTCCTCAGCATCTTCCATGTGGGACCTCTCAAGTAGCTCCTGGCATCTGCACTCTGCCTCTCTCCAGCATTGATCAACCTCCAGCCATCTCCCACTCATCCAGTGAAGAAGCTATATCAGGGTCTCCATTTGACCATCAGGTCCATCTCATCCCATCCATGGTTCCTCATCTCTGTCACCATCTCAAGCAGGAGCTGTTCTCATCTCACCTGGCACCATGCACCTCTACCATGTATCATCAGTACCAGGTCAGGCACCAACTGACTGGACTCCCTCTGTTTCCTCAGGCATCTAGTCAGATCCCACTTCTCACACCATATGTCACCAGGTGTGGGTTTAGGATAACACAATTTCAGGTAGACCACAAGTCAGATGCATAAAAAAACACACAAGTGTGTTTGTCATTTTAATTTTATTAAGTAAAATATACAGAAAGCAAAATGGTAAGTTGGACAACTGCTTAGCTTCAACAGTTTCTCTTCTCAGGAACACCAACAAACAGTGTGAATGCTGCACACAACTGAGGTCTTCCACCATCAACAGCCAGTATACAGCTGACCTCTCTATCTATCCTATCTCAGCACTGAGGTATGGCTTTTTATAAGTTCACTAGAAGTTGGAAAAATTTCTACTTCCTTTTGATTAACAGCAGACATAACATAAACCTAGCCTCTAGGGGCCACTGTTGCCCCATAGAGAACAGTTCAATTGGTACCTGGAGCACAGCACAGAACATGCAGTTCTTTTCTTTTTTCTTTTGTTTACAACATTGGAAAAGGTCAGACCTAAGGTCAGAACATTCTGTGCTCTCCTAAATTCTCCTGTAGGGTCCTATTACCACATGCTATCTGCTGCAAAATATATTTTAGAAGGGGTCTGCTAACATCTAGAAAAAGTGAACACATGTTTTTGTTATTCTTATAGTAAGACTGCCCTCCAATTTTTTAACGGTACTCTTAGTTTTGTTTTACGGCTACAGACCTAAGAAGAAAACAATATATAACTTAAATATTCTTTGAAGGTTTGGCTGGTCTCTAGTTAGTTTTTAGGTTAATAAGCACTGAAAGCTTTATGAGCACTTCATCATTTAATTTATAACCAGCCAACCAGCATGTTGGACATTATACAAAACATATAAACTGCTTGAGGAAGGGGTTTCAATTTATCCCAAGGGTATCCACTATGACAGGGGTCACCCTGTCACACTAGGGATAAGTCTTGTAACTCTCCTTTGTAGTCCCTCAATTAACTTTTGGTCCTTTATTAGATGTGGGGCCCAGAATGTGGCAGCATAATTGATGTGAGGCCTGACATAAACTTTGAATAGTGGTATTATACAGGTTTCACATCTTGTTACAAAATCTTTTTGTATAGATCTAATAATTCGATTGGCAGTTAGGATGATGTTCCTACAGTGATCTCCCTGCGATAATTCACTGTTTATTACTACCCCCAGATCTCTTTCTGTGGTAGCAGGTTTGATGCCAATCCCATTTAAAGAATAATTTCTTACCGGATTGTTTCTACCCAGGTGAATTACTGTGCATTTGCATGTGCAGTAAAACCCATTCATATGAGAGCTTGTTTATAGGAACATTTTTTTTTCTTGAGGTAGTGACAGATGGTCATTATCACCTTTGAGAGTGTTAAGCCTGGGCCGAATCCTCATTTAGTTTCCTCATTAACAATCACTTAAGTAGTGAATGAGTGTGTGACAGATACCCTATGAAGAAGGCGGCGCATGTCCCATCATAGAAAGATTTGACACTGAATTAATTTTACTACTCTGTTTGACCAAGAGCTCTTTAAAAAAGTTATATTATACTACATTTTATAATGAGTTCTCTAAAAACTAGTTTGAGCCCTGTTCCATCATGTTACCCATAGATTTTACATGGATTTTCACTATTTTCAATGAAATCCTCTTATAGGCACAACCTGGTTATAAGAATGTTTTTGCTTGGCATATAGGGTGTACTTACATAATAGATAATCTACTACTGCAGTCATGCTCTGACAGACGCATGCCTTGGTGTGTGTTATGATGCACGAGGCTGCAGGCCAAGTGCATTCAACCACCCAAGGCATGCGTATATCAGAGCACAACTGCATGCCCTGCAGTGGATTATTTGTCTTATAAAATGGCTAGAAATGTTTTTTTTTTTTGGGGGGGGAAGTAGTCATTGTCTGGCAGAAATTAATTTTATTTAGGTGATCTGGTTGATCCTGCCATGATTGTGAAAGGTAAAAAGTGATAAAAAAACTTCTCTGGTGGATCCTGCCATTTTTAGATGGTTTCAGTTGTAATCAAGGCAGTTACAACTGAAACAGTCTAAAAATGGCAGGATGAACCAGAGAAGTTGTTTGAATAACTTTTTGCCTGTGAAATTGATGGCAGAATCAATCACATAACTGTTTGCAGTGTGGGACAGTTACTGTACATACACTTACTTGGTTATGGTTGTGGCAGCCTGTGTGTGTGGCATGCTGTATGTGCCAGGTGTGGCATCATCTCACTGGTAGTGAGAAGGCACTGAAGGATGGAAGGTAGTGCAGATGTGTGGTTGTAATGGGAGGCATGCGGCCATTGTGGGATAATGCATGGTCCTGTGGTCTATCTTATCCAGTCAGGAAACATGGTTTCCACTGATTTTTCCTATCCATTTTATAAATATATACTGCATACATAACACACACATTTATAATGCATTAGTTAGGGTTTTTAAAACATAAGACATATGGAAATCTGATGTTAGGGATTTTTTGAACCCTAACATGCCCCAACCCGTGCGTCACCCAACTCACCCGAGCTGAATGTCAAAGCACAATCCAGATCCCAATCCCAAAGTTCCCTGCACAAATGAAGTTAATATCCTTAGTTTTTGAAACAGTAGAATCATAAACAGTAGAGTCATAACTTGCTTCATGCAGGGTAGGACCTGACTACTAACTTGCTTTGTGCCAGACCCTTTGGGCCCTGTGTAAAGTAAAAGGTACATCCTTACTAGCTTCACACAGGGACCTTTGGTCCCAGTTCAAAGCAGGAAACATGTAACCCCTGCTGTATTCTATTCTTAGACATTTCTGAACTTAAAACTCCCCAAGACACACAAAATGTAAATAAGTCTAGCACTCCTCTCACAAGCTTGGAGCTTCCAAAAAGCTTGTAAGTTACAAATAAACCACAAAATAGGGTAAGAGGGCTGGGCAGTTTATAGACACCTACTCTCACCAAGAGGGTTTCTTTGTTTTAACTCCCTCTCTAACCATTCTGGACTATATATAGATAATAATTAAAACAGTGCTCCCAGGCCTCTCCTCAGTTCAGGTTAAAACAGAAATAAAGGACTGGGATGGCCAATTCAGGGAGGAGGAGGAGGAGGTAATAGCAACCATTGAGGTGTTAGCTACAAATAAATTGCCAGGGCCTGATGGCTATAATACAGATTTTTATAAAGCCTTTAAGGATCTTTTAGTCCCCAGACTCCTTAAGGTATTTTGCAGCTTTTAAACTAAAGAGAACTTCAGGTTACCGGGAAAGAGGCTGTGATAATGCTCATACCCAAGCCTGATCAACCAAAAGAGCAATGTGCCTCCTACAAGCCAATATCACTCCTCAACCAGGATTTAAAAATGTTCATGAAAATCATAGCCTCCAGGGTTCAGAAGATCATCTCAGAGCTTATCCATCCAGATCAAACAGGGGTTTCTACCCCAGAGATTCCTTTGCAACAACAGAAGGAGACTCCTTAATGTCCTATCATGGGCCAAAAACTGCCTAGAAACCCAAGTAGCCTTCTTCATTGACACTTAGATGGCATTTGATCACCTGGATTGGCCCTTTTAACTGGAGGTTTTGAAAACAATGGGGTTTGAGAATACTTTTACACAGTGACTTACCCTGTTATATACCAATCCAACTGCACAGATTAGAATCAATTGCACACTTTCAGACTACTTTTCCATCCATAAAGGAACACTGTGGAGGGATTGTGGGATAAAAGATGTACCAAACGGAGAACTGCAGGTTCAACACACAATCTATGTGTGATGTTTATTCAAAATACAGCGGATAACCTTCAGCAATGGCATATCCCTTCTTCAATACATCAGTTTGCAGCAACAGACTATGCATGTCCTTCCTCTGCACTTAGTCAGCACCTACTGACCCACTGATCTACTGATCTATCTCTTTAGTGAAAATGATTTAATTCCCTATGTTGGTCTTATGTGTTTAGGTGATGGGGAGCTCAAAAAAGTACACAAACCAAAACAAGCTAAAGACAAGGAACCTCAGTGCAGAAGCACTGAAGCAAGGGTTACCCCACAGAGCATTGGCAATAAGCCAAGATTCAAAGAAACACAACATCACACATACTCCCATAATCCAAAGCATCATGGGATGTATATGCAAATCACCATGAAATTTCAGACCGGTTCAGTTTACAGCAGGAATGCATGATGCCAAAGAGCCTCTCAAACAATCTGTAATTTACATGCATTTTAAATAACACAACGGTGGGTTTTCTGATATATCTACCCCAGTAACTTAATTTCTATAATATAGTCACCTAGAACTTTTTACCTTTATCAAAAACACCTAGTGCCATGATATTTTCAACATCTACAGGTTTCATACACGTAAGTTATATACATCAAGGTATTTTATGACATAGTGCCATTGCATACTAAATATAACAATGAGGAACACAGCCCATTGTTTTACATCAGCTCAGAGGTCCTCTATGATGGCACCCTCAGTGGAGACCCAGAAGAATGCTGAGGACATCCACAAGGGAGACCCACAAAAGGGTGACAAGGGACACCACAGGGGAAGGAAACAGCTTCTGATAGGGGACTCAATTGTTAGGGGGTAAAACTGGGGAAGGGAGAGGAGAAGGAAGTAAGGTGCCTGCCTGGTGCCATGGCTTGGAGGGACAGGAAGCAAATCCTCAGGATTGCAGAAGCAGAATCACAGGAGAGGGAACTAGATATCATTGTCCACCTTGGGACATATGACCTAGCTAGGCATGGGATCAGTGCAGTGCAGAATAAATTTGTGGAGTTGGGGAGGGGCCTCAGACAGGTAGCAAGCATGGTAACTCTCTCAGAGGTGCTGCCAGTCCATGGCAGGAATGAGGTTAGGGTACTGCACACCATGCAGTTTAATGAATGGTTGCAAAACTGGTGCAGAGCACAGGGCTTTGGCTTCATTTGGGACTGGGGGTCCACCTGGAGATATAACGGTCTATACTAGCATGATGGTCTGCATCTGTCCATGAAGGGAACCAAGCTCCTAGATGACAGGTTTAAATGCTTTCTTGGCAAGCTTTTAAACTAGCCAAGGGGGGAGTTGCTGATAAAAGGCAGGAAATTTCAAGCCTCCCCCCACAAAACATGGCAGGTAGTAAGGTAAACACTGAGGTACAGAGCTCAACACAGGGCAGGACAGGGGTAAATGGAAAAATAGACAAGGGCAATAAGAGCAAGGATGGGGAAAAAAAGGATAAAGCCAACATTAAATGGAGGGCAATGAGTGCCAATGCCCGTAGTCTGGGAAACAAGCTTCCTGAGCTAGTAGCCCTGATGTAAGATGATTAGTTGGATATTGTGGCAGTCACAGAAACATGGTACACAGAGAACCATTACTGGGATGTCAACATACCAGGGTACAGAATCTACAGAAGGGACAGGGAAGGTAAAAGAGGAGGTGGAGTAGCTGTACACATAAGGGAAGGGATCAAAGCTACGGAACTAAAAAGTAAAGGGGGAGGACAAGAGGCAGTCTGGGTCACCTTGGAGACAGGGAATGACATCACAATCTGCACAGGGGTTGTATACAGACCCCCATCTCAAGGGGAGGAAATGGACAAGAAAATGATAGAGGACATTCTCAAAATGGCTGAAAAAGGGGAGATACTATTAATGGGGGACCTGAATATGCCAGATGTTAACTGGATGACATGTACTGCAGCCACATCCAAGAGCAGGGTCATTCTCGATGCCCTGCAGGTGGCAGACCTTAGACAGCTAGTGTTGGAACCCACTCGGGAGGGAGCAATACTAGACCTTGTACTCACAAATGGAGAGAGGATCACAAATTTAGAAGTCAGTAGACATCTGTGAACAAGCGACCACTGCACAGTGTGCTTTACAATGAGCACAACCATGGAGATAAGCCATACAAAAACAAGGATACTGGACTTTAGAAGGGCTGACTTTGGCAAAATGGGTGAATACCTGAAGAATGCACTAGCAAATGGCCAAAAAGGAGTGGTGGAAGAGCAATGGAGAAAAATCAAAATTGCCATCATAGAGGAAACAAGCCTTTGTGTGAAACAAATAAAGAAAACAAAGAGGAGTAAAAAACCACTATGGTTCTCAAAAGAGGTGGAAGGGAAGGTTAAGAAGAAAAAGGCTGCATTCAAAAAGTATAAGGAATCACAGAAGGAGCATGACAGGGAACTGTATCAATTAAAGCAGAAAGAAGTGGGGAAGGCAGTTAGAATGGCAAAGGTCCAAACCGAGGAAAAAATATCCAACTCAGTTAAGAAGGGGGATAAAATCTTTTATAGGTACATTAGGGAGCATAGAAAGGTTAAGGGAGGGATAGTGAAGATTAATAAAGTAGAGGGGAGGTGGGCAGAGGGAGACAGTGAAAAGGCAGAGATACTGAATGAATACTTTTGCTCAGCAGTTACAAAAGAAGATGAGGAGGAGTTACCTAAACCAGACAATAGAAGCACTCTGGGTAGGGGGGTTGACACCAGTCCATTCACAGAAGAAAGAGCCCTGAATGAACTCCTAAAACTCAAGGTGGACAAAGCAATGGGGCCTGACGGGATTCACCCTAGAATCCTAAAAGAACTAAGGGAGGACCTAGTGACACCACTGACCATGCTTTTCAACAAATCATGGCAGGATGGGGTGGTACCTGAGGACTGGAGGAGGGCAGATGTGATTCCCCTTCACAAAAGTGGGAGCAAAGCAGAAGCAAGAAACTACAGACCTGTAAGTTTGACCTCAGTGGTAGGGAAAATGTTGGAATCACTTCTGAAAGAAAGAATTGTTGAGTACCTAGAGGCCAGCAGGGCACAGGACCCAAAGCAGCATGGATTTACAGCAGGAAGGTCATGGCAGATGAATCTAATTGATTTCTTTGACTGGGTGACCAACGTAATAGACGAGGGAGGGGCTGTGGATATGGCCTACCTAGACTTTAGCAAGGCATTTGACACAGTCCCGCACAAAAGATTAATAATCATGTTAGCCAACCTGAGAGTAGGTCCCAGGGTGGTAGCCTGGGTAGCAAACTGGCTGCACAACAGAACACAGAGGGTAATAGTGAATGGAACACATTCTGAAAAAAGGGGGGTTACTAGTGGAGTACCTCAGGGCTCAGTACTGGGTCCAGTCCTCTTTAACATCTTTATAGGTGACATTGCAGAGGGTGTGGAAGGAAAGATATGCCTCTTTGCAGATGACACAAAGATCTGTAACAGACTTGATACACAAGAGGGAGCAGAAAAGATGAGAAGGGACTTGGCAAGGTTGGAGGAATGGTCAGACATATGGCAACTTAGATTCAAAGCAAAGAAGTGCAAAGTAATGCACCTGGGAAACAAAAACCCAGGAGAAGAGTACACAATAGCAGGGGAGGTATTAGCAACAACAAAAATGGAAAGGGACCTGGGGGTAGTCATATCAGATGACCTAGAGGTGGGTAAGCAATGTGAAAAGTCGGTAAGGAGAGACAGGGGGATACTGGGATGCATAGGAAGGGGCATCACAAATAGAAAAAGGGAAGTGGTTATCCCTTTATACAGGCAGTTGGTGAGACCCCATCTGGAGTACTGTGTGCAGTTTTGGAGACCCCATCTACGCAAGGACATAGACAGGAAAGAAGCAGTCCAGAGGAGGGAACTAAAATGGTGCAGGGTCTGCAGCAGAAACCATATGAAGAGACTGAGAGAGTTTAATATGTATACTCTTGATGAAAGGAGGGACGGGGGGACATGATAGAAACTTTCAAGTACCTCAAGGGAATCAACAAAGTCCAGGAGGATAGCATCTTTCAGAAAAAGAGATGTGTAAGAAGAAGGTGGCACAATTTAAAGATAGAGGGAGGACGGCTCAGGGGTAATGTGAGGAAATTTACTTTCATGGAGAGAGCGGTGGATACATGGAACCCCCTTCCTGAGGAGGTCGTTGGGTCTAAAACAGTGGGAGAATTCAAACATGCATGGGACAGACATAAGGCAATTATAGTGGGGGTTGGAGGAAGTAGGCTGTTGGTTAACTAGAATCTGCAGCTTATCCAGTAGGTAGGGAAATGGGCAGACTGGGTGGGTCAAGTGGTCCTTATCTGCCATCAAAGTCTATGTTTCTACAGTGCTTTCAGAAAGTATTCACCCCCCTTGGATTTTGTCACATTTTGTTGTGTTACTACCAGAATTTTTAATGCATTGGAATGATTTTTTTCCCCCTTGATTCACACAGCATACTCAACAGTTGAAAGGGGCAAAAATGTTTTTATCGTGTAACAAAAATTTATGAAACATTAAAAACTGAAATATCTTGTTTACTTAAGTATTCACCCCCGAGTCAATACTTTGTAGAAGTGCCTTTGTCAGCAATTACAGCTTTGAGTCTTCTTGGGTATGTCCGTATCAGCTTTGCACATCTGGATTTGGGGATTTTCGCCCATTCTTCCTTGCAGATTTGCTCAAGCTCTGTCAAGTTGGATGGGGAGCGTCGGTGAACCGCAATCTTTAAGTCTTTCCACAGATTCTCAATGGGATTCAAGTCTGGGCTTTGGCTGGGCCACTCAAGGACATTCACCTTCTTGTTCTGAAGCCACTCCAATGTTGCTTTGGCTGTATGCTTGGGGTCGTTGTCCTGTTGGAATGTAAATCTTTGCCCCAGTCCAAGGTCTATTGCAGACTGATGGAGGTTCATCTCAAGGATGTGCCTGTATTTGGCTCCATTCATTGTTCCCTCTATCCTGACAAGTGCCCCAGTCCCTGCCACTGAAAAGCATCCCCCATAACATGATGCTGCCACCACCATGCTTCATGGTAGGGATGGTGTTGCACGGGTGATGAGCTGTGTTCGGTTTGCGCCAGGCATAGCGCTTTGCATTCAGGCCAAAGAGTTCAATTTTTGTTTCATCAGACCAGAGAATCTTTTGCCACATGGTCTGAGTCTGCCACGTGCCTTCTTACAAACTCCAGGCATGCTATTATGTGGCCTTTTCTCAGGAGTGGCTTCCGTCTAGCCACTCTCCCATAGAGGCTACATCTGTGAAGTGCTGCAGAGATTGTTGTCCTCTGGACAGGTTCTCCCATCTCAGCCATGGAACTCTGTAGTTCTGTCAGGGTGGTCATTGGATTCTTGGTCACTTCCCTGACCAAGGTCCTTCTTGCCCCTTTGCTCAGTTTGGGAGGACGGCCTGCTCTAGGAAGAGTCTGGGTGGTTCCGTAATCTTTCCATTTCCTAATGATGGACTTGACTGTGCTCCTGGGAACTTTCAGCACCCTAGAAATGTTTTTATACCCCTCCCCATATCTATGCCTCCTCACAATTCTATCAGAGTTCTACGGACAGCTCCTTGGTCTTCATGGTAGAGTTTCTGCTCTGACACGCACTGTCAACAGTGGGACCTTATATAGACATGTGTATTTCCTCTGAAATCATGTCAGCCATTTGACCAACTGACCACAGGTCGACTCCATTCAAGTTTTAGAGTGATCTCACAAGGAAATTGGATGCACCTAAGCTCAATTTGGAGTGTCATAGCAAAGGGGGTGAATACTTATCAAATCAAGAGATTTCAGGTTTTTATTTTAAATTACATGAACAAAAAATTCCAGAAGTTGCATACCACTTTGACATTATAGAGTAAATTTGTGTAGATATGTGACAAAAAAATCCCATATAAATGTATTTTAATTTGAGATTGCAACATCACAAAATGTGACAAAATCCAAGGGGGGGGGGGTGAATACTTTCTGAAGGCACTGTATGTTTCTATGTCACCACAATAACCTCCCTGTACAAGAACCTGAGAGGGAAAAGAAAAATTAAAAAGGACACTATAGCATAGTCAAGAAAGGGGAGGGGCACCCACAGGTGGCCAACCTTATGGACTAGACATTATAAAGGATAGATTAGGCTAAGAAATAGAAGAACTGTTGCAACAGGTTTAAGAAAAGGTCGGTCCTCAAGAGTGGCAGGCTCTCCCTGTCAAAAACACACCAGGTGCGTCCATTGTAATGCCTGCTTTTTGCACTTAGCAGTGAACCCCTTGCGGCAGCCCATCACAAGAGCAAAGAAATATTATGGTAGTAGGTCAAGAATACCGTGTCTCATTATATGCAGATGACACTTTAGTGTACATAAGGAACCCAGTGCAGTTGATGCCACCTTTTCTGGGACTCCCTGAACAGTACAAATGCTTGTGTGGATTCAGGGTGAATGCCTCTAAGAATGAAGCATTGTTAGTTAGTGGCCCAATCACACCCAGCATTAAAAATATTATTCCATAGAAATGGTAATGTCCAGATTTAGATACTTGGGGTCCAAATACCAGTGCAATTAATCACTCTGCATCAGGCAAATTACTCCCCCCACCACAGGTGGTCTTCACTGACTTGAACAAATGGCAGAAGATCCCTATTTTTCCTAGCCACATTGATGCAGTTAAAATTAACACTCTGCTGAGATTTCTATTTTTATTTGCCACATTGCCAACTTAGCTAACAAAGATGGAATGAAAAGAGCTTCAACAAACTCTTAGTAGATTCAGTTGTAACAGTAAAAAACCTAGTATTAAGTGGGAAGTTCTTACCAGACAAGGGGGGGGGGGTGGAGGTATCAGACTTTAGCATTATCATTATGCAGCTCAAATATTTATTTATGTAAGTCTTTGATTACTGGACAAGCACACTAATCTGAGGGACTGTTTTCAGGCACGACCCAGGCCACAAATATGGCACTACCTAGTTACATACAGATCATCAGGAATACAGCAACACAATGAATACAGTACAGTTTACAACATGTTGGAGGAAATCAAAAAGAAAAAAAACACACACTACAGTTTACAGTTTAGTTCACAGCTAAATGAGGCAAAACAAGTTATAAGAGCAGAGTTAGCAATTAAGATGGGCAGGAAAGGTACCATGTTGTTGGAAATTACCCTGGAGAGCATAGGCATTTAGCCTCGTTCAGTAATCAGGCTTTGAGTCAATGTTTGAAAGAGCTGTAGGTATCAACGGACTGGAGTGAAGCAGGGATCCTGTTCCTGAGAGAGGGAGCAACCATAGACAGTGCTCCGCCACCCATTCCAGTGCAGACCTTAGGGATTTCCAAAGGGAGGACCGAGGACATGCATTAGCATCTGGGAGGAGCTCCGGCCTTCAGAAAGATGGCGTAAGGTGATGCATTGCCATTTCTAAGGGTGTTCTCAAGGATACAACCTAGTACATAGTCATAACGACTGGACAGTGAGAGCCATCCTAGTGCCTGATAGAGGTCACAGTGGTGAGAGGAGTAGGGTGCCAACAGTGCGAAACAACAAATGTTATTGTGTACCAAGTTTAGATGTGAGCACAGGGCAGAAGACACATGGGAATATATGGGGGAGCAGCAGTCAATGATAGGGAGCAGGTTGCCTTGGGCAATAGCTAAGTGGGCCTCACTGGTCAGGAATTGTTTTAACCTATATGCAGCCCCAAGCTTTTGGTTAACCCAACAAACAATGGAGTTGACATGATCTGTATAGGAGAGGGAGAGGATGAGAATTATGCCCAAGTATTTAAAATCAGGAACATTCTGCTGCATGGGACCATTGGGTAAAAGTACCGAGAGAGAGGTGCCAGCCTTGGTGGTGCTAGCCAGGCAAGGTTTGGAACCTAGAAGCATTGTTTTTCATTGACCAGTAGCCTATGTGACTGGAACCAGTTAAAGGCCAGGACATAGCTGATGGACAGGGTAGAAGATATGTTTGTCAGGGACTCATCACTGTAGAAGAGGACAAGATCGTCTGCATACAGGAGGGCATCATAGGAGAAGCACCCAAGGGGAGGGAGTTTATAAAGGTAGAGAACAATAGGGCACCAAGAATAGAGCCCTGAGGGATACCCGTAGAGACAGGAAGATCAGGGGAGATGGCAGTACCAATACACACTGACTGGGATCAACCAGAAAGATAACTCTTGAACCATTGCAAGGTCTCTGTGGAGCAGCCAAGTTGGAGGAGAGTAGAATGTAGTAAGGGGTGGCTGACCAGGTCAAAGGACTTGGTCAGGTCCACAAATACAGCACCCGTGGCTTTCCCTTGGTCCATGTTCATGTGGACATGATTGGTAAACTGGGCCAGGACGAATGTGGTGCTGGGGAACTTGTGGAACCCATGCAAAGCAGGTTATATTTCTCAATGTAGTTGGATAGCTGGTGATGGACAATCTTCTCCAGAAGTTTGCTCAAGTGAAGGAGCAGGGAGATTGGCCTATAATTATCCGAGGATAGGGGGTCACCTGTTTTGAAAATAGGCACCATCTTGGCATGCTTCCAGAAGTCTGGCATGGTAAAGGTGGTCAGAGCCAGATTAAAAATGAAGGAGATGGGCTTGGAGATGGCAGGGGAAATGAACTTAAGCATAGTGGGGAAGAGACCATCACTACCAGGGCTGCCTAGGTTGGGGAGACCCTTAAGGAGCTTGGTACAACCTTTAATTGATTAATACAACCTTTAATGGATGTTCTGAGACAAAATAACGAAACGGAGTGTGTTGAGATGGAGAATCTTACTGCTGGTCACATTCCCATCACATAGCACAATGGATGACCATACCCAACTGCCTTAACACAGTGAGCAATCCGTTGCTCAAATCAGCACAAGTACGGACTTGGGCTAAGCTGCTTGTAATTAGACACTGCCCACGCCCTCACTTACCTTTCCTCATATCAATTCCTCCTCAGCAAACTCCTCGGAAGCCAGGACACCACACACAGGGGTGAGAGGGCTCCAACTGTTACCCTCCCCCACCTCTCACCCTGTGGACTTTGAGGATCTACAGGTATTGGAACCATGCCAGTTTGGCATTCATCGCCATTGCTCACCAGCTACCTGAATCTTTTGTTTTTCTGTTGGAACACAGCAACTGATTGTTTTCCACCACTGTTGCTGCCGCACAATAGTATTTCCCTCCCATCTACCCCCTACCACACACACCTGGGCTTGACAGTCGCACTTTATCCCACTCCCAACACAATAACCCCTCCTCCTCCTTGTTACCCTTCACCTGCTCCACCTGTAAACTGCACGATACAATATTTACCGACACCAAGCAACACTTCCCATACTGCATTGCCACATTACCATTCCTAAGCAACTGCTGCACCAATACCCTCCCCCAGCAGGCGCATACTTAATCACAGCACTTACAGACTTGCTTCTGATTTCACCCACACATACTGCCACTGCCAACTCCATATTAATGCATTTGTATTAACCTCTAACTTATTCTGCACTACTGCAGTCAGCATGCAAACATTAGACCGTAAAGCCTCACCACTCACCAGGACCCTCCTTGTTAGGACACTCCTTATATTATTGATATCCCAAGCAGCACAAAATCAGGGACTCACTGATCAAACAAAAAATAGCCGAATCAGCTCCCTTTTAAAATCCATTCCCTGGGAGACAGGAACCAACACCCCCACTACAAGTAAGATACAGACTAACCCTTTCTACTGCATTAAATACCCAAGCCCAAACAGACCCCTGTCTACTAATAGTACACCTCCCGTGACCACCCCAAACCCCCT
The DNA here is from genome assembly GCA_016271365.2 of Neoceratodus forsteri. Classification (NCBI taxonomy): domain Eukaryota; kingdom Metazoa; phylum Chordata; order Ceratodontiformes; family Ceratodontidae; genus Neoceratodus; species Neoceratodus forsteri. The sequence goes on from CM057449.1 coordinate 545,392,405, forward strand.
AGGGGCACCTGCTCACAGCTGCATACCAGAAAACAACAAAGACTTATACACTGGTGGAGATTTCTACATTTACTGCTGCAGATTCTCCTCCTCAAATCAGGTGACATCCACCCCAACCCAGGTCCTCCTTTAGGTGTTAACCCCAGTTAATCCCCCCCCCCAGCCACCCTGAAAATTGCATCCCTGAACATTGGCAGCCTACTACCAAAATTAACACAGTTTGAAGCCTGGGTGAAACAAGTCCAACCAGACATCATCTCTCTTACTGAGGCATGGTTTTCCACAAAAACCCCAGACACCTCTGTCTTCCTACATGGGTACAATTATCTCAGACTTGACTGAATAGGTAAGCGAGGAGGTGGCTGCATAGTCTACCTGCGTAACACATTGCAAGCACTTAAAATCAATCTGGACAACACAGGCAGTGACTGTGAATGCCTAGCAGTGCAACTCCTACTAAGGAATGAGAGAAAAAATCTGATCCTGATGACAGTCTACATTCCACCAGGGAAGCAACATTCTGGTTTAGACTCATTCACTCTGTACTTTAAGCAAGCAAGTAAGAACTGAGAAACAATAGTACTAGGTGACTTTAATATCAACTGGGCTGTGCAACAAAAACAAACTCAGGCTACAAGGACAAAATACACAGTCTGTACCTCACCCAAGCTGTTCCAGAATGTGCACGAACTAACTACAAAGCAGGCACAAAGACCCTCATAGACTGGGTCCCAACCACCCATGCAGAAAGACTAAGTGAGGTGACTGTGCTGCCAGATGTCCTGAGTGACCACTACTCACCCACTGAAAGTAACTGGACTCCCACACTTGCCCATTCAACTCCCAAACTGCCTACAGTAGGATACTCCAAAAAGGAGCACGGAATACATTTAAAGAGCACCTGGCCCAAGTAAACTTGAGCCAGCTGGACTCCACCACTAACACAGACACAGCCCTAGACTACTTTATCACCCAGTTTAATGCCATTTCTGATAAATATGCCCAATTCAGGAAGCAGATCATTAGAGGGAACTCTGCCTAATGGATTACACCATTATTGCTCACCCAAATGAGGGTCAGGGACAACTTATGGCACAAGGCAAAGGAATCTGGAGTGCAAGCCCACTGGCAAGATTACAGGGCAGCAAGGAACACATGCACCCGGAATATTAGACAGGCAAAGGCCAACTTCTGTAAGGAGCAACAAACTAGTTGTTGGGGTAAGTGGAAGGCATTTTGGGACTCCCTAAAGTATCTCCTGGGAAGAAATGATAAATCCTCCCCAACAATGCTCAACACAAATGGATATGTCACGCTGGGCCCCAGTGAGATTGCTAATGCATTTAACAAAGCCTTCACCGACCTCAATGCAGTCCTCCCTCCAGAGGAAGAAATCACAACAGTACCAGCCCATCACCATGGCATCCAGAAGGACCAAACCTAGCCACAATTCTATTTCAAAACTCTCACAGTAAGGGACACTCTCAAATATGTCAAATATGTGCTAAATAAAACCAGGATGGGGAGTGACACACTTGACATGAAATTAGTTGCCCTATCCCTAGATGATCTTGCATTCCCTTTGACCAAACTATTTAACCACTCCCTTAGATATGCAAGGTTCCCTAATGTCTGGAAAAGTGCCCTGGTCACTCCCATCCATAAAAATGGTGATCGTACCGTAGTCTCAAACTACAGACCAATATCCATCCTCTACCCCTCTGTCCAAAGCACCGGAGAGGATGGTATCAGATCAACTCATCACTTACCTCAACCAATACAAGATTCAATGTGTACAACAACATGGGTTCCACAAAGTGCATAGCTCCTCCACTGCCTTTATTGAATATGCCAGTTTTTTACACAAGGCTCTTGATAAGGGACACCTGGTTGGTTCACGATACTATACATAGACCTAACCAATGCCTTTGATATAGTTAATCACACACTGCTGTGAACCAAACTCCACACCTTAGGCCTCTCTGCTGACACCGCACTCTAGATTCAAAACTACCTCACAGGCAGTATCCCAAAAGGTCAAAATTAGTGGGGTGCAATCCAACATCAGAGCCATCAGAACTGGAGTGCCACAAGGCTCTGTCCTGGGACCCCTACTGTTCAACCTCTTCATAAACAACTTGCTTGAAGCATGCCCTAAATTTAGGGTCATACTATATGTGGATGATGCAGTCATCTGTACAAGTAGCCCCTGCCAAGTAGTGCTCCCTCAGGACCTTCAGCACAGCTTTGCATCCCTCAAGAAATGGTTCCTGCAGAACAAGCTTATGCTCAACCTTAAGAAGACCAAGACAATGCTCTTCCCTAATGTGCAGAAGAGGGATAAGATGGTTCCATGCAAAATCTACAACAAAAACAGAGAGCATCTAGAACAGGTAGACTCATTCAAATACTTGGGGGTAACCATTGACCAGACACTTAGATTTGCACCACACGTAGATCAGATAATCTGCAATATTAACAGGAAACTAGGGGCACTCTATAGACAGAGACACAACCTTATGCCAGAAGCCAAAAGAGTAGCAGTCACAAGTTCTATCCTTTCCATAGCAGATTATGGCCTAATAGTATATGGGACTGCCTCTGATACAGTACTAAATAGGGCCCAGTTACTCCTAAACAAAGCCTGCCACTTTGTAACAGGGGCCAACAAATACATGCACACATGCACACTCTACTCCCTCACAAAATGGCTCCCCCTACATGACTGAATTAAGTACCAGATCTGCCTAATGGGTATGAAAGCCCTCATGGGTCTCACCCCCCCCCCGCCTAGAATCTCTCTTAAGGCATGCTCAAAGTCCCTACCCTACCAGAAGCACGACATGTGGTACCCTGGCAGTGCTGTTCAGTAGAACAAGTGACAAATGTCAAACTGGGCCAATTCAAATGGGAGCTACAAAAAATGCTCCTACCTAGCAACAACTGTGACTGCTTCCACCAAAGACCCCCCATTCAGTGACACTTGACACCAGCACCTCAACCTATCACTATGCAATGCACCTCTCTGACCTCCTACTCGTATATTGACTCCCTGTGCTGAAAGGTGCATAAATCTGTCCCCAGACAATGCCCCACAGGGCTGCTACCTATATTCAGTGCTATTGCTACAGTAAAATATTATGCCCCATGAAATGAACCTTTGATTTGTGTACCTTAATGGTATGTCACCAACTTTCTGTTGTTACTGATTATGCGATCTGTGTTGATTTATGTACATTTCAGACATGTTGTAACCCTCTGTGTTTTTTTTTTTTTGATGAGGAACCTTCATAAATGAACATTTTGCTCAAAGGTATGCATCCGAATAATAAATAAATAAATAAATAAATAAATGGACTCGAATGAAATCCACAGTGAAAACCCAGCACTGATGTGGTGCTTCATCACAATGGCATATCTTCCATGCTTTATCCCAGCTACCCTAGATGCGACATAGAGTTGGGAGGGCTACAACTAGTGGCTCATCTATTGACTGGGACAGTGTTTAATGATTTCCAGTACCTGTAAAGGGAATTCCATGCACAAAGGGAAGATATGTTTAGATTTATGCAATTGCAAAGCTTTCTAATTAGAGAGGCAGGGCTAGATTCACAACCTGTTTTGGGACTAAGTCCAACACTGTAACTCCAGTTGCCGACCAAAATCTCCACAGCTTCGGTGATTAATGTTCTCAGCCACTGCAGTTGCGGAAGCTGTTCTGGCTGGTCCCACTGGTCGAAACAGTTGTCTGCAGCTGAAGGGATTTTCCAGGCAAAACCATCTGCAAGCTACCATAAATTGTGGAGCCGGTCGTAATCTGGCTCCACCTTTGTGAATACCCGCAGTTGCTGGAAAACTGAAAAACTGTGGATCTGCATGGCAATACACTACTTGCGCAGTTTTTCTCAAGAGCTGTGGGAGTTTGTGAAGTTTTGTGAATCTAGCCTGATGTCCATAATGCTTTAAAGAACCCTCCCCCACAGACACTGCTATATGTATGGGAGGCTAGACACACACAGGCCCTAAACCACACCAGATCTCCCAACTGTATCACATGATGTTGCAAAATGTGGGATTGGCTGCAGTAGCAGTGATACAGACCAGATGGGAACAAGAGAGTAATTTCCAGCTCTTACCCAAACAATGGGATCAAGTTTGGTCCAACATGTACAAAACCATGGCAGCTTCCTTGTGGAGGGAGTTTAAGTGGAAAATTGTGGCACACTTTTTCCTCACCTCCACTATATCAGAACATTTTTCAAATACCAACACAAAGCTTTGCTGGAGACAGTGTGGCAAAACAGGCTCTCCTCATCTTTATTTACAGACGCTGCTCCAGGTTGGGCCAATGCTGGAGCTGCCCTCCCCACCCTGAATTCCAGAACCTAGTCCTGACACTCCCCTCCCCAAAGAAGCACACACGGGAGTCAAGAAACAGTTGTTTCTTCTCCTGTCTGCTGCAGCATTGAAAACAATCACAAGGAGATGGCTTGCCCCAGTCCTCCCAGAGGTTACAGAGATAATCAGTATTTGTGACCAGATTAGAGACATGAACACCTCTCTTAAGAGTCAAAAAAGAGAAATTTAAACTCAAGATGGCATTCCTTTTTTGAGTATAAAGAAAAAAAAGCAGAAGGAACTCTCTCATTACAGCATCTCTTATAAAAACACATACATTTCAGGCACTGGCTAGAGTTGCAGTGGTCACATTACATTTAATTGTATTCCACTTCAAGAGGTATTTCTACTGGGCAATCAGAGTATTATAACTACCATAAGCCATTACAGCATTATAACTACCATAAACCATTACTAAAGCATGGCATAGTTACATGATGTAGTGAATGTTCCACATCTCTGACAGTTATGTTATACATAGTTTTCTAAGTATTAGTTTTGTTGCCTTAAGTGGATACTCTGGCTAATAGGCACTAGACCAGAGTAAATGGTTAATTTACATTTCAGACATACGTGTGAAACTCTTGTCTGTGACAGGCCCAGAGAGATGCCATATCTTTAAATGGTTTGACAACTTACTAAAAATATAACCCCTTTTGCCAGGCAAAGTGATCTTATGCATCTGATAAATGTAAAAAGGTTTTACTGTACATGTATTTTAACAGAATGTAATTGGATATGACTGTGAACCCTTGTACAAGCCTACATGTACTGTATAATGGTGCTTTTGTATGCTACATGTTCAATAAACAAAGTTTTAAAAAATTAAAATATAGCTTCACAGTTACATGGCTTCAGGGATGAAACTTTCAAATAAATCCCCAAGCCTCTGATGGATGACACTTTCAAATGTGCAGTAATCAGATCATCACTACAAACCAAAGCCATGCCACAAGCACAAGAACATGTGATGCCAACATGGTGCCAGTATTGCCCAGCTGGCTATCGCAGATTGCATTCACCACTGAGGCCACACTCCTTCCACTAATCTTACATTGCTCTCATTCCAACATCATCTGGATCACAGCAGCCATACCATGACTGTGGCTCTTACCTGAAAACAAAACAGCTGTTCACTCCTGAACCACATTGCAAAAGCTACCTCCACTAGCCACTGACCTGGGCAAGGATGCCTTTCAGATTCTCAAACCCTTGAGCAGTAATCCAGTGAAGAGATCCTAGTAAACAGGAAAATCTCTGAGAAGGTGGCAAGATAAACACAGTTACTGCTTTCTTGTAACAAAAAAAGTACCATCAATAAAATGCCCCTACCAATAATGCATTGCAGGCTGCAGGACTCAAACTCATTTGCATGGACTGCATCAAAATAAAACACTTTGTATGGAACTAGCTTATTATTTTCTTGACTTTCTATGTTGTCTGATAATCAGAACCTAAAAAATGCTAAAATCAAGGACAAGTTCTAAACATAGAAATAAAATGGTGGTCATATTTCCTGTTGGCTCCCAAACCAAAAGGGACTTTCCCCTTGTTTATAGGGTTCTCAGGAAGAACTAGTACAGTATAATCATCATGGACTGGATTTTCAAATGGTGTCGAATGTCATAAGCCCAGAGTGTGCTGAGGATATAGCGCAAGGAGCTTGTGGCATTCTCCTGGCTGGCAACTGGAATTTTCTATCCCATGCACCGATTGCCACAATTAAGACCAGCTTTTTGCTGGTCTAGCTTGCAACAGTCCTGGGTATTCTGATAAACAACATTGGTAATTAAGAATAAATGACACTGCTTCACAAAACAGAGGTGCACTGCAACCCTTCTTCCCCCTTTCCACTAAACTGTGAGAGAAGCACAGAGTCAAGAGGTCAAGAGGTCAGCAGGACAGCAGAGAAATGTGAAAAAAGTGCTACCCTACCATCCATTGCTTTACATCTGAGGAATTCAGAAAAGGGACAGAGGGACAATACTGGTTATCATAAAGGTTGTAATAATGCTCTTATGATACTAAAAAATAAAGAATACACTGGCATTATAGCAGAGACACATGCATGCAGTAAATCCATTAAACTCAACTCCATAGTATACAGTTGCCAGCTCTAGTGAGTATATGGTAGTTCCCCAGTGAGGCCTATTTTTCTAAACATGGTAGTTATCTTAATTCACTCTTATAATGATTAATTAAGAAATTACAGAATATGTATGAACATATTAAAAGCCAGCAGAATAAAGCCCAAAGAGGTCTACTGAGTCTACTTGATGTGGAGCTTAAGCACATATGCTACATGTTACTCTGCACCTCCCTTTTGACCCTAACCTTCCTCTTGAATCTATCCTACCCTCTTTTAAACCCCTCAACTGAACTATGATTTACTACCCCCTCTGGGAGTGCATTCCACGTGCTACTACCCTTTCTGTGAAGAAATGCATTCTGGCCTCCTTTCTGTACCTCTCCTATGCTAATTTGTAGTTGTGCCCTCTGGTGTTTCTGTTCTCACTTCTGCAAAAAAGATGCCCTGCATTGACCTTGTTTATGCCTTTAAGGTATTTGAAGGTCTTGATCATATCTCCTCTCTCTCTACTCTCTTCCAGAGAATACATTTTCAGGTTCATCAGGTGCCGGGGAAGAGGAGTGGGTCGGGGGACTAGTCTGACCTCACTGACCTATGGATGGTGCTGTAACTTGGGCTATTTCTTGCAGATTTTATTTTTTTTTTCATTAGGGAGCTGCAGCCAAACAAAACTGCAGGCAGGGGCACAATGAGCATACGGGGAGAGGAGCGGCAGTGAGAGTTGGTTCTGGACTGTATTTAACTGACTTGTTATGCATATAAACTAATTATTCTCTTCTTTTTACAGTGACTTGGAGGGCATTCCAACTAAATATTTTATACTTTTTACAGCGGCATTGATGAGATTGGTTTGGGAGCCTGGGGCTAGAGCAAGGGAGCCAATTAGCTGAGAAAGAAAGAGCACCAAACTTAACAAAGGGACTGGAGGACTTTAAATAGTCAGGTCCCATACTTCACAATCAGAGCTTTTTACATAGACGCCAGGGAAGAGAAGCGGGTTGGGGGACAAGTCCAACCTCACTGACCTTCAGACAGTGCTGTAATATGGTCTGTTTCTTGCAGATTTTATATTTTGTTTCAGCAGGGAGCTGCAGCAGAGTAGAACTGCAGGCAGGAGTGCAACAAGTGGACAGAGAGAGGAGCAGCAGTGACAGCTGGTGCTGGACTGTGTTTAGCTGACTAGGGGTGCATGTAAACTAATTATTCTCTATTTTTTATAGTGACTTGGAGGGCATTTAAACAAAATATTCCATACTTTTTACAGTGGAAGTGAGAAGATTGGTTCAGGAGCTGGGGTTTAACTCCCAACTACCCATCCCCATCCCTCCCACCCCAGGGTCATCTGCCTTTATAGGCAACCAGCGGCAGATAACTCCCTTAGGATAAGGGAAATTGGGCAAAGAACAGTTTAAGAAGCCATTCAGTTACATCAAGGCCAGTTCAGGGCTTATAGCTTTCAGCAGTACAAATCAGAACCAGTAATCAGTAGGAGGCTGTGAAGAGAGAGACAGAGGGGATGAGGGGGAAGAAGAAAAAAAAAATCTGCTATAGCAGCAGGAGAGTTTTCATAGGATTGAAGGAGTGGACATTGACAGAACAGAGAAGGAAGATGCATGGAGTGGTGCAGTGCAGTGGGTGTGGGGCAGCAGTATTCAGGAGAACGTTCTGGGTACTGTGGTGCTGCCCCACGTGCAGGCATCTCTCTGGGCTGAGGGTAGAGGTGGCCAGTCTCTGGGCCGAGCTGACAGAAGAACTGTCTGCCTCTGCCCCCACCCAGAGGCCACCATGTCTGCAGTCACTACTGCAATGGAAGCCCCGGCAGAGGGCTGGCTGGACTATGGTGGGCTTGGTGAAGTTGAGGGAGGAGAGTTAGAGGCACATCCCCCATCTGGTCCAACTCAAAAACTCCTATGCGATCCTGGAGAAGCGGGCAAGCCCCACAAGTGAACCTGAGGTTGTGACCATGGAGGAAGAGTGGGTCCTCCAGGAGGGAGACCAAGGGACGAGAGGTAGAGGACCCTAAAGGAAGAGGAAGCTACTCCTAGTGGGGGACTCAATAGTCTGGGGACTGGATCTAGGCACAGGTAAAAGGGTGGAGGGGGAGGTCAGGTTCCTTCCAGAAGGCACAGCTTGGAGGGAAGGGTGGTGAATCCAGAGGATTGCCACAGCGGTAGCCAGGAGAGGGGGGCTGGAAGTCATTGTCTACCCGGGGACAAATGACCTAGCCAAGGAAGAGGAGAGAGTAGAACAGGTGTAGGGGGATTTCAAAGAATTGGGGAGGCACCTTGGGCAGGTAGCAGAATCCGTAACATTCTCAGAGGTGCTGACAGTCCACGGCAGGGGGGAGCTAAGAATCTCCGCATCAGATAATTCAACACTTGGTTGAAGGGCTGGTGCATTGAAAAGAGTTTTGGCTTCATTGGGGACTGGGGACTCACCTTGAGTGATGTGGGCCTGTACAAGGGGGAAGGCCAGCATCTGTTCATAGAGGGGACTGCGATCCTCAATGAAAAGTTTAAATGCTTCCTTGGCAAGCATTTAAACTAGCTAAGGGGGGCAGTTTGGAGCAGGGAGACTCAAGTAGCTCACCCCCACAGGTTAGAGATGCTCGTAGGGAGGATCAAGAGGAAAAGAGGCTAACAAATATTACTGTGCTCAAAGGAGGTATGGTGGAGGAAGGGAGGCAGCAAAAGAAAACAACCAGAGTCAGAAAGAGGGGACAGGAAGACAATAGCAGAATTACAAGGGGAGCAGACAGTGAAGCATGGTCAGCCATGTATGCAAATGCCCACAGTCTGGGAAGTAAGATATCAGATCTGACAGCCTTGCTGGTGGAGACAAACCTGGATGTAGTGGCAATCACAAAGATGTGGTACACTGGAATCCATGACTGGGAGGTGAACATACTTGGGTATGCTCTATTCAGGAGGGATAGGGAAGGGAAAAAGGAGGGGTCCTTTATGTCAGGAAAGGTGTTAAAATAACAGAGATTCAGGGTAGACAGGGGGAGGCTGAGGTATTGAGGGCCACACTTGAGCCAGGCAATGACACAGCAGTTTAAACAGGAGTAATTTACAGGACTCCAGCACAGGGGGAGAAGCTAGATAGGGCAATAGTGGAGGAAATAGAAGAGATGGCAGCAAAGTGGGAGATACTACTGATGGGCGATTTTAACATGCCAGATGTGGACTGGATCATCCCGGTGGCAGCCTCAGCTAGGAGCAGAGACATCATAGAAGCCTTGCAGGTGGCAGGAGTCAGGCAGTTGGTGCAGAAGCCCACCAGGGACAAGTCAGTTCTTGACCTGGTACTGACCAATGGGGACAGGATTGTGAATGTCCAGGTAGATGGTCACCTAGGGTACAGTGACCACCATACAGTGTGGCTTAAGATAGATACAGCTTCACAGGTGAGCCACACAAAGACGCTGGTCCTGGATTTCAGGAGGGTGGATTTTGTAAGGATGGGGTGGGGTCAAAGAAGCCCTGGCAAGTAAGGATCCAGGGAGAGGGACTGAGAAGCAGTGGGCACACCTAAAAGGAGCCATAGTGGTGATGACAGATCAGTGCATTAGGCTTAGAAAGAAGGGAAAAAGAAGGAGCAAACCACTATGGTTCTCTAGGGAGGTGGCAGGGAACATCAATGACAAAAAGGTGGCTTTCAGAAAATCCCAGGAGTCACAGAGGGATGAGGATAGGGTGGTGTACCTAGACAGGCAGAGGGAAGCAGGACGGACAGGAAGTAGAGCAAAGGTGAAGACAGAGGAAGAATCATCACAGACGATAAAGAAAGGGGACAAAACCTTTTATAGGTACATCAGCGAAAGAAGGATCAGCAAAAGAAGGAAGGCCAAGGGAGGAATTGTATGACTCAGAGGGGAGAGATGTGTGTGTGGAGGAGGACCTAGATAAAGCATCTGTACTGAATGAATACTTCTGCTTGGTATTTGCTAAGGAGGGGGAGGGACAGGGACCACAACTGGACAACAGAAACTGGGGTGGGGTGGAGGGAGGTAAACACCAGCCCATTTACAGAACAGAGTCCTGGAGAAACTTACAAAACTAAGCAATCACTCAATCAATTCTTTATTTATAAAATACTATTCCAAAAGCATGATTATAGCATTGTACATATACTGTATATAAAATGAATTAAACATATGAAACAATGAAATAGTACCCCACATTAAAATCACAGCTGTAAGTCAAATCAATCAATTAGGAAAAGCCAGGGTTAATAAATGAGTTATAAAAAGGGCATATTTAAAACTCTCGACAGTCGGGCACTCTCTAATCCAAAGAGGTAGAGAATTCCGCAGGGTTGGTGCAGCAAAACGCAAATGAATGGGCACTAGAGGTTTTCAAATGGACTCTGGCAATCTCTAGCAATACTTTGTTGGTGGACTGGAGTGAATGGAAGGGGCAATAGGTGCGAAGGAGATCTTGCAGGTAGCATGTTCCCTGCCCATGTAGGGCTTTATAGGTCAGTAACCCGACCTTGAAGTTGATCTGCCAATATATGGGCAGCCAGTGCAGCTCACAGAACACAGGCATGACATGGCTAGATCTTAATAATTCAGTCAACAACAAGGCTGCCGTGTTCTGCACCAGCTGCAATAGGCTGATATCAGCCCCCAGTAGTCCCATGTACAGGGCATTACAGTAGTCAAGGTGGGAGGTCACAAAGGCATGGACCAATGTTGGAAGATCGTCGGGGGGACCAGGTGCTTAATCCGGGCAATGTTCCTCAGATAGTAAAATGAGGATTTAATAACAGTAGACACCTGAGAATTTATAGTCAGGCCACTGTCAAACACCACACCCAGATTTCGTGCCAGATCTGAGGTAAGCAGCTGGTCCCCTTCAAGCCAAAGCCTGGAGGGAAGACCAGCCGGCAACCTCAGACCCTAATGATCAGGGTCCACAACCAGCATTTTGGTTTTGCCCGAATTCAACTTCAGCCATTTGGCACTCATCCAGTCCTGAATCTCAGAGAGGCAGTCATTAAAAACCGAGACCACATCACTCTGACTGGGCTCAAAGGAGATGTTGAGCTGAGTATCATCTGCATAGCAGTGAAAACTCAGCCCATACTGCCTAATAATGTCCCTTAACATCAGCATATACATGGCGAACAACATGGGGGACAGCACAGAACCCTGCAGAACCCCACATGACAGGGGAAGAGGGGACGAGGAATACATTCCTGACACCACTCTCTGCGTCCTGACCGTGAGGAATGATCAAAACCATCTGAGGACTTAACAAGTCAGTCCACAGAGTATCTGCAGGCATTCCAGTAGGCCCCCATGGTCCACTGTGTTGAATGCTGCAGAGAGATCAAGAAGAACCAAGATGAAATGGCTCTTCTGATCTCTCACTATCAGATCATTAAGTACCCGGACAAGGGCAGTCTCGGTACTATGCCTCTTCCTGAACCCGAACTGGAGAGGATCCTAAACATCATGAGAAATTAAATGGCCATTCAGTTGTGTTGCAACCACCTTCTCAATAGCCTTGCCCACAAAGGGCAGGTTAGAGATGGGTCTGTAGTTGGCTAAGCAGTCTGAGTAAAGGGAGTTTTTTTTCAGGAGGGGAGTTACTACTGCCTTCTTCAGAGGGTCTGGAAACACCTCTGAATCCAGTAAACTCCAGACAATCCTATCCCAGACCAGGCTGGTGACCTCAACACACCCCATAAGGAGGCGGGTTGGGCCTGGGTTCAAACTACAACTGGCTGAGCACATACCCTGGGTGACCAACACAATGTCCATGATCGCCAGCCGGCTGAAGTCAGACCAGGCAAACCTTGAGCCAGTGACCTCCTGCAGACCACTGCCACACCCTGTAGAGGGTGCTGAATGTATCTTGGATCTGATAGTAGCAACCTTATCAGTGAAGAATCGAACAAATTCTTCGCACTTAACCTGCAAAAATGCTCTCCGTGCCTGAAGACAGGCTGGATTGCACAGACTGTCAACAGTTTGAAAGAGCTGAGCAGGTCGATTCCTCACTGCTGCAATCTCTTTGGACAGAAATTCTGCCTTCTTACAAGAGATTGCAGATTGATTGTCCTTGTAGTGGGCCATCAATCTAAGTTTGTCACTAGCCAGGCCCGATTTCTGCCAGCACCATTCCAACCTTTGACCCCTATGCCTCAACTCCTTTAAAGTCCCATCAAACCAAGGGGACTTTGGGTGAAGAGTGAGGGGTCAAACATGGACAGGAGCCAGGGAATCGAGTGCCGCTGAGAATGCCTTATTATAGGCTAGTACCAGCTCCCCCAGTTCCCCGCTTACACTTAGCAGACCTGAAAGGTTCAGCACCGCCATAAGACTATCTGCAATAAACCCATCATGGGGTGGTACCAGACCATTTCCAAAGGAGCAGATATTTTGGGGAGCCTCAAACCTGAACCCTCTAGTATGATGGTCTGACCATCTGACTGGCTCCATCACCAAGTCAGAGAACTCCATCCCTAGAAGGAAGACCAGGTCCAATGAGTGTCCATGATTATGGGTAGCAGAGGTAATCACCTGTGTCAGGCCCAACAAATTCATCAGGAGTGGTTCTGGAGAACTGGAGGCTACCTACTTCCTCCCTGTTCCCTCTCTTATGAATAGGGACTACATGTGCCCACCTCCAGTCCTCTAGAACCACCCCTGAGTTGAGCAACTCACTAAACAGGGCTGCTAGTGGTGCTGCTAGTTCCTTTCAAAGTTCCATTAGTATCCTGGGGTGTATACCATCTGATCCCATCGCTTTGTCCTCCCTTTGTCCTTCAACAGTCAGGTGCTACTCTCCTACCAGACTCAGGGACCTCTGTTCCTTTGACTGTCCTCCTCTGCCCACCAAAGTTTATGGGCATTGCTGGGCATTGGGGATAGCCAGGGGGAGGAGAAGTTGGCAAACTATTGGATATGGGCCTGGTGAGGTGTCGGAGTGGAGTGGGCAGATTAGGGTAGTGAGGATGGAGAGACACCCTGGGGCAAAATGGGCCCAGGAAAGGGGTCCACCCTGCCTTGGTTCCCATACCCAAGGGTTCTGCCTCGAGTGGGCTGATAACTCGGTTGACCTTGGTGACCTATCCTACTCGGGCAATATTATGCAATGCAAGGTCTATTAATAACAAGACAACAATTATCGCTGATCTTGCTGGGTCAACTGACCTGGCTTGCATCACTGGGACCTGGTGGATGAGAATGTTGGCCCAATCTTCCAGCTAGGTACTCACCCGAGAGAGGATCTTGGGGGCAGGGGGTTGTTGCCATCTGTTTTAAAATGGATCTGAACCTTGCAGGCATACCTATGGGAACAATCAGATACTTTGAGTGTATCCTGGGTGCAGGTGCAGGTTGCAGGATACTTCTCATCTACCGTCCACCTAGGGATGGGAGAGAGTTCCTACAGGAAGTAGCAGACTTCATTGTTGACCAGCCTCACCTCAGTAGTGGGCAAAATTATGGAAGTGCTACTTAAAGGGATACATTCATGTAAAGAGATAGACATAGTTTGAAAGCCTATGAAAAGCTCTTTCAAATGAGGTATTGGGCTAATCTGTAGCTGGAAGCAGTCTAGAGATACAGATGACTGAATCTGTTCAAAATTAATACTACATTACAGCCATTTTTAGAACCTTGTGATGTCAGTGATGAAAAAGCTGTGCTTTACTCAATACAGTTAGGCACAGCTTGTTCCTCAGCGACATCATAATGTTCTAAAAATGGCTGAAATGTAGTTTTAACATTGCACAGACTCAATCATCTATATCTCTGGAGGGCTTCTGGCTACAGATGAGCCGGTACCTCATTTGAAAGTTATTCATGGGCTATCAGACTGTGATGGCCACTGGGCATGAATGTGTCCCTTTAAGAAGAGGCTTGTGGAACACTTGTACTCCAGCAGAGCACAGGATCTGAGGCAGCATGGATTCACAGCAGGAAGGTCATGTCGAACAAACCTGATAGACTTCTTTGACTGGGTGATGAAGGAGGTGGATCGGGGGAGCAGTGGATATCACCTACCCCGATTTCAGTAAGGCCTTTGACACCGTGCCACACAGAAGGCTGGTAAACAAGCTGGGTAGCCTGGGGATGGGCCACAAAGGGGAGAATTGGGTTAGAAATTGGCTGAGGGACAGGAAGCAGGGGGTGGTAGAAAATGGGATTACATCAGAAGAAAGGAGGATGACCAATTGGGTGCCTCAAGGATTGGGCCTGGGGCCAGTCCTTTTCAGTGTCTTTATTAGTGACATTTTGGAAGGGCTGGAGGGGAAGGTAGGCCTATTTATGGATGACACCAAGATCTGTAACAGGGTAGATACTCCAGAGGGGGATAGAAAGAATGAGGAGGGACCTAGATAAGCTGGAATGATGGTCCAAAATGTGGCAATTAAAGTTAAATGCAAAGACGTACAAAATCATGCACCTGGGGGGCAGAAACCCTGCAGAGAGATACAGGATGGAGGGGGAAACTGCTAATAGTCATGAGGGAAGAAAAGGATCTAGGAATAATAATCTCAGATGACTTAAAGGTGGCCAAACAATATAACAAGGCTGTAAGGAGGACCAATGGGATGTTTGGGTGCATAGGAAGGGGTATTACTAGCAGAAGAAGGGAAGTGGTGATGCCACTGTACAAAATGCTGGTGAGGCCTCATCTGGAGTATGGACTACAGTTCTGGAGGCTGCATCTTTGTAAAGATGTGAACAGGGTGGAGACGGTCCAGGGAAGGGCAACTAAGATAGTAAGGGGCTTGCACCAGAAGACATATGAGGAGAGACTGAAGGACCTCAATTTGTATACACTGGAGGAGAGGAGGAAGTTAGGGGGGATATGATTGAAACCTTCAAGTATCTTTTGGGCTTGAACAAAGTTCAGTCAGAGGGCATATTTTAGTATAGGAGATGTATAAGAATGAGGGGGCACGATATGAGATCAGAGGGGGACAGGATAAGGGGGAATGTAAGGAGGTTCTTCTTCACAGAATGGGTAGTGGATGCATAGAATAGCCTACTCCAGGAGGTGGTGGGAGCTAGCACAATGAAGGTTTCAAACATGCATGAGATAGGCACACAGGAACCCTGGTGGTAGAAAAGAGAGCTGAAAGTCAATACCCAAGAAGGGTCAGCAGCTGCTGATGCAGGCAGGGATTAAGGGCAGACTACTATAAGTGAGCCTAGTGGTCCTTAGCTGCCGTCATCTACTATGTTAATATGTTACATCAGTCTCTGTTCATAAAGGATTATCTTCTTGCCCTTGAACCATCTTGATAGACCTTCTCTGTACTGCCTTCATCTGGTTTATGTATTTCCTAAAGTGGGGGCTTCAGTACTGCACACAGTACTCTAGATGTGGATGCACCATGGATCGTGAACCCCCTTGATATGCAACCCAGCATCCTGTTCACCTTTCCCACCACCTTTTTGCATTGCGTTGATAATTTCAGGTTGCTTATAACTGCTGTCCCCAGGTCTTTCTCCTCCTCTGAGATAGTGACCTTTACCCATACAAATCTGTACTCGGTCTGTGGGTTCTTATGTCTTATGTGATCATCTTGCACTTTTTAGCATTGAACCCAAATCACAAGATTCCAGACCATCCCTCCAAACTCATTAGGTCCTCTCTCAGGTCTCTTATACCCTCTGCAGTGTCCACCCTCCCTCAGAACTTGGTATTGTCCATGAAAATACACATCTTGCCTTTGATGCTGTCCCCAATGTCATTTATAAACACATTGAATAGGACAAGACCAAGCACAAATCCCAGTAGAACCCCAGTAGTAACTTCTCATATCCTGGAATGCCCCCCCCCACAACCACCCACTTCATTCCACCCCTACCAATTTGGTTAGTTTCTTCCCTGCCCCCAAATCTGCAAGTTTTTTGATAAGCCTCTTGTGGGTGACTGAGTCAAAGATGTTGCTGAAGTCTAGGTATAGCATGTCTACTGCTTTGCCCTTATCAGGTGCCCTAGTGACCAAGTCGAAGAAGCTGATCACATTTTTTGGCATGGCCTTCCTGCCATGAACCCATGCTGCCTGCTATCCTGGAGTCCGTTCGTCTCAACAAACTCAGCCAACTTTTCCTTTAGGATAGTTTCCATCAGCCTGCCAACAATTGATGTCGAGCTGACTGGACTATACCATAGTATGGTAGAATAGTTGAGATTCAGTCAAAAGTATCTTATTATCTGTACTCCATGCTTGTGTGGTACCAATTTTCAGCATAGGTTATCAGAGCAAATAACATACATTTTGGAAGTGTGTCTTTAACTGACCAATAAGGGGACTGAAAGGGAAAATTAAAGGGGTGTGTTCAACCACTGTGTCTTACATTTACATACTAAGTTACATACTAAGAGAAATAGATGTACAGAAGGCTGTAGCCCATATAAGTACATATCCAGATCCTGGAACTTGTTTATACCTTATTTAATAAGAATTTATCAAGGTTGGTTTTAAAGGTTTCTATATTCAAAGTATTGAATTTTGTTTTTGGTAGTCCATTGCACTATTTACATCAAGGATAAATTCCCTGTCTCCATAATTGACTCAACCTCTGTCCCAAAAGAATTTGAAAGCTTGTCATTAAAGATTGAAATTGCCACCGGTGTCTCATTATGTATAATAGGAAGCTACAGACCCCCATCAGCCGGACTACAGTTGTTAAAACATCTCAAAAATATCCTAGGTTCGGCATCTTCAGAGTGTATCATACTAGGGGACTTCAACGTAGACTGGCTCTCCAGTGCATCCACCCCACTTAAAATGTTCTGTGATTCCCTTGGGTTGTCACAGCTAATAAACCAATCTACTCAACCTAACAAGCTCAACCCTAATAACAGTACTCTCTTGGATATCATTTTAGTTAACAAACCCCATTTAGTCTCCCATGCTGGCATCTTTTTCTCTGATATTAGTGACCATTGCTTCATCGCGTGTGTAAGATCCACTCTTAAATCCACAACTGTACCAAAATTCTCCTTTAAAAGGTGCATACACAACTTTGATCTCCATGGGTATATATCAGACCTAAGAGACTCCATGAGATGGCAGGACTTCTATCTAGCCAAGTCCCTGACTATGGCTTATGATATTTTCTCAGAAATTGTGCTAGGGGCTCTCAACAAGTATGCTCCCATAGTAAAAGTTTGTGCCAGAAACAAATCCTGTTGGTGGTTTACAGAAGACCTGAAAGATGCTTTGCAGAGTAGAGAGGTACTCTGGAGATCTGCTAGGAAAACTAATAAATGACTGGAATTCTTTCCGGAGGGCAAGGAATCTCTGTACCAAAATGGTCAGAGAAGCCAAAGCTAATTTCTACCGCTCTCAGCTAGACAGCTCCTCAAGAAATGCCTCCAAATTCTGGAGGACTATCAAAGACATTGAATGTCACACCACTGTAAATTCCCTACCTACTAAATTATTGATCGACAATACTGTCATCTCCGACAGACCGTTTATCCTCGATGCTCTCAATAATCATTTTGCCACTGCAGGGCTAGCCATTGACTCTTCTCCCGTGAATATCCTCTGCCAACAACTCAGATTGGATACACAAGGAAAACCCATCCCCAGTCCATCCTTCTCTCTGCAGCCTACCTCCCTGAAAGAAGTTGAAGATCTTCTCCTTCAGCTGGACACTAGGAAAAGTGCTGGGGCCGACCTCATTGACCCGTACTTCTTAAAGGTCGGCTACCATGTCCTCGCAGTCCCAATTACTCATCTCTTCAACTTATCCTTGTTCCAGGGTGACCTACCGACCTTTTGGAAAAATGTACTTGTGGTCCCTTTGTTTAAGTCAGGAGATCCTACTGACCTCAATAACTACATGCAATCTCCCTACTTCCAATCCTGTCAAAGATGCTGGAGAAAATAGTGAGCACCTAGCTTCGGAAGTACCTGGAATCAGAAAAATTGCTCAAACCCTTACAATCCAGTTTTAGAGCACAGCACAGTACAATCTCTGCTCTAGCCAAGGTGACAAATGACTGGCAGCTTGAATTAGACAAAACAAACTTTGCGCAGTTTTCTTGGACCTAAGCAAGGCATTCGATACTGTCGATCACAGACTGCTTCTGTTGTCCCTCCAGAACATTGGTTTGGATTCCTTGTCCCTTAAATGGTTCTCCAACTACCTCTCAGGATGACTTCAACAAGTAAAGGCCAAAGGGGAAGTTTCTGCACCAAAACCCCTATTGAGGGGTGTACCGCAAGGTTCCATTCTTGGTCCCTTGCTCTTCACCATTCATATTAACAACGTAGATGCCCCCATCAAAGAAGCACAAATACACCTATTTGTGGATGATATGGTACTCTATGCTAGTAGCCCCACACCTGAAGCAGCCTGTAAAGCCCTTCAAAATGAAATTTAATCTGCTGCAACATCAGCTTATAAACCATAAACTGCTCTTAAATGCAAAAAAAAAACAACAAAGCAATGTTTCTCTTGCCCCTTCAAAATGCAATAAATTCTGCAATTGCTGGGACACTCCCGCAGGTCACTACCATTCTAGGTGAGCAGTTGGACTATGTACCAAAGTTCAAGTACCTGGGGGTCTGGTTAGACCATAGACTTACTTTCACAGATCACTTAGAAGAACTGGCAAAGAAACTTAGACAAAGACTTGGTCTGTTCTTTAGGATTAATAATCTCCTCACAAGAGACGCTAAACTAAAATTGGTTCAAACTACCTTTCTTTCCCTATTGGATTACGCAGACTTTCTATATAGTCAGGGACCTGCAGGTACCCTAGCCAAACTTCGATACGCTTTATCACAGAGTCATAAGATTTATCACAGGTCTTCCATACTCAACCCACCACTGTGCATTGTACATGACAGTGGGATGGTCATCCCTTGCTTACAGATGGCAAAAAAATGCTGCGGTTTGGACATACAAAGCTATCTCAGATAAACTGTCCCAGTATATCTCTGTTTACCTTAGTGCACTCTGGGGGAGTATGCCCTGAGAAGCACCTCATATATCTACCTTTATGTTTACAAAGCAAAATCTCGCATTGGCAGAGCAGCCATCAGCTTTGTGCTCCCTCAACTGTGGAACAAGCTGCAAAAAACTTTGAAATTAACTCACCCCATCAGCCTAGCAGCTTTTAAATTTCTATATCTACATCATAATAAGAGTCCTGTGCCTGTCTACCCTAAATAGTGACTCCTATAAGTCCAAGCACACTCTAATTACTACTGTTAAAGACTGATCACATCTATAATCGACTCTTCCCTCTCCCCTTTTTCTACCCCCATATCTGTCCCTTCCACATTCCTTTGACCCCGGTTCCAGCTCTAAATTCTCCATACTGTATCACTATATATCTTTTTATATTAGGTTTTATTTGTGCTCGGTGCACCTGATATGTATATTTCTTTATTTTTATGAAAAATTGTGTCCTACCCAAAACTAGCTGTATCTTCTGTTCCAAACATATACAACCGTCAATGCTACCTGCTGATACTTTGTATATACTGTATTATTGTGTCTTACTTTATTTGTATTATTACTATTTTCTTGTGTGTTGCATCCCATGTATATTGTCCCTTGTTCCTTGTTAACAAACCCAGGTCCACCTCGAAAATGAGCTTGCTCAACAGTGATCGTCTGGTTAAATAAAGACTTTGATTGATTGATTGATTCCAAATTGGTATAATTCTCTGGGTGAAAAAATAGCGTCTATGGTCTAGTTTGGGGTATGTTAGGGTAAGCTGACATTTATGACTTCTGTGATTACGTTCTCTTATATTAAAGGTCATTCCCAGCTGTGTCATAAGCTCCTTATCATTAACAATCTTAAATATCAGGAGTGTATCTCCTCTTGTCCTCCTCATTTCCAAAGTATATAAATTCAAATCTGCAAGCTGTTCCTCATAGCTTTTATGTTGCAGCCCATCTATCATCCTGGTCTATTCTCTGCACCCCCTTCAATGCGTTAATGTCTCGCCTAAGATATGGACTCCATAATGGGAAACAATAATCCAGGTGGGGATGCACATAGGCTCTGTATAGCGGGATGACACACTCTTTACTTTTAGACACAAAAGATCTTTTTATGCATCCAATTATTTTATTAGTTTTTTTCCTAATATGGTTCATATGTGAGCTGAAAGTAAAGTTTTCATTAATAATAATTCCCAGATCTTTTTCTTCCTTTAATGATATCAGTTTGGTATTATTCAGTACAAAATCAACATTGGGATTATTATCTCCTAAATGCATAATTACACATTTTTTTGTATTAAAAAACATATCATTATTATTTGCCCAAATCTCAAGTTTATGGAGATCTTTGGAAAATTCCACTATAACATCAGGTGTTCTCACCCTGGCTACAATTTTAGTATCATCTGCAAATTTGATAGCCAGATTCTTTAGGTTTGTTGTCATATCTGAAACAAAAATATTGAATAGAGTAGGTCCCAAGACAGATCCCTGCGGCACCCCACTAGTAATGGTACCTGTGGTGGAGGTATAACCTCTTATCCGTACCACCTGCATACATTTACTTAACCAACCACAAACCCAATTAATCAGTACTGGATGTATCCCAAATATTGTCATTTTATTTATCAGGGTTTTGTGTGGCACCTTATCGAATGCCTTGCATAAATCCAGATAAACAATATCCACTGGTTCTTTATTATAAAGTAAGCTGCTTACTCTTTCATAAAATACCAAATTACTGGTTATGCAAGATCTTTTACTAGTAAATCCGTGCTGGTTCTTATCCACGAGATGTTTGTAAGCTATTTCTTCTTCTAATCTAAATTTAAGAATTCTCTCAAGCAGTTTGCCCAGGATACTAGTCAGGCTAATGGGCCTGTAGTTAGATAATTCACCTTTAATACCATTTTTGAATATGGGTGTTACTACTGCAATCTTCCAGTCACTTGGAACTATTCTAGTTTTTAAAGTCATATTAAACAGTTTATATAAGGGTCCAATCAGCCAAGAAGACATTTCTTTCAATAACCTTGGATGAAGGTTGTCAGGTCCAGGAGATTTATTTATGTTGATTGATTCCAATTTCTGTTTTATCTCCAGTCTAGTCATTTCGAATATCTTATGTCCTATTGTATTGTTACTGTTTACCTTACTAGTATTATGTTCAATGCTTATTATTGGGTTAAAGGTAGAGCAAAAATAATTATTAAATTCTTGGGCCATTTCTTGTGGTATTTGTAATATCTTATCTTCACTAACCAGAGGCCCAATAGTTTTAGTGGTTTGTTTCTTGTTGTTTACATAGGAGTTAAATCTCCCCCCCCCCATCGTTAATGTGAACCAACTTAAATTCCAATTGTTTTTTAGCCTTTCTTATTGCATTCTTACATTTATTTAATGCTATCCTATACTTAGTGTTGTTGTAATCATTATTACATCTTGTTTTGGCTCTATATGCTCTTCTTTTTTTTATCAAAAAGAGTATATTGGGGCTCACTCATAAAGATAATTTTCCCATATTATTATATCCTATTTTGTTTGGTACATATTTTTGTTCTAAAGCAATAATTCTATTTTTTAATAACTGCCATAGATCCTCTGGTGATGTGAGCAAGTATCCCACTCCCATGACATTCATTCTTTGTTAATTTGAGCAAAACTTGCCTTACCATAATTTTTAAAAATAGTTTTTCCACAGTTACGCTCTAGTGTCAACTTATTACTAAATGTAATAATACAATCGGTACTATTCAATAGTGGATCTTGAATTTTTATATTTGAAATTTGCTGAGGGATATCTGTTATCAATAAGTCTAGAATGTTATTTTTTTCTTGTTGGTACATTTATTAATTGAGACATACCATATTAATCCAATAGTTCAATAAAAGAAGTTTCCATTTTATTACTTGTAGTGCCATTTTTCCAGTTAATAACTGGAAAATTAAAATCTCCTAACAAAAAATGTCGGACAGGTTCAACTTATTTTCTATACTATTCAGCATAGCTTGGTGTAGTACTGAATCGATATTTGGAGGTCTATAACAGAGTCCTACTAGTAGTTTTTTTGTGTATCTCTTATTATTTCGATCCACTGGATTTCACTAGTTTCATCCTCAGTTATATTAATGGTTTTATATTTGATATTATTTTTTTTATAAAAAAATGCTGTATCACCTCCCTTTTTTGCCTCTCTATTTTTAAATATAGTACTATAACCATTAATGTTGTTATTCCAAGTGGATTTATCACCCCACCAGGTTTCCATAATTGCCACTATGTTTATATTATCCCTATGAAGTAAGATTTCTAATTCATCAAATGTTGTTGTATGAAGACTTTTTGCATTTGTAAGCAAGAATATCAACCCGTCTTTCTTTTTATTAGGGTTTTTTTATTTTCAATATTTGTTTGGCAAATTTGTTTGTTTGATTTGTATTTAAATTCTTCCTTTGCTCCCCCAAGGTTTAATTTTTTGTTGTTGTCAAATTGTTTATTGCATTGAACAGAATGTATCCTAATGTTCTTGAACCTTTTTTATTTAAATGTAGATCATCAAAACAATACAAATCATTTCTTCCCTCAAATAATTCCCATGTTTGTATGCACCTAATTTTGTTTTTAAGACACCATCTTCGCAGCCAATTATTGTAGGCCTTAATATTTTTAGTCCTATTATTACTAGCTCTAGGTACTGGTAATACTTCAGAAATGACAGGTATAACATCTAACTCTTTTAATATTTTTACTGCTTCCTCCATGTCTTTGGTTATGTCTTCAACATTCTGTTTCCCAAAATCATTTGTGCCTACGTGCAATATGGCTGTTTTGGGGTTTCTAATGTTCTGAAATATACCAGGTAACATACTTGTGACATCTTTTATTGTTGCTCCGCTGTAACTACAACTTGCAACACATTCTTTGTTCCCTCTAGTAGTATATCTATCAGTATATTTGGTTATTGAATCTCCTAGTATAAAAATTTGGTTTGGCAACAAATCTTGAATTTGTTTATTAGTCACACTACTACAGTCATTAAGTAGTGATTCAGTATCCTGATTATTATTACCCATCATACTCTCATAATCATTAGGTTGCATTTGTGTTCTTTCAATGTTATTCTCAGACATATTGTTATTGATATTAAAAAGTGGTTCATTACCAATATTAGTATCCCTTCCTATTTCTACTGTTGGTAAGGATTGTGGAATGTTGGTAGAATAACATGTAGTCTGATTTAGGGATACTGCATTTTGTGTGGGTCAGAAATTAGGACTATATTAATATCTTCCTCTTTCAGTTGGATCAAGGGATCAAAACTATTAACTAATGGTATTTTAAAACCCTCTGTCTTCTTGCCTTTTTTCTTTGCTGGTCTAGCTCCCTGAACAGTGTACCAATTATCATCATTAGTTTCATCAGCTTCCTCTAATTGTATTCTTTTTTGATAGTGTTTTACTGCATGGCAGTTGTGTGTTACAGACTGTGTGCTCTAATTCATTTTGTTGCAGCAATGGGGAAGTGCTTTGATGCTCACAAGGTTGAAATTTTTTATTTTGTGTATTTACTTCACTACTGTCTCCGTGGTTTATTCAGGATGCCATGTTTTTCTGATTATATTCTAGGGCCAGTAGTCAAGTACCAAATGTAGAAATTTCTAATAACATTTCAGTGTTCTGTTTACACTTTAAACAGCTGAAGGGTTCTTCCAAAATTGGTATCTCGGAAAACAAATACACATCACATGAAATGCACAAATACCCCATCTTCCCCAAACATAATGTATTGATATCCATTTTACCCTATATCAGCTGTTTAGAATAATCTAATGACACAAAGAATATTTTTCTGTCTATCTTTTAGTTTTCACTCACCATGTTGGTTCTATCAGTTCCTGACCCCCTCATACCCCTTGCAACATGTGTAACATGTGCCAAAACACGTGTCTCTGCATGCATCTCTGCACACTCGAACGAGCACCCTGCCCGAGCTCACCCTGCTCACTGCAGGGCTGGTTTAAATATCCCTACATAACCCAGATGTATCACCAAGGGTCACAGCTCCCTCACAATTCAACTATCCCCAAAAAGTTAAACTCATTTAGTTTAACAACTTCCAGTTGCTCATAGCAATGGGGCTCCAAAATAAAACAGATCGCAAGATCCTAGAAATCAGAGGTTTAACACACACATACAAGCTTCAGGTATATTTGTACTGCTATAAAGGGTGCAGGCAAGACATTTGTTTTGCCCGTTCACTGCATGGTTGGTTTAACTCATTCCTTCCTGATGACGCCATATGGCGTCATAAAAAAATACCTCTTTTTCCTGATGACGCCATATGGCGTCCTAAATCACTTGCTGTAGTACCTGATGACGCCAATTGGCATCCATATCTTTCTCTTGGTGCAGCTCAAGCATTTGTTTACACTTGATGAATTGAGTTGTACCAGCTAATAGGGGACATCATACCCTTACTGATTTTACCTAATATGTGTTCCCATTGGCTATTTTTGAGAAAACAAGCCTTAATACATAAATAAATAAATTTACTATTTTTTGCATGTGCTGTGAAAAATGTATTACGTTCATTCTGCCATTAGTTTGTATCGTAAAAACAAATAATCTTGTTTTAGTGTAACATGTTAAGCTGATCAGGTTTACACTATAATTAATTTCATAACTTATTTTTTTTGTTTTATTCGAGCAATCGATTGGCGTCACCACTTTGGTGTATTTTTTTGTCTTTGGGGTATTTTTCTACAATAACATGTTGTCACTGATATCATGATTGTTATAACTATTAGTCCATTTATACCACTAAGTGAGCTGAATATTTCTGTATTTAAAATCGAGCTCTGTGATTGGTCAGATTTTCTGACATCATCAATTCTGAATTTAACTGGTATAAAGGGATTGTCTTAGATAGGCACCATCCCCTGATGAAGCCTTAGTTGTTGAAGCACCAGGGAACCTGCACGCAGATCTTTTGTTGTGCCTTCCACTATTCTATTCAATGTGTGTGCCTGAAACGTTAGACTAAATCCTTATTTAGCATTCAAGCAAGGACTCGTATTTTTTTACAACTGTCACTGGAGGGAAAGTGGCTCTCTGGGCTCTGGAGTGTACAGTGATTTTTTTTTGATGTTTCAGTTAGGGGTGACAGCCCTCACCTGCACCTGCCCTAGCTCTGTAGTGTGTCACCATTTGGTCATATTGATCCTCACTGTTGCCATGCTTGCTCTATGCTTATTGTACATGTCACTATTTCCATTAACCAGTCAGAGCACACACTGGTGCAGGAAGAGCATGGTGACTAGAAACTTAGTTTCAAGATGGAGGTGCTGCTTTTATCCTAAAATACTCACTTCATTTCGGTGCCAAAACCTCGATTTGTAATTTGTATTTGCTTTATTTGTTTTTATTTTTATTTATGATAAAAGTTTTCATAGTTGTTATTTTGTTCATTTTGGGATAATTTCTGGTCATCCTGTGTGATCACATCTTATGGATCCGGCTGGCATTCCTGATGGGAGAGAATGTTTCTTGTGCATGTACTAGATGAGGTCACATGAATTCAGCACCTTTTGTTACTTTTTAAAGAGTTTATGTTCGGATTATGGCTATATTAAAATCTATGTGGCATGTTGCTCCCTGCGTTATGGATGATAAGTGGGTTAGGGTCAGTAGCATGTTTGTCTCATGCTCTGCACTTGAGTTTTCTCCCTAATACGCAGTTGCTGATTGTTTAAAATGAAAAAAATAATGGTGTTGCCTTCAACTTATCTGGCATCAGTCCAACCCCAATCTCTGATGCATTGTAAAGGCCAAATCAGTTTTGAATCCCTCCACAGTCACTGGTGTTGTCCATCGACTCATATGACGTCAGTCCAGACTCAACCTCTGATGCACTATAAAGTGTTCTTCAGGTTACACTGTAAAGTGTTCTTCAGGTTAAAATCCCTCCACAGCCACTTGTAAGATCTAGCTCCTTACCATGCATCAGTCGAGCCCCAAACTGTAGTGAACAGTGAAGTGCATTTCAGGTTCAGATCTCTCCTCAACTGATGGTGTTGTCCATCGACTTACCATGCATCAGTCCAGACCAATCCCATAATGCACTGTGAAGTGCATTTCATGTTCAAAACCCTCCACATCCACTGGTGTAGTCCATCAGTTCAGCCCCAATCTGTGATGCACTGTAAAGTGTTCTTCAGGTTCAAATCCCTCCACAGCCACTTGTAAGATCTGTCTCCTTATCATGTGTCATTCGAGCCCCAAACTGTAGTGAACAGTGAAGTACATTTCAGGATCAGATCCCTCCACAGCTGATGGTGTTGTCCATCGACTTACCATGTATCAGTCCAGACCAATCCCATAATGCACTTTGATGTTCAAAACCCTCCCACATCCACTGGTGTAGCCCATCAATTCATATGACATCAGTTCAGCCCCAATCTCTGATGCACTGTAAAGTATTCTTCAGGCTCAAATCCCTCCAAAGCCACTTGTAAAATCTCAGGCTCAAATCCCTTCACAGCCACTTGTAAAATCTATCTCCTTATCATGCATCCATCGAGCTCCAAACTGTAGTGAACAGTGAAGTACATTTCAGGTTCACATCCCCTCCACAGCCAATGGTGTTGTCCATTGACTGATCTGGTGTCAGTCCAGCCCCAACCTCTACTGCACTGTAAAGTGCTGTTCAGGTTCAAATCCCACCAGAGTCACTGATTTAGTCCATCTGTTCATCAGTCTTCAGTCCAACCTTTATCTCTGACAATCTGTGATGTGCATTACTGATATGGATCCCTCCTCAGTCACCATGGTGTAGTCCATTGTGCACATCAAGATTCATTCCAACACTACCCTCAGATGCACTGTAATGTTCTATTCAAGTTTGAATCACTCCACAACCACTTTAGTCCTTTGTGCTCATAATGCTTCAGACCATCCCTTACCTCTGATGCACTGTGATGTGATCAGTGCCAGTGTATGATGTATACAGTCCATTCAAATGAAACATAGCACACAGTACACATGTGCACCAATGAGCAACACTCCATGGTGCAGGCACACCCACACTCCTTCCCACCCACACAATGCACCATACTGAATGTTGCAACATATCACATGTGTATGAAGGCAAACCATGTGACACAGCACATAGTACACAACCTTTACAGGTGACCATGTCATCACCCTGTATGTGTACCCACAATGTTTCTGCATAGCACATGAATACCATTACCAGGTGCAGGCAGCCCCACCTGCTTCCCTACAACTGAGTATACCCCAAGGACAGGTGCCAATTCATGATGCAAAATGACTGCAGTGCCTATGAGCATCATTCCTTGGTACAGGCACACCCACCCCCTTCCCCATGACACAGTATACCCCAAATTACCAGTGCCTTTTCAGCAATTTCATCATCCTATACGTATACCCATAATGTATCTACAGTGTCTGTTAGCACCATTATTAGATGCATACAGCCCCTCTCATTTCCCCAGAACATATGAAATGCATCTGAGCCTGTATTATGAATGCAGGACCCCCACCACCACCACCACTAACACACAGTGCTTCCTCATACAGTCATTCCCTCACCTTAAACCATCCCATAATACAACCCCAAAAAATAAACTATGCCAGGAAATTAAATAATAGACAGATTTATGTAACATGATGTTTTACTGAAAGACTGTGAACCTTTACATGAACAACATCATGCTTCATTTACAGTATGATAAAGCAAACAGCACAAATAAAATACAGTTTCCTATACTTATCATGGGATTTTATTACAAAAATAAAATAAAACAGATTATTTCAATGAAATTACACATTTTAACTACAGCACATATGCAATTAATCATAGAGAGCCCTCCAGCACTAACCAATGTATTCATTTCCTGTGTCAGCTCACTGACCTACACTGGCAGGGTTCTTCCTATTTACATCACTTGACCTCACAAAGCACTTACTTCCTGCATCACTTCCTGATATGTCCTTTTAAGGTAATGTGTAATTATGTTCTTACTAAACTAGGGGAAAAACAAAAAAATTGATAATCAGATTCATAAACTAAAATCAGTGGGTAGGAAGAACTGAACACTATAAAAATTCCAACCAGTGGAGTGGAACAAAAAACTCAAACTGTAATAACAAGAGATTCAGATATTGATTTCTGACTAAAAAAATGGTAAAAAACTTGCAAAATTTATATTTAGACAATGACAGATGTTTATTGTATATTTGTAACAATTTTAATCAACAATTTTACAGAAACTTAATATTTTTGCATGACTAAGTAAACAGAGCATAATTATATTTAGATAAAATCATCAGAATTTATTAAAATATGAAAACAACCTTACACAACATTAAATCCAGTTAAATAGACATCACCAAACCTCACTCATTTTCAAAAACTGTTTGTCCTGAAAAACTTTTCTTTTTACAGTTTTAAAATTGGATGTATGGTTTTTAAGATATGTAAGTTTAAGCACAGTGTGTTTGTATGAATGCTGCAGATCTAAAACCCCTTCAGGCACATGGGTGTTCTAGCAGCAGGCAGTGGGTACCTGAACATTCTAAGTGACAATAGGATAGAATGAGTTAAATATCCCTAAGTGACCCAGAAGTATCACCAAGGGTCATAGCTCCCTCACAATTCAACTATCCCCAAAAAGTTAAACTCGTTTAGTTTAACAACTATTGAGCCCTTTCTAAGTTCCCCAAAATATACACTTGTATTTTAAAAAAGTACATTCTGAAAATAGTCCAGTGCACAGTGCTATGCACTCATAACAATGGTTGCAATGCAGGAGGACTCTCTTCCAGTTGCTTGTAGCAATGGGGCTCCAAAATAAAACAGATCGCAAGATGCTATAAATTAGCAGTTTAACACACACATACAAGCTTCAGGTATATTTGTACTGCTATAAAGGGTGCAGGCAAGATATTTGTTTTATTTACTGTATTCTTCTGCTACACATGAAGCCTTCAATTTTCTCCTGACTACGTGAGAGAAAGGGAGGAAGAGAGAGAGAGAAATGCAGAGAGGAAGAGAGGGATGGAGGGAGAGAGAGAGAGAGAGAGAGAAAGAGAGAAAGAGAGCCTTAAGACCTGTAACCCAAAGGTTCAGAGATCTAGAAAAAAGGTGTGGAAATCCAGTGCAGAGCTCTGTGTAATGTAAGTTCCATGCACTATCAGTGATTCACAGCGTTGGTGGGCTGGATCAACAGGTGTGCAAGGGGCTGCTGAGAGGTGCATAGTGAGGAAGGGTTGGCTCCACAAAAGCATACACACTCCAGTGGAATGCCTCTTGACCCCACTATATTAGAAAATGTATGTCCAATGCAGAGCTACATGACCATGGCCAAAGCAAATAATACATTTCCTCATATTAGTGTAGTAAGCAATAAGACTCGATGGGATGTGCATTAGACATTTCTTAGTGTTATGCAAGGTTCCTACACCCTAATTGGTATCCCACTGTACATCTTAGACAAACCTTATGTTACACATAATATGCATATGCTATACTAACACATAGGGCACAGACACCTACTGTACAAGAGTAAGTGTCAGGGTATATAATGATTGTAATACACTTTACTTTCACTATGCATGGAAACTGCACATAGTAAGCCAAGACATTTATGTCTTTGTCATCTTTTGATATTACATAGTCTGCAGTGCCATCTTTTGGATTTATATATAATTATACTACATCCTGTGTTTTTCATGTGTTATGTATACTCTCATTGTTCTAAGATATAGCGGAGTTAGCTAATATTGTATAGGACTAGAGAATGCGGTGGAGCCACCTAACCTTTAGCCAATAGGGCTCACTGCATGCAACTAATAATGTTTCAGACTAAGGGCAACCATGGTGATCATCACAGTATATAATGTAATGCATTATGTTCTCCCCTTGGAGACCTTCTTCACTCCTTGGGGTATTGGGTAATGTTAGGTTTGGCTCCCAGCATCTTATGGTAAGAACTGCTTAGGGCAAATGTGATTTCCTTTCTGGAAGTAATAAACAAGTTTATTACCAGTATATAATTAATAGCGTCCTTTTTCCCATAGAAACTGTGTAATTGCCATTATAAAGGAGCATTTATAATGGCAAAGACCGGCACAGTTTTCCCCACTCTACGCATGCTCGAACTCCTCGATTGCTGTCTTCTTCCCGAACTGGAAACCCTTCCCGTACGCTAACTCAACATGGAGAGAAACTGCCATGGACACTCGGCAGTAAGCAACTTTTAAAATTAAATGAAATGTTCTACATGGCTACCAGATCGACCACCCTCACAATATTTGGAAGGAAACTTGAATAAAAGTGAAAGCCGACCGTGTGTCATGACATAATTGGACTGCGGTGGCACAGCAGCCTTTTTTTATTTTATATAATTGCTGGGGTGAAAAAGTGAAACCCAACAATTATATAAAATAAAATATGGGTCTGGGTGTGTGTAAACTCAAATTTACACACATCCTCGGGGTCTGATGCTACGCATAAACCCCATAAGCCTCACTTTCCGGGTTTATGCAGCATCAAACCCCTCGGGTGTGTGTAAATTCTCGGTACACACCCAGACCCATACTTTATTCTATATGCAACTTATCTGTGATTCATTTGCATCTCTAATTAGTGCCAAGAATCTGATCAGGGCTAGACACTCTAACAAATTGGCGACCTTGTGAAGGCAATTTAGATGGTGCAAAGTTTTACTCGTTGCTTAAGAAAATTTCCCTTCTCTACAGGGATAGTGGCTGTGAACTCCCGCATCACCTCTCCTGTTATTTTCACCTCCATAGCAACTTGTAAAGCCTGGATGCTTACTGGGCATGGTTGATGTCGACTTACCACACCCAACGGCAGTTTTGAATTACAAGACTACGAGAGTGCAGTAGCCCACCTGTCTGCTGGTTTCACCTGTTGTGGATCAATACATGACATGGCAGTCTCTTATGGGTTCTGATTTTGAGTTCTCCTAATAACTGTTATTGGTACCACAAAGGCCACGATGTCAAACATATGCACAGACTTGAGACTAGACGTCTCTAACTTCCTTGCCTCCCATGGAGGATGGACTGACTTTGCACTGGAAGTGATTCAATTCAAATATCCCATGCTGGGAATTTCAACCCACTACTCAGAGATGAGACACACAGCCAAAAAGTGTGAGGCTAAAGGGCTGTTGGTCACAGCTCTCTATGCTGCTTTAGAAGCCTCTGAATCAAGGTTTTGCACCCTTGAACTGCAACCCTCATCCCTTAAGAAAGAGATAGGATTGCAGGCATCTGAAAATTTGAGAAAAGAGCAACATCTGGAGAGTGACATTCAGTTGTTGTGAAATGAGAAAGACTCTTTTGCACTGTTCTAGTGAAGGTGATCAGAAAAAACTTTGTATATTGAGATATGAATGTGAAAGTTTGAGACAGGATAAGAGGCATGTGTTACAAATGAATCATGTGTTAAGTAAAACTAATGGTCAAATGCGAGAGGACATGGAGGAACTCCAAGATGACTTGAAACAGGTACATGATGATTTGGATAGGGCACATAGGGACAACTACAAATTGAGCATCACATATAGGGTGATACAGAAAGAAGTTACAAAAGGTGTAGAACAGCACATTGCAAAAGTTAGTCATGACGATTGTAAAGACAAGATGGTGAAACTGCGCCATCAGCAAGAGGTTTTGGCTTGTCATGTTAAGGCGATGGGTGGTTACACACCCCTCAATCTCACGTCATCTGGCGATGATAAGTCTGATGATGACATCTCCCAATACAATGCTCAGTCACACCCCTACTATGGTCCAGCAACCCCGCCCTGCCATCCACAAGATGGTGGATCCCCTTGCTATGATAGCACATCCCTACATAAGCAACGCAATGATGATTATCATGTGTGACACCAAGATGGTGATCCCCATAATAGGTGGGAGTCTTAGGCCTATCACGGCCTTCTCAAGGCCTACCAATGCCCAGTCTGATCGGTGCTCTTGCACTGGGCGAGAGAGAGGAGATTGAGAAAATGATCCAGGCCACTTTGGGCAATTCAGATTTACCAGAAAAAGTAAAAGAGCTTTTAAAGCGCAGATGAAACTAATGCTGAAAGAGGCCACTGTCACAAACCCACTCAGCAGGTCAAGCCCTCTACTCCCAAAATGCCAACCTCTGAGTGCAGTCTTGTGAATAGTGTAACAGACAAGGTAACCCTCTTGTCTGTTTTTGTGAGTTCGGATCAACCTTTGGTCTCAAGTTCTGGAGGGATTCAAACTGTTAACCTCTTGTTAGCATACCCAATGCACAGACTCAGATATATCTGTCTTCAGGGGGCCAGATATCCTTGCCTATGGGCACCTAACCAAGTATACAGAGACGAACCCTTAAAAACTTTAATAAAGACCTCAGATTTAAAATGCTTCTCTTCCAGTTTGGTATCACCATTCAAGCTTATGTTTAGTGTCTGCAATAACCACAAGCTTTTCTTACAACTAAAAAGAAGTCAAAGACAGACCAAGTAAGTTCTAAATAGAATGTTACTAAAATATTTAAAAATATGTAAAACACAAAATACAGAACTCTTATATCACAAAACATACAAATCTATTAAAAGAACAAGGTTTTAAACAGTGCAATTCCTACTACAGTACTTGGTCTCTAAATACTTGTTTAAAAAGTGCTCCCAAGATGTTTTGTGGTCATAGCCTAGGTAAAACTGTATCTCTGTGAAGTAAAACAGACTAAATTAAAAGCTGGCTTTTACCCCGCCTCTTTTCAAGATGTCAACCTAGCTCCTCCCTGTCAGGATATATGAAAATATATATCTCATACAAAAGTATTACATTCTACAACTTCAGCATAATTCATGTCCTTCAAATGACACTTCTTTTGATCTCATAATAAGCTTCCTCCTTCTAGGACATGAACGCATCTTTATGATTTCGCACTTCTATGTAATAACCTGGGTTTTCCTTCCAATGTCATAAAATGGATATGTTGTAGCAACTATGGTTGTAATTAACCCAGAGAGGCAGGATCCTTAATTAAGGCCTTACATGTAACACATGGTCTTTAAAAACTGAGTATGTGTGAACTCACATGCTGTCAGCATTTTTCTTATGGCTTTCATCTTTTAGCTAAAATCTGGGGGGGGGGGTGAGTGAGGTCATTCTAAGAGCACCAGATTTTTCAGCAGAGACAGTTAATAATACATTTTATAATAAAAAGAAATGATACAGCACTCAGAACTGGCTGTCCACGTCACACTTCTCCCCACCTAGACTGAATTTGGGAGATCTAGCCTCTACATGGGATGAGCTTCCCAAATCAGTTCACTCCTCATTGACCCTAGACAGTCCATCTGAGTTCTGATTCTTCACTCCAGCCCTATGTACGATTTTCAGATCATACCCTTGTAAAGCAAGACTTGTCGTGGAAAAAAATATATCTCCTTTTCACACTTGTTTAAAATCAGGCTCTGGAACACTGCATATAGTAAAAAGAAAGTTTTAATACATATGCATATGGGAGTTCATCATAGAACACAAACTCAAGCAGAACTCAGCAAGTTCACAGTTGCACAAAGCTTATATTACACTGTTGCTTGTTATTGTCTATTGGCTACAATTTGCTGCAGTGGGTTGGCATAATTTTACTTGTCTCTATTTGTGTCTATCTCTGATTGGATAAGTTACTCCTAAGTTTCGTTACATGGAAAAAAACAAGGAATGTTCACATGACTTCAGGGAAATGCTTGTCTTAGGTTTCATTTTCTCCACCATTTTACCTTCTTAAGTTTCACTTTCACCGCCATCTTGTGGAGGTTCTAGGTACTGCTATTTCTACAACATTGTCATTGTATTTTTTCCTTCACACTCCCCCCTTTTGATACTCTGTATCAATCTTACAATATATCATTATAAAATGGCAGTTGTGCATTTATTTCCTGGTTGGAGCAAAGGGGCCATTACTGGGTTTTTTTCATTTCGTGTAGTCATGCAAAGCCTCGAAACACCGAGTTGGAGACATAGTAGGAGAAGATAGATAACTATAAAAATACCAGCGATAGCAATTAGATATGATATTATGGTGGCCCCCCAGTCTCCAAACAGGGATTTAAACCAGGACCATGGGTCCCAACCCTCGTCTTCACTTGTGTGCTCTCCTACTATTCTATTTTTTAGGGATGTTACCTGGTTTATTACTTCAGCAAGATCATTATTAACATCAGGAATGTACGTGCAGCATTCTCCATTTATTATGGCACAGACCCCCCCCCTTGCTCTGCTAATACATAATCTAATGCTGCTCGGTTTTGTAAAGTCACTAGTCTAAGGGCTTTAGTCTCGGCATTTAGCAGCTGTAATCCAGTCTCTGTCATGTTTACCAATGTTTCTAATTCATAGCTTAACTGATCTATGTAATGCATGCTCTGAACCACTCCCCACCAAGGGAAAATCCCTGCTTCAAACTTTTCTTCTACTGGGACGCGTTTTTGTCCCTTTGGCACGTCCGAATCCAGCTCTCATCTCTTTCTGTCAGACAGCCCCTTATTTTGGGTGGCGTCTCTATATACATTGGATTTTTGGTACGAGTATATGCGGGCTGCCGGGTGCAACGTGGCCAGGTAACAACAACCTGTCCACCCTGTCGGCAGAAACACATAGGCCTTATCACCTCACACCTAGTAGAGGCCAGACAGCCCACCCACTGAGGTGTAATCTGGGTGCACTATGGTGCAATTTTCCCGAGAGCAGTTCTGACATGTAGACATGCTGTTATGCTCTCCGGTGCACCGGCAGGACCGGCATGTGGACCAGCCTAATGGCCCCAGCCCCCCTTCTGACTCTTTGTTGCACAGACAGAGCGGGGCGGTCATTTTTACTTGCCTGACATCTAAGTGCAAAGGGCTTGAGGCAACTGTCTTATTTGGCAGGCTGTACCAAGTGGCTAAGTTATGTCCCTTAAATACAGAAAGGTTTTGCACTTTGTGTGTGGAGTAATCCCTGCCATTAATGTCCCTCCCCTCCACTGCAATTAAGATTTCGTTGGCCTCGGACCCATTTAAAGGCCTGGGTTTTAGGTGGAGTCCTATGGATGCATAGAACGGGGAATGGGTACACACATAACAATTTGACATATTTGCGTTATTAGCATGCAATTTCATTAAAGTCCACCAAGTATTTGTAACATGCAGAGGTTCGAGGCTACAGTTGTATCTTACAGTCTTGTGGTTTGCTTTAACAGTCATTTGAGCCAGGAGAACCATAGCAGTTCCCAGTACACATACCACCCCTGCAGTAAGTAACACAGTCCTTATCTTCATTTTTCCTTGGGAGCCGTCACCAACCGGCAATGGGAAGTGTGGATCCATGTCTCTCTTTTGCCGATCTTGACCGCTGTGGCTGTCGTAAGTAGCATTTGGAATGGTCCTCTCCACCTCGGAGCACACCACTTCTTTCTCCAAAAGTCCTTCACCACAACAAAATCTCCTGGCTTGATCTGATGGAGTGGGCCCTCCAAGGGTGTAGATAAAGCTGCTTTAACCCTAGGATACAGAGATCTCAACACAGCGTTAAGGGATAAACAATAGGCAATCATTTCATTGTCTACACCTTGCAATGTCATTCTATTTTGGGGAAATGGAACATTTGTCATTCTGAGAGGCCTTCCCATTAATATCTCATGTGGTGATAATCCCATGTGCGCGGGCCTCCCTCTCATGCTCATAAGTGCCAGAGGTAGTGCCTTCACCCAGTTGAGACCAGTTTCTGCCATGATTTTGGTCAACTTTACTTTTAGGGTCTGGTTTGCCCTTTCCACAGCTCCTCCCGATTGGGGGTGGTAGGCACAGTGCATCCTCAGATTTACTTGCAATGCTTCACACAGGGTTTTAATTACCTCATTTGAAAAATGTGACCCATTATCACTAGAGAGCCTGGTGGGGATACCCCACCGGGGAATGATTTCCCTTATCAGGGCCTTTGCCACCGTGCATGCTGTGGTTTTCCTAACCGGGAAGGCCTCTACCCATTTTGAAAACATGTCTACAATTACTAAACAATATTTGTACCCTTCACATGGATTTAACTCAATAAAGTCCATCATTAGGTGCTCAAAAGGTCCTGTAGGAGAAGGGTGGGCAGAGGGGGTTACTTGGAGTCCTCTGCTGATATTATTTTGCACACATATAACGCATTTCTTACAAAATTGCTCAGCATATACAGTGAATCCTACAACATACCAGTATTTATTTACGTCTACCATTCCACTTTTTGAGACATGATCAGCCCCATGGGCCAACTTGGCCAAAAAGGGAAATACTGCCAAAGGCAGGCAAAGCCTGCCGTTGGGGGCTATCCATATCTTAGCATCAACATCATATTTACAATTTGTCTGCCAGTTCTGCTTCTCTTTTGCACTGGACGACTGTTGCAATGTAACAACATCCTTGGCTGAAAATAAGTCAAGTTGGTTAGTGGTAACAGACAACATTAAAAATTTTGGAACACCACCAGAGAGGGCTGCTTCTTTCGCAGCTGCATCTGCCCTCGCATTACCCAATGACACTAAGTCTGTATCAGACGTATGGGCTTGACATTTGATAATAGCAATTTGCTTTGACTTCTGTATAGCATCCAGTAAGTCCTTTACCAGGTTCGCATGCGCAATAGGTTTTCCTGCCGCTGTCAGGAATCTCCTGTGTTTCCACAAGGTGCCAAAATCATGAGCTACCCCAAATGCATCGACTGTCTGTGTAAATATTGACAATTTTCCCTTCTGCAGGTATGCAGGCTCTGGTCAATGCAATTAATTCGGCTGCTTGGGCCGACGCTCGGAGGCAGCTTAGCACCTTCCACAAGACTATTTTGTGTGCACACAGCATATCCCACTAAGGGGTTTCCCCTTATTATCTCTTTGGGCCAACCCATCCACAAAAAAATCCACGTCAGCATTTACTATTGGCACTTCAGTAATGTCTAGTCGGGGTTTATAGTCCAGATCTATTACCTGTCCACAGTCATGTTCCTCTCCACCTTCCTGAGTGGGCATCAAAGTTGCCGGGTTTAAAGTTGTGCACCTTTTTAAAGTTACATTAGACATGGTTAGTAGAACATTCTGGTATTGCAGCAATCGAGCAGGTGTTAGATGTGCTGTGTGAGCCTGGAGTATGATAGAATGGACAGCATGAGGTACATGCACAGTTAGAGAGGAGAAACCCACCAGGTCCAAACAAGCCAGAACTGCTTCAGTAGCAGCTGCAACAGACTGCAAGCATGACACCATTCCCCTCACCACTGAGTCTAAGCGCTTTGAGTAGTAAGCTACTGGGCGCTGGCATCCCCGTGCTTCTGGGTTAGGACTGCTGACATATATCCACTTCTCCCATTCACATACAAGTCAAACGGCTTGTTATAGTCTGGCAGTCCCAGGCAAGGGGCTGTGGCCAGGGCTCTTTTCAGGGTATTGAAGGACTCTCCTAGTCCTTCTGTCCATGTAACTTTCTCATGCATTTGCATCTTTTTCCCATATATAGCTTCATGGAGGGGCTGTGCTAGTGAGGCATATTCTATTATCCAGGCTCTGCAGTAGCCGGTCATGCCCAGGAAAGACATCATTTGTTGTTTAGTGATTGGTCGCGGTAATTTTGTTACCGCCTTAATTCGTTCTGGGGCTAATTTTCTCCCACTCCCTGACAATACATGGCCCAAATATTTTACTTGTTCTTTGCACAGCTGTAATTTTTCCCTGGACACTTTGTGTCCGTTTTCAGCTAGGAAGAACAACAGTGCCCTTGTGTCTTGCTCACTTGCTTCTTTACTGGAGGATGCCAGTAGCAAGTCGTCCATATTAGGACTAGGGTGCTGCCCAATGGGGCACAAAGGCAGACAGATTGTCGCTCATTTGGGCTGAGAACACTGTTGGGATTCCGTATACCCCTGTGGCATGCGGGTCCACGTCCACTTCTTGCCCTTGTATGTAAAAGCAAACCATTCTTGGCTGTCTGGTTTCACTGGGATACTAAAGAAAGCGTTTGCCAGGTCTATCACAGTAAAATAGCAACTATCATGTGGTATGGACGACAATATAATTATTGGATTTGGAACTATGGGGATTCTCACGTGAACTGCCTCATTTACTGCCCTAAGATCTTGCACAAACCTATACATTCCGGTTGTTTTTTTTCACAGGCAAGATGGAGGTATTCACTGTGGCATAAGGGCACGGAACAATTACCCCCCTTTCTACCAGTGCCACATGGACTGGTGCTATGCCTTCCTCTGCTTCTTTTCCCAATGGGTATTGGTGCTTATGTGGCCTAAAGGAGGACTTTGGTTTTACTGACAGGGGCTGCGCATTTTTTATTAACCCCACATCATATTTTGATGTCGCCCACAGATGTGTGGGTACTTCCTCGACCCAATCTAGTGTCTCTGATTGTTGCTTCTTCTCCTCACTCATCTCCCCTCTTTCTACTTTCACTTCCCTCTCTTCTACTTGCACTGTTACCTTCATTTTAATTAATATTTTGCACACCTTCCTTTTCTGATGTCCACTTGTCTCCCTGACACACCCAGTCGTCCACCTGTCTCACATACTCTATCCATGGCCCCAACTCCTTCCAGGGAATGGAGGGGGCCTTAGCCAGTGATATGTGTGGGTATGACCCTGGAACTTGGAATACCTTCTGTTGTTTTTGGCTTAACTCCACCGCTGCTGCGCAGCGATCTTCAGCCACATATATCTAGGAAATGTATATGGTCTGCTCCACTGGCTGTCTTCCCCACTCCCCACATTCGTACTCACTGTCTCTTGTCCCTATCGAGTAGTGTGTAGTGCAATGCAGATCTGTTTGTACCTGCAGAGTATGTGTAATAGCCTCTGCCAAGCCTGACAGCCACTCTTTCTCTGTTTCTGCTGTCAACTTCCAGCAGTACACCCAATCACTACTACCCATGGCAGCTAAGGGTTACAACCCGGCTACTTGGGACTTAAGCTCCAACCCCCCTTCTGTACAGATTATGTAGGCATTGAGCTTGGCCAGGAGATCCC
Source organism: Neoceratodus forsteri (assembly GCA_016271365.2). Taxonomy (NCBI): domain Eukaryota; kingdom Metazoa; phylum Chordata; order Ceratodontiformes; family Ceratodontidae; genus Neoceratodus; species Neoceratodus forsteri. The sequence continues at coordinate 545,431,930 of CM057449.1, forward strand.
TTCCCATGAGGTTCACAGGGCAGACTCCACTATACAGAAAGGTATGCTGTATGACTGCTTCCTTACATTTTACTTCTAGTGGCTGGGTTAATTTTTCATGAATTACAACCCTAAGGCTCCCACAGTTTAGCTAGTCTTCTCTGTTGGTTTTAGTTTTATGTCGGTGTCTCTGATCACAGACATTGAGGCACCCGTGTCTATGAGGAAGGAAAGTTTTTTGCCATTTACTAACAGTGTCATTTTTGGTTCGTCGCTAGGGTGCTGCGAGGCGGTCAGTAGTATCTGGTGCTGTTCCATTAATTCCTAGCTGTCAGTGCCCCACTGTTGATCCTGTTGTTGATCATAATCATGGGCCCTCTGGGGAGGAGGGGGTGGTGGATAAGGTTGGGCTGTTTGTCCTTGGTTATTTGGGCAGTTACGGGCTATGTGGCCTCGACCTCCACAAGTATAACAGGCATAATTTGCGTAGTTGCCCCGCCCTGCTCCTTCTCTCTGCTGGGGTCTTCCCTGTGCCCCGTGTCCTCGTCCTCTTCCCCTTCCTCCTTTTCCACCTCTTCCTCCCTTGCCTCCTCCCTCAAAGTACATTAACTGGGCCTTTTCTAACTTCTCCTTGGTTTTCTCTTTGGTCTCAAGCTGCTGTCTCTCAGCATACTCAGCAAAAGGCATGATTTCTGCCATTGTCTTCATTTCCCAACCTATACACACTGTTGTGACCCCAGTTCTTATTTGCTCTCTCAGTCCTGAGCAGAACACCATTCCAAGCTGGTGCTCGTATGCCGGATTGCCTCTGTCAATACCAGAGTACTGTTTAAACACAGTCTCAAGTCTCTCCTTGTACTCCTGCACTGACTCATGTGGTCCTTGCTTGGTGTTCTTTATTCGGGGCCAATCTGTGACTTTTTTAAACTTCTGTCGTAGGGCCACGAACACTGCATTTACTTGATCACCTATCTCGTTATAAGGTTTTGCTGGGTCCCAACCGCCTTTTACCTCTTCCCAGACACCCTTTAATGTGTGCCTAAACACTCCTCTACTTCGGTTGTGGAAAGTTTGTACATATGAGTCAGGTTTCTTAATTCCTTTTCATATTCTTCAATATTATCTCGTGGCTTAGGAATGTCCTTTAGAGCCTCCCAAAGCTCATCTGGATTCCATGGTCTGTTTACCTCTATATAGGGAGTCTGTGCCGCCGCTGCCACATTCGGGTTGGGATACTGTATTAGAGGCATTTGTGCTACCACCTGTCGGGGTCTTAATTGATAATGGCTTCTCACATCTCCCTCGAGCTCAGTTTTCACTGGTGGTCACCTTGGGGTATCTTGCAACTCCTGATCAGATGGTCTAAACCACCACCAGGGCAGGTTTGGGAGCCATGACGATGGCCTAGGTATAGAGGGGTTAGGTGGGCTAGGTGGTAACAAAGGAGGTGGTGGTGATAATGGAGGGGGTACCGGAGTTGGTTGTTGTTGCTGAGGGGATAGGTCTGGCAAAAATGGGTTTCCTCCTCTTCTCAGCAGCTGGGGCTACAATGGCGGGGGTTCTACTGGGGGTGGTTGCAAATCTATGAGGGGCACTTGCTCCTGTTGTGGTGCCTGGGCTGGCATGGGGTCCGGCTGTTGTAGTGGATCTGGATAAAGGGGAGCCTGTGGTGGGGGAGCAGCCTGTGGTGGGGGAGCAGCCTGTGGTGGCACTTGTGGCGGGGGTCTATAGGGAGGCGGCGTGTCATGTCTTACAAACTTTACTTTTTTTGTCTCTTCACTTTCCTGTTTAACCATTAGTCCCTTTGCCTGGCTCTCCTGCCTACGTTCTGCCTCTCTTTCCCATCTACAAAACCTTGTCCAATCAATCTTTGCTTTTTTTGTTTTTTTTTCTTCTAGAGTGATTCTCACTTCCTTTAACACGCCTATACTAAATGTCCCCGTAATGGAAATAAGCCTCTTGTCAGGGTATGCCAACGTCCTCACCTCCAAAACTGAATTCTGCCCATATTTTTCCAACATGCATTTTACCGGACCAGCACATATTGCTTCTCTTCAGATTTCTTACTCTGACTTGTCCCCATAGTTTTTTTTCTATTTCTATACTTGCTTGGTCGGTTTCAAACTCTGGGAGTTACTTTTGACTTGCCCTATCTCCTGCTTAGTTTTACCTTCTAGGAGGGTGCTCAACCTACTTAAAGGCTCTTTTGCCCCCAAAGTTCTTTCCCTAGGCAGACTCAAACTCCCTCGATTACTTTTAACCGAACCTATCTTATGGCGCCTAGTCACTTTTGCCACTTTTTCAGGCTCAGACTAATAGTTACTTTTGCCACTTTTTCAGGCTCAAACTATCCTGATATCAGTTACAACTTATACAAGCAATTTTCTTTTTTTTCATTACATGCAGTGGCCTGAGTGCAGGTACTTACAGTGATCAGCGCCGTCTGGGTCCCAAGAGAATCCTCTGCGATCGGGGACTGTCCCTCCCTGGCTCCGCTTGCCGTATACAACACTGGAGGCGGATTTCCCTCTGATTTTGGTACTTTCACCAGAAGTCTTGGGACTTCATCCCCGACTGGGACTACTCCGGTCCAGTCGGTGCTAATCCTGCTGACTACACCAAAATTGTTGTGGAAAAAATATATAGGCATTTAAAATCAGGCTCAGGAACACTGCATATAGTAAAAAGAAAGTTTTAATACATATGCATATGGGAGTTCATCATAGAACACAAACTCAAGCAGAACTCAGCAAGTTCACAGTTGCACAAAGCTTATATTACACTGTTGCTTGTCATTGTCTATTGGCTACAATTTGCTGCAGTGGGTTGGCATAATTTTACTTGTCTCTATTTGTGTCTATCTCTGATTGGATAAGTTACTCCTAAGTTTCGTTACATGGAGAAAAACAAGGAATGTTCACATGACTTCAGGGAAATGCTTGTCTTAGTTTTCATTTTCTCCACCATTTTACCTTCTTAAGTTTCACTTTCGCAGCCATCTTGTGAATTCATTCACATATCTGGACTACCTTGTGCGGTATGGGCTGCGCCCATTGGCTCTTGCTCTGAACCAATGGGCATGCAGCGGCTACCAGCTGATCGTCAGCGGTGGTGAGGTGGCAAGCGGGTGAAGATTTTGCCACCTGCCAGCTGACCGAGGGGTGGGGTGGTGGGGCTCTGTGAGGTGGGTGGGGTGGGGGCCACTAGATCATCAGGCTACTTGGACCTTGGCGGGGTGGACTCTAATGCCCACAATCAGGCTCGTGGTCCACTGGACCACCAGGGATATTGTTCTGGGGTGGACTCTAATGTCTGCGATCGGGCTAGTGGGGAGGGGATTTATACAGTTATGCCCTTGATCGGGCCAGTTGGGGGAGGGGTTTTACAGTTATGCCAGCAATGGGGCTGCAGGGGCATCGGTCCCGCGGCGCTGCCTGGCAGCGCCAAGGCGGTAAGTCGCCGGGATCAGCGCACTGCATGCTAATGGCATGCAAATGGGGCTATAAATAGATGCAAATGGCCTCTACACCTTTATGAATTATGGCCCCATTTGCATGTCACCTTTTGAATATCTCGGAAATTTGCGCGTATGCCAATGGAACTTCTTCCACCGCATCTTGAATGCTCCACTCTGACCTAGCGATTGGGCGCCAGGTTCCACTGTGCCATGCACGGTGGTGCTGTGGCTGGGGGTGATATTCAAGAGGGGTTGCTCAATAGTGCAACTCCATTGAATATCTCCCTGGCCACACCCCAGTGCAACTATTTTGAGCAGTGCAAGGGCTTGCGCCACAGAATGGCGCAGTTTGAATATCCAGTCCATGGTCTCTAAAAACTAAGTATGTGTGAACTCACATGCTGTCAGCATTTTTCTTATGGCTTTCATCTTTTAGCTAAAATCTTGGGGGGGATGAGTGAGGTCATTCTAAGAGCACCAGATTTTTCAGCAGAGACAGTCAGTAATACATTTTATTTTAAAAAGAAATGATGCAGCACTCAGAACTGGCTGTCTACGTCATAGCCACTACTCATGATTTGATGGTTTGAACTGTGGCAAATGCTGCAGCAGAGGCCAACATCAGCGGTGCATGAGATACCCTCTCTACAGATTAAATTTACAATACTCCCCTACAGATGGCCCACTCTGTTTAGCAGATCACTGCCAGCATAGGCTGCATGGGCCCCACTGACAACCTCAGCTGTCATTTGGATAAGGTATGCTCCAAATGTGAAATGCTTAGCTTAGTGGAGGACTACCAGATGCAGATCCTCCAACAGACTGTTGACCCTGACCTGTGGGCAAAACTCACAGATGTAGCCCACTGGGACACTCAAGTGACTTTTGATCAGATCACAGCTGAACTAATTGCTGCCCATAGCCCAGGTGTGGTTGGAGTGATGCCAGCTCACCCTCCAAATCAAAATGCAAAAGAAAGCTCTGCAACATTCTACCAGAGATTGTGGATGGCCTACTGTGCAGGCAAACACCTCACATGGGAGAATGCAGATTCTGACCTCATAGAATATAAAAATGTGTTCCTCCTGAACATGCCCCTTGCTGTCCGTGAAAGAGTGGAACCAACAATTTTCCCCACAATGGACAATTTTGAAGATGTTCTTTGAAAAACGGAGTGGGTTTACCAGCTCTATATCTGAGACCTTAGTTCCAGTTCGAGAAAGGTGGCCATGGTACAGTCTACTGGTGAGTCTACAACCCACTATACTGTGGAGGGAAAGGCCCAAGAAAAAAAGCATGCACTTTTGTACAACTGATAGAATCACCAGTCCAGGGGTGGGAACCAGAACTACAACAAAAACAAACATAATTGGAATTCCAATTCCAATCAGGGCAATCAGAACAATCGATCAGGCCCCTCATACAGAGAGATCACTGAGGAGAACAGAAATCTCAGAAACCCACTTGGACAGGTCCGCTCTGTAGTGGATGCAGTCCTGGCATGGGCCTCACAGCAATAGGCCCAGGACAACAGGCCTCAACAGGCCACAGGGATTCTGGAACTGCAGGGCTCCAGGCCTGAACCCAGATGCTGCTTCCTTCATGGCAGCCATCCAGCAGGGGCATGAGGCCAGACAAGAACAGGCCCAGACACCCTTCCATGGGGGGGCAGAGATAACTGATAGGGTAATCTCAGCGGGCAGGGTACTGGAAGGCCTAAGGGCACTGCAGGAGATAAGGCACCTGACCCAGACAGCATTCACCCCGAGGTATTGAAGGAATTGACAGAGATCCTGCCAGAGCCATTGGCAGACTTGTTCAATACCTCTCTGGGGACAGGGTGCATACCCCAGGACTGGAGTATGGCACACATGGTGCCCCTCCACAAAAGTGGTCCCAAGGATGATCTAGGCAACTATAGACCAGTTGCTAACACTATGGATTGACAACTAAAGGCTCCAGTCCATATTGTGAACAAGCTGGCATTGGACACAAATGGAATGCCTTGCACCAAGACCTTGGTTGGTGGCCGCCAATTGACAATACTATTGGTACAGGTGCTGCTGTGTCTGTATTACATGATGATGATCCAGTAAACTCTCCTTGGTCTACCCGATGGTGGATCAATACATCAGGTGTGGATGGCACAAAGCTATCCACATAGGTATCATAGGTATGTACAGAGCTTTAAAGACTATTTGTCCATTTGTGCTCTCCAAGTTTAAACTAAATGCCTCCCACTCGGTGCAGTTTATTGAGTTTAAGTTTAAAGCTTTCCACTGATGAACATCCCACTAATTCCTTGGGCTGAGAGTTCCATACTGAAATCACCCCCTGATTACTGCTCAATAGTACTCTCTGTGTCTATAGGTAACCTAAAGGCACACCATACCTTTTGGCTTATGGTGCTGCATAATTATCCCAGCATCATGGGGATTGATTTCTCACACCCACAGCTGTGTGGTGGATCTGGCTAATATGCTTTTGATCCAGATCAGAGGATACTACCATTTAGTCATGATTTCTGATTCTCATGTGGTTGCAGCCATAACCAATGACAAGGAATATGACATCATGGCTCTATTCCAAAACCACGAGTTTTTCAAAAGACTCCTCCCCATTCTGCAGAAGCATTTGGATGCATTCATCACAAACAAGCATGACTGTGGTAGAATGCAGACTGTCATTGAAATCCCAGCCCAGTCCATGAAAGGCAAAGGCAATACCCTTTTCCTGTTGAGGTCTTACCATCACTCAGAGAAATCATTCAGTCACTCCTCAAACAAGTTGTGATCAGGACTTGTGTCTCTACTGTCAATTCACCTATTTGGCCTGTGAAGAAACCCATTGGAACTTGGAGACTCCCAACTGATTACAAGAGACTTAACCAAGTCACTCCTAGCTGCTCACCTACAGTTGTCTCAGCACCTGATGTGCTCAAATTGCTGACCCCTGACCATTAGTGGTTCATCGCTTTTGACATTTCTGATGGTTTCTGGTCACTGTCACTGGCACTTAAAAGCCAATACAAATTTACCTTCACCTTTGAAGGTAGACAGTACACATGGACCTGTTTGCCACAGGGGTTCCACAATAGCCCCTCCCTCTTCCATCTACAGATGGTGGACATCCTGGAGGGTTTCTCTACCCCACGGAGTATTTTGCAGTATGTGGACAACCTATGCCACAAAGGAACAACACTTTGACCTCTTGGATGAACTACTGACCCCTCTTGCAGAGGGCAGGCCTCAAATGCAACCCTGCAAGGGCAAAACTACCAGACAGAAGTAATTTTTCTTGGTTTATGCATTGCAGATAAAGGCAGAAAGAAGAAGATCCAAGGCCTACAAGATTTGCCACTATCAATCAGTGTGGCAACACTCAGATGTTTCCTGGGAATGATCAGCTACTCCAGGGATATCATTTGTGACTTTGCCCAGAAGGTTGTCCCTCTGTATGAGCTCCTGAAAAAGGATGTCCCTTGGACTTGGGGTCCCATACACACCCAGGCTGTAATGTCACTGAAACAGGCCTTGGCCTTTGCTCAAGCCTTGGTGAACCCAAATCCAGCATTGCCCTTCCATCTGGAATCAGGCACCTCAGACATTGCTATGTCTCCAGTCCTTGCTCAGAAAGTCAATGGTACTTTGAGACCTATTGTGTATGCATCTCAAATGTTGTCACCAGTGGAACAAAAGTACAGCCTCTGTGAAAGGAACCTTCTATCTACCTACTGGGCTATCAAACATTTCTTGTATATCATTGGGTACTCACCTATCATTATAAACACCAACCACACCCCCACAACTTTCTTATTATCAGATAGAGTGAAGGATGGATCAGTATCCAACACCAGATTGACTCGCCGGTCTCTTCTTCACCAGGACCATGACATCCAGGTCCACACTGCCAAAATGCCTTCCATCATGGCCCATGGGCTCCTTTATCAAGGGGAATCACACAATTGTGCACTACAACCCCCAGACTTGCCTGATCCAGGTTCATTTCTCCCTGCTGCTTCAAAACTCCTTGCAGACACTTCCTTGTGTCATGTCTTCACAGATGGTTCAGCCTCATATCACCAAGGAGAACAGGTAGCTGGACTTGGGGTGCTCATCATGTATCCCAATGACAACACTATTGGAATTTCCAAGCATTTCAGTGTTGCATCATCACAGTACGCAGAACTGTTAGCTGTGACCTGTGCCCTTGAGTTCATACAACATGGAACCGAGGACACCATCATCATCACAGACTCCAGTTGGTTCTGTTGCTCCCTCACTGAATTCTTACAATTCTGGCAGAAGAACTCCTTTGCATCTTCTGATGGCACCCCAGTGAAATAGAAAGCACTTGTGATTTATATTCACTAACTGGCTCAGAACGTTCAACACAAGCTTTTCATCCCCAAGGTTAAAGCTCATTATAAAACAGACCCCTACCACTCCTACAATGACTGAGCAGACCCTTTGGCAAAAGAGGGTGCTCAGAGGGGCACATGGATGATATATCATCCCAATGCTCTAGCAGCTGTACAAATTGTAGCTATCAAAAAGAAACCATTTGAGCCACTGGACCTGTCCATGGCACAACATGCAGATCCTCAGCTGAAAGATGTGTTCTGGCTCCCTGACAAAGGAACTGAACAAGACCTACCTACCCACAGTCCATACAAGAGACATACAAGCAGATTACATTTGTCACAAGATGGCAACTTGATCTGGTATCAACTAGAACACTCATCCTACAAGTTGTGGGTGGTCCCTCAGGTACTGAGATCTGACTTTCTCCCACTTCATGCATGACACCCCCACTGGTGGACATCAGGGACTTGAAAATACACTCCAGAGACTCAAAACTGTTGGTTGGTGGCCTGACATCACCAAGGATGTCTGGCACTATATTGACAACTGTCTGATTTATGCACAAAACAATCCAATACCAACCAAACATAATGCCAAGTAATTACCAAAAAAACATACTGGTCCTTGGCATGTCATACAAATCAACTTTATTGATCCTTTGACCAATACCAGTAGAAACAACAAGTATGCACTTGTGGTCACTGACCTCTTCTCTAAGTGGGTTGAAGCTTTTCCCACTAAGACATGCACTGCAAAAGCAACTGTGAAAACCCTGGTAGAGCAGATTTTCTCCAGGTGGGGCCTACCTCTGAAGGTAGACTCTAACAAAGGAACCAGCTTTACAGGTGAGTTGATGAAAGAAGCACTTGAACTTTGAGGGGTACACCAGAAGTTTCACATACCTTACCATCCTCAGTCTTCAGGCCAAGTAGAAAGAGCCAATAGATTAAGAAAATGCTTTCCAAATTCATTGAGGACAATCTCAAGGATTGGGATTCCCTGCTGTCTTTACTCCTTATAGCAATCAGGGGTACTCCTTCAACCACCACCCAGCTGACATCCTTCCAGGTGATGACTGGTAGAACCATGAGATTATCTGAACATGTGTTGTTTGACCTGAACACCCCTACTGCAGGCAGAGTATCTGTAGACAAGTATGTAGCCAGACTCAAAGAAGACAATGTAAAGATCCATCTGTATACTGCACACCACATGGGCAAGGCCCAGCAACAATCCAAAATCCAGTCTGACAAACACACAGAAGAAGTGGATTGGTAAATTGGAGATCAGGTAATGGTACTCAGATTTTCACACCCTACAAATTATTTCTTCAGTAAGTGGGAAGGACCCTACCCCACTGTCAACAAACTCAGTCCCACAGTCTATCAAGTTAGACTTATCCAAAACAAAAAACTTACTGACAGATGGTTGCATGCAAACCAGCTAAAGCTTTATAAAGGAGTATAATTACTTTTCCTAACCCCATTGGGCTGAATTGTACCAACTGACTTTTTTATTTTCCTTACAGATATTCCTGCAAGATGGCTATCTTGTAACTGCTACTGCTCATCTTAGGAGCTTTCCCCTGCATCGAAGGCACAGTAGATCACATCCTTCCACATCTAGATCATCCTCCTATTGCCAACCCAGAAGGAGTTTCCATTACAGTCCCAAACAAACTGATTACCGTACAGGAAGGTAAAGATGCCTACCTCACTGCCTCGGTTGTAGCTCCTGACAAATCTACCCTACAAATTGAATGGCAAAGAGATTTTAATGGCCAAACTCTCCCAGTGGCCTGCCTGTCCAAAGAAACCTTACATGGTTGGCCAAATGCCAACATTTCCCCAAATGGCACCTTATCTATTCAATACACCAATCATCGACATTCAGGTTTATATAATCTTACTGCTCTAATTGACCCTACCTAATGCGAGAGGTTCTCCAAAGACTCTGCAAAACAATACTGTGCACTCAATTCTATGGTCTCAGCCACCATGTATTTGTCTGTTATTCCTCCAACGGAAGCAGAACTCATTGAATGTCCCCCACAGGAACCTGGCCCACCTAGTGGACTAACTGCAAATTCAGCACCAGGTACCCTTATCAATAATTTGCAATATATGAATGTCCCTGTACTTTTCAATCTCACACATTGGAATATGGCAGAATTTGATATGTGTTTTGCTACTAACACATCAAAGTTTTTCAGTACTCTGTTATTAGATAGTCTGGCAGCCTTCCAGACACATACACAAGACCCAGAGGCTGGTGTAAACACTGTAGAACATTTAGATTTATTTAGATCTAGATCAAATCAGTCTAAAAAGAAAGCTCATTCTTCTAAGAAGAAGCATGAAACAGCTGATGTCACTGGTGCAACAGACACCCTAATTGGCATCTTTGGCAGCACTATGTCTATCTGGAACAGGGCAGACATTTCTACTATCAAAGATCACTCACAGAAATTCCAACAAGGTATGATTAATCAGATAATACCCCCACTGTTACATGGCATGGATGGCCTTAGTCAAAAAGAAAGATACACTGTATACAATATGAAAGAAATTACTAAAAATTTTACTGACACAAAAGATAAGTTAAATCAACTCATTGCACAAAATAACAAAGAGGCATACAAGTCATATATTGCCAGGGAAATCCCCTGCTCTGCTTATGGCTCTTATGTCATAACCACTGCCAATAACCTCTTGCATGAACTGGAATCTGGACGAATTCCAAATATTATTCATGATAGAAGAATTTCCAAATGGTATTGCCCACATTGTAAATCCTCTGCATGTATTGTAATGTGTATGTCTCAATCTATTTCCATTCCAATATCTACTACTAGGAACTTAGGCTTTGTTACCAGGCATCCTAATAAAGGACCCTGCTTTACTGCTAAATGATGTACTATTCTAGACACCATGTTTGTGACCTTTACTGTCTCATTACCATGCTTTGATCCAAATACAGCTACATTTCATAAACTAGCTACAGTTCACTCCACTGGGCACCTTGATGAGGACATCTACAGAGAATGCATTGAACTTCCACCTCTCCTGGTCTTCCACCAGACCCAGGATGCATGGGTTTCACCACATATGGATTGCTGTGCCAGAAAGGGGTATCATTATTTGTGTCATTGTGATATTTTCGATACTATCAAACCAGTCTGTGGATACTCTCCTGACAGCATTTATTGGTCTTTCACATTGGACCAGGATATTACTGCTAATGACACAGATGTTCCTGAAGCACAATCAACACCACCACCACCACTGGCGAACAGTGAACAACTCTACAAGGCTTATAAAGAAGAGGTTCTTCAGCTCACTACAAGACTAGTGAATCAATCTTGCACCTGCCAAGTCCAACTGTAAAAATGGAGGTTGCCAACTGTAAAAATGTCTTATAATTCTGATGGACAGTACTGCATTGTCGCTAATCATAAACCTTTCTCCTATGGTCAAAAAGTTTGTGAAATACCACATCCTAACTTTTGTTTTACTCCTCATCAAACTACTGTTATAAGACACACAGTGATTACTCCTGTTCCCATCACAGAACCTGATGTTATTGATGGTGACCCTGAATATTTGCTTACTCTATTTCAATATTTACCCATCTTTAACGTACACATAGACCAATTGACAGTAACGCTGAAATCCCTTTTAGAGAGGAAAGACACACACCTCTGCCATATCAGGAACAACATATATGCTGCTGGAGATGCCCTAAATGCCCTCATCAATGATGGTGATTTAAATAATGCACTTTCTAATATTGGTTAGAAATTACTTTTAAAGGTTTTGTTATCATACAGGCATTTTTGATCATTTTGATACTAACACTTTGCTGCCTAAGGCATATGCTCAAACAACATCGAGAGCAGCTTCAATTCCTTTACAAGGCTTGTGCATCAGGTCTGTAAACAACAGTTTGTTCTCACCAGTTTCCCATAGTGTTGTTGCCTTTTTGGTAAGGCAACAAGGGGTGATTGTTATGTGAGGTCCCTACACCCTAATTGGTATCCCACTGTACACCTTAGACAAACCTTATGTTACACATAATATGCATATGCCACACTAACATATAGGGCACAGACACCTACCATACAAGAGTAAGTGTTAGGATATATAATGTTGTAATACACTTTACTTTCACTGTGCATGGAAACTGCACATAGCCAGTCAAGATATTCATGTCTGTCATTTTCTGATATTACGTAGTCTGTACTGCCATCTTTTGGATTTATGTATAATTACACCACATCATGTATTTTTCATGTATTCTCATTGTTCTAAGATACAGCTGAGTTATCTAATATTGTATAGAACTAGAGAACACTGTGGAGCCACCTAACTTTTAGCCAATAGGGCTCACCGCATGTAACTTATAATGTTTCAGACTAAGGGTAACCATAGTGATTATCACAGTATATAATGTAATGTATTACGTTCTCCCCTTGGAGACCTTCTTCACTCTTTGAGGTATTGGAGAATGCTAGGCTTGGCTCCCAGCATCTTATGGTAAGAACTGTTTAGGGCTACAGTGATTTCCTTTTTAGAAGTAATAAACAAGTTTATTACTGATATGTAACTTGTCTGTGATTCATTTGCATCTCTAATTATCACCAAGAACCTGATCAGGGCTAGACACCTTAACATTAGGCATGGCCAGTGGCATAGTAAGGCACAAGGCCATAGGTCAAGTGCCTTTAGCCCCTGGCTGTGCATTAGAAATGTCTAATGCACAGCACCAGAGTGTCTTATTGCACTTATAAAAAAGGGACTATTTTTTTATTTAAAGTGACAATTAAAATTAAGAGGTTTAAATAGGAAAAAAAGTACATTTTTCCATGTAGTTTTATAGTAAATAGTTCCTCCACCTGTAAGAGGGTTGATGCATTTTTTTAATTGTCCTTAGTAGGCTTCCATAGTTGTAGTTTTATATTACCCTGTAATTCAAAGCCCCTTCCCCCAGATATGGGGTGAATATAAACACACACACACACACACACACACACACACACACACACACACACACATATACACACACACACACACTTTAACAGATAAGTTCTGGTTTTAAACTATTTTTGTTGTTGCTTTCCAGCATGTCCAAAAGTGCCAGCACGACAAGAATGGGTCATATAAGGCATGTGGGGAGAATATGTGCTGTTTGATATAGCACACTCAGGAGGCTTACTCTGTTTTAGTGTTTTTATTTATTCTTCATCAAAATACTGCAACTAAGTGAATGAGAGGACAGTTGGCGGTTTGGCAGTGTCATGCAGGAACCTGGATCATAATTTATTCTTCATCAAAATACTGCCAGAAAGTGAATGGTAAGACAATTGATGAAGGGCAGTGTCATGAAGGAACTGGGAGTACAAGCAAAAGTAGAAAAGTGAAAAGTGGATTTTTTATGTAATGTAATACAACTTTGCTTGATTTGTTGGTGACAGGGAGAATAGCATTTGAGGAGCGTGAGGGGTGTGTAACATAAGAGCGAGTGATCGGCTGGTGGGAAGCAGAAGAGGGGATGGGGAGTGTGCTAAAGAGGAGCTCTAAAGAAACAAACCTAAACTAAAAAATGGGAACCAAAAACAAGTATGATGCCTGTAAAGCTTTTTTGAAGTGTTATAAGGTGCTTCTATGTAGGCATGGGCTTTTAAACATTCCTGAGCAATCTTAACAAATTTGAAGCTGACCAGTGTTTAAAAGAAAGATGGCCATTGATATTCTAATTTGTTTTAAGAGACTGGGGGACAAATTTATGAAAAAGAGAGTCTGCATACAAAGTTAAGTATTTTAAAGTGGCCGTTTGGGTTTTGTTTCATTTTGTGTACAATATTCTGGCAGATGGAATATTGCAGCTAGTGTGTGTTAGGAGTTGCACTATGACATTCTCTTGCTGAGTGGGAGAAAGAAAAATGGCGGATGTAGATTTTTTTCATTCTTAGTGGTGCAAGGATTTCACTTGTCCTGTATCCATTTTGGCAGCACTTGTTATTAGCCATGCATTAGACACTTCTAATGCATGACTAATGACCAATGAGGATGCGTGATTTTCTCTCCCCATTTTATTAGTAATAATTAATTTGTTCAGCTTTAAAAGTCATTACATAACATAAAAGCTCACAATAAGTGAATTAAGAATTACACATAGACATAATAAACACTGTATATATAGAAATTACCATCATTCCAGATATTGTTTTCGAAGAAGACATACAGCTCTTAAAAACTGAACACTTTTCATTGTCAACTCCAAATTTATTTTAACTTCTATTTTACTGAGTTTTATAAACTTAATATGGAGAATTAATAATACCATATAGGATAGATTTAGGCCATTAACATTGGAGGTAGAAACAAGAAGAGGAAACTATATATCATCATAGATGGGTAATACATTTGATAGTTTACATCAAGTATTTCTAACAGGCCTGTATGCATTAACCAATATAAACATACACCTCCCCCCTTCAACTCTGAATTTGATCCAAATAATAGTGCATGAATTTGTTTGAGTGGAGTCTCAAGGGATCTGGCCAAGTAGGAAGTAAACCAGATTCTCCTGAGTTTTTCATATCTAGGACAGAATAAAATTACATGTACTGTATCTTCAGGGCAGTTCAATCTGCATCCACATAAAATGGACTTGTATACATAGAACTTTCCTTAAGATTAGAATCAAATTTCTCAGACCTACATTTTGTGGATGCTATTGTTAACTGGGGATCAACTAGATCAAATAAAAATGGTTCAAGGATATAACTCCTCACTACCTTCTCTAACCAGGGGCAACATTTAGTTATCCACACACCTCAGATCTTTACATTTCCATACTTCATCCAATTTTGTAAAAAACCTCCTCCTATAACCCTTGTTAATTAGAATTCCATTTTCTGAAGGATAGCAAATTATTCTGTTCTGCTTCTGATAACACTGTTTCTAGACCCACTAGCCATCTTGAATTAAAATCCCTATATTTCATGACTAACATTTCCCTGTATACTATTTTTGGTAGCCTTTTCACATCCATTCTTTTATAATCTTAACCAGTGTGAGAATACCTTTGTTCTTGCGTGTACTTCTACTGGGGACTCACTTAGTTCATTTCTGGCAACACTCTATGGGTTCCCCATTGGTAAAGCCAGTAGCAACTTCCAAAAACATCCTATTTTTTGTTTAAAATGCGTATATTTTGTAGACCCCAAGTCTCTGCCCCATACATAATTTTTGACAAAGGTTTTGGCATAAGTAGCTTTAATTGCTGCATCAATAGCATTTCCTCTGAACCTCCCATTACATCTGCACAATCCCACTAGCACATTATCTAATTTCTTACTAATATCTGAAAAATGATTGCCCAACTTCAAATTTGATGAAAACTCTCACCTGAGATACTGTATATATATTTTTTCACAACTTCTATTTCTGTATCTTAATATGTCCAGATGTATGATGATGGCATTCTTTGACCAAATTGCAAGACTTTGGTTTTAGTAGTATTTACTTTTAACTTTGAAGATTCATAAAATTTTGGGAAATGAGTTCCTACTGACTGAAGGCCCAATTTTATTAAAGCAAGAGTACAGCATCGTACACGTACTCTTGCATGGAAATATGAGTATTGCCTATCTTTGGTGCACCAGCATAAAAAAAAAGATGAAGAGGATAATACATCATTTATATAAAGATTAAACAGCAGTGGAGCGAGCATATAGCCCTGCTTCACTTCCTTATTTGTAAAGATGGCAACTGTTAAAATGCCATCCATCAAAAACCTAATTTGAGTCCAGGACTCTGTGTATAAAAGTTGTATAGTATATGGTTAGGACTTATTTTGTGTGAAAAGCAGTGGCTGCTGAAATCTTGTTGTGCATGTTCTAAAAGTTGTGGTGCACGTTCTGAAAGTTATTGGACGCATTCTGTAATAAATATTCAGCAGCCCCTAATTCACATTCATCAGCTCTGTGCTATCCACCACATGACTGGTGGAAAGAGATCTGTTCAAACAAAAAAATCCAAACAAACATGGCGGAGGCCCTTAGCGAGCATTCACGGAGATGGTTTGGATGTGGACTGCCATAGTCTGCTCCATGTTATCAAACAAAACTAATTTAACCATTTTTTTTAAATTCACATGCTGCTGCAAATGTTTCAATGGTCAGCAGTGGAATGGGACTGCACCAATGGATTTGGCAGCACACTAAGCTGCCAACAATAACCAGTAGCTCAATCACAAGGTACAAAACCTTGTTTAACTTAAATCTTAAGAAAAATAACTTTTTTTCTTAAATCTTGGAGAACCATATACTACAACAAATAACCATATACTATAACAAATAAAGCTATGAGAAAGGTTTGAATTTGTTATGAAATTCAAGTATTTGGGAGTTTGGCTGGACCATATACTCTCCTTCATGGATCATGTCGAGGATCTGCTGAAAAAACTAAGGCAGAGGCTTGGTCTCTTCTTCAGGATTAACCACCTCATGACCAGAGATGCCAAGCTGTGGTTGATCCAATCAACGTTCCTTTCCCTAGTTGGCTATGCAGACTTCCTTTATAGTCAGTGCACTGCCTCCTATCTTGCAAAGCTGGACACTCTGTATCAGAGAGCCCTGAGATTTATAACTGGCCTACCCCTCTCCACTCATCATTGTTCTTTGTATTCAGCCATGAGGTGGCCTTCCCTTCAGCACAGGCAGAACAGAAATATTGCACTCTAGACCTTCAGAGCTGTTACCAAAAAATGTCCCCAATATTATCTCTGACTGTCTTCCGCTAAGTTTGTTAGGAAATTATGAACTGAGAAGTTACTCCTTTATTTCATTGAAAGTTCCTAGGGCTAAAACATGTTTTGGGAGAGTGGCCATAAGATTTGTCCTGTCATCCCTATGGAACAAATTGCAAAAATCACTGAAATTGAGCAGTCTCACAACTTTTAAGACATTATATGCTCGTGCTGTTAAGGAACCCTGCGACTGTTTCCTCCACTCCTAGTCTGACACGGTGTCTGCTGTCTACCCTGTTTTCTGCATAGCTCTGTCCATGTTATGGTCCTCTGGTTTTCTTAATCCTATATTCCTCTCACCTTGTTTCTTTTCACTTCTGTTTACTCTTCCTTACCCTACCTGACTTCTTACCTGTGTTATCCTCTACCAATGTCTCCCATTATGTGGTAGGAGCTTGTACCCACTTGGCTGAGATTTGTCCCCTTGCCCTGTTGTACTTGCACCCCTTGAATTATCATGGTCCTTACCTTACCGCGGAACCTCTAACTCCCCTTATAGCTTTTTCATGATGTCCCCCTCCAAGTCTGAATGCCATGTCATGGTTTGTACTAGGCAATGTTGGCAATGATGGTGTTTAATTATCTCCTGTTACCACAAACCAGTTACTTTTGTCATTTCCACTGAATACTGTGGTGTACATGTCATTTATAGCTGTTAACTCTTCAAACCACTACATACATACCTGGGATACTGTTCCAAAAGTGGATCTTATGCTATTGTTTTGAGTGTATTCTTTGTCAGTATATAAATGTATGGTGCTTTGACCTTGTTTGTCCCAGGTCCACCTTGCAAATGAGCTTTGCTCAATGGTGTTCAATCACCTGGATAAATAAAGATTGTGATTGATTGACTGATTGAAAGTATGGGTGCCCATACAAATCTTGCCCTGTGTTTCCATCTCGGGGTTGAGATACCACTCAGTGGAAACACAGGCTCATTGTGTATGGGCACCCATACTTTATGCCTTATATTATCTCTAATAAACCCTGATCTACTTTTGTACTTCCAATTTTTCCCAAAGAATATTTTTGGACAATGAGTCGAATACTGAAGTGAGGTATACAAAGACTGCATATACTTTATATTTTAAAATAAAAACATACGTAATAGGGTATGTCTAAGGATAAAACAGTGATTACAAGTGAAGTGACCTGCCCTAAAACCCACCTAAATTACAGAAATTGTCTAATTGTTTTTAAGTTTTCCTGTAATCTTATGAGAATAATTTTAGAAAAAAATTTGCCAAGCCTGCAATTGGACAATATGATAATCAGTCTGAATCCCTTTTTTCCAAAAGTGGTACTATTATGTTACCTCTCCAAGCAGTTGGTATAAATCTTTTCATGATACAGTAGTTTAAAAAAAAAACTGTTAACAATTAGGCCCATCATACATATACAACTTTATATACCTCCACAGGTATTCAATCCAGACCTGAGGCTTTTTTTTTTACCTTAAACTGTCAACTGCATTTTGTACCTCCATTACTGTAATATCTGAGACATGATGCTATCCATTTACTGTCTCCCCACTAATATCCTTATCCACGTCTTCGAAAGATTTCTATATATGGAATATGACATGGGTGGGAGTGAGATAGCAGAAATCTCTTCATGAGCTGTCACTGAACTCTTGATATTCCACAAGTGGTAAAGTCATGAGCGGAATACAAGAGCTCAGTGGCAGGTTGTGAAGATACTTCTGCTATATCACTCCAACCCATGTCATATTTGATTTGTTTAAAAAGTGTGGGTCTCTCTTTTTTCTGTTTTAAAGTTATTTGCATTTGTTTGTTGCAAAAAGTGAACAAAATTGAATTTTCTGGTGTTTTTTATTATTTATAATAGACTAAAAGGTATCTGGAAATGAAACACAACTCATTTTGTAGCTCTTTTTGTGCTGACCAAATGTTGTGCTCACTATACCATGTTATCATTTTTCTTTTTAAAGTTATTTACATTTGTTTGTTGAAAAAGTGAAGCAATTTGGATTTTCTGCTGCTTTTTGCCAATTATTAAAAAATAAATAAATAAAATTTGTCTGTAAATGAAACACCACTCATTTTGTAGATCTTTTTGTGCTGAACAGTGTTCGTGATTACAGTACCATGCTATCATTTTTTTCATTTTAAAATTATTTGCTTTTGAATACAGTTAGTACTGCTGCTAAGGTCACATATTCTAAATGAGTCTGAATCTTTGTGTCATACCTAGCATGAAAAGGTATCCATTGTGACATACCCGACTTAAAGATATCAATGATATCTCACATGTGGTCCACGAGATATCTCTTTTATCTTCCTGAGAGACCTACACATGTTGTATAAAATGAGTTATTCAGACTTCAGGCATTACTGTATATAACAGCAGAGGGGCCAGATATTCAAAACTTTGCCCCAGGCCTAAATTAGCACTGCCTGGCTTGCTAAATTAGCCTGGAACCAATAGCCCACTATATTAAAAAGGGATAGCCCCAGTGCTAAACCTGCTGAATAAAGCATGCTATGGAAGGTGGGTAAACTGGGCTAGGAGTGCAGTGAAAAAATACCCTGGAAATAAGACAACTCTGAATATAGCAACCAGGAAGTGCAAACCACAACAGCATTCCAATTCACAGCAACGTGAAGGAAGGTAGAGGTGAACTATGTGGCCAATGTGTGTGCAAGCAAAGGAGTACAGTCAGTAAAGCCGCAAGCATCAGTGCATGTGAAATTACATTGTGCAGAAATGTACAATGTTTCTGAAATGTTTGCACAGTGCAAACACATTTGTGCAGGTTTAGCATGGAGCTAAGCCGTTTGTCCGGTGCTATCATGTTTGCCCAGGGCAAAACTTGGCTATATTTAAGTGACATGCAAATGAGCCTACTTAGGCAGTATGTGGGCAAACATCCAGATTAGCATCTCATTATGACCTGATTTGCATGCAGTTTGCCCAGCACTATTGCAGGGTCCCACAGCTCCACCTGTAGGTTGGTCTGGAAGTACAGGGGCTGGCTCAGTCTGCCCACAGTTCCACCTGTAGGTCAGTCTGGTAGTGCAATACTGACACTGAAGTGCAGCATGGGGGGGGGGTGCCGCACTCCTGAGGTGCTGTCTTTCAGATGAGACATTACACCAAGGTCCCATCTGCCTGTTCTGGTGGTAGTTCAGGTGGATGTTAAAGATCCCATGGTACTTCTCAAAAAGAGTATGGGAATTTCCCCTGTGCCCTGGCCAAATTTCCCCCCTCTCACTAAAAATATCACCAACAGCTTAATCTGGTTCAAGGACAGTTGGCATTCCTCTGTAACCCCTCCCCTGGGTCATGCCTGAAAATAGGCAGAATTTCTTTAGTGAACTAACCCAATCAACAAAAACTAAATAAATAAAATAAATAAATGGTGGTAGCTGCAGGCTACATTTGTGCAGTACAGCATACAATATTGTGCCCCAGGGGACTACACAGTAGAGGCACAGGTGGTGGTGCTGCATGCAATTGTCAAACTGTAGTTCATACTACAATGCATGGCAGTCACTACAGTAGCAAGGGGGCCAGTAGTGTGAGGGACACAGCAATGCCTATGGTGTGTAGGGCAGTGCTGACCACTGCACTGCACACAGTGACAGGCCCAACTTTCAGGTTTACTGACAGTGGACAGTACTGTTATGCTGTTGTGTGACCCACAGACACTGCACCACTGGCATGGGATGCTCACAGTGACATATACATGGTTGGCTGTGTGTGCTATGATGTCTGTACAGATGTGAGGTATGTGGCTGGGGGGGCACATACCATCAGAGAGGCATACTGGTGTTGGGGTATTCCCAACACTGTCCCATTTGCACTGTGTGGCTTGTCCCAGCCTTGTGGCCGCACCCAGTCTGTGGTGCAGCCTGGCCACTTGTACACCCTCCCCTCAACAACCTCGATGCCCACAGTGCTGCATGTGTGTTCTGGCATCTGTTGGTGTCCACCGAATGATGGTCTGCAAGTGTGTGCTGTATGGCCACACTACCATGGTGTCCACTGGGAGCCGGGTGACCACGTATTGCCTGGCTTGGCTGGGATTGGTGGCAGATGATGGCATCATAGGGATGCCATCCATGAGCAGCATGTTTCCTCTCTGTCTGGTTTATTTCGATTTTTCATACATACTGGTTAGGGTCACGCAAAAGAGTAAAGTGAATTTGAACAGAACTTTTAATCCTTTTTGGCAGCTGAGGGAAAGACTGTTAACATAGAAACATAGAATTTGATGGCAGATGAAGACTGCATTGCCCACCTAGTCTGCCCATTTCCCTACCTAACGGATAAGCTGCAGATCCTAGTTAACCAACAGCCTGCTTCCTCCTACCCCCCACTAGAACTGCCTTATGTCTGTCCCATGCATTCTTGAATTGCCCCACTGTTTTTGACTCTACAACCTCCTCAGGAAGGCTGTTCCATGCTTCTACAACCCTCTCTGTGAAGAAATACTTCCTCACATTACCTCTGAGCCGTCCCTCCTCTATCTTCAAATTGTGTCCCCTTGTTCTTGCACATCTCTTTTTCTGAAAGATGCTACCCTCTTGGACTTTGTTGATTCCCTTGAGGTATTTGAAAGTTTCTATCATGTCCCCCCTCTCCCTCCTTTCCTCGAGGCTATACATCTTAAGCCCCTTTAGTCTTTCTTCATAGGTCTTCTGGTGCAGACCTTGCACCATTTTGGTTGCCCTTCTCTGGACAGCCTCCCCACTGTCTATGTCTTTGTGGAGATGGGGTCTCCAGAACTGTACACAGCACTCTAGATGTGGTCTTATCAACTGTCTGTACAGAGGGCCAATAATTTCCTGTTTTTTACTGGTGATGTCTCTCCCTATGCATCCCAGTATCCCCCCAGCCCTCCTTACTGCCTTCTCACATTGCTGGCCTACCTTTAGGTCATCTGATATGACTACCCCCAGGTCCCTTTTCATTTTTGTTGTTGTCAGTATCTCACCCCCCATTGTGTACTCTTCCCCTGGGTTTTTGTTTCCCAGGTGCATAACTTTGCACTTCTTTGCATTGAATCTAAGCTGCCATACATTTGACCATTCCTCCAACCTTGCCAAGTCCCTTTTCATCCTTTCCACCCCACCTTGTGTATCAACCCTGTTGCAGATCTTTGTGTCATCTGAAAAGAGACATACTTTCCCTTCTAGTCCCTCTGTAATGTCACTTATAAAGACATTAAAAAGGACCGGCCCCAGTACTGAACCCTGCGGTACCCAACTAGTATGCCTCCTTTCTTCACTGTGGACTCCATTTACTATTATCCACTGTGTCCTGTTGTCCAGCCAGTGTTTTACCCAGGCTACAACTCTGGGACTCACTCCCAGGCTGGCTAATTTGTTTATTAATCTTTTTTGAGGGATTGTGTCAAATGCCTTGATAAAGTCTAGGTAGACCATGTCCACAGCCCCTCCCTGGTCTACTACTTTGGTCACCCAGTCAAAGAAATCAATTAGGTTTGTCTGACATGACCTTCCTGCTGTGAATCATGCTGCCTTGGGTCCTGTGCTCAACTGGCCTCTAGATACTCAACAATTCTTTCCTTCAGCAGTGATTCCATCATTTTCCCTACCACTGAGGTCAAACTGACAGGTCTGTAGTTTCCTGCCTCTGTCTTGCTCCCACTTTTGTGAAGAGGAATCACATCCACCCTTCTCCAGTCCTCAGGTACCATACCATCCTCCCATGATTTATTAAAAAGGGTAGTCAGTGGTGTTACTAGTTCTTCCCTTAGTTCTTTTAGAATTCTGGGGTGAATCCCATCAGGCCCCATTGCTTTATCCACCTTCAGTTTTAAGAGTTCTTTCAGAACTCTTTCTTCTGTGAAAGGACTACATCAACCCTCCTATCCAGAGTGCTTCTATTGTCTGGATTAGGTATCTCCCCTGTTTTCCATTGTGAATACTGAACAGAAGTATTCATTCAGTATCCCTGCTTTTTCACTGTCGCTCTCTGCCCAACCACCTGCCTTTTTAGTCAGCCTCAGTATCCCTGCCTTAGTCTTTCTTTGCTCCCTAATGTACCTATAAAAGGTTTTATCCCCCTTCTTAACCAAGTTGGCTATCTTTTCCTTGGTTTGGGCCTTTGCTATTCTGACTGCCTTCCCCACTTCCTTCTGCTTTAACTGGTACAGTTCTCTGTCCTGCTCCTTCTGTGTTTCTTTATACTTCCTGAATGCTTTCTATTACTCCCTTACCTTCCCTGCTGCTTCTTTTGAGAACCATAGAGGTTTCTTCTATCATTTTGATTTGTTTATTTGCTTCACACAAAGGCTTGTTGCCTCTGTGATGGCGGTTTTAATGTTTCCCCATTGTTGCTCCACCCCACCTTCTTGCCTGTTTGCTAGTGCTTTTCTGAGGCACTCTCCCATTTTGACAAAATCAGCCCTCCTGAAGTCCAGTACCTTCACTTTTGTGTGGCTTGACTCTACAGCTAAGTTTATTATGAACCACACTGTTTGGTGGTCGCTTGTTCCCAGATGGCTACCCACTTCAAGATCAGAGATCCTTTCTCCATCCCCATTTGAGAGTACCAGGTCTAAGATTGCTCTCTCCTGAGTGGGTTCCAAAATTAGCTGTCTGAGGCATGCCCCCTGTAGGGCATCGAGAATGGCCCTGCTCTTGGATGTGGCTGCAGCAAAGGTGCTCCAGTTAACATCTGGCATATTCAGGTCCCCCATCAGCAATACCTCCCCTTTCTCTGCCATCCCAAGGATGCCTTCTATCATTTCCTTGTCTATTTCCTCCTCCTGAGATGGGGGTCTGTATATAACCCCTGTGCAGATTGTGGAACCATTTCCAGTCTCCAGGGTGACCCACAGTGCCTCCTCTCCTCCCTGTTTACCTTTTAGTTCTGTTGATTTGATCCCTTCCCTTACATAGAGAGCTCCTCCTCCTCCTCTTCTTCCCTCCCTGTCCCTCCTGTAGATTGTGTACCCTGGTATGTTGACATCCCAGTCATGGTTCTCTGTGTACCATGTTTCTGTGACTGCCATGATATCCAGGCATTCCTCTTCCATCAAGGCCACCATTTTGGGGAGCTTTTAACCTAGACTACGGGCATTGGTACTCATTACCCTTCATTTTTTTATGGCTTTATTTCTTTTTGTCCCATCCCTGTCCTTACTGCCTTTGTCTTTTTCTCCATTTACCCCTGCCCTTCTCCCTATCGACTGCTCTATCTTGGTGTTTACCTCACTAACTACCCTGATTTTTTGGGGGGGGCTGGGATTTCCCTTCTCCTTTTCAGTGCCCCCCCTTGGCTAGTTTAAATGCTTGCCAATGAAGCAATTAAACCTATCACCTAGGATCCTGGTTCCCCTCCTGGATAGATGCAGACCATCGCACCTGTATAGACCTGCATCCCTCCAGGTGGAGCCCCAGTCCCCAGTGAAGCCCGATCCCTGAGCTCATCACCAGTTTTTCAACCAGCCATTGACTCCCATGGTGCCGAGTACCCTAGCCTCATCCATGCAATAGACAGGTAGCACTTCTGAGAAAGTTACCGTGCGTGCTACTTGTCTAAGGCCCCTCCCCAACTCCACAAACTCCTGTTGCACTGCTCTGATCCTATTCTCAGCCAGGTTATTTGTCCCTAGGTGGATAAGGACATCCAGCTCCCTCCCACTTGCAGCTGCTCCCAAGATCCTGAGGATTCATTTCCTGTCCCTTCAAGCCATGGTGCCAGGCAGGCACCTTACCTCCCTTTCCCCTCCCTCTCCCAGTTCTACCCTCTAACAATTGAGTCCCCCACCAGGAGTTACTTCCTTCCCCTGTGGGGTCCTGTACCACCCTCCTGTGGGTCTGCATTGTGGAGGTTCCCAGCATCCTTCTTGGTCTCCACTGTGGGTGCCTCCATAGAGAAACCATGCTCCCCCAGAGTGGTGAATGAATTGTGGAGAGGCACAACTGGAGGGATGCACCTCTGTTCCACCACCCTCACCCTCCCTGAGCCCACCATGGTCCAACCACTCCTCTTTCTTGGCAACCTCTGAGGTAGTGGCAGTGGCCTGGGTGGTCCCTGGGTGGGGTATCAGGTTTCCCGAATCCTTGCCAGGTCATCATGGTGATGAACAACCTCCTCCCTCAGACCAGAGAGCTGCCTGCAAATAAGGCAGCAATGCAGTCTCCAGAATGTCTCCTGGAAGACTGCTGCTCCACAGCCAGTGCATTGCACCACTCCCCACATGTCTGTGTCTCTCTTCCTGTTACAGATGCTTTTCTTTTGTTGTTTTTGTTCTTGTTTTATTGTGTGCAAGCTTGTGAGTGTCTCTACCCCTATTCAGTGTGCTGTGCCTTTAAGGATATGAACAGGTGTATGTTGTTAGCAGTTTTGGGGAAGTGATGTCAGAACCCCTACTATAAAAGAAGTTATGCACTTGAGGTGGATGGGGTGAGGGAAGGGTGGGAGGGTAAACCTATGCCATCCAGAAACAATCAACTACAACTCTGACCCTCCACCCCAGGGAGTGCCTTCCTTCCTTTCAGACACCTATTTCACAGAGGTTAAGTACCAGGGCTAGTCACAAATGGCTGCAAATATCTCCCAGCTACAGTTCCTCCCTGGCAAATTAAAGTTAAAACTAAGCAAATTCAACCACAAAAACAAAATCAATACAAGTTACTTACACAGGTCCAGAAAGTAATAATTCATTTCAGTGTAATCTAGAAAATAACCTCCTTAATTCAAGGAAGCTGTGGCTGCTTTCTCCCTCTCTGTGTCTCAGCTGATATCTCAGATGTGAAGCATTCTTCAAGGAAGAAGAACCAGTACAGGCAATTCCACCTGGAGGACTCTGGGTTGGGGGACAGGAATGGACCCCCTATTTCATCATGCCATATGAATAGTACAGGAGACTGTTTACTTTCTCTGGAGCCATCCCCACTCCCCAGGGAAGGACAGCTATGAATGTTGGATGAACCAGGCCATACAGATGGAGAAAGTATGGAAGTGTTCAGATGATGTGAAATTCAAAAGAATTGCAGAGCCTGAAAGGTATGGGTTTGGACAGCATCTGTTCTCTACGTGCAACTCAGGCAAACTGCCCCACAAGTGACCACCTTGCCTTGTTTAAGAGTACATTTCAAACAGTTGGGAAGAGGGAGGACCTAATTTTCCAACTGGAGCCACCATGGAAAAAGGGGGAGAAAAGTTTTCTGATTACTTTGCCCGAGTGGACACTGTGATTTGAAGAATTGTGGAAGCTGGAGGAGTTACCCCTGCACAGACTGCACAGAAAAGACTCAACCAGAATTTACAAAGAGCTATGTATTCTCACTGGACACTGATATCTCTCAGGTTGAAAGAACACAGAGAAGATCCCCCAAATTTCTGACAGCTACTGGATGAAGTAAGGGAAGAAGAAGCACAAGCAGCCATTGCCAGTTCACTGTGGGTACCCACAGGGAAAGCTATACTCCTGCAGCTACAAGCTGACATCCACCATGAGCAGAGTGATGCCCCAGACATGCATATTCATCTGAGGAACATGTTCAGGAATTGCTCCTTTGAAAAGTGTCAGTTCTGTCACACTGCTGTCAGATATGTTGGTCACATTGTATCAGAGCAAGGGATCAGCACTGACCTAGCAAAAGTGGAAGCCCTCACAACCTAGCCAAGATCCAACAATTTAAAAATGCTTTAGTCTTCCTTGGGGTTCTGTGAATAATGTAGGAGATGCATGAAGGTCTACTCCTTGGTGGTGAGGGTTTTGAACAGCATGACACAAGGGTATCCTCCATCCTGAAAGACCAAAGGTTCAGGGACCAAACAGAAACCACCATTCAATTACCACAGGACCAATGAACCTTTTGGGGACAGATGGACTGTAGATTGTGAAGACACTTTTCAATGGATAATTTTATGCTTGATGAGGGCCCCTGTATTGAATTTTGCTGACTATACCAAGCCATATACCCTTCACATTGATACCAGCATGGAAGGACTGGGTTCTGTACTTTACCAAGAGCATGAAAATGGTATGAGACCAGTTGTCTATGCCAGTCTCATCTAAGTCCATCTGAAAATAACTTTTCAGTCCATGAATTGGCACTCCTTGTGCTGAAGTGGGCAGTGGCTCTTCCATGAATATCTTTATGGAGCCAGGTTCATTGTATTGAGAGACAATAACCTGCTGACCTATGCGCTAACAACTGCCAAGTTTGATGCCACTGGACATAGATGGATCTCCTCTCTATCTGCTTACAACTTCTGCTTGCAATGCCATCTGGAATGGAACAACATTGACACAGATGTCCTGTCCAGATGGCTGCATCATACTCTGCCCACAGAGGGGTCATGGAGTATGTATCCAAAGGTGGAGTGAAAGCAGTCTGCCAGCTTGTGGTGCCTGTTGACTAGCCTGCTCCCACCAATCCAACAAGGCTGCAGACTTGCTTGGAGTGCATCCTGATGCTGTATCAGAGGTGTAATCCCACTTCACCACACTGCATAATACTTCTTTGCCTCACTTCAGACCTTGAGATGTAAGAAGTACACAGCAGACAGATCTCAGTCTATGGGACCCAACTCTAGCCAAAGAGATGGGCTTGACTTCTCTCATGTAAAATTAAATCTTTCAGATGTGCTGCTTCTCCTGAGGGAGTAGTACAAATGTTTACTAAAGAATGGACAGCTGTACTGCATCACAAAAATGCAAATGCCTTTCCCCAAAAAGCAAGTGGATCTTTCCAGCAAGTACTGAAAAAATGTTTTGCAATCACTTCATGAGGACATGGGATGTGGATTGATAAAACTTTGGGCCTCATTCAAGACCTATTCTACTGGCTATTCATAACTATTGAAGCAGAGAGACATTGTAAATGCTGCAACTGTTGCATCATATCTAAGACTCTACCCAAGAGGGTGGCTCCCCTTGTAAACATCACTAGTACTGGATTGATGGACCTGGTCTGCATGGACTTCATCTTCCTTGAACTTGACCAGAAGGGGATCAGTAACATTCCGGTGGTGACTGATCACAACACCTGCTATGCACAGCCATTTCCCACCTTGTCAGAGACATACCTGGACTGCACCAAGAGGTTATGTGCTCAGCTGAAAGAGGCATACAGGGTGGGCCAAGAAGTGACTGGGAAGTCCAACCTATCCAACAAGACCAGATATGACAAAGGAGTCTGAGAGCAAGCTCTCCAGCCAGGAGACTGAGTACTTATCCAAAACTTTTGGTTACTAAGCAGATATAAGATTGAGGACCAGTGGAAACTGGATCCCTATGTATTTGTGGAACAGCTTGCAAACCTGCCAGTTTTTCATATGAGAAGGGAAAGAGGAAATGCGGTCAAAACTTTGCAATGAAACCACTTTTTGCCAGCTGGTTAACTGTTGCCTGAACCAGTAAACCCAGTACCTCTCTCACTTGCAAGGAAACCTGTCACCAGGAATGAGACCTGGGCAAGGATGAACTGTGTGACTCTACCTGAATTGCTTATCCCCCCCCCCCCGGCAACTCAGTCTGATGTGGCCTACAGTACCTTTGAGGATAAGGGACCCTACATTGTTCAATATCACATGAATCTCTGCCTGCACCATTCCCCATGGAATTTCACTCTTCAGAACCTGGAGGAAGTAATGTGAGTCATTCCAAACTGCTGAATCCAGCAGCAGCACCCATTGTTCTGATTGAATTTGGGCCCACAGTCACGGACTTTGCTCCCATCACAGAATATGTTGGGATCCTCATAACAGAACTACCTCAGGACACTGAAAGACTTGAACCCATTCTGTCAGAGGACACGGAACCCATGGATGATCCTGATCACATGATTGCAGAGGAAATTGTGGTATGTCACCATTCTGCAAGAAAAGTCAAACACCCAGTTAAACTTACTTATGACCTCCCTGGTGTCCCTCCTGCAAAAGTGGTGT
Source organism: Neoceratodus forsteri (assembly GCA_016271365.2). Taxonomy (NCBI): domain Eukaryota; kingdom Metazoa; phylum Chordata; order Ceratodontiformes; family Ceratodontidae; genus Neoceratodus; species Neoceratodus forsteri. The sequence goes on from CM057449.1 coordinate 545,460,442, forward strand.
ATGAAAGGGTCAATATGTTGCCAAGCCCACTATTACTGCCCCCTTGTGCTGCCCTCAAGCCATTTTTCAGAGGTGTAATTGTTTACCATGGTAGGAAAATGCTAATATCAATGTTTATCCTGTATTCTGTGAAGTACACTGTTAATATATTTCAGATAGTATGCAGGTGCGTTAGTTAGAAATATTTAGATAGGAATCATGTGTATTAGACTGCTTTGTAGTGTTTAGCTTGTTTATGTTTTTTATGCCTTAATGAGGGCATCAAGGATTTCAGTGAAGGGAGGATGTAATCCTCTCCTAAAAGGGGTCTTATCTTTGGCTCTCTCTGCAGTACTGCTGCCACCTTCCTTTGCACCACTTCTTCACCCTGGTCCTGGTCTGGATTGCAGCTACAGTACCTGGACTGGACTGGACACTGTTATTTGCTCTGCAGGCTTGTTCAATGTCCTTCTCACCATGGCCAGTGTGCCACTCCCTCTCTTCATTCAACTGGCCCCTGAACTTCCTTCAGGGTTGGGGAGCCCACAGCAAGGAGGTTGCTCTGTTTAAAACAGCTTGCAAAACTCCACAAAATGCAAAATAACTGAATTAGTACATCCTGTCCCTGTGAAAGTGACATCAATTGGGAGACTAGTTCAGCTCTGCAAAACAGCTAAATTAGTATATCCTGTCCCTGTGAAACTGACACCCATTTGGAACTCTGCTCTGCAAAACAGCTCTGAATTGCAAGCTGGCTCATGACTTGTATGCATGTTTTTTCTCCTGGAACTGACAGCCACAGAGAGCCAAGGGTTTAGCTAATCACTTAGGTTGGATCCTTGGATTTCTGCATAAAATAGAGCAGATTTGTCTGAGATAAATATCTAAGGAAAGGAGAGCATTTGTGAATAGTTCCCAATTACTATTCCTTTCTAATTAAAAAGTTTGTCCAAAACAGACTTGAGACCCATGAGAAAGGAGACTGATGCAGCTAGAGTGCCAGGCCTGGGCTCTAGCAACAAATTAGAGCTGGAGTTGCCTTGAAAGCTGCTCTGCATCTGGGGAGGTGGTGAACCACTGCCTTTTGCTGTAATTAGGGTCTTATCCTGACAGGGGACTGAACCAGCTAATGTCCCAAGTCACTGCCCACTTGTCGGGGTGGGTGAAGACAACTCCCATTGTGAGGTGAAAAGGACCATCATTGTCCGGAGCAACATGGCCTGCATCACTTCCAACTGGAAGTGTGTTAGGTAAGCCACACCTGTAACCAGCTTACAGAACAGAGCTCCCATCATCTAAAGTCATCATGGTCCACATCCTTCACCACTGGGAGTGCATTGGATCTGCCACACCTATGTATATCCAGCCTACAGAAAAGAACATCCAACCATTATATGCTTAAGCAGGGGAGACATCCCCATGGAAACAGCACCAGTCTCACATCTAAAGATCATGAGTACTGGGTTTTACCCACAGAAATTATCATTCCTATTGTTTAGCTAGCTAGATACTCTCTGGGGATTCCTGTGCAACCTTAGAATGAAGCCCACTGTTACAGCTTACAGCAAGGAGCAACTGTTTTACTGTCCATCCCATTGTGCAATTTGCCAGTCAGCAGCTGCAGTCAACAACCAAATTTACACAGTACCACACCGAGGTTCAGGCATCACAGGCCTGCAACTCTGCATCTGTGTGCACACTCAAACTGTAATTGGGAGCTCCCAGAGGAACTGTGGGATTAACTGGTGCACCAGTGGAATGAGTGGTTCTGAGACACGACTTATGGTAAGGGTGAATGAAAACTGCTGGTTTTTGTTTATTTTTACCTTTGCCTTCTTTGTCCCCTGCCTTGTTCCTCAACTCCCAAATAAACCCATTGGTTATTTATTTTAAACTGCTGACGTATTTTGCCATTATTGCCTTGCTGTTGATTTGAGTGCCTAGAGTGATAAGTGGGTGGTGGATTTTGTTATTGAGTTCCCAGTCACAGAAGGTAGGGGTTGTATTTATTTCCTGTGGGGAAATACCCTGGCAGTGTTCTGTCATAAGGATCCCCACAGGTGGAGGCACCATGCCACTTCTGAATCCTATTTCTAACCATGAACCTGGGCACCATTCACCCGAAGGCATAACAGACTTTGCCTTTTACTGTCACCAGGATTAGTCAGCACACCTTGCTGGGGGTGGTTACACAACTAAAAAATCAAGTACACATTTTTCTGGATCCATCAAAATATTAACATTTCCTATGCAAGTGTTAAAGTCCCACACAGGCACAGTTGAAGATATTAATTTAGGCATAACTTTTCTGGCAGGTTGAACAATTCTCCCCAAATAGCCTTTGTATAATATGTAGAGTGTAACAGAAGAATAAACACATTTATTATAGCACATGTTACATAGAAACATTGAATTTGCCAGCAGATAAGGACCGCTTGGCCCACCTAAACTGTCCATTTTCCCTACCTGCTGCATATACCGCAGACCCTAATTGATCTGTGGCTTACTGTCTCTTTCCTATTACCAGGATTCCCTTATGTCTATCCCATGCATTCTTAAATACCCCCACTGTTTTTGGCCCCACCATCTCCACAGGGAGGCTATTCCATGCATCCACCACCCTTTCCGTGAAGAAATACTTCCTGACATTACCACAGAGTCTACCCCCCTCTAGCCTCATATCATGACCCCTTGTTCTAGAACATCTTCTTTTCTGAAAGATGCTACCCTCCTGTACCTTATTTATACCCTTGAGGTATTTAATAGTCTCTGTCATAGCCCCCCTCTCTCTCTCCTCACTTCTAGCGAATACATATGAGGTCCTCTAGTCTCTCCTCATATGACTTTTGGTGCAGCCCTTGCACCATTTTTGTTGCCCTTCTCTGAACTGCCTCTACTCTGTCCATGTCCTTCCAGAGATGCAGACTCCAGAACTGGACACAGTACTCCAGATGTGGTCTCACCAATGATCTTTACAGTGGTATCACCACCTCCTTTTTTCTGCTGGTGATCCTTTCCCTATGCACCTTAGCATTCCACTGGCTCTCCCCCAGCCTTCTTACATTGCTTGGTCACCTTCAGGTGATCAGATATGACTACCCCAGGTCCTTTTGCTGTTTGGTGGTCATCAGTACCCCCCCACCATGTACTCCTCCCCTTGATTTCTGTGCCCCAAATGCATGATTTTGCACTTCTTTGCACTGAATATTAGGAGTTACACTCTTGACCACTCCTCAAGCTTACATAGGTCCCTTCTCATTCCCCCCCCCCCCCCGAGTGTCAACCTGTTGCAGATCTTAGTGTTGTCTGCAAAGTGGCATATCTTCCCCTTCCATTTCCTCTGCAGTGTTGCTTTTGAAGACATTAAAGAGGACTGGCACCAGCACCAATCACTGTGGCACCCCACTGGCCACCCCCTCTCTCTGGATTGAACTCCATTCATAACCACCCTCTGTTTCTGACCGCTCAACAAATTTCTGACCCAGTTTACCACCCTGGGACCCATTCCCAGGATGCCCAACTTGTTTATGAGCCTCCTTTGTGGGAGGACGTTGAAGGCCTTGCTGAAATCTAGGTAGGCCACATCCACCGCCCCTCCCTGATCTACTTTCCTGGTCACCCAGTCAAAGAAATCTATCAGATTTGTTTCACATGATCTTCCCACTGTAAATCCATGCTACCTTGGATACTATGCTCAGCTGGATTCTAGATATATAACAATCCTTTCCTTTAGCGGTGATTCCATTATTTTCCCCACCACCGAGGTCAGGCTGATTTTCAGTCTCCTCCCAGCTCCAGCCTCCTTCCTATTGATTGGTCAGTTTGTAATATGCAGTAGATTATTTATAGTGTCCACCTGACCATGTTCCAAGATTCTTACATTGTTATCAATTTTTGTCATGATCAATAGTCCCAAAAAATAATCTGCCTTTGTTTTTTTCCCCTTCTGGATGGGAGCCGATGTAACACAAACCCATTTATAGGTGAATTGTCCAACAATGGAGTTCAAGTTTCCTGAAAACAACCACATTGACTTTCTGAATAAAATTTTATGAAATCTTTGTCAGGACACTTCATTGATATGCCAGAAATATTCTTGGAATACAATATAAAGTGAGCACTTTCTACTTAGTTTGCCTTATTTCTTTATATAGGAGGTGGATGTTACCAGATGTCATTGTCCATCTGGGGACTAATGACCTGGCAAAAGATGAAGCACGGGTGGTGCAGGATAGGTTTTGGGAGCTAGGGAGGGGCCTAAAGCAGGTAGCTCACACAGTGGCCTTCACCAAGGTGCTACCTGTGTATGACTGATAGGATAGGACAGGGAACATCGCACCAGGGTCTTCAATGACAGGTTGAGGGCATGGTGCAGGGAGGAGGAGTTTGGCTACATTGGTGGGGACTGGGGTCCTACTTGGGGGGAGTATACAGGCCTGTAGAAGGGAGATGGCTTCCATCCATCCAGAAGGGGAATGGCAGTCCTGGGTGGAAGATTTAAATGCTACTTTAATGGGCATTTAACTAGCCAAGGGGGGGAAGTAGAAAGAAAAAGGGAGGCAGCGAATGCCCCCCTCTATAAAATGGAGCATTACATGGACATACAAACATACAAACATTGCCAGCAGAAAAAGGCCTTACAGTCTACCAAGTCTGCTCGATTGTGCAGCTAGCAGCCCTTATCCTGCAGCTGCCCCTCCTCCCTTGACCCTCCCTCTTGCCCTGTCCCATCCCCTTTTGAAGCCACCCACTGTTCTACAGGATACCACCTCTGCCGGTAACACATTCCACCCGGCCACCACCTTCTCCTTAAAAAGTGTCTTCTCATCTCCCTCCTGATCCTTCCCCCCTTCAGTCTCATATCATGTCCTTGGGTGTCCCTTCCCTCCCTTAGTTTGAAAAGCCCCTCCATACAGGACTAGTTTATTCCTTTCATGTACTTGAACGTTTCAATCATATCTCCCCTCTCCCTTCTCTCTTCCAGTGAGTACATGTTCAATTCCCTCAGCCTATTCTCATAAGATAAGTCAGCCAGACCATCGATCATCTTTGCTGCCCTGTGCTGCACCCACTTCAGTAACTTAATGTCCCTCTTCAGGTATGGGTGCCAGTACTGCATATAGTGCTCCAGATGTGGCCTGACCAGTGATCTGTACAATGGCAGAATCACTTCCCCCTCCTTGAGAATATAACCCTAGCAATACAACACAGCATGCTGTTGGCCTTTGTGGCCACCTTCCTACATTGAGCTGAGTTGTTCATTGCTTTCATAATGAGCACCCTCAGATCCTTCTCTTCCTCAGTCACAGCTAAGTGCTCATCCCCCAGTTAGTAGATCCTCCTAGGGTTTTTAGCCACAAATGCAGCACCTTGCATTTTTTGGAATTGAACCCCAGCTGCCAGGTGTCTGACCAGGTCTTCAGCTTTAACAGATCCTCCTGCAACCCTTGCCAACCCTCTAGGTCATCCACCACTGCTCCCATTTTGGTGTCATCAGCAAATAGACTGATTTTGCTCCTGATGCCCACTGAAATGTCTGCAATGAATATCCCAAACAGCACTGGTCCCAACACCGAACCCTGCAGAACTCCACTCATCATCACCCTTGGGGACAATAGCTCCCCACCCACCACCACTCTCTGCTGCCTTCCCTGTAGCCAGTTCCCCACCCAGCCCACCATCTTCATACCCGCCCCTGTACCTTGTAGCTTATTTCTTTGTCTCCCATGTGGCACCGAGTTGAATGCCTTATGAAATCCAGGTACAGGGCATCCATTGCATGGCCCTTGTCCAGTTGTCTAGTCAGCCAATCATAGTACTCCACCAGGTTGGTCTGGCAGGATCTGCCAGTGACAAAACCATGTTGTCTACTTGACCTGCAGCCCACTGGCTTCCAGAAGGGACACCAGCCTCTCCTTCAGGATTGTCTCCATCAGTTTACCCATGATAGATGTGAGACTCACCAGTCTATTATTCCCTGGTTCATCCTTGGGGCCACTCCTATGGAGAGGTACCACATGAGCCATCCTCCAATCCTGAGGTACACACCCTGAATCTAGTGAGGCATTGAATAGGTCTGCCAAAGGCCCCACTAGGACCCCTTCCAGTTCTTTCAGTACCCTGGGATTAACACCATCTGTCTCTGGTGCCTTGTCCACCCTCAGTGCCCTCAAGCCCTCCAGCACCATGTCTTCTGTGATTTCCCTGTCTGTCACCCCCTGCCTCCGTTCCTGACCTCAACCCTCCCCTTGGGCCTTGGGTATATCCCACCCTTTTCTTTAGTAAATACCACATCCACCCATCCCTTTTCCCTCTTAATCCTTACTATATTGTCCTTACAGCTCCTTTTCTCTCTGACATACCTGAAAAATTCCTTCTCCCCCTTCTTAATGCCCTGTACCAGCCTGAGCTCCTTTGATGACTTGGCAGCCCCTACTGCCCTTGTCACCTCCTTCACTTCCTTTAGGTATGCCTCCCTGTCCTTCCCCCTTCCTGTTTCTTTATACCTTCAATAGGTGGCTCTTTTCTTCTTTACCTTCTCAATGACTTCTTTGCTCACCCAGCTAGGTTTTTTGCCCTAGCCTTTTCCCTCTTGGCCTTGCCACAGGTTTTAGTTGCCTCCCTTACCTCCAACTTTATGAGCTCCCATCTCTGGTTAATGTCCATGCTAGGTTGAATTTCGGCCATGTACTCTTTTACTATTTCCCCCAACCTTTCAAAGTCAGCCCTCCTGAAGTCAAACACCCTTGTGTCGGATACCACTCCTTCCTTACCCATATTCAACGTGAACCATACCTAGTGGTGGTCGCTCCCCACCAGAGGTTCTTCCACCTCAGTTCCCTCACAAACTCCCCATTTGCCAGCACTAGATCAAGGGTATCTCATAACCTGGTTGGTTCACTGACCATCTGCATTAGGAAGTTGTCTTGGAAGGTGTCCAGCAATACCTGCTCCTTTCTATTCTTTGTGGCTGGGGTACTCCAGTCCAATTCCGGCAGGTTGAAGTCTCCCACGATAACCAAACTCCCCTTTCCACAGGTCCTCCTGATCTGTCCTGCTAGTTCCCTGTCTAATTCTTCTGTCTGGGAGGGCGGTCTGAACACCACTCACATCCTGAGAGTCCTATTCCTTGAGTCCTGGATTTGCATCCGTTGTGACTCCATACTGCCTTCCTCCCCCTCCTCCACACTTCAGTCCTTCCCTCACATATAGTGCCACCCCCCTTTCCATTTACTCTATTCCAGTAGAATATCCTGTAGCCTGGTATCACCAAATCCCAGGCATGGTAATGGTTGGCCATTGTTTTGGCAATGGCTGCCATGTCCACCCCCCCACCACCATGAGGGTCTGGAACTCCGCAGTTTTATTCCCCAGGCTTCTAGCATTCAAGGTGACCACCCTCCACCCCTTACCCTCCCCCTTCCCTCCTTCCATTCCATTCTAACATCCTCCCTAGTATTTTCCCTTAATTTCTTGTCTCTGTTATTGGGGTAAGCTCGTGTGTCAACCCATACTGCAAACTCTGCTTGCCTCCTGCCCACTTGCCACCTAGTTTAAATACTCAGCCTCTTCTATGTGATCACTTATCCCTTTTTTGGACATTCTCTTGCCCTCCTTGCTCAAGTGCAGTCTATTCTTTGAGTAAAGACTACTGTCTGCCCAGGTCCCTCCCCATCCCCCACCAGTCTATACCCTTTGTCCTGACACCACATTACTAGCTATTTATTAAATTCCTCTATTCTTTGTTTTCTTACAGTGCTGTCCCTGGGAGCAGGATGTATCTCTGAGAAAGTTACTGATGTTCCTGCCCTCTCACATATTGGTTCTAGTTCCTCAAACCTCCTCTGAACTATGTCTACCATCCTATCAGCCAGGCCATTTGTCCCCAAATGCAAAATTAAAAGAAGTTTCTCCCTCCCCCTTCTAGCATACTTCAGAACAGGTTGCCCCACCCTTTCTGCTGTTGTTCCTGGTATGACTTCCACTCATATGCGGCTATGCCTCTCTTCTTTGCTACCCCACCTGATACCCCTTAGTATTGAGTCTCCCAGCACTAAGATCCCACCCCGTTATCCAACTGCTTGCTCCCCTTCCTCCTCTCCCCTACCCTGACACCTCTTCTTGCTCCTGCACATTAGTTCCCACTTCTGCACATGTTATGATTCCCACACCTGAACTCCCCTCCATACCACTTTCATTCTGACTACCAATAGTTATGCCTCCAAGCTCATCCTCTTTCACTTTCTTTCTGAAGATCCTTCTCCTAGGCCTACTTCTACCTCCCCCATGCTAGCCCATCCCCCCTTCTGACTACTTGTTCATCATCACTTCCCCTACCCCCCATACCATTTCTTCTTTCTACTTTTTTCTGCCCTGCGACCTTGGTTCCCCCAACTCATTGATCTTCTGACTGGGTCTCCCAGACTGAGTGTTCCCTCCTCAAACCTTCTCCCTCTCATCCCCCTGTCTGCTTAAGTTGCCCACCCTCCTCAGTTCCCCTCCTATCTCCATGCACTGCTGAACCATAACCCACCATGGCCCATCGTGCCTGCCTCAGCTTCTCCTGCAGACCCATGTTCTCTTTTTTAAGTTTCACTATTTGGTTACACACTAAACATCCCCCCACTCTCCACACAATTTTAAGAAAGATTGGCGCTACACAGTTGTTGTAGCCCACCACCCTTCCCATTACTCTATTTGCCCACCAGCAACCCTCCATTATACCCAATACGCCTTTACCATTCCTAAACATGTTCCTTCTGGTTCCCACTTCTCTTCCCTCATGTACTAAATTTAAGATGGTTGAGCAGCTTTCTTTAAACTCCTAACCCTCCTTTTCCCTCCTACAGCTGTCAAAACCTATAGAGCATAAATTCTCCTTTGGTAGAGGGCATAGGGACAAGGGGGGTGTAGAGTCAGGAGATGGTTCTAAGGCTGAGAGAGGAATTAAGAAGGGTGGACAGATGGAGAGTGAAAAAGGGGAGGACAGTATCAGGGACATGGGAATGGTGAAGGATGGACTTGGTAAGGGAGGACAGTGTAGGGACAGGGAGGGACAAAAGGAGTGGAGAGCCATGTGTGCCAATGTATGGAGCCTAGGAAATAAATGTCCTTACCTTGAGGCAACCACTGCTGAGTTAGACTTGGATCTGGTGGCCATATCAGAATCATGGTACACCAACAACCACAGCTGGGATATAGCCATTTCAGGTTACACCATGTTTTGAAAGGATAAGGCAGGGTGGAGGTTTTTTTTCATATGTGAGGGAAAGTACAAAGCCCATGAGTTACGTGGAAACAATGTGGATAAGGAAGGGCTGGAGGTTCTTTGGGTTAGCTTAGAGATTGGATCTGGGGTGGAGGTGGAGGTGGTGTACAGAGCACCAACACAGGGGGAGGAGTAAGATAGGGTTTGGGAGGAGGCCATTGGCAAAATGGCAAACAAAGCAGAGGCATTGATTAGGGGGGACTTTAATCTGCAGGATGTAGACTGAAGCATTATGGCAGCAGCTACAACTAGAAGCAGGACCATCCTAGACTCCCTACACAAGGCTGAGAGACTGGAGTTCGCTATGCGTGTCTGGCATTTGTGGAGAAGATACAGATAGTAGGGCTGTTTTTGCTCATTTTTTAATTTACAAAAGGTATGCCACCAGTGCCTTTGTGAATATAGCCTTACCAGTTCATCTTTGTGTGGCTCCCCATCTCATTCTTCTTGTCCCTATAGGTGTGACAAGAAAGGCTTAAAGGCTGAAAGGCTGAAAGAAAATTGGTGTTTGATGGTGGACATGGAAGTGTTGATATTATTCTGGATGAGAAGGGGCAAGAGGCCAGTTGAACAGTCAAGGAATGAGGAGCAGAGAGAGATGCGTTGTTAAAATGAACATTTTGCCTTTGAATACAAGATTAGAGTGCTTTCTTTTAACTTTTATGATTATGGGTAGCGGGTCTTGAACTCTATGTGATTTGCTACTAATGGAGAGCACCAGCGGTACTGTTTGAAATCGTTTGAAGTTGCCTGCTATTATTAGAACTGTCTCTTCATGATCTAAATGCTAAATGCTATAAATGATGCACATGCCCTTCGTTGTTTTTATATTTTTATTTTACTTTGTTCTGTGACGCTGATTTCTAAAACTGTTTCTAGAAGCTATTTTTACTGTGTTAAAGTGTGTGTTAGAATGACAGCTTGAACAGGCTTGAAACTTCATTGTATGTTTGTGTGTCTAACTTACTTAGTCTGTTTGGATAATTAAAGTATTAAAGGTATTTTAAATGTATTTTTAAAAGTACTTTTAAATACTCTTGCATTTTGAGTTTCATGCCTTAAGAGACCTAATGACCTTAGTGTATTTAATGTGCATGTTCATACTCTTTGGGTAGTGCTGTGCAGTCTGACTAGGACACCGTGCTAGCTATACACTGAAACACCGAATGCTGAGCACTGAGTGCTATTGAATGTTCTGGTGGGGTAAGCTGACTTATGCCAAGTCTTTTTTGCAGTTAGAATGTCTGTTTTACCAGCTTGTAGTGGATAAGTGAGTGGGTGAGAGCATAGTATTTTAGCTCTTTATCAAGCCGTATTTTGTTGCGCTAAGCAAGTTGTTTAATGTGAAAAGGCGATATTCTGCATTTTGGTGTCCGTGTCCCTGAATTTACTTATTTGATTTATTGGTAACTGTTGACATTTGTGTGCACCTTTTATCACAGTCTAACATAAACGAGGGTTGCAAGGGAAATTTTTTGGCTAGGAAGTTTCTTGGCCTTGGGTCTCTGGTTATTGTGTCTCCTGTGTTTTATCATGGTTTCTCAAGCAAGATTCCTCAGAAGTGCAAAAGTAAGTAAAATCCTAAAATCTCAAATCGCTTTTTGCTTTAAAGAAGTGTGTAAAGTGTGAAAAGTATTTATAGAAAACTATAAGCTGTGAAAATTCTGCATTTTCAAGGTATCAGTTTTTATTTTAATTCTGACTTCAGTTCTGTCTTCTCTACTGGTAGCACTCGGATGCAGAAAACTGTTATATTCAAATTACACCCAAACTAAATATCAAATCTGAATGTAACTGAATGTATCCAAACATAATTGTGAAGTGCTGAGTAGTGCTGCCTTTATTGCTGTGTTTTTTGATTGTAGACTATGAGAATTAGAATTTAAATTGTCTGTAACCTTACTGGGCAGTTTGGTTAATAATGTGTATATTCTTTGATTTATTTAGTGTTGGACCTCAAGAAAGGCACTTTATCTATTAACAGTGTTCAGGATTTTATTTCTGCCTTTAGTTGGGACCAGTATTTGGAGATCTGGACAGTTGGGGAAACAATGAGAGACATTGAAGCTACAAGAATTTTTAATCGTGAAAGCGAACTAAGGATTCCATGGTGTTAAGTCTGCTTCTGTATTGCACACTATATCAATTTATTTTTGAATCTTGCTTCCTTCAGATTGAGTCCAGCTTGGGACTGATAAGTACTGTGCTCACTGCTTTTATATTTTACCTCTGAAGAAACCTCAAGTAACTGCCATTCTTTGAAGGATATTCAGTGGAATTCCTCAGTTTTGCACAGAACAGTACTAGAGGACTTTTTTTCTGGACTTTTTAACAGTGTTTTAAAATGTATCAATTTTGGGGCTAGAATAACAGTAATTAAGAAAAAAAATAAGAAACAATTAACTGCTGCTAATTTGTGTTAGTTGTTATTTCTGTGATTAGTGTGCTGTCCTTGACTTTCCTGATGAGTTTAGGCCATTTTATTGATATATATATTAATTCAGAATTCTTAGAGTTATATTAAAGTAGTATTTGCTATAATAGTTAAGATGGTTCAAACCAGACTGCAAAGGGAAGTATTAGGGGGATCTCTCCAACTAGAGTTTAATCTAAATTTAGCAACCAAGAAACACAAGAGAAGAGGGAGAGCTATAAATAAAAAAAGGAAGAAGGTAATTTTGGTTGATACAGTTAACAGTGATAAGCAAACCAAAATTACTGAACATTTAAAACTAGTGTAACCTTATGACTCTGCTGGAGTTACACTGCCCAGATTGAAAATGTCAAGATCTCTCCCACAGTTAGACCTTGTTAAGAACAAAGTCAATGAGATCTGAAATTCCATGACTAATAACAAGCAACAATTGACTACTACTCCTTTATTGGTAAGAGGAATTCATGAGTTAATGGAGGAGAAAGAGGAGATTGAGTCCTTGGAACTATTAGGGGAAAGTTTTATGACATTACCAACTGACAATACAAAAAATGAACTGTGGGAATTTAAGGGAGAATCCAGAATTTACTACTCACATAGTACTTGATGAATCTGAATTAGAGTCCAAACAAACAATATAATTATCCCTAGGGAAGCGCTGCAAGATGTTACAGATAAGTTGAGAATGACTATTGAGGGCATTAAATCAATGGAGAAAAGACATGAATTTACTTCTCAGGAATTTAGTAGGGCAATTGTAAGTATTCTAGACAGTACAAGTGATTTAAAAACAGGAGCTAACACATCAGGTTGGGTGATTTTAATGGCCCCCACATATTTAAGTGATGGCTTAATTTAGTCATTAAAGAATCCAGTTACAGCAAATATACTACTTATGGAAAAACTGATAGTTTAAAAAAATGAAATTGAATCAGCAAGTTATGGTATTGCTATTAATGCTGCAAAACTGAATACAATTCTAGCCAAGCTGGATGAAATGGAACCTCCAAAAGTTTCTGACTCAATTTCTTGGGATCAGAAGATTTCTCATTCCCCTCATAGGAGACCAAACTTTAGTCCAGCAATAATTCCCAAGACACCACCCAAAAAGAACAGGGAAAAAGTAAGTAACAAGCATTGTAAAAAGAAAAGGAACAAAGTGAACAATAACTCAAAATTAAAAATTAGTCTAAAAAAAACTCATCATTAGCAACTTATAATACAGGAGAACATTTACAGATTGCAGATACAAAATAACAGCTTTACCTGTGATGAAGAGACATCCAGTTTTGGATAACATAAATCTTAATAGCTCATCTAGGAACTCAAATGAGGAAATGAATGGTGACTTAGGTGTTCATTTAATGTTGCTGGAAACTGAACTGGGAGATCTAGTAAGGGACTTGAGTTCAGTCCCAGCAAAGTACCATGAGCAGCATAAAATAGCTAATATGAGCTGCAGTATTCCGCAAAAGGATCTGTCTTTGGATAATCCACAAGAAAAGGGTTAAATGTTCTGCATAATATTCCTGATAATACTGAATTACCCATCTTAAGAATGACAGCAGAAAGGGATTGGCCCAAGGCTACAGAGGAATATTTAAAAATATACATAGTAGACATGATTAATAGGGATTTGGAAATTTCCACCGAAAATGTAGTTAAACTTATCAAAACAAACAATGGACATCAGAACACCATTGAGTTATATTTTGATTCAGCAGTACTGGCCAACTATCTCTGGTACAATGGGAATTCTTTTGAGAGAAAGGGAATTTTTCTCTTTTTTCCTAATAGAGCAGTGTTTAATGCTGTAAGAACTAATTACACAATTAATAATGAGAATACAGTAGTCATGAGTCTCTTTGGTTTCAATAGAATGCCAAGAGAAAATAACCACAAACTACATGGTGCCTTATGTAACTTATTTCAGAATTTTCTGCAGGTCCATCTAGGGGGAAAAGGTATAGTCAATGTTATCAGGTCTGAGACTGATTCTCAAATTAATATATGGGTTAAAAGTAAAGATCTTGCCGAGTCATTAATGGCAAAGGCTGTCATCCTTGTCATGATGGGTTTGAATTTGGTTTTGGTTGATGAAGTGTTCCCTGTAGAAGTAATACAAATTACAGAAACTTCGCACCCAGAGAGCTCTAAGAAAATCTATGATAGACTGGATACTAATGAATACATAGTCTCTTTGAGTAATAGATTTGGATTACTCTCAGAACAAAATAATTGACTTTATCAAGATAATTGGCTCTCAAGGATGATGTGTAAGTTAGCATGGATCATTCGGGCAGTGGGGCCTCTGATAATTTAAAGTGCAACTCTATTCAAACAGTTTCAAATACATTGAGAATTCTATCATGGACTATCTTTGGTGATGTGGTAAAACTACCAGATAGTGAATGTATGGAATTTCTTATAAGGCATGATATTATTAATATACAAGAATCATGGCAAACATTGGATTTACTTGAAAATATATAAATTAATGGTTACCACTTATTTCAATCACCCGAAATTCGTAAGGCTAGAATGGGAAGATCTGCTGGTGGTCTTATTACATTTATTAAGATACATGGTTGTCTTGAGGTTGTGAAGAATATTTTGAGTCAAAATTATATGCTAATAGTACTGAAAATTTGCGACGAGATGGTGTTGCTCGTAAATGTTTATAACCCACCAAAAAATTCTCCTCTATATCTTCCTAATCTAATTCCAAATCTTGTCACTGAAATAGAAGAGCTTGTTGATACTTATAATGATCTTGAAGTCATAATAACTGGAGACTTCAATATAAGATTTGGTGAAAAACAATTAGGAATTGAATCTACCTCATGGTTCTTACAAGATATATATGGAATTGTTGGTAGGAAATCAACTGATAAAAAAATCCTCTGATCATGAGGGCCATTTTGATTCTCTACTAAATTCACTGAACCTCTTAAGTCTTAATGGTAGACTTCCCTCAGATTCTGAGGGTGTGCCTACTTGCATTACACATAATGGTCAACCCATTATTGCCTATATATTGGTTTCTCCATTTTATTATAGTAAGTATTTGGACCTACACATAATCAGTAGGGTGGAAAGTGACCACTTTCCACTTGTTATGGCAAGAAAAATGAAAGGCACAATAACTAGAAGGCAAACAGAACAAATAGAAATTTTTAATAATAGAAAATTTATAAACTGGAATCAGATATCGTTTCAAATTATAATTTTTTTTTCAATATGGATAACTTTCTTAGTATAGATTTAGAACCAGCTATTATTTATATGGAATTATTAAGACAATTTGATAATATCTTACTTAAGTTCAGCAAAACAAGATCAATAATTAATTATAACTATGATACATGGTTTCATAAAAATTGTCAGGTACAAAAAAATAATTTAACTAAATGGGTGAGATATGTCAAAAAATTTCCCACAAGAAATTACTTTAGGTTGTTAAATCATCAAAGAAAACAATACAGAGAGCATGTATTAATAGAAAAATCTATGCATCAACAAAAATTGTGGTACAAAATGTTACGGGCCACTATGACAAATGATGATAAAACATTCTGGCAACTTGCAGCTAAAGGTACAAATAATTAAAAAAGTCAATATGATGTGAATATAACTTCCTCCCAATGGATAGAATATTATTATAATATTTTTTTTAAACCAAATGTAACACATTATAGTTCTTCCCAAATTAATTCAGAAGGAATTTGTTTTACAGTTAAGGATGTACGGATGGCCATAAACAGTAGCAAGTCCAATAAATTGCCAGGACTGGACCAGATTCCAATAGATTTTTATAAAATCGATATTGAATGGATGGCTTGCTTCCTTATGGTGTTGTTTAATAAATTTATAATGTATGATTATACACCAGATTCATGGAGAGGAAGTCATGTTATAACTATTTATAAAAAAGGGGATAACAATTCTCCAGTTAATTACAGGCTGATTAGCCTTATTGATAATTCAACAAAAATTTATTTAAAAGTTCTTTTGTAACCCCTGGAGGAGTGGGTTAATAATAATAATACAATATCCCCCTGCAAACAGGATTCCAAAAGCATAATGGAACAGTACAACAGATTTTCTTATTGGCTCATACAATTGAAAAGTATTGTAATACAAGGAAGCAACCTATGTTTCTAGCCTTTATTGACTTCTCAGCGGCGTTTGATTTGCTATCGAGAGAAATTCTCTGGGAAACTTTAGAAAAGATGGGAATTGATCCAAATCTTCTGAACTTGATTATTAGAATATATACAAATACTTGGATTAAAGTTAAATACAATATATGAGGTGAACTTATGGAAAACATTAGTACAAATTCTGGGGTTAGACAAGTGCGCGTTCTTGCCCCTACTCTGTTTAATTTATATATCAATGAGATATTGGTTAAATTGAAGGACTCGTCCCATCACATGCCTAAAATACTTAATCAAACAGTCCCAGTACTCACCTACGCAGATGATTTGGTTCTTGTTTCCACCTCTAGGCTAGGATTACAGAGAAGTCTGGCCAAGCTTGAGAAGCTGTGTGGAATGAAGCATCTGATTCCTAATATTCAAAAAACAAAGGTCATGATACTTGGAACTAAAAGAAAATATTGTAGTCTCTATCTTAATCTGCAGCCCTTGGAATTTGTACAACAATATACATATTTAGGTATTATAATGTCTTCATCATTATTGTGGAATAAACAAGTTGATTACATGGCTGTTAAGATGAAACAATCTGTGGGTGCTCTTCACCGATTTAATACATTTTATGGGGGAAACCATTGAACCTATGATTAAAGCTACAAATGCCAAATTGTTTGCACAGGGGTTATATGCTGCAGAAATCTGGGGCTTTAGTCAGACCCAGTCCTTGGAGACCATAATAAACCTAACTTATAAAAGGACTTTGGGTCTTCCAAAATCAGCTCATAATGCATTAGTAAGGGCAAATTTGGGACAAATTACATTTAGAGCTAACATAGATACTCAAATTATTAATTTTTGGTTGAGAACAACTTCAGCTCCAGCAGGTTCCTTGATATCTGACTGTTTGAAAGAGACATCAATGTATTACAATGAGGGCAAACATGGCTGGTTATCTATGGTGTGTGATTTACTGAATAAATATGGCCTTGCACAGTTTAGATATTGGTCAAAACAATCAATAACAATACATGAAAGTTATAAACATAAAGCCTTGACCATAATTAAAAATAAGTGTCAAGAACTTGACTTACAAAAAATATAAGAGCTTAAAGTATCACCTTGGCTGATGAAAAACATTCAGGAACACTCTTTTAAAGAATATTTGAAAATTGTAGAGGATCCAAAACTCAGGCAGATACTAACGTTGTACCATTTTGAACTTTTTTATAGCAACGTATTAGAAGTAAGATTTAAAAAAGCACACGACCTCTGTGATTGCTGTCTATATAATTTAAAAGAGACAGAGGCCCAGATATTCAAACTGCGCCCAAAAAGTGCACAACAGTAGGAGCAAGTGCAAGTCCATTGTGCCCATGCACAAGAAGAGCGATATTCAAAAACTGTGCAGGTCAAGATGCGCCTATGGCCGACGACTGAATATCACACCACCTGCGCCATAGCGCAACTAGGGAGGTGAAGCTGAACATATCTGATGTGCCATAGCACAACAAGGGATGTTCAGCTGAGCAGTCCAGATGCACCATAGCACAACCAGGGACGCCCCCCAGCAGCAGGGCAGCAATGCAACAGCACAACCAGGGATGCAGGGGCCCACCACCCATGCCACAGATGGGCAGAGGAACACACAGCAGAACAGACATCGTCCCCCACACCCCATGCACTGCACAACTGGGGGAGGGCTGGAATAACCACTGACCCATGGAGATCAGCAACCAACCTACAGCTGGGACATGGTGCCCCATCACACCCCCTGGCAAGCTGTGACCAGCACACAAGGATGGCCGACCACCCCATACCACACCATCCCACAAATGCAGAGCACACCCTGCACCATGATCCCCATACACCCTGCCCAGGAGAAGCACCCAACAGTGTAGGACACCCCATGCATGCCACCACCCCCACTGTGACAATGCAACCCTGTGCACCATGGAGCCATGCAAGGCAGCTCCACCATGGACACCCTGCAGCGGGCAGCAGCAGACAGTGATGCAACAGATGCATACACAGTGCCGCTCTGCACATCCCCTCCAAGGTACAGCTGAGAGACCGACCATGTGTCAGCACATGAGGTACCCCACATGTGACAGGGCATGCCCTGGACCCCACCTCCAGTGGTACAGCAACCTGCACACCCTCCCAAGGACACATCCTGTCCCAGCACTGGCCACAGCAGCCACCACTGACACGCCAGCAGACTGTGCATATCACAGACATGCAAGGGTGTCAGCTGCACAGGCCATGGATGGTCTGACAGAGGTGCCATGCACACAGTGCAGGCCCCATGGACCACTGCACACAGGTATCCAGTGCACAGAGTACAACACACAAACCATAGACAGTGACTGATTCCCCTGCCCACACCACAGGCGGTTCACCTCTGCACACACACACACACTCTCATGCGTGCACCACCCCTGACACCATGCACACCACTGCAGCTGAGCACCTGTAGCCCACTGCAAATCAGAGACCACCACAGTTGTTATAACAAAATGTATGTATTAAAATATAACAACTATGTAACATATTTACAAATATATACAAGGGGGAGGAAGGGCCACAAACTAGGTGGGGGGAGGGCATGGGGCAGGGGTGTAGAAATGGGAGCAGGAAGAAGGGGTGTGAGGGTGGGTCCAGGGGGTATGGTTGTCAGGGGGTCATGGAGGGCCTATTCCCTGCCCTGCTCTGCACTCCTGTGGCACCTCCAGGTTCTCCTCCTCTGGACCCCATGTCTCTCCAACCTCTCCAAGGCTGCCAGGGACCCCCATGCCAGCTGTAGGATTTCCTGTATTGCCTGTTCCAGGGCCATCCATCATCGTCCACCTAGGACAAGGGAGCAGAGTCAATACGTGTGACTGTCCAGTCCCCTGCAGCAAACCCATTGTGCATGGCATACAGCCATGTGCCACACCCCTGTGATCATGTGCGACCACCCACAGTGACCGTGTCCACAAGACCTGCCTACCCAGGCAGCCACAGCCATGTGGACCACTGCACACACCCACCACCCATGTCCTGCACAGCACCACCGTGGCCGTACAGTAACTTGGCTATGCGGTGTGAAGTCAGTGGCACAGCCATGTGCCTGGTGCACGTATGGACCACCACTGATGCACTCCAAGGCATGCAGTGCCACTGGACAGTGCTGACTGTAACAAGTTGCGTGCGTGGCAGTGGTGTCAATGGATGGTGGCCATGCCCGCTGCCTGCTCTGTTACACAGCATGCAACAGTAATCATGGATGTAAGGCACTCACCATAATCAGGCTGGTCCCTGCGCCTCTGCGGACCTTCGCCCCTCCCGGACTGATGGTCCTCCTGCTGGTGCCTCCTCTCCCTCACCAGCCTAAGCTCATCTGGGCCTAAGGTGCAAACATGGAGAGAGGAACATCAGTACAATCTTGTAGCAAGTCCCCTGCCCCCATGTGTGTGCAATCCCACAGCCCAGACCACCCACCCACACCCTGATAACACCACCACAGCCAACACCAGATGGCCCCCCATGTGCCGGACACATGCAACCGTGATACCCGTATGGAAGATAAAAGTGTATGGATGTTGCACCTACCTGGCTGTGGCACCATGTCCCTCCTGGCATGTGCCCGCAGGTGGGCAAGCAGGTCTGGGTCCCTCCACCTCAGGTCCCCATATCTGTGGCAGCACTGCTCCACCGTCTGCCCCATACCGGTGGCCTCCCCCAGGGCGTCAGCCACCTCCTGCCACACCTGACTCCTGGCCCTGTCCAGGGGTGCCTCATCAAATAGTGGGCCAACATGTGGCTCCACAATGTCAACCAGGTTTGCCAGCTCCACCTGGCTCCGCTGTACAGCTCTCTTCTGCACCATCTCTACTGCTTAGTTAAGTCAAAATGATGCTCTGCAGCATGGTTCTGCCACGTCAGATGCTGTGTGGTACAGCACTGCCATTCCCTATTGTGCTGTCACCGAACAGCTCGAAAGTGGTGAACTCATGCCTGATGCATGGCACCTAGGGGGAAAAGGTCGGGCACATGGTCAAGGGTCTCTGGCGCATGGACAGCCACAGCGTGATTGGAACCCAATGCATCTAGCATGATTGGGTGCCTGTGTGCCACCTCCTGTAGCGGCCTACCGCGCTGTTGCCCCAGTGCACCTACGAAGCCCCAGTGCCACAGCAATATATAGGTGAACAGCGCTGTAGCGCCACTGGCACAATGGTGGCCATGCCCTGCATTGCCTCCCATGCACAGCACGTCAGCAGCACGGCAGGCGCCTGTGTCATCAACCCGGGCATGCGCAGTTAGGTGTGTACTGCGCATGTCACAGAACTGCGCCCTTGGCTCAGCACGTTCAACACAATTGTGCAAAGCGCAACAGCATGATATTCAGCCATCATATGCAAATCAGCTAATCAGCCATTCAATGGCTCAGTCACTGCATTTGCATCCACTTAAAGATGTGCCTCACCTCATTTGCATGGGTTGCACTATAAAAATGCGACATTGGGCTGGCCATAGTAGGTTACTGCAGTCTATTGGTGAGTTGCATGCTGTTTGGGAGTGTGGACTGTGAATTTTGGGACATGCATGGGACTGCACAGTCACAAGTAACACCTGTCATTCTCACAGGCTGAATCATGACCGAGTGAGTTGTGGAGGAAAAGGAACAGAGTTGTGGGAGGAGGAGGAGGCCAAATTTCATGAAGATCGAGACGGATGCCGTGTTCGAGGCCTACCTAGACCAGGAGCCGCTTCTCAGCAGATGCCAGGGAACACCACAGGCCCGTGCTGCTGCATGGGAGGAGGTGGCACGTGCTGTAAACCTGCATGGCAGCCACCAGCACTCCATGCAGGAGTGCAAGAAGAAGATGGGCACAGACAGGAGGAGGATTAAGGAGAAGGTGGCTGCCATCAGGGCAGCATGGTCTGCGACAGCTGGTGGACAGCCGGAGGTGCTACTCCTGACCCCACAGGAGGACAGGGATGCTGGCAGCATGCAGCATTGCACCACTGAGGGTGTTCCGGGTGGTGGATTCCAGACAGGTGGTAGCGCATCACTGCATGGTAGGTCATGGTCTGTCTATTGGGGGGGGGACAGGGTAGGTAACATGCAGTAACGCGACTTTGTTTTCCCTTACAGCTCCTGAGCATCTGCATGGGTCAGTGGTGGTGGGCTTCTCTGCTGAGGCCAGTCAGATGGATATGAAGGAGGGCCCATCCACCTCAACAGGAATACGTGGCTCAGGGTGACAGTGGGCCCTCCTGAATGTCCAGACTGATGTTGTTGGAGCAGGTGCAGAGGAGGCCATGCCCGTGTCCCAGCATGCCAGCATCCATGGATGTCAGCATGCTTGGAATCGGGCTGGTGCCGGGTCCATCACCTATGATGATGTTGCTAACGTCATGGGCAGTGACACGTGTGTGCCACAGGATGGCCACACAGCAGGTAACATCGCGGCCATGGCTGTGGGTGGTGCTGCCATGGAGGCCTGCATGTTATCACAGTCCCAGCCTATGCCTGTCAGCACCAGTGGGGCAGCACTGGTGTGTGTACAGGACAGTGGGACTGTTGCGGCAACTGCGACAGCACCATTGAGCCCTGGGGAGCAGCAGCTGGAGGGGCAGCATCAGCAGTCAGCCAATGGGCTTGGGGGTACAGTGTCAGGGGGCAGCATCAGTGCACCGCCTGTGGATATGCCCAGGCCTGGCCCTGGTGTGCAGCGCCCACCCTCAAGGGGTGATGAGCATCAGGGCCGTGAACACCCTGAGGGACAGCATGCCAATCAGGCAGATGACCTCTTGGATGAGCACACCCGCATACTGCAAGCATCAGCCAATCAGCAGATGCGGCTTGTGATAGCAGTGGATGCACTGAGTGCAGCTGTGCAGCAGGCAGAGGAGCGTTGCAGCAGAGAAACTGCTCTGCTCCTGGTAGGGATGGACCGGATGCGGGAGATTGTGACCGCTGCCATTGACAGGCTGACACATACAATCACAGATGCCATGGCCACAGGGGGCACACAGTTATTTGCCCATGTGTCGCAGACACCGTGCAGTGCAATGTCCACCCCCCATTCCCGGCTTCGTGCAACACCATCCTTGTCAACACTGGGTTCAGCTGTGGGCATCCTGAGCATGCCTGGCGCAGGCATGTTCGGTATGCTGCAGACCCCTGTGTGAGCACAGTCAAGTTCACACCATGGAACCCCTGGGGGACCATCGGTGCCACCCCATGAGGCCAGTGGTCAGCCTGTCACTGCTGGCAGGTCTCAGCAGGGCTGCCCATGCATCCGTGGTGGCTGGGGCACTGTGGTGCATGACTGACCTGTCTCCCAGCATGGCTGCTGTCTGATGCTGCCCTGTGTGCATTGTGTCATTCAGCAGGCAATGCAAGGGTGGGTACCCGGCCCTGCACGCACACACACAGTCCATCTGCACACCCTCCTGGCTGCTGTCCACAGATGTGTGTGCATGATGATACCTGCATTGCACTGTACACTAATGTGCAATGATGCCCAGCGTCTGACATAAGCATAATGACAGGCAGTGGGCGTGGTGGTCTGTGGACATGTGTGTGGCTAAGGATGGCATTCTGGGTCGTCGGGCGGTCTACCCTTTGTGCATGTCTGGTGAGTTTTGTGTGTGTGTGTGTCTGTCTGTCTGTCTGCGTGCCATGTTAGACCTCACCCATCCCTGGCTGTGTGTGTGGTTCCATGCCCGGCCACTTCTCTTGACGGCATGCACCCTGGTGTGCGTCCATGCATGTCTGTGGGTTGTGCCTTTGCCACTGGTGGTTGCACATGGCCCCATGACTTACCTGGGTTGGCTGAAGTGCTCCTCTGTGATGGTGTCCCAGTGCAGCTGTGCCAGCCGGAGTACTCGGGGGTCCCGTCACGCGGGGGGGCTGCCCATCACCATTGTCACCAGCGTCCTCATTGTCCCCATCACTGTTCCCCTCTTTAACCTGTACAGCTATCCCACATTCATTGGCCATGTTGTGCAGGATGCAACAGGCCAGAAATAGCCCACAGGCCTTTGAGGGGCTGTACTGTAGGGCACTGCCAGATGTGTCCAGGCAACGGAAGCGTGCCTTCAGCATACCGAACACCCGCTCGATGACATTACGTGTGGTGGAATGTGCCTCATTGTAGCGTTGCTGCGATGGGGTTGTGGGCCACCGGTATGGTGTGAGCAGCCAGGGATGGAGTGGGTATCCACTGTCACCTGTGTGTAGAGGGTGGAGATTAGTTTGGTGATCAGCATCACCCTACCCTGGGCCATGTAGACCACTACCCATGTCACCTCTGACCATGCCCCTCCCAAACCCTAAGTCTGTCTGTGTGGTTTGCATACTCACCCACTAAGTAGCCAGTGGGGATGTCCCCATTCTCGAATCTGTGGCACAGTGCTGACTGGTGCCAGATGAAGGCATCGTGTGCTCCCCCAGGGTGCGTGGCACAGACATTGATTATGCGCTCCCTGGCATCACACACCACCTGGCAGTTGATGCTAGCATAGCCCTCATGACACGGGGCACCCCCTCGGGGCCAGGTAGGTGTGTGCGGATGGCCACATGGGTGCAGTCATTGCCCTTAGCACGCCAGGCATACATGCTACCCTGTGGAATTCCTGTATGTTTGCTGTGCGCTCTGCTGGTGTGTTGGGGAAATGGATGTACTCCACAGTATGTGGCAGCAGTGCGTTGAGGAATTGGGTGAGGTGGCATGACGCATCCGACTAGGTTATGCCTGTGGTGTCCCCTGTTGGTCTCTGGAAGGTACCTGTGGTGAGCAAGCACATGCAAGCTGTCACTTTAGTCTCCACTGACAGAGCATGGCTCCATCGTGTGGGTGCCTGCATCACATCACTGCACAGCTCACAGAGCCGCCTCAGAATTGCCTGATTCAGGTGGTACCAGCCCACGATCTCAGTATCACTGTACAGCTCAAAGCTGGTGTGGGCTTGGTACTGCCTGTTGGGGCATACCGCTGACGGCCCTTCCATGGCCACGCCCCTGCTGCCTGCCTTCTCACCCCCTCATTACTGCCTCCATCTGGATGGTGGCACTGGCCATGTCCCTGGCTTGTGTTCACCCCCGCAGCTGGTTTCTGTGCTCCCCCCGCTGTCCTGGCTGATACTTCCCCTGCTCCGGGAACACCTAATTGTGCTGGCCTCAGTGCTGTGTGGCACTTCCCCCTTCTGCACTGTGGCTGTGGCTTCCCACACCTTCCCTAAGCCTGTGGGTTCCAGGTGCCCTTTCTCTGTCCTGAACTGTGTGTGTGAGTGTTGCCTGTGTGGCTGGCTATAGTTCAGCAACATGTGCCTTCCCTGTAGTGTTCTTGCACCTCTCCCTTGTTCCTTTTTATATTGGCTCATTTCCGCTATCGCGCAACTTCCACTTGCTCCCCTATTGTGCATACATGATGTTGTTGAATATTGCACTGCGCCATTTATGCATGGTTCCTCCCTCTTCAGTTGCACATACATTCATTATCATTGCACTATTGCTCAGCGTGATTTGGGGGGTGCAACTGCCTCCCACTGAATATTGCAGAATGGCGCATTTTCGGACTTGCGCTGGCACAACCCTATTGCGCATGGCGCAACCCTTTTGAATATCTGGGCCAGAGAATCTACATCATGTAGTAATAAGATATCCATTTTATGAGAATTTGAGTAGGAAGTATCTTGCCAAACAAATTGCATCGTATTTTATTCCCTCAGTTTACTTGCTGGATTTATTGTTTAACTCAGAAAACAAACAAATATTACTTGATTTGGTCAGATTTCTTTCTGCAGTGAAGAACCATAGGAGTAGATTAAAATTACAAGTATAGTAGTAGGAGACTGCATTCATAGGGAATGGATAGAATTTTATCCTGCGATGCAATCAGGACAGCTTAATATAGTATTAAATAGTTTACAGACTGCTAGAACATATCTCTGTATAATATTATTCATAAGTAAGGCGTGCAATCTGCCTTTACTTGAATGGTAAGGAAAATTAGGCATTTATACTTAAATACTAGGTGGTTTGTGACTGATCTGTCAGATATATGTTCAATATATGCCTTGTTATTAAAATCAAGTTGACTGTTGTGAATACATATGGTAATTCAAATAATTGGTAAACCTATTAACAAAGGTTCAGTAATAAAGTATAACTGAAGTAAAGTCTGTAGATACCGTAAATGCCCTGAAAATTATATCTGATTGTAAAAACTTATCTTTTTTGGAGGATCCATGTAACATCTGATAATTACATTAATCTAAAATAGGATGTGCATGCAAAATGTTTTTAGTGATACTAAAATATTACTATAATTGATCCTGAAACATTCTTATAAGTATATGTGCAGATTGTGAAAATTGTATTTATGATAGCAGAAATAGTTTTCCTCTTTTTTAATCTTTTGTATTATGGCACGTTCTTATAATGTGAGTAATGACATTTATTGTCGAACAATAAAACTTGACTTGACTTGACTCCCTGCTGTGGACATTTCTTAGGCAGCTTGTTACAGAATCCACTAAAGACAGGGCAGTGCTGGATCTGGTGCTTACAAACAGGGACAGCATTGCAGACGTCACAGTGGGTAGCCCCCCTGGGTACAAGCAGTCATTGGATAGTGTGGTTTGGCCTATGGATTGGGCAGGAGTTAAAAAACTCACTTGAACAAGGGTCCTGGACTTAGGAGAGCAAATTATAAAGAAATGGGAAAGTGCTCTAGTAAATACCTTGAAAGTAAGCTGGCCGGGGGGGGGGTGGAGTGGAGGTGCTCTAGGAAACGATAAAGAAGGGAATAGCTAAGGCAATGGCAAGCTATTTGAAATAAACAAGCAAGGGTAAGAGGAGAAAGAGGCCACTGTGGTTCTCCAAGGAGGTGGCTAAGGTGGCAAGGGATTAAAAAAAAAAGCTTTTTAGAAGTACAAGAAGACCCAAACAGAGAGTGACAGGGAGGTATATCTAGATAAACAAGGGAAGGCAGAAAGGAGGGTGAATGCAGCAAAGGCTCAAACAGAAGAGAGGACTGTCCAGGAGGTCAAAAAAGCAAAAATATGAAGGCAAGGGGAGGGATAGTTAAGCTCAGGAGAATGGGGAAGGGGAACTGTGCAGAAGAAGATCAAGAAAAAGCAAAAATTTTAAATGATTACTTCTTCCCAGTCTTCACAGTGGAGAGGGGAAGGGACATACCAACATGCATCAGCAGTCACAGGCGAGAGGCCAGAGTGAACACACGTCCATTTTTGGAAGGAAGAGTCCTCTCAGAGAAGCCCTAAAGGAAACCAAGGTGATGGGGTCAGATGGATCTACCCAAGGGTACTAAAAGAACTGAGCACAGTGCTAGCTGCCCCTTTGGCAACACAATTCAGCACCTCATTAAAGATGGGGGTTATTCCAGAGGACTGGAGGATGACCAGTCTGGTCCCTCTGCACATTAGGGGTCGCAGAAAGGAGGCTAGCAATTAGAGTCCAGTCAGTCTCACATCAGTGGTGGGGAAATAAATGGAACCTTGCTGAAGGAGAGACTGATGGAGTACCTGTAGGCAGATGGGCTGCAGAACCACCAGCAGCACGGTATCATGGGGGAGGTCATGACAAATAAATCTCATAGATTTCTTTGACTGAGTTATGAGGGAGGTAGATTAGGGGAGGGCAGTGGATGTGGTCTATGTGGACATCAGTAAGGTTTTTGACACTGTACCACACAGGAGGCTGATTAAAAAACTTATCAACTTGGGGATTGGGGAGAAAGTGGTAAGCTGGGTATCTAACTGGTTGAATGATAAGAGGCAGAAAGTGGTGGTAAGCGGCAGTCACTCGGGGGATATGACAGTGACCACTGGAGTACCACAGGGATTGGTACTTGGTCCTGCCCTCTTCAATGTCTTCATAAGTGACGATGCTGAGGAACTGGAGGGGAAAGTGTGTTTCTTTGCAGATGAGACAAAAATCCACAACAGGGTGGACACCCGGGGGGGGGGGTGGAGAGAATGCTAAAGGATCTGGGGATGCTAGAGGAATGGTCTGGGATGTGACAGCTGGGTTTCAATGCAAAAAAGTGCAAAGTCATGCATCTGGGGTGTGGAAACCCATGGGGTGCTGTGTATATGATGGGCGGATACTTACAGTCGCCAAGCAAGAGATGGACTTTGGGGTAATCATATCTGATTATCTCAAGGTGGCAGGGCAGTGTGATAAGGCAGTAGGCAAGGCTAGCTGGCTGCTGGGTTACATAGGGAGGGGGATTTCTAGCAGGAGAAGGGAGATGGTGTTGCCACTGTATCACTCACTAGTAAGGCCTCACTTAGAGTACTGTGTCCAGTTCTGGAGGTTGCACCTCTGCAAGGACATTGGTAGAGTGGAAGCAGTCCAGAACAGGGCTCTCACAATGGTAAACTGGTTGCATGAGAAACCATATGAGGAGAGGCGGCAGGAGCACAACATGAAGTCCCTGGAAGACAGGACAGTGGACATGATTAAGATCTATAAGTACCTCTTGGGGGTGAACAAAGTGCAGGAGGAGAGTCTCTTTCAGAGGAGTAGCACCAGAATAAGGAGGCATGCTAAGAAGCTTGAGGGTGGAAGTTTAAGAGTGATGTGAGGAAACACTTCTTCACAGAAAAGGTGGTGGAGGAAGCATGGAACAGCCTGGCAGAAGAGGTAATGGGGAGCTTCAAGCATGCATGGGATAATCGCATGGGCATAACAGAGGAATGGGAGGAGGGAGGGACATCTGTGACCAACTAGGGTCCAGGGTGTCATAAAAGGCAGGGAACATATGGCAGACTTAATGGGCCTACCTGTCCTTTTCTGACAACACAGTCTGCATTTCCATGTTTCTTTGAAGACATTCATATATATGCGCAGGTATTACATATTCAATCTCTTGCTGGTGATTCATAGTCAAAGTTTGAGACAAAAGCAATAACTCAGAGTTTTGACAATTTTACCCTATCTCTAACTGTTGTGTAGCCCCCCCCTCCCATATACCATAATAATCAAAGAAGTCAGTTCCAGTATTGTCCAATTTTCTGCCTCCCTGCAAATTACCATTGCCAACCATTTATCTCCTAGCAAGATATTGACTTGCCTGTCTTTGGAAAAAAGTATGCTGGGCCTGTGTGCATGCTAATACCTCCTTCCTCCCTAAACATATCATTAACAAATTCTTCAATATTGAGACTAGTTGCTGCAACAATGACTGCTCAGTTTCAGCTCTTGTTTTTACTGTGCCAAACACAAATAAAATAAACAGAATAATGGATGGGGCTGTGTATTACAAGGGTGTAATACCATTGAGAAGTTCTGGGGACATGGGAACCCCGAGAGCGAAGCTTGAGATGTTTCCTTGTCCCCAGAACCTTGATAGAGGATTACACCTGAGAAATACACACTTCTCTGTCTATTATTTATTACAATATATGGATCTGGGAATGATTTCAACTAACCACCCACTGCTACAGCGCGGTCATACCACAGCATAGCACCGAAGTGCCAGTAAACTCCTGCACGGACAGCTATTGCAATTTGCAACTGTTAGCAACTAAAGAGGATTTCTGAAAGTAGGCAGTGAGCTGAGCTTTGTAAAGTAACTCTCCTGTAAAAATGAGTGGTGTAAGCCAGTTAAATGAATGTTAGAAAAGTAAAGCTGTTACTCTGGCATAATGTGCATGCCCGGAGTCATAGCTTTACTTTTCAAACATTCATTTAACTCGCTTACACCGCTTGTTTTTACAGTAGAGTTAGTTTACAAAGCTCAGCTCACTGCCTACTTTTAGAAATCCTCTTTATCTGCTAACACTGGCTGTAGGCACCTTTTCTGTAACTGGGATACAACATTCAGGGAAGAGCTGCATCTGTTGAAATCAGTGAGTTGGCGTTTGCTGTATACGATGATTACAGTGAAAGCTGACTCCCACTGTGCATGAAGCATTCTTGTGCTTGCGCTCTTCTGTTTCTGTGATAATACTATCGCTCAGAGCTCCAACTGACAGTATTATGGGCTCTGAATGATAGTATTATGGCGTAGAAACAGTACTATTATTACTTTGGTGCTGTGCTATTATGGGGATTTTTTGAATGCTTTGGTGTGATATTATATAAGCAATAAGACACAACAAGGTATGCATGGAACATATATTACCGCACAACTGGGGCATAATAAAGCACAAGGCCACAGGCTGAGTGACTTCAGCCCCAGCTGTGCGGTAATATATGTTCCTCGCATACCCTGGAGTGTCTTATTGCGCTTATAAAATGGAACTATAGCATTTAAATTAAAAAAAGGAGTCAGGAAATATAGACTAAACATTCAAAAATTGTTTCATTTTAACAGTATCCCTACTCAGGAAAAAAAATAGTCCCTTTCAAATCTGTGGTGATGTATTTCAGATAAATGAGACAGTAGGGCTGAAATGCATTGCCAAACAATTAAGCAGGAAAAGTTACAATTTGTTTGCTACATTCCAGGTTTTACAATTATGAATTAGAGAACAGGTAAAGAGAAACACATTCATTTTTGCATTTAAAGATGAACTTCTGGCTGCATATGTAGTCATAGAATCACTTATGTATCTTAACCAACACTGTTAATTTTTATGTTGATTGCGCGCAGCGCAAGAAACATATTGGCACAGCTTGCTGAGAAGTAGGCTGTGGAGGCACGGCACTGTTGTGGCCAATGCCTCCACAGCCTACAAAGGCTTGTCCCACTTCCCCCAATGCCGTTCTAGGCTGCTGGTGACACAAGTTTGGAACGTTCACACCAACTTGTGACAAATCAGCCGCTGCAATCAGGGACCTCCTCATCATTGCAGCATCAGCCATCCGCTGCAATGAGGGAGTGACCTGTCATTGCAGGGCGGATCTAGCAAGCCTGATATTGTTTGTGAACATGGCGGTGAGTTGCCGCCATGTTCATAAACAATATATCCCCCCACCGTGTTTATGTGCTGACGGGGGCCCCAATCCCGGCCGGCGGTGCCCCCCTGTTCATTTTGCTGACGGGGAAGCCCAGTCCCCATCGGCATTCTGTCACCCCCCCCCGCGCTTTCATTTTCTACAAATGGGGTGCCCAATCCCCATCGGCATAATGAAGCCCCCCACTTTGTGTGCCGAGGGGGTGCCCAATCCCACATCAGCTATTGCTGCCCCCACCAACAGAAAGTCATTGGTGCCCCCCACACACTGTTATTCCTGCTGATGGGTGCCCAATCCCCATCGGCATAATGACTCCCCTCCTTTGTGTGCCGACGGGGGTGCCCAATCTGCCATCAGCTATTGCTGGCCCCCCCAAGAGAAAGCCATTGGTGGCATGCTGGGAGCCCACCCCAGCGTGCCACATGCCCCTGTAAAAGAAAAAACTGTCCCATAAAGTCTTTTGCTTTTTTTTCCCCCTGAAAAGCAGAAAATGGTCCCTAGTAGTCTCCATGCTGCCCACCACCACCCGCACCCACCCACTGTGCACCCTGCCTCCCCACACCCCCCTCACCCCCTACTTACCTCCGGAGTCTGGTGCGATGATCTTCAGTGGACAGGGAACACGTCTGCACTCTTCAAAGCAGACCGCGAACTGAGGAAATGCCGGTAAGCTGTATAATGTAATGAATAGGGTTTTTTCAACTTTTATTTATTTTATTTTATTTAGTTTTTGTTGATCGGGTAAGTGCACTAGACAAATCCTGCCTATTTTCAGGTACAACCTGGGGGAAGGGGATACAGATGAATGCCAACTGACCTTGAACCAGATTAAGCTGTTGGTGGTATTTTTAGTGAATGAGAGAAATTTGGCCAGGACACCGGGGAAATTCCCCTACTCTGTAGGGGGCATGCTGCTGTCGGTTATGGCGGCAGTCGGTGAGGACTCTGTGAAGGAGATGGATGTGGAAGAGGCAGGAGGGTTCATTCCACCTCCTGCTTCTCAACTGCCTGGAATGGAGCGGGCGAAAGACCCGATTTTTGAAGACCAAACGGATACAGATGCAATACTGAAGACGGCTCAGGATCTGGACGATGACGAATTTTTGGCTTTGGAATGTCAGAAATGCCGACTAATGGAAGTTATAAATCAGCAAGAAGCTTTGCTGGCTAAACGAGTTACCTGCAAGGATGTTCAGCGTTCGACTGTGGTACCAGCTGTTCGTACTTGGGTAGAGGAAGAAGTTTCAGATGATGATTTACTTTTTCAGCACAGCAACAACAGTTTCCTTCCAAACTGTCTCCTTTGGTAAGCCCTAAACGTCTAGCAGTGACGCCTTTAGAAGCACTGAATTCACTGCTGTCAGACTCGACTACACAGCTGATTCTGAATGCTGACGTAGCAGCATCAAAGGCCTTGCCGGGCGAGTCAGCCTGTGACAATGCACGCCAGGTTTTGCTTGCTTCTAGCACACATTCTACTTCGGAGTTGTTATTGCAGTCTAACACTACAGAGTCTTGGTCTGTAGATGCTGCTTTGCTGGCTGCAGGGTGGGAGAAAAATGAAAAGGTTAATCGCTGGGTTTCTGGTGCACTCTCCCATTAACATTCCTACGGATATAGAGCGGACTGTAGTATCTAGTGTTGACACTGTTCCTTCTCTAGATATTTCTGAGAATAAAACAAATACGAAAGTGTTTCCAACTCAATCTGAGTTTCCTGTTCTGGATGCTCCTTTAAACCTTAAACCTGATACACCTAAAAAGTCGTTTGCTTCTCTGTTTCAGTTACCTGTAGCCCCTGCTAAATGCCACAATGCTGTTCGTTTAGTTTATAAAGGAGGATTAGACTGCGTTCCTGATCGTGTTTATGTGGGTAAAACTTTGATAAAAAATTCCTTACGATTTTTTGTGACCGAAATATATGCTCTAATTCATGTATCAGGTGAACATACGTTTGATATCAGTTTCAAGACTACTGCTGGTTTAGAACGTTTTTGGAAATGATAAAATGAACTTCGCAACTCTCCTTTGTGGACTCCTTTTGAAGCAATACCCCTGACAAAACCTGCTATAAAATTTGTAACTGTATTGTTTCTAAATGAAGGGGTCAGTGTGACTGAGTTGACATACTGGATAAAGCAAAGATGTACTGTTCTGGATGGACCCACCGCTATCTTTGATAGTGAACAATATTGGACTGGGGGTTGGAAATTTAAAGTTTTACTTTCTTCAACTAGTGATGGTCTTAAACATTTGCCAAATTCATTTTTTCTTGGCATGATAGAGGAGTCTTGTTTTATGCAGGCCAACCAAAGGCCTGCTATAAATGCGGCTCTGGGGGCCAGACAAGCAGTATTTGTGATAAAATAAGATGTTCTCTCTGTAATGAATTAGGCCACGTCAGTAGTAATTGTTTAAATGAAATGGTTTGTAGTTTATGCGATGACAAGGGGCATTCTTATCAAAGTTGTGCTTGGGCCGCCCATAATACAAATCCCAGTGGAGATTGTGAGGAACAATGGCTGCTTATAACAGTAGCCCAGCGGCAACAGTCTGAACCTGTACAGTCTTCCGCTTCTGTTCCCCCCCTTCTACTTTCCCAAAGTTTTCTCCATTTTCTAGGACCCTCCCAACAACAGTTACAAAACTACAGGTGGACCCCGTGGTAGATTCACCTACTACTCCCTTACCTTTTTCTCCACAGCAGGGTACTATGGAGTTAGAAATGGTGATTTTGCCTCCTGAGATACCAGAAACAGTGATGCCCCCTCCTCCTTTAGCCTATAATACCAGAAAAGGTACTTTGGCTCGGAAAAGGGCGGAAAAATCTGTTCCAGCTGTAAAAATGGCCAAAACACAGGTTATCTCTCTTCAAAATCGGTATCAGGCTCTTCCCACAGCAGACAGTGATTCTGAAATACTTTCGGGTTCATCTTCTATGGTAGGAGATGGAGAGGTGGATCAAACTGAAGTACCACAGATCACCCCCCCCCCCATCAAGAACCTTCAAAAAAGAAATACCCATCTCATGTTAAACTTAAATCTAGGCTGGGTACTAGAAGTGGGGTAAAAAATAAATGATTTTGTGTTTGTTTTTTTTCCATTGAGATACACCTCTCTTTTCTTCTTAAGACTTTATTTCTCACTTCTGTGAATGTGAATAGTATTATGAGTCTGAGAAAAAGGAATATGTTTTTTTCTGCTTTAATTAATCAAAAACCAGGTATTTATTTTTTGCAGGATTCAAGACTGCATACTCTGCTTGATGTGCATAATTCTACCAATGCTTGGTATGTGGGACCTTCTTATTGGTCGATAGGTACAGACCGATGCTCAGGGGTAGGGATTTTGTTTCAAGGCCTTGAATTTACATGTTTAAAATTGCTGGATTTGGTTCCTGGGTGGGCTTTATTAATAGATATTTGTGTTCAAGGCAAATCGTTTTGTCTTTTTAATATCTATGCCATGCAATCCAAGGCCGAGAGGGTGTCTTTGTTTAAAATAATTCAACCTTTTTTATATACGGCACACTTAGTAATTTGGGGAGGTGATTTTAATTGTGGGTTAGATAAACGGGATAAGGGGTTACGGACTAAAACTTTGAAATCCTTTTGTGATTCTAATTGTTTATCTGATATAGTGCGTAAAGCAGATTTGGTTGATGCCATGTTATTTTATCTGAAAAGAGTAGTGCCAACTTTTTGTAAAGGTCCTACTAGGATAGATTTTTTGTTTATTTCCCAACACTCTTTCATTTCTACAGCCAGTGTACAGGCAGTGGAATATTCTGACCATTCTATGCTCTTTCTTGTTTTAGGACATGGGATTCAGATAGGACGAGGATTATGGAAATGCAATTCCTCATTATTACATCAGGAAAACTGTCGTACACAAATACAGTATTTTTTATCTGCAAAAAAAAAACAATTTTTTTTTTATATGACTCACCGATACAGTGGTGGGAGGATTTAAAAAGGGAATTAATTGTTTTGTTAAAAAGTTTGAGTAAAAAAGACACAGATATCCAATACTTAATGTATTTGCGACATAGACAACTACAATCTTTAATCTCTTTATCATATGTTTCTATGCATGATTATAGCGCTCAGATTTCTTCATTAAAAGAACATATGTGTCAATTTCATAAAAAAAAGCTGCTGTTTTAGCTTTCCAACAAACTTTTGGTTTACAAGGGCCCCTTTCAAATATTTGTCCATATGATACCTGCCACCAGCGAGTGAAGTCAAAAAGAATGGATAGCTTACAAGATTCATTAGGATACCTACATAATACGCAAGATGAAATTATGAATATTGTGTATACGCATACTAAATCTCTTTTTTCCCATACTAACATTGACTTGGAGGGTATCCAGCAATTTTTAAGAAATATTGAGGTTCCAGAAATCCCATTTGCTTTAAAACAGGAACTGCAGAAGGATATTCACTCTTCTGAAAGGATATTCACTCTTCTGAAATACAACTGGCTATGAAAACTATGCCTATAAATAAGTCTCCAGGGAAAGATGGTCTAACTACTGAGGTCTACAGATTTATTGTAGAAATTCTGGCACAAGAATTGGCACAGGTTTTTTCTTTAATGTTAAAAACCGCCTTACCCTTCACTATGGCACAGGGTTCTCTAGTTTATCTATATAAAACAGGAGACCGAAATCTTTTAACAAACTGGAGACCAATTTGTCTGTTAAATACAAATTTTAAATTACTGGCAAAAATTTTAACTCTGCGATTACAACAAGTAGCAAATCATGTGATTAGTCAAGCATAAGCTTGTTTGGTGAACCACTCAAATATTTTGGAACATCTTCTTTTACTTCGAGAAATAACTACTAGAAGCACAAAAAAGGAAGTGGAAGGGTTTCTATGCTCATTAGACCAAAGTAAAGCTTTTGATTCTATTAATCATTGTTATATGTGGGAGGTTCTGAGATTCTATAATATTCCGGATAAATTTATACATTGGCTTAAACTGTTATATGCATCTGCTACTGCAACTCCCATGGTGAATGGACATGTTGGACCAATAATTTCAGTACATAGAGGAGCTCAGCAAGGCTGTCCCCTTAGCCCACTCCTTTACGTTTTCTGTATTGATCCTTTATTAAAAAGTATAAATACCCACCCTAGAATACGATCTTTACAAATAGGGTCTTTACCGAGTGCGGCAAAATGTCTTGCCTATGCTGACGACCTATGTCTTCTTTTACCAGATGTACAGTCTATATCCTTAGCAATAAAAGTTTGTAATATTTATTCTTCAATATTGGGGCTAGTTTAAATACATCTAAGAGTCAAGGTATATATTTGGGAACACGATCTCAAATTGACCCTCAGATTTCTGGTATTCCCATTGTTTCTCATCCTATTAAGATTTTAGGATTATTTTGGGGTGTAGGGAATTCAGATTTATTAAATTGGACATTAAGGATGGAACTGGGAAATACGATAGTGTCAAAATGGAATACATGGAAACTTGATAAAAAAAAGTGTGGTTTTAATTAAAATGAAACTCTTACCACAATTTTTGTATGTTAATAAGGTTTTTCCTCTTCCCAAACAATTGGAAGCTAGATTGTTAAGTTTGTTTTTTCGGGCGGTATGGGGTAGTAGACTAAATCCCATCAAGAGGAATATTCTTTATTTGCCATGTTCATCTGGGGGTTTGAATATGGTAAACCCATTAGTGTTTTTTTATTGTATGTTTTTTAATACTAATCTTCAGCCCCAAGTAATAAATCAGGATAAGTTTTGGACCTCATACTTTTATGATACGGTTAAACAATGGTTTTCTATTTGGGAAGGGTCCAGGGTCACTCACTTGAAGTGTGATCCTACAGTTCCTGGGTTTTATAGAGAAATCTTTATAAAATTACGATTATGGGGGGTATCTAGCCAATTATTATTCAGTAATACAAGAAAACAGTTGTACCACTGTATAATTACTACACATTTTACTGAACTGATCACTTTCCCCCATTGACCTATGTATCTACAAAATACCCATTTGACTTTGTTAAATGAACAAAGAATTCCAAGAAAATTGTAGAATTTCCATTGGCTCAGTTGTCATGGTAAGATTAATGTAAAAAGCAATCAAAAACACAAACAGCAAGCTGAACGAGGCTGTATTAGGGTTAATTGTGCCTCAGCAGAAGAAACTATTGAACATCTATTTTTCCTTTGTACATTTATAAGGCCATTTTGGTCAACTCTAGCAAGCACTTGGTCTGTACCTATCTTTTCCACGATGACATGTGTAGAATTGATGCATGGTATTTTTCACTCTGGTTGGCAGTGTTTTCATAAAGGTACATTGGATATTGTTTGTTTAGTACTAAAATGGTATATTTGGAATGCTAGATGTGGTTTTATTTTGCAACAAAAGGATACCCCTATTGAAATAATTATTCAGAATGTTACAAGGGAACTGTCTGTTATTTTTCAGAATGAATGTATTATTTTTCCGCAACAAGTTTTAGAAGCCTATTGGCATAATATGCCTTGGGTAACCACTTCAGATTTTCCTGTTACCTGAATGTATTTCTTCAGTTGTTTCTGCATAATTGTATATTTATTTTGTATGATTTATTCTTTCAATAAATACCCCTACTCTTTTCGATAAGTGCCATGGGATCTTTTAACATCCACCTGAACTACCACCAATCCAGGCAGATGGGACCTCGGTTTAACGTCTCATCTGAAAGACAACACCTCAGAAGTGCAGCACCCCTCTCATGCTGCACTACCTTGTTAGTATTGGGATATTAACCCAAGTGCCAGATGTGGGAACTGAACCCACAGCCCTCTGATCTCCTGGCCTCAGAGGTGAGTGTACTACCTACTGAGCCACTGACACTGACTGACTTTAGTGCATATCTCGGGCATTTTGGGGAATTTTTTCACCACATTTTCAACATGGGGTTTTTGGGACCCCTCCTCATGAATGCTTGAACTGTCATGGCGTTAATCAGCCCAGAAAGATGATTTCATGGTCACTGTGCGGAATCACCTTTGGGGGCTGATTAATGAAACAACAGTGCCAGTGTTCATGAGGTGGGCTCTCAAAAAGCCTATGTTGCAAATTTGGTGGAAATAATCCCAAATGACTGTTTACGAAGGTCGTTGTGCAGTTGTTATCAGACGCTGTAACTTCGTGAATTTGCAACATTTTGATGCCATATTGTCAACATTGGCATTTTGTCACACCTCCTTGTGAACAGTACAGGTGTCATTGTTCACATCCTGGCGGACATGTGTTTTCGCACTTCTGGTGAAGAATAGCGCGGTTGCTGTTGGAAATCAGTGTTCGGGACAGATTAAGAAAATGAGAGTGACACTGTTCATGAGAAGAGGTCCTGAAATGGCTATGTTGAAAATTTGGCAATGATACTCCATAAAATGACTGTGTTACGAGCGTGTGTTGCGCAGTTTGCACGCATGCTCGTAACTTTGTGAATGTATAATATTTTCACTCCAGATTTTCAAGATTGCCATTTTACCACACCTACTTATGAACAGTGCAGTTGTCATTTTTCCCATCCTGGCCGAAATGTGTTTTTGCAGTTCTGGCGCAGAATAGAGCGGTCGCTGTGGGAAATCACTGTCCGGGACAGAGTAATAAAATGACAGTGATACTGTTCATGAGCAGAGGTCCTAAAATGCCTATGTTGAAAATTTGGTGATGATAGCCCATCAAATGAGTTGCGTTGCACACTTTCCATGCACCCTTGTAACTTTGCAGATTCGTATTATTGTCATGCCACATTTTCAACAATGGCAATTTTTCACACCTCCTTATGAGCAGTACAGCTGTCATTTTTCACATCCTGAGTGAAATGTGGTTTCACAGTTGTGGCACAGAATAATGCTGTCGCTGTGGGCAATCGGTGTGAGGGACAGATAAAGAAAATGACAGTGTCACGGTTCATGAGCAGAGGTTGTAAAATCCCTTTGTTGGAAATTTGGTGACAAAACTCCATAACATGACTGTGTTACAAGCATGCATTCAACTGTTTCCACGCACCCTTGTAACTTCGCAAATTTGTAATATTTTCATGCCACATTTTCAACAGTGGCATTCTTTCACACCTCCTTATGAACAGTACAGCTGTCATTTTTCACATCCTGACTAAAATATGTTTTTGCACTCCTGGTGGAGAATAGCACGGTCGCTGTGGGACATCAGTGTTTGGGATAGATTAAGATGGAATGAGTGAGGGGGGGAGTGACCGAGCTCAACTGAGCTTTGTCGGGACTGCTGCAGATTTGTTTGTGGGCAGAAAAGGGCAGCAATGCACGCAGGGGCCCAGTACAAAGGTAGCCTGCAGTGGCAGGAAAACCAGAATGAGTGAGTGACTGAGGGGGAGTGAGCTAGCTCAATGGAGATCTATTGTAACTGCTGCAGATTTGTTTGTGGGCAGAAGAAGGCGGCAATGCAGGCAGGAGCCCAGTAGAAAAGGGCAGCCTGCAGTGCTGGCAGAAACGGAATGAGTGAGTGAGAGAAGGGGAGTAGGCGAGCTCAATGGAACTTTGTCGGGACTGCTGCAGATTTCTTTGTGGGCAGAAAAAGGCACCAACAGAGGCAGGAGCCCAGTAAAAAAGGGTAGCCTGCAGCACCATGAAAAACAGAATGAGTGAGTGAGACAGGGGGACTGAGCGACCTCAGTGGAA
This sequence comes from Neoceratodus forsteri, assembly GCA_016271365.2. Taxonomy (NCBI): domain Eukaryota; kingdom Metazoa; phylum Chordata; order Ceratodontiformes; family Ceratodontidae; genus Neoceratodus; species Neoceratodus forsteri. The sequence goes on from CM057449.1 coordinate 545,498,896, forward strand.
CTCTGTCGGGACAGCTGTGGATTTCTTTGTGGGCAGAAAAAGGTGCCAATGCAGGCAGGAGCCCAGTACAAAAGGGCAACCTGCAGCGCCAGGAGAAACACAATGAGTGAGTGAGACAGGGGGAGTGAGCGAGCTCAATGGAGCTCTATCGTGACTGCTGTGGATTTCTTTCTTGGCAGAAAAAGGCGGCAATGCAGGCAAGAGCGCAGTACAAAAGGCAAGCCTGCAGTGCCGGCAGAAACGGAACAAGTGAGTGAGAGAGGGGGAGTGAGCAGGCTCAACTGACCTGTGTCGGGACTGCTGCAGATTTCTTTGTGGGCAGAAAAAGCCACCAACAGAGGCAGGAGCCCAGTACAAAAGGACAGCCTGCAGGGCCAGGAGAAACAGAATGAGCGAGTGAGAGGGGGGAGTGAGCCACCTCAACGGAGCTCTGTCAGGACAGCTGCAGATTTCCTAATGGGCAGAAAAAGCTGCCAATGCAGGCAGGAGCCCAGTACAAAAGAGCAGCCTGCAGCACCGGGAGAAACAGACTGAGCGAGTGACAGAGGGGCAGTGAGCGAGCTCAACAGACCAACGCAATCAACATTCGGCATTGACAAATGCTTGTTTGTTAATGCTTTCATGTACTGTATCCTATATTTTCCCATGGAATGCATTGTGATCCTTGGAATTATGTGAGATGATGAATAAAATTCCCTGGTTAATCTTGATGTGGATGTAACCATATCACATAGTGCTGCATTCCTCAACAAATATACCCATGTGACTTCTTTAGCTCACTGCAGACCTTGGGGACATTTGAGAGAGAAGAATCTGCTCTGTTGAGCATGTGAAACAAAAAGCAGTAGAAATCACTCTTGAAAACTCATGTTTAAGGTGACTTTTTACTACAGGTTTGTAGTAGAAGTGATAGTGGTGTAAGTGGTATGCTCTGAGGTTTTTTTTGTAGTATTTTAATGTTGTTTTTGACTAGCTTTGCTGCATACCTCTCAATTGTCACACGTTATGAAGTACTGTATGTCATTCATTTTACCTCTCAGAAATCCTTTGCCTCACATGGGGAAGATGATAGCCTACATTACCCACTGAGGCTGTAAAGGCAGAAACAGAAATTTACTCACCTGGTAAAGGTCATTACGAGAACACCATGTTACAGTACTCCCAGCCATGAGCCTAGGGTTATGTGAGTGTCTTCTGATAGGCTGAAGTGCAAACAGAACATTAAATCAGATCCTGTCTCCATCATTTCTTTTGATTCATTTCTCAGTACGATTCTTCTAAAGCTACTGTACATTCCTGAAACGTCAAAAAAATTGTAAAACAATAGGTAACATAATACATCTCTACAAAGCAGACTTTGAATGCAGTTGGTGGAGACCACATGTCTCAAATTCAGTGCTCTTTAATGAATACTGTAAAGGTTCCATACATATGTAGTTGTCTTTGTAATCACTACTTGAAGGTGCTATCTATGAACAACAGGTCTTAATGTGTCAGTGTTTCTCCTTACTGGATGAGCTACAGAGTGCTGTAAAAAGGTGCTCTCATAATCACTTTTACCAGGTGAGTAAATTTCCATCGTCTATTGCATCTTTTTATAGCACTCCATCCATGACCATAGGGTGACTTAAGAAACAGTGCCATTACCAAGTAGGCTGGGTTGAGGAGCAACTACTTGCTGACAGCCCACAGAACCTTATGACCGAAATTGGCCTTCTCAGAATTCCAGGTATCAAATCTGTAGTGTCTAGTAAATGTGTGTGATGACATCCAGGTAGTGGCAGCACAGATCTTGCAACAGATGGTGAATTGCTTTCTGCCCATGAAGTAGATACAGCCCTAGTGGAATGGACTTTTGGATTAGTTGGCACCTCAGCACTGGAAGCCTCGTATGCCTCTGTGATCGCTGCCCTCAGCCATCTGACAATAGTTGATCTGGATGCCAGTAGTCCTTGTCATTTCCCATGGAATAGAACAGTCTCTCATATTTCCTGAACAGTACTGATCTGTCTAGGAAGACTTTGACAGATCTGACGATATCCAGGCTGAGAAGTTGCCCTTTCTGTGGGATGTCATGTCCTGGATCGAAAGATGGGAGTGAGATCTCTTGGGCCATATGAAAGGGTGATGACACATTCGGGAGAAAGGATGGAATTGTTTTGTGTATGATCCTCTCCGTCTGAAAATTCTGAAAAGACTCATTACAAGCTACAGCTTGAAGCTCACTCGGCATCCAAGCTGAACGTATGGCAATTAGGAATACAGTTTTTAGAGTGAGGAAATACTAAAAAATGTCCCCATTGTTTCAAATGGCTCTTTAGTAAAAGAACACAGCCAACAGCTTTCTGGAAAAGGTCAGTTTGGATCTGCCTGAAGAGGTGTCCTAGCCAGCACCCCCCCACACACACACACACAGCCAATAGCTCCCTGGGAGAGGATGGTTTGGATCTGCCTGAAGAGGTGTCTTAGCCAGCACCCCCTTCCCAACACACAGCCAACAGCTCCCTGGGAGAGGACGGTTTAGATCTGTCTGAAGAGGTGTCCTAGCCAGCACCCCCCCCCCACACACACAGCCAACAGCTCCCTGGGAAAGGACGGTTTGGATCTGCCTGAAGAGGTAAAGAAAGCCCTCCATGCAGCTTGCTTGTTTCTGAGGGTGTTTTTCTCAAAGCTCTGATTCTACAGCAGACTGATTGCCTGCCTCTTTCTCCTCTGATTACTTGTTAGGTCAGGATGATTTATCTGACTACTGCATACGTGCCCCCCAGGGACCAAACGCAGGCCATTGCTTCTCTTACAGAATACCTTACCTCTCTACCTCCTTCCGCTGATCAAATTCTGGTGGGTGACTTAAATGTCAACTGGCTCAGCCCCTCCTCCTCCTCTACCCGAGACTCCTTTTCTGCAATAGACCTCACGCAACTAGTTACCCACCCTACCAGGACTAACCCCAAGAGAGGCTCCAGTACCCTGCTTGATGTGGTACTCACCAACCGCCCTAATCAGATCCCCAATGTACAAGTCCTCCCAGACTCTCTCAGCGATCACTCCCCATTCTATTCCACTGGTCAACCTCAGTCCCCAAACCCATAGCACAGTCCACATGCTGGTGGGTTCTAGTACCTGGTGGACTGATAAAACTTAAGGAACTTCTGTCCCAAATTGACTGGTCTCCCATACAGGCAACTCCTGACATTGACACAGCTCTCCTTCTTTACCCAAACTTTTAATAATGCCTGTGATATCTTTGCCCCAGTGTTGACCCAGCCGTTCTAAAAGGAAGAATGCCCCTGGGTTACCCCAGCTTTGATCCACCAGCTCAAACATAGGGACAACCTATGGCACCGTGCCATTGAGACTGGCGGCCCAATGACAGGCAGTTATATGCCTGCCGCCGAAACAAGTGCACTCGGGCCATCAGAAGGCCAAGTCTGAGCACTATTGGTCCTCACCACTGCCTCATGGGGAATCCCAGAGCCTTCTGGGATAACATTAACAGTTAAATGGGTGCACACTCCCCCACCCACCCAGATCAACATTAATGGTGTGATCTCCTCAGACCCAGCCCTCATAGCCAACCACCTCAACACCTCATTCACTGACCTTAGCCCTATCCTCCCTACAAATTTTTGACCCTCCTCCCCAGCACCTGCAGTAAATCTTTCGCCCCTTATTTTCTCCTCCACCGTGTTTCTGCCCAGAACTTAGGCCGCACCTTGTCACTGCCCTCAAGAGTAATAGTACAGGCAGTGACACCCTGGATCCGTGTACTCACGGCTGGTCTTAGACACAGTCCTTACCCGATCACATGCCTCATCAACCACTCTCTTGCCTGGGGAAGGTTCCAACTGCCTGGAAAGCGCCACTGTCACCCCTATCTTTAAAGGTGGTGATAGGACTGTGGCTGGAAACTATCGACCATCTCTCTCCTCTCTCCTCTCCAAGGCCTTGGAAAAAGTGGTGGCCTCTCAAATCTCTGACTACCTCTCCACCTACAATGTCCTTTGTCCTGAGCAGCATGGCTTCCGAGCAGGCCACAGTACCAACACAGCCCTCCTAGAGTTCTCCAACTTTCTCCCTCCTCCTTAGACACTGGTTCTCTGGCTGGTGCTGTCTTCATTGACCTCTCGAAAGCTTTCGACACTGTCTCCCACCCCCTCCTTCTTGATGCCCTTAGTCTCTCTGGTTTTGCTGCTGGGCCTATCTCCTGGTGCACCAGTTATCTGTCTGACCGCTCACAGAGTGTAAAAATTAATGGGACCTACTCAGACATCTGTCCCATCTTTTCTGGGGTTCCCCAGGGCTCCATTCTGGGCCCCTTACTATTCTCCCTTTACCTTAACACCCTTCCACGCTCTTGCTCGGGGAACATTCTATTGTACGCTGATGATGCAGTCATCTTTGCCTCAAGTCGTAACCCTACTGCCCTCCAGGACTCGCTGCAGAAGTCCTTCACTGAAGCCGAGGGCTGGTTCAAGGAACATAGATTTGTGATAAATCTTAAAAAAACAAAACCCATGTTCTTCACTCATCCCCAAAACAAGTCCTGCAACTTCAAACTCCTCATTCACTCTGGGTCCTCATTTCCCTCGAACAAGTTTGCTCCTATAAATACCTAGGGATCCATTTTGACCCCTCCCTCTCCTTCCATGGACACATCGCTGCCCTAGCCACTGCCACTAATATCCGATTGGGCATCTTACATCGGTATAAACACTGCCTCCCCCCGGAGGCTCTTCGACTCGCAGTCACCTCCTCTATCCTGTCCCTAGTGGACTATGGACTGCCGGTGTATGGTGCTGCTGACAAGACCGCACTCCTTAAAATTCGCACTACTCTGAATAAGGCCTGCAGG